>CAXKWD010000005.1:150129883-154972170 GCA_964059195.1 Ectobius pallidus | reverse complement strand
CCCAGAATTCCGAGAAGGCTAACCCCTTTGAAAATTTCGAAAAATGCACCCAGAATTCCGAGAAGGCTAACCCCTTTGAAAATTTCGAAAAATGCACCCAGAATTCCGAGAAGGCTAACCCCTTTGAAAATTTCGAAAAATGCACCCAGAATTCCGAGAAGGCTAACCCCTTTGAAAATTTCGAAAAATGCACCCAGAATTCCGAGAAGGCTAACCCCTTTGAAAATTTCGAAAATGCACCCAGAATTCCGAGAAAGCTAACCCCTTTGAAAATTTCGAAAAATGCACCCAGAATTCCGAGAAGGCTAACCCCTTTGAAAATTTCGAAAAATGCACCCAGAATTCCGAGAAGGCTAACCCCTTTGAAAATTTCGAAAAATGCACCCAGAATTCCGAGAAGGCTAACCCCTTTGAAAATTTCGAAAAATGCACCCAGAATTCCGAGAAGCTAACCCCTTTGAAAATTTCGAAAAATGCACCCAGAATTCCGAGAGGCTAACCCCTTTGAAAATTTCGAAAAATGCACCCAGAATTCCGAGAAGGCTAACCCCTTTGAAAATTTCGAAAAATGCACCCAGAATTCCGAGAAGGCTAACCCCTTTGAAAATTTCGAAAAATGCACCCAGAATTCCGAGAAGTCTAACCCCTTTGAAAGTTTCGAAAAATGCACTCAGAATTCCGAGAAGGCTAACCCCTTTGAAAATTTCGAAAAATGCACCCAGAATTCCGAGAAGGCTAACCCCTTTGAAAATTTCGAAAAATGCACCCAGAATTCCGAGAAGGCTAACCCCTTTGAAAATTTCGAAAAATGCACCCAGAATTCCGAGAAGGCTAACCCCTTTGAAAATTTCGAAAAATGCACCCAGAATTCCGAGAAGGCTAACCCCTTTGAAAAATTCGAAAAATGCACTCAGAATTCCGAGAAGGCTAACCCCTTTGAAAAATTCGAAAAATGCACCCAGAATTCCGAGAAGGCTAACTCCTTTGAAAAATTCGAAAAATGCACCCAGAATTCCGAGAAGGGTAACCCCTTTGAAAACTTCGAAAAATTCACCCAGAATTCCGAGAAGGCTAACCCTTTGAAAATTTCGAAAAATGCACCCAGAATTCCGAGAAGGCTAACCCCTTTGAAAATTTCGAAAAATGCACCCAGAATTCCGAGAAGGCTAACCCCTTTGAAAATTTCGAAAAATGCACCCAGAATTCCGAGAAGGCTAACCCCTTTGAAAATTTCGAAAAATGCACCCAGAATTCCGAGAAGGCTAACCCCTTTGAAAATTTCGAAAAATGCACCCAGAATTCCGAGAAGGCTAACCCCTTTGAAAATTTCGAAAAATGCACCCAGAATTCCGAGAAGGCTAACCCCTTTGAAAATTTCGAAAAATGCACCCAGAATTCCGAGAAGGCTAACCCCTTTGAAAATTTCGAAAAATGCACCCAGATTTCCGAGAAGGCTAACCCCTTTGAAAATTTCGAAAAATGCACCCAGAATTCCGAGAAGGCTAACCCCTTTGAAAATTTCGAAAAATGCACCCAGAATTCCGAGAAGGCTAACCCCTTTGAAAATTTCGAAAAATGCACCCAGAATTCCGAGAAGGCTAACCCCTTTGAAAATTTCGAAAAATGCACCCAGAATTCCGAGAAGGCTAACCCCTTTGAAAATTTCGAAAAAACGCACCCAGAATTCCGAGAAGGCTAACCCCTTTGAAAATTCGAAAAATGCACCCAGAATTCCGAGAAGGCTAACCCCTTTGAAAATTTCGAAAAATGCACCCAGAATTCCGAGAAGGCTAACCCCTTTGAAAATTTCGAAAAATGCACCCAGAATTCCGAGAAGGCTAACCCCTTTGAAAATTTCGAAAAATGCACCCAGAATTCCGAGAAGGCTAACCCCTTTGAAAATTTCGAAAAATGCACCCAGAATTCCGAGAAGGCTAACCCCTTTGAAAATTTCGAAAAATGCACCCAGAATTCCGAGAAGGCTAACCCCTTTGAAAATTTCGAAAAATGCACCCAGAATTCCGAGAAGGCTAACCCCTTTGAAAATTTCGAAAAATGCACCCAGAATTCCGAGAAGGCTAACCCCTTTGAAAATTTCGAAAAATGCACCCAGAATTCCGAGAAGGCTAACCCCTTTGAAAATTTCAAAAATGCACCAAGAATTCCGAGAGGGCTAACCCCTTGGAAATTTCGAAAAATGCACCCAGAATTCCGAGAGGGCTAACCCCTTTGAAAATTTCGAAAAATGCACCCAGAATTCCGAGAAGGCTAACCCCTTTGAAAATTTCGAAAAATGCACCCAGAATTCCGAGAAGGCTAACCCCTTTGAAAATTTCGAAAAATGCACCCAGAATTCCGAGAAGGCTAACCCCTTTGAAAATTTCGAAAAATGCACCCATAATTCCGAGAAGGCTAACCCCTTTGAAAATTTCGAAAAATGCACCCAGAATTCGGAGAAGGCTAACCCCTTTGAAAATTTCGAAAAATGCACCCAGAATTCCGGGAAAGCTAACCCCTTTGAAAATTTCGAAAAATGCACCCAGAATTCCGAGAAGGCTAACCCCTTTGAAAATTTCGAAAAATGCACCCAGAATTCCGAGAAGGCTAACCCCTTTGAAAATTTCGAAAAATGCACCCAGAATTCCGAGAAGGCTAACCCCTTTGAAAATTTCGAAAATGCACCCAGAATTCCGAGAAAGCTAACCCCTTTGAAAATTTCGAAAAATGCACCCAGAATTCCGAGAAGGCTAACCCCTTTGAAAATTTCGAAAAATGCACCCAGAATTCCGAGAAGGCAAACCCCTTTGAAAATTTCGAAAAATGCACCCAGAATTCCGAGAAGGCTAACCCCTTTGAAAATTTCGAAAAATGCACCCAGAATTCCGAGAAGGCTAACCCCTTTGAAAATTTCGAAAAATGCACCCAGAATTCCGAGAAGGCTAACCCCTTTGAAAATTTCGAAAAATGCACCCAGAATTCCGAGAAGGCTAACCCCTTTGAAAATTTCGAAAAATGCACCCAGAATTCCGAGAAGGCTAACCCCTTTGAAAATTTCGAAAAATGCACCCAGAATTCCGAGAAGGCTAACCCCTTTGAAAATTTCGAAAAATGCACCCAGAATTCCGAGAAGGCTAACCCCTTTGAAAATTTCGAAAATGCACCCAGAATTCCGAGAAGGCTAACCCCTTTGAAAATTTCGAAAAATGCACCCAGAATTCCGAGAAGGCTAACCCCTTTGAAAATTTCGAAAAATGCACCCAGAATTCCGAGAAGGCTAACCCCTTTGAAAATTTCGAAAAATGCACCCAGAATTCCGAGAAGGCTAACCCCTTTGAAAACTTCAAAAATGCACCAAGAATTCCGAGAGGGCTAACCCCTTGGAAATTTCGAAAAATGCACCCAGAATTCCGAGAGGGCTAACCCCTTTGAAAATTTCGAAAAATGCACCCAGAATTCCGAGAAGGCTAACCCCTTTGAAAATTTCGAAAAATGCACCGAGAATTCAGAGAAGGCTAACCCCTTTGAAAATTTCGAAAAATGCACCCAGAATTCCGAGAAGGCTAACCCCTTTGAAAATTTCGAAAAATGCACCCATAATTCCGAGAAGGCTAACCCCTTTGAAAATTTCGAAAAATGCACCCAGAATTCGGAGAAGGCTAACCCCTTTGAAAATTTCGAAAAATGCACCCAGAATTCCGGGAAAGCTAACCCCTTTGAAAATTTCGAAAAATGCACCCAGAATTCCGAGAAGGCTAACCCCTTTGAAAATTTCGAAAAATGCACCCAGAATTCCGAGAAGGCTAACCCTTTGAAAATTTCGAAAAATGCACCCAGAATTCCGAGAAGGCTAACCCCTTTGAAAATTTCGAAAATGCACCCAGAATTCCGAGAAAGCTAACCCCTTTGAAAATTTCCGAAAAATGCACCCAGAATTCCGAGAAGGCTAACCCCTTTGAAAATTTCGAAAAATGCACCCAGAATTCCGAGAAGGCTAACCCCTTTGAAAATTTCGAAAAATGCACCCAGAATTCCGAGAAGGCTAACCCCTTTGAAAATTTCTAAAATTGCACCCAGAATTCCGAGAAGGCTAACCCCTTTGAAAATTTCGAAAAATGCACCCAGAATTCCGAGAAGGCTAACCCCTTTGAAAATTTCGAAAAATGCACCCAGAATTCCGAGAAGGCTAACCCCTTTGAAAATTTCGAAAAATGCACCCAGAATTCCGAGAAGGCTAACCCCTTTGAAAATTTCGAAAAATGCACCCAGAATTCCGAGAAGGCTAACCCATTTGAAAATTTCGAAAAATGCACCCAGAATTCCGAGAAGGCTAACCCCTTTGAAAATTTCGAAAAATGCACCCAGAATTCCGAGAAGGCTAACCCCTTTGAAAATTTCGAAAAATGCACCCAGAATTCCGAGAAGGCTAACCCCTTTGAAAATTTCGAAAAATGCACCCAGAATTCCGAGAAGGCAAACCCCTTTGAAAAATTCGAAAAATGCACCCAGAATTCCGAGAAGGCTAACTCCTTTGAAAATTTCGAAAAATGCACCCAGAATTCCGAGAAGGCTAACCCCTTTGAAAATTTCGAAAAATGCACCCAGAATTCCGAGAAGGCTAACCCTTTTGAAAATTTCGAAAAATGCACCCAGAATTCCGAGAAGGCTAACCCCTTTGAAAATTTCGAAAAATGCACCCAGAATTCCGAGAAGGCTAACCCCTTTGAAAATTTCGAAAAATGCACCCAGAATTCCGAGAAGGCTAACCCCTATGAAAATTTCGAAAAATGCACCCAGAATTCCGAGAAGGCTAACCCCTTTGAAAATTTCGAAAAATGCACCCAGAATTCCGAGAAGGCTAACCCCTTTGAAAATTTCGAAAAATGCACCCAGAATTCCGAGAAGGCTAACCCCTTTGAAAATTTCGAAAAATGCACCCAGAATTCCGAGAAGGCTAACCCCTTTGAAAATTTCGAAAAATGCACCCAGAATTCCGAGAAGGCTAACCCCTTTGAAAATTTCGAAAATGCACCCAGAATTCCGAGAAAGCTAACCCCTTTGAAAATTTCGAAAAATGCACCCAGAATTCCGAGAAGGCTATCCCCTTTGAAAATTTCGAAAAATGCACCCAGAATTCCGAGAAGGCTAACCCCTTTGAAAATTCGAAAAATGCACCCAGAATTCCGAGAAGGCTAACCCCTTTGAAAATTTCGAAAAATGCACCCAGAATTCCGAGAAAGCTAACCCCTTTAAAAATTTCGAAAAATGCACCCAGAATTCCGAGGCTAACCCCTTTGAAAATTTCGAAAAATGCACCCAGAATTCCGAGAAGGCTAACCCCTTTGAAAATTTCGAAAAATGCACCCAGAATTCCGAGAAGGCTAACCCCTTTGAAAATTTCGAAAAATGCACCCAGAATTCCGAGAAGTCTAACCCCTTTGAAAGTTTCGAAAAATGCACTCAGAATTCCGAGAAGGCTAACCCCTTTGAAAATTTCGAAAAATGCACCCAGAATTCCGAGAAGGCTAACCCCTTTGAAAATTTCGAAAAATGCACCCAGAATTCCGAGAAGGCTAACCCCTTTGAAAATTTCGAAAAATGCACCCAGAATTCCGAGAAGGCTAACCCCTTTGAAAATTTCGAAAAATGCACCCAGAATTCCGAGAAGGGTAACCCCTTTGAAAAATTCGAAAAATGCACTCAGAATTCCGAGAAGGCTAACCCCTTTGAAAAATTCGAAAAATGCACCCAGAATTCCGAAAAGGCTAACTCCTTTGAAAAATTCGAAAAATGCACCCAGAATTCCGAGAAGGGTAACCCCTTTGAAAACTTCGAAAAATTCACCCAGAATTCCGAGAAGGCTAACCCTTTTGAAAATTTCGAAAAATGCACCCAGAATTCCGAGAAGGCTAACCCCTTTGAAAATTTCGAAAAATGCACCCAGAATTCCGAGAAGGCTAACCCCTTTGAAAATTTCGAAAAATGCACCCAGAATTCCGAGAAGGTTAACCCCTTTGAAAATTTCGAAAAATGCACCCAGAATTCCGAGAAGGCTAACCCCTTTGAAAATTTCGAAAAATGCACCCAGAATTCCGAGAAGGCTAACCCCTTTGAAAATTTCGAAAAATGCACCCAGAATTCCGAGAAGGCTAACCCCTTTGAAAATTTCGAAAAATGCACCCAGAATTCCGAGAAGGCTAACCCCTTTGAAAATTTCGAAAAATGCACCCAGATTTCCGAGAAGGCTAACCCCTTTGAAAATTTCGAAAAATGCACCCAGAATTCCGAGAAGGCTAACCCCTTTGAAAATTTCGAAAAATGCACCCAGAATTCCGAGAAGGCTAACCCCTTTGAAAATTTCGAAAAATGCACCCAGAATTCCGAGAAGGCTAACCCCTTTGAAAATTTCGAAAAATGCACCCAGAATTCCGAGAAGGCTAACCCCTTTGAAAATTTCGAAAAATGCACCCAGAATTCCGAGAAGGCTAACCCCTTTGAAAATTTCGAAAAATGCACCCAGAATTCCGAGAAGGCTAACCCCTTTGAAAATTTCGAAAAATGCACCCAGAATTCCGAGAAGGCTAACCCCTTTGAAAATTTCGAAAAATGCACCCAGAATTCCGAGAAGGCTAACCCCTTTGAAAATTTCGAAAAATGCACCCAGAATTCCGAGAAGGCTAACCCCTTTGAAAATTTCAAAAATGCACCAAGAATTCCGAGAGGGCTAACCCCTTGGAAATTTCGAAAAATGCACCCAGAATTCCGAGAGGGCTAACCCCTTTGAAAATTTCGAAAAATGCACCCAGAATTCCGAGAAGGCTAACCCCTTTGAAAATTTCGAAAAATGCACCCAGAATTCCGAGAAGGCTAACCCCTTTGAAAATTTCGAAAAATGCACCCAGAATTCCGAGAAGGCTAACCCCTTTGAAAATTTCGAAAAATGCACCCATAATTCCGAGAAGGCTAACCCCTTTGAAAATTTCGAAAAATGCACCCAGAATTCGGAGAAGGCTAACCCCTTTGAAAATTTCGAAAAATGCACCCAGAATTCCGGGAAAGCTAACCCCTTTGAAAATTTCGAAAAATGCACCCAGAATTCCGAGAAGGCTAACCCCTTTGAAAATTTCGAAAAATGCACCCAGAATTCCGAGAAGGCTAACCCCTTTGAAAATTTCGAAAAATGCACCCAGAATTCCGAGAAGGCTAACCCCTTTGAAAATTTCGAAAATGCACCCAGAATTCCGAGAAAGCTAACCCCTTTGAAAATTTCGAAAAATGCACCCAGAATTCCGAGAAGGCTAACCCCTTTGAAAATTTCGAAAAATGCACCCAGAATTCCGAGAAGGCAAACCCCTTTGAAAATTTCGAAAAATGCACCCAGAATTCCGAGAAGGCTAACCCCTTTGAAAATTTCGAAAAATGCACCCATAATTCCGAGAAGGCTAACCCCTTTGAAAATTTCGAAAAATGCACCCAGAATTCCGAGAAGGCTAACCCCTTTGAAAATTTCGAAAAATGCACCCAGAATTCCGAGAAGGCTAACCCCTTTGAAAATTTCGAAAAATGCACCCAGAATTCCGAGAAGGCTAACCCCTTTGAAAATTTCGAAAAATGCACCCAGAATTCCGAGAAGGCTAACCCCTTTGAAAATTTCGAAAAATGCACCCAGAATTCCGAGAAGGCTAACCCCTTTGAAAATTTCGAAAAATGCACCCAGAATTCCGAGAAGGCTAACCCCTTTGAAAATTTCGAAAAATGCACCCAGAATTCCGAGAAGGCTAACCCCTTTGAAAATTTCGAAAAATGCACCCAGAATTCCGAGAAGGCTAACCCCTTTGAAAACTTCAAAAATGCACCAAGAATTCCGAGAGGGCTAACCCCTTGGAAATTTCGAAAAATGCACCCAGAATTCCGAGAGGGCTAACCCCTTTGAAAATTTCGAAAAATGCACCCAGAATTCCGAGAAGGCTAACCCCTTTGAAAATTTCGAAAAATGCACCGAGAATTCAGAGAAGGCTAACCCCTTTGAAAATTTCGAAAAATGCACCCAGAATTCCGAGAAGGCTAACCCCTTTGAAAATTTCGAAAAATGCACCCATAATTCCGAGAAGGCTAACCCCTTTGAAAATTTCGAAAAATGCACCCAGAATTCGGAGAAGGCTAACCCCTTTGAAAATTTCGAAAAATGCACCCAGAATTCCGGGAAAGCTAACCCCTTTGAAAATTTCGAAAAATGCACCCAGAATTCCGAGAAGGCTAACCCCTTTGAAAATTTCGAAAAATGCACCCAGAATTCCGAGAAGGCTAACCCCTTTGAAAATTTCGAAAAATGCACCCAGAATTCCGAGAAGGCTAACCCCTTTGAAAATTTCGAAAATGCACCCAGAATTCCGAGAAAGCTAACCCCTTTGAAAATTTCGAAAAAATGCACCCAGAATTCCGAGAAGGCTAACCCCTTTGAAAATTTCGAAAAATGCACCCAGAATTCCGAGAAGGCTAACCCCTTTGAAAATTTCGAAAAATGCACCCAGAATTCCGAGAAGGCTAACCCCTTTGAAAATTTCTAAAATTGCACCCAGAATTCCGAGAAGGCTAACCCCTTTGAAAATTTCGAAAAATGCACCCAGAATTCCGAGAAGGCTAACCCCTTTGAAAATTTCGAAAAATGCACCCAGAATTCCGAGAAGGCTAACCCCTTTGAAAATTTCGAAAAATGCACCCAGAATTCCGAGAAGGCTAACCCCTTTGAAAATTTCGAAAAATGCACCCAGAATTCCGAGAAGGCTAACCCATTTGAAAATTTCGAAAAATGCACCCAGAATTCCGAGAAGGCTAACCCCTTTGAAAATTTCGAAAAATGCACCCAGAATTCCGAGAAGGCTAACCCCTTTGAAAATTTCGAAAAATGCACCCAGAATTCCGAGAAGGCTAACCCCTTTGAAAATTTCGAAAAATGCACCCAGAATTCCGAGAAGGCTAACCCCTTTGAAAATTTCGAAAAATGCACCCAGAATTCCGAGAAGGCTAACCCCTTTGAAAATTTCGAAAAACGCACCCAGAATTCCGAGAAGGCTAACCCCTTTGAAAATTTCGAAAAATGCACCCAGAATTCCGAGAAGGCTAACCCCTTTGAAAATTTCGAAAAACGCACCCATAATTCCGAGAAGGCTAACCCCTTTGAAAATTTCGAAAAATGCACCCAGAATTCCGAGAAGGCTAACCCCTTTGAAAATTTCGAAAAATGCACCCAGAATTCCGAGAAGGCTAACCCCTTTGAAAATTTCGAAAAATGCACCCAGAATTCCGAGAAGGCTAACCCCTTTGAAAATTTCGAAAAATGCACCCAGAATTCCGAGAAGGCTAACCCCTTTGAAAATTTCGAAAAATGCACCCAGAATTCCGAGAAGGCTAACCCCTTTGAAAATTTCGAAAAATGCACCCAGAATTCCGAGAAGGCTAACCCCTTTGAAAATTTCGAAAAATGCACCCAGAATTCCGAGAAGGCTAACCCCTTTGAAAATTTCAAAAATGCACCAAGAATTCCGAGAGGGCTAACCCCTTGGAAATTTCGAAAAATGCACCCAGAATTCCGAGAGGGCTAACCCCTTTGAAAATTTCGAAAAATGCACCCAGAATTCCGAGAAGGCTAACCCCTTTGAAAATTTCGAAAAATGCACCCAGAATTCCGAGAAGGCTAACCCCTTTGAAAATTTCGAAAAATGCACCCAGAATTCCGAGAAGGCTAACCCCTTTGAAAATTTCGAAAAATGCACCCATAATTCCGAGAAGGCTAACCCCTTTGAAAATTTCGAAAAATGCACCCAGAATTCGGAGAAGGCTAACCCCTTTGAAAATTTCGAAAAATGCACCCAGAATTCCGGGAAAGCTAACCCCTTTGAAAATTTCGAAAAATGCACCCAGAATTCCGAGAAGGCTAACCCCTTTGAAAATTTCGAAAAATGCACCCAGAATTCCGAGAAGGCTAACCCCTTTGAAAATTTCGAAAAATGCACCCAGAATTCCGAGAAGGCTAACCCCTTTGAAAATTTCGAAAATGCACCCAGAATTCCGAGAAAGCTAACCCCTTTGAAAATTTCGAAAAATGCACCCAGAATTCCGAGAAGGCTAACCCCTTTGAAAATTTCGAAAAATGCACCCAGAATTCCGAGAAGGCAAACCCCTTTGAAAATTTCGAAAAATGCACCCAGAATTCCGAGAAGGCTAACCCCTTTGAAAATTTCGAAAAATGCACCCAGAATTCCGAGAAGGCTAACCCCTTTGAAAATTTCGAAAAATGCACCCAGAATTCCGAGAAGGCTAACCCCTTTGAAAATTTCGAAAAATGCACCCAGAATTCCGAGAAGGCTAACCCCTTTGAAAATTTCGAAAAATGCACCCAGAATTCCGAGAAGGCTAACCCCTTTGAAAATTTCGAAAAATGCACCCAGAATTCCGAGAAGGCTAACCCCTTTGAAAATTTCGAAAAATGCACCCAGAATTCCGAGAAGGCTAACCCCTTTGAAAATTTCGAAAATGCACCCAGAATTCCGAGAAGGCTAACCCCTTTGAAAATTTCGAAAAATGCACCCAGAATTCCGAGAAGGCTAACCCCTTTGAAAATTTCGAAAAATGCACCCAGAATTCCGAGAAGGCTAACCCCTTTGAAAATTTCGAAAAATGCACCCAGAATTCCGAGAAGGCTAACCCCTTTGAAAACTTCAAAAATGCACCAAGAATTCCGAGAGGGCTAACCCCTTGGAAATTTCGAAAAATGCACCCAGAATTCCGAGAGGGCTAACCCCTTTGAAAATTTCGAAAAATGCACCCAGAATTCCGAGAAGGCTAACCCCTTTGAAAATTTCGAAAAATGCACCGAGAATTCAGAGAAGGCTAACCCCTTTGAAAATTTCGAAAAAATGCACCCAGAATTCCGAGAAGGCTAACCCCTTTGAAAATTTCGAAAAATGCACCCATAATTCCGAGAAGGCTAACCCCTTTGAAAATTTCGAAAAATGCACCCAGAATTCGGAGAAGGCTAACCCCTTTGAAAATTTCGAAAAATGCACCCAGAATTCCGGGAAAGCTAACCCCTTTGAAAATTTCGAAAAATGCACCCAGAATTCCGAGAAGGCTAACCCCTTTGAAAATTTCGAAAAATGCACCCAGAATTCCGAGAAGGCTAACCCCTTTGAAAATTTCGAAAAATGCACCCAGAATTCCGAGAAGGCTAACCCCTTTGAAAATTTCGAAAATGCACCCAGAATTCCGAGAAAGCTAACCCCTTTGAAAATTTCGAAAAATGCACCCAGAATTCCGAGAAGGCTAACCCCTTTGAAAATTTCGAAAAATGCACCCAGAATTCCGAGAAGGCTAACCCCTTTGAAAATTTCGAAAAATGCACCCAGAATTCCGAGAAGGCTAACCCCTTTGAAAATTTCTAAAATTGCACCCAGAATTCCGAGAAGGCTAACCCCTTTGAAAATTTCGAAAAATGCACCCAGAATTCCGAGAAGGCTAACCCCTTTGAAAATTTCGAAAAATGCACCCAGAATTCCGAGAAGGCTAACCCCTTTGAAAATTTCGAAAAATGCACCCAGAATTCCGAGAAGGCTAACCCCTTTGAAAATTTCGAAAAATGCACCCAGAATTCCGAGAAGGCTAACCCATTTGAAAATTTCGAAAAATGCACCCAGAATTCCGAGAAGGCTAACCCCTTTGAAAATTTCGAAAAATGCACCCAGAATTCCGAGAAGGCTAACCCCTTTGAAAATTTCGAAAAGTGCACCCAGAATTCCGAGAAGGCTAACCCCTTTGAAAATTTCGAAAAATGCACCCAGAATTCCGAGAAGGCAAACCCCTTTGAAAAATTCGAAAAATGCACCCAGAATTCCGAGAAGGCTAACTCCTTTGAAAATTTCGAAAAATGCACCCAGAATTCCGAGAAGGCTAACCCCTTTGAAAATTTCGAAAAATGCACCCAGAATTCCGAGAAGGCTAACCCTTTTGAAAATTTCGAAAAATGCACCCAGAATTCCGAGAAGGCTAACCCCTTTGAAAATTTCGAAAAATGCACCCAGAATTCCGAGAAGGCTAACCCCTTTGAAAATTTCGAAAAATGCACCCAGAATTCCGAGAAGGCTAACCCCTATGAAAATTTCGAAAAATGCACCCAGAATTCCGAGAAGGCTAACCCCTTTGAAAATTTCGAAAAATGCACCCAGAATTCCGAGAAGGCTAACCCCTTTGAAAATTTCGAAAAATGCACCCAGAATTCCGAGAAGGCTAACCCCTTTGAAAATTTCGAAAAATGCACCCAGAATTCCGAGAAGGCTAACCCCTTTGAAAATTTCGAAAAATGCACCCAGAATTCCGAGAAGGCTAACCCCTTTGAAAATTTCGAAAATGCACCCAGAATTCCGAGAAAGCTAACCCCTTTGAAAATTTCGAAAAATGCACCCAGAATTCCGAGAAGGCTATCCCCTTTGAAAATTTCGAAAAATGCACCCAGAATTCCGAGAAGGCTAACCCCTTTGAAAATTTCGAAAAATGCACCCAGAATTCCGAGAAGGCTAACCCCTTTGAAAATTTCGAAAAATGCACCCAGAATTCCGAGAAAGCTAACCCCTTTGAAAATTTCGAAAAATGCACCCAGAATTCCGAGGCTAACCCCTTTGAAAATTTCGAAAAATGCACCCAGAATTCCGAGAAGGCTAACCCCTTTGAAAATTTCGAAAAATGCACCCAGAATTCCGAGAAGGCTAACCCCTTTGAAAATTTCGAAAAATGCACCCAGAATTCCGAGAAGTCTAACCCCTTTGAAAGTTTCGAAAAATGCACTCAGAATTCCGAGAAGGCTAACCCCTTTGAAAATTTCGAAAAATGCACCCAGAATTCCGAGAAGGCTAACCCCTTTGAAAATTTCGAAAAATGCACCCAGAATTCCGAGAAGGCTAACCCCTTTGAAAATTTCGAAAAATGCACCCAGAATTCCGAGAAGGCTAACCCCTTTGAAAATTTCGAAAAATGCACCCAGAATTCCGAGAAGGGTAACCCCTTTGAAAAATTCGAAAAATGCACTCAGAATTCCGAGAAGGCTAACCCCTTTGAAAAATTCGAAAAATGCACCCAGAATTCCGAAAAGGCTAACTCCTTTGAAAAATTCGAAAAATGCACCCAGAATTCCGAGAAGGGTAACCCCTTTGAAAACTTCGAAAAATTCACCCAGAATTCCGAGAAGGCTAACCCTTTTGAAAATTTCGAAAAATGCACCCAGAATTCCGAGAAGGCTAACCCCTTTGAAAATTTCGAAAAATGCACCCAGAATTCCGAGAAGGCTAACCCCTTTGAAAATTTCGAAAAATGCACCCAGAATTCCGAGAAGGCTAACCCCTTTGAAAATTTCGAAAAATGCACCCAGAATTCCGAGAAGGCTAACCCCTTTGAAAATTTCGAAAAATGCACCCAGAATTCCGAGAAGGCTAACCCCTTTGAAAATTTCGAAAAATGCACCCAGAATTCCGAGAAGGCTAACCCCTTTGAAAATTTCGAAAAATGCACCCAGAATTCCGAGAAGGCTAACCCCTTTGAAAATTTCGAAAAATGCACCCAGATTTCCGAGAAGGCTAACCCCTTTGAAAATTTCGAAAAATGCACCCAGAATTCCGAGAAGGCTAACCCCTTTGAAAATTTCGAAAAATGCACCCAGAATTCCGAGAAGGCTAACCCCTTTGAAAATTTCGAAAAATGCACCCAGAATTCCGAGAAGGCTAACCCCTTTGAAAATTTCGAAAAATGCACCCAGAATTCCGAGAAGGCTAACCCCTTTGAAAATTTCGAAAAATGCACCCAGAATTCCGAGAAGGCTAACCCCTTTGAAAATTTCGAAAAATGCACCCAGAATTCCGAGAAGGCTAACCCCTTTGAAAATTTCGAAAAATGCACCCAGAATTCCGAGAAGGCTAACCCCTTTGAAAATTTCGAAAAATGCACCCAGAATTCCGAGAAGGCTAACCCCTTTGAAAATTTCGAAAAATGCACCCAGAATTCCGAGAAGGCTAACCCCTTTGAAAATTTCAAAAATGCACCAAGAATTCCGAGAGGGCTAACCCCTTGGAAATTTCGAAAAATGCACCCAGAATTCCGAGAGGGCTAACCCCTTTGAAAATTTCGAAAAATGCACCCAGAATTCCGAGAAGGCTAACCCCTTTGAAAATTTCGAAAAATGCACCCAGAATTCCGAGAAGGCTAACCCCTTTGAAAATTTCGAAAAATGCACCCAGAATTCCGAGAAGGCTAACCCCTTTGAAAATTTCGAAAAATGCACCCATAATTCCGAGAAGGCTAACCCCTTTGAAAATTTCGAAAAATGCACCCAGAATTCGGAGAAGGCTAACCCCTTTGAAAATTTCGAAAAATGCACCCAGAATTCCGGGAAAGCTAACCCCTTTGAAAATTTCGAAAAATGCACCCAGAATTCCGAGAAGGCTAACCCCTTTGAAAATTTCGAAAAATGCACCCAGAATTCCGAGAAGGCTAACCCCTTTGAAAATTTCGAAAAATGCACCCAGAATTCCGAGAAGGCTAACCCCTTTGAAAATTTCGAAAATGCACCCAGAATTCCGAGAAAGCTAACCCCTTTGAAAATTTCGAAAATGCACCCAGAATTCCGAGAAGGCTAACCCCTTTGAAAATTTCGAAAAATGCACCCAGAATTCCGAGAAGGCAAACCCCTTTGAAAATTTCGAAAAATGCACCCAGAATTCCGAGAAGGCTAACCCCTTTGAAAATTTCGAAAAATGCACCCATAATTCCGAGAAGGATAACCCCTTTGAAAATTTCGAAAAATGCACCCAGAATTCCGAGAAGGCTAACCCCTTTGAAAATTTCGAAAAATGCACCCAGAATTCCGAGAAGGCTAACCCCTTTGAAAATTTCGAAAAATGCACCCAGAATTCCGAGAAGGCTAACCCCTTTGAAAATTTCGAAAAATGCACCCAGAATTCCGAGAAGGCTAACCCCTTTGAAAATTTCGAAAAATGCACCCAGAATTCCGAGAAGGCTAACCCCTTTGAAAATTTCGAAAAATGCACCCAGAATTCCGAGAAGGCTAACCCCTTTGAAAATTTCGAAAAATGCACCCAGAATTCCGAGAAGGCTAACCCCTTTGAAAATTTCGAAAAATGCACCCAGAATTCCGAGAAGGCTAACCCCTTTGAAAACTTCAAAAATGCACCAAGAATTCGAGAGGGCTAACCCCTTGGAAATTTCGAAAAATGCACCCAGAATTCCGAGAGGGCTAACCCCTTTGAAAATTTCGAAAAATGCACCCAGAATTCCGAGAAGGCTAACCCCTTTGAAAATTTCGAAAAATGCACCGAGAATTCAGAGAAGGCTAACCCCTTTGAAAATTTCGAAAAATGCACCCAGAATTCCGAGAAGGCTAACCCCTTTGAAAATTTCGAAAATGCACCCATAATTCCGAGAAGGCTAACCCCTTTGAAAATTTCGAAAAATGCACCCAGAATTCGGAGAAGGCTAACCCCTTTGAAAATTTCGAAAAATGCACCCAGAATTCCGGGAAAGCTAACCCCTTTGAAAATTTCGAAAAATGCACCCAGAATTCCGAGAAGGCTAACCCCTTTGAAAATTTCGAAAAATGCACCCAGAATTCCGAGAAGGCTAACCCCTTTGAAAATTTCGAAAAATGCACCCAGAATTCCGAGAAGGCTAACCCCTTTGAAAATTTCGAAAATGCACCCAGAATTCCGAGAAAGCTAACCCCTTTGAAAATTTCGAAAAAATGCACCCAGAATTCCGAGAAGGCTAACCCCTTTGAAAATTTCGAAAAATGCACCCAGAATTCCGAGAAGGCTAACCCCTTTGAAAATTTCGAAAAATGCACCCAGAATTCCGAGAAGGCTAACCCCTTTGAAAATTTCTAAAATTGCACCCAGAATTCCGAGAAGGCTAACCCCTTTGAAAATTTCGAAAAATGCACCCAGAATTCCGAGAAGGCTAACCCCTTTGAAAATTTCGAAAAATGCACCCAGAATTCCGAGAAGGCTAACCCCTTTGAAAATTTCGAAAAATGCACCCAGAATTCCGAGAAGGCTAACCCCTTTGAAAATTTCGAAAAATGCACCCAGAATTCCGAGAAGGCTAACCCATTTGAAAATTTCGAAAAATGCACCCAGAATTCCGAGAAGGCTAACCCCTTTGAAAATTTCGAAAAATGCACCCAGAATTCCGAGAAGGCTAACCCCTTTGAAAATTTCGAAAAATGCACCCAGAATTCCGAGAAGGCTAACCCCTTTGAAAATTTCGAAAAATGCACCCAGAATTCCGAGAAGGCTAACCCCTTTGAAAATTTCGAAAAATGCACCCAGAATTCCGAGAAGGCTAACCCCTTTGAAAATTTCGAAAAATGCACCCAGAATTCCGAGAAGGCTAACCCCTTTGAAAATTTCGAAAAATGCACCCAGAATTCCGAGAAGGCAAACCCCTTTGAAAAATTCGAAAAATGCACCCAGAATTCCGAGAAGGCTAACCCCTTTGAAAAATTCGAAAAATGCACCCAGAATTCCGAGAAGGCTAACCCCTTTGAAAATTTCGAAAAATGCACCCAGAATTCCGAGAAGGCTAACCCTTTTGAAAATTTCGAAAAATGCACCCAGAATTCCGAGAAGGCTAACCCCTTTGAAAATTTCGAAAAATGCACCCAGAATTCCGAGAAGGCTAACCCCTTTGAAAATTTCGAAAAATGCACCCAGAATTCCGAGAAGGCTAACCCCTATGAAAATTTCGAAAAATGCACCCAGAATTCCGAGAAGGCTAACCCCTTTGAAAATTTCGAAAAATGCACCCAGAATTCCGAGAAGGCTAACCCCTTTGAAAATTTCGAAAAATGCACCCAGAATTCCGAGAAGGCTAACCCCTTTGAAAATTTCGAAAAATGCACCCAGAATTCCGAGAAGGCTAACCCCTTTGAAAATTTCGAAAAATGCACCCAGAATTCCGAGAAGGCTAACCCCTTTGAAAATTTCGAAAATGCACCCAGAATTCCGAGAAAGCTAACCCCTTTGAAAATTTCGAAAAATGCACCCAGAATTCCGAGAAGGCTATCCCCTTTGAAAATTTCGAAAAATGCACCCAGAATTCCGAGAAGGCTAACCCCTTTGAAAATTTCGAAAAATGCACCCAGAATTCCGAGAAGGCTAACCCCTTTGAAAATTTCGAAAAATGCACCCAGAATTCCGAGAAAGCTAACCCCTTTAAAAATTTCGAAAAATGCACCCAGAATTCCGAGGCTAACCCCTTTGAAAATTTCGAAAAATGCACCCAGAATTCCGAGAAGGCTAACCCCTTTGAAAATTTCGAAAAATGCACCCAGAATTCCGAGAAGGCTATCCCCTTTGAAAATTTCGAAAAATGCACCCAGAATTCCGAGAAGGCTAACCCCTTTGAAAATTTCGAAAAATGCACCCAGAATTCCGAGAAGGCTAACCCCTTTGAAAATTTCAAAAAGGCACCAAGAATTCCGAGAGGGCTATCCCCTTGGAAATTTCGAAAAATGCACCCAGAATTCCGAGAGGGCTAACCCCTTTGAAAATTTCGAAAAATGCACCCAGAATTCCGAGAAGGCTAACCCCTTTGAAAATTTCGAAAAATGCACCCAGAATTCCGAGAAGGCTAACCCCTTTGAAAATTTCGAAAAATGCACCCAGAATTCCGAGAAGGCTAACCCCTTTGAAAATTTCGAAAAATGCACCCATAATTCCGAGAAGGCTAACCCCTTTGAAAATTTCGAAAAATGCACCCAGAATTCGGAGAAGGCTAACCCCTTTGAAAATTTCGAAAAATGCACCCAGAATTCCGGGAAAGCTAACCCCTTTGAAAATTTCGAAAAATGCACCCAGAATTCCGAGAAGGCTAACCCCTTTGAAAATTTCGAAAAATGCACCCAGAATTCCGAGAAGGCTAACCCCTTTGAAAATTTCGAAAAATGCACCAAGAATTCCGAGAAGGCTAACCCCTTTGAAAATTTCGAAAATGCACCCAGAATTCCGAGAAAGCTAACCCCTTTGAAAATTTCGAAAAATGCACCCAGAATTCCGAGAAGGCTAACCCCTTTGAAAATTTCGAAAAATGCACCCAGAATTCCGCGAAGGCAAACCCCTTTGAAAATTTCGAAAAATGCACCCAGAATTCCGAGAAGGCTAACCCCTTTGAAAATTTCGAAAAATGCACCCAGAATTCCGAGAAGGCTAACCCCTTTGAAAATTTCGAAAAATGCACCCAGAATTCCGAGAAGGCTAACCCCTTTGAAAATTTCGAAAAATGCACCCAGAATTCCGAGAAGGCTAACCCCTTTGAAAATTTCGAAAAATGCACCCAGAATTCCGAGAAGGCTAACCCCTTTGAAAATTTCGAAAAATGCACCCAGAATTCCGAGAAGGCTAACCCCTTTGAAAATTTCGAAAAATGCACCCAGAATTCCGAGAAGGCTAACCCCTTTGAAAATTTCGAAAAATGCACCCAGAATTCCGAGAAGGCTAACCCCTTTGAAAATTTCGAAAAATGCACCCAGAATTCCGAGAAGGCTAACCCCTTTGAAAATTTCGAAAAATGCACCCAGAATTCCGAGAAGGCTAACCCCTTTGAAAACTTCAAAAATGCACCAAGAATTCCGAGAGGGCTAACCCCTTGGAAATTTCGAAAAATGCACCCAGAATTCCGAGAGGGCTAACCCCTTTGAAAATTTCGAAAAATGCACCCAGAATTCCGAGAAGGCTAACCCCTTTGAAAATTTCGAAAAATGCACCGAGAATTCAGAGAAGGCTAACCCCTTTGAAAATTTCGAAAAATGCACCCAGAATTCCGAGAAGGCTAACCCCTTTGAAAATTTCGAAAAATGCACCCATAATTCCGAGAAGGCTAACCCCTTTGAAAATTTCGAAAAATGCACCCAGAATTCGGAGAAGGCTAACCCCTTTGAATATTTCGAAAAATGCACCCAGAATTCCGGGAAAGCTAACCCCTTTGAAAATTTCGAAAAATGCACCCAGAATTCCGAGAAGGCTAACCCCTTTGAAAATTTCGAAAAATGCACCCAGAATTCCGAGAAGGCTAACCCCTTTGAAAATTTCGAAAAATGCACCCAGAATTCCGAGAAGGCTAACCCCTTTGAAAATTTCGAAAATGCACCCAGAATTCCGAGAAAGCTAACCCCTTTGAAAATTTCGAAAAATGCACCCAGAATTCCGAGAAGGCTAACCCCTTTGAAAATTTCGAAAAATGCACCCAGAATTCCGAGAAGGCTAACCCCTTTGAAAATTTCGAAAAATGCACCCAGAATTCCGAGAAGGCTAACCCCTTTGAAAATTTCTAAAATTGCACCCAGAATTCCGAGAAGGCTAACCCCTTTGAAAATTTCGAAAAATGCACCCAGAATTCCGAGAAGGCTAACCCCTTTGAAAATTTCGAAAAATGCACCCAGAATTCCGAGAAGGCTAACCCCTTTGAAAATTTCGAAAAATGCACCCAGAATTCCGAGAAGGCTAACCCCTTTGAAAATTTCGAAAAATGCACCCAGAATTCCGAGAAGGCTAACCCATTTGAAAATTTCGAAAAATGCACCCAGAATTCCGAGAAGGCTAACCCCTTTGAAAATTTCGAAAAATGCACCCAGAATTCCGAGAAGGCTAACCCCTTTGAAAATTTCGAAAAATGCACCCAGAATTCCGAGAAGGCTAACCCCTTTGAAAATTTCGAAAAATGCACCCAGAATTCCGAGAAGGCAAACCCCTTTGAAAAATTCGAAAAATGCACCCAGAATTCCGAGAAGGCTAACTCCTTTGAAAATTTCGAAAAATGCACCCAGAATTCCGAGAAGGCTAACCCCTTTGAAAATTTCGAAAAATGCACCCAGAATTCCGAGAAGGCTAACCCTTTTGAAAATTTCGAAAAATGCACCCAGAATTCCGAGAAGGCTAACCCCTTTGAAAATTTCGAAAAATGCACCCAGAATTCCGAGAAGGCTAACCCCTTTGAAAATTTCGAAAAATGCACCCAGAATTCCGAGAAGGCTAACCCCTATGAAAATTTCGAAAAATGCACCCAGAATTCCGAGAAGGCTAACCCCTTTGAAAATTTCGAAAAATGCACCCAGAATTCCGAGAAGGCTAACCCCTTTGAAAATTTCGAAAAATGCACCCAGAATTCCGAGAAGGCTAACCCCTTTGAAAATTTCGAAAAATGCACCCAGAATTCCGAGAAGGCTAACCCCTTTGAAAATTTCGAAAAATGCACCCAGAATTCCGAGAAGGCTAACCCCTTTGAAAATTTCGAAAATGCACCCAGAATTCCGAGAAAGCTAACCCCTTTGAAAATTTCGAAAAATGCACCCAGAATTCCGAGAAGGCTATCCCCTTTGAAAATTTCGAAAAATGCACCCAGAATTCCGAGAAGGCTAACCCCTTTGAAAATTTCGAAAAATGCACCCAGAATTCCGAGAAGGCTAACCCCTTTGAAAATTTCGAAAAATGCACCCAGAATTCCGAGAAAGCTAACCCCTTTAAAAATTTCGAAAAATGCACCTAGAATTCCGAGGCTAACCCCTTTGAAAATTTCGAAAAATGCACCCAGAATTCCGAGAAGGCTAACCCCTTTGAAAATTTCGAAAAATGCACCCAGAATTCCGAGAAGGCTAACCCCTTTGAAAATTTCGAAAAATGCACCCAGAATTCCGAGAAGTCTAACCCCTTTGAAAGTTTCGAAAAATGCACTCAGAATTCCGAGAAGGCTAACCCCTTTGAAAATTTCGAAAAATGCACCCAGAATTCCGAGAAGGCTAACCCCTTTGAAAATTTCGAAAAATGCACCCAGAATTCCGAGAAGGCTAACCCCTTTGAAAATTTCGAAAAATGCACCCAGAATTCCGAGAAGGCTAACCCCTTTGAAAATTTCGAAAAATGCACCCAGAATTCCGAGAAGGGTAACCCCTTTGAAAAATTCGAAAAATGCACTCAGAATTCCGAGAAGGCTAACCCCTTTGAAAATTTCGAAAAATGCACCCAGAATTCCGAGAAGGCTAACCCCTTTGAAAATTTCGAAAAATGCACCCAGAATTCCGAGAAGGCTAACCCCTTTGAAAATTTCGAAAAATGCACCCAGATTTCCGAGAAGGCTAACCCCTTTGAAAATTTCGAAAAATGCACCCAGAATTCCGAGAAGGCTAACCCCTTTGAAAATTTCGAAAAATGCACCCAGAATTCCGAGAAGGCTAACCCCTTTGAAAATTTCGAAAAATGCACCCAGAATTCCGAGAAGGCTAACCCCTTTGAAAATTTCGAAAAATGCACCCAGAATTCCGAGAAGGCTAACCCCTTTGAAAATTTCGAAAAATGCACCCAGAATTCCGAGAAGGCTAACCCCTTTGAAAATTTCGAAAAATGCACCCAGATTTCCGAGAAGGCTAACCCCTTTGAAAATTTCGAAAAATGCACCCAGAATTCCGAGAAGGCTAACCCCTTTGAAAATTTCGAAAAATGCACCCAGAATTCCGAGAAGGCTAACCCCTTTGAAAATTTCGAAAAATGCACCCAGAATTCCGAGAAGGCTAACCCCTTTGAAAATTTCGAAAAATGCACCCAGAATTCCGAGAAGGCTAACCCCTTTGAAAATTTCGAAAAATGCACCCAGAATTCCGAGAAGGCTAACCCCTTTGAAAATTTCGAAAAATGCACCCAGAATTCCGAGAAGGCTAACCCCTTTGAAAATTTCGAAAAATGCACCCAGAATTCCGAGAAGGCTAACCCCTTTGAAAATTTCGAAAAATGCACCCAGAATTCCGAGAAGGCTAACTCCTTTGAAAATTTCGAAAAATGCACCCAGAATTCCGAGAAGGCTAACCCCTTTGAAAATTTCGAAAAATGCACCCAGAATTCCGAGAAGGCTAACCCCTTTGAAAATTTCGAAAAATGCACCCAGAATTCCGAGAAGGCTAACCCCTTTGAAAATTTCGAAAAATGCACCCAGAATTCCGAGAAGGCTAACCCCTTTGAAAATTTCGAAAAATGCACCCAGAATTCCGAGAAGGCTAACCCCTTTGAAAATTTCGAAAAATGCACCCAGAATTCCGAGAAGGCTAACCCCTTTGAAAATTTCAAAAATGCACCAAGAATTCCGAGAGGGCTAACCCCTTGGAAATTTCGAAAAATGCACCCAGAATTCCGAGAGGGCTAACCCCTTTGAAAATTTCGAAAAATGCACCCAGAATTCCGAGAAGGCTAACCCCTTTGAAAATTTCGAAAAATGCACCCAGAATTCCGAGAAGGCTAACCCCTTTGAAAATTTCGAAAAATGCACCCAGAATTCCGAGAAGGCTAACCCCTTTGAAAATTTCGAAAAATGCACCCATAATTCCGAGAAGGCTAACCCCTTTGAAAATTTCGAAAAATGCACCCAGAATTCGGAGAAAGCTAACCCCTTTGGAAATTTCGAAAAATGCACCCAGAATTCCGGGAAAGCTAACCCCTTTGAAAATTTCGAAAAATGCACCCAGAATTCCGAGAAGGCTAACCCCTTTGAAAATTTCGAAAAATGCACCCAGAATTCCGAGAAGGCTAACCCCTTTGAAAATTTCGAAAAATGCACCCAGAATTCCGAGAAGGCTAACCCCTTTGAAAATTTCGAAAATGCACCCAGAATTCCGAGAAAGCTAACCCCTTTGAAAATTTCGAAAAATGCACCCAGAATTCCGAGAAGGCTAACCCCTTTGAAAATTTCGTTAAATGCACCCAGAATTCCGAGAAGGCAAACCCCTTTGAAAATTTCGAAAAATGCACCCAGAATTCCCAGAAGGCTAACCCCTTTGAAAATTTCGAAAAATGCACCCAGAATTCCGAGAAGGCTAACCCCTTTGAAAATTTCGAAAAATGCACCCAGAATTCCGAGAAGGCTAACCCCTTTGAAAATTTCGAAAAATGCACCCAGAATTCCGAGAAGGCTAACCCCTTTGAAAATTTCGAAAAATGCACCCAGAATTCCGAGAAGGCTAACCCCTTTGAAAACTTCAAAAATGCACCAAGAATTCCGAGAGGGCTAACCCCTTGGAAATTTCGAAAAATGCACCCAGAATTCCGAGAGGGCTAACCCCTTTGAAAATTTCGAAAAATGCACCCAGAATTCCGAGAAGGCTAACCCCTTTGAAAATTTCGAAAAATGCACCGAGAATTCAGAGAAGGCTAACCCCTTTGAAAATTTCGAAAAATGCACCCAGAATTCCGAGAAGGCTAACCCCTTTGAAAATTTCGAAAAATGCACCCATAATTCCGAGAAGGCTAACCCCTTTGAAAATTTCGAAAAATGCACCCAGAATTCGGAGAAGGCTAACCCCTTTGAAAATTTCGAAAAATGCACCCAGAATTCCGGGAAAGCTAACCCCTTTGAAAATTTCGAAAAATGCACCCAGAATTCCGAGAAGGCTAACCCCTTTGAAAATTTCGAAAAATGCACCCAGAATTCCGAGAAGGCTAACCCCTTTGAAAATTTCGAAAAATGCACCCAGAATTCCGAGAAGGCTAACCCCTTTGAAAATTTCGAAAATGCACCCAGAATTCCGAGAAAGCTAACCCCTTTGAAAATTTCGAAAAAATGCACCCAGAATTCCGAGAAGGCTAACCCCTTTGAAAATTTCGAAAAATGCACCCAGAATTCCGAGAAGGCTAACCCCTTTGAAAATTTCGAAAAATGCACCCAGAATTCCGAGAAGGCTAACCCCTTTGAAAATTTCTAAAATTGCACCCAGAATTCCGAGAAGGCTAACCCCTTTGAAAATTTCGAAAAATGCACCCAGAATTCCGAGAAGGCTAACCCCTTTGAAAATTTCGAAAAATGCACCCAGAATTCCGAGAAGGCTAACCCCTTTGAAAATTTCGAAAAATGCACCCAGAATTCCGAGAAGGCTAACCCCTTTGAAAATTTCGAAAAATGCACCCAGAATTCCGAGAAGGCTAACCCATTTGAAAATTTCGAAAAATGCACCCAGAATTCCGAGAAGGCTAACCCCTTTGAAAATTTCGAAAAATGCACCCAGAATTCCGAGAAGGCTAACCCCTTTGAAAATTTCGAAAAATGCACCCAGAATTCCGAGAAGGCTAACCCCTTTGAAAATTTCGAAAAATGCACCCAGAATTCCGAGAAGGCTAACCCCTTTGAAAATTTCGAAAAATGCACCCAGAATTCCGAGAAGGCTAACCCCTTTGAAAATTTCGAAAAATGCACCCAGAATTCCGAGAAGGCTAACCCCTTTGAAAATTTCGAAAAATGCACCCAGAATTCCGAGAAGGCAAACCCCTTTGAAAAATTCGAAAAATGCACCCAGAATTCCGAGAAGGCTAACCCCTTTGAAAAATTCGAAAAATGCACCCAGAATTCCGAGAAGGCTAACCCCTTTGAAAATTTCGAAAAATGCACCCAGAATTCCGAGAAGGCTAACCCTTTTGAAAATTTCGAAAAATGCACCCAGAATTCCGAGAAGGCTAACCCCTTTGAAAATTTCGAAAAATGCACCCAGAATTCCGAGAAGGCTAACCCCTTTGAAAATTTCGAAAAATGCACCAAGAATTCCGAGAAGGCTAACCCCTTTGAAAATTTCGAAAATGCACCCAGAATTCCGAGAAAGCTAACCCCTTTGAAAATTTCGAAAAATGCACCCAGAATTCCGAGAAGGCTAACCCCTTTGAAAATTTCGAAAAATGCACCCAGAATTCCGCGAAGGCAAACCCCTTTGAAAATTTCGAAAAATGCACCCAGAATTCCGAGAAGGCTAACCCCTTTGAAAATTTCGAAAAATGCACCCAGAATTCCGAGAAGGCTAACCCCTTTGAAAATTTCGAAAAATGCACCCAGAATTCCGAGAAGGCTAACCCCTTTGAAAATTTCGAAAAATGCACCCAGAATTCCGAGAAGGCTAACCCCTTTGAAAATTTCGAAAAATGCACCCAGAATTCCGAGAAGGCTAACCCCTTTGAAAATTTCGAAAAATGCACCCAGAATTCCGAGAAGGCTAACCCCTTTGAAAATTTCGAAAAATGCACCCAGAATTCCGAGAAGGCTAACCCCTTTGAAAATTTCGAAAAATGCACCCAGAATTCCGAGAAGGCTAACCCCTTTGAAAATTTCGAAAAATGCACCCAGAATTCCGAGAAGGCTAACCCCTTTGAAAATTTCGAAAAATGCACCCAGAATTCCGAGAAGGCTAACCCCTTTGAAAACTTCAAAAATGCACCAAGAATTCCGAGAGGGCTAACCCCTTGGAAATTTCGAAAAATGCACCCAGAATTCCGAGAGGGCTAACCCCTTTGAAAATTTCGAAAAATGCACCCAGAATTCCGAGAAGGCTAACCCCTTTGAAAATTTCGAAAAATGCACCGAGAATTCAGAGAAGGCTAACCCCTTTGAAAATTTCGAAAAATGCACCCAGAATTCCGAGAAGGCTAACCCCTTTGAAAATTTCGAAAAATGCACCCATAATTCCGAGAAGGCTAACCCCTTTGAAAATTTCGAAAAATGCACCCAGAATTCGGAGAAGGCTAACCCCTTTGAATATTTCGAAAAATGCACCCAGAATTCCGGGAAAGCTAACCCCTTTGAAAATTTCGAAAAATGCACCCAGAATTCCGAGAAGGCTAACCCCTTTGAAAATTTCGAAAAATGCACCCAGAATTCCGAGAAGGCTAACCCCTTTGAAAATTTCGAAAAATGCACCCAGAATTCCGAGAAGGCTAACCCCTTTGAAAATTTCGAAAATGCACCCAGAATTCCGAGAAAGCTAACCCCTTTGAAAATTTCGAAAAATGCACCCAGAATTCCGAGAAGGCTAACCCCTTTGAAAATTTCGAAAAATGCACCCAGAATTCCGAGAAGGCTAACCCCTTTGAAAATTTCGAAAAATGCACCCAGAATTCCGAGAAGGCTAACCCCTTTGAAAATTTCTAAAATTGCACCCAGAATTCCGAGAAGGCTAACCCCTTTGAAAATTTCGAAAAATGCACCCAGAATTCCGAGAAGGCTAACCCCTTTGAAAATTTCGAAAAATGCACCCAGAATTCCGAGAAGGCTAACCCCTTTGAAAATTTCGAAAAATGCACCCAGAATTCCGAGAAGGCTAACCCCTTTGAAAATTTCGAAAAATGCACCCAGAATTCCGAGAAGGCTAACCCATTTGAAAATTTCGAAAAATGCACCCAGAATTCCGAGAAGGCTAACCCCTTTGAAAATTTCGAAAAATGCACCCAGAATTCCGAGAAGGCTAACCCCTTTGAAAATTTCGAAAAATGCACCCAGAATTCCGAGAAGGCTAACCCCTTTGAAAATTTCGAAAAATGCACCCAGAATTCCGAGAAGGCAAACCCCTTTGAAAAATTCGAAAAATGCACCCAGAATTCCGAGAAGGCTAACTCCTTTGAAAATTTCGAAAAATGCACCCAGAATTCCGAGAAGGCTAACCCCTTTGAAAATTTCGAAAAATGCACCCAGAATTCCGAGAAGGCTAACCCTTTTGAAAATTTCGAAAAATGCACCCAGAATTCCGAGAAGGCTAACCCCTTTGAAAATTTCGAAAAATGCACCCAGAATTCCGAGAAGGCTAACCCCTTTGAAAATTTCGAAAAATGCACCCAGAATTCCGAGAAGGCTAACCCCTATGAAAATTTCGAAAAATGCACCCAGAATTCCGAGAAGGCTAACCCCTTTGAAAATTTCGAAAAATGCACCCAGAATTCCGAGAAGGCTAACCCCTTTGAAAATTTCGAAAAATGCACCCAGAATTCCGAGAAGGCTAACCCCTTTGAAAATTTCGAAAAATGCACCCAGAATTCCGAGAAGGCTAACCCCTTTGAAAATTTCGAAAAATGCACCCAGAATTCCGAGAAGGCTAACCCCTTTGAAAATTTCGAAAATGCACCCAGAATTCCGAGAAAGCTAACCCCTTTGAAAATTTCGAAAAATGCACCCAGAATTCCGAGAAGGCTATCCCCTTTGAAAATTTCGAAAAATGCACCCAGAATTCCGAGAAGGCTAACCCCTTTGAAAATTTCGAAAAATGCACCCAGAATTCCGAGAAGGCTAACCCCTTTGAAAATTTCGAAAAATGCACCCAGAATTCCGAGAAAGCTAACCCCTTTAAAAATTTCGAAAAATGCACCTAGAATTCCGAGGCTAACCCCTTTGAAAATTTCGAAAAATGCACCCAGAATTCCGAGAAGGCTAACCCCTTTGAAAATTTCGAAAAATGCACCCAGAATTCCGAGAAGGCTAACCCCTTTGAAAATTTCGAAAAATGCACCCAGAATTCCGAGAAGTCTAACCCCTTTGAAAGTTTCGAAAAATGCACTCAGAATTCCGAGAAGGCTAACCCCTTTGAAAATTTCGAAAAATGCACCCAGAATTCCGAGAAGGCTAACCCCTTTGAAAATTTCGAAAAATGCACCCAGAATTCCGAGAAGGCTAACCCCTTTGAAAATTTCGAAAAATGCACCCAGAATTCCGAGAAGGCTAACCCCTTTGAAAATTTCGAAAAATGCACCCAGAATTCCGAGAAGGGTAACCCCTTTGAAAAATTCGAAAAATGCACTCAGAATTCCGAGAAGGCTAACCCCTTTGAAAAATTCGAAAAATGCACCCAGAATTCCGAAAAGGCTAACTCCTTTGAAAAATTCGAAAAATGCACCCAGAATTCCGAGAAGGGTAACCCCTTTGAAAACTTCGAAAAATTCACCCAGAATTCCGAGAAGGCTAACCCTTTTGAAAATTTCGAAAAATGCACCCAGAATTCCGAGAAGGCTAACCCCTTTGAAAATTTCGAAAAATGCACCCAGAATTCCGAGAAGGCTAACCCCTTTGAAAATTTCGAAAAATGCACCCAGAATTCCGAGAAGGCTAACCCCTTTGAAAATTTCGAAAAATGCACCCAGAATTCCGAGAAGGCTAACCCCTTTGAAAATTTCGAAAAATGCACCCAGAATTCCGAGAAGGCTAACCCCTTTGAAAATTTCGAAAAATGCACCCAGATTTCCGAGAAGGCTAACCCCTTTGAAAATTTCGAAAAATGCACCCAGAATTCCGAGAAGGCTAACCCCTTTGAAAATTTCGAAAAATGCACCCAGAATTCCGAGAAGGCTAACCCCTTTGAAAATTTCGAAAAATGCACCCAGAATTCCGAGAAGGCTAACCCCTTTGAAAATTTCGAAAAATGCACCCAGAATTCCGAGAAGGCTAACCCCTTTGAAAATTTCGAAAAATGCACCCAGAATTCCGAGAAGGCTAACCCCTTTGAAAATTTCGAAAAATGCACCCAGAATTCCGAGAAGGCTAACCCCTTTGAAAATTTCGAAAAATGCACCCAGAATTCCGAGAAGGCTAACCCCTTTGAAAATTTCGAAAAATGCACCCAGAATTCCGAGAAGGCTAACTCCTTTGAAAATTTCGAAAAATGCACCCAGAATTCCGAGAAGGCTAACCCCTTTGAAAATTTCGAAAAATGCACCCAGAATTCCGAGAAGGCTAACCCCTTTGAAAATTTCGAAAAATGCACCCAGAATTCCGAGAAGGCTAACCCCTTTGAAAATTTCGAAAAATGCACCCAGAATTCCGAGAAGGCTAACCCCTTTGAAAATTTCGAAAAATGCACCCAGAATTCCGAGAAGGCTAACCCCTTTGAAAATTTCGAAAAATGCACCCAGAATTCCGAGAAGGCTAACCCCTTTGAAAATTTCAAAAATGCACCAAGAATTCCGAGAGGGCTAACCCCTTGGAAATTTCGAAAAATGCACCCAGAATTCCGAGAGGGCTAACCCCTTTGAAAATTTCGAAAAATGCACCCAGAATTCCGAGAAGGCTAACCCCTTTGAAAATTTCGAAAAATGCACCCAGAATTCCGAGAAGGCTAACCCCTTTGAAAATTTCGAAAAATGCACCCAGAATTCCGAGAAGGCTAACCCCTTTGAAAATTTCGAAAAATGCACCCATAATTCCGAGAAGGCTAACCCCTTTGAAAATTTCGAAAAATGCACCCAGAATTCGGAGAAAGCTAACCCCTTTGGAAATTTCGAAAAATGCACCCAGAATTCCGGGAAAGCTAACCCCTTTGAAAATTTCGAAAAATGCACCCAGAATTCCGAGAAGGCTAACCCCTTTGAAAATTTCGAAAAATGCACCCAGAATTCCGAGAAGGCTAACCCCTTTGAAAATTTCGAAAAATGCACCCAGAATTCCGAGAAGGCTAACCCCTTTGAAAATTTCGAAAATGCACCCAGAATTCCGAGAAAGCTAACCCCTTTGAAAATTTCGAAAAATGCACCCAGAATTCCGAGAAGGCTAACCCCTTTGAAAATTTCGTTAAATGCACCCAGAATTCCGAGAAGGCAAACCCCTTTGAAAATTTCGAAAAATGCACCCAGAATTCCCAGAAGGCTAACCCCTTTGAAAATTTCGAAAAATGCACCCAGAATTCCGAGAAGGCTAACCCCTTTGAAAATTTCGAAAAATGCACCCAGAATTCCGAGAAGGCTAACCCCTTTGAAAATTTCGAAAAATGCACCCAGAATTCCGAGAAGGCTAACCCCTTTGAAAATTTCGAAAAATGCACCCAGAATTCCGAGAAGGCTAACCCCTTTGAAAATTTCGAAAAATGCACCCAGAATTCCGAGAAGGCTAACCCCTTTGAAAATTTCGAAAAATGCACCCAGAATTCCGAGAGGGCTAACCCCTTTGAAAATTTCGAAAAATGCACCCAGAATTCCGAGAAGGCTAACCCCTTTGAAAATTTCGAAAAATGCACCGAGAATTCAGAGAAGGCTAACCCCTTTGAAAATTTCGAAAAATGCACCCAGAATTCCGAGAAGGCTAACCCCTTTGAAAATTTCGAAAAATGCACCCATAATTCCGAGAAGGCTAACCCCTTTGAAAATTTCGAAAAATGCACCCAGAATTCGGAGAAGGCTAACCCCTTTGAAAATTTCGAAAAATGCACCCAGAATTCCGGGAAAGCTAACCCCTTTGAAAATTTCGAAAAATGCACCCAGAATTCCGAGAAGGCTAACCCCTTTGAAAATTTCGAAAAATGCACCCAGAATTCCGAGAAGGCTAACCCCTTTGAAAATTTCGAAAAATGCACCCAGAATTCCGAGAAGGCTAACCCCTTTGAAAATTTCGAAAATGCACCCAGAATTCCGAGAAAGCTAACCCCTTTGAAAATTTCGAAAAAATGCACCCAGAATTCCGAGAAGGCTAACCCCTTTGAAAATTTCGAAAAATGCACCCAGAATTCCGAGAAGGCTAACCCCTTTGAAAATTTCGAAAAATGCACCCAGAATTCCGAGAAGGCTAACCCCTTTGAAAATTTCTAAAATTGCACCCAGAATTCCGAGAAGGCTAACCCCTTTGAAAATTTCGAAAAATGCACCCAGAATTCCGAGAAGGCTAACCCCTTTGAAAATTTCGAAAAATGCACCCAGAATTCCGAGAAGGCTAACCCCTTTGAAAATTTCGAAAAATGCACCCAGAATTCCGAGAAGGCTAACCCCTTTGAAAATTTCGAAAAATGCACCCAGAATTCCGAGAAGGCTAACCCATTTGAAAATTTCGAAAAATGCACCCAGAATTCCGAGAAGGCTAACCCCTTTGAAAATTTCGAAAAATGCACCCAGAATTCCGAGAAGGCTAACCCCTTTGAAAATTTCGAAAAATGCACCCAGAATTCCGAGAAGGCTAACCCCTTTGAAAATTTCGAAAAATGCACCCAGAATTCCGAGAAGGCTAACCCCTTTGAAAATTTCGAAAAATGCACCCAGAATTCCGAGAAGGCTAACCCCTTTGAAAATTTCGAAAAATGCACCCAGAATTCCGAGAAGGCTAACCCCTTTGAAAATTTCGAAAAATGCACCCAGAATTCCGAGAAGGCAAACCCCTTTGAAAAATTCGAAAAATGCACCCAGAATTCCGAGAAGGCTAACCCCTTTGAAAAATTCGAAAAATGCACCCAGAATTCCGAGAAGGCTAACCCCTTTGAAAATTTCGAAAAATGCACCCAGAATTCCGAGAAGGCTAACCCTTTTGAAAATTTCGAAAAATGCACCCAGAATTCCGAGAAGGCTAACCCCTTTGAAAATTTCGAAAAATGCACCCAGAATTCCGAGAAGGCTAACCCCTTTGAAAATTTCGAAAAATGCACCCAGAATTCCGAGAAGGCTAACCCCTATGAAAATTTCGAAAAATGCACCCAGAATTCCGAGAAGGCTAACCCCTTTGAAAATTTCGAAAAATGCACCCAGAATTCCGAGAAGGCTAACCCCTTTGAAAATTTCGAAAAATGCACCCAGAATTCCGAGAAGGCTAACCCCTTTGAAAATTTCGAAAAATGCACCCAGAATTCCGAGAAGGCTAACCCCTTTGAAAATTTCGAAAAATGCACCCAGAATTCCGAGAAGGCTAACCCCTTTGAAAATTTCGAAAATGCACCCAGAATTCCGAGAAAGCTAACCCCTTTGAAAATTTCGAAAAATGCACCCAGAATTCCGAGAAGGCTATCCCCTTTGAAAATTTCGAAAAATGCACCCAGAATTCCGAGAAGGCTAACCCCTTTGAAAATTTCGAAAAATGCACCCAGAATTCCGAGAAGGCTAACCCCTTTGAAAATTTCGAAAAATGCACCCAGAATTCCGAGAAAGCTAACCCCTTTAAAAATTTCGAAAAATGCACCCAGAATTCCGAGGCTAACCCCTTTGAAAATTTCGAAAAATGCACCCAGAATTCCGAGAAGGCTAACCCCTTTGAAAATTTCGAAAAATGCACCCAGAATTCCGAGAAGGCTATCCCCTTTGAAAATTTCGAAAAATGCACCCAGAATTCCGAGAAGGCTAACCCCTTTGAAAATTTCGAAAAATGCACCCAGAATTCCGAGAAGGCTAACCCCTTTGAAAATTTCAAAAAGGCACCAAGAATTCCGAGAGGGCTATCCCCTTGGAAATTTCGAAAAATGCACCCAGAATTCCGAGAGGGCTAACCCCTTTGAAAATTTCGAAAAATGCACCCAGAATTCCGAGAAGGCTAACCCCTTTGAAAATTTCGAAAAATGCACCCAGAATTCCGAGAAGGCTAACCCCTTTGAAAATTTCGAAAAATGCACCCAGAATTCCGAGAAGGCTAACCCCTTTGAAAATTTCGAAAAATGCACCCATAATTCCGAGAAGGCTAACCCCTTTGAAAATTTCGAAAAATGCACCCAGAATTCGGAGAAGGCTAACCCCTTTGAAAATTTCGAAAAATGCACCCAGAATTCCGGGAAAGCTAACCCCTTTGAAAATTTCGAAAAATGCACCCAGAATTCCGAGAAGGCTAACCCCTTTGAAAATTTCGAAAAATGCACCCAGAATTCCGAGAAGGCTAACCCCTTTGAAAATTTCGAAAAATGCACCAAGAATTCCGAGAAGGCTAACCCCTTTGAAAATTTCGAAAATGCACCCAGAATTCCGAGAAAGCTAACCCCTTTGAAAATTTCGAAAAATGCACCCAGAATTCCGAGAAGGCTAACCCCTTTGAAAATTTCGAAAAATGCACCCAGAATTCCGCGAAGGCAAACCCCTTTGAAAATTTCGAAAAATGCACCCAGAATTCCGAGAAGGCTAACCCCTTTGAAAATTTCGAAAAATGCACCCAGAATTCCGAGAAGGCTAACCCCTTTGAAAATTTCGAAAAATGCACCCAGAATTCCGAGAAGGCTAACCCCTTTGAAAATTTCGAAAAATGCACCCAGAATTCCGAGAAGGCTAACCCCTTTGAAAATTTCGAAAAATGCACCCAGAATTCCGAGAAGGCTAACCCCTTTGAAAATTTCGAAAAATGCACCCAGAATTCCGAGAAGGCTAACCCCTTTGAAAATTTCGAAAAATGCACCCAGAATTCCGAGAAGGCTAACCCCTTTGAAAATTTCGAAAAATGCACCCAGAATTCCGAGAAGGCTAACCCCTTTGAAAATTTCGAAAAATGCACCCAGAATTCCGAGAAGGCTAACCCCTTTGAAAATTTCGAAAAATGCACCCAGAATTCCGAGAAGGCTAACCCCTTTGAAAACTTCAAAAATGCACCAAGAATTCCGAGAGGGCTAACCCCTTGGAAATTTCGAAAAATGCACCCAGAATTCCGAGAGGGCTAACCCCTTTGAAAATTTCGAAAAATGCACCCAGAATTCCGAGAAGGCTAACCCCTTTGAAAATTTCGAAAAATGCACCGAGAATTCAGAGAAGGCTAACCCCTTTGAAAATTTCGAAAAATGCACCCAGAATTCCGAGAAGGCTAACCCCTTTGAAAATTTCGAAAAATGCACCCATAATTCCGAGAAGGCTAACCCCTTTGAAAATTTCGAAAAATGCACCCAGAATTCGGAGAAGGCTAACCCCTTTGAATATTTCGAAAAATGCACCCAGAATTCCGGGAAAGCTAACCCCTTTGAAAATTTCGAAAAATGCACCCAGAATTCCGAGAAGGCTAACCCCTTTGAAAATTTCGAAAAATGCACCCAGAATTCCGAGAAGGCTAACCCCTTTGAAAATTTCGAAAAATGCACCCAGAATTCCGAGAAGGCTAACCCCTTTGAAAATTTCGAAAATGCACCCAGAATTCCGAGAAAGCTAACCCCTTTGAAAATTTCGAAAAATGCACCCAGAATTCCGAGAAGGCTAACCCCTTTGAAAATTTCGAAAAATGCACCCAGAATTCCGAGAAGGCTAACCCCTTTGAAAATTTCGAAAAATGCACCCAGAATTCCGAGAAGGCTAACCCCTTTGAAAATTTCTAAAATTGCACCCAGAATTCCGAGAAGGCTAACCCCTTTGAAAATTTCGAAAAATGCACCCAGAATTCCGAGAAGGCTAACCCCTTTGAAAATTTCGAAAAATGCACCCAGAATTCCGAGAAGGCTAACCCCTTTGAAAATTTCGAAAAATGCACCCAGAATTCCGAGAAGGCTAACCCCTTTGAAAATTTCGAAAAATGCACCCAGAATTCCGAGAAGGCTAACCCATTTGAAAATTTCGAAAAATGCACCCAGAATTCCGAGAAGGCTAACCCCTTTGAAAATTTCGAAAAATGCACCCAGAATTCCGAGAAGGCTAACCCCTTTGAAAATTTCGAAAAATGCACCCAGAATTCCGAGAAGGCTAACCCCTTTGAAAATTTCGAAAAATGCACCCAGAATTCCGAGAAGGCAAACCCCTTTGAAAAATTCGAAAAATGCACCCAGAATTCCGAGAAGGCTAACTCCTTTGAAAATTTCGAAAAATGCACCCAGAATTCCGAGAAGGCTAACCCCTTTGAAAATTTCGAAAAATGCACCCAGAATTCCGAGAAGGCTAACCCTTTTGAAAATTTCGAAAAATGCACCCAGAATTCCGAGAAGGCTAACCCCTTTGAAAATTTCGAAAAATGCACCCAGAATTCCGAGAAGGCTAACCCCTTTGAAAATTTCGAAAAATGCACCCAGAATTCCGAGAAGGCTAACCCCTATGAAAATTTCGAAAAATGCACCCAGAATTCCGAGAAGGCTAACCCCTTTGAAAATTTCGAAAAATGCACCCAGAATTCCGAGAAGGCTAACCCCTTTGAAAATTTCGAAAAATGCACCCAGAATTCCGAGAAGGCTAACCCCTTTGAAAATTTCGAAAAATGCACCCAGAATTCCGAGAAGGCTAACCCCTTTGAAAATTTCGAAAAATGCACCCAGAATTCCGAGAAGGCTAACCCCTTTGAAAATTTCGAAAATGCACCCAGAATTCCGAGAAAGCTAACCCCTTTGAAAATTTCGAAAAATGCACCCAGAATTCCGAGAAGGCTATCCCCTTTGAAAATTTCGAAAAATGCACCCAGAATTCCGAGAAGGCTAACCCCTTTGAAAATTTCGAAAAATGCACCCAGAATTCCGAGAAGGCTAACCCCTTTGAAAATTTCGAAAAATGCACCCAGAATTCCGAGAAAGCTAACCCCTTTAAAAATTTCGAAAAATGCACCTAGAATTCCGAGGCTAACCCCTTTGAAAATTTCGAAAAATGCACCCAGAATTCCGAGAAGGCTAACCCCTTTGAAAATTTCGAAAAATGCACCCAGAATTCCGAGAAGGCTAACCCCTTTGAAAATTTCGAAAAATGCACCCAGAATTCCGAGAAGTCTAACCCCTTTGAAAGTTTCGAAAAATGCACTCAGAATTCCGAGAAGGCTAACCCCTTTGAAAATTTCGAAAAATGCACCCAGAATTCCGAGAAGGCTAACCCCTTTGAAAATTTCGAAAAATGCACCCAGAATTCCGAGAAGGCTAACCCCTTTGAAAATTTCGAAAAATGCACCCAGAATTCCGAGAAGGCTAACCCCTTTGAAAATTTCGAAAAATGCACCCAGAATTCCGAGAAGGGTAACCCCTTTGAAAAATTCGAAAAATGCACTCAGAATTCCGAGAAGGCTAACCCCTTTGAAAAATTCGAAAAATGCACCCAGAATTCCGAAAAGGCTAACTCCTTTGAAAAATTCGAAAAATGCACCCAGAATTCCGAGAAGGGTAACCCCTTTGAAAACTTCGAAAAATTCACCCAGAATTCCGAGAAGGCTAACCCTTTTGAAAATTTCGAAAAATGCACCCAGAATTCCGAGAAGGCTAACCCCTTTGAAAATTTCGAAAAATGCACCCAGAATTCCGAGAAGGCTAACCCCTTTGAAAATTTCGAAAAATGCACCCAGAATTCCGAGAAGGCTAACCCCTTTGAAAATTTCGAAAAATGCACCCAGAATTCCGAGAAGGCTAACCCCTTTGAAAATTTCGAAAAATGCACCCAGAATTCCGAGAAGGCTAACCCCTTTGAAAATTTCGAAAAATGCACCCAGATTTCCGAGAAGGCTAACCCCTTTGAAAATTTCGAAAAATGCACCCAGAATTCCGAGAAGGCTAACCCCTTTGAAAATTTCGAAAAATGCACCCAGAATTCCGAGAAGGCTAACCCCTTTGAAAATTTCGAAAAATGCACCCAGAATTCCGAGAAGGCTAACCCCTTTGAAAATTTCGAAAAATGCACCCAGAATTCCGAGAAGGCTAACCCCTTTGAAAATTTCGAAAAATGCACCCAGAATTCCGAGAAGGCTAACCCCTTTGAAAATTTCGAAAAATGCACCCAGAATTCCGAGAAGGCTAACCCCTTTGAAAATTTCGAAAAATGCACCCAGAATTCCGAGAAGGCTAACCCCTTTGAAAATTTCGAAAAATGCACCCAGAATTCCGAGAAGGCTAACTCCTTTGAAAATTTCGAAAAATGCACCCAGAATTCCGAGAAGGCTAACCCCTTTGAAAATTTCGAAAAATGCACCCAGAATTCCGAGAAGGCTAACCCCTTTGAAAATTTCGAAAAATGCACCCAGAATTCCGAGAAGGCTAACCCCTTTGAAAATTTCGAAAAATGCACCCAGAATTCCGAGAAGGCTAACCCCTTTGAAAATTTCGAAAAATGCACCCAGAATTCCGAGAAGGCTAACCCCTTTGAAAATTTCGAAAAATGCACCCAGAATTCCGAGAAGGCTAACCCCTTTGAAAATTTCAAAAATGCACCAAGAATTCCGAGAGGGCTAACCCCTTGGAAATTTCGAAAAATGCACCCAGAATTCCGAGAGGGCTAACCCCTTTGAAAATTTCGAAAAATGCACCCAGAATTCCGAGAAGGCTAACCCCTTTGAAAATTTCGAAAAATGCACCCAGAATTCCGAGAAGGCTAACCCCTTTGAAAATTTCGAAAAATGCACCCAGAATTCCGAGAAGGCTAACCCCTTTGAAAATTTCGAAAAATGCACCCATAATTCCGAGAAGGCTAACCCCTTTGAAAATTTCGAAAAATGCACCCAGAATTCGGAGAAAGCTAACCCCTTTGGAAATTTCGAAAAATGCACCCAGAATTCCGGGAAAGCTAACCCCTTTGAAAATTTCGAAAAATGCACCCAGAATTCCGAGAAGGCTAACCCCTTTGAAAATTTCGAAAAATGCACCCAGAATTCCGAGAAGGCTAACCCCTTTGAAAATTTCGAAAAATGCACCCAGAATTCCGAGAAGGCTAACCCCTTTGAAAATTTCGAAAATGCACCCAGAATTCCGAGAAAGCTAACCCCTTTGAAAATTTCGAAAAATGCACCCAGAATTCCGAGAAGGCTAACCCCTTTGAAAATTTCGTTAAATGCACCCAGAATTCCGAGAAGGCAAACCCCTTTGAAAATTTCGAAAAATGCACCCAGAATTCCCAGAAGGCTAACCCCTTTGAAAATTTCGAAAAATGCACCCAGAATTCCGAGAAGGCTAACCCCTTTGAAAATTTCGAAAAATGCACCCAGAATTCCGAGAAGGCTAACCCCTTTGAAAATTTCGAAAAATGCACCCAGAATTCCGAGAAGGCTAACCCCTTTGAAAATTTCGAAAAATGCACCCAGAATTCCGAGAAGGCTAACCCCTTTGAAAATTTCGAAAAATGCACCCAGAATTCCGAGAAGGCTAACCCCTTTGAAAATTTCGAAAAATGCACCCAGAATTCCGAGAAGGCTAACCCCTTTGAAAATTTCGAAAAATGCACCCAGAATTCCGAGAAGGCTAACCCCTTTGAAAATTTCGAAAAATGCACCCAGAATTCCGAGAAGGCTAACCCCTTTGAAAATTTCGAAAAATGCACCCAGAATTCCGAGAAGGCTAACCCCTTTGAAAATTTCGAAAAATGCACCCAGAATTCCGAGAAGGCTAACCCCTTTGAAAACTTCAAAAATGCACCAAGAATTCCGAGAGGGCTAACCCCTTGGAAATTTCGAAAAATGCACCCAGAATTCCGAGAGGGCTAACCCCTTTGAAAATTTCGAAAAATGCACCCAGAATTCCGAGAAGGCTAACCCCTTTGAAAATTTCGAAAAATGCACCGAGAATTCAGAGAAGGCTAACCCCTTTGAAAATTTCGAAAAATGCACCCAGAATTCCGAGAAGGCTAACCCCTTTGAAAATTTCGAAAAATGCACCCATAATTCCGAGAAGGCTAACCCCTTTGAAAATTTCGAAAAATGCACCCAGAATTCGGAGAAGGCTAACCCCTTTGAAAATTTCGAAAAATGCACCCAGAATTCCGGGAAAGCTAACCCCTTTGAAAATTTCGAAAAATGCACCCAGAATTCCGAGAAGGCTAACCCCTTTGAAAATTTCGAAAAATGCACCCAGAATTCCGAGAAGGCTAACCCCTTTGAAAATTTCGAAAAATGCACCCAGAATTCCGAGAAGGCTAACCCCTTTGAAAATTTCGAAAATGCACCCAGAATTCCGAGAAAGCTAACCCCTTTGAAAATTTCGAAAAATGCACCCAGAATTCCGAGAAGGCTAACCCCTTTGAAAATTTCGAAAAATGCACCCAGAATTCCGAGAAGGCTAACCCCTTTGAAAATTTCGAAAAATGCACCCAGAATTCCGAGAAGGCTAACCCCTTTGAAAATTTCTAAAATTGCACCCAGAATTCCGAGAAGGCTAACCCCTTTGAAAATTTCGAAAAATGCACCCAGAATTCCGAGAAGGCTAACCCCTTTGAAAATTTCGAAAAATGCACCCAGAATTCCGAGAAGGCTAACCCCTTTGAAAATTTCGAAAAATGCACCCAGAATTCCGAGAAGGCTAACCCCTTTGAAAATTTCGAAAAATGCACCCAGAATTCCGAGAAGGCTAACCCATTTGAAAATTTCGAAAAATGCACCCAGAATTCCGAGAAGGCTAACCCCTTTGAAAATTTCGAAAAATGCACCCAGAATTCCGAGAAGGCTAACCCCTTTGAAAATTTCGAAAAATGCACCCAGAATTCCGAGAAGGCTAACCCCTTTGAAAATTTCGAAAAATGCACCCAGAATTCCGAGAAGGCTAACCCCTTTGAAAATTTCGAAAAATGCACCCAGAATTCCGAGAAGGCTAACCCCTTTGAAAATTTCGAAAAATGCACCCAGAATTCCGAGAAGGCTAACCCCTTTGAAAATTTCGAAAAATGCACCCAGAATTCCGAGAAGGCAAACCCCTTTGAAAAATTCGAAAAATGCACCCAGAATTCCGAGAAGACTAACTCCTTTGAAAATTTCGAAAAATGCACCCAGAATTCCGAGAAGGCTAACCCCTTTGAAAATTTCGAAAAATGCACCCAGAATTCCGAGAAGGCTAACCCTTTTGAAAATTTCGAAAAATGCACCCAGAATTCCGAGAAGGCTAACCCCTTTGAAAATTTCGAAAAATGCACCCAGAATTCCGAGAAGGCTAACCCCTTTGAAAATTTCGAAAAATGCACCCAGAATTCCGAGAAGGCTAACCCCTATGAAAATTTCGAAAAATGCACCCAGAATTCCGAGAAGGCTAACCCCTTTGAAAATTTCGAAAAATGCACCCAGAATTCCGAGAAGGCTAACCCCTTTGAAAATTTCGAAAAATGCACCCAGAATTCCGAGAAGGCTAACCCCTTTGAAAATTTCGAAAAATGCACCCAGAATTCCGAGAAGGCTAACCCCTTTGAAAATTTCGAAAAATGCACCCAGAATTCCGAGAAGGCTAACCCCTTTGAAAATTTCGAAAATGCACCCAGAATTCCGAGAAAGCTAACCCCTTTGAAAATTTCGAAAAATGCACCCAGAATTCCGAGAAGGCTATCCCCTTTGAAAATTTCGAAAAATGCACCCAGAATTCCGAGAAGGCTAACCCCTTTGAAAATTTCGAAAAATGCACCCAGAATTCCGAGAAGGCTAACCCCTTTGAAAATTTCGAAAAATGCACCCAGAATTCCGAGAAAGCTAACCCCTTTAAAAATTTCGAAAAATGCACCCAGAATTCCGAGGCTAACCCCTTTGAAAATTTCGAAAAATGCACCCAGAATTCCGAGAAGGCTAACCCCTTTGAAAATTTCGAAAAATGCACCCAGAATTCCGAGAAGGCTAACCCCTTTGAAAATTTCGAAAAATGCACCCAGAATTCCGAGGCTAACCCCTTTGAAAATTTCGAAAAATGCACCCAGAATTCCGAGAAGGCTAACCCCTTTGAAAATTTCGAAAAATGCACCCAGAATTCCGAGAAGGCTAACCCCTTTGAAAATTTCGAAAAATGCACCCAGAATTCCGAGAAGGCTAACCCCTTTGAAAATTTCGAAAAATGCACCCAGAATTCCGAGAAGGCTAACCCCTTTGAAAATTTCGAAAAATGCACCCAGAATTCCGAGAAGGCTAACCCCTTTGAAAAATTCGAAAAATGCACCCAGAATTCCGAGAAGGCTAACCCCTTTGAAAAATTCGAAAAATGCACCCAGAATTCCGAAAAGGCTAACTCCTTTGAAAAATTCGAAAAATGCACCCAGAATTCCGAGAAGGGTAACCCCTTTGAAAATTTCGAAAAATGCACCCAGAATTCCGAGAAGGCTAACCCCTTTGAAAATTTCGAAAAATGCACCCAGAATTCCGAGAAGGCAAACCCCTTTGAAAATTTCGAAAAATGCACCCAGAATTCCGAGAAGGCTAACCCCTTTGAAAATTTCGAAAAATGCACCCAGAATTCCGAGAAGGCTAACCCCTTTGAAAATTTCGAAAAATGCACCCAGAATTCCGAGAAGGCTAACCCCTTTGAAAATTTCGAAAAATGCACCCAGAATTCCGAGAAGGCTAACCCCTTTGAAAATTTCGAAAAATGCACCCAGAATTCCGAGAAGGCTAACCCCTTTGAAAATTTCGAAAAATGCACCCAGAATTCCGAGAAGGCTAACCCCTTTGAAAATTTCGAAAAATGCACCCAGAATTCCGAGAAGGCTAACCCCTTTGAAAATTTCGAAAAATGCACCCAGAATTCCGAGAAGGCTAACCCCTTTGAAAATTTCGAAAAATGCACCCAGAATTCCGAGAAGGCTAACCCCTTTGAAAATTTCGAAAAATGCACCCAGAATTCCGAGAAGGCTAACCCCTTTGAAAATTTCGAAAAATGCACCCAGAATTCCGAGAAGGCTAACCCCTTTGAAAATTTCAAAAATGCACCAAGAATTCCGAGAGGGCTAACCCCTTGGAAATTTCGAAAAATGCACCCAGAATTCCGAGAGGGCTAACCCCTTTGAAAATTTCGAAAAATGCACCCAGAATTCCGAGAAGGCTAACCCCTTTGAAAATTTCGAAAAATGCACCCAGAATTCCGAGAAGGCTAACCCCTTTGAAAATTTCGAAAAATGCACCCAGAATTCCGAGAAGGCTAACCCCTTTGAAAATTTCGAAAAATGCACCCAGAATTCCGAGAAGGCTAACCCCTTTGAAAATTTCGAAAAATGCACCCAGAATTCGGAGAAGGCTAACCCCTTTGAAAATTTCGAAAAATGCACCCAGAATTCCGGGAAAGCTAACCCCTTTGAAAATTTCGAAAAATGCACCCAGAATTCCGAGAAGGCTAACCCCTTTGAAAATTTCGAAAAATGCACCCAGAATTCCGAGAAGGCTAACCCCTTTGAAAATTTCGAAAAATGCACCCAGAATTCCGAGAAGGCTAACCCCTTTGAAAATTTCGAAAATGCACCCAGAATTCCGAGAAAGCTAACCCCTTTGAAAATTTCGAAAAATGCACCCAGAATTCCGAGAAGGCTAACCCCTTTGAAAATTTCGAAAAATGCACCCAGAATTCCGAGAAGGCTAACCCCTTTGAAAATTTCGAAAAATGCACCCAGAATTCCGAGAAGGCTAACCCCATTGAAAATTTCGAAAAATGCACCCAGAATTCCGAGAAGGCTAACCCCTTTGAAAATTTCGAAAAATGCACCCAGAATTCCGAGAAGGCTAACCCCTTTGAAAATTTCGAAAAATGCACCCAGAATTCCGAGAAGGCTAACCCCTTTGAAAATTTCGAAAAATGCACCCAGATTTCCGAGAAGGCTAACCCCTTTGAAAATTTCGAAAAATGCACCCAGAATTCCGAGAAGGATAACCCCTTTGAAAATTTCGAAAAATGCACCCAGAATTCCGAGAAGGCTAACCCCTTTGAAAATTTCGAAAAATGCACCCAGAATTCCGAGAAGGCTAACCCCTTTGAAAATTTCGAAAAATGCACCCAGAATTCCGAGAAGGCAAACCCCTTTGAAAATTTCGAAAAATGCACCCAGAATTCCGAGAAGGCTAACCCCTTTGAAAATTTCGAAAAATGCACCCAGAATTCCGAGAAGGCTAACCCCTTTGAAAATTTCGAAAAATGCACCCAGAATTCCGAGAAGGCTAACCCCTTTGAAAATTTCGAAAAATGCACCCAGAATTCCGAGAAGGCTAACCCCTTTGAAAATTTCGAAAAATGCACCCAGAATTCCGAGAAGGCTAACCCCTTTGAAAATTTCGAAAAATGCACCCAGAATTCCGAGAAGGCTAACCCCTTTGAAAATTTCGAAAAATGCACCCAGAATTCCGAGAAGGCTAACCCCTTTGAAAATTTCGAAAAATGCACCCAGAATTCCGAGAAGGCTAACCCCTTTGAAAATTTCGAAAAATGCACCCAGAATTCCGAGAAGGCTAACCCCTTTGAAAATTTCGAAAAATGCACCCAGAATTCCGAGAAGGCTAACCCCTTTGAAAATTTCGAAAAATGCACCCAGAATTCCGAGAAGGCTAACCCCTTTGAAAATTTCAAAAATGCACCAAGAATTCCGAGAGGGCTAACCCCTTGGAAATTTCGAAAAATGCACCCAGAATTCCGAGAGGGCTAACCCCTTTGAAAATTTCGAAAAATGCACCCAGAATTCCGAGAAGGCTAACCCCTTTGAAAATTTCGAAAAATGCACCGAGAATTCCGAGAAGGCTAACCCCTTTGAAAATTTCGAAAAATGCACCCAGAATTCCGAGAAGGCTAACCCCTTTGAAAATTTCGAAAAATGCACCCATAATTCCGAGAAGGCTAACCCCTTTGAAAATTTCGAAAAATGCACCCAGAATTCGGAGAAGGCTAACCCCTTTGAAAATTTCGAAAAATGCACCGGGAATTCCGAGAAGGCTAACCCCTTTGAAAATTTCAAAAATGCACCCAGAATTCCGAGAGGGCTAACCCCTTGGAAATTTCGAAAAATGCACCCAGAATTCCGAGAGGGCTAACCCCTTTGAAAATTTCGAAAAATGCACCCAGAATTCCGAGAAGGCTAACCCCTTTGAAAATTTCGAAAAATGCACCCAGAATTCCGAGAAGGCTAACCCCTTTGAAAATTGCGAAAAATGCACCCAGAATTCCGAGAAGGCTAACCCCTTTGAAAATTTCGAAAAATGCACCCAGAATTCCGAGAAGGCTAACCCCTATGAAAATTTCGAAAAATGCACCCAGAATTCCGAGAAGGCTAACCCCTTTGAAAATTTCGAAAAATGCACCCAGAATTCCGAGAAGGCTAACCCCTTTGAAAATTTCGAAAAATGCACCCAGAATTCCGAGAAGGCTAACCCCTTTGAAAATTTCGAAAAATGCACCCAGAATTCCGAGAAGGCTAACCCCTTTGAAAATTTCGAAAAATGCACCCAGAATTCCGAGAAGGCTAACCCCTTTGAAAATTTCGAAAATGCACCCAGAATTCCGAGAAAGCTAACCCCTTTGAAAATTTCGAAAAATGCACCCAGAATTCCGAGAAGGCTAACCCCTTTGAAAATTTCGAAAAATGCACCCAGAATTCCGAGAAGGCTAACCCCTTTGAAAATTTCGAAAAATGCACCCAGAATTCCGAGAAGGCTAACCCCTTTGAAAATTTCGAAAAATGCACCCAGAATTCCGAGAAGGCTAACCCCTTTGAAAATTTCGAAAAATGCACCCAGAATTCCGAGAAGGCTAACCCCTTTGAAAATTTCGAAAAATGCACCCAGAATTCCGAGAAGGCTAACCCCTATGAAAATTTCGAAAAATGCACCCACAATTCCGAGAAGGCTAACCCCTTTGAAAATTTCGAAAATGCACCCAGAATTCCGAGAAGGCTAACCCCTTTGAAAATTTCGAAAAATGCACCCAGAATTCCGAGAAGGCTAACCCCTTTGAAAATTGCGAAAAATGCACCCAGAATTCCGAGAAGGCTAACCCCTTTGAAAATTGCGAAAAATGCACCCAGAATTCCGAGAAGGCTAACCCCTTTGAAAATTTCGAAAAATGCACCCAGAATTCCGAGAAGGCTAACCCCTATGAAAATTTCGAAAAATGCACCCAGAATTCCGAGAAGGCTAACCCCTTTGAAAATTTCGAAAAATGCACCCAGAATTCCGAGAAGGCTAACCCGTTTGAAAATTTCGGAAAATGCACCCAGAATTCCGAGAAGGCTAACCCCTTTGAAAATTTCGAAAAATGCACCCAGAATTCCGAGAAGGCTAACCCCTTTGAAAATTTCGAAAAATGCACCCAGAATTCCGAGAAGGCTAACCCCTTTGAAAATTTCGAAAAATGCACCCAGAATTCCGAGAAGGCTAACCCCTATGAAAATTTCGAAAAATGCACCCACAATTCCGAGAAGGCTAACCCCTTTGAAAATTTCGAAAATGCACCCAGAATTCCGAGAAGGCTAACCCCTTTGAAAATTTCGAAAAATGCACCCAGAATTCCGAGAAGGCTAACCCCTTTGAAAATTTCGAAAAATGCACCCAGAATTCCGAGAAGGCTAACCCCTTTGAAAATTTCGAAAAATGCACCCAGAATTCCGAGAAGGCTAACCCCTTTGAAAATTTCGAAAAATGCACCCAGAATTCCGAGAAAGCTAACCCCTTTAAAAATTTCGAAAAATGCACCCAGAATTCCGAGGCTAACCCCTTTGAAAATTTCGAAAAATGCACCCAGAATTCCGAGAAGGCTAACCCCTTTGAAAATTTCGAAAAATGCACCCAGAATTCCGAGAAGGCTAACCCCTTTGAAAATTTCGAAAAATGCACCCAGAATTCCGAGGCTAAGCCCTTTGAAAATTTCGAAAAATGCACCCAGAATTCCGAGAAGGCTAACCCCTTTGAAAATTTCGAAAAATGCACCCAGAATTCCGAGAAGGCTAACCCCTTTGAAAATTTCGAAAAATGCACCCAGAATTCCGAGAAGGCTAACCCCTTTGAAAATTTCGAAAAATGCACCCAGAATTCCGAGAAGGCTAACCCCTTTGAAAATTTCGAAAAATGCACCCAGAATTCCGAGAAGGCTAACCCCTTTGAAAAATTCGAAAAATGCACCCAGAATTCCGAGAAGGCTAACACCTTTGAAAAATTCGAAAAATGCACCCAGAATTCCGAAAAGGCTAACCCCTTTGAAAATTTCGAAAAATGCACCCAGAATTCCGAGAAGGGTAACCCCTTTGAAAACTTCGAAAAATTCACCCAGAATTCCGAGAAGGCTAACCCTTTTGAAAATTTCGAAAAATGCACCCAGAATTCCGAGAAGGCTAACCCCTTTGAAAATTTCGAAAAATGCACCCAGAATTCCGAGAAGGCTAACCCCTTTGAAAATTTCGAAAAATGCACCCAGAATTCCGAGAAGGCTAACCCCTTTGAAAATTTCGAAAAATGCACCCAGAATTCCGAGAAGGCTAACCCCTTTAAAAATTTCGAAAAATGCACCCAGAATTCCTAGAAGGCTAACCCCTTTGAAAATTTCGAAAAATGCACCCAGAATTCCGAGAAGGCTAACCCCTTTGAAAATTTCGAAAAATGCACCCAGAATTCCGAGAAGGCTAACCCCTTTGAAAATTTCGAAAAATGCACCCAGATTTCCGAGAAGGCTAACCCCTTTGAAAATTTCGAAAAATGCACCCAGAATTCCGAGAAGGCTAACCCCTTTGAAAATTTCGAAAAATGCACCCAGAATTCCGAGAAGGCTAACCCCTTTGAAAATTTCGAAAAATGCACCCAGAATTCCGAGAAGGCTAACCCCTTTGAAAATTTCGAAAAATGCACCCAGAATTCCGAGAAGGCTAACCCCTTTGAAAATTTCGAAAAATGCACCCAGAATTCCGAGAAGGCTAACCCCTTTGAAAATTTCGAAAAATGCACCCAGAATTCCGAGAAGGCTAACCCCTTTGAAAATTTCGAAAAATGCACCCAGAATTCCGAGAGGGCTAACCCCTTGGAAATTTCGAAAAATGCACCCAGAATTCCGAGAGGGCTAACCCCTTTGAAAATTTCGAAAAATGCACCCAGAATTCCGAGAAGGCTAACCCCTTTGAAAATTTCGAAAAATGCACCCAGAATTCCGAGAAGGCTAACCCCTTTGAAAATTTCGAAAAATGCACCCATAATTCCGAGAAGGCTAACCCCTTTGAAAATTTCGAAAAATGCACCCAGAATTCGGAGAAGGCTAACCCCTTTGAAAATTTCGAAAAATGCACCCAGAATTCCGAGGCTAAGCCCTTTGAAAATTTCGAAAAATGCACCCAGAATTCCGAGAAGGCTAACCCCTTTGAAAATTTCGAAAAATGCACCCAGAATTCCGAGAAGGCTAACCCCTTTGAAAATTTCGAAAAATGCACCCAGAATTCCGAGAAGGCTAACCCCTTTGAAAATTTCGAAAAATGCACCCAGAATTCCGAGAAGGCTAACCCCTTTGAAAATTTCGAAAAATGCACCCAGAATTCCGAGAAGGCTAACCCCTTTGAAAAATTCGAAAAATGCACCCAGAATTCCGAGAAGGCTAACACCTTTGAAAAATTCGAAAAATGCACCCAGAATTCCGAAAAGGCTAACCCCTTTGAAAATTTCGAAAAATGCACCCAGAATTCCGAGAAGGGTAACCCCTTTGAAAACTTCGAAAAATTCACCCAGAATTCCGAGAAGGCTAACCCTTTTGAAAATTTCGAAAAATGCACCCAGAATTCCGAGAAGGCTAACCCCTTTGAAAATTTCGAAAAATGCACCCAGAATTCCGAGAAGGCTAACCCCTTTGAAAATTTCGAAAAATGCACCCAGAATTCCGAGAAGGCTAACCCCTTTGAAAATTTCGAAAAATGCACCCAGAATTCCGAGAAGGCTAACCCCTTTAAAAATTTCGAAAAATGCACCCAGAATTCCTAGAAGGCTAACCCCTTTGAAAATTTCGAAAAATGCACCCAGAATTCCGAGAAGGCTAACCCCTTTGAAAATTTCGAAAAATGCACCCAGAATTCCGAGAAGGCTAACCCCTTTGAAAATTTCGAAAAATGCACCCAGATTTCCGAGAAGGCTAACCCCTTTGAAAATTTCGAAAAATGCACCCAGAATTCCGAGAAGGCTAACCCCTTTGAAAATTTCGAAAAATGCACCCAGAATTCCGAGAAGGCTAACCCCTTTGAAAATTTCGAAAAATGCACCCAGAATTCCGAGAAAGCTAACCCCTTTGAAAATTTCGAAAAATGCACCCAGAATTCCGAGAAGGCTAACCCCTTTGAAAATTTCGAAAAATGCACCCAGAATTCCGAGAAGGCTAACCCCTTTGAAAATTTCGAAAAATGCACCCAGAATTCCGAGAAGGCTAACCCCTTTGAAAATTTCGAAAAATGCACCCAGAATTCCGAGAGGGCTAACCCCTTGGAAATTTCGAAAAATGCACCCAGAATTCCGAGAGGGCTAACCCCTTTGAAAATTTCGAAAAATGCACCCAGAATTCCGAGAAGGCTAACCCCTTTGAAAATTTCGAAAAATGCACCCAGAATTCCGAGAAGGCTAACCCCTTTGAAAATTTCGAAAAATGCACCCATAATTCCGAGAAGGCTAACCCCTTTGAAAATTTCGAAAAATGCACCCAGAATTCGGAGAAGGCTAACCCCTTTGAAAATTTCGAAAAATGCACCCAGAATTCCGAGAAAGCTAACCCCTTTGAAAATTTCGAAAAATGCACCCAGAATTCCGAGAAGGCTAACCCCTTTGAAAATTGCGAAAAATGCACCCAGAATTCCGAGAAGGCTAACCCCTTTGAAAATTTGGAAAAATGCACTCAGAATTCCGAGAAGGCTAACCCCTTTGAAAATTTCGAAAAATGCACCCAGAATTCCGAGAAGGCTAACCCCTTTGAAAATTTCGAAAAATGCACCCAGAATTCCGAGAAGGCTAACCCCTTTGAAAATTTCGAAAAATGCACCCAGAATTCCGAGAAGGCTAACCCCTTTGAAAATTTCGAAAAATGCACCCAGAATTCCGAGAAGGCTAACCCCTTTGAAAATTTCGAAAAATGCACCCAGAATTCCGAGAAGGCTAACCCCTTTGAAAATTTCGAAAAATGCACCCATAATTCCGAGAAGGCTAACCCCTTTGAAAATTTCGAAAAATGCACCCAGAATTCGGAGAAGGCTAACCCCTTTGAAAATTTCGAAAAATGCACCCAGAATTCCGAGAAAGCTAACCCCTTTGAAAATTTCGAAAAATGCACCCAGAATTCCGAGAAGGCTAACCCCTTTGAAAATTGCGAAAAATGCACCCAGAATTCCGAGAAGGCTAACCCCTTTGAAAATTTGGAAAAATGCACTCAGAATTCCGAGAAGGCTAACCCCTTTGAAAATTTCGAAAAATGCACCCAGAATTCCGAGAAGGCTAACCCCTTTGAAAATTTCGAAAAATGCACCCAGAATTCCGAAAAGGCTAACCCCTTTGAAAAATTCGAAAAATGCACCCAGAATTCCGAGAAGGCTAACCCCTTTGAAAAATTCGAAAAATGCACCCAGAATTCCGAGAAGGCTAACTCCTTTGAATTGTTATGTTATTTGTAGGCCCAATAGTTCTGACAAGTTCTTCAATGAGCAAAATTGGCCCAAGGTCGGGGGAGGGGGTTGAAATTTTGAAAAATTTATATGTCGGCCCCCATGAAGTATAGAGGGAAACTTTGTTTAAATAAATTAGAGTACTCCTTATGGAGTTCACAGTGACACCAATGATTCGGAGTTTTGGGGGTACGAGTGGGGGAATGGAAATTCGAAATTTTTGAAACGTCTTGTGGGGTTATCGTTGAAAAGCTCTTTATGAGTACTCTACAAATCAATAACTAGTTTCTCGATAGCTTTCATATAATGCGAGATTTGAATGTTTGAAAAACAATAAGACTTCAAAATCTACCTCAGCCTGTAGGCCTGCCTAAAGGGATTTTTTAAAAGAGAAACTAAAGAAAGAAAAATGAAGAGCTCCTGAGGCAAATTAATGTTCTGAAAAGTACAAAAAGGAGCAATACCTTACTTCAGGGGCGTATCCAAGATTTATTTTCGGGAGGAGCTGTGATAATCCTAACTTTACTGTCACTAGGGTTCAGAAGTTGATGATCTAAAAACGCCTAAAAATGACATATAAATTACCTTAAATTTCTGAAAATATGACATGAAAAATTTTAAATATGACAATATTTCTAAATATATATCTAAAAAAGGGAATATACAGTAGCATATTAATTCAATAATAAACAAAGGACAATATTTTAAGTAAGTTATTTGAGACAATGGGAGGCCCCACTTCAGCAATTTAACGCATGTAGAATCCTGAAAAGTGCCAACAATGAGTATGTCGATGCCACCAGAGATCTGTGTGCTGACAAGTTGCGATGTTTGGAGGTACTAGAAATTGATAAAGAAATGGTGAAAGATAAAACACCTGACATAAGAGGCTATCTGCAAAATCAGGAATTTAAGAAATGGTGTCAATTAAGAACTCACGGAAAAGGCGTTGTACTGTATGGAGAGTGTCCTTTGGCCAACAGGTGGCTTGAAACTAAAAAATGCCTTAGCAGTTTCGAATGGAGAGATGCCATCAAACTACAAGGTAATGTTGCTCCCGTAAGGGCAATCCATGGACGCAGTCTGGACGGAAACCGCTGCAGACACTGTAGCGAGATAGAAACATTAGCTCATGTTCTAGGCTGCTGTCCACATGGTGAACTCCTGCGGAACACTCGTCACCATCGCATTAGGAGCAAAATAGCTACCTCCCTGACACAAAAAGGGCTTGAAGTATACGAAGAAGTCCATTGCGTTGCTGATAATGGAAGCAACAGAAGAATAGACATCATTGCTCTTGATAGAAATAAGGACCTGGGTTATATAATTGATCCAACTGTTTGATTTGAACGGGATTCCGAGCAGCCACAAGAAGAGACTGCAAAAAAAAGGAAATTTATGAACCCACGGTCCAATACTTGAAAGAAAAGTACCGTATACAAGAAATATCTGTAATTGGACTGATGATTGGTAGTCATGGAACAATCACCAAGATGTTCATGGACTTCTGCAGATCGTTCTGCCTACACAAACATCTGTATTCTGAAATAAGTCTGCTCGTATTGATGGACTCTGTGCAGATCATGCGTAACCATCTATATGGTCACTCTCGTACGTAATGTAGGTTATACTGAAACTACATACAAGTACTTTATTTCATTTTCTAATAGTGTGTTTCTAGGATTAATGTTTTCATGTTTCATAGTTTGCATACTGTTTTAATTTGTTTCAGTTCGTTGAGTTTGTTGTAGTACATATCTTTCTACTGTGGTTTGTTTTTCCCTGTTTGTTTAATTCAATGGTATTCTTTGTATTTTGCAATCTGTGGTGACAGAAAGAAATTAAAATAAATACTATGTTTACTATATTAATGAATTACGAGATTGCTTTGAGTACAATGGTGGAAAAGTTCACTCTGAAGACAAAATAGGAAAAAATGTAACGAACGAATGAAAATTTCCTACAAATGACTGGTAGAAAATAAAATGCAAAATATGAGTAAGGTATTATTGTTCATTTTGACGGAAGACGAACTTATGTCTCAGAAAAGAGATGACATATCATCAACCTCTGAGCCCTAATTATCACACACAATTATACTGAACACGTTAGAATAACGCATTTCATCTTTTATAAGTCAAAATGTGTAATTGAACTGTCTACTTTCTGAGAAATTAAAGTGCCCTTATGTGCAACATATTAGAATGACTTAAGGGTATATGTACGTGAATTATTTTGAAATTCATGTTTTTTTTGTTTATAGCACTAAAAAATTGTGCTGAATTTTCTGCATCCATTGATATATAGTTTATATAGGTTTAGAAATTATTAATTAAATATGTTTACATGCTCTGAGCCACGCCCTTAGAAAGGTCAAATGAGAAATTCACTATTAACTTAACATTGAATTTCCCGGTAACTCTTATTTTACACACATATTGTTAGGTAGCTCCACAACCATTAGAGATAGAAGGCTGAAATTTTTTACACTAATTTTACATGCATATATGCATAAAGTAGACTAGAATGATACCCATAGGTATAAAATTATAGAAAATATGTAATGAAATATTGATCAAATTTCAAGATATTTTATATGCGATATATAAAAATTAATTGAATTAAAAATAATAACTTTAGCTGTATAAAAGTAGTCTACTTTGTAGAAAAATATGTTCATTATATGCATAAAAAAAATAAAAGGCGTCAGAGAAACCAGAAAAATGTTATGCCTGTAAGGAAGTGGTAAGTAAATCTGAATTAATTTTTTTCGTGCTCCTATAAAACTTGGTCAATTTTTTATACTTTTATCTGCTAGTTATGTTCTAGTAAGCCTTGTTATAGGATCCTGTAATTTTTGTCCACTTCTGAGTTCATTTTCTTGTAAAATTGTAATATTTTAGAACCTGCATTTTTTTTATCTTTTTGTGGTTGTTCACGTATATATACCCTTACCGTTTCGGGGGGGGGAGGGCTGCAGCCCCCTCAGCCCCCCCCCCTCCCGCATACGCCCCTGCCTTACTTTGAGTAATTAATGTCCACTTTGATCTCCAAGAGCTTCATTTGTAAATAATGTTAATTATGTTGAAAGAACATATGTTCGGTAAGGTGTACCAGTTTTTGTTTTACAATCCTGTTACTGTGAGTGTTAAAGCAAAACTAAAATTATAAGAAATCTGTAACATACCTGACCCAAATATCCTCCATATTCATCCTCCAAAGGTATTCCACCATGCTTCATAATCCATTCATAAGAACGGAAATCCTCCCCACCATCACAACCGTTATTACCGTAACCCCAGCTGCAGTCAATCAATGCCTATGAAAAATAAATGAAACATTTAAGAACATTGTTACCAAAATAGATTGTAATTACTCTCTCTTAATATAATTAAAACTAATTTAATGCCTTTCTGGATTACAGCAATTAAATTCACTTGAACAGTTAAAATTAATCATTCATAATTCAGATTGTGGAAACCATACAGTTTGTAAGCAGCCATTTCATAAAATATGGGAATTTTTCCCTCAAAGTAATTGGGAAGTCAAATAAAAGTCTAAAACCTAGAGTTCACTGAATATTCAGGAATTACATGTATTTGAAGTTGATTTATGTGTAAAATTTGTCAATTACTTATTTAATGCATTGTAGTTAATTTTTTTTTTGCATTTATAGTATGATTTTAACACTCACTAAAACTAAGTAGTCAAGAGTAGTCAGCTATGTCCTGTTTGATTTGAGAAAATATACATCTTAAGGTACAATTTGGTATAAGATTAACTTCGAAAACTATGTGTACTATGTAAAGTAGCAAAAAGTTACTTTTTGTACCACCCGTAATGGTGCTAGTTTTGTTAAAAGAGTTAAATAAATGTTCTGACAATCTTGAAACAGTTTATAATTTTTATTTAATCCCTCATATACCTTCATTAATAACAACATTGAGACTCTAACACTAATAGCAGAACAGCGAATGAACTTCTGTTTTGCATCATTAAGGCCGGGTTTCTGAAACGTTAGATATCTATTAGATTGCATTAATTCATCGATAAGTATTTCTGAAACGTCAGATGACGGTTATCCATTCAATGAAACACTCGATAAATTATCGGTAGATAGATCACTAGATATCTCACGAAGCTCCAGATAAACATTCAATATGGCGGACGTACGATACATTCATGTTGATGTATGTTTCGTTATTAATGAAGCTGGCATTGTTATTAATTTGTGTGTGAAATATTTCATAATACTAGAAAAATTGTATATTATCAGTTAGATGAACTTTGTTATAGCCGAGGCTATTACTGTATCCATCCTGTACAGAAATAAATATTCCCTGACAGAAATACAGCTATCATTTCGAGAAGTATGATGATATTCAGATTCGTAAAAAATGTACCTAAGTTAAGTATATTAATTTTATTTTCTAGTGCAACGCTTTATGAAGAAAATATTGCCTTTTTACAGCACGAATATGAATACATAATCATCTTCTTTCTCGTCATCTTCATCCTGAGAAGATAACTTAATGTGTTACTTTTATGCATTACGTTGTCAGATTGTGATGGGTGACATTTTCTCTAATACACAAGTCTCGAAGTCGAAATTGCCGAAGTTTCTCTCACGTTTTACATTCATTTTACCAGAGAAACAGCAGACAACAAAAAAGCAGACAGAAAATTCAGCCATTTTGATTACAATAGCTAGAAGCGCTGCCATTGGGTGCTACTCAATCACGGCCAATTTGATATTACAGTATTCATCGTGTCTCCATCTATCGACCAAGTGCTCAACTCATTTATCTGGCATTGGCTATTTACCGAGCGTTTTAGCTTTCGGAAATGGGAAGGTGTTTACAGAGTATATAAGATGTATAGAACCATTAGCTGTCTAGAAGATATCTGGAGCTTTTATGCAACCGGGCATAAAATCATTGTCCAAATTATGTCCCACCCATAATAGATTTTGAAAAACAAATTTTAAATAATGCTTTCCAAGTAATATGAAGGAGAAGGCATGGTAGATTTTACAGAATATGCAGAACCAGTTCTAATTAATTATTTATGACATGTAATGAACCAAAATAGTTGTCCTAATATGCTAGAATGTCTCACCCGTAATTGTGGCATGTAAGTAAATAATGGGTCAAGCGCCAAAAATACAAAATGTGAGTTCTTGATGAAATACTGTTGTAAATACCACAGCCAATAACATATATTCTGATCCAAGTGCCAGAGCAGAAGGAAACAGTTTTTATAGATGCGAGAAGATGGCAGTCATATGGAACACAAGTGGTCAGACGTTTTGTTGATTATCTCTAGGGGGCGGATTTCTATGACCTAAAAAATAGGATATATGCATGCATTTATGACCTAAAAACATTAAAATATGACCTATAAAATTTAAAATATGACTTTACCACTTACACATTGTGTAATTTGTTTTAAGTTTCATTACAATTCATTTTATTAAAAATGTTATTACGGTATTTAAAATATCTGTAAATTCTAAAAAAGTATAATTATAATGCAACATTTACAAAATATATGAAACTTCAAAATTTCTTTAATATGCACACAAATATGCCAAAAATATGACCTAAATATGCATATGCATATACTAAATACGCTACAATAGTTGAAAATTTCCTAAATATGCAGTTATATGCACAATAAAAGCCGTTCCATTTTTACCAGGATGCTTGGAATCGGGTTTAAATTAGTCGGAAACCTGAAATAATGCAAAGGGGAAAAATAGGACATGTCATAGAAATCCTAACTATCTCTAAATAAGCTTTTAGGCACTTGACCCGTTATTGACTTATATACCACAATTATGAAATGGCTGTACGTGTCCTCCTCTGCGGTGTTTTTCATTAACATCCTGTATATAATTTTTAACAATAACACCACAAAATTAATAATAGTAACACCAAAATATTGAACTTTTAAAAACAAATTTTTTCATGGCTGTTCCCCTCTACTAATTAAATATGGTGTTAACTTGAATTAATGAATTGAAAAAAATGGTTATTGTTCGGATAGCCAGAATTTTACTGCATTTCATGAAGATTTCAAGATCAAGTCACCTAGCAAGAATGAGTTTATTACCTGCTGGGAAAGTCGTACTTGACGGCCATGCTTCAAGAAATATGCTCCTTCTATTGTCCCTGTGGTTCCAAAACTCCAGCATGAACCACAGACAGACTGATCTGCAAACAAATTCCAGGACCACTTTGTAAGTATATTCTATTACTGCGCTTATCCAAGAAAATAAAATATTTTTGTAGAGAAATAATGTTTGGTACTCATGTTTTATGTATATTTTAAAAGGTTATGATTAGGAGCCGTATTTTTCGGTAACAACGATAAGCGCGAAATTTTATAAAACAACCTCCTTAGCTATATTTAGCCTTTATGTGCTTAAAATACCAATATGAACCAAATTGAATCCGCAAAATTTACTCGATTCTGCGAAATGTGTCTATAAGCACGAAATATGCCCCTTCTGTCCGTAAAGTGAAAAATGAGCACGAAAATGAGCCTTAAAAGCACAATATTGTGTTTTGGTGTACTGTATTTTTTTATTTTTTAGCAGCATGCTTTTTTCTGCTGTTTCTGTAGCTGTTGAAGATTTACCGATATATCGATAGTTGTGACCTATTACAAAGATTGCAGAATTTACGCAAAGATTGTCTGTGACCTGGTTTGTACTGTTTACACTCCTTTCCTGCTATGTCTTTGCCAAGTTAGCGATGCCTATGATCGATTACAGCAGAAGAGTGTAGAACGTTTGTTACTTGTATTCAACAGATTTTGTCTTTTATCCTCAGTGGTATGGTTGGCACTTCTGTTTCCAAATGGCTATCTGACAGTGTTTAGTAGAAATTACGATAATATTTCTCGTCATTATACTTGAATGTTAGGCTAACTCTAATCATGCCTAAATCGGAAGTTACTTCAGTTCTTACAAGGGCAGAAGAATATAGAAATGGGTGGGGGGGGTGTTAGTTCATGTAAATAAAGAAGCAAAGTTTATCATTGCGCAATGTTCCGAATGTAGTATAAGCAAGTTAATTTATTTCACGAAATACCCACCGAAATAGAAGGAAGTTACCACCGAAATCAACCATTTTATTTCACCAATAAATCAGGGCCCTAGTTATGAGAGGATAATTGGGTCTTAGATTTTTCCACATTCTAGTATGTGAGATGGTCGTGTTGGTATGAAAGTAATAGGTTTGGTGTTTTAGCTGTAGTGAATTGTTACAAAACAACAGACATCATAAAGTGAGGAGCTATATAGCTTAGCTACTGGTTTTTGTAAGGCAAAGTGGGAAGTGTCCACTGTTTAGCAAAAGAAGAGTGAACATAATAGCCATCAATCACCAGAATAACAGAGCTTGGTACTGGACCCTACTATCTGGTTTGAGAAAAATGGAGAACAGCAGCACTCGTAAATGATGAAAAGAAATGCATCTATAACCCATGTCTTCCCCAATTAAGTAAGAGATACAATTTGAAATTTGGCAAAGGGCTTTTTTGGTGCCAGAGGAACTTCATATAAATTAACAAAAATTTTCCTCAAAATTAACTTCTCAAATAACAATGTACCTAGGCAAATGTAAATAAGCAAGAAATACGCTCCCTCCAGGCTGAACATTGAGAAATGTAAGCCTGTATGAAAATATGATTTAAAAGCATAATAGGTTTGTTCCCAAAGTGAACCCATGACTGCTTGAGAATTTGCTGTACTGCCCGTCCAGTCTATAACTTATCCGTGATTTTGCGCTTTAAGAACGGTTAGAAGTATTTGGAATCGATAGTTTCTGCGTTTAATCGATAAGTAACTTGAAAGTAACTTCAAGGTAACTTCAAAGTAACTTCAAAGTAACTTCAAAGTAACTTCAAAGTAACTTGAAAATAACTACAAGGTAACTTGAAAGTAACTACAAGATACCTTGAATGTAACTACAAGGTACCTTGAAAGTAACTACAAAGTAACTTGAAAGTAACTACAAAGGAACTTGAAAGTAAATACAAAGTAACTTCAAACTCCAAAGTAACTTCAAACTAACTTCAAACTAACTTCAAACTAACTTCAAACTAACTTCAAATTGACTTCAAAGTAACTTGAAAGTGACTTGAAAGTGACTTGAAAGTGACTTGAAAGTAACTTGAAAGTAACTTGAAAGTAACTTGAAAGTAATTTGAAAGTAACTTGAAAGTGACTTCAAAGTAACTTGAAAGTAACTTCACAATATCTTCAAAGTATCTTCAAAGTAACTATGAAAAAATGAAAAATGCACCCAGAATTTGAAGAAGGCTAACCCCTTTGAAAAAATGAAAAATGCACCCAGAATTTGTAGAAGGCTAACCCCTTTGAAAAAAATGAAAAATGCACCCAGAATTTGAAGAATGCTAATCCATTTGAAAAAATGAAAAATGTACCCAGAATTTGAAGAAGGCTAACCCCTTTGAAAAAATGAAAAATGCACCCAGAATTTGAAGAAGGCTAACCCCTTTGAAAAAAAATGAAAAATGCACCCAGAATTTGAAGAAGGCTAACTTCAAAGTAACTTGAAAGTAACTTGAAAGTAACATCAAAGTAACTTGAAAGTAACTTCAAAGTAACTGGAAACTTGAAAGTAACTTCAAAGTAACTGGAAACTTCAAAGTAACTTCAAAGTAACTTGAAAGTAACTTGAAAGTAAGTTGAAAATAACTACAAGGTAACTTGAAAGTAACTACAAGGTAACTTGAAAGTAACTTGAAAGTAACTACAAAGTAACTTGAAAGTAAATACAAAGTAACTTCAAACTCTAAAGTGACTTCGGACTAACTTCAAACTAACTTCAAACTAACTTCAAACTAACTTCAAACTAACTTCAAAATAACTTCAAAGTAACTTCAAAGTAACTTCAAAGTAACTTCAAAGTAACTTGAAAGTAATTTCAAAGTAACTTGAAAGTAACTTCAAATTTCAAAGTAACTTGAAAGTAACTTTAAACTTCAAAGTAACTTCAAAGTAACTTGAAAGTAACTTCACAGTATCTTCAAAGTATCTTCAAAGTAACTATGAAAAAATGAAAAATGCACCCAGAATTTGAAGAAGGCTAACCCCGTTGAAAAAATGAAAAATGCACCCAGAATTTGAAGAAGGCTAACCCCTTTGAAAAAATGAAAAATGCACCCAGAATTTGTAGAAGGCTAACCCCTTTGAAAAAAATGAAAAATGCACCCAGAATTTGAAGAAGGCTAACCCCTTTGAAAAAAATGAAAAATGAACCCAGAATTTGAGGAAGGCTAACCCCTTTGAAAAAATAAAAATGTACCCAGAATTTGAAGATGGCTTCGAAGTAACTTGAAGTAACTTCAAAGCAACTTCAAAGTAACTTCAAAGTAACTTCAAAGTAACTTAAAGTAACTTAAAGTAACTTAATGTAACATGAAAGTAACTTAAAGTAACATGAAAGTAACTTGAAGGTAACTTGAAAGTAGCTTGAAAGTAACTTCAAAGTAACTTCAAAGTAACTTGAAACTAACTTGAAACTAACTTAAAACTAACTTGAAAGTAACTTCAAATTAACTTCAAATTAACTTCAAAGTAACTTGAAAGTAACTTGAAAGTAACTTCAAAGTCACTTGAAAGTAACTTCAAACTTCAAAGTAACTTCAAAGTAACTTGAAATTATCTTGAAAGTCACTTGAAAGTAACTTCAAACTTCAAAGTAACTTCAAAGTAACTTGTAAGTAACTTGTAAGTAACTTGACAGTAACTTGACAGTAACTTGAAAGTAACTTTATTTATTTATATATATTTATTAATTTTTATATATTTTAATATTTATTTATATATTTATTAATTTTTTATATATATAAATATTTATATATTTATAAATATATATTTATTTATATATCTATATATTTCTTTTATATACATATATATAGTTTTATTTGTATTTATATATATATATATTATTATTTATATATTTTCTACTCTTGCTGCTGTATCAGATTTCACCAGCAGAAGAGCATCATCTGCATAGGAAAAATACTACTTCCATTTGGCAGGGGCTGTTGTAGTAGGTCGTCATAGAGTATGACCCATATTATTTATATATATATTTATTTATGTATAAACATATTTATTTATGTATATATATATTTATTTATGTATAAACATATTTATTTATGTATAAACATATTTATTTATGTATAAACATATTTATTTATGTATACATTTATTTATATATTTATTTTTATATTTTTATTTATATATTTTTATTTATATATTTATTTATATATTTTTATTTATATATATATTCATTTGTATGTATTTATATATATTTACTTTTGTATATTTATTTATATATTTATTTATATGTATATTTATATTTATATATATTTATTTATCTTTATTTATATATATTTATCTATATATATTTACTTATATATATTTATTTATTTATATATATACATTTATTTATATTTATTTATATATATATTTATATATATATTTATTTATTTATACATATATATTTATTTTGTAATTAATTACAAATTGTTGACAGAAAATATAACACTATCAATCAATACCTAAGGGGAAAAAAATATGCAAAAAAGGCACTCCCAGGCAAAAGATATTGTAAATGACTGTTAGGAAATAACACAATCTTACTTAACGAAAACATCAGAACTTAGTACGACCTATTCCGTGAGTTTTAATAAACACTATTTCCATAAACATAGACCCTAGAATTATAGTAAACGATACCACTGGACATTACATCTTTCCAAGACACATCTTTCCAAGGCAGGTCTAAAACACAGCTCTAGTTTCAAGCATTATGTCCCAGTGTCGAAGCAAGTTTTTCAGGAACCTAAATGACCCGATTTTGAGAAACTGTTAATTATGTATATAATTTCTTGAGATTTTTGCGTCTTTCCCCTCACGAGATAGCAACACTACTTACTTGAATTAAGCTGGAGTCTGTTCCCAAGTAACATGTTTCAGTTCACTCATACTATTATTGCTTAGCAATGATGTGTGCAGTGCTGGTCAGAAAGCGCGAAACCATTGTTTATAAAATACAGAATATTGTCTGTGATTAATCTATATATATTGGAATTGATAATGTACATAAGAAAAAACGTAGAATGCTACAAATGTAGAAGTAATACTCACAATCATAATACCAGATGTAAGGACAACCTAGATGTTCCCTTTTGTAGACTCTCAAAGACAAATAGAAATTTTTATGTACATGGACTGTTGTTATACAACAAGCTACCGAAAGATTTAAAAGAGCTGCACACTAATGTTTTTAAAATGAAATTGGAAACCTGGTTGCTCAAAAACACATTTTATAATGTGAACGAATTTGTTAATTGTAGTCTTTCCCTTGTGGATTTTTAATATTTTAGTTTTTAATTTACTTGACTCGGCCTATTACACGTTTGGGTGTTTAATGGCTTAGGAAAAATTTGTAATTTGTAATTTACTTTGTGTCTGGTACTGTCTACTAGTTTGTTAAATTTTGCACAGGTTGTAGTTTATTGTTTTCAATTTACAGATGTAAAGGAAATTGTATGCACTGATATAATGAAGACATTTTCCTTTTAGGTAGATTTCAAAGAAAAATCCACCTATTGGGATTGCTATTATGTCATGACTTTCGAAAAATTCTTTCATATCATTATGTTTCATGCCTCCCTAAGTACGAAACCACTGCCCGTTCAAAAGTTTATATCTTTACACGCTATCGGCCGTAATTTTGAAGGTATTTGAACCAAACTTTATGTTATTTGTAGTTCTGACAAGTTCTTCAATGAGCAAAATTGGCCCAAGGTCGGGGGAGGGGGTTGAAATTTTGAAAAATTTATATCTCGGCCCCCATGAAGTATAGAGGGAAACTTTGTTTAAATAAATTAGAGTACTCCTTATGGAGTTCACAGTGACACCAATGATTCGGGCCTTTTGGGGGTACGAGTGGGGGAATGGAAATTCAAAATTTTTGAAACGTCTTGTGGGGTTATCGTTGAAAAGCTCTTTATGAGTACTCTACAAATCAATAACTAGTTTCTCGATAGCTCTCATATAATGCGAGATTTGAATGTTTGAAAAACAATAAGACTTCAAAATCTACCTCAGCCTGTAGGCCTGCCTAAAGGGATTTTTTAAAAGAGAAACTAAAGAAAGAAAAATGAAGAGCTCCTGAGGCAAATTAATGTTCTGAAAAGTACAAAAAGGAGCAATACCTTACTTCAGGGGCGTATCCAAGATTTATTTTCGGGAGGGGCTGTGATAATCCTAACTTTACTGTCACTAGGGTTCAGAAGTTGATGATATATACGTGAATTCCAATGGTGGAAAAGTTCACTCTGAAGACAAAATAGGAAAAAATGTAACGAACGAATGAAAATTTCCTAAAAATGACTGGTAGAAAATAAAATGCAAAATATGAGTAAGGTATTATTGTTCATGTTGACGGAAGACGAACTTATGTCTCAGAAAAGAGATGACATATCATCAACCTCTGAGCCCTATGAAAATAGGTTACTGCGCATGTCTCTGATATAGTCCAGTTATTCATTGCTCGACCAGGCGGCATCAAAGGAATAAACCATTAAGTCGGTGTTTCTTTATGTTAGTTGATCTGAATAAATCACTCTTGGCTTCCGCTTACCAAAACAAAAGCAACGTTGCAATATTCTCTCATTGTTATCATTGACCTCAGTTTTTCCCTCGCTTTAATGTATTAAAACGTGTTATTGTTTACTGTAACTTGATCTTGCAACCGCGCATTTCACTCCATGCGGAGTTGACGAGTAGCTGTCAAAATCGACACAGGACATTCTTAGAATTTGATTGGCTGGGGTATCTAGCTGATTGGTGCAGTAAAAACAAAGAAATGGGTTGAACTGTCGGCAAACTTTTCCTCCTAACGAAAGAAAGCCGCCTGGCCATGCAATGAATAACTGGACTATAATTCATAGTAGAGCCCGCAAACTTTTCTTATAGTACATAATCTGTCGGTGAGAACACACGGAACAGAAGATAATCAGAATCAGGAATTCTCGCTTTGGGAACGCGTGTGGAGAAAGAGCGCATGAGCGAACAACGTGTTCATGGTTTCTGAGTGCTTTGGGAACAAACCTCATGTTTCATCCTCTTAATGGCATGCTGTTCTTTCGAGCTTCTCTACAAATGGCAAGAAGTTATGGATAGTTATGGTCGATTATAGCAATGATATCTAGTATTCAAAAGATTCCATATTTCATGGAATGTGATTTACACTTCTGTTTGTAAATGGCTATTTTTTAATTAACAAAATCTTCCCTTCTTAGAGGCTGCCAAATGGACAAAGTGATATGAATAATAGAACTGTTAAGAAGTAAATTGAAAAATCAGATACAATGATCAAAAATTTAAGATATCACTACATAAGGCATGTTGTAATTATGTTTTATCTTTCAACATTGAAACTAAATTAATTTTCATTGCCAATTAATAAAATTGGTTGATTTCTCACCGCTATGACATGGGTATTAAAGTAAAGAAAGGAGCAAAATTCCGGGGTGCGTGGGCAAAGTCCACCATCCTAAAAAATTGAGATATGTCCATAGAGTTATAGATAAAAATGTTCTCTACATTTGTGTTAAGTCCAGTAAGTCATATTCAAAATTGTACGGTAGTTATGGAAGTGTGCCTCATGGGTTTATCCATCTCTAAAGCTATGTTGGGCTGGTATAGTGTGTTAAGTCACTCTAATTCTCAGTAACAAGAAAGTGGACTTAACTGTCTTTACCCGCGCACCCCAGAATTCTTCAGTGACAAATGTAGTAAGCCAGTTAATTAAATAACTTATTTCATGAAATATCCATGAAGTTAACACTAAAAACAGCCATTTTATTTCACCAAAAAATTAGGCTCCTATAAATTACCTTTCACAGGTGTTACTGCTCCATAGATTCGCCAGTCCAAGTCACTTGGAAGATCTTTCACCATAGCCTGAACATTATTATATGGGAAAGGTGCACCGCCGTTGTACCCTTCAGTGTACTGCTTTCCTCTCAGTACTTTTAGTTCATCATCAGTTCTGTCTGTCAAATGATTCACATCCATTTGAAATCCTACAACAGCTCTGTTTTTGGAATTTATGAACCTGGAAGGAAAATTTATAACATTTTAGACATAATATTATGTTTTTCAAATGGCAAGTGATTTGGCCTTCGCTTGTTCTGATAGGCAGACCAATGAAAGCTGAAAAATGTTGCCCAATTGCATTTCTGCAGTCAGCCTGTGCTGCCACTTAAGGGGACAAGATGGCATATTTCTGGATATACATATACATCCAAAAAAAAATATATATATACACATTCAAAACCGGTTATACCAAACACATTACATAACCACAAAACGAAAACCCTATTATTCCACGTATGTATTTGACAAAAGCTGGCACATTATTTGAACTTAATTTCTGGTGTTCTACAATAAGAACTAATTTTTTTTTTTAAAGAGTTTGAAAATAAGCATTATGTCGTCTTGCATATGTCTAAATTTAAGGGTAGGTTTTGACCTGACAACCCATACAGTTCTACTGTAAGTTAAAAATATATGTTTCAAATAACAGTGAATTACCTGTAATTCTGTCGGAAAATTTCTTTCCTCCGAGTATGTTCACTCTTATTATCATAATTCTTGTTATGCCTGTGCTTAAAATAGTCAAATTCAGATTCCACATGATGCTCATAGTTGTCTATGAATTCTTGCATTGGGTTGAAAGTAACAATATATGTATGACCTGGCCCAGGAAAGCTGGTGCAGGTGAGATCTGGAACCAAAGAGAAAAATTAAAATACAAAACCATCCCAAATATGATAAAAGAACAACTTAGTTCCTTCCAAACCTTGAAGACTATCATAAATGACTAGCAGGTGCCCTTCGAAGATTAAAAATTAAGAGCACAATAATTAAAATGTTATATTTATTAATTTATTAATACTAACACGCAAAACATTCATAAACTAAACAATTAATAATTACAATGAAACAGCTAAAAATCCAGCTTTGGAGTGCATTCTGCGATTAGGAAGCGTCTACTGTATTTGACATCAACTTATAAACAAACGAATCGACCAGGGTGAGCTCACAGAATCAAAACAACCGATAATTCAATGCGATATATTGAAAAAATCATGAAGCTCTGTTTTTAAGTCATGACAAAAAAAAAAAAGGCAAAGCCACCTGCAATTGTTTTGACAATTGATATGTATTACCCAAGACTGATGCTTTCGATAGTGCAAAAAATTCACGTCTTCTGCCAGTTTTTCACTCATAACTCGCAAAAGAAAGCGAAAATTAAAATTCAGCTTCGAGGTGCATTCGGCTACCCTTCAGTCCATCTACATTTAAAATTTAAGATTTCTGCGTGCAGTAGATTTTGCTGGGCATCGTGCACAGAAAGACAGACAAACACTTCCTCTTATTATTATAATAGTCCAAACCTTTCTCTGCTAGCACCGATCAGATCAGAGTTTAGTTTTACAATATAATATATATATATATATATATATTTTTTTTTAAGCTAACAGTATCTTCAAATCAACGGAAACCAGCTTCTTTCCTCTGTAATTAATGAGGGTTTCAATCTCCAGAAAAGGATGTTTTTGTGCAAGTGAAACAGACTAACAGACCTTCTTATTGCAGTGCAGGTTGTATGTTTCATAGCAACCGTGACAAAGTGTCCACAAGACATATTTCTTCCCGGAAAATATGATTCTTATTATTAGAGCATTCAGAATAGCGTGATTTCAACACAGATGATTTACCTTGTGAAAATGATAGTGATTTAACTGACAGATTTAAATCAGTGTAATTGGACTGTGTACGCCAGAAAGTTTCAAAGAATATCACTCATGTGTTAATTACTGGACAATATGCAACCAAAAAGTTGTCAGCATTCTACATTATGTATTATTTCAGTAAGTTTAGTTAATTGATTCAAGTGTAAAGGCGAGGAGTACCAGAGAACTTACCAATCATTAGAGAGGCTGTTTCCTTCAGTGTCCCTCCGAGTTGATAGGAGCACAATAAAGATTTTATAATACATAAAAAGTTAATCAACTTTACCCAAAATTTATCAACTTTTTATGTATTATAAAATCTTTATTGTGCTCCTATCAACTCAGAGGGACACTGAGGGAAACAGCCTCTCTAATGATTGGTAAGTTCTCTGGTACTCCTCGCCTTTACACTAGAATCAATTTTTGGCCTAGTGCCTCTTAACCTCATTGACATATTATTATTATTATTATTATTATTATTGAGCCATTAAGTAAAATAACAATAGGCTACGTCAATACATAAAAACACAAACATTACATAATTATATAAAAACACATAACTTACATACTAGACAAATCAACATTAAAAAACTCTTTAACTTCATACATAGGATTATTGAGAAGCCACGTTCTAAGTCTGTTCTTGAATACACTATTGGGCTGAGCTATATGGTGTGGTGGCAAACAATTATAAAGCCTACAACCCATATACATAAAATTCTGAGCAGTCTTGTGCAATCTAACCTGAGGCATCTGTAGCAAATGGGCATTTCTTGTTCTGTAAGAGTGGATAACATTCCTTTCATCAAACAGATTAAGATTTTGTCTAATGTATAAAATTAATTCAAAAATGTATAGATTAATAACTGTCATAATCTGCAAGTTTTTAAAAAGCTGTCTACAATGAACATTCTGTCCTGAGTTTGTGATTGATCTTATGGCTCTCTTCTGTAAAATTAAAATCTTGGAAATTTGGCAACTGTTTCCCCAGAAAATAATACCGTAAGCTATTACACTCTGAAAGAAGGCAAAGTAAGTACTTTGCAAGTGATATACTGGTAACACATACTTAAGATTTCTTAATAAAAAAACAATCCTGCTGATTCTTGTGCAGAGATACGTTACATGCTTGTCCCAGTTTAGCTTGTTATCAAGGCAGACTCCTAAAAATTTTACATCATCATTATAGGTGGAAGAAATATCATTATTAGTTGGTTTTAGGCTAAAAAGAATAGACTGTGTTTTTTCTTGATTTAAAAATAATTCATTAGAATTAAACCATAGTTGCACATTATCCAACGTATCTTTGCTAAGAATTTCTAACTCATTCAAACAGGAACTTCTATTTAACAGACAAGTATCATCCGCATATAAAGTACAGGCAGTAGTACAATTTATAACCAGGTCATTTATGTACACTAAGAACAAAAAAGGTCCCAAAACTGAACCTTGGGGGACTCCATATTTAACTATTGCAGCTTCTGACAAATTATTTCCTACTTGAACTATCTGCCTTCTTTCAAACAAATATGATTTTAAAAATTCAAGTTCAACTCCTTTTATGCCATAAAAATTCAATTTATTTATTAGTATGGAATGTGATACTGTATCGAAGGCTTTTGTTAAATCGCATAGATCTGCCTTTACATAGTTCTTGTTTTCAAAACCTTCCAAGATATAAGTGACCATATTACTAATTGCATCTATTGTATCATGTCCCTTTCGATAGCCATACTGAAATTCCGTCAACAAATTGTTGTCTTCAAAGAAAGTGCATAACTGTACTTTAACTACTGTTTCCAAAACTTTGCTGAATATAGGGACTAATGAAATCGGACGATAATTACCCAAGTTCCCTTTATCGCCTTTTTTGTAAATTGGTACAACCTTTGAAATTTTTAAGCTTTGTGGAAAATTTCCCAGTTGCAGACATTGATTAACACAATAGGTGACTGGTTCCAAAATGGCTCCGATGACGCTTTTTACAAATTTGTTTGACATTTGATAATAGTCTTGACTGCAGGAGTTCTTCATTTTTCTTACAGTATTAAAAATGTCATCAGGTGTCACATAATTCCATTTAAATTCAATGTTATTCCTAGGTAGCTTTCTTAAAAGAACCTCTACATTAGTTTTGTTACCAGTAATGTTATTTATAATATCTTCTGGAGAATTAACAAAGTATTCATTGAAGGCCTTAGGACTGATAGACTCACAATCACTTGTCTTAAAATTATTTGCTCCATTTGCTTTTCTGATAAGTGCCCAAGTTGCTTTGCATTGATTTGTCGAACTATTTATGTAATTGACATTGGCTTCCATTTTAGCATTTGCTAAAGCTTCATAGTATGCTTTCCTATTTGTAATGTATAACTGCCTATGCTCTTCTTTCTTGGTACATTTATATAAAGTCAACAATTTCATTAGCTTTTTTTTCATTGTTTTCAAATTATCATTGTACCAGCTCTTTACTTTTGGAAAATTATCCTTGCGTTTGTCCTTGACCATTTTGAATGGAAAATAACAATTAAAAATGTTGTAAAACCAATCAAAAAAGTAATCAAAAGGATTACTAAAGTGGTTACTTATATCAGAATTCAAATCAGTAAAAAATATAACCCACACAACACTATATAAAAAATTTAAAAACAAACCCAGACCAGTTGGATTAAAAACACGAATTCGTTTATAAACATTACTACATGCATCTTCTTTTTCAGGCTTAAATATCTCAATATCAATAGCAGCATGATCTGATATGGCTAAATCGTGTACTTCGGTCTTGTAGGTGCCTATGGGTAAATTAGTAGCTATATTATCTAAACAGGATGATAATCTTGTGGGCTTGCTTATAGTACAATAAAAATCAAAACTACGAAGAAGATTTTTGAAGTCAACAACTTCATGTGTTTCTCTTAGGACATTTATATTATAGTCACCACATATCACAGTTTTACAGTTAGGCTTAAATCTTTCAAGTGTAGTCAACAGCATTTCAAGGTTAGAAAAGAACTGACTAATGTCACTATTCGGAGACCTGTATAGAACGGCAACAAAAAAATGAAGCTGTTCAAGTAAAATTACTGATACTTCAAAATCACATTCAGTACTCACATAATCAACAGGGACGCATTTGATTTGATTTTTTACATAAATGCAGACTCCACCATGAATCATTTGCTTACGGCAGAAAAAGTTGGCTAATGTATAACCATCAAACGTAATAAGGTTCAACTCATCATCAGTCATCCAATGTTCGCTGAAGCATAACACATCGTAGTTACAATTCATAATAGACACCTCTATGTCATTTACTTTGTTCCTCAAGCACTGAGAATTTAAATGAAATACTCTAATAGAACTTGATGCATTATCTTTAATCATATTTTTATTTGTGGTTGTTGGCGCGGGTATAAAAAACGTCTGACTCTCACATATTCTGGCCACATGCTTGCATTCAGTGCAGATTCCAGATTATGTTCAGATATTTCTACTTTGAACGACGAGTAAACATCTGGTTGTCTAGAATTTAACTTCTCGCACTTCACCTCAGGGAAGTTGGGTTTCAGGAAATTCGTTACTTGTTCAGCTGTTACACTTGGTGGAAAACGACACACATGTAGAGGGACAGTTTTTGCAACTCCTCTAAGGACATTAACCTCCTCACCGGAAGTAAGTAAGTTTAGTTAGTAATTTTGCAATAAATAGGTTTTTAACCCTCTAAACCTGGAAAAAATTATTTCCGAAAAAAATAAATCCTCAAAACAGCCTCCCATTTATCTGACTGTGATATATTTATATCAGAGTGAATATAAAAAAGAATATAATTTCTAGAAAGAGGAAGTTCCAATCTTCATGTCTAAGTAATTAATTATTTTTTAATACATATTGCATATTTTTTTTAAATCACAAAAACAGAAGAAAACACCCAGTTCACAGGATGATGACGCTGAAAAAGGCACGGTGTGGAATGTGTTAATATTAATATATGAATTTAGAACTTCTACTTAGATTAATGGCAGAGTCAATACTTGCACATACCATATAATCTCAGTTAAAAAACACAGGAGATTGAAAAGAGTAGTATGCCTACAATGCCTTATAATGAACTGTAAATTCTTTTAATTTAAAACCTGGATCTAAACAGGAAAAGTTAAAGCCGAATATTTAAGTGATTCTGAAGTACCAGAACTAAAAAACCTCAAAGAGCCAATAGCTTGACAATGATCATTTTATTCTGGTATACTTTAATTTCTATTTAATTTGCTTGTTTGAGAGCTTTGAAAATTGATAATGCAGTGCCTGATTTACGAATGAGCCAACATGACCAGCAAAATGCATCTGCAGAACCCTCACACAATGTCAGACTGAATTGCTTGAACATGAACAAGGGGTTTATTCATGCTTCTATCCAATAATTTTTACGGAAGTGGGGTCAGAAGCTTGCCATAAGTCGCAGATTACCATAATCCTGCTTAAAACCAAGGTTTAAATGTAACGTGGGACTAAAAACTATCATGTAAATTTGAGGAAAATTGTAAAATCAGATATCGTAAAATTGCAAACATTTTTTTATTGCTGTTATGTTATGGAATGTTTAATTCATGGCGTAAAATGCAGAGTGCAATATCAAAGTTTCAATGTACACTGATTTCACTAAACATTAAAAAAGAAGTTATTCCTCAGGTTCGCGAGCGACCCCTGGTGATCCCGCAAGGGGATATTCAGAGCGGATTTGTTACCGGGGTGCGCCAGTCCCCTACCTACTTAAACCTAAGGACACACACACACTCCCAGTCCTGATCCCGGGAAAGGAATTTTTTACTACTGAAAAATCCCCGACCCGGCCGGGAATCGAACCCGGAGTGGAAGGTAGGATACATTAAAATACCAGTATAATGAACACCGTATAACAAAACTTTCAGTATTGCAAAATTATGTACTGGCCCCTTTCCTTCTCCCTATTTAAATAAATGGTGCAAAAATACGTTGCACAAACTTTCTCGCATATATGTGTTAAAGGCTAGCAATGAAAAAATTAAATTAAAGAGACAAATTTTACTTATTACATTTTCATAAAACTAACAAGTATCTAGAACGGAAAGCATCAGTTCCGATCTTTATGTTCGATGCTTTTACCGTGAAATAATAATAATAATAATAATAATAATAATAATAATAATAATAATAATAATAATAACAATAATAATAATAATAATAATAATAATAATAATAATAATAATAATAATAATAATAATCAATGACAATAAAACTGCATATTATTAGTAGGCTACTACTACTACTACGGGAAAATTTAAATATAAGTCGCACCTTGGGATAAATCGGTCCCACCCAACCTATCTTCACCGATGCAGTTTCTTTTATACCACGATCTAGTGAATTCTTCTGTCGTAGTATTATGAAGAAACTTGTGATTGGACGTTGGAGGTATGACGTCTTACCGCTAGACGAGAGGTGGCAGGCTGACAAACCTTGCGGGAGATTTAATATGCCACATTTTCGAAACCTACAAACAGTGTATCGTACATTATTCGAGAATGCAAGGGCGCTTCGCTACGGCTGCCGCCTCCGCTTCGCGCACTTAACTATGTGGTTAGTGTTATGCATTATTTAGCTATATGCAACAGTATAAAAGGGCAGTTGGTCACTCTGCTTCGCTCAGAAACAAAGTACATCACACTGTCCGTGCAAATGTGAATATCGAATGGGGAAGCTTAAGGGGCGACTTATATTTGAATTTCGCCACCACTACTACTGAATTGCTTGAACATGAACAAGGGGTTTATTCATGCTTCTATCCAATAATTTTTACGGAAGTGGGGTCAGAAGCTTGCCATAAGTCGCAGATTACCATAATCCTGCTTAAAACCAAGGTTTAAATGTAACGTGGGACTAAAAACTATCATGTAAATTTGAGGAAAATTGTAAAATCAGATATCGTAAAATTGCAAACATTTTTTTATTGCTGTTATGTTATATAGGTTATATTGCACGCTTTAACTGCATGTATGTCATACCACGTGTTTAGTATGTTTGCGTGAAACATTAATCTATATCAGCGTTTCTTAACCTTTTTGAACCCGAGGACCTCTAAAATGAGTAAAAAACTTTACGGACCCCTAATTTTATATCCCATTTTTAAAAGTAGGCTATATGTAGGCCTATATTCTTAATATTTGGGGTATTAAATTATAGGTCGTTATAATGAAATACTTTTTTTTTAATCCGACGGAAACACAGTTATTGAATTGGAATGAAACTATTGGCTTGACGCCTCTTGCAGAGTTCCTGGTTTTTTGGCTCAATATTAGTCAAATTTAGTCGAAGATAAGCAGATACATTAAGTCATTTTCTGTATTATGTTTTTAGTTAAACGAGCGATGAAAATCCCTTCTCACAAAGATAGGTTGTTGAAAATAAAACTGCATGGCGCCTCTAAAAACAAATTCCGAAAAAGTCTTATTTTTTAGGGTTTTGAATGAAAGAGGGAACCATAGACGTCAGTGCATCAGGGGTTTGAAACTGTGGTTCGTAACTGCAAAAGTAAGGAAACTTGCAATATGACCTGTATTTTCGAAGATTTTAAAAACTTTGACATCTAGTGTCCATTTTATGTGAAAAATTTCTACTTCTTTACTTCCCACTTGCTTTATGATATTTTCTAATTAATTATGTCTGCGGACCATAGGTTGAGAAACGCTGGTCTATATTAACAACTCATTCGCGTCATGTTTCTATTGTTTAGTGATGTCTTCTTATGTGATATTCAGTTTAAACGATTATAATATCCAGTGACATAGCGGCAATGAGTTATGGAAAATAAGCAAGTCCTACAAACCCGGCGTTTGCCTTTGCGAACGACGGAACCATGAAAAACCCAAGTCAATTTGGACGGCCACGAGGTTTGATTTGAACTCAGGACCTCTTCCCTGTTACCCCATAGGCCTACCACCTCGCTGTAATTGGTTTTAGTGTGTTCATTGCGACTGAGCTAAACTGATTGCATTTCACAACAATAAGTACATTAGGCCTATTAGTAGGGTACCTTATGTCATCCCGTGGGCTCCTTCGTGAAGAAAGCAACACACCTATATTTTCAGTTTCTATGAAGTCTAAGGATACCCGAACCACTTGATGCTACTCTGGGGGTCGCGTCTGAGTCGCGTGATGACGTCATCAAAATGGCGGACGTCGCGTTTCACAGAAATGGCCATAACGTGAAACCTATTTGAGATAGAGACTTGCAAAAAACGGTTTTGAAATCACAATAAAATGCTCTACATTATTGTTTCTTACACGTATGGAGCTAAGACGGCATATTCTACCGAAAAATCACACTTTTTGTTGGAAAATTGAAAAAAATGGTCCTGTAGAATGTGTTCTCTTGAAATTTCAATAGAAGATGATGCCGTGCCATAAATTGCATGCAAACAAATTTTTTGAAGAGTTTAATAATGATACTATTCCCGTTTACCAGAAGTTTAAAATGTCACTCTTTTTAGGGTAGCGTATTTGGGAGAAACTACATACATGCGATAGTGTGATATTTCAGTTCTATCAAATTAATAGAAGAAGTTGTTTCTGGAAATAGAAATTTTAACTGTGAGCTAGGCACAAGAAAGGCTTCTTTTATGCAATTTTTCAGATTTTTTGAAGGGTATCCATTAGAGATATTTATGCCCAAAAATAGTCAAAATCTGAAAAACGATAATATTTAAGGCCGGTTTTGAAATAAGGGATGTATTTTTGGAAGCTGATTTTTTCCTCACAGACAAATCACATGCAGGTTTGAACATAAAAAAAAATTGAATGTTTACAATCACTTCCTTCTCATATAAAATTTGGACCAAAAAGTTATTTTTTTTTTAAATTTACCCGAATTTCAAAATCATATTTTCATATGAAAAAATTTGTGTTGAAGAAATTACTAAAATATTTCTAAAAGCAAGCTTCAATAGTTATAAAATGACTCATAATTCAAATTTCTATCTCTTATGGTTGTTGAGTTATATGTAGTTTCTTCCAAATACGGTACCCTAAAGGGTGTGATATTTCAGTTCTATCAAATTAATAGAAGGAGTTGTTTCTAGAAATAGAAATTTTAACTATGAGTTAGGCACATGAAAGGCTTCTTTTATACAATTTTTCAGATTTTTTGAAGGGTACCCTTCAGAGATATTTAAGCCCAAAAATAGTCAAAATCTGAAAAACGATAATATTTGAGGCCAGTTTAGAAATAAGGGATGTATTTTTGGAAGCTGATTTTTTCCTCACAGACAAATCACATGCAGGTTTGAACACAAAAAAAAATTTGAATGTTTACAATCACTTCCTTCTCACATAAAATTTTACCCAAAAAGTGATTTTTTTGGAAAAATGTACCCCAATTTCAAACTCATATTTTCATATGAAACTTTTTTTGTTTAAGAAAACAATAAAATATTTATAAAAGTACGCTTCAACAGTTACAAAATGGTTCATAATTCAAATTTCTAACTCTTATGGTTGTTAAATTATGAAAATATATATTGTAATCAGTTACATTCGCAAAAAATGTGTTACACCAGGATTGAAAAATGGACATCCCTGGGAAACCAAGGACACAATAATTTTTTGAAAACTTGTTTTGACATCTTGAAACATGTAGGAACTCATATACAAAAAATTATTTTTTTCTAAAATGGTCACAGAATTAAAACTATTGACATTGGAAACTTCTGGTAAACGGGAGTAGAATCCTTATTAAACTCTTCAAAAAATTTGTTTGCATGTAATTTATGGCACGGCATCATCATCTATTGAAATTTCAAGAGAACACATTCTACAGGACCATTTTTTTCAATTTTCCAACAAAAAGTGTGATTTTTCGGTAGAATATGCCGTCTTAGCTCCATACGTGTAGTAGTAGTAGTAAGTATTCTGCCATCCGGCAGGTTTTCAAACTTGGTACGTGAATTTTGTTTTCCAAAACTGTCTATCCTCTGCTTCCTCCTTCAGCATCCAATATTTCCGCTTTTCCCTTAAATCGTCCAACAGCTGAATTCTTCTTCTTCCAAGTCTAGTTGTACCCTCCAATCTTCCTTCTACGACATCATGTAATAAGCAGTTCCTTCTGAGAATGTGCCCAACCCAGTTTGCTTTCCTCTGACGAATTGTGTGTATGATTGACTTCTTCTCACCCACTCTACTCAGAACCTCTTCGTTTGTCACCATGTCCATCCACTTTATATTTTCTATCTGTCTCCAGCACCACATTTCAAAACTTTCTAAATATTTCTTCTCTAATTTCCTCAAAGTCCATGTCTCTGATCCATACAAAGCAATACTCCAAATATAACACTTCACCAGGTTTTTACGTAGCTCTAGGTTCAGACTACTAGTTAGCAGAGTTCTCTTCTTCATAAATGCTTTCTTGGCCATGGCAATTCTTGATCTTATCTCCTTGGTGCAATAGGCATCTTTCGTCAGTACACTTCCTAAGTATTTGAACTGGTAAGAAACAATAATGCAGAACATTTTATTGTGATTTCAAAACCGTTTTTTGCAAGTCTCTATCTCAAATAGGTTTCACATTATGGCCATTTCTGTGAAACGAGACGTCCGCCATTTTGATGACGTCATCACGCGACTCAGACGCGACCCCCAGAGTAGCATCAAGTGGTTCGGGTATCCTTAGACTTCATAGAAACTGAAAATATAGGTGTGTTGCTTTCTTCACGAAGGAGCCCACGGGATGCGATTTTCTTACATAAGGTACCCTACTATATAGTTTTCTTGTTACTAGGGGCAACAAAATGTCATTCATATTTTATGTATGTTCTGAAATTCGCATTTAAGCTGTCCTTATTTCGTTTTTATCTTGATATATATTAAATGTACAAAGAAATGTGTTAAACAAAAAATGTTCATTTTAAATATTTCTACAACTTTACTGTGATAGGTTTTCATGTATCGCCTACTGTAATGGATATAATCTAGAAAAATTGAAAATGGATACGAGTAAAGTACCCCTTAAGTCATTTTTGCAGAAATACGGATATAGCCATTTTATTAGTCACAGATAAGAGTTTCCAATTTAAAATTTTTATTAAAATCGTTAGAGCCATTTTTTCAAAAACCAAATTTTTTTAAAAAGTTTTCATGAAAAGTCCCCTTAATATTTCAGTTGTAAAACTAAATTTCTGGGTGGTTCGACAAAATTTCGAAAAAGTCCTTAATTCAAAAAATGAAGTAAATACAATGAACCGTTTGTCCGCTGTGCTTGTCCACGGACAGACGGACAGACGGACAGACGTCATTCCAAAAATATTTTTTTCGGTTTCTAGGCTTCATGAAACGTACTCTCCCGGTGTTATCTCGACTTCGATTTTTTGTCACGATCACAATACTTTCTCTATACTACGTATATGCGAGAAAGTAAAAGTGTTAAAACATTTCATTTTAACAAATTTAGAACTTTCAATATAGCAAATTAAAATTTTGCTAAATTGCCTGTATATAATTTTATTTTTTCTAGTGTAAGCTGCGTAATATTGCCTCAGGGAGAGATATTAATGCTGAGTGTTGAATGGTGAATGGAAATAGCTTAAAGAAGAAATAATAATCGCTAACTGCTTTAGAATAGCTGGAGTGAATTGGTAGATGAAATAGAAAGAGAAGAGAACAGGAAGCGTTTGTGTGAAAAGTAAAATTGTCCTGCAAGGGTGAATCTTAATGACTTATGTCAGTGTGGACTGTGATGTGATGTATAACAAGAAATCATAGATTATAGAATTGTGGCAGAAATTTTGAGTGATAGAAATCCATGTTGATGATGAGGAGGAAGAGTAAGGTGTGCAACACAAAGATCAACAGTTTGACTCTTGTGGAGGCAATATCGTCTATCACAACAGCAATATGCCAGATATTGTTTTAAATTCTTGTACAATTGTTGGTAACTATTTTAGACTTTTTCAAAAAATAAAATCAAGAACAATAAAAACTGGTAAAATTTCAGTACAGCAAAATTTTACTGTAACAAATTAATTTCTGAAGTTCCCCAAATTTCATTATACTGGTATTTTACTGTAATTGACACAACGCGAGTGTTCTTAAAGTCATCAGAGAAAATGCACTTTTTTACAGCCGAAGGATATGCGATGAGTACGTTGAGCGATGTAAATAAGAACGATCCGATGGATGTAAACATTATACTGAAAATTCCAATTCTTGGCATGCTTTTCACATACCATATGTGAATATCATATTTTATTGTCATTTAGCATAAAATATGTCAAAATATATCATAAATAAACTTATTGGATTAAATTAAATTAAATGACCTTGATTCAGTAAAATATCCAAAGTTGTTGATATGTCAAATTCTTTACAATGAAAGAAGTCGTCAATTGTATAAATGGGATTTTTTATTAATCATTCACATAATGAAATATCAATGTTACTATCACTATCGCTAAAATCACTATCTGAATCTGAAGATTCTTCAGTCTCATTGCAGTTTCCTTCATTGTGTCGACATAATGTACAGGTTAAGTGTTACGAGTTATGACTTCCCTAAACAGAAAAGCAGACGACAATGGTCAATCGCATTTCCATCACTCCCAAAGACCAATGGAAGTGTTTGAAGTGCGATGAATCATGCGCTGGAAAGGAGAACGAGCTGATGGATTCCAGCACTGTGTTTAGGAATGCTCCCAACTTTAAATGTTAATCCTTCCAAACAGGAATTCGATAAACCTGAGAACAGTGTTTTGTTGTAGGCTTACTAAAGAAAGTAACTTACTACTTTCGATCTTGAAGACGTCCGGATTAGGTGCATCTGGTCTATACCACTCATACATCAGGAAGTAATGGTCAAAATGTGAGCCCAGAAGGGTATTGTAACCTTTCATTTCATACTTCACAGGAATAACGTCCTTCATTCCTCCTTTAGGTGACTTCTATAAAATAAAATCAAGACCAAATAGATTTTAGCATTTCCTAGCTTAAAACTCAGTGCTGAAATTGGGCCGAAATGGCACTCCAGCAAAGTAAAAACTAGGGATGGGTCCTCGATACTTTCGATACCTCGATACTCTTGATACTTGCATGGTATCGGCATCGAGCGATCCTTCAGAAAACTCACTCCGTACTTTTCGATACTTTGGTATTTCTGCAATTAAGTGAGAATGCTAGTATTTTTTAACAAAAACTTGTAAGTGGACTGTTTCAAAAAGTAATTTTAGTTTTAATGTAGAGTTTAAAAGTAAGTGGCTACTGGTGATATTAAATTTTGTCTCACTAAATATGCACACAATTAATTTAGTTGGTATTACACAGTTCTCTCAATTTTTAATTTTTAATGTACATATTTATTGAAACTGGAAATCTTGACGGTATCGAGTATCGAGGGAAAAATCATGTATCGGTATCGAGTCTGGTATCGACCCATCCCTAGTAAAAACCTACTACAGTAGAGTCGCGATAATCCGAGATTCCGTGCTATCCGAGATGCAAAAAGCAGGGAATAAAAAATATCCATACATAAAGGCTTTTAAATAAAGTAACTTTATCGTTGACAACATATAAAGGAGGCTTGGGGAAGGTGCAGTTGGAAATTGAAGGTGGGAGGGATGTGGACTGGCAACGTCCTGTAGGTCACGTAGGCAGCGATCGGTCATTCAGTGTAATTCTGAAAATTCCGTTATTTTCCTTTTTTCCATGCAATCTGAGTTTTTTGTAATACGAGGTACCATCAGCCCCAATTAACTCGAATTATCGCGACTCTATTGTATTGGCACAAACGTGTGAATGTGTGTTAAGTGTTATGAAATGAATGATGTTCAGACGAAGAAAAGGAATGCTTTGTAAGTGACAAAAACAGGTGGGTTTTATTTTCATCAAGTGTTGTCCCCCCCCCCTCCTTTACTCAAGTTTAATCCACATCCATATGTCAAGTCATGGCTTTGTTTAGGGAGAACATCAACCAATGAAACTACAGGCCGTAACAGAATGTCAATATGAAGCAATTTGGAAGTTACTTAACTGACCACCAGAACAAGTAAGTGTTAAGGCTAGTTTACTTGATGACACTAGGTTTTGTAACTAAGCTTCATGAATGTTTTTTACTGGAATGCACAAGCGCGTAAAGTACAGGTGACAATGAGATACAACACTACACAGTTTTGGCTGATTCCAACTTTTCACAAAACTATAATAGTAATATGCACTCCTTGTGTTTATTTTATGGTTACATTTCTTTTTATTGCTGAATGTTTACAAAAATGTAAGTGCACTAGTAAATTTCGACATGGCAATTATAATACACTTTCAGCACAGAATACTTCTCAAGTGCCAAACACTTCCGAAGTTGGAAAAGTTATTTAGCTTGTTCATGTTTTTTTTTTTTTTTTTTTTTTTTTTATTTTTTTTTTTTTTTATAATGAAGTGGGACGTGAGAAAACTGTGAAATGCCTGGATTCATACATGTTTCAAACATTTATATGGGATTTAAACAACTTGAACTTCAGAAATACGGTGAAACATGCAGTTTCACTGGAATTATTTTTTATGAAAATAATTTGGCATAATGGAACTTTACGTCCCACTCTTCTCCGCTCACCTGCTCAACACCAGTAATAATATTTCACAATAAAAAAGAGCCTTGTACCAAACATATTTCACAATTATAAAATTAAAAAAAAAAACGTATATGTAATAGAAAAGACCCTTGCACCAGTAGGAGTTGGAGGTGGAGACTCGCATGGAGCGTAAAGTTCCATTTTCCCAAAAATTTGTAATTAGTTTCATGAAATCATTTTCATGAAAGTAGATACGAAACTTATTGTCATCATGTAAACTAGCCTATAGTGATGATGTTACAATGGACAGTAATACCAGACACTCTTGTCTCATAAATAATACTCAAATTCAATTTTTTTATGCAAGTTGTTATTGCAATGTAATTTCAATGTGATTCATAAAAAAAGGTAATTTCACTATGATGTTTGGTATCTTAAAAGGAAATAATATATTGTGATACAAGTGCCGTAAGCGGTGCATACGGATCGAGGAAAGAGTTTTTTCAATTTCCAAGATCCATTATGCGCTTACGAGTGTTGCATGCTATTTTTTGCACGATGATTATTTATATTAATTGAGATATTAGCTGAAAATATTATGTATATACACTATTGAAGATGGAGGTTATATTTCAGAAAGTGATTCGCATGTGTTTGTTGTTATGGGAACCGAATATCTGTCCTGGGGGGGCCTTGTCCATAAAGGCTTGTATTATGATTAGTGCCGTAAGTAAATTCTTACCGCACAGAAATTTGTTTTGTTTCCATAGCAACAAGATTGTGTCCGGGAATGTCAACTTACGACCCACGGCAACAATATTCGTAAGTACCACTAATTAGTTAAGTCATGCAAAAAATAAATAAATACCAGCACATAAATTTATGGGTTACCCTAAAAAAAATTCCCAACTTCAGCACTGTTTATATTCCTTCATAAATGAACATCAACCAACAAATATATATATATATATATATATATATATATACATATATATAGAGCGCACGCCGCTCATTGTGATCACTTCAAGATGCAGCTAATCTGATAACATTAACCAATTGATAATAGTATCCGAAGGAATTAAATAAAGGTTATTTATTCATATATAAGATGATACACTACAAAACATTTTAAAACATTTATTCCGAAAATAATACATAACTGTGAATCACTGAACCACATACAGGCCAATACAGCAATAGGCTGCAAGAAACTATTTTTTCAACCAGTAATAAAGTTTTTAATTGCTTTTACTTTCCTTTAGGAGTCCATTAACCAATACTTCGTTCTCAGTTATGAGTCGTTAGTGTTTTTGGAAGTCTATACTGATCTGTGGTGAACATCGCATAGCAAAACATCTAACACCTGTCTGTTCCAAGTTTTTTTCATTTTAGATTAGCCATCATTGCATATTTGCATGTCAACACTGTTATCTTCATAAATCAAAAGCTGCAGCTTAACTGTGGGGTGAATCATGTTATATTGCTTAAAAGAGAAAGTTTGATAATTCCACTCCCTCGAACTGGTCATCCTGTGAGCTGAGAACAGAATTGTTACCTCCAGTACAACACAATACAGTTGAGTTAGAAATGAAACTCCCAAAAACAAAATTTTGAATGATGGAAATAAACCCGCAAAAAGGAAAATGTGATAACTTAAACCAAATCTTTGATCACAATAAACAGCATTTTTTCAAAGTATGAGTATTAATTCATGTGGGACTTCATGAAAGTGATAATATTATGCATGATTACATTAAGCGGCATTTACTCTATACATATATATATATATAAGAGATTAGAAGAGAAGATACAATGACATACCTTGTAGCGTAACCATATTGTGTATTTATTGACTTTGTCTCCTTTAGTGTCTACTAGACGCCACTTTTCACAGCTCAGTCCATTCACAGGTTCTTCACCAAGGTACTGGAAAGTAAATCATTAATATTTAAAATTAATACCATCTTAACTCTTTAATTGGCAAACAATGAAAATTTATGCCTACTGGATTGGCAATGTTGCTCTCAGGTAACATGGTATTCCACAAGTCTAATGCTTATTACTAGGGCTAGGACTTTTAGGTAAATACATATTTTTTTTGCTATTACTTATGATTTCTGGACTTTGTCAAAGTTTCAGTTGGGACCTTTGGAATCAAAATACTGAATTGCATATCACATAAAAAAATTTTTTTTTCGATATTTCTTATTTGAATAAATATTTTTGGTAACTTAATTATTTTTTACATATTTTACCACATATCATGTTTTGAAATAAATATTTTGGCAGTTTTTGTAATATTTTACCACATATCATGTTTAGAAATGAATATTGTGACAGTTTTTGTAAAATTGCGCCATATTTTCAATGTGTTGCGTTGTTATGTTCAGTCAGAGAATAAATCAGGGCTGATTTGGCCATCATTAGTGCAAATTTCTGTTTCCTCTCACACTGCATTACTAAGTTGGAAACAACAAAATAATTGTTGACAGAATCAATAAAAAGAAATCAAACACATTGAAAACAAACTTAACAAAATCAGTGGTTCAAAAGCAAACAAAATTAAAGAAAAATTCCTGTCATGCCTAAATAAGAATGAAGGGTTACAAGTGTTGCGCAAGATTTCAGAAATTTTAATGGGTAACAGTGTAGAGAACTTGGAGCAGATGGAACATCTGAGTGTCAGTGTTACAAATATGCAAGATGTTGAACGTACATTTTCAAGATACAAGTCTCTGTTCCGTGAAAATCGTCACAGTTTTAAGATGCACAACTTAAGATCTACTTTTGTCGTTCACTGCAACAGTTCTACACTTGCTGACTAAAATGACTACACGAGTAGAGCTACTTCTGTAAATATTGGTTAAATAAGTTAATTAAAATATTTTCATATTTTTAAACATATTTTCGACTTTTTAAACACACAAAAAATAAATATTTTCGTTTTTATAAGCACTTAAAAGTCCGAGCCCTACTTATTACCCAGCAATTATACTTCCTATTGGGCAATGTTGCCTACAGGCAACAGTTACAATTTATGTCAAGCTTGTGAAAATACGAATGAAAATCCCGAGGAAATTTCAATGCAAGCAAGAAACATTGAATTGGACCTGGTGTCAGCAATATCACGGCAACAGTAGACGGAATATAATGCAATTAAATGCTGGTGCAAAGATGGTAAGCACTGATTCTCTGGTTTTGCTTACAACTAGGCCACTTTGAATTTAAATTGAAATTAGAATACAAAATTAAATTTAACACATGTTGATTAAGAAAAGTGGGAAATATTCAGCTAGGGAATAACTCTTTATCTGTTTCTTTTGCTTCTCCAGACACAACTTTCCCATGCAAGAAAACCAACCCACTCTTGCAATAGACTACTTTTTGAACATTTATTGTTAGGCATTTGCACTTAGTTGAGAAACTGAAGGATATTATAACTACTGAATACAGTAGTCCTATCAAACTGGCTACTTTTCCATTAGCAATTGTGGAATAACAAAAATCATCGCCAGGAAGCACTGAGAGTCCAGTACAAGCAAATGAAAGCAAAAGCAAATGTTTATGTTACCTGGAATCCATTCAGATCAGGTAATATGCTCTGGGGTTGCACAGTGGAACCACTAGTTCCATTAACTCGGAGGCAAGTGTTTACGTTTGATTCTTTCTCAGTCGTTACAGGTGCTACTTTTATCATGGATCCATATTTCCCATCTCTGCCCAGTTGATAAGTCTTCACCATACCTACAAAATTAATGTACTGTAACATTCTGCAAATTCCAGCTTGAAGCTCACACTTTTTTAATTTACAGAATTCACATTAACCAGTAATTTATATCTATTACCGTATTTTTCCGACAATAAGACACTCCGGACCATAAGAAGCACCTTGATTTTTTAGATGAAAATTTAAGGGAAAAAATTTAACAAAAATTTTTATAATCTGTTGTTCAGTGCATAGGCCTATATAAATCTTGACTTTTGTAATGGAAACAATACAAATAACTCTCAGGGTTCAATGTCACGTAAATGTAACGGAACAAGGTTGTTTAGAGGTCATTGCCTTCATTTAGACCACCCCACGGAGACAACATCTTTTGTATGAACAACCCAACATTACTTTCTTTTCACGTGGTATACATGGCTTCCCACAACCCTCATTTACGACTGTAACAAGTACAATGATGTACAGTCTGTGCCATGATCTGCAGCTAACTTGTCGTTACAATACTTTGTTTATGATTATGGAATTACCGGCAATATTACCTTTAATTCTTTTATTTTACTTCAGACCATTAGATGCACCCAACTTTCAAGGCTCTGTTTTCAAGGTAAAAAAAGTCATGTAGTGTGTCTATGAAAATGTATATTCTATACAGCACAGAGATTAGTTTGATTTCTAATCCACTATTTGCTGTATATATTGGTACCTCAGATCAAGTAAATATCCAAAAAAAACTGTCAGGTCTACAGTTCTTCAAACATGTTTTGGCCTCTGAAATGAAGTCTTAAAAACTGCCTCACAAAAAATTTGGTAGAAAAATTCCGTTCTTAAGTAGGAACACCGTAGTAAAATTGCTGGACTGTTAAAATTCTAACAAGTAAACTTCCAACAGAAACAGATGTTTTTACACTGAGACCTACAAACTGGAAAGAAAAACTACATTAATAAACAATGGCCAATAAGATTAAAAAACACCGTGAAAATCCTATAGGTCAGGAAAAAGTAGGCCAAGTTACTGATTGTCAATCAGATAAAACAGCAATTCCAATATATATATTAGTTAAAATACAATAGATTAATTTACTCACAGTGAATAGTTAAAAGAATGCTGCACAACGTTTCGAGTCGTTCCTCGATCTTTCTTCAGGTGCCTCCTGAATCACAATGCTCACAAGACGAGGAATCTTCTGCTGGTTGGTAACTATCGATCATAAACGTCGTACATCGAGCATACTTATCGACCCATTCATTTGGGACTCCAAATTCAATAGTCCTTTCAAACTAAACTAAACTTCGTGGCGCTACATCCCTGGAGGGACTTGGCCTACCACCCAACCGCTGCGTCATCTCCCGTAGGCAGATGGCAGGATTGGGGGGCATGTGGTCAGCATGCCGACACCCATGGCCGTTAATGGTGGTTTTCTTGACCGGAGCCGCTACTTCTCTATCAAGTAGCTCCTCAATTTTGAATCACGAGGCTGAGTGCACCCCTACCAGACCTCCCTACCTCAGAAAAATCCGAGGAGGTACCGGGAATCGAACCCGGACCAACGGATCTGTAGTCAGCGACGCTAACCACAAGACCACGCCGGCGGACAATAGTCCTTTCAACCTCCTTGAATGGTGGGGGAAACATGGTTGATTTATCACTCCTCAATCTCTTAATTACTTCCATCCAATCTTCACTTACATCTCCTTCATACCTGTTCATTGAGACCTGTTGGTTTTCCAAACAGGAGATACCTGGACCCCCGGGAGTTCACGGCCCATTACCCACCTACATAGTTCTGTGAGTAATATTTTTCATCATTGCTCCAGGTAAAAAATGAACCAAGAGACAGACGTTCAACTTGAACGGCAAGCTACTTGTAAAATTGTAAAAAAAAATATACAGAACCAAATTTTTAAAAAGTTATAACAGAAATGAGAGTTCACTGTTCACAATGAAGTCCTATTTTATATCACGTGTGTAATATAATATATTCTTTATGCATAAAACTGAAGCCTTTTAATTAGTTATAAAAAATAAAGATGCTGCTTGACTGAGATAAAAGAACAGTAAGAAAAAGTTAACAAATACTTTATTTAATTTAATAGAAAAGGGAATTACTGTTATTTGCAAAATTAGAAATAAGAATGTGGTTGCTTCAACTGACACAGTTTGTTAGTGTACCACTAAATCATCGTGAGTTGCAGATAGATATCAAGTTTACTGATTTTAGCGGCAGCAGTCAAGAATTAAGACTCATAGCGATTTGTAGGGATGATAGATTTTTGCAATCGTGATAAATGCTAAATGTCCCCGAATGCTGTCAAAATGAAGTCTATTACTGTGTTTTTCCAATTCGAAATAAAATGCGAAAATGTATGTATTTCTGCAAAATAAATGCAATGTAAGGGTCATTTATGTAAATAATATGAGAGGAAATGAAACAAATCAATTTTATCAGGCTGTTAACGAGTGCTTTAATACAACAGCAGCTGGTCAGATGAGTACCATAAATCCTAAGACAGTGTTCGATATGAAGAGAAGAATTCCATATTCCATAATTATTAAGTTTCTTATGTGGTTATGATTAATTTCACAAACCTTTGATAACCAGTATAACAAACAATTAAGAGGTTGACTGACTGCAAATTTTGTTAGGAATGCAAATAAAGTTTCCGCTCTTTGCCAAAGCAGCTACTCAGGTAATTTGGTCACCTACCAATAGCGTGGATGTATAATGCTTTTTCACAAAATACAATTCAATTGTTATAGATAGCCGAAATAGGTTAAGAGAGAGTACAGTGAAACCTCTCTTAACGGACACCCCTTCTTTACGGATGATTTTTCTGGTCCCTAGGTCACTATAATGAAACTTCATAATAATTAACCCCTCTAAGACTGACACCCTATATTACGGACACAGACTCAAAAAATCCACTTAAAAAGCCTCTTCAAACCTCTCTTAAAGGACACTTGACGAGAAAATCATATATCTACAGTATACTGTACTGAACTCCTTTTCTTCTCCTGTTGACTTAGTTTTGACGCGAAACCGAAGTGTACAAAACAAACAAACATTAAAGATTTTTTCACATGTTAATAGTGCGCACGACTAATACACACAGAACTACAATTGTGTAGGCGTATTCCATTGCAAAAAGTGTGGATTTAATTTTGATGGTAGGCCTATAGTGGACTACAGTATAGTGTTCGGGATTCTTGCAATACAGGGTATGTAGGCCTACAGTATAGCATATCTGTGTAATGGACTAGTGTAAACTAAAGAGATTTTCATCTACTGTATAACAATCTCATGTAAGTACTGTAGATTATTTTATGCTAGAATTTTTTAACCTCTCTAGAGCGGACACCCCTCTATAACGGGCGATTTTTACGGTCCGGTACGTCTCCATTATAGAGAGGTTTCACTGTATTATTGAAATTGCTTCAATGTTAAATTTTTACTGTGTCTGAGACACAGTCATCCAAAAATGTCTTCCCAACCACAACGATAGCATCATGGGAGTCAGTTGCTGAAGATGGCCGCTCCACGCGGTTGAAAGCGCTCCAACAGGTAACAAAATACCACAGTAGTGAGTTCCAGTGTAAAAGCCTTACGCTCTATATGTACATAATTAAGATTAACATCACTATAGAATGGACAAAACTCAAGAACATTTTTTCATCCCAAATCACTACAAAATGCTAAATTTTAATGTTATTTTTCATATTGAATGCTGAATTTTATTTTTAAAATGCTAAATTGTTATTTTTTAGTTGCTGAAATCTACCATCCTTAGCGATATGTGGCGATTTTTTTTATTTATTTACATTATAGGTCAATGGTTTGAGCTTGCCTTTCAAAATCAGACAAAACTCTGCCAGTGGCCTGCTTTAAAAGGTGGATTTTAACTCAGGATCCTGCATTGGTCGATGCGACACATTTGGTACCTGCTAAACAGCTGAAAAATGCACCTCAAGAAATTGGCAGATATTTTGAATATCATCAAGCCTGAGAATATTATAGGAGAAAAATTCCTCCGACACTGGGACTTGAACCCAGGACCTTTGGCCAATGCTCTACCAACTGAGCTAAGCCGGAGTTCAATTCACAGCGCCAGATGAATTGAACTCCGGCTTAGCTCAGTTGGTAGAGCATTGGCACGAATAGCTAAAGGTCCTGGGTTCAAGTCCCAGTGGCGGAGGAATTTTTCTCCTATAATATTCTCATGTAATGTCCAACAGAGACAATAGGTTTGTTCGCAAAGCAGTCAGAAACCAGGAACAAATCGTTCGCGCATGCGCTCTTTCTCCACACGCGTTCGCAAAGCGAGAATCCGTGATTCTGATTTCAATCTTCTGTTCGCAAAGCTCTCACGGACAGTTTCTGTACTATAAGAAAAGTTTGCAGGCTCTAGCATGAATTGTTATCAGAGACATGCGCAGTAACCTATTTTCACGCGCCTGACTCCTCCCTCCTATAACATTGCGCCAGATTTATAAACATAGGCTACTTATATGTATGAATAATGGAAGATAATTAAAAATTTCCCAAAATATAGATTATATTGTCGATGTATATTGCATTTATAACATGTCAAAGGGAAATATATATTTTATTTGCATATCATATCGATTAAACGCAGAAACTATCGATTCCAAATTCTTGTAACCGTTCGCAAAGTGCAAATCACGGGTAAGTTACAGACTGGACATGCGCAGTACAACAAATTCTCAAGCGGTCACGGATTTGCTTTGCGAACAAACCTATTAATCATATGTTTTTATCCACTGACAAGTAAATTCTTTTTTGATTAAATTAATTGGGAAAACATTGTGAAGTGTATATTATATATAATCAATAAGAATATTCTTCTTCACACATATTTTGTAAGTCAAAACTTACCAAAAGGACGATCGTTTCGGTGAGTGACTTCTCACAGACATGAATTTTGACATCCCAAAGGACAATGACCTCATTGCTAAATTTCTACTACATGGAGGACATCTGGTGGATAAAGAAGGAAACACGACAGATGAGAACAGCTGATGATGGTGAGAAGTCACTCACCGAAACGATCGTCCTTTTGGTAAGTTTTGACTTACAAAATATGTGTGAAGAAGAATATTCTTACTGATTATATATAAAATTCTTTTTTGTTTGTTCTTTATGAATTTTATAATACAACTTCAGTGGAAAATATGGACCGAGTGTTGTATATCTTATTCTGGAGTTGTGGAAGCCAGAAATAACTTACTGCTAAAAACCTGCCTGTGAATGGATAAAGGTCTGATTTCCTAATAGTTTTCATTCTGTCGCTATAGGATGTCACATAAGTGTGTTAACTATGCTGGTTTTCAGAAGCCAAAATCAATGGACATGCCAGCAAGAGATAATTGTATATCTTATTCTGGAGTTGTGGAAGCCAGAAATAACTTACTGCTAAAAACCTGCCTGTGAATGGATAAAGGTTTGATTTCCTAATAGTTTTCATTCTGTCGCTATAGGATGTCACAAAAATGTGTTAACTATTAACTATGGTGGTTTTCAAAAGCCAAAATCAATGGACATGGCAGCAAGAGAGGAGGGATTTTGCGTAGCTGATCAGCTTGACTCTGGCACTTTTATGAATGGTTACTGCTCAACCGCTTGGATCTAAAAGGGTTAAATCACAGGCATCGCTGAAGGGTTAAAGTGTCTGCAGCCAAAATATTCCAGTTTGAGAAACCCTGGTGTACATTTACTGCATACATAAAAGTGCACAGGCTATAAAAAAGAAGAAAACTTAGTATGTTACCTCCATAGTAATCAATTCGGCTGGAGGCCGCCTTCATGTCATACCAAGCAAAGAATGGTTCACGTATCTCAGCGTAAGGAATGTAGAGTGTTCCCTTAACAACATATGTATCACTGAAGTTTGGGGGATCCTTCTCTGCTACAGGTTGAAGTATTTCAGAAGAAACTGTACAACAAAATAATAGAACTTCATTAGTTTTCAGTATGTCACATACTACAAATAATTCATATTCCTTATGATCTGAGATTTTCCCACATTAACCATTAACGCACAATTGCTCGTGCTATTAGATAGTAACTAAGTTATAGCCTATTTTAATAACTCTCGACATGTGTGCTTCATAATTTCTGAGTGTCAGCTGTAACAAGATATCAAAATACGTGTCAGCAGCTGTATTATTAACAAAGCAGTGAATTCATTCTGTGTATAAGAGGTAAGTTGACGCTACAGCTCTTGAATAATAATATTTTCCTTTTCACTTTTAAAAGTTATAACAACACTTATAATAATAACAGGAATAAAATAAATGTTACCAATAATAAGAAAATAATAATAATAATAAATAGCGTATCACCAATAATAACAAAACAATAATAAAATAATAAGACGTAGTAGTAGTAGTATTATCTAATGCCCAGACCAGGGTTGTAAAAAAGCCGGCTAAAATTGAAAAAGACCTGACCAGCGGTTTTTTTCAATTTTTCCTGGTTGGGGGAGGTGGGAGCGGGTTGAAATTTTGAAAAAATTATATTTAGGGCCCTATGGGGTTTAGAGGGAAACTTAGTATGCATAAATTAGACACCAATGATTCAGTGGTTGTGGGGGTGAGGGTGGAAATTAAAAATTTTTAAAACCATGTTTGTGGGGTATCGTTGAAAAGCTCTTGATGAGTAATCTCTAAATCAACAACTAGTTTCTCAATAGCGCTCATATAAGGAGAGATTTGAATTTTTTAAAGTCAAAAACCACTTTAAAATTTACCTCAGCCAATAGGCATGCCGAAATGAATTCATGAGGACCAACTGAGGCTAAAATTACCAATGAAATGAAGTTTGAAATATTAAAAATAATAGTTAAATATCTTTAGAACAATAATCCTTGGCCAAATTAAAAATGAAATAATAAAAGATATCAATTAATACATAATTAACAACTCTCTTTTTATAAAAAATATTTCAGTTTTTATTCTACACTTACCCCAATAAATTCATAAAAAGCATTATGAAATCTACCTCAGCCTGTGCCCTGTAGGCCTACCCAAAGGGATTTTTTATACTTATTTCTCCATCAACTACACAAATCTGAAGCGTAATCACCTATCGCTGGAATTTTGTCAAGCCATAGAATCTTTACATCGTATGCCAGCCAGTTCTGCATCAATCGAAAAAGTATTTTCTTCATTTGGGTTAATACAAACAAAATTGAGAAACAGACTAGGCAATGAAAAAGCCCAGAAGCTTGTATACATCAACAGGCAGAATAAAGCAAATATGCAAGAGTCTATGATGAATGGTGAATTTACCATATTTACTTGAATATAACGTGCCCTATTTTTGTCCATTTGTAGATTTCAATGCTGAGGTGCGCGTTAAATTCTAGTACAAATCCGTTTCGTAGGTCGGAGGTAATATTGATCTACATAACAAGGCACTGCTATAATTTTCGACTTCGTTCATTTTATCGTTAGCCTACACCATATGAAATTTAATTTCTGAAACATAATGAAAAAATAGTTTTTGTCAGCTCTATAGTGCAAATGTGGAATATTGTGCATTGTCGATTTTAAACTCATTTAAGAGTGGTATCAGCTTTTATTGTGAAACATGCATTTAACATTTTGTTTGTCCATTTAGCAATAAAAATAAGCACCTCCGAGGATTCCAGTGATGAACACATTAGTGAATATTGATGAGCCATGCCTATAGGTCTACTTGTAGGCCTAAAACTGGCAGTTAACGGTAAATGTTTATGTGTTGGTTCATTATTCTATAAATACTAAGACAAAATTCCAAATAAAATATCCTATTGATGCGCATTATATTCGCTAACAAACTCTTTTTTTATGATTTTAAGTTTCAAATCAGGGTGCGCATTAAATTCGAGGGTGCATTATATTGGAGTAAATACGGTAATTAACTATTGCTGGGAATTACACAGTGAAGTGGTACAGTGAGTCCCATGCAAGAGTTGGCCAATGACGTGGGATTCTGCGAAGCGGCGGGCACAGCTCCAACTCCCGAGCGATCGGGTGAAATATCTACGCAAATAAAGCCGCAATTGGTGTAATGATTCAGGTTCTCATATTTACAGTTAAAATTACAATGAAAATAACCACATACCTCATCACAAGAGCTGCTGGAAATGTTCTTCTCTTGCATCCACACAATACTGGCACCTTTTCAGGAAATTTTCTTTCACACGCATAATTTCAGCTTCCGAGACAGAGTTAATTTCTCTTGTGATATTGTTTTTAGTTCTTCTAACAGCAGTGACTATTATGTATGGGGAAACTTCAACGAGAAAAATTAACTCTATTTCGGAAGCTGAACTTAATGCGCGTAAAAGAAAATTTCCTAAAATGGTGCCAGTATTGTGTGGATGCAAGAGCAGAAACATTTTTAACATCTCTTGTGATGAGGTACGTGGTTATTTTCATTGTAATTTTAACTGTAAATGTGAGAACCTGAATCATTACACCGATCGCAGCTTTATTTGCTGTGCCCGCCGCCATGTCATTGACCAACTCTTGCATGAGACTCACTGTATTAAATTACACTAAATCCATTTTAGGTTTCTGAGCTTGTATCTTTTAAATTTGTGATGTTTGGAAATAAGAACATGAAAGAAACTTCAATTATTTTTACTCAATTTGATTTTATCCAGATAAAATGCCTGGCATTTTTCAAGTGGATAAGACTGGTAGCTCTGCATTTGCACTCTACAGGTTCTGAGCTTGTAATTTTTAAATTTGTGATGTTTGGAAATAAAAACATGAAAGGAACTTGAATTATTTTTATTCAATTTGATTTTATCCGACCTGGCTTTTTTCAAGTGGATAAAACTGGTAGCTCTCCATTTGCATTCAGTAGGCCTAAGTAGGCCTAAGTAGGCCTACTACAGGTTCTGAGCTTGTAATTTTTAAATTTGTGATGTTTGGAAATAAAAACATGAAAGAAACTTGAATTATTTTTATTCAATTTGATTTTATCCGACCTGGCTTTTTTCAAGTGGATAAAACTTCTAGCTCTGCATTTGCACTCAGTAGTCCTACTACCATTTCTGAGCTTGTAACTTAAATTTATGATGTTTGGAAATAAAAACATGAAAGAAACTTCCATTATTTTTATTCAATTTGATTTTATCCGGATAAAATTGCCTGGCTTTTTTCAAGTGGATAAAACCGGTTAAAACCGGCCGGTTAAAATCAGGCCGGCTTTTTTCATAACAACCCTGGCCCAGACACTTGGATGGTCTCCATTCGTCTTATAACAATAATAGTACTAACAGAAATTAAATGTTTACAATTCAGTACCAGAATCATGTAAAAAATACTATCTGAAAAGCCATTTGTTGTTGTTATTATTATTATGATTTTGAAAAAGAAAATATAACAATATTTGATGTTAAAATGGTTACACAGAAACTTATTGTAACTTTAACCCATGCGCTGAGTTGCATTTAATAGCTATACAGTGGTACCTCGAGATACGAGTGCCCTAACATACGAGTTATTTGAGATACGAGCGAGCAAAGTTTTGTTTTGAAATACGAGCGACATTTGAGATACGAGGAACGGCCAGCAGCGACGCTGCACACGGCCCACCAGTTTACTGCGCCTGCGCCTCGTGCGTCTCGCGCATTATCCCACGTATTCCCCCAGTGTGCTTGTTTACCTCGCTGTCGAAGCATCTTTGCTAAGTTTTTCTAGGGCTTTGCGGTTTTTGTGCACTTACATACTTTATCACATTTCTTTTTATAACCATGGGTCCGAAGAAAGTGTAACAAATATGTATGTACACTTTATAAAACCAGTTTTTTTGCTTTACATTCTCTTTTATTATGTTTTTATACAATGTTCGTCATTTATACATTTATACATTTTTGTTATTAAAAAAACACGTATCAAAAACATTGGGGGTAACTTAGCATTTTTGGGGCTGGAACGGATTAATGGCATTTCAATTAATTTCAATGGGGAAAATTGCTTTGAGATAGAGCAAATTGACATACGAGCAAGGTTACGGAACGAATTAAACTCGTATCTCGAGGTATCACTGTATAAGGGGAAAACGCATCTTAGATCAAATCTAATGCGTGAGTGATGGCATGACAACCACAATTGGGCGAAGAGCGATTGCAGGTTAATAATAACTGCTTCTGAAGATTTCATTCAGGTGAAAAGCTCTGTTGTCATTTTCATTCTAGCCCAGACCTAGCTATATTATATCCCAATGTCCTGAGATAACCCAGAATGTTCCCTTCCATCTTGTATTATTTGTAATTTTCAATGATTCAGAAATACAAGTGTCTCAAAATATCTTCTCTTTTCCTTTGTCAGAATATGCTCTGCTTCCACCATTCGATATCTTGGTCCATTTCTGAAACCTCATACTGCAAATGTAGGGTGATTTGATCTAGGGTGATTGGTATGAAGCTTTATAATAAGCTACATCCTGAGATAACCATATATGAAGTTTAAGACGTTACTTTATAATTGGTTAAACTTAAACCCTTTTTATAGTATAAATGAGTTCTTTGAAAGGTGAGCGTCTGAAGTTGTATTTTAAATGAATTATTTATGTAAGTTTATTGACTATGCATATGGTATTTTAGTGTTATGTGTATTTATAATGTTGTATTGCTCTTTCTGAAACTACATAATATGCATTATGACCTAGTTTTATATAAAATTTTTACTTTGTTGTTTTTAAGTTAGTTGGCTAAGACTGTGATTGCATAAGTTAGTTGGCTGAAACAGAATGTAACTAAATGAATGATGTTGACTTTTTTCCATAGTTCTACTGAACTTGATGACAATAAAATTTGATTGATTCATTCATTCATTGACTAAATGAAAACGATGGCAGTAGGCAGTAGGTGGGAAAATCAAGACATTAGAGAAAAAATTAGGACAAGCTTAATGGAAGCCATGAAGAAACAAATATGGGTCAAATCATAAGAAACAAACCAGACCATGTTGCTCAACATTTTTTATTTTCCTAATTTGTTTAACAGTTTTAGATTATGTGTAGCCTAGGTCATGTTACATTTATAGTTAGGTGTCTTTTACTCACGTTATCATAAGTAGGCCTAATTATAACGCAGAACAATAATAGTAACTTTGCATTGTTCCATTCTGGGTGGAGAGCAGCTAGCCTACTCAGTTGGTCACAACGGGAAAAAATAGTTTTATGCTGCATCCTAGGCTCCTCTATGAAGGTGGGGTTTAGGGTTTCGCCACAGAAGAAATTCAATATGAGATGTAATAAACCTCATGCTATTCAGTATATTGCTCCTAAACTAACATAAATGTTCCTAACCTAACAAAACGGCGGAGCTTGGCTGGGGTGCAGCATAAATCTATCTTTTGACGTTTCCTTTCTAGCTTGTAGCACTATAGTTCTAGGTTAGTGGCAAGTGGGTTCAAGGTTGGTTTTTGTTGGGTCTCAACAGTGATAGGCCTATCAGATTAGCAGAAGCATATTGAGTTATGCGCACAACTCAATAATTATTGTGATAACTTATATTGGAAGATGAGACATCATACCCTGTGAGCTATAATGTCCAATGATGTGTTTCTTGTCAGTTCTCAAAATTAAATATGGCAGGAACATCGCCAGTTTTAACAGTCCCTCATACAAAAGAAAGAGTATTATTTAGGGCGGGCAGGTTGGACAACAGCACTCATGAAGACAATCTCGTGGTTCACCACATAGGCTATAAAGCAGTATGTTAGACTGTTTTAAGCTGCATACATGTCAGAGCGACGTTAAACGATACTATAGGTATCTCTGCTCCATCAGACTATTAAGCTCTATCCACAATATGCAGTCGGCTGTTTGGGAGCAGCACTCGAGCTGTCCACAATATGCAGTCGACACTGAGAGGTTAGGGAAACATTTTACAGTATAAAAAATGTGGAGGAATTGCTTTATAATTGCATAGTAGCCTATATGTAATAAAAACATCTTGCTTTCTTGTAGTATGCTAATCTGTTTATTTGAAATGGTATATAATTTTTGATCTCGTAATAGGCCTATGTTACTTGCAGTCGAAGATGAATTTACCAACTGCAAGCACATTGTGAATGGTGTACATTGCTTGGGAAAAACCAAATATCGGGTGCCAAATAGGCTCCTCCCATACTCGCTATCGGGACCCGCCCGGGAAGGAGGGGTTTAGGGCGGGGACTAACTAAATGAAACAGTGGGAGACATCTAGTAGGTAATGGTGGAATTAGTAGTAGCGGCGCAGAGACATCTGGCGGAAATAGCAGAAACACAAGAAAATTAATTTTTTTTTTTATTTTCCCCTTTTATCTCTATTCTCCTCTTCTCCTCCTCTTTTCCCTATTACCTCCCTTCTCTCCTTCACCCTACCTACCTATTTGGGACCTATTCCTATCCTAGTAATTTTCGCACCTACGGGGATTCGATCTGGGGACCGTTAGCGTTATTGTCCATCGCCTTGACCACTACACCACGAGTGCTCGACGCAATAAAAATCGAGAAAACTTCTAGCCTTTGTACTACAGAGACGTGTAATACATGACGAGTAGTAAGAATGATAATGTTCTAAATACTTAGGTGGGTATATTTGGTACAAGGGGCATCTCGTATTTTCAATATTTGGTACAAGGGGCACTCTCGCATCGTGGGAATCGTATTTTCAATAGGGTAGTGTTGAGTGTCGAGTGGGTAAGGCGGACACGTTCGGGAACGATCGGAACGGATCGGTGCGAGAGCCGAGCGACAGGTCGCCGGCCGGCCGACAGCTGCTGTCGCCATAGCAACGGAATGCGGGATGGGCTGAGCCTATTTGGTTTATGCCCATTGCTTACCACACGTTATCCTTCGACTACAGACTACCAACTACCGACTGCACATTATGGAAGGAGCTTTACTCATTAGGTCTGCTCACTAACATTGAGGTATTCATGTTGGAGCATTGATAAAGGCATCGTATCGTATCGTTTTTCATGAACTAAACATATAAAACTTCAACAACATAGGATCAATGAAAATGTTATAATATAAACAAAGAGAAATCTTCAATTTCAATGTCACTCACCTGATGAATTCTGAACATGAAAACATCAGACACTAACTGGACAGTAAGGAACTCGAGAATCTAGAGTTAATGGGTGACTGCTTCCATAAAAAATTAGACTTTCCACGGTACTTACCACATTCCAGAATGAATGGCAGAAGAACCAAATAGAGTAATCTCAAGCGTATGTCCTTCATTTTAGACGACTGGCTCGTTACAATCTGACAAAGTGACAAGCGGTCAGCTGACTTGGACTTTGGACTCGGCTACCTTTATCTTCTGTCTAGTTTTCCTGCTTCTCCTTATCACAGAATGCGAAGAGCTGTCATTGCACAATATGAAAAAGTCAGTTCTTGTAACTCAAATTCGTATTTTTAACACTCTTGTCTTAGCCTACTTATTTAAATAGAAGGCAAACTTCACAACTGACCTCAATCAGCTGATTCAGCTACAGCTCCCTCAAAGCGCTCCGCTCGTCAGTCATGTGACTAGTTTTTAAATTTGCCGGTACCTTGTTCCCATTGATCTTCAGGTATATTTCATACCTGAAATCTTAACTTGTTTGTATGATTTGTTCACAATATAAAGCACTAAACACAAAGTAGCAATAATAACGGAATTATGCACGAATATGCTAAGGAAATATGTAGCATGCAATGATGCAATATGTTTCCTTCTGTTTTACAGTTCTCCAATTTAGCCAACATAACATTACAAGCATTAATGAACCATTTCTGTAGAGGGTACAAATATTAAAATGTATTACAATTTAATACCTTATACATACCCTCCACATAGTATTATCTTTTATATAAGATTCTCAATACAATAACATTACGATTTTACCCTTGCAGAAATGCGCTATTCTCCGTATATAATTATGATGTTATGGTACCGCTGAAAAAGTTAATGACAAATGAACATGCTTCAGCGTGATTGGACTAATTCTTATTTTCAGTTAAATTAAATGATTTTTGTGTATTTTTTCTAACAGTATTGTGATCATTTTATGCATAAGTAATTTTAAAAAGAATTCTTTAAGCAGATGTTTTGTGAACTATTTTCATTAAATAGTGACGAACGTGCTTTCTGTCGTGACATCGCATCACAAATTAATGACAAATGAACATGCTTTCAGCGTGATTCAGCTAATGTTTGGAAACTTATTTTCAGTTAAATTAAATTACTTTTGTGCTGGTGGAATTTAAAAGAATCAACCTTTTGACTGCTGGATATAAAATAGAGTGTCCAAAATTGTCTTCACATTTAGAAGAAACAATAAGGGGTGCATTGATGTTCTGTTCTGTGCCTAAGTATCGGTACGGTTAGAGCGTTAGAGGCGTTTGTCGTGAAAGTTATTTCTAGTGGAGCGCAGTTTACTTTTGTTGATTATCTGCAGCAACAAATTTGCAATAACAGAATGAACGAGATTGAAGAATATGCTCATAACCTTAAAGATGAGGAATTGTTCCAGGAGTTGATAAAGAGGGGATTTCCTGCTGGTCCCGTTGTCGCCACTACAAGGCGAATATATCTGCTAAAACTGATAACGATGTTGGAAAATGAAAGGTCTGGAAAGCAAGAAGTATTCCAGACCTCGACATCTAAGGGTTCACCAGCAGAGCGTTCAGCCCACACCTGGTCTGCCCATACGTCACCTGCTTATTCACAGAGCTCCAGAGTTTCCACAAATCTAGGGTCATATACATCAACGGAGTCAACATCTGGAATCAGTGTACCCAGATCATCCTGGTCAGCCTCAAGCTCTCCCTTCAGACCTCAGAGTTTCCGAGAATCGCCATCACAGGGGGATCCAGGAGCGCGTTTGAGATATTCTTCATTAGCTACCCCACGTCGTGGGATCCATGAACCACAGCTCAGTCAGTCCTCGACATTTGGTGGCGGCCAAACAAGACCACTTGTGGGTATGCCAAAAGCAGCTACCCAGCTGACAATCATATTGGTTACTGTACTTGCTGCAATACTCATACTGACCTATGTGTACTACACATGGACCGAGAATGACCCATATGCACAGATAGAAGAAGAAGCAAAGAGACTGATTGAAGAATCTCAGAAGAAAGACTAACCGAAGTGTATGTGCTAGGTATGGTGGAGTTTGTTTTGTTCATTCTTACTAAATTTTCAAGTTTTAAATTTAATTAAAATGAAATCTAAAATATCACTTTTCAATCTTAAACAAATTTGAAATTAAATTAAACATTGTGTCAAAGAGTGCGTAATATACTAGGCTAGGAATTTGTGTTAATGTGTTCAATTGTTTATAATTATAAACATTGGGTTAATGTCAGTATAGATGAGTTACTTTGCCTCAGTAAATTTAGTCTTATGTCCCTGATTTAAATGCTATATTATTATTTTTGTAAGAAGTTTCAAATATTTTATATTTGTCAGTACCGGTAAAATAAATATGCTACCAGTACTTTAGAACTGATTAATTTGAAATTAGAAGTGATGTGTCTGTCCCATGGATATGACTTTTTAAGTTACTGTGTTTGCCTAGATAAACTAGTTCACTGTGGTGTTGGTCTACCGGGTCACGAACAACCCCTGGAGTTCCCTTAAGGGGATATTCACAGTGGATTTGTTCTTGGGGTGTGCCTGTCCCCTACCCAGCACTTAAATCAAGGGACAACACAAACACACAGTCCTGAACCTGGGAAAGGGATATCTCACTAATGAAAAATCCCAAACCTTGCTGGGAATCAAACCCAGGCTGCCGGAGTGCTAGGCAGTCATGCTACAGACTCACCAACAGCGGCTAGTATTTGTTAATAAATAAGGAAGTGTACACAACGTTCCATGTTTAAATATATATATACTGTAGGCTGTTGTTACTGGCATAGTTTTGCTAATGTTTCTCTTCTGATGGTAAGATATTTCTCACGCTGATTATCACAATACTGACACACAGTTTGAACCTGGTTCATGAAAGCCGATTGTTTTGCACATTTTTTACTGGAATCCATAAACAGAAAATCTAGTAGCAATGTATCACAAAAACCAAGTCATATCCTCCATGTGTCCATTCCCTGTTTTTAAGTCATTGAATCTGTAGCATAGAGTTCTTCCCATACCTAGTCCCGCTTGGCTTGGCTCCTGTATCAGTCCTTTGTTGTTGTGCATGGATGGAAATAGCAGTCTAGTTCTGAGATCCCCTACCACAACGAGATAACTGAGAGTTGGAGAGTTTGAAGGCAAGATATTTAAAACATATTCAAGTAACTCATCAAAATACTAGTGCAACTCACTGGGCTTCTACCATGTCTAACATGCAGCCTTCGCTGGATGTCAGGGTTGGAAAAAAACACGTTTTTTTTTGTTTCAAACGTTTTTTATGTGAACAACAATGTTGGTTGTTTTAAACGTTTTTTATGTTTACAACAATTTTGTTTGTTTAAAAAAGTTTAAATTTTTCATTCTGTTTAAAACTACCATTTTAATGTATAGGGCCTATTATATACACACACATATATATATATATATATAATATAAAATGTTTTAAACAAACTTTAAAAAAACACAAGCACTTGTTTCAAACATGTTTTAAACATTCCAACCCTGCTGGACGTTATACTACTGATCGCTGTGACAACTTTTAGCTCTCGCCTCTACTTCTACCTCTTGCTGAAGATTTAAATAAGAGGAAATAGCCAAATGAAAAATAGAAATTCACTCACCTTTCTTTAAGTAAATTAGATATGTTGAAAATGTCACCATTTCTACACAGTCCTATAACACATGATTCTGAAGGCACATACTTTCAGAATTTACCAGTAACACTTTTGAAATTTGCAAATGCATTTTTCATATGACTGTTTTCAGAAGGTACCGGTAAATTTCAACCATGGAATAGTTTGAAATAATATATCTAGCTCTATCTCAAGAAATCTTAATATTTGTGCGAGTGAAGATCCATCCATTTAAATTTATACTGTACATTGTTTTAGACATGTAGAGATCAGAGGGAACAGCAGTAAATTGTTTATTTGACTCTCCTTGCAATACTCAGCTTATATCCTGAAGAAACACTAGCCCTAGATTCCTGGCTTTAACAAAGAAGGCATTTTTTGTACACTAACAAGACACCCCACTGAGGAAGCTGAGTATGGGATTCACTTGCATCCATGATGGTCACATTTGTTTCCATGAAATGGTTACAAAATGGACATTTTTAATAATTAGATAAGAATAATAAATGAAATTACCAGTAAGAAAGAAATTATAAGGTAAGAGGGTGAAAATGTTTGTGAAATGAAAATTGGGAGATGGGAGAACTTAAGAAAATCCTAAATACCCCAATTTTGTCTATCACAAATACGGCTTTACCCTAGCTAAGATTTGAATTTGATTCCTTGGTTACCGCAAGACTGTATCTTGCAATACAGCAGTCTCACTTTCTTTAAATTTGATCAGCAGATTGAATCAACTTGAAATTAACTCAAATTTATTCAATTAACTTGAAATAGTTGTGACTCTTCTTGATTAACAATAATTGTATTCATTTTTCTAAAAAGAAAATGTTTGAATTTTTGTTGTCCTTCAGAAATATGCAATCTGTAAGTTCAAAATTTTTACAATGAAATTGAGATTTCAAAATTTATTTTTTTCAGTATTAGCTTTATATGGAGGGCTACCAGACCCAAGGGCTTTGAATAAATTATCGTAGGCACAATAAAATCAGGTAAACTGATATAACAAAGTGCCAGATGGAGTTAATAGGTCATATCACACAAACTATAATTTTAGACCACGGTTTCTTGAGAAAGTTTGATAAGCATATGTGAAGGAATAAGTGGGATAACTAAAATAACAACAGAACTAAATTACAACAAATGCCTCACAGCTAAAGCAAGGAATGAGATAATAAATTTATATCTGACATCGTAGTCAAGGCCCTCAGTATTCAATATCACAAACAGAACAAGGCTTCCCATCCTTACTCTGGTTAGTAACACGGCTTTGTTGCATAGTGACGATTTGTCATATAGAAAGCATGTGACCTTTAATTGTTACTCCGGTGCCAAATTGGTCCAAAATCAATAGGCTTCTTCCCATGAACATTATAAATGTATATACCAAGTTTCATGAAAATTCGGCAGCTACTTAAACTATACGAACCAATATATTATATGGGTCTGTCCATGAGAAGAGGTCCACATTCTCCAAAAATTGAAAGTAATAATACAGTGTTGATTGGTACAACAAAAGAAAGCTATAATACACTATTTTTGATAACTCAATTTTAAAATATGTTATTTTGGGTATTTCTCCATGTTTTTGAAGCCCAAACTTACATTTGAATTTTGCAGCAAGTACTTGACAAAATTTGTATACTAAAAAAAATTATATTTTAATTAAACTACCAAGACATGGGACAAAAACATTTGCTGAATGTTTCTCTGTGTTTTTAAGGTGTGTTTAATAACATTTATTTCAGCATAAGATTTTTCAAAATGCAGAAAACCCCTCTTTGAAAAATGACAAGTATTTGCTGTCCTGATACTAACAGAAAATACAAAAAAGTTGTGTTATAATGTTTTCACTGAGGCTATGTGTACAAGATGCTAGGAACTGCTAGTTTATGACCCAGGTAATAGATATCAGTAGAGACATTTTAAAACAAACCATCTAGAATTGTTTTTATAATGTTTTGTATTATGTCCTGATACTAACGACTTCTGGAGAGAAACTCTAAAGTGCACACTGTTGGACTGCTTTTGTGTGCATTTTATCAATATATTCATATAATTTCAAGAGAGAAAACTGTAGGCACATATCTGTCAACAAACAGATATACTTCTGAATATATTTACAAGCCAAAAATATTTTATTTCCTTGAAATTATAAGCTGTACGTATGCTTTTTTCAACAACATGGGCAAAACAAATTGTGAAAGGCAGAAGTTATTTATGGAAAGTCACAAGACTGATGAAAAATTTAAATTGAAGAGAAAGAACATAATAAAGAATTATACAGGGTGAAAAAACTGAAAAAGAAATAACAGCACTAGAAGCAACATTAAGGAAAGGAGGCAGAAAGAAAAAGACTAAGCCGTGCTACTAAAAAGCAAGCAGATAAAGCTTTCACCATCTGCTGTTGGTAAAGCCTATAAAAGAACTGAAAGAGCAATGCCATGAAGTTCTAGAAAAAGGGCATATATATATAAACTTGCTTAAAATTTTAGAATAGCCTACCACTCAATAAAAGTCAAAATATGACTTTGATACAATTTCATATAAATCTATTCTCACTGTGATAGAAGGAGTTCCTGTCTTAGCTTCATATTCAAGACAAGCAGTGTGCTCCTTTCCTGAATAACAATACAATTGCATTGTAAACATGTATTCTGTAACTTCGTAACGTTGGCCTCAATGTAATTTAATACAACTTGTTATGTTCTATTTTAAAAAATTAATATTATATAATAATAAAATCAGGTAAACTGATATGACAAAGTGCCAGTATGTTAATGTTGAATCAATTATAATTGCAATTATGATATGCAGAAAATAAGTTTTTCTAATCAGATTAAAATCGACCAGCGTCAGCAGAACTACAGATTTGTGATACCTTGACAATCGCGCACTCACATAAAAAAAAATAAAAAATATCCATGTCAAATTGACCGGTTCCGGGATTTGATCCGGGGACCTCCAGAATACGAGTTCAAGATGTTACCATTTGGCCAACTCAGTCAGTTTGACCGTGTTGTTTGATAAGCGTATGTGAAGGAATAGTGTTAACTGTCAAATTATACCGTTAGACAAGAATTAAAAAAACATGTGACCTTTAATTAGTTGTTACTCTGGTACTAGTCAACCGATTGGGTCCAAAATTAATAGGCTTCTTGCCATAGACGTTATAAATGCTTATACCAAGTTTCATGAAAATCTGATAAATCACATTTGAGTTATGGGGCTTTTGTTATATAATACCATAACAATGCACTAAATTGGGCATTATTCCGGTACCGGCCAACCGATTTGGTCCAATATCAACAGACGTCTTCCCATGGACATTATAAATGTGTATACCAAGTTTCATGAAAATCCGATAAAGCGGATTTGAGTTATGGCGCTTTTAAATAAAAACACTAAATTGGGTTTGACGCCGGTACCGGGGAACCGATTTCGTTCAATATCAATAGGGTTCTTCCCATGGACATTATAAATGCATATACCAAGTTTCATGAAAATCCGATAAAGCGTATTTGAATTATGGTGCGTACAGACACATGGACAGACAGGCAGACAGCAGACAGACGGACAGACATTTTTCCGTCCCCCACACACAATCTCATAAAGTACCATACTGGCACTTAATAATGACATTAGTTACAATTATAATTTGACTGTAATATGTTCATTCATTTGAAAGACATTTTGTCCTGATACTAACTGTCCGGATACTAACGCACATGCAGTTACAATTACTAGTATTACAAAGTATTAAAATTAAAAATCCATAAAACAAAATATACCAACTGAGTCTTGAATAGTGTATGATTCAACTGCTTTAAGCAAAATTTGAATACCTGCAGTAAATTAGGAGGAACTTTTACAATAATTCATTCAAATTTTTTAACCTTATTTCCTCGTCCGTATACTAACAAAACAAAAATGAACAATAAACAGTATAATAAAACAAAATGAAGCAATTTGTATACAGTAGAGCATGTCAATAAGTTAAAATCAATCAGAAATAAAAACACTTGTTGCTCCACTTACATAATATTAGGCAGGACCGGTTTCAAGGAAGATCAGCTTCCTTATCCTCAGCTGGATGTTGACTGGTGTGGTGCTGGGAGATCCAAGTCTATAGTTGGCGCTGTGCTGCCATCTGTCTTCCCCAGGATCAAACTAAAAATCTCGTCGGCCAATGGTATATCAAAATTCATTGCCCTGTCTTTATTTTTTAAAATGAAAATCTTCTCCCATGTCATTAATTCTAAAGGTCTTTTAACATGTTTTACCAATTTTATGTTGTTATTAATGTGATGGTCACATGTATATGCATGAAAAGCTATGGCCGATTTTTCCGTGTGCATCAATCTGACGTTGTTCAAATGTTCTTTCATTCTAGCTTCAAGGTTTCTTCTGGTTTGTCCGATATATATACTGTGGCAATCTTTACAGTCAACTTGGTAAATGCCTGATAATTTGAGTTTGGGAACACTATTTCTTAATGGGTGGTTAAGTAGGTTCCTAAGGTTGAATTTATTTTGTGGAGCCAGTTTTATATTTACGTCCTTGAATACTTTCTCAAACCTGTAAAATACTTTCGGGTGGAAGGTGAATTTCCTATATATCGGCTTCTCATTATCATTGTTTGCTAAGGTGCAATTGTCTCTGATCATTTTTCTTTTTCTATGTTTAGAAATCATCTTATCGATGAATTCCATATTGAAGCCATTCTGCACAGCGACCTTCTTTATATGTATATATTCTTTCCTATATTCCACTTCTGATAATGGGATATATATCAGTCTGTGTATTAAGCTGTGAAATATAGCGAACTGGTGTGATCTTGGGTTGTAAACATTATATTTAATGTAGTTGTCAACGTGCGTGTCTTTCCTGTAAATTCCGAAATCCAATCTCCCCTCGTTCCTCATAATCTTCAGATCCAGAAATGGTAAGCTATTGTTTTGTTCTGTTTCCATCGTGAATTGGATGGCCTGGTCTTGTAAATTCAACAATTTTATTGAGTCATTCAAGAATTTCCGTGGGACAATAGGCCTATGTATTAGCCAAAACAGCTTTTGTTTCAATAATAACTATTACAAACAGGCCACAGGATTAGCTATGGGGAATCCATTATCGCCTATGTTAGCGGATTTATATATGAGCCACCTTGAAGTATTGGTTACCAGAGCATTTCCACACATTTTTAAATATTGGTACAGATACGTGGACGACATTTTTGCGATTGTCCCACGGAAATTCTTGAATGACTCAATAAAATTGTTGAATTTACAAGACCAGGCCATCCAATTCACGATGGAAACAGAACAAAACAATAGCTTACCATTTCTGGATCTGAAGATTATGAGGAACGAGGGGAGATTGGATTTCGGAATTTACAGGAAAGACACGCACGTTGACAACTACATTAAATATAATGTTTACAACCCAAGATCACACCAGTTCGCTATATTTCACAGCTTAATACACAGACTGATATATATCCCATTATCAGAAGTGGAATATAGGAAAGAATATATACATATAAAGAAGGTCGCTGTGCAGAATGGCTTCAATATGGAATTCATCGATAAGATGATTTCTAAACATAGAAAAAGAAAAATGATCAGAGACAATTGCACCTTAGCAAACAATGATAATGAGAAGCCGATATATAGGAAATTCACCTTCCACCCGAAAGTATTTTACAGGTTTGAGAAAGTATTCAAGGACGTAAATATAAAACTGGCTCCACAAAATAAATTCAACCTTAGGAACCTACTTAACCACCCATTAAGAAATAGTGTTCCCAAACTCAAATTATCAGGCATTTACCAAGTTGACTGTAAAGATTGCCACAGTATATATATCGGACAAACCAGAAGAAACCTTGAAGCTAGAATGAAAGAACATTTGAACAACGTCAGATTGATGCACACGGAAAAATCGGCCATAGCTTTTCATGCATATACATGTGACCATCACATTAATAACAACATAAAATTGGTAAAACATGTTAAAAGACCTTTAGAATTAATGACATGGGAGAAGATTTTCATTTTAAAAAATAAAGACAGGGCAATGAATTTTGATATACCATTGGCCGACGAGATTTTTAGTTTGATCCTGGGGAAGACAGATGGCAGCACAGCGCCAACTATAGACTTGGATCTCCCAGCACCACACCAGTCAACATCCAGCTGAGGATAAGGAAGCTGATCTTCCTTGAAACCGGTCCTGCCTAATATTATGTAAGTGGAGCAACAAGTGTTTTTATTTCTGATTGATTTTAACTTAATAAACAGTATATTTTTGTCATCAATCCCAAATAAGATACTGGGAATAGAAACTAAGAGTGGTGTTCAAGATGTATACAGCAAAATTGTTTTCTGTAAGTCAAATATCACACTGTACTTCAAATTATGAAGTTTAAATTTCAACCAAAGTGTCCTGATACTAACAATGGACAGTCCCATATCTCAATTTCGTCAAAACCTGCAGTTATCGGCCTTTGACAAAACGCTCCTCAAATGTATTCTTGTAAAAAAGAGAAAGAAATTGGTAAATGAAAACAGCAGCAGTAGTAATAGAGTAATCAGGCATATCACTGTTGTTTTATGTACCAACAAAGGGAATTGGTTTGTTATATAAATTATCAGTGTTTTTGTTGATTTAATAATAATAAGTTAACCTGCATGGGATTTATGAAATTAATTTTTAATCACAAAGATGTTTTGTATTATTAATCCTACATGAGTTCATAGGTTAAAATCTTAGGTCTATGTATACAGTAGAATAAAAACTAAAATTAATTGTAGGAAAAGTTATATTTATAAAAAAACATAGAATTTATAGTTGTACCCATCTAAAACTTGTACCAAAGTATGAATATTTTAAGGCAAATTCCGTTTAACTGCACTGTTAAATGGCTGTCTCAGGGAATTTCAATCCCATCTGGGACATGGCAGTGAATGCATTAATAAAGGAAATCACATGTCCTACGTCAGTTACATGTTCTACAGCAGAAATAAATGGATACTAGGAAAAAGGATGACAAGGTAAGACTTCATTGCATAAGTCGGCTTCTGAGTAACAAAAAAGTTTCTCACTCTCCAACTATGTTTTATTTCATACATTAAGAGAATTTGTATATTTTAAAAATAAAATATATAATGGAACGCACAGTGAAGAGATTGTGAAATATTTAAGCTACAACAAATGTGACAGTTGCCAATCAAGGATGGTTCTGCATCCAGATTAATTTGAGGTGGAAGTTGAATGGTTAATTCTATTTATAGTACATCACAAATTGCAAATACCCTGTAATTTGTTCCAATTGTATTTTCTATGTAATAAAAATATTTTATTTTATGTCATCTTGATATTATATGAGTTCAATATCACTGAATACTTGTCATTTCCTCATATAAGCTTTTCTTTTATTTTCTGCAGCGTAACATCTTTTAATTATTTACTTACTTCCCACCATCAATAGCAACAAACAATATTATGGTAAAATCCACTAATTTTCCTAAAGACATCATCATAAAAGCATATTTACTATTGTGAGATTGCAAAAATCTTGTTTGTGTAGAAAAAAATAATTATGCAGCATTGTACAAATTTAAAAAATTTGCAGAAAGAATTCAGCAACACAAAGTCGCACTACATTACAAAAAAGTTGCAGTAGGACATTTCGTGGAAGGAAAGCTGAGAAATATCCTGCTATGGAAGATGAACTTCTACATTATTTTGAAGAACTGAGGAACAATGGCATCTGAGTTATCAAAACCCCTTTTTAAAGAACCCACCCTCATTTTTCGGTGACAAAAATAAGGTGAAAATTGTGCAAATATGGTAATGATTCTTTGAATGTGACTTTCCATATTAAAATGTTAACTCTTCACTGTGCTATTCCCCTATTAAAATTAATGGCACGTATCTTGCTCTATTTTGTTCTGCCTATGTTAAGAAACAGATCTTATTTAATCTGAGATCAAACAACTGCCTATTAAAAATACTGTCATCTGTAAAATCACATATAATAATAATTACTGTGTCAATTAATTCTTAAATAACAAGATAAAAACAAAGAATAACTAACAAAGATATGTTGCAAAGTTAAATGCTCTTTGCACACAGCTGCAACATATCACATATCCTATAGAGCATCAACTCATGCTATCACAACCAGGAAATCTCTAATCGATTTTTAAAAAATGAAATAAAATACCTTTCAAAGGTCATTATCATGTTTCAGTAACATTTCTACCGGGAGAATCACCCTCATCTCAGCATCAGCAGTTTCCATTTGGAGCTGCCTCCTTTGGTAACCATAATCTCTGTTTACGTATTTCTTTTTTGCATAATGTATACACAGCCATTAGTCCAAACATGACACCAAGAACCATGAAATATCCTCCGTAAACCATAAACTGCAACAAGAATTTAATAAGTAAAGATTTCTTCCCCTTCTACGTATTTCATTTTTACTGATGAGGGATTAATTTAGAAATAAGAATAAATGCAATATACAACCTTATTCACTCAATCATAGATTAAAAGAAAACTAATCTAAGCTTAAAATTGTTGTATAGAAGTAAGGGTCCTCCTTGTTATCACCAAAAATTAAAACCAGTGTATGTGCTAAAATATATTATAAAGTAGCAATTTGTCAATAAATTCTACTCATAAACATAAATGGCAATGTATAAATCAGATGACATAAAAATTAAAAATTGAAAATGTTTACAAATTACTGAAAGCTCTACACATATCCGAACATGACACATACAGATTAATGATTCACAAATAGATTGTTCACTTACAAGTACAGATGTGATGTGATAATAAGAAACACTAATTACAATAATAACAATCTTCTTCAGCTTAGTTAGATCCTTCTTCTAAAGTTCTTGAGATGCATTTTGGCATTTAAAATGCTATCTTCATTCTGTAAAACAAGGACTGAAAAAATCCTATTCTTTGAGCACAGGCGTAAAGAAATAGGACGTTTTCCATGTACAACAACCATGATGAAAAGAGTAGTACGTTTTCCATCTTCATTTTACAGACCGAAAATGGCATTTTAAATGCCGAAACGCATCCCACGAACTACAGAATTGAGCACAGGCGTAAAGGAATAGGACGTTTTCCATGTACAACAAAGGAGTAGTACGTTTTCCATCGTCATTTTACAGACCGAAAATGGCATTTTGAATGCCGAAATGCATCTCAAGAACTACAGAACAACCTAACCAAACTGAACAAGATTTTTATTATTTTAACTAGTTTTTGTTATTATCCCTTCACACCTGATCTATTTGTGAACCTTTAATCTGTATGTGTCGAGCGGATATAGGCCTACTGTACATAAAGCTTTCAGTAATTTGTAAATATTTTAAATCATTAGTTCTGTACATCATCTGATTTACACATTAACATTTATGTTTACATACACAGTAGACTTTATTGACAAATTGCAACTTTGTAATATATTTTAGCACATATATTGGTTTTAATTTTTGTCAATATTTATAACAATAAGGACCCTTATCTTTGTACAAACATTTTAAGCTTAGGATAGTTTTTTTTTTAATGTATGATTGAGGGAATAAGGTTGTAAGTTGTATATATTCTTATTTCTTCCTCTTCCATGCTTCATGTCCTGAGAATGGAATATCTTTTACATCTTCAATTCCCAGCATATTAAAATACCGTATTTTCCCGGACATGTACACAAATCATAACTTTCTACAATGGAATCAGCGCATCTGTACAGGTGGCATTGCAGGAATTTTAAGACATAGTGTTATACACTTTAAGATTTCCTTACCGACCAACTCACAACTGAGATTTCTCATGAAAGACTGAAAATACTTTTGCATCCCCTCACCTCAATGCAACTTACAATGTAACAGAACAAGGCTGTTTAGAGGTCACTGCCTTCATTTAGACCATCCCATGGAGACAACAACTTTTGTATGAAAGAACCCAACATTCCTGTCTTTTTGCGTTGTATACCTAGCTTCCCATTATCCTCATTTTACAATTGAAGAGCGTTTTTTCAAAAGCCGATATCTACATGGATATCTCAGTGCAAGAGGTGACTAAGTGCCATCAAGAAAAGTGCTAATATTTGTGTGTATTGACCAGCAAAGATCGTATTCTATCTAAGCCAAACATGACAAACAGCCTTGCTGTACCAGTTACAGACACAGTAATGGCTGCTAGTCATGTTTGGCGTAGATAAAATACGATCTTTGCTGGTCAATACACACAAATATTAGCACTTTTCTTGATGGCACTTAGTCACCTCTTGCACTGAGATATCCATGTAGATATCGGCTTTTGAAAAAACGCTCAATTGTGATAAATGCACTGATGTACAGTCTGTGCCACAATTTGCAACTAACTAATTGTTATACAACAGCTTGTTTATTATTATGGTGATTACCAACAATATTTACCATAATTTTAAGTCTGCTCATTTAGAACAATAAATTAACCAGCTAGCTATGAACTATGAACTTTTTTATTGAGACTATTTCACTCATATGTCCCTGTTTTGATCTGGTCCAATAAAGTGTAAGAGTTCATTTGAACAATACTAGTCATTAGCAGGTACACATGATAATTACCGTATTTTACGGACTATAAGACACTCTGGACCATAAGACGCACCTTGATTTTAGGATGGAAATTTAAAGGAAAAGAAATTTAATGTGATTCTAAACGAAAAATGTTAACGGGAATAATATACTTCATTGCATAAACAAATTATAAACTTGTACAACGGAATCAGTGTAAATCACTTCTAACTTAAAACCTGCGTTGTACGAAAATCTCTTCTGTACAAGTGGCATCTTGTAAATTTTAACAACTGAACTGATTTCTCATGAAAGACTGAAAATACTTTTACACCCTCTAACCCTCAATTCAGTAAGTGTGCTGTTTAGAGGGCATTGCCTTAATTTAAACCACCTGGCGGAGACAACTCCTTTCGTATAAAAGATCTCAACATTCCTTTCTTTTCAGATTGTATACTTGGCTTCCAGCTACCCTCATTTTGCGATTGTGACAAGTGCCAAAATTTGTAACTATTTTATCGTTTACAACACCTTGTTTATAACTATGGTATTGCGGCAATATTTACATAATTCTAATGTTTTTAGAGCACTTCAGACCATTAGACGCACCCGTTTTCAGGGCTCTGTTTTCAAGGTAAAAAGGTGTGTCTTATGGTCCATAAAAAACGGTAATTAGGAAATTTAAAATTAAAAGCAAAATAGTTAAATCAATATATTTACTAGCATTTAAATCACATGGAGTACATTTATGATTAGAAAGCGTCGACTGGGTAAAACGACCTCAGATTCGAGTTCCCTGGCCTAGAAAACCCCTGCATAGTGAGTTCCGTCCAAAACGATCAATGTTTGACAGTTTAGGCTTATATTCATTATCCCTATTTCATCTATGTTAAATATTTCAGATGTCTGAATCGACCAGGTTGGACTTACAAATTTCAAGAGATTGCGATGCTTTTATTTCCAAGGTGTGACAAAAATATCAACATCCAGAATTTCAATCATTGTGCTATTATCACCTCTTTCATTTAAGTCCTCCCTTCTAATTGGAAGCTTGTCACTTTATTTTCAACACTTAACTACCCAAAATAAAATACACAATCTTACTTTCTTCATCACAGAAGACTTACATTCTAATCTGAATTCCAATGACAGTGTTTATAATTGCACATCCTAATGGAAATCTTGTTCTGTGACACATCATATTTGAAACCATATCATGCCTGCCAAAACACAAAAACCTAAATATATTCTATGCAAAAAAATGTATCGCTTACCTGGGAATTTATGGGTAGACTTAATCCTGTTTCACTAACAACAATTAATGTCATGGCGGATTGGAGTGCAAGAGCCAGAAAAGTGTTTACTCCAAAGATTAACCCATAACTGTCTTCTGTTAAATGCTTTGCCACTTCACAACTGAAAAAACGAGTTGACAAAATGTTACTAACATTCAATGCTTTTAATTATCTCGCTTCAAATTCCCACACCTAGTATGTGGCTGCATGCGAGATATGTGCATTCAGTTGTTTCGAACCTATTGCTTGAATGAAAACAGAGTTAATTTCCAATAAAATTTAGAACTGCAGTAAATTATTGATTGTTTGTGTTAATGGAAGGAAGAGTTGTATGATTAATTAAAAAAACACAAATAATCCAGTTTTATTTTAAGTTTAGTAGCAAAACTTGGCAAAAAACCAAGTCTTTACTTTGAAAAATATAGTTTGAACAAAAACACAGGGATTATGTATGAATACCTCCAAAACTGGATAATCCACACATGAACAATTAGGATTCCACTGTACTACAGTGAGTCTCAGACAGATTGGTGCCGCTTGTCGCGCGCGCCGTGTTTCTCTTGTGATGACTCAACACTACCCGCGTCGTGGCCAGCTGTGTCCCCGCAGATAAGTAAACAATTCCTGCATAGCCTGCAGTTGAGCATTGTTCTCGTGTTGTACAGACGTGAAAGTGTTATTCGGTAGTTGTCACAACTAAAAGAAAACATTAGGATAGAGATAAACTCAATAATAACGGAAGAACAATTAATGCGTATTAATCGGAATTTCCTATCACGATGCCAAAAATGTGTGGATGTAGGAGGAGGACACTTCCAGCATCTCCTGTAATAAGGTAGGTGCCTATTTTCGTTATTTTCAAACTTATTTAATTTATTTTCATTGTCACGCACGGACAAGTCAGTCAATTGCCGGGGAGTTCCTTTGCCGCATACCGGGGATAGGAGCGTCATCTGGGGGGAACCCAACACTCGGCGCGGCGGAACCAATCTAGCTGAGACTCACTGTATAAATGACAATTTATTTCATACTTACTTTGCAACAGTAATCATTGTATGATAGATGATGCCAAAGAGAACGTAGCACGTATAAGCCACCACCATGGAATTTGTCATTGTAGACCACACCAGCAATAACCCTTCTATGACTGAACATATGGCTAATGTAGCTTCACCCAACACCTGCCAGTTTAATCGCAACCAACCAAAAGCAAGCGAGGCACCAGCTCCTGAAACATAATAAGAAACAATATTATTTGAGATTAAATCATAAGAACTACAATGCTGTGTTGTGATAACATGCTAAATCAGTCTTAACTTCAAAGAAACACTGCTATGCTCAAGAAATTGACAAATTATTTGCAATTGTTTGTCCATTTATGAATACAAAAGAAAGAAATAAATTAATGCTTCTTACCTTAGGTAAGCAAACATTAATCAAAACTTGCCAAATTCTTATTTTCCCCTTTTTAACCTCTTCTGCTCGTACCATAGCAGTGGCAGACGCAGAATTTTCTTTTGGGGAGGGATTTGAGGAGAAAAAAAGAAAAAAAAAATTCACTTATATTTTTAATGAGTTCATAAAGCTGTAATCTTACCTGCAGTTTTGTATAAATGTGAAACATGGCGACATTGCAGGAGGAATACAAGTTGAAAGTATTTGAAAATAAAGTTTTAAGGAAAATATTCGGATACAACGGAAGAGGATGTCAGGGGAATGGAGAAAGCTCTACAACGATAAACTTTACTGTATCGTTCTCCTAATAAAACTTCAACACAAAACAATATAAAATTCACAATGGATGTCACTTATAACTTATTAAAATTATGACGTTTCGGCCCAACCGCTAGGCCTTCTTCAGGAATAGCTAAAATGGAAGGAATGGAAATTCCAACTGACGAAAGGGCAAAGTCAAATGTAAGCCATCTATGTGAATGAACTGTATTAAATATTAACTTATGTCCATTCACTTTTATTGTCGTCATCGTCATCATCATCATCATCATTATTGTTATTATTATTATTATTATTATTATTATTATTATTACTACTACTACTATCGCTGTTGTTGTGGGCCATTTATAATAGGCTACTTTCTAGGCTGATTTTTTGCCCCAGTCTGTCCCTGGAAGAATGGAGAGATACCTACTGGATGTGAAAATAATGTACAGGTAGGGGAAAAAAAAGCAGACTGACTAAAATATCTAAGTTGCCGGCAGGGAATGTATTGAAATGAACATTGCTTGAATTGAGAAATAATTTCACGTAATTTGCATTGCTTGTGAAAACAAATGTTTCCGTTACATCTCTTATATTTATTTACGTATCACAAGGACTGAAATCAGCTACAAGAGTCGGTCCGCTTTTTTCTTCCTACCTTTAATGACTAAATTTAAAAAAAAAAAAAGGACATCTTTTAAGCTACCAAGTAGACACATACCTACCAATCAATGTATACAAAGCTTCCACAGCACCATTATAAAGCTCACTGTTTATGTCTTGATTATTTTCTGTCATGATGTTTTGCCATATGAGCTGTATGTAGTTAAGACACTGAAAAAGAAAAGATTCAACTGCATCATCATACAAGACTAGTGATGTGAGTCGGAAAATTTTCAACGGAAAAATTGGAAATTTTTCAGAACGTCGGAAAAATATGGAAAAATAGGAAAAATATGATTAAGTGCTTTTTTTAAGTGTGTGTATGTGTCCAGGCCCCAGGCAGCCAAATTGCTTATTTGAGAAAGTGAAATCCCTTTCTTATTTGAGACAGGGAAATCCAATTGCATATTTGAAAAAGGAATATATATATATAGCCTATATATTCCATATATATATATATAGTCCATAACTATAAGTATATAATATAACAGTGTAACAACATGTAACATTAGGCCTACAATATGACATTATAAATAACATTTCTCATAGTTAGCTGACTGTGAGCTCAGCTTGTAGACGTGAACTAGTTAATTATATCAAACTTAACTTCTTTAGTAATATATTAATGTGTTTTTTCCATTTTAATTTACTGCCAACTGTTAGACCTAAATACTTTATTTCATGTACTCTTTCCAGTTCTGGGCATTTACATGATGTCAACTTATTGGAATTGTGTAAATGATATTTTAACTTACATTCCATCCTCAGTTTTTGCTTTTGGGTAAATATCGTATGTTTTTATTCTGTTATCTTCTAGCCATCCTCTGAATACCTCAGTATCGAATTTGCATATCTAAAGTTAGCTTGGTAGTAATTCACCGATAATAATTATTGCATTTAATCAGTGAAAATTTATATTCAGTGAAAATACACCTTTATATCTTTTTCTATTATTGGTGGTGTTTTATTTATTTATTTATTCCAATTTTTCCAATTTTTCTTTATTTTTCCAATTTTTCCAGAAATTTTCCCGGAAATTTTTCCAAAAAATATTTTTCCGGAAAAATAACAACACTATACAAGACCTATTTATAACTACTAAAAATCACATTCTTGCCCCCCTCCCCCATATTTTCCAGTCAATGCCTCTCAGCCATTCCACGGAAAATGAGCCTGAAGTGTCCAGACCGTAACAACCTTTTAAAATTAATTTAAGCGTATATGTCATCATTGAAAAATTATGTAATTAATTTTCAGTACTAGTCTGAATAACTTATTCTGTAAATTAATTTCATAATTTTTCAGTGATGACATATACATTTAAATTACTATTAAAAGGCTGTTACGATCTGGATGCTTCAGGCTCACTTTCCGTGGAATGGCTGCTCTACCTGAACCCACAAAAAAAATTAAAGGGAAAGCCATTCATTAAAAAATTATAAACATTTAGCCCAAATGAATTTTTAGCTTTATATCTTACTGTCCATTGACATGTTTTTTAAATAACTTGTAAATAAGCCTATTGCAATTTTATTGTGTTGTAAATACAAGGGTCATTCCGAAAGTAATGCCTCCTACTTTTTTACATGGAAATTACAGGAGATACATAAATCACAACAGCACAGTTAAATAGAGCAATACTCACACTGATTCATACATCAAAGCCGATAGTTTCAATCCGATATCACATAAACAGGCTGTTTTCAATTCTCTCACACATAGACTGACAAACATACCTCTCAGCAAATCAGAATATGACCTAGAATACAACACAATCATCTCCACGGCAGAACACAAAGGGTTTAGTAGAGAGCTTATCGAGAAGAAAATAAAAAAGTGCAAGAAACAAAAATTGACCAGAGATATCACCACCCTGAAACCTATAGAAGAAAACCTGAAATACAAGAAGATTACTTTCCACCCTTGGGCCGACAACAAATTCAGAAAAGTGTTCAAAAAATATGGCATCACTACAGCACCTGTGAACAGGTATTCCCTAAAAAACTTGTTGAAATCTACAAATTTGGAGAATCCACATCATAGTAAAAAGTCGGGCATATACCAGTTTAATTGTAATGATTGTGAAAAAGTCTATGTGGGAAAAACCAAAAGGAAACTGAAAGTTAGAACTAGAAAAACCAAAAGGAAACTGAAAGTTAGAACTAAAGAACACTTAAGACACATCAAATTTGGAAATACAGACAAATTAGCAGTAGCCGCTCACTTTTGGAACGATGGACATGAAATTACCAGAGAACCAGAATTATTAAAATGTGTCCGAGGCCACAGGGAGCTTTCTATTTGGGAAAGAATTTTCATACACAAGAGGGGGGACCGACTGATGAACTTCGACATCCCAACCAATGACGACCTCATCTCGAGATTTATTCCACGTCCACGAGAGGGTAGCACGGCAGTTGAAGTATGGCTGTTGAAAATGGTTGCAAAGGCGCCGAAACATGTACAGGTAAAACTATACCAGAAGTGAAGTCTAGTGTAAAAGTTTCAACTCATATATAATTATTATGTTATATAACTTCACTGTGTTACTTCCAATACAATTTAATTATAGGTTCAATTAATTCTGAACTTCGATTAAAACTGAACTACAGTTGGCGATTTTTATGCAACTGGACCTTAAAGGGCTAAAGAAGAGTAATAAGCAGCATACCTAAAGCCACCCTCCAAATATTTTTCTAACACTACTTTAGTCTTTTATTCACCCAGAAAGTCCAATAGAGTTCAAAACAAAATATTTTAGAAACAAATGCTCACTTGTAAAAATCCACATGTTGCAAGAGCCCACCAGAATGACCATTTGAGGACATAAGGATTCGTATAAGCTGTCTTAAAATCTTTCCACAGATAGTAATGAGCTTTTCTCATTCGAGCAAGAAATCCACTTTTATCTGGTGCTGTAATCTGAGATTTACCATTTTGAACAAGATTTAGATCCTTTTCAGTGGTCAAATATCCACTGATAAGTTCTCCTGATGTTGCTAGGGGCATCACTGAAAGAAAAAAGATCAATACAAAACAATTATTTTATAGTATGCCAAATTAAACTTATATGGTATTACTAATAATCCATTTGTAACATTTATACCAGGGATATGCACAGCTGAGGAGAAAAATGTACTAATAATCCTTGCATAAGGCTGAATGTGTGCTATGCTTTACACAGCCTAACACCCTTGTATAAGCGTGACGTAAATAATTGAGATGGCCATTATATGTAACAGCTGGTTGTTTTGTAGGTGTCTGAGATTGAATTTTGAAGTTATGCATCCATTCTTAAGCTAATTTGTTAGGAAACAATCAGAGCTGCTTTTGCGGAATTATAAACTTGTTCCTTGTTTGCAGGACATATTTCCATAATTTTACCCATGATTACAGCTTTCTGAAAACAATATAATGAAATACTGAAACTAGATTTTCTCTCAGCAGATGACACACTGCTGTCTGTTCACTGCTCGGACAGATGGCGACATTGGCTTTCTGCAGTCCTTCGTGATGCGTTTCATGATGTTTCATATTCAAACCCGGCGTAACCCTTGGCAGTTATGCTTAGTTTATTAGTAACATGGCTTATGTAGAACTTGCATGATGATCAACCAAACAACCGTTCAACGCAAATATAAGCAGCTTTTATTAATAAGTCTGTTAGTCTTTAAAACAGTTTGAAAAATGTACCTTTAGGGTACAGTAATTACTTTCCTGGCTCCACTTGCACAGAGATTTGAATATTGCTCTACTTACACTTAAATAAAAATAACTGTGTGCCTTGTAAAATTTCAATACAGTAGAAGCCATATATAACGTGATTGATGCGTTATAACCAGGGCCCGGATTCTAATGACATGTCATCTTTTTACTGGTACTGCATAGACATTGCCAACTTGTAGATAAATCCTAATCATGGCCTCTAGATTATAGAAATACATTTTTATTAGGTCATTTTTTGTCATTTTATGCCATTTTATATTTTTAGGGCATTTTTTTCAATTTTAGGTCATTATTTTGTCATTTTCGTGTCATTTGCTTCCTTATTTAGTCATTTTCATGTATTTACATTGAGTGTCTTAACTTTTTTCGTCACTAGCGGTGCTGTCTTTGAAGTATTGTTTGTTTAATGCAAGAAGGAAAAATTAAGTGTTATCATGTCTCAGTCGGAAATGAGAATCAAAGAAACGTCAAAATGTTGTATTATATTACTATTGTTATTAGACTGATTTGGCATCTGCTTGGATTTGAGAGTGCAAACTACTGTTTACCCTGAATTAAACAACAAATTAATCCGGCAGACTACAAAAGGAAATTCCGAATTTTGACTGACCAGTGCCTCAGTGCCAGTATAAAGAAAGAACATTCACAACATTACAGTTATTTACAGTTTTTGCAATTATGTACAAACTAATCTGTAACTTTGTGTGTACAATAATAATTTTTTATAAATAAAATATCAGTTTATAGGTAATTTTTTATAATTATTAAGTCATTTTCTTTAAAATTTAGGGTCATTTTATAGGTCATTTTTCAAACATTTTTAGGTCATCAGAATCCGGGCCCTGGTTATAACTTTACCATGGTATATCAAAACTAAGGGGTCTGATTAAAATGAGTCAAAGAATAAAAACACTTATTGCTCCACTTACATAATTTATGCAGGACCGCATCAAAGATGATATTAAATTATTGAAACACGTCAAACTACCGTTAGAGTTAATGGCTTGGGAGAAGATCCTCATCATTAAAAACTGAGATAAAGTTATGAATTTTGAAATTCCAACGGATGACGAGATTTTCAGTTTGACCCTGGAGAAGACAGAGGGCAGCACGGCGCCAGTTACAGATCCAGATCAGATCATCCAGTGTAGCACCAGTCAACCTTCAGCTGAGGATAAGGGAGCTGCTTCCCTAGAAACTAGTCCTGCATAAATTATGTAAGTGGAGCAATAAGTGTTTTTATTCTTTGACTCATTTTAATCATTATCATGCTCTACTGTGTAAAACGCTTCATACTGTTTATTAGGGGTCTGATTTTGTGTTGAATATTTTATCTCGATTTTGGTGTTAATACTATTGATTTTGGTGAATGTTTCAGAGAAACAAAAATATTGTTTTTACAAAATAAGCTCTTTTCATGTTTCAATAATATAATATAATTTAATTTTCACTTTCTTATTATTAAAAATACTGCAATCAACATTTTTCAAAATAAAATAAAATATTAATATTACATGTTAAGAATTTATTTTAAAGCATTTTACATGCTTTCACTTTACAGAAATCTTTAACTACAGACAAACTGATACAGCTGTGCAGTCTGAGTTGGTCTAAGGAACTAACAAGTTTATAGTATTAGATGCATCAGTATACTGCATAGGTACAACAATAATTTGGATGTTTATGACGTTAAAAAGTGGGTACGAGTGCAAATATGACCTTAAAATGACTAAAAATTACCCCAAAATCCAAAATATGACCTCATAAAAGAACATATTTTCTAAAAATAAATCTTTCAATTTAAAACATATAATGACACTAAATTATTACATCACATTAATTCAATCAGAAAATAACTTTTTAATAATTTTACAGGTGATTTACAGTTTTACTTGTAAAGAACTTCTAATCTGTTAATGTTTCCAGATACCACTGCAAATGTGAAGTTGCAATTGGAAGTTGTTAGCTACAAGAAGGAAGAGGTAATTGTGCTAATTGTTATTGTCTCTACGGTAAAACCAAAATGTTCCTGACTTTTTTTTTTTAGAAAAAATTTAAGTCGACAATTTAGTGCGCATACTGCATAACTGTGTTCTTTTACCGAATTTATAAGTGAAATATGATGCTAAATTAAATGTATGAACGAAATATGACCAAGATCATGAAAATGACCAAAATATGACCTTATATGAAAAATAAAAATGATCCGATTAGGATAACAAATGTGCAATTCATGTTTAATTTGTGTTTGCTGCGAGAATGGAGGTCAGGATAAAAATATGACATGCCATAAACATCCAACCCCTAGTCATAATATTCAACATATTTCAATATATGATGCATCTGAATAATAGTGATGAACTGATGAGCATTAACTAACATTTATTTTTAGCCATTCCCATGAAAGTTTGCCTGCTCCTGCTGTGATAAAAGATTAATTTCAAGCCTAAGACAAGCCAGTAGAAAAAGAAAAATCTGATGTGATGCACTCACATAACATTCTCTACTATCAAAGCAAGGTCAACACAACTTTCTCACTTCATATAATTCTAAGAATATAAGCATATCATGTACGAAATTTTAACCAAATCATTAGAACCATTTTTAAAAAAATGAAATTTTCTTCATGTAAAGTGGAACTAAAAGTGAAAGAATATTTACCTCGTCGTTAATCTGTAATAATGAAATACAAAAGAAAAATCCTATTAGCTTAAAGTTAATGGAGAAAATTTATTATGAAGATTATATTACCTGATTCCTCAATAGTAGCTGCATGGTTGGGAACAACTACAGATTCTTCTTTCTGGTTATTATTGTTTTCTCGATAGAAGTATATACTATGTTGTACTGAAGGGAGGAATAAAGCCCAGAACGTTGCAAGTGTGACAGCTGAAAATAAATATGTAATTACATAAATGTGGTAAGATCTGTTTTTTCCCTTCCTGATTATCATATTGTCACCGAAGAATAAACATGGCCTTTGTGATTTCTTTTTCCAGAATGACAGTCTGGGTTGTCAACCCTCATTTTTCCTAGAATTGATCACATTTTGCTGCCATTTTAATAGATATTACAATTTACAATGTTGCTCGATTGAAAACTGATTGTAGTTAGGTATCAGCAGTGAGAGAAGTGAGGCGGGATGTGCCGGTATGAAATACCATCACTGCTTTTAAAGGTCATGATTAAGTTTATCATATGTCTGCTATAATTCTCATGATATTATCGGGTATGCATTTTCAGGTCTGAAACAATAGCAATGCCATTAATATGTGAATTTTTAAGTTATGGAAAGGAGATGGTCATGTATGAAAGTAATACAATTGGGGGTTTAGCTGTAGTGATGGACAAAATGTTAGGGGTGTTAAGATGATGGTATTAATTTTAAACATTCTGAAAAGCACACACTTCATGGCAGTAAAATAAGGAGATTTGCATAATTTAAGTCCTAAATAACTTTTAAGCACTTCTCATATACCGTACGGTAACTACGAAAACTGACAACAAATTAAATAAATATTTACACTGGGAAAGCCCACCGTTCTTTATCTACAATGCTGAAAATCTTACCAAATTAAAACATATGTTTGAAACAAACTCATCAATAGATCTCAGCTGATGACTAAGGGATAAGCCTTTGAAACATATGTTCTAATTTGGTAGGATATTACTTACAGTAATTATGCAAAGTTGAATATCTTCAAGTTTAATGTACAAATAATTAATAATGTACAGTATAAAAAAAATTAATTTACTATATGAGTTGACATAAACACACTTTTTGCTTCACTTACCATGTTTTGGTATGATGCGTTTCAAGGAGCCTTCTCCCCATTTTCAAATACTCTGTCAAATACTCTCTCAGAGTTGACAGAGTATTTGAAAATGGGGAGGAGGCTCCTTGAAATGTGTCATACCAAAATATGGTAAGTGAAGCAAAAAGTGTGTTTATGTCAACTCATATAGTAAATTAATTTTATTATAGTTGCTTCACTGTATAAAGTTCCACAAAGTCTTTATTTATTTTAATGTACAGTATATTTAATTATTTGTAGAAAATTCAGACATGAATGCTAAAGAACATATGTGGATAAGAACCAGAATTCCCCCCCCCCCCAAAATTACACAGGTGTTTTAATGTCAGTTTTCCAAAAATGCAAATTCTATTTTTCTTGAGAATATTATAGGAGAAAAATTCCTCCGACACTGGGACTTGAACCCAGGACCTTTGGCTATTCGCGCCAATGCTCTACCAACTGAGCTAAGCCGGAGTTCAATTCCCAGCGCCAGATGGAACCTCTCTCCTATGACTGATTGCCCTTAATGGTCTACCTCACTGACAGACAATTTATGTCATATGCAGGAGAGAGGTTCCATCTGGCACTGGGAATTGAACTCCGGCTTAGCTCAGTTGGTAGAGCATTGGCGCGAATAGCCAAAGGTCCTGGGTTCAAGTCCCAGTGTCGGAGGAATTTTTCTCCTGTAATATTCTCATATAATGTCCAACAGAGACAATAATCTGTGGTTCACGAATGCTTGCATATATCCATCTATTTTTCTTTTTTCATAATTAAAAAGTAGGTCCTATAATTGGCTGTGCAGTGGTGTTGAGTAGGCTAGTGTGCCTGTCTCTAGATCTGAAGGTTGCAGGTTTAAATCCAGCTGCTCTTGACGGATTTTCAGGACAAAAAATTCCTGGGCACACAGTCCTCCAGGAGGGGACAGTTTCACCTTGTATAGTGTGTTATGAAGGTGTATAAATGTAACTTTTTGCAACATCAATAATGCAATGGTAACAGTGTAGCACTGAATGCTATAGAATTGCTTACCTGTGAGAGAGATGAAGTTGAGTTGATAATAGTTCATGGTCCCTGTCGAAACGAGAATTTGAGATACAACTCCTGAAAAGGCACGACCAAAGAGGTATGCTGTTCTTGTATGACTTGTCACTTTTTGATAATGTTCCCTATCAACTTGAGCATAGATATATGTATAGTACGCTACTTCTGCTGCCATGAAAAATCCATAGAACACTTCCATAATCTACAGGGGAAAAAAATTAAAAATTCTTATTTGATATATTTTATAAAAGAAGCTACATCAGCACAGCAATTAATATATGACATCTAATATAGGAATATTCGGCTGTGGTGGTGTAGAGGTAGCATGCCCATCTCTAGAGTATGGAGCATTGGAGCTTACCACATCCATCATGACTGGATTTCAGAAAACAAAGGAAGAAGCTAAGAATACTTCAGAGACTCATATGTAACTTAACATGAACAATATAATATTTTGGTATGTAACTGTCTGTTTTGTAATTTATATTAATATAATTGTTATTTTTGTTCCTCATGAAACAAGGAATTTTTATAATTCTTAGGGCCTGTATTACCACCTGCCGACAATTCCTCCCGATATGTGACTTCCAGATAGCTTAACTAGAAGATGTCTTGTAATACCACCGCTGAACTGCTATCGGCAAGAACGCAGTAAAATTTTGTAAAATGAGCCTTAGCTTACTGAGCAAAGAGGTGTGTTTGTTGTAGTTCGGTAGGCGTCCGCTAGGTGCGGCAGCTCGGATTTAAATTCGTACAGTGAAATTACACAAGAACATATCGATTTAAGTGCATTAATCCATTTGTGCGATTCTATTTCATTCATATGTGAGTATAAAATGACATTTTTGTGTAAATTAAATCTTCCGGCATCAATTCTAAAATTCAGGTGACCAGGAAACTTCGGAGTGCTGCCATCTTCTTTCCACTATGCTTCCCTAACTAGCAGTTAGAAGTTTGTCAGCCACTCCATCCTCCTGTTAGCTTATCTGGAAGTTGTCTTACCAGACAGATTTTGTTAGGTTTTCTATCTGGCAGATAAATATATCAGGTGGTCATCGTACAGGCCCTTATAATATAATAAAAGAAAAAAGCACTTTAAAACATACACAACAGATTATATTTATATTTATATGTGAACACAGCTTTACTGCAAAATACTATTTCTTGTATCACAAATTAAAATGCATATGAAACAATACTAAAATATAGCTTACCTGCATGGCAAGAACATCCTTTCCCCAAATCAGCAAACTCCATGTTACAATTGCAAATATTCCATCCAACACAATAACAGGTTTATATCGGAGTAAATCAGTCACCAGGAATACTATAATTAGTTCCACCAAATATGCATATGTGCCAATTGGGAAAATTTCTTGATTCACCTAATGAAATAAAACAAAATAATGACACAAATTACTCATAATTTTTCATGTTTAATTTCTCTACAAAGCAAGTGTGTTTGAACAGGATTGATAAAATCTTGTGAGTTCTAAAAATTCAAATGAAATTTATTTGAATTGCAGTTTCTTGGGCTTTCAACCAGATGAGTACAATTGATCTAAAAACATTTAACACCAGAGTTTTTAATTACTTTCTTTCCATCACCAATTAAAATTGAATTTATTCCATGCTTATAAGCTCCATCCACAATGTGCAGTCGGCAGTTGGTAGTCGGAAGTTGAAGTATAACGTGTGGTGAGTAATGGACGCCATTCACAATGTGCAGTTGCAGTCGACAGCAGGCAATCGGCAGTTGGTAGTCGAGAAATTCATCTTCGACTACCGACTGCACGACTGTAAGTAACATATTACAAGATAGAAAATGATTTACTAGTGCAAATAAAGATATTAGCATACTACGAGAAAGCAAGATGTGTTTATTACAAATGTTATGCAATTATAAAGCGATTCCTCCACATTTTTTATACTGTAAAATGTTTCCCTAACCTCAATGTCGACTGCATATTGTGGATGGCTAGAGTGCTGCTCCCAAGCGGCCGACTGCAACTGCCGACTACCGACTACCAACTTCACATGTGGATAGAGCTTTATTTTTTTGGTAGTCTGATCTTAGAATTTAACATGGAATCTCAACTGAGGCATGGTCTTGGAATATATGAATAGATGACACAACTATATCCCAGTCAAAGGTGAGCTTTGGTAACCTGAAAATTCGCACTTGAACACTGGACCCAGAGCAAGAGAATCAATCACCATATTCACAAACTGTTAAAACTCTTTATGTACAAGAGATTGGTTTCTATCCAGAGTTCTTAATTTTTCATGCAGTATTAATTATTCATTTGGCAGTATTTTGCATCAACATTTTTTTTGGAGGGGGGGGCCTTGCTCGCTGCCTCTACAGTTCAATGGCCTACCCTACTGTACAGACACAGATCCCAAACTCCTGATATAGCCTCAAAGCTAAAAGGAGTATAAACACAGCTGAAATAAATTTAAAAAACAAAAATAAAATAAATTGTGCTTTTTGGGCATCCTTGCCTATGTATTAATAATAATGGAAGCCCCAGATTTTTAGGTCCTGAAAAGCTTTTTTTTTTTAAATCGCTACAAATGTTCAAAGATTTAACTTATAGGATTTTATGTAACGAATTCAAAACTAGCAAGATTTTTATACACTATATGCCATTTGTCAAACAACGAGAGAGGAATGAAATTACGCTAAAATACAAATTTTGAATTTCTGAACCCTAATCACAACTGTCTTCCCTTAAGATTTCTGTGCCCTGAAATATAAAGTTAAATAAGTATAAGTTTGTAAAAATGTAGCACGTTTAAAATATTGTGTTACTGTATGCTGCATATTTTGTATTTAAAGTGCAATTTAATAAATTTAAATGTATTAAATTTTAAGAAATGTTATTAGTATGTGTAGGCCTATATGTATAATGAAAAACACTGTACTGTGAAAGCAAATGAACTAACTATATTTTATGATGAATTATTAAGATTTAACTTACCTGTGGTTCTGTGAAATTTTTCCATTCTCCAAGCAAATAATGAGTAACGAACGGTTCAGATGGACGGAATTCCTTTACAGAGCCAAATACACAAAGCAGAAGAGAGATTTTCAACCAAGTTTCCATTACAAAGAACTGCTAGTAGAGAATCAGTTCTGCAAATAAAAGAAAAGTCACTGAGTCTTCACATACCACAGGTCCAATACACATTACGCTCTGTAAGCAAACTTACAGCTGTGCACACCACCTGTGCAAGATAATGCTTAGACCATAAATATCTGACACTGATAGAAAGTAGTCTCAAATATCACAGCTTCAACAGAACTGTAATTCAACTACAACATGTATGATGTCATTTTCCATGCAATATGAGAACCTCATCTCAATTTTGAACCTAATTTTAGCATGACTCTACTAAGCAGTTTGAAGCACTAAAGTGCTTTTCATGCCTCATGGCATAGGATGACACATAAAGAATAATATAGGTAGAGGTAATGATTTTATTAATAAGTTACAAAACAAAATGCTGTATTTCAGTTTAAGATTACATTTTTTTTAAACATTAGGATGTACGGATTTATTTAGGGAGTAAAATTAAATCACGAAATAACGCTAATTTCATAAATATAACCACAAAAGCCAAAATCAACTAAATCAAACCTAGTTTTAATAATTATCCTTTTTTGACATTTTTTATTCCTCAAGCATTTGGTATCATATGATCCTTATAGAAATAGTGGATTGTGAAGGAAGTCTTGTTAGTTTTTCAACATAGGTCAACAACATTTTTAATTTAAAATATAGGTCAACAACATTTTTAATTTAAAATATGTAATCCCAATAAGGATTGTCAATTGTCTTTATACAGTGAGTCCCACACAAGAGTTGGCCAATGACGCGGGTTCCTGCGGCGCGGCGGGCACAGCTCCAACTCCCGAGCGATCGGGTGAAATATCTACGCTAATAATGCCGCGATTGGTGTAGTGATTCAGGTTCTCACATTTACAATCAAAATTACAATGAAAATAACCACGTACCTCATCACAAGAGATGTTGGAAATGTTCTCCTCTTGCATCCACACAATACTGGCGCAATTTTCTTTCACGCGCATAAGTTCAGCTTCCGAGACAGTTCATATCTCTTGTGATAGGCCTATGTGATATTGTCTTTAAGTTCTTCTAACAGTATGCGAATATTATTTATGGGGAAACTTGAAAAATAAAGTGTATAGGTCAATTTCCCATTGATTAGAAGAACTTAAAGACAATATTACAACAGAAATTAACTTTATCTCGGAAGCTGAACTTATGCGCGTGAAAGAAAATTTCCTAAAAAGGTGCCATTATTGTGTGGATGCAAGAGGAGAACATTTCCAACATCTCTTGCGATGAGGTATGTGTTTATTTTCATTGTAATTTTAACTGTAAATGTGAGAACCTGAATCGTTACACCCATCGCGGTATTATTAGCGTAAATATTTCACCCGATCGCTCGGGAGTTGGAGCTGTGCCCGCCGCGCCGCAGGAAGTCGCGTCATTGGCCAACTCTTGCGTGGGACTCACTGTAGCTTTGCAGCATATTGCCATAACTTCTACTCTTTGATACAGTTTACCTAGTTTTAATAATTATCATTTTTTGACATTTTTCATTCCTCAATCGTTTGGTATCATATGACCCCTTTAAAAAAGTGGATTGTGAAGGAAGTCTTGCTAGTTTTTTCAACAAAGGTCAACAACACTTTTAACTTAAAATTTGTAACCCCAATAAGGATTGTAAATTGTCTTTACAGCTTTGTAGTATATTGCCATAACTTCTACTCTGTATGGTCGCTTCCTCACTATGTTTCTCAAGTAAGTCTAAAAATCATGCAAAATACTTTTTCTTTATGAAGGACAGGTGAACTGCTAGTACAAAATAACTTCACTCATACATATGGTCGGTACAACGCCAAAGTGAACTAAGCGCCAATTGTCAAAATATAGACTATTGGTAGTCCATGGTGCAGATTTTGATATCCTACGGTCTGCAATAACGAACTAAGCGATACTACGATAGTAAAATCAGTTGAGAAAAAAGGAAATTTCGTTTTGATCAAGATTTTTTTACAACACTCAAACTTCAACTTCAGTTTTCTCAAAATATGGAGTTTGGCGCTTAGTTCACTTTGGCGTTGTACCGACCATATATGCAGGAAATGGCAAAAACCTCTCGGAATTTACCTTCTAATTATAACTACCATATCAACTATTGAACACATGTAGAAGAACCAGAATTTTAAAAAGAAATTAACAACTGTTAGAAAAACTACTGTTTACACTACAATAAGATAGTGTTACATTGGTTGAAATATCCAAGAGAATTGTATGAGAGATAAAATCAAGATCTGACCCCACTGATTCCAGTTGACTTGGGTTAACTCAATTCAAGGTCTAGTGATAATGTGACGTCTTCATAGCTGCGGAAGTAATCTAGACATGAGCACGTACCAACTCTTCCCAGAATATCTAAGGCAGTATTTCCCAAATTTTTTTTGGCAAGGGAACACTTTGTGTTTAAGAGAAAATACAGTGCATGCCACTTACTGTGATCTCTTCAGGACACAGCTAATCTGATAATAACAATTGACGAAGGAATTAAATGAAGGTTATTTATTCATATATAATACACTACAAAACAGAATAAAAAATATTTATTCATTGGTAACTGTGAATCACTTAACCACTTATAGGCTAATACAGTAATAGATTCTAATAGTTTTTACTTTCCTTTAGGGGTCCATTAATCAATACTCCATACTCAGTTCAAGTTACTAGTGTTTTGTAAGTTTACTGACCTGTGGTAAATACCGCATAGCAAAACAAGTAATGCCTGTCTGTTCAAATCTTTTCAATTTACACTAGTAATCACTGCATGTTAAAACTGTTATCTTTATAAATCAAAAGCTGCAGGTTAACAGTGCGGTGAAACATGTTTTATTGCTTAAAAGAGAAAGTTAGGTAATGCCATCCCCTCGAGCTGGTCATCTGGTGAGCTGGGAACAGCATTGCCAGTTCAACATGATACAGTTGAATTAGAAACAAAACCCTAAAAAACGAAATTCTGAATGATGTACAGTACCTGGAAATAAAGCCGCAAAAAGGAGAATGTGATGACATAAACCAAATCTTTGCTCACAATAAACAGCATTTTTTTTCAATGTATGAGTATTAATCCGTACGGGACTTCATAAAAGTGATAACATTACCTGACTGATAACATTATCCGCGATTACCTTAAGCGGCGTTCACTGTAAAACACCCTATTGGAGTTTATCGACCTTTGGCTTATAATTTAACTACTCATAGTACAAAATCAGAACTTTCTTCAGGACTAGCTTAAAATAAATGTTACATTTTAAAAACACACTTAAGTTGTTTACTTTTAATGAAAATAGTTTTACTATGATCTAGCCTAGAGTTTTTTTTAACAAGTGATTCAATTTAATTTTCGAAGTTATGCTAATGATACAACAATAAAATTGGATCTGGAGCTTCAGCACGATTGATGTTTTTTCTGTTTACTATCACAGATTTTCTTGAAGTTGGGAGTCTTGGATGACAATTAGGATCCTCATGTCATATGCGGCATTAAGTCTATTCTGTACTTTGTTTTAATTGAAGCATAATACGAAAATCCCAATTCGCACAGATACGATGTCACAAAAGGAAGAAGCAGAAGGGGAACTGCAAGCCACCAACGCTAGCTGTTGCAACAATGAGAGCAGATTTTATAACAAACTGGGGTGACAATATAGGCTGTTACATGTCATGTCTGGCGGAATTAGACATTAGCTACAAGAAGAGATTTCAATTGTAATGCCACCAAGATCACTGAGACTATCACAGAACACTTACGTATGCCTCACAGAACACTAATGTTCTGTGGAACACAGTTTGGGAAACACTGATCAATGGAACCGTATTCAGTGCTGAGCACATTCATCATTTGAAGAATTATATTCTACTTAAGCGGCTGTAGATGCTTGTATAAGGCAACATGGGAGTTCAAATTTGTACTCTAAAATTCTTCCATTGGTGTCCTTAAATTCTAGAAGATGAACATTCTGCTATTTCAAATGCATTATCAGCACCAAGCCCTTACAAAATTTAAACAAAATCACAACTGCATGTACTGAGACATAAAACTTTCATTTCAAAAATGCATAATCAAAATATGTTTTAAAAAACGGCTGGACTACCCAACTGAACTATTCCAGTTTTAATGATTTAGTATTGACCAAATCTATAGATACTCCTTATTAAAAATCTACCATAAAAATAAGACAAAATTCCTAGCTGATCCACTTGAGCACAGCACTAGATGAAATAAAACTAGTACATTTATAAGTAGAACTCAAATGTTTCACTTCTGCTGGTCTATCACATAGCTCTAGTTTCAGTCCCCGTCTGTATAATTCTAAAATCACATTATATCCAGTTTTAGCTAAATGTAGTTATGGAGTCTTTAAATCTAAAATTATAAAACTCATATAACTTAGATTTTCATCCCTTTTAAAATAGGTTTATCTTTTGGTACCTATTACTATCATTGTAGCCTAATTTATTTTTCATTATTATAATTATTTTTATATCAATTGAGTCACGTCTTTACTCTCAGCTTTTGTCTTTTCCCCCAGTATTATTTCACAATATTTTTTCTATTTAGTTTTAAGGTAATTTTAGGTCAAGATTATATTTCAATAATGTAAAACATGTAAATAGGCCTATAAGAATGAAACTGCCCCCGAGTACGGCTCCTGCTCTTTCAGGGTTTCAGGACCTTACATATTATCTACATATTTATATAATTATAAATAAAATAAAAATTAATAATAATACTAATAATAATAATAATAATAATAATAATAACTTTTAATAGGAAAACTCTGAAGGGTAATAAAAGCTAGCCACCTTATCCACAATACAAGAGTCTCTAAACTCCCTCTTCACACACATTTTGTTTGGCAGGTGCCATTCGATTTGCTGAATATGAAGCAAGAAGGCAATGATACCTGAGAGTATTAAAAGTCATGTCAATGTTTCATGTCAGACTTTTTTGTTCTTATCATAATAGCAATGAACTTTGTAAAATACCATTAGAAAATAAACTAACAGCTATCAAAACAGTAAAACATAAGACAATTACTGATTACATTATGTCAAATCATACCTTTAAAAATGAAGAACGCCTACTTCTGGTGATAAGAATTAGTTACATGCAGAATTCTTGCTCTAAAAGAAACTCGGTGAATTCTTGTCTTCACAAGATACACTTCATTCATGAACTGTTGCACTGCAGTTTTATCTATGAAGTCTTTTTCTAACAAATCTGATACAAATTGTCATCATTATAACATCAAGGTCAAATGTTACAACTGTCATTTAGATAAAATTATATCACAACTGAGTCAAATGTCTTTTAATACAAGGCACTCCAAGATAATAACAGCAAGCAGACAACATTAGTTCAAGATCAAATGAAATCTTTACGATTTATAAGACGAGTAAGAACAAGGTTAAAGTTCATTCATAGGATGTTTTGTTTTCTTTCCTTTAGTTGTAATTATCTTTTATACTTAATTTCTTGAACTTTCTTACTTCAAGATAACAACTGCACATGTTTTGAAGTCTGATCTAACAGTTTTTCAATAACGGAAGAGTATTACGACAGCTGATAATGATTAGCTAAAAGCATCCTCCAAAAACACTACTAATAAATAGAATTGTAACCTTACTAGCAGGTGCCCACGGATTAGCCCACGATAATTAATAGAAAAATTAAAAATTAAGAGTATTTAATAATTATTAAAGCATTATATTTATTAACACTTGCACGCGAATCATTCATAAACCAAACCATTAATAATTAATGAAACAGCTAAAATTCCGGCTTCAGAGTACATTCCACGATTAGAAAGCGCCGCCTGGGAAAACAATCTCAGATTCGGTTATGCAGCTCCAAAGCTAACTGTGAACACATAATACGTATTGTTTCTCAACTGTTTGTTGACAGATGAATATGATGTGAATTTTATTTGATAAAATCAGTGTAATTTACAGAAATAATATAATTTATCAAGGGAAGGAATGGTTTGTTTGGATTTTTATTGTCCGCGATACTTCCATGGTTAAACCACAGTATAAGTATTAATACAGTAAGGAAACTGTGTGTTAAAAGTCCTATGACAACTTGTTAGCTGGGCGACACTAGCGCTCCATGCGGCGGTTGAGTACAACTGCATTCTCACCATATAAAATAACTTGGGAAAATGCATAAACACATAACAAAATATGTTATAATAAGAGAAAAAAATCTTCTTTCAAAACTGAATTTTAAATTTAAGAAACAATGAAGCATGTATTATATTTTAGTTAAGATCAGGCACAATTTTTAAATGCCACTTACCTGTAACTTGCACTGCAGTTCCTAGGGCTATTCTTATTACAAGTTTTAATAACTTCAAGATGATTCTTGGAAAACCAATTATAACTCATTTTTATTTTTAAAAGTAGCCTAATATTACATTAGAATAGAAATGTCATCATTTTACAAAAATAATACAATATTACATAAGATACAATACAAAATTCAAATAAAAATATATGTTTCTATCAATATTTCTCAATTTCTAATACTCCAAAACTGCTTTTAGAATACAGTCGGTACAGCCGTTTTAATTAAAGAGTTCTTATTGGAATGCATAAACTGGCTGTTTTCGAAGTGTTCCAAACATAGGCGGCAATTTACATTTAAATATTTTACAGTTTTTGTTAGTAGGTCTTCTCGCCGACTATTGATGACCCATTTTTTACACATGAAATCATTACAACAATTGAAGGTAGATCGAAGCCGTAAGATACAGAAACAAAATACAATCTCAACAATGAAGTTGAGGACGAGCAGTGTGACAAACCTATATTCAAAGGTCACTCTTTAATATAACTTAAACGTTGATTTTAAAGGTGGGAAAAACCTTGGACTAGATACGCTTCTTAACAGTAGCCTATTTTAGGTAAGCCTATTGCTTGCCTAGGTTTGGATAATGATGTCATGTTAGTTTACTGTCGCAAACACCTTAATGGCACATGTATCCGAGAATTTATGATGTAAGATTATGTTTTCGTCATCTTTACGCCTACATCGTGTTCGAGAAAATAAATATCGTACCGCCTGTAAAATCGGCTATGTGCACTTTTTTACGAAATTGAGTTATGTGCACTGATATTCCTTAGCATTGATCCTTACAACCGGGCATGTGGATCTTTGATTGTCAGGTTTGTGCAAGCAAAGAAAAAAAATCGGCTACATGCTGCAAAATGGCCATGTGCATTAGAGCTCACATAGCCATTCTTGACTGCCAACACGGCACACATGTTTGTATACATAACCGGCCCTGACATATACATTACAATGCACATAGGAAATAAGCTGCACCGCAGCAAATATTGTGTTATCTTAAGCGATCACAATACGACATCCTAAATATTGTTATCTTTAACCGTGATATAGACTGCTGACATTTTCATTTCATTAGTATCTATTGTTAGAAATTACAACATAATTAAAGATAAAAATATTACATTAAAGTAAATGTACACATAACCACACCAGAACATGTGTCAAGAGTAAGCCAGCAGGCATACAATAAATATTACGTATTTTTCTTCTTACCTTTCTGGATCCTTTGGGAAAGTGAAGAAATGCAATTCAGGATTTCTTCCTTTATTGTTACTGCAATTTATAGCAGAACAATAACATCCTTTCCAAACACGCATTGCTATAAAAATTCAAGACTCCTATTTATTTCCATTCTTCCCGCAGTAGTGATTGTAGTATTACTCAATGGCCGGTAGGATCGCATGGAATCTGCGCGCGCATGTCCGTATGGCAGAAAAACGGACTGAGTTTCTTTACTGTATTAATACGTATACTGTGGTTAAACTATCAATAATATTATAGCTTTGCCCGCCATTATTAATTAAATCCAGGATTTTTAAGAAATTTACACTGGCAGTTAATAAAAATGTTTGTGGTTCAGAGCTATGAAAATTGTAAGTAAAATAAAATTAGAATATTTGTTCATTGTGTTCATTTGACTTAGGCCTTATATAATAAAGAAACGGTTTTCCTAATTTTGTACTCTTCGTGAAAGTTTAGACTGCGAAAGACGGAACATTGCCGAGTATACCCGATGTCTCACGAAGTGAGGGAGTGAGCACGCTATTAAGGGCCGTTGAATTGTATAAGGGTAGATAATTTGGAATTGTGTACAGAAAAGCTATTGGTCCACTATAAATAAAAATAAGTAAAACCATGTTTTGATGATTTTCAAGAGCCCTCTCAATGTGTTTTTGTTTGACTGTATTATAATACTCTTGTTTCTTGTGCCTTAACTTGTCATAACGACACACATTAAAGGTGTGGAGAAGTGGCATGAATGATACATTTTGGGAAAAAATTTGCTTTTACTGTGTGATTAGTGTGTAATGAATGGGACATGTAAGGTCGTGAATGGGACAGTGCTTTTTCTTCTACAGATTTTACACAAAATGGCATTAAGTTAAATATTTTACTTTACAGAATCAAATGTTAAAAATGTACATCACAGTATTCCATGTTTAGAAAATCATCTGCATTATAAAATGCTTTTGATATGAGCCAGCTTTTTTGGACTTTTTTAAATTTGCTAGTAGGTACTTCAATAGCAGAATTGGACAACTTACTAAAAATGAATATTGTTTATGACTGTCTACGCATTTCTTTAATCTGAATGATGGCAAATCTATTTTCAAATTGTTTCTAGTTGTGTTCGTTTATACCAAAACTTGCAAGAATTGTTATAGGTTTTCTTTCATGTGTACTAAATTTATATATATATATACATAAAGACTAGGAACTGTGATTGTTTTCAATTGACGAAATAGATCTACACATTAACTGAATACACTTCACAATGTTTCCTGATTAATTTAATCAGATCTACACAACTATCTCGATGTTTTACTCCTGTTAAAATTCTTATGGCTTTCTTCTGACATAGGAACAACTTTACTGACCCTGAGCCACTGCCCCATAACCAGATGCCATATAGGATATGTGGATGAAAAAATGAAAAATAAGAGCTGTTATTAATATAAGCTATCTTGACTAACTGAGGCTTTTACCATCGGAGTAGAAAAATAACTCTTGACAGCTTAGCAGTAACATTTGTTATTTGTTAGTCCTATGGTATACTATTAACCTACCACAGAAATAATGTCCCTCAATGATTTGTAAAATTACTGTCATGCAGGAATGGAGTTGTGAAACATTAACTATGATGACCACTTCTCTTTAATGTCCCTAATAAAATTCTAGTACAGTGTATTGCTCAGCACTGCAATTCTTAATAGGTCTATAAATACTCTTATTCTGGTGCAGACTATAATGTAAGTACAGGGAAATATTATCTCTTAACTAATTCCAGGATTATGATGTATGTATACAAGATACAAGATTAGACTTTAGCATCATTACCACAGCAGAAAAAGTAAATAAAAACGTAAGTTATAGAAGCAACTAGAACATGCAATATTTAAATAGTACTATAAGTGTTATAAACGTTCTTCATATTCAAGTTTATAGGTATCATAGCTTACTAAATTGCACAATAATAAAAGGTCTGTCAAAAGGAATGAAAAAATAAAATAATTTTGTGATACGTCATGTAGGATAACGAACATAGCACAGAAAATAAAAAAGGGATGTGGAACATATAGCTTTCTCTATCCTTAAAAAATTCAAGTATCAGTCAACAGCTTATTGCAGTAATGCTCATTTAGTTGTCCTAGCCTTACTCAAAGACACATAATTTGCAACCCAGGTTTGTGTATGAAACAAGTTGTTATAACTAACCTCCAGAGAATATATTGGATTTTTTTTTTTTAATTTAAATTTTAGTTCTTAGTGTAATACGAGGGCCATCCATAAAGTAAGTTTCCTTGGGGCCGTTTACACAACAAACAATTTCATAGAAATGTTTCTTGCATCAGATACAGCAAGTGTTCGGCTATTTTTCAACATATTCACCACCGGAATTGAGACATTTTTCATTCCGAGGGACCAACGTTTGAATACCTGTGTCGGAGAAGTCTGCCACCTGGTACTCTTTGTCTAAATATGGCAACCTTCTGTTCAGAATAAGATGTTAAAATAAAACCCAATTTAACTTAATAGGCTACATTAATACTTCACAGTCTTATATTCTAAATAAATGAAGCTTGGAAAACCAAATTGTCAGAAATTCTTCTCAATAGAGAGATAACATGCTGGGATTGACACCTGCAAGTTCAACCATAGCATACGCACTTGAAATGGGAAGAGAATCTTGTTTACATCCAACGTGAATGAAAGCTGAATAATTAATCAAGACCAACTTCAACATCTGTCTCTTACCCCAGACTGTACTTGGATGCACTTCACCTATACACTACCCTATGTATAACGTTCAGAGTCTTGAACTGTACAGTAGATTAGGGCAGTGAGCCAATGAGTATTTTTATACAGAAGATGTATACACTAAACAACATACAAAATTTTATGTAAAGCCAACCAAACTTACTGCAGGAAAAAACAAGGTAAACAATACCACAGGAAAGGATACCACTGATGCAAAATATCAAACATACTGGAAGTGATTTCATTTTGGAATTCACAGATAAATAATAATTACGCTTAGTCATAGGATGTTTCCACATCTAATTAGCTCATCAAAGGTTATGATACCTTCATTAGATTTTTTACATAATTTCTTGCAATCATAATCTAGCATTTTCTGTGTTACTAGCAAGCCCCAGGTTCTTAGATTCTAATGTAATGCATTGCTTTCCTGCTATTCTCTATACACCAGTGTTACTTCACTTTGCACCAATGAATAACATGCTTAAATTCTATACAATGTAAAGAAGACTGAATTCATATTTCTTAAGATTTAGAATTACATATACAGTGAACTCTCGATAAACCGGACTAAAGTGGGAGTTATGAAATGTTCGGCTTATGGAGAGTAAATTAGGAAATGGATTTAAGTAATGGAATTTCATGTTTAAGCTGCAATAACAAAATGTATGAGGCAGAACGTAATATTAACAAGAAAGAATAGCATTTCAGTTCTATATTGAAATTTCTAGTCAGAGTCTGAAATACACACACCGGCACATTATTAGTACAAGATTATGATTGATGTGGCACTGTGAGCATATTTTTCTGAGAAGATTTAGGCTGGAAAAACTGTAGGCTAATGTTCTTCTGTGTACACTTTTTTTCTGTTGCTTTTGAATAATTACTTATCTTGCAGTTCTGAAGTGACCATAGAATGGCTGTAGATCTGGGTCTGGATTGCCAAGAATTTGTCCGAGTTATCCAAAGTCCGGCATACTGAGGTCTGAATTATCGAGAGTTCACTATAATTATGTTGTTTTTTATAATCTAAAAAGACTCAAATAATTTTGTAAGCTTTCATGGCTGGAGTCTCACAGTTCCATGATCTTCTAGGCTATCGGGCGCTGGTCTTAGGTTTTCAAAACCTGACATTTTGCTCGTGTCTATGGCAAGCATTTTCACAGGTGTAGCTGAAGTTGTCTAGAAGACTTCTTGACTTCAAGACCAGTAGTCATCTAGATAACTTCAACAATGTCTCTGAAGAAGCCTGCCACAAACACGAGCAAAATGTCAGGATCTGAGAACCTAAAACCATGGCCCAACTGCCCATAACCCCATGTTAACCTGCTAAAAAGTTCTAATTCGGTGTAATGATTTATGAATTTTTGTTTTATCCCTTTTACGAGAAATTATTGAAACAGATCATTACAGCACATACCTTACTGTTGACGGTAATATGATTGGTTATTCAGTAGTGATACTGCTTTAAATAATAATGTGTTATTAAAAACTTACATGGTATTTCAGTTTCTCAATAATCCATGTGAAGATAAAGTAAAGTGATCCCTATAAAGTGGAGGCCAAGAGGGTTCCAGGAGATTGAGGCTCCCAGATTTTGGACATTTGGCACATGAAGGGGGTAAGGTTGTAAGCCTTATGTACCGGCCACCTTTACCCCCAGGATTGCTTCTAGTACTCATTTCTGTTAGAGGCTGAGTCGACCCCAGGGCCATAATGCCACCAGAAGGATTAGGTCAATTGAAAAATCTCAAAAACCTCATCGTGAATGGAACCCGCAACCTTCCAGTTTGTAGCGCAGTGCCTCAACTACTACGCTACAGTGTACCCCCCACGTGAAGATACCTAGATATAAATCTTCAACAAACAGTCCTCTGTAAGAGTAGAAGTGGATTGGAGTTGAACCAAAGTTTGTAAGCCTACTCCAAGTGTACTTTTCTACACATTATCAGATAGGTACATTTAACTCGACATGTACACTGAAGTATTCACAAACAGCACAAGTGTGTGAAGCTGTTCGGCGACAATTGTAAAAATACGTAGGCCTACACTCTACTGAAAGTAGGCTATTTCCAATAAAATGGAACACAATTTTTTGATGATCAATTACAAGGATGGGTGATATACACTCACGACGAAAAACACATTAAGTTAGTTTACTTTAAATTAGAATTTGTGGAAGCTATTCTTAACTTTGCTGGCCATTACTCCCAAGATTCTTGTTTGATTTTCTCTGGTCATTCACAAAATGATTAGAAACTGAGTAAATTTCCTGATTACATTATAACTTAGGGAAAATGGAAGAATCTGCTAGGCCTACACCCTAACTCCCCACTCTTACTTCCTAACAAGACCAGCCTGGGAGACATCTAGCGGTGACATTTGAACTAAGTTAGCAATGCCATCTATTATACAAAAGGTCAAACGAGGAAAAAAATTAAATAATTTATTTCTCCTTTCCTCTCTTCTTTTTCCTCCTGCGCTTTCTCCCTTTCTCTCACCTCTTCATCCTACCTAAGTTACCTATCTGAATCCTATTCCTGACCATAAATTTTACACATCGGCTGGTGTATGAACCTGGGATTACTAGCACCGTAGCTAACAGCCTTAACCACTACGCCACGACTGACTGCTGAGCAGTGAAGGGAAAATTCATCTACTTAAGTTTACAGAGCTTTAATAGGCCTACGTGAGAAATAGCCGATTTGTTACAAGGGTAACTTTTTTAATAATTGCAAAATATTATATTGGCTCTGAAAAGTGCCATTTAGGTGCAAGGGTTGTTTTTCATATTGGTACAATTAATAGCACACATGCAGTATAACATGTGGCAACAGTGAGCTGCATTACCAGCATTGAGCAATATGCAATTGTTCATTAGAAAATGGAATATTTCCAGAAAGACTGAAGCATGCTATTGTTAAGCCCCTCTTTAAAAAAGAAGCCCCTCTTTAAAAAAGGTGACAAAAATCTACCATCAAATTACAGACCTATATCGCTCTTAACCTCACTTTCAAAAGTTTTTGAAAAAGTCATGTACAATCACATAATACACTATCTTAATCTGAATGACATTCTTACTTCATCTCAGTTTGGATTTAGAAGTGGCATGTCCACTGAGAATGCTACATTTCAACTCACTACAGAAATACTGGAAGCGTTAGATAAAAAGAAATATGCTCTGGGAATTTTCTGCGACTTAGCTAAAGCGTTTGACTGTATAAATCATGAAATATTACTTCAAAAATTGGATCATTATGGGTTCGATAATTTAACACTTAAGTGGTTCAAATCATATCTTTCTGATAGAACTCAAAAAAGGTAATAATAAATGGAAATGAATCTAACTTAGGGGTTGTTAAGAATGGGGTACCTCAGGGATCAATACTAGGACCTTTGCTCTTTTTAATTTTCATTAATGACTTGCCCTATAACTTAAGTGACGAATCAAAGGTATTGCTCTTTGCAGATGATACTAGTGTACTTGTAACAGGAACGTCACAAGAACATTTATCAAGAATAGCTACAAAGGCTTTTCACGAGTTAAACACATGGTTTCTAGCTAATAAAATGACACTTAATATTGATAAGACCCATTTTATACAATTTAGGACAAAAAACAGATGTATCTCAAATCTTGAAATTAATTATGGAACACACATCATACAAGAAATTAGCAATGTAAAATTTTTAGGACTGCAAATTGACCAAAATCTTGACTGGAAGACACACATAGAAATGATAAGTCCAAAACTGAGTTCAGCGTGCTTTGCTTTAAGAATTTTGAATAATGTATTAAAACAGGATGCATTACTTATGGTATATTTTGCATATTTTCACTCGGTAATGAGGTACGGGATCATATTCTGGGGCAACTCTTTCCATAGGGAGAAAATATTTAGATTACAAAAGCGGGCAATAAGAATAATATGTGGAAAGAAAAAAAGGGAATCTTGTAAACCGCTATTTGAAAAATTAAAAGTCCTCACTCTTACAGGGGAGTATATGGGTGATTCTTCAAATACGGGAAAATTTGGAGTGTGTAAAATCCAAATTTTTTACTTTGTTTAAAAAATCTAAAAAAAATCACAAAAATACTTCAGGGGTTACTTGATTATAATATGACACCAGCAGAGCTTAAATGTTTATATTTTTATTTACCGTATTTTAATTTCTTTATTTTTTTAAAGCCATGTGGATGACATCCGTGTAGGCTACATGTGGATGGCAGAAGGCCACATTAATGACTAACTTTGGCAACAATCTGCTTTTCTTTATGTGATTTCATATTTTTCTCAGCATACTTCAGTTGATTTTGCATCAAATTTGCAAATTTGTGTGCGTACTCCGGAATTAATGTAATTTTAACGAGACTGTGTTTTTATGGTTTTGGGGGAGGGGGGAATCAAGCAGAAATTCATTTAATCAGTTTTAAGATCTTAAGTACAGGTCACAGACACCGCAAACACAATAGTATCCTACATTTTACATCTACATGACTTGAGAGTCATCCACATACCCCTTCATGAGACATGTGGATGACACAAATCAGGCATGTGGATGACAAAAAAGGAGTTTAAGTGGTCTCAGCAAGCCATTTCTAAACCTCTGTAGGCTCAACTTCAGTCAGGTACTTTGAATTGGAAGGTTTATCATAGTGCATAATCAAAATTAATTAATATTCACTTTCTGCCTACTTTCTAGAAGCCATGTTAATGATGGGGAATAAAAACGTTTTCCTTGAAAATGATACAAAGTCCTTTGTTAATCCCAAACTGTTTGTAAGCAAGCAAAATTCAACCTTACAATTCAACTACAAGCTGCCCTGTTGGCTTTCTAACACTGTTGCCAGTTTTACAAATTTCTCATTTCTGCAGAAAAAATTCCATTCTTTTCAGCCATGTGGATGACCAAAAACCCTTGGGACATTCTTTATGTTCATTAGGTGGGGTGACAATTTTATTTCATTTTATTTTTTAGAGGTTAATATTCTTCACCCATTCATACTCATTGACAGGAAAAAAGTTGAAAAGGAAATAACATTTTGTTTTGTGGAAAAATGCATTAGAATATACAAAACCGAGGTTTGGGACAGGGCATGTGGATGACATTTCATTGAATTAAATTCAATTTTGGAATATCAGAATTTAAAGTTAGTGACATTTCAAACTGATAGTTGTAGTATGGTAGTAGTAGAAACAAACTTTTATTTTAATTTTTTTTTAAAGTTGAATTTGAAGAGAAATATCACTCCGGAACGCAAATTTTCCCGTATTTGAAGAATCACCCATATATACTCTGTTATGTGTTAGCCTATGTAGTGAATAATAGGCTATTGATAAATTTCAAACTAATTTTAGTGTACATGGATGTACTACCAGAAACATGATCTACACAGACCAAATAACTCGTTAAAACTCTTTCAGAAGGGTGCTTATTATTCTGCAGTAGCCTACAGATATATAACAAGCTTCCAAACAACATTAAATTATTATGTATTCAAAGAAAGAGCAAACCTTTCAAAACAGCTGTCAAGGAATTTTTAATAACTCACACCTTCTACAATTTGGAGGAATATTTCCAGCTTGCAGTTTCTGTAGGCCTATATTATTGTTATAACATGCATGTATTTTTTGATCTGACGTGTTCTATATCCTTGAGCTCCGCTCAACACAGGATCTACAGGACGAGATATCTACATCTACAGCAGGTTGCGAGAAGAAAGGCTGAAGGCCAGGGGAAGTGAAGGCATGGCTAAGGGAAGATAGAGGAATCGGGCCATCGCCATGGCAGTGCACAGTGGAGAGTGGAGCGAGGGCCAAGGTGTAGTAGATATTCTTCCATTTCACCATAACGGGTTCCACTCTACTTAGAGTATGTAATATTTTATGAGATTAGCTCAAGGGGTCTTAAGTACCGGTAGAAGAGTTCCGAGCTGGTACTAGTATTATCGCCGCACTCAATTCGTTGACAGTTAACATCAAAGAAGTCGCCGCCGCTTGGAGTAGTTGCCATACTGCACAGTGTTAGTAAACAGAGCGGGAAGATGTAGATGCAGCAAAACACTTACGTGGCAATGACATTGAGCAATGAGAGAATTGGCAATACGGATTCAGTCAGCGGTTTCTTTTGAGAAAACCTTTTACAGTAACAACAAGCATTGTAATATGAGAACAAAGCGAGCCGCCCGTCAAAGTTATGAGTGAGGCGATAATAACAGTACTCAAAGACCCAAGGTTCATATAACCTTGATGTAAAACATAACCTCTCAAAAATGACACAACATTATCCACATTAACTCACAGCTATTAACATAACAGGGGGGAAACAAGGCTGGAAAAAGATTTAGAGAGGTAGACCTGACAGTCATACTTCTCAAAACCCTATCTAGTGCCTGTTTACATATTCAGCAGGGATAAAACGCATTCTCCTGTACTTATAGGTCAAGGTGCCCTGATTCGTATTTGTTAGTTCTAAACATAACCTGTGTTAAGACTGTAGTAGGGCGGTAATTGAAAGGGATAATTACGCTTTTTTCCGAGCAAAACATTTAAATCACATTTTCATGGATCTTATGAATGAATACACGTCATAGTACAAAATACACAGTCAATATTTACTAGGAACACGATTACGGTGCCATACTTTTCTTCTTTTTAACCTTATTAGGCCTGCTTAGTACACTAAGTTCTTTTTGTCCTACCTTTGACTTCTTCTCGAGTAATTCAATTTCATTGCAAGCTCATACAGGTATAAAGGTACTGTAATTGTATCTCCGCATGATGTAGCACAATTATTACGCAAACTTATTAATGGTTACCCATAACCGCGGGCAACAACATGAATGAAATAGCTGCCATATTTGATTGATTGACCTAATTTTTAACCCGTATTTTTTAATCGGTAATCGTATAAAATGATAATAATCTTTTAACCGCACCTGGAAGTTAAAAAAAAAGATTTAAGCAAACCAAAAAAATTTAAGGAATCATAATTTACATTGCTGTGATTTTGTGATGTTTAATATATGGAACAGTTCAAGGTCAAGCAAGGTCACCTAACATGTGGGAAAGGTCATCTACCCTGTCTACAAATATATTTTCGTAATATATATTTTTTAAATATAAATTTAGCCGGTCATCGGCCAATTTTCCTGAATTATTTGTCTTGTTTCACCGTTTGTTTACCTTGTTTTCCTTATAACTTACAAAACCCGTGCCAGAGACTGGATTCGAACCCACAGCCTCTTCACAATGGCTCCAAGACACCGCAGCGGATACCAGCGAACATAATACAAGCTCAGATAGTTTTCTTGGATTTCTCAATTGGAGGTTCATATTATTTACCTCAGCACAAACTCTTATCAGATATTAAAAGGTCCATAACTTAGTAAACTCCCTGTCATATTCATACCGGTACTCAGTGGCGGACGCAGAATTTTTTTTCGGGGGGGGGGGGATTTGAATAGGTAGAAAGAATACTAACAAAAATGAATTAACTTAAGTTACATATATAATTAGTTTATAAAACTGGCCACTTAGAGTCCATATAGGCCTATAGCCTTTTTTTCAAAATTTCGGGGGGGGGATATAACCCCCCTATTCCCCCCTTTGCGTCCGCCACTGCCGGTACTGATCACATATACTCAATGAATAAAATGTCATATGGCATTTGAATCGGAATGCATTAATTGAAATGCTGACATAAATTACTGCCCAGTGGCGATTATTCCATATAGGATGTGAGGATCATCCTACACTTCTTAATTGATCAACATAAATGTTTACTAGCATTCATTGTCAAAATTAAAACAATAAATTGACTAAACAGCGTTATTGTAGAGCAATCGGGAAGGAAGTTAGCGGTTCCTTTTTGAGCAGGTTGGTATTTGTGAGGACGTCCTCAGTCACTCACTGTTGATGTTACGTAGTCCATGCCGTTGTTAAAGCTCTTTGGCATGTGAAGGGGGAGGTGGGAAGAGAAAAGGCAGTGAGAAGCCAGTTTCATATGGACGAAGTTGAGGACGTCTTACAGTCCTTCCTCACATGTGTTTTGTGTTCCTCACGTTCGACAGCTTGTTTTCTAAGAGGGGAGTGATCATATTTTTATTAATATTTATTTATTTCATTTCTTGGTATATATTATAGGCCTAGCTATTATTAAACTTTACAGTGCTGTTTTATTTCAATATAAGTATTCCTGGAGTAATATCAAGTTTGATATCAACTATGAAAATTATAGCGGAATAGCTCATTTCCGTAAACGACAGTCTTCATACGTGGTTAAATCTTTTCATATTTTAGGATAAAGCTTTATTGTATTAAATTTACATCTCAGCCTTTATGTATTTTTTACGGCGACGCATACTTTTAGTCCCTGGTGAAGTGGAAGAAAAGACCTTACGGTCTTAACTTCTCCAGGTTAAATAAACTATTATTATTATTATTATTATTATTATTATTATTATTATTATTATTTATTATTATTATGTACGTCAATAGCAGTGAATGGGTTAATTCGCTCTCTCCACACCATCCTACACAACTAAAAAACCAGGAGTCGCCACTGTTACTGCCCTTTTCCAATTCGTTCCATTACAAGGTGTCACCACCAAACTATCCTAATCCCAAAGCAATTTCAATCTGCTCGGCACAAGCCCGTACTCTGCCCATACTATAGGTAGGGGAAGTATTTTTTTGACCCCGAAATCCAACGTCAAATTTTTAACATATACGTTTTGAGGCCCCCTGAATCCAAATATGCTATTTTCAGACACAAGTCTGTATGTGTGTCTGTGAACAGTCTAGCTCTAGAATGAAAAATTATACAGTATTAAAACAAAATTTTATATTGGGTTAAGTACTTTCTGGGGATGTGACATGAAGATTGGCAATGACTTTCTCTTACTTTTAATGCCAAGTTACTTTACATTATGCAAATCATTATTTTCTCGAAAACAGCTCTAACGATTTTGATTTTGTACATTAAGTGCTGTGGTTAAAAGATAAAACTTTTATTTGAAACTTTTTTTTTTTTAATTCTCTGAAGGTATGCAATTTATATAGAAACAGGTTAGATAAACCCAGTCTTGCCTGGTGAATCAAACGTTGTATCAAACAAGAGTAAGTACTCCTTGCAATATGGCCTCTAATTGTATATTAGAATGTGATGTGAGAAAGGTGTATTGCTCATGCGCGTCAGGGTAAAGAAAGTTATGCGAATGGAGTTTTATTTGGGCGAGTATCTGGTGATGAAATTCATTTGTAGAACCACTTTACTAAAAGAGAATGATACTTTTGCTGGCTACGACGATTTTGTTAAAATTTCCTACACCAATTCCGTAATGTGCATAACATATTTTATTATATGGATGTTATGTTATGTATTATAAACTTTTAGTTGGGTAGAGGAAGTTACAGGTTTCACATCAGATTTTAATTTCTACTGCATTCTAAGATTGTATATGAAACACTTTGTCTGCATGGCAATGGAAAAATTGAGTTGTTAATTAATGAAGTCTGTGGTGCTACATCCCATGGTGGGACAAGACCTACCACCCAACCACTGGGTCATCTACTATTTTTGGCTTCAACTTTGGGAGATAGCAGAATTTGGGAAGGGACCCGTGGTCAGCATGCTGACACCTATGTCCAATCCAGATCTCCCTACCAAAGAGGTACCTGAAAATTGAACCTGGGCCTGCTAATCCACAGTTAGCAGTGCTAAATACAAGGGAGATTCAAATGAAAACCGCAATTAATTTTTTACACTATTTTTCTGAAGGAAGAATGTTTCCTAGTATATTATTTTTCTACATAGTCCCCTCCCATTCAAAGCACTTATGCCATCGGATAGGAAGTGCTTCGATACCGCATGAGAAAAATTATTCTGGTTGACACTGTAGGCACTCATGCACCGGAGATTGGATGTCTTCATCAGACTTGAACTTCTGCTTTCCAAGGAGCTCCTTAAATGGACTAAAGTGTGGAAATCTGATGGTGCCAAACCTGGCAAGTATGGCAGATATGGGAGGCACTTGAAGCATATGTCGTCGATGGTTTTCATGGTTGCACGAGTAGCATGAGGAAGGGCGTTATCATGTTGAAGCAAAACACTTGCTCTCAGCAACCCCCTTTCACTTTGTCACTATCAGATTTCCAAACCTTTGGTCTGTTAAAGGATCTCCTTGGAAGGCAGAATTTCAAATCTGTTGAAGACGTTTGATCGATGGTGTAGGAGTGGCTACAGCCCTAGTAGCACAGATCGTTGGGCCAATGTTGGGGAATGATCGCCATGTTTCGTTGGTCAACGGTTATGAATGTCCGTCGGGGTTCCGTTGCCAAGGAGCGTTTTATCCAACCAATTGCCAACTGTAGCCAACCAATATACAACAAAATCCCAACAGTTGAGAGACATCTATTAGGTAATGGTGGAACTACTACGCAGCGCAGCGCAGAGACATCTGGCGGAAATACTAGAAGCACACAAAATTTAATTTTTTATTTTCCCTTTCATCCCTTTTCTCCTCTTTTCCCTATTAACTCCCTTCTCTCCTTCACCCTACCTACCTATTCCTATCGTATAAAATTCGCACCTATGGGGATTCGATCTCGGAACCGCTAACGTTATAGTCTACCGCTTTAACCACTACGCTATTAGTGATCGTTGAAATAAAAATCGAGAATTCTTCTAGCCTATTTACTACAGAGATGTGTAATACATGATAAATAGTTAGAAGGATATACATCTCGTATTTTGAATATTTGATGTGAATATATGATAACGTTATTTTCAGAGAACAAATAAAGAGCCCTAATATTAATAGAAGTAAAAACACCATTCGGATTCTTCAACATATCAAGATGGCGAATAACTGTTGTATCTTCATCGTCTTCGTGATGACCCGAACTACGCCGGAAATTGCCGAAGACTGGCAGGAAGAGGTGGAGAAGTAAATTTTTAGCATGTAACGCACACAAAGAGCTCGAATAATTAATGGATTAAAACTGTTTTATTTTATAGGAAATGAAAATTTAACGCTTATAATGTTATTTCAACACTTTTTAATTTTAACATAAATGCGATTAAATTCCAACGAAATGTATTGTTGGGCCAGCCATCCTGTTGGTTGGTAACGCCAACGGAGGCTTAGCCAACGAAATGTATTGTTGGGCCAACAGCCCTATTGGTTGGAAAAGCCAACAGTAGGAGGAGAGGGCGCGCCAACCAATAAATCCGTTGGCAAAACCGAGGAAATTACAACCAACGTTTTCCCAACATATCCCTTCCATGCCAACCAAATCCCTCCGTTGGGCCAACGAAGTGTGCTACTAGGGAGCGTCAACCAAAATAATTTTTCTCATGTGGTATCAAAGCTCTTCTTATCCAATGGCATAAGTGCATTGAACTGGGAGGGGACTATGTAGAATATAATGTACAAGCAAACATTCTTCCTGCAGTAAAATAGCGAAACAAAAAAATTAATTGCAGTTTTCATTTGATTCTCCCTCGTACTAGACCATGCAGGTAGTCAAACCATGGAGTAGGTTTAGACTATGATGTAAAGGTTTTCTAGACCATGAAGCATTTTCAAATTATAGAGAAGTTAATAACTAATTACGTAAAAATTTAATTAAATAGCAAGCACATTAAAGCACTCACTGCTTTACTAATCTTTTCGTATATTACCTAGTGCATGTCTCAAAAAGTTTTCTCCTCAACATCAGCTAAGTTCTTACTGCCGAACTTCCACTGTTTCTACTGCCAAACTTCCATTGCCTGGAAATACAGAATTATTAAGGAAAATCGGGATGTAGGGAGGATGAATGTGAAATACTGAAGTTGGTAAGTAGGTCATGGAAACTATTTTTATTTTGCAAAAATGTTCCAACACAGAAAATTATATATATTTGAAAGAGCATTCTATAAACTTCTTAATGTTGCCACTACATGGAATCTAAATCTCCAGTAAGGACAAAATAAATATGAAATTTTAAAATCATTGTGTTATTCTTGTATGTACAACCTGTATGAAAGCATTTGTACTGTACATCAGTTTAATGTCCTTCAAAGTAATCTCCTAGGTTCTTCAAGGGTCTTTGCCAATGATGGGAAACACAGAAAATACCATCAACTGCATGAGTGTCTTGAATTATTTAAGACAGATTTTTTTCTCTCTCTTTCTTTATTTTCTTCCCTCTTTCAAAATTCAGCTGTCTTTATACTCCTTTAAGCTTCGACGCCATATCAGGAGTTCAGGATCTGTGTCTATACAGTAGGTCATGAAACCTGATTGTCAATTATTTTCTATTGGTGTATTTTATAGAGTAAATTTCAACTGATATTAATGGATATATTAACTGGATATGATATTGGATATAGGATATGATATAGCAAGGTTGATTCATGATATGTTAATATACAATTTGACATTTGCCTTTATGACTGGGAAAACCAAGAAAAACCCCATGTCAAATTGGCCGGCCATGGGATTTGAACCGGGGACCTCCTGAATTTTAGACAGTTGTACAGTATGAAACAATGATTTTCAAGTGTCATGCTTATCTTTTTATCTTACTGGAGATTACAATATTCATATCCCATGTGATGGTGACATTTCAAACCTTCTTGTGGCATACTTCCAAATGTATACAGTAAAATTCCTGTACTGTAGTGTTTTCTGTAAACTAAAAATAGTTGCCCCATGACTTATGAATCAATTGTCATAGATATTAGAGGATGACAGAAGCGTTGGTTTAGCCATTTCTGGTAAAAAAAAAAACATGCTATTTCTGGATTTTATTGCAAACAAATCCAGCGTATCCTATGCCATTTAGGTGTTGCTGATGCCATATTTAAAGTACCATACAGTCCATAAAGTCCCAGTGCAAGCAAACTTTAATCGCTTGTTTTCTAGTTTCAATTTTCATGTTATTTAGTCAAATTCAAAATTTATCTTCTCCCATAAAAATATAGTGCTCTGACATTTTTTCACAATAAACTTAGCAATACAGACTTTAGTTATTTTTTATTTAGTATCACATTATGTCAATTTTTTCAACTTTCCATTTTCCTATGTAAAGTATTTTTTAAAAACAAAGACTATAAACAAGGTCATCTAATCTATAAGTAATTTTGTGAAGCAACCATCCATGTATGTTACATTAAACATTTAGAATCATCTTCATCTATAATAATAAGAGGAAGTGTTTGTCTATGTGCGATGCCCAGCGAAATCTACAGCGATCTCTATAGAGATCTGAAATTTTAAACATAGATGGATTGAAGGGTGGCTGAATGCACCTCGAAACCGGATTTTTAATTTTTGCTTTTGTTTGCGAATAATGAGTGAAAAACTGACAGAAAACGTGAATTTTTTGTGCTTGTGAAGCATCAGTTTTTGGTAATTCATTTCATTTGTCAAATCAATTGAAAGTGGCTTTTTCTTTTTTTGTGATAACTTGGAAATAAAAGCATCAATGTATTGCTTGGAATTATTGATAGTTTTGATTCTATGAGCTCACCCTGGTCGATTCGTTTATTTATAATGTCAAATACAATATAGGTGCTTTCTAATTGTGAAATGTAAACCAAACAACTGTTTCATTGTAATTAATTATTAACTGTTTAGCTTATGAATGTGTTAATAAATATAATGTTTTAATTATTTTGCTCTTAATTTTTAAACTTTGAATTGATTATCCTGGGCGAAGCCATGGAGACGTGCTAGTTACTTTAATAATAGCCATAGATAGATTTCAATTTATATTTATTTATAAAGTAAATAAAATTAATTAATATCTTAGAAACAAATTGAGATATTAAATTTAAATTTGAAACTGTAATTTTTGTTCAGGTTTTAATTAAGAGTGTCAAATATCAAGTTTATAGCACAAATTGTTTAGAAAATCACATTTCGGTCATCCCTTAAAGGTAATCTACAGGACTGGCTTACACAAATAGGAACATGGATTTTTTTTTTATTTCAGTCTAATGATTCTACATTACCTATAAGCTGGTAAGACAAAAGGGAATCTACTGGATTGGCTTACACAAATAGGAACAAGGGTTTTTTTTTATTTCAGTCTATTGAATCTACATTATCTACAAGCTGGTAAGACAAAAGGGAAATCTAATAATCATACAGAATGTTTGCGGGACTCACAGTGAAGAGGTCAAATTATAAAATCCTTATTTTATCACTCAACTTCACTTTTAAGTGTTTACTTACAAGTAACGCGTTTCACAAGCAACTTACTTGCATCCTCAGTGGACCTCATCTGAGGATGCAAGCAAGTCACTTGTGAAATGCGTTACGTGTAAGTAAAGACTTAAAAGTGAAGTTGAGTGATAAAATAAGGTTTTATAGAAGGGAATCTACTGGATTGGCATACAGAATTGGGAACAAGGGGTTCTTATTCCAATGTACTGATTCTACATTATCTATAAGCTGGTAAGACAAAAGGAATCTACTGGATTGGCTTACACAAATAGGAACAAGGTTTTTTTTTATTTCAATCTACTGATTCTACATTACCTACAAGCTGGTAAGACAAAAGGGAATCTACTGGATTGGCTTACACAAATAGGAAAAAAGGGGTTTTTATTTCAAATCTACTGATTCTACCATGCCTATAAACTGGTAAGAGAAAACGAAACAAAAACAACAACAAAATATATATAAAAACCATCACCTCTTATTTATTAACAATGGCAATTTGGGAGACGGAATACTTTACATTAGGTATACAAAACTTGTACTGCTCTGAAAGTTATCAGTTAATAATACATTTTAAACAATTATTGTCAACATCTGTACAAAACAAGACACAATTTCATTATTCAGCTTAAGGTAGTTAGGCCTCATGTACGTACCACCAACAAGCAACATAATATTCAATAAAATCAACTTCTGATAATTTCTCTATTATAGTATTCTTTACAGTACCGGTGTATAATAAATAACACTACAGTATATGGACAATGTTCTTTGAGATCTTGTCCATGGCGTGAGAAGAATTAAAATCATTAAATTCAACAGATAGCTTATGAAGATAAAATCATGTATTTTTTTGTTTTATAATAAGTTTTTTATGTAAGAAATACTTTTATGTATGACCTGATAAAACAATAATTACATGTTCTCTATTAACTTCCTATAATAAGTAAGAGTTAAAATTTTTAATGATAAATAAATAAAACAATATTAGTCCTCTTATATTTTAAACAAATCCAGGGTCTATTAAGCTGTTGAGAGCTGGAATTTTCTGCTAGTTGGTGGTAAGTGAAATATCATTTTAACGCATTTGATTTCTTTCTGTTTACAGTTGAGGCTGTGAACCTCTCCATGATTGTTGAGCACCTCCAAAGTTCATGTGAGCATAGCCAGTAGAATAGCCTACACTGCCATAAAGCTCAGATCCAGGGGACTGGCTACCCTGTAATGCAGATAACATTTTCAAGATACTGCTAGAAAAAGCAATCTCCCTCTCTACACCATTTCAAAAGAGAAGAAATTACAGTAATAACCAGGGCCCGGATTCTGATGACCTAAAATGTTTGAAAAATGACCTATAAAATGACCCTAAATTTTAAAGAAAATGACTTAAAAATTATAAAAAATGACCTAAAAACTGAAATTTTATTTATACAAAATTATTATTGTACACTCAAAGTTAGAGACTAGTTTGTACATAATTGTAAAAACTGTAAATAACTGAAATGTTATGAATGTTCTTTTCTCATGGAAATTTATACTGGCACTGAGGCACTGGCGAGTCAAAATTTGGCATTTCCTTTTGTGGTCTGCCGGATTATATTGTTGTTTATTGAGGGTAAACAGTAGTTTGCATTCTCAAATCCAAGCAGGTGGCAGACTCTGGTGCCAAGTCAATCTAATAACAATAGTAATATAATACAAAATTTTGGCGTTTCTTTGATTCTCATTTCCGACTGAGACATGTCAACACTTTAACGCCGAATTTTTCCTTCTTGCATTAAACAAACAACACTTCAAAGACAGCACCGCTGTCAACGAAAAAAAAAGTTTATACACTCAATGTAAATACATGAAAATGACTAAATAAGGAAGCAAATGACACGAAAATGACAAAATAATGACCCAAAACTGAAATAAATGTCCTAAAAATATAAAATTGCATAGAATAACAAAAAATAACCCAATAAAAATGTATTTCTATAATCTAGAGGCCATGATTAGGATTTATCTACAAGTTGGCAATGTCTATGCAGCATCAATAAAAAAATGACATGTCATTGGAATCCGGGCCCTGGTAATAACTCTTCATCACTGTTTTGAATATGCCAGAATCTTGTCCATGTTTGAAAATTTAGTTTTCTGTCTAAAATACAATTTGAATGATAGCTGGGGCACACAAAAGAGATTCTTGAAAACCATTATTTATGAAATTTAAATCTTAACCCTCCTTGCAAATATATTTTGTCTCTAATTACGTTCTATGCGAATAATCAAAGTAAATTTACCAAGAATAATGAAATTCATAACATCAATACTAGACACAAACTTTATTTTTATTTGCCTTCAGCTTCATTAACCTGTTGTCAAAAAGGTGTTTATTATGAATTCATTAAACCATTTGTTTTTTTAATGAAATGAAAGCATTATCAGGAAGTTATCATTCAAAACCGTTAGGAAATATATATATGTGAACATGCATTTTATTCAGTAGGTGAGTATATTAATGATTCTCAGCATTAGTAAGCTAGTAATTATATACTAACGATATATTTGCGAGAACGAAGACTGAGTAAATTTATCTGATGAATTTAATTTAATTTAATTTAATTGGGAAACACAATGAAGGAGTCTGACAATGGGAGGAAAGGTCCTCTTGAAAGCTGGCTAACTAGTAAGTTAGTTATTTTAATGAAGTAGTGAGTGTTATTGGCGATAATGTGTTTTATCTGATGAAACTCATAATCTTGAGTAGAATTTATTAAGATTATTCCATGAATAAACTGTAATGGATTTTGTAAATAATAATAATTTTCCTACTTTGTTGTCAATTTTATGTCAGCCGTAAGATCACAGTATACTAGGTGAATGATAAGTCACGAATTGATTCGATGTATCAATCCGAGTTCCCAATGCTACCAATAGTGCGCATCAAAAGATGGAGGGCATTGTGGTAGTTCCTTACATCAAAACGCTATAAACCACACAAACTGGCTTGCATCGAATCGAAATTGTCTTTTTAATCAATGGACATTATATTATTTCAATTTCCAAACAAGTTATGTTGTATAAAATAATGTGTTTTCATTCTGCTCAACTGGCAGCGTGTGACGCATGTTGATGCCTTACGTATCCAGTAACGAGCTGATGTTTTATAAAATAAAATTGCATCCTTGTGATCTGAGGAAGGATATTATAAGATAAATGATCTTGATTGGTCTATATCCGAGGGAATGCTAAACATTATCGGTCAATCAAACACGTGACATATGAGTGGAATAGTCTCATCAATCATGTTCTTACTCAGAAAATGCAAAATAGGTTTTATGTTTTATATTTGCTATTTATTGCACTCTTTAATTTGCACAGGTATATTAATTCCTCTTTGTAAAGGAAATTCACCTCCCATTCATGGGGATACAAAAGATTTCAAACAGAATTTCAGGAATTCAATAGACTCTTCAAAGCAGAACACATGCATAGAAAACATCCAACAACAAAAAAGGTAGCTACAAAATATACTGTTGGGATTATGACAAGGTTTACATTGGATAGACAAGAAAGGATCATAAAAAAGGATTCGAATAACATTTTACAGACACCAAATTCCAACAAACAGATAAGTCAGCTTTAGCAGCACATAGATAGATAGAAGATAGAAAAGGAAGTCAAACTACTCAAATAGGTAGAAAAGCCACAAGAGTTAATAATCTGAGAGAAAGTATCCATCCAGGAAGAGAAAACGAACAAACATAGGTTAAAGAATTCTGAAATACAAGAAGAAGTACATTCGTCCACCACCAAAGCGACTACAAAACATCCAGCAGATGAGATTAGCTGAGGTAGAGAACAGCTTGTGAAACATATCCTAAGGTATTAATCCTTAAGTGAAGATACTTCCGTGATACTTTAACAATCTATTCTTTATCCTGTTTTACCTTTCCAATAGAGATAATTTCATCATTGTTCACTAGAAATAGTCAAAATTATAAAAACACTTTTTGCTCCACTTACGTCACTTTATAAAATAGGACTAGTTTTGGGAAGTTTCCTCCCATCCTAGGCTGGTAGTTGACATAAGTGGAGCAAAAATTGTTTTTATAATTTCGACTTAGTGATTCAGTATGCTGTACTGTCTACATTACCTCCATTTTAATTTATTTTCCTTCATTAATGTTAGCTAAGTAATTATTAACACTATTATACGCGGGGAATCACAATGAAGTAATCAAATATTACAAAAAAGATTGCTATGGAGCACTCAACTTTACTAATTTACATGTACTTACACATGACGCGTTTCACAAGCATCTTGCTTGTATCCTCATTGGACCTCATTTGAGGATACAAGCAAGATGCTTGTGAAACGCTCATGTGTAAGTACATGTAAATTAGTGAAGTTGAGTGCTCCATAGCAATCTTTTTTGTAATAGCTAAGTAATTGTTTAAAACTTCCAAACATTTAGTGGATTTCAAACAATCTAAATACCGGTACATCCGTACAAGTCCTAAAGGAGGACATCATCACTGCAGCACCTCTCTTGTCACCAAAACAAAATTTTCTCCACCGAAAATGATGGTCATAAGGATACATAGATGAGCTTGTATTTTATGCATGTTCATGCAGAACTGGAGTTAGTTTAAGCCAGAAGTTACATTATATTTATTACAGCAAACTCCCAATTATCCGTGTTAAGTGGGACCATGAGGCACGACTAATTGAAAAACATCTAGATTTGTCATAATGCTCTTATACTCTGAGTTTTCAATAACAATAGTAGTATACATGTGTATATATAAATTTTAAGACTCTGCGAACGGAATACAGGCATAACCAAGTGCAAGATTTTTTTAATTTCCTGCACTTTATGTTGCCATATTGTGCAAAGAGAATGAAACTTAGGTTTTCTGAAAGCCATGTAACATTATGACAAAGTAAAGTGGAGGAAATGCAAACCAAGTTCGGAAAATTTAAAAACCCAGTTATATCCATATTCCTTCTCGCAAAGGGTTAAAAAGGGAAGAAGAACCTTGTATGGATAATCCACACACCAGATAATCTGCCCAAGGATAATTGGAAGTTTGCTGTAATTAATAGAATAGTTAAATAATGAATTTTATTTTGAGAAAGGTAATTAAGAACAGTGATTACATACCTGTAAAAACCTATTCAGTTCTTCTTGTGTGTCAAAAATCATGACAACAAATGGGGAACCAGGAACCAGTTCTCCAGCCCACTTGACCTCCACTCGATAATCTCCAGGCTCTGTGGGATCAAATTTGCAAAGGATTGTGCGGTCCTTCTGACTTTCACGTTGCATTTCCACACGGAAAGCACCTGCAAAAATGATCAGTGTTAAAAGATCCAAAAACCTTACAAGATAATTATGCACAAACCAAACAGATTTTAAATGCCATGTCTCAGTATTGATCAACACAAACCTTTAGGTCCTCTGATTCGAACCGTAAGCTGTCCAGCTCCAGCACCACGGGTATCACAGATGAAACGAGATTGAAATGTGGCCAGAACTCCGTGCTCTATTCCTGGACCATATACACGCACTTTACTGGGATCGGGGGCACCAGCAACTCGTAAATTGAAGGGGCTGCCTGGTACATGATCACCTACAAGAAAAGAAGAAATTCATGATGTCTATTTTTATACAATGTTATGAATCTCTTTGGTAGGAAGGCAGGAGAATTAAATGTCATGCATGAATGAACTGCTTGTGTCCTGAAAAAATAAATATATAAGAGGAATTTTGATACACAGAACTTCACTTCATTTAAACTGCAGTCAGATCAGTTTAAATTCTGAAATGTTGTGTGTCAAAATCCATCTTAATATTATTTTTTCATAACAATTTCACTGTATAAACTTCTGATAAAATTTATAAACATAATGTGAATTGACTAACACACTTGTTACTCCAATTACCAAATTTTTGATACTACCAATATATGTTATAACTTCACTGTGATAGTTCCATCATAGCTTTTCAAAAAAATTATGAAAAAATGTTAATGTCAGCAAAGCTGACCTTTACCAATGGCAGTTCATCATAACCCCCTGCATGAGAGTCAGGGTTGGCATTTTCCCGTCCAAAACTAATTTTTACCATCCAAGTGAGAAAAACTGGTAAATACCGGGCAAATGTGGGAAAAACTTGAAAACATTATGATATGTTAACAAATTCCAACTTGATGGATTATAATCTTATTCCAAAACATTTCTGTGTAATTTCTTGAGAAATAGTTTTAAAACAAATGTCAAAATTATAATGTAATAATATCAAGCTTTGTGATTCCATTTTGAAATAAATAAACCTTCAGAAATATTTACTTTTATTGTTGTTTTATAGACACCCCTTTTGGTGTCATGCGTCGATATGATCGGTATTGCACTCACTGTCTGCTGAGTGTACTGATTCTACCAGCTCAAGAGTGCCATATGGCTTTCTATACAAAATGCAAAGTTGTTGAAAACATACAAAAAGGACGAACTTTTGCCCTCTGGTAGATAATTTTTCTATGTACAATAACAACTTTAGAAACAGTTCTCCAGCAAACAGTCTGGTGTTGAAAGGGTTAAGAGTAGGGTGAGTGGTCAGTAAATAGTATGACTTGGTGCTACAGTACATACCTCCATATTTGATTGTAAGAGCATGTCGCCCTGCTTCTTGAGGTTTAACATTGAGCGTGAACGTGCCATCACCATGGTCATACAATTCACAGTATGCCACTTTGTGTGGACCCACACAATGTGCAGTCAGTTCTCCTAAGATAAAATAAAATACAATAGTTATGATTAGATTCTTACTTATAATTTTTCATACAAATCTTGTTTAACCTTTTCAGAGCTGAATTCATATAATGATATAAGTAATCATCATGTGAAAACACCAGTGGAGTCTAATTTTAAAATTGATGAAAATTTCAACAGAATAGCTGGTTCTCATAAATTACAATCATAATACCATATATACCCAAATACTACCCGCCCCTGAATAATACCCAATTTTTTTTAAAGGAAAATTTAAAAACAAATCTAAAGGCCCATATATAAAATTATTTTGCCAGATTTATTCTTAATTAGACAGTTATAATTAACATTACATATCATAAAATAATTAAATATGGTACGCTAAATTCTAATTAAAAAAATAATGTGCACAATAACAGCCAGCCGAAATCTTGCCCCCTTATACTCGCAGTGTAAAATTTTCAATAACAACACTCTTCATTCATGAATCCAGCTGTGCAGTGGGAATCCACATGCGATGATGTGTGTATGACCTGGTCCACCCCAAGGTCAAAGTCATGTGGGAATTCACTAAACTTTCCCTGAATTAGTGGTTGTTCTGCTTGTACTGCACTGTTCCTTGCTTGGCATCTCTACGCGTAAAGCTTTGTTTCATGACGGACCATGTGCACAAGAAAGCATCTTCTTTGTCTCATTTTATTTTCATTACAGCTTTGATACTATTATACTATCCTGTGATGCTACTACAAAACATTGTGCTATATTGAGCTGATATGGTACAAAAAGTCGCAATTCAGACGAGAGGAGTCCAGTATTCAAATAATACCCACACCCCAGTTTTTCGTCCGCAATTTAAAAAAATTAATAAATATATATATGCGGGTAGTATTAGAGTATATACGATATATGGATACAAATCCTAATATTTCAATATTTTATATAAAGCATCTACTATTCTAATATAGTATCTCTGCTTTATACAGTTCTTTTAGGTGATGGATTTATATGTCAGCAGTACTGAAAAGGTTCAAGTATTAGCAATTTTGTTCCTTAAAATCTAAAATCTCTGGAACATAACAGAAGTTATAGAAATGAAGTATACTGAACAAAATGGTGTTACCAAACTTACCTGGCCCAGCACGCCTTGTATCGATGAAACTTCTGATTTCCTTGCCAACAGTACCAACACGCAGACCATCACCAGAACACACAACTCTACTAGCATCTGCCACTGCAGTTACTGCAACCTTTAATGGGCAACCCTTCACTTGTCTGTAAATAAAAGTAATATAATTATATTTTATTATCATTCTTAACATAATCTTTGATCTGAAAATACCTACTCTACATGCTTTACCACTATTGAATACATTAAAAATTCCACCTTCATTTTATCAATATTAATATTACTAGGGAAATAGCACAGTTAAGTGTTGAAATCTATAGCAAGATTGAGTATGGGAATATACAAAATAACTTCACTATTAGGTATATTTACCCAGGACAATTGTTTCTACAGGTATCCCAATCATTATCGACTCAGAATCAGCTGATGAAACAACTGTTCTGGGTAAATATATGTAATAGTGAACCTCGTATGTATATTTCCATACTCAATCTTGATTCAGAGTCGGAATATTACTCATGTACCTTCAAAATATTTTAATTCAGATTTCAGTGATTTAAACTGGCAATTTGGAGTGATGTTTATTGTGGAATAAAATATTTAAACTTTTCTTGTGTACAGCCTTTGCTTGGATAGTAGTGTTCTTTTACTACAGATAATAGTAAATTCTGTCAAATGCGTAATTTACTTAAAAAAAGAAAACTCACTGACTGATAGTGCTCACCTATTTAAAATTGCTACCCACCCCCACTGTTTACAGACAAATCCATATGCTGAATAAACATCTTACACTGATACAAACTGCTAGAGGTAAATTTCACATACCTATCTGACCACATAACATTCAAGAGGTAAGCTCCAGGTACTGTAGGTGTATATGTGGCTCTGTACACACTGTTGCCCAGGTTTTGCAGCTGAACTTTGATGTCTGCTTTCATACCTGTCAGAGTTACTTCTGGTAATCCTGAAAGGAAAAAAAATCATGAATACTTCAATGAATATTTAAAAATGCACAGAATTGTTTACATCATTATTAAAAAAGTAATGTAAGAATTAAAACTTTTCTGGTGAATTTTGCAAATAATTAATTCTAGTACTTCACACAAGCATTCAGCAATCCATTAACTTCCAACAAATGTTAGGAAACCCCTTGATTATTGACTATTTACCAAGAGCTTGTGTGAAATGAAACTGACCTGGGAGTAAGTACGAGAATTAGTTATTAAAAAGTGTAACTCTGAAAAATGAAAGTTTTTAAATATTTCAATATCACATGCTCAATATCAAGATTTAAAATAATACCGAAAACATTTATGTATCTTCCTTTGACACTAGATATTGTGTTACAAACATGCAGATATTATGTAATAAACAAGTTGTGGGAAATGAAGATTAACATTTTAAAAAGGGTCGTGTAATCAATGATACCAAATCTTATTTTTAAATTTCAACTATTTATATGCTGTAATGTTAAACAAACAGAATTATTTTTACTTTAAGGCGCCACCTGAATGAGCACATGGTCATGGTCGAGGGCAGTTTAGAAATAGCATAAGTGCATAAATATATATATCAATGGCTTTTAATTAATTTATTTATTTATTTATTTATTTATTTATTCACACCTTGAATACAATCCCTGAGCATAATGCTCATGATGGGATATGGCAACTCAGAACAAATGCTACAACAAATATATTGACGGCTTAGTGCACAAATGTGTTAAGTACAATTCTTTAGTTTTTAGTAAATCAATTTTAATACCTAATTATCACAAAATAATAAATGAACATCAATTGGAAAGAGGGAAAAAATTGCTGTGTTGCTAGAAAACTTTTGTTGACAACTGAACAAACACCAATAACGAAAGTCAACACCAACAGGCAATGACATTAATTGTTTGCATTATCAATTGAACAGTGACATACATAACTATAACAGTAGAAATAGACACAACATGAGAACTCAACAACTAAGCCACAGCAGAGCACAAAAAAATTTTCACTTCATTATACAATACATTACAATACATTACCAGTGGAAATAAAACAATTACCATGTACTGTAATCTGTTTAAAAATAAAATAAATTATATTTAAAAAACAGGATGTTATTATATGGTAGATGACTTTTTAGCAATTTTTTAAAAATTAATTCAAAATTTATACAATCTCACAAAATTATCTACAACCAACAAATTATTTACTGATGATGCAGTCTTGTATCAGAGGTGGTAGAGGTTAGATGCTTTATGTGGAATTCGCTGCAATACGGAGACGATGGGCATTGACCTCGCTACTTACCGCGCGAGAATCGGGCTACACGGTAGATTCAAACCCGAATTATTCATCAAAAGTGATCAGACAAATGGTTCCGCGGCTAACACTTGGTTCTTTGGAGTAATCATAGCAATACTGCTATTAATTGGTGGCATTGAAGCTAACCCTGGCCCACCTAACAAGAAAAGTGGAAATAGTGCAGAGAGTGAAAGTGCTGCCTCGGTAGCGGAATTACTTGCAAAACTGGACGAGAAGATTAATGAAAAATTCGACGAAGTAAACTTTAAGTTGGATGCAGTAAGGGATTGGTACACCAGTATGATGGAAGACTACAATGAATTAAGAAAAGAGGTCGCCGCGCTAAAAGAGGTGAAAAGGACAACACAAAAGCTGGATGAAGAGTCAAGGAGGAAAAACATTATCATCTTCGGGACGAAGGAAAGTAACCACGAGAGAAGGGTGGATACATGCGACTTTGTGCTGAGTCTCTTTGCCAAGAAGCTACACGTGGAACTTTCCGATCTTCATCTCGAGAACGTATACCGCTTAGGGAAAGGAAAAAATCGTCCCATACTAGTGAGGTTCAATAGTATGATTACAAAAGATAAAGTGATGAACAGGGCGAGGTCGTTGAAGGGGTCGGGAGTGAGAATAGCTCAAGATTTCAGTCGTGAAATAAGGGCCAAGAGAAAAGAATTACTTCCTTACATGAAGCAGGCTCGGAAAGAGGGAAGATTTGCAACTCCAGTGAAAGACAAGCTTCGCATTGATCAGAACCTGGTTGACACTGATTACTGCAAGAAAAATATAGTCCTGAACAGCGAGAATCATGGTCAAGGGCTTGCCCCTAAAAGGCAGACCAGCAGGGACATAAACTCCCAAAAATTAATAACTGGGAATGCAGCGTGCTCAGCGAAGCAGGAAACAGGTAGCCAAAGCAGAGAAATAATTAGCCAGCACATTCCCGAGTGGACGGCACCTAGCATGCAGAGTTTATCGCACTTACAAAGTCAGCACCCTTCGTCAGCTGTCACCAATGCACGCGACCAAAGTAGAGGGATATCACCGAAGAGAGGAGAAACGACTGATAGGAAGGCTCGTGACGCAAGTCAACAAGAGAACTTTCGCGATAATAATAACTTCGTTTCATCTCCTCAAGATAGTTCAGTTTATTTGCGTAGAGGTAGATCACGCAGTGCAACCCAGCCATATAGTTTGAGAAATTTGACGACTGTATTAGACACCTTATCAGATAAAACGAAGAAATAAGATCAATGCTTGAGGAAGGGTCGTGGAGTGTTTTACTAGAACTATGAATCCAAAGGTTTCTTAACTTTCTAAAACTATTTGTTGTATACATGAGGGTTACATTATTATGACATATCTATTCCATTACAGGTCAATATAAGGGTAGGAGAGTGCAAGGTAAGTAAGGGTGTTCAATTAAGGAAAATAAATCATGAACCGACGAGGTGCGCTCACTGGTGAGACCCCTGCTAAGAAAGCCTTTACACAACAATAATTAAATTTCCCGGATCCGTAAGGTTGCAAAGTCATCTTCGAGCTCAGTAAATTATGAGAAGCATTTATTTGTTTCTTCTTATTATTATTATTATTTTAATTCCAACAAATAGTCTTCTTAAAATAATTTCTTAAAAATCATGGGAAAAAGATGTGAAGGAGGAGAGAACAATAACTTCAGTTAATTAATACAACATTCTAATCTACCAATTTGTAGAGCAACAATTACAGTTTAAATTTAAGTACACAGGCAATATTAAGAGAGAACAGCTGAGTTGTAGCGAGGAGAAGCAAAGTCATCATTTCTGTTTAGAACAGTGTTACATTACAGAGCTAATAAACATATTTAACCACCAAGCTTGCAATTTTATGTAGGATACTTGTCTGTACAGAATACCTCACTTGGCGATAAACTTCTTGTAACGCCAAGGAGGTAACTTACTTGATACAAGAATAAATTACAATTACAATTACTGATGATGCCCTAGAATTTTTTCTAAAATTCTTCATTTTCAGGTACTGGCATATGTATGTTAATATTATGTATGTGTGTATGTGTGAGAGAACAATATGTATTGCACACTGACGTGTTCTATAACATATGTATTGATCAATGGATGAATAAAATACTAATACTAATACATTGCAATGAGTTTAGAACACTGTACCTGGTCCTGCTTGTGATCCATCTATTGTGAATTCTGCTTCTTCATGGCATTTTGCACCTGCAAGACCTCTTCCAGTAAGTACAACTCTTACTGGACCACTCGCTCCTGATCCTCCATCTGCGATACCTAGGATTGGAGAACGTGGCAGGGGGAATCCACCATACTGAAGATACACAAGATGTTCCCCTGCTGTACGAGGTGTAAGAAGAAGTCTCACTCTTGTACTAGAGGTTGGTTCAACAGCTATGGGTACAGAATTTCCTGATGGACCTCGACATTCTGCTGTCATTTGTCCTGGGAAAAAAAATTTGTACACATCATAAAAGTGTACACTTCAGTAGTTACTGTATTTACTCAAATATAATGCACCATCGAATCTAATGTGCACCCCAATTCTGAAAATTCAAATAATAATAAAAGAGTTTGTCGGCAAATGTAATGCACATCAATGGTAGAATATTTTGTTTAGTATTTAATCTCATTATTTTATTTTATTTTATTTTATACTACAATGGATTTGTGAATGCTGATCAATAAAGTTTAGGGGAGGGGGTGTGGGACAATAGATACGTCCATATTGAACCCCGCCACCTTTGAACATGCTTGATTTAACCTTGAGTGTCAAAATAATATGTTAACTTTAACCCACATTTGTGCATACCGGTAATAGACCAACGATAAATGTAACAAAGTTGAGAATTACAGAAATGCACTGTTACATAAGTCATCAAGTTACTGCCAAACTACTTTGCACTCAAATGTAATGCACACCCCAAATTTGATAGAGCTACGCATGGACAAAAAAATGCGCATTAGATTCGAGTAAATACGGTATTTGGATAAATTTAATTTTCTATAGGAGTTGATTATACACACTTTTATGCTTCACTTACCATTACCGTATTTATCCGAATATAAGCTGCACTTTTTTCACCAGATTAAGCCCAGCGAAATATGCCTGCGGCTTAAATTTGCCTACAAGTGCTTTTAGGCAGTAATGGTAAAAATGCGCACACAACATAGCCGGTTGATCTACCACAACTGGTTTCCCTCTTCCAAGCACTGACACCTATCGATTATCTTGAATCTCCAAGAATATTGATATATTAATTGATTCAACATCAAAAATATATCTATTTTAATTGAAGCATCGTAGAAAATGCGTAAAACTGTGTAAGCAAAGGATATTATGGTATGTGTTTTGCGTGTTTAGTCATTTATATAGTGGTATTACGGAATGCATGTACTATGAGCTGTTCAGATGTAAAGAATTCCAAATGATGGTAATTTTAAACTGATAGTAACTGGAAGTATAATTATGACAAATAGAAAAATTGCGCAAAATTGAACACTGATAGACATATGAAGTGTAAAATACTGATCTCTTTTCTTTTCCATTGGGTTTTATTTAATTGTTGATGAAATAAAAATAGAATTTCATAATTTGAGTCAGCAGTTACTTTTTTTATTTTTATTTATTTATTTTATTTTTTATTTCAGGCTGATTTCAGCTTAAGAAATGTGTTACTGGAATGTTATGAAAATGAGGCATTTATTATTTCACGTTGGAACTAATTAAATTTTTTTCCTTTACTTTAGTGCTAAAAAGGCATTCGGGTAAATACAATATTTTGGTATACCAAAATTTATTATAGTTGCTTCACTGTACGGTATTTGGAGTTCAATTTGCCTAAAAAGGCTCCCATACAGTCCAATATGACACATGCCAAAAAGTTAATTTCACCTATTTCAGGATAATGTACATACAAGGACCAGTACATTCTACTACTTATATATAAATATCTAGGTAAATCTTGAAGGGAATAAGTAAAGCTGTTGGGAAAGGGAAATGAAAAAATCACAATTGGAACATTTTATGTAAGAGCTGTTTCTATAAAATCATTTACAATAGAAAATTTAATTTGGTTCTTTATAAATTAGCTTGCTCAGAAAAAAAATAAAATAAAATTCATTCAGAGCAAAAGTAAATTACAATATTGTATACTGGTATTCCACTCACCAGGTCCAGCTTCTGCAGTATCCAGGCTTATTTTTTTGGTGTTGTGGACTGCTAGTTCCAGACGGCCTTCTGAGTCCATAAATGATTCCCACCCACCAATAACTCTCACTTTTCGAGGATCCACAATCTTGGGATGGAATGGAGAACCTTGAGAATTAAAAACACTCTCAATTCAAAGCATAATGGAATACAAATGAAAACTTATGACAAATACTGAAATACAGAACATCATCTAATACGCTTTTTTCTAAGCAGAATATTCACTTCAGACTAATATGGAATTCAAATTTTTTGTTTGTTTCTACTCAAGGAACAGGCTTTTAAAATGTACACACAAACATACACATACCTATAGAATGTCCAGAAATTAAGTATCAATTTTGTAGAAACAGGGGGTGTAGGGGTAATGCTACAGCATTGCAGGTGCATTATAGATGCATTGGGTTCATGGCATAGCTAAACATGTGTACTGTTCCAGAAATTTCTAGTAAGTTTATACAGGAAGTTTTTACTGTGAAACAATAATATTGAGATGAGTTAAATACACTACTTCCCTTATTTTTATTGCTAACCTGAATCCAGGTTTCGATGGAGTAAACTGTTGAAAATTATGAGGTGGCTCATCGAAACCTGGGTTCAGGTTAGTAATGAAAATAAGGGAAGTAGTGTATATAACTCATCTCAATATTATTGTTTCATGTGTTTTGTTGTTACAGATAACTAAATGTGCATGATGTTCAATATGACTGAGAGGATAGCAATTGTAACAAAGAGACTGCCGTATGGTGAGATTCGGAAAAAATTTGATAGCCGATTTGGACCTTACTGGCAAGACAAACAGTTAGTGAACAATTTTAAGCACACTGGTGCCGTTAAAAATGAGCCCAGGCAAGGCTATTATACCATATATATTCGTACGTTTTTGAATTATGTGTTTTCTGGATTATGGATTGGGCATGCAGGAACCATGAAGTGGGTGGTGCGTTCTCCCAACCTCACACCCATGGACTTCTTTGTGTGGGGATTTATTAAAGGAAGTGTGTTTTGCTAATGATGTATTAACTCACTGGCAGAGTTCCGAGACTGAATTAGACAAGCTGTAACATCACAAATGCTCCAGAATGTGTTTCATGCCACAGCCGACATGTGGGAGTGGTGTCACGATGTAAATGGTGCATATGTTGAACGTAATTTGTAATAAACATAGGCCACTATAAACAATAACAATGCTTTCACAATTTCAACAAAATCAATAATAATATCTGGACATCTGTATACTGTGTGTGTGTGTATATATATATATTACATTGTATAAAGATAGGTCTATATTAATGCATACCTGGAACAGGGCTGCCATCCCAGTCCACTCTGACATCATAAACTCCTACTTCAACAGGAGTGTATGTCACCACATATATGCCATCAGCCTCTCTCTCAATGGTGCAGGCTGCTACACTATCTGGTCCATCCACATGTACACTAGGCTTGCCTGGCAAACCAGGTCCCAGAACTTTGAAGCTGACAGGGCTTCCTACCTGTCCAGTGGACAGACCATCTCCAGTTGCTTTTGCTACTCCAGAGTCCTCAACAGTGAATGTTATTGGTGAACCTAAAAACATTTTACTTAATGAATATATATACAAATTTTCATTAACCCTTTACCATCTCTAACACCCTGGAATGCTCGAGACTTAAACCCATGGTGCTGTGCTAAACACTCTAAAATGCTGCTTTAATATTTGTTCTTAGTCAATGCATTGAAATACATGTGAGACTATCACCAGACTTCAGAATGAGTAATAGACAAACAGACTGTATTCTTCTTAAGCAACAAACATTCCAGCCAGTTTTCCTTATTGCACAAATAATAATAAACAAAGTCTTTGTACATGCAGATGCAAGTACAAAATCAGTCCCCATAGCAACCAGATTGCATGTGGGAATGTCAAGTTACGATCCACGGCAACAATATTCGTAAGTACCACTAAATTAGTTACATCGTGAAAAAATTCTTTTGCAGTGCATACCTGGAATCTCCTCTCCACCATATGTCATCTTGAAGCGGTAGTTTCCAGGTAAACTTGGGCAGAATTCAATTAAGTCACAGTCTTTCTCATTTCCACAACTCTTAACTTCAAGTGGCAAGTCTTGGCCTAACGGACTTGTTACTGTTACATCCAATTCAGCAAAACCTGCTTCTCTTCTATTAACTGCAAAAGAAGAACACACAATAAATACTGATACTTATTATAAAAACACCATACAGTCTGCATTTCCTTTACCATAAGGAAAATAATTTCTCAGAATTATTATATATTTTTCAGATCACTTACGTTTGAAGGCTATTTTCTCATTAACAGCTACTGATTTGGAACCCACGTCTTCTATCCTGACTTTCGATGCATCGAATACTTGGCAGTAATAAGGTGATCCTCTGACAGCTCTTGCTCCTTGTGTAACATCAATTTTGTATGTTCCTAAAACATAGAAAATTGCTATATAATATAAGCAATAAATTAAAAACTGCCACACCCTTATTGTGGGACGCAAAGAGAGAAAATGGTGAATAATTTTATTCATCGTACATCGTATTGCATATCAACCACTGAGAAAGACTGTTATACTAGGGTGGCGAGATGCTCATTTTAATGGGACTTTTTTTGAAGTTATTCATATTTCTATATATATTTTTAAATAGCGCTTCTGGCCAATGATATTTAGGAAGCAAAACGACAAATAAACCTCTGCAAGAAATTGCCCAAATTATTGGTTTAAAATTTCATTTGAAAAAACAGAAATTATGCTAACTGAAATGCCACTAGCAAACAAAATAGAGGTGGGAGGCCAAGAAATAAAAGTTGTAGAAAAATTTAAATATTTAGGTGAAATAATCACTTACAACATGAACGAGAAACCAGCATGGCTAAATAGAATAGATAAACTGGTTAGAGCACAGCATGTTACCAAGAATACATACAATAAAAAGTGCCTCTCAACAGCAACCAAACTGAAACACTGAAACATTATAAAACAGTCACTCAATCGCAAATCACATATGCATGTGAAACACTATTCAAAACAACTAACACAGTTGCAATAGATAGAGTACTCAAGGTAGAAAGGAGAATAATAAGAACCTGTTTAAACAAAAATTACCAAGTAATTGGAGTCACAGGCCACATTCCTCTGCTATTCATGGAAGTTCAAAACATGGGTGAAACTTACCAGCGCTGGGGACATTTAAATGGGTTTCCAGTGCACGGATTCTGCCTCTTTAAACGTGTCAATGGATTAAGACATAAAGGAAGTGAAAGTGTTTTTGATACAGCTTACTGTATTTGTGGAATAAGAAAGAAAGAAAGAAAGAAAAACTACAGATAGAAGACTGGAAAATGTTGGTTTTAAGATAATTTACAAGGTCCACAATTTACAACTTACTACAGTGTGGTGAATAGCAAGAAAAAAGGCTTACAAATTAAATTTGAGTGCAAATAGCTTGGTTAAATGCTCCAAAGTAAGTTTTTTCTTTTTTGTGATTAACTTTTTTAGTAGGTAGAATTAAAACCGAGTGATCCGTTTATATTAAGATTCTAGATTACAGAGAATTTATAGGTGTTGTAAAAACTGATTTCTTCACCGTATTAATGGTATTTAACAATCAACACAGACCTTAGCTTATATGGATTCTAAATTAACTTATTTTTAATTGTAAAATACCTGCAGAATGAGCAGTGAATTCTGCCAAAAGATTTCCATCTTTTTGTTGGTAACACCTAACAGGTACAGCAGAGCCTTGTGGACCCGTAATCACAACATCAAACTCCTTTGTTGGATGACCCAAGGTTTCAATAACAAAATTGGTAACTTTTCCTGCACGAGACTGGTAAAGACCCAGTCCTGTTGCTATAACATCTTGTCCAACGGCTGGATTCTTTACTGTTACCTCAAATGGACATCCTGAAAATAAACATCAACCTTGTATAAACACTCAACCTTGTATCAATCAACCTTGTATAAACACCACTCTATGGAGAGTCCTTAGCATGAGCGAGATACAAAATTGCAATTTTTGCCTGAAAATAAATGTATGCCAATGGGTGAAAACAAGAACTTAGAGACAGTCCTCTAGGCCAGACTCAAACAAGTGGTTCAAGCATTTTAAAAATGACCGAACATCGGTTGCTGAAGATTATCGTTCTGGAAGCATTCAATTGGCATTACACTAAAAAATTGTTGCTGCTGTTCAGGCTGTGATTTTACAGGATCGTAAGCAGACCATCAAAGTTGACTGTGATTTGTTGGACTATCATATGACATGTGCCAGAGGATCTGGTCCAAGGAACTCTACATGAAAAGAACTGTGGCAAAGTTCGTTCTATGACCGATTGCTAACAGGAGCAGAATCGCCTGGAAGTCTGCGGGGATCTTCAAAATCTGCTTCATGATGACCCAGACTTTCTTTCCAAGGTTATCACAGGTTTTCCCAAATGTGAAAAAGAACTTGACGCAGACACACTGTGTCCCTCAAATGTTATTGAGAAATTGCAATGTAAGCAAAACCCAACAATGGAAAAACGGTCACAAATACTAAATGTGTAAACTCAGAAAAAAGCTGCTTGGCACAATGAAATATGTGAAGTATCATATCATAATATTTTAGGTGAAGTGTCACCTAGCTACATTTTTTCGTACTACTGCTGGGTTGTGTGCCATTTATGAATTTTGATAACTTTTGGTTAGCACCTTGTGCATTATAGCACTGTCAGCTTTCAGGATAGAATGTACCACACTAGAAAAACAGTTCTTACCTGCTGTATGCAGTCCATTATATTTCAGATCGATTCTATGAGGGACTGCAAGTTTTGGATGGTAAACCACTTGAAACTGGCCCCTGTCTAACTCATGGATTGCATGTTTAACTTCTTGTCCTGCTGCTCTTATACTGGCCAACAAAACTCCTCGCCCAGCACCTGACGTATCCACTGCAATAAATAAACATACTCACATCATATCAATTAAATCTAATTCGTTTTATTGTAAAATAAAAATAAAAGTGAATTAAAAATTAAAAATTACAGATAATTATTTTTAGAAAGAATTTACCATTGAATGAAAAAAATGTCTGATTTACATACAGATGTCAGATCAAAGTATTTCTCTATAACAGGGGTGGCCAGCTAGCAGGATTTTGGAAGCTACATTTTGAGGGAAGAGTTTGGGAAGAGCCAAACATATTTTATAAGGTTAAATATGAATTTTTTGAAGGCCAAATATAGACATATAATTAACAAACAGTAGCAAAAATTATATTTATACACAAATGTACATCTCATCACTATTAATGTAGCAGACTAATAAACATTTCTGTAACTTCCACAAATTACAAAATTTTTTGTTATCATGAACATTTTCCACTGTCCACTTTGCTTGCTAATTGCACAATGCTGTTTAGAGGTCACTGCATTCATTTAAACCACCCGACGAAGATTATTCTTTTGAAAAGAACTCAACATTCCTTTCTTTTTGCATTGTACACCTGGCTTCCAGCTACCATCATTTTACGATTCTGACAAGTGCAGTGATGTACAGTCTGTGCTAAAAATTGTAACGGTCTTATTGTTTACAACACCTTGTGTGTAACTATGGTATTCTGACAATATTTACCATAATTTTAATTTTTTTAGTGTACTTCGGATCATTAGACACACCCAACTTTTAAGACTCTGTTTTCAAGGTAGAAAGTGCGTCTTATGGTCCATAAAATATGGTATGTATAAAATTTACCTTTGAAACTTGATGCTCTGTGACAAAAAGCCTCCTCCATTTCAATGATCTTCACTTGTCGTGGGTCGAACACTTCAACTGTGAAAGGCTGTTTGCTTATGGGTTGCTCCTGGTGGTAAACAGTAATGTTATGGAGCCCAACTACCTGAGGTCTGTACTCAGCTCTGTACAGCCCTGTTCCTAATTTCTTAACATAGCATGGCACATGAGATCCATCAGGCCCTAAAAAATTATAAAACATGGTATAGCGATACAAATTCATGTTCAGTAGTGGTTGTATTATTATACAAGTTAACTTGAATTGTAGATATAATAATTATATAAGAGTAGAATTTAAGACTAACCTTCATTTTTGGTATAGTTTACCTGTACTTGTTTCAGTGTCTTCACTCCCATTGTCAACAGCTATACTTCAATGTCCATGGGAGGGTGCCACAGCAGTTGAAGTATAGATAGCTGTTGACAATGGTAGCAAAGGCACCAAAACAAGTACAGGTAAACTATACCAAAAGTGAAGTTTAGTGTTAAATTCAACTCATTATATAATTATTATGTTATATAACTTCACTGTACAGTATTAACTTACAATATGATTTAATATTGAATTGTGTAATTTTTAATACCATTCCAAGTGTAAACAAAGGTTCGTACTAACCCACAACTTCCATATCTATGCGCCCATCCATGCCCTTTGGATCCACATCAAAGTATGCTGTTGAGCCAACCACCACATCTTTCAAACCTTCTCCACGAACTGTGACCATTCGAGTTTCTTTACGATGCATTTGTCTCATTTCTTTTACACCCAGTTCCAGGATTTCACATTTAAATGGACTGCCTGAAATTACACAATAAACATTCAATCTTGGTATTTCTGGGGAGTAGTGGTGGTGCTAAAATTCAGATGCTATAACTGTTTACCCTATTAACTTTCTCAATGCAGTGAAATCTCAGTATAAATTACATCAGACAAACAAGTTAATATACTTAATTGTGAAAAGTATGATATGGTACTGAAACAAGAAAATCTTGTGGAAATCAAAGACTTTTACAGTTTAACCAGTCAAAACAAAATCATTGTGATTCTTCAATAAATATAATCAAGGTGTCCACAGAAATTTCAAAATAAATTTCCCTGATTTTCCAAGAACATTTCCCTGCCACAAGAATCAATACTTTCAAGGTTCTTTGTAAACAAAACAAACAAAATTTTATTAATACGAGTTGATTAACACACTTGAACTTGACTTACCAATCATTTGGTAGGACACGTTTCACAGGCCATTCGCCTGTATCTTCAACTACATGTCAACTGCAGGATCTTCAATGTTTGGAGGTTCTCCCTGTTCCCCTGGTGTTGGTTTAATGTAGAAGAAGAAGACAACCTAATAGCCAAGTACATTAAACTGACACCAGGAGAACCTCCAAACATTGAAGATCCCGCAGTTGACATGTATTTGAAGATACAGGCGAATGGCCTGTGAAACGCGTCCTACCAAATGATTGGTAAGTAAAGTTCAAGTGTGTTAATCAACTTGAATTAATAAAATATTGATTCACTTCACTTTGTTAAGTTCCAAACTCTTTATAATATTTATAAAACAAACAAAATTCCTGCATCCTCCATCCCCATAGTAAAAATAAAATATGATTGGCTCAAGTACTGTAAAGAAAATTGATTACACAGTCTGAGCTACAGCAGACTGGAGCAAAACACATGGCTCTCACATTTCGCCCACTGGGGCTAGTTATTTTCCCGCACTAGTCCACATTTTTATACAAATCCTGACTTTTTCCTTTAATTTATAAAATTCCCTGACTTTCACAGACAGATTTCAACTTCCCCAACTTTCCAGAATGTGGACACCCTGATAATACATTTGAAGGATATTTTTCTTTGTCCATTAATGTGGCTGACAACTGTTGGTTTTATATTTGTAGACACATGCCACATCAATCAGTTTCATTCCACCCTCAATTCTTCTAATGATTTACACCTTTTGTTCTATGCTAAACTGCTTTCTTTTCTTTGTTTTCATTGTCACAAATATTTCAATTCAAATATTTATTCTTATCGCACACAACACAGAAGCAACGTTCCTAGTTTTCAATATTTACAAGAACACAAAGATTTAAATCCAAAGATGTTATAGTATACAGTAGATATGACATGACGCGTTGAGCCATAGTTAGAGAAACTTGTTTTTCCACACAGGTTTCATATTATATTCTCTAATTACTGATCATTGCTACGATTGATAACTTTTTAAAAATAATATGTTCTGCATTCATTGTGTTATTCTCAATATCAGTTATTTATAAGCTATACTTATTTCATAGGATGAAGGATGGTATGGTAGAGGTGTATTCTTAAGGCATGCTTCTAAATGTTGTGAATGCAATATAATCTAAAATGTGTAAATTATTATTATGAATTATGAGTTTCTAATGTATGCATATTTTAAAATAAAATGTACTGTGAATTAAAAACATTACTCAATTACCTGGTACATCTTCCTCATTGAAAGAAATATTAACAAAATGAGGAACAGACTCATGAGGCACAAATGTCACATCATAAAGACCTCTCGAGCAGGCAACCACTTCTGCTTTTACTGTTGACCTGTCTGTGCTCACTACCAGCTCTAATGTGCCTTCACCTGCTTCTGAAGCATCCACCGTGAATGTTGCAGGTTTACCAACCTAGAATATCCAAAAGATGTTATACTTTTAATATAATATTGAGCAATAAGAATATCTGTCTTCACACATTTTTTGTAAGTAAAAACTTACCAAAAGGACGATTGTTTCAATGAGAGACTTCTCACCATCATCAGCTGTTCTCAACTGTCGTGTTTTCTTCTTTATCCACCAGATGTCCTCCATGTAGTAGAAATTTAGAAATTAGGTCATTGTCCTTTGGGATGTCAAAATTCATAAGTCTGTCTCTATTTTTCTGAATGTATACTTAAAGACAGACTTATGAATTTTGACAACCCATAGGACGATGACCTCGCTTCTAAATTTCTACCACATGGAGGACATCTGGTGAATAAAGAAGAAAACACTATAGTTGAGAACAGCTGATGATGGTGAGAAGTCTCTCATCGAAACGATCGTCCTTTTGGTAAGTTTTTACTTACAAAAAATGTGTGAAGACGAATATTCTTATTAATTATATATAATATACACTTCACAATGTTTTCCCGATTAATTTAATCAAATAATATTGAGCATTCATTTTTATGATTTCAAACGAATAAAACCTTTTTTCTCCAAAATTCTCTACACGAAGAAAGTTTTTTAGCTTTGTATTGTATTAATGACTTCTTGAAAACAATAGAATTATGATGAAGCGATCAATACCTATGCTAAACAAATAGATTCACAATTTCAAAAGAATGCTATCACACCTTTGATGGAACCAATCCAGTGACTTTGACTTTGCTGACATCGTAGATGTTACAAGCAAACGGGCTGCCTTTCACTGGTTCGCCATCCAATATAACAGCAACACTGTGTCGACCTGAAACAATAACATAGATGAAATAATCATATAGTCAGCTTTTTACTTTCAACTCTTCAAGTGTAACACTCGTAAGTAATGCATAATATGACTACAATGAAACACTCAGAAAAACATATACAGTTGGCTCTCAATTATCTGTGCGCCCATTATCTGGTTTGCAAATTAACCATGGTCAATCTTTTATTTTATTTTTAAAATATTTTAATTTATGGTACTGTATTAATTTTTTAATGATTGTGAACCATGCTCATTTGTGATGCTAGCTTGATGTTCATAGTTTAATTGTGTTTCGAGGGTTTTGACCTATTCTTTACCAACATACAGTACTGGACATCACTCAAGGATGCAGACAGCTACCTGCTGTTGAAGGAATTGGGGTGGAAATGGAGAATTAGTATTATCTGGCAACAGTAGTGTTTTTTTTCTTTCTTTCTTTTTTTCTTTTCTTCCCATTAAAACTTTTCCCCTTGCATAAAAGACGCACCCTAGTTTTAGTAATAAAAATCTGGTGCAAAAATGTATCTATTATACATGGGTAAATACATAATACAAATATCTTCAGTGAGATAAAAATTGAAAACTTGTAACTACTTCATACAATAATTTGTTTGTTAATTTTCTTTTAACAGAAATAACCTTACCTACTTCTATAGGCACAAACTCTGCTGTAAATTTGTCAGACTTTGATACTCTTACAGGAACAGTCTGTCCTGTAGGAGATGTCACTGTGACATCGCATATTCCCAAATCCCCAGCAGACATCTGTGGGTCCACCATGACAACAGCCGGTCGCCCCAATGGAGACATTTTTAAAGCTGATCCAGAAACTAAAACTTGACTTGCATCAAGAACTTTACACAAGAACGGAGATCCTGAAATAAAAGGAAACACATGTTGTTTAAATTGAACTTAGCGTTGGGGATAATTTCTGCTACGATACTAATGGATGCTGAACCTCATGCATAAAATGGATTTGTTAAATTTTATACCTTCTATATACAGTACAGTAAATAAAGCTGCAAGAGTTTTGATATTTTCAACTTGAAACTTTTTGGAGAAAATAAATAAACACATATAATAATAATAACAATAATTGGCATAATAATAATAATAATAATAATAATAATAATAATAATAATAATAAAATAAAATAATAGTAAATAATAATACATTCAATAATAATAAAATAGTAGTAAATAATAATACATTCAATAATAATAATAATATTTAGATTATCCATTTTTTTATTGTTCTTGCATGCCATGGTCTCAGTTAACACGGATAATGGGAGTTTCCTGTAAGTAGCACCATTTTACATCATTTTGTATTACTTACAGGGGAACCGTACTGGGTGTCATGTTGAAACCTACCCTCAAGTTTTGCATATCGATAGGTCTTCGTTACAGATAGACACATGTAAAAAATTACCTGTCACTGTAAGTGGGTAAAAAAGTTTATAATGTCCAATAAGGAAACAATGGTGGGTACTTGTATAGCTCACTTGAGTAGCCTGCATGGTGGGAAACATAAGCGACAGCGGTTCCTGGAGCGTGATGTAGAAGAAGAAGCTATGTTGTTGAATGTGATAGTTCATTTTTAGGTAATCCCTACTTACAATTTCCACATTTTGAAACTAATTTATCTATACAGATGTTGAGGAGTTGGTTCCCTTGTTAGTGTTATTGTGTTCTCGTTTTTTTATATATTAGTATAGTAACATTTAGGGATGGGTCCTTGATACTTTCGATACCTCAATACTCTCGATACTTGCATGGTATCGGCATCGAAACTTCAGAAAACTCGCTCAATACTTTTGTAATTCTAAAATGGATGGCTTTAACAAAGTAATTCACAGTCACATACCTGGCACTGGCTCTCCATTGAATCTCACGCTGAGACTATGTGGAGCAGCTTCTTGGGGTTTGAAATTCACCCTGAACTTAGCATTTCCTTCAGACTGCACATAATTTGGTACGTTCCGCCCTCCTACTGACACAATGATCTCCAAGTTTCCTGCTCCTGCCTGGCTGGCATTGACTAGAATTAAATAAATTATGTACAATTAAAAAAATCCATCTAGTACTCTTTTTGGTACTACTATCAGTACTATTAATACAAGGTAAATATTAACTATGATATAAAACTCTCAGGTGGATACTAACTCTTTCAGAGCTAAATTTGTGTATTAAGTGAAATCATCAGTGGGCTTTAAGTTTGAAATCATTGAAGAAAATGTTTGCTCAACTGGAGAACATGACCACTGCCAACCTGGTTGATCCATACTGATTGGGACGCAGTGTATAATGTCTCCAATATCTCAAACATAACTACATGCTGACTGAATTCAGCAGATGGCAGAGCACTCTGGATTATAAATTAAATACCATGCTGGTGTGTGTAAATTCAGAATTATGAATAACATTAGGACGGTAAATACAGGTATGTAGTGGCAGCTAGATTCTACATCAGTGACATGTACTGACAGTGAGAGGTTACATTAGATTAAGAACAGTTATATGGCGACATAATGAATCCCTTCATGCACAGGGAAATTTCAACACTGCAACAATCGTTTCTCTTATTTTCCTTGGTGTTAGTGGCAGAGCATGCCTTACTGTTGACTGGCAGTTGCATTGTCCAGTTGTTCCAATATTTTAATTAATTTATCTGGTTTCTATGAACGATTGGAAGAAAATCCTCACATTTTACATAATGCATTCCACTGTTATACATTTGTTTGAGGTGATGGATTTATATGTCATTAGCAATGAAAAGGTTCATAACCACAAATTCTTACAAAATCACCTGGGTGTGATAATACACTCCAAACTGAACAAATTTCTTCAGAAACACCATATAATAATGGAAATTTTATACAGTGAAGCAATATACTATGTTTATTAAATGAGATGGTTGACATTTAAACATTTTAGACTTCACTTTTACTTACATTTTTGCAGAATGTATGTTTCATGGGCATTTCATGAAAATGTGGGCAAAGCCCATGAAACGTACGTTCTGCAAAAATGTAAGTAAAAGTGAAGTCTAAAGTGTTTAAATGTCAACTGTCTCATTTAATTAACATAAATCTCTGCAGTATTTTTTAAGATAGAAATACAGCATGTTACTGAAAACTTGAAAATCGTTTGTCTTACCCAAATGAAATTCCAAGAATTTGTGAAAAGATAATATTTATTTATCTATCTATCTGATTCTTGTGTCATTCATTAAGAAAGATTATGTTCAGATATCATGCCGTGTCCTTCTTTGTACTAATTTAATTATTTCAACCTACTACAACATTTCATCCATTCTTAGAAATATCTTTAATGTTTTCCTACAATGGCCATATCAAGATTGAGGAACTTAAAATCAGATAATGATACTTACTACTGAAATATATTGGTTTTCCAACAACGCCAGAATTTATGTCTGTAACTTTCACTTTGGCTGCATCATATGCTTTGACAAGGAAGGGACTTCCTTCTACGTGGACACCACCCAATTTCACTTCCACACTGTGGTCACCTGTAAAATAAAAATTCCCCTTACTAATACATGCTACTGTGTTTGTTAAGACACCATTGATTTTACTTTATATATATTTGTACGAGAAAGGGCTGTTGTCAAGGAAAGAATAAAACATTCATAGGTAAGAAATATTTATTGCAATATTTACAGAGATCCATTGGCTACTTCTCTACATAGTTGGCACCGTTTTCGAGGCATTTATCTTAGAAGTGTACCAACAATTGTATGCCTGTGTCATAGGACTCTGCAGCCAGCGGTACACAAAGGAAGGTGATGAGTTTTTCGACAATATTGTCACTGGGGAAGAAACATGGTCCGCATGCCACACCAGAAACAAAACAACAATCCATGTATTGGCGGCATAGTGGTTACCTGTGAAGATCAAATTCAAGCACACAATCTCTGCCAGAAAAATCTGGGATCAACGTGTTGTCCTCCTGTACGAGTTTTTACTGCAAGGGGAGGCTGAAAATACTGATCGGTATTGTCAAACATTGAAAATCTGAGGAGGGCGATCCAAAACAAGAGATGTGGAATGCTGAATGCAGTGATTTCATGGGTTGAGACATTGGCGGAAGAGTCCTATGATATGGGCATATAGATGTTGGTGCAGCGGTACGATAAATGCCTCTATAACGGTGGCGACTATTTAGAGAAGTAGCCAGTGAATATCTGTAAATATTACAATAAAAAATTTTTGCTTACTGATGTTTTTGTTTTCTTTATTAGGGATCAGAACTTACTTTCTCTACTAAATCTTGCTACAAAAATCTGTTTTGCTCGTAGCTTCTACAATTTTCAATAATACAAAAATTACTTACCCACATCAGTTGGTGTGAAGTGTACTGTATATCTTCCAGCAGCTTGAACACCCACATCCACAGTAAGTGGACGCCTTGAAGGACTTAAAACTTGGACATCAGGTCGACCTAATGAAGGATCTGCTTCTACAGAGAACATTGCAGCTCTGTTGACTGCAACCTTCTCCAGGCCTTCACTGGAAATGACAACTCTAGCAGCTTCAGATACATGGCATGTAAATGGGCTTCCTGTAAAAGAAAGAAAAAAAAAACATTCCAGTTTTTAACCATGGCTTACTGTCTTCAGAATGTATAAAACTAAAAAATAGCCCTAAAATGATGCTTAAATACGAAACTTATCTGGATATCTTACGCTTTTCCCTTCAAAATACGTTCCTATCAGTATGTAGATTACAGAAATTAATTATATCGTAAGTTTTATGCAGTCCCAAAGCTGCCTAACACTGATAATACGTATTGTTTCTCAACTGTTTGTTGACAGATGAATATGATGTGAATTTTATTTGATCAATTCAGTGCAATTTTCAGAAATTATATAATGTTTCAAGGGAAGGAGTGATTGGTTTGGATTTTTATTCTTCGCGATATTTCCGGGGTTAAATTATCAATATTTTACAGCTAGTGCCCGTGCCTTCACCCACCATTATTAATTGACTCCAGGGTTTTTAAGAAATTTATACTGGCAGCTTATTAAAAAAGTTTGTGGTTCAGAGCTATGAAAACTGTAAGTAAAAATAAAATTAGATTATTTGTTCATTATGTTCATTTCACTTAGGCCTTATATAATAAAGAAACAGTTTCCCTAATTTTGTACTCGTCGTGAAAGTTTAGACTGCGAGAGACGAACATCGCCGAGTATACCCGATGAACTCATGAAGCGGGCGAGCGAGTGAGCACACTATTTAGGGCCGTTGAATTGTATAAGAGTAGATTATGCTAGGAGCAATAACAGTCTTCTGTTGATCTACCCTCTTCTATCAGAAATAGATTTTTCCTTTCTATCTTTTTAAGGTTTTGTAGATACAATGTGTTCAGAGGTCATGTTGCCTTGTGTCACTGTAGCTGGCATTAGTGATATGCAGTAAATATTTGTAATTTATAAAACGTTTTCAGGATTGCCATCCTATTTGGGAAGAGTTAAAGTGACCAATCCATGAAAAAAATATATGCAAAAACTCCCACAGTAGGCAAGTAAGAAACTTTAACACTTTGACTGCTAATTCCGTCAATTCACGGGGCTCAGAAACTTGCAAAAATTGCAGATCCTGTCATTTGATTTTCCAATCCATGAAAAAATATATGCAAAAAAACCCACAGTAGGCAAGTAAGAAACGTTAACACTTTGACTGCTAATTCCGTCAATTCATGGGATTCAGAAACTTGCAAAAATTGCAGATCCTGTCATTTGACAGCATCATATACTTTCCATGCATTTTATTCTCGAGTTTCTTGAACTGACGCGATTTATCATTGTGCATATATTCCTTTAAATCGTTTAATTTCATACCTACTGCTAAAATGTTTTTTCTTTTATTGGTTTAGGCATCGACGTGATTTGTTTTTCAGCATGTTCGGCACATATTTTTACACCTACATTGTTGATTATTTTTAATCTGTTATGTTATGTTAGGATTGCAGTGTGACAAATCACATATCTTTGTAAATATAACTTCAAAATGCACTTCTAGTCTAGAACTCAATTTTACAGTTTATTTGCTCAACTTTTTCTTATCACTAATTTGTCTTGTTTATATATTATCGGTGGTCAAGATCCTGTTCATGCATTACAGCAGATTTCAGAAAAACAGAAGATTTCAAACTTTCACTTGTATAATTATAATTTTTTTCAATTATAAATTTTGAAATATTGCAAAATATGCCAGCATTTTACAAAGGCTACAACAGAATGACTCAGCACTGTGTTAAGCAATGAAATCATCCATTCACTACCAATACCAGTCAGAACCAGCTGATGATGGAGGTAAGATACTCCAGAAAAAAGGTAAAAATTATAATAAGTGAAGTTTCTTATGAGACTTCTGTTCTCAAATTTGTTTTAGATGTGAACACTTCACTATGCTATTTCCCTATTAATTTAAGTAAAAGCAAGAGATGTTTGTGATTTCTGAGATATGAAAATTAGCATACCTGGAACATCTTCTCCATTGAAGCGAAGATCCACTGTGTGTGCTATAGCTTCTCTAGGGGTGAAGGATATGGCATAAGTATGAGGACCCTGAGCTTGGGCAGATGTTGGCACCCTTCCACCGTTCACAGTAACTTCCAAGTTTCCAGGACCAGCTTGACTTGTTTCAACTGTGCACACAAAAATAAACAAAATCAAGCTCTGAAAATGATGGTGTAGAGCAGCGTTTCTCAACCTTTTTGAACCCGAGGACCTCTAAAATGTCTAAAAAAATTTTACGGACCCCTAATTTTACATCCCACTTTTAAAAGAAGGCCTATATTCTTAATATTTTGGGTTAATTATTCGTCATTATAACGAAATATGTAAAAAAATGTTACTTCTTTACTTTCCACTTGCTTTATGTTATTTTATAATCACCAGTGGTCCACGGACCATAGGTTGAGAAATGCTGGTGTAGAGAATACATGAACAATAGTGGTTTATCATTCCGAGGGGGGTGGGGGAGGAAACCTCGCTTTGCATGGGAAAATAAAAATTGGTTATCTCATAAATAGTGCCTAACTGACAATTATGTCTGCAGTTTGGATTGTTTGTGATGTGCATTTTTAGCCATAAGCCAAACAAACAGTATCTGATACAGGAATGAAAAAGTAAATCTTTATTACAGTGTTTAAGTGTAAAATTATGAATTAGGCCACCACATTTGCAAATGAGGCATTCGCCTACACTTTTCGTGAAATACAGTGAGCACCGCTTAATGTAATTGCAGATAATGTTATCAGTTGGGTAATGTTATCACTTTTATGAAGTCCTGTCCAGATTGAAAAACTGCTGTGTATTGTGATCAAAGATTCAGTTTATGTTATCACATTTTCCTTTTTGCGGTTTTTATTTTGAAGTACTGTATGTCATTCAAAATTTCATTTTTAAGGGTTTCGTTTCTGACACTACTGTTGTACTGGAAGTAGCAAATCTGTTCCCAGTTCACAGGATGACCTGTACGAGGGGGTGGCATTACCCAACGTTCTCTTTTAAGCAATAAAACAAGTTTCACCCCACAGTTAAGGTGCAGCTTTTGATTTATGAAAATAACAGTTTTGACATGCAGTGATGGCTAGTGTTAAATAAACAACTTGAACAGACAGGCGTTAAGATACTTTGCTACTGGTTGAAAAAATAGTTGCTTTCAGTCTATTACCGTATAGCCCATGAGTGTTCAATGCTTTACAGTTAAGTATTTTTTATGAATAAATATTTTAAATTATGTTTTGTAATGTATTATCTTATATATGAATAAATAACTTCCATTTAATTTCTTCGACTACTGTTATCAATTGGTTAATGTGAAAAATAAAAGTTATTCCTCAGGTTCGCGACCAGATCATAATAAGCGGTGTGCACTGTATGTGTAAAATATCCACAAAATAATGTAAGTTTTTTAAAACGTGATAAATTTTGTTACCAACATAAGAACTGCGGTTAATAAAGTAAGTTTTTATTATACTGTACTAGCAAGTACAGCCCGCATTTATTAATTCAATAGCTAGATGTTTTTAACTCTTTTATTTAACAGCAAATTAATTAAAACAATTACTTACAAAAAAAAAAAAAAAATTCGGCTCTGAGATCTGCATATCTACTAAGTCCTTTTTTGCGTTTCCTCCCCACCCATTTTCTTTGTCTGTTTTCCTGTTTTGGAAGAAAGAATGGATCTTCTTTGTTAATCTATCTCCCTTTATTCTCTCTAGGTGTCCATAGAAGATAACTCATCTTTTCCCGATCTCATCTGTTATTTTAGAACATAAGTAGCCTATATGTTTCCTTATTCAGTCTCAAAACCCAGTCGCCATCATTGTTATTATTATTAATTTCTATTATTTATTTATTTATTATTATTAATTTTTATTGTTGTACTTCTTCCCCAAGTGTTGTAGGTACATATTCGATAATATGAAAAAACTGAAAAAGTGAACTACCTTTAGTCCCAATTAGTTCAGATTACTGAGGTTCCACTGTATCTGAAAAAATTAATAACCTACAATAATGATCCCTGATATTTTAGTTAAACTTAGAGTCTTGTTACAGATTAATGAAGCAACCACATTAAAACTGAAAATAAATAATTTGTTACTTACCAAGAAAAGTGATAGGCTTAGCAACAATGCCTTTGGCAACATCCTTGACCTTGATAGCTTTGACATCGTACACCTTACAGGAGAAGGGTGAGCCTGCTATGGCCACCTTGCGGTATGCCACTGCGATGCGGTGTTCACCAGCCACCCGCGGAGTGAATTCAACTTGGAATGTCTGCGAGCCCGTATCTTTAACTTGGGCAGGAACTGATTGTCCATTTGGGCCTGTGAGTGTCAATCGTAACAGAAAGTAACAGTGGTAGTAGTTTCTGTTGCAACTTTAGTTTTCAGTAGTCAAATACAAGTGCCAGTTGCAATTGGTCACATTCGTTACATTTGGAATTAAATCCTGTGAGTCTCTAGTATTACATATTTCCATATTACTTTGTTAGTAGGGGTTGGGGTAAATTTTCTTATGCACTTCAAACCAAAGCCTTCTCATGCCTTAAGCAATAAGAATAACAAGTTTTTGTTTCAATATTCTTGAACTGATTTATACTCTCTAGTCACATTTGATTTCCAAATTTGCTGTTATACCTTTTAAGGGGAGGGGGATGGTACATTGAACTTATACAGCTACAAAGCAGGCATAGAGATGTTTTCCATTCTTATTAAAGCTTGATTTGTATGTCTAACAATGCATAATTAATATTCATGAGAAGTGTGTTTTCAAAATAATGATTTCCTTCGAAATATAGAATAATATAGAATAACTGAATGTTTATAATTATACAATATGATACTAAATACAGTAGAGTCCCGCTAATCTTGACTATGTCCAGATCACCGGAAGACTGGATGAAACGGAATTTGACTTAAAATGCATGTACTATACTGTAATACGAGTTTTAGATGAGTAAAACTACTAAAATGGATGTTTTTTATCACAAATATTACTTTTCCTTGCTTAATTTTAGTTTAAATATTATGGTATAAGTAAACCTAAGTTTTTAGTCTGTAAATAATGTAAGAATAACAAAACAAAACATTTTTGTGATTAAAATTCAAAATATATTGTTTGTTCAGTACAAAAAATTTGTCCAGATTAACCAGATGTACGGAAAAGCGGGACCATACTGTACGCATATTTCAGGGGGAAAAAATAGTACATACTGTACAATCGTTTTTAAGTAGAACTACCTTCAATATAATTTTTATTGATTTCAGCTACTCTCAAATATATTACAGATTCTGGCAAAAGTGCTTATATATTTTAAGTAAATGTAACTCCATTATTTTATGTATAGGCCTAATGATTTAATCTAAAACATCACAGTCTACTAATTTGATTATTAATAACATCTAATCTAATAGAAATAACATTTTGAAATCACACTTCTCTCAAAATGGAATGTTTATTAATGTTTTAACATGCCAAGCTCATGTAAAATGCATGATAATTCTCCTCTACAGATCATCCTAAAATATAAGTTACTTTTAAAATATTTAATTTTTAACTAAAGCCCATCTATTTTTTTAGTATGCTTAATAGTTGTACTTTAAAGGAATTAGATGTTTTATCTCTAAAAAATAACATTAGTTCAGTAACAATGAATAAAAAAAAATATATATAAGGAATGTTCACAACCATCACGAGAGTAAAGTTTTCTTAAAATTATCAAGGGAATTAATATATTCTTCTTTTTCATAAGCTAAAATCGAAGAAGAATAATTTGTAAAGGATTAAATGGAATAATTCTTACTGCTGGTCAAATTGACCCAATTTCAATTTTTGGGGATTAGCAATTCACTGTTTATTTCCTTTCAATTTAAATATATTTCTGTACGTTGCAAAAAAAAAAAAAAATGTCCTAGTAGGCTACTTGAAACGCAAATTTATTGGTCCTAATTACTTTTGATGAAACTAGATAATAGCACATTATTTTTGGATCTTGAGACAGAATTTATACATAACGTAATCACTTAGGTCATTTTTATTGTCAATATAATTTCCACAATTGTAAAATTGAACTAAGAAAACCCTTCAAACATAATAGTGTTCATGACAGTAAACAAACCCAAACGTTCAAGTAAATCACATTAAACTCATAAAATGTTATCACAGTTTAGGGCTTTCTGTAACTACAATATTATCTTCTACATCCTATTACCATCTAATGCTCCTGCTTAAATCTATAGATGTCAGATAATGAAATGTTTTAAGGGATGGTATGAAAAACAGATGTATAAAACGAGATAGCAAAGGCACAAAGAAATACTGGTACCCAAAATGTGCACCTTCTAAAATACCATGTTACTGTAGCACCATTTAGAAGCATTCACATACACTTTTATTTACTTTCACCAGCTGTAGCCAGTCCAAGCCGAGAGATGTTAGATTAAGCATCTACATACCTAGAAAACAAATCACCAATAGTTTACACTATTCTCAAACCAAGTTTTAAGGTACTCATCTACCCTGTTTTGATGATGATGATGATGATAATAATAATAATAATAATAATAATAATAATAATAAAATAAGAAAGTTGCATTTTGAGATTTTGTATAATCTGAAAACCTGAAGTTTCTTTCTGGTTTTCAAGATTGTATCAAGTTGTTTAGTTACTCAATTAATTGATCAGGTTTTTATTGGCTGGGAGCACACATTACTTCAACCATTATTTCTGTTTTCCTGTATTTTACCATACTAATGTTAATCGAAGAAATTAGAAGAAATGGTACTTAGAAGAAATTTAGATATTTATACAATTCTTACACCAAAATGTAATTAACAAATGTCGCTAAATGCTGAACTAAACTATTGCCTTGTTGCTTGAGGAGCATAAATTCTGATCTAAAGATGCAAAAAGCATTTTTTATCATTTTAGATTTGATTATCAAAAATTAAATTCTAAATTATTGGTAGAAGAAAAGAGAAAAGTGTTTTCATGGTTTATTCTGTATTCTTATGTGATTTAAACTGTGAAAGAAGTTTTGTTTCACCTTGAAAACCATGGGCCCAGGATTAGAATGAAACAATGGATCTTCAATTTAAAGTGAGGCTCTGAGAAGAAAACAAATATTAAAACATTGGGTTAAATTTGTAGATTTTCCCTCTAGGATATATGAGTACCTAACGTTGCCAAAATCAAATAGAATATTACATGTAAGAAGCAAAGTCAGAGAAGAGAGCAAAACAATCAATTTATAGTAAAACTTGATTTGGCAAACGTATTATATTCAGTAAGAGAATAATATTTTAGCTTTCCCAGTTGTTGATAACCTAGATAAACTAGGCAAGAAAACTAGAACCACCACCAGAAGAAGACGTTCATTACATTAATAATGCATTAGATCCATAACCAAAAGAACAACATAATATGAAGTAAATGATGTCAGATTTAATGTCAATAGATTTTCTGACTGTCTGCACACAGCATGTCCTGTCCAGTCTTTCCCTCATAAACATATCTTGCAAAAGCTTTTAGCTTCAAGAATGAGGGTTTCAAAACTGATAATCCCGAGGATCAGCATTGTGTGTTCCAGAAGTGGAATGATTTCCTTGGCATCATCTACATTTGCGCTCTTTATAATTTGTACAATGTTAATAAGAAATCATAAGACAGTTCTGGAACACTTTTTGTTACGTGTTAGTAAGCAACCGAACACCAAGCTCCTATATATATAAATTATATTTCTGATCTTTGTTAAAACTAACATAATTTAGTTCAACATTAATCCGTTATGCCTACAAGACGTCAATCAAGTAGGGTTATCAATCATCATCCTGCATTTATTCTATCTCATATAACGTTCTAGAAACTTTTCAGTCAAGTCAAGTTTCTGTAAGTGTGAAGGAAAAACATAACATTTATTTAGTCAGTAATTCAGTAATGTCTATGTCGGTAAGGGGTCGAACCTGCAACAAGAGAACACAAACCTTCAGGGCTAGTATTCACTTAAAACACACCATACCTTGAGTTTGGTTCCATTTATTTCTCAGCATCTTCAAAAGCTAAAGACTATTCGCAACACAATTCTATTAGCAGAGTGATTATTTAAAAATAGTAAATAAAAAATGTGTACTTCTACTGTCAATAGAAATTGCCAGATCGAATTCCAAATTTGTAACACTAAAATGATACATATCATAAAACTGAACTAAATATTTTATTTCAATTATTTTCATTTTCCTACTGAGCTATACAATTTGCATTTAAATTACAATTTTAACCTTTGGTCAGTATTTTATTTAATATATTAGAAGTCTAACCTACTTTAAAAAACATAACTTATCTTATTATAGTCAACATGAATAAGTAGCATAGGCTACTAGTCTAGAAACATAAAACTTGCGTACGTACATTTAATTAGTCATGTGTATTACAAAGAATTCTTAAAACTGTTAAAAAAAATTTACTTAAAGATCGTAAAATAAAAGTTTTATACTAAAGAAGACATCTGCATTTTGGTATAAGATTTTTTATGGACTTTAAATACATTTTTTAACAGTTTTAAGAATTCTTAGTAATACACATGATTAATTTAATGTATGTACACAAGTTTTTATATTTCTAGACTAGTAGACTATGCTACTTATTTATGTTGACTGTAATAAGATTAAAGTAGGTTAGATTTCTAATGTGTTAAATCTGAGCACAGGTGGAAATTGTAACTTAAAAGCAAATTAAATAATTTCAGATGCCGATTTCTATTACTACTTTAATACTGCGTTAGGTTTTTAGACTTTTATTCCTATCCTACTGGAAGTAAATTTGTATATTTTTGATGACACTATACACTGACTCACTTTGAACCGCTTTCATGGAGAATTTCTTTCGTCTATTAGCATACAAAGTGGTGCGTTGTACATATGCCAGCAGTGATACGTGCTGATGCATATATACAGCTGTAGCAATGAAAGGGTTAAGCTTATACGGAAATCTGTAAAAACATTCCCAAACATTGGATGTCTAAATTTAGTTTGGAATATTTTGTAATTTACAAAGAACACAGAAACTTGTAACGTTTATTAATTATTAAGCATCTGGAAATTTTACAACTGATTTATTTAAGTCAAGGGTTTCTCTTATAACCACATTCACCATGAACCTATTCTATACAATATTTTACAAGGTATGATGCATTTAAAGTGAATTGTGCAATGTGCAAAAAGATGAATGTATTAAAAAGAATCTGTGCTGAAGTAGAAAGAAAAAATAAATTCCTGAATTTTCTGTAAATATAATATTGCTACAAATCCATCATGCATGTATGTGCTCTTTGAAATAGAGGTAGATGCAGGATAGAATACAGAAGAAATCAGCAGTGTTCATTTCTTTTGTTTGTCAGAGCAAGTCAAAGTAGATGAGGGATGAACTCTATCTACATAATCTTAAATTGAAGATAACTAGTAGAATAACCACAGGAAGACTGTTTTCATATATTACTGTACATTAGACATATAATACAATAGAACATAATTCACCTTAGTTCATATAAAAAAAACAGAAATCATGAATCATGTTCACTTAAAAGTTTAAAAAAAAAGAACTCAATAACTAGTTGCTATTTTTGTGAGAAAATGAAAGAATAGAATGTAATCTTATAGAGGAAAATTTGTCCCAGACAGGAATCAAACCCGGGTTTTCAGCTTTTTCACCTAGACCACTAGGTTTCCACAGGATATACCCAATCCCATTACAAATCTTCCTCTAGGCCCCTACCAGCCCCGCTAATTATGTCCACACATCTAGAATATAGCGAGGATTGTTGGTCAGAAACATTTGATATCTTAACTTTGCATTATACAAAATTTGTGCAATAACAACGCTGCAAGAAATGCATTGCAACAATAATATAATGTAAAAAATTACAAAATAAAAGAGACGAAAATAGTTCTTAAATTACTGGGTGTGAGGCATATTTTATACTCCAGAATGACGTCACATACTGTTACATTACTGGTGATAGAGTATTCCAAGTTCGTACTAAGAAAGCTTAGGCAACATCTAGAAATATCTACAAGCTTGCAATTTTAAAACAAAAATAAAGTGCCTAAACTATGCTTATTTTCATGTTGGTGCACTTGATACTCAGGCTCCAGGGTTAAATGATCTCAGTTACTAAAAGGATTAAACAGATTTCAATTCAATATTAAATTGTGAGGTTATATAACATAATAATGGAATGTTGAAAACGGAAGCAATGGTTTCTGAAACTATTGCAAGTAAACTATACCAAAGGTAAAGTTTAGTGTTAATTTCAACTTCCTACATAAGAAACGTATTGACCTGATAAAAGACGACCTTGCATGTAAGACAACCAAGAATTTTTGAAGGATAGTTACGAGGAAAAAAAAATAGCTTATTAGTACATTTTGCTTCACATAAAACGGAATTTCTTCTCTCGCCTTTATTTACTCATTCAGACAATGAAGATGCTTTCTTTTCCACATGGTCCACCATTACTGGTGGTCAAACAAAGCTTTATGTATAGAGAATAGAGAAGTAATGGTGCAATACAAGCAGAAGCACGAATTCGGGAAAAAATAAAATTTGGTAAAGTTCGGTGAATTTCCACGTGACCTTGACCTTGGGTTGGGCGCAAGGGGATTCCTGCTGCACAGCTACATTCATGAATGGAGAGTTGTTGAAAGTGTTAGGCTGCGCGTATAAGTGTAGTTTTTATAAACACTTTTGAGGAAAAAAACATTGTCTTATATTCGGACCAATAAGGTATATAATCATTAAATTTCAATTATTTATCGATTTCAAATTTTGCAGAAGTTTTGTATTTAGTGAGTTATTCTTAAATACGGATTGGTAGGATAATCTTTAAACAACATATTCAAAACTACTGAATTCTGAAATATTTCAAAAGTTGAATTTAAATGTTTAAAAATAAGGAATGAAGACTGCTAGGAGCAAAATTTGAAGGGAGATTTACTATTGCAAAAATTATTTGTTCCTTATTCTAACACTTCAAGAACAGGTGCAAGTTTATCTAAGGAAAAAGTTACCTGAACAAATGAATTCTTCTCAATGTGGTTTGAAGAAATTTTCAGAGAACAGTCTTCCTTGTTGCTTTCCAAAGAAATAAAATAACTTACAACACAACATTAAAAACACTACAGATTTCCAAATTTTCCAATATGCAAAGACTACACCAAAGAGATTTTGTATACATGAGCCAGAAAAATATAAATGATTCTTACTATATCTAAAACACCCATTAAGACCAGAATTTTGACATACAAAGAATACAAGAGAATACTCAAGAGTAAAAATGGCATTGAAACTTGAACTCGCAGCATGCCCAATCAAGCATTTATATTTTGGAATCATTAATTTGGTTATAAAATAACAAAACATAAAGCAACTATGTGACACTTGACTGTTGAGTATAATACCGTATTGACCCGAAAATAAGACGACCTCGAATATAAGACGACCCTGAATTTTTGAAGGGTAGTTACGAAAAAATAAATAAAATAGCTTATTAGTACATTTTGCTTCACATAAAACAGAAGTTTGAAGTTCATGTCGTAACTTCTTCTCTCGTCCTTATTTACGCATTGAAACAATGAAGATGCTTTCTTTTCCACATGATCTGCCATGTTGGTGGTCAAACAAAGCATTATGCATAGAGAATAGAGATGCCAAGCAGTGCAGTACACGGCAGTACAAGGAGAAGCACGAATTCGGGAACAATAAAGTTCGGTAAAATTCGGTAATTTCCGCGCGACTTTGACCTTGGATCGGACGCACGCCATTTGCGTGGGGATCCCCGGTCGCTACACACGTGCACAGCTGCATTCATGATTGGGGAGTTGTTGAGTCTTAGGGTGCGCGTATAAGACGAGTATAGTTTTTAAAAGCACATTTTCTGGGAAAAAACATTGTCTTATATTCGGGCCAATACGGTAATTTATGTAATTTGAAATAATAATGATTTTTAGGTAAAAACATATTGGAAAAATGAAAAATCATTGCATATCTATCCCATTAAAAATACATGTAACTCACCCTCAACGTTGACTTCGATGTCTTCGACACTTCCTGCCACATTGCTGACTGTGAAGAAAGATGTTTTGCCTACAGCTGCTGAAGACAATGATGGCCCACTAACAAGGATTTGGTGTGGTGAATCTCCTTGGACACGAGCCAAAAATGGAGAACCTGGGGAAAAGCAGCAAAAAATGAAATTATCTTCATGTAAAGTGGTATTCAAAGTAATAGAAATATGTTGCCAATCTTCATGAGACATCCTCAACTATTACATTCATAACTTAAATGTGGATACAATTTTTCATTCTCGAGCTATGATGTTCACCGACACATGGACAGGCACGTAGACATGTTTCTGGAAAGTGTATTTTAGTACACGCTCTCTAAAAGAGCTGCTTTTCGGACTGTTAACACACTGTGAAGTAGCACTTTATCGGCCTCGGCTGCTAAAGTTGCCAAGATAACCTCTTCTTTCAACTAGTTCCAACTATGGCACCTAGATCTCTCTACTGTATATTCCAGTGAAGTTTATTTTTATATGCTTTTTATGTGTATAGGTTAATATTATTAAGAAGAAATGTAAATTTTTTGTCCTTCAGACATCTTGTATTCATAAAATAATTTGAAAATTATAATATTTTATGCTGAACCTGACTGGAGGAGGATTCGAACGTGCCATGTCTTCATTATCAGTCAGCAGCTTTAACCGATATGCAACACTAAGTTGAAGGGAACATGTTCAGATGAGCCTCTTGTGCAAACTGCTTCTTTTAATAAGGCATCAGTTTTGTTAAGGAAAATATGATAAAAATGACGTATAATTTCAATTTAAGTAAATAAACTTAGTTTAATCAATCAAAATTATCTTTACAATGTTTCTAAAAATATTTTTAAGAAAGAGAAACAAATCTATCACAAGCCAAGTTTATAAACATGCACCATTGGTACAAATGGCATATCTATTTGCTTTCTTGAAGCAGGGTTATTGAAAATGAGTGAAAAACTGAGCACATTAGTTTTAAAATTAGAGAATGTTTACCAAAAACTACTGTGTGCACTACGTACGCAAAAACTTTAGTGGACTCATCCCTCAGCTACACCTTGACTGAAATACCAGATTCTTCCCCTAAAGCCATATTTACATACGGTAAATAGCTGTTGTAGATTCAGGGAACCTCAAAACGTGTGTTATGTTGAAATCCTGAGATCGAATTCCAGGGTCAAAACCAAAGAGAAATTAACAACTCTACATAATTCACTAAAAAGTAAGCTACAACAAAGGCTCCCCCATATGTGCATCAATTTCAAGTAGCTACGAATTATTATTTATAGAATACAAGTAATGTCAGAGTAAGAAGTAACAAATTAAGTTTTTTTTACCTGGTACACTCTCTTTGTTGAAGTTTATACTAATAACGTGATCAGTAGGCTCGATGGGCACAAAACTCACAGCAAAGCGAGCATTTCCTTGAGGATGTACTTGTGTAGGAATATTATGACCACGGGCACTAATAGTTATTTCTAAATTGCCTTCTCCAGCTTGGCTAGCATCCACTGAAATAAACAATTCATATATAGTTCAATGCACATAACAGAATTTAAGAATAAATTAAAATTATCAGAAAAATAAACTAGTCATAAACTTGTTTTAAGTAAAAGAAAAAATGAATAACTTATCAATTAAGATAAAAATAAAACAATACCATAATATGAAATGATTAGTGTCACCTATTTTCAGACACAAATGTTATTACAAAACTCGCCAATAATGGTTTACTTTGCTCATGTGAATACGTAGTTACTTGAGCTTTCATCTTCATGGTGAAGCAATTAATCAGACACTTTTCTGCCTGTACAATAATTACCGTAAAACAGCGTTTCTCAACCTATGGTCCGCGGACCACTGGTGGTCCGCGAAGATGGTGCAGATGGTCCGCAGACATAATTTAAAAATATCATAAAGCAAGTGGAAAGTAAAGAAATAACATTTTTTCACATATTTTGTTATAATGACCTATAATTAATACCCCAAATATTAAGAATATAGGCCTTCTTTTAAAAATGGGATGTAAAATTAGGGGTCCGTAAAATTTTTTACACATTTTGCAGGTCCTCGGGGTCAAAAATGTTGAGGAACGCTGCCGTAGAATAATGTATTGTACATATGTATACCGATAACAAAGAAAGAAAGGAAAAAGCGTAGTTTCTATGAATTTCACTGTTTATTAAGGGTTTTAAAACTAGTGGTTCTGTGAACAGTAGGCCTTGCGTGCAAAAAATCTAAGATCTCCTCTTCATCACTTAAAACGGCCATCATCTTGAAATGGAATTTAAAAAAAATTAAAATCCTTACACAAACATCGTTTTTAATAACTTTAATGAAAATTATGTCAAATTGCGAGAAAATTGAATAACGCATTTGGTTGTGACTGCACAACAAACACATTTACAGAGAAACAGATGATATGCAGGTAAATCATTAAAGTTATGAAATGTATTGGAACAAAGATGTAGAGAATTTTACACTTGAGAGTGGAAGTAGTCTTCAAATTGTTATAGCAAGAACAGTTTGGCTAGAGTCATTGAAAGAAGTTGAACACTATGTGATACGGAACCATTCAAACAGTCACCATCTTGAAACTGAGTCAAAAAATAAAAATCCTTACACATACATAGTTTTTAATGACACTGAATTGGAAGAAAACTAAACAATGTGTTTGGTTGTAACTGCATCACAAACAAACTTGTAGATAAAAAGACGAAAACTGAACGGGCGAGTTAAAACAGGACCTGGCTTTGCACGGTCAATTACATGCAATAATATTTCGATCTTAGGGTCTTCCAAGATGATAGACATTCATTATTTGAAAAATGAATTTATGTGTACTATATGTAAGACTGGCGCTGCGCTACAAACCGGAAGGTCGCGGGTTCGATTCCCGATGAGGTCGTTGAGATTTTTCAATTGGCCTAATCCTTCTGGTGGCACTATGGCCCTGGGGTCGACTCAGCCTCTAACAGAAATGAGTACCAGGAGCAATCCTGGGGGTAAAGGCGGCCGGTGCGTAGGGCTGACAACCTTACCACCTTCATGTGCCGAATGTCCAAAATCTGGGAGCCTCAACCTCCTGGAACCCTCTGGGCCTCCATGGCCTGTATAGGGATCACTTTACTTTATATGTAAGACTGATTAGCTTACCCATAAACTGCAGTGTTTTCCCGACTGATCCTTTAGGAAGGGGCCCCACAAACACTCTTTTGGCGTCATAAGCCTTGGCAACGAAAGGGGTGCCACTTACTGGATGCCCATTATATTCAACTGTGATCGAATGGGCTCCAACATCTCTTGGGGTGAATTCTGCAGTAAAGCCACTATGGATGTTTCCTGTCACCTTAACAGGCAGTTCTGTTGTTGGACCTAATTAGAGCAGAGAGAAATAATAATTGTCAATAATCTAAATATTAAAAACAAGTAGTGAAATATTAAGAAAATTACAAAATAAAGCAGGTATACAAACAACTGTACCTCTAACAGAGACTGCAAGTTCAGCACTACCACTTCCATCTACTCCCATATGGAAGCGAGCCACCTCGTTCACAGGAATCAGCTCTAAGTTCCCCAATGAGAGGGTCACTCGACTTGTGTCAGATACAGAACAAACAAAAGGGCAACCTGAAACACATAACAATAGCAAAAAATTAGTACCCATATTTTTGTCTGCAGAAAACATTCAAGATGGACTACAGTAAATGCTGCTTAATGTAATCATGGATAATGTTATCCCTTTTATGAAGTCGGAACGGATTAATACTCATACATTGAAAAAATGCTGTTTATTGTGATCCAAGATTTGGTTTATGCTATCACATTTTTCGTTTTGTGGCTTTATTTCCAAGTACTGTAGGTCATTAATTTTTTTTTTTTTTTTTTTTAAGGATTTTGTTTCTAACTGTATTGTGTTGTATTAGAAGTAATGGTAGTGTTCCCAGCTCACAGAACGACCTGTTCGAGGGGGTGGCATTCCCTAACTTTTTCTTTTAATCAGTAAAACATGTTTCACCCCTCAATTTAGTTGTAACTTTTGATTTGTGAAGGTCACAGTGATTGTTAGTGTAAAATGAAAAAAGGCGTTAAATGTTTCACTAAGCAGTATTAATCTATGCAGACGCATTTGTTGTTGGGAGGCAATTATCCATTACTGTGTTTGTAGGAGATCAGTAATTTAGTAGGGCCTCATGAGTTCCATAGGATTCTTCAGCAGCAGAAGAAGACACCGTGCCCTGCCTTTCCATCTTCTGTTTGTTGTTGTGATCAGGAGTGTTCAAGGTATGAAATATACAGGGCTAGTTAAAAGTTACGCACTATCTGCAAAACTTTTGAAGCATCTGGTTCAGTGAGCCGAGGTTAAACTCACATGTAAGAAGATAAAAGTAACCTAGCTTTGTTTTATTTTGTTTTTATTTTTTGTTAAGGAAGGAGCTTTTTATTATGTTATTATTGCATGCACTTTTCTGTTTTCTTGATTTAGCAACAATAAATTTGCAAAGAAGTATCATGTGTGGATACTTTCTGAAATAAATCATATAAAACTACATAAAGAATTATACCTAAAATAGACATTTATATCCATAAACAATTGCATCTTTGGCAACAACAAAACAAATAAAAAAAACACATTTTAGTACAAAATATAAAAAGTGACAGTTACCTATTATAACCATTGGGGGAAAAGCTAAATTGGGGAAGATGTAACTATAATGAAAGTGTAAACAGTTTATGCTGTCTTACCTGTCACTGTTTCCCCATTGAATTTAATATCAATGAGATGAGGTTTTGTCTGCTCTGGAGTGAAGCTCACTAAGCATCTTCCCCCTCCGACAACTTGCACATGGTTTGGCACCTCTCCTTCATTGATGGAGATTTCAAGCTGTCCTTCTCCTGCCTGGCTTGCATCAACTGAAATATTACATTTTTACCTTTGTTATTAGTGAAACATTATTCAGTAGAGCCCTGATTTAACATTTTCCTGCATTTAACATCAAGTTTTGAAAACCTGAAACATTATCACTTGTAATTAATGAGTTAATATTTTCTATTTAACAATATTTCCAATAGCACTAAACCTCCATTTAATGTTAAAAACTTTAGAATTCTCAGATAAATTAGGTATCAGAAAAAAAGAGTAAAACTGAAAGCAAAGTACTTTTTTTTTATCATTGCGATCTGACAATGGGAAGTGCTTGTTGCTCCCTCTTTTCACCAACAATTAGTTCTATAGCATGGACTTGGTCAGTCTTTCTTGTCTGCTTGCTGTGGAGACTATTTCTGTTAAGAATCCTGCCAAATTAGTGGACCTTTGAACACACTGCTTTATATTTCAAGTGTAACTTTAAGTTACATGAAATAGAAATAATCCAACACAGAATATCAGATGTGGCTATGCCACAATTTAGCAAACTTCATAATACTTCACGCTAACCAGTTTAATTGTAACTATAGTCAGTCTTTGGATAAACTCAGTTTTAATTCTTTTTAAAAAAAAAAAAAAAAAAAAAAAAAAAAAAAAAAAAAAAAAAAAAAAAAAAAAAAAAAAAAAATTGTGTAAATATTTGGTTCTACTGTACAATACTTCTTTCTTTTTAACTGAGTTAGATTTCAATATCTTACAGAAGCACCAATCAAAGAAACAGAAGAATAATCGGAGATTTACAAGAAGGACACAACTGAACAAATGAGTCCTTCAGAACAGCAGTCTATTACCAGTAAAAAGAAATGAGAAGATGGGAAAATAAGGGCACCAAAAAAGTAGAGAAATAATCAAGTCTGTGAAAAGAATAATAAATCAAAACAGAATTTCCTAAGATATGTAAAGAAAAAAAGCACAGAAGGAATCTGTAACTATACTTGAAATTACCATCAAATGGGACTGCTTGCACCTTACACAACATTGAGTCAAGAGGAGTACAAGAGGTTTCATTCAGAACATATCATTCATTTATATCCAGAGGCAGTCTGCCATTGACACCATCAATGATATTTCATTAAAAAAATATTGAAACTTCAGCATTTCTGGAAGAATAACATCTATTTTTTTGAAAATCACATCTATTACAGCGTTACAGTTGGGACCAAATGGTTGTATTTGGCTTTTAGACGGCTTTAACATGATAAGATGCCAGCACTTAATAATCAGAAATAACTAGAAATTAACTTGATGTAGGGTTGCCGTATGTCCTGAAAAAGTGTTTAGCTTCAAGATAGATGTCCTGCCTGGATTTTTAATCTGTAGCAAATGTTCTCAATTTTTTTTACTATTACTGAAAAATAATAAATAATATGATCCTCATGACACAGAAGCATCTTGTAATCTCTTATTGCTAAGCACAGAGTTTGTAAACCTGCTTCCCAAGAGAATCAATTCGGAATCGACAGATTTCGAAGTCTGTAACAATGAAAGTATAGTTAATTTATTCTTTCAATTCCTTCTTCTAGTCTTCCTATTCTTTGCTTTGTTTGCAGTGTTGTTGATTGGGCTCACTTGATTTTGCTTGTTCATTTCATCATGTGAGACTTGGAATGAGTAAATGTAGATGTTCGCTTATTCAAAGAGGCTTACATTTTTGTTAGGTAATCAAGATTGTAAAAAAAAAAATGGCTTTTAAACTGAGATTCAAGTTATTATGGGAGAAAGTCCTGAATTTTTGTGTTAGTGATATGGAAACACTAGCTCAACGTAAAGAATCAAATGTATGTCTGCACGTCAACTGAAATAATTTATGGGTGTGGTATGGTTCTGTCATAACAAAAAAATTCATTTCCATAACAGTAAAATTGATCTCATGAATGGTAGAACGATAATAGTACTATGTTATAACATCAAGGACAACTACAAATGATTCAAACTGAATTATTACTTTTTTCGCCTTGAAATTCCTTGCTTCCTTAATAGGAATTTAATTCTATGAATTCAAAAGAAGTGCATATCTGCATCCTAATTGCTTATAAAGAACTTGAAGAAGAAAGGAAGTTTTATTTAATGTAAACAACACATTATGGTAATTACCCTATAATAAGACAAAATAATTTCAGTACATTAGTCATGCAGTTACATATGGCCTTCATAAAATATTCTTTTACCTCTAAACTGGCAGGGCTGCCCAACAACTCCACTTCCAACATCGGTCACACGAATAAGTGCACTGTTGTACACTTTGGCTACCAATGGACCAGTAGGAAGTTTCTGACCTGCGACAGAGATTTCTACCAAATGGCTCCCCACTTCTGTAGGAGTGAATTCTACATGGAATTCACCACCCTTCTGTTCTATGAGGCGTGCTGTCACTGGACGTTTTGATGGGCCTGTAATTAATATTTTAGAGTTTTGTAGCTTCAAAATAATTTAGAAGTAGACAATACAAAAATACAATGCAACAAAAATACAATTTCTTGATACTATGAAATTCAAACTCAGTTCCATACAGTATTTTTGAGCTTCATTCATTACAACAGACTATAGTGTAGTATACATAGATCACGAGTGATCCTTATATAATCCACATGTGGATATTTTCAAAAGAAGATTATCAGCCAATTTTCATTTTTCAAAGTGTCTTGGTCTAGAACTTGTCATTTCTTTTTATCAGCTGCTTCCACTGTGCTCTATCTTGTGCTCTCTTGATAATATCAGCCCAAGGTAGGTTGGTAGCTTATCTAATTTCATCATGCCATTTCATTCTTTTCTTTGCTCTTCTTCTACTTCCTTCTACCGTTAGGGTTTGCCAGGTATGGCAATTTTTTTAATTATTTTTTTTTTAAAGAAATAACCAATGGAAGTGATTTGGCATCTAGAGATCAAATTTGGCTAATAGAACGTATAAATGGTGATTAATGTGCTATGTTAAACCTTTCAGAGCTGACTTTATAAATTGATAAAAGCACTCATCCAGTAAGAACATCAGTGGATTCTGAGTTTCAAATTAATAAAAAAAATTCAGTGGAATAGTTGATTCCATGAATGAAAATCATAACATCTGGATAAAATTCCTAACAGTTTAACATAACGTATTACTTTAAATCTTATATCTTAGCTTTTATAGTTTTTTGAGGTGATGCACTTATACGTCAGAAGCAGTGAAAAAATTAAATAAAAGTTAAATGTCACCTAACACTCTAATAGAACTGAAAAGATTTAATTATATGACGTCAGTAACTGAGTGCCCGTACTATCCTGATAAAGTTAATGCTGGCCTAGCAATGGCATATCAGCCACTGAGAATGCCATAAGAATTGTTTTCAGATTACCATAATTTACGTTTTATTTAGTTCACCTGAACACAAAGTATTGTGTGAGATAATACTTGAAATATTGATACAGTCACAGTTGGCAGATTAGGCTACATTAATCTCAGTCCTAACATCAATATTCTCAGTAACTTAAACAAATGTGGATGTTTATTTGGTTTTTTATTTGCCATAGAACCTGTTTACTTAAACTTATTTCTTCTGTCAGGGACTGGAATACCATGATATCACCTTACGAACTTGCTACAGTATGCATTTTTTTACAATCACCTTTTCTAGAATATGCCTGTAGGATAAAGATTATTTGCTGTATTTATATGGTGTCATTTGTTAAACTTCTGAAACATCTACACATAACAACAGCGAAAGTAATGGCAAAACAGACTGAAGTGTCACATCATGACCAACAGCTTGGGCACCACTTTGTCTGTTGGTAATATGCAAATGTCTGCTTTTGCCAGCTGCAATAGGTTGGGGCTAATGGCATGGAACATGCTGTACGCTCAACTATAATCATAAGTCCATTGACTTTTCTTCAGCTTGACGAATGTGAACTTAAAATAAGAGTAAATGTCACAGTAAATGCAAATATCATGCAGTAGTAACCAGATAGAAGTAATGCACTTACTAATTATCTGGACATCAATGTCATCACGGGTGAACCCAATGGCACTTAGCTCAAATACAGCAGTGGTTCCAGCAGCAACTAAGCGAACTGCTTCGCCTAGCACTGCCATCTTGGAGCCCGTCATCACTCCGACCTGCCACGGACTACCTGTAATATCAAGAAAATAAGTATGTGTTAAGTTATACTGCTATTTAATTTACTATGGTATTTTGATGGTTGGTTGAGGGGAAGATGAGACGGTAACAGTGTTGTTGCTTCTTCTAGCTCTTAGCATTTGATAAGCATGTGTTATGGACACACCTTGTGCAATATCCTTACCTAAACCTTTACAAGATTAGACAATTATGAACACGATATAATAAGTAAAATTGAAAATATTTTAAACAATATTGCAAACCCAAAACCTGCAGGAAACTGAAATAGACCACAGGTGCTCAAGATTGTGTACAACGACAACGCTTGCTGTTCACCCCAAGAGCAGAATGAATTTCTCGGAGAAGAAGCCGGGGGTGTAAAAAGATGATTGGCTACTGATAACATTGAACACTGTTGAATTAAGACAACACACATCTAAGAGATCATAGGTGCCAACTTTGGGGGGGGGGGGGGAGGTGCATTCTACCCCCTCCAATATTTATCTTAAACTTTGTACTTTACCTTGTAATTATGTCTATTGCAATATTGTCTATTGCCAAATGACAATATTAAATAAGTAAGTAAATAAAAATAAATAACTAAACTACCGTACTAAGAATCCAATTCTTGCCCCCCCCCCCCATTAATATTTTCAAGTCAGCGTCTCTGGTCTGGATACAGTTCAAAACTTTCATGATATGTGATTTTTCAAGGGATGTAATCTAAATTTCACCAGGTGAGTCTCACAGCAATAAAAAACTAACACATTGAACTTGAGAAAATATGTTGATATTTAGAAATTAGAGCTGGGATTATTCAGATAAAATTTAAATGGTTAATTGAATAAATAGTTGCTCAAATAACGATTATCTTTTATCCAATATGAACAGGATAACAGTTAACCAGATAACTGGATAATGATAATTATCATTTTAACCAATAATCCAATTATTTGTAGTTATTTAATTAACTGTTTAAAGATGGTTTAGTAAACCTAAATCATTGGTTCCAGTGCAAGAAGGTTGTTTGTTAACATTTTATCATGTGGATGGGTAATCATATGGCTGCTTCTGTCCACTGTTTAAGTGTGGTATTGTCTGCATAACTAATGCAGGGAATTACTTTGTGTAATTGTCTATTGACACAAAAATGCTAGGGTCTGCTCACCAAACACCACATGTGGAAATCCAGCACAGTGCTGGGACTAAATCCCATTTAACCATTATCCAGCTATTTGTCCCAGCTTTATTTGAAAAAGTTGTGTACATTGCCCTATTTACATTGGCGGCAACAAATTGTCATTGTTAAAAAATTACATCAGATAAATGTCCTATGTCAGTATGTTTTGAAGCTTCTAAATTATTGACTTTCATCTCATACTGTTTAGTAATTAATTATAGGCTACTTTCATTATTGTATGGCCTCAAGTCAGGCTAACTTTGTGTAATAGCCTACATGATCTCTGTAACTTATGTGGAATAAAGATAGATTAACATTGTGCACTTTATCGTACATTGAAATAATAGGCTATTATATAAAGTAGCCAAATTTTGTTTTCTCATTAATGATTTAATTAATTTTATAGGCCTAAGTTATAGAAAATAAAATGCCTAATAAAGGTCAAGAGGGAAAGAATACCATTATTGTCAGCTTTCAGTATATTTATGTTCTGAAACTGGTAATATAATTAAACATTTAACTTCTGTAAGAATATCCAAGTGAAATATATTAATATGAGCCTATTTTGAGAAAACAATTTACTGAATTGTTCAAGTAAATTCTTTGTTGTTTCATTTGGGGCTTTGCCTTCTACAATCAAATAAGAAGAATCCAAACCATCCAAAATATGTATTTGCAAATAATGACAGGAGCACCATGGTACTGTACATCCACAATGCAAAACTGCATACTGACACAGGATTTTCGGAGGAAGTACACATCTCTGAATTAGGCGGTAATTGACATTCATACAACACGTAAATCCTCTGACCCAACAAATCCCTAACAACCATCCTCCTGATCCACCACTTAGAAAACTGAAATGGGAATGTCACACCGATCTGCGGCAATAGAATTCAAAATCCAATTCCACATCAAGCTTGTCAATGGGCAACTACCTAAAAACATGTTACATTTTATTTTTTTAATTATAATTATTGTTTGCACAAATGCATTGTTTTGATTTGTTACATAAAGCTTGCATATTGTTAAAAAGAAGTAAATTCTTATTTTTTAACAAAAATTATGTTTAACAGGTCTAGAATAGGCCTACCACTTTTTTCCTTCATAATTTCAATGTCTAGGCTATTGTTTAAAAGCCTTTCTGTAATCAAGCAGTAATAAATGTGTTTAAATAAACATGCAATGATGCAACACATTAAACCAATAATTTATTAAGTTTAAATTGTCCGTGATATTTCATAGAGAACATTAAGAATGATCCTGTCAGAGATGATAGATTTGTAATAAAAACGAGAGACAATACCAATAATTCATTAGTTTAAATTGTCCGCGATACTTCATAGAAAACATTAAGAATCATTCTGTCAGAGATTATAGATTTGTAATAATAAAAACAAGAGACAATAACAATAATTCATTACGTTTAAATTGTCCGCGACATTTCATAGAAAACATAAAGAATGATTCTGTAAGATATTACAGATTTGTAATAAAAACAAGAGACAATACCAATAATTCATTAGTTTAAATTGTCCGCGATACTTCATAGAAAACATTAAGAATCATTCTGTAAGAGATTACAGATTTGTAATAAAAAAAGAGACAATACCAATAATTCATTAGTTTAAATCGTCCGCGATACTTCATAGAAAACATTAAGAATCATTCTGTCAGAGATTATAGATTTGTAATAAAAACAAGAGACAATAACAATAATTCATTACGTTTAAATTGTCCGCGATATTTCATAGAAAACATAAAGAATGATTCTGTAAGAGATTACAGATTTTGTAATAAAAACAGGAGACAATACCAATAATTCATTAGTTTAAATTGTCCGCGATACTTCATAGAACACATTAAGAATCATTCTGTAAGAGATTACAGATTTGTAATAAAAACAAGAGACAATACCAATAATTCATTAGTTTAAATTGTCCGCGATACTTCATAGAACACATTAAGAATCATTCTGTAAGAGATTACAGATTTGTAATAAAAACAAGAGACAATACCAATAAGTCATTAGTTTAAATTGTCCGCGATACTTCATAGAACCCATTATAATTCTGTCAGAGATTATAGACTTGTAATCAAAACAAGAGAGAATACCAATAATTCATTAGTTTAAATTGTCCGCGGTACTTCATAGAAAACATTAAGAATCATTCTGTAAGAGATTACAGATTTGTAATAAAAAAAAGAGACAATACCAATAATTCATTAGTTTAAATTGTCCGCGATACTTCATAGAAAACATTAAGAATCATTCTGTCAGAGATTATAGACTTGGAATCAAAACAAGAGACACTCTTTCAGTCAAGTCACACCCCCTGTACACGTTTCATATTTTCACAGATGTTGATATAACGTGACAGTAAAAGCTTCTTTTCGGGAGACGAAAACAATCAAACAGCATTCTAAAAATATTTTGGGAAGCGAGTATAAGTTTGTGTAACTTGATTAAGAGATGGCATCCTTGCACTTGACATTCCTCAGCTCTCTAGTTGACATATTTATTTAAAACACACGCGCAGTTTTTATTGTGTCAACATTACAGAACACATATTTACATAATTCACTGCATAATATATCTGCCTTTGTTTACAAGCAGAATTATCCACTCGATTGATCCACAATTACACACTAAATAAAACACAAACTCACCATTCGCACTGAACGTCACCACTTCAATTCTAACCACAAGAATGAGAAATCTCTTCCAACTGCAGGCGCGAGCGGTCTCAGACTGTGGTACGTGACGTCACGTGGGGCATTGTAGCCAGACACCACACATTCCTGCTGCCTCAAGTACGAGACTAGCTGAAGAACGTCCGAAACATTCGCAAGATGCGGCAACGTCGCAGCGTGAGTGATCGAGGCCGCAGGTAGGCAGAGAGAAGCAACATGTGAGAAAGTTTCAATTAAATTAATATCGACCTCTGCTTTTAATTTATTAATGTCATTCCGGTTCGAAGACATTCCTTCCTCCAGCGAAGTCATCTGCCCTCAGACGCAGAGAGGCATCGAAACAGGAATATTATGGGCAATATACGATCTTCAGTAGTTTGACAATAGTATTCCTCTCCATTGACCGAGACTTCCTCGCATGAGTGTACGTAAAAAGAAAACGGGACAGCTCAGAATGGATTTCCTTCCCACTTCCCAATAATTATCGCTATTTTTTTGAGAGAGAGATATAAAAGAAATTGTACAGGACATGTTCTATTCACCCGTTTAAATCACCGGTATGCTTAAGCGGAGAAGGAAAACGGGATTCTTTGCGGAACGATAATGATTTCCAAGCTGGCGCCGTTCCCTGAATGACACTGATCGTGAGAGAACAAACAAACAAACAAACAAACAAACAAAAAGGCTGAAACAGATCTCGATTTCAGAATTTCAGCGAACTGAATACTAGTACAATATAATAATCATGCAACCTACGTAGGATTACCACACCAATTCTTACTATTCTTGACAGACGAGAAAAATGTATTTCAATAAATGCTGCATTTTTACATGTAACAAGAGGATAGGACTTGTATTAGTTTTATTTGTATGTTGCAATGATTATTCAGTTCTACACTCGATGAAGTACATGAAAAACCTCACTACCATTCTCCACAATTCCTTCAACACTTACCTCATTTAAAGAAATCAGATTGTCACGAAATTAATGATAAATGAACGGTACATTTTTTAGAAGATCGTTAATAGTCTTTAGTTTCTTGGGACTTATTTATCTTGGTTTTCAACATTTTGGTTACCCTTTTGCAAGAGGAATTATTAATAATGTCGAGTTTCTTTACCACCTTATAGAAGAAAAAACCATGAACCACTGGTTTGAAACAAATAATCTAACGATGAATGAGAGCAAAACAAAAAATATATTATTCCGCACGCACTATAATAAAACCCTGCATCCTACCACTTTAAATCTAGGCATGAAAGAAATTACACTAGAAAATTGAGTCAAATTCCTTGGTATCCATATCGACATGCATCTAAATTGGAAGGACCATTGCATACATTTAAGTAAAAAACTAAGCTCTTCTCTGTACCTGCTAAGAAACATTAGAGACCTAATATCATTAGAATCACTAATTAATATATATTACGGAATTTTCTATTCGCATTTGAACTATGGAATAATATTCTGGGGAAACTCAAGCGAAAGTAAAAACATATTCAGATTAAAAAATAAAAACTTAGAATTATATTCAAACTAAGTAGCAGGCACTCATGCAAATATATCTTTAAACAACAATAAATTCCTCACTAAGACTGGAATGTACTTATAAGAGCTACTTAAACTGAAAAACTCAAAAGAACCAAACATCAACAGAAACAAAGATGACCATGAGACACGAACAGCAAATAATATAGCTATAACCAGATACAATTTACAAGTAGCAGCAAAGAACCCCATTGCAATTATAAACAAACTTTCCCTCGAGGTGAAGAATCTGACAGAAAATAAAGTCTGTAGAACAGTACGACATGCATTAGTGACCAACTCACATTATTCCTTAAACGAATTTAACTCTTATAACTTTATTCTCCACCTTGTTTAGTAGACCTGCAGACTATACCGTGTGTCACGCGCCAACGAGGACTGAAGATGGTTTAAATAAGTCGAAATGCATTTCCTGATGGTATGGTAGGAGATATTTTATAGCACGTATAAGACACCAGCATGAATTCATAGTAACTTTAAACAAGTTTTACTTCTATTTTTTATGCTTTTATGTGTGCTCAAGTGTATATAGTGTTTTATTACTGACATCAGAAAATATAATCTGCACATTAATGTAGGCCTACTAGTGTCGTGTGCCTATAAAAACTACTACACTTCTTATTGAGGGATAAGGTGGTAAAGAAACTCATTATTAATATGACCCTCAATAGACTAAATTCATTAACCAAGAGGAATTATGTTTCAGGGAACAGACTATTGACTTCAAAACTACCAATTAGCAGTCTTAATTGGTCCAATCTCTGAATAATAATAAAGTTCACCCCCCAGGTCATGCAAATTTTCCATGTTGGAGGGGTTAGACCACTGTAGCGCTGACCCCCTCGATTGAAAGTGAAAATTTAACATTTGATCGAAAATCGTAAACATTTCATACTCTTAACGAAAGTTCACATATTTCTACGTACCTCGGCTCAGATAAAGCTAGTCTTATTATTATGGGAGTTAAGCAGGACATTTTCCGAAAGTTTACAATGTCTGGCCAGACTGGACATCTGGTGTGATTTAATCAGGATGCCGTCGAAGCAGATCTTGTTCCGAACGCCAAGTTACCTTCACATACCAAAGTATTTCCATTGACAACATGAAATTAGCAACCCGTACTAATGAAAGTTGATTCTTAATAAGCCTGAATGTGACTTCACTGACCTTACCAATGTTAAATATAGAGTGACAAGGTTTTGTACGCTTTCACAGTGGCAGCAGTTTACTTTCATCTTTGGACAACCGAACTCTAGATCATTATTCTGGCAACAGTGTCAACTCGTATGAACTCCACGGAAAGCTAAAAGGGCATTATTGATTGTGAGCCTGCATTAATTTTACAGTAATATAAGGGGCATACATTTTTAAAACTGAAACTAGGGTCGCCTTTAATAGAACCTAAATACTTTACCACTGCTGCCTCAAAACATACCAATTATTATGGCCCAAGACACTATAATTCCATAATTAGGTCACATCCAGAATTAAAAAATATGAACAACAAAAAATTCAGTATAAAAAATATTTCGTAAGTTATAGGCCTACTTTATTTCATTCTGATATTATTATGATATTTATGGCACTATTATTTAATTATCTATAGCCTACCACAGGTTGTTAGAACTTTTTCCACTTTGTTCTTCAATATCCTAGGTTGTATATTTTAAGATTTAGTTATACTTTTGCCTTATTTCATGAAGAAACACTTCTAGGCCGAAGTATTGTCTTTTACACTCGCGAAGTTCTGTGTCCTTGCAAAATTTTCGACTTTAGTACGAAACTCTCACTCTCTCTCTCTCTCTCTCTCTCTCTCTCTCTCTTTTTTTTTTTTTTTCAACGAAATCGTATTTTTAAAGGGAAATCTTATTTATAAATGAAAATCTTGAGATTCGGAAAGGTCTCTTTTTATAAAAGGACTTAAATTATATGCTCATTAAAAATCTAATAAATATATGTGCACATTAATAAAAATAAATATTCAATAAACCACTGAAATGTTTAATTAGCAGGCATGGCAATCGTAAGCCACAAGATTAGTGTGTAAAGAAGGGAAAAAATACTTAACGGTATCTCAATTCAAAATTAAAATAATCTTATATGTAGAGGTGTTCAGGGAAATTGATTTTTGATTTACCATAATCTTTTTTAGCACTAAACCCCTTTCCTAGTGAATATATTTTATATATTGTATTTTGGTGTGTAGGCATAGTAGTTTTTATCCTCGATTAGGGAGATGTTACACCAGTTTATTTACACAGTAGGCCAAAGTTTTACTAGTAAACTGATTAAGAATTGTGAAAATCTACGTAACTAAAGGCCTAAAATCCCTTGTTGGTGTGTTTTTACTTAAATATGCAATATTTCGTAGCCTATTTGGTTTGTTGCGAAATAATGCAGAAATTGTATTTTGTTGTGCGAAGTAGCAACTATTGTACCGGAATTTAACATTTTTATTCGCCGTAAAATAGGATCCCTATTGATAATATATTACTCAAGTAAAGGGAAAATTATGAAAATAATGTAGCGATTTCAAGAGTACGTTATTGGTAAGAAAGTAGAACGAAATCTTTGATTGCTTTCTGAAGCCATGCTATGTATCATTTTCTTTTCAAACACAAATCATGGCCTACAATACACAATTTACTGCTTTTTTGTCTTCTTTTTTTAATATCCGGACGGTCAGTATTCGTGTCATGAAGATAGAGCATTGTAATAACTAGGGTTAGGATTTTTAGGTGCGCACCTTTTCTCGTAGGGTAAATTAAAGCTCTTCGGAAAGATACCACAGTGTGAGATTTTATCTATAGTCGAGAATGGAGACATTTTTGTAGCACCTTTTTCCCTTTTTTTGGTACCTTTTACCCCTTTTTTCTCAACAGTGCCCATAATCCCCTTTCTTCCCCTTTTTCATATACAGTACTGTAGCTTATCAATATTCTTCTAGAGTGCATTTTATCATTATAAAGCGTTATGAATGACTTGTGAGTTTCATTCCATTTTACTTCCAGTAAAAGCGGGACTGAAAGCACACCTGCAACAACAGAAAATGATACGTGTGTGCGTGCAAACCCTCTTTCTCTCACTTTGCCGAAACAAATAGCTCCCTAAAATGGAAATGCATATTTCATTCCATCAACAATAATATTGTGTGTGCGCACAAATCCTCTTTCACTTTGCCGAAACAAATAGCTTGCTACAATGGAAATGCGTATTTCATTCCACCAAATTATAATTTATTATAAAAAAAATATTGTGTATACGCAAATCCTCTTTCTCTCACTTCCATCTTCTTGACTTCACCAGTCAGTAGTCTGTTGATCGTGAGTGCAAATCTGTGTTTAAATGAGTGTATTTTTGCCATGCCTAAGGTGTCCAGAGCCCGGTTATTTTCTCTGTCTCAGGAATTCAAACAAAATTCCGTAGAAACAGATGGAACTGTAATACGGTGTAGCATTTGCGATTCAGGAATTTTGTTAGATGAAAAATACCAGCGAGACCGCATCAAACAACACATTTCCACTTCTAAGCATCAAAAGAACAAGACACTTCAAGCAAATAAATCGCGACAATCTTTATTATGGAATGCGATTGAACAGTGTTCATCGAAAACTCAAAATTTGAAGAAATTCAACATTGATTTATGTGCTGCTCCTACACAAGCGGGAATTCCACTCAATAAGGTAAACCATCCGACTTTCAAAGGATTCCTTGAAAAATACACAAAGATGTCAGTGCCTGATGAGAGTACTATAAGAAGAAACTACATGGAGCCTGTTTACCAAGAAACCATAAAAACCATCAAGGAGAAAGTGACTGATTGTGATGTGGGAATCATTTTGGATGAAACTACAGACTCAATGGAATGATATGTTTTGAACATTTTAGTTTTTCCCCTATCAGGGGAGAACGTTAAGCCCATGTTGTTTAAAATGTACGAACTGGAGAAAGCCAACGCCAGTACAGTAATGCAATCAATCATGGACTTCTGTCAAAACCTGTGGCCAAATGGTATCGCATTTGAAAAACTTCTTCTGGTGGTTTCAGCAATTAACCATTTGAAACCTTTGTTCCCTAAGTTAAAGCATGTGACATACCTAGTCCATGCCCTTCACAGGGTTTGTGAATCCTTAAGGAATGAATACTACATTGCAAATGAATACATCTCTGCCCTGAAGAAGATTCTACAGAAAGCTCCGAGTCGTGTTGTTGTCTACAAGGAAATCACTGGCCTCCCCCTTCCAAAATTCCCGGTCATTACTCGCTGGGGATCATGGATTCAGTGTGCTGTTATGTTGCGTGAGAATTTTGACAAGATTAAGGATTTTGTGCTTTCATTGGATCCAGCAGACGTAGGTGCGATTTCCAAGGCCCAACAACTTCTGCTACCGGAAAAAATACAGAATTTGGAGACAGAACTATTTTGTGTCCATGGTTACAAGTACTTGACTGCAGCTATCAAACAATTGGAAGAACAAGGTCTCGAAAAGGAAAAACAATGGGATATTTTCACTTCAGTGAGGGACCAGTTAGAGGGCTTTGCTAAAGACAAACTTGAGTCTAGTCTTCAGTAAAATCCGGATGTTGAGGAATTTGCCACATGTGTAGAGTTGCCATTCCGAGTAAACACAAAGTTTGCCCCACTGGTTTCTGTGGATGTCGAAAGAAGCTTTAGCATGTACAAAGACATTCTATGTCCTAATAGAAACAGGCTTATTTTTAAAAATGTCTTGAAGTACAACAGCTTCCTGTATTTTACTGTTTCTGGTGAGTGATGATTTGATGTGTATTTTCGCAACTCAATAACTGTTAATAGAAGATAGATTTTTTTGAATTACTTGAGTAAAATAGCACCTTTTTGTCCCCTTTTTTACCTTATTTTAGCACCTTTTCCCTTCCTTTTTTCATATAAAATTTGCACCTAAAAATCCTAACCCTGGTAATAACCAATTAAAAACTGAGAAATGATTTAGTATTACTTTTCGTCCTGTGATCATGTCGAACATATGGAATAGAAATTCGTCATGGAGGCAAACATAATTTATAATTTCGTATGTGTTGCGCCTAGGATGAATAATTGCGTGTTTCTTCGCAGGCAGTGAAATTTAATTAGGTAAGCATGTGCTTTAGAAACGCCTTCATAAAAAGTAACAGCGAAACCACAGTTCTTGGGTTAGCGACTGCTAACTCAGTTCTGATAACTAAGTTCTACTCGAAATAAACTGGTAATATATTTCTTTGCATTTCAACCTCCTTTGTTCGCTTCTTTATTGTGAAGTTGGGCCTATATCTCATTCTTGACCCATCTTGTATTTTGTAACTTACGTGCATCATATAATAAATACTTACATTTTATCAATAACGGTACAATAACGTAATTCATTTTTTTAAGTGAAACTTTTTTAGGCGCGCTAGGAGTAAATCGAGAGCTAACCCAAAGTTGCGTTACGCTCTAGCGTTACGAACAAAATTGTATGTAGTGGGGCTGTGACGGATTGCACAGAAAATAATCAACTCAATGATTAGGCTTATCCAAAATTTAAAAAAAATCCAAAATTAAAAAAGATCTAAAAAACCAAAATTAAAAAATCCAAAAATCCAGAGTTAAAAAATCCAAAATTTCAAAATTAAAAATTCAAAGATACAAAATTTCAAAAATCCAAATTTAAAAAAGTCAAAAAACCTAAAAGTAAAAAAGTCCAAAAATCCAATATTGAAAAATATAAATCCAACATTTAAAACATCCAAGTTTCACTTCTGTCGTGTGGCGTTCCACGCATCCGATTTTTTAAAAATATTTTCCCAGTATATCTAACTTAAACCCCTTCCTTTAATCATGTTTTCAGTATCTAATTAATAACCCGCTAAATGTATAAGTCAAGTAAGATAAAATAATAGTTATTTACGAGTTAAGGCCTTTATATAGGCTAGAACTTAACACGCAAATACGAATATTAAGTTCTCGCCGCAGATGAAGTGGGTTGAACGTGTTTCGCGCATGGGGGAGGAAAGACATATCTCAAAAATATTGACTGGGAGACTCGAAGGGAAAAGACCACTTGGAAGACTCAGACGTAGGGGGAGAATAATACTAGGATTTAAGAGAAGCAGGATTTGCGAGGGATGGTTGGAGTTAGCACAGAATAGGGTTGAAGGGCGGGCTCAGGTAAGCTCGACAATGAACCTCCGGGTTCCATTAAATAGATAATATTCCTTTAGCTTGCTTAGGAATTGTCTATTGTCATCGAGTAAGTAAGTACATGCAGGGCCGTAGCAAGGTCCTTTTGCGACCTTGGCTAGTCTGACAAATCTGCGCCCTCCAATACTGGGGGGTATAAACAATTTTTTTAAATTTCTGTGAAATTGTTTATTATTTTAATATAAAAACACTGTTATTATCAAAGAAAATCTAAACCTCAATTTGAAAATGAACTAAGTGTTGGATTTTCAAGGTACTAAAACCTTATTTTCAGACGACTGCACTACTTAAAAAATAATTCATTTATAAAATCTATAATTTTTATTGCTTGATAAAGTGCCTAAAAACGGTGGTATTTTTCATGGTTAATTTTGCGCCCTCTTTATACCTGCGCCCTTGGCGGGGGCCCATCTCGCCACCGCCTAGCTACGGCCCTGAGTACATGCTTCGGTACTTCTCAGAATGTGATGAAAGATTATTTTAATACAGTGAACGAAGTACGAACTCTTCCTCAAGTATATTATTTCGGTTAAAACATGAGATATTGATCTGTTCTTACGGTGTTTAACAAAGATACCGTTTCAAGATGGGAGTATTGTTAGTTGCCGACCTTGCAGACAACGAGGTCAGTAGGCTAATGCAACTATCACTCCTAAGTTAAGACTGTTCTCGACAGTTTGTTGTGCATGTGAAGTCAATGACCGAAAAATCGTTCTAATGGCGTGCTTACTTCGAAGGATGAATTACGACAATAGAAATTCACATTCGTTCTCTATTTTGTGGTGTTATGTTGCACGATATTCACTCTTGCCGTCTGCTGGATTGAATGCAATGGTGAAAACTCAGCGTGAAGCTAGATGACTGTTCTTTCACAATTTGAGTCCATTTATTAAGGTGTTGCTGCTCTGAAATATAGTCGGCCGCGGTGGTCTAGAGGTAGTGTGCCCGCCCTTTCACGTCCAAGTAATACCTTAGTTTCTGGAGGAGGGTTGAGAGGCGATGGGCTTACCACCTGTCCCTCTGGCCTCTCTCGGAAAATAAGCGTAACAAAATTCACATAGGTAACAGAAACCTCCACTTGGAGGCCCTTCGCCCCCATAGGGGATATAGGATTCCAGACCAGACAGACAGACTCTGAAATATGTCGGTCCATCTCTAGATCCAGTGGCATAGACAGAACATAATTTCGGGGAGGGTTGAAAGTGCCGGGGAATTTGAGGGCTCTCCCCTGGAAAAATTTTTAAATGTTAAACTAATGAAAATAACATTTTATGCTATTTTAACACTGAAAAACTAATTAGCAAATTTGTTTACTGTACTCTAAGACATCCCACTTTAAACAAGAAATCGTTACCTAAGTTAAAACACTGTACTAGGCCTACTTATAAAAAAGTTAAATAACACATAGAACAGGGGAAAGAATAGACCGACACTTACAAGTTCAGTATTTTATTATTAAATCAAATAATTAAATATTTGACAAAATAGAGCTGAAATAACTTAAATAGAATTTTAAGTTTTGATTTCGGGGGAGGTCTATCTAGATCCGAAGGTCGTGGTTTCAAACCCGGCCGCGGTCTATGGATGGTAGATTTCCGGCACGCTTACTTTTTATTTTATTTACATATATGTGAATTATGTCATGAGCAGCGTGAATGAAGCTACAGACTACACTATAACACAACTGGACACAAACTACAAGATAAGTATATGTAAATAATAAATAATAATCTAACAATATATAAGAGGGTAATTCACTCTTTTTTATAATTGGTATATTAGTATATTTATAGATTAGAATAGATTAGTTTATTAGATTATATTAGATAGATTAGATTAGTCTATCAGATTATATCAGATAGATTTTATTAAAATGGCGACCCTGCCTTTGATATGTATATATATTTATCAGTGTCTTATTTATACCAAAGGTAACAGTAATCTCTTTTTAACAAATAGAGACACCCATAATTATGAAACTAGAAATAGTCACAAGTTGAAACCATATTTTTGCTCCTATAGTAGGTCACAAGAGGGATGTAAATATACTGCAATTAAATTATTTAATCACTTACCCGCTGAGGTGCAAGAGATGGAGGAACTCAAATTCAGAAGAACTATAAAGATATTTTTATTGCAACATTGTTTTTATAGTATAGAGGAATATCTGCAGACTCCTTGGAACACATGACTGTAAAGTCACCTGACTTTTCCAACATAATTGTAAAATTGTCCACGGAATAAAAATATTATTATTATTATATTTCACGTCACTTACCAAACCTTAACACTTACTGAAGGTTTTCCGTTCCACACACGAGTGTTAACTTTTTCTTTAATATTATATTCTAAACCGCAGCAAAGAAGAGTGGTATAACTATCACAAGAACTTTCTCCTTTATGCACATTGATAAAAACGAATGGGAGGTAAGATCAAATTCTCATCTATTGACTCTCAGGCTAATAAATAAGAAAACAAAACCGTTGTACAGTCAAGCATCCGTATGTTAAAAAATATTTTAAATGGTTACGGCACGCTATTCTGTACTGTACAATAATGAGCCAATAAAATTACCTGCCATTTTCTTACAGTTAAATAAGGCGAAAGTGGCCACAACGAATTGCTTGAGTGTGAAAATGTAAGTCTTGGGAATTGCTTAAGAAAATTACATAGAAATACTGTGTAATAGGTGAATTACCTACAATTTGGAAGTTCAAGTGATTGAATTTTTTGCTTTACTTTTATCCCACTCATACATATACTAGTATGGCAATAAAAATTATTATTTTAGCATTCGATGAAAGTAACACTAAATACATTTAGAAATTTCATTTTTCAGATAAGGATTAAAAATGTTAAAATCTTGATAAAATTCAACGTTACACACTTAAGTTAAAACTTATCTGGGTGCAGTGGTTAAAAATAATGAATCAGACGACTAAACAGATTCTTGTGCTGCCATATGGGCATACAGATTTGAAATGAAGGGATTAAAACGATTCGAAGATATATGAGCCAAACCCTTACACGAAAGGTGGATAGTACGATTCTCATTGGCCTGTTTTAATCTTTCCAGCCATTCTATTGGCCAACATAAGTGTAGGCTTACTTTTGTTTCGTAAGAATGGAGAAAACATGTAACTTTGAATTATATTGCTCTCATATTATTATTATTATTATTATTATTATTATTATTATTATTATTATTATTATTATTATGTTGAAACCCCTTTCTGAATTCTTTGGAAGTTAACTTAAACTGTTATCAATAATTTCACAATAGTATTGCAGACATTATTCATTATAGCAATGCTATCATATTTATGGTGACATGGAAATGAATTATTTTTGAAATGAGCTTAAGTGTTCTGCAAGATAAGAATTTCTTGCATGTCAAGCTGCGATATGATCCCCAACATAAGGAAACAAGCACACACTCAGAGCAACAGAACATACAACACCAGCAATATGAAGAAGGCTTTGATCATTATCTCTGCAGTTGTTCTTTTGTGGAACATCGCCATGAGCGAGGTAAATTAAATTTGAAATTTATTTGTTAAATGATTTGCATAAACCGTGGTTCGATGATGAATCCATGGAATCAGTAAATGCAAGAAAGCAGGCAAAACTACAGTGGTTGCAGAGTTCGAATGACATTACTGTCGAAGATCTCAACAATTCTAAACGAGAAACCTTATGCATTAATACTAAAAGAGTGTTTTCATTAATATATTAATTTCACTGAAATTAGTAGCACCTTTCTGTCCTCTATTTTGCTTTATTTCCAGCACCTTCTCCCTTCCTTTTTCCATAGCCTATGGAAATTGCACCTAGAAATCTTAACCCTGGCAATTGCATAGAAATACCAGTTCTAGTCGTAACTAGGCATAGTGTTTTAGACGCCTAATAAGGAATCTAAAATGCCAAAATTAGGGCAAAAAAGGCATTGGAATGACAGTGAACGGAGTCGAGATCGCCCGCAATACTCTGATCTCAGTTAGCTTATTTGGTCTGGTCGATCCAGCTCACTTTTCCCAAAAGCTTGGAACCAAACCTACAACTCACCCGGTTGGAAGCCTGAGAAATAATATAAAAAAACTGTTAAATGCTTAAGGGGAGATGTAGTTACCGCTAGCAAAATTATAGAAAATATGCTGTATTTTCAAGATGCCATAACTCAGGTGTTAACAGTCAGATTTAGTTGAATTTTTTTTATGCTTTGCGTGTGCACTCTGTAGTTTAAAATAAGCAGAGAATGGTTGTTCTAGATATCACTGTTTGGTAGGAAAGAATTTTTTAACACATAGGTGACAATTTAGTTTTACGGTTTCTTCCCTTGACATAGGTACGCTTTTTTCCATTTCTGTAGCTTAGATTTTTGTGAAACTTTGCTAACTTACTAACAATGGGTACTGCTATTTACCCTACCTCAATCAGTCTAATATATACAATATTACTGCCTGAGAACTGCATGAAAACTTCACGACTACAAAAAAATACTTTTTTTTTTTAAATAAAAATAGTTGTAAATTCTGTATATTCAAGACTTTTCCCAAAATTCTGGTAAGGGAGATTTGTCATCCATCCATAATGAATTCCTGAAAGTTTCATTATTTTAGCTTGAATAGTTTTTTTTTTAGAAAATGGTACCTGAAGTACAAAAAATGTAATTTTACAGGAGAGCGAAAAGAAAATTACATGCATGTTCTAACCTTATGGTATTTTATCCATCCAGGTCGCTCTGCTTGGCTTAATAATAACGCAACATGTAAGACCTATATATCAAAATGTTCAGAAAACTATGCTCTATTACATGAGCCAAAGAAAAAAATAGATTTTTTTGACATTGGTAACTACCATCTCCCCTTAAAAACCCAACACAGAGTTTATAAAAAACTAAAAACCCGGGTCCTATACCCTTAGCAACCAGGGAAGGCGGTTGAGGCCAGGTAGATTCCTTCACCCACAGGCACCCTCACATTTACAAGGGCAGGAGATTTAGGACCAACCGTAATTTTCTCCCCGTGAGTCACCTAGTCTACTTCATTCAATCAATCTTAGATTCTTTTAATGTGTCATTTGATCTTAAAATGTTTGTTATATATCAATTCTACACATAATTACAAGAAAAATGACACCAAACAATGTATAATTTACTTTAATAGGAACATAGGACTTGAAAGCAGTTTTCTCGTAACTTTTATTTATGTATTTGTTATAAATGTTCCTGTTAAAGTAAATTATACATTGTTTGGTGTCATTTTTCTTGTAATTATGTGTAGAATTAATATATAACAAACATTTTAAGATGAAATGACATAATAAAAAAATCTAAGATTGATTGATTGAAGTAGACTAGGTGACTCACGGGGAGGAAATTACGGTTGGTCCTAAATCTCCTGCCCTTGTAAATGTGAGGGTGCCTGTGGGTGAAGGAATCTACCTGGCCTCAACCGCCTTCCCTGGTTGCTAAGGGTATAGTCAAACATTTACAGGTACGGTACATAGCCTATTGCCCGCCCCGCTTTCTACCGGAGAGCAATCCATGACAACATTTTCTCAACCTCGCTGACCATTTTAAATACCAAGGTGTTCCATACGAAGTTCAAGTCACGCTGAAGTCTAGCGTGCAGGGTTTAACTGTGCAATATAATCTAGATATAGCCTAACTCCGCCACGCCTAGATAGTAACACTCGAGAGGAAACGCATAAAGCAAATCCGAGGAAGGAGAAAACATTGTAAGCTCAGTCATGGTCTGCAGTCCTTGGGACCTGCAAAAGGAACGAAAGACCGTTATTGTTGATTATGTAACGAGAATGGCATTTCTTGAATTCTTCTCGCAGAACTGGCGCACCCAACCTGTGGTATTCACGGATGTAACATTTACTGAACAATATCCTTGGTAACAGCGTTGTCCAAACATTTTACAGGGCAGTATTTTTATTAAATTTTTGGACAGCACAGAAGCTGGGAAATAAAGTAGGATTTCTGCAACCGTTTCGCGTATTGATAGTGTTAGCCAGACTTGATTGATTCATTTCTTTATAACGGTGTCAGGGTATACAGTAGAGTCCCGCTATTCCGAAAATCCGCCTATTCCGAACACAGTTCAGAAAAAATACCGATTTTTTAAACTTAAGAACAACAGGCGAAATTAAAAAGACATTCGTGAAAAAACATACATTTATTGTTATACAAAGAAGTTAAATAGAGACATACATAGAGCCTAAGCTTAATGAAAACGCCTGAAACCAAATTGGAATGAAAGCTGGTTACTTACAGCACATGTCGGCTCCATTTATACAATTTCCCGCAATTAAATTACGCCTTAACAAGTCAATACGTTGATATTATTCGTAAAATCCGCCTATTCCGAATTCCCACTAAACCGCAAGGTGTTCGGTCCCAATTAGTTCGGAATAGCGGGACTCTACTGTATAAATATATCTTAAATCTAGCCGTTGAGTGATTAAACGCAGCTGCTGGTGATATAATATTGTGAATTCTTTCGAAATGTACGGCTACCGATATCTACATTATATTTTAATGCATTTTTCAGTTTAAACGCTCCTGTGCAAGCAATAGAATTTCCTGACAGATTGATTTCGGATTGATTTAATTCATTCATAACCTATACGCCTGCTTTAAACTTGAAACAAACATGTCAGCGATTCTTAGGCCTACACTTACATCATTAATATTATTGCCAGTGCATTTTGTGAAATGTTGACATAATTTAAGAACTTCTTATATCAGTGTATACGAGTATGAATTAATGTTAAGAATCAAACTAAACCTTTGTTCTTACCTAAGCCCTGCTTAATAAATCGATCTAGAGCTTAACTCAGAGATCCATTACAAAAATATCTTCTTTTCTGCACAGGCCTAACATAATTGTAATTGTCACTGATTAAACAAAATCATTCTGGTACTTTGTTAAATCAGCTTACCTGATTTTATTATTTATTCAATTTATTTGCCAAAATAGTTTTGAATGTTATTCAAACTACATAAATACTCTCGCGATTTCGTAGCTCGCGTATTTATTGGTTTTTTCAAAGATTAGTGCCTAGTTACATTACCTATGATAATTTGCCATAACGAAGGTTAACTATATAAAGAATGCATAAAAATACATTCAGAATTAAAAGCAAAAAGATCTGAAGACCTCATAAATTTGATTTGAAAATAAATCTTCTTCAGGTTCATTCTAAAAAGGATTTCTTCGTGAAAACTGTCATGCGGGCTAGTATCGCAAAAAATTCAAGGGGTTTAACATCACTCGACTAAAGCAATACTGAGTGAGAAATACTGCACGTTTAGCATTAATTAGGCTCAAACATTTGCAAGCCCCAAGTTCTGGATCCGCGGAGTAAATTTCTTGAGTTCGATCCTATGAAGTTCAAACTTATCACTTGCTTTGCCTCGTCATTAAAATAAACACATTTTATTATAAATAAGTCTGGCCAAATTTGATGATCTAATCACGCTATTACGAGAACATTTTACATGTTTCATGTTGAAGTGTACGCCTTTGGTGAAATAACCGTTAACATTTACAAAACGGTATCACTTAATGGCATTTTGCAGCGAAAAATCGTCAAGCGACAAGTCTTGCAATTAGCGATATAATAACGTCAGAAGTTCTAATTAGAAATTATTTAATTAACACTTTCAAAATATTAATGCTAATTTTCCCTTCTATGAGACGAAGAAACAGACTAAGTACTAAGGTATTTTAAAATCCTATTTGCGATTTATGGATCCGAAGGTCGCGTGATGAAACCCGGCCACGGCCGATGGATTTTTCAGGACGTAAAAATCCTGAGCACGAAGTCCTCCATGTCGTAGATTTACGGTATGTAAGAGAACTCCAAGCCTAGATTAGAGATCTGGACAAATTTCTTCGGCCCTTAGGGTTTCCGGAGGGGGGTTTGTGAGGCGATGGGCTTAACACATATCCCTCTGTCCTCTCGGAAAATAAGCTTAACAAAATGAATCAAGGTACTGAAACCTCTATTTGGTGGTCCTATGCTCAACCATAGGAGTTACAGGAAAAAGTCAGACATCTGCGATTTGTGAAACCATGTGTAATGAAATATGATTTCACGAACGGTTTGCTCATAGTAAAGTAATTAGCATGAAGGAGCAAAATGAAGTTGTTACTGCAATCCATTAAAAGTCACCATCATTAAACGGTGAAACATTTCGAAATCGACATAATCCTATATTCTTTCCAGACGTTTAAACTATATTGATGTAAAATTTCAGCTCTATCAGTTGAGTAATTTTGCGTGAAAGAGGAAAAAGTTTTTAATTTGAAGACTATAAATTCTCTCATTAGAAAGAAGGGGCAATATTTAAAATAATGGTTTATATAACAGAGAGTAAAGGCTAATTTAGGCTAACACTTTTTCACTGTAAACTACTGTATAAAAGAAACACACGTTCTCACACTCATGCTGCCACTTGGCGTTTGCTATACTTGACAAACATTGCGTGTTTCCATGTATTCAAAATAATAAAGTTTTTAAAATTCTTAGCTTGTCACTGTCATATTTTTGAAAAGCAGTTACTTCAAAGTAATTATTTAAGAAGTACTTAAATATAAGTAGTCTGCTTACAGAAAAAAAAACTGTTCGTTCATCGTGTAAGGTTTTACCTTGGTTTGTTTTCCTTACTTTTTGGAGGGAAGGTCCTGACCCCCTGCACCCCCCCCCCTTAGCTACGTCCCTGGTTAAAGGATGACATTTGGTACACCTAACCTGGAAACTGATTTACAGTTCAGTTCACATAGCGTGTGACATGATATCTTCTACTAAATGCTTTTTAAATCTTTGACCTAGCCTAATGTGATAGACAAATTCTGTTTAATGAAATTCCCTGTAGAAAACGAAGTTTTTAACATTTAACTGAAAAAAACATATGCACTACAGAAGATCCTGATGATACCTGAATAGCCGAAGAGACTTGATCGGAAGCTAAAACAATTTTAATATGGCCTATTTCATATGACGGTAGCCTATTTCATTTTTTAACGGAGTATGTTGAATAGAAAAGGCAAGCAAGAGCTGGATGGCTGACAAACTTGCAAACTTCGCGTTCAGAACGCCTGAAAATTCAAGAGCTTCAGCCTTCATTTTTCTAAGGGTCTTCTGGGGCCAATACAGAAAGTGCCATACTACAAACTCATGAAAACACATGAGTCCATGTTTCTAGATTATGTCTCCATTTCAGAGTAATATTTCGGTTCTTGTGCGTCCTGTGCATTCTATGTGATCTGTGCATTCTGTGCATCTGTGACAGTGGCATAGGAAACCTAAAATTCTATTCAAGTTACAGTATTTATGCTCTATTTTGTCAAATATTTAATAATAAAATACTGAACTTCTAAATGTAGGCCTATTATCTCCACTGTACCATGTCTTATTTAACTTTTCTTATAAATAGTAATAAGTGTTATAACTTAAGTAACGATTTCTTGTTTAAGTAGGCATGCCTTAGAGCAGTGGTCATCAATTATTTTTTCCTGTAGGTACGTTTCAAAACATTGTCGAACTTTCGCGGTCCAGAAAACTAAAACCTTCCCCTAACTCCTTCTACCGCCCCCTTCCAACACGTTACCAACTACTTTACTAACCTAGGCTACTTAATTTGCTTGGTAAAACTTTTCTTCAGAATCAGTTGTTATCTTACGTGCAAAACACAATTGATACCAGTGAAAAGAAGTGCATAAATATGAAATTAAGTTTTTTTATTATGATAACTAGAATACAAGAAAATTAATTTATAGTACATATAAATTCAAAAAGACTTCTCACAAAGTTCATCGGGGTTCAATGGGAAAAAATGGCACGTTTTATTTTGAAAAACCTGCTTGAAATGCTTAGACATTTATTTATTAAGAGAATGTTACAAGATTTCTCAGTACTTTTGAATGTCAAAGGGAAAATGGGTTGTAGAATGAGTTATTATTTTCTGAGAATGAATCATTATTATTTTCTGAAAATACACATTTCATCACGGTCCGTACAAAACTTGCCTGCGGTCCGGATATGACCAATGCCTTAGAGTAAGTTGTAGTAAACAAATTTGCTAACTAGTTTTCTAGTGCAATCCGTGCATTCTTTGAAATGAATTTCCTACTTTTGTGTGCAAGCTTTACTCTGATTCTGCCCTTCACTCGCTAAATGCTCCATTACGTGACATATTAATGTGTGTCTTTCAAAGTGTTACACCGGCGTGCTAGCTTTCCCATGCGTTCCGTGTAATGTACTGGCCGGTGAATTCCAGAATGGCATGTAACATACTTACAATTATAGACAAGTGAAAATGTTTCATCACGATAAACTGTGGCATTAGGAAGCTTAATATATAATAGCGATTTATGTGCATCCCGTTTCCTGTAGCGGAACGAAACGGCTACTCCGCTAGACCTCAACGTTATAATCATCCATTCCATTCTCCAATTAACTAATTTTTTTAGTAGAAATTATAGGGTATAACATAAGCTAATAAAAAATCTGATGCGAAAACCTAACATACTCTACTGAAATAAAAGTTTCGGCTCTTAGTTTAATATATTATAATCAGTGGCGCTCCTAGGGTGGGGTGGTGGGGGCGGTCCGCCCCGGGCCCCACTTACTATGGGGCCCCCATTGATGTCCCACCCTAATGTAAAAATTAATGTTCCACCTGATTTTGTAAAACTAGGCAGTGAATTTTTCCAAAACAAACAAGGCCCTTTTGATTAAACACAGAAATCAGGAGAAAAGTTCTTTTTAACTATTTACATTTAACTTGAAACTTGTGAAAGAAGTTTTTCAAAACTGAAATTAATCAAAAACTATTTGCGCTCAACAATGAGCCAGCTCAGACTAAATGGACTAGCAATGGCTATGAAAATAAACTTTCATGAGACAATTGGACAATTTCCTAATGTAAAAGCTATAAAAAGACAATTTTAAATTACATGACTATTACATATTACGTGACTATTACATATTCTGAATTAATATAATCCAGATTTTGTTAATTTATCGTCCGATTCTCCGAATAAATTAAAACTCTTGTTTGTTACCTTAAAATTTCGTTAACTTAACTTTTTCCATTTCATTACTTTGTAATTATGCACACATTTATATTTTGCTAATCAGTTAACTTAATATTATTGTACTAATATAATAATAAATAAGCACATTAAATACTGCACGAGTTCGCTCCCTTATTCTGTCTATTATTTTTTCGTATAGATTAGCCCATGGAGACGAACTGAAAGACAAAAAAGCTAGCCACAGAAAAAGAAGTTAAAAATAGCCGTGCTGGTAGCTTTTGCTGAGGGGAGGGGTCCTCAAAAATAAATCCGCCCCGGGTCCCAAGTGGTCTAGTTATGCCACTGATTATAACTAGGAATGGGTCGATACCAGATTTTCTCGATACTCGATACTCGATACCGATACATGATTTTTTACTCGATACCGATACATGATTTTTTCCTCGATACTCGATACCTTCAACATTTCCAGTCTCAATAAATAGGTACATTAAAAATTAAAATTTGAGAGAACTGCGTAATACCAACTAAATTAATTAAGTCTGCATATTTAATAAGACAAAATTTAATATCATCAGTAGCCTATAATTGTTTTTAAACTTTACATTAAAACTAAAATTAGTTTGTTAAACAGTCCACTTACAAGTTTTTGTTAAAAAATACTAGCATTCTCACTTAATTGCAGAATTACAAAAGTATCGAAAAATTATCGAGCTAGTTTTCTGAAGTATCGTTCGATGCCGATACCATGCAAGTATCGAGAGTATCGAGGTATCGAAAGTATCGAGGACCCATCCCTAATTATAACATATTATGCCTATGCACATTGTAGAATTCGTGTAGGAAGTTTTAAAAAAATTAGCAAAAGTGACATTCTCTTCATGTGAATTGATTGTAAAAATGAAACGCATCCCCGAATGATACACAATCCAAATAAAACTTAATTTTCTTTGCCATAAGCATAGGTAATACATTTTTTCACTCCACATTCTGATATAGAATAAGAGGACGTGTTGCAAGGAGTATGTATTCGTTGCTTCAACCTGCTGCAAGCTTTATTGTTCACTGAGTTTTGTCAAACAGTGACTGACTTATAATTTATTACCCTTCACATAATTTTTGTGCAAAAAAAAAAAAAAAAAAAAAAAAAAAAAGAAAGAAAGAAAAAGAAAAAAAGTCTCACATAAAAGCTTTAGCTGTTAACATAAATTTAAATAATTGTCGAGAAAATCGCGAAAAATGACATTTTCTTCATGTTATGTGCCTTAAAAGTAAAAGAAAGTCGTCGCCTATTTTCATCTCACATCCCTAGAAGGTACCCAACTCAAAAGTAAAATGATTTTTTTAAACGAGTTTTCGTTTTCAACCTAGGCTGCTTACAAACACTCAGATACCCAGACAGTCATTTTTCTGAAAGTACAAGTATTTGTTTCTTGATCAAGTAAGACTAAAATATTAACTGCCCTATTGAACCGAAAGTTATTAACATTTTAGCATTTAGTATACAACTGCTTTTTAAATCTGTGGGAATTTCATCGGTATGCAGGTGTCAAGGCTGGAGCCAATTACAGTGAGCAACTTGCCTAGCCTCCAGGGGAGATCAGGTGTATTGAATGAACATAAGGAAAGTGCCACTCTAACTTTCACCACACGAATTTTAAATATTAGATTTCATCAAGAAAGATTGCAGTATACATTTCAAGTGAACAGTCAAATTGTATTAAACTGTGGTGTTCAAACCCAGCTAAAGAAGGAGAAAAAATTACCGTATTTTACGGACCATAAGACGCACTTTTTTTTACCTTGAAAACAGAGCCTTAAAAGTTGGGTGCGTCTAATGGTCCGAAGTACACTAAAAAAATTAAAATTCTAGTAAATATTCTCGGAATATCATAGTTATAGACAAGGTGTTGTAAACGATAATACAGTTACAAATTTTAGCACAGACATCACTGCACTTGTCACAATCGTAAAATGAGGGTAGCTGGAAGCCAGGTATAGGCTACAATGCGAAAAGAAAGGAATGTTGAGTTCTTTTATACAAAAGGATTGTCTTCGCCGGGTGGTTTAAATGAATGCAATGACCTCTAAACAGCCTTGTCCTTTTTCACTTAACGTATGCTGAATTGAGGGTTAGAGGGTGTAAAAGTATTTTCAGTCTTTCATGAGAAATCAGTTCAGGTGTTAACATTTACGAGATGCCATCTGTACAGAAGAGATTTTCGTACAATGAAGATTTTAAGTTAGAAGTGATATACGCCGATTCCATTGTACAAGGTTATAATTTGTTATGTAATGAAGTATATTATTTCCTTTAAATTGTTTCGTTTGGAATTACATTAAATTTCTTTTCATTTAAATTTCCGTCCTAAAATTAAGGTGCGTCTTATGGTCCGTAAAATACCATAGTATGAATCCTTGGGAATGACAGTCACTGGCCCCTTTCTGAATTAAAGGAACTTAAAGCACTTGAGTAGAAATTTTTCAGTGTTTCCAGAAATGCCTGGGTAGGTACCGATACGTGGTGTCAGTCATGTATTAAAGGGGTCCACGGAAAGAACATGCCAAGTAAATGTTTATATTTTATGTTTGTTTTTAATACCATATGTTAGCTTACGAGACAAGGTGTTAATGAATAACACCGAAATATTTTACACGTGTATAGAGGAGACATTGACATGCAACTTTTGTTAGGAGGCTTTTGGTCTATGGATTCAATTTTTCCCGTTACAGCATAAAATCTCCTAGGGCATGGCCACCACTGACTTCTAATATTTGAAAAAACGCAAAACAAAGCAACATCGCTGTTAACACTTGAGTTATGAATTAAAAAACTAATACAGTGGCGGCCAGTTATGTGATTAGTGTAAATTTTGCAGACTATGGAAACACTAAATTATGATATAGTTGTTGATGAATGATTATGAGTAAGGCATTTATCGATCACTAAGAAGGTATGAAGTCAATTTAATGACAATTTTAACCCTATTCCGCTTCATTATTGACTTATGAGGACCAAATTGTAATGACTTTAATGCCCTGTATCATATACATTTTACATCATAGAGCAAAAGTCTCCTAATAAAAGTTGCTTGTCTATGTCCCCTCTATGCATAAGTAAACTATATCGGTGTTATTCATTAACACTCTGTATAGTAAACTATCTTTGCAGCACTTCAGAAAGGGAAAGAGCCTGCTGAGTCACAAGTCACACAGGTAAAAAGAATTGAGGTAGCCGTACAGGGAAAGAAATACTTAGTAAATAGCAATGTGGGAAAGAACATGTTAAGTTTCATGTTTGTGATGTGGCTATTGCTAGTGTTAATTTCCCTCCACTTTTCCATTAATGTCATTATGACAGAAAATTATTGAGTCAGGCCAGGGCCGTAGCTAGGCGGTGGCTAGGTGGGCGACCGCCAAGGGCGCAGGTACAGAGGGCGCAAGATTAACCATGAAAAATCCCGTCTTTTTTTTAGACTGGTGCAATTTATCAAGAAATAAAAATTCCACGTTAATGGAAGAAATCTTTCAGGTTATTAAAAATTACCGCACGTGAACTATCTCCAGTATTATGCAGATTGTCTACAAAAAAAAGTCATGCACTGTTCTTTAATTAACTCGATTTTTATTGACAGAGTGTGATAACATAAATCATGAACAGTAGGTATGGAATGATATAACAATAAAAATTAAAATGTACGTTATTATTGAGATGAAAGGAGTTCAACTATTCGAAAAAAAATACTTTTACCTACGGTATATTAAAGTGTTAAACATTTTAGTAGGCCTCAGGCCTATTATGTAATTTACATTTGATACTAGATTTTATAATTTAATTAATTTTTAAGAAGTTCAATCGTCTGAAAATAAGGTTTTAGTAAATTGAAAGTCCAACTCTTAGTTCATATTCATATTGAGGTTTAGGTTTTCTTTGATAATAACAGTGTTTTTATATTAAAATAATAAACAATTTTACAGACATTTAAAAATATTATTCAGACCCCCAGTATTGGAGGGCGCAGATTTGTCAAACTCGCCAAGGGCGCAGAAGGACCTTGCTACGGCCCTGAGTCAGGCTCAGATACAGGGGCTCCTGACTAATGACCAAAACACTTTATTTTGACCAATTTCAAAATTTTGAAATCATCATAAGGACATCACTACCTATTTACAAGAATTGTTATTAACATATTACTACCCAAGTAGATCACATCGATCGATCAAGTGTGTTTCACTCAAAATTATTGATAAAAATAACATTGCGAAGTTTGATTGAATGATTAAAAAATTGAGCCCCAAAGCTTCTCCCCAAAAAACGAATGAAGATCTTCTTCTTAATTTTTTTATTGTAGTGAATTGTAATGAGTAAAAGTTCATAGGAGATTTTAACTCCTTAGTTTATATTTTTGAAATACAAATTGTCTCATAGTTTTCCAGAAGAGAAGATAACTGGAAAGTGGAACAAGCCACAGGAAGAGATTGAAATTTAATATTTAAGAACAATATTATGTACCTACTTACTTCAAATTAAATTGCTTTTTCTTTCTCTATGCCTATGTGTATTTATTTGAATCTTTAAAGACAGACAAACAGAGCAATATTCAAACGCAAGTACTACATGGATAACAAACTAAAATTTTATCAAACTTTTTTGTTTATAACGAATTTTCTGGAAGATCACACAAAATTGCCCCTCCCCCAAACGAAATTCTGTGTCCGCACCTGTATTGAGTGAATTGCAGAGAGATCTGTGAGTGTTTGAAGCTGGTTAATTTATTCATACTGTCTGAATCAGAGGCTGTTGATGAAACTACCTTGCCACCAAGCACCAAGAAGAGCAGAGACTCAATAGACTGAAGTAATGATTAGTAACTTATTTACTTGATCATTTGAGGGGGATTAAAATTTAGAAAATTCTTTCACTTTTTTTATTCACATCCAGAACTTATTGAAGGTAGGGCCAACATAAACAGAAGCTTGCAATTACTGGAGGTATGGGGTATAGAATATCTCCCAGAAACAGGGGGAGGGGTCTTGAAGTCCTCCACCGAAAATTAAAAGAAAAGGAAAGAGAGAGAAGAAAAAGGTGCAAAATTATGAATATTTAGGTCCTCTGTGATCTTTAAATTTCTCAGCAGACTCTCTTTTTGCCCAGAGTTCTGTTGAGAAATTTGTCAGTTTTACATACCGTATCTTATGTAAAAATTAAAATCATTAATCAAATATCAAACTTTTTACCTTTGAATTAAAATAAGTGCTGATTTGAAATAGTTCACAGGAAACGAGGTAATTATTTGTAATAATAATTAAAAATAAGGAACTGAAACAACTGCTGTCTTTATTTCTAATAGTTATTTTTAACTGTTTTGCTACAGTTAGACAACTTTATTACTTGACACATAATTGTTTTTAATGTACTATGTTGCAAAGGAACATACTGAAAATAAACCATTTATTTGTAATAGTTATTTTTAACGTACATCAGGCCTATGTGACTTTTTGCAAGTTGCAATGTTTTCTACTTATCAGTTGCAGCCAGCAGAAATGCAACAGTCTACCACTCTTCCGGTGTGGTGCAAAACTGCTATATCTTCATTATGATTTCCTTACAAAACAGTTTAGAACCCAAAAGATTGCTGAATAATGATTGCATTATGTTTGTCCAAACTCTTTTCTACTAAAAAGTATCAAAGAAAAATTTTATGTTTCAACAAGGAAATAACTACGAAACAATATCATTAGAGCTGTTCTGAAACAACTAATGAAAACTCAGGTCAAATCTGGTGGTCAAATCTCTCTTGACTTTCGGAATTCAAAGAAATGCAAAAATCTTGTTTCACATCATGGCAGAAAGTAAACAGCTGCCTAGCACTGCTTATTATGGTTCATACATTGTTTTGGCTAAACCTGATGTGAAATTAAAAGCAGAATTTAAAATATTTTTTTGACTCACCAGGTACAGTTTCTCCGTTGAACTTCATCTCTACCAGATGGCTAAGGGCTTCATGTGGAACAAACGAGGCAAGAAATCTTTGATTTCCTAAGTTGCGAACAAAGCTTGTCACATGGCCACCATTCACAAGAATTTCTAAGTTTCCAGAGCCAGCTCCAGAGCCATCAACTGTCGAAACAAGAAATACATATGCTGTAAAAATATTACACAAACACTAGAATGAATTTTCAGGTAAAAACTGTGCATGCTACAAAGATTGGGGGGGGGGGGGGGGAAAGAAGTCTATGTAATATCTAATTTAGATTATGTCTGTACTTACTTTCAAATTCCACAGGTTGACCAAGCACTCCATTGGGAATTCGCCCCACTTGAATTGCCCTAGCATTGTAGGCATGTGTTCTGTAAATAGAAATAACAAAGAGTTAAACATGTTTGTTTATTTATTTTCAAACTGTCTCCCATCAGAGGTAGCCTCTGTGGATTCAGTATACTGACATTAACTTTTAAATCATAAACATAAAAAAAAATTGATTCAAATAATCAAATTACATAATTAGATAAAATTTGGCATGATTTCTTTAAAACAATTGTTATTATGTCATTCCTAAGACTAGCTGGAAGGCCATACTTCTTCATGAAGTTCTCAAAGAAGCGAGGGATGGCTGCACATGCTCTAATAAGGAGACCCACTACTTCTACATTTCTTAGATTATACTTCTCTTATATCCTGACTAATGTTAACATCATTAAAAATATTTTCTTCCAACAAGATCAATTTTATTATATTATGACTTGCAATTAATACCTAGTATCCAGGATGTGTTGGAATTCAATAGGTTGATCTAAATAGATTATGGAAGTGGAATCATATTTACCTGAAAGGTGAGCCGATAACTCTCTGATCTCTGACTTTAATGTCGATAATGTGTTCACCAATTTCAATGGCAGTGAAGTTCAGTACTATTTCATCTCTGTTTCTATACAGTTTCACTGGTAAGGTTCGATGTGATGGTGCTAAAACACAAAAAGAAAAAAAATTGTCAGTTTTTACGATCATGAGTGAATTGGAACAATAGGAAATCATACTATGTATGTGAACAACAGTCTAACTTTTGCTTTACAGCAATTCAACAAGAAACGTAATTTTTATTAACAGCATTAAATAAATAAAATCAGGTAAACTGATGTACCAAAGTGCCAGAATGTGTGTTTTTGTTTGTTTGTTTTTTTAGTGTTTTTCTTTTCATATCTTATGATATGCAGAAAATAAGTTTAATCATCTTCAGAGTTAAGCTCCAGCTCAATTCATTAAGCAGGGCTAATTTGATAAGCATATGTGAAGGAATATGTGGGTAGTGTTATTTGTGATAGCTAACTGTATTGCAACTTCCAAAGCCATAAATGAACACTGTAAACCAATATGTTGCCATGAGAACTAATTTCATAAAGTACCATCCTGGCACTTAATAAATATGATAATTTTATCACGGCAAATTATTGGGTGGGCACCACTGCACAAAATTATAAGTTTCTGATCATACAAAAGATGAGAAAATCCCTGCCAGAAGCATGAGGGCTTAAGAAACTACCCTCTTACGGCTCAATAAACCATTTAATGTGTTTAAATATAATATAAACATGTTTATGCAAGCCAGAATCTCAGCTGGAAGGAAATCCGAATTCCAAGACAATTTATCTTGAACCATGAACAGTTTTTAAAAGAGGATGAGGGAAATGCTCATATAGAGAGTAACACTTGATTAGTTATAATTTCCTTTGTCTGTTCACTAGGTGTCATTAAATGGCCCCTGCCTCTGAATTAATCGTCTTATAATGGTTTCATTGCTAGCCCAGAAGTTACATCTACAGTCTATAATGATTCTGATGAAAATCCTTACTTGTGACAGTAACATTTAAGTCGCTTAGTTCTGGATTGCCATCAGGGAATTCTATGCTCACTGAGGCTTGCCGGTTCACAGGAGCGAGCTTCAAAGCTTCTCCTGATACTGTTGCTGGTATAGTACCTACTCCATTGCCAGCTCGATTTTCTGTTGGAGAGCTTCTTGAACCTGTAATATAAGAAAAAAATAAAGTTCATAGTTGAGATTTACAAAAGAAAACCTATGTTCTAACCTCGAATTATTGTTTGATATCGCACAATAACAAGTTTTTGCTGATTCAGCATATTAAAAAGGCCAATTCTTTCTCTATGGAATGTGATTTTTAAAAGTTGCTGCTCATAAGCTGTAGAGTCAAACCATAAATTATTTTCTCCCTTCTGCATTACAGTTCCAGTTTATTTATTCAAGTAACTCCTCAGTTGTACTCATGAGACTGAGTTCACCACATTCTATAACTTAGCCTTCCATAAATGTAATTACCAGGGACCGTATTTTTTGGTAAAATAAAACGGCTGATTTCAATGTTAAGTTCTTTCTATTTCGTGGGGTTTGCAAAATAAAATATGTTATACAATTCTTCATGTTCTTTTTAGAACCATTAAAAATGGCCATATTTGAGGCTAAAATGTTCTTTAAAACCTATAGAATTCATATAGCCAATGAACTCAGTTTGTTGATAAAAAATATGCAGATTGAAAGAAAAATTGTGAAGAAGTGGGCATCTAGGGAAAATGGCGTAATTTATATGCACAAAAGTGCCAACTAGTGTGCATAAAATACAAAATCTGTTGAATCTACACTCTTTTCCGCATTCTAACATAGACATCCCAAACTCTGCACAGAGATAGCAGAAAAGAAGTGTACTGTGATCACTGAATAGCATAGGGCTACATTCTCAGTCTTTGCTGCAATTGATCACAAGTATTAATAACTTCTTGGCTGCCATAAAAATAACAGGATAGGAAGCTTGATTTAAGAAACGAATGAATAAATCACACTATAACAAAATATGATTATTTTAAATCAAATTTTTGTACACCTTTCTCAACTTATGTATGGAATGGGCGTATTTCGTGCTTATTTAGACATTTTGCACAATTGAACAAATTTTGCGATATTTCATAGATCCAGTTTGCTTAATATTGGTATTTTACGCATGTGCAAAGAAAAATATAGCTAAGGAAAGCTGTTTTGTAAAATTTCGCGCTTATTGCTCTTAACAGAAAATATGGTCCCTAGTAATCACTAATCGCAATCATAAAGGTTCTAGAAGCTCTTCTAAAACCTTAGGAAGTTTGAGGAAGTTCATGACTGGTAAGTCTTTATATAATTTACCTATAATAAGTAGTCCATTGTTCCGCTGATTCACAACATTGCTGTATCCAGGATTTGGTGAAGGAGATCTGCCTCGGAAACGAGAATGTGAAGTTTCTAATTCATTTAAAGATGTAGTGGTGGTATTCATACTGTTGATTTTGTGTACAGATGACTGGTGATGAGAATATTCTGAAATAATTATAATTTCATTAAGATATAGTTCAAACCTCGAATAAACAGAGTCTTGGTCTTCAAACTTGGTCATTATATAAAATGGCAAAGGGTTTGTTGAGGTTACAAGGATAAAAATAAATAAGTTAAAAAGTATTAATTTTGATATAATTACTAAGGCTTTCACGGACAGCGTTCAATGATATTTCCATTTCCGGGCTGTATGGCCATGGTCTGTCAGTTCCTATTGCTGACGTTTCGCCATGAACTGTGTCTAGCATCTTCAGAGCCGGTTACAGCTGGGTGGTCGGCTGCGAACTGCTGGTAAGCTCTCAAACCACTGTTTCTTCACAGCTCTGAAGATGCCAGATGCAGTTCATGGCAAAATGTCAGCAATAGTAACTAACAAGACCATGGCCATACAGCCTGGAAATGGAATTATCATTATTAATTTTGAGTTTTTTTTATTCTATTTCTTTTAAATTAAAAGCTGTATTTTTTAGTAGCTACCATAATAGCAAGCTAGGCACTTGTGTATGGCAGGCAATGGTGAGATGAGCATTCTATATGCTTTTTGCTGCCAGCCATACTGCCGGCTGCAAAAAGAATGAACATCCTAAAACTTGTAAGTTCCAGTTTCATAATACTGCACATGCTCTTCTCGTCACCGTCTATATACAAATATAACACACAACTAAACCATTGAAAATGCCTGTATTTTGTTTAAGAGTCTGATATTTGTTATTACACTGAATGGAAAGTCGAATCTGGGGTCAATACGAATCCTATAGCCACGTATTATGCTGATCTTTAAGTTTTAGTTTATTAGCAACCACAATGGCTATGGCCGCTAAATTTCTGCTCCATAATGTGTGACTGGCGAGACTGACTTTACATTCAAGTCTTAGTCGATCCTAATGATAAATTTTAATAACAAGTTTCTGGTCATACATTTCACAAAGTTGATTCAAGAGGCAACACCTTTCAAAATAAGAAAAAGTTTTTTTTTTTGTCAAGTATATGAATTGAACAAAATAAATTTTACTTTAGGTAAACTAAGGTAAATAAATTTTAGTTACATAAATATACTTAATTGATAGGTATAAACTTCTATTAAAAATTAATAAATTGGTATAATTTACTGAATGTAGCCTACATATCTTATAATTTAGTCCTCTCTGTATTTTATACTTTTTTTAAATTCATCTATTGTATAAAAGGCATTTCCCACTAGAAAAGATTTTATCCTTCATAGCTTCCATTTATTATTTGTTATATTTTCAGTGTATCAGGTAAGTGATTGTATAGGTCTTTTGCAAGAATTTCTGTACACTTGTTGCCTAAAGAACCTCTCAACGATTTCTTAAAATTGTTTTTATTATTTCTTGTATAATGATGATGAATGCTTTGATTTTTATCCTCTTTATAATTTACTAGCATGTGCCCGCGGCTTCGCCCGCGATAATTATTTCAAAAATTAAAAATTAAGAGCATAATAGTAAAATCATTATATTTATTAACTCCTAAATGACGTGGACTACATACAACGATTAGATAGCATCGTCTGGTAAAAGCGACCTCAGATTCGAGTTTCTTGGCCCAGAAAACCTCTGTAGGCCTATAGTGAGATTCGTCCAAATAAAACAACGTTTGACCATATTTAGGGCTTACAACATTCAAGCGATCGCGAAAGTTTTATTTTCAAGGTATGACAAAAGTAGCCAAAGCCAACTGTAATTGATTTGACATTGAAATGTATAACTGAAAACTTATGTTTTGAAAACGCACAAAATGCACGTTTTTTGCCAGTTTTTCACTCATAACTCACGAGCGAAAACTAAAATTAAAATTCCGGCTTCGAGGTTCATTTTCCGACCCTTCAGCCCACCTATGTTAAAAATTTCAGATCTCTGCGTTCAGTAGATTTCGCTGGACATCGAGGACAATTCCTTTTATTAATATAGATAATATGAATTATAATGATACCTTCTCTAATTTGTCAAACATCCATTTCATTTAATCCAAACCCACCTATACCATTGGCAACAATATGTTCTGTGAATTTGTTTCGATAATTCTATGTAAAAAGGGATTAAGTATTTTCAAAAACATTTAATTTTTGGCATTTAGAATCAGAATTTTTCAAAATCCCTTCTTAGTGAGCATCTACATTATGAAACGAAGGTACTATCAAAATTCCATGTCTCTACCTGTTATAGTTTAGGCTGTACGTTGATTCCTGTCATTCAGTCAGTCAGTCAGTCAGGACAAAGCCTTTTATATATATATAGACTAGCTTAAAAGACCCGGCATCGCCCGGGTTTTGTATTTTGTAATTGGAAATTAGCTTATGAAGGATTTTCAATTTTAAATTCTAGGTCTTTATATAGGCATTTATAATTTGAAATAGGAAGAACGACTTATTACACTCAAACTATTCCCTCAGAAAACGCTTGATATAGTTTTTTATGGCTCATAGAGGATCTAGAGCAAGCCTGGTAGAGGTTTAAATAAGAAGAAACAGAAATTCCAGTAACATAAAATTGTAATATCGAGGCGGGAAATTTCCCACTCTTATGTTACCATAAAACCGTTTTGGAGATGAAATTAAACAGAAAGCATTATCACTTTCATACTTTTCTCTCCAAAAACCTGCGATATAATATAATAATATACACATTACCATACCTCGTTTTGTTTTCTCATGTCCAGGGTAGAGAAAGTTATGTGATTCCATTATTTTAGTGGATTTCATTCTGTAATATTTATTTATAACATGAATTATTTTGATAACTTATCTTATTTGTCAAAAGTGCATTTCATTTGTTTTTTCCAAGCCCACCTGATACCATTTGGCAACAATATATTCTGTGATTTGGAATGGATAATTCTATGTAAAAAGGGATTAAGTATTTTCAAAAACAATTAATTTTTGGCATTTAGAATCAGAATTTTTCAAAATCCGTTCTTAGTGAGCACCTACATTATGAAACGAAGGTACTGTCAAAATTCCAAGTCTCTACCTGTTATAGTTTAGGCTGTACGTTGATTCCTGTCATTCAGTCAATCAGTCAGTCAGGACAAAGCCTTTTATATATAGAGAGATTATTGCAAACTTAATATTTTCATAGATATATAAGCAGGGTAATATGAGTATTTTCAATTTTTTTTATTTTATCTGTGGTATTTTTTCTATAACCCTAAGTGCTGTTTTTTGAAGACTAAATCTTAGTAATTTTATTTTAGCAGTCGAACCCCACAGAATAACACCATAGTTTAAATGGGAGTGAGTGAATTGTTTTGTTTGTGAGTTCCTCTGCAAACTCATAATCTTTGGTACTAGAAAATGGAGACGTTACCTCTGCGCCAGACACATCTTACTGAGTTTAATACACAGTCAACTTCCAGTGAACAAACAGCATAGCAATGACTAGATTTGTTTAGACATCTTGTGAACCTTGCCACAGCACTTTAACTTTCTACTGAACAAAAGTCTGCTCATTCTTTTTAGCCGGGAGCACATTTTACAAAGATCTTATCAGTGATTTTGTTTCTGATGAAAGTATCCAACTTTAATGAGTTCTCTAAATTACTCACCATTTGTTCTGGATTCAGTTTTCCCTGTGATATTTGCTAAAGATTCTAAGCTTCCATATGACAGAAGTGACTTGGTCTTAGCAATGGCATCCCAAGAATCTGCTCTCAGATTAGATCCTCCCAACATTGCAGAAACTGCAAGGACAAGGAAATATTGAGAGTCATTTTACATCTATTCTTAACAATTTTCCAGAAGGCCATATAGCATAGAAGGCCATGACAGAAGGCTTAACTGCTCTGTGAAAATAACCACATTTTTCCACCTCTATTCACCTCTGACATTTGAAGTGGTATCCACTGCAGGCTTTCCTTCATCCAAAGCATCCACTGAGCCTCTTCTCATTCTGTTGCTCTCGTAATGTCGACTGCTGCTCTCAAAGTGACTGCTGCCATTGTGTTGGAATGTTGGACTACTCACTGGGCTAGGAGAGTGTTTGAACATGAGAGGACTAGGCACTGGACTGGGGGAGGCTTTGTACATATTTGAACTGTTCAACAGAGGACTTGAACTCGTTTTGAATCCTGTAGGACTTGGTGATGGACTGGTTGTCTTGAATGGCTTGTGGACCTGACTATATGGACTATTGTGGACAGGACTGGCTCTGTAAGGACTGTTGACAGGACTTGGAGAGCTATTGATGATTGGACTAGGACCTCGCCCATTAGTTAGGCGAGAAGGAGAACCAATGCGATCTTCAGAAATGTGTGTTCTGCTGAAGCGCTGGTCTAAAGATGTACGGCTTTCTGTTAAAAATAAATAAGTGAGTATTAAAGAAAAATGCATATAATAAATAAGTGAGTATTAAAGAAAAATGCATATAATAAATATTCAGATTGCAAATTGAAACAAGTAGATCAGTTTTTCAGAAGTCAGATTATTTTTGAGAATTAGTTAGATGTTACAGTATTTGATTATGCTTAGATTTTCTACACTGTGTGAAAAAATCCCATTGGTCCAAGCTTAATGACACTGAGAAATAGGAACTGCTGAAATGAAATTTGTTCAGTGGTCAACAACTAAAAATGAACATGATGATATAGAAAACTGTAGTTTTATTAACGTGTTATTACTGTTTTGTAATTTTCACTTCCATATTTCATTTTCTCATACTATATGAATGGAATGGCAATGAAAAAATATTTATAAGTGAGGAAAAATACTGTATATTTTACATGAAGCTGTAAATGAGTTAAAATGACTTGAAAATGTTTAATATGCAAGCGAATAAGAAACAGCATTCATTATTTTTTCTCAGCAGAATCCTTCAATTGAAGATTATTTTGGGTAAAAACTCTTAAGTCTTTAAAAATAATTGTTGTGGCTACTGTAAAGATTGTGAAAGGACCCTAAATTGGTTAAGTCTGTCAGTGGACATAAGGAATTGACAATCTGGGAGAGGATCTTCATCCAGAGGAATGCAGACCAACTAATGAACTTTGACATTCCCTTCGAAGATGACCTGATCAAGAAGTTCGTAACATGTCCACCAGAGGGAAAACAGATGATACCAACAGTTGGAGTTAGTTGACAATGGGATAAAGACAGAATCCCGAAACATGTCCAGGTCAGTGTTAAAATCTAGTGAAGTATAGTGTATAATACCTCCACTCATGTGTTCTAAATATTAAAATAGTTTTATTTTGGTTTTTTACCATTTGCAGACAATTGTTTTTAAGTTTCACTTTAATACATAATTATAATAAATATATTCATTTATTTTATTTTTACTTACAATTTCCATTACTCTCAACCACTAAACTATAAGAACATTCTTCTCTTAGTTTTTCACAGTTTACAGAAAACAGTTAATTTTAGAAATACTCCCATCATTCTGCTTCCACCACATAAACTCAAGAAAAACGTTTTTCAATTAATCAATCAACTTTCGGCATCTTGATTGAGCAAAAACTGTAAATAAACTGCAAGTGTAAGCTTCTCAAGAATGTCTTTAATTTGCTTCTAAAGAAGCAGGAGTTTTGGTTCACTAACAATTTCTTTAAGTCGAACAGTGGGGTTACAAAATGCAATGCTATATTTTATCTTACATGTACTGGTAACAATGAGCAAGATATAAATTGTAGGCAGATATTTAAAAGTAATTTTTGTTTGTTAATTATTCTATCTTATTGTACCGGTATATAAAAACAGTTTTAGCCGTTTTTAGTTTGTAATGTCTTATTTTATTAATCATTTTTAGGTTTTATAAGACTGGACTATGTGACTGCCATGAAAATTGATAATTATATTAAAATATCAAAGATAGCTAGCAAGGAACAAGATAGTTTAAAACCTAAGAATCTGGGCCCTAATGATGATGATGATGATGATGATGACAGTGAATACCAGGACTGGAGTAGGGTAATTTAGTATTGATTTATAAAATAAGAAATAAATGAGGCATAAGGGATGGTGCAGTAAAATGTTTAAAATTAAAACCGAAGCATCATCAATCAACAAGTATGTTTAATATTATACTAACCTTCATTGTAAAACGAATCATTGACTGAACGGACTGATGGTGTTGGTGGTATAACTTTTATATATGGAGGGGATGAATTTATTTGTGGGGATCGGCTGCTCTCTCTTCCATCTGGAAAAGAAGAAAAAGAATAAGATCTAACATCGCATTTTCTTATCAATGATTAACATTAAGAACACATTATTTTTATTAATGCTATACACAAATTTTATCAAATTCAAACAAAATCCAAATTATTATAAGGCATATATGCAATCTGACTATATACCACAATTATATTTTAATATCCTTGCCATGAATATAGTTATAAAATGAATTCACATATTGGTAATGAAGATTAACAAAACTGTAAGAAATTAAATGCTAAAAGATTTTGATGTATATGAACTAGACCAGGCATGTGAAACTTGCAGCTTTCGGGCCATACGCAGCCCTTTTCAAGCACTCCTTCGGTCCTCACAGAGGATACACAAGCTGGCTTAAATTTAGTTTCAGTTTTTAAACTGCCATTTTAGGGATACTTGGTTTCTTTTCAAACCTTCCTGAAAAGTTTAAAAACTGCAGAAAGTTTGGCAGAAGGATTATGTTCTACCTAGATGTGTGTGAACAGTTATTTTCCTTTGTAAAATCAACAAAAACCTCTCCGAGAATAAAGCTGACTGATCAACATTTGTCATATCTGATGAAAATCGGAACTGAACAGAGATTTCGGTAAGACAAAGCTAAAATAGTCATTAAAGAGAAGTGTCAGCCTCAGAACAAAACAAAAAAATAGTCCTTATTTGCAATATTAATTTTTTATGATGTATTTGTTGTTGTTGCAAAAAAGTCTGTTACCATTTAAAATTTAGTTACCTTCCTTCTTTAAATTCATGAATGTGGCTAGCTGCTAAATCATTTGTATGCACATGGTACGTTTCTAAGTTTAAGTAATAAAAGTAGTTTGAAATAATTTTCAATTAGTGGCCCTCATGACAAAAGAAACGTGACCTATATGGCCCTTGGAGGACCCTCAGTTTGACATGCCTGAACTAGACATTAAAATACATTGTTTCACACAAATGTGAACGGAAATTAAATCCATAGATTAACATCAATAATTAAAGAATTGTTTTTATTGAAAAACCTACATTATGTATATAATCTGCAGTGTAAGCAAAGCCGGAATGTTTTATCTCAAAATCATTGAAACCCCTTCCTCTAAATATAAATCTACTGGATTGAAGGTGTGGAAGGTGGCATGAAGTTATGCTATAAAAAAAGAATTTAGTAGTGATAAACTTTGCTAGTCTGTCCACCAGGATTGGACAGGGGATAGAACTCAGTTCTGGCATACAGGTAACTCCGGCTCCTCCATAATCCCTCACCTATTCCACCCTATCACCACTCCTACCATATTTATTTTGACTGATCACAAAATGACAAAATAAGTGTTTTAAAATTATTGTTGATCTGTGTTTCCAACCATATTAACAGGTAACAGCAAGAAAAAATATATGGAACATTTTTGCACTTAAATTTGGAGGACTATTCAAAATAGAATTTCTTAAATACTTATGATATCATCTAATTTTTGTTAGTCTATGCTGAGCAAAATTACCAATAGAACTGATTTAACAAAAGACCAGTTAGTTGTTACCTGACACCACGTGAAGTGTTACTGCAGGGCCTCTTCTCTTCCAGTATGGATCATCTGAAGTCATCTGGTGTCTTGTATGAGATCCAAAATTGGAAGTGTATTGGCCAATAGCTACCAGGTTATAAAAGTTATTTCAGTTAAATGTTATGTAACATTAGTAAAAAAAAAAAAAGGCATTTAAAACAGCATAGTAGAAAATGTACTGGATAACCCTAATGGAACAAATGTCTCATGAAATACCATTTTAATCCTTTCAGAGCTGAATTTATAATTTGATATAAGCATTCATCAACTAAAGTCATAAGCACATTATAAGAATGAAATCAGCTAGGAGTAGCTGGTTTCTTTCGATGACACTTTTAATACATGGATAAATATCTTCAGATTTTAAGATAAAGAATATTTCTATTGTGCTTATATTTCAGTCTTGTGCAATTTTTACGATGACGCATATCTATGTCAGTAGCAGTGTAAAGGTTAAATGTCTCAGGTACTAACAATTTTAGCTTCTATCCAAATGTATTTCCAGTGAACCATTTCAGTTGTATTGAGTTTCACAAAACAAAGATCCTGGCTATGGTTACATATAGGACTTACAGGAAAATAAGGAAGGCCATAGAGATCATCAAGTATCCAAATAGTATCAATGGGGATGAGGGCCAGAAGTCATCAGGGATATGGAAACAACATCTGCATCCCAATAAATCGAGTTGTTCCTGAATGGACCGTTTTCCTTCCTATGTGCCTGGACCAATACAATAAAGTATGTAAAAGTGAGACCTGATTGGCTGGAAAGGAGTAATATACCATCACTATATATATACAGGAATAGCCTTGATAAAAACCACTGCAGGATGGTTGAAACGTCAGCAGAGAGCTTACACATGACGTGGCAGATACCCAGAAGCCAAGAAGATTTTATAGTCAACTCAGGCCGTGGAAGCCTAAGATTACATATTGTATGTACTCTGTACCTAATGCATAAATACTGCTTACTTCTGAAGAGCTTATTTATGTAATCTAAGTTGGTATAATGGCAATGATAAGTTTAATTCAAGTCTTATTTTTAAGCATTTTTATTTTGTATGACAATGCTCAAATTAGATCTAAGAATTTTCAAAATTGAAGTTTTGAGGTTACATAACTAACCTCAGCAATAAAATATTATTGAAAAAAATAATAAATTGGCAATTGCTTGAGACTCAAAGCAATAAAAATTATACTGCCAAATAAATTTCTTTAAAACTTCCTGGTGTAGTTTTGCACTAACTGTCTTATAATAAATATTCTCCCTATTCGATTGTAGGAACAAAAATGTAGAAAAATAATATTTGCATATTATGGTTGCTACTTAAGGAAATCAGCTATTTCACTGAAATTCTTTGTATAAATTTTATACTTATAATCCACTGATGATTTCATTTGAATGCTTATTTCAATATGTTAATTCAAGTCTGAATTGATAAACTACTCACACTTAGCGAGTAATACAGTGTAATTCCAAATTGAAATTAGAGTATCCGGTACATTTTCATAAGCACTTAGTACTGTACAAATTTTATAATTAGACACCTTATTCCTCTCCAAAATTACAACAGTGCATTATACAACAAGCCTATAATGGCATTTATTAAGGTACCGGTAAGAGTGTTGCTCGTTTTATAATAAATCTTTATAATAGTATCTTAATTACCATTGTAGGCAAATTGCATATGACTGTTTGTTTTTCTTCCACCATAATTAGTCTAAAAGTTTAAATTTTAAGATTTTAGATTCACTCAGACAAATGCATGCTCTCTCTTTTACATAAGCTGACTGGTGGTTGTTGTAGTTCTTGTCTTCTATGACAGTTGGCAGCTTACGGCTTCCTTTTGCTCATTTTCTTGAAACCAATATGGTTTTGACAACATGAAATTAATTTTTTTTAGTACGCTATTAAAATTAACATGAACATAATTGATTTTAATTTAAATACAAGCTATTTATCATGCAATTTTCAGTTGATACTCTCAAGGTTTCAAGATCGTTCTGTGTTCAATAATAATTGATACCGCACCAATATCACAATGGAAATCTGCACAGATATGGATATTATTATGATGTCATTATATCACACAAAATAAGGGTATTATAGTATGGTTGAACAAAAACATTTTTGGTAGTGTTGCAATCCAATACACAATTAGTTTTGTAAATGCACATCTGAAGCTTAACCTAAGTTGCAATGAAACTTTAAGTTTTTGAAATCAAGTTATAAGCAGTTATACCTAAGTTATTAGGTAAACAATAGAAGATTAAATAATGCTATGTACAATGAGAGATGTAGTGACTGCAAAAGGCTATCAGTGGACAATAATTGTTTAATAAGCGCAGATTTATGAGAGTGTAAACTACAGTGAGTCCCACGCAAGATTTGGCCAATGACGCGGGTTTCTGTGTCACAGCGGCACAGCTCCAAATCCCGAGTGATTGGGTGAAATATCTACGCTAATAAAGCCACGATCGGTGTAATGATTCAAGTTCATTGGCCAACTCTTGCGTGGGACTCACTGTATGTATTATACAGTGAAGTATTCACATATTAATAACCACATGCTAATACAGTAAAACCCATTTTAATATACCGTATCTGGTACTTTATAACCTTTTAATTGCTGTAGCCATCACTCTGACGGATGTTTATAATACAAGAATAATGTTCTGCACTATTTTACATAAATCATTATACTTCTAGTTTATACTTGTACTTGTCAATGCTATGTGACACATTTGGGCAAATTTTCTTTGTGGCCAGTCCACAGCAGTCAAAAGGTGAAGGTTTAAAATTTGAAGACCTAACATAATTATCATAAGAATACTGCATTTGATTCCCAGTTGCTCATTAATCATATCTTTAATAGTATCATCACTGATCTTGATCAACGTAATTTCTGAATCCAACATCTTACATTTTCTTCAGGTATGATTTCATTGCTTTACACGGGAGTACGCATACCCCTTAAAGATTTTTACAGTTCCTTATAGGAGAAAATTATTAATTTCCACAATTTTGAAATCTGGAGAAATTTGTGCCAAACAAAAAATTGAGAGTGATTACACTCATCATTTACATTAATGTTGCTACGTTCAGTGTTATACCATGATTTCTGAGAAGTGAGGCCTGACATTAACACTGTGATCGGGAAAACAAGTGAGCCCTACAGTACCGTTAATGGTAACCATGACTATGTTGCCAATGTTACTGATTCAACATTAGCACATGCTCAAGTTGGTGCTTGTTCCATTGTTAAGGCACACAATTAAATTTTCTTATTCAAACAGGACAGCATTAGCTTTTCTATAAAGGCATCAAAACTCAAAAAGTTAACCCCTGAATAAAAAATTAATATGATTGAAAATGTGCAGCGATATTCACGGATTTCTTTTTTCTTACTTTCTGTTTTAAGATACTGTAACATTAAATAACAAATATTTTATAATACATTTTCTATTCAATTCAGACAAACCTCTGTTTGAAAAAAGCCCTCATTTAAGGGGAAAAGTAAAAGTTCTACTGATGTTCATTAAAAAAGATTTTACTGTAGTATAATTAAACATGTTATAAAAAGGCTATGTTATATGCTACAATGTTAATATATTATAAATCTTACAAACCTTGCCGAGAACTTATGTCCTTGCTCCAAGACTCATGGTGTTTACTGCTACTGTGTTTATGTGTTGGTGAGTTTGATTTGTCTCGAGAGCGTTGACTTCCTACACGAAGAGGAAATGGTGAACCTGCAAGTTAAACATTTTTTAGTGTTTCTATACAGATGAGAGGCATAATTGAAGCGTATAGTTTTATAAGGGTCTAAGTGCCAAAATCATGATTGTGTAAAAAACAAGACATAGAAAGGTGAAGTCAGTTGAGTCAGTTGGAGAATTTAATGTTGTACTGGCACGTTGCCATGGTAGCTCAGTTGGTTAGAGCATCGGCACGGAGAGCCGAAGATCCTGGTTCAAATCCCGGCTATGGCATTGAATTTTTCATTCTGACTTCACCTTTAAATCTTAGCCTACACACGGCCAGTGTGAAAGAATTATCATTCCAACAAGACATAGACCTGCAGAAAGACATGCTGAAGATAGACCGAGCACGTGGCTTTCCCTGGACCTTGGACCCTTCTGATATGCACTGGCTTGGATACATAGATCCATTTAAAATTGTCAGTTGAAAAATCATGATTTTGACATTTAGACCCTTATAAAACTAAACACTTCAATTATTAAAGTAAAAACCACCAGGCTCCTGTATTTGCAAGTTATCACACTCAACAAAATAAAATGAACAACACACTACTCTCTAGGGTTACCAGAAATCTGGAAAATCCCGGACTTGACCTACATTTTAATCTTATGTCTGGCATTCGAGGGAATTTATGAAAAATCTGGAATGCCCTACATTTTGAGAAATGTAATCATTCATTACTTTCAAATGGATTAGCAACTCAGGAAAGAGTATAAAATATATCTGTAGCAGTTTGCCATAACCAAGACACGGGTATTTTAGGTGCTAAAAACTTGGGAGATATTTTATTTTTTATTTGCTGAAAATGTCATTAATATTAATAAATAAATAAATTTAGCCTGCGTACATCTCTTAAAGGGCAAAGGCCTCCTGTTTACACAGGAATTAGCTCATTTGACGCTCCTAAGGTGAGCTATTCCTAGGGAGCCACTGAACAATATCACTGACACTTTTCACTTATGGATTCTTTGCAGTTGATGGTGCTGGTGTTGTAGTTTGCTCTAACCTCTGGTGGTGTGGTTACTATTTGGTTCCAGTTGCTTCCACTTTTCCCTGTCTCTTGCTTCCCTCGACCATTGTCCTCCTGCTGCTCTTTTGAAGAAGTCTGACCACCTTGTTTTTTGCCTTGTTTAAAATATTTGGTAGCATCTGAACGGCTAAGTAAATATAAATGTATGTGGTACTCTCCACACATAATTCCTGGAAGGGGTCCCTAAGTATCGAAGAGTTACAGTATACGACAACATACTTCCTCAAATGGTCCGTCATGAAGAAGTGACTTGAATTTGGAAAATGAGTGCTCCAAGTTACAAGAATCAAGATGTCTGGTATAAGTCACAGTTTCTTCATGGGAAGGTAATGTTTCCCCAAAGTTGATTCACCAGGTGTGTCAATATTTGAATGTTTCATCAGGAATTTTTTTTTTTATTTAGGCTGATTCACTTTCCAACTGCTGAAACTAATGTTATGCAAAAATCCTCACAATACACTGAAGATATAGGAATTCCCTGCTCCTAGCTATTGGGTCATGATTCACATGGCTTATTGCTTCCATTGCCTTCCTGCTTCAGCAAGCAGAATGCTTTTATTTTCTTTCATCTGGAGGGATATCATAGCTGACATATCAATTCTTGCACTTCTTAATAACAAATCGTAGCATCTAGCACACGTAATTGAACATTCAATAGGTTGGATAGAGACTTGTTTAAAAACCTTTTAAAAAAGACTGTTTTATGTCATTTTAATGTTATATATATGAATATTCAAAAATATCTATTTACAAAAAAAAATCAGAAAACATGTGTTTTTATGTTAAATAAAAACTAAAAGATATGCTCTGGTGTGAATATCCATAGCATTAAACTCAGTTTCAAGATTATATTACGATGCAAACAAAATATGTATTTCATTAAGAATCTGAGACCTAGTCAAAACAATATCAATTGTTGTCAATTTCTTAGCTAATTGTAACAGTAAAAGGAAGATGAGGCTACAGTGCAGTGATCATCCAAAGCATGCTGGAGTACCGAGTGGACAGCCACATTAGTTGTTCAGTTGTAAGACATGTAGGCCTACTAAGTCTGCTTACCTTTGACATCATGGCCATTGAAGTAGACATAAACTCTGTATTTGCCAGCATGTGGTGGCACAAGTGACACTCTGTACAAGGAGCCCCCTAGAGATTCCATGCGGTGAGGGATGGAGCGTCCACCAGACACAATATCCAGACAAACATCTCCCAGACCTCCTGTACCAGTGGCGTCCACTGTGAAACTGAATGGTTGCCCTGGTGCTGCACCCTCTGTGCCTCGCAACTGTATAACAAAATAATAAGCATCAAGATCACAGAGGTTATTTCATTATACATAACTTGTGTGATGGAGACTAACAATGTTTAGTGCCTGTAGGCCTACTACCACATTCTGATAAAGTATTCATCTGCCAGGCTGTGAACTTATCTGGAAGTTGGCCAAGAATTGCATACTGTGGCCTATGTTTATGACAGACACAAAATTATCTGGAAGGTTAACTCCCAATTAAGCTAAGGAGGATGGGGTAGCCAATAAACCACCATCCAACAGTTAGGCAGACTTGGTGGAATCAAAATGGCTGCCCACAGGGTTATAGTAGCCACCTGAATTTCAGAATAATTAATGCTGGAAGGTATAATTTAGACAAGAAGACCACTTGAATGATACAGCAATGCATAAATTGATTAATGTACTCAATGATGTGTCCTAATGTAATTTTGTTATACAAATTGAAAAATACACTATGATCGAGTTGACTCACCCAGTGGAGGCCAATCAAAGTAAAAGAAACTATAAAACAAGCAGGAAAAATTATACCAGACATAAAAAATTACATTTTACTTGAATTATTGAATTTTGGCTTTTTACAAAGTGTATATGGATTTGGCTTTGATTGCTAAAGCAGTAAATGAAAGTTGCTAATCTCATCTAATTGCACAAAGAAATAAATTTCCATATCTTTAAAGAGACCATTATCAGATCAGCAGATACTAATGGGTTTTTAAATAGTTTGTATTCCTGCAGAGTTCAAGGCTCTTTTAGAAATGTCATTTAAAGAGAAATGTCTGGAATATCTGCCAGAGTTCTTGGGGTAGCTTAAACTGTGATAATCGAACTGATTGACATACATTTACATTTTTGGCATAAGGCTTGGAAATACGAAAGGACATATTGTCCATAAAGATGCTGATATGGATGGATGGTGTGTATGGTATTCAGTCATGAGCTCGACTCTTATTCTTGTATTGAAGAAAATGGGTTTGTCTATAAGAGTGTTACATGTTAGTTGTAGATGTGTGTGATATTATAAAGTTGCAATTAATATAGAAACAGTTCAATGATTCATTTAAGTTAATAACTGTCCATAATGGTGGATCAAAAAGCAATGCAAAATAATTTTTTTTTCACAGAAAGTTTAATAGGTACAATTACAAACAAATGCACACATGAAGAGACATCTTTTGTCTATTTTTCTATACAGTCGCCAAGTTTCTCAACACATTTCTCCCATCATGATACCAGTGTCAAAATACCCTGTTCATAGAAGCCTGTTCGGTTGGAGTATAGCCATCTGCAGACTGCTGTTTTCACTTCTGCATCTGATGCAAAGCATTTACCAGCAAGGAAATTCTTCACGGAACCAAACAAATGAAAGTCCGATGGTGCCAGGTCATGACTCTCTGAAAGGAATCACCACTGGTGATGAGTTGTGGGCATACCGCTACACGCCCGAAACAAAGCAGGCCTCTATGGAGAGGAAACATGCTGCTTCCCCGGTAAAGAAAAAATTCAAAGTGACTCAATCTGCTCATAAAGTGCTTGTGTCAGATACAGAAGTGAAAACAGTAGTCCGCAGATGGCTATACTCCAACTGAACGGACTTCTATGAACAGGGTATTTTGAAACTGGTATCACAATGGGAGAAATGTGTTGAAAAACTTGGCAACTATATAGAAAAATAGACAAAAGATGTCCCTTCATGTGTGCATTTGTTTATAATTGTATTTGTACCTATAAAACTTGAAAAAAAAATTATTGTGTGTTACTTTTCAATCCACCCTTGTATAAAGAGTTGACTAATTTTTAGTTTACCTTTACAGCATTGGGATCGAAGACAAAGCAAGTGAATGGACCTCCTTGTATGTGTTCTCCACCGTGAGTAACAGCAATGGTCCACTCTCCTGCCTCATCGGGTTGGAATGTTGCTGTGTATACTCCATCAGTCTCTTGTACTGGGCAAGGCAAACCGCGGCCTGTTGGAGAGCGAGCTAGCACATCAATTTCTCTGCTGCTGGCTCCATTTGAGTTTATCTGCAATAGATCATTACAGGTTAGTTATTACTTCATGATTCTCAGGCAAAAGGGAAAGTGGTTAATTTGAATAATTCACACATATATCACTCTTGATATAGATCAATGACATTGAAAAATATTGGTGATTCCTAGATAATTTATCACTGCAGGTATCACTTCTGTTTGAAGATGTACCAAATGAATTGGAGCAAAAATCTTGAACCACTTTTAACCACAAAATGAAATCTCTGAGTGTAGCATTCGCAGAGTAAAGAAAGATCCATAAGATAAGTAGTGTGGTATATAAAAAATTCAGTAAATTTTCATTTCATAGGCAACAAATGGGACTGACTGACAGATTCATTGACAGGGGTGTATTTTTGTTTAAGTCCCTCTCTCACTGTCAATTTTATTCTTGTACTTGAATTGAGATTCTGTACAAAAGTAGCTTTAAATGGTATAAAACTGGAATATCAGTAACCATTACAACAGTACAAATTTTTTGGGTATCTACTGGTACTAGGCCTATACCTTTTCCTGTTAATATGTTATAATTCTTTTGAACAGATTGGCAGACTGTAGCCTTCCAAATTGCTATGTTCCTCACGATATAATATTGAAGGTCTTCAAAACTAGTTCAGGCATTTATACAAAAGTGAAGTATACGTGCTAGGCCCAACTCAATATTATATCATGTATAATATAGCTTCACTGTGTTAACTTCCAATATATTGTTGAATTGCGATGTTCCTATTTACTGCGAGTATTAAAATGGTGTTATTATTGTACTGTATAGTAGATCTGAGCTGGTAAGTAAGTTTTTACTTAGTATAGTTATAAAAAGTTGACTGCTTTAAAATTTAATATGTAATATTAATACAATGTTTTCCTCATTAATTTAATCATAATAAAAAATTACGTTAGTTAATCCTCTGCTGAAAAGACACAATGAAATAAAGACACAATGAAATATGTGAGTCACAAAAATAGAGTCAAAAGTTTACTCTGAAGTTAACATATCAGAACTGAAATATTGATGTCAAAATATTGGGTATTGAAACCAAAATATTGAAGTAATGATTGAGCAATAACTTGAGAACTCATCCTCATTTCACGTTTCTCATAGCATAAATCATTTGAATGATCATTAAAATTCTTTATATACAATTCTTAGTACCGTATCTCAAGAACTTTCAAGAATGTAAACATGTAGTTAGATGTAAACATGTAGTTAGATTAGTTTTAGACTCAACACTGCTGTTATTTCAGTTATTATATATGAATTATTGTATGTAAGCTTAATCCAACATTTAAGTTAAGTTAATGTAAATGTAATGTAAATGTTGACTAGATCAAATTTGTACTAAATTTAAGTTTAATTCAGTATTGCATACTGAAACATGACAATGCCAGAAACTTGCAAAAGGACTATTGGCTGCAAATAAATAATATTATTATTATATTATTATTATAATTTTGATTTATTCATTCGAGAACTTCCTTTACTAGCTGTAGCTTTAAGGTAATCCTTGACTAAGAACAGCTATCCTTTGGGTTATTCTCTCTCTGCTTTACAGATCATATTCCATAGTTTATTAATTTGCATTATATTCATATTACATATGAAAACTATGTTGACTTACCAAAACTTCCACAATGGAACCTATGGCACAGGGATCCATTCCAGGGAATGTGATCTTAGTTAATTCTGGAGTCACTCTGATGTTTATAGGACAACCTTGGCACACCTCACCTTCATTGTATACTATAATCTGAAAAAATAAAACATTAATTAATTATGGATATTCTTTACATAATATGATTACAATCTTTTTAAAATATGCTTCCTGACTCTCTTTTGAATTTCTTAGTGACCTCATCATAACTATTCTTGAAGATTATTCAGGTGTTTTACATTAATTTATAATTCAATAGGCCTATGTTTTATGCTTTTTATATAATGTTTATCTGTTGCATGAATATGATGTACCATTATTATAGTCTGCCTGGGGGGCACAGTTAGTATTGCAATGGCTTTCTGTACCCAAGGTTGTGGGTATGATCCCGGCCCAGGTTGATGGCATTTATATGTGCATAAATGTGACAGGTTCATGTCAGTAGATTTACTGGGAAGTAAAAGAGCTCCTGCGCGACAAAATTCCAGCACACCAGTGACAGTCTCAGACATAAGTCATAGATTAAATATCCATATACCAACCAACCAACCAACCATTATAATAAATATTGTCAAGTAAACCTGTGCAAAGCTTTAGCACTTTCCCCCATGTTGACAAAAGCCAGGAAAACAGGAATTTAGCTAAGTAATTAAGTAAACCTTTATACAGTCATTGCTTAAAAATATATGCTGATTTCACAAAATGCAATGGCAATTAATGATGCTTGTATATTATTCACTGAACATGTAGGTTATAAGTATGATGACTTCTTGGGCTTCCAATCAAGGAGTAAGAGGATTGATTCCGAGCAGCTTGCTCTGCTGCCATCTTCTGTGAGAAGTTATTATCACTTTAGCTTATTAACTTTTTAACGTATTATTAATCATTTTAATAATTTACAAGTCTATCAACACTACATGAATTACCAATGAGGCTGTCAACTACACGACAGAGTTTTTGGACAACTTGGAGCCACCTGGATTTCTTTTGTATATCTGGGGCACTGATAATTCTTCTCAAGAACCTGAATCCTCCTTCCCTTTGCAATGGAACATGACTCTCCATTAGGGTGGCCATTTCTAAAATGTCAGAAAGGAGGTCACACTTCTTCGGTAATCTAGCATATTATAAAACTTCGGGCATGGACGGCTGGACAGAAGATATTACATGGTATAACCCTGACTAATTTTACTTAATCACTGCATTTATATAAAGTAAATGATTATACACTGCAAAAAGGGATTGGCCGGAACATAAGGGAAAATACAAATTTTATTAATACGCTTTACCGATCCATCAGAGTCTCGAAAAGGGGGACAAATCAACGTCCGGCATAAATCCGTGCCGGATGGAGGACTGCTTAGCAAAAAGCCTTACAGTCCGGCCAAAAGCCGGACATCTGGCCACCCTGCTCTCCATCAAGAAACTGATGCTGAATATTATTGAATGGAAATGATGTGAACGAAGTAGTATTCTTCCCTTTGATCCCAATCATCCCTTGGGATACACTGTTTCAATTTAGAAGCCAGCAGTTCCCCATTTGAGTTTTGCTATGAGCACAAGAAGTCACAATGACAATCACTTAAAGTTGTAGGAAGCTTGATTTTTGGAAACTGTGCTTCTCCCATGGTCAATTGTAAGTAGGTTGCTCAAGAGTTGGGAATGCAAAAATCTATACATCTTAGCTGCAAATGGAAGGATTCTTAATATAATTTATCTGGAAGATCTATAAGGAAAAATTAGTTTGTTTTATGTATAATATCAGGTCTTTTATAAAGTAGGCCTATTGTTTAGCTATTATTTATACCACCATCAACCCATATACTAAACATTGAAAGTAACAATATAATTGAAAATAAAATGACTTAATTTATGCAGTTTATGTAAAAATGATGTTAGTGTGTTAATTAAAATGTTTAAATTATTTTACTATTAAATAAATTATTTAAAAAAACATCTAGGGGTTGAATTAATACATGTAGGTGCTACTAAATAAATAAAATGAATGTACTTTACCCTGTGCATTCCTATTTCGGTAGGAATGAATGTTCCTTTTCCACCATTGTTGTTCAGTTGCAGTCTGCACTCCACTTTCCCAGATGGTCCAATTACTTCTGCTGTTACTTCCTTTGAGTTCACATCATCTGTCAGATACTCCAGTTTAAAGTGTGCCTTTAAGAAGAAATAATATTTCAGTACAATTTTTCACATTTTTTTATTTCTTGGAGTAAACATGGAACACTGTGTTGGAACATGACAACGCATGCACAAAAATAATACTTTAAATATGTACAAACTAGTAAGTTAAACAACTACTTTCCTCTGCAAATTTTATTGATGACTAAGTTTTATAAATTTAAGATCTTTCAGACTCGAATTCTGAATTCAATCTCTTGGATCTGAAAGCTTGGAACTTGATTAAACTTCAAGTTGAGTGATAACTGACAACAAAAATCATAAAAAGTAGTAAACTAGTAAAATATTAACACCAAAGACTGGGGCAGTTGAACCATCCTCTTTAAGTCCTATTCTATTTCTATTCTGCCTAAAGCAAGAGTCTTTATTGCTAGGCTCTTTAATTTTATAAGATTTAAAGTAATCAAAATTTCTTGTTGTACGTAAAACCAAAGTAGATTAAAGTTCATCATAATCATGTATTTCATGGTGAATATAAGAGCTGGGACATAAGTCATGATACCTATTTTTCTTTGAAAATGAGGGACTATTTTGAAATTCTGAAATATTAAAGGGCAGGTTAAGGAATATATCGCTCGTGCGTGGGCAAAGAGAGTTAAGTCCACTTTCTTGTTACTGAGAATTAGAGTGACTGAACACACTTTATCCACTCAACATCGCTTTGGAGATGGATTAACCCATGAGATACACATCCATAACTACCACACGTTTTTGAATATGACTTACTTGACTTAACACAAATGTAGAGAATATTTTTATCTATAACTCTATGAACATATTTCAATTTTTGAGGATGGTGGACTTAACTCTCTTTGCCCGCGCACCCGCGATATGTATAATGCAGTTTATGGGTACTAGATGTAAGATATGATAAGGGGAAAATACCCATAACCATCCACATATGACAGGATTGTGCCACTCTAATGTATTATGGTAGTTGGAAGCATGAAAGCATGCAACCACCCTATAAAGGCCCAAAGTTCAGTATAGAAGGGCATTATTCCCAAAGCTTTCACCAGCTCCCTGTGGCACACTCTAGCATTTCAACCTTGAAGAAATGCCATATTGATAAAAGAACACTTTTCACATCTTGTCACATCCATTATGCAAGGCAGCACACTGCCATCAAATTACGTGTCCACATGCTACAGATGTCACACTTGCCAGTGATACACAACATTTCATAGTACCATTGCCTTACTTAAAAAAAAAACAACTCCATGACCTATGCCTCATCCCTTGTATATCTGAATATTAACACTTAGAATACTTACAGGTTTATTTACTCTGGCAGTGCTGGAGTCACAGGACACAGCCAATCTGTCACCGGGTTTCCGGCGTGGTTGTATCCATTGGAAATGAGCAGCATATGCCATCACTCCCAGATGCTCAACATTCTTATCTGCCATGTCTTTAGCCTTCAGAATTGGATCCACTCCAAGCTTCTCTCCACCTCTTATACCTGCAAACACAATATTTTACTTAAGTAGAAAGTAAGTTTTAAGATAATTTAAAATCCTCGACATAAATTAATGTACGAGAAAGAAATTAACAAGAAAGGCAACAGCCAGGGCCTTGTTTCATAGATATTTTGCACCAATATTATTATGACTTGACCGCCGGCGTGGTCTTGTGGTTAGCATCACTGACTACAGATCCGTCGGTCCAGGTTCGATCCCCGGTTCCTCCTCGGATTTTTCTGAGATAGGGAGGTCTGGTAGGGGTGCACTCAGCCTCGTGATTCAAATTGAGGAGCTACTTGATAGAGAAGTAGCGGCTCTGGTCATGGAAACCACCATTAACGGCCGTGGGTGTCGGCATGCTGACCACATGCCCCCCAATCCTGCCGTCTGCCTATAGGTTGATGACGCAGCAGTCGGGTGGTAGGCCTTATCCCTTTGGTGATGTCGCACCACGGAGTTTAGTTTTAATTATTATGACTTGAGCATTTTTTTATTTTCTTTATATTCTATGATATAAGGTGATTGACAATAATATGTAATTTCTTCCATTATTAAGCTCTCTCAAAATGTGTGGTGAAAGTCATTGTTGGTGTTAAATTTTACCGCTTGTCCACTGACTTGATGTGTATTTTGCTAAGATTAGTCAGGAACAAAGCAGATTTTTTTGCTTATGCGTAAGTATTAATTATTACAGAGTGTTTATTGTGTTCTGGATATAGTTCATTTTTTTATCTTGTAGCACAATGTATGAAAAAGATACTACAAGATTGCATGCTCAAAACGAGGAGAGTAAGATGAAATGTATTCAGTCTGTGCTAACTAAATTTTAATATTTCCCTTTTAGAATTCTACTTTAAGAAGTTTTCATGTTTTACTTCTCTTTATGGTATCATTTTAGCGTTAGTACTTAATTTCCTTCAATCAAGAGGACATTACAAATTAACAGCCCATGTATTAAACCATGAGATGTCAACAGATCAAATTGACCTGACGCTAGAGTTTGTGTAACATTCTGCCACATGAGAACTTAAGGGTTACTGTTACTGGTCTTCTGTTTCAAAAGAATATTAGCAACTTCAATTATTGATGCTTTGAGGAAATCAATTCAGAAAAATACATTTGGAAAAAGTAATCTAAGTAGGCCTACTGAAAAATGTTTCTGAAAAAATGAATACAACACAGATCAGCCATGTACACAGTCACATGATAATACTGAGAATGGTTGGTCAGGGACTATCTAGATTCCATATGAGCCACTAAATGAAATATGTTGTCATTTCCATGTTATATGTCCTTTGACAAATTTAAAATCTCACCCTTGTAACTGATGACTCAAAGATATTCCAGAGAAACTATTATGTAAGTTTTTAGAACTCAAAAATTCATCTAATTTAAAACACACTACCGTTACATCGAAAGGTTGATATATAACTGAATGAACCATATAGGGTTATGCAACTTTTAAAATCCATATAACTGATGGCAGATGTATTGTGCTCCACTGTAACTTTAGTAACTGATTTTTTGTTTGAATTTTGTCATATTAAAGAACCTGGGAAGAGGGATAGTACTTAACTAAAGGAAAATGATATTACGTCTAACAAAAATTATTCTAATGTTCAGTAATAACAAGTTTCTTTTTTTGCACACAGCTGTAATTTTTGCAGAAAAATGTTATGTCCATAAATTACCTTTATTCAAATTGGACTCCCATTCGGAAGGGTCAGTGGTTAGCTGGTCATAACCTGGTATTGGTCCACCCAAAGAACGGACCAGCTTGCATAACGCTGCTCCATCATTCCAGTCAGTCTGAAAGAGAATGGAAGTATAATTTCTTGAATCTTCAGAAGCTGTTTAAAACATCAAGAGAACAAGATAGAACAATACGATAGGTTAATAAGACAATTAAAAATCAACAGTTAAAAATTGATATGGGAGATGTCTGGGCAAGGGAGGAAAGACACTTAAAAAATTTACTCATATTTGAACTACAATGACAAAGAGAATGTACTTCAATTTATTATATGAAGAGACATTATAAGTTACCTGGAAAGGGAGACATACTTAAGAATGCTTTCTAGCAAGCAACAAATAACATTAGCATTTTCTTGCAATAAGGTTTCCTTTATTGAACTGCACTCAATATCTATGACCTCTTTTCTATGGCACATGTCATGTTTCATGTTTGTAAATAGTAAACTAAATATGGCCATAATAACATTGTCAACTTCATAGAAAGTACAAGGTTTTGCAAAATGCATAGCACATTTATATAATATGACTCTGTGAAAGTTTACATAGCAATGGCGGCTTTGAAAGTGTTTATTTATTGCAAAAGGTCTGCCATTTTATTTGCAATGGATCAGTGGCCCTTACAGATATGCATTCTGGTTGTGGAAGCTTTTATTCGTTTGAATAGTGTAATTGCTGTTCAGCGTTTATTACGCCTAGGACATCGTCATCACCGCGTTCCTGACAGACGGACAATTATGCGATGGGTGCGGTCTTGGAGAGAAGATGGAAAAGTGGAAAATAAGAAGTCATCGGGTACACCAAGAACCGTCCGAACGCCTGAGAATATCAATCGTGTTCATTATTTAACTGCAGCTGACACGTCTGATGGATAGCTTTCTGAATCGACTGCATGCGAATTGAATGAAGGAGGACATTTATTGGATGTAATTTTCAGAAAGTAATCTGCTTGCATCAAATGGCAAAGCATGGACATTGTTTCCAAATAAACTGCACTTCTAGGTATGCAGCCATTCTTCTCTAATTCATTGTTATTTTTGTACTATGCATTTTGCTCCACCTTGTAGTGCTGTAATTAGTAGAACAAATGTGCAGGAGAGGTGCTGCATATCTTGATGTCTGCTTATAAATTTTCAAAAGGTGACAAGACATTTCTCCATCAATAATTACACTTACAGTGAAATTTCTGACACGAGCATCTGGGACTTGGCTGTTAACCCAGCGCAGAGTAGCATGGAAACCTGGACTGTCTTCCTTCATGAAGTAAGACAGGTAAGTCATTCCAGAAAGTTCATCGAGGAATGGAGAAGCTAGGTATTCAGGTTCCAGGACCATTGGAATTTGGAATTCTCTTCTGGCTATTTCCATTGATGTACGACAATTACCAACACTGAAAAGAAACAAAATGTAAAAAAAAATGGTAAGCTAAGGATACAGTGCTTTTTTTCTAGGGGTACCCAGGAGTACGCATACCCCTTAAAGATTTTTCCAATTTCATATAGAAGAAAAACATTAATTTCCATAATTTTGAAATCTGGAGAAATTTGTGCCAAACAAAATAAGGAAAGTGATGATATGCAATGTTTGCATTAGAGTCAGTATTTTTAGTGTTACATTCATTATCTACCCCATGATTTTTGAGGTGTGGGGCATGACATTAGCACTGCGATGGGGAAAACAAGCAAGCACTACCATTGCAATGGTAACCATAAGTACATAGCCGATGTTACTGATTGAACATTAGCACTTGTTCAAGAATTTGTTGTTGGCTTCAATTTGCATTTATTTGCATTAATGCTGCTGCACAAGTAGGCCTAGTTCTGAGGTTGGTCACAAACCTGTCAGGTCCCAACTCTCAAAAATAGAGGTATAAGAATATACAATTTTATTTTGTTAACGTATGATTTTCTTAGTGCACTGTTCATAGACATACAGATAGGAACACAGATCATATCCTAAAATAGTAATTTTCAAATCATATATCTTGATCAGGGCCGTAGCAAGGTCCTTCTGCGCCCTTGGCGAGTTTGACAAATCTGCGCCCTCCAAATGAACAATTTTTTTAAATTTCTGTAAAACTGATTTTCTTAAATTCGCTTGCAGAAGGTTTTTTTTGGTCCCATTTCTATAAAAAAAACCACTGCCTAATAAATCAAAACTAATAATGCAGACTAAGCTATGATGGGCATGGTAGTTTTAGTTGGCACATTTTTTTACTGAAATCATTCTTACCTATACAACAGAAGCAACGCCAACATCAACAAGAGACGAAACAACACAAACATTAATATTGTTTCACTGTTTAATGTTAAAATCGCTTAGTTAAAAATACAATAATAATCAGAGCCCGGATTCTAATGACATGTCATCTTTTTTATTGATGCTGCATAGACATTGCAAATTGTAGATAAATCATAATCATGGCCTCTAGATTATAGAAATGCATTTTTATTAGGTCATTTTTTGACATTGTATGCAATTTTATATTTTTAGGGCATTTATTTCGTCCCCAGCGGTGCTGTCTTTGAAGTGTTTGTTTAATGCAAGAAGGACACACTCTATGTTGAAGTGTTGTCATGTCTCAGTCGGAAACGAGAATCAAAGGAACGCCAAAAATTTTGTATTACATTACTGTTGTTATTGACTTGGCACCAGAGTCTGCCACCTGCTTGTATTTGAGAGTGCAAACTACTGTTTACCCTCAATAAACAATATAATCCGGCAGACCGCAAAAGGAAATGCCGAAGTTTGACTCGCCAGTGCCTCAGTGCCAGTATAAATTTCCGTAAGGAAAGAATATTCACAGCAAAAATCGAAGATTTTTAGACCTACAACATCCTCTCTGAATTTAAGGTTTTAACAATTATGTACAAATTATTCTATAATTTTGTGTGTACAATTTTATTTTTTTATAAATAAAATATCAGTTTTTTGGTCATTCTTTATAATTATTAAGTCATTTTCTTTAAATTTTGGGGTCATTTTTCAAACAATCCGGGCCCTAATAATAATACAGTATAATATAATTAAAAATAATATCAGCGCCGGCCTTAGAAGGGAACTTGATCAAAACAAACAGCATGTGTACTGCCAGCTGGCCGAGCGTGCATCACAACACCACATATTATTCAATGTAAAGTTACAGAAATTAATTTTAATGTACATTAATACATTGTGTGATTAAAAAACTAAACATTTTTAAAATGAGAAATTTTAGTTCACACTTAATTTATAATAAAATAGTAATAACGAAAGGAATTGAGATCTGCGCATTCGGCTTTTTCTGTTGTAATAATATAGTTGGTCAGTCATTTTTGCATGTAGCAGTATGAGCGATGCCATTGTTGATCGCTTTGTAATCAATCCTGCCGACAGTACTAGTAGCACTGAGGACGACAATCAGCTGGAAAGGGATTGAGTTGACCCACTTTCATCACAATAATAACGTACATATTAATTTTCATTGTCGTTATATCTTTCCATACTGTTCATGATTTATGTTTTACTCTGTCAATATGAATCGTGTTAATTAAAGGACGTTGCATGACTGCTTTTTGCTTGTAGACAATCGGCATAATACTATAGGTATAGATAGTTCACGTGCATTAATTTTTAATAACCTGAAAGATTTCTTCCACTAACGTGGAATTTAAATTGCTTGATAAATTGCACCAGCCTAAAAAAGGCGGGATTTTTCATGGTTAATTTTGCGCCCTTCATACCTGCGCCCTTGGCGGTCGCCCACCTAGCCACCGCCTAGCTACGGCCCTGATCTTGATAAGTAAAAACTTGACACAAAATTTCAGGGTTGAATACTTATGGTATGAGCAAAGGGAGTAAAAATCTGTACAGACTTACCAGTCTCTACGGTTAAGACTTCTCCAGTGGGGGAACAGTCCAGGGCGACAGTAATCCAGTAAGGCACTTAGGTAAATTCCAGAATTCCAGTCGGTGGTGAAGTTTGTGACACGACATTCTGGAAGGACAGCCTACAGGAAAAGAATTTTATTTAAATTAGACAAAGGAACCTGTAAAATTAATTGCAAGAAAATCACAGAATGACTAAAAAATTACAAGTTCACAAAATTAGGCCTAAATTTCTGTAATTAACTTAATGTTGTTGGAGATAAATTTACTTGAATGGAAATACAGATGTTTCTGGATTATGATCAAATGTATTAAAGCCAATGCAGGTACATAAAAAAAGGTACTGTAGTTATTTCTGCCATGTATGGATGGGCACAACAGCTCTGATCTTAGCAATGGTATCAAGTGAATCATTGCCACTGGTGATTTTAGAAATCACGAGAGAGCAGTGGTAAGATGTAGACGAAGATTTTCCATTTCAGCAAATCCCCAGACTTTCCCATTGATGTCCTAGAGCATTTAAACCAACTTTTTTCAAGGCGTTGGTCTGGATATGTAGCTGAATCTCTCTTTGTATAGTTGGCCACCACTATCACCTGACTTAACCCACATGGCATGTGTATTCTGGGGGTATGTAATACATACTGTACCGGTATTTTATATGTGCCACTGCTGGCAAAGTAAGTTGCTATTTCCACTATTAAGATTAACAGAACTACTGGTATACTAGAATATGGCTTTGGTGTGCTGCATTGCAGGGAATGTAATCAGGAGTACTAAAACTCCGTGGCACTACATCCTGAAGGGACTAGGCCTACCATACGACCGCTGCATCATCTACCATAGACGATGGCAGGATTGGGGGGCATGTGGTCAGCATGCCGAACCCACAGCCGTTAATAACCACAATTCTTCAACACTTAAAGTTTTTTCTTTCCATTTGAGAAAAGGAAACTTTCATGTTACAGTTTAAAAAAATAAAATATAACATTCACTTTACTTGTTTGTACATATGGGTTATGCAGTACTGTCTATGGGGATGAGAATTTTCAAATAACAACTGAATGATGTCTATAGCTGTGAAATATTTGTATAAATTTAAATTAAATGTGAATTTACCTTTAGCCATGCCAGCATAAGCTTCTTTGGTGGAAATTTCGATCGTCCAATCTGGTAGCGGACAATTAGGGACCATATTAAGCCAAGGATCAATTTTAAATTCCCATTCACGATGTCAACATTACCTGGAAAGAAGAAGATAATTTCAAATCACTTAGAAAACATTAACATTATTACTTAATATTAATATTACCAAACCCTGATGGAGAGAATTTGATTAGGCCATTAGGGCCCTTATGGAGCGACAATTTTAACGACTAGTGTCTTCTTTCAGTGAGTCAACCATGGGGCTAATAATAAGAGAGAGATTCCATCTGCCTACGTGTGTCAGACCCAGGCTAGGCTCAGTTGGTAGAGCATAGGCAGGAAAATAATGTGCTAGAGTGAGACAAACATACTTTTTTCTTTAGGGCCGGTTCTAAAGCGGACGATACCTACCTAACCCACTGTCTAAAGCATTTCCGTGCCAACTTATATATCTATAATTTAGTTGTTTTAAGATCCATAAATTTATTTAAACCCAACATTTTGATAGTAATTTTTTAAAACACGAACACTTCTTCCGTCCATCTAAATTCTGAATAATGATAAAAATCTTAACATGCAGAATATATGTGAGAAAGTTCGAGCAACATGTTTTCACCGCTTACTTGGGACAGTAAAGCTTGCATCCTGCAGTTTATAATTAAAAAGGACATATTTAGACATGAAGGCCTAAGGGCGTGCCTGCGTAGTTACGCAAGTCTCCTTGAACTAATTGACATCTTGCAGCTGTAGGCGCGATTAGTATCACCTTCATCACTATCAATCATAGAGTACCTATATTACTGCCACAATCACTTCTCCCGTTATGATCCCCTGCAAATCCATGCTAGTTAGCTATCGATCTAACGAATGAAATGTAACTACAGTAAAAAGAAAACAGTGATGTGATAGTTTTCCGTAAACTACTTCATTTCACTTATTAATTACTTCCTCTGCCCGTCCCGTAGATATTATAGGTGCAGGAAGTATTGCATTTCGAAGTTGAGTTTTTAACATAAATACACCTGCATCCAAAGTCAAATTGGCCGGACACGGGGTTGGAACTCCGGACCGCGAGAACAAGACGTTACCATCTCGACCACTTCACTCGGTGACAATTTTTTTTATTTTCCTTTCAGCTGTGTTTATACTCCTTTTAGTACGAGGCCATATCAGGAGTTCAAGATCTGTGTCTATACAGTAGGGTAAGCCATGGGATTATTGCTTGTCACTTATTTCTATTGTTGGTGTATTTTATGGATTAAATTTCAACTGATATTAATTTAAATGGATATGAAGCAGGACGAAAAGGCGAGGATGATTCATGGTATGTAAATACCCAATTCGGCATTTGACTTTACGACTGGGGAAACCATGAAAACACCCATGTCAAATTGGGCGGCCACGGGATTTGAACCTGGACCTCCCCGAATGCGAGTCCAAGACGTTGCCATCTCGGCCATCTCGCTCGGTGGTGACAATTTTATTGTATGTTTACAGTATATGTTAAAATTCATTGTTATTTTACCTATTTATTCTTCCTGTGGAAGGATTTGCCGGCAATTCAAATTCGACATTGTAGTTTCGGGACCCGTGCGGGTAATTACTTTATGCAGTCTAACGTTTTGGAAAGAAAGAAAAAATGATATTCTTCTTACGTTATTAGATCTGAATTCACACGGAGATTGTTTCTTGACCCAGCGTTGAAATCACCACTATAACAACACACTTTGGAATTTGAAAAGTAAATACACTTAAGTGCTTTTAGTTGACTGTGTTTTACTAAGTTTTCCTGCTCAGTCTACAAGAGAAGTTGTAAGTAGCTGTGCAAAGCGTTGAGGTCAATTCAAGACTTCGGATTTAGTGAAGCAGCTGTGAGTGCCATAAAGCTATGTGTAAATTGTGGATTGGGTGAAATAGCGGGAATAAATCATGGTAAGTAAATATCCAATCCGGCATTTTCAAGGGGGGGAAAAAATCTAAGTCAGATTGGCCGTCCACAAGGTTTGAACCTGGCATTTCCCGAATGCGTACCCCAGACGTCATCCCGCTCAACCCAAGTATTTTTTCTTGCGCCTTTATTTAAAAAAAGAAAGGGAAAAAAGGATGTTTATAAGATAGCATTTTGTGAATTTAACACGCAAAAGCATTGAGCCAAGGCTTCAGGGATTTTAAAATGGAAAGATTTTATATTATAATGCAGTCCTTATGTTTCCATTATCAAATTACTATGCAATTCTAGTAAAAGAGTTTCTCACGATGAGTATGTACAGCGTATGAATATGAATTTAAAAATCGTTTAGTATGTTTTTGTGAATCAGTAATAACTCTCATGAAAAAGCACAATGGTTGGAGGAAGGCCAAGCAGAGCTACACCCGATTACATAACATTTCCTGGCCTCCACACCTTGACCATAATAGTATAAGTAAGCTGCAGAATGCATTGGCAAATGTTCATTCTATTCATAAATAAGTTCTTGTTGGATTCCCCTGAATTACTGAAGCACACATCTTAAGTGAAATACCTTCTTGTTATATCGTACATATTATTTTTCTTCCATAATGTATTGTATAGCACTTTAAACTAAGCAATCACGATTCATATATTAATTCAATACACTATAAGACTATATGAATATGACGCGGCTTTTCAGGCCACTTAACTATTTACTTCCGATTTAGTCATTCATAAGTAGGGTTTGGATGTAATGACATATTTTTATCCTGACCTCCATTCTCGCCACAAACACAAATTAAACACGAATTGCATGCTTGTTATCCTAATCGGACCGTTATTATTTTGCATATAAAGTTATATTTTGGTCATGTTTGTGGTCTTGGACATATTTTAGCCATATTTGTAATTTAACATCATATTTCAGTTATAAAGTCGGTAAAGGAGCACAATTATACAGTGTATATACTACATGGTCGAGTTAAATTTGAAATTTATTCCATTAATTTAATTTTTATGCCAAATTAATAGATAATTTAAATTTTAAAATTAATGCAATTGTTCATATTTTATAGGGATACGCATGGTCTACAAAAAACTACGAATAGGCCTATTCGGAGCTGATTAAACGAGCAAACAGCAGCAAATTCTTTAAAAATAAAAGTTCATTACAAGTAAAACTAAAAGTGATTATCTGATTGAATACGTGTGATGAACATTAATTTTTTTAAATACGTTATTTTATTAGGCCATATTTAGGGTTTTCGGGTCATATTTAAGTTAGTAATTTTTAAGGGCATATTTGCAGTAATATTATCCACTTTTTTAGGTCATAAACATCCGAACCCTACTCATAAGCGTTCTAGGACCCTACTGAAGGCTTCCGCATCGCTAATAACAATATTACAACAGTAATATTTATTGTGAAAAAAGTTAATTCTTGCTACTGGGTGTTGGATAACGTTAATGTTCGCTCTATTGATCCAAGTTTTTTTTTTCGAAAGGAGCATGGTTTTATTTACATGGCCATATAGTGGCAAAACAGTCTATATGTGGTATAACTCAGGACATTTAGATATGCCGCTGCTTTCTGCATATAGGTCCTTGCAGGGAGTAAGAAGAGGAAAGAGAATTGTGATGACATCACTGTGGAGGAAGATAGTTCGTAAACACGACACCGGCAGAGATATTCGACCTGAGTTATATGTAGTTATTGCATAGTCATAATTTGCATGAGAAATCTATGCTCTTGAATTTCAGGGACTAATGAATCAAAATCCATCGGCAAACAGAGTGCTTCCCGCTGCCAGCCAAAACGTTGTTAAACGCGTCCAATCGTAGGCTCTGTATTTTATCGTAGTTGACTGTGCTTTACATCAGGGATGGCCAACTGTGCGGTTCCAACAAAGCCAATTAATAAAATTTAAATATTTATAATTTTATTTATAGTTTTATGTTAAGGAAGTTTTCGCCGTGGATATCCTGATGCTTCTATATTCCAAACTACATTCTAAACTACCTTACGTAGATCATCCCATTTACGCAAAACTGGCTTTGATACATTTTGTAAATTAGCGGGATAAAGGCACAAATGAGCCACTATTGGATACGTTTTTGGAGCAATTCTGGGGTGCGCGGGCAAAGAGAGTTAAGTCCACTTTCTTGTTACTGAGAATTAGAGTGACTTAACACACTATGCCAGCCCAACATAGCTTTAGAGATGGATAAACCCATGAGGCACACATCCATAACTACCGTACAATTTTGAATATGACTTACTGGACTTAACACAAATGTAGAGAACATTTTTATCTATAACTCCATGGACATATCTCAATTTTTTAGGATGGTGGACTTAACTCTCTTTGCCCGCGTAAAGAGCCATTTACTGACTTCAGAGATATGCTGCCACATATAAAGTTATTTAATAATCCGTTGCAGTGTGACATATTTTTAGAGCAGCAAGACAATTTTTAATTTATTGGAGCTATGTGATCCAATTCTTCACAGCTTGACTTCTGGAAACATGTACTTCGTGAAAAAATCCTGAATTGAGTGCGTTTAGCAGAAGAATTGCTTCCATATTTGGAAGCACATTTGTGTGAATCCATATTTTCCATTATGAAGACGGTTAAATCTTCACATATAAACAGACTTACCGATGCTTATCTTCAGGACTTGTTAAAAGTATCAACATCATTGGAAATTGACTTTGGTAACAATTGACAGACTCTGTTACTTGGTTCTAAAAGGGCCAATGTCATAAAACTTATTTATGAGATAACTGGCTTTGAAGTCTTTAAAGAAGTAACATTTTTTGCTGAGAACTTCCGACATTGGCCTCTAAGGTTTCTGTATTATGTTTATTAATAGCATCAGACATTAACACTTTTATTACACGAAAGATAAAGACTAGCCGAGCTCAATAAAGCATAATCTCATTTTTGAAAGAAATTAACATTGGCCCATTTAGAACCAAGCCACATAGTCATGTGCAGTGCTCTCATTAATGTGTACTGTATTTTAATAAACGATAATTTTAATTTTTAATAATAATTTACTGCATTACAAATGTGCGGTCCTAGACGTCAACACACATTATATATTGGCCCTCGCCATAGGCGTACCGAGGGGTTTTTTTTTGGGGGGGTTTGAACCCCCCCCCCCATTGATTAAAAAAAGGAAAATTGTATAATTTTTTAAGTCGGCCCATAAATTACTTAATACAAGTATAAAGCGTGGGAAGCTTAAAACTCGTTATTTTGAGTCTTAATTTTTAAAATTTTCCGAGGGAGGACCCCGGAAGCTTAAAACTCGTTATTTTGCATCTTGATTTCTTTAAATTTTCCGGGGGAGGACCCCCGGACCCCCCTCTACCTGGGGGGTATTCCATACCCCGTGGATGTTATAACCCCCCCCCCCATATGGTCGGCCTGGTTACGCCTATGGCCCTCGCAAAAGTTGATCACCCCTGCTTTATACGACCTGAAACAGACTTCTTGTAGGCGAAATATAAGTTTAAATGAAGTTACACCACTTGTGCTCTGATCATCTCATATGTATTTAAACGATCATTCACACCGAATAAAAACCAGATATATAAAACTGACTTATAAATAATCCATTAAATTGAGAGTTCGTAAAAGGGGAAAATATTCCCTCTTACAAAACGTCTTCCGCGTTAGGATGAGAGAACTGCACTGAATAAATTAAGTAAATGGGCAATTTAAGAGCTGCCTGTGATAACACACGGCCTTCTAAACTCTAAAGTGAGGTAATAAGTGGAGTTTCGGAGCTCATTCTCTGAGACATGCTTTGGGTGCTAAGCGTGCTGATGACATCATCCAGGAGTGGTGACGTGACCGCAGTAAGGAGTACTTGGTTACGTGAGATTCCTCTCTCTCAAGTATTCCAAGAGAAAATATGCGGATTTACATCATATGCAGTGGAGGACGCAGAATTTTCTTTCAGAGAGGGTTTTGAGGAGATAGAAAGAAAATTAAAATTTAAAAAAGGTTATTTTATATTTATAAGAGTTTAAAATAAAGTGTGCGTGGAACGCCACGCGACAGAAGTGAAACTTGTTTTAATTTTTGGATTTTTTCAATTTTGGATTATTGGATTTTTTGAATTTTGGATTGTTGGACTTTTTAATATTGGGTTTTTGGATTTTTAAATTTTTTTTTATAACTTTTAATTTTTAAATTTAGGAATTTTGGGTTTTTTAATTTTCGATTTTTTAAAATTTTAGATCTTTGAATTCTTTATTTTTTGGATTTTCACTTTTTATTTTTTTATTTTGGATTTTGGATGTTTTAATTTTAGATTTGTATTTTTAAAATTTTGGATTTTTAATTTTTTAATTTTAATTTCGTATTTTTTAAATTTTTGATATTTAGATTTTTATTTTTAAAATTTTGGATTTTTGGACTTTCCAATTTTGGATCTTTGAATTTTTAATTTTGGAATTTTGGTTTTTGGATTTTTAAAATTTTGGATCTTAGAATTTTTTTATGTTATGGATTTTGGATTTTTCGATACTTAAAATTTTAGATTTTGGATTATTTAATTTTGGATTTTCGATTTTTAAAAATTTTGGATTTTGGAGTTTTTAATTTTTGGATTTTTAAAATTTTGGATAAGCTTAATCATTGAGTTTATTGTTTTCTGTGCAGTCCGTTCCGCCACACCTCACTAATTTCGTGACGATTTTGAGTGTGACACTAATTTCGTGGCGATTTTGAGCGTTACACAAGCTCTCGAAACCCCCCACAGCTGCTAAAGAAGTTTTACTTCAAAAACTGTAATGTTACTAGTAGTTTTGTTTGAATGTGAAACATGTCCAACTACAAGAGGAACACAGGTCGAAAGAATTTGAAAACAAAGTTTTAAGGAAAATATTTGAGCCAAAAAGAATGAGATGTCAGGGGAATACAGAAAGCTGTACAACAATAAAATTTACAGTCTGTATCACTCTCCTAATATCGTAAGATTAATTAAATGGAGGTGGTTAATCCGAGCTGTTTATGTTGCTCGAATAGGAGTGGAGAGGGGCATTCATCTAATTATAATGGGAAGACCAGAAGGAAAGTGACAATCAGCAGATCAGAGACAAAAATGGGATGATAATGTTAGAACGGATCTAAGAGCAACTGACTGTAGAAATTCGAACTGAACAAGTTGACTGAGGACTAATATTTTCTGTATTCTAGAGTCCATTATGATTTCATATCAATTCATCAAAAATAAGTCATTTATTTACTAGAGAACACAGTTACAAATAGGTATGTAAATTTGTTGTACCGATTCGCATTTTTCAAATTTCGGGGGGGGGGGGGCGGGGATATATCCCCTCGATCACCCCCTCTGCGTCCGCCATTGATCATATGCCATCCACTGTTCTTAGAATTGGGCCTACACAGAGCACTCAGAGAAGCTACTTTTTGTTCTTTGGACTTTATTTTTTAATGGTTTCCCCATGTCAAATTATCTTAAAAAACAAAGCCTTCTTACAAAACCATTATTTTTGTCACTAGCCAATTGGTCACTTAATATTATTATTAATGTATGTACGTGTAAATGCCGGACTGGATATTTACTGAACACAACTTGTCGCCATTATTTCATCATAATCATCAAAACTGAAAATCACTTAAAATTGTCAGAAGTCATAACTAGACTTCGGACTTTTAGGTCGCTAAAAATGCTGTTTTAGGCACCTAAAATAGGCTTTAAAAATTTGAAAATAGATTCTAAAAATCGTAAAATAGTCTCTTATAAAATCGTTAAGCTGCCAATTTTCTGAAATATCTCAATTGCAATGCAGAATATTATACTTATTGAAGACACCATTAATCAGTAATCATTATAAAACACAGTCATAGGCCTATGGTACACATAATTATGTAGACCTATTACTAGGGCCTGTATTAACGGTGAAAACCTAATCCCTGCGCCCAGAAGTTATGCACGCTAGCACATTCAACCCCTTGTATCCCTCAGTGATTCAGAGAACTACTTTTTTTTTTACTGGATGTGGGAGTCGGGAGAAAAACACTACATTTTCTTAGGAATTCCAAGGAATTTTTCTACTGAAGACGAAACATTCCTTATATTTAACCACGTCACATATGTGTCATGTACTGCATATTCCGAGCAAAAAATTTAGTACGAACTGAAAACAAATGCTAGAATTTATAACTAAAATAACTTATTTTGAACTTTAGACGAAAAACAAGTAAAAAGGCAATATTAGGCTCTAACGTAAAAATAGGCTGTTTTAGGTCCTATAAAAGTATCAGTTTTAGGCAAAGTCACTTATGAAACATGCATATAAGTTACAAGTTTTCGTCCATATATCACTTAAGGATTAAAATAGGTTTTTACCCAAAATCCGAAGTCTAGTCATAACACAAGAACAATAGCAATCGTTCGCTTGGGCTTATAGTACAGTGATACATGATTATTATCCATTATAATACATTATACTGAGATAAAACTTTAAGGTCATCAGACTTACGCACCGACCGCCTTTACCCCCAGAAATTGCTCCTATACTTGATCCAAGATGTGTACGGAGCAAAAGTAAACAACCGAATGTGAAAAGTACTAAGCACAGTTCACAATAGTTCGTTTTTTAGACTGTTTAGTCGATTACATAAAATGTATTTTCTAGCTTCAGGACACATATTTTCTTCACACGTTTTTTGACTAAGTTCTAGGGTCCTGGCTTGCAATTTTCTTCTATAGTACAAATTATTAGAGGCCATGACTATTACGTTTACTTACAATATGTGGTGCAATTCATCACACATTATGTAAATGAAAAGTACAACAAATTAATTAATTGTGTTATAAAATACTGTACGTCTTTATTAAGTAACTTATGCCACTTGTTTTTCTTCAGATCAACAAATTTGCCAAGGCAATGATAAAAGCAAATGAAATCTTGTTTGCTATATATAATATGTTGTTAAACATGTAAGGCTTTGATATAAATACAAAAGCAAGCAACTCACTTAACAGAACTTGTTTTCACAATTACGTAAGATATAAATAATCGAACGAGGTGTACGGAAATGGAAGGAAACGTCTGACTGAGCTTGTCGCACTATCGTGAAGTATGCGCTGGTGCGATTAACCAATGAAACGACAGGACACGATTAGTTAAGGCAAGTCTGTTGTTTAGTTTTGCTCGGTACTGACACATCTTGCATCGAGCATAGTACTGATTTTTGTTAAGGCTTGCCTCGTCTTCCCGGTTACAACAAGGTTATATCTAGTACCAAGTTCAAGGCAAGTTAATGCTTTTTAACTATAGTATACACGGAGCTGACTGTGCTTCGGAGGTGTCGACTCGTGACTTGTAGAGAATTACTGAGGAGGAACGCGGGAGGTTCTGCACATATTTTATTAATATGTATAATGTACAATCCTCAGCCATGGTATGACAAGAATATTAATAACGAACACAGCATAGGTGGGAACCTGGATAAAGGGACCTTAAAAGTTATCCATTATATAGCATCATCAGGGCCCGGTTGCTCTGTGATCTAAAGATATCAGGGCCCTATTTCATAGAACTTTTACTCTCATATTATTACCAAATATATAATAATATTAGTTACTGTTATTAGACATCTATTTCATAAACATAACTTATATTATAATAACATTAGTTATGAGTTCATGGCACTAAATTATTAGTAAATATTACTAATAATATTAGTAAAATGTTTCATGCACTGCAAAAGTAATAAAATATCTCATGATATTGGTTTTTCTATAAGTGTATTAGGGCTAATAAGTTATTCTCAAACCCATGTAATTCAGATTTCGTTCGTCATCTTCAGGTGTATATTTTATTTGTGTAGACAGAATAACTGTAGGCTACATGTTTCTCCTTGTGTTGTTGGACGTTATATATTTCTAGACTAGTAGCTTATGCTGCTTATATATGTAAACTGTCATATGTTATGCTTTTAAAATAGGTTAGGTGTCTAAAGTTTCTTACATACTGAGCATAGGTGGACATTATAACATTTGTAATATATTTTTTCAAATGAAAAACTCGAAACTCTTTAAAACTTTTAATTTAAATTAGACATGGTGATATTTTTTAGACAGTTTGGTTTTGAAATACAACGTCGAACTCAAGTAAAATTGCACTTTATCGCACACGTGCTAAAAAATCAATTATGATCAATTCTGGTTTCAATTATATGAAAAGTACTCTTTAAGTTAAGAATATTTGCATCTGATTATTAAATAGACTCAGTTTGATACAAATTGAAAAGACTAAAGTTCATTACTCCATTTTCAATGCAAAATTCCTGACGGTGTTCGCAAAAGTCATCATAGTTTGTGGATGAAAAGCGTTGTCCCCTCAATTTCTTACGTTGGCAGCTGTCCACCAGAAAACCAATAACCCCATCTGTGCATGTGTATATGCGGCGGTAGATGGCACGACAGTTCGAGTCTCCAATATGGCTACCAGGTAAGTAATTCATTAAAATAACTCTAATATTTATTGTCATTTAACAAATATTAACGGATGTCTAAAATAAGAGTATGATATACATGGTAAAATTATTTTATTTTGCTGGTTACTACTCGCAAAATAAGATCTCCCTTTTACCACTTGTATCATAAATAATTAAGTTAAGTGTTAAGTGTAAGTGTTTATTATAGTAATTATATTTTTACAAATGCCAATACAAACAATCGCATCGAGTCCGCATGGACCGTACATGCTTATGCAAAACACAACAAAAAGAAACAAAAAAATAATATAAAATAAAAAAATAACAAAATCAAACTAAGTCTATTCTTCACCCGCTCTCGAATTTGCCGCTTTTTCAAACCTGGGCTGTCTCGCATCATTAAAAATTTCCCAATGCTTTCCTCAACGTTTTTGTCCGTCAGAAACTCCAAACGTTTTTGTTGCTCCCTATTTGATTTCATAAAAGATACTGGTAGATATTTTTTCCTCCAATTTTCTAAACCTTCATAATTCGCCAAAATATGAATGCATGATTCCTCCCCTTTACATATGGGACAAACTCTCATTCCGTTTTCATATGTGATCTTAAGAAGCAGTCAGTATATTTCTGGGATACCACCAGCACTTCCAATTTGGGGTTTATATTAAGAGTTTCACATTTGTTATAAAAAAAAAACTTCTAACAAACTGGAGCTGAGGGAGGTGAAAAATTGATCTCTCATATGACTGATAAAAAAATTAGCTAAAATGGAATACCATAAGATAAAAATGTGAGCTAACGATGAAAATTACTGTAAAAAGGCAAAAACAAAACATAACCAAAATATGACTTTGGCACGAATCTTCTATTTTACAGCACGCTTGAAGAAGAAGGTTTGCTGTTTGACAGATTCTTAAACAATCTAAATAATTAGAATCACTTAGCCTATGATCAGCTACTTCAACCTGCTATGAAACTTTTTGGTTAATTAATTGTCTTAGCTCAATGTAAACTTTCTTTCTTTCTTCTTTCTTTTTCGTAGTTTTACCTCTCCCTTTTAGGATTTAAGCGACCCAAGCCGCCTGGGCCTTACAGGGCCGCGACCTGTCGGGAGAGGGATTACCTTTGGAACACATACATACTTTTTTGACCAGACAAGGACATGGAGGGCCTCCCCGGATGAGTGATCAGCCCAATGCCGGGGCCACCTCCGATACAACACGAACACATAGGACGATACACACCATTCACACACACACTCACTCAGAACAAGGCGAGGATGAAGATGATAATGACGGCCAGATGATATCCGGGGACCACAAGGGCCTAAAGTTACCTGACATTTGTCTAATAGGTGAGGGAAAACCCCGGAAAAAACCTCACCTAGGTAACTTGTCCCGACCAGGAATCGAACCCGGGCCCGCTGCGTGAGAGGATTGGACGCATCCCCTGAGCCACGAACAGAAATATGAACACTTCTGATAGTTACTGATAAAGATGACCGTTAGCTTATGACGCAGCTTCTCGGTGATTATTCATCTGAAGTTCATATTTTTCATACGACCTTAGATGTATATAAAAAAAGTAATAAGTACTGTAGAAGAAGACATTGTGTAAATAATGCAAAATGCTCTGTTTGTCTACACATAACAGGAGTGTTTTTTTTTAAGACGGGAATGTCAAATTTTAAGTTATGAAAATTTCAGCAGAATAACTGGGTTTCGTCAATGATAATCCTAACACGAAGAAAAAATCCTCACACTTTACATAAAGCAATACTCTATTAATCTTATACTTCTGCACATTATTTTAATCCGTGCATTTATATATCAGTAGCATAGGCGTAACCAGGCCGACCATATGGGGGGGGGGGTTATAACATCCGCAGGGAAAATTTTAAAAATTAAGATGCACAGTAACGAGTTTTAAGCTTCCCACGCTTTATACTCGTATTAAGTAATTTATAAGCAGACTTAAAAAAATTATACAATTTTCCTTTTTCTAATCAATGGGGGGTTCAAACCCCCCAAACACCCCCCCCTCGTTACGCCTCTGATCAGTAGCAGTGAAAAAGTTAAACGGATGGGAGTCACGTAGCGATAAATTATGGAGTTTTAAGTCTAATATGGAGATAATTTAAAGAAATACATTTCATGCAGACAGAAATAACGTATTGCACACATGTAGCGTATTTCAATAAGCAATTTTAATGAGGATTCAGTTAGAAGTAGCTTTTCGTGTCATACCGAAATAAAAATCAACGGAGTTTCAAACATGAGAAAACTACTTTCTGCTCGTAATATTTAACGGGTTTGCGGATTATCTTATAATAAATTCAACATTTTAGGGGGCAGTAACTGGACTTCCTACTTTCCATAGTACGTGATACCTGAAGCAGCGAGTTAATTTGCAGTTTACAAGCGTACCACGGAGATTTGATCGTGTAGGAACAGGAAGCATTGAAAAATCACTATCGCATTTGAAGAGAATAACAGTATGGCTCTAACATCTCATGACAAAAGACGATTCCATCCAGGAGATGAATCACATATCAACAGGTTATGTGCTTTGAAAATATATTGCTGCTTGAGGCCATTTGCATTGCGTGAGCTATTGTTTCCTTAGAGTCTTTTAAGGTTTAACAATGACCTTAAGATTGTCACAGGAGTTCATCCACTCGTGTCTGGCATTGTACTCAATGACAATTATGTTTCAATCGACATTCATGCATTCATGATTTGTAACTGTAAAAGAGTTTTGCTTTTCTTCCATGATAGAGAAGTACACAACAAAACCACAAATATGCCCAGAAAGTGTATGTGAAACAAACTGACAAATATTTGTGTTTTTGAATCTAGTAAAATACAGCGAAACCTGTCCACAAAATTGCTTCTAGTAAGAGACCGTCCCCTCTTATCGAACGATTTTCCTAAGAATCCCATAAAGTCAATACACCTTGAACACGGACAAGCCATGAACAGTTTTCTTAACTTTATCCATTTTAAGAGAGGAGATTTTAAAATTATGGTAATAAAATTTACCAAAATATGTAAGGTATATGATTTGGGGTTTTCCTGGAGGGTTTGCAGTTAAGTGAGAATTTTGACGCTATCCGACGTTTCAAAGGCTGACGCTGTCTCCATCCGCAGGAATCCAAGTTTAATATATTTAAAAATTCATAACTTTTTTGACAGAATTGAACTGCAGAAATGCAACCTAACACACTACACTGTTAACTGTTCATGATAAATGACAAATTATTTAATCCTCTACGGCAATAATCATCAGTCAGCAGCTGTATGGAGCCAACTTTACCTGCTCCACTTCTGTTAGCATCTACCACAAGGAAATCTGAGCAGCAGGCCGGTTTGTAAACTCAGTGGAGGCTTCTTTAACTGCACGTGAGAAATTTTGCGATAGAAATTGATTTGACGTGAATTAAAATGCGCCTCTGAGCTGAGGAAGGGTTTGAATGACGTCAACATTTTCCACTTTACTCACAAATGGTTTAGCATTACAATCTTCGTTCAACTGCCTCTTTAGCTCAGTGGCAGAGCACTGGTCTTGTAAACCAGGGGTCGTGAGTTCAAACCTCACAGGAGGCATAGGTTTTTTTTTTAAAGATAGAGGTAGCATTTAGAATTGAGGCTATTATAACAAATGAAACTATATTTGAATAAATGTTTTTTCTCCTTATTCTCTTTGATATTAACAATGACACACTGTAACACTAGACGAGCGGCCCTAGTTTATTTTAATGGCTTTTTACACACAGTAATGTTAAATAGTAGGCTACTATTTAACGATTTAGTAGGCTACTATTTAATATTACTGTGTGTAAAAAGTCATAAAAAAACTAAGTCAACTACTATAGTATTTCAGTGTGTTGTCATTGTTAATATCAGAGGGAATAAGGATAAAAAACATTTATTCAAATAAATTTACCCTCTTTGGATACAATGAAATTTATTAATTCTCAAATAAAACTATACTTAGCGATAAACATATAAAGGCAATATTTTATCAATAATATATTTGTCCGGTCTTTCCGCACAAAATAAACACAACTATGTTCAAATAAACGTAAAATATTACAATTTTATACTTTTATATAAACGTTAACATAAGCATTAATGAGATAATACTGTATAGGGTTGTAGTTATTTATCTCAGCTACAAGCCTCAATGCATTCACTATAAAAACAATATTAATTCAAGTAATTTTAAAGCCTAAATGTGAAGCATTATTTACGATTTTTTTTACATCACTTCAATATACTTTAATCCAATCTATAAATAGTTTCTATTTTGAAGTAATTTAATTGTTATATTTAATCAGTATTTCTCATTAATGAAAGTTGTGTTCAACAATGAATTCGATAAAAAGGATTCTTGAATTTGAAGTATAGTGAGGGCCTACAGTATGTTATTATGCCCACAGATTTACTGGTGTGAATAATTGAAGATTAGGTTGCCAATCACTTCAGTACAGTATTAAGTATAAAACATATGATGCACGCCTATTTTTAAATATTTAGATGTAGAGAAGGATTAAAGGCTTTAGCTATAACTAGAGGGAGGTAAATAAATAAATATATCCACTTAGCCTATGAAACAATGCCATTTTTCTAATAAACAAGAAGACTATGATGCAAATTGAATTCACGAACCGTAGAAAGATTAATAGTGATTCTGCAGTTTTCAAAGAATACTCACTTATAATGCTGACAGATTCTGTACTCACCTGGAACAAAAAGAAGAAAACACATTAAAAAATATCCATGAGAAATCTAGAATTTTTATTATTTATGTGAGTGATAATTATATTTTAAAATTTCGTGTAAAGTTATTATTGTTGTTGTTATTGTTATTATTATTATTATTTTCAAAATTTTTAGATTCACAGCTTTGAGGCTGGATTTAAGATTCTGCTCCAGGTTGCTTCCAGACCCCTCAGGAGCAGATTCTTCACAGGTCTGGTCCTTATAGCACCTTCCTCAAAAGGTGAGCAGTTCCGAGCAGGGCGTTCTCTTGAATTTTGGAAATCTGTGCTTCTCCCATTATCTGTGATAGATTGTTTTCCAGGTTTTTGGTATCGTACCCAATGCTCCAACTAAAATAGGTATGACTTCAGTTTTCACGTTCCACATTCGACTTATTTCTATCGGAAGGTCTCTATATTTATTTATTTATTTATTATTATTATTATTATTATTATTATTATTATTATTAATATTATTTTGATTATCATTACAATAAATCGAATACTTGCTTGGAATACTGCACTACGAAGAGAGATATCTCAGGTCCTGGTTAACATGTCCTCACTAATAGCCTTCAAATTGGCCTGATCCTTCTGATAGTTCTGTAGCCGTCGCTGGGTTCAGCCTCGAACTGAAATGTGTAACTCGAACAAGGGGGCACCAGCTCTGCATATCAACCATTGGTGAGATTACAAGTTTAGAGACCAATAACCTCTATTTCCAAATATCTACGATTATTTAAAGTTTTTTCGTTCAGTTCAGCTACGCTGCTTTAATTAAAATTCAACTTAAATTGTGTTATCATAGCTCAACAGTCATTTTTTCTTCAGTATAATGTGAAGTATTTATTATATTTAAAATTACTTATTACTTACTAGCTTAAAAGGCCCGGCGTCGCCCGGGTTTTGTATTTTTTAATATGAAATTAACTTATGGAGGACTTTCGATGTTGAAACTCTAGGTCCTTATATAATATGTATGTAGAATTCGAAATGAGGAAGAACGACATATGACACTCAGACTATTCCCTCAGAAAACGCTAGATATAGCTTTTTATGGCTCTCAGAGGATGTCGAATGTTGCATTCCATTGCTTCTACATACCATGCCTGGGAGGAGTGCAAATAAGAAGAAAAAGAAATTCCGGTTACATAAGATTGCATTGTCTTGATATAAAATTGTATTTCTCACTCTCATATTACCATACAACCGTTTCGGGGCTGAAGTAAAAAAGAAATTCAATATCACTTTCATACTTTCCTTCCCAAAAACCTGGGACATAATATACTGCGCGCGTAGGACAGAAAATGTTCCATCCCATTTTGTCTTCTTTTAGATGCTTAGGGCCTCTGATAAAAACCCCTAGGCCTATTTCTCAACTAATACAAAGCCAACAGCTATGAGTGACGTATCAGTGGATAGGATTTGTTACCGACTTCCGATATAGCGTACTCACTGGCACACACTTAAGTTGTCCCTGCAATACGACCGCTTATTCTAAATCAAAATGTGAAGTGAGAAAATGATATTTTCCATGTAGAGGGTAGAGAAAGTTATGTGACTGCTTTATTTTCGTGGGTTTTATTCTTCAAGAATCATTTTCACAAATGTATTAATTACATCGATAGTATCAGAATTTGTTAAAGCCCAGTATTATAATATAGTTTCAAAGCCCTATGTGAACACTGTAAACAATACTTTCGTTATGTAAACAATTGACAGCAGAACTTTCTAACTCTGCCTCATTTCACATTTCCGACTTTTCCCGTGGGTTTTCCAAAAATTTTCTTTCATACAAACCTCGTCCTGACAATTACGAACACAACAAAAAAAGAATCAGCCAAATCGGTCGAGCCGTTCTCAAGTGATGCTCCGTCATGCATTTTGGAAATTCATTTTTATTAATATAGGCTAGATTAGAAATATTGCTGTTCATGTACTTTTTCCTTTTGCATATATTGTTCGTTTGAATATAGTTCAATGAAAAGTGCCTCTATTATTCATTACACAATACAGTACAAAGAGAAAAAATCTGATGTGAAAGTCACATAACTTCCTCTGCCCAAATAAAAGTTAGCAGTATTCACATATCCTTTTACAGAATCGCAAGACACAATTTTACGCTAATTATCCTATAAATACCTCTTCTTTCAATGATGCGACTAAAAGCGCAGGCTATATAACAAACTTTAAAAAAAAGAACAAGTGACTGCAGACGTTTATTGAACTTTCCGCCGTAAAGAATAATTTCCGAAATTTATCGAATATTTCCCTCAGATACTTCTTTACTCTATACCTGGCCAACAATACATCTTTCTCACTTCACATTCTTATATAGAATAAGAGGCCGTAAAAGAGCGCGTATTCAGTTGTTCATCACGCAAGACAAAATGTCTACAAACAGTGGGTGAACAGTGGGTGGCTTGTAACTACCCTCAGAGATTTTTTTTTTGTGTTGTATAGTTTGTAGAATAACTCCCCTTATTCCCTCGAATTTGGTTTTATAAGTGTTCCTGTTATAGCATCAGATCAATAGCTTTGTCATTATTATTACATTATTACAATTAATAATATTATAATACATTAAAATTTCTTTTAAATGGTAAATATTGTAAAACATTAAAATGTATTCTGTGGACGATATACTTCGGCTTATTCCACCATCTTCAGGTCCGTTATCTATTTCCCTGATGTTCTTATTCTATTCGTTGATCCATTTCAATTGATTATCAGTTTTACAGGAGAGCTGGATAATGCAAGTTTCCTACTATTCGTGGAACGCCACGCGACAGAAGTGAAACTTGTTTTAATTTTTGGATTATTGGATTGTTTTAATTTTGGATTGTTGGACTTTTTAATATTGGGTTTTTGGACTTTTTAAATTTTGGATTTTGGATTTTTTAATTTTCGATTTAATGTTGGATTTTTTTTATTATTACATTTTGGATTTTTTATTTTTTAGTTTTTGATTTCTGAATGTTTTTATTTTTAAATTTTGGATATTTGGATTTTTTATTTTTTAAATTTTGGATTTTTGGACTTTTGAATTTTGGATCTTTGATTTTTTTAATTTTGGAATTTTGGATCTTTTAATTTTGGATTTTTTTTAAATTTTGGATCTTTAAAATTTTTAATTTTTAATTTTCGATTTTTTAATTTTGGATTCTTTAAATTTTGGATTTTCGATTTTTGAATTTTGAATTTTTTGAATTTTTAAACTTTGGATAAGCCTAATCATTGAGTTGATTGTTTTCTGTGCAGTCCGTTCCGTCACATCTCACTAATTTCATGACGATTTTGAGCGTTACATTAATTTCGTGACGATTTTTGAGCGTTACATTAATTTCCTGACGTTTTTTGAGCGTTACACAAGCTCTCGATTTACCCCTAACGCGGCTAAAGAAGTTGCACTTCAAAAACCGCAGTGGAACTGTCTACACATGAGCCAGAGAGAAAGGTGGTCTGTGGCATGACTAGACTGTAGGAAGTACTTATCTTCAACAAGATGACTGTTCATTCAGGAAGACACAGAGTTACGTACATCAATTTATTTGCAAAGGGCGTTCTGACAAGTCAAAAGCTATTGCATAAATGACGTTTGAATGAATATTCGCCAATCAATCCCCTCATTGTTAAGACATTTAAAGGCCGACTAGGAAATCAGGATATGGAGAGTTTAATAGTATATTGCGATACAAGTGCCGTAAGCGGTGCATACGGATCGAGGAAAGAGTTTGAAAAAACTCGGGGCAAGCGCCTCGTTTTTTCAATTACCGAGATCCGTTATGCGCTTAGGGCACGAGTATTGCATGCTATTTTTTGCACGATGGTTATTTATATCAATTTAATTATATGAATTGAGATATTAGCTGAAAATATTGTGTATATACATTATTGAAGATAGTTGTTATATTTTAGAATGTGATTCGCATGTGTTGGTTGTTATGGGGACTGAATAATTTCCTGTTAAAGTCGCCACAAACCGGGGGGCTTTGGTTCCGGTCTTCCATAAAGGCTTTTATTATGATGATTTTACTTACGGCACTTGTGCTTTTTGTAATTGTTACCGCACGGAGATTTCTTTTGTTTTCATAGCAACTAGACTGCGTGCAGGAATGTCAAGTTACGATCCACGGCAACAATATTAGTAAGTACCATTAATAAACGTCATGCAAAAAGTTTTTTAAATAATCCTTTATTTTCACTGATGAATTTTATGGCACTAGAAGGTTTGTAATATTATGCCCCCCCCCCACAACCTTCTAACCTCGTATACAAGTATTATTTCATTCAAATAGAATGTTCATAAAGTCTTCCTTTACATTTCAAGCTTACATAGGATAGAGAATTTTCATTATATTACAGGGTAAAGGTGCCCATAATCGCACCTTTTCTGTAGACGGTTTCCTTCCGAATGCAGGTGCCATCGGCGGTACATGATGAAACAACCAGCCAGGGTGTTAAAGTGTGCAGTAGTTTGGTGTGTTGCGTGGGTTCATTTCGTGTGTAGGCCTATGTTTATTTTTAAATTATTATGAGCTATCCATCGAATTGTAGGCCTACAAGTTTCTCCTAAGCATTCTTTGCATTGGTAAGTTGTTTATTCTAAACTTATATCTTATCATTGAAATGCTTTATTTGGCTACAGTTTTATGATATAATGTTCATAAAATTTACACGAAGTCAACAATAGGGGAAAGAAAATATTAAAATGGTTGTTTCCGAAATCGCACCATTGCCACGTTTCTCAAATTGCACCGCATGGTTAACTTAATATTTAGTGATAATTTTTATTAGTCGGTTGCTTACAGATTGAAATGCTGGGGAAGAGAGAATATGGGAAATAGACTCTAGAAAATTTGGAAGTGGCCATAAAAAAATTTAGTGAGGGAAAGATACTGTTAAATCAGATAGCAAAGTAATATGAGATTCCAAAGAAAAAATATTAGCAACGCAGTTTTGTAGTATAGTTATTATTTGCCATTAAAAAAATGTTCTTTAATTAGTCGTTATTCCGGTACCGGTCAACCGATTTGGTCCAAAATCAATAGGCTTTTTCCCCATGGACGTTATAAATGCGTATACCAAGTTTCATGAAAATCCGATAAGGCGTATTTGACAGAGATACATTTTCCCGTCCCCCACCACACAATCTCATAAAGTATCATTTTGGTACTTAATAATTGGAAGTTGGTCAAGTTGGATAATACATTTAGTTTCTGCTTAAGCCTACCTCTTATTGTTGGTAAAAATCTTTTTGTTATTACTCGTTCATATGTTTTATCTATTGACAGTGGTAATGAAATTCATTAACATTGAAATTTCTTGGCGTAACTCACTTTATGCAGAGTTAACTTTTCCATGCAAATACTTCAACAGCGCCACAATATATTATATCTGCCATGGATGGTATGCTTCACAATATTATAAACTAGGTAACATTAAATGAGAAGTCACGACTGCTTTACTGCGATCGCCTGCTTCATTCGTTTAGACTACACGCATAACAAAGTCTTCACAAGTTTATTGCCAGGCCTACGCCTAGAAATCACGTCACAAAAAATAGGATTGGCAAGTTTGAAGATCTACATAAATTCTGATTTCTTGGTTCATGTATATTTCGACATCTAACTTCCATCATTAATATAACGAGCACCTCTGAAAAAGATATATGCACGAGGACGCAGTCGGGATGGGTAAAAGTTAGAATTGCATTTGATAAATAATTTCACAAATAAAATTGGAAAAAAAAATTACACCTACTTACATTTGAATTATGTCTGTATGCTTTCCAGGTACTATTTATTTCGCCATGCTGTCAATTTTAGTTAATTTAGAAAAGAAAATTTATTTCAAGAGCTAACAGAAACTATAACATTTCGTCATGTATTTAACCCTCAAATGCATAATGTATCCCATAAAATACAATAGATTGTCTTGAATTTGTAATAAAATAACGGAAAATTACTCGAAACAGTTTTAAAATGCAGAGCAGTGTGCAAGAAATAAACTATGAATCAAATGATTTTGTTATTGTTTTCTATGCGGCCCGGCACAGATTTATAATAACTTATGCGTGAGTTCAGTTGTGCATTAGAGTCTTGTGCATTAAACGATTTTTTTGCGCTCCTTAGCTAGTAAGTGTTACTTACGAAAGTTGTTTACATGGATCGTAAGTTGACATTCCCACACAATCGTGTTGCTAAGGGCGTTGCGATGAGGTTAAATTACTTACGGTCCAAGCGCCACGTCATAATTCATTACGATACACTTCATAATACAAGCCTTTATGGACACGGCCCCCAGGACAAATATTCGGTTCCCATAACAACAAACACATGCGAATCACTTTCTGAAATAAACATCTATTTTCAAGAATGTATTTACATAATATTTTCAGGTAATATCACAATTAATATAATTAAATTGATATAAATAATCATCGTGCAAAAAATAGCATGCAACACACGGGCCGTAAAGGCATTTACGGGTCTCGAAAACTTAAAAACCCGTAAACGTGCCTTACGGCACTTGTATCGCAATATACTATATTCCCCTCGATAATATATATATTATATGCTAATTCACGTTCGTTTGCCCAAGGTAATTGTTTCATCCGAAGGCATATCTAAAAAGCAACCACAAGCTCATTCACTCTATTTTATTGCCTCCTTGATTGTTTTGCCACACGCAGCTTCTCATTTTCATCTTACAGTACAATATATTTACTACAACGTGGTTCTTCTCTCGTACGTTTTGATGAATTTTCATCAGAAGTGTTCGTCGCTCTTTCATTTGGATTCTCCATATTTCCACTTTTACTAACTTCAATCACGTCAAACGATGCTCTTCTTACCCAGTTTTCTATGACAACGGAGCAAAGCCACCTTCAATTAATTCTAATACATTACTATAAAATAGGCACTAAATTGGGCATTAATACGGTACCTGTCAGCCCGTTTGGTCCAAAATCAATAGACTTATTCCCATGTATGTTATAAATTGGTATACCAAGTTTCATGAAAATCCGACAAAGCATATTTGAGTTATCGCGCTTACAGACACAAGGGCACAATCTCAGAAAGTACCATTCTGGCACTTAATAAAATATCGTAATATAACAATTGAAATGTAAGTTTATAGATAAACTTGCAACATTTATAAAACTTCGTAAAACATAAACACAAATATTTGTAAATTACATATGTCCTGATGATGGTTCCATATAACTGAAAGGCCTAGACAAAATAACAGAAGATGAGGTATAACATAATTATTTTTTTGCACGACTTAACTAATTAGTGGTACTTACGAATACTGTTGCCGTGGATCATAAGTTGACATTCCCGCACGCAATCTTGTTGCTATGTGCGGTAAGAGTTTCCGTGCGGTAAGAATTTACTTACGGCACATCATAATACAAGCCTTTATGGACAAGGCCCCCAGGACAAATATTCGGTTCCCACAACAAGAAACACATGCGAATCACTTTCTGAAATAAACATCTATCTTCAATAATGTATATACATAATATTTTCAGGTAATATCTCAATTAATATAATTAAATTGATATAAATAATCATCGTTCAAAAAATAGCATGCAATACTCGTGCCGTAAGCGCGTAACGGATCTCGGAAAATTTAAAAATCTCGGCGCGAGCGCCTCGTTTTTTCAAACTCTTTCCTCGATCGCTTACGGCACTTGTATCGCAATATACTATACTTTCTTTATCGGGACTAAGTTTATACTATATTATATAGGTTAAAGGTACATGCACCTCTTAGAAAAAATAAGCGAAAGCAAACTGAACTCGTTAATTTTGTTACAAACTTGTTTACTACTTATTTCCAGTTTCATTATTATAATCAGATACTCGCTGGCTTTTAATATTTACGTATTAAAAGCCAACGCACTTCATAAAGCATTCTTTATCGTCCTACGACACTAACACCGATACTGTGAGCGTAATTATATATTCAAGGCATAGCAGAAGAAACCTACACCTGAATTCCATCAACAGAAGCAAGGCTAAACAAACCTAAGTACCAAGGTCTCATCAGTTGTATTAGGAAATCTTCTAATTACTGGATTGATTTTGAAGTGGGCTGACATAGGAAACGGGCAGGACCTGTTTAAATGTAATCTCTTTCTTCCTGTATGAATTACACCGTCCAGTAGAGATTCCTATTGTCTTAGTTCGTTGCTGAACTTCCTTATGTTGAACTGCGTATGCTTGGCCGTCATAACCAAACATAGGCAAGAGAAAAGAGTAGCGGCCCACGCAACAGAGGGCCCTTGCTTAATTTATAGAGCTGCACCGACAGATAAGAAAAAAAGACTAATTAGAATTTTTGGTGAAGACTTTCGCTTTCTTTCTCTACCGCAATAATAATTCCTAGAGGTCAGATTTACAAGGATCATATTAATGAAAATAAACTGAATATCAATTAAGGAGTTTCAATTTTAAATAAGTGAAAACATCTGAGACCACTGGCGTAATCTTGTGGTTAGCGTCGCTGACTACATATCCGTCGGCCCGGGTTCGATCCCTGGCCTATGGTACCTCCTCGGATTTTTCTGAGGTAGGGAGGTCTGGAACGGGGTGTACTGAGCCTCGTGATTCAAATTGAAGAGCTATTTGAAAGAGAAGTAGTGGCTCCGGTCTTGGAAACCACCATTAACGGCCGTTAATGCTGACCACATGCCCTCAATCCTGCCATTTGCCTATGGTAGATGATGCAGCGATCGGGTGTTAGGCCTTGTCCCTTCAGGGATGGTAGCGCCACGGAGTTTAGTTTAGTTTAGTTTAGTTTAGAAAACATCTGAGCATACGGATTTTGCGTGTATAAAGATGGAGGACAACGCAGTACTAAATTCTTTCAGATAGATAGATTTGTTATTACTTTCTTACCACCTAGTAAAGCACAGTAATTTGGAGATATGGATAAAGCTAAGATGTTGGCAATTCTGAGACAAAGCGCACAACGCCATGTTGAAAATTATTAGACAGTGTGAAGAGTGTGGGGTGTGGGAACTCTGTCTGAAACCAGTGGCGTAGAGAATGGAGTGAATTTGTAAATGTAGGCCTATTATTACCCCACAGTGGAACAGTGGGGTGTTTCGTACCCCCCATACTTCCGGCACTTTCGACCCTCCCCGAAATTATTTTCTGGCTAAGCCACTCTCTGAAACAGTCAGATTACTGAAGCTCACCTGAACGACTGTAGACACATATCTTAATTGTAGAAGATAATTATGTTGCAAAACCTCTTGGTCGAGTCGTGAACAGGGGGTCATAGTACCTGTCAATGCCGATCGTTACGTGGAGATGTTACAATCTTTCGTTACACCTGAATTGAACAATTTTCCACCCATTTAAGAACCCTGTTTCAACAGGATGGAGCGACATCACACACTGCACGGCAATCAATGGAAGCTGTGCGAGAATTGTTCGGTAACCGCGTGATCTCAAGATTCGGTAACGTTCCCTGGCCTCCTAGATCGCCAGATTTGTCTGTTTGTGATTTTTTCTTGTGGGGCTATCTCAAGAGTCAAGTGTACACGACTCAACCAAGAACTCTGGATGAGTTAAAACAGAGAATTCATGATGAAATTCACAGTATCCCAACTGCGATGTTGCAGCGGTCAATGAGGAATCTCAACAGCAGGTTTCAAGAATGCATTCGTACAGGAGGACGCCATTTAAAGGACATAATGTTTTTTAAAATGATAAATTCCATTAACGTTACTTAAGTTTTAAATGGCAAGTTTTGAGGTTTCAATTACTATGAATAAAATGTTTTCTCCCATCACTCTTAGTTTTATTATTGGAAGTTAAAAAGCTCCCGTTTTTTGTCACCTTGTACTTGCAAGAAATTGTGTGCATTCCAAGAAAACTATTATTAGGTCTGAAATTATTCCAATTACCCCACCTTCCTCTACAGGTAAAGGAAGTCCATTGCTCAATTTCGATGTCACATTTGAGCAGTTATACAAGTTTTGAGCTTCCCCGAATGTAAAAACAAATCATCAGAGACATGTTCTTGTATGTGTTTGCCTGTCATTCTGTTAATCTACCCGTCTGTGAATATTAAGCTCGAGATACATGGAAACAATTCATTCGCATAATGCAACACATTACGCAATATTGTTTTACATTAATGAAGGTCGCCGGCACTCCACAGCAACCATTCTGACACACCTGTTAGGCGGATCCATATAAGACTATTCTGCAGGCGTTCATCTCTACGAGGGCCCTATTTCATAAAACTTTACAGGTGTTACAAATACGGCAATTATGTCAAGTCTGACAAATTTATCAAGATGTCATAACCAGGGCCCGGATTCTGATGACCTAAAATTGTTTGGTATAGCCTACAAAATGACCATAAATTTTAAAGAAAATGACTTAATAATTCAAAAGAATGACCTAAAAACTGATATTTATTTATAAAAAGTTATTGTACATAAAGTTATAGGCTAATTTGTACATAATTGTAAAAACTGTAAATGCAGAAAGGATGTTGAAGGTCTAAAACTTCGTTCTTTGTTCTTTATTGGAGCATTTGAGGAGAAAAATAAGAAAGTAGTTTTTAAATTAGATCCTACAAAAAATATTGCGTTATACTAACCTAGTAATCTATTTAATTATTACCCTAAGAGAATAAAAGACGACAAGAAAGTTAATATACTCAATGTAAATGCATGAAAATGACTGAATTAGGAAGGAAATGACACGAAAATGACAAAACAATGACGTAAAATTGAAATAAATGCCCTAAAAAAAAATGCGTTCCTATAATCTAGAGGCCATGATTAGGATTTATCTACAAGTTGGCAATGTCTGAGCAGCATCAATAAAAAGATGACATGTCATTAGAATCCGGGCCCTGGTCATAACATTTGTATATTTCTTATATATTACAAATTCTCCTTCCATTACAGGCAACTTAATGTAAAGTGTCAGACTAAAAATAATACTTTTCATAAACGCGACAAATTTATGTCAAACCTAAAGTTTACTTTATTGCACTGTAGATGGCTCTCATATATACGAGTGTGATATCGATCTCAACACTGAGAATGTAATACATAAGTAATCCATTAATACTATCGAAAATAATAGAAAATAAATTTGGTGCCTTTTTACACATTCTACTTACCTACGTAACAAATTCAACAGAATTTACAGGTAGGGAAAAAAAGCGGACCGACTCTTGTAGCTGATATCAGAGCCTTGTGGTACGTAAATAAATGTAAGAGATGTAACGGAAACGTTTCTTTTCACAAGCAATGCAAATTACGTGAAATAAGTCAATAGTCGACACTAGGACAAATTTCAATATATTCCCTGGTATCCTGTGAATGCCGCTAGGCATACACAGTGGCTCATATCGGTAACTTATATATTTTAGTCGGTCCGCTTTTTTTCCCCTACCTGTACAGTAACTGTGATAATATCACTGCTAATATCAATATCGGTAGATTAAGATTGCAAAACGTACTACTAGTATTCGTTATGAACAAGTTAGTTTAGATTACAGAGATCTAATATTCACAAACACAATTTGCCAAGTTATAAATACATTTACATAACCTACTTATTAGGCCTACATACCTGTATGCAAGATTGCCTGTCACTTTCTGACAATTCTACATTTTCTATAAATGTGCAAATTTGTCAACAAAAAATCACGTTTTATAAAAGTTATGTATTCTAAGATTTGACAAATTTGTCAGATTTTTACCTGTAAACACCCAAGTTTTGTGAAAAAAAAATTGTAAAATTGTGATACAAATATACAAAATTGTTATTACTTTTTTGTAAAGTTGTCAGCATTCACGAAACACAGTTGTCAAAATGTAAACCTGTAAGACAATTATATGTCACCTGTCACCTGTAAAATTGTAACTTTAATTAAATAGGGCCATGGTGTATTATTTCGTAACAAGACATAAGGGCCTCCGTTTTGGATATGTGGTTATGTGTTTAATCAAGAAAGTAAATTCCAAAGCGCAGCATCCCGATAGGGAATTGAGCCTGAACAAATATAGGAATAATTCTGTGTTAATATCACATAACTCACTGTATCTTAAGTATGGGCAATATAAATATCAAACTTCACATTCCGATACAGAATAAGAGGTCGCTAGCCACCAATCAGGTCTTAAAGCCTGACTTGGTGCAAACGATGGCTAGCTTATAATTACAATTTAGATAATATTTGCGAAAAATAGCAGTAAGAATTAGGCATTAATATTAGTGATGCACGTGTAATAGGTGATAGGTTGTGGCCTACTGTGAGAATAATAGTATTCATGTATTAGCTATGTTTTGAAATATAATTGTTTTCAAATCAATCAAATCAAAGAGTTAATGGCATCAAGTATTATGTTTAAGTGTTGGAAGTAGAATTTACATGGATCTGTTGCTGTGACTGTATTATTATTATTTATTATGCTCTAGTTCCTTGGAAAAGTTATGTAGATAATCATAGCATATGTAGATCATCAAGGTTTTCGACTGTCTCTCTCTATTTGAATAGTTTTATAGGCGACATTTTCCATAGGAGAAATGATTTCGACGGATATTAACTAACATGTCTTATACAGGCTGGAGGTGAAATGACCCTGCAGGATTTCGAAGCGAATTGGTCGTGCTTTTAATTATTGAAGGAAAAAAATTCTAATGACACATTGGTGGAAAGTCTACAGTTTTCTATTATATATATACTTACTCAATGGCAATAGACAATTCCTACGTAAACTAATATTATCTATTTTATGGTTCCCGGAGGTTCATTGCTGTCGTCTTAAGGTGAAATCCACTTTAGTACCTATCGTATAGGTGGAAAAAGTAAAAATGAGGATGGCTGTAAAATGAGAAGAACTGAAAAAACGCATAAGATTGAAATAAAATGGTAAAGATAGAAAACGGGGGGAGGGGAAGAAAAAATCGACAGCAGCCGGACAGAATACGAGAAAGGGAGTAAGTCTTCAATCATTGTTCATCGCAATACTCGTTACAGACAAACAATTCAACCAGTTTTGAAAACATTTTTGTTAATATGGCAAGAAGGTTTAAGTAAAGCCATTATTTCGCTGTTGAACTTTTCTTTAATTACGAAGTCAGCTGGCTAACCTTGGATTTGCTACAGTGCCTCTAACATGAGAATCATTTAGATTATTATGCAACCTATTGTTAGGTTCCACTCAGTAACCGGAACACACGGAAAGCATCACCGGAAGCTGCAGGGGTATGAACAGTAACCTTCATGAGCGAGGACGCTTTGTGCAAGATATGGTTTCCCTACACTCCATGATGATCATGTCCCATCACATGAATCGAGGGCACTAGTTTCCTGGTACTCTTCAAGTCGTGCAAATTATTTCATAAGTAAAGGTTACTTTTGTATTCTTAAGCATGAAGAATGGCTTGTGAGAAATACTGCGATGAGACAATCTTTACTCTCTGGCATAAAGCCTACGTAGTGTAGAGAAAGTATTGTGGTAGTGACAAATCGAAATGGAGAAAACACCGCGAAAACATGATTCACGATGCCTAGAAACCGAAAAAAAAGTGTTTTTGGAATGACGTCTGTTTGTGTGCCTGTGGACAAGAAACGATTCAACAATTTTTGTTTTGAATTAATGACTTTTCTTTTTTAAATTTTATCGAACTGCCCAGAATTAGCTTTTTATAACTAAAATATTTGCGGGACTTTACAGGATAGTTTTTAAAAAATATTAATTTAAAAAAAAAAAGCTTTAACGATTTTAATAAAAGTGTAAAAGCTCGAAACTGTTCTCTATGCCTAATAAACTGGCTATATCAGTCTTCCGACTTGGGGGGGGGGGGTGTACCTTACTCATATCCATTTAAAAAATTTCCAGGCCATCTCCATTAACAGTAGGCGATAGTATAGTTGCAATTATTAAAATGCTATTCTGTATTCTTAGTTCTGCTGTAATGATGTGCCATATCTTGCCATTAAAATTAAGAAGATAGCATCAAACAGATTAAATCACATTAAATAGCTTTCACACAGAAAATTACTTTCTGTTAAGCATGAGAATTTATTACTGTGAAGGCTAAGTGCGAGAACAATGTTGGGAATTCAATAATTGCTGCCATCTTGCCTTCAATTCACGCCTTTTCCATGTCTGTGTGTCTTACTTCGTAAAAATTTCCAGCAAGGTGTACCAGTAATGGAGACATTTCTCATGTCAAAGTCATAGATAATGTTTAAATCTTAACTCGAGAGGAAATCCGTTGAGCCCTTTATTTCACTTGAATTTATTTAGTTATGAGTAGGGTTTGGATGTTTATGACATGTAATATTTTTATCCTGACCTCCATTCTCGCTGCAAACACAAATTAAACATAAATCGCACAATTGTTATCCTAATCGGACCGTTATTTTGCATATGAACAAAGCACTAGACGAAATAAAACTAGTAGAATCCAAATGTTTCACTTCTGTTGGTCTATCACATAGCTCTAGTCATCGTCTGTAATTAGGTAGATTTCGAAGAAAAATCTACCTATTGCAATCAATATCATGTCATGACTTTCGAAAAATTCTGTCATATCTTTACATTTCATGCCTCCCTAAGTACGAAACCACCGCCCGTTGAATTTTTTTTTTTTGTGAGATATATATATATATATATATATCTTTACACGCTAGCGGCCGTAATTTTTAAGATATTTGAACCAAATTTTACTATGTTATTTCTAGGCCCAATAGTTCGGACAAGTTCGTTAATGAGCAAAATTGGCCCAAGGGGAGGGTCGGGGGAAGGGGTTGAAATTTAAAAAAAATTATATCTCGACTCCTATGAAGTATAGAGGGAAACTTTGTTTGAATAAATTAGAATACTCCCTATGGAGTTCATAGTGACACCAAAGATTCGGGGTTTTGGGGGTACGAGTGGGGGTGGTTGGTGGGGGGAGATGGAAATTCGAAATTTTTGAAACCACGTCTTATGGTGTATCGTTGAAAAGCTCTTGATGAGTAATCTACAAATCAATAACTGGTTTTTCGATAGCTCTCATGTAAGGCGAGATTTATCACTTCGAAATCTACCTCAGCCTGTAGGCCTGCCTAAAGGGAATTTTTTCTAAAATCACATTACATACAGTTTTAGCCAAATATAGTTAGGGAGTCTTTAAATCTAAAATGAAAAAAAACTCATATAGCTTAGAATTTCATCCCTTTAAAATAGGCTTTATATTTTGGTACCTACTACTTGCACGATAACTTATTTTTCATTATTAGAATTATTTTCATATCATTTGAGTCATGCCTTTACTCTCAGCTTTTGTTTTTTCACAAGATTTTGCCTATTTAGTTTTAAGGTAATTTTAAGTTAAGTTTATATTTAAATAATATAAAACGTAAATATAAGCATGAAACTGCCCCCGAGCTTGAGCTTCTGCTCTTTCAGGGTTCCAGGTATTTATATATTATGTATGTATTTATGTAGTTTTAAAATAAATTAAAATAAACTAAATTTAAAAAATAGAGGCTCATCCGAGCACGAGCACGAGCATTTTGCTCATTCGGGTGTATTTCTACATACATATTTCGTTCTTTTCTTTCTTTTTCTTTTCTTAAAAAGTATTGTACTTTAATTTTGAAATTTGTAAATTTTTGTTTTGTTTATTTGTGTATTTTTGTATTTGTATTTGTATTTTTACATAAGTTTGTAAATGTAATTTAAAATAAAATAAATAAATAAATAAAAATAAATAAATAAAATCTAATCTTAGTCTCGTAACGTGAAATGCGTGGAGGAACACGCTGAAGAATTTAGCAAGTACATACAAGCATATTTCATGCTGCCTGGATACCAAGATCATGTTTACACTGAGACTGCGTATTTGTGAATTCAAAGTCAATGCCTTGAGGGTAACCAGACAAGCCTTGCGTTACGTAAGTTACATGCTCCTCCGTGGGAGAACAGCATTGTTTCATTCTTACCTAAACTATTTTCTCAAAACACTGAGTTTAAGAGGTGACTGCGAAATGAAATACGCTTTACCGTCATTTAGTTTATTATTAATTCTCTAACAAAATTATTCCGCATTCGTTAGAAATTCAAGCTGAAGAAGATTTAAACTCTTAGAATAATTATGAGAGGAGATGACAATATGATACTGGTATAGATGATGGCTGTTCCACATTTTATTTATTTATTATTTATTTATTTTTATTTTATTTAAATTACATTTACCAACTTATGTACGAATACAAAAAGGACATGAAGAAGGACATATGATATTGGAGTTGTGTACATCATAATTAATAATAATATTAATACAATAATCTATTATTATATTTCACGAGAGAAAAACTTTGTCATGTATAAGGTTTATTCACTCCTCTATGCTCATTGTACAGTAGCCTATACGCTATGATACTATACCGAGTAATGCATAGTTACTGATAGACTGCACGGTAAAAATATTAGTATTTGTCAAAATGAGCAAAAACCCTAATACCTTTGAGTCTTTTTTTAACTAAGTATGACTTAAATAAGAGTTTTATCTAAATTTAAGAATAATTCTATCTGAATTTAAGGTAAAACGAACTAGGAAGAACACCTATTTCTTTATTCCGGGCGTCCAGCCAATTTTCCATAACTCATTCTAACTCTTGCAACAGCTCAGTAAAAAAGAACAAATTTAGCTTTATATTTGCCTAACAGTTTCCTAAAATAAACACTGTGATTAAATTAATTAAGCAAATTACATTAGCATGACAGCTTCGTGGATCCTTAGTCGGCTCAGCGTTAAGTGTAATAATGAATAGCCAAAAGGCACGTAGGTACATTGATGAATTTATTGAAGAGTGACAACGTAAGTGATTAGGGCCATTATAAAAAGAGGAGTTCCACTATGAAGATTGTGAAGCAGTGTACATTTTAAGTAACGTTACAGACCTAATGGAGTAGAGAGATTACGCTTTCTTAACATTATATTACCCACCATATTAACCTCAATTCTCTGATAAAAAAAGAACAGAAAACATCCAACCTTGGCTCATTAGTCTGTTATTTGAAGCGTGTTTCTGAGATCTTCTTTAGTTCATCAGTTTTGTAGGAAACTGTGTACGAGTTGGTAACAAAAGTAATCTTTTCTGTGCGTATAATAAATCAATATGTGTGGGATTTGTTGTGAAATAAACGAGGTGGAGATAACCTTTCTCTCTCTAATTTTGACTGCCATGATTCATTGTCTTCTACGCCATCGATTATCAGAAGGATTAGGATACGAGGGGTATTCCGAAAGTAAGTTTCGTCAGTTTGTCACACGGACACTTTATTGAGCCAAAAGCAATACAGCATGGCAGCATGAACCATACACCGTGCACTATTTTTTGACATAGTCGCCAGCGACATTGAGACATTTGTTGTAGCGTGCGATCAGTTTGAAGAACCCACTGTGGTAAAACTCGGTGCCTTGCGATGCAAGGAATTGGCGCACAGCCTGCTCTACCTCAGCTTCCTGACATTACTAAAGGTTCCATACAGACCATTTTGAGTGACAAATTGATGTTCCATAAGGTTTGTGCGAGATGGGTTCGTGGAGGCCGCACTTTGCGGGGACGGAAATCGGGAGATCAATTTCAAACAGCTCTATCTCGGACAATAAAAGGTTCAGCGGCTGCAGCAATGGCTCGTTTGAAAGAGGGGAGATAGCGGTACATGGCAGTGGCGCCAAATCTCTCGTGCCATCGTGAGCGGTACACTAATACCCGCGGGCACGCCAGTCTGCTGCGACTCGCTCTTCTACGGCGCAGTGCGCCTGCGTCATGCCTCCTCCGCTGACGCCACTTCCGTCGTGGAACCAGCCACGGGTGAGGATTCGTCTGGCGTTTGTTTGGTTCCCCTGGTGAACACGCCGCTCCTGCCATACATTGACGAAACTTACTTTCGGAATACCCCTCGTATTTAGCTGAAGCCTTTTCGTAGGTCAGATTTTGATTTGCGCTAAGAGAAAGAAATTTACGGAATATTTCATCCAGTTGAGAATGGAAGCTATTTTCAGCAACACATTTCCTCTTTTTGAGGGCTCCTATCAACACTCCCTGCCCCAATTTACTTTTCTGCTACTTTATATTATTTTCCTATCAGGCGTTACTTATCATAGCATCGTTCTTCTTTCAGTACCCAATATATAATATTTTTAAGTATCAACTTTCAATTACCGGTAATTTCTCTTTACCTTGCAATTGATGTGGAAGTAATGATCATATCTGCTTTCAGTAAATGCTAGACTAGAAATGAAAATCTGATGCGACATACTCACAAAACTTTACTGCCGTAAAGCATGGACGATACAATTTTATCACTTCAAATTGTTCTGACAGGGAATAAGAGGCAATATTGCAGGGTGCTATTCGGTCTATTGGCTTATAAGTAACTACCCTTCAGAGAATTTTCACGAAAAAGTGGTTCAAATAAAAGATTTAGTCTTTTCTAAAAACATCTCATATACAAAATTTTAACAAAATAGTTAGGACGGTTAGAAAAAATAAATTTCGTCATGTAAAGTGGTAATTAAAGTTCCTTGAAACCAGTATAAACATGTCTGTGTGTGTGTGATCAGCATAGCTCGAGAATGAAAAAATGAATATTTTTCTTATTTGGATTAAGTACGAATATTTTGCTTATACTGCCAAACCAATATCCCACCTCTAAAATCTGAAATAATAATAAAATGAAGTAAACTGATATAACAAAGTGCCAGAATGCTTTTGTTTAATCAGTGATAATTGCAATTATGATATGCTGAAAATAAGTGATTTTTGTAATCTATCTCAGAGTTAAGAACCAGATCGATTCATTAAGCAGGGCTTCCGGAAGAACAAAGGTCTAAAGTTTGATACATAACCTTAATTCATACTCGTATACATTGATATAAGAAAATCTTAAAATATGTCAACATTTCACAAAATGCACTGGCAAAGAACTCCGCTTATGTACTTAGGCCTAATTCTTTCACAGTAATGTACCTTCTGTATATAACAGTATACATGTAGTAATCATTTCAACTTGATCAACGAAATAAACATCTGACTACATTGGAGTCAAGGCCCTCAGTGGCTAGCAACGCGGCATTATAGTATAGTCATGATTTCCCATTTAAAAAGCATGTGGTCATTAATTAGTCATTACTCCGGTACCGGCCAACCAATTTCGTCCAATATCAATAGGCTTCTTGCCATGGACATTATAAATGCAAATACCAAGTTTCATAAAAATCCGATAAAGCGTAGGCCTATTTGAGTTATCGCGCGAACAGACACAGGACAGAAAGACAGACGGACACAATCTCATAAAGTACCATTCTAGCACTTCTAGTTTTTCTATGTCACGTTAAAAGAGTCCCCTCAGTCTTCTTTTCGTTTCTCAAACATGGTACACATGGGACACTTCAATACTCAGGTGAAGATATTTATTTCATTATTTTCTTTGTCCCAGTTTTAATTAGGTCACAGCTTATATAATTTGTAGTCATAATGATGAAATATATTAGTCTTAATATGATACCGATTAATGTGTGTCTCTCTAGTCATATTATTCGCAAGGCAAGACTTGCAGAGCCTAAGTTCGTAGTCTACCCTTAAAAGTGATTCTTTTACTTTCGACTGTCTAAACAATATTTTTAGACAGCTTGAATTAATAAACGACAATGCTTCTTACCTCATTTATGGACCATAGTTTTTCTTGATACATAAGTTCAGCATTTAGCTCGTTACGAAACAAAGAAAATAGTTTGTACCCTAAAGCAGCCGGTTAGAAAATTAAGTGTGCCTGTACAGGTGTGTGCCGTTGGTGGTATGCATAACAAGGAATGCGTGCATATGCAACATCTGGAGGAAATGCATTCTATTAGCTAGCGGAACACTTTCTAACAAATTATATATTATGAAACGATGTAATCAGTTCGAAAACAGGGATGCTTTACTTATTATTATTATTATAATTATTATTATTATTATTATTATTATTATTATTTATTATTATTATGAAGTGCCAGTATAGTACTTTATGAGATGGTGTGCGGGACGGAAAATGTCTGTCCGTTCGTCCGTGTGTGTGTACGCGCGATAATTCAAATACGCTTTATCGGATTTTCATAAAACTTTGTATACATATTTATAACATCCATGGGAAGAAGCCTATTGATATTGGATCAAATCGGTTGACCGGTAGCGGAGTAATGCTCAATTTAGTGCCTATTTTATGGTAATATATTGGAAAGAATTTATCAAATGCAAATCAGTTATCTTAACATATTGTTTTACAGTATTCATGTACGGCTTTGGAAGTTGCAATACGGTTAGCTATGACAAGTAACACTATGGGGGCATTCACACCGAAGTAGCATGCCACTTGCGACGTGCTACCTGGATGCATGCTGCACGTTACTCATTTTAAATCCCAAAGAAACAAGTTCAAGTCTTCACACCGAAGTATTGTGGCAATAGTGCAGCTCGCAGAATGCGACATTCATTTCTTCAGATAGATCTGGACTTATTTCTTGCGACGCTACTTGGGATGACGCATGCGTACAGTTGCCTTTTAAGCTGTTTTCTAATTGTTAAGAAAATTCAACACATATTCGCTTGTGTAGCGGTAGATTATGGTAAAGACGTCATGAAAACTGCTGGAAAGAGAGTTAAATAACATACAATTTGTGCATGCGTAGACTATACGATATGGTATACTAGTATGAAAAAAGCCTGGATTAAAATTAAATTACATTAAATTACATTACTTTAAATGGGTTTCCCAATTGTTCAAGTGAAAATATATAATGTACGTTAAACTGCAGATAGCATTCGCTACTTCGGTATGAATGCAAAATTGTTAACCATGCAACTCGATGTGCTGCCTGCATCCAGGTAGTGCGATTCACATGCTATGCTACTTCGGTGTGAATGCTCACTATAGCTTCACGCACGCTTATCAAAGTAGACCGTTAAACTGAGCGAGGTGGCCGAGATGTTAACTTCTTGGACTCGCATTGTACGAGTGGGCGATTGTCATGATATCACAAATCTGTACAGTTCTGCTGCTGCTGGACGATTTTAATCTGATTTTTAAAAAAACTAGACCTTTGTTCTTATGTAAGTCCTGCTTAATTAATCGATCTGGGGCTTAACTCTGAAATCAATTTTAAAATATATTTTCTCCATATCATAATTGCAATTACAACTGCTCAAACAAAAGCGTTCTGGCACTTGGTTACGTCAGTTTACCTGATTTTATTATTATTATTATTATTATTATTATTATTATTATTATTACTATTATTATTATTATTATTATTATTATTAAAACATCGTCATCCTCAAAAATATTCTTTATTTCTCTCACTCTTCCACCACGTCATAGAAGCGAGACCTATCGCGGTTTATCAATGAGAACGGTCATCAAATGCGGTGGCTATGATTTCGGTTCACTCACGAGCGATTTGCTGCATTGCAACCCAGGAGGCGAATCTTTGAAAATCTCCGTTAAACACAATTAGTGCATTAAGAAGTAGGCCTATCAGAATCTTTAAGAGTGAATCATTCCTTTCCTTGTCTTATGGCCGGTTTCTATAAACTCGCGAATTACCTATGGGTAAATTATCCAATGGACAGAATTTTCACAAAAATAACACCACACAAACACAAATAATTTAAAGATAGCAATCACATACACTTGTAGCGAGTTTCTAGATCAATGTCCTCTGGATAAATATGAAAATGACAGAAAAAATGTGAAAATGACAGAAAAAATGTTCCTACAAACTTGGGCTAGATCTTTCCAAGGGTAAATCTTCGGGTTAATTTATCCTTTCATGGATGGCTGGATAAAATTTAACCTTTCATAGGATAATAGTAATATTTAAACAATGAGAATCAAAGCCTTCTGAATTAAATTAACTGTACAACTCCAAGGCCTTGCTCATTATATCATTGTAGGTTAAATGGAACTAATTTGTCCATGGGTAATTTACCCATAGGTAATTCACTAGTTTGTAGAAACCGGGCATTAGTAATATAAAATATTAATTTAAGCAATTAAAAATTCGTTATAACTTTATACCTTTTCAAATACGTTACTCGCCGTTTCCTATTTTTCAAGGAAATTATATGTAGTATCCTGTGCAAATGATGATCATCTGTATCATCCAATGATGATTTTTAATTAATTTAAATGTTAGCAATCGAATAATTATACAATTATTGCAGTAATTGAACACAGGTGGAATATTGTGTATTTTGGAAACAATAGAATCTGCTCAATAGGAAAATGAAAATAATTGAAATAAGCTATATATAGTCCACCCCGTTTACGTATGCGTATATAGGCTATATGCATGCACATATTATACACTGTAACACATACATACGAATAAGTTATTTAATTTAAGCCATAGCATACCCTTTCGATATTTAGTTGCATGTAAGAGAAGTGTAGGTGATTCTTCACAGATTTTTAGATCTTTAAAATAAAAATATTTTAGTATGAGTGTAGTTCCAATAAGTTTTAATTAAACCACACACATTAGATAAAAGTACTTTAAAGTAAATGAAATGGAATTTAAAGATTTTTTCACCACCTTATGCCCTCAAAAATAGTCCTGTATCTTATAAGGTAATAATAACTTTCAACAAAGTCATGAAATGTTTTTGGGCTAGCTTCGAAATTACAGTAAAGTATCAGATTTTATATAAGAATTTAATTATAATATCCTGTGCAATGGCTATAATGTTAACATGTTACATTAAAAGAAAAAAAATATTTGCAAAAGCCAGATGTGCTTGTTAATTGAATTCATCGATAAATCCATCATTAATATAATAATAGATATGTCACAGTTTTTTGGCCATATAACATGGATTTAGTCAATACACTTCATCTTGTTAATTAAAATATATAAAAATAGATTATATGAGTGGTATAAAGCTTGTATATAAAAATTGTCACAATAGTCTTTGAGATATCTGTATCAAGCACCAATACAGTTATAGTCTGTTATGTTCTAAAACTGTTACCATAGGCCTATTTGTGTGGTGATCAGACGTACTGCCGGCTTGTATATAAGATGCATAGGTCTCCGATGTTTTTCGCAGCATTCCCAAATGATGTATTTGCGGTTACGTATCTCATGACATTTATTAAGGTTATTTATTCTTATGATATATAGGACTATTGAGGGTATAAGGTGGTGAAAAATATATTTAAATTTAGTTCTTTGACAATCATCCTCAAAAGGAAAAAGGAAATTTATTAATACTTTAAAGCACTTTCACACATATTTCGCTTTGTTAATATCACAATGTTAATATATTTGTAAAGTTAAGAAATACCATAATGTGAACAGAATTCACATATTTGTTAACATGCTTATGACGCATACAAATATTCGTGGGTAGGAACTGTGTTAATCTCTATCTTGTAGGAGTGGAACCAAGGTTGATTGTGTAAGACCAAAAATATTTCCGACCATACCCTTTAGTATGGTAATGATACCACCTACATTTTAATCTGTGTATCTGTTTAGGCCTATACAAAAAGTCTTCATTAACAAAGTCAAAAGGATTCATTTTTTGAGAGAGCATCAGATGAAAGTTTTGAGATAGAGTAACTATGAGCAGATATTGAAAGAAATTAAATTTTTGCACAGCAAGAAAACATTTTTTCACCCTTTAGTATGGTAATGATGCCACCTACATTTTAATCTGTGTATCTGTTTAGGCCTATACAAAAAGTCTTCATTAACAAAGTGAAAAGGATTCATTTTTTGAGAGAGCATCAGATGAAAGTTTTGAGATAGAGTAACTATGAGCAGATATTGAAAGAAATTAAATTTTTGCACAGCAAGAAAACATTTTTTCACTGAGCTCTTCACACAACATTGAAAGAAGTCTACTTTTAGCACATTAAATAAAATTGATAGTTCTGTTCACTTGAACCACCTTTTCTCCGAGGCTTTCAAATAATATATTTAAAATGTAATTATTTCTGCCGCCTTGGCCGATTGTCAGCACGCCTGCCTTCCACTGCGGCTGCCCAGGTTCGATACCCGGTAGGGGAAGAGTTTCTAATCTGACCCCGAGGGCTGGATGTAGGAGAGGCGGTGGTTCTAAACAAATATACCCGAGTTCAATCCCAAACCTCTCCGCAGTGCGGAGTTAAGGATTCAGTTATTAAAACTTGTAGTTTATTTGACTGATTTGAAATTGCCAAAAGGCATTGCAATTTCGAAAAACTCTACCAATATCGATCAATTAAAAACCTTAGACTGATTATTTGAAGGTCGAGTTCAATTCTTGAAGTAAAAATAGCGTCCCCCACATTTTTCCAAACTTAATTTTTCTTACACTTTTTTTTTTTACTTTAGAGGGCAAAGCTTCCCTCCCATGCTAAAGAGTTTTAGAACTGTTGTTTCATTGCAGATGTTACACAGATACACTTAGGTAATAAAACTTGAAAGGACGGATATGAAAGAGACCTTTATTACCTTCTGAAGGTAAACTTGCATACGTACTTGTATTTATGGGAGGCATTAACCTCATTAGGATGTTAAAACGAACTGGTTTTGATTAATCACTTGACACTCGACTGTGACCGGTTTGAACCCATTCGTCTTATACGACATGGCGACAACGCGTTACTTCTGGCTAGCGGAACATGCTATCTAATAAAATAGCCATTACTGAGTAATAATAATGGTTGGTGAGGTGTAATCCAATTTCCTTTTACTACAGCTTTTTGCTTAAGTAAAAAAATGGGATTTCCACTTTAATACCTCGCTAATGCTGTAACGCTTGAGCTTCAATTTATACCCATTAAAATGATGGCAAACACGGTCTCAGGTGATTCACTTGCTGTTATTACGATGTTGACATTAACGGGGTGTAATTAATGCGTTTCGAGTAATTGAATTCCTATAAAGACGTGCGTTATATATCACAGCATGAACAAGATGGTAAGGAGAAGTTCCACTTACGCTCAGGAATGTTTATTGGTTAGAAGATTACCCATCTCTAGTTTAAATGACAGTCTACCATCTTCCAAGCAACCATAAGAACCATAAGTTCGTCCGATCTTCAGTGCTTACAGAATGAATCTCCAGTTTTGAACGTAACTTAGCTTAAATAATTTACATGAAAATAGTTATTTATGATACAAGTGGTAAAAGAGAAATTACATTTTGTGAGTAGGCATGTGTGCGAAACGAGCCCGTAAAGGCGTGAAATAATACCCGGGTAGCCAATACTGAATTATCGAGAGCACTACCATCTACCACCGCACATACAAATGCACATGCGAAGACAGAAGTTATTGATTTTCTGGTGTACGGCTGCCAACATAAGGAGTCTACAACATAAGGAGTCTACAACATAAGGAGTCTACAACATAAGGAATCTACAACATAAGGAGTCTACAATATAAGGAGTCTACAACATAAAGAGTTTTTTCCGAGTCTACAACGCTTTAACCACCAAGTATGACGATTTTTGTGACCACTGTGAAAAATTTACTATTTAAAAAGGCGCACTGAATTTTAAAATTTTCAATTTTTATCAAACTAAATCTATATAATAATTACACTGTATATGTATGTATGTATATTTCTCAGCATTTCACACAATTTTGTGTATAGCATCATCATAACAACAATACCAGATATCTACATTATAAAATTCATCAACATTGTACAGACGGTTCAAAGTCAATGTTGACTTGACCCGTCTCTCAAATGCTTCAAGTGTTAGATTTCTGACAATAAGAAGGCTATTAGCCTATAGCAGCGTCTCTCAACCTATGGTCCGCGGATCACTGGTGGTCCGCGAAGATAGTGCAGATAGTCCGCAGACATAATTTAAAAATATAACGCAAGAGGAAAGTAAAGAAGTAAAATTTTTTCACATATTTCGTTATAGTGACCTATAATTAATACCCCAAATATTAATAATATAGACCTTATTTTAAAAATGGGATGTAAAATTAGGGTCCGTAAAATTTTTTTAGATACCTCAGATTTTTTGATTCACAACAACGGCCGGCAACATTCGGCTGCTCAAACACAGGTAAAACTTCAACATTTTAAGTGGAAAATTTTTGGACATCCTCCATACGTCCCTGAGCGATTTTCACTTGTTTCCGAAAGTAAAGGACTTTTAGGGTGAAAAAGAGTTGCCAACCGATGAAGACCTCAAAACGGCAGTGGCTTCCTGCTTCAGGTCTTTGGCGGTAGAAGAGTATAACATCTGCACTGAAAAACTGATATCACGTTACAATAAATGCTTTGACAGCAATGGCGACTACGCTGAGAAAGAGTAAGGTACTGTATCTTTGTAAATAAAGTTTTGAGTTGATACCTTTCGTTATTATTTAGTTATGCCAAATCGTTCTTTACTTTTTGGTCGACCCTTGTATATACTAACTTATATCTTATGGAAGAAATTTGTTTTTAAAGATACGATGATAATGCTTATTCTGGACTATTTAGTCATAAACTACAATGTCTGTTGTTATAAAGTATGACATAGCAGAATACTTTTTAGGGAATTTGCATTGCCTTTAGCCTTAAGAAGGATGGAACTGAAGGAAGTTCAACGATCTGGAGAAAGGCAAAAAGATATCGGCCTCTGCCCATAAGAGTAATAAGGCGGCGTCCTCCCCTCGAGCAGAGAAAGTATGCAACATGTCTCGCATAGGAAGGAAGTGGTCTATGCATATAATCCACATTTCATTTCCATAATTATTTCCTTCAATGTTAGCTAGGTGTGTAGTAAATCACCTAAGTAGTATAGAATAGGTCTATATTAATCCTACAGTAGCGAACTCTCTTTTTACCTAATCTTGAATAGTTTAACTTTGTCTGGACAGATTTTCATACAACATGTCACTTGACATAAAATCTACATTTCTTGTATTTTAACCACGGCTAACCACAATGTTTCAACCACCAAAGACCAATTTTAACACTTAAATGAATGTAGCCGAATTATAAATCAGTGCCGGACTGCAAAAAAAATAGTTGACAAATTATATTCCTAACTTGTATATATTTGTCTTCTAGATTTTTTCTTGTTGTTTCATAAGTTTTCTTGATATAGGCCTAAGTAGTTAATGTGTTTCTTAATGTTTATTGTAAATGCTTGTAAACACTTCTTTGTGGTGTGAATTATCTTTTTTCTATTACGCTTTGTCTCAGGGCAACCGTTAACTGAGGGAATGTGAATAAATAACATTAAAACATATAGGCTCATAATTTATTTTCTCCTACCCTATTCTGCAAATTTGACATGCATTTTAATATCTTTAGTTAATTCTGTTATTTTGTGACAAATTCAAGGCAAACTATCGTATCCTATAGGACACATATGTCTAGACGTAAAAAAATAATGCTCTATTAATCAAAGATACTCAAAATGTTCTTTCTCGCGAAATATGAAAAGGTAATTCTGGTTGCAGTCATCATCATGATCCTTTTAAAACTACTCACAACGCATGGCTTCTGACAGTAATCGGGTAAGCTGTAGGCCTATTGTGGGACGCAGCCAGAAGAGTACGTCATGTGTCTTGTGCGTGATGCCTAAATCTAGTGTGCTTCGTATGTTATGATTTTATTTAAAAATTGCTATAGATAGAAACGGGAATATGTTCACTCACTTCTCGTATGTTATAAGTAGTACTTATAGCCTACTTACTTACTTACTTACTCAATGGCAATAGAAAAGCTAAATGAATATTATCTATTTTATGGAACCCGAAGGTTCATTGCCACGCTTACCTGAGTCCGCCATTCAACCCTGTTCTTTGCTAACTCCATCCAATCATCCCTAGCAAATCCTACTTCCCTTAAATCCATTTTAAGATTGTCCTCCCACCTACGTCTAGGTCTTCCGCCTAGTCTTTTTCCTTCGGGTCTCCCAGTCAATACTTTTGAGATATGTCTTTCCTCCCCCATCTTTTTACCTAATCTTGAATAATTCAACTTTGTCTGGACAGATGTTGATACAATTTGTCACTTGTCCTACATGAGATTAGATGTAATTTGATATACGAGTATAACACATCTAACAAACTATCAATCAGTGATTTGTAAATCATTTAAAATAATAAAACCTCATCGTCTATCAAACACGATATCATCTAAAGTAAGGGAGTTATTGTCAGTTTGATTTTTTCCTTTAAATCTGAGATGGTTTTCTGATGGGTAAACTTCAATGATCATACTTTCTGCCTTAATATTAAATCCAAATATTTTCACTTTATTTTCAAACATTTTTTTTTTCCAGTTAATTTTAATCACATCTTAACCACGTATCTTCGGAAGCGTATAGGTAGGCCTATAGCCGTACAACGCGTCAACGCTGCGAGTATTATGGGGCCAATGCAAAATTCTTGTTCCCTAGACGAACTAATTTATTTTTAAAGTTCTTATTCGTGTAATACAGGCTACCCACATTGTAATATAATATCCATGTAATATAATTTAGTAATAAACTCTACATTTCTTGTATTTTAACCAAGTTAAATACATTTTTCCTAAACACCAAAGACCAATTTTAACCCTTAAATGCATGCATCCGAATTATAAACCAGTGCCGGACTGCAAAGAAAATAGTTAACACCATTATTATGCTCATAATTTATTTTCTGCTATCCTATTCTGCAAATTTTACATGCATTTTAATAATTTTAGTTAATTCTGTTATTTTGTAACAAACTCGAGGCAAACTATTGTATCCTATAGGACACATCATGAATATAAATGTTAAAGATGTCTAGACGTAAAACAAATAATGCTCTATTAATCAAAGATACACAAAATGTTCTTTCTCGCGAAATATGAAAAGGGAATTCTGGTTGCACAGTCTTCATCATGGTCCTATTAAAACTACTCCTAACGCTCGGCTTCTGACAGGAAATTTTGCCCAATAATTGTCCACTTTTCCTTGGACACAAGACAATCAACTCTTCAGAAATATAAACCTGTTCTTATACTTATACTTTAGGCTCGACGTTGATTCTCTGTCATTAAGTCAGTCAGTCAGGACAAAGCCTTTTATAGGAAATAATAAGAGATTCAGGGCAATCTATTATATCCTATACATTAGAATATGCATTGAATGGTTAAAGACGTCTAGACGTAAAAAATAATGTTCTATTCATAAAAAAAATACTCGAAATGGGCTTTCTCATGAAATATGATTTCGGAATTCTGGTTGCGCAGTCATCATCAGGATCCAATTAAAACTACTCCTAACGCTCGGCTTCTGACAGGAAACTTTGCCCAGTCATTGTCCACTTTTCCTTGGACACAAGACAATCAACTCTTCAGAAATATAAACCTGTTCTTATATTTATAACAGCAACTGTACGGCCCATCTTAACTTCATGATATTATGCTACTACGTTGATACATATTAATGAAACCACACAATGTAGACTAGATTCGCAGTAAAAGCAGTTTACTAGTAACATAAACTGCTAAAAAACTTCCGCAGAAACAAATCTAATATTGTAGATACAGCTTAATTTTAATTTGATGGATGTTCTCCATTAAATGAACTTCATTTAATTAACTCAAAATGTCTACTTTATCCATTACCCTACGTTTTCGAACACCCAGTGGGTGATATACGTACTACTTACAGTTACTCAATGATAATACGCCAGATAAGGTTCTTATCCCTTACATGACATCAGTATTTAGAACTAACAAGTAATACTCGCAGTGTGTATGTAATTTCCAGAATTCTCGTGTGTGAACGAACTTCATCCTTACTAAAGTGAATTCCTATTACTTATTAGGAAATCATAAGCCACACAAAATAGAAATGGTGTTATTAATTCTATATTTAAAAAAGAAGATATATACTATCTTACCAGAACAATTTAAAAATATTGCACAATATAATAATCCATATGTCTATGTAGCCGAAAGCCCTAACAATTCCACGTATCAAATTATGATTAAAAAAATTATGAATAATATTTTTAAGTGTTTTAATAAAATCAAAACTAACAAAGGAAGAAACAAATTTTAGCAGACTACGAGATGAGAAATAGAGAGACAGAGTATGTGTGTGAGGGAAAGAGAGGGGGAGGGTGGAAGGAAGGGAGAGAGAGAAGATGATGGAGATGGAACATGATAGCATAAGATAGTAAAAGAGAAGAGAAAGATTAGGAAATTTAAGGAGATGGGGAAGAGGAAAAAGAAGAGGAAGTCACTAAGAATTAACATGATTCGAAAGATTAGGGGAGAAGAGGAAGAGAATAGTAAAAAGAAAGAATTGATAGGGAAACAAGAGTTTACTTTAAAAGAAAAGTTGAAAGGAAGAGAGAGTAAGGATAGAGGTAGGCCTAATATATTTTTAAAATAGGAAAATAGAGGAAATGGAATTGCTTGAGAAATAGCTGCGGCAAGAAGCAGAGAATGAATGATAGAAAGCACAAGGGAGAAAGAGATGGGCTAGAAAAGGAGCGGTTGAAACATGGACGGGAGAGAGCCGAATCGGAGAAAATGGGAACAAACTGTCACGACATTGAGGTCTTACATATGGGCAAAAAGATGAAACCTAATGTAGATTTTGGGGGGTGGGTTGAATTATAATTCCATACATCAGCGGTTCCCAACCGGTGGGTCGCGACTCGATCCTAAAACTTTCAGAAACCATCGAATAAACCATCAGAAAAGATAAGAAAATTCGAAAAAAATCAAATTGTTTGATTGTTTTCTTGGTTCTTGATTTTTGCCATCTGACAGAACCACTACATCCCTCCCATATGACTCACACAGTCACACACCATGGACCGATGGACCGTGGAGGTATTCCGATAAGGAAAGGTGGGTCGCCAGCTGAAACAAATCTGCCGTACATTATTGTGGAATTAGAGCCTTTTCACACTTGGTCACTTGTGACGGTCACCAGCGAAAAGGCATTGGTTTAAATGGGAGCATTCACACTGGGTCACTTGTGACGGTCACCGCAGTCACTTGTGTTATGATTGCAACGATGCAGCGAAACTAGTTATCCAGCTAAGAGTTTAGATTTGATTAATACTGAAGATTTTTTAGGTGAAGTGGAATGTCGACCTGCCATTTGGTATGTCAAAAGCGATTAGAAATTGTTTTATCATGTAGCTGTTATTGGCAATAGTAGCGGTGACCGTCACAAGTGACCCAGTGTGAAAAGACCCTTAGTGAATCGAAAATATATTTATGCAGGAGGAGAGAAAAGAGAGAGGAAGAAAGAACGAAAGAAAAGGCCTAGAGAATGAAGGAACGATAGAAAAAGAGAGAAGGGACAACGGAAAAAGAGAGATATGAAAATCCCGGATGAAAATCGAGTTCGATTTCTGGCCAGCACAAATTTTACCCTACAGAATATAACGAATATTTTGTTTCTATCCACAACTTTTATCCCACTCTCTTCAAGTACATTTAAAAAGTGGTTAGTTACAATACGAAAGTTTACAAATAATACTGTAGTTTCTTCAGAACATGAACAAATTGCATACGTTTGATTAGATTCTAATGCTATGCACGATGATCGCGATGGCAACCGACAGATAGTCTACATAGCATTGTAGATGCTGCACAATGAAATCCAGGAAACGAACCCTCAGGCAACATTCCTTGACCAAAAATGGCAAGTGCTTATCGTTTTGAAATCTTCTCGTTGTTGTTATTATTATTAGAATCTGTGTCTAATACTCAAACCGATAATGCTCTAACATTACTCAACATCGATTGTAACATCACGACACAACACCAATCTCAGCCTCTTGCGACCGCAACAGATGGTCCGCGAAGATATTTGATCATCTTCAAGGACCATATTCTGATGAGCTAAAAATACTTTAAAAATGCGCTATAAAATGACTGCAAAATACAAAAAATACCCAAAAACTTAAAAAAAAGACCCAACAACGTGTATGAAGAGACTAGTTTTGCCATCAAATTTGTGTACATTCTACATTTATGTGGTTGACGCAATTATAGGCTTGTGATTCGCTCGCAAACCTGAGTAATACTATATATATATATAATTAGTTATTTGGTATATACGTTTACATGCAAACAGCAAACACCGTATTTCTGTATCTAAATTAAAACTATAAAAAGGTTTATTTAATTATGCTTGTTTAGAATTCCGATAATATTCAATGTAAGTAAATGCGCAAAACTCTATATACAATACAAGAAACAACACGTTAGAAATTAAAGACTTTATTTTTAAAATTTACCTAAAAATATGAACTGTGAAAAAAACGTAAACTGGCCAAAAATGACCAAATGATATTAAATTCTAAAAATATGATGTGAAAGTCACATAACTTCCTCTGCCCAAATGAAAGTTAGCAGTATTCACATATCCTTGTACAGAATCGCAAGACACAATTTTACGCTAATTATGCTGTAAATACCTTATTAGCCCCTCATTTGAATGTTGCGACTAAAAACACAGGCTATGGACAAACTAAAAAAAAAAAAGAAAAATCAAGTAACTGCAAACGTTTATTGAACTTTCCGCCATTCAGAATAATTTCCGAAATGTATCGAATATTCCCATCAGATATCTCTTTACTGTAAGTATGGCCAACAATACATCTTTCTCACTTCACGTGCTTATATAGAATAAGAGGCCGTGAATGTCCGCGTATTGAGGCAAGACAGAGTAGGCCTATCTACAAACAATGGGTAGTTTACAACCACCCTTCAGAGATTTTTTTTTGAAAAAAGTTTCAAATAACAGTTTTAGCTCTTGGTATAAGCACTCCATGTACAAAATTTAAAGGAAATCGTTAGAGCCGTTTTTGAGAAAATCGTGACAAACGAAAATTTCTTCATGTAAAGTCCCCTTAAAAGTAAGGGAAAGTTGTCGCCACTCTTCGTGTCAAAGCCTTAGAAGGTACCTAACCAAAATACAAAATTTTGTTTTCGTACGACTTTCCGTTACATGAGGCCGTATTGCAAAGAGCGTGTATTCACAGTGGGTGGCTTATAACTACCCTTCAGAGAATTTGTTCGAAAAAATGTTTCAAATAAAAGTTTTAGCTCTTAGTATAAGCAACCCAAGTGCAAAATTTAAAGAAAGTCGTTAGAGCCGTTTTCGAGAAAATCGCGAAAAACGAAAAATTCTTCATGTAAAGTCCCCTTAAAAATAAGAGAAACTTGTCGCCAATCTTCATCTCACATCTTCAGAAAGTACCTGACCCAAATACGAAATTTTGTCTTCATATGATTTTCCGTTTTCGAGCTAGCCTGTTCACAGATATTCCACACAGAACACACAGACATCCTATGGTACGGGCAGAAGAAGTAAAATGACCTAAACATTAAAAATGAAAGTAGTGTCTTTTCCCATTATATTATTTCTAATTTAATCTCGGGACAGCCCAAAGGCAGTCCCAACTACCAAAAATTAAGCGTCCGAGATACCAACAGGGGGGTACTCGCAGGGGTCAACCTTTCCCTAGTGCAATGGTAGGGTCTCGCCCCGGGGGAATCGCCTTATTGATCACAATAACCCCCACGCTAGGTAAGTATGGAAAGTTTTTCATTAAGGGCGGTCTTGAACCGCAATTGCACATCATCTTCTGCGGGTTTTTAATATAAGTTCGCAGTTTTAAAATTGTTTAAGCAAGAGTTTTCTGAAGATTGATTCCTGTCAGTTAAGGGAAATTATTTAGAGCAAATGTGTATACTGCACATTACAATTGAGAGTTGTAATCATTTGTAATGATTGTTCTAGTTTCGTTTTGTCCTCTCTAATTTTCTACTCTGCAGCCATTTCACAATCAGGAATGTTGTACCGTGCCCTGACATCTTTATGAACAATACTCTTATTACAATCAATGCTGCAAAATAAAATAAATGGGCTTAGTTTTGTTTGGTCGCTAATGGAAGAAAAATCACGAGAGACTAAAGGTTTGTTCAATCCAAAAACCCACAAAGATTTCAGAAGCTTCAAATAATTACAAACGTCAAGCCTTCGGCCATTCTAGCAGCTGAGAGATAAAATGTGTGAAATGTGCAGCTGTTTTAGTATTATTGTACTATCACCATCCCGATATGCTAAACATTGAAGGTAACTATATAATTTAAAATATGATGTAATTAATGCAACTTATGTAAAAACGATGTCAGCAATAATGAATATAATGTTTTAACTATTACTTCCTCTGCCCGTACCATAGGTATTGTTTTCGACCCCCAAATTCGAAGTTGAGTTTTTAACATAAATACACGTTTTGAATCCCCTGAATCCAAAGATACTATTTTAGGAAACATGCCTGTGTGTGTGTGTGCGGCCAGGACCGTAGCAAGGTCCTTCTGCGCCCTTGGCGAGTTTTACAAATCTGCGCCCTCCAATACTGGGGGAGGGGGGGTCTGAACACTTTTTTTTTTAATTTCTGTAAAATTGTTTATTATTTTAATATAAAAACACCGTTATTATCAAAGAAAACCTAAACCTCTATTTGAAAATGAAGTAAGTGTTGAACTTTCAAGGTACTAAAACCTTATTTTCCGACGATTGAACTACTTAAAAAAGTATTGAATAAGAAAATCTAGTATCAAAAGTAAATTACATAATAGGCCCATAGGTAAAAATGTTTTTTTTCGTATAGTTGAACCACTTTCATCTCAATAATAACGTATATTTTAATTTTTACTGTCGTTGTTTACTGTTAATGTCAATAAGAAACGTGTTAATTAAAGAACGTTGCATGACTGCTTTTTGTTTGTAGACAATTGGCATAATACTACAGATAGTTCACGTGCAGTAATTTTTAATAACCTGAAAGATTTCTTCCAATAACGTGGAATTTTTGTTGCTTGATAAATTGCACCACTCTAACAAAAAAAAAAAAACGCGGGATTTTTCATGGCTAATTTTGCGCCTCTTTGTACCTGCGCCCTTGGCGGGGGCCCACCTCGCCGCCGCCTAGCTACGGCCCTGTGTGTGTCTGCGTGGATGTCTGTGAACAGCCTAGCTCCAAAACGGAAAATCGTAAAAAAAAAAAAAAAAAAAAAAAAAAAAAGGCCTATTTGGGCCAGGTACCTTCTGAAAGTATGACATGAAGATTGCTGAAGAGTTTCTCTTACTTCACATTAAGAAATTTTTGTTATCCGCGATTTTCTTGAAAACTGCTCTAACGATTTTCTTTAAATTTTGCACATGAGTTGCTAATACTAAGAGCTAAAACTTTTATTTGAAACATTTTTCGAAAAAAAATTCTCTGAATACGCGGCCTTTGCAATACAGCCTCTTGTAACGGAAAATCGTACGAAGACAAAATTTTGGGATGTGATTTGAGGAATGGCGACGTCTTTTTCTTATTTTTAAGGGGACTTTACATTAAGAAAATTAAGTTTGTCGCGATTTTCACGAAAACAGCTCTTACGAATTTGTTTAAATTTTACACATGGGGTGCTTGTACTAAGAGCTAAAACTTTTATTTGATTTTTTTTTTTAATTATCTGAAGGGTACTTATAAGCCACCCACTATGAATACGTGCTCTTTGCAATATGGCCTCTTGTTCTGTATCAGAATGTGAAGTGAGAAAAATGTATTGGTCATGCTTCAAGCAAAGAAAGTTATGAGTAGGGGACGGATTTCTATGACCTAAAAAATAGGATATATGCATGCATTTATGACCTAAAAAACGTAAAAATATGACCAATAAAATTTAAAATATGACTTTACCACTTACACATTGTGTATATATTTTTATGTTTCATTACTATACATTTTATTAAAATATAGTGTTAGTTATTTAAAATATCTGTAAATTCTCAAAAAGTATCATTATAATGCAAAATTTACAAAATATGATATGAAACTTCAGAATTTCTTTAATATGCACACAAATATGCCAAAATATGACCTAAATATGCATATTCATACTAAATATGCTACAATAGTTGAAAATTTCCTAAATATGCAGTTATATGCACAATAAAAGCCGTTCCATTTTCACCAGGATGCTTGGAATCCGATCCGCCCCCTAGTTATGAGAGTATGTTTATAAAATTTTATATGGGTTATGTATCCTTCGAGGGTGCGATGTGATGTGGTAACGACATTCTCTTCATTTTTACAACCCATTTATATGAAGAGAATGTCATACACAATAATTATATTATATTAAGAGGTCAACTTTTATTTGGGCAGAGGAAATTATGTGAATTCACATCCGAAATTTTTGCAATTAAATTAATTATTAAAAAGCTTATAGTCGTTGCACTAATAAACGCGGGGGAAGCCGTGGGTACATGTAGTTTTATATAATATGTTCACAGTAAGTTTGTATTCTTGTACAAAACGTATTCTTGGACCTTAAAATCAAACAGCAACAAATATTCTTTCAGTCCGATAGCGACAGGTGGAAAGCAATAATTTGCCAAACTTCATATTTAACCTTCAATTATGATCAAGATGTCCTGCAGGATGATCACGCTAAGTATATACTTTGTGGTCTGGACACAGTGTAGGGAACTTTTATTAGCACCTGCGGTTACAGATGAAAGATCACACACAAAGCACTGGCTTCATATATCTCCTATCTCCGACACAGGTTCCGTTACTGTAAGAGTTAGAAGCAAGTTTATAATTTTCAGAAGTAAAAATTATAGTATTTGTGGAGAACTAATTCCACAAGTCACATTTTGCAACATTGAATACAAGGCAAGTAAAAAAGAGGCAAATGAAAGGAAATCCTTCTAGTTGAATGAAAAACTAGATTCAGAATGAGACATGGCTACAGTCAAACCCCTGCATAACGAAGATCGATATAACGATAAACCCGCATATATCAGCTTTTTTCATTGCTCCTGGCAAATATCCTGTTTTAATCATGCTAAATTCAACTCACTACTACAATGAAGCTATTTTAGAAACACCCTTTTATAACAATATTTTGAAGTTAAATTCCTACCGTGGATGGTAGCTGGTACCATATTTGTACTCTTCCCAGCCACTACGTCTTAGAAATTAGAACCAAAATTATCAACAGGGGGCGGAAATAGGGTCATTGGGGCTTAAAACCATTCCTTACGTATGCAAAAACGTACTGTGAGTTCGGTTGCTACTTCAACATGTACAGATGGTTTTAGCAAGTGGTTAATTTGCTGCCTATTTCTTGCTTCTTCCCACCCTCTGCGAGGCTGAAATTTCTGATATATGCTTAGGCTTATACCTTGACGTCATCCGTGTTTTTAAACAAGTCTGAATCGTAATTTTTCAGCAGTTCTGGTGTACAGTAGCTATGATTACACTCAACGAAAGTCAGTAAATTTGGAAACAAAAAAAGAGTCGTTTAAAATTCGGATTTGTGTTTACCTAATTATTGTTCGCTGTTAACTGTTCTGAGTCTTGGTCATCTTAAAAATTATGAAATAATTCAACGATAAAGGTTAACATATTTGCCACTCCAAATTTATTAACTATTCACAACAATCGAACGTCTAGTTCCTCGAACCCATACAAATACGAAAGAAATAGGCCTAACAAACTTATTATATAAAAATAAATAACACGAAAGATGGGACTCACGTTGCCATAACTTTATTTTTTATTTTTTGAGATGCGTGACAAGGATCAATATCCTTAGAATCCTAATCCTAGGATTACCAAGTATTTGGAAATTCTGTTCTGGTGAAAATATGCCCGATGCATCAGCAACTTCAGAATGAATCTTGGGAACAAAATAGTTACAAAATTCGTTCTCAACGAAAGAGATCGCTGCCAACAACACTAATAATAATAAATATAATAATAATAATAATTTATTTAAGGCTTTTAAGTAAAATGTACAATTGGCCATGTCAGATTTCATAAAAGAAGCCAAAATTAATCATTACTGGCCCCAATAAAAGAAAAGAGGTTAATAACTTACGTCTACTATAAAAGATTAAAACTTGAAGTTATTGTTAAAACATTCATGCATATTATAAAGCGGATTGTTCTTCAACCAAATTTTGATTTTGGTTTTGAATTTACTCCCATTTAGGTCCTTTATGGTATCAGGAAGCTTGTTAAAAACCTTTACAGCATTAAACAGACGATTTGAATTTACTTTGCTTAGTCTAGAAAATGGCATTTGAATGGCATCATTATGTTTTAAAGATGTCCCAGTTCCCTAGAGAGGGTATTCTACAAAGATTGGACCATATGGTCAGTGAAATAACAAGTAAGACAGTGTAAGAAATATATCAGAAGGCTCTCGAGTTTTGACAGTTATTGATATTCTAGAAGCTATTTAACGTCGCAGTAAATCACGTGTGCTACTTCCCTACTTGAGATCCTGGTCTCTCATCTCGCTTCCTGTTTTTTAAATAGATGTGTGAATTTTGTCTCGCTATTAAGTGGACGTAATGAGGCTCATTATTCGCTTCACATTGTCCCACGCACCTTACGAATCTGCATACGACCTGACAATGAGTATGATTAGTGTGGTCAAATTGAGTTTAGTCTACTTTGCCGTCTTTAAGATGAGGTTATTAACGAAAAGAGAACTTGCAGGTAATTGAAGCGCATTTTTTTGTTGAGATAATTATGCTGTAATTTTGTCGTGACATTTAGTACTTCATGTACTGTTACGTAAACGTTAAATACATACAATTACACAATTGTTTTTTATTAAATCTGGACTGTGGGTAAGTTAAATCAGGACTCTCATACAAGTTTGCAAAATAACTTTAGCTAGAGTATGGAACTTGAGAAACATTCGAAACAGAATTTAAAAAAAAGACAAACAAACAAACAAGAAAAAAAAAAAAACCAGGCTACCCTAGCGAAAAATAATTGCATTTTTTGCAAATCTATAATAATAAGAGGAGGTGTTTTTCTGTCTGTCTGTGCTCGATGCCCAGCGAAAACTACCGCACGTAAAGATCTGAAATTTTAAACATAGATGGACTGAAGGGTGGCCGAATGCACCTCGAAGCCGGATTTTTTTTTTATATTCGCTTTCGTTCGCGAGTTATGAGTGAAAAACTGGCAGAAAACGTGAATCTTTTGCGCTATCGAAGCATCAAGTTTTGGTAAAAACTTGTATTTCAATTGTCAAATCAATTTCAGATGGGTTTGCCTTCTTTTGTCAAAACTTGGAAATAAAAGCATCGCGATATTTTCAATATATCGCGTGGGATTATCAATCGTATCGATTCTGTGTGTTCACCCTCGTCGATTCTAATCCTGGAACGCACTCCAAAGCCGGATTTTTAGCTGTTTCATTATTATTATTATTATTATTATTATTATTATTATTATTATTATTATTTTATTATTATTATTTTATTATTATTATTATTATTATTCGTTTAGTTCAAGAATGATTAACATGTAAGTATTAATAAATGTGTTTTAATTGTTTTGCTCTTAAATTTTAATTTTCGAAATATCGTGGGCGGAGACGCGGGCACCTGCTAGTAAAGTCATAAATAAAAAATATTTTTCTATGAATTTTTGTTTAATGTGTATCCTGTTTGTTTCACCGTTCAGGCTTCTTCCTCTGCCGATCTGTATTCATTCTGCCCATTCTTTAGATTGTCTTCCTCTTTTATTCTCCCCATCTGTGTTCTCGCCAGCCAATCTCACCATTCCGTCTAGGCCTATTATATATGATTTTTACCGATATTTTCTTCTATTTTTAATACATTTTGTGATGTCTTGAATTTTATTTTCCTTAATTCATGCGAAAACCAGAAATTAAAATTACGATTTGGTAAAAATTTTGTAAAATTCAGTGCTGCACCACTGCTTAACGAACAGCCTGTAGGAGAGTACGCTCGTTTATCTATAAACTTTCTCAAGTATGAAACCAGTTTGCATAATAACATAAAGTCATACATATCGTTACGGAAGAATGGAAGCCGGAGAAAAAAAAGTTTCTTATCTGAGCTGTGTTGTCGCTTACTACATTCTGAATGCAAAACACCTTCAGCTGGAACATAGACTATTTTGTCTTGCTGTTCTCAGGATAGTTCAGCATGAGGTACTAATTAGCCTAATAGTTGCGATTTTTTCGATGGTACATCCATTCACATATCCGCCAAGCACGGTTAAAAAGCTGAGCTTGAAAGTAAAATATATTTTTGAAGTGAAACTTCTTTAGCCGCGGTAGGAGAAAATCGAGAGCTAACCCAAACTTGCGTTACGGACAAAATAATCACGAAATTAATGGGACTATGACGGAACGGACTGCACAAAAAACAATCAACTGAATGATTAGGCTTATCCAAAATTAAAAATTAAAAAATTAAAAAATTAAAAATTAAAAAATTAAAAATCCGAAAATTAAAAATCTAAAAATCCCAAATTAAAAAAGGAAAAATCTAAAATTAAAAAAATTAAAAAACTAAAATCCAAAATTAAAAAATCAAAGATCCAAAATTTAAACAATCCAAAATTTAAAAATCCAAAATTTCAAAATTACAAAATTAAAAGATAAAAAACTATAAAATCAAAAAATCTAGATTTTAAAATGTCCAACAATCCAGTATTAAAAAGTCCAACAATCCAATATTAAAAAGTCAACAATCCAAAAATTAAAACAAGTTTCACTTCTGTCGCGTGGCGTTACACGCACACTTTTTTTTTATAAAAATAAGGAAATGATATATTTAATTAAAATAGGCAATTGAAAGGAAAAATTGACTAAACATCTAATTCTTTATTTAAATTTTAAGATTTTTATGCTCACAATTGTACATTATGCAACAAGCCTACAGTGGCATTTATTAAGAAACGAGTATGTTTATGAAACGAGCAACGCGAGTTTCATAATTTTTATACGAGCACCTTAATTACCATTATAGGAAAGTTGCAGACGACTGTTTTTGTTCGACCATAATTAGATCAAATGTTACAATTTTGAGATTTTAGATTCACTCAAACAAACAGCAAGAGGACAACCGCTCTTTTTCTTGAAACCAACGGATTTTGACAACTCAAAATGAATTCATTTTAGTATGAAAATAAAATTAACGTGAACAGAATTTATTTTACTTTAAATACAGGCTATTTATTAAGCAGTTTTCAGATGATACTCTCAAGATCGCACGATCGATTCATGTTCGATGATAATCGATACTACACCGAAGTCTTAATGGCAACTTATATCGTTATGGATACCATTATGCTACCGTTGCGTTACACGTAATAAGCGTATTATAGTATGGTCGTACAAAAAAGAACTATTCAAGCTAGAGTCTTAAGCTCTGTAATAATTTTCTTGAAGAATTCTATATGTCAGGGGTTTATTGTACGCTGTCAACATTTAAAACTAGGCTAAACGAATATATATTAAAAAAACGTCAATTTTTAGGTATAAAACATTTTCTTTTTATTGTTTCTTGTATATTGTAGGTCTAAAGTTAAGTTACTTCAATATTAGGATAGATGTGAGGGACGTAGGATTTGCGATGGATGATTGGATGGAGTTAGCACAGAATAGGGTTGAATGGCGGGCTCAGGTAAGCGCTGCAATGGACCTTCGGATTCCATAAAATAGATAATATTCCTTTAGCTTGCTGAGGAATTGTCTATTGCCATTGAGTAAGTAAGTAAGTAAGTAAGTAAGTAAGTAAGTAAGTAAGTAAGTAAGTAAGTAAGTAAGTAAGTAAGTAAGTAAGTAAGTAACACATTTTACTAAAATAGATTAATTTTATGAAACATAGACTGAATTAACTACTGTAGGATATAGGCCTAACTAGTGTATTCTTATTAGTTATTACTTATAGAATGTGTTAGTGTATTTGTTCGTTCCTTTTCTGAGTGAAAGGGATTAAATAAATATTTATTATTATATGTTTATTTATTTGTGATTATTTTATAAGCACTGATTATTGTAAGAAATATAAGAAAAAGTCTTACTGTTGTTGGCATCATGCTGAATTGTGTTGTCAGCTTGTATGAATGGGGAAGTTTGATGTAAATATTTTGTATTCTAATTGTAGTTTTTTGGAATCCTGGTAGAGAGGAAGAGAAGACCTCATGGTCTTATCTCTAATATGCTAAATAAATTAATTTAATTCAAATAGTTCACCGTAAACACGAGAAGAAGTACAGTAAAATGTTTATATTATATCAAATTAAATGGGCGTGGTGCATAATATGAAGTAATTATAACGGACAGCAGTCTACTTGTGACACAATAGCCCAATTATGTGGCGTCAAGTTCAGGTGTGCAGAACCCCTCCCAGAATATAACACAACAGTACACACAGGATAAATCTTTCTCCTCTCTATGACTGAAAATTGCTTGTGAAATTCTTAAATTTGTGATATCAGTATTCCGAATTCTGATGTTACCAAAGAAGAAGTCAGTGAACGTGATACAAGAACGTGTCTCGAGGCAGTGGAGGAAAATGTGCAATGGAGCATGCCATCTAGATATGACTTGCGTAATCATCTGGAAACTGCATGTCCGCATATTTGTTCGCTCTTGACATCAGTAAGCTATGTGTTTATTGGATTCCGTCAGTAAAAAAAAATCGGGTGCGTGGAACGCACGTGGATTTTTTAAATTATTCGATTTTTACAATGTTGGATTATTGGATTTTTCAATTTTGGATTGTTGGACTTTTAAAATTTTGGGTTTATGAACTTTTTAAATTTTTCTTTAATTTTAGTTCTTCAAACTTTTTTATTTGGATTTTTTATTTTTAAAATTTTGGATTTTTGGATATTTGGATTTTTTAATTTTAGATTTTTTAATTTTTAATTTTTTTATTTTAGGATTTTTTAAATTTTGTATCTTTGATTTTTTTAATTTTGAAATTTGGATTTTTAAACTTTGGATTTTTTAAATTTTAGATTTTAAATTTTCTATTTTTTTTTCATTTTTTAATTTTTAATTTTCGATTTTTTAATTTATCGGCTTGTTATATTTTTAAATTTTGGAATTTTTTATTTTTTAAATTTGGAATTTTTGACTTTTTAATTTTGGATTTTTTTAATTTCATGGAGTTGTTTTCTGTGCAGTCCGTCACAGCCCCGTTACTTTCGTGACGCAACTTTGGGTTAGCTCTCGTTTTACTCCTAGCGCGCCTAAAGAAGTTTCACTTCAAAAACCGTTACGATATTTTACTAGTCTCTTTTCATTGAATTGGCAGTCAGTGTTCGAATAATCAGATTCACAAATTATACCTACTATCCCTCTCATGTACGGTTCACCAGGCAGTTGAATTCGTAGTTCAATTTAGTCATCATGGCTGTCTATTAACCTGCTTTCTGAAATTATAGCAACTAGTACGCAATATGTCTGTACTTATTACGTTTGTTCCCAAGGTCAATTTTATTCATGTAAGTTTACTGTCAATTACTATGGCGCATGTGTCAGTTTCGCTGCTTGACGTATGCGTTTATCATTTTTCAGCGTACTCACAATTTACGAAAGGCGTCGTGGTGTATGATAAGTTAGTATATGACTTAGCTTTAATAATTCCTTTATTGCAACCAATGGTTACAGTATGATGAATGGAGCTCTGGTGGAATGATATATGGCAGGGGAAAACAGGAGCACCCCGAGAAAACCTGCCCCGACCCCATTTTGTCCACCACAAATTCCACATGGATCGACCGAGATTAGATCCCGGGTCCCAGAGATGGAAGGCAAGCGGATATGACTTAGCTTTAAGAGCAGACCTTTTATTGTTATCTGATAAGTTGGCCTATGTGAAGTAATTATTTACTTAACCAGACGGACCTTCTCTACCACTCAGCCAGGAGGAATGCAAGAAATACAAGAATTAAACAACTTAATTATAATACAGAATACAATGACCCAAAATACGAAAGAAAAAAACTAAATAATACATTAAATTAAAATACATGAAAAAATGTTGACTGTAAGTACCTAAAAATTCTAAAATATTTACTTATTAAAGTAATTCTTAACCTGCCAAGGGTTCCCATACACTAGCCCCAAACATCCCGCCACTTTCGACCATTCCCGAAATTATTTTCTGGCTACGCCACTGGTTCTGGTGACGGAGTTATGTGCTCGTATTTATGAATGTTACATGTTACAAGGCTATGTCAAAAAATAGTGTGCGTGGAACGCCACGCGACAGAAGTTAAACTTGTTTTAATTTTAATTTTTTCAATTTTTGACTGTTGGATTTTTTCAATTTTGCATTATTAGACTTTTTAATATTGGATTTTTGAACTTTTTAAATTTTGGATCTTTGAATTTTTAATTTTGGATTTTTTAAATTTTCGATCCACCACCACCACCACGACCATTTGCAGGTCCTCGTATTAGGTCTGAAAAATGTCCTTTGATTATTCCTAATCATTGAGTTTATTGTTTTCTGTGCAGTCCGCTCCGAAACAGTCTAGTCAATTTCGTTCGGTTTTGAGTGTGGCACTAATTTCGTGACGGTTTTAGCATGACACAAGTTCCCGATTTACCCCTACCGCCGTTAAAGAAGTTTTACTTCAAAAAGTTTCCAAATTATACCAATTAGAGGGTACCAATATTTTAAGAGATGTCTGGCACTTGTATAAAAAAAAACATAAAATAAATTACTCTTACTGGTAGCAACCTCTATAATATGGAAAATCTAAAACAAAAATGAACATTTTGACAATTTTTCAACTTATACTCCCCGTAACAACCTTGAAGCACTGGTCAGATATAATGGTCTGTGAACGCCTTTGGTCTTATTAGTGGCAGTTTATCTGCAGCAGATTTTGCTTTATCAATCACTACTGCAATTCCTTGCCCAGCACCGTATACGGCCATGACCCAAGAACAATATACCGTTCCATAATTGCGAACGTATATAATTTAACCTTGTTTCTGAAGCATAACGAAACGAGTAGACCTCTTCCGAGTCGCAGCAAACTGGAGGAAATGTCAGTATTACAGTCTTTACTTACGATAATGTACGTATAATTTCGAGTTACTCAGCAAACCGTTGTACAAGTACTAATAAGATACCCAAGGCGTTTTCACGGACACAAACTTCTGGCAATTTCGTAAAATTGATATCCTTTGAGTTATGAACCGATAATAGTTTCCCTGGACATTTCCGCGTGGTATCTAGATAGTTATGAAATAACAATACGCTGTTATTTCCTCTAGTCTACCCGTACGTTGCAACTATAGTTAGATGTTGATTGTGCTCAACCCCTAAATTCGATATCGCATTTTCAACGTAATATACATTTTGAGGTCCCTGAATTAAAAGAAGTTATTTTTAGAAATATGTTTGTGTGTGTCTTTCTGTGATCAGCTTAGCTCGAGAACAAAAATCGTACAGAAACTTTTTTTTTTCGTTAGCGAACCTATGTTTCTAAAGGATCATACCGAAATTTCGACCAGAATACGAATATCTCGACATGGAAAACGCACTCCCTACCTTTAAGTGTAGGCTATTTATAAATTTCATATTTGTTCTAGGGGTGAATATAAGTATGGAATTAAAATAATTATCTCCTTATACCCCTAATAATAACCTATTATAAACATACCAAAAGCTTTTGAGGCTTAAGAAATATTCAGAATGGTACTTTATGAGAATGTTTGAGGGACGGGAAATGTCCGTCCGTTTGTCTGTGTGTCTGTATGCGCGATAACTCAAATACGCTTTATCGGATTTTCATGAAACTTGGTATATGCAATTATAACGTCTATAGAAAAAAAACCTATTGATAATGGACGAAATCGGTTGACCGGTACCGGAGTAATGCCTAATTTAGTGTCTATTTTATGGCAATATATTATAAAGAATTTATTAGACGCAAATCAGTACTCACGACAACATATTGTTTTACAATGTACATATACGACTTTGGCAGTTGCAATACAGTTAGTTTTGACAACTACACTACCCACATATCCCTTCACATATCCTTTAGACCAGGGGTGCTCAAACGGTCGATCGCGATCGACAAGTCGATCGCGAGTGCTTTTTGAGTAGATCTCGAGAAGAAAAAAAATTTTAATAAGTAGGTAGGTAACTAATAAAATAACACTGCTTGCGGCAAAAGGTGGCTTTATCAAAGGAACGCGCGGCACTTGTCAAAGAAAAGCCGCGTTGTTTCTAGACTAGACAGTGGAGTCTAGTCTAGAAACAACGAGAGACAGTACAGTCTAGTTTCGGGCGGCGCGTTTGACGGGAACATTCGAGACTTTCGTTCACGCCGATATAAATGTTGCGCCTGCAGGAATTGGAGTCATTCTGAATTGTAACTTGATGGCGATACTACGTCGATAAGTACAAAGTTTATTATTAAATAGTGGAAAATGAGTGCAGTGAAGAAATCTAAAACGTATCATTTTAATAAGGATTGGGAGGAAGAATTTTTCTTTTGTATGGTGAAGGATAAGTGCATTTGTGTTATTTGTCGTGCGTCAGTTGCAATACCTAAGCGTGGTAACTTAGAGAGGCATCATAAAACGGTTCATAAAAACTATGAAAAGGATTTTCCACCACAGAGTGAATTAAGAAAACTAAAGGTACGTGATTTGATATCTTGTTTGAAAAAAGAACAATCCATGTTCACAAGACCAGTCAAACAATCAAAAGCTGCTACGATCGCGTCATTTAAAATATCTCATATATTGGCGAAACACAAGAAACCATTCGAAGATGGATCGGTGGTGAAGGAAGCATTTATTGAAGCGGGTGAGACTTTATTTGGAGATTTTAAAAATAAAACAGAAATCATGTCTGCTATTAGAGAACTTCAGTTATCTCGTCCGACTGTCACAAGGCGTATTGAAGTCATGAGCCAGGACATCGCAGATAAACTAAAACATGATATCATGGAATGTACATACTTTTCTTTACAGTTCGACGAATCCACCGATATGACAGACACTGCCCAGCTGTGTATTTTTATTCGGATGGTATTCAATGACATGTTGGCTAAGGAAGAATTTTTGACAATCATACCTCTGAAGGGGAAGACCCGTGGCGAAGATATATTTGACGTTTTCTTCAATTTTGTAAAAAACTACGAGCTACCAATATATAAATTAGTGTGCATTACAACCGATGGAGCACCAGCAATGACTGGAAACAAAAACGGTTTTGTGGCATTGTGTCGAGCTAATGAAGAATTCCCTTCATTTTTTTCATTCCATTGCATTATACATCAACAAGTTTTGTGTTCAAAAGTTTTAAACACGGAGGAAATTATGGGCATTGCGACAAAAATTGTGAATTCCATCCGTGCACGTAGCTTGCAACGGCGGCTCTTTCAGTTGCAGTTGGAAGATAGGGAGTCAGCTGAACACACTGATTTAGTTCTTCACACGGACGTCAGGTGGTTGAGTCGCGGAAAATTCCTAGAAAGGTTTCAAGAATTATTGCCCGAAATAACAGCTTTTCTAGACGAAAGAGGTGATGACACTCAGATTTTGAAAAACGAAAAATGGCTAAATGATTTGGCATTTTTGACTGACATCACAATGCACTTAAACACCGTTAACTTGGAGCTTCAAGGTAAAGGAAAAACTATTATTGAGATGATTAGCGCAGTAAACGCATTCAAAAGTAAATTGCAACTTATGATAGATCAACTGAAAAGAAAGGATCTGAAACATTTTCCGTCTTTGAAAGCAAGGATTCCTCAGTTGAATTATGATACGTATGAGGCTGAATTATCAAATATTTTGGGACAATTCGAAATGCGTTTTCATGATTGCAGTAAATTGGAAAATATAGCATCATTTATGAGTTATCCTTTTTCATGTAAAAACATTGAGGAATTAGCTACTGAAATAGCCAGTCAGTTTAATATGAACTCATGTTCTGTTGAAAATGAGTTGGTGCAGATTATATCAGATATACATCTCAAAGCTACAGCATCTGATACAAATTTCTGGTGTTTTATATCTGAAGATAAATATCCGAATGTAAGGCAAATCGCCCTTCAACTGACGGCATTTTTTGGGTCAACTTACTTGTGCGAGTCTGCATTTTCTGAAATGAAGATAATTAAGTCAAAATATCGCAATCGACTAACTGACGATCATATGTCATCATGCTTGCGATTAGCACTCAGTGGTTACGTACCATCTTATGAAAAGTATGCTGAGGACATGCAGTGCCACGCTTCAACATCCAAAGCCACTCCTTAGTAACTCTTTTGTTTTGTAACAACCAATAAACTCGCAATTTTGAATAACTATGAGTTTTTTCATTGATATTGTAGAGAAGAACCTAACTAAACCTAACCCAAACCTTGACTAAAATAATGTACCTATACTGCGCAGAAAGCTAATATCTATATATGCTACGGTACGCCCTACCTAGGTAGGTAGGGTGTATCGTGTATGTACGACAACCCTGCATCACACACACTTGCAGTCTCTCAGAGTCGATCGTAAGTAGTCTAAAAATATTGAGGTAGATCGCCAGCAGTTCAAGTTTGAGCACCCCTGCTTTAGACCTTCGTTTTTCGGTAAGCCCGGTTTAATGGAACGATCTGGAGCTTAACTCTGAAATTAATTACAAAAATAACTTCTCTTCTTTTCTGCATATCATAATTGTAATTAACACTGATTAAACAAAAGCGTTCTGGCACTTTTTTATATCATTTTACATGATTTTATTGTATGACGTAATTTGTTTAACAAAGTTCGGCAATGAGCACAAACAAGAAAACAGTGGAAACTGTTATCAATCTATCAATCAATTTATGGCTATATAAATACCACTAGTTGAAACCACAAGTCAGGCATTAATAATATGTAATTTCTTCCAGTTTTTTTCTCCTCTGGCGTAAACAATTTCATATTTACTAGCTGAGAGTTATTTTGACCTGCGTTTCATAAATCGTGCTTTATCTTGTTCTGGAAATCAGTTATTTAAGTAGGAAAAATTCCCAGTAGCCAGCGATAGAATAGAAGAAAATAATAAAATAGATGTAAAAGCAAAGGAACAAACGAATTACGACACAGTAGTCTAGCAAGGACATCGCACCCGAATGGCATTTGTGTGTAGTGCAGAACTGAGATAGTGTCAAATTCAGCTAATTGCTGTGTTGAATTGCACGGCGATAATTATTATGCATTGGCACGTTACTTATATCTTATCAACATGCTCTTTGTCCTACATATACTTTCGAGCACGCATAGACTCTTTCTTTGAAGAGTGCAACTACTATAAATGAACCACAGCTTCCTAAGGAAGCGGCGAATTTAATTTTTAACCCTTTCAGAGCTGAATTTATGTTTTAGTATAAGTAATCATGAAGTGAGCTCACCAGTAGAATATAAGTACAAAAAGAATTAAGAAAATTTCAGTGGAATAGCTGGTTTCCATCAATGACAATCCCAGATTACAAAAAATCCACACATTTTTTACACAGCACTGTTCTGCTGATCTTATATCTATGCTTTTGTACAATTTTAAGGTGAGAATTTATGGGGCAGTAGCAGTTAAAAGGTTAACTTCTATTTTTTTTTTTTTTTTACAGAAAATCACGGTTTCTTTACAGATGCTACATTTAACAAGTTATTATAAAAATCAAGTAAAATCTTGATAGTACGTTCTGCAAAACGAAACTGCCAAAGTTAGGACGTCTCAAAGACAAATCGTTTGACGATAGAAAGAAAACAATTTATTGTTTGTTGAATTAATCAAGTTTACCAATATAAGATTTATTCTCATAGCGTTTAATGAATTTAAATTAAATGTATATATATTTGTTTCTAAAATTTCATTCTTATATCTGTTACTAAAAAAAAATAGGTCCCTAATGAGGTACTAGGCAGTGCTTCGATCACAAGGTACGGAAGCAGCTTTCAATAATCGATTACAGTACTTCCGGAACTTCTGTTTCCTGGAAGCTTACATATTGCAGATTCATGTGAAATTCTTTAGTATAGGTCTATGTGTTGTACAGAAAGTTCAACAATTTACATTACTTTTATATGTATTTTAAAAATAAATGTCGTGTCCTGCTTTTTTGTGGAAAATTAAGCTTTTTACAGCAAATGATTTGCTTTTCTATTTATTGCATCTGATAACGACATCCAACTTTATTTCATTCCAAGTTTCATGATAGACGTGCGCACAAGCAGGGATCATGACCACGCACTCTGGTGAATACGGGGGCTGGACTGCCTTGGTATATCCTTGAAAATTTCTCAACACACGGAATTGTGTAAATTATAATTGACATTCATCTATCTTGTAGGAACAATTAATTTAAATGAAACTTTTGTAAACTGACGCCTACAGTATTGACGATTAAATTAATATGTCGTATTCCTGATTTCAACATGGCAAGTAAGTACAGTCAAACCTCCGTATACCGATATTTGTGGGCCCTAGCAGATTGTATTGTTATATACGGGTTATTGTTATATTGAGGGGTTGTAATTAGAAATAATGCATGCATGCAAAATGCTGTAATTTAGGCCTACAGGGCAATTCATGGAACGGACATGCAAAGAAGTAGAACGATAATTTTGTTACTCAACTTACACACTTCCGTTAAATTGTAACCATAGCTACTTTACACCAGCACACTAAAAAAATTACTATTCGGACTGGTTTAACATCACGGATTATGGCACACTTTGAACCTAGCCAAGTGTCAGAAATTTCAAACTCGTAGTTGGTGGGAAGAGAGAAGAAAAAGACAAGCAAATTCAACACAAAACTAAGGCAAAACTAAAACAGCTGTTGCTCCTTACGGTGTGTTGATTGCAAATTATTTACAGGAAGGGAAAAAAAAGCGGACCGACTCTTTTAGCTGATGGGATGCTATCCTGTGAATGCCGCTAGGCATGCGCAGTGGCTCATATCTGCAACTTAGATATTTTAGTCGGTCCGCTTTTTCCCCCCTACCTGTATATGTTGAAGTAACAAACCAACTCAAAGGATGTTTTTGCACACATAAGGGATGATTTTAGCTTCAGTGATCCTATTTTTCACCCCTCATGAACTTTTCTTTCTGGAATTTCTGGGTATCGTAACAGATATCAGACACCCAGAAAAAAATATTGATAACTGGGAAGGATACTGATCTGATGCCAGCTTCTACCTTCCATAGGGCTAAGCTACTGATTTGCAGTAACAATTCAACCTCCAAATATCGTTATAAAAGGGTGTTTATAAAATAGTTTCATCGTTATGGTGAGTTACATTTAACATTATTAAGATGGGAAATTCTCCGGGACCAAACAACAATATTGCTATATGCGGGTGTATCATTATATCGATCGTCGTTATACAGAGGTTTAACTGCATTTGGGTACTGAAATATCGTGAAGGTAACATTATTGTTTCCTTACAATTTTTGCGCTGCATGAATAGTGTTAGTACATCTCATTCTCGCCCATGTTTTTACTCTCTAATAGGGATGGGTCCTCGATACTTTCGATACCTCGATACTCTCGATACTTGCATGGTATCGGCATCGAGCGATACTTCAGAAAACTAGCTCGGTACTTTTTCGATACTTTGGAAATTCTGCAATTTTAGGAAATGCGGTATCTCTTTCTGCTTTTAGTAGTCTACTAAATATAGTAAATACTTCTATTTCTCCTTGAAATGGAGAAAACCACTCTGTGACTTTTGTCTAGTCATAAATAAAGACTTTCTGACTTCCAAACAGAAGAGATTTTTAATTGTTTCGTTTCCTGTCAAACGTTTCAATAAGAACCAACAAGCAAGCTCACTGTCCAAACCCCATTGTAATTTTGAACAAAAACTTGTAAGTGGACTGTATCAAAAACTAATTTTAGTTTTAATGTAGAGTTTAAAAATAATTATAGGCTACTGATGATGTTAAATTTTGTCTCAAATATGCACACTTAATTTAGTTGGTATTACACAGTTTAATTTTGTGTTGGCCAGCGCAGAATGGAGAGAAAAATCTTGGACATTAAACTAGTAGACAAAGTAAGAAACGAAGAACTGAGGCTAAGAAGTGGTATCGAAGAGGCACATAAACAGGCAAGAGAGCTCAAATGGAGGTGGGGAGGACATGTGGCCAGACTACCTGCAGACAGATTGGCCTATGCCACCACGATCTGGGATCCAAGAAGAAGGAAAAGAACAAGAGGGAGACCGAGAAGGAGATGGGCTCAGGACTTCATAGAAGTGATAGGACCGCAATGGTCACGAGTAGCAAGGGATAGGAGGGAGTGGAAAATCACAATTTTAGATTTAGAATAAAATGTTGACATAATTTAGAAACTGAAAGTGAAGAAGTGAAGTGAATTAGGGAAAAAGTACAGGACACTCATTCTAGACTCAAAATGGAACACAAGCTACACACAGTAACTAACAGTTATAGTAAAAGCTCAAATCCGAGCATGCACACAGGAAATATCTCACCCCGTGTGTACAAACTGAGCTAACCCTACCGATAGTAGGAGATCCTTGCCTGTAAAGGATTCAGTGGCTTTTTCTAATTTCTAATTTTCTAATTACACAGTTCTCTCGACTTTTAATTTTTAATGTACCTGTTTATTGAAACTGGAAATGTTGACGGTATCGAGTATCGAAATATCGAATATCGAGGAAAAAATAATGTATCGGTATCGAGTATCGAGAAAATCTGGTATCGACCCATCCCTACTCTCTAATAAGGTTATGGAATATTTGTACTCAATTTCGTTTTGCTTACTTACTCAGGACAGATGAAAACAACGTGAAGTGTCCAAATAACATGAATCAGCAAACTCCACTTACCTGGAAAAGAAGAAGAAAACATGTTTTTATTTTAAAATGTCCCGCTTTGATTAAAAATCTTACTACAAAAGTTAGATAAAATGCTTTTTCTTTTTGAGTGGAGTTAAGTAGAGATGAACAAGTTTCCGTACATTTAAGGATATTAGGACCACTTTTTATGTTCTCTTTTGTATGTGTTTTAAAAAGTACATACAGAATTTCAGTTCATAAAAGTGAAAAATGTTACACAAATAACGAAACAACACATTCAAGTCACATATAAATTATATTGAGGATCTTGTTCCCTATAAATACGTTTAGTCCTACTTTCAAGCGGTCCAAAACTTACCTTCTCAAACGATTCAATTAAGCTCTTTTAATACCAGAGCCTATGACTTTTTATTAAAAGCACTTCATTTTTTAAATAAAAAATAAAATATATATTATAAAATTTTCCATTTTTTAAAATCCTAGATATTAAAAATCCACAATGACCAAGTGATTCAGCATAGTATAATGATCAAGTAGGCAAAATGTTAGTTTCATAGCACCAAATTTGTGGAATCCTTTGCATTTTCAAATCAGAAAAACTGTGCAAAAAGTAGAAACGGAGAAAAATAACTTAAGTTTTACAAGCATTAAAAATGGCGTCATTTATAGCACTTCCAATTGCCGTAAAACTTTCCTGACATATAGTGGAGACAAGTAGGATCTAAATTTTGAAAAAATCCAATAATGAGGAAAAATCCGAAAAAAGTTATTTTTGTCAAGAATGTCATATTTTCAGTACAGTCCCCCCTTAAGGCTTTCTTTTCCTCTCCACTAGTAACAACTATGCATATTATAAACAAAACAAGAAACTGATAAAGAAATTGTTTGAATAAAAGAAAGTAATAATGCCCATAAAAAAGAATTACTTTCATTCTTGCCCAGTAAGTAGTGGCCAGCTTGGAATAATATTGAGAATTGCCAAGAATGAGTGTGTGTGGGAACAGTGTTAGCCTAGTGTTGTTTCGCCCACCAGACGAGATGCTTGCAGATACCACACACTGACACCCAAAAATGGTCATCCTCCAGATATCCCATTCACCACATCTAGAGGAGCATTCAGTGTTAGTACGAGGGTTCATGAATTTATAATAGGATGTCCACCGTAAAAATGCTTTACAAACTATTAGAATAGGGGTAGTGGTTGAGGCGCTGCGCTACAAACAGGAAGGTCGCGGGTTCGATTTCCGATGAGGTCGTTGAGATTTTTCAATTGGCCTGATCCCTCTCGTGGCACTATGGCCCTGGGATTGACTCAGCCTCCAACAGAAATGAGTACCAGGAGCAATCCTGGGGGTAAAGGCGGTCGGTCCGTAAGGCTGACAACCTTACCACCTTCATGTGCCGAATGTCCAAAATCTGGGAGCCTCAACCTCCTGGAACCCTCTGTGCCTCCATGGCCTGTATAGGCCACTTTACTTTACTTTAAACTATTAGAATACCGGTAGCCGATAAAGCGTTCGAACAAATGGAGAAATTCAAATACTGTATCTAGGAGCAATAATTACATATACAAATAACATTAAGGCAGAAGTTAAGTGTCAACTAAAATAAGGAAATGCTTGTTTACTCCAATTAAGGAACTTTTATCTTCTTGTCTTCTAGCCATAAATCTAAAAATAAAGAGTTATAAACCGATTTTATTATTCTCCTGGTTGTATTATACGGATATGAGACATGGTCTCTTACAATTCGGGAAGAACATAATCTGAGTTTGTTCAAAAACAGGATATTTAGACAAATATTGGGGTCTAACAGAGAAGAAAACGGGGACTGGAGAAAACTGCATACCGACGAGCTTCATAACCTGTACTCTTCATCGAATATAATAGGGATAATTAAATCACGGAGGATGAAATGGGCTGGACAAGTTGCGTGCATGGGGGAGGAAAGACATCTCTCAAAACTATTGACTGGGAGACCCAAGGGAAAAGATCAGTTGGAAAACAAGATGTAGGTTGGAGGATAATTAGAATATATATAAGGGAAGTAGGATTCGTGAGGGACGGTTGGAGTTTGAACAAAATAGGGCACTAATGACTGGTAGGCCTACTTTATTTGATGAACTTTCTTTCTAAATAATAGCTCTAACGATTTTGAATAAGCATTTACTAGACCAAAGTGTGGTCCGCGTCCCCTTGCTGGTCCGTGAGTTAGATGTAAAAGTTCTACGAAGAATAGCCCACAGATTTATTTTACATTCTCTGTTTCTCAAAAGTTTAAAGACCTTTTCCTCAAATGGCACCAAAAACTGATTGGCTGCACGCAGTTCTTTCACTAGTCTTAAATCTAGAACTTATGAATGCGCCAAAAAATCCCTCTTGTTTCGCGTCCCTTGGGCTTGGAATACAGCTTGTAGAGGACCCTTCAACTTTGTTTTGAGTTCATAAAAATTTAAGGAAATTAAGCTGTTTATTTATCATTTATTTATTCAAAGTAACAGAACTAACTAAAAACATTAAAATGCATGTAAAATTTGCAGAATAGGATAGGAGAAAATAAATTATTAGCCTAATAATGGTGTTAACTATTTTCTTTGCAGTCCGGCACTGATTTATAATTCGGATGCATGCATTTAAGGATTAAAATTGGTCTTTGGTGGTTAGGAATAGTAAATTGTGATACAAGTGCCGTAAGCAGTGCATACGGTTCGAGGAAAGTGTTTCCGAGATCCGTTATGCGCTTACGGCACGAGTATTGCATGCTATTTTTTGCACGATGATATTTATATCAATTTATTTATATTAATTGAGATATAAGCTGAAAATATTATGTATATACACTATTGAAGATGGATGTTATATTTCAGAAAGTGATTCGCATATGTTGGTTATTATGGGGACTAAATATTTGTCCTGTTAAAGTCGCCACAAACTGGGGGGGGCCTTGGTTCCAATCTTCCATAAAGGCTTGTACTATGATGGTTTTACTTACGGCACTTGTGCTTTTTGTAATTTTTACCGCACGGAGATTTCTTTTGTGTTCATAGCAACCAGATTGCAAGAGGGAATGTCAAGTTACGATCCACGGCAACAATATTCGTTAAGTACCACTAATTAGTTACGTCGTGCAAAAACATGTTTTAACATAGGCCTAATGTATTTTGACAATGTCCATAGCAACATGTTGCTAATGACAATAAAGAATCAAGGATCAAGATTCCCGCACCTAGGAACGAAATGTTCGGTGATACTGCCCTTGAGCACTGCCTCGAGTCCGAAGATGTCCAGCAAAGATCTGTTTCATAACTATAACGGGATGCAAGAAATCATGTACCGGTATTATCGACATTTATCTAAACATATGTTGACATTCAGTGACAAAGGTCTTCTCACAACTACATGCGTTATTTCGTTAAGAAGTAAGAATAACAAATGTTAATTATAAATGACAACCAAGACTTTGAAGAAACTCTCATCAATACTTGAAGATAGCACCGACATAAGTAATAATCACTTGGTTCTAAAAGGGCCAATGTCAATTTCTTGCAAAAATGAGATCTATGCATTATTGAGCTCGGCTAGTCTTTATCTTTCGTAGTGCCAATGTATGTTGCTATTAATAGACATGAAACAGAAATTTTAAAGGACAATGTCGGAAGTTCTCAGCAGAAAATGTCACTTCTACAGAGGTTTCAAAGTCACTTATCATAAAAGCAAGTTTTATGACATTGGCCCTTTTAGAACCAAGCCACAGTTATATCAGTAAGGACCATATTTTGTTGATAATAAATAAAAAATATAAAACTAGGGTCAAGGCGGGGAAAAAAAGGTGTAAAATGCTATTCCCAGGGCATGCTGTACCTAGATTTTGTTACATCAACGCTAAAGAAATCATGCCAGATCACCTATGAACTGATGAATATATATATATATATATATATATATATATATATATATATATATTAACATCAGTTGAAATTTACTCCATTAAAATATATATATATATTTTAATGGAGTAAATTTCAACTGATGTTAATTTAAATGGATATGATACAGGATGAAATGGTGAGGATGATTCAAGGTATGTAAATGTCCAATTCGGCATTTGCCTTTACGACTGAAGAAACCATGAAAAACCCATGTCACATTGGCTGCCACGGGATTTGAACCTGGGACCTCCCTAATGCGAGTCCAAGACGTTACCATTTCGGCCACCTCGCTCGGTGGCCGTATTTCTCTCTTGTTTTATGCAATTATGTTTTAATGATTGCAACATTTCAAATTGTATTAATTAACTTTCATTTTGTGTCCATAAAGAATACTTCTGTTTGGAGGCAGTTTGGAGAAATAAAAACACAAGCCACTTTGTCAGATAGAATATTGTTGTAGGCGGATAAAGCCTCGGCGATCAGCTGTTATCGTCTTTTGCTATAGACGGCAGGGGACGGCGTGCAGGCAGCTAAGAACTTCTCTTGGCGTTTTAATCCAAAGCAAGGCACATTAAAACACACGAGATGAACACAATTTAGAATAATAAAATTAGAATGAACATAATTTATTTTATTTTAAATGCAGGTTGTTTATTGTGCAGTTTGAATTGCTGCTTTCAAGGCTTATACCGTGTACGATATTAATAGATAACACAATAGTGTTATAGTGAAATTCTGGATATCATTATGATACCGTTACATCACATGTAATAAGCGTATTGCAGTAGATTATGGTCTAACAAAAAGAAATATATTAACCGAAATCAGAAAAGTGTTATAATGAAATTCTGTATCGTAATGGATATCATTCACTGTTATGTCACATGTAATAAGCATTCGTATGAAAATTATGAAACGAGCAAAGCGAAGACACGTGTCTTAACAAATCCCATTATTAGTTGTATAATGTACTATTGAATAAGTTCCCAGCAATACACTAACTTTTTCTACTAGTCGAAGCCATCGAATTTCCATGATTAACATTTATACTATTAGTACTAGGAAAAGGCATTTAATGACCATAAAATAGTGAAAAATTCAAAATAAAAAATGCATTAATGACCTAAAAATAGTGGAAAAATTATCCACAATTTAAAAAAATATATAAATAAATTTACCATTATTACTTATAATTAGTTTTTAAGTAATGAATTGCTAGAAGCAATTTAATGGATGACAGTGCGTTACATATGATTTTACAATATAAAACACGTTTATTTTGTTACTAAAGAAGTAATTAATTTTATACTACTTGGACACCCTTAGAGAAAAAGAAGTTATTTCTGAACTGGCATGCCCATCAAATTTTCCCTAGCAAATACGAGACATTTAGAAAGAAAAAAAATTATTGCTACAAGACAAACTGCTGTGGTGTTTACAATAAACCTGAATTAAAATGAACTATGAACACTTGGAGATTCTCAAATAAAAACGATTGTCTGTTGTCTGAAAGTAACAATTTGTACATGGAAAAGCTCCTCTCTACTTCCACTGAAACATGGCCTAAAAATGACGAAAATGACCTGAAAATTGACAAAAAAAAATGACCTCTCTCTTGAAAATGACGAAAAAGCCAAATAAAGCAAAAAATGCAAAACAAAATTGCCCTTATCTAATAAATTATTTCATGATAAACACACACACATATATATGCATATATATATATGAGCTATCTTTTAACCTTCATATAAAAAAGATGCAAAATCATCAAATGCCTTGCCATAGTTATTCTGTATCTGGTATCTGGTACCCTATGATCCCCAGGTGGGGCGAAGGGGCCTCCAATGGAGGTTTCATTACCTATACTAATTTTGATATGCTTATTTTCCGAGAGAGGGTAGAGGGACAGGTGGTAAGCCCATCGCCTCGCAACACCCCTCTGGTAACTAAGCATTTCTTGGACGTGAAAGGGCCGAGAAATTTTGTCCAGAGGCTCTAATTAAGGCTTGAAGTTCTTTTACGTGCCGTAAATCTACGACACGGGACCCCCAGCTTAAAGTCCCTCCCGGAGGACTCCGTGCCCAGGATTTTTACGTCCTGAAAAATCCATCGACCGCGGCCGGGTACCATAATTATTACTAACCTATTATTATTATATTTATTATTAGAATTAGCATTAGTATTATTAGTATGACTCAGTTGTACCTTCGTAATACTAGACAAGTCAACAAGTGTGTTTACTTGCCAAGGCAATTGCTTCAAGGTAATGAACATTATCAGTATGTAATGTGTTGTGGCGAAAGTTCTACACACAGCGTGGTTATCAGTGTATTTACCTCTTTACGGCAGGCTTGATTGCAGATATGCGGTTACTGGCGAGAAGGACGTTACTACGTGGACTGTGACGAGTTGCATAATTTAGCATATTAACGTTCCACACAGTTCTCTGCCAATGAACCGAGTCCTAAGTAACCAAGACATTTCTATATATTTTCTGTAGTAATTAGTGATTTTTATTTAAGAAAACTTTCCCTACAAGAAGGCTGCCATTATGACTAAGTATACTGGCAACCAATAAAACATTTTGATACGTAACAACGAAATATTCAAATACACATAGAAACTGAACACTCATATATATATACAGGGTGTTAATAAATAACACCGATATATTTTACCTGTATATAGGCCCTAGAGCTGACTTAGAGAAGCAACTTTTATTAGGAGATTTTTGCTCTATGACATAAATTGTGTATGCTACAGGGCATTAAAGTCATTATAATTAGGTGCTCATAAATCAATAATTACGCAAAATAGGGTTAAAATGTTCATTAAATTTACTTCATGCCTTCCTAGCGATCGTAAAACCTGACTGTTAATCATTCGTCAACAGCTATATCATAATTTAGTGTTTCCATAATCTGCAAAATTTACAGATTAATCACATGACTGGTCGCCACTGTATTAGTATTCTTTTATTCATAACTACCGACTGCTGTGTTAACAACGAAGTTCCTTTATTTTGCATTTTTTTCTAATGTTAGAAGTCAGTGGCGGCCATGCCCTGGGAGATCTTATGCTGTATCAGGAAATATTGAATCTATAGAGCAAAAATCTCCGAATAAAAGTTGCTTGTCTATGTCCCCTCTATAAACAGGTAAAATATTTCGGTGTTATTCATTAACACCCTGTGTATATGTATATACTGTATATATATTCAAATGGTAGGCCTATATAGGTATACATGTAGATGTGAATATGTCATTCTGTAGATCCTATGTGAGCGAGGCTCAAGGATACAGAACACGTCAGATCAGAATAAACATGCATGTTATAACAACAATATACAAAACTTTAAGCTGCCAAACTTATTCAAGCTGGAAATATTCTTTCATATCGTGTGAGTTAATAAAAATTCCTTGAGAGATATTTTGAAAGATTTGCATTTGCTTATAATACACAATAATTTAATGTTTCTTGGAAGCTCATTGAAAATCTGTATTGCAGAATAATAAGCACCCTTTCGTAAGAGTTTTAATGAATTAGCTGGTACATGTAAATCATGTTTCTAGTTGTACGTCCATGTACACTGTAATTAGTTCGAGATTTATCAATATTATGTATCATATAGCACATTACCGAGTATAAAGGGTGACCGACGGGAACCGGACGATTTTTAAATGAACAGTACTCGCTTGTTTTTGTACCAAGAAGCTATTTTATTACACAATAATATTTGGAATTACATGCCATTTGAAATGCATCTTATGAATGGAAGATAATGTCAGACAGTCGGTGTCCACTTGCTTGAATGCATGATTCAATCCTTTGCAGAAAAGCCGTGTGTGAGTGGTCCAACATCTCGCGATCAATTGCTGCCAAATTCTGCTTGATTGCCTCCTTCAGATCGGCCAAGATGCGTGGTCTATGAGAATAGACACGTGATTTCAGAAATCCCCCCCCCCAAAAAAAATCGCAAGTGCTTAAATCAGGGGACCTCGGAGGCCACAGGATATCGCCGAAACATGAAATAACCCTTCCAGGAAACATGCGACGAACCAAGTCCATTGAAGCACGTGCAGTATGCGGGGTGGCACCATCTTGCTGAAAAAAACACATTTTCATTGTTGCGTAGACGTCATCTTGACGTGAATCCTACATTTAAGCAAGTGGACACCACCTGTCTGACATTATCTTCCATTCGTAAGATGCATTTCAAAATGGCATGTAATTCCGAATATTATTGTGTAATAAAATAGCTTCTTGATCCAAAAACAAGCGAGTACAATTCATTTAAAAAACGTCCGGTTCCCGTCGGTCACCCTTTATATACTCCCCTGTGAGAGTGAGGACTTTTAATTTTTCAAATAGGGTTTACAAGATTATCTTTTTTCTTTCTACATATTATTCTTATTGCACGTTTCTTTAATCTACATATTTTCTCCCTGTGGGAAGAGTTTCCCCAGAATATGATTCCGTATCTCATTACAGAGTCAAAATATGCAAAATATACCATGAGGAATGCATCCTGTTGTAATATATAGTTCATTAGCTATTTTGGTTAAAAAAACTTATTTTTTAATTTTTTGTGTCTAAAGTATAACTCTGCAAAATGTATGTCATTTGGGAGCATGCAACAGGTGCTATTGACACCAGTTTTAAACCTCCGTGGTCTTCAAACTGCCAGTGCTTGCAAACTTTAATTGCCTGTTTTCTCATTTTCCATTTTCTTTTTATTTCTCCACATTCAAAATCTATCTTCTCGCACGAAAATAGAGATACAGCTATGACAATTTTTCACCATGTACTTTACAAGGTGTTATGTTTGTTTGTTATCTGCTACATCCTTTACTCTACGCCAGCGTTTCTCAACCTATGGTCCGCGGACCACTGGTGGTCCGGAGACATAATTTAAAAATATCATAAAGCAAGTGGAAAGTAAAGAAGTATAATTTTTTCACATATTTCGTTATAATGACCTATAATTAATACCCCAAATATTAAGAATATAGGCCTTCTTTTAAAAATGGGATGTAAAATTGGGGGTCCGTAAATTTTTTAGACATTTTAGAGGTCCTCGGGTTCAAAAAGGTTGAGAAACGCTGCTCTACACAGTTTTACTACTTCCAGCCTGTATATTCGTTATTGGATACGGTATATTTTGTAGCAGCGGCAATTCACAATGCTGGTGTGCAAGCGGGACAAATTCGCTATTGGAACCCGACAGGCGAATCCAATTGAAATTACTGCTAAAAAACAACGTTACGGTAACATCCAAATTGACAAGATACTTAAACACAATTATATTATGAAGTTGCTATTTTTCTCTCCCATGATTCTATCCAGCTAATAAGGAACATGTCAAAGCCTTCATGCCGAAATCTACCTTAAAATTCTGGAGACAAATATGACTATCTGATAAATCACTTTATTTTCTCTACCAATGCATAAGCAATGTAATTCTAGGGTATTATGTGCATTCAATTGCCTCAGTCTCAAGCAAAGACGTATTGTTCACGAGGAAGGACGTAAAATCAAGAGTTCGTGGAAGACGTGGCTAGCGCATCCTTCAGAGGACTTCTACGAAAAATTTAAGTATCACTTAATTAATGTAACATTGAATACGTAACACCAATTGTCTAAAATACTTGTATAAGCAAAATCGGAAGGAAAATATTGATTGAGAGCAATGTTAAATGCTTTTTTAAGCTATTTATAAGTTATTTATGGTTATTGTAATTTAAAACTTATGAAATCTTCGGATGTAATGTATGAGAAGTATAGCATCATCTTCGCAAATAAGTAATGTTCCACAGTTATATTTCAATACCAAAAACCTTGTATTAATTAATTAATTAATTTATATTTCCCTCTGGTGTAGTTAAGGCCTTCGTTTCCGCACACAGATTTACTCTAGTTGTTTGTATAGTATACATATAACGTGTATATATATATATATATATATACAGATACAGATAACGTATACAGATAACGTATATATATATATATACATATATATACACGTATGTATATATATATACACGTTATCTGTATACTATATGTTATCTGTATAGGCCTACTGTGCAAACAGAGTAAATCTGTGTGCGGAAACGAAGAGTAAAACATTTACATCCTCATATATATATATATATATATATATATACACATACACATATATAGAAGCCTTTATAGATGTATACTAGATATATAGAAGCCTTTATAGATCTATACATCATGTCGTCTAACCCTCTAGCTGAATGTGCAGTATATGGAATACAATTTTATTATGAAATGGAATACATATACTATAGAATATAAGTATCCTATTAAAATCATTAGGAGATTATTAGTTTGAAATTAAAACGAAAAATTTCAGCGGAATAACTGGTTTTCATGAACTACTGCCATAATACGTGAATAAAAATCAAAACATTCTAACATAAATAATTACTGTATTTATTCATTCTTCTTTTAAGCAGTTTTCTGTGGAGACGAATGTATACTTCAGTAGCATTGAATTGGTTAATAGTTCATATAAACGAATACAAGTTTTAGTTTCTTTTCCCTAGTGTCACAAATAGCGTGTATATCACGTCTTGTAACCTGGAGCTATTATTTTATCCCGGAGTAGGAAGACCGGTTCTTAATAAGGTTGTATTTACACTGGTCTGGCGAATATGGTCATATCGGTAGAAAGTTACTTCCTCTGTTGGCTGCATTCTCCACCTGTGTTGGTCACATCCTATTTCTGCTAAGACAGTGACCGGCATGTTCCGTGCTCTGTGACGTCATATTACAGAGCAACCGCGCTCTTTGCTCGGCAATATCTCCGTACTGAGCGTGGAGGAAGGGTTCAACTGGCCAGTGGCGGAACGACGCCTATGCATTGGCAGAGTGCGCTCCGATCTTCGTAGATAGTATGGGAATAGCACAATTACAATGCATTTGTACGAAAACAAAATAGTATAACTGTGATAAATCAATGTAACAGAACAGTTTTGTTTGTAATGAAATTTAATATAGGCCCTACTTACACTAATCTGAAATGCATCCAGGTGCGGATGCGTCAGGTTATTTAAATGAGGCTCCGAAACTACTATAAACATACAAATACATAAAACATAAGAATACTTTAAGGAGTACTGCAAAACTTTGTCTACTCGGAAACTGAAAAATGTTAAAGTATACAAAATATACAAAATACACAAAATATACAAATTAAACTATACACCTTTGTGAGCACTATGCCAAGTATAGGCCTATTCAGACTTTTGATACACACCCTTACTTTGTGTCACTATCGTGCCCAAGCTCAAGGCATTGTCGAGATTTTTTCCCTCTTTTCTCGCGCACTAATTTTGCAATATTAGGAGACATAGTCTGGCTAACACACAAACGAGAACATTTTTCATGTTCTGATCAGATAGGCGGTTTCCATGTTGTGGTTTGCAGATCTTCATACAAGAAAAGAACTATTCACATACATACGTCGATACAAATACCTAATACTCAACATTCTAGCAGCAAATATATTATGTAGTTGCCTGGGGAAATCTTCTATAAAATATAGATAGATCCTTTTTGTTTTGAAAGCAGTCTTTCATTTCAATATTCTTTTGCAAATCAATGACTTCTAGTTGCAATGACGTTGGAACACTGTCAACATCCACAGAAAATGGTGTCGCAAATATGCAAATATCGGATTGGTGTTTTGCAAAATCTTGAAATCTGTAATAAAATATCCTGATCCAGTTCTTCTAATATTTGTACATAATTATTAATGTCTGTAATTGAATGACATACTGTAGACAACTTTGGAAAAATGTGGCGTGTCTCCGAGGGTGACCTGACGTTTCCGTAAGTCTAGTATTAATCTGAATGCACTAAATTTACCATACATTTCACTGATTAACTGACCTCTGCACCCTTGCCATGGTTAATGCACGCAATTCAATGTACCATCACGGCTCACCTTAACCCTACTGCTGCACTGAACGCCACTGCGCTAGTGCGTATTAACAGGAATGCATCTCAACTGCTCGCTCTCTCAAGCTCTTGCGAGATGATCGGCTCTTACGTCACAACTGCAGCATCTGCCGGACACTGTGCTAAGAGATCTAATCGTCATTGAGTAGTCTCTAATATCAACAAAGTAATTAAATTGGATTCCAAGAAATTCACCTTGCTTAAATGAAACTTATTTTAATTATCGTTTAGGTATTATGCTTCAAATATGTTTCTCATGAATATTTTCTTCTGAAAAAAGTAATATGTTTTCGTTAAAAATAGTCAATTTTCTTTTAATTCTCTCTGGGTTTGTCATGTATACTTTATGGTTTAATTTTCTTAAAACTTATAAGTCCGCCGGCGTGTCGCTGACTACAGATCCGTCGGCCCGGGTTCGATCCCCGTTACCTCCTCGGATTTTTCTGAGATAGGGAGGTCTGGTAGGGGTGCACTCAGTCTCGTGATTCAAATTGAGGAGCTACGTGATTGAGAAGTAGCGGCTCCGGTCATGAAAACCACCATTAACGACCGTGGGTGTCGGCATGCTGACCACAAGCCCCCCAATCCTACCATCTGCCTACGGTAGATGACGCAGCGGTCGGGTGGTAGGTCAAGTCCCTCCAGGGATGTACAGCCACGGAGTTTAGTTTTAGTTTAGTTTAGTTATAAGTCGCAGGGAGTGAGGTGAGGTGACCGAGTGTGCCACAAATCTCTGCTAATAATTATTATTTTTTTTTAAACATTATACATATATTCCATAATCTGCCCTTTCATTTGGGTATTAGAAAATTTTAAAATGGTCCCACATTTTCAAAAGAAAAAATAGTTGCCACGACTTATGCCCCACCCCTAGCATTCATGCACACATTTCACACTTCCTTAGGCTGTTACATAAAATCAGGAGCGTATCACAAACGTGGCCATTACGATTCCTCTTAATTAAACATGAGAGCGCTACATGTCATAGCCTACTCAATGTACATGAACTTCAATGACCTCTAGAATGATGTTTTAACCATGCATTTGAATACAGCAATACATTAACTAGTACAACATAGCTATGTACACATGAACACATTCTAAACCATCAAATCCGTTGGCAAACTCGTCTTTAACTAATCCTCAATGTTCAAGTATGTTGTACATACTGTAAGACTACATAGGAAACTACTAAGCTCTCTTCCAGCCTATTTATTTAACCGTATTCAATACAAGAAAACTAGTCATCTCGCATGAACAACTTCACAGAGGAAACTTTCTAAGAGTACAGACCTGGAAACTTTATGGATCTAACCCATAGAAATTGTTTAAACATAAACTTCAGTACAGTTTAGTCGGCCATGTATTTAACGGTTTAAGGAGAGTCGCAACAGCCTATCTCGCCAATGTGAGGAAAATCCCTCCTAGGAAACGTGTCCCGACTAGGCATCGAACCCTGGGCCATTGCGTGAGGAGAACCACAGCGGTGGACTAAACGTGAGTGAAAAAGCGGGAGCTCTATAACTGAGTTAAAAGTGTTTGGTTCAGTAAGATGTTAACGTGTAACACACAAATGTATTGCTATAGCGAATTGACTTCGTCATCGACATTCAAATTTTCTCTCGGATGAACGCATAAAACCAAGAAGATGACAGCCATAATCAAGCAAATTGCGAGTGCTTAATTTCCGTTTCAAAGGATGAACACCTGTAACTTCACACAAAACGACCATCGTCAGACAAAAGGAAACTTCGTTGTGTTTTATTGAATAGGCCTATGGATTAAATGAAGTGGAATGTAACCCTTAACTGTATAATATTTTATCCTATAGGATACAATAGTTTGCTTTGAATATGTAACAGAATAACGGAAAATAATTACAAAGAAAATTCATGTTAACTTGAGAGAATAAGTTACTAGTTATTTACGACGTTACGACCGTTATATAGAACTTTAACAGGCAAGCAAGAAGTAAACAAAACGAGCGCTATCCAGTTTTGTTAATCGTGTGAGCCCCTGTTAGTTCTTGAAATGATACTTCTTTCACACTGGCCGTGTGTAGGCTAAGTTGGACAGGAAGAGTCCGACTGAAAAATTTAATGCCATAGCCGGGATTTGAACCACATATCTTCGGCGCTCCGTGCTGCTGATCTGCCTTTTGAGCTACCACGACAACATGCCAGTTCATACCATACGAGCAGTGGCAGAGCTGCGGCACGGAGAGCCGAAGATATGTGATTCAAATCCCGGCTAGGGCATTGAAATTTTCAGTCTGATGCTACCTTTCCAACTGTTACTTTCTTATAACGGGCGAACATCGTACGACATTTCATGTTATTTTGAATCGTAAATTTTAAACGAAATTAATTTCAGTTCCCCTGTGCTTAGAATATCAATCAAAAATGTTATGGTAATTTCGTACTGTACCGGAATTCAGTCTCATTTGGTTGACAACAATTTGTTTAACACAAATCATCAATTGAAACAGTTGAAAATCGCAGAAACATTTACGTAAAAAATTGACTTATTTGTAAAGAAACTTATGTTTCTTTTGAAGTTATAGAAAATGCAAACAGGCCTAACGAACTAATATTAAAAATTCCTTCGCTACGAAAAGGAATTGAAGACTTGGAATGAACGGACGGGGAAAATGAAGGTCACAAACTCATAAGTAATGTCCTGAGCAAAACTTAAAAGTTGTGTTGGCTTAGGTTTGTGTTTTGTCAAGTGTAGGTATCCACTTTATGGACAACATTTCTATTGACGAAATAGTTATTTGAGCTATTTTGAATCAAAATTATTAATAGGTACACGATGATAGTAGTAGTAGGAACAATCGTACTTGTAGTGGTTAAAAATGAAGGAAATTAATAAATATTAATTTGCACGAAAGGCAAGAGAACAACGTGACGTCTGGTGATATTTCCTTTGCTTGTAGCCTACCTAGGTACTTTAGCGGCGGTAGGGGTAAATCGAGAGCTTGTGTAACGCTCAAAATCGTCACGAAATTACGGACTGCACAGAAAACAATCAACTCAATGATTAGGCTTATTCAAACTTTAAAAACCCCAAAAATTCAAAATTAAAAACTCGAAAATCCACAATTAAAAAATCGAAAATCCAAAACTAAAAAATAAAAAAAAATTCAGATCCAAAATTTAAAAAATACAAAACTAAAAGATCCAAAATTAAAAAAATTAAAAATTTAAACACCCAAAATTCAAAAGTCCAAAAATCCAAAATTAAAAAATCCAAATATCCAAAATTTAAAAACAAAAATATTCAAAATTAAAAAAATTAAAAATAAAAATAATAAAAATAAAAAATCCAAAATAAAAAATCTAAAATTAAAAATCCAAAATTTAATAATAAAAAAGCCAAATTTAAAAATCGAAAATTAAAAAATCTGAAATCCAAAATTTAAAAAGTCCAAAATCCCAATATTAAAAAAGTCGAACAATCCAAAATTTAAAAAATCCAATAATCCAAAATTGAAAAAACCAAAAATTAAAACTAGTTTCACTTCTGTCGCGTGGAGTTCCACGCACACTTTTTTTACAATGTTTGCGACTCAAAATAACATGCAAGAAATAAACTAGGGGCCTAACTATTGCGTTAAATGTTTTCTTTGCAGTCCGGCATGGGCTTGTATAGGACTACTGTATGAGAAATACAACCAAAATAAATTTTTAGCTTCAGTAAGTTTATAGTGCTTTTGCAGGTATTTTTTAATATTTGGATCGTAAAATGTTACCTTAAAAAAGTAACTTGAACAGAAATAGATTGTACAAGTATCTCAAAATATTTCCATTTCAAAGTCATTTCTTAACTAATAATAGATCGTAACAAGCTATTTCCTATATACAAAATTACACTGGTTAATCACCATAATGTAATGAGTGAAACATATTCTCGTGCCCTGGTTATAAGGTTCATGGCTTATACCACCGTCGCAGTCTCAGAGTCAGTGTTCGATCTGACTTAACAATAATGACACGATCGGCACGCCCGTTTCTGCTTTCTCCATGCAGAATATTGGTCATAAAAAACTGTATGGTAGGCAGAACAAGCAGGAAGGAAGCGTAGCAAGCAACCAGATATTTAATCACACCGAATCTTATTGATCTCGTACAAAATCAAGTTTATAATTATAGTTTTTATCACACCTGCAGGTAGCCAATATTATGACAAGAACAGCTCAATTCCTAAAAAGTGCACTTGAAGTTTGGTACTGCATAATTATATTTTCGTAAACTATGAAATCATGATTCAATTTCCTTCTCTCCATTCCCTGTAGTAGGCCTATTGGTAGACTCTTATTGCAATACAAACAGTTATTTAGTTAACCTTCTCCCCCATATCTCTCTGTGTGTGTGTGTGTGTGTGTGTGTATATATATATATATTCATTATATGGAGAAAATACAATGAAAGTATAGAAGAACCGAATTCACTCCTTCCACAATATTTCAAACTGAATTATTGTTGTTTACCTCAATTTATCATTTTCTTTTCATACAAAATTGATATTTTCTGTAACTCTGACGTACTGAATACGGTATCAGAGGCGTAACGAGGGGGGGGGTTCAACCCCCCCCCCATTGATTAAAAAAAGGAAAATTGTCAAATTTTTTCAAGTTTGCTTATAAATTACTTAATAAGAGTATAAAGCGTGGGAAGCTTAAAACTCATTATTGTGCATCTTAATTTTAATAATATTCCGGGGGAGGACCCCCGGAAGCTTAAAACTCGTTATTGTGCATCTTAATTTCTTTAATTTTCCGGGGGAGGACCCCCGGAAGCTTAAAACTCGTTATTGTGCATCTTATTTTTTAAACTTTCCGGGGTAGGACCCCCGGGCCTCCCTCTCCCTGGGGGGTATTCCATACCCCCAGACCCCGCGGATGTTATAACCCCCCCCATATGGTCGGCCTGGTTACGCCTATGTACGGTACCGGTAACCTTAACTTTAGTGTATCGTTAAAAACAAACAAGCAAACTAAGTAGAGACCCAAGCTTCCTGAAAATTTCAGCGTTATTTGGCATTTTGCAAACTTTCAAATAGCACTCTGTCAGATTAAAACTTAGCACCGCCCATGCATAGAGGAGATGTTATCATCAGTGACTAGATGCTACTAATGTAGGAGGTTTGTCCTAAACTCAACTGTCCGCTCTGGTCTCATCGTGACCAGCCAGAGGAAATAAAGACATCGAAAATCAAATCCATTGACCAGCCCATCGTGACCTATTACAAGAGTAAAATACCATGTTGAAAACATATCCGTCCATAGAATGATGATCGATGCACGAAGTACTATACCAAAACGTATGGTACAGATATGGGACTCCATAGGAAAAAAGGCTAAAGATATTGCCATTAGAGAAATGCAAGGGTTTATTATCCCATATAAGCTACTGAAGAGAGTTTAATGAGGTTCCTAGTCATATAAGACGATAAGACTGCTCTTGGAGTTGTATTTATTACGGTTATTACATTTCTGGTCACTGTGTGAATATTAAGTTTTTTTCTATTTATTTTTAACAGGGTCAACTCCTATTTTATTTATGGTCTAATACTTCTGTATGTTTAATTTTTCCTTGTGGCAATCTCTTTATGGGGCAAGTCATGGATAGGCTACTACTTTTTCTTTTGAAAATGTGGGAACATTTTAAAATTTTGAAATTTACAAAACAAAGGGTAGGGTATGGAATGTATATAATAATTCAGATTGTGGGTACTAGACCCCCTTAACATCCATAAGCGACTGCATCGTGTCACTCTAATGTATTGCGATAGTCGGAAACTTGAAAGCACACACACCCACTCCATAATTCCTATAAGCTCAGTAAACTACGGATGGGGATTATTCCCCGTAACTTTCTTCAGCTCCTTCTGGTATTCTATGGCATTTCTCCCTCGGATAGTGAATATTTTAACGTAAGAATGCTGTTCACATCTAGTCATATCTATTTTGAACGGCGGTTTACTCACAACTGAAGTACCATCATCTATATTCATATAACTTTACTTCACAATGTTACCAAATGATGTGTCCATGTACTAGAGAGTAAGAGATGCCACACTCTCCCGTGATATAGGCCTACTCGTACTCTCTCAAAAAAAAATAGTTGCCATGACTTATTTTCCTTCTCTTGTATATAACAGATCATTATAGGAGAAATTAAAATCATTGGACTGATTTTAATCATTTAATAACGTTGTTACTTTCAAATATATTTTTTTAATTAAATTTTAGCTAGTTTTAATTAAAAATCACCACTAACATAAGGATGCTCCGAAGATGATGCTATAATACTGAAAGGGCTAGGCAAAACATTTGTGAAAAACAGGTATATTTAAATGTTATTAAACAAGATCAACCAATGCAATGACATTTATCAATTTAATTAAAGATTTTCTTCATTTATAACTCCAGCATGGATATATCCGTCCTAAAAATTCAAAGTTTATAAATGGAAATTTTCGGTGGGAAAGGAAACAGTTAAACACCGGAAATAGGGTTCTATTTAAACTTGCAGCGCACTTCAGCAACTCATGCCATTATTCCTCAGGAAACGACTTCTTCAGACCGACATCTGGTGAATGAAAAGTATTCAAACGGACTTCTACTGAAACAATTGATAGTTTCTTTACCATTTTAATTGCATTTGTAAACCAAATTACAACTTGTGCATAACAACTATGCTATAGCTTCCAACACACGTATTAAATATTTCCTAATTTAGCTCTTTTGTCACGTACGGATTTCAGTCCTTAGCTCGTTTCTGGTCTTGCCATACCGGGTACGTGTAAGTTAATGCTTCCAGTTAGGAGCTCGCTAAGGCAAGTTTTCATTTTTATCTATATGGGATGAGAGTCACTCAGGATTTTTTACTGGCAACTTGCCCTAACAGATTATTTATTCAGTATTTCTCTTCCTAAAAATTGTTTATAGAACTACTGGAGCCAAGTAGATAAAGCTAATTTAATCATAATTATATCCATTTAACTCACCATAAGAATTTTTATAAATTCGTGGCTTCGTTCACTTAATACTAATATAGGTATAATTGAAATAATTTACAATACAACTTTTTATAAGTTATATATTAAAACTATCACCCTTTTTTTAGGTTTTATAAACCCTGTATCAGTTTTTTGAACATATTAAAATAGTTATATTTTAGTTTTTACAATTTTGAGGCAAGCGTTTTTTAAGTTTCACTTTAGTATGTAGTCCTACATTAAACATATTCCAGCAAATATATTAATTTATTTTATTTTTACTTACAATTTCCATGGCTGAAAACCACAAAACTCTACGAACATTCTTTAGCAAATACTGTGAATAAACTGAAAGTGTAAGTTTTTTTTTAATGTCTTTATAATCTTCTTGTAACGCAACCAGGGATTTTGGTTCACTAACGATTTCCTTTACCGGGACAAATTGGTTATAAAATTACAAAATGCAGTGCTCTACTTCCTCTTACAACTAGCCTATACTGGTAACAAGATACAAACTGTAGACAGATATTTAAAAAGCAATTTTTCGTTTGATAAGTATTTTATCTTATTTTAATTAAAACAGGACTATGTGACTACTATGGCAATGAAACGGATAATTATTTTAAAATATCACAATTAGCTAGTAAGGAACAAAATTGATTAAAACCTAAGAATCCGGGTCCTAATTATAGCCTATCTTTATCATATACAGTAGTATAGAAAGAATTCGGGTCAGAATTAAAAGTATGCTTTAGTCCAGTTTCAGCATTTCAATTAGGTTCAAAGTGCGCAAGAAATTACGCGTCTTTGTGTAGCAAACCCATGATCACTGGTTGAATTCTGACTTATACAATGTAGCATACAATAATAGACAGACCAAAGTTAACAGTAGCCTCGAACAGTCTGCTTAAAACCAGCTGAGAGTCTTAAAACCAATACCAGCTCATGTTTTATTCAAAATGGAAGAATTAACCAATGGAAGAATAATTTTTCGTAACCAAGGGACATAAAAGACTGTATTGCTCTAAAGCCTGTATCTTTATGAACATCTTGCAGACAAATCACTGCATATTAGTGAAACCGTAGCGTTCAGACAAAAATGTCTTCTGTGCAAAACATTAACGAGTGTGCTAATTAGGAGACAGTTTTTAGATATACAAGAGTTTTAATTGTTGGTTATGAACACGAAGAACATAAATCTCTTGTCAGTGCAAGTACTTTGCTTTTAACGGTAACTGAAGAAGGAACTGTTTCAGATCTCGTACAGTTTTTCTGTAAAGCCGTTTACGATCAAAGCAACATTTATATGCACACCAAATAAAAAAAGAAAAGTATCTGTACACTGAAGGTAGAAGAGTTTCAAAAATTACATTTTTATAAAAATCTTTAAAGAAGTTTTCCTGGAAATAATTTTGAAACTATCTGACAAATCTATGAGAACTATCCTTAATAGTTTAGTAATAGAACCAAATTCTTAGGAGGGATGCAAGAAAACTCAAACTAAGTTTGTTATTAGAAATAACACAACGTCTACCAAAACATTGCTTAAATTCCATGAAATAATTTCAGGTGGACAATTTACCCTTTTCCATTATAAACCTCGCTACTTTCGGGAGTCATGTTCCTTTGGTTGACAACAATTTGTTTTAAAGCAAGTCACTGTTTGAAACAAATTAACATCGCAGAAACAATTGCCTAAGAGATTGACCTATTTGTAAAGAAAAAAATTATCTCTTGAAGTTAGCCTACAGAAAAGCCAATAAGGAACTATTTTTGACAAATCCTTGCTATAATAACGAATTACAGACTTCGAATGGACGAAGAAAAATTAAGGCCATAGTCCTAAGTAAAGTTTTAAGAGAAACTAAAGTATTGTGTTGGTTTAAGCTTGTGTTTTGTCTGATTGCCGGTATCTAGTTTATGGACTAACATTGTATTATTACCGAAATAATTAGCCTATTTATGTTATTTTGATCTGAATATTATAAGTACACGATAGTGGTAGTAATAGGCATAATAGTCTTTGTAGTGGTTAAAATGAATGAAATGGATAATTCTTTATTTGTAGGAAAGAAGAGAACGATAGTGGCATCTGGGGTGATTCTCTAAATTCTCTATAACATGCTAGCACCTTTTCCTTTACCTGAATGGGCTAGTCATTAATATGGAACTTCACATAGAGAGTTTTATTAAACAATGTTGAAGATTCAAAATAACAAAGTGATATACAGGTTTTGTGCTAAGCAAAACAGTTATTTTTTTCTCTTCATTGCATGGCAATTTCAATAGGTTCGATTAATCCACTAAAACACAATGTTCGGTTGATCGAATTTTTAGTTTAATCGGTAAATCGTTTCGTTTAATTATTAAATCGACATCATCATTATTATTATTATTATTATTATTATTATTATTATTATTATTATTATTATTATTATTATTATTATTATCAGCAGCAGCATGGTGACATTTCAACCACTGTCAGAGCTCCATGAAATTGTAGGGTGATTGACATGTTCTATCTCCACCTGTATAAGCTTGGCATTCGATAACATCGTAGCAATGGTAAATTAATATTTTCACTGAGTTCGCGTGTGGGCTCGGCGACTTGTGAAGAACTCTGCAAATAAGAATGGCATCATCCTCGCAAAGATGAAGATTTCTTAGTAACCGCAATTGTAAAGGACGGATTTCCTTTACGAGGTACTAATTTAAGTTTCCCGTCTTAAGCAAATGTATTCCAAGGACAATATACCTTAAGTGTAAGAAAGTTGCTTACAGAAAGTCTCACGGTATCTTAATATTACCAGCAACGCAAAATTTATTTTAAAATTTATAATTTCTCTCCCCCTATGAACGGGAAACTTACAACTGAACCATTTGTGTAAGTTTTAAACAGGGACATTTTATAATAATGCAATCAATTGGTGCCACCTTATTCCATCAAACAGTCTAAATTGTACCAAGATATAAGCTCCTAGATTTTTACGAGAAATGAACAGCAGAATACTTCAATTATACATAGTGTACTTTAATTAAAATTTGTAAAGCTTGTAAAAATAAAACAAGTTAAAATGTCGGCCTATTATTAGTATTGGTTAAAATCTATTATGTAGAAAAACTATAATTTAAATTTTAAAAAAGTGTACACATTAAACTAAACTTCACTATAATGACTTCAATAATGTCAAGTTAGTAGAACCTAACAAGTCCAATAAATAATTTAAAATCTACACATAATGTAAATGTTGTTTCCATAAATTAAAATTTATACTTTAATTTTTTTTTACGGTACACTGAATAAAATGTCACTCTACATTAATTCCCTAGGCCTATGATAACTTATGTACACTGTACATATACACAGCCCTTTCACTGTCCAATATAAAATTGATTGGTACCAATTAATTGCATTATTATAAATTGCCCTCAAAGATTCAATATGAAATTCATTAATTCAGGGACACTTTAGCTTTAATTATTATCATTATTATTATCATTATCATTATCATTATCATTATTATTATTATTATTATTATTAATCTTATTGCCAGAAGGAGGGACAGAAACAGTCCCAAGGGCATTGCCGTCGGAGGTCTAATTATGCTAGAATTCAATCAGGTTACGTCACATCAAAATCAAAACCTCTGTTATGAAAACAACATACCTCTTCTTTTCTGCGCGATACGACTTGCTAATTACCCTTAGCTGGCGTCAGCAAATGCAAAACTCAACCATATTCAACAAAACAACTCTAACAACCATCATTATTCTTTCAATAATTAAAATATACATACATGTATAAAGAAAAACTGCTGGCAGCACTGACAGGAAAACGAGATGACGTACAACCAGAATTCTATGGTACAGGAGCCATGATAAACAGATCATGGTCAAAGGCAAACTTCGCGTCATTACAAGATTGGCAGACCACGGGTTTCATCACCTAATGTGCAAAAACACAGACTTCCATGAACCCAATGTGAAAAACCGTGCGATCGGTACCGTATCGAACTCTATACAAAAAGAACAGAGACAATATGTGAATATGCAAACATGTAAACCATCAATCTAAACTATCTTCCAAGTATGGCTATTTGTCTGCAATTTATATTTATTTAAATGAGTTTGGAAATGGTAAATTACTAATCACGTAATCAGTATAGATGTTATGTTATGCTAAACTCAGAAGTTGTCCATAATAAAACTAATGTATTTCTTTCTATCCAATACCTTCGTAGGGTTTGTAGTATTCCCCTAGCCCCATTTCTATACTTGGGACGCCTTCTAGGCGGAGATACATTATACCGATGATATGAGAGGGTGTTTGTAGGAATGCCAGGGGTACCTATCTATGAAAAATAAATTTCCCCTTTGCCGGTCAGTGATCGAAATTAGAGCCTTATTATAAGAACATCAGAAGCTTTGACCACTATTCCATTAAGACCACCGACCATACACGTTATAACTTAAATTGACAAAACTAAATAAATCCTTATAAATAAATCCTTGCCGGACTGTAAAGAAAACTGTTAACACAATGATTAGGTCCATAGGTTATTTGTTTTACCTTATTCTGTAAATTTACATGGAACTGAATCGTTTCTCCCAACATCTTTCCCTTTATTTTAATACAGATCTACAACAAAGTAATGTATCCTATACGATACATTACCATTTTCAGGGATAATCACAACATCATTTAATAGCAACATAGCAAGGTTGTAATTAAGAGGAAAGTGATTCAAGCAATTAGCGGATTTTGTGAAATGTAATGAAAAGCTTCGAATGTTTTTACAAGGAACGGTTAGGTTCACTAAGCATGTTCTACAGGAAGAGGTGGGGGAGTGTATCACGCGATGACAACAAGAGTGCGCTCATATATAATCAGGTAGAAATAAAAAATGAACACGATCCACATGGCTTTTATAATTAAGGCATGATCAAATAAATTAGATACTATTTATATTCTACACATAAATTTTGACCAGTAATGTCTATGAATGTAAATAAAATCAGGTAAACCGATGTAACAAAGTGCCAGATGGAGTTAATAGGGCAATATCTGAAAATTTGTTTTTTATATTCATAACTACTAGACGAAGCCTTGTATTCTTTACTTGGTATGTAATGCTTTCGTTTAATCGATCACAATTTCGCCTAGTAAAGAAGTCATTTTCTAATCGATCTCCGAGTTAAGCTCCAGATCGATTCATTAAACAAAGTTTGCGGAAAAACGAAAGTAAGAAATTTGATAAGCATATGTGAAGGAATATGTGGGTAGTTTTGTCAAAGCCCAGTGTATTGTAACTTCCAAAGCCGTATAATATGAACACTTCAAACAATATTATTGTCACGAGAATTGAATTGCATTTGATGAATATTTTCATAAATTAGGCCCCTAATTTGGCATTATTTTGGTCCAAAATAAATAGGCTTCGTACCATGGACGTTATAAATCCGGTTACCACGTTTCATGAAAATCCGATAAAGTGTATTTGAGTTATCGCGCATACAGACACACGTAAAGAAGGGCAGACATTTTCCCGTCCACCACACAATCTCATAAAGTACCATTATGATACTTAATAAAGACGATGATGATGATGATGATGAATCTAAGAGCTGTCCGATGTTCAGTTATAATTAGTATACAGGTATAATAGTATACAGTGCACACCGCTTATTGTGATCACTTTGGGACGCAGCTTATCTGATAATATTAACCGACTGATAACAGTAGCCGAAAAAATTAATCGAAGGTTATTTATTCATATATATAAGATAATACAGTACAAAAACAGAGTTAAAAATATTTATCCTTAAATTAATACGTTACTGTGAATCATTGAACCACTCATAATACATCATTAGATGTATTTTTGCAATCAATAATTAAGTTTTTAATTGTTTCTAATTTCCCTTTATAGTCCATTAACCAATATTTCATACTCATAGTGTTTTCGGAAGATTACTGACCTGTGGTGAACACAACTTACCAAAACATCTAACGCTTGTCTGTTCAAGTCTTTTCATTTTACACTAGCCCTCATTGCATGCCAACATTGTTATCTTCATAAATGATAAGCAACAGCTAAACTGAGGGACGAAACATGTTTTATTGCTTTAAAGATAAAATTAAGGAACACCAAACGGCCCCTTCGAACAAGTCATATTGTGAGCAGGGAACACTACCCTAACTTCCAATGCAACACAATACAATTGATTTAGAAACAAAACCCTTAAAAACTAAATTCCGAATGATGTACAGTACGAGTACTTTGAAATAAATCCACAAAAAGGAAAATGTAACATAAACCGAATCTCTTATCACAATAAACAGCATTTTTTCAATATAAGAGCATTAATCCGTACGGGACTTCATAAAAGTGATAACCAGGGCCCGGATTCTAATGACATGTCATCTTTTTATTGATGCTGCATAGACATTGCCAACTTGTGGACAAATCCTAATCATGGCCTCTAGATTATAGAAATGCATTTTTATTAGGTCATTTTTTGTCATTTTATGCAATTTTTAGGGCATTTATTTCAATTTTAGGTCATTATTTTGTCATTTGCTTCCTTATTTAGTCATTTTCGTGTCATTTGCTTACTTATTTAGTCATTTTCATGTATTTATATTGAGTGTATTAACTTTTTTTTCGTCGCTAGCAGTGCTGTCTTGGAAGTATTGTTTGTTTGATGTAAGAAGGAAAAATTCGGCGTTAAAGTGTTGACATGTCTCAGTCGGAAATGAGAATCAAAGAAACGCCAAAATTTTGTATTATGTTACTATTGTCATTGACTTAGTACCAGAATCTGCTACCTGCTTGGATTTGAGAGTGCAAACTACTGTTAACAATCAATAAACAACAATATAATCCGGCAGACCACAAAAGGATGTGCCGAATTTTGACTCACCAGTGCCTCAGTGCCAGTATAATTTTCCGTGAGAAAAGAACAATCACAACATTACAGTTATTTACAGTTTTTACAATTATGTACAAACTAGTCTATAACTTTGTGTGTACAATAATAATTTTTTTATAAATAAAATATCAATTTTAGGTCATTTTTATAATTGTCATTTTCTTTCAAATTTAGGGTCATTTTATAGGTCATTTTTCAAACAATTTTAGGTCATCAGAAACCGGGCCCTGGTGATAACATTACCCAACTGATATCATTATCCGCGATTACATTAAGATGTGTTCACTGTATTATTTTAAAAAAGACATAGTCCTATGATTCATTTGATTTGTACAGCATCACGTCCCGGTTTTTAGATCTGTACACAGAGAAACCAATGCCCGCAGGTTCGCATCCTTTAGCAAATTTCATAGTCATTACGTAACAACAACAGCATGTAACTGACTTACCAATATTCACGAGTTTGATCCCATCTGCTGCAATAGCAGTAAGGGCCGTGGCGACGTTTTCCAAAAACTGATGTTGATTGGCAGGCCTTTTAATCCAAGAAGGTCTTAAAGGCCTTTTCTGTAGAATTTCAACCAGAGCACAAAGTCGAGTACCGTCGCTAAAATCCGTCGCCAAATCAAGAACCTCGGTCCCCACTGTACGTAAGTGTTCATTCACCCAGTTCCGAAAAGTATTCGCTTGAATTTCCACCCACAAATCTTCGTGGCCCTTTATTGCCATCCCTTTGGCTGCATGACCCTCAGGGCTTCGGGCAACAAGGCCCACCTGAGATATCCTCAACTGCTCAGCGGCTGCCATGACACAACTTGACAGTTCCCTACTGTCTATTTACAAATATTGCTCCATCTGACACACGAACTATCGCGCACTACGCCCAACTACTAACTGGCTATCTCTACACACCGAACTCTTCCACTCTGCGCTCCAAGTTCTTCATTTGTTACGTAAAGGGTGCGGTGATAGAAACGAGTTATTTGTTGCTGCTAACCACCTGTAGGAAGCAGCACATACCTGTGTACTGGGGCCACAAAGAAAGTGAAAGTTATGGTTTGCTTAGGGCACCGACAAATTACAAATAGTTATGAACATGTTGTTAATAAAATTGACAATTACAGTATTTCATTTGCGGTTTGTTGACGACTAACAACTGAACCTATAATAGGGTTATTAAACGGTGCAGAATAAAAAATGCATTTACGACAGAAAATAGTAAAAAACACAAAGTTTTTAAAAATGTCCAATAAATTATCCATTATTTCTTGTAATGTCTTTTAGAAGTAACGAGTTGATTTTAGAGAGCAATCCGGGGTGCGCGGACAAAGAGAGTTAAGTCCACCATCCTAAAAAATTGAGATATGTCCATAGAGTTATTGATAAAAATGTTCTCTACATTTGTGTTAAGTCCAGTAAGTCAAAAACAAAATTGTTCGGTAGTTATGGATGTGTGCCTCATGGGTTTATCCATCTCTAAAGCTATGTTGGGTTAAGTCACTCTAATTCTCAGTAACAAGAAAGTGGACTTAACTCTCTTTGCCCGCGCACCCCGGAATTTAAGGGATGCCAGTTCAGGTATGACCGTAGACTGCTCGACCTGAGTTGAAGGGAATCCATCAAAATCTTCTGCTGTAGTAGAAGTTAAAAAAAAAGTTACATCACTTTTTATTATTTTTTTAGGGATAAATGATAAAACTTTCAACATCTTATCCCCGAAGATTGAGCCTTTATTTTCAAAGCAAATGGCGCATTTACGAATCCCAGTCATCGTTAGCCTATGGTAACTCTACGATTTCTAGCTACCGGAGAGACCAGCAATAATTGTTTTGTATGTTTTCAGGTGTTTGTTTCGATTCTTATAATCACGAACGTCATATAGCATATTGTTTCGTTCATATTCCGATATTAACAGTTTCATGGCCTCCACATACCACTTGTTGTGTGCCATCATTATACAACTGCAGGAAATATTTTAAAAATATAGGATGAGGAGTCTATGACAAATGGAGATTTATAAAAATCTTTCTTTATAAAAGTTGAGCTATTGCCTAATACACTATCATATTCCTTGTACAATAACTTTTATACAGGCTAAGTTCTTTGTAAAAAAAATCATAGTATCATACCGGTCTAGGGTTTGAGAAAACGACGAAAGAAGAGCCTACGAATACGGAGAATAAGCAAATTTATCGTGATCGGCTATAAATCTATAAATCTATAAATCTATAATTTGTAGTAACTTATGTTTTCTTAACGACTATTTAATCCACACGCCGCCACACGCCAATAACGTTTAGCAATTCCTCGGATATAGAACCAATCACGGTCGTTTGTCTTATGATTTGCTTCCTCGGATCGCAAGGATGCAATTTTATATGATAAAATGTCAGCTCGTTACTGGACACGTAAGGTATCAACATGCGGTGATTAATACGTCACATTCTGCCAGTGACTAGAATGAAAACACACTATTTTATACAACATGACTTATTTGGAAATTGAAATAATATATATTTCCAGTGATACAAACAATTTCGATCGGTGCAAGACAGTTCGTGTGCTTTTAAAGCGTTTTGATGTAAAGAACTACGACACTCTCCGCGTGGCATTGGGAACTCGGATAATTACTTCTGGATCACGGACAAGGATATGGACATGGAGGGTCTCCCCGGATGAGTGATCAGCCCAATGTCAAGGCCACCTCCGAGACAACACGAACACAGAGGAGGACGAGACACTATACAGTCCACACATACGTTCATTCTGAACAAAACGCGGATGGGATGAAGGTGATAATAACGGCCAGGTAATATTCGGGGACCATAAGGGCCTAAAGTTTCCCGACAGGTACGGAAAACCCGCCACTCAGAAAACTTGTCTCGAACCGGATTCGAACCCGGCCCCGCTGTGTGAGGACATCGAACGCATCCTCTACGCCACAGGGGTGGACAAAACAATAATAAACAAATTAAAACCAATATTGTTACTAATGTTATTACCATTGTCATCAACTACAACAAAAACAAAATTGCGTACCGTAATTCTGGAGATTGCGACACAAGATTTGAGGGATGGATAAACGGAAATCTAATATTTCAGCTATGAGTTAACAATGAAAGATCTGAGCAATATTACACCCACGCAGGCACAGTCTAATAAGAATTTCAAGGTCATTTTCTTCGGAGCCGCAGAAACTAGTCACGAGGTAGCCCATACGAAGTAACAGTGCAACATATTTGGTTTTGCTTCTGAAGTGTTAGGTTATTATGTATTATGTGTACCTTATTCAGAAGAACATCAGTATAACAGGCACATATCGGCAAGAGAAAAGGATTAATATTAATTAAAATGGGCGCTCTAAAAATGGACTTAAAATGGCGGAAAGAGCTTAATTTTATTGCTCATAGATAGAGTATTTCCACAACTATCGATCCACTGCTATACTACCCGTGCTGCGCTCTGTGATCAGCGTTCGGAAACTGTGTATGTATTTTTTTAAGAAGTGGGTCGAGAAATGAGTATTTGTGTCTTTTGAACTTGTTTATAAACAAACTTACGCTCTTGTAATGACGTAAAGTGTCAACTTTTAGATGCCGAGACATGGGAAGTAATAAACTATGTCGCCTGTGTGCTAAGGAAAACGAAAGTTTCGTTAGTATTTATGATGAAGAAGGGCAGAAATTGAACCTAGCAACAAAGATCATTCAATGTCTGCAGATCTGGGTAAGCTGAGATCTATTAAGCAGACTGTAGGTACAGCAGCCTTAATTACATTCCGCCACTTGCCGGCTTACAATGTTTACGACAGACGTCATTTGTTTATGTATTTTTGTTGCCTCTTGTTCGTTGGTATCCTTTAATAAACTAACCTCATCCATAGCACAGGGTGATTAATAAGTTAAACCACCCTAGCCGAGGCCTTAATTTATTAATGATATAAAGAGAGAGTGATACCGAATATCTCATTCTCAGTAAAATTTTATCAGCGAGGTGTATCTGGTACTTAAATGAAAACCAGAATCTGATCTCTAACAGTGCATACAGCATTGTGACATTTTTTGACAGATGAAAGAGGGGAAGTACATTAGACTTTCAATCAATTTTTTTACGTCTAAAAAATTTAAACTATTACAAAATATTGACCTTTTAAAAAACGACAGCATTATAAAAATTGAATAGTAATAATAATTTTTACCATATTTTTGCATACAGGATAAAGTGCCAGACTGCTTAACAAATTTCTGTCAAATCAAGTGCAGATTTTTCAGAATGTAAAATCCTCCATTTATTACTTAAGAAGTGTATGATACTAGGTCCCTGCTAGATTTTTTATTTCACATTAAGCAGTAAATCTCTGTCCATCATCATTCACATAAGTGAATTATCATATTAAAGGGGTAAACAAAACTTCTCAATTCAAAAAATATTCCTGTGTAAAAAAAATAATTCCTTACCATTCTAGTTAGCTATATGGAGGCCAGATAAGTACAGTTGACCATAACTTGAGGTGTTGGGTCCAATGATATGACGTTTCTTAGCTCAGGAGTATTAAAATTGTGGATAAAAATCAGTATCTGATCTTATTAAAAATTCTTTAGTGGCAAATATGTACTGTAGGCTATCAATCAATCAAAGTTTATTTTCAACAAGTTACAAGCTTGAATTCTTCTGCAGTTGACATCATAAGTAAAACATACATTAACACAATAACCTTACAGACTAAACAAACAGGTACGGTATGTTTTATAAATATATATCAATGTTTAGGAGGTTAAAAAATTCATCTAGATTATAAAAAGGATTATCTATTAGCAATTATAAAGTTTAGGACAATTTTATTGTCCACCTAATAATAAATCTAACAAGTTTCTAAATTATTGAAAGTACAGTCATCATGGGCTACAAATAATGACAGTTTCTAGAGTAGTTTTCACTGTTTATTATTATTCTGTTACCGGTTTTGTTATTATTGTATTACCGGTATCATTATTATCATCAATTTATTTTATTATTATTATCACCTTTGAAAATAAATTATTTTAATTACTGAAGCATACAGGAAGCCCACCATAGGTAGTCTAATTTAAACTGTAGGTCCAGCTACTGTAAATAACAGCTACAGTAGTTGTCCACCAACAATGGCAAGATCTTCTTTATCCCTTAAGGATCTGGCAAGCCACCCCTAGTCGATGATATTGGCCGAATGACTAATAGCTGGTGAATGGTGTCCCTCAAGGATCTGTTTTGGGACCAACTTTGTTTATCATATATATGTAAATGATCTACCATTTAATGTTGGTAATTCTGTACAACCACTTCTATTTGCCGATGATGTGGCAGTAAATGCGATAGGTAGGAATGTCCAAGACTCCTTGCGACTGCTGAATATGAGTGATACCATTATAAAAGACTGTTGTTCTGCTAATTTCTTACGAGTGAATGAAAATAAAGTTGCAGATCTTAATTTCACTTTTAACAGAAATTATGATAATTTTCAAGACAATGTAAAATTATTAGGTGTTATAATCCAGTCTGGGTTGGGTTGGAGTCTGCACACAGATATGATCTCAAACAAGATAGCCAAAGGTATTTTTATGTTACGTAGCTTACAAATGAGAGTAGGTCAGAGAGTTCTAACGACAATTTATTATGCATTTATACATTCCTACCTTTCTTATGGAACCATATTATGGGGCAATCGTAGCTCAGCTTTTAATCTTTTCAAACTTCAAAAGAAAGCATTGCGAATTATAAGTAGAACTCATTTTAAGACAAACTGTAAACCTCTTTTTATTTCAAATATAATTTTATCCTTACCTTGTATCTGTATTTTACAATGTCTTTTATATGTTAAGAACGACTTAAACTCCTTTGATTTTGCTGCTGACTTTCATGAGTATAACACCAGACACTGTGATTTGATTAGAACAAAGAGTTTTATATATATGTCTGTGAAATTGTATAACGCACTACCTAGGTCAACAAGAAATCTAGATTTTGTCTCTTTTAAATCTTATGTTAAGAATTTTTTAATCCTGAATTGTTTTTATGACCTGGATGAATATTTTAACTTTGTTAAGCTTTTGTAACTCTTTTGTCCGACAGCAGAAAGGAGTGTGTTTGTTTATATTGACAATGGTCACTCTAAGTCAGCGTCAGGCAATAATAGCATGAACCAACAGAAATTATGGTTTTAGTGATACACAACTGGCTAAAATAATGTCAAACCTCACTGAAACTAGGAGACTTTTGAACAGTAGCCTACCATCACTTACCTACAAATTAAAAATCTCCAATAAATATTCTTTATTCCCCTCATATTTCCAAGACATGAGCCTGTATTACACCACATTCATTTGGTGATAAGATAAGATAATTATTTATTGTTGAACATGAATATACATGTATGTATATTCATGTTCAACAATAAGATAATTATTTATTGTTGAACATGAATATACATGTATGTATATTCATGTTCAACAATAAATAATTATCTTATCTTATCACCAAATGAATGTGGTGTAATACAGGCTCATGTCTTGGAAATATGAGGGGAATAAAGAATATTTATTGGAGATTTTTAATTTGTAGGTAAGTGATGGTAGGCTACTGTTCAAAAGTCTCCTAGTTTCAGTGAGGTTTGACATTATTTTAGCCAGTTGTGTATCACTAAAACCATAATTTCTGTTGGTTCATGCTATTATTGCCTGACGCTGACTTAGAGTGACCATTTTTACTTTGTGCTGTTATACAACCTACTATGGTGTCCCCTTTATTATTATTATTATTATTATTATTTTTTATTTTTTTTATTTTTATTTTTTTTAATTATTACAGTCTGATTTCTAATAACTTATACTCCAGACAAGTCTTTGTAAAACTTAAAAACCCTAATAAATAATCAAATTAGCGTCAAAGTTAGATGAATCATTTGCTGTTACAGATATATATGTTACAGATGTTATAGCATAATTGTCAAGTGGTAGAGAAATAGTTGACACTGGGAATGAATAACTCATCAGGAAAACATAGTTAAAATAAAAAAAATTCAATACTGAATTAAAAGATTGTTCAAGTCTCTTGTAACAAATTAACATGAGCAAATAGAAAAGATACTGCCATTTAATGATGACTTATCTTTCAGCTTTATCCAGAAGATCCATTGCCGAAGACTGTTTGCATAGATTGCTGTGCCAAAGTGAACCAATATTTTGACTTCTTCGAAACCAGTTCTCGTGCACAATTGTCCCTACAAGTACTGTTTGATCCAAAGACTGTGGTACCAACAACAAACAATAAGAAAGATGCGAACTTCAAGAAGGAAGAAGCTGAGACATTGACAGAACTCCAACCAGTATCACAAGTGAAAACTGAAAATCACCAGACAAACTCAGTGAAGGCAGATGATGATAACAATGAAGAGGAAGAAGATGATGATGACGATGAAGAAGATGACGATGAAGATGATGATGATGATGATGAAGATTGTGAAGGAAATGAAGATGAATATGAAGAGAAAGAACAGCTACCTGAACCTGCAGCAATAGAGGAGGTAATATTAATTTTGAAATGTGTTAATACTGGTAACATCTTTTCTCAAACCAATTTGCCTTGTGGTGTAGGGTATAGGTCTATTTAGAATGACTACATGTTATGTCTTTGCCAGGACAGTCTGCCTTTTCAGAATGAAGTTTTGTCCTTTTTAACTGTGAGTGTTTTCTAATAATAAAAATAATAATAATCCACAAAATGTTAATTCATAACAATAATAAAATAAGTTGCTATGAATAACATCTATAAGAATATTGTGCAAATGGACTAATAGCACCTTTGGCATTAGAGAGTTGAAAGATCTTTCCCTCATGAATAATATCTGGATATCAGAAAAGTCTAAGAACATTACCACATAAATCAATTCTGGTGGTGAGAACTAATTTTACACATAAGGAATTTTATGAGCTATTAAGCAAAACAAACAGGTGTTTCAAAAAATAGGCCTAAGTACATGTTCTGAGCATTTTTCTCATAAAGACCATGACTAGCATCAGTAGGCTACAGTAAAATCTCTTGCAAGGTCTACTCTGTCCCCTCAAGGACAATTTATTTATTTACTTATTTTAATGTCAAGTGTCCTGTTTTGACTCTCTGGAATATGGTCACTATATATATACACAAAATTTACGAGGGTCGTCCAGAAAGTAAAGATCGATTTGGCATAACTAAATAATAATGAAAGATATCAACACAAAACTTTATTTACAAAGATACAGTACCTTACTCTATTTCTCAATGTAATTGCCATTGCTGTCAAGGCATTTATTGCAACATGATACCAGTTTTTCGATGCCGATGTTATATTTTTTACTGCCAAAGACCTAATCAGGTACATAACTATTGAGAATAGAATGAACTTTTTGTCCGTTTCGTATGCTGAATGATAATGTTCTGCTTCTTTGCTTATTCTGTGCTTTCCTGCAGGACGATTCAAATGATGAAGAAGAAGAACCTCCTCAACTTGTAGAATGTGTACTTCAAGATAAGGATACAAACAATTCTATTGGAGGTAATACATTTTTTTTTTTTTGCCTTTATATTGTTCATAAATATTATTTTTTTGTTTGAAATTACTTCCGCATTTGCCAACAGCTGTACTGCCATTTTGATAACATCTATCAAAATATGTATCAATTTTGAAGTTTGACCCCAATGTATAGCAGAATGTTCCTCAGAAAACTCAGAATGTTAGCTATTGTTCTGGTTAGTAAAAGTTTGAGGGGAAAAAAGTCTTTATATTTTAAGAAATTTAAATATGGAATAATTTAATCTTGCTTTTATAGTTCTGCAACTCATAACGAGACTTATCATTTTATTCACAATATTAGGGGAGAGGGATTTTTTTCTATTCATTTATTAATTTTGTTCAATTTTATCTTCATGCTTGCCTGTTAATTTTTATATAATAACTATAACCAGTGAGCAATGAGCAGTTAAAATTTACAGCTCCTAAGCCTATTTTAATGACTGTTAAGTATTGGGGCATTATGTCAAAAGTTTAGAGCTGTTAATTTCTAATTGGGCTTAAGTCCCACACAAAGATCTATCTGACACTTACAGCTTCTTCAAACATTTATATGCTGAGAAAAATATGCATATACTCACAGTAGTAACGGCTCAATCTTGCAACTATATTACGAGAAAAACAGTTGGAATAGTGGATGTCAAATTAATTGTTCCGCTCTTATAATATAGTATGAATAATTTTCAAGTCCAGTAACTGTAATCTCAACCTTTCCTATCAGAATATCAAGCTGTGTTATATGTGTGTCGTATCTAATTGCGTTGTTTGCAAAGATAAAAGCATTGTACCTAGTCACAACTTCATCTCCTCTCAATACGAAGGACATGTAATTAAAACAGATCTCTGTCCCTTCTGTTCAGTTCACTGTAGCCTACAGTGATTCGACACCAAACACCTGATTTACAGCAGCCATGATGCTTTTAGGCCCAAGTTGTGCCTTTAATCCAAGGAAAAGCAGTAAGATGTAATCCTAAGCTAAAATTGTGTTTAAAATAATTCATGTTCAAGAAACAATTTTAATGAAATCAAGAGTTTAAAATGTGAAGGTTAAATTTTCACTCCTGTTGATGAAACTAGATTTTGCGATGATATTTAAGTAACCATGTGCTGCATCTCACAATAGCACCGATAACCTATTTGTCCATCTGGCCTACAACATCGATGCTTGATATGAAAGTACTTCGGATCCTGTTGTCTGTAAGTGAGTAGGCTACTTGTAACAAGTAACACTTACATACACGGGATTTGGTTTCTCACTCAATTTATAAAGCCGAACAGACTGCAAAGAAAAAATTATTATAATCATTAGACCCACCATTATGTTATGTTGCATTGAATTTTAAATTTTGAACCTATTTCTTTTCCTTTTATTACAAAAATAGGGTTTACTATTATAGCCCATAGGATACATTATTAATGTTAAAGTTAAGTTATATCAGATCTGTACTTAATATATGTTTAATTTATTTTCAGCATTAGACACTAAAGTATCTTCTCGCAGAAAGCGACGTGTTCCTGTCAAGCGATCATTGGCTGTGAAGGATCGTACTATATCCAAAGAGCGACCAACAACAAAAGAACGTCCACAAACAAGGGAGCGACCTCCACCTAAAGAACGTCCACCACCAAAAGCAACATTTTTACCGAAAGGAAAAGTACAAATTAAAGACACTTTACAACGAAAGGAACGTGTCGTGAAAGTGAAAAGTGATAAAAAAGAAAAACAGAAAGACAAGGAAAAAGACAAAGTGATAGTAGAGGAGGTAGATAAAGAGAAAATGAAAGAAATGAAGATTGAAGTGGAGGAACATGCGGTCGACATAGGTTCAGTCCAAGACACAAAACCAGAAAGAAAGCGACCTGGTAGAAAGAAAAAAGAGAGGGATGCCAATTCTCTAGTAATTAAACCACCCCGTCCAAAAGCTGTTCTCGAAGGGTACCCTTGGCAGTGCACAGATTGCCCTCTTGTGATGTCAACATTACAAGAACTAAGAACTCATCATCAAATGGATCATAATCAGCTTCCTAATTTCAAGTGCATCCAGTGTGCTAAAGTGTATACTCGGTATAGAAGTTTTGCTAGACATGTCAAGCTTCATCGCAACCCCAAGAAATTCAAGTAAGTTTTTTTTCATTCTTACTATAATTTTATTAATACAGACAATTTTCAGAAAGGACTGTACTTTACTTACTTTTGCTAAATCACATTTGAGCAGCTACTACTCTCATCCTCACCTTAGCTTAGCTTAGCTTTGAATATTTCCCATTCTCAGAGAAACTTTTATTTTGTACTAGCATAGGTGGTGGAAGGAGTGAATCCTTAACTGCTGGGTAAAACTGCTGATTTAAGTTGCATCTATTGAAGTGTAAAAATTCGCCAGCCTGTCTTGTTTTTCTGAATGTAGATCTTTTCCAAAGTTCTGGTTTATCAATATATTTTCACAATTCAATTTCTTTAGCCTCCTTTCCAAACACTGAATTATGTTGCTCATTTTTCATCTTGTTGGTTCTTTCCTACATCTTTCTGTATTATAAACAACATAAAATTTCTCTATTACATTATATAGTTGTGCAAGAAGGACAATAAAGACGCATCAACTATGGCTAATTCATCTCTTCCTGTCTAAAATCAATTTGGACTTCATTCCGTTAGTGTGTGTATACCAGTGTGTAACAGTAGCATTCGAATCATTAGTATTAATTTGCTTGCTCTTGAATGTCCTCTCCGAAAGTATATTTCTGTGTGGAAAAATAGTTCTCTTCCCATTCACTTGAAATCCTGTATTGAATGTTCCTACTTCATGTAAATTTGCTTCCTAAGTCAACTTCATCTTCCATCACTTCCACTTAGTGCAACACTTTGTTTTTCAATGCCATCTTATTTATATTCACTGTAAACAATTTAACTCTTCATACCAGTCGTTTAAATACATTTCTATAGGGCTTCATTTTCTTCATAATCTAAATGAAAATAAAAACAGACAAACTGATGTTACAAAGTGCCAGAATGCTTTTGTTTAGTCAGTGATAATTCCAAATATGATATGCAGAAAATAAGTTATTTCTGTTATCGGTTTCAGAGTTAAGCTCCAGAACGATTCATTAAGCAGGGTTTATGGAAGCACAAAGCCCTAGTTTGATACGCATATGTGAAGGAATATGTGGGTAGTGTTATTTGTCAAAGCTAACAGTATTGCAACTTCCAAAGTCGGATATGAGCACTGTAAGACAATATGTTGTCATGAGAACTAATTTGCATTTGATAAATTCTGTCTAATATATTACCATAAAATAGGCAGTAAATTGGGCAATACTCCAGTACCGGTCAACCAATTTGGTCCAAAATCAATAAGCTTCTTCCCCTGGACATTATAAGCATATACAAAGTTTCATGAAAATCTGATAAAGCGTATTTGTGTTATTGTGCATACAGACACACAGACAGCCATTTTCCTGTCCTCCATACAACCTCAGAAAGTACCATTCTGGCACTTATTAAATAGATGCAAATAAGGCTTGTTTACTAGCCGAGTCCACAGTCCTCAGATTCCATTCTATTTTGTGGCAGATTTTTCCCTCTATTGTAAAGTATGAGGATTTTCAACATTCCTTTACTTGGACCAGATTTATATTTCTTACAATTCATTATTATGTTTACATTTTTCTAGGTGTGAAGAATGTGGGAAGTGTTTCTCCCAGAAGACAGTCCTACAGTCGCATAGTACAGTTCACACCGATGCCCGCCCTCACGTTTGTCCACAGTGTGGAAAGGCATTTAAACAGTTCAGTTCTTTATATCTGCATAGCAAATGTCATCTTCCAGACCAAGTGAAACCTAAATTTCCATGTGACATTTGTCATAAAGAGTAAGTATTGCAAATTATGATTATTGTAGATTCGTGCTACATTACCACACATTTAAAAATGTTTCTTATATAGCTTAAGCTATTATGCTATCCATTCACTTGGCATAGATACATTATTCTATACTCAGAGGAGCCATAACCTGGCGTCTGAGCCACATGTTGCTTTTTTGTTGCTCTTGTGTGGTTCTTCAAAAATCTCACTAGGAGTACTGTTCTATGAAACAGTTTATGATAAATCTTTGTGTTACTTCAATTTATAGACGTTTGTATGTTAAGAAAGATAAAAATGTATCATGCTTAGCTATATCAATCCCCATGATCGATGTATATGAGAAAATTATTATAAAGTAAAACAGATACTGAGGTCAATATTGGGACAATAATGTTAAGGACCAGAACGATATAGCCATGCAGTCAACATGTTTAGTTGAAAGTAAAATGCAATACTGTTGTTCTTAACAAAAGTTGTATTGAATTTGTTACTATTGTATTATTATAATGTGGTGCTTTTGTTTGTTTTCAGCTTTGCAACAAAGCACACATTAGAGACTCATCGAAAGATACATACAGGAGAGCGCAATTTCATTTGTGACGTGTGTGGGAAGAGTTTCATTGCAAAGGGCAGCCTTGACTACCACATCCTGACCCACTCAGGAGAGAAGCCTCACCACTGTCCAGTTTGCGGGAAAGGGTGCGTTAGCTTGCTTAATCACACTCTCGATTTATTAGTTTCTGTGAGATTCATTTTGTATTACACAGTGTTGCAAAGTACTTGTATTGAAAAAATAAAAACTAGGGATGGGTCCTTGATACTTTTGATACCTCGATACTCTCAATACTTGCTTGGTATCGGCATCGAACGATACTTAAGAAAACTCGCTCGACACTTTTCGATACTTTTGTAATTCTGCAGTTAAGTAGAATGCTAGTATTTTTAACAAAAACTTGTAAGTGGACTGTTTCAAAAACTAATTTTAGTTTTAATGTAAAGGTAAAGGTAAAGTGATCCCTGTACAGGCCATGGAGGCCCAGAGGGTTCCAGGAGGTTGAGACTCCCAGATTTTGGTAGAGTTTAAAAATAATTATAGGCTACTGATGATATTAAATTTTGTCTCATTAAATATGCAGACTTAATTAATTTAGTTGTATTACACAGTTCTCTCAAATTTTAATTTTTAATGTACTTATTTATTGAAACTGGAAATGTTGAAGGTATCGAGAATCGAGGAAAAAAATCATGTATCGGTATCGAGAAAATCTGGTATCGACCCATCCCTAAAAAAACGCATACCGGTACTAAGATTTAAGGACAGAAAATGTATGAAAACAAGGTATAACAAACTCGCATTTTAAAATTAAACGTAAGGAAGTTTTAAAATAATTGTGCTGATAACACCTACAATTAAATAATTTTGATATCACGAAAGAAAAAACATTTAGAACCCTTATTATGTTGCTTATCCCATTTTCTCTTGATAATTGAATTTCAAATACCGACTCAACTGGTAGATGGTTTGGTAGAGGTTAAATTGTTTCTGTTATTATTTACTATCTAAAATGAATGATATTGACCTATTGTACGAGGTCTGTCTAAAAAGTATCCGACCTTTAATTTTCACGCGCGTAATATTAATGCTAGGGTGGCGCCACTGTGCACAGTGGAAGAAGAGAGCTTAATGAGTATGTTTGCATTTTTTCTCTGCCTTTGAAAGTGCCAGTCACTGCCTGCTTGCCTCAGAGTGAGGTCCCGTGATAAGCGCTCGGCACATTTTGATATCTCTCAAGATACTGCATCAAATTTTGTCAAAAGCTTGGTGATTCTCAAAGCGAAACAATTCGGAAGATTCAGCAGAAGTGTTAGAAGTGTCCAGCAGATCCTGTGCAACCTGAAGGCGGAGTTCTTTCTGTTCCGCTGAAAGCAGCTTTGGCACAAATTTTGCAGCCACTCTGCGCATGTTCAAATCATCATGCAAAATTGCATGTGCGGAATCTTTACTGATCCCAACCTCTTCGGCAATCTCTCGTACGGTCAAACGACGATCTCCCATTACCAGATGCTCAACCCTCTCAATGACAGCTGCATTCCGAGCGGTTTGTGGCCTCTCGGAATGCTGATCACTCTCTGCCGATGTGCGGCCTTGTTTGAATCGGTTGAACCACTCCTTGATTTGTGTTACCCCAATAGCATCATCTCCAAACTCCTGCTGAATCTTCCGAATGGTTTCCCTTTGAGAATCACCAAGCTTTTGACAAAATTTGATGCAGCTCAACTCGTTCAGTCATGTTGAGAGATATCAAAATGCGCCGATCGCTTATCATGGGACCTCACTCTGAGGCTAGTAGGCAGTGACTGGCACTTTTGAAGGCAGAGAAAAAATTCAGGCATGTGCATTAAGCTATCTTCTTCCATTGTGCACAGTGGCGACACCCTAGCATTAATATTACGCGCGTGAAAATTAAAGGTCGGATACTTTTTAGACAGGCCTCGTATATCGAGGTTGTATTAATTCTCAATAAAATTGTGTTAAACAGCAATAAACAATAACATGAAAATACCAATAAACAATGTATTAAACAAGGCTTTCAAAATACGGTAATCTAATCACATAGAGGAAATTTGTTTAAGTTTCTAAGACTTTTTTTGGCTTATATAAAAAGTAAAGTGATCCCTATTTGATTTAAAATCTTTGACCGCCAAGCTTGAACAGAAGCACCCGAAATATCCCATGTCATTAAAATCCTGATTTGTTTGTTGGAATATACTTCCCAAAATAATATTCATGAAATAAAACTATGATTTTAACTTGAAGATTTATTTTTATGATTTACCACTCATCAAAACATATGAGTGGTTTATGGAGTTCTTGTCATTCATTGTGAAATAATGAACACTCATTATGTAAATATTGTCAGTGTAAGTATTGACACATACAGGCGGAAGGTGACAGCCCGAAGAGGTGTGTCCGAATTGTTGGCAATTGTAACACTGATATGGTTTTGCTACGGGAGTATAATCTTCAACAAGGATTGGTTGGTGATAGATGGCCGTGAGATTATATATGCCATGATTGTTGCATAGTGAGACTACCCAGATTGGTATGAAAGATTTTGAGGTAGCTTCATTTTCCTGCTGTCTTCGAGTGAGCTTGCGCACTGTGTGACCGGAAAGCTTAACAATTGCAATTCCTCTTTATTCTTTAGCTTTAAGACATATAGAGCATGTCATGCCATCTACTGATGGAAAGCTAGAACTAAAAGAATAAAAAAAAAAAAAGAATCGCTGGCTCAGCTCATCTGGCAGCCGTAATGGTGTAAATGGACTTGTACTTTGCTCACAGCCCTGATAATAGGCTAAGGGGTTAATATGTTAAATACTTGAAAAGATTACATGCAATTACTACCGTATATATCCTAATTCTGGATATTCTGTCCTGTTTAAAAAAAATCGAATACAGAATTGTCAGAGACTTTTTGTAATTTTTGTTTGTTTTTTATCTTTAAGGTTTAAAACTGCTCGGTTGTTGGGGAAGCATGCTACTCTACACACTGGAATTAAACCGCACCAATGTGATGTTTGTGGAAAACAGTTCCGAGAGAGAGGAGCACTTAGAGAACATAATCGGATACATACTGGTGCCATGCCCTATACTTGTGAATTCTGCGGCAAGAACTTTAGGTTCAAAGGCATTCTTACAGTAAGTGTAGCATGGAAATAAGCTATATAGGTTAATATTAATGTAGTACCTTCATTTTTTTCATTCATGCAAATTTTGTGTCATTGTATGCATAATCAACTTACAGTGTTTGCCAGTGTTGGACAGTTCCTCTTTTATAGAAAAAGTTTAAAAATTGATAAAGTATACATGAAGGAAGCTATTAACACACAACTTATTTCAGAAATAACATCATTTGTTGATTTATATGTTAATGAAGTTTATATATGTAAATAACATTGGAAGATTTCTAATCGTAAAATAAATCCAGTAATTGAAATCTGATAGAAAAGTGACACACTGAAATTACTTAACAGCATAGCAACAAAGCAAAGAAGATAACATTCCCTCCTGCTTTGATCCAAAGAATTAAATCAGGAAAAAGTATAGAGTTTGTAATTATCACTGAGTTACCGGTAATTGTTTTAGGTTCATCGTAGGCAGCACACTGGAGAACGCCCTTACAGCTGTCAAGAATGCCGCAGAGAATTCACAAACTGGGCCAATTATAACAAGCATATGAAGAGAAGACATAGGAACGACAATGACCCAAATGGCATTAGCTCTGGTAGAAATTCCAATCGCACCTACCAGGTAAAATATTAAATTACTATATATACCGTATACTTTAGCAGTAATAATCTTTATTGAAGTTAAGGATAGCCTCAATAAATAGAGTTCGTAGAATAGCAGATTGTTACACACATTACGAACTTACTGAATAAGAGTTTAACTCTTTTGGTGCCATAGGTCGATATGATCGATATCGCCCTCACTGGCTGATGAGGGCCAGCCTTTGTACTGGTTCTACCTGCTCAAGAGTGCCATGGCTTTCTATACAGAAATGCACAGTTCTTGAAAATATACAAGGATGGACTTTTGCCCCATGGGGGATAATTTTTCTAATTATAATAACAAAGATATTCATAATTTAATTATGTTAATAATAAGTTATATTTCTGTTATATTTATCTGTTATAACTTTGGTATGATCATAATATCTGTGTTACTGCTGCTATGAAATAAATCACTGTTACAGGGTAAATCAACGTGTTGAAATATAAATACTCAAATAATAATTATTAATCATCTTTTCTGCCAACAATTGTCTCTTGAAAACATTCTCCAGGGGTACTACAAAACAGACAAATTGCAAGGAAACGACAATGTGTTTTATTCACAAAAACTCCCCTTCTGTAGGCCAAAGTGCTCACAAAGTATGTCCTTGAAAATACAGGAGAAACCCAATCTTTTGTCTTACATTTCAAGTACAATCTATCTAAAAAATATGTATATTATTTCGTAAAACTGTATTCCACTTATCAGCACTGGCATTTTAGAGAAGCAGGAACCGAGTAAATCGGCAGGTGGCCATTTTAGAAGCAGTTCTCTGGCCAACAGCCTGGTGTGGAAAGGATTAAGAGAAAGTGAAAGTCAGATGGGAACAGATATATTAAGATGCTAAAAAAGAATGCATTAGTAATAATACCTTCATTTGGCATAATTGCTCAATCCGAGATTGATTTAGCTTGTAATATAATTGACTTCAATCCTAGGGTTGCAAATACTGGTTGAATAAAACCTCCAGGAACACCAAGGCCTTCAATACCTGTTGAGAGTGCTTTACTTCTTGAAATTCTTGGTGCTAATTGTATTGTTTTTATTGTTACAGACGAGCATGGGGACAGGCGGAGGAATAACTGTTCTTTCTCCAAGCAAGCTAGGATCTACAACGCCAACCCTAACTTCCATGTCTACAGGCTCCATTACTGGAAACGTGTACAACTTAAGCAATCATAGTGTTGGTGAGAACAGCAATAGCAGTACTATGAGCAATATGACTTCGCAAAACACTATCCCTAATGTGTACAACCAAAACCATGGAAACATAAGTTCCGCGGTAGCTAAAATGGCAGCTGCAAATATCTATAATACACATATCAGCAATAGCAGTAGCAAAATGGGGAACATGTTTCATAGTGGAAATCATACAGGGGGGAAAATGTCGTCTATCAGTAATGTGTTTCATACAGGACATCAACAAGATAGCCAAGATTCAGTGGATAGATCAACACAAAACAACCCACTTATGGGATCATATCATGTGCCATCGTATGTGCCAGCTGGACTACCTATGGGAAGTATGGGCTACTATATCCCACCTATCCACCATCATGGTGATCCTAATGTAGATATGTTGCATAATCGAATGGCCAATAACCAGTAAAAAGTACCTATCAAAATGTAATATACGGTAATTATAGTGTTCTGCAGGTTTAAAGAGTACTAGAGCTAATAAGAGTATTGTGCAACTATTTATTTGAATTAAATACAGTAAAACTTCTTAAAAGGTATGATGGAATTAACACAGTGAAATTTAATAGCATTTTTAAAAAAATATATGAGTGGACTAAGGCTGGTATGACACTATAAAAGTTCTTTCACAAAGATGTTTTATAAATATTTATTTATCTTTAAAAAACAGTTATATTATAAAATAAATGTTATGATCAGAAAATACCTTATTACACTATGTAAAAGAGATCGCTTCCGTAGTGGGGTTGACAGCATGCCTACCTTCCAATCGGGCAGCTCAGGTTTGATTCCTGGTAGGGGTGGACTGTTTTATCTGACACTGAGGGCTGGATTTAGGAGAGATGGTGATGTACAGTTTCTAATCATTAGTTTGTGCACCAAATAATCTGGTTCAATCCCAAACCTTTCTGTTGCAGGTATGATGTGGGGGCATATGCCACTGTTGTTAGTGATTCATCCATTGGATGGGGATATTAAGCTAGTAGTCCACTTAGTGTTTTTTAACAAGAGTAAGCTAATGCCTGCACCAGGCCCTTCCTCTTCTCACCGTCATCACTCATAACCACACAACACTACACAAACTGATCATTTCACATCCAATACTTCTACCAGTTATACAGCATGTAATGTGGCCCACCTATCCTCCTCGGGGCCAACCCCAAATGCATCAGAGCAACAGGGTTGGCATTTGATACATACAATTAAAATTTTAGTACGAACTATGGATGAAGATGCAGCTCCTATTGTAGCTAGAACAGCATCATCAGCTGTCACAGTGGTTTTATTGGAGGGAAAAAAAGAAGCCAGAGAAACATTTGATCATGGATTACATGGCGTGAGTTGAAGGGGATCTATCAAAATTTTCAGCGAGAACTGGCAGTGGAAAATCAAAGTAGTTACATTAATTTTTTTTAGGAGGAATGGCAAGACCTTCAAATTCTTAGCCTTGAAGGTGGAACTTTTAATATCACAGCAAATGTCGCATTTACGAAACCCATTGACAAAGTGGTAACTCTACGATTTCTAGTTATTGGAAAGACCAGTTACATCATATTGTTCATATTCCAAGATCAACAGTACTGAGTGCCATTATTATACAACTGCATGAAATATTTTATAAAATATAGGATGAAAAGTAATTATGATAAAAGGACATTCATAAAAGTTGAGCAATTACACCGTCATATTTTTTGCCCAATGTCTTTTATAAAAAAAATTTTGTCAAAGAACTTTTATAGTGTCATATCGGCCTAACACACTTAACTGCTCCATTTACCAAGTTTTTGGCAGAACATGTTTCATGGACCTTTGCCCGTATCTTCAGCTAATTGTTAACTTTACTGTAAATTCTAATCAGGTATTCTTTGTGCCATTTGCAAATGGCAAAAATCCTGAAAACCCCACTTAGATTTTCTGGCCCAGGATTTGAACCAATGTTTTTTAAGATAATTAATTTACTATAACTGACTTTAAATATTTTTGTCTTAAATAGTGGCGGAAATAACTATTTTTACTAGTTCTTGTCTCTTTTCCCCTGCATTTGTGGACATTAAGTACATACTAGAAAACAAAGTACAGTATGTGTGAAATTTATAACAACTTAATTATTTGATAGCAATACATTAAGTTGTTCAAAATAAGAAGCTAGGGCTTCCTGAAAGAATGTACTGTGTGAGAGAAAGGGTACATTTTTAAGTTCAAAAAAATAAAATGCTAAAGAAGGAAGTGCCTGGCTTGAAAAAGACAATCTGTTCAAAAAAGAAAATCGTCTGAATTTGTAACAAACTTCCAGGTATTCAGAGATTTTTCTTGAACAGGAGTTTTCTGTGATCACTACCACCCATTGTGAAAATAGCTCTCTATATGAAATAATGAAAGCTTCAACTGTCATCCAAATAGTGGAATGACAGAGCTTTCTTGTAGTGGCATGTGAGAGTCTGAGTGTATGTGTGTATGGCCATGACTATGTGTGTGTGAACTTTTGAAAATGAATTTATATTTTAAGAGGGAGATACCGGCAGTATGGAGTTGTATTATATCATTTTCTTTGTGCCATCATGTGAATTTCTGATTAATATTTTTTCTGTTATATGAACCAATCCCCCCCGCCCCCCCCCCCCCAAAAAAAAAAGTTTGTGAAAATTACAGCAGAGGCTGCCATGTAGAATATGTCTTGTAATACAGATCTTATAAATATGGGCATACTGATTGAACCACCCAGGCTGACTAGTTTCTAAGGGGGGGGGGGAATATCATGATAAAACATTTCATTACTTCACTGTTATTCTGTGTTCAGACAATCATTCTGTTCCATTACCTTAAAATTATATCCTCCAGGAGCTATCGAATAAATAATTGTTTTACACTCGGGTAATACAATAATATTGCTGTTGTTTCAAATTAATGATTACTGTTGATCAACAGATAATATGTAAAAAAAAAAATGCTACTTCGTTGGTAGCAAGTGTGTGTTTATATATTAATAACTTTCTCCCACTTAATTATGTTGCCCATTACAATTGAATTTAAAGAGTGTGTTTCACGTACAAGTTGGCCAATCGTGCGGGTTTCTGCATCGCGGCAGCCACAGTTCTTAACTCCCAAGCGATTGGGTGAAATATCTATGCAAATGAAGCCGCTAACGGTGTAATGATTCAGGTTCTTACAATTAAAGTTAAAATTGCAATGAAAATAACCACGTACCTCATCACAAGAGATGTTGGAAATGTCCTCCTCTTGCATCCACACAACACTGGCACCATTTTAGGAAATTTTCTTTCATGGGTGTAAGTTCAGCTTCCGAGATAGAGTTCATTTCTCTTGTGATATTGTCTTTAAGTTCTGCTAACAGTATGTGACTATTATTTAAGGGGGAACTTGAAAAATAAAGTATATAGTTCAATCTCCCATACATTAGAAGAACTTAAAGACAATATCACAAGAGAAATGAATTCTACCTTGGAAGCTGAACTTATGCGCATGAAAGAAAATTTCCTAAAAAGGTACCAGTGTTGTGTGGATGCAAGAGAAGGACATTTCCGTCTGTTGTGATGAGGTACATGGTTATTTTCATTGTAATTTTAACTGTAATCGTGAATCATTACACCATTAGCGGCTTTATTTGCATAGGTATTTCAACCAATTGCTCGAAAGTTAGAGCTCTGGCCGCTGCAACGCAGAAACCCGCATGATTGGCCAACTCATACCTGAAACACACTGTATTTTATGCAATTCTACTGAGATGCATTATGAAAACATAAAGGACTAATGAAAGATTGATGAAGAGATAATTTACTGAAAGCTCTAGGCAGAATGTGTGTGCAGTTCAAGTTAAGCAAAACCAGTGTTTCATTTTAAGTTTTGTTGGTCTTAGAAGTTAACATAACTAGTCAACAAGTGTAATAGTTCACAAACTCAAAAAAGGTGTTTATGAATTACGAATTCATAGTATAGTAAGACTGAGCAACTACATACTGCCAAGTATCTCACAAGCCACGAATGACATTCTTCCCCTGTGCACTGTTATGAATTAGCAGCTATTATAGAGTGCTATAGGTTTTACAGTCCTAATATTTTTAATGGTACAACTGTATTATTAGTGTATTTTGCATGATGAATGAATTGACTATTCAGCGAGTCTTACATTAACTACAGAATGGTATTATTTAGAACAGAGAGGTTATTTTATAGTTCGCAAGTATGACTATATAAAATTATGTGGATGCTGTATAGAAATTTTACATTTAAAAATAAGAGAAATAAATTTTGACATTGTAATTGTATGAAAGCTTAGATTAAGCTTTGTATCTTTTGACAAATAGAATGTGTTTTTATTTTACTTGTCCAACTGTGTATCTGTGTATTTCTGTATGACAAGAACTCTTTTCAATGCCATAATAAATATGAAATGCAGTTTTTAATTTTTTGAATTAATTTTAGAATGATTATCCTCATGTTGTGATTCTGAACTTTTCTGTCATTACTGAAAGTGGCATGGACTAATATGGTTACAAACATCAAAATCCTTACTGAATGGAGAATGAAATCACATTCTATACACTTCTGGTGGCACTATGGCCCTGGGGTCAACTCAGCCTCTTAACAAAAATGAGTATCAGGAGCAAACCTGGGAGTAAAGGTGGTGGAATTAATTGATATTACTCCTATATAACTGAGGAAAAATTATGTTTTGTGTATAAGTTATTCTTTAAGCACTAGAATTGTTTGTCTGCAGATGGACAAAGACGAATCTACATATTTTATGCTAGCATACACAACACTAAATAGGATATTTAATCGCTCACCTTATTACTGCATTCACTGAAAGACACAATTTCATGCTGAAACTGCATAGATGCCAAAGATGATCATTCGGTGATCAGATGATCCATTTGGTGATCAGTAACCTTAATGAAATAAAAAATATGACTTAATATGAAATATGTTATCGTGTTCAAGAAAAATGTAATGTTAAGCATTGGAGGATACAGCTTTTGTTCAATTTCATAACATTCTTTCTACACATTCACAAGAAAAAGGCCATTTCACTGAAAGATAAACTCTGACATTATAATATGTTCATTATAACAAAGTTTCTATATTGTGTGGTTTCGAGTAACTTTTGGTAGAAAAAAAATATTTTGCAAGATGCTTTTTTTTCTTTTTTTTGCCAGATGGCAACATTAATGAAAAAAGCTTGTCATTATTATCTAGCCAGAGATTCTCAATTGGAGCCTTCCAGATTCTATGGATAATTTGTTGCTGCCATGGAATAAGTTGGCGCATTTGGCCAGAAGTAATATGGGATTCTGTTATTTGATGAATCTGTTCATATAAGAACATTCAGAAAACTTTCTGTTTCTCAGTGCTGGATAGCAATGTAAGCACACATCAGCGTTGATAATCCCTCCAAAATCCTAGAGTGTGTGTTGTGTGTTCCTGAACAACTGAATCTGCAGTCCAAGAATTACGTACTGGACTGAGAGAAAAATGTCATCTTTATGTAGAAATTTTGAACTGTCCTAATAGGTAAAATCAGTGGCATATCTAGAAATTTCTTGTCCATAAGACAACAGTAATACTGCCCTTCAAATATTTAACATTCATATAAGTTTTAACTGTTAGCTACAGATATATCCAGATACTGGTAACCTATATCATATTTCATAGGTAGGTAGGTAATGGTTATTTTAATGATGGGGATGTACTGCAGCTTAGGCCTATGACCGTCGCTGGTGTGCTGGAATTTTGTCCCACAGTTCTTTTACATGCCTGTAAATCTACAGACAAGCCAGCGCTATACTGACTGCGCCACCCAGGCCAACATCATATTTCATAAATCGATAATATTTGATTATGACTCAGAAGAAGAACTGAACCCAACTGCTATTAATATTATAGACTGATGAAGAAAATCACACATCAGCAATCCTGATTACATTTAAAATAATTAAAGAAATGTTTACATTTAAAATAATTAAAGAAGGAAGTTATGAACAGTAGTCTATAAAAGCATGAAATATGTTTCTTTCTGCACCCATTTCCATTGTCAATAGCACTCACTTTTGTAAGTAGGGATAAATACCGACAGTTAAGTTATTATTATGTGAAGCGCCCAATGGGCAAGAAAAGATTAACCTTCACCATGACACCAGTCTGGTATTGGTAATCATTAGAGCCCGGATTTCCATGCAAATGCATGTTTTTATATACTTTGGTTACACTTCTCAAACTTTGTAGTTACTCATTACATGACTTATGGATTCCAAATAACCATATTTTTTCCGTGCATGTTTGCATATCTCGGCATTTTTATGGCAAAATTCATGCATAATGCATGTTTTGGATTTTTTTGGTTTAATGTAGCATATTCAGACGTTTTTAATGCATATAAACCCTCATTTTCTGGTTTTAGTGCATAATATCAACTTACCATGCATAACTGTGCATATTATGAATGTGCCTCCAAAAAATCTCGGCTTTTCAAAGAAACGTAAAAATGTTGTATTGTATTACCAATGTTATATTTTGATTGACTTGGCAACAGAGTTTGCACCTGCATGAATTTGAGAGTGCAAACTACTGTTTACCCTAAATAAACAGTAATATAACACACCAGGCTACAAAAAAAAAAATGCCGACTCGCCGACCCCCACCACCTTCCATTGGAAGAAAACTGCTAAATAGTATGTTCACTGCTTGAATTTGTCAGTCACTAGCCATTGTTGAAGACGTTGAATAATTAACTTTATAATCGTGTTGTGGAGAAATGGGTGTGACAGGGAAAAACTTAAGAAGGTACTTAGTTCAAATCCTGATCTCAAACTTCTGAAAACAGTGAAGAACGTATTGTGTTGAAAAAGTGTAAAATACATGGAATTCGATCTCACCCTCAGTCAAATTTCTTCCCTTAACTGTTCCTTAAATAAACTTCTTCCCTGTTACTTCTTGTGAAGTAGAAAGATCCTTTTCTGCCTTCAAGAATGTCCTAACTGATAAATGCACGAGTTAAAGTGATATTGTTTTAAGAGAAATTGAAATATATTGCAGTACAGTGCAGATTTTTGATAGTGCATGTTTCGCCCTTCATTGTGCATATTTGGAGATACGATAGTGCATGAATGCATGCATATTTGTAAGTTTGATAGTGCATGAAAATCCGGGCTTTAGTAATCATATATCACTAAACGCAATTAGACAAAGTTTAAACAGAACTAAAGGTGTCGAGGGAAGACATTATTTTGTAAAAGTTGAGATTATTGCACTATCTATTTTTGTTCTTGGTCGCTATTTATTTCAATGTATCAGAAGAGAGACTAGTTCTGTCAATAAGTTCTGTAACATAATATGTACCAAAAAAATATAAAACCAAAATTTGCAGATTTGAGCAAACTTTAAAAATGTAATATCCAGTGATGAAGTTGAAAGTGCACTAATATCATTGTTCCTAACCTAATTGCCATAAACCTAGCTCTACATGTCACTAACACTAATATCACTATACTCCTAACCTAATTGCCACTTGCCTAGAATTGTGGGTGAATAGCTTATAAAAGTATCAACTTGCATGGAATAAAAAATGCAGTGGCAGAGCTGATAGTGGGAAACCAATGAGATGGCGGATCTGTTCGCCATTTAAAGTCATTTATGGCAAGCATAGCTCCAATGCAACTTGGTATGTAGTGTGGTGTGAACGAAGCCAGAAGTGTGCAAAGTGCAAAATGAACAAAACTAGACCCAATCTTTCTACTGTTTCTACCCATACCACGGCCAACACGGAATTACTATCACACGATAAAGAGAATTAGCCTAAGTATTAAGAAATAAATGTATATTTATCAAATCTAAAATCACCAATGATATTGGGGACCCCCAGGTGGTCCTAAAATTAAAAAAAAAAGAAAGTGTGCGTGGAACGCCACGTGACAGAAGTGGAACTTGTTTTTATTTTTTTTATTTTTAAATTTTGGATTATTGGATTTTTTAAATTTTGGACTATTGGACTTTTTAATATTGGGTTTTTGGACTTTTTTAATTTTGGATTTTGATTTTTTAATTTTGGATTTTTTATTATTAAACTTTGGATTTTGAATTTTTAACTTTGGATTTTTCATTTTTTAAATTTTTTATTTTTAAATTTTGGATATTTGGATTTTTTATTTTTTAAATTTTGGATTTTTGGACTTTTGAATTTTGGATCTTTGAATTTTTTAATTTTGGAATTTTGGATCTTTTAATTTTGGATTTTTTAAATTTTGAATCTTTGATTTCTTCTTCTTTTTTATTTTTAATTTTTGGATTTTTTAAACTTTGGATAAGCCTAATCATTTAGTTGATTGTTTTCTGTGCAGTCCGTTCTGTCACACCTCACTAATTTCGTGATGATTTTGAGCGTTACATTAATTTTGTGACGATTTTTTAGCGTTACACAAGCTCTCGATTCACCCTTACCGCAGCTAAAGAAGTTTCACTTCAAAAATAAAAAATAATTTAGCATGCTTAGACATTTAACACAAATAACAAAATTTACATTAAAAGTTCAAACAAAATAATCTTAAATCATCACCGTCTAGAGAATTAAGTAATACAGTCTAAAAGGCAGTGGTTTCATCTATCTATTTGAAAAGTAGAAATGATGGTGCATGATCTTAGAGTCTTTTTAACTCTTTGAGAGCAGAGTACAGACATATCCCGGAGTGACAAGGCTTTAAGTCTAATTCCTTAATTTCATATTTAGCACAGTTATTTTTCGATATAATTTACAAAAGAGCCTCTAGATGTCACTAGTGAACAAGCCTGCTTGTTTCAGTAAGCTATAGATGTGACAGATGGCTCTATGTTAGAATCAGCATAATGTTATGCAAAGGTGGCCTCTGGCCTCTTGCAGATAAATCAGTTTCCCACTTAGGGAAGGGGGTTAATTTTATTGATTGTTGTGACACTCAACCAGGTAAAAGAAATCTGAAGCTTTTTTGGTATTTCTGCCCTACTAACAAATAAAAGGCTAATAACCGAGCACTTAACAAGAGTTACAGTACGTCTCACTATAGAGGCGTAACCCCCCCCCCCCCATTGATTAAAAAAAGGAAAATTGTACAATTTTTTTAAGTCTGATTATAAATTACTTAATACGAGTATAAAGCATGGGAAGCTAGCACAGGAGGAACTAAACTGAACCTGGAAAGTTTTGGATGAGGGTAGCCTAAATGTTGAATAACTCAGAGAAGCAAAGAAATATGTAATAAAATGCCAAAATATTGATAGGTCTACAGCTCTCGCCTTCAACTATTGTTCCATGTAAGCTAGTGCCTTCCGCCAATGCACTTTTTGTTCTGCTCTAGTATTTGATTCTTCTTCTTTTTCATGACCATTCACTATGAGACTTAATAGCCTATGTTAGAATTGGATAGCTCAAATTGCTGGCCCTGTTCAAATTGTTTTACCCCTCAATATTGCAGGATACTACAGCGGGAAAAAATAGTTGATAGGTCTACAGCTCTCGCCTTCAACTATTGTTCCATGTAAGCTAGTGCCTTCCGCCAATGCACTTTTTGTTCTGCTCTAGTATTTGATTCTTCTTCTTTTTCATGACCATTCACTATGAGACTTAATAGCCTATGTTAGAATTGGATAGCTCAAATTGCTGGCCCTGTTCAAATTGTTTTACCCCTCAAAATTGCAGGATACTACAGCGGGAAAAAATAGTTTTAGGTCATGTACTAGGCTCCTCCCACAGACTCTCTAACATGACCCACCTGGAAAGGAGCTTTATTTGGGAGAGGGGGGTAATGAGACATCTAGAGGGCGACATCTGAACTACCAGCAATGCCATCTATTATGCAAAGGTGAAAATGGGAAAAAATTTGGCAAAAGATAGATTTAGGCCGTGCACAAGCCAAGATCCGCCCGCCGGCTGCTTCCCCTCACTTCTAAGTCTGCGCATGCACCTTACTATTGTACCATGGCTTCTTTGACATGGTTTATGAAAGGTGTGGAAGGGTAAAAAGCTTCTGCATTTAGTTAAATAATGATAGGTAAATTCTAGGTCAGTGACAGGTTTTGTTAGGTCAGGAATGTTATGTTAGTTTAGGAGCAATATACTGAATAGCACAAGGTTTATATTGTCTCACATTGAATCTCTTCTGCAACAAAACCCTAAACCCCGCCTACCGAGGTGGGTCCCATCGCAGACACACAGAAACTATATTCATGGGCACAACACCAGGTTGCAAAACCATATTGACATTCCTCGATGTAGGCTAGGAAAGAGTACATCAAACTTTGATATTCAAGCCAGGAAAGTTTACAATACGCTCCCGAGACCTATTACTCTCCTCCCTGTTCAGCAATTTAAACAAGTTATGAAGAAATGGCTAATTAGCAAATCTTTTTACAACATGGATGAGTTTTTTGCCTGCATATCTGATGGAACTTTATGTGAACTTTTTAATCTGAACTAAATGTGAAATTATCTTATCACAATGTATATCTTTTTTACTTGTTTCATATTTATGTATGTGGCTTGTTTATTTAATTGTTTGACGATGCCATGCAGCGATTGCTGTTTTACGACAAATAATAATAAATAATAAATAAATTAGATAGTTGGTGGGAGGAGCCTAGTGCACGGCATATAAATATTTTTTCAAGAAATTTAATAATTTATTTCTCCTTTATTCTCTTCTTCTCTTTCTTTTCCTCCCTTTCTCTCACCTTCTCTTTGCCCTACTTACCTATTTGGGACCTATTCCTAACCATAAATTTTTACGCATCGACCGCCCTACCGGTATATGAACCTGTGACCACTGTAACTAGCAGCACCGTAACACCACATTGCTGAGTGGTGAAGGGAAAATTCATGTAGGCCTATTTAAGTTTAGAGAGCTTTAATACATGAGAAATAGCTGCTTTCGTGCAAAGGTCACTTTTTTATAATTGTGAAATATTATGATGGCTCTGAAAAGAGGTGTTTTGGTGCAGAGGTCGTTTTCGTTGCATTAATTAAGTCATTTTGCAGGTGGCATACCATTCAAGTCAAAAACTCTAGACTGGACAATATCGTAATACAACCTCTTACTTCTTCTTTCCCTGTTTTGGTCCCAATAACTGTATTAATATTGGGCAAAAGATAGATTTAGGCCAAACACCGGCTAAGCTCCGCCCTCTTGCACGCCTTCCCTTACTTATGAGCCAATGCACGTGCCACTGCCTAGAGGTCATATTGTTCAGCGAAGAGTTTTAGACTTGAATGGTATGCCATAAGATTACTTAATTAATGCAGTGAAAACAACCCTTGCACCAAAATGGTGCCAACATAACATTTCACGATTATAATAAATGACCCTTGAACCCCAAACAGCTATTTCTTAAACATTATATAGCTTTCTAAACTTAAATAGATGAATTTTCCCTTCACTCCTCAGCAATCACTCGTGGCATAGTGGTTAAGACTGTTAGCTATGATGCTAGTGGTCCCACATTCGTATACCGGTCAATCCGAAATTTACGGTTAGGAATAGGTCCCAAATAGATAGGTAGGGCAAGGAGAAGGTGAGAGAAAGGGAGTGGAAAAGGTAGAGAAGAAAGGAGAAATAAGTTATTTATTTTTTCCCAGTTTCACATTTTTAATAATAGATAGTGTTTTTACGTGTATATGATGGTGAAGGATAAAATAGTGACTACAATGCCAGCACTGAGCAGGTTCATAGCTGGGATAGGGGAAGTAGGCAGTTGTGCATGCAGCAGCACATGATTGGCTCAGAAGCCAGGGGCCAGTGCACAAGAGTGGACGGAGCTTCGCTGGTGCATGACCTAAAACTATCTTTCGCCTAGGATAATCAAGACTCTACTGTACCCTGTCTTAGTGAAAAAAAGTTACACATAAATCTTATCTTCATCAGTAAATACCCAAAAAGTAAAAAATGTTATGGGGTCCCCAAGACAAAAAAGTTTTCCAAGGGGACTGTGTCACTTAAAAGGTAGTGAACAGCTTTGCTAGACCCCTTATAGAAGGGAATACACACAAAAACAACAAAATTCAGCTCTCTTCAGACACAAAAAGGCAATATGCATATGTGTTCTCCACAAAAGGGAATAAAATAAATTTCATTGTATTTCTTATGTTAACAAGAGGCTAAAGAAATCGGTAAAACATAGGTAGTTGTAGTCAAGGTGTAATTGTTATGTACTTGTACTCAAGTTCCATCTGTTAGGAATTCATTACTGGTACCCTTAATTACCACAAAGTAGAAGATATGGTCATTTATTAACTATTCCATAACCTCTTTAATGAGAAGAATTCAAATTATAGGCTATTTAATATGGCTTTTTATTTAATTCTAAGTAGTCTACCTCTGAAAGATAGATGACTGATTACTAACAATTTCCTGACAGTTAACATTAATCTCTTATGCCAGTAGTATATGCAATAGTACTGGTACCAAAAATTACGAAATTACTAAGTTTAATGTCTACACAAAAATAACTAACCTGTTCTTTTCTCACATTTGTTGGTTAAACATGCTTTGCTTGTATCAACTGCACTAATATGTATACTGTGACTGCACATTCAAATACCACAGCACAAACTGGCTCCTATCTGCACATGGCTACTATGATTGAGGGTGGATTCATAACTTCACATCTACAGTGAATGTTCTCATAAATTCTGAGCACACCTGATAAGAATGGTCACTGCTGTTTACAATTATTTCATATATTTCTTATTAAAATAAGTTGCTCACTGATTCTGTTCCTCAAATACAAATTTGCACAATATTCTAATAGATCTGTTGTGAACTTATGTTTTGGAAATTAAGCATAACAAAATTATTGTAGTTTCTCATAGGGGTAGTATCATAGTCCTTATTGATACTACCAAATACACAGGCCTAATACTAACATGCTACCAGTATATTAAATACTAAAATGAGGGGCCTTTAGAAGCAAAGGGCCAGAAAGCTGTTTTAAGATGAAACTGAATATATGAACAAGTTTCAGAAAAAGTGTTTTTATTTATATTTGATTGGGATAAAATGTTGCAACTTTTAAGTTCTTTTGCCCAAAACTCTTATATTTTTTATTTTGCTGTGTTTTGAGTCTTCAGTTTCATCCCTTTAATATCAGGTTAAACATATTTTACCATCCTTTTGCCATCTAAAGGATAGTGGAATGTGTAGTTGTGATAATGGTACAATAAAATTATAATTTACTTGAACTTTTGAAATTTTTTTGTAGATACAGTAGTTCAATGTGGATAAATATTGTAAAATTACCTTTTAAGTTTTGTAGAGTTTCCATTTTTTGTAAGCTAAGCACTGCAATTCTAAATAATTCACTGAGACCTTCATGTGCACAGATTTATCAGAATTCAACTGAGTAGTTAACTGTTCACCCTCCAGATGGCAGCATGAATCACAAAATTGGTTAAATCCCTTTGCCTTTAAATTTTCATTTAACTGTAAATGCATTAATCTCATTTTTTAATGTGTAAATTATTAATACAGTACATTGTACCTTTAAAAATTAAGACAATATTATTGTAGTTACAGTTGCTTCTACTGCAGCTCTGTTATATTATTTTTGGATTATCTACCCTGGAATTGAGTCAACTGTATAAAAATATGGCCACATATTTTGTGTGATTTAGATTACTTGCTTCATATTTTTTGCAGTTAAAAGATACAAATTAAAGAAAAGAAAACAAAATTAGGTAGCTTATGAGATAAAAACTTTAATTTGTTATGTTGTAATTCCTTTATTCTGCACCTGCTCCACTTTGTGGGAAATTAAATATATATTTAAATATCTGGCTGATTTACCTGACCCCATGTTTTGAAATGCTTTTTACCAATAATGATTTCAGCATGAAAGCACATTAGTATAGTTGCAGTCTCTACATTCTGCTCTCTTTGTTTAGTACAGTATTCACTCTTTAACAGTCTAAGTACAGTAGTACAGTAGTACAGTAGTCTCATGTGTATTTTAATTTAAGCCAAGGTGGTATTTCTAAAGCTGACGTCTCGTGATCCAACTTTTGGTCCCAATTCCTACAAACCATCAAATTGGATCTTGTGACATGGACAACTGCAATTGCACACAAATTCATTCTATATTTTTTATTGTGTATTGGATCCGAGCAGCGAGATTTTGCTAGAACCTGCAGTATACTTCACCAGACAATAGCTGCACATTCCTCGTAGTTCTGGAAGCACCCGCTGACCTCCAGCGCCCTCAACTTTGTGAGACTTGCATTTCCAGAATGTCCAGCTCGGAGACTATATAAACCGCGCTCAACAGCAACACCACCAGTAGTAGTTCCAGTTCAAGTTCCAGTCTCCAGTCAGTCAGCCAGCCAATCATTCAGCCAGTCAGTAGTCAATGTCCTCACACTGCTAATGTATTGTTACGTGCTATAAATAAACAGTACTTTAATCCAGCCAGTGTATTGTCATTTATCGGCAACATTTTCCATCTGAAATTGTATTGCATGCAACGGAATAAAAATATTTTCTATCCAAAAATATTAAATAGAACAATGAGTCATTCTCTCCCCGCGTGACCCGCATGATATAGAAACATGGCAGCTCCTTCCGTACAGCTGATTTTTTTACATTGCCAGCGCTCATTCAGCAAACATTAACCAAGAAGATAAAATAAAATATTAGTCAAGAAGATTAGCAGATGCTAAGGCAAACTTTGAAATTACAACAATAATATTTGCTACCAATACTTGAACCAGCATAAATACTGAGGTGCTCAGGAAATTATAAAAAAGATTAAGTACAAAATGAAACCAGTGACTGCCATGTTGATTGTAGTAGTGGTCGATTTTCATTTTGGGTGAACAGATGACAGGCTAAAGTGCACTCTCAGGTGCACAGCACGTGTATAGAAATGCTCCTTGATACATACAACTTTTTGAATAAAAATATTGAATCGTAGGATAGCAATTTACGTGACTAAAGAATTAAACTGACAAGTTATTCCCTCTAATGGTAAATTGTTTTTCCTATGTTTAAATTTTCATTGAAATTGACAAGAAAATCATTTCGAACCACCAATTTAAGTTGAAATGCTGAAAAATAGAAAGTGAGAAATTAAGCATTAAAATAACACAAAAAGTAGACACTTATAATAACTTACCTTCTGGCTGCTGCCATTTAAATGTAACGAGTCACCATAGTCTAAATTGTGAATCAAACTCGATTTTGAAAGTTTAATGAATCAGAGTGTGACAATCTTCAGGCTATTAGACCTCGGTCCAAGGTTATTAAATCCTGACTTTTTGCCCACTGCTATGGCAGGTATTTTCAGAGGCTGCTGGAATGTTAGCTGGAGTGATGTTTTCTCTTTGAGCTCTGGCCGCAGATCCTGTCAAGCACTGGTCCTGGAGTGAGGGTTAGTTGTCTGCGCAGTCCTTCTTGAGCGGTAGTACTGCTACTTCCAACAGTACCAGGTGCCAAAACTTGTTGACTCTGAAGCCATCCTTTGTACTGAAGTTGTTTTGGTGTTTAATAATACGAGAATAGCGCACAAACGTGAATTAGTTTTTGCTGTTGGTGTTTGAAGATTTGAATAGCCTCTCTGTGTAGTCTTTGATAATAAGTTAATAACTATGACTGCTGTCAAATCTTGATTATACAGGTGCAGATTAAATGGTTTGCGGATTAACCGCTGACTTATTTTTAATATACATATATTTTTTGGAGCTCAGCCTAGTGACATCAACAGGAGCTACTTGATAAAGAAGAAACAGCTTCAGTCACAAAAGCCATCAATAACGACCACAGGAGTCAGCATAATGACCGCATGTCCTACAATCCTGCCATTTGTCTATGGTAGATGACACAGCGGTTGAATGGTAGACCTGGTCCCACAAAGGTTGTAGTGCTACGAAGTTAATTCTATACCATTACACTGTGGACATTATGTTCTATACCATTACATTATGTTGCACCCATAAAGCTAAGAAGTTTTTGCTACAGAAAAAATATATGACCGTCTGTTTGTGTATGGATGAGGCCACCTGCTATCAGGATCTTACAGTTCTATGCAGTCTTGCAATTTACTTATTCCGTAGCATTGAGGTGTTATGTGTGATAGCGCCTACAGGGGGGTCAGAAACATGAGAAGTTTTGCCAGAAAACTTGAGTAAGAAACTTTAATATGCCCTGAATCTTGGGCTTAGTATCCATGCTTAGCCTTCCCTAGAAGTTAAATGCTAAAAATGATCATTTCTGCATTCTATCATTCTCCAGATGACTTCCATTTGTGACACACGGACTAGAGGGCATCAAAGGACTTGCCAAATGTGACAAAACAATTTCAAGGTACGACACTTTTAAAAAAGACCATGCATAATCAAGTACATCCACCACATTCAATCTGAGATACCATTTGTGCAGATCTGTAATAAAGAAGACCATCAGTGTCCGGAAGAATCAAACATACATAACAAGATTTACAATGTTTTTTTAATGAAGTTTTCATATGAACAATAGTATTTACATAATCAACATTTATAATCAATGCAATATTACAACATCCATTAAATTAATTGACATAAGTGGAGAGGACTGGATTTAGACATAGACAATCTTAAAATCACGTTTAGGTGATACAATATAATATTTCTCAAGGCCGTTGAGCAATAAGATATTTTCTATCAATTATAGTAAATGTAGCAGAATAAAAGAAACTAATGAAGAGAGAAAAAAATTCAAGATGCAGAAGAACGATGCAACATACATAATACGAAAAATAGTATTCTAAGGGCTTGTGGGCTCCTAAACTGAGGGAAGGTGTAGGTGCGACTGGGCATATGACAAGCATGAATTGAAGTACACTAGCTTTGTGCACTTGACGGCAGCCATTTTGAAAGATCCATACTTGAAGTGTGTGCTATTCTATAATGTTTTAATCTGTATTTAGAAAGTAACTGCTTCAATAATGATTTTCATGAATTGAAGTATAAATTTTCATTCACAAAAGTCCATGGGGTACGTATTAAGATGGTACATTCTAACCTCTTTCCTGTTATGGTTGTTCAGACTAAGAATGCTATTTTACCACTGCTATTTTCAGGTGAAGAGTGCAGGTAGATGAATGTGAGTGGGTGAGAGCAAATGTGGATTTACGCATTATTGAATACAGTCATATTTTGATGTGGTTATTGCTGGCAGTGTTGTACAAATGGTATTTATATTATGACAGTCTGCAGTATCTAAATCCAGTCCTGTTTAGTGTGATGTAAATACAATACATTCAGTTTATTTACACATTTTTCAACAAACTTGAGTTCTAGATTTTAATTTACAAAACGAATGTTCTTATAAACTGGGAATGATTTAAAGTAAAAACTAATAAAAGAAAGATTTATTTACACCTACTCTCTGAACAAAAGAATATCAGTCGAAATGACAGATCACTATATCCCATATGACAATGCATTAACCCTTTCTCTGAGAATTTTGTACCCAAGAAAATGTAGGATCAATTAATTATTAATACCCATTTAACCCAATTTCTTAGCTTCTAGTTCTAATACTAAAACTATTGTTTTCATTAGTAATAGGGCCAATTACACCAAACACAGTCTCTTTTAGTTAATATTCTATTAAGTTTTTAAGTTCTTTCTTTAAATGAATCGGCATTTCACCATGACAATTTAGGAGGCAGTTAACTAAGGAAAACTTATTCCTACAGTCAAACCAATGCAATACATTCCGCTATAGAAATATATGCCGTGATGCACTTACCGGTATATTATTATGTTGAACAGACAAAATTCATTTTTAATAGACCCTGACAAATTACAGTCACCAAAACAAAACCAGGAAGTTCTCTATTAAAACTTATCTGCAAGATAATCGCAAAAAAAGAAAGTAAGCAGAGGGTCATAAATATTAACATTAGTGAAGTTTGTAATAAAATATAAGAACGTAAAAATAGACAATAAAAGAAGGTCTGCTGGTATTTTGAAATAGCAAATGCATATGCTATGTCATTATTTCACAGAAGATAGAAAATTATAAATGGATTTCAAGGAATAATGTTTTACTTAGGCAAAAACTGCTTTGAAGATCTTGACCATTTAGATCAGTTGAATAATTTTGTTTTCTGATCCATCTTGCTCATCTATTTCGTGTAGGTCAAGATATTCCTTTCCTTAACTATCTATAATGTATTTAATGTATTTTATTCTAACCACCACCTAAATTATACTTAAATCACTAACAGGCCAAAATCGAGCATTTAATTCTAAGTTCTATGAGCTTGCTTATCTGTTATTTAATCAGGGGTGGTTTCCCTTAATGTGCCACAGTGCTGCAGCACACAGATTGTTTCCTGTCTTCACGAAATTTTATTTTCAAACACAATACCGTACATCATTTTACATAGATTTCGAACTAGGCACATCCAGGCGAGATCTCATTTGTTGATGGCTTGTGAGTCAGTAGTACGAATACCTTCTTTATCATGATGTATATTATGCAGCACAACTTCGATTTAAGTCATGAGTCAAGACTATACTTAATGTTTGGTGAAATGCATATTTAGCTAAGTCTTTTCTAATTCTACATGTCATGGTCACTAAAACTTAAGTGAAATCGGCTCTAAGCAGGTATTAATTTATCAACAAATAATTGTATGATTTCCGAAACCTTCATTTTCATTTTCTACAATTTCATCTTTACATGTAGTGAAAGGGTTAATAAGGAACATTACTGTCTATTTTACTAAAAGAATGTTTTGTGCAAACAACACCTCTGAAGGACAGAACGACAGAAAACAATGTTGCATTTTGTACTATAAATTAGTGAAAATTTTACTTAATCGTTTATATGACCTACCTGATACAAAAAGATGTTCTTTCATCTAAGTTTCCTTACAATTAATTTGCTAATATGTAATAGTTTTTAATAACAATGTTCTCAAAAGTTACTGTATTTTTTAATACTTTATTTAAGGTGCAGAGAATTCTTATGTTGCGGTTAAAAATGGCAGTACTGTATCTACTCGAACGGGTCAAAACTCCTTAAGCTGGCAAATGCACAAAAAATATTGGAAAAAGCATAGAAAAATGAAGTAAAGCACCAAATTTAAAAATAAGGATGATGAAATGACTGCTGTTAAGTACTTTAGAAGGCTAAAACTTCTCTATAATTAATCAACAGTCTTATTAAAATCAAATTAGTTAGGAAATCACTTAAGTGATTACAAATTACTTCAATTTTAAATTTTTTGTATGTGTAAGACTTATGGAGACAAAATCAATACAGGGCACATTTAATAGGACCTTGCATTTACTTCACATTTCTGTTTTATGAATTCAGAAAGGAAAAAAGCCTATAATGGCATTTATTAAGACACGAATTATGTTTTTTTATGAAACAAGCAAAACAAGTTTCATAATTTTCATATGAGTGTCTTAATTACCATTATAGGCAATTTGCATACGACTGTTTTTGTTCGACCATAATTAAATGTCTAAGTTTTTGGAATTTAGAATACCTCGTAATTGATTAAATGGATGACTCTCGCCATAAGCTGTTGTAGTTCTGCAGGCTTGCAGCACTTCTCTTGTGCATTAATATCAAACAAAGCATATTAAAACACAGGAAATAAATTCAATGTAGTAGGCTATAACTAGAGGTGTTTGAAAATGTTTTTATTCTTTAGAAGATTTGTTGTTTTAAAATTCAAAATGGGTTGTTTTATGCTTTTATTTGTTATAGGCACAGAAAATATAACATGTTATGCATGTAAAATCTAACATAACTTTATTTATTTTAATGACATTTATTTACATATCTGTATACTGTATACCAGATTACTGTATGTAGCTGAAAGTTTCCTACTTCTCTGAAACCAGTTATAAAAAACATAGTAACTTAAAAAATTTCATGAGCTTGCCTTTTTGCCTGCTAGGAGAGCAGAAAATAATTGATAGTAATATGAAGGAAGCATATAAAAAGTTTAAATATCTGTGTAATTTCAAACGCTAAACAAATTTCAATATGTCTATTAATATTGCAAAATAACCTTGGGAAGATAACCTGTTTTCATTTTTTTAAATTTAAATATGCTAACCAAAGGGTAAGAGTTATGGCAATCTGTTTTTTCTAAAAGGTTCATAGGATACACTACAGATGAGGAATAAAAATGGCAGAAAAAAATAAATGATCAAAAATAGGTTTTATTTAGCTGATTATGGCTTTTGTGGTTTTATTTATGAAATTAGCGTAATTTCGTGATTTAGTTTCACCCCCAAATAATTCCTAACATCCTTAACTCTGTGTCTTAACTCTGAAATACAACATTTCGTTTTATAGCTTATTAACAAAAACAAACACCTCTAGCTATAACATTAAAATTAAGATGAACTGAATTAATTTTATTTTAAATACAGGTTGTTCAATTACGCATTTTCATTTGCTGCTCTGAAGATTTCAAGATTCTTCCGTGTTCAATAATAATCGATACCACACCAGTTTCGAAATGGAAATCAGTGTCGAAATATCATTATGATATCATTACGTCACACGTAATAAGCGTATTATAGTATGGTCGAACAAAAAAGTTATTTTGCTCATCAATCACCCATATACTAGTCATTTGGCATAATCATTTTGTCACTTATTTAGAAGGCTCAATTTTGAATGACAACCAGTGGAGTGGAAGTTATAGACAATTCTCTAATCAAGCTTCCTTAAACAAGAATACATTTTTTTCCCCTTAAACAGTACAAAAAAAAAAAAAAAAAGAGAAAAGAAATAACTTCGTAAATTTTAAAGTTCCAAAAAGGACAATGACTTAATTGCTAAATTAGTGCAGCCAGTAGAGACATCTATCAGTCTTCAACAAACTCGAAAGCTGACAACAGCTGAAAAAGCAGATGAATTTCTGCTGCACTGTGCAAAAGAAGATATATAATAGTGAACATGATTAGTATATGATGGTCCTCACTATTTCTAGCGCTTATTTCTCACTATTTTGCCATTTCTTTCCTTTATTGCTTAGAGACAAAAATGACTTGCCAAATTAAGACTGCCTCTAAGAGGTTTTCAAGCTTCTTATTCACATTTCAGTATGCTTTTAAACTTACAGCTTAGAGAATTTGTTCAGACATACATTTCAGATTAAATGCTGTCCTTCAGTATTTCAATTAAAAAAGTGAACACTGTTTTATTATAAGAGTATAAAATTCATTTTCAACATGCACTGACTAAGAGCTTGTACTATGATCACCCGATACCAGTATCTCAGATTTTAATTTACTCAGAAAAACATGCAAATTATCAGGAAGTTAAGGAAGGAACACATATTAAAACATTTTAAATGTACATTTCAATGAAGAAATTTAGAACTAGGTAAGCTATTGTGTATTTTAATTTAATAACTCATAAAGATTGAAACCAATATTCCTCTGAATCTCAATGATATATTCAAGGCAATTACCAAATTTATGCAAATCCGTTCCATAGCTTGGTGGTTATTTTGATCACTTATGTAAAATGCATTGCTGTCATTCTCAACATTGATACATTTACTGCTGGCCTATTACCAGTATGTACAAATGTAGGCTGAAGTTAACATATTATTTTGACATTCAAGCTCAATACCAAGCGGTGGGATTCCATGCGGAGGTAACTACTGTCCTGCACTCTACTCCCAAAGCTGTTATACCAACCTTTATTCATTGGCATTTACAAATCCATTGTGGTTTAAAACACAATACTAAAATAAGATAACTAAAATAAAATAAAATATCCCACCTCTGACGTGCATTGCATTAGCCAACAAGCTCTTTCTTTATGATCTTAAGTTTCAAAACTGGGGTGATCATAGTATAGACCCTTGAATACTGCATTGAGCAATACAAAAATCCTGAATGCTTATTGCAGGTACCATGAAATACAACATATACTAAAACATGTATGAAAATTTATAAAATTATTCAAGACAGCCTCTGAACTTACAGAACAAAATAAATCGCTTATGTTATATCACAATATATAAAATATATACAGACACTTCACACAAACTGAGCTAAATATCACATTTAATACTTATACTTTGTGACACTGGAGAAACCCCAGTTGGTAAAATTTAATTTAACGTAATAAAAGATCATCCTCAAAATGCAACATTGTTGTAACTTCCAAAATCCTACCTTTCTTTATCAGTCTTCATACCGTTGGGTCGTTCATACTTACATAACACAGAAAACATGTCTCCACCTAATCTATTTGCCAACCAACGATTTTTAACGACAGCTACTTTCAGGCACTCACAAGTGAATTTTGCTTCAAGGTTTGTATGGAGAGCACGTCCCATTCCTTCCAGGACAATGAGGTCTACACCTTCAGAGGACATAGCCTTCGCCAGATCTAAATTTAATCGACTGTAAAGTAAAGAATTAAGGCTGAAGTAACATTGGGATGTTTTATTCAGTGTTTCAGTAATAGAAAACTTAAAAAAGCCTTCATGTTTTACTGAAATATTTAACTGCTATATGTACAAAACATCATCACAAATAATTATTTTATCTGTTGAGAAAAGGGACTAGTTCATTAGGTAAATCGAATACTGATATATTTACTGAAGCAATGAATCGAGGGAGGAATTATAAAATATGGATTTAAAAAATGAAAAACATTTAAATTTTTTAAAAGGGGGATGTATTATGTTTTCAGTTTATTAAGTAAAATCAATTATGTCTATCTACTCTATCTGTTTATAATAATAATTTGAAAACTTGTTTGACATTTTTGTTATGAGATTTACTGTACCTATAATTGTTTTTTCTTTCTTCGGATTTTGTTATTTTAAACTTTGAACAGCTAAAATAAAAAGCATTATGTGGCATTTCTACTTAATTTTGATTTACCGCTCTAAATATATAAGATGTGCAGAATTAATTGGTAACATAAATCATATTAAAATTGTGAATAGTTTATAAAATTATTTTATCCACTAGTTTTCCTTCTTTTAGTAAAATTCAGTATCTGCCATATAGAAGGACGTTTATCATTAGCGATGAAGGTTTATTTTTTAGCTAATTTTTTTTTACCTTGGACACATTTTGAGATTTCTCCCTACTCTCAATTATGCTTCGATTTTGAATAGGAAGTTTCTTTCTTGAAAGATATTTACAGTTGCATAAAGTTAAATGTCTGGGAAAAGGTCTTTGAACAAAATCAACAGTTAATGCATGCATAAATGCATAATCTCTAACATTGTTATGCTGAAGCTCAATTTTAAGGCTATAGGTAGGCTTGCCAGACATCCTGGTTTCACCGGGACAGTCCTGGTTTTCAGACAAAATCCCAGTGTCCCGGATGGTTTACTTCACGTCCCGGTAAAAATTAAATTTGATTTTCTAGATGACCAAAATAGTCTAAAAAAAGTCCTAGCCAATGAAAAGTACATGTAAATATTGTTCAAATTTTTATTCCTTATTCAAAGTGTTTCTTCTTACTTAAGTAACTTTTAAATATTAATATGTTAGAAATGAAATGTTTAAATTTATATGCTTATGTCATTTATTATTAGCCCTGGTTTAGGTTCCTACAGTGTTTTGCAGATGACAAGCCCTTTCTTCCTTCTCCTGCTTAGATACGCGGTCCAATCAGAGACGGCGAGACGGAGGGAAGACTCTTTCTGCAAGCGGCAGTGCTTTAGCCCGTACACGTGATTGGCGGTGAAGGAAAAGGCTTCTCATATGAAAAATACTGTAATCAGTAACCATTTATTCCTAGCTTTGAGAATAAACTACCCTCTAAAACACTCTAAAAACCCACCACGGGTGTGTACCCTTGAATACCCGTGACGCTAGGGGGAATTCCTATGTCCCGGTTGAACATTTCAGAAATCTGGCAAGCCTAGCTATAGGGAAAGTAAACAATGACAGTAAGAATGATGAATGAAGAAATTCAACCAAAAATGTGAATAGATTACCTGAGATCCAAGCAAGGTCCACCCTGTGCTGTCTCCATGGCAACAAGAGATCCTGAGTTCAGAGCATCATGTATCACTTGACAGACTGTGGCTGCCTGCTTCAGCAGTAATACTAATTCTGCATGAGTTACATCATTCAGTGCTGGTGCTGTGTTTGCACAAAGTATCACCTGCAAAAAAGTTATAAAAAATTAGTTAATTCATACATTTATAACACCCACATAACTTGACCTGTTTGTGTATGGTCCAATTTTTTAATCTTAAGGAGTTCAAACGAAACTGTTAAATCTAATGACCGTGATAATGAAAATTCTCTGTACTGGGTATTTTCAGTACATGTTGACTACCAATTTGGTGAATTTGTCCTGGTTTTCACATTCCTGAACTATGGCAACCCTAAGACTAGAAAATATGTAAAATATTCAGAATCAGAATGCTTGTAGGAAATTCCTTGTGGTATGTAGCACAGTGCTTTAACTAATTGGTCCTTAGTATAAATCAGAAAGAATTAGTTGAAAATTAGGGAGGTGAGGAGAAGGATTGGATAAAACGCAGAAGCTCCTTAGGGCTTGCTCACTTAAGGAATAAAAAAAACGAGCAAATCCTTGTGTAAGCAGAAGACCATGGCCTTAAGGGATGAAATAAGCTTAGTTCATTCATTCATTCATACGATATAGAAAAACTCACTTCACAAACATTTTCCTTATAACAAATTTGATGTTCTAGTTTGAGAGAACTGCTGAAGTGCCATTGCCAAGTGTTGTTATAGAAAAGTATTAGTCAATGCCTCAGATGGAAGAGAGCTTATAACTAAAGAGGAGAAGGAAGAGACCATTATAAACTCAATACTATGCTATCATATCCTACAAATTCTTTATCTTATTTGTTCTATGGGAGACTCTCATCTCCAGCTTCATATGTCAATTTATCTTAAGAGTTTCTTCACATTATTATAATTGCATGTATTTACCTTTGTGCCTCTCTGTAACAGTTCCCGGGCAAATGGAAGAATTCCCAAAACAATGTCGATACCACTATTATCAACAAATATTGCAGCACACTTGTGAGGTGGTCCTTTCAAGCGATCCAGCCATGCATCTAAGCCATCCACCAACCAAGGTCGAGCTACAAAATTACAAATAACAAGAGTACTGTAACAAATTTTTGTTCAGTTATTATTATATGTAAAAACTGTCAAATTACTCGCCAGTGGGAAGGAAATCGCTTGTTACCATTATATCTAAAACAGGTAAAATTTTACTCCAGATGCAGTGATATCATCATTCTTGATCAACCTAACTTCTGTTTTTAATTTCTTATTTCCTTTGATTGGCGTTTTATTGCCATTTGTGTTTTTAATACAAAATGCATTATTATTTAAATTCATGAAATGAAACAGCTCACTACGTCCCATAAAGGCTAGGGCCTATTTCTATTTAAAAGTGTATTTTTATTAATTTGATGCAAACCATCTTTTAAGAGGGAAAAAATTCAGTCACACCGAGTTTTGTTAAAAAGGGTTATACTTAAGTGACCAGAAGTTTTGGAAGTAAAAGTGGGACACTCAACTCGTGAAGCTGTCATAACAAATTAACTAAATTCTAGATTTCTTTTATAACATTTAAAAAGTAGATCTATATGTACGAAAGAAGTAGCACCAATTCACAAAGTTTAATTTACATTATTAAGGTACTTTACACATACTTATCTGATGTTATTTATTAATCCAAGTAGGTATTTAATTTCAGGAAAGCATGAAATTCAACACATGTCTGTGTGAAATTTAATACGGACATAAATATAGACTTTAAAATAGGCAGCAGGATTTAATTCTTCTGAGAGGTCTACACTTAGTTATTAGTGAAAATTCTCTTTCTACATGAGCATTAGTACTTGGGTGAGAGAATAATACTGAAATATACTCACCATACTTTCATGTCTCACAGACACTATTTGAGTTCAGACAAGCCTGCACAAATAACTCAGCCCATTGTTTGTCAATATGTACAGTCGGTCAAATAAAAACCGTCGGGCGTTATTTTATAAAGTATCACGAACGAGCATATGCGCATGTACAGGAAGACTTAAGGTTAGGTTCACACATGCCTCTTGTCTATCCATGTATTTTCTTGATTACTTAGTCAGTTTTGTTCCAAAACAAACATGTATAGAAGGCTGTGGCTATATGCCTCAAATCTGCCATATTCTTGCATGGAAGTTCTTATAATAATAATGAATAAATTTGCGAGGAATATGTTTATTCAAGGAGCATTTTTTAAAGATTTTATTTTATAATACCGGTACTTGTAGTGCAAAATCAATAACTTACGTTCAACTTCTTCAACCAATCTAGCATCGAAATACACGGCCGGCCAGATCCACGTTTCCTAAGAAAACTTCCGGTCGCATTATAGTGAAGTACCCACCTCTGAGCCACTCTTTAAGAAATATGGAACCTTCTCGTTGCTTCAGAGGCCGAAAAACGCAGGTCAATTACAGCCCTAACTACACTTTCTCTCAAGCTAGCATTTGTATGTGGCGCGATGACACAAAGCAAAATGAATTATGACAATACATTAAGTTGAATATCGTGTGTTGCGCTTTCCGCGTTGTTCATTTTTTCCCTCCTGTCACATGGCCTCATGTGTTCAGAGAATGACCTGTATTTTATGTTTTTTATAGGAAACTTGTGAACTAATGCGTTAAAACTTCAATTTTAACTGCATACGAGTCCTAACGTTTTTTATTTGACCAACTGTACATCACAAGCATTCCACTCAATAACTTTGTCATTTACAGTATTACATACAATGTAAAGTACGCTTTGGCATCTTTGAGAATTTCTGTTGATTTCGTGGGTAAAACAAAACTAGAACATGATCCCCAGTTAGTTTGCTGGTCAATATTATAAATAAGAAAGCAGGAAAATGAAATTGAATTTGTACCAAAAATAGAGACTGTCCTGCTGAAAACTGGTTCTTTAGTTTTACTGTACGTCATTTCAGGAAATGTTTCAAGATTTATTAGCCAAATGTAAACGGTTTACAAGGCTTTGTCAAGTGTATGGATTGAACAAAATAAATTTTAGTTACACAAGTTTACTTAATTTCCAGGTTATAAACTTATACTAAAAATTAATAAACTGGTATAATTTACTGAATATACCTACCGGTATCTTATAATTTAGTCTTCTCTGTATTTTATACTTTTTTTTAATCATCAATTGTGTAAAAGGCATTTTCTACTAGAAAAGATTTTAACCTTCTTAGCTTCAAATTATTATTTGTTAAATTTTTCAGTGTATCAGGTAAGTGATTGTATAGGTCCTTTGCAAGAATTTCTATATACTCATTGCCTAAAGAACCTCTGAACGATTTCTTAAAATAGTTTTTATTATTTCTCGTATAATGATGATGCATGTTTTGATTTTTATCCTCTTTATAATTTACTATTGCAAATCTCATATTTTCATAGATATATAAGCAGGGCAGTGTGAGTATTTTAAATTTTTTGAATATAGTTCTATAATATTTTATCTGTGGTATTTTCTCTATAACTCCAAGAGCTTTTTTTTAAGACAAAATAATCTTAGTATTTTTATGTTTGCAGTTGAACCCCACATGGTATTTATACATATTTTCATAACCAATGAACCAACTCCATAAATTAATTATTACGGGAACAATATTACAAGTTACTTGGATCCTTGGTACTGAAAAAACATTATAATTATCCATTCCCAGCCTTACTAATAAAAGCTGCTTATATCTGCGTTGAACGGTTGTTTGGTTGTTCACCGTGTAAGTTCTGCATAAGCCGCATTACCAATAACGAGTGTGTAACTGCCGAGTTTACATCGGGTTTGTACGTCCAACGTCATCAAATACGTCACTCTATTTGTGACGTTACTAGCTCCTGGCTATGAAGGGACTGCTGAACGCCATCTATCGGTGCAGCGGCAAACAATGGTGGATCGTCTGCAGACTAATTGTAGTTTCAGTATTTCATTATATTGTTTTCAGAAAGCTGTAATCATGGGTACAAGTATGGAAATATGTCCCGCAAACAAGGAACAATGTTTATAATTCCGCAAAAGTAGCCCAGAATGTTTCATAACAAGTTACCTTAAGAATGGATGCATAACCTCAAAATTCAATCTCAGACATCTACGAAGCGACCGGCTGTTACGCAGATCGGCCATCTTGATTATTTACGTCAAGTTTAAACAAGGGGGCTAGGCTGTGTAAAGGTTGCACACATTCAGCATTATGCAACGATTATTAGTACTCTTTCTTTCCTCAGCTGTGTATATTCCTGGTATAAATGTTACAACTGGATTATTAGTAAGACTGTCCATGTATAAATCAGCTTCTTAATACTATTAAAAATGTAAATTAACATCATATGCTTCTTACAAAAGTCAGGGATTTACGGTAGTTTTCCTACAATAACAGTGATGATGAATTAGCAATAGACATAGAAACAGAAATGTTTAATTAGATCGGTTGTTACCTTGTATTTTGCTACTAGCTTCATGGAATCCAAAATCCGTGTTTTCCATGAGATCTGCTACTTCGCGTGCACCCCAGTCAAACATGTTTCCTGCAAGAACTGATGTGACTAAGGCTTCTTGTCGTGGACACCATTCCAAAGTATCCAGATACTGGAGTCTTTTTGCTAACAATCCTAAAGCCTTATCATTTTCCATTTGCTTTTGCTGCAATGAGAAATACAACATTTAGTTGGGAAAATTCAGAGATCTCTGAGGATGGCAAACAAATACGTCAATTTAACTTATTTCTGAGTAACAAAAAAACATCATTTTAAAGCTCAAAGAGCTACTTTGACCATTTTCGTCTTTTATATTAAATACAATAAAGGTCTGCTTATACCATTCATTTCTGGTAAAAGTCATCTATTGTTAGCAAATGTTATTTCTTTGATACAACAAATTTGTGATTATTTGTAGGCAGATTATCCTTCCAAAGTTCTTCCTCACTTTTTAAGCCTATTACAGCCTATTAAATTCTATTAGATTATAATGTGTAGTCTATAACAACACTGCCTGCAGCTAGAATAGTAATAATAATTGTAACATTCAATTATGTGTTTTTAGATTATTCATTATTCATTAATTCATCAATTAATATGGATAATCAGGAGTTCATTCTATTAGTTTTTTTATATTTTAGAAATTTTAACAAGTAAAATTTATTGCTTATACATGTTTCAATCACATTTAAAATTAAAATGAAGCTAAAATGATTGAAACTTGCTATCATACAGTAACTTTTGGTGTTTACCCACCTAGCTTCAAGTTCACTGAGATGTACAATGAATAAAGAGTGGAGTGGAGAGGAGAAAACAAACTAATTTGACCTGATGAAGTTAAACTACGCAGCAACATTTCTTACTTAGCAAGATATGATACATGGGAGCAATCTTTTATTTCAAGAATTGTAAAAGCATTAAGTTATTCACAATAGGATATAATTTCGACAAACTGATCTTGTATAATTAAAAATATTTCAGACTGCACTAATTTAAATTTGTAGTAAAGTATAAAATTACTGTACCCGGTTTTACTTATCACTACTGTATTTGTAATATTTTATGTTCGAATGCACCCACTCATTTCTTATGCACCTCACCCTCTGCCATGCTGATGTATAGACACAAAATCAATACATATGTACAATGTATACCTAATATCATACACCTTATCATGCTTTCAGGTAACTATTTTAGGAAATATTTTATAATTTGGACTTGCACTAAATTGGACCAAGTCTCACCCCCATTAATCCTAAACAGTGAGGGTTTACTGATGACTAGAAACCCTCACTGAAGCATATTGAAGTACATTAAATAAAAGTTTGTTTTGTCAGAAATGCAAAAAATGCAGCTCTGCAATGATGAACCAATATTAAGAAATTACTACTTACTAAAAGATACGGGTCAGGAAAATCAAATTCCTTCATGCAGTGCTCAATGGTATCCAGTAAACTTCTAACAGACAGATTACCATATGCACTAAAAGAGAAAAAGAAAGAATGTATTTAATCGAAGAACACAACATTTACAGCAGGATTTAATCAATTTTGAGCAGCTCAGCTATTCATAATTTTAGCTTTATTTTTTAAGTATTTTAGCAAGCATTAATGGACCGATCTTCAACAATTTCACATTAACGTACTGAGATTCGAATGGTCATTAAAATAACATTTTCATAGAAGTGCTCAATCATTCCAAGGTTTATAGTAACATAAGAATTGAGTCAATTTTTGTGACACTTGAGTTCTCTATTTGGAGACTAGTTTCGGGAAATTTTTTCTCACATATTCATTCCATTTTGACTCCTGCTTGTTGCTGTTGCTGCTTGACTGCCCTCTGGTTTTCTTAAGATGAATTTGTTGATCAATTCATTGGAGGCGGGGATTTCAAAATTCATAGCTTTGTCTTGATGTTTGAGGATGAAGATTTTTTCCCAATCGATTAATTCCGTATGTCCTCTTGCAGATTTTAACAATTTTGCTTCAGGTTCAATGTCATGGTTGAAGAAATTGACTCAATTCTTATATTAGAAAAACTTCACTGTTACTAACTTCCTGTAATAATTAACATTCCAAGGTTACTGGCTCACTGAGTGGAGAGGGTGAAGATCTCATGCTAGTGAACAAAAGCGGTCCCCTATTCATCACTCAGTTATAGAGATAATGGCTGTTGAAAATACTGAACAGTGCCTGCCGATAATTAGGATTCTGCAGTAAAATAGAGAATTCTTAGAAATTCTTGAAAGTCTTCAATTCTAGGAATCCTTACAAAATTAATCAGAAATTAAATTCTGGCTTTGTTCTATACAAATTTAATCTAAACCTAACACTTCAAACTAATTGCAATTTTTAACCCACATTTATCTGGGAATTTCAAGGGGAATGAATACAATAATTAAAATAATCCAACATCAAATTAACTGTATTAGTATACAGTTTACTGCATTAGTAATACTTTAGAGATTTATTAAGCAGAATCAAAATCAGGTAAACTGATAAAATAAAGTGCCAGATGGAGTTAATCGGCCACATTTCAAAAGTTATTGAGTTTTAGACCATGGTTTCTTGAAAAAGTTTGATCAGCATATTTGAAGGAATAAGTGGGGTATCTAGAATCATAACCAGGGCCCGGATTCTAATAACATGTCACCTTCTTAATGATGCTGCCTAAACATTGCCAAGTTGGAGATAAATCCTAATCATGACCTCTAGGTTATAGAAATGCATTTTTATTAGGTCATTTTTTGTCATTTTATGCAATTTTATAATTTTAGTGCATTTATTTCAATTTTACGTCATTATTTTGTCATTTTCGTGTCATTTGGTTCTTTATTTTGTCATTTTCATGCATTTACTTTAAATAAATGACTAGGTTACTATAATGCAACATTTTTTGTAGAATCTACTTTAAAAAACAATTTTCTTACTTTTCTTCTCAAATGTTCCAATCAAGAACAAAGTTTTTAGACCTACAACATCCCTCCTACATTTACAGTTTTTACAATTATGTACAAATTAGTCTATATCTTTGTGTGCACAGTAATAATTTTTATAAATAAAATATCAGTTTTTAGGTCATTCTTTGTAATTTTATTAAGTCATTTTCTTTAAAATTTAGGGTCATTTTATAGGTCATTTTTCAAACAATTTTAGGTCATCAGAATCCGGGCCCTGATCATAACGAATTTACAACAAAATTCCTCATTCCCACAATATCCTTTTTTTCCCCTAAACGTCTGAAGGCATATAACAGCATATTCAGTTCCATCGAATGATGTAATAAAAAAATTTGCTATTTAAATAGCATGTGACCATTAACTGACACACAGACATTTTACACATTCACCAAGTAATCTTAGTAATTCTGGAACTTAATAGACAAACTGCACATCCTAAATCACCATTCATCTTTTTTCACATCAGTTTATACTATTTTACTTACAATGGCTGATGTTTCAGATAATGCAGTCTAGATATATATTTATCTTTGAACTTCTGAGCTCTGTCTTTAGCAGTTGGACTGTGAGGTTGACTATGAATAGCTCTTGTGACAAATTTATCCACAGATTCTTCGAAACACTGAAGCCAATAGTCCCTGAAACATAAAGAGTGCAACTCAATGATTTTTTAAGTACTGAATTCTAAGGATGTCCACAGAAATTTCCCTCACGTTTCCCTGACCTTCCATGACCAGAAACTTACATTCCCCTGGCCACAAGACTCAATGTTTTCAAGGTTTGACTGTTTAAATAGAACAGACAACATTTTCTTGACGTTATGAATCTCATAAATAATACCTTGTTTTGCAAAAAATCAATGTAAAATTTCAGGGTTGAATTCAGGTTTCCAGAATGCATCCTATAATGTAATCAGTAATACATTTGTACCAAATTTCACTGATATTCTGTATCTTGGAGGCAAGAAAGTATAAATATAAAATAGATAGGTAGAGAAAGTAAGAGTGTGCTACAAATCAATCTTAAGGAGATTTCTCTTACCTTGCTTCAGAGTCTTGTGTGAGATCAACTGTATCAGGTATGTAGTTGGCTGGATCCTGCAGAAGAGGGCAGTAAGTAACAGCTGACTCCCAGCGATCTATCTCCAGCTGATCCATAGGAACACCTTGTGCTGATAAAACTTGGGTGGGAATAGGACTCTGCAGTCCTGAGCTGCCTGCATAGTTCTCCAACCACGAGTATTTGTCTGCATCTGGAATTCAACACATACAATTCAATTTTAAATTCAAAGTTTTATTAAATTAATATTTATAATTTTTCACATTATTATAATTTTTGTTTGTTAAGATGTCACCCAAGCAGATCAGAAATGGATATAAATATATTAAACAATTTTACCTTTTGCTTTAATATTCTTCACACGTCTCTGCATGATATACTTTTTTAAAAAGGTCAAGATATGCAGCCCTAATCAATACATCTCACTTTGAAGTTCAATTCAAATACAGCCAAAGTAAAAAGTCAGACTAAGTTCATTTCTTACAAACTTACCAGCATTGACCTTTGACTATAGATAACAAGTATGAGTTGCTTTTATTGGCCTAGCCAATTGCCTGAAATGGATCATGCTATGTAGCATAGAAGATGCAAAAAGAAAGCAAAAATAGTTAAAAGAGAAAGATAAAAGTGATAGTGGAACCTAGATTCTTAGGTTAACATATCATTATTTATAACTAGGGCCCGGAAGTTTATGAAAAATCATAATAATTACATACTATTGTTAAAATGTGTACAAGACATGAAAAAAATAACAGAAAAATGATGGTTTCGTTTAGCATATTATTGCATATTTAATTAGTTTTATGATAATACATCATATTTCCCTGAAATTAAAATATTTGTACATATTTTATTAAATTGCCACATTTTTAATGGCATATTTCTGGCAGAATTTAAATATTGTGCATATCTCTGTTAATTCAATCATTTACAACATGTTTGGCTAAGTGAATGTTTCGAGAACCGACTGTACAATAATTGACAGTACATAGCCTCATGTTTTAGAAATTGGTTGCACAAAAACATCACTGAAATAAATTGAAAAGCTACCTGAAGGGATGGTTACAAAGGAAGTAAAACTCACCACATTCTTCTGCCCCCTTAAGAAAGGCACCTATTGCTCCCAAGTATCCTTCATGCCTCAGGAACAGTGCTTGTACCTGTCCTTTACTCCAGTAATTTATTGAATACGAGACAGTGTGCATACTCAAGGGATGGTTACGAAGGAAGTAACCACCAAAATATACCTAAAGAATAACAATACAATAGTTAATTACAAAATAAAGTGAAAAGGAAAGAATAAAATAATTCCTATATGTGACCATTCTAGGGAAACCCTGCCATAATTCAGTAAACATGTTTCCACATAACAATAGAAAAAATCTCTCAGGATGTAAAATGTTGATTTTTAGATTTCAACACCATCTATTGGTTTCCTTCTTGTACTACATTCTCTGATCACAACAAACATAAAGAGAGCATTGTCAACCATGGTATTTTCAAGATAGATATATGCATATTCATTCATGAACCACAGATTATTGTATCTGTTGGACATTACATGATAATATTACAGGAGAAAAATTCCTCTGACACTGGGATTTGAACCCAGGACCTTTGGCTATCCTTGCTAATGCTCTACCAACTGAGCTAAGCCAGAGTTCACTTCACAGCGCCAGATGGAACCTCTCTCCTCCCAGTGTCAGAGGAATTTTTGTCCTATAATATTATCATAGTATTTTCAGTTTAAAAAGAAATCTTCACTTTAAGAAACCCATGCAAAGGTAACAATGTAAATTTATCATGGTCCCTAGTATTTTCTTTGTTACTTTTATGAAAAAGCATTAAATACAGGCAACAGAAACACTTGCTATGCTGTAGTAATGTAGCTGGATATTCTGTTACAGTGTGACAGACTTTGAGAATGGCATTCCAGTATTCTGAAACTGACGTTTAAGACATGGAAAAGTCCCTTATCTTTAGATATCAATAGCCATGAATTATACTTTTTGAACAATAAAATTTCAAAGGTCATTAAAACTTCAATTTTTAAGCTAGAGGTATAATTTATTTTTTAAAATGCTCAGAATTTTATGTTGAAGTTGAATCCATTCAAATAATTTTTTTTCAGGCTTGTGGTCGGGTTTCCCTGGCAGGATCACAAGTACTGAATTCTACATGATTATTCTTACCCACAAAATTGTGAGCATCTTATTGGAATATTTTATCACTGATTTTACTGTTCATTTTTACCACTTACGGTCTTTTTAATTTCAATAGATTATCTGGGTCTACTTTCTTTCTTTACGCAATTTTTTTAAAATTCACAAATAAATGAGTTCTAATCCAGCATTAATCTCTGCCTGTGGGGAAAACCCCAAAAGCTACATTCACATTGGTCTAGCATGGGATTTGAATCTCTGTCCTCACAAATATGAGTGCAACATTACTATCTTGTCCAATTTAATCCACTCAATTGAAAGCTTACATTCTCATATGGTGGAAGGATAGATGAAATTCAATCAACGGGTCTGCTGATTTCAATTTCAAGTTAATCACCTGAGAAAATGACTCTATCATGAGAATATGCACAGAAAACTAAAGGTAATGGGTTTGAATTTGGGTGCCAGAGGGAATTTTTGTCCTAAAATATTATCATGTAATATTCAAATGAAACAATGTTTTATGACAACATGAATATGACTCTGTTATGCCTCGTGGACAGAGGCTCAGAAAATCTAATTCACCAACTGGATGAGTAACAACAAATGTCTGCCTTCACATATTACATTTTATACAAGGAGACCTGCAAAGGCACGAAGAAAACAAGGAAGACCTGCAGGAACTTGGCTCCAGAATTTACAAAGTTCCATGCAAAATTTTGGTGTCCAAGGTCAATATATATTGGAAGAAGCTGTATGGAAGGACACTGTAAATAGAGATTTAAAGTATGCTAATATAGTTTGGTTAGTGTAGAACTTATCAACCATGGATATGAGTTTGAACTTTAGATAACAGAGACATATTCTTAAAAGAGTGTGTTGTCGTGTGATGTCCAAGAATCAGTCATAGTAAAGTTTGTGACCTATGTTATTTGAACAGATAGTAGTATCAGCTGTTGATGTCCCCTGACATAGCAAAATAAATAAACAAACAAAAATACCATGATGAAACTTCTGTCTATACAGCTCACTAAATTTCAGCTTGATCTGGACCCATGAAAAATAAATACAGTGACAAAGCATCTACCACAAAAAATTTCTGCATCATCCTATTATCGTGTTTTATAAAATTAATCAGATACAAGGACAAATACCATGTTTTAAGTAAACCAGAACAAACAATAATTAAAACTACATATTTGATAATGGTGTCATCTCCTGATAAGTGGCACATATGAAAGCAATGATAAAGTCCCATCATATATGGATGGTGCCTACTTGCTACCTTTTACTTAAATGATTCTGAGTCTCATCAATATTATTTTTCTTTCACTTTGCTTTCTTTAAATCTAATCCATAAACCTTGACAGATTTTAATAAGAATTTTAATAGCAATGAGCCCAATCATATGTCAGTTTGTGAAATTCCACAATGACTTACTTTTAGACCATGGACTGTGCAAAACAACAACAACAACAACAACAACAATAATAATAATAATAATATAATAATAATAATAATAATAATAATGATGATGTTTTATTTTGCCTGGCAGAGTTAAGGCCACAGGGCCTTATCTTCCACTCAACCAGGATAAATACAAAATACATTAAAAGGAATCTACAAAAAACAAATACAATAGATATTATACATAATAATACAAAATGCTAAAAATAGAATAAAATAATAAAAAAGAAAACAATGTCTCTCCTGGTACTGAAACATTCAATTTATATTCCAGGGAACTATTTATATAAACGAAAGCAGTTCCTTCTTTAACATTATTTCATATTAGTGAAACATATTTCTATTTGTCAGAAATTTGTCCTGTGGGACAACCTCTATTCATAGGAAGTAAGACAAACCAATAAATAACATTATTTGTGCCCATGAAAATTAACAGGAGAGAAAAAATCTAGTACGGAAATATGTAAAACCAGAAAACAATGAAGCTTAAGAAGTTCCACTAGGGTATATTGAGAAAATTAAACAGTGTAAGGGGAATTAAACTATATAATAAATTACCAACAACATTAAAATCAATATCTGGCACAATATTTAAATGACAACTGAAGAAATTTCTTATCAGTAAATGTTTATATGATGTTGATGAACTGTAAACGTAACTAATTTTAGAATGACAAAGCTGCTACTGCAGATAGAAATACTTAAAAAATCTGCACAATAATTTTTTAATGTAATATAAGACCTGACACTGTTTCTTTGTCACTAAATTTCCAATATTGGCGTTGTAGTTCAAATTAGCATTTGTTCGCGGACCGCCAAATATTAAGCTAAGCTCATGCCCCCGGACCCCGGGTTGAAGACGACTGTCTTACAACTTCCTATGCTTTCTTTTCCTTTCTATAGTAGCAAGTGTAATCTAAGATTACCCAGGTTAAGTTCTTATTGTATTTAATATATTTTACTGTTTTTAATTTGTATTGCATTCTTATTTGTATTTTATTTGATTTGTATTGTATATTCGTTTTAATTTGACGTGTCCCTTATAATGTTTGTAATGATCAAGTGCACGAAATAAATAAATAAATACATAAATGTTAGCTTTTGATATATTTTTAACTCCTAAATACTTCTTACAAAATTTTGATGTGAAATGTTCTGAGAACAGTGATGAGGAATAACCAATTTCCCACGTAAAATTCTTATGCCCCTACCAAACAAAATTACACAGTGTACACATTCCATACATAGAAAAACAAAAGAACATCACCGATCAAGTTAACACTCTCACGTGAAGTCAGAATGAAAAATTCAATACCATAGCCCGGATTTGAACCAGGATCTTCGGCTCTCCGTGCCGATGCTCTAACCAACTGAGCTACCATGGCAACGTGCCGGTACAACATTAAATTCTCCAACTGACTCACAATCCCAGTTTTTTTAATTCTGACTTCACGTGTCCATCTTAGCCTACACACGGCCAGTGTGAAAGAATTATCATTCCACTGTTAACACTCTCAGTTGCTATTAAAATCCATCTAAAAAAAGCTGTTGTTAATCACGACACATAAAATGTAATTTCAGCACAATTTTATCTTATGACACTTCTTAACTCACATAATTGTAATTGAAACACACATTATACAATATTAACAGGATCCTAATTAAGAATACAAAATGAGATACGAACACTTCTCTTCAGTGCATGAGCCATGGTTGAAACAGTTGACACTCAAGAGTTGTGTTTACTTTAACTGTTCTTATTTACTTGGCAAGATAGTATAAAGTGATTACACTAGTCACGAAATTGTCATGCATGTAGGAGTGAAGTTCAACACAAAGGTTCATGAACATGACTGTAATTTAATCAATGCCAAAGATAGTCAGGCAATTATGACTCAGTGGACATTATAAATGCAGTAAACAATATCATAAACATCCTGGTAATATTGTGTCATGTGGAGAAATACACATTAGCATTCTTTAAAATCACTACGAACAAAGCTACTTCCTTAAATCAAATTAGACTACACAGTATGAGGGTTCGTTCAAAATTACCTTCAAGATTTATTAGCCAAATGTAAAAGGTTTACAAGGCTTTGTCAAGTAAATGAATTGAACAAAATAATTTTAGTCACACAAATGTACTTAATTTCTAGGTTATAAATTTATATTAAAAATTAATACATTGGAATAATTTACTGAATATCTTATAATTTAATCCCCTCTGTCTTTTATACTTTTTGTAAAAGGCATTTTCTACTAGAAAAGATTTTATCCTTCTTAGCATAAATTTATTATTTGTTATATTTTGCAATGTATCAGGTAAGTGATTGTATAGGTCCTTGTTGCCTAAAGAACCTCTAAACGATTTTTTAAAATAGTTTTTATTATTTCTTGTATAATGATGCATATTTTGATTTTTATCCCCTTTATAATTTTATTATTACAAATTTAATATTTTCATAGATATATAAGCAGGGCAGTGTATTTTCAATTTTTTAAATATACTTCTGCAAGATTTTACCTCTGGTATTTTCTCTATAACCCTAAGTGGTTTTTTTTAAGTCTAAATAATCTTAGTATTTTTATTTTGGCAGTCGAACCCCACAGAATACCACCATAGTCTACAAACATAATAAATGTTTTGATTAGAAAGGTCTGTTGGACATGCTTTATTGGTATCTTATGTTTTAAGATACGTCTTTGTGTACTATAGCCAAAAAAAAAGGGAAACATTATATTCTTTGGATTAAAAAAAGGTAGTTGGTTTTCAGACCATGAAAATGTACCTCTTATACATATGTAAAAAAATGGGCCGTGACCAGTACCATCCAGAAAATTTCAGAAAAACTAATAAGCGTTTCATTTGTTTTAATGTTATGTTTTAGTTTAATACACACCAAGAATACAACCGTCACTGATGAGTAGCTTTAGTGTTAGGAATTAGAACTTCATAGGTTCGCATCCTGCCTAAGTGTAAATACTTTTAAAATTTTTTTTAACAATTAAAATCAATTGGGAAAGAATACAGATAGCTTCTCTTTGAACATTACTAATATTATTATTATTGTATATATTTTATTTATTTAGTATGATACAGTTTGATACCAGGTATGCTGTGGTGCAGTTGGTTAAGGCACTGCACTACAAACCAGAAGGAAGCAGGTTTCATAACTATAAATAACTGGGATTCTTCAATTGGCATAATCCTTTTGGTGGCACTATGGCCATAGGATCAACTCAGATTCTAACAGAAATGAGTACCAGGAGCAATCCTGGGGGTAAAAGCAGACAGTGCCTAAGGCCGACAACCTTACCACCTTCATGAGATGAATGTCTAGAAGTCTGTGAGCCTCAAACTCCTAGACCTAAGGGCCTTCACGACCTCTATAGGGACCACTTTACTTAATTTTACTTTTTATACTTTGATATCTTTACAAGTTTAAGGTATTAATCCCAGTCACAAAAAAATGTGAAATTAACTTTTTTTTTTTTTTTAGAAATTCTATTACAGCCCTCATTCTTTGGTCTGCTAATAAAGAAACTGAAACCTAAGTCAAAGTGAACTTTAACAATTTACCTTCAAGAAGTGGCTCATTTTTTCTATATTTGAGTGTACAAAGATTTTATGACACTTGCAATATTTATAACTAAACACAGAATTTTGGATTATTCTTACCCATTTCCTTCGTTTTAACTAGAAAAGTTGAGTTCTCTGTTATTTTCATTTTTCAAATAAAGATAAACTGCATTCTTTCACATAATGATGCAATTATTTGGCCTTTTTTGACAAGACAATATAACTCCTGCTCAAAAAAAGAAAGAGAAAAACTCTCTGCAAGCCAAATAAATGGTAAATACAATCAATCCCCTACATTTTAACAAAATCAGTACCTACAATTAAATAATTGATTCAAGTGCAGTAATGACCCGCTAATCCAGACTGGATGGGACCGGACCCTGTCCAGATCACTGAAAGTTCGGATTAAATGGAATTTGTCTTAAAATGCACATACTGTACTGTAACACAAGTTTTAGACATGGGTAAAACTATAAAATTCCATTTATTTTTCTTCATAAATATAACTTTTCCTAAAACTTAATTTTAGTTTTAATACTTCTGTATGCATAGACCTAGGTTCCTAAGAACTGCTGTAGGATTAATAAAACAAAACTCAATTTAAATTAAAATTCAAAATTTATTTTTTAAACCCCATCTGGATTAATCAATGTCCAGACAAGCGGGGTCCAGATTAGTGGGACTCTGATGTAGCTGTTAATAATGCATGCTGTTATTGATGGCAGTCTTAAACAAGTATAGAATTTGTATTACATGAATTTTACAAATTTCAGTGACCTGTGTGTATTGGGTTGTAAACATAATACTGTACATCTAACTGGTATTCTGAAAACAACTTTGTCTTCAGCACAAGGAGAGTTAACTTTACTGTGTGACAGGATAGAATAAAAAACCTAAAGAAAGTATCTAGACTCTTGAAGTTCACATCAATCTAGTCAAGGTGAAGAAGGTATAACTTTTAAATTTTTCATTTGAAAAGTTCAGTACTTCCTTGATTAATTTTTCATTTGAAAGAGTAGTGATGCTGAAGTTAATTTTTAATTTCAAAAGTACTAGTCTATTTATGGTCATTTCTCTTCACTCATGTCTACTAATTGCAACATTAAATATTAATATGAAAATTGCTAGTAATTTAGTTTACTCTTTTTAATTCTGTCTCGGTCTACTTCCCAGTTTCATTCTGGGCTTAGAAAATGTCACTCCAAAATGTTGGAAGAACTTGTCATGTTCATAAATCTATCCTTCCTATTTCTATGGCTACAAGTCCCGACAACTCATTTCTGGACTCAACTGGTAAGTAGTGAGTTAAGTACATTTTTTAATATTCAATTTTGTTTGCCAGTTATGAGTAAAAAAAACTAGCATAAAACGTGATTTTTTGCACTATCAAAGTATCAGTTTTCAGTAAAATATTTCAATTGCAAAATTGCCGATCACTTAAATTTTCTTAGCCGGTTATGATGGATTCATTTGTTTATAATGCTATGGATGCAGAAATGTAATTCAAGACAGATGGATGAAAAACGCATAATAGTACATAGATTGTGTCAGTGATATTCTTACATGAAAGAACAAATATATAACAAATCATTTAGGTTCAGGCCTTACCTTGTTCAGCTTATGCATCATGGCGTACAGACTTGCAACTTGACCAATATCGTTACTTATGGTGAACAATAAACTCCGAGCCAAATCAGCTTCTGAAAAGTGACTATCTGCAAACATAAAACAAAGTACATTCCAGCCTGCTTCTAAAGAAGACATACACCAAGTGTTTTCAAGATTATTTCTAATTGCATTAGAATTAAACCAATAAAGAAGATGATATTATTCCTGCTGCAAATTTTTATCTACTTTTTCACAATCTGCTACATCTCAAACTCAGTAATCGATCTACTGTGATCTATCTGTTCTATTAAAAATCATCTTATAAATGCGCAAAACTCATGGCTTCACTTCATTTCCTTTGCTGCTAGAGCTTAAAAGGGCCTATCGTGGCCTCAGTCGCATACTTGACGAGACAAAATGACAGGCCTAGGCAAGCCTGAGATCAGTGGTCTTCAAAACAAAACTGTTGAATCAAAATAAAAATAAAATAAACATAAACTAATATCCATTTCAAGGAGGTTGGTCATTCTAGATCCTTCAACACTTTACTTTAACAGAAAAATTTTCAGATTTTTGGAACAAATACGAAGTTCCTCATTACCTACTGTACCAAAGAAAACTACGTATCTTAACAAATGTGGGATGGTGAGAGGTTGAAGAGAGCATACAAAGAACACATAAGAAGAAAAACTTCTCCCATCATAATTCACTCCTACTGCCACATCATTTCAGGCGGGGGGGGTTACCTTCATGGTCTTGGATGTGTTTGAACATCTGTTAAAATACAGGAAAAGAAAGAAACCTGTATTTCTTTGTTTTCTTAAAAAAAATCATGGCCCAAGATAATTAGGAACATTTGGAAAATTTTTTAAACTATTGATCGGTCAAAAAATAAAATTTTTTGGGACTGGCATTTAAAAAAATTGTTAAAAGAATTTAGACGGCCACAGCAAGAGAACTTGGACATATATTTCCAAACAGTGGATATAGTTTTAATCAGAAATATCTTGAACCATTCAAGAGAGAGAGAGAGAGAGAGTGCTTTAATATTTTGCCGAAAATCACAAATGAGAAATGACTCAATCTTTGGTGGCCTATTATCTCATGCCAGGAATTTTTTTGAACCAAACAAAAAAAAATACGGGTTTTCTTATTTTTCTGAATTTTAATGTATGTTTAATTCAAAAACATCTGAGACTATGAGAGTAAGATTTTTGCTTCGTTTGCCTGAATTGGTATGGACCATGCCAAATATAGTGAATTTTCAGGGGTATTGTCGATGTTATTCTTACAATATAATTTTCACTGCTATTGACTTATAAATGTGTAACCTAAGAAAATTGTATAAAAGGCAGATATATAAGTTTAAAAAAAGAAATGCTTAATGCAAAATTTGAGGATTTTGTTATTCATGGTATCCAGTTATTCCAATCAAATTTTTCTAATTGATTTCAAACTTAGAACCCACTGAGGGTTTCATTACTTGATGATTCCTTATATTAATATATAAATTTTGATCTGAAAATTATTAAATTACCATATTTTTCAGACTATAAGATGCTCCAGAACATAAGACGTATCTTGATTTAAGGATGGAAATTTAGGGGAATAAATTAATGCGATTCGAAACAAACCATTTTTAAAGGGAATAATATACTTCAATGCAAGTAAATCACAACTTTTACTATGGAATCAATGCAAATCGCTGTCAGTGCTCAATGTCAGGCTGTTTAAAGAGGTCGTTGCCTTCATTTAGACTACTACTTTTGTATGAAAGAATCCAACATTCCTTTCTTTTCGTATTGTATACCTGGCTTCCTGCTACCCTCATTTTACGATTGTGACAATTTCATTGATGTACAGTCTGTGCCATAATTTGCAACTAACTTATCCCTATACAACATCTTGTTTATGATTATATTATTACCGGTGATATTTGGGCTTACCATAACTTTAATTTTATTTTCTTTTTGGTGTACTTCGGACCACGACACACACCCAACATTAAAGCCTCTGTTTTTAAGGTAAAAAAATGCATGAAATGGTCTGAAAAATATGGTAATTTTAACATTTATTTGCATAGTTTATTTTAATTATATTGTTCAAAAACGAATTATAATTATAATTTTGAAGAATTCAAAGCACAATTTGTAGCAGGAATAATGCCTTCATAATTAATCTTTTGTTCACTAAAAAATTTGTGGCACTACATCCCTGAAGGAACTAGGCCTACCATCTGACTGCTGAGTCATCTACCATAGGCAGATGGCAAGATTGGGGGCATGTGGTCAGCATGCCGACACCCTCGGGTGTTGATGGTTTCTTTGACCGAGCTGCTGCTTTTCAATCAAGTAGCTCCTCAATTTGTATCAAAAGGCTTAGTGGCTGCTTTTTATGGACATAAAAATATAAATTAAAACCTCACCTGCATTGTAGTTACGATCCTTATGGCAGTGCATGGCTTTCCCAAAAGAAGAAGCAATCAAGTCAGCAGGTAATCCTAATGTTTTGTAGTCTCCACCATAAATATCTTTGACAAGCATATCTACATTGCGATGATCGCCTTTTTCTGCTAATTCCAGTAACTCATCAAATCCCTGTTTAAGCCAACAGAAAACAATCAAGAGTCATTAAATGCTAGTGTGTGTATAAAGGAAAGACTACAAGTCTTATAGAAAAAAAAACCACAGGACCAAAGTTCCTTACCTTACTAGAAGTGTGGCAACGAACCTCCGGGTTACATAAAGTAGATAATATTTTTTTAACTTGCTTAGGAATTGCCATTGAGAAGTAAGTAAGTATAATGATAGTTACACTTAATTTTGTGGTCTACATAAGGGATAAAGGGCAAGAAAAAGATTGTGTTTGTCATACGTTAGGACTTCTTTCACTAGGAACAGGATTAAAGTATTTGAAGTTGCTTACAGACAATTGTTTTGGATCTTGAGAAGAGTCGAATATAAAAACATTTTTAACTCCACTTACTCTACTGGAGGTTGATTCCCAGCCGATGATGGGAGTAACACTCTCGAAACTAGTCCAGTTTTATAAATTGACGGCTTAAGTGGAGTTAAAATATTTTTTTTTCAGACTCTTCTCAAGATTCAGTATGCTCCAGTGTTTACATCACTTCATTTTAATTTGTTTTAATTGTTCTGGAATTTACAGTTTTGGTGCCAGCTGACAACACATGAAGAAGTTGATAATGATGCTAAATTTGGAATGGTACTATCCAGATAAAGATAGAAAAACACTGGAGTATATCTCCATGACCCACGAAAGCAAGAGGAATTAATTATTATTTATTATCTCTTTAGACTTGAAGCTTTCCTGGCATTGGATACGTATTACAGCTTCTTGGGATACCAGCCAGGTGAGAAGGTTAAGACTGAGCCATCTTCTGAGAAGAAGTGAGTTAGGATGGTAAATGGAGTTTCTAGTACATCTGTGACAAGAGTTGATGGAGGGTAGCCAATCACAAATGGAAAAATCTTGTGACGAAATACGATGTCCTATCGGTTGGAATAGATGACCAAATTCATTGACTTTGAAATTGTTGGACGTATTATAAACATTTTTAATTAATTAATTTTGCATTTATGATGACCTTCATATCCTGTACTTTCCACCTAATACGAGTATAATAAGTGTAATTAAATCATGGAGGATGAAATGGGCTGGATAAAATGTGCGCATGGGGGAGAAAAGACATATCTATGAGGGTGGATCAAAAAATATTGCACAATAATTTTATTACAAGAAGTTTAATAGAAACAATTACAAACAAATGCACACATGAAGGGACATCTTTTGTTTATTTTTCTACATAGTCATTAAGTTTCTCAACACATTTCTCCCATCGTGATACCAGTTTCAAAATACCCTGTTCATAGAAGTCCGTTTGGTTGGAATATAGCCATCTGTGGACTGCTGTTTTCACTTCTGCATCTGATGTAAAGAGTTTATTGGCCAGATAAAGATAGGAACTAAAGAAATGAAAGGTTATCACGGCCATCTTCGAAGAATGCACAGCACCTGGAGACAATGCTACGGTCCATAGAGTTGTCCCCATACACACCACATATGTCCCTGTGAATTTCACTTGGATTATGCCCTTTGGCCCATAAAAAATCGCACTACACCTCACTGAAGAAATTCCTGGCTGGTAAATGCTTTGCATCAGATGCAGAAGTGAAAACAGCAGTCTGCAGATGGCTATACTTAAATCGAACAGACTTCTGTGAACAGGGTATTTTGAAACTAGTATCACGATGGGAAAATTGTGATGAGAAACTTGGCGACTATACAGAAAAATAGACACAAGATGTCCCTTCATGTGTGCATTTGTTTGTAATTGTACCTATTAAACTTTTTGTAAAAAAATTATTGTGCAATACTTTTTGATCCACCCTCGTAAAAAATAATTGACTCTGAGACCTGAAGGGAAAAGACCACTTGGAAATGGTAGACATAGGTGAGAGGACAACATTACAAAGATTAAGGGAAGTAGGATTTGAAGGGATGATTGGAGTTAGCACAAAATAGTGTTGAATAGCAGAAGTATGGCAGTGAATCTCAGGGTTCCATAAAATAAATCATATTCCTTTAGTTTGCTTAGTAATTGTCAAGTACCATTGAGTAAGTATTTTATATTAACATTATTTATCAGTACATGAGTGTTTCCCTCCTCCACTCCCATGTGATTACTTCTAGGGTCACATTTTGATTATATTAGGCTTATGTATTGCAAAATATTACAAGTGAAATGAAAATACATTAGAAAAGTTACCTCTGATTATATTTCATGCAATTTTCAAAAATACTTCATACCTTGGCTTTTGTGATTAAAGAACCTAGACCCCAGAAGGTTCCACCACCTGTTGCAGTCCCTCCTATTCTCTCATACGAGTCCTCAGATTCAACCTAAGATAAGATAAGATAACACACTTGATTAATGAGAATGCACATTAATGTTTGATTAACAGCGAAAATAGCTCTACTTTGCCTACTTTTTTCTGTTTTCCTCAATTCTGTAAAAACACACTTCCCACATAAGTATTCAAATATACTATCACGACTCGTCCTTCCTATACAGCGGACCGACTCTTTTAGCTGATTTCAGAAACTTGTGATACGTAAATATTAAATGTAAAAGATGTAACGGAAACGTTTATTTTCACAAGCAATGCAAATTATGTGATATTATTTCTAAATTCAAGCAATCTATAGACACTAGAACAAATTTAAATACATTCCCTGCTATCCTGTAAATACTGCTAAGCATGCGCAGTGGCTCATATCGGCAATTTAAGTATTTTAGTCGATCCGCATTTTTTTCCCCTACCTGTACATTCAATCAGAGTACAACATTTACACAAAACAATCACAGTCCTTTTCAAGAAAACTGCACAATGAAATTTGTTTTGTTAAAGTGGTGGAGTAATAGAGAATGGTTACATACTTTACATCACTTAATTAGGAAATCCTTCATCCAAATATAAAATTTTGTTTTAATCTGATTTTTTGTTTTTGAGCTATGCTGATCACAGCACATAGCCATGTTTCCAAAAACAGCATCATATGGCACCTCAAAATGTGCATTAATTCAGAAAATACAAAATAAAATTTCAGGGTTGAACTTAATTCTTTATCGAGAGAAGTAGAGGCAAGCAGAGAAGGTAAAAATAATATATTACTTTGAATTACCTTCATAATGCTGACTCCAGATCCAATGTTGACTAGTAGGTAAGGAAAAATATTAGGATCGGCAGTTTGAAATTTGTACTCTGGATTTCCATGACGTTGATAAACAAATGCTTCATCAGAGATATTTTTTAATAAGAAATTGCACCCTTTAATAAGGCAGCTCATCTCATCCTCTTTGTCTACTCTGAAACAGAGAACAAAACAAATAATTTATTCATGAAGGGAAAACGAGTTTGAGTTATCACTGTTTCAAAAATTAATTTATTTTAGCTGGCAGATTTAAGACCACTGCCTAAAATTTCAATGGATCAAGAGTAGCCTACAAAGAGAAAGAAAACTGTGATATGATATTTAATTTGCATACTGGCCTAAATAACATTTCTAATACTGTTCTCCAAAGCAAAGAACTTCCCTGTGAGGAATTCAAGGAATGTGACCGTTGCGCGCGCAAGCATGCCGGCGACCAATAAGAATCTTCCTAGCCACCTGTGATGGTACCCCTCACCTCCACCTTCTCCACCGGAGCAATACATCACCTCTTGTCCCTCTGATCAGCAGTGCATCCCGCAGGGAAGTACTCTGCTTTGGACTACAGTACTAGTAATTCTGTGAACAGTAGACCTCATGTCTAAAAATTCTAAGATCTACTCTTCATCACAGTCTTTAAAGATTAGCCCATGTCATTCATTGAGAAGACATCATTTTTTTTGGCTAGAACCATCGAAAGAAGTTGAACATTACATGAATCAGAACCATTAAAACGGCCACAATCTTGAAACAATAAAAAAATAAAAATCCCTATACATACATTGTTTGTGCATAGTAAAAAAGCGCAGTTAAGTGTAAGTTTCACTTCACTGTATTCAATTTCATTATAGAGTTGATACAATATTTTTGAGCTGCTTCATAACAATAAGTCAAGGACACATATATAGGTACAATAAATTATATTCTTCTGATTTTTTAAAGGGAGGGGATGAGTCATGATGGCCACAATGACATTACCTCTTCCATTGAGAACTCAGAAAATTAATTTTTTGTTTCCAAGCATCATTCTAGTGCATGCTTGGATAACAAGACTACAAAAAATTGTTGAATTTTATGTAGACCAATTTAAAAATATTCACTCAGCATGGTTGACTGCTTATCAAGCAGCTGAAGTATTAGCTAGCCTACATGAAAAACTGGCAACTTCTGTAAACATCGACCTCATAAATGACCTCTCTTGGAAGTCTGTAATTTATTAATATGTCTGGGAAAAGCAGGAAATATTTTCTCATGTACTGTACTGGTGTCTATGACTTTAGCCCTGAAGGAGTGTGCGCTAGAGGTGAAGAATTATGACAAAAAAATTACAATAGTTTTTTAGACACTTTTCTTCCTCTTTCACAAAATGACATCACCTTATTTGTTCAATGATTAAGACATCTACCAACTTTCTGACAAGTTCCATGTTCTGGACCAGTTTTATCTCTACATTTGCTAAACAGTAACTTTAAAGCTGATTTTCTTTTGAACATACCTTCACTTTCATGTCTAAAATTTGATCTAGCAGTTAAATTTAATTTTACATTATTACATTCTCTACAGGTACCATGTAGTAAGCCATGGTTCAGTTAACTGAGGCACTGCAGCTACAAACTGGAAGGTTGCTGGTTTGGTCCCTGATGAGGTCAATGGGATTCTTCAATTGGCTAATCGTTCTGGTAGCACCTCATCCTCCAGAAATACTGAGTGGCTTACCCCCCCCCCCCAACAAAAATAATTCTGAAGTACGAGGTACATTTAGGGAAAGAACAACCACTATTTATCATCTGTATGAAGGTTCTAAGTTAACAGACAAATTCTGAGTTGAAACTTTCCAAATATCTAACATTTTTATTAAATATTCCACTGTTTGGATTAAAGTGTACAAAATATCATTATGACCGCCAGATAATCCAGGATAGAGGTGAAAGAATTCTCAGTGTCCAGCAACAGATGGTTCATGAAGCCGAATGTGAGATGAGGCTGAAAAGATGGGGATACAACCCTCATATTTCCAACATAAAAACTAAAAATCTATTTCTAATCTCTATAGACCTATCATATTTTACTCTATTTTCAACCTGTTTTCAGACTAAAATAATACTTACGAGAGCCCCAGTTTCTGTTGCAGGAGTTCAGTATATTTGTAAGCTCCTCCCCCTGTTGCTTTAATCACCTTGCCTATCATTTTGTCCCGAGAATCAACCAAATTTCCTTGAATGAAGTCCAAACAACTCTCAATATACTTTGTTTCAAACTTGATGAAATGCAACCTAGCTCCTTCTGAGACCTCATAAACACGATGATCCTAAAACAGAAATAGGTTGAATGGTTGAATGGCTGGCTATTTTTATTCCATATATACAAAAGCACATAAAACTGAAAGAAATAGTCTACTCTAGCAAACCTCATTGGGTGACTGTGAAAGTTTTCCATCTTCCTTCTCTACTTCATAAAACACTCGACGATGTGAAACTGTTGAGTAATATGCAATCTTCGTTAGAGATCCTCCTGTAATAAAAATAAAATGTTTGTTCAATTTTAAAAATTAACAATGCCTAAAGTCCACAGATTGTGCTCTACAGAGAAATAAATAGATCTACCGGTACATCTTTATTAAAAAGTGAACGAAGCAAAGTAAAACAGCAAAATGAAGTAATGCCATGAAAACCTTTAAAGTACATTTTGTAAAGCATAACCTACTGTAGAAATTGGCCAATCACAGAACATGCAGCAGGCAGATAGCCAGTAGCCTACAATGAACAACATTGGTGTTCCCAGTACGCTGCCAAACCAGCAGTAAAATAAACACTTTGCACACAACTACTCTCAGATTTTTTCTATCTCCATGGACAGTGTCCTAACCCCCTCTAACCACCCCAAATTTCCCTCTGGCCATCAGAGCGTCCAGTCGGCTGGTTTAACCATTATTCATTATAGGCTAACTTTCAGCATGGGGAAATTCCAAAGAGTTATGATTTTAAATTTTTTACCCCTGGAAAAAAGCTTTGGATTTTCACTAATGTTTCCATACGAGCTAGAAAGTTAAAATTGGACCCACTTATAGATTTTAGCCTGGAACTGACATTACACCTAGTGTTTACGAACGTCAAGATGAGTTAGAAACTTGAAATGTGGCAAACTGGCTTTTAACCTGGAACTGAGGGGAAAATTCCAGGAAGTTAATAAATTATTTTTTCCAAAAAAATAAGCAAAGTCTTTGCAGACATTTTTTAAAAATATTTATTGTAGCTGAACAGTAAGTTTACACCAACTTTATCTATAACTAGCTGAAAAGGCCCGGCATCGCCCGGGCTTTGTATTTTTTAATTTGAAATTAACTTATGAAGGACTTTATGTATGTAGAACTTGAAATGAAGAAAAAGATTTATCACACTCAAACTATTCCATCAGAAAACGCTGGATATAGCTTTTTATGGCTCATAGAGGATGTGGAATGCTGCATTCCGTTGCTTCTACACATCATGCTTGAGAGGGGTTGAAATAAGAAGAAACACAAATTACATAAGATTGTACTGACTTGACGGAAAATTGTATTTATTATTCTCATGTTACTATACAATCGTTTCGGAGCTGAAATAAAAGAGAAATGCAGTATCACTTTCATACTTTCCTCCCCTAGAACCCGGGACATAATATACTGCGAGCATAGGACTCAAAATGTTCCATCCCATGCTTAGGGCCTATGATAAACATCCCTATTTCTCAACTAATACAAAGCCTACAGGTATGGATAACTTATCAGCGGAAAGGATTATTTACAGACTTTTGATATAGCATACTCACACACTTAAGTTGTCCCTCTACATCAAAATGTGAAGTGAGAAAATATTTCTTATGTCGAGGGTAGAGAAAGTTATGTGATTACATCACACTGTGCTTTATTTTCGTGTAATTCATTTTTCAGTAATTATTTTCGCCAATATATTACATCGATGGAATCATAAATCGTTAAAAGTCCAGCATTAGGCTATATAGTTGCCAAGGCCCTATGTAATCACAGTAAACAATTCACTGTTGTCATGTGAACTGAACAGCATTTCATTGTTTTCAGTATAATATTCTCAGAAATTATATAATTTTCAAGGGAAGGAGTATTTTGTTTGAATTTTAATGTTGACCGCTATACTTCCCGGGCTTAACTGGGTATGTGTGCAAAATTCCGTGTAAATTGGTAAAGAAATGTAGATTTGTATAAGGAACAAACATACATACCCACAAACACACATTCGACTTTATATATTAGATAAAGCATTAATTCATAAGAAAGCTATTCCCAAGAACCTCACTGAGCCCTGAACAAGCGAAGTGAGTAATTCTTAGACTTAGAAGTCACATTAAGTACATCCATTGTTACAGAGATCGGCTGGAATCTGAAAGCTTCGCGACCATTAAAATTCGAACATGCCATTGGCATGTGTGGAGTGCTAAAGTACACAGTGAAAATATAGTCCATGGCTCCACATGCTTTAGTTAACTACGTGGATACTAGTGTGATACCGTCAATGTTTTCAACTCAGCTTGTTTCACTTGAATTCAAATTCCTGCCGCCTCAGTCTGTGATGTTGTCCATGCTTTCAGTTTGAGGGCGAGCTCTGTAGGCCTAGATACATACTTATAATGCACAAGCAAAATTTGTAATGCAAGAGAACTAGTCTTTTAATATATATCGGAAATTCCTATTACAACCTAGCCTATGGCCTTCCGGTATATAAGTGAAAAGAACAGGACTATAGCTAACATAGAGAAGGGCAAGAAATTGGAGACAAGAGTTAACAGTTCCTGTGATAGGATAAATGCCTCTAGGCTACAGCCTACTCAGCCTCAGGCATTAATCTAGGGTTGTTAATGTTCAGAGCTCGGGGTACAACATGTAAAATAAAGAAGGCCTACTGTTCACCAATTAATAAGTGGAATATGTGAAAAAAAAAAAAATAAAGAAGTGAGAAATGAAATCTACTCCATACAGATGTTATTACATTTTTTCAACAAACATTCTAATCTTAAAATTTACCCCCAAGGGCTCTTCTCAGGGGCAAGAATGGAACAGCTGATTGAAATAGCAGAAAGCACATTCTCTCTCCTTGAAAAATCATGGTTCGGATTAAGGACCAATCTGCAAAATAGTCAAATAAGACAACTAATAAAGAAATGACATCCAAATGATCCTAATTTGATCATTAAACAGTTTTCCGGTAATCCTGATAGTTTTCTTCCTATTAATGAGTTTATGTCATTATATTCCTGATATATCCTGATGTTCCTGAGTAACACGGCACGACAAAATGTGTTACACGTCACCGACTTTCTAATTTGGCTATACGTACGTAAACTAATATCAGCTGCAAGCAAAGCATGTTGAGGTTAAAGGACACAAAATACAAAACTCATACAGCTGTACTTACAAATGCTTCTGCATTATTACCTATGTCAATTGCGAATCTTTTGGCATTTTTCAAATTACCAAAAACCTCCACCGTATCAGGTAATTTGATACTTTTGGGATGACTCTTTGTATCCATTCCTTTCGGTACAAATCAATTAAACATGTAACGAGCATAACACTTACGCCGATTATACGGCTTTGAAGGGCATGAAGATACGCTCTGTCAATTAGATAAGGAGAACAAAAGCACCATTTATCTCGGAGCATTAAAAGAAATAAATCACATTACAGCATTTTGCACAAGGCTCTAACTAAATATTTACATTAATTCCCTGTTACACTCCTGCAAGTTTAGCATGTGATAAACAGATGACGGACGAAACATCAACCAATCAGAATTGTGCAAACTTGGCCATAAAATTTGGCGATAAGGCGCGAAATACAAATCGTTTATAGTGCACACCAAATTTTTAAATTACGGTATTAGCTGTTAAAGAATGCAAAATATGTTATACTGTAATAAAGGAACTTTTTACGTAAAACACCTACCATATTAGTACCCGCCAATTCGAAATCTTATGTGCTATATTAAGAATAAGATAAACCTGCGGATGGTACTGATAAGTCTCCATGAGGATGAAATCTTACGATCCCACTCAATAAATGTTTACCCTACAGTTATTATAATAAAAAAAAGTTAAAATACATTTTTTTTTTTTTTTAATTTTGAGCAGTTAGTGCTAGTTTCTACTTGTGTGGAAAAGGAAGACTGAATTCTCTCATAAGTCGCACATTAGGTAAAAAAAATACGATAGCATGACTGGTGAGTGCTTAGTGACAAGAGACAATGCACGCATGAACAAACATTCAGCTGTATAAACATAAAGGGTCCTGGTTCCTTTTGGGTTTAATCACAGTCACATCAGAGCAATGGATATGTAATCTATGGAGAAGAATGTCACGTGCATTTCATCTAAGTTTTAACAAAACAGATAATGCTATTTTTAAAATCAGTTGCCTGAAATAAGAACTGAAAAGTTATTTAAAGTTGTTACTAACACAAAACCAAAATTTTTCACCAATCTGACAGAAATTCAGCTGTAGAAAAGGAGTCATAACATGAAAAATAGAATTAAAATAAAAACCTCAAGAAAACTGGATATACAATATTAATATTATAAGATGATACTTTCCCAGAATAAAGCATATGAAACAAACCAACCAATCAACGAAATGCAAAGAAAGAAACACTTTTTAATAAATATAAATACTGTTAATATAATTTGTATTTGTAAAATAATTTGACAACCATCTCTGCCCTTCTGTCATTCTCAGTGGATCTTCCTGCAAGACGAAATTCAAATAGATGTTGTTGGCCTGGATAGTGATGTGCACGGTGTTCTGGGACAGAATTCACCCTCTCACCTCTGGTTAGGAAGTCGATGTGGATGATGCCCGTCTGTCCCAGAACACCGTGCACGTCACTTTCCATGCCGACAATGTCTGCTTGAATTTAGTCTAAGGCTCTTTTCACACTGGGTCACTAGTGACCGTCACCGGCGAAGAAGCATTGGTTTAAATGGGAGTATTTCCAATGGGTCACTGCGGTGACCCACCCAAACACAAGTGACGTGCAGTGTTTCCTCCGAACACTTGTGACGGTCACCGGTGACTGTCACTGGTGAAGAAGCATTGGTTTAAATGGGAACATTCACACTGGGTCACTTGTGACGGTCACTGCATTTATGATTGCCAACAATGCAAGTTGTATATACATAATTCAGTAGTTGTATAATTGAGCTCAGCGAAACTATTTATCCAGCTAAGAGTTTAAATTTGATTAATACTGAAGATTTCATAAGTGAGGTGGAATGTCGACTTGACATTTGGGATGTCAAAAGCGATTACAAATTGTTTTATCATATATTTACTATTGGCAATACTAGCGGTGACCGTCACAAGTGGCCCAGGTGTGAAAAGAGCCAAACACCGGTGATGGTCACAGACGGTCACCGTGACTGTCACAAGTGACCTAGTGTGAAAAGAGCCTAAGAATGACAGAGAGGCAGAGATGGTTGTCACACAGTGGTCAAATCACAGGTGGAAGACATCTACAACACAGGTATTTAAAAGCTGAGCTCAATTCCAGCAGCTAATATGTTGAAAAATAGCTAACACTTAATGTATCTGTTGCAATTAATATTTCCATGAAATTAGGTTTTGTTTCTGTAAACCACTCAAGGGAAACTTACTTTATGAATGAGCCTCGTATATACATGTGACTGTCACAAGTGACCTAGTGTGAAAAGAGCCTAAGAATGACAGAGAGGCAGAGATGGTTGTCACACAGTGGTCAAATCACAGGTGGAAGACATCTACAACACAGGTATTTAAAAGCTGAGCTCAATTCCAGCAGCTAATATGTTGAAAAATAGCTAACACTTAATGTATCTGTTGCAATTAATATTTCCATGAAATTAGGTTTTGTTTCTGTAAACCACTCAAGGGAAACTTACTTTATGAATGAGCCTCGTATATACATGTGAATTTCATAAACATACTGACTGTGTACCATTTTTGTACAGTTCCAGTTATAGAGTACCGGTACTTACCTTTCAAATCTCAACTGCCTGACCCTGGGAATCCATTATCCCAATGACGTGATGGTGCAAGGGCTATCTTGAACATGATGCCTCCTTGTCAAGTTTCCTTAGCTTGTAGGCTGTGGTCCAGTGGGGTTTAATATTCCTGAAGTTTCGCTGGTAACTGCATCTGGCATCTTTAAGGAGTCCTTAATCTTCAGGCACCACAAAATGTAGCATCACCAACAGACTGAAGGAATATAACACAGTCGCCTGGAGCAGGTAGAGAAGTCTACGGTAGCTGAACATTTCTTCCTGCATGGTCAAACATACTTTACAAGAACACGTATGTTCTTATAACCACATTGTCCCTCTACGCATCCTTCCAACAGGAGGCCATTGAAATCTACAAATGTATCAATAGTTTCAACTGCGAAGATGATCCAGAAAGGGTCAATAAAGAATGGATCCTCAACCTGGAAAACACCACAGGCATGATACCAACAGCCAATCAGGAGAAGTTATGGCACATCAACCAATCAGAGCGCACTGTAGTGGATATAAATATGGGTGATACTGAGGCCTCCCACTATTCACTGCCAATTGTTGAAGACAGAGGATGCTTGAAGATGTGGATGTAAATACCAGTGAAACATCAGGAATGTTAAACTCAACAGACTGCAGTCCATGACCACCATCATGAACACCTGTTATGCCACCTCAGAATTTCTTACAAGCCCAGAACATTTGTCAATCTCTTCTAGTGCCGGCTGTGAAAGTCTTTTAAGTGTAATAATACCTACTATTTACTTTCATTAAAATGCAACAGATGAGATAAATAGAGTTCAGCTAAATACCACTATTTTTCCCCATAGTCACCACCATTTTCCATCTATGAATAAGAGCCTGTATGCCATGCTAGTAAAAATCTGTACCAGCAAAGCCGACTCATTTTCTTATAGCTGTGGTCACTGCATCCTGGTCAGGAATCCAAATGACATGGCAGTCCTTGGAATGGAGTCAAGCAAATTCTCCAGCAAGAACGAGATTCAAGGCACAGTAGCAAATTGGGAGGTGCAAAGTCTTTTGGGATAGAAAGATTGTGATCTTTTTGGACATCCTGGAGCTCAAGATATGTCAATTTTGAGAAACTACAAGAAGACGCTAAGCTGAAAACCCAAATATTTTTCAGTCAGGGTGAGAAGAGTCAGAGGAGATGACAACCTTTTGCTTGATATTACGTGACAATCAAGCACATCACAAAATTTACCTGGATTGGCCTACATCCATCCACTTAGTCAGGATTTTCCGTCACAGTGGCTATAGAATCAGTCATTGCAAGACTTCATCTTCTGCTACAGACTGCAGTCCCTGACCACTATCATGAATATCTGTTTGGCCATCTCTAAATTTCCTGCATCATGCTGTCAATCACAAAGTTCTCACCATACACACGGCTCTTTCTATGGTGGGAGAGAGTCTTTACAAGCCCATAGCCAAGCTTTAACTGACTAGATGGGCTTGGCAATGGTTCTGGTAGTAGGGAAAGAAAAACCAATCATGTTGTGTTACGCCCCACTTCCTATCACTACTTGGGCCACATGGCAGTGCCACTGCAAGTTACAAAAAATACCCTAATAGAAGTAAAGATCTCGCACGAAATCTGTGCCGATGAGACCGTTACTCTCTAGAGAGAGACATGCTATTGTGCGAGAGAGAGAGGTAGCTTGAAAGAATATTTTTGTATTTTTAAAGCGAAATCGATATTATCTAACATAAACTAATCCTCATCCAAAGGCTCAATGTAACTCCATTGAGTAAAGTAGAATTATTATACACTGGAACCTCAGGAATCCAAACTAATCGGTGCTGACCTCTGTTTGGATTCAAGAAAATTTGGATTAACAGGGAAATTCGGTAAAATACTCTTGATATACCAAATGCAGAAGAGTATTCACTTTGGAAACTCTGTGAGAAAGATTATGGAAAGAGCTAGCAGCAATTCACACATTAGGCAAACAAGTTGAGAATAGCAACCTTGAGCTGGAGTAATTTACAGTTACTATGACAATGTGTGCTAAAAAAAACAGCCTACTGAATTAAAAGCGGCGGGGTTGGTTTTGTTTCTACTAATTAGAGTACTGTATTCAATTCTAAACACCAATTCAAATGTTCCTTTTAAGTTAGGAATGGACAATAGCTTGTTACTGATCCATAATTATTATTTTGCCTTCATTTTTAATAAAAAGTATTGTTTGGATTATCAAAAAATTTGAATTAATGGGGTTCAGATTATAGAGGTTCCACTGTATAAGTAATAAAAATTAAGTATTTTAATTACCTCTAAATTAACAACTGCAACAACCAAATAAAAATTCTTACTTTCAATCATGTAGCCATCAAAAATAACCTGCTTCGAAATAATGCCATAAAACTCCACAGCTTTGTATCCCATAAAGGTATATGGTCTTCAATCCAACTCCATGTCAACTACTCCTGTATTTTAACTTCACTGATAGGCAGCAGTATTGAGGTGCATGTGGTAACAGGAAGCCGCTGAAGGAATTCAGAAGAATCTTCTCATTTGGATCTGCTACTTCTTACTCATGTACGAGGGCAAGTCAATAAGTATCTGCACTTTTTGTTTAATCTTTTGTAGGTTGACTGTACCGCTCTGTGTTCGCGCATGTTGACATATTGTTCATTTATCTCCACTTGTGAAATGTTTTACCATGACTCCACTAGTGTTGTGCTGTAGCACATTAAACATGACTGCACCCCTCAGCGTTTGCACCAAAGAAGAACAGCATTCAGTGATCCGTTTTTGTCATCTGAAGGTGTACCAGGAGCTGAAATCCATTGAAGACTTTCCGCACTTACTCAATGTTGGCATCACTAGTGGATGTGCGTCCTGTTCTTTCCTCGTCCTTCACACTTTTCCAACCATTTGTGAACTTTTCAATCCATTTGTACACGCTTTGCTGTGATAAAACATTGCCTACTTATTGTGCAGAAAGTCTTCGATGGATTTCGGCTCCTTCAGACAACAAAAAACGGAACACTGCACACTATTTTTCTTTGGTACAAACGCTGAGGGGTGAAACAGTGCAACACCCAGTGGAGTCATAATGGTTAAACATTCCACAAGCGGAGACAAATGAACAAAATGTCAAAGTGCGCAAGCACACAACAGTACAGCCAACCTACACAGGATTAAACAAACAGTGCGGATACTTATTGACTTACCCTCGTAGCTCCACAATTATCTTCACAAGATTGAGTCCACCCTATTCCATACCTTCCTGCCTTAAAAGAATCACAGCAAGCACTGTTAGATCCATGGTCAGCAACACTATCAGACCAGGAAGTTGTCGTACTCCACAGCTGACCAGGCTGCGCTGTTATTGTGAATGCAGCACTATTTCTCCTCCAGGTAATGGTTTCAATCAAGCTGGATATAAAGCTGGCAACTAATACCACATAAAGAGTTAGTTTTTTTTAAAAACAAAAAGCTGATTGGAGGAGTACACAAATGAATAAATCTCAATCGTTAGGTCCTCTGCGTGATGCAATTTAAGTTGCATGCCACTTTTCTTATTGTACAAGAAAGAGTATTTTTTTCTTCACTCTGCTAGCAACTTTACAGTTTCCTTTGTTGCACTACTTGAGAAATGAGTAGCCCAAAGAAATGTTGCAGCGAGTGTTTTAAACAACCTAGCCAACTGGTGCAATTGTAGACACTTGCAACTTCAACCTGATCAGCTGTTGAATGTTATTCAGAGGACATGTTATCTGATAAAGTATTGTCCACACAGTATTTGTTATGCTATGATGATGATAATAGGGAGAAAAGGCTATGTTATAGTACTGTTAACCATACACTGGGACCAATTGTTCTATAAAAGATGTTCCATTAAACTAAACTCTGTGGTGCTACATCCCTGGAGGGACTTGGCCTACCACCCGACCACTGTGTCATCTACCATAGGCAGATGGCAGGATTGGGGGGCATGTGGTCAGCATGCCAACACCCACAGCCGTTAATGGTGGTTTTCATGACCGGAGCCACTAAGTTACTTCTCTATCAAGTAGCTCCTCAATTTGAATCACGAGGCTGAGTGCACCCCTGCCAGACCTCCCTACCTCAGAAAAATACAGAAAAGTACAAGAAACATGAGTGTATATTTTACTTTTTTCTGTACAACACAGGTTTGGAAGTTGGGTATATTTTGTGAAGTGAACTATACAAGTAAATACATCAATACAAAATTGCTAATAAGTATCAACATTTATAAAATATTCAACATTTAAGTTTCCATAAAATAAATAAAAACAATATGCTAACGTACCTTACTATACAATATACCAAGATGGCTTATTTCAGTACAAAATGTTAACCATGTACACACCAAATAAATAAATGCACTCTTTTATTTTCACACAGCAAGAACCTATCTTCCAAATCATATCTTCTTTATATATAAATGCACAAGATCTGGAACAAAAATGATCTGTTAAGAATGCACATTACCCGTACATATCATACACAATATAACCATAAGTTTTAAAAGTCACCAAGTAACAGTGATGTCTCCTATATTAATGGACTCTTGATTATCTAATTATATCAATATAATTGAAGTGTTTACTTTTATAATGGCCTAAGTGCCAAAACCATGATTTTTCAGCTGATAATTTTAAATGCATCTATGTAAACAGACCAATGCATTTCAGAAGAGTCCAAGGTCCAGGGAAAGCCATGTTATTAGCAATAAATTCCAAGATATAGCACTGGGGCTATCTCCAGCATGTCTTTCTGCGGGTCTATGTCTTGTTTTCTACACAATCATGATTTTGACACTTAGACCCTTATAAAAGTAAACGCTTCAATTATCATTACCTTTCTCACAGATTTAATCCAATTACACAATAAAGATGAATTAACAGTATTCTAGTAATCCATGTATAAAATTTATACATGCTTTTTTTTTTTTTTTAAAGATTTAAGAGGTACTCTCACTTTTGATTTGACGGAACCTTGCCAGACTTACCCATATATTTAGGGCCTGTATCACAACCTGCCGACAATTCCTCCCGATACGTGACTTCCAGATAGCTTAACTAGAAGATGTCTTGTAATACCACCGCTGAACTATCGGGAAGAACGCAGTAAAATTTTGTAAAATGGTCGTTAGCTGATTCAGCTAAGAGGTGTGTTTGTTGTAGTTCGGTAGGGGTCCGCTAGGTGTGGCAGCTCGGATTTGTATTTGTACAATTAAATTACACAAGAACATATCGTTTTAAGTGCATTAATCGATTTGTGCAATTATATCTCATTCATAAGTGAGCATAAAATGACATTTTTGTGTAAATTAAATCTTCCGGCATCAGTTCTAAAATTCAGGTGACTTTGAAGCTTCGGCGTGCTGCCACCTTGTTTCAACCAAGCTTGCCTAACTAGCAGTTGGAAATTTGTCAGCCACTCGATCCTCCTGCTAGCTTATCTAGAAGTTGTCTTGCCAGACAGATTTTGTCAGGAGATCATAATACGCAATTCTTGGCCAACTTCCAGATAGGTTCTCTATCTGGCAGATAAATATGATATCAGGTTGTCGTCATAAAGGCCCTTAGAATAAAAGTGCAATCACACACAGTATGCATAAGGTTATACGAATTTAAATCTTCTGAGGTGGATTCAGTTCATACACATCAATTCCACCCTTAAGCTGCAATTTAGTACAGTAAAAGCTCCTTATTCACGGGATATATATGTTCCATAAATATGCCGCGAATACAGAAACTGTGAATACGGAATGGTTATTTATATGGGATTATAGGGGATACGTTCCTAGGTGACAAAATAAAAAAAAAAAAACAAATATATACAGTACAGTAAAAAAATCAATTTAATTGAAGTTTTTGAACCAACCTTCCGATGCTTGAAATCCTCCACCTGTACATTCACCACTACAATTACCATCAGGTTCTTTAAAATGAGCGTAAAGATGCTTCGCCTTCTCCCGGACCACTCAGGGACACCCTTTTTTGGTTGCGGTCTTCGATCCATAATGACAACGCCACTTCCATTTTTGTAACGAATGTGAAAGACGAAACAATAAAACACGCAAAGCGGCTTTTACCATAGAACAGAACAGCAACATTTAAAAATATACTTTATTCATTGAGTAATAAGGATGCTTTCATTCTGTTTGTTTACATTCTCAAAAACACCGATCGCGGCGAAGGCAGCTTATGTCAAAGTCCTCGGCGATATCATTTAACAACAAAGGCAAAGTTGTAATAAGATCTACAGTACTGTATTTTACTTTTTTTATTAGTCCATTTGACGGCATTTACAAAGGATATTGGGTTGGATACCTATTGGAATCTTTTTATTATTATTAGATCCACGAGTAAAGAAATTTTTAGCTGCGAATATAGGAATTGGGTTGCATTTTTTTCATCCGCGAATAGTGAAAACGCGAATGAAGGAAGCACGAATAAGGAGCTTTTACTGTATATGATACTTTCACAGGGTTTCTTACATCTTTCACTAGAAGATGATAATTTAAAATGAAAAGTAGCTACATCTCTATTTTTGAGAGTTGGGGCCTGACAGATTTGCGACCAACCTTGGAACTACCACCTGATATTGCTGATCATCTGACATATATATAAGCGGAGTCATTTTCACAAGGGAACATATAATTAAACACATGAAAATCAATATTAATATTAGATGGAAATCTACAGTGAAGTGTTGATATCTGTAGCAAGAATTAAAACCAACCAGAAAGATAAGGTCCCTCATTACGAAAAAGCTGGAATTTACAAAATTAATTGCAAACATTGTGAAAAATTTTACAGAGGCCAAACAAAAAGGAACTTAGATACAAGGAGAAAAGAACATTTTAGGAACATCATGAACAAACAAACTGAAAAATCTGCTTTGGCCATGCATTTCTGGGAAGTAGGCCATGAAATTAAAAATGAAATAGCACTACTAAAACAAGTTGAAAAACCAATAGAACTTATAGTTTGGGAAAAAACATTAATTAAAAAGAATCGGAAAAATCTCTTAAACTTCGACACTTCAGTTGGCATACAAGGAACTTTGATTGACAAGTTCATTCACCTGCTGCTAGAGGACCAGTCGGAATCAGCTGATGATGATGGGAAGACCCATTGAAATGATCATCCTGGGTAAATATACTTTTTAGTGAAGTTAGTGTGTATATTTCCGATCTCATTCTTGCTACAGACATGAAAATCAACTGCAGAATAGTCAGAGACAGAACAACATGTGCAGCAGCAGCATTAATGCAAACAAATGCAATATCAAGCCAAGAAGAATGAGCAAGTGAACATACTCTTGAGCAAGTGCTATTGTTGAATCAGTAACTTCAGCTACGTAGTCATGTTTACCATTGCAGCGGTACTAGCGCATCCTTGTATTCCTGATTGCAGTGCTAATGTCAGGCCCCATCTCTCGAAAATCAAGCAATTTTTATTAGTAAGACTGCAATAATGTAGCTTTATTATTTATTCAGACCTTACCTATCTTGTTGACTTAGAAGATTCTTTTTTACTCCATTTAAATTTGGTAGATTGAAGGAGGTTATAAGGTGCATATGTACAAAATTTGCTTGAGATACCTGGAATGTAAAAAGCTCGGAAAAATGGATGAGACCTGGAACATAAATGTTTATGATACAAATTAGAATTGTTGAATTGTTGAAAAATAATTTATATGAAGCTAATGGCAGTTATTTACAAAGCTTTGCCCAGAGTACAAAGAACCCTATATACTCTAATACTACCCACATATTTTTTTTCAAAAGCTGCGAATAAAAACTGGGGTGCAGGTATTATTTGAATACTGGACTCCTCTCATCTGAATTTCAACATTTTGTACCATATCGGCTCAATTTAGCTTTGTTGTAGCAGCTCAGTCTAGTATAACAGTACCGAAGCTGTAATGAAAGGAAAATGAGACAAAAAAGATGGTCCAAACCTTATAACCTCCAAATGCACATGGTCCACAATGACCGGTAGTGAAACAAAGCTTTACACGGAGAGACACCAAGCAAACAGTGCATACAAGCAAAACTACTAATTCAGGAAATTCGGCGAATTCCACAAGGTCAGACCAGGTTGGAAGCACGTCATCACATCTGATTATTGCTGAAAAGCTGGATTCATGAATGCTGAGTAGTAGTGTCGAAATTGTTATGCTGAGCGTATAAAATGGTGAGACAAAATGGTGAGATAAAATGATGAGATTTCAGCTGGTTATTACCATGCATGTTATTTTCATAATTACATTTTAGTCTACCACATTTAATTCTTTTATGATATGTAATGTTAATTATAACTGTTTAATTAAGAATAAAACTGGCAAAATAATTTTATATATGGGTCTTTAGATTTTTTCAAATTTCCTTTAAAAAAATTTGGGTGTGGGTATTATTCGGGTATATACAGTACCTGAAAACAGGGCCAGGGCAAGCATTTCCATACTCCTATTCTCAGCACTGTCACAGAGCTGTGGCATCAATAGCAGCATTTTAGTTCCTAAGAACAGCAATGATGTCAATGCTGCTCCAGCACTTAAGCATCAGACCCATTAGCTTCTGCAGATATTGTTCGATCCATCAGTGAATTTGATTGGCTCATATAAAAACATGTGCGAATTAGCAGACAATTTGGCTGGCTTCACACAATCCCGTTCATGTCTACCATGTTTCTGAATTACACAAATAGTGTTTTTATCATATTCTGTTTTTGGCTTGATGAAAGAGGCGTGGTAACAATAAAATTCCAAAATTTGTAGGAAAAAATTGTAATGAATAAATTATATCGGTACCAAAATACAATATCAGAAGCATTGGCCAACAGTAATTCTGTTCAAATTATAAGAAATATGTTTATAATTTATCAATAACTATATTAACATTCATCAAATTTAACATGGTATGCTTTGTTTACGCCGGAAGAAATATTTTATATTCAAAATTAATTATGACACTTGTGTTTGTTTTTTGTGTTTAGATTTATATATGGAGAATTTCTTCCAAAAGTTTTAGATTAGATATGACGAGTACGACAAAGGAGGATATTTTCAGTTCTTATAGAAACATTTACAATAGACAGAAATACTTTATTCAAGAAATACCTGGCAATCCAGGTGACCAGAACAAACAAAGAAAAATACATAGATAAATAATATGGTAAATGTTATTTTTTGAAACTATGTAAACACTAATGCTTTTTATAACAAAATATTAGTATCTCTTCAGAGTTTTCAGTTGCCATGATGGCAACAGTTTTGATCCTATTCCCCTGCGGCATAACATCATAGATTGCCACCGGCCAGCTGTCACAGTGCTGAGAATAGGAACACACTGAGGGTGAGAAAATTCAACAATTTCACATTCTGACTGCTTACCTAGTCGCATCCAAGAATGGAATAGATTTAACTATCGTCCACTGGTCAGTCTGTTGTGAATAATTAGGCTGAAGTTCAGTGCTTTCACCCAAATCTAAATCCACTAGGAAATGGCAACGTTCAATATCAAACTATAAAAAACAAAGAAAAGCATTATTTAAGCTAAGAATTAAAGTGTGAACATGGACTCTGATACGGTGCCAATGAATAAAAGAGGCCTTTTTCCAAAAATCTCACTGGTGGTTTGAGGGCAGAGATCCTGAGTGGAACAAGTAGGTATTTAAAACTATATTGGCAGAACTGGAAAAATCTTTGCGGGAAGGGTCAATGAGATGCAAGATCATTGGCAGCCAATGTGACTATTGGTGGCCTACCTAAGGGTCGCATAACCGTTCTGAACCCCCTGCATGGAAATCCAGCAGAGTGCTATATTAAACCCCATTTTCCCCTCCTTCCCGACAAAGATAAAGTCAGTAAATCAAGAGGTGATAACTTACGTATCTACTAGTTTCTTCTTTGTTCACATCATTCATATTAGTTGGTATAATTGATGTTGCATTAGGAAAAGGGCTGTATGGCTGTGGTAACTGTCCATGAAATTCAGACTTTAAAAACTGTAACTGCCACCTGAAAAATGAATGAGAAGCTAGTATGGTATATGTGCAATATCACTAATCTTATGATATTATAATCTCTCTATTGTGTAAACAATAACAACAATTTTAAACAAAAGAAACTACAGTGCCATCAGTAAGTCTCCCTGCAGCTTACTCAAGCAAAGGTTGATATTTCTCCCTACTTTTCTTTAAGACTCGTAGCAGGTATATCAGAGTAGGCCATGTAAACTAATGTTGTGCATCTGTTTGTTATTGCTGATGAGTCAAAAAGTGGAATAAGTCATTACATTACATCTTTTCTTCAAGTTTTCAAAAATAAATTAAAGCGCTTAAATTTGTGTCTTCAAGAAAATGGTAAACATTTTCAACTTCTTTAAATAGATGAGTTTTATGTTAATTTTATTTCTTACTTCATAAATAATTGTAGCAAAAGATTATAATGTTATAAATGCTAGCCCTGCCAAATGAATTCCGATTCTTAGCTGATTCTTGCCTGTGGAGAGACTCCTTGATGGTACTGTATAATGAAGGTTATTTTTAACAATATTTATGATAATGAAAGAGTAATAACTAATAATTAATATGGTATTTTATAGACAACAAATATCTGAGTGATTTAAGAGAAAATTATGTATGTTTATGACTATGGCTTAGAAGTTGGAGACCTATAAACTACATTAAAAAATACATATAAAAAGATAAAAAAATATCCTAAAAAGGACCTGATAACTGGAAAAAAAATGTAAAAATGTGTTGTAAATTAACTAATTCGTTTTTATAATTTTAGTTATAATACATATTTAAATAATGAATATAATGCTTGACATTAGTATCAACATCACTACATCAGGCATTGTAAATGGGAATGTCATTTTCCCCAAAATGTGTTATTTATGGATTCTTCATAATATATCTAAACAAATGAATATTGCAGTGAGAGACTGTTTGTAGTCTGGCTTTCTTCCACAAACTGAAGTGGACTCGTACATCTCTCAAACCCAATTGTCTACTCAAGGTCATTGTCACGACATGGCCCCACATTGTTGTTGTTGTTGTTGTTCAAATTGAGAGAGAGAAGTAAAAATATAGTAAAAAAACAAAAGTGAAGTTGCAAAAAAAAAAAAAAAAAAAAATGCTGTTAAAACCTAAAGAAGGCTTCAAAAGGACCAAGAAGCAAGATAAAAAATGCAAACAAAAACCACAATTTTCTGGCCTATGGTGATCCAAACTGAACATAATTATATTTGTTACGGCTTGGCTTCAGAAACTTGAAAAGAAAAGGATTTCTTCTCGACTTCCTAGCCCTGATTATGACAAACATCGGAAACAAAGTAATTGGATATTCAGACTATTTTGGAGTAATAATTTCATACTTCCTACAAATTATTAGTTAAAGAAAAAACTACGAAGAATCAAGAGATAATGGAACTTAATACAGTGAAGCAACAAATTATGTAATTAACTAAGTAGTTGACTATTAAACACTTTAGGCTTCACTTTTCCTTACATTTTTGCAGGACGTACGTTTCATGGGCTCTGCCCACATTTTCAACTGCTTGTCAACTGTCTATTTTCTGCTTGGAGAACACTGGTGTCTTCTGGTTTTGGTTTAACAAACTTCTTGATCAAGTTTTCTTCTAGCGGTATTTCAAAATTCATCAGTTTATCTTTATACTTTTTCATATAAATCTTTTCCCACAATTTCCTTCAATATTAACCTATTGAAATCAGTTAATAAACAAAAAGATCTGGAAGTGTGGGAAAAGATTTATATGAAAAAGTGTGAAGATAAACTGATGAATTTTGAAATACCGCAAGAAGAAAACTTGATCAAGAAGACTGATAAACCAAAACCAGAAGGCGCCAGTGTTCTCCAAGCAGAAAATAGACAGTTCACAAGCAGTTGAAAATGAGGGCAAAGCCCATGAAACGTATGTCCTGCAAAAATGTAAGGAAAATTGAAGCCTAAAGTGTTTAATAGTCAACAACTTAGTTAATTACATAAAGAAAAGATTTCTGCAAAATATTCTTATTGGCTCCAGTGAAAGACAAGCATTAACAGCATACATTCTAAATAATTTATCAACAGAAGGGAATATTTTGATTTTGCTACTCTTAAATAGATGGCCAGTAGAATTTGTTAAAAAAAGTATTTTTTTCTCTTGTCTTAAATCAGTCACTTCATGGTTGGTATTCAATTAATTGAAAAAAGTCTTGCTACTGTATTCTAAGGCAGCTGAAGGGACTGATCATCTTGTATTTATGGAGTGATAGAGAGATAGGTCTACGTTTTGCCCTTGCTGTGCTTCACTGTAATACTACAGCATGTCCTGTGCAAAGAATATGGACTAATTCTCTTAGTTATTATGCAACCCAGATTTTTCTTCAGCTAGTAGGTACAGTAACCTCCCTGTCCTTTAAAAGTTTTCTCTTGGTGTAATGTTATAAAAACTCACTTATTATCTGGAAGAAAGAAGCTGGATGGATAACGGTACCATTCTTTACCAACACATACATTGATGTTCTGATCAGCTGGTAACTTTCTGTCTGCTGATAGATTATTTAATTCCATGAAAAGATCTAGTGGTGCATGATAACCTGAAACAAAATACAATTAAGCTGGTATTTAAATGAATTTGTACTTTAAGTTAAATTGGTAACTATGGTAAAAACATTTGCTTTTCTTCATGAGGTGAACATTAAGACCTGGAAAGCCATTCAAAGCAGAATATTTTAAGTAAGAAGTAGAGTAAAACACATTAAAACGAAATGATGTAAACAGTGGAGCATACTGAATATTGATAAAGTTTGAAAATAAAAACACTTTTAACTCCATTTATGTTAATAAAAAAAAAAAAATAAGTCCAGTTTTTTTTTTTTTTTAATTGATATAAGTGGAGTTAAAAGTGTTTTTATTTTTATTAATATAAGAAGTAGCATATTACATAAGAAGTTACATAATAAATTTAAAAATGCAATTTAATTTAGTTCTAATCTAATGTGAATAGGGACATAAATAAGTGAAGACATTCGTATCTCTATCTTAAGATTATCAGTCAGCTTACATAAAAATGTATGCCTTCTACAGAAGAATATACAATGGCATGACTTTAAACTTTATACCACTGATTATTTATAATGTTGTCTTGGGTTACCAGTTACATCAATGTTATGAATCATTAATTAATTTAATTTCTATTAGTTAAAAGTATTAATCAAGATGTTTTCCTTCTATATGCACCTGTTAGGTAATTCTTTACTCGAGCTTATAGGTGGAAAAAATCTTGACTAATACAATGTTACGAAGTTTGAGGTTTCAGCCACCTTAATTCCATGGCTTTAACTCCATCAGGAATATCATGAATACCATGAACAAGGCACATAATTAATGGTAAAATCATTCTCACACTGCTTAGACTAAATGTATAAGGAAGCCAATCAGAAGTCATATTCAGGGCATATGTGCATGGTATTCTAGAGAACAGACGCACAAGAGATCAGTCGGCTGGTGGAAATTTATAAGACTTCAACTTGGCTGATAATCCACCAAGAAATCATCAACAAGGAAGATGTAATTTTCTGTAATGAACATCTAATTCCTCTGCAGAAGCAGAAATTCTAGAGGTAGTGGGCTAATAAGAAGCTGTGACTGTATCCACACAAGTGGTATCCCATAGCAATGAATTCCCATTTTTCCATGGAATCAATATTAGATCATGTGGTTTTTACAATTAGAAAGGCTGATACCTACTACAGGTTCTAAAATTGATGGAATAACATGTTCGACATGAAAGCTAGCTGAATAAGTGTTGCATGAAAAGTGTTGATATCTTATCAAGTTCAAACTTACACACTTATTCTTATCACATTTCCTTCCTGCAACATTATGCAAATGTTGATTATTCTTATCACAGTACTACATTAAGAATATGGAAATATTCCTAATAAATATAGTTTAAAGCTTTCTTAGAAGAGACAGAACAAACTGGCAAAAGTGAGACTGATTACCATATATACCCGAGTACTACCTGCTGCTGAATAATACCTGCACCCAAATTTTTGGAAAGGAAATTTGGGGGGGGGGGGAACTATAGGCCCATATATAAAATTATTTTGCCAGTTTTATTCTTAATTAAACAGTTATAATTAACATTACATACCATAAATAGGGGCCGTATTTTTTGGTAACAACGATAAGCGCGAAATTTTATAAAACAACCTCCCTTAGCTATATTTAGCTTTTATATGCTTAAAATACCAATATGAACCAAACTGAATCCACGAAATATCGCGAAATTTACTTGATTCTGCGAAATGTGTCTATAAGCGCGAAATAAGCCCCTTCTGTCCGTAAAGTGAAAAATGAGCACGAAAATGTGTCTTAAAATCACAATATTGTGTTTTGGTGTACTGTATTTTTTATTTCTTAGCAGCATGCTTTTTTTATGCTGTTTCTGTGGCTGTCGATGATTTACCGATATATCGATAATTTGTGATCGATTACAAAGATTGCAGAATTTACGCAAAGAATGTCTGTGACCTGGTTTGTGGTGTTGAGTACACTCCTTTCCTGCTATGTCTTTGCCAAGTTAGCGATGCCTATGATCAATTACAGCAGAAGAGTGTAGAATGTTTGTTACTTGTATTCAACAGATTTCGTCTTTTGTCCACAGTGGTATGGTTGGCACTTCTGTTTGCAAATGGCTATCTGATGGTGTTTAGTAGAAATTACGATAATATTTCTCGTCATTATATTTGAACATTAACTCTAATCATGCCTAAAGTTACTTCAGTTCATACAAGGGCAGAAGAATATAGAAATGGGGGGAGGGGTGTTAGTTCATGTAAATAAAGAAGCAAAGTTTATCATTGCGCAATGTTCCCAATGTAGTGTAAATCATTTATTTCACGAAATACCCACCGAAATAGAAGGAAGTTAACACCGAAATCAGCCATTTTATTTCACCAATAAATCAGGGCCCTAACCATAAATGAATTAAATTTGGTAGGCTAAAACGTAATTATAAAAATAATGTGCATGGTAAAAGACAGATGAAATCTCGCTGTCTGATACACACAGTGTAACACTTTCAACAATCAATATTCTCCATTCGTGAATCCAGCTGTGCAGCAGGAAAGAACACGCGATGACGTGGGTCCGACCTGGTCCGACCCAAGGTGGAAATTCACCGAACTTTTCCTGAATTAATGGTTCTGTTTGTACTGCACTGTTACTTGCTTGGCGTCTCTACACATAAAGCTTTGTTTCACCGCCGGTCATGACGGACCATGTGCATAAGAAAGCATCTTCTTTGTCTCATTTTCTTTTCATTACAGCTTTGCTACTGTTATACTATACTGTGATGCTACTACAAAACATTGTGCTATATTGAGCAGATATGGTATGAAATGTCGAAATTCAGATGAGAGAAGTCCAGTATTCAAATAATACCCACACCCCAGTTTTTCGTTCACGATTTTAGAAAAAATATGCGGGTAGTATTTGAGTATATATGGTAATTTAGAAGATGCTAGAACATAGCAAATAAGTTAATTAATAATCTGGTAAAAAGAATCTAGTGACAAAATAATTTCCATGAAAATTCTGTAAACATGAAAATGAAACTTTTGGTTTTGTTCAGGCATGGGAAAAATGAGGGGAGCAAATGGTGAAAGAACTTACTCCACTTAGTTTGGACATAACAATCGTTGTTCTCAAGAGAGCCATTCAATGCCGTGTCTTGCATTTAGGGGTGTAGAAAAATAATGTTGACATGCCACTATACTGAAAATGTCTGTAACAATTATGCATTTAGTGATAAACACCAATAGTGAATTCTGTATTGGCTTCAATAACATGTACTTCACAAACAAGTTATTTAATATGATGTACAAGACCGGAACATTGCATTTATGACAATTAAGGCCAAGCATAGAACACCTTATGTTGGAGCAAATACAAGTTTTACAAAGCCGATGCACACATTATTGAACTTTATTGTTTAGAGGACAGAAATCAGAACAGTAACAACTAAGGAAGCCCTTGGATTTCTTTAGTGATTCAATAATGTAATGTAAAATGATAAGAAAAAGTCTTTGGTACTGAGAATTAATTTAGATAAGATACATACCCTGCTAGCTGTATAAGTAACATACTGGCTTATCATGACAGTTCACTATAAGCATCTTGATAGCAGGTATCAGTTGTATTTTACTATAATAGAATGTGGTGTATCAAGTAAGATGGGCAGCATTATTATGTCCGGTGGTGATTTAGCAAAACTAAGTTCACAAGAATGTTTAATCTAACACAACCATTCAAAGCAGTTGTTATTCTAAATTAAGACTTAGATTTTTAATTCACTGTCTTGATTCACTAGGAATACGTTTGCAGAAAAAACACTTCCCGGCATCATGGGAGCTTGATTTAGTATTATCATCCGTTTTATAAGCAGCATTGAACTTCAGAAATGCATCATATCCATACACAACCATGGCTAAATACACAAATACAGCTCCTACAAGAAAACCATCACTGTGCTGTCCAACATAAGCAGCTATTGTAGCAGCTAACATGGAGAGAAGTGTCCACACTACACAAAACACAAACTCAACTTTCAGCCAAGGTATTCTTATGCACATAGACGATGGACAAGAAACATTAAACAGTAGAAAAGTTACAGTAATACAAAATCCAACAACAGTTATAAAAAGGAATACAATTCCAAAAGATAGTCCAACAAGTATGGTTGATGAAACCGATATTGTGCCGATAAGGTTGAAAAACAGCTGTGTCAGTTTCAAAATATTTGGAACCGTGAAAGGAAAACTCCAAACCATGGTTTCACTACCAGCATTACTGGCTGACGGACCTCTGCTTTTGGTGAAGAACTGTGTTATTCTTTCCATCTGTTTGTTACAATGCTTACGCTAGTAAATACAATGGAGTCTGTCAATTGGCCCATAAAGTGTGATAAGTATGCAAATTTTCAGCTGAGTAGAAAAATATAAGCTGTGTGACTAGAAAAAAACATGACAATGTAGGCAGAAGCTAATCTGAAGAGCTTCCTGAAAAATGCAACTTCCTGTAGTAATCAGATATGAAGAATGAAGAAACCACAAGGAAATAGGGCAGAAGATAACACCATTCAATTGCACACAAAAGTAAACCACAGTGCTTCCTCTTGATGACTGTAAACAGTATGCAAAAGTTATTATGCACTTGCCTATCCCTGACTACTCATCCACATACCTAACTGATGATCAAACAAAACCCAGTGACCTTGAAACAGTCACATAAACAGACATGAGAGTAATGCTAAGTGAGTTATCTATACTAACTGTAAAAACCCCAGTTATCTGCAGGTAGAAGTAGAGCAAGACAATAACAATGTTTTGAAGCTCAAAAGGAATACAATGAAGTAAGAAAATCAGCTGCATAGAATTCTTTCAATATGCATTTTACATAATACATAATATGATTCAAATATTAACAAAACAACTTTGCCAAATTCTAACAATAAAAATTTAAAATGTTTAAAAATGTATCTTAATAAAGTATAATCAGTTAATGTCAGCAGAACAAAATTATAAATTTGTAAAATCTGCACAAGAAGTTTAAATATTTAGTTAATACAATACACAATGCCCCCATTTTTCTACTCATTGAGAAAACTATTAGGGCCTATTTATAAAATAACAATAGCAACAACAATAATAATAATAATAATAATAAATAGTAATAAAGGAAGGTAAAGTGTTCCCTATATAGGCCATGGAGGGCCAGAGGGTTCTAGGAGGTTGAGGCTTCAGATTTTAGACATTCGGCACATGAAGGTGGTAAGGTTGTCAGCCTTACACACTGGCCGCCTTTACCCCCAGGATTGCTCCTGGTACTCATTTCTGTTAGAGGCTGAGTCGACCCCAGGGCCATAGTGCCACTAGAAAGGGCAATTGAAAAACTCCAGCAACCTCTTCGGGAGTTGAACCTGCAATCTTTCGGTTTGTAGCGCAATGCCTCAACCACTACACCACGGCGTACTACAATAAATAGTAATAATAGTAGTAGTAATAACAATAACAACAATAATAATAATAATTAAAAACAACTTTGATGATGATAATAATAATAATAATAATAATAATAATAATAACAACAACAATAATAATAATAAAAACACAATGTCCTGGTCCTATTAGTGTTAAATGCTCAGATACAATCAACCCATTGGGCTGGAAGCCCAAGGAACAACATTCATTCACAACACTGGGAAAGCCTCAAGTAACAAAACAAAAAGTGTTTAACTACTTACCATTATAGATAGCTAATATCCTTGCAATACTCAGCAAAGAGCAGACTAGAATTGCAGCAATCATAACAGGGGCTGTGTGGGTGAGATAATGAGTCCCTCGCTCCACATCTTTCACAAAGAATCGAAACCACAGCTTCTGAATGGTATCCACAGTGATAGCACCACACAGACAGATCAAGGGATACACAGGGAACAGGAAACGTTCCTCCTGTAAGAAACAGAACATTTTCTATGTTAATTAAATGAGATGGTTGACCTTTAAACACTTTAGACTTCACTTTTACTTACATTTTTGCAGAATGTACGTTTCATGGGCTTTGCCCACATTGTCAACTGCTGGACAGTTGACCAGCATTAATTAACATAATACATTGCTTCACTGTATAAAAGTTCCATTATTATATGGTATTTGAAAGAACATTTTCCATTTTAGTATAAGTGTTATGAAATGTTACAAAAACACATTCACCACCTCCAATTGTAGCTGTTCTAAGTTAGAGTTATTGCAAATGAAGTATTCACAAATAAAACAAATTTTCTAAACAGACCACAACTACTTTCAATAATACTTGAAAGAACAGAAATATGACAGACACCTATACTCAGGAATCTTTATAGAAAATGTTAGGCAGCTTTATATTTTTGAAATAGTAATAGTAGGGGAGCCCAAGAGGGGGATTTTGGGATTTACTCGAGCGCGTCAGATTAAGGTAAGGTGGGTTAATTACATGCTGAAAAGTGTGCATTTCAATTCTCGAGCACGGTCGAATTGTTTTTTATTTTGAAGGAAATAAAGCAACAATAACAGAAAAAATATAATCTGCCGATTTCCACAAGCTTTACTCCAGCTGCACATACTAAACTTTATTGACGGTTTTTGCTGCTTCGCCTTGTGGAAATCAGCAGATTATATTTTTTCTGTTATTCTTGCATTATTTCCTTCAAAATAGAAAACAATTTGACCGCACTTTTTTGTTGTTGTTGTTGTAAGATTGTGACCCTCCCACCCCTTATGTCATGCTCAAATCACGAGAATTTTGAAATGCACACTTGTCAGCATGTAATTAACCCACGTTACCTTAATCTAACACGCTCGAGTACACTTGTCAGCATGTAATTAACCCACCTTACCTTAATCTAACACGCTCGAGTAAATCCCAAAATCCCCCTCTTGGGCTCTTCTACTATAAGGCAAGTTAAATAAAACTTGTATTTTATTTGCATTGTATTTAGCATCCCAATTACCTTATGAGGTTGAGCAAAGAAAACAGCACCCCACAGATAGAGAGGCATAAGGGATAACCAGTAAGGTAAACATCCAGGATTGCGAGGCTTTGATGGAACCAACCATGCCACAAGTGCCTGAAATACATAGAGGAGCAAATTATATTCATACCACAAACAGATCATTATCAAATTCAATATTTAAATTCAATTCAAATCAGGGTTGTAAAAAAGCCGGCTAAAATTGAAAAAGACCTGACCAGCGGTTTTTTTCAATTTTAGCCGGTTAAAATCATGATTTTAGCCGGCTAAAATCAATTTTTCCTGGTTGGGGGAGGTGGGAGCGTGTTGAAATTTTGAAAAAATTATATTTAGGGCCCTATGGGGTTTAGAGGGAAACTTAGTATGCATAAATTAGACACCAATGATTCAGTAATTGTGGGGATGAGGGTGGAAATTAAAAAATTTTAAAACCATGTTTGTAGGGTATCGTTGAAAAGCTCTTGATGAGTAATCTCTAAATCAACAACTAGTTTCTCAATAGCGCTCATATAAGGAGAGTTTTGAATTTTTGAAAGTCAAAAACACTTTAAAATATACCTCGGCCAATAGGCATGCCGAAATGAATTCATGAGGACCAACTGAGGCTAAAATTACCAATGAAATAAAGTTTGAAATATTAAAAATAATAGTTAAATATCTTTAGAACAATAATCCTTGGCCAAATTAAAAATGAAATAATAAAAGATATCAATTAATACATAGGCTAATTAACAACTCTCTTTTTATAAAAAAATATTTCAGTTTTTATTCTACACTTACCCCAATAAATTCATTAAAAGCACTATGAAATCTACCTCGGCCTGTGCCCTGTAGGAATACCTAAAGGGATTTTTTATACTTATTTCTCCATCAATTACACAAATCTGAAGCGTAATCACCTATCGCTGGAATTTTGTCAAGCCATAGAATCTTTACATCGTATGCCAGCCAGTTCTGCATCAATCGAAAGAGTATTTTCTTCATTTGGGTTAATACAAACAAAATTGATAAACAGACTAGGCAATGAAAAAGCCCAGAAGCTTGTATACATCAACAGGCAGAATAAAGCAAATATGCAAGAGTCTTAAGATGAATGGTGAATTTACCATATTTACTTGAATATAACGTGCCCTATTTTTGTCCATTTGTAGATTTCAATACCCAGGTGCGCGTTAAATTCTAGTACAAATCCGTTTCGTAGGTCGGAGGTAATATTGATCTACATAACAAGGCACTGCTATATTTCTCGACTTTGTTCATTTTATCGTTAGCCTACACCATATGAAATTTAATTTCTGAAACATAACGAAAAAATAGTTTTTGTCAGTTCTATAGTGCAAATGTGGAATATTGTGCATTGTCGATTTTAAACTCATTTAAGAGTGGTATCAGCTTTTATTGTGAAACATGCATTTAACATTTTATTTGTCCATTTAGCAATAAAAATAAGCACCTCCGAGGATTCCAGTGATGAACACATTAGTGAATATTGATGAGCCATGCCTATAGGTCTACTTGTAGGCCTAAAACTGGCAGTTAACTGTAAATGTTTATGTGTTGGTTCATTATTCTATAAATAAACTAAAACTAAACTCCGTGGCGCTACATCCCTGGAGGGACTTGGCCTACCACCCGACCGCTGCGTCATCTCCCGTAGGCAGATGGCAGGATTGGGGGGCATGTGGTCAGCATGCCGACACCCACGGCCGTTAATGGTGGTTTTCTTGACCGGAGCCGCTACTTCTCTATCAAGTAGCTCCTCAATTTTGAATCACGAGGCTGAGTGCACCCCTACCAGACCTCCCTACCTCAGAAAAATCCGAGGAGATACCGGGAATCGAACCCGGGCCGTCGGATCTGTAGTCAGCGACGCTAACCACAAGACCACGCCGGTGGACTTATTCTATAAATACTAAGACAAAATTCCAAATAAAATATCCTATTGATGCGCATTACATTTGCTAACAAACTCTTTTTTTATGATTTTAAGTTTCAAAATCAGGGTGCGCATAAATTCGAGGGTGCATTATATTGGAGTAAATACGGTAATTAACTATTGCTGGGAATTACACAGTGAAGTGGTACAGTGAGTCCCACGCAAGACTTGGCCAATGACGTGGGATTCTGCGAAGCGGCGGGCACAGCTCCAACTCCCGAGCGATCGGGTGAAATATCTACGCAAATAAAGCCGCAATTGGTGTAATGATTCAGGTTCTCATATTTACAGTTAAAATTACAATGAAAATAACCACATACCTCATCACAAGAGCTGCTGGAAATGTTCTTCTCTTGCATCCACACAATACTGGCAGCTTTTCAGGAAATTTTCTTTCACACGCATAACTTCAGCTTCCGAGACAGAGTTCTCTTGTGATATTGTTTTTAAGTTCTTCTAACAGCATGTGACTATTATTTATGGGGAAACTTCAACAAGAAAAATTAACTCTATTTCGGAAGCTGAACTTAATGCGCGTAAAAGAAAATTTCCTAAAATGGTGCCAGTATTGTGTGGATGCAAGAGCAGAACATTTTTAACTTCTCTTGTGATGAGGTACGTGGTTATTTTCATTGTAATTTTAACTGTAAATGTGAGAACCTGAAACATTACACCGATCGCGGCTTTATTTGCTGTGCCCGCCGCGACGCAGAAACCCGTGTCATTGGCCAACTCTTGCATGAGACTCACTGTATTAAATTACACTAAATACAATTTTAGGTTTCTGAGCTTGTATCTTTTAAATTTGTGATGTTTGGAAATAAGAGCATGAAAGAAACTTCAATTATTTTTACTCAATTTGATTTTATCCAGATAAAATGCCTGGCATTTTTCAAGTGGATAAGACTTGTAGCTCTGCATTTGCACTCAGTAGGCCTAAGTAGGCCTACTACAGGTTCTGAGCTTGTAACTTTTAAGTTTGTAATGTTTGGAAATAAAAACAAGAAAGGAACTTCAATTATTTTTATTCAATTTGATTTTAGCCGGATAAAATGTCTGGCTTTTTTCAAGTGGATAAAACTGAGGCCTACTACAGGTTCTGAGCTTGTAATTTTTAAATTTGTGATCTTTGGAAATTTAAACATGAAAGGAACTTCAATTGTTTTTATTCAATTTGATTTTAGCCGGATAAAATGCCTGGCTTTTTTCAAGTGGATAAAACTCGTAGCTCTGCATTTGCACTCTACTACAGGTTCTGAGCTTGTATCTTTTAAATTTGTGATGTTTGGAAATAAGAACATGAAAGAAACTTCAATTATTTTTACTCAATTTGATTTTATCCAGATAAAATGCCTGGCATTTTTCAAGTGGATAAGACTGGTAGCTCTGCATTTGCACTCAGTAGGCCTAAGTAGGCCTACTACAGGTTCTGAGCTTGTAACTTTTAAGTTTGTAATGTTTGAAAATAAAAACAAGAAAGGAACTTCAATTATTTTTATTCAATTTGATTTTAGCCGGATAAAATGTCTGGCTTTTTTCAAGTGGATAAAACTGAGGCCTACTACAGGTTCTGAGCTTGTAATTTTTAAATTTGTGATCTTTGGAAATTTAAACATGAAAGGAACTTCAATTGTTTTTATTCAATTTGATTTTAGCCGGATAAAATGCCTGGCTTTTTTCAAGTGGATAAAACTCGTAGCTCTGCATTTGCACTCAGTAGGCCTAAGTAGGCCTACTACAGGTTCTGAGCTTGTATCTTTTAAATTTGTGATGTTTGGAAATAAGAACATGAAAGAAACTTCAATTATTTTTACTCAATTTGATTTTATCCAGATAAAATGCCTGGCATTTTTCAAGTGGATAAGACTGGTAGCTCTGCATTTGCACTCAGTAGGCCTAAGTAGGCCCACTACAGGTTCTGAGCTTGAAACTTTTAAATTTGTGATGTTTGGAAATAAAAGCATGTAAGAAACTTCAATTATTTTTATTCAATTTGATTTTATCCGGCCTGGCTTTTTTCAAGTGGATAAAACTGGTAGCTCTTCATTTGCACTCAGTAGGCCTAAGTAGGCCTACTACAGGTTCTGAGCTTGTAACTTTTAAATTTGTGATGTTTGGAAATAAAAACATGAAGGAAACTTGAATTATTTTTATTCATTTTGATTTTATCCGGCCTGGCTTTTTTCAAGTGGATAAAACTGGTAGCTCTGCATTTGCACTCAGTAAGTATTACAGGTTCTGAGCTTGTAACTTTTAAATTTGTGATGTTTGGTAATAAAAGCATGTAAGAAACTTCAATTATTTTTATTCAATTTGATTTTATCCGGCCTGGCTTTTTTCAGGTGGATAAAACTGGTAGCTCTTCATTTGCACTCAGTAGGCCTAAGTAGGCCTACTACAAGTTCTGAGCTTGTAACTTTTAAATTTGTGATGTTTGGAAATAAAAACATGAAAGAAACTTGAATTATTTTTATTCAATTTGATTTTATCCGGCCTGGCTTTTTTCAAGTGGATAAAACTGGTAGCTCTGCATTTGCACTCAGTAGTCCTAAGTAGGCCTACTACAGGTTCTGAGCTTGTAACTTAAATTTATGATGTTTGGAAATAAAAACATGAAAGAAACTTCCATTATTTTTATTCAATTTGATTTTATCCGGATAAAATTGCCTGGCTTTTTTCAAGTGGATAAAACCGGTTAAAACCGGCCGGTTAAAATCAGGCCGGCTTTTTTCATAACAACCCTGATTCAAATTTAATAGACACACATTTGTCCAGATCTTTATAACAAAAAACTAGGATGCATCCTTTATGTGAGGAAAAAAACACATATTAAAAGATGCAACAGCTAATGATTGATGGCATACATAGTGATACAGCAGCCGTGACTAATGTACTGATCGTGTTACAAATATGATAATCGATAATTATGAGTAGCATAAACAAATGAGGAACACTTACACATGTTATACTCAGACAATGTTAATTCTCATCCAGTGGCTCTTTACCGTGCTCTTCCTTGGATTTTATAACTTTTAGCCTAAAACTCGCTGTACAACTTGAAAAATTCGGTCAGTTCTTATCCATTGTCCAAACACAAGTTTTGTAACACAACTGTCTACTGCAGAAGTCCTAAGAATACTGCGATTTTAATCCACAATCATTAAGTACTATAAATTTTGTGCATTAACAAGAACCAATCATGATTACTGTTTCCGTACATTGTTGTTTAAAAACTTAAATTTAAAGATGAGCATGCCATCCAACCTTACGTCTTCAGATATTATTAAAAATGAAGTTTGATAAAAATGAGATGCGACTATTATGCAGGGTATTATTATTTTTTTTTAATATGAAAATTTTGGGTGAGTCTATTATGCAGGGAATTTTTATTTTTTAACACCAAAATTTGGGGTGAGTCTATTATGCGAGGACGTCCATTACGCAAGTAAATACAGTAATTTCAGACTTTCTATACATCACAAACAAAGGAAGGTAACTCATCATAAAGATGGTACATCCTTGTGAGCTTAATAACAGCATAATGTTACCAAACTTACCAGCATAATGGGTGTCAATAAAGCACCAACAAACACAAAATTGAAGTTCAGAAATCCGTTTATAAGGTAGAAGTAGACTGGCTCAGTTCCATATAAATCTGGTCCATGTGAAGTAAATACGTTGTAGTGAACAATGTTGTAAGGAGCAATAACTAAACGCCCGAAGTATGACGAATCCAATTTTATCATTGGCAGCTGTGGAACAAGAGAATAAAATACACACCGAATTTGATTCCTGTTTTCATTTCCTAATTTTCCCCTTAAATTTATGTCTCCTAAAATAAAAATTTCCTAATGGTTTCTTCCTAATGTATTTTTCCAACCAATTTTCCCTAAACTTCAATTCCCTTGATAAGAAACATTTTTCCGATTAGTCCTAATGCATTTTTAATAAATCTTTATGCCTAATGTCTAATTTTACTCAAAATCAACAAAGTTCCTATCTTAAGGCTATATGAACAGTCTATTACTTGTGCACATTTTCTTGGGCGCTGATTTAACGAGGAAGCAAGGGTCGGAGTTTCAATGTTGTCAGTTCTGCTTAGGGAAACGAGCAAAACCTACCGAATGAGGATGAGGGAGCTGAGTACTCAAGAAAACATATGCAAGTAGTAGCTTTTCTTTTACCACCACATACAGCAAATTCTCGATTATCCATGGGCGGTATATCTGGTTTGTGGATTATCCGTGCATGAAAATTTACATTTCCTGCACTTAATTTTGAATTTTAGACACGTCAATTTGACTCTCCCACACTTTATTTAGTCAGACTTTGAATTCCCCACACTTAATTTTGTAATATATGCATGGTATGGCAACAAAATGCAGCAAATTCGAAACTAAGTGTGGGAAATTCAAAATATCACACCCAGTTTGGATTATCCATGTTTTTTTATTATTCATGGATGTCATAGTCCCAATTAACATGGAAAATCGGGCGTTTTCTGTAGCACTAAGGTTCATATACATATTTACAAAGCATTATAAATAATACAGATAGCTTTATCTATCACCTGATGGATTTATGCAAATTTGAGTGATTGGGCAGGCAGTTTATGCAGTCTTAAGACACGATTCAGCAGTCATAATTTGTACAGAACTAACAATATACCTAAAAGATATGATAATGGTTCCAAATAGTAATAACTAAGGATCATCTTAACTTATTTAACTTCCTAACAGAGCTCTAAAAACTAAAATAAATGTATTTTCCAGGGGAAGAAGTGTCAAGGTACAACCTAAGAAGAAATATCTGAAGGGTTCGGCTGTAAAACATGGTAAACCACAAATTTTCAAAAATTGAGATAATCACATAGGGAGTTTAGGCTATCTGTTGTGAAACTTCTGAACTGTTCAGTTAGTTGAATATGTTCATCATGGATGGAGAATGCAGTAAAATATATTACTGTAACCCACATCCATTTCATGTAAAACATGGTAACCTTCAAAAGATGGATGCTCAGTGAGTAAGGAGGGAACTTTTCTCTACAGAAAATAATAGTTTTTCCAGTGGACGTGAAGAAGAGGAAAGCAATGAGAATACCACTGGATACCAAGTTTCCCACTCTACATCTTGCAGGGAAGATATAGATGATCCAGATGAAATTAAGTAAAAAAAGATTAGTAAAATGTACAATGAGGGTTACCATATTTTATGTGAAATGATGATAATAGCTCTTGATGGCTTTTAAAGTTGTTTTTACATGGTATTACGATACGTGGTGGGGAAAAGCAGAGTATTTTTGCATAATACAGCTGGTAAAACACAAGAAAGTGAAAATATTGCTATTGAATGGCCAAACAAGAAGAGAAAGAGGAGAATGTCCAGGCAACCAGTAGTGAAGAAGGAACAAAGACTCTGCTCTGGTGTTTTGTGTGAAAAATATAGGGGTAAAGGAGATGAGGTTCCAGGTAGGGAACTTGGACCAATTGTCCAATTGTCCATTAAAATGTTTTGATAAAATAGTGATGAAACACATACAGTAATTTTTTCCAAAGTTCTGGAAAGTAAGTTTGAATAACCTACAAAATGCATATTTATTTGTGTGTATGGAAGCTAATCCTGTTGCACGTAAATACACCAAGAACGTTAAGAGCAGAAGATCACAAACTGTGATATATTTTGTTCCACATGAAGGGCAGCGTTTGTAAGAAAGAATTTTTGTCAATTCGCGGGCTGCAAAATAGTAGAGAAAAACCAATTGTGAACAAAAAAATTGGATGACGTCATTGCTTGTTTGAAGTGGATACCTTCTTACTATGCATCTGTTCCGTCCAGCATTCGTGTCTGGCCGGATTTGAGGCATTAGCTGGTTTCGCGAGGTCATTCGCCGTGTTGCTATGGCAACAGGCTTGTGTCTTCGTTTGTTTTATTTTCTTGTTGTGTCTTCAATATAATTTTAAATATGTTTACTTATCTGTTTGTTCTTTCTCCCATCAATTCTCATAAGAAATAACATTTGACTGTCGCATCTTTCATTTTTTGGATAGTCATGTTATAATCTCCAACCCAAAGTTTCAGTCTGATTATTTTTTAGTATATTTTATTCATAATTTTGTGTTTTTAAAGAAACAATTCAGTTTTAAAGTAATGCTATTAATTCTCTTATTTATGTTCTAGTATTTTAATGTAACTTAATTGATTTATTTCCAAGATTAATTATTTATTGTTTTTCTTGGCCAATGGGATTCTTGCTTTACGTCACATGTCGTGACGTCTGTCATTCTTGCTATTCATTCTTATTCTCTCGTTCGAAGCTTTCGCCAGGCTAGTTTTGAGTTCAGAATTCTGAATCTAGTTATTATTGTCGAGCTGGGAATTTGAAGTTTCCCAGCCCTAGTTATTGCAGAGACGCAATTTAGTACATTCATCAAAGTAATTTATTTGTGATTTAATTACAAATGTGTGAAGCCAAGTTTTTTACTTCCCTGATCAAACCGTATGGACTTGAATGCGTAACTCATTAAGTAAAAGGATTTACTGTAAGTACTGCTGTGAAGTGAATATTTCAAAGTGCTTAATTTTAGTTGCAGTGTCGAAGCAACATCTAAAGGTTCTTCTTTTCGGTCGAAGCAGCAAGTCGACCTTAAAATAATTTGCTGATAGTGCGCATTCACTTCAAGAATAGTGAAATTCTTTCTCAGTCGTCCGAGCAAGCGCGACTATAAAAATTGCTCTGCTCTGGTCCTCCGAGCTATTCATCAGTCTTATAAGGCAAGCATGCCTTATTTTCCAGAAGGAGCTTACTAAGTCGTCTCCCCTTGACTTCATCAACATTTCATCTTCTTCGGCACCGCTAGGAAGAGGAATTTATTTGTAAAGCAAGATACAAAATTCCATCTTGTATTTTAAAGGGTCTATTTATCATTTTGTCCATTGTGCTCTTTGTATCTTTCAAGGGGCTCAATAAATGTATTTAAACTTGACTTAGTGTAGCATCCTTCAAACCGGAGAGGTTTCCCCGTGTCCCTATTTCGCCTGCGAGCTACCGTGGGAGCGGGAACATCTCTTTGTGGTTCCTCCGGGCCTAGATATGACCCAGAGGCCTATGGTTGAAGATGCATTGATAGTTAGTGACCTATAATTAACGTAAAGTAACTATTCAATTAACAGTTTGAATTTGTCTTGGTCACTTATTACAGAGACCTCAGTGATTAGCCACAATTCTAGTCATTCTTATATATCAATCTTGTTCTCCCGGTATAGTTTGCCGCCGGTGTGAGACGCTACCATCAGTAGCCATCAGTAATAAGTAGTTTAAAGTCAGTTGCTATAAGTATCTGTGGTTCTCCTCCGCATTGCGTTTGAGGGAGGTCTCTGACAGATTTCAATTAAGTTTTCTGTACTCTCTTGTAAAGTGTAAACATTTACATCTGTGTACTTACACCTGTACAGCTACACACTATTTCTTTGTCTACTCGTATGCTCCTATGCGGGCAACTCACTCCATTCTTATAAACAAACCTTAATTTGTCATTGTTGCACCGGCTCTAGGCGGGCAACCTATTTAATTCAGACATTGTAGAAGCAAGTCGCTATGTCGAGTCCAGACGGTTTGACGGCTCTTAAAGCCAAGCGAGTTCCCATTAAGGCCCAGATTACGCGGCAGGTTAATGTCATTAGTAATTTAGCTATTGAGGATGTCACATATCCTGAACTCAAAAAGTATGAGTCTAAGTTAGACGAACTTGCAGCTAAGTTCGACCTTGTGCAGACTGAAATCGACGGTGTGGATTATTCTGATGCTGAAGAAGCCTATAGGGCAGAAGTCGACGCCGTCATTTCCAGAGGCAACTCTCAGTTGTGTAAATTTCTTCAGGCCTTATCTGACAAGGAGGCCCTGGCCCAGGCCGAAGCTAAGAGAGCGGAGGTCCTGGCCCAGCTCGCCCTGGCCCGTGAGGAAGCCGAAGCTAAGAGAGCGGAGGCCCTGGCCCAGCAGGCACTTGCAGAAAGGCAGGCTCAGGCCCAGCTCGCCCTGGCCCGTGAGGAAGCCGAAGCTAAGAGAGCGGAGGCCCAGGCCCAGCTCGCCCTGGCCCGTGAGGAAGCTGAGGCTAAGAGAGCCGAAGCCCACGCCCAGGCCGAAGCTGCCCAAAAGGCTAAAATAAGACGCTTCGAGTACTTGCAATCGCAATTTCTGCGTCAAATGCAGATTATGCGAGAGTACGAAATCGAAGATCTCGCTACGCTTCATGAGGCGCGCATTCGCCGCTCTGAATTCGTAGAGATCTTCAAGGCCTATAAGTCAGATTATGCTCAGGTGGCCATTGACGAGGCCTACCAGGATCATGAATTCGACTTTCACGCAGTGGAATCTGATTATTACAAAGTTATCAGTTTCTTTGACTCCATGATAGCTGAAAAGAAACAGCTATATGAACCCGAGCAGGCGCAGACTGCCAGTCAGCGCTCCTCGCTCGACCCTGTCACGCCGTTGTTACCGAAACTCCCCGAAATCCGTCTTCCTCAGTTCAATGGGAACCCCTCTGAGTGGATCGAGTTTCGTGACACTTTCTCGTCGTTGGTAATTCAACACAGGCACATTTCGGACATGGACAAGTATCAGTACTTGAAGTCCTGCCTGTCATCAGAGGTTAGTACGGTCATTCAGAATATTCCTGTCTCTGCTGCGACTTTCCAGGTGGCGTGGCAGACTTTGATTGATAGGTTTGATAACGACCGGCTAATCGCCAACACCCATCTGGACAATCTCTTCTCTCCCCCTCAGATTGAGAGGTATTCTGCAGAATCCCTGCAGAAATACCTGGATCATTTTATAAGCACAGTGCATGCACTGAATTCCCTTAATACAGAAGTGGAGTTGTCAGATCTGATTATTACCAGAATTATCATCGACAAGCTTCCGATGAACCTCATCAGAGAATGGGAGTCATCTGTCAAAATAGGGAAGCTCCCTACTCTCAAGGAGTTATTTGTCTTCTTGGAAAGCCGAGTTCGCATACTGCAGATGACTGATGCTGCCACGAAAAGTCAGGCTGCTAAGTCAGTTCCGAGCTCTCCGGCTCCTTCCAAGTCAAAGTCTTCTTCTTCGAGGCCTAAATGTCTCTGTTGTCGTACTGCTGTGCATGACCTGTTTTCATGCAGCGACTTCAGGAGCATGACTTTCGCTCAAAGAGACCAGTTTGTTAGAGACCGCAAACTGTGTCGCGTATGCCTGTATAGTCAAGGGCATGCCAACAATTGTAGGACTTTTCAGTGCAGGAGATGTGCTGGGAGACATAGCACATTCCTCCACGACCCGACTAGCGATAGTCACCAGGCTGCCAACACTGCAGGTGTTATGGCTTCTAGTCAGACCCAGCAGCGCTGCTTGCTTCCTACTGCTACTGTCCGCATCCTGGACTCAGACGGCTCGCCTGTTGAGGCCACAGCCCTCCTGGATAGCGGTTCAGACTGCAATCTTATTAGCGACAGGCTGTTTAGGCGTCTTGGACTAGCTCCTCATGCGCAGCGGACTACGCTAGCGGGAATTTTGTCCACTAATGTTAGCACACATAAGCTAACCAGCATCACGATTCAGTCGCGAGTGACTTCATGGCGCTACAATGCACAGGCCATTGTCGTTCCGGAGATTTCGGAGAAAAGGTTCCCGAGCTCTTTCATTGAGACGAAGGAATGGAACATTCCTCCGAATCTTCCCTTGGCTGACCCAGTTTTTAGTCGTCCTAAGTGTGTCGATCTACTTCTTGGAGTGGAGATTTGCGCCCAAGTGGTGTGTCCAGGGCAAATTTCCACCTGTGAGTTACCTACGATTCAGAACTCGCACCTTGGTTGGTACTTCGCCGGGAAACTGCCCTCTGCGCCTTTCCCTTCACAGCGTTGCCATACTTCCAATGGTCATCGACGCCGATCCACGGATAAGCGTTACCTTGACGCAAGCCCCAATGAGCCTGAATGCTCGGAGGCTATGTCTTCTAATTACTCAGCCTTCCTAACTGCTGACCAGTTAGTGAGTAACCAGCTTTCCCGGTTCTGGGAGTTAGAACGAGTGTCTAACTCAGCCCCCTTCCCTGACGAGTCAGTTTGTGAACAGCATTTTGCTGCCAATACTCAGCGTGACTCCGATGGGCGATACATTGTAAAGTTGCCCTTTGTATCAGCTCCAGAATCCCTGGGGAGCACAGTGTTACAAGCTCAGAAGAGATTCTTCTCATTAGAAAAAAGACTGTCTTCAAATGAAACCCTTCGAGAGGAATATAACAGGTTCATGGATGACTATCTGAAATTGGGTCACATGAAGCCTGCCTCTCGGAGTTCACTCGGGAAATATGAGTATATTATCCCGCACCATCCCGTTTTGAAGCCTTCCAGCACCACGACTAAACTCAGGGTAGTTTTTGATGCTTCGGCGAAGTCTTCTAACGGGAAGTCACTCAATGACATTCTTGCGGTAGGTCCGGTGGTGCAGCCTGACCTCTTCTCGATCCTCCTACGCTTTAGGTTCAATCCAGTGGCGTTCACAGCGGACATCGAGAAGATGTATAGACAGGTCTTAGTCCATCCCGACCACCAACCTCTCCAGCAGATTTACTGGAGAACTTCTGTGTCAGACCCTATTCAGCTGTTTGACCTAACCACGGTCACTTATGGCACTGCTTCTGCCTCCTTCCTGGCAACCAGAGCTCTTAAACAGCTAGCCATCGACGAGGGAAGCAAGTTTCCTGTAGCAGCCTCCATCATAAACAATTCCATCTATGTCGATGACATAGTGGCCACAGCTGCTACGCTGTCTGAGGCCAAGGTTATTGTCTCTCAGCTGAGAGAGCTTCTCCCCCTAGGTGGATTTAATCCTCGTAAGTGGAGTTCCAATTCTGTGGAACTGCTCCAAGACGTTCCTCCTGAGCTGCGGGAGTCTCTCGACCACAGAACCTTTGGTGATTCTGACACCTCCTCCATAAAGGCGCTAGGCCTCATATGGCAACCTTCTGACGATATGCTCAGGATCGAAACTTCAGTCGATCCCTCCAAGCCATTCACCACCTGTTCCAGAAGGACATTGCTATCTTGTATAGCCTCTATTTTTGATCCCCTTGGGCTAATATGCCCTATAGTGTCCTACTGCAAGATTCTGTTCCAATCTTTGTGGAAGGAGACTACTTCATGGGACCAGCCCATTCCTTCTGCGGTCGCCGACAAGTGGCGCAAGATTCACAACCAACTTCAGTTCATCTCCAGCATCGCTATCCCTCGGCTAGCATTACAGCAGAACTTCGTATCTGTGCAGTTGCACGGTTTCTGTGATGCTAGCGAGGTGGCTTATGGCGCCTGTCTGTACCTACGATCTACTAATCACCTCGATAAGGCCAAGAGCTGTCTGCTTTGTGCCAAGTCTAGGGTTGCCCCTTTGAAGGCAACGACTATACCTCGCCTTGAGTTGTTGGCAGCTCACTTGTTGGCAACGTTAGTTCACCGGGTGTTACCTGCGTTGCAACTTTCTATAAGTTCAGTACACCTGTGGAGTGACTCCAAGGTTGTACTTGGTTGGTTAAACCATTCACCTTCTAAACTGAAGACTTTCGTGGCTAACAGAGTCGCGGACGTCCAAGAATTCACTGCCATTGAATCTTGGTCGCATGTGTCATCTAAGGACAATCCCGCTGATCTCATCTCTAGGGGAGCCACCCCTTCTGACCTACTTAACAACTCTCTGTGGTGGTCAGGCCCTTCTTGGCTTACTGCCGACTCCACTCAGTGGCCCAGTTTGCCCACTGAGCTCGAGTCTTCGTCTCTCCCAGAGGTGAAGATAGCAGCGCTAGTCACCATCGAAACCTCTAGCTTAAGCCCATGGCTGACTAAGTTTTCACACTTGAAAACAATCAGGGTCATGGCTTATGTGCGACGTTTCATTAATAATTACTTGAAACTCAAGTCACCTATCAATGGCCCTTTGCTGCCGTCAGAGATTACTGAAGCTTTGCATTCTTGCATTAGAATCATTCAAAGGAATGCTTTCAGAAAGGAAATTCAAGCATTGTCTTCCTCGCAAGATTTGCCTTCTTCTAGTAAGATCCGGCAACTATGCCCCTTTATTCAGGATAACATCCTGCGTGTAGGTGGACGTCTAAGTCGGTCCAACCTACCCTTTGACAACAAGCATCAGATATTACTTCCTGCAGAGCATGCTTTCACCAGGCAGTTAGTTCTCCATGTGCACTTGCATCTAGGTCATGCAGGACCTCAGCTAGTCATCTCACACTTGCGAGAGTCGTATTGGATCCCTTGCATTCGCAAGCTGGTTCGCAGTGTACGGAGGCGCTGTAGTGTTTGCTTCCGCTTTGAGGCTCAGGCTTTTCAGCAAAAGATGGCTGATCTGCCTCCTGAGAGAGTAAATCCTCTCCCTCCTTTCACAAACTCTAGTGTGGACTACGCCGGTCCATTCTCTCTCAAGTTTGGTGGCCCGCGGTCCAAGGTGACTACTAAAGCCTACGTTGCTATTTTTGTCTGCATGTCCACGAAGGCCGTACACGTTGAGCTAGTGACTTCGCTCACCTCACGTGCCTTCCTGGCGGCATTGTCAAGGTTCACAAGTCGTCGTGGAATTCCAAGTTCAATCACTTGTGATAATGGTAGAAACTTTGTCGGAGCCCACGCCGACCTGCAGAACCTCTCTAGGCTTTTGATGTCATCAGAACATCACTCCGCAGTGCAAGACGCCACTGCGCATTTGAACATTCATTGGCGTTTCTTGCCTCCTCACTCTCCACACATGGGAGGACTTCATGAGGCGGCAGTACGCTCTTTGAAGTTCCACTTGAAGAGGATGTCCTCGTCCTGTAAGTACACTTACGAGGAGATGTCTACTGTTCTCACACAAATTGAGTCATTCTTGAATTCACGTCCTTTGATGTCGTTATCTGAGGACGTGGATGACTTTGGATATTTGTCTCCCGGCCACTTTCTTATTGGCAAGCCCATTGTGTCGGTGCCCAGTCCTGACCTCTCTGGTGGGTACAGCCTGCGTTCCCGTTGGAACCATCTTCAGCAGATGGTCACTTGTATTTGGAAGAAGTGGTCCGTGGATTATCTCCACACGCTACAGCGTCGTGCAAGGTGGCATAAGGTACTGCCAGACGTTCCTTTGGGTACCCCTGTATTGGTTCTCGAGGACAATGTACCTCCTCATAGGTGGGTGCTTGGTCTGGTGCACCAAGTACACCCAGGCCCAGACGGCCTTGTCAGAGTTGTCACTGTGCGCACTGTCTCAGGCACTTATAAGAGGCCCCTCATCAAGTTGGCTCCTCTGCCTGTCAGTGAAGAGGGACAGTGACACCTGCTTTCATTCAGAGTGCTGATGCCGGACGCATCCCACTCCACCGATTTTGACTTTATTGCGACTTGATAGTTGTTTTGGCCTCGAATCCTTGCATTCACGAATTTGCTTGACGTCACATTCTGTTAGATAATTTCACGAGCGAAATTATCGCGGGCAATATGTTCCGTCCAGCATTCGTGTCTGGCCGGATTTGAGGCATTAGCTGGTTTCGCGAGGTCATTCGCCGTGTTGCTATGGCAACAGGCTTGTGTCTTCGTTTGTTTTATTTTCTTGTTGTGTCTTCAATATAATTTTAAATATGTTTACTTATCTGTTTGTTCTTTCTCCCATCAATTCTCATAAGAAATAACATTTGACTGTCGCATCTTTCATTTTTTGGATAGTCATGTTATAATCTCCAACCCAAAGTTTCAGTCTGATTATTTTTTAGTATATTTTATTCATAATTTTGTGTTTTTAAAGAAACAATTCAGTTTTAAAGTAATGCTATTAATTCTCTTATTTATGTTCTAGTATTTTAATGTAACTTAATTGATTTATTTCCAAGATTAATTATTTATTGTTTTTCTTGGCCAATGGGATTCTTGCTTTACGTCACATGTCGTGACGTCTGTCATTCTTGCTATTCATTCTTATTCTCTCGTTCGAAGCTTTCGCCAGGCTAGTTTTGAGTTCAGAATTCTGAATCTAGTTATTATTGTCGAGCTGGGAATTTGAAGTTTCCCAGCCCTAGTTATTGCAGAGACGCAATTTAGTACATTCATCAAAGTAATTTATTTGTGATTTAATTACAAATGTGTGAAGCCAAGTTTTTTACTTCCCTGATCAAACCGTATGGACTTGAATGCGTAACTCATTAAGTAAAAGGATTTACTGTAAGTACTGCTGTGAAGTGAATATTTCAAAGTGCTTAATTTTAGTTGCAGTGTCGAAGCAACATCTAAAGGTTCTTCTTTTCGGTCGAAGCAGCAAGTCGACCTTAAAATAATTTGCTGATAGTGCGCATTCACTTCAAGAATAGTGAAATTCTTTCTCAGTCGTCCGAGCAAGCGCGACTATAAAAATTGCTCTGCTCTGGTCCTCCGAGCTATTCATCAGTCTTATAAGGCAAGCATGCCTTATTTTCCAGAAGGAGCTTACTAAGTCGTCTCCCCTTGACTTCATCAACATTTCATCTTCTTCGGCACCGCTAGGAAGAGGAATTTATTTGTAAAGCAAGATACAAAATTCCATCTTGTATTTTAAAGGGTCTATTTATCATTTTGTCCATTGTGCTCTTTGTATCTTTCAAGGGGCTCAATAAATGTATTTAAACTTGACTTAGTGTAGCATCCTTCAAACCGGAGAGGTTTCCCCGTGTCCCTATTTCGCCTGCGAGCTACCGTGGGAGCGGGAACAGCATCATTTTACACAAATTTAGTGGTTCAGGACAATGAAGAACAAAGTAATGGAGAATCTGAATAGAGCATTAGTAATTGGTTAAGTACATTGCGGTAATATAACATGTTGACACGTTTAGTCACTTCAAGTAAAACATGTTAAACCACATAAATTAGATTACACATGTTTACTTTTAATTTTTTTAAGTTCTCTCTTTGCCTAATACATTTTACTTAAATATGCCATTACATTCAGAAAACATTGTATTCTTATGATGTGTGTTCATATTTGGAAGAAAACTTACTAATAAATTAGAATTTTGATTTAAAAACCTATGATATCATTATCTCAGAAGTTGTTCTGTGTGGGTTACCATGTTTTACAGCCGAACCCTTCATCTGTCAGAAGAGTCTAGGACAATGATTCTTCAAAATGAACAATAATAAAGAAGATAAAACATTAGACTATTTGCAGGCCACATGTTACAATCTTTATCTATATGTACGGTATTATAATATTGATTATTTTGCCATACACATCTTGCTTATAATGACATAAAAAGTAATGTTTTTTATTAATTTTCAAGGTTTTAATTATCATTAAATGCTCAGTTCTTTGAGTATTCGCTGCATAGTTACAATAATTTTAACTCAAGGTTCAGATTCTCCCGATATAAATTCGGACCTCATTATATTACCTAAGACAAAAATAAATTAACTTATTGTTGTGATTGTTTGTACTTACTAGTATCACTACTACTGATATGGCACTCCACTGCAGAAATTTAACTATTTCTCTTCTTCGGAAAAGCATATCTATTGCAATGGGAACCCTGTAAACAAATATTTATAGCTTCAGAACTCTTCCCACATTGATGGTATGCAAAATTTGAGTTGTAGCATTATAAATCTAAGATAGGGTCACCAGATCTACCTACATGAAAGGGTGGAATGTAGGGTGGAAAATGGGGACATTAAAGAAAAAACGAGGACAAGCTTAATGAATGCTGTGAAGAAATTGATCTAAGACATTTGGAATTTAGAAATGTCAAAGTATATAAATAACCTTAATAAACATGAAATTAAACATGTTAAACAATTTCTCAAATTACAGATGTTAAAAATCCAAGAGCAAAGTTCACAGATATTTCTCTAAGGATAATATCAACATGCAAGGAGTTTAGGTTTGCTCAAGATGTACACGTAGGGAAAAAAAGCGGACCGACTCTTGTAACTGATTTCAGAGCCTTGTGATACATAAATAAATGTAAGAGATGTAACGAAAATGTTTGTTTTCACAAGCAATGCAAATTACGTGAAATAATTAAACAGTCAACACTAGAACCATTTTCAATACATTCCCTGCTATACTGTGAATGCCGGTAGGCAAGCGCAGTGGCTCATATTGGCAACTTAGATATTTTAGTCGGTCCGCTTTTTTTTGCCCCTACCTGTACTTATAGAAATCATACTTTTTATTAGGCATTTTGTTAAAATTAACCTCACACTCAAAATGATACCAAAGGATTAAGGAATGCAACATTGGAAATTGAACACAGGTCGGACATGATAAGTTCTGTTTTGCCAAATGTAGTTCAGAGAAAAAATTTAGATTTAGTATGAATTGCCAACTTTAAATATTAATGAAAAAAGGAATGTGTACAGTGTGAAAAGAACTTCAAATATCTGTCCATATAGGAACAAATGGTAGTAATAGGCCTATATCTATCGATATTTTATGGCTTAAGGGAAGAAAATTATGATTACTGAATGCATAATGCTATATACCGAAAAGAGCTTAATTTAACGACAAAGTAATTAGCTATTACAAAAAATGAGGACATTTATATGGTATGATGGAAATTGCACAAAAAAATTAACTTTCAGTAAAAATATCTGAAATAGTTGGAAGACACTTGTCTATCATCATCAGCTCTAGTCCAAGTTGGAAAATCATGTTGCTTTCCAGTGGATGTTTATAACATTTAGTGAATAAGTTGGGATATCATGGTTCATGAGATGGTCTTCATTCTTATAAATAAAGACCTTATCCCACTTTCGGGATGAAGGCTGTAATATCGAATGGGAACCAATATTGGCAAAATGTGTTGAGAGATACAAGAAAATCTGGGATTGGAAAAAGATCATTAGTTATAACAATAAGCTCTTGAACTTTTATGTCCCAATCAATGAAGGTATCACCTCTGAATGCAATAAACATCCATGGGAAGGCAATATATCATCTAGCCAGCAGTTAGAGTACAGCTGATGATGACTGACAATGGTCTTCAAAAGTAGTTCCAGACATTTATACTGAAAGTTTATGTGCAATTTCCAACTCCACAAATAATATCTTAAAAGTATAACAAAATTTGTCTTTGATAACTCAAACATCTATGGGAGGCCCTGATGCTCTAGATAAAGTATGTGTTGAATGATAGAACACTTTGAAAAATGCCAGCACCAACATTGGTTTTACTGTACTACTTTAATGTTATCTTACCCTATCAGAGCAGCAAACGGCCAGCTGAGGAATGTAGAGAGAGCTGTAGTAAAAACAGCAAGTTCATACTTTCTTTGATACCAAGCTCCAAGCGAAACCAGACACATGTACCTGTAAAAGTACAAGTGATTTAAATGTGCTCTAAAAGGAAATCTATATTAATAAAAGGAAGTGTCTGTCCTCCGTCTGTCCGCGATGCCCAGCGAAATCTCCTCAACGCAGAGATCTGAAATTTTATACATAGGCGAACTGAAGGGTCGGAAAATGCACCTCGAAGCCGGAATTTTAATTTTCGCTTTCGTTCGTGAGTTATGAGTGAAAAATGAGCAAAAAACGTGCATTTTTTGCGTTTTTGAAGCATCAGTTTCAGTAATAAATTTCAATATCAAATCACTTACAGTTGGCTTTGGCTATTTTTGTCATCATACCTCATACCTTGGAAATAAAAGCAACGCGATCGCTTGATTTTGTTAGTCCATCCTTGACGATTCATTTGTTTACAGTGTCAAGGCCCAGACATATGACATTTTCAACCTACACGGAAGAAGGATAATCAACCCTAAATATGGTCAAACATTGTTCGATTTGAACGAAACTCACTATACAGGGGTTTTCTGGGCCAAGGAACTCGAATCTGAGGTCGCTTTTACCAGGGGACGCTACCTAATCGTGGAATGCACTCCACGTGATTTAGGTGTTAATAAATATAATGATTTAACTATTATGCTCTTAATTTTTAATTTTTAATTTTTGAAATAATTATCGCGGGGGAAGCCGCGGGCACATGCTATCTTATAATAATAAAAGGACGTGTTTGTCTGTCTGTCCGCAATGCCCATCGAAATCTACTGAACGCAGAGATCTGAAATTTTAAAGATAGATGGACTGAAAGGTGGGCGAATGCACCTCGAAGCCGAATTTTTAATTTTAGCTTTCATTCGCGAGTTATGAGTGAAAAACTGGCAGAAAACGTGATTTTAGCGCTGTCGAAGCATCAGATTTCAGTAATACATTTCAATGTCAAATCAATTGCAGTTGGCTTTGGCTATTTTTGTCATACCGTGGAAATAAAAGCATCGCGATCGCTTGAATGTTGTAAGCCCACGCTGGTCGATTCATTTGTTTAGTGTGTCAAGGCCCACATACATATGACATTTTCAACCTACACGGAAGAAGGATAATCAACCCTAAATATGGTCAAACATCGTTCGATTTGGACGAAACTCACTATACAGGGATTTTCTGGGCCAAGGAACTCGAATCTGAGATCGTTTTTACTAGGCGACGCTATCTAATCGTGGTATGTAATTCACGTGATTTAGGTGTTAATAAATATAATGATTTAACTATTATGCTCTTAATTTTTAATTTTTGAATTAACTATCGCGGGCGATCGCTTGATTTTGTAAGTCTACCCTGGACGATTCATTTGTTTAGAATATCAAGGCCCGAAGACATATGAAATTTTCAACCTACACGGAAGAGCGATAATCAATATAGGGCTAAATATGGTCAAACATTGTTCGATTTGGACGAAACTCACAGTACAGGGGTATTCTGGGCCAAGGAACTCGAATCTGAGGTCGCTTTTACCAGGCGACGCTATCTAATCGTGGTATGTAGTCCACGTGATTTAGGTGTTAATAAATATAATGATTTAATTATTATGCTCTTAATTTTTAATTTTTGAAATAATTATCGCGGGCGAAGCCGCGGGTACATGCTAGTTGACAATAAAATAGATTTGTTCCAAAACAAAACAGATCTATCATAAGATACAAATACTCATACTACATTACAATTACTGTGAAACAACTGTTGTGACAGCAGTGTGTTATTCCCAACATTAATTACACCAGATGCACGTTCACTTTAAAAAAGAATGAAAGGTATGTAATTCCTGCTTTGAAGGGACACCATATAATAGTAGATTTCTAAAACTGTTGAAGAAAATCTAAGCCAACAGACACAGCAAAAGAGAAACCACCTTTTAATTGTGTCTGCTAACTTCAAATAATTTTACAGTGAAGAGGAATTCACTCACCAATATATATATATATATATATAAAAGGCTTTGTCCTGACTGACTGACAGGAATCAACGTAGAGCCTAAACTGTAACAGATAGAGACTTGGAATTTTGACAGTACCTTCGTTTCATAATGTAGGTGCTCACTAAGAAAGGATTTTGAAAACTTTTGATTTTAAATGCCAAAAATTATATGTTTATGAGAATACTTAATCCCTTTTAACACAGAATTATCAAATCCAAATCACATTTCATTTGACAACAGTATTGTTGGCAGTCTTCACTTAAGGCTTTGGAAATAAATGAAACAAGACTTGACAAATTAGAGAACTATCAATATAATCCATGTTATAAATAAATATTAAAGAATGAAATCCATAAAAATAATGCAATCACATAACTTTCTCTACCCTGGACATAGAGAAAACAATACGAGGTATGGTAATGTGTATATTATTACAGTATATTGCAGGTTTTTGGAGAGCGAAGTATGAAAGTGATATTACATTTCTGTTTAATTTCATCCCCAAAATGGTTTTATGGTAACATGAGAGTGAGAAATAAAATATTCCACAAAGACAATACAATTTTATGTTACCGGAATTTATGTTTCTTCTTATTTGAACCCCTACCAGGCTTGCTGTGTACAAGTGATGGGATGCAAAATTCTACATCCACTATGAGCCATAAAAAGCTATACCAAGCGTTTTCTGAGGGAATAGTTTGAGTGTGATAAATCATTCTTCCTATTTCAAATTCTAAATACCTATATAATGACCTATAATTTAAAAATCGAAAGTCCTTCATAAGATAATTTCCAATTACAAAATAAAAACCCCGGGCAATGCAGGGTCTTTTGAGCTAGTAATAGCTATAAGTTAAATTTATCAACATGAGCAAAGATTCTTGGTGTAATGATATAATCACAATTCTTGATGAACTCGTTTAAGTTCTGCTCTCAATTGCTAAAATTTCTTTGGCTGTTATTTTATCACCCTTTGTGTTGAAGCTTACTCACTGAATTGTGTTGTTTGTACAAACTGCGTTGAAGACATAAATTACATCATTTCTATAATTCAGTGATTTTTTAATTTTTGAAGCAAACACCCCTTTTAAGGGGGAAAAAAAATTCAGTCTCTCTGAGTTTTGTTTACAAGGGTCTTTACTGCAATATCAACTAAAAATAAAATCAAACATGCTTACATTGAAAATGTTGATGGCAAAAATGCTGTACTTGAAATAAACATCCCTGCACTGAAGACAAGAAATGCCAAAGTCAGACGACCAACCTGTACACCAAATTCACGACAGATGCTCCTGTGAAAACAAATACAAGCTTTCAATATGCAAATACCATAATAAGTGCCTCATAATATTCATTACATCATAACTTCTATATTATTACACAAAGACATTGGGTCAATTGCTAAAGTAGTGCCTTTACCGCAGTAAGAAACAGCAGCTTTCAAGTTGTGGCCTAGGTCTGAATACGTGTATGATTTATTTAAATGAACATGAGGTACTGTCTTGGTAAAAGTTGGCAAATGGCAACACCAAAAATAGTCGATACTGTATTTTTCGAACTGTAAGTTGCTCTGGACCATAAGACGCACCTTCATATATTTTATTTCTCCTTTCTTCTCTTCTTGTCTTCCTTATCCTCCTCCTTCACCCTTTTCTCTCACCTCCTCTTCACCTATTCCTAACCGAAAATGTTTTGCTTCGAGTGGTATTTGAACAGGGGATCACTAGTATCGTAGCTAGCAGCCTAACCAGTACACCACAAGTGATTTTGGTGCAAGGGTCGTTTTATCACATAATGGGTCCTGAGTAACGCCAAAAAGGCTCTGATGATTGTAATTTTGATAATTATGGTATACGGGTTGTTTTTCATATTTTTATAATTAATAGCGCATAGTACAACAGTGAACTGCATTACTGACATTGAGCAGCTTGCAAAAGAAACGTTGAAGGCTAGGAGAAGGGGGAAAAATTAATGTGATTCTAAATGAAAATTCTTAAAGGGAATAATATACTTAATTGCATACACAAAATGGTGACTTTCTACAAACGATTCAGTGCAAATCGCTTTCAGTGCTCAAAATCGACTGTTTAAATAATTCATCTCTGGGCTGACAGAAATAACTTTTCTATAAACAGGAAGAAAACGGTTCAAATGACCTTTAGAAAAGGTGGGAGACCCAATCCACAGTACACTCTAACCTACAAAGGTGAAACACTAGAAATCATTAACTCTTTCAAGTACCTAGGAGTCATGCTGCAGACGTCTGCAAGATCCTTCAGTATACACATCCAAGACAGAACCTCAGCAGCAATTAGAGCATATATACCATCAAGAATATCACCACCTTATCACTTGAAAGTGCCTTATTCCCGTTCGAAGCCAAAATTTTCCCAATTTTCAGCTATAGACTAGAGATAATCTGGGAAAAATTGAGTCTAAACGACCTGAACTCGTTAAAAAAGGTAAAACCATGTTTTCTAAAAGCCTCTCTCAAAATTTCAAAATACACGCCCTGCAGATTTGCATACATCGTTGCTAGAGAAACTTTCCTCCTTCAAGACAGGAAGATAAAGATGGCCCTACCATCAAAGCCAAATTGGGCCTGTGCCTTGGCAGAGAAGAAAGAAAAACAAGAAGATATATCATATATATATATGGTCTGAGTTCTAATACACGGAGGCTATGATAGACAGAAGCTGGAATTAAGACACCCGCTAACAAGCCTAGCTATCCATAGCTACCACCATAAAATCTGCAAGAAAACACAGTATCACACCCCCAGCTGTGACTGTGTGTGCATCCTATGTGATGGGTTTTGTGACAGATACCACATACTTAAGTGCCAAAAGCAAGTGAAATCCTTAAAAGAATACAGCAAAAACTAATTGACACTTCTAAAGCACTATTTAGGCATGTTTATGAGCATTTCCTTTCAATGCCTTCATCTAGATCACCAAACAGAGACAACTCCTTTTGTATGATAGAAGCCTTTCTTTTCACATTGTATACCTGGTTTCCCACTACCCTCATTTGACTGATTGTGGCAAGTACACTGAAGTACAGTCTGTGCCCAAATTTTCAACTAACTTATTCTCACAACACCTATTATGATTATAGTTTTACAGGCAATATTTACCGTAATTTTAATTTTTTTTCAGTTTACTTCGGATCATTAGATGCACCCAATCTTCAAGACTCTGTTTTCAAGATAAAAAAGTATGTCTTATGATACGAATAATCGGTAATTTATTTATGGTACATTTATATTATGACAAACGTATACCACAACACAAACACAAACTACAAGTAGGCTAGTTCAGTAAAGTCATTAATATGTAAAAAGCATGTTTGGAGAGCCCGTTCCTAACATTAAAATTAATGTATTGCTGCAGAAACGAAAGACCACAAAGGTTCTTTAAACATTTGAACATGACTGCTTAACAAATGATCAAGTGGATGAAAATAAATTCCTAAAAACAAAATTACAGACGAGATTGAAATCCTGGTAAACCATGAGCTTTAAATAAAAAATGTACTGGAAAAAGTTTGAAAAAATTGTGAAGTGAAGGTAGTCTTAAAATTATGATAGCATTCAATGAACCATTTGGCTAAAATTGTTGAAAGAAGCTGAACATTACATGGAATTAACCATTAAAATGGCCACCATCTTGAAAAGGAATAAAAAAATTAAAATCCTTACACATACGTTGTTTTTAATAAAATACAAACTGGAAGAAACTGTTATGTGTTTGGCCGTAACTACATAAAACATAAATTTACAGACAAAAAAACAAAATGCCAAACGGGCAGGTTAAAACACGATCTCGCGTCACTTGGTCAATTATTATTATTATTATTATTATTATTATTGGTACTGTTATATTTCTACTGCTAATGTACCATTGCTGCACTGATTTTGCTGGATCAAAGTGTTTCAGGAATGGTTCATTCATGTTGCACATCAAAGAAGCATTAATAAAATAGGGAACATTTTAGGCCCCAATACAAATTTCGAAGCTGCTATGGCAACCCGGCGACCAGTACTTGTTCAGCTCTGGTAATATTAATAATATTAAATTAACGCCAGCTTCTTTTAGATTATGTATGCTACTCAATCCCACAAAAAACAAGAAATGTGGGAAACTGAATCATTTAATACATGTTCATAAGGTAATGAAACAATCTAAAATCCATGTGCAAAATAAAGGACCTATTAACAGAATTAATTCCAAATACTTACTTATAGAAATAGACTTCACAGAAAGCACAGAGAAGACCAAGAAGACAGCGGCAGAAGTAAAATATAAGCAGTCTGTTGGGTTGAAGCAGTCGATGATATAGCCATGCAGGAACCACGTGTATCAGCAGGTATGTATATGATCGAAGGGCATATTCAGGACTGTATTCCCATGTTTGGAAACCCTTCCCAAATAGAAGAAAATGACTCTGAAAAACAGTAAATGAATAGGCTAAGTAAGACAAAGGTTAAAAAATTAAATAGGCCCTAAAAAAATGCTTAGCATTATAAAATTCTTACCATGAATCACATCCGAAAATATGACTGCAACAAAAATATAGTCATAAACATTTCTAATAGGCATTCCAGAGCATGAAATGGGCTAGCTCCAACAGCAAGAGGGATGACCACATGACCAAACAGGGTAGCGATGATAAAAATAAAATTCCCTTATACCTATATAGCCTAGCCTATATTTTTATTACACTCTATATAGGTTCAGAGAGAGAAAAAAAAAGGCTATATATATATATATATATATATACATATATATAGCCTATAACAGATGCATTGAATACGTTCTGAGGCGAAATATAAATACTTCTAGCACCTTGGCTCTCACTTCACTCTCTGCTATGCGTTGCCATGGTGATGGCCCGCTTCCCCAAGCCTGGCCTTCACTTCTCCTAGCCTTCAACCCTTCCCCTCGCAAGCTGCTCAATGCCAATAATGCAGTTCCTTGTTGTACAATGTGCTATTAATTAACTTATAATAATATGAAAAACAACCCTTGTACTATAATTATCAAAATTCCAATTACCAGATCCTCTTTGGTGTTACTCAGGACCCGCCAAGTGTCAAAACGACCCTTGCATCAAAACGGTTATTTCTAGTTTCATGTATTAAAGCTTTCTAAACTTAAATAGATTAATGCTCAATTCAGCGCTCAGCAATCACTCGTTACTAATGGTTAAGGCTGCTAGCTACGATGCTAGTGATCCCCTGTTCAAATACCAGTCAAAGAAAAACATTTATGGTTAGGAATAGGTTCAAATTAGGTAGGTAAGGTGAAGAGGAGGTGAGAGAAAGGAATGAAGGAAGAGACAAGGAAGTCAAGAAGAGAAGAAAGGACAAATAAATTATTTCTTTTTCCAGTTTCCCCTTCTGCCTACTAGATGGCGTTGCTAGTAGTTCAAATGGCGCCGCTACCCCTCCTTCCCAGGCGGGTCCCCTCTGTGATAGGAATGGGGGTGCCACAAGTATTTATTTTTTTCCCCTTCTGATAATTCAGGTTGTACAGGATAGTTTTATTTACTTATGGTCTTCTTTACATGCTGCACAATAAAAAATGAAAGAATTCGTGATAAGAGAATGATAAACATATAGATATCTAATAAATGACGTATGTACTTACAGGTTCCCAGTAATTGAATGTCTCATCACAGTCTGATATATAATTCCATATTGCCGCACAGAATCGAGCTGACAAGAGAGCCTTGAAAGCAGTATCTCCACTTGGATACACAATCCCCATATCTGCTGGATGTGGAATTGATGGAAGCTCTTCGTTCCTAAAAACACTTGATCAATCACGTACGAGAATAACCTAACCTAACTTCAGCCAACTAACTATATACTACGCACAAACAGAACAATTTGCTTTAAAATTATGACAGAACAAAGAATATGGAGATAAAATAATGTTATTGACCTTCCAATTCCCTGTGGTTTCCGTCCACTCAGCTTTTTAAGTTCCCTTTTCCCATTTATATTATTACGTTGTCGCACAGACGGCGCCATTGTTTTAGTGGATATTGTCATCAGCATATCCAACCTTTCAAATATATTTTTTCTCGAAGACGACAAAAATTCTGCATTTTTCAAAATCCATCTTATCTAATTTTAATATAAGTAGATTAAATGATGAATCTTATTTAGGTCTCTTCTAAAATACTGACGGTCCGCGGCCTGCCACGAATACAGAATCACATTTCGATTTGGCATCTTTTCTAAGTTGGTGAAGGGAAATAAGGGATCAAAGGTCGAAAGTTAAGCAATTCATTCAAACGAAGATGGCGCCGAAGTTTCATTGTTATCTTTTTCAATGTGCATTATTCGTGCTTTTATCAGAGTTTAAGTGAACGTTTGCAGTTTGTTCTTGTGTCTTACACAGTGCGGATAATTTCTGAGGACCCTGTGTGCAAGTAAAAGTAATTCAACACAAGTTTAGTGCGACAAACGCTATTATTATTACTTCTTTGTGTGTGACTTTTCCATCTTTATCATAGTTTGTCTCCAGGGTCATTTCAATTCCTGCCCCCTTTAGGGCGGCTAGGATCCAGACTTACACGAACTTCACTTTGTAATCACAAGATTTTACGACATGACTACGATGGAAACGCAGTCTACGAATGAAGAAATTGCCGAAACCGGCTCTAGCCCTTTACCCACTCACAACAAGACAGAAAATGGAATAAATATATCTGTCCAAGACGCAACTCCACTTATCTTACCTACATCTGCTGCAAAGGACAAATTTCAGTACACCTATCGGGATTCAAGCCCTTATATAGTAGTGGTAGAAACAAAAGCAGACTCAATTTTTCAAATTCACCCTATGAAGTTGGGCAAGCTTCTCTATGAAAACAACACCACCATTCACATTCAAGACATACAAAAAATCGGACGCTACAAATTAGAGATAAAGTTCTTATACCATACGGAAGCAAATTCCTTCCTGAACTCAACTTTTGACAGTACATTTGGAACCTCCTCTTATATACCCTTTACTGCTATTCACTCTAAAGGTATAATCAAGAACATCGACCTAGAAATCACAAATGAAGAAATTCAAAAACATGCAAAAACAGAATCACACACCCCCATTCATAATGTCTACAGATTTAGTCGTAAAACAATCAACCAAGACGGAAAGGTCGAATATCTACCAACGACTACGTGTCTCATCACTTTTCGGTCCCAAGTGCTACCAAAGATGATGACTTTGTATTACTATCACTGCCCCATTGAACCTTACCATGAAAAGATCAATCAGTGTTTTAACTGTGGGAAATTTGGACATTCGACTAAAATATGCCGCAATGACTCTAAATGTCTAAAATGTGCAGAACCCCACCGTACAAGTGAATGCCAATCTCAGTCAACAAAGTGTATAAACTGCCAACAGGCGCATGATGCCCGCTTCAAAAACTGTTCAGCTTACAAAATGGAAGAAAGCATCCAAGCTAAAATCAACCAACTTCGTGTCTCGCGATATGAGGCTATACAAATACTACGTGGCCGCAAATCGTATGCTTCAGTGGTGGCTTCGCTGCATTCTCAACAACCCTTTAATACTCTCACACCCAGTAGCCAAGCCTTGGGTCCACCCGGTGGTTTTCCACCATCAGGCACAATTCTTCCAGTGCCCCGGACTTACATTCCCCCTTCTCAACCCTCTAAAAGAAAGTTCTCAGAACAAACGCCAACTTGCACCAAAAAGCCTCCCCCCCCAGCCAACACTCCTTTCTGGCTTCCGCATTGGAAGCGTGATACGCTTCCCTCCACTCCTATGGTCAAGCCCACAAAAAATAACCATGACACAATTTCTGAAAGCCAATCCAATCCTCACACCAGTCCATCCACAATGCCACAATTTCTCACGATCAATAGACTCACATTCCTTGATCTCATTGCTGAGCTCAGCAATAGTATAAAGGCTATCAACTCACCCCACACATCTAATCTAACTAATTTACTTCAGAAAATGAAAGCCTCTACTCATAATCACGACTAATGACTCCCATCCCTTCACTTAGCATTCTTCAATGGAATGCCCGAAGTATTAGAAACAAGACCCACGAACTTCAACATTTCCTTCTCGACACTCCGACGGACATTATCATCATCATTGAAACATGGTTAAAACCGGCACATAAATTCAAGATACCTTCCTATCAAATCATCCGACATGACCGGTTACAACATGGGGGTGGCATCGCCATACTTACTAAACCGAATATTCAAATTACCGAAACACGATACGTCACCAATTACAATCATACGTTCCAGGCTATTCATATTACTATCCAGCATCTGGACATCATTGCAGCTTACAATACCCACAACAATCACTTAACTTCCACCTACTGGTCCAATACATTTCCCATCCCCCCTCATCAGAATGTGCTCATTTGTGGTGATTTCAATCTCCCACTAAGCCCACAACAAATTCGCACTTACACCCATAATCATACGTTCATTCGTTTCTTACAAACGTCTGGGTTATCGCTACTCAATACTGACCATCCAACACGGCTTGGCAATAGTAACCAACACCACACCAGTCCCGACTTAACTTTCATCTCAACTAATCTATACCCATATACCCACTGGGCCACTGCCCATGACACCCTCAACAGTGATCACCTACCAATCAAAATAGCACTGAACACTACTTTCAACCCTCTACATAGCGCCCCCAGAACTTCCAAACCGCGAATTACTGACTGGCAACACTACACTACAGAAATTACCCGATACACCACAAATCTCATTAATCAACAGCCCCCTCCATATACCATTCCGGACATACAACACATTATTCATTCCTATATACGAGAACACTGTCCCAGTAAACAACCATCTCACTCTACTAGACGTCTTAAACCACCATGGTGGTCACCTGACTGCTCGCATGCTGTTGCCCAGCGCCGTCTTGCCCTAACAAGATTCCGGCATCGCCCGACTCTTCAAAACTATGTCACGCTCAAACGCCAAATGGCACTAACCACAAAGACACTTAACAGGACGCGAAGACAAGCTTGGAAAGAGTACTGCACGACAGTGACACAAACCACTACTACTCAAATGGCATGGCGAAAAATAAAATGGTTTACCAACAAAAAACATAAAATCACTCACAGTATACACAACAATTCTACCCTCCAACAACAGTTTTTACACAGTATTACACCGGATTCTGTAACACCCATACTCTGTCCAATTAATTTTCATCCCCTCTCATGCACCCCCACGCATCCTCTTCTCACTCCCATCACATCCAATGTAGATGTAGATGTCTCGTTCTGTAGATCCTGTGTTGAGCAGGGCTCAAGGATATAGAACACGTCAGATAAAAACATACATGCATGTTATAAAAAAGATACAAGAATTGTTATGTCACACTTACTCAAGCTGAAAAGAAATCATCCATATTGTAGAAGGTGTGAGTTACTAAATATTGCTTCAGAGCTCTTTTGAAAGATTTGCATTTGCTTTTAATACATAGTGATTTAATCTCTTTTGGAAGGTTATTGTATATTTGTATTGCGGAATAATAAGCACCTTTCTGAAAAAGTTTTAATGAGTTAGCTGGTCTATGTAAATCATTCATGTTTCTAGTAGTACGCCCGTGTATACTGTGATTACTTTGAAATTTATCAATATTATCTACCATGTAACACATAACAGAGTATATATACTCTCCGGTGAGAGTGAGGACTTTTAATTTTTCAAAAAGCGGTTTACAAGATTCTCGTTTTTTCTTTCCACATATTATTCTTATTGCTCGCTTCTGTAATCTAAATATTTTTTCCCTATGTGCCGAGTTACCCCAAAAAATGATTCCGTACCTCATAACAGAGTGAAAATATGCAAAATATACCGTGAGTAATGCGTCCTGTTGTAATATATCATTCAAAGTTCGTAGCGCAAAACATGCTGAACTTAGCTTAGAACTTATCATTACAATGTGTTTCTTCCAGTCAAGATTTTGGTCAATTTGTAGTCCTAAGAATTTTATGTTGCTAGTTTCCTCTATGATTTGTGTTTGATAATTGATTACAATGTTTGAGATATATCTATTTTTTGTTCTAAATTGAATAAAGTGGGTCTTATCAATATTAAGTGACATTTTATTAGCTAGAAACCAAGTATTTAATTCGTGAAAAGTCTTTGTAGCTAGTCTTGCTAAATCTTCTTGTGACTTTCCTGTTACGAGTACACTAGTATCATCTGCAAAAAGCAATGCCTTTGATTCGTCACTTAAGTTATCTGGTAAGTCATTGATGAAAATTAAAAAGAGCAAAGGTCCCAGTATCGATCCCTGAGGTACTCCATTTTTAACAGTCCCTAATTTTGATTCATTTCCATTTATTATTACCTTTTGAGTTCTATCAGACAGGTATGATTTGAACCACTTTAGTGTTATATTATCCAACCTATAGTGTTTCAGTTTTTGAAGTAGAATTTCATGATTTATACAGTCAAACGCCTTAGCTAGGTCACAAAAAATTCCTAGGGCATGTTTCTTTTTATCTAACGCTTCCAATATTTCTGTAGTGAGTTGAAATGTAGCATTATCAGTGGACATGCCACTTCTAAATCCAAACTGAGATGGTGTAAGAATGTTATTCAAATTAAGATAGTGTATTAAGCGGTTGTACATAACTTTTTCAAAAACTTTTGAAAATGAGGTTAGGAGTGATATAGGTCTATAATTTGATGGAACATTTTTGTCGCCTTTCTTAAAGAGGGGCTTAACAATAGCATGCTTTAGTCTTATTGGAAATATTCCACTTTTTAACGAACAATTACAAATATGACTAAGAGGTTTACTAATTTCAGATGAGCAGCTTTTTAACAACTTATTACTTATCTCATCCCATCCAGAAGAGTTTTTGCTTTTGAGTGACTTGATTATATTTTCAATTTCTCTAGAGGAAGTTAATTTGATTTGAAATGCATGGTTCTGGACTATAGGTGTTTTAAGTAGGTCTGCTGCATTAATGCTAATATTAGTTGTAGGAATACATTTCTCTGCAATGTTTATAAAGTGATTATTAAAAGCATTTGTGATATCTGATACATTATCTAGCTTTTTGTTCTGGTATGTTAGTGACATGCAATCATTGTTTCCCTTTGATCTCCCTGTTTCGTTTTTAATTATATTCCATATAGTTTTAATTTTATTGTCTGATTTATTAATTATTTGTGAGAAATACCTACTCTTTGCCTCTTTAATTACTTTCTTCAGTGTATGGCAGTACATTTTATAGTGTTCTTTATGAGCTGGGTTGTTACTGGTTCTACATTTTAAATATAGCTCTCTTTTGTTTCTACATGATATTTTAATGCCAGTGGTTAACCATGTTTTATTCCTTACATTAGGTAAATTAGCAGTTTTCTTTTTTGGAAAGTTAGTTTCAAAATGCCGCAACACAATATTTAGGAATTCATTTAATTTACAGTCTACTTTGTCATAGGAAAATATAGATCCCCAGTTTTCATTCTTCAGATCTTGTTTGAAGTTTAAAATTGAAGCATCATTCATTACTCTAGTCATATGGGTATGTTTTTTAGTTGCGTTTACCTTACTATCGTTTAGCACTAACATTTGTGCATCATGGTCCGATAATCCATTTAATATTGGTAATATTTTAAAGCTAGGGTGTTTTTCTATGTCTATGAATATATTATCTATTATTGTTTGAGAGTTGTTTTGGATTCTAGTTGGAAAGTTTACTACAGAATCTAAATTATAACTACCTAGTAGGGATATCAGTCTGATCTTTTTTTCACTATCGATTGAGAAGTCTACATTAAAGTCGCCGCACAGTATAATATTTACATTATTACTATACAGATAGTTAAGAACCTTTTCTAACTGATTTGTAAAATAATTGAAATTACCTGTTGGTGCTCTGTAAATGGTCAGTATTACAAATGTACTGTTATCCGTTTCCACTCTGGCTGCGCAGCATTCAAAATCCTGTTCCTTACAGTAGGAACTGGTGTCTATATCACTAAAATTTAAGTTACTTTTGATGAATATACTCACACCTCCGCCTTTCATGGAACGTCTAAAGAAATTTGAGCACAATGAAAAATTATCAATTTTTAATTGTTCCAGCTCTGTTTCTGCACAGTGGTGTTCCGTTAAACAAATAACTTGAATTTCCTGCTTGTTAGAATTATTTGTATCCTGAAAAGCTAACTTAAATTCTTCAAATTTACATTCAAGCCCCCTTATATTTTGATGATATAATGCAAATGATTTACTAGTTCTAGTTGCAGGCTTGTATATATTACCAATGTTTACTCGAGGCAAGTATGTAAGTTGTTGTTCCCTTTCATCTAAAATCTCCCTAAAAAACGAGAGGAGCCACCAACTATGACAGGAATAGGCCTGTTACAATTAAATTCTTCAGCAATCAGCTTTGCCAGAGTCTTCTTCCCTCGAGAGTTGAGGTGGAGTCCATGCCTGGTGTATTCTTCTCTTCTTATGCTGTTAACAGACAAAACATTGATATTACCATTATTAGCAGAGAAGTTCCACAGCTTGTCGTTCACAGCTTTCACCTTGTCTCGAAGCGACGGCTTATCATACCTGTGAAACAATTCAACAAAATTTATATTAGTGTGAGAGCTGCTGCTGGAGATGCTGCGTAGATCCTGCTCGATATCAAAGCTGGGGTCTCTGTCTAGGCTGTTACCGCCACCTCCCACAATCACTATGTGGTCGTCCTTTGAGAAGCCTTTAGACAGCTCCTTTATACCTGAAATCACATCTCTAAATTCAGCATTAGGCTTACATATACATTCAACTTTGAAGTTCTCTCCAACAGCATCTTGCAGGGTAGTTCCCATATGTCTGGCGTGGCTGCTACCTAGAACAAGGATCTTTTTCTTATTATTACTACTAGGCCTATGCTCCTTCTTGGCTTGCCTGGGTGCTACAGTTGGCTCAGCTGGGGATTCCACTTCCTCTAGGCCAACTAAAACAGAGAATCGATTATTAGTAGCTACAGGGCTATAAGTCTTCTGCAAGGGTGACACGTTGCTGCTTGACGGTCTTCCTTTGGGTCTCTGCACTACCTCTGAGAAGGACTCTACCTTGGAAAAAGAAGTTACATTAAGTTTCTCATTCAGAGATCGGACATCCTCCTGTAATAAATCAATAACATATTTCAAATCATTAATTTCCCTATTCTTCATACACAGCTTGCAGAACCAATCGCCATCAGGAGCGTCGTCGGCACATACCCTAGAACAAACAAAGTGATACCAAACATCACATGAGTCACACTGAATACCATCAGAAACAGCTGTACAACAGTTACCACATAACTCTTCAATCGCCATTTCCAAATTGTCCTAAGAAATAGAATAAAAGAAAAATGTTAGTAAATACAAAGCAGGTTATAACAAGGCACAATAAAAAAAGAAAAAAAAAAGCAAGGCAATAATTAATGTTCGTAGCAAGTAGTGGCTAGTGTGTGTGAACAGCTGATTTCGCGGGTAACAAAATGGCGGACTAACTACCAGTAGGCTATTGACTTTTTGAAGTTACTAAATGAAGGCTTTAAAATTAATATATGGTTAAAATTTATGTTTGGAGAACAAAAGTATACTACCTGTAATAATATATAAAAGTTACAGCTCAAATAATAGCTCACTAATATTTAAAAATATACAAATTCTCGGAGCTCGCACAGAGCACGTCCTCACACACCAACGCCACTAGCGCCAATGAATTTCAAGCAGTTATCAGAAGGAAAAAACAATCTACTGCACCAGGACCGGATGGCATCACTTATAATATGATTGACCACCTTCCTGACATAACTATTACTCTACTAATAAATATTTTTAATAACACCCTCCATACATCCCACATTCCGCACTCTTGGCAACAATTCTATGTCATTCCGATATTGAAACCCAATAAAACAGACACAAACGCCTCTAGTTACCGTCCCATTATACTCAGTAATACTCTCCGAAAAATCTTTGAAAAAATCCTCACCCATCGATTAATATTTCACTTAGAGCGATATGGACAATGGCCATTACATCAATACGGGTATAGACGAGGCCAAGGAACAAACCATGCCTTACTACATCTTCTTACTGAAATTTATAGCGCATGGACACAACGCAAGGCACTCTTGGCACATTTCTTAGACTTACGAAACGCGTATGACTCAGTACTCCTTCCCACACTATTAAACACTCTCACGACTCTCCACATTCCGGAGATTTTCAGTCATACCGTCCTTCGCCTCCTAACCGACAGACAAATATCTTTTCCCCCTTTCTTTTCCTATCAGCTCTCTCGTTTCACCTCCATTGGCTTGCCCCAAGGATCCTCACTCAGCCCCATTCTTTTTGTATTATACATTCACACTCTCACCCACACTCCCTATAACAAAAGTCAACTACTTCTATATGCTGACGATATGGTGTTGTACTCGAAAGTAGATAACTCACTTAAATATAATTATACCACGGAACAAAAGGATCTTGACACCCTGATCTTTCAGGTTAAGCAATTGGGATTTACAATTAACCCTGAAAAAAGCCATACTATTCTTTTTCGAAAAAGCAAAATGACTAATCAACCTCACTTTCATATTGATCATATTCCAATACCTATTACACACACCACCAAATACCTAGGAATGCATTTAACACACAATCTTAAATGGAATGTGCATTTTCAGCATACACATGCTGCTCTTCAATCAGCTAGTTGCATTTTTAAATATATTGCCGGGACAAAATGGGGTTTCCATCCCACCCATATGCTACATTTATACCAGAACCTTATTCAATCAAAACTCACATACGGCAATCTCATTATTACAAGTCCCTCTAAATATTGGCAAAACAAAATCCAATCGCAAATTTATAACATTGCCAAACACATACTTGGTGTCTCTGGCAACCCCAAAATGACAAAGCTGTTTCATGAATTACACTTACATCCTTATACCTACAGACAACAAATCACAACCATTAAAACTATTGGACACCTTTTCCACCACACGCAAACTCCACTATACAATAAGGTACTGCACTTGCATCGCAAACGTATGCAACATCTCCTTCCAGCATTTCTGCAACTACCCCCTTTTCTCTCTATATTCTCTCAATTCTATGACAATCAACAAATGCAAAAATTTCCTCGCCCTCCAATCTATTTTCTAGATTATGATGTCCTCTTTCACCCTGTTAACGTTCATATGGATGAATTCCACAAAACTGACCAGCATCTGGAATGCAAATTTCAAAATTATTTAACACAATATCGTCAGTTGCACGACTATCCTAATATACATCTCTACTTTACTGATGGATCTAAAACCCCAGAGGGGGTAGGAGCTGCTTACTACCACCAAAACACTAACACCACACAACAATTCCCTCTTCGTCCTGAATTTTCCAACTACACGGCCGAAGTTATTGCTATCCGTCAGGCACTAATTTCCATCAATACAACTAATGCCCACATTTTCATCTGTACGGATTCCCAAAGTGCTATTCAAAACATAGCAACCGGCCACACTCATCCCCAGCTGGGATGGTGGGAAACAAACTGCAAATACCTAATACATAAACAAACACACCAACGACATAATCACATCACACTTCTCTGGATCCCGGCACACCACAACATTAAGGGCAATGAAATAGCAGATACACTTGCTAAAGCCGCTACACGTCAAAACACACTCCACACTTTTCTTATCCCCATTTCCGATGCAATCATCGCTTCCACTAAATCACTTAAAGCACAAAACATCCACTACAACAGTAAACCTTGGTTTTACAATACTAACACTCCGCGATTTGCTGTATCTTTAATTTCCAAAATCAAGTTTCATGTTGCCATTACACCACAATATTTATTCAAAATTAAAAGGAGAGCCACCCCCCACTGTGACTGTGGTGACATAGGAGACGTAAATCATATCCTTTTAGGTTGCTCACAATATAAACAACAAAATGATATTTTTCATGCACAAATTTACAAAACAAAAGGCCTTGGTCCATGGCATATTCCTTCCCTTATATACAATGACGAAAAACACATAAGCCGATTAATACATAAACATATAGTAAATTGTAAAATGAAAATTTGAAACACCCACTTCCCACTCCATACAAACACTTTGTTCACACACCTTCCTTTATACTCCACGAAGCTGCAACTACCTGGGTGTAGAGAGGCTTCACAAAATAAAAGAAGAAGAAGAAGAAGAAGAAGAAGTTAAGCAATCTTCGAATCACACAGGTGACCTGTCAGGGGGAGGGGAGAAGCAGAACACAAATGTTTTGTTTTGATATCTTGACATTTGACATCGGTGAAAAATAACACTGTAAAACGATCAGATAGGATTCAATGTTGGCAGTTCGCAAATAAATGAGAAAGTTAGGCATACAGACAAACTAATGCTAAGTGTGACTGAAAAGCGACAGCCAATATAAACATTTAAAATGTGCTATGTCGAATGTTTGTAAGAGGTCAAAAGTTCTGACATTGCTTTCTGACAAAGCGGAATATCTACGATACGTGTCATAATTTTGTGATACGTGGTGAAGACAGAATTGCAAATATTTTAAGCAGGATATCAAGTAGGTCTAAAAGTGTTATATTGCATAGGGCTACCAAATAATAAACTACAGTGGTGCTCATGAAATTTATATTTTTCAAGACACATTTTCAGAAAAAAGAAAAAAATTAATTAATTAAGATCCTCATCCCTTCAAAGTACAGCCTGTGCATTTAGACGTGAGCACTTGCATGCGCCACAGACATAGGGCGGACGGAAGGGGAGTGTGTTGCTAGTATGAATTACGTGATGACTGATCCCACTGCGCATTGTGTTTACAGTGCTCACGTCTAAATGCACGGACAGTACCGTTTCATATAGCGTCATTTTCAGAGGGTCTGAAGTAGTAAATTTTAATGATGTTTTCAGATGTTTTTAGTTGCCTACTACCTACTTATTGAGGAGGGAAGAGTAAATATTATTGGAGTGAACATTTTTAAACTCATCAATTGCACAAGTCAAAAGCGCAACAAATAAATGCCAAATTCTTAATAATCCCTTTTTGCCAGCAGAGGAAAATATAAATTATTTTTTGACCACGTAACTTTTGCTTCCCAAATTGAAACCACCTTTTAATTGTGTCTGCTAATTTCACAGTGAGGAGAATTTAATAAAGAGATAAGTTTGCACTAATAAGAATTTACTCACTAATAACATCTAGAAATTAAATTTATCAACATGAGCATCGTTTCTTGGTGTAATGATGTAATCACAGTTCTTGATGAACTCATGTTTTGTTCTCAACTTCTTAAAATTCCTTTCGTTGTTATTTTATTACCCTTTGTGTTGAAACTCACTCACTGAATTGTGTTGTTCATACAAAATGTGTTGAAGACATAAATTATTATACAATATCTATAATTCAGTGGATTTTTAATTTTTGAAGCAAACATCTCTTTTAAGGGGAAAAAATTCAGTCTAAGTTTTGTTTACAAGGGGCTTTACTGCAATATCAATTAAAAATAAAATCAAAGCACGCTTACATTGAAAACGTTGATGGCAAAAATGCAGTACTTGAAATAAACATCCCTGCACTGAAGACAAGGAATGCCAAAGTCAGCAGACGACCAACCTGTACACCAAATTCACGACAGATGCCCCTGTGAAAACAAACACAAGTTTTCAATATGCAAATACCATAAGTGCCTCATAATATTCATTACACCATAATTTCTATATTATTACACAAAGACATTCATTCATTACACCGTAACTTCTTTATTAAGTTATATGGAATGTTTTAATGTTTATATGCAGCTCACATGAAGAGATACTTGAAGCTAGACTGATAACTTTACTTTGCGGAGTTTGGATAATATTTTCAAAGGAATATTCCCATATATATGAGATATGAATATATTAGTAACACACTTCTAGTTTAAATTGTTTGTAAGACTTCATAAATCTGTACTACAGGTGTAATCTTTTGTATATTTGCTCTCATGGTTGCTTTAGTTAGATTTTGACCTAAAATTAGATTTAATTGCCTCTACTTGGGGGTAGGTAAAGCTTTAAACTTTTCACAGCTACTGATGTATAATAAATTCGTCACCATAAAAAAATTACATGAATCCAGAATTAAGAATATTCAATAGCAAAAATTTGTAAAATTAATAATATAATTATATTAAAATGTGAGAATTTTTTTTTTGTATTACTGTTGTCATTCATGGAAACCAGCTATTACTCTAAAAATTTTCGTGTTGAATTAAAATTTATAATTCATTGATGATTTTCTCGAACGCTTAAATTATGAATATATAAATTCAGCACTGAAGGGGTTAAAAAGGGAGAAAAAGTGGACATATTCAATATTCTTCCTTTAGTGTACATGGCTACATTTTCATTACGCTTTTTTAAAAATTAATTTTAAAACTTAAAGACAGAAATACAGAATTGACTATCGCCAAGAACGTAGTTAAAATTTTTTTTTTTTATTTCCATTTAAATTTATCTAATAGATTTTGCAGGTATTTTAACTTCCAATTATTTTTTGTAGGCAAAATAATTAAAAAAAAAAGAGACATGGTTCTTGTAAATTATATAGGCTATATGGCACCTTGCACAAAAAATTTCAAAAAATTCTGTGAACAGTAAGTTAGCTTTTGAAACGTCAGGGAAATGGTTTTAGTGTCAAGCCCTGGTATTTATTTTTTTAAGGAAGGAAGAAATCACAATGTATAAGTAAAGTAGGATTAAGCACAGAGTATTTTGAAATGTGGAATTTATGCACTGTGGTTTCCATAAAATTTAATCAATCAATCATGCATCAGGAATGAAACATTCCTTCCACAACACAACAGTTATTATTTTCTTTTGTTTAAGTCCCTAACGTGAGTCCCAGACTGATGCAAACCACAGTACAGGCTGCAGTTGATATTAGGTGTTTTAGTGCATAAATTCTAGATTTCTAAATACTCTGTGCTCCCTTCTACTTATTCATTAGGATTTCTTCCTTCTGCAACAAAATATATTACCATGTCTTGACCCCCTGGGAAAATGCAGTTTGCAGGAAAAGTGTGTTAAACATATTACTTTAAATTACACAGATCGCTGCTTAAAGTGATGTATAGTATCTTGTTTTTACATAAAATGAACTTAAAAAGTGCTACAAATTTTAACAATTGTCAGAAATAAGTTTTTGGAGGTACCTACCGACAATAATTTAATAAAACATCCATATTGGTCCTGAATTCCACCATTTCACATACAATTAAAAGATGTTTTAAAATGATTTTTGTCAGTGTATAAAAGTTAAAATATAAAAACACGTTTCATCTCTACCTCTGAGTTTTCCTCAGGTGACAATTCAGGGGGAAGACTGAATTTCGTCATGGTAACTCAATCTTCCTCCTGAGCAGTGTAGTATGAATTGTCACCTGAGGAAGACTCAAAGGTAGAGTTGAAACGTCGTGTTTTTATATTTTAACTTTTATCCACTTTAAAAAGTCTTTTAAATGTACATTAATTTCTTGTTGATTAGAATTTGACATATTTATCTTTTGAGATGATTTTCGTTTTTATTTTGAATTCTAAGAATGAATTAGAAATAGTAAACATGTTACTTTTCCCGAAGGACCTAACTCTTTCCACCTTCAGCACAGAGCCTGAAACAACCACCCCACTTATTCCAACCATGAAATGCCTTTGATTAAATCATTTTATAAAGCTTATTGATATTCAATAAACATGATCCAATTCATCTGATCTAAGCAAGAATCAAAATAGTAAGTCACAGCACTACAAGTTTTCCTCTTGTTGCCACAAGTTGGCAGTAATGACTGGAAGTATGTCTTATCTAATAATTTGCTTTGAAATTCCTACAATCTTCCTGTTTCCTGAAAGATATCAAGATGGAACATGGTAAGAGTGATTTAAATATTATTTTCTACGTTCATCAATTCATTGCTCTTCCTAAATGAAATTAGCTCATTAATCCAATGTTTTTCAAGGGAAAATAATACAATAAAATCGAAACAAACATGGTGTAAATCTCAGGAGTCAGTCCTTACCATCTAATTAATAATAATACATTCATTTCAACGAGAGAAAATAAAACTGAAAACCTGTTAATAACTAACTTATATAGCTGTACAGTAAAACCTTGGTTAAATTGAAATCCCTACAGTAAAATACCTTTCAGATCTGCTAATGTCTAGGTCTGTAAAAATATATTTTTAAAAATGACCAGAAATGGATTGTATTGTTATTTAACTCTGTTGTGAATATAAAAAAGTATTTTAAATTGAGATTTTTTATTTAACCTATAATTTAGGGTAATGTTTATTTTCCTCCTTTATTTGCTATTTTTACTTTTCTTCAGAAACAGATGCTGGTGTTGAAATAAATGAGATGGCTCGCAATAGGAGAGACAGTGCTCTGGATCAATACAGAAAGAGAGTTGGTAAGTCGAGTTTGGGATACTAAATTTCGTTTGAATGTCTAATAAAAAAATCAAATAAAAATATATATATAGGTAACATAAACTTTGACCCAATGAAGTAACTTTTTAAAGCTTTTTTTTAATTGGTTACTTCTGAAAATTTGGAACAGGAAATTCCAAATTCCATATACAAATATGGAAGCCTTTGCGGAATATGCAGCAACAATGATAGTCACAGATAATAGTTAGTGTGAGAAATCTTAGTTTAAAACTGGTACATCGGGTCATCTGTTTGGTTTGGGTCAATGCAATACCACACTGGTGAATATTAACTACCGGTACATATTATTAAAAAAATAAGTTAGCCTGGAGTAATAGTGTTTATTTGGAGACAAATCTGTAAACATCTTCGATCAGGCTAGGCAATGAAGCAGATTATTAACTATTGAGAGTTCTTATAAATAATTGCTATACTTGTCATAAGTCAAGTTCTCAATGTCAGTGTATTTAAATTTGCAGGAAGACATGATGGTGTAAAATGTAAAGAAAATACGAGAAGACTAAAATTGATGGATGAGTACAGATCGGAGCTTGATCCTAATGCTTTTAAGGTATGTGATAAATTTATTGGTACAGTAAGAGAGAACACATTTTCTCCACAGGGTTTTAAAGAGAAGGAAAACATAAACTGTAATCATATTAAGGGCCAGTCTTACCGAATACTATTAAAATCTCTCTTAGCTAATACACCATTAGTTTAAGTCCTCTCTTTAAATGAGTTGGCTCTTTACCATGACAAATTAACTACGAGGCACTTAGCTAAGGGAAATTTATTCCTGCAATCATAACAATGTAAAACACACTGCTTTAGAAATGCATAAAACTCTGGTCCCTACTTATGAGTAGACACATATGTTATATTTGTTGTTGTGATGTTATTCTCAATATAAACACAAATGTAACTTTAGCATATTAGTCTGTTGAATTCTTATTAGTGTAATCTGTTCAGTAACTTGTTAGTGTGTTATGCTAATTTTTTTTAACTTGGCACAACATTTACTACATTGTTACAAACATTTAGACACATATCTCTTAATACAGTTTCAACATATTATGTGCTAATAATTTCTTACTTTGCATTGATACCTATATGAAAATGTTAATGTTCTTAATATACACTATTGCATGTAAAAATTTATTAGGTGCCAGAATGATACTTTATGAGATTGTGTGGGAGATGGGAAAATGTCTGTCTGTCCATGTGTCTGTAGTCACGATAACTCAAATATGCTTTATCAAATTTTCATTTATAACATCCATGGGAAGAAGCCTATTGATATTGGACCAGATTGGTTGACCGGTACTGGAGTAATGCACAATTTAGTACCTATTTTATGGTAATACGAGATTAGAAAGAATTTATCAAATGCAAATCAATTCTCATGTTAACTAATGATTTACACATTAAAAAGTAAAAGCAGTGTATAACACTAGCAGTAATTAATACATTATATTATAGCATAAGCTAGAAAGTCACAAAATTATTAAAAGTTTTGTTTCATACCAAATTAGTTTTGTGTAGCACCAGAAATTAAAATTACTATATATATATACACACACAAGTTACACTTTGTACATTAGGTCAGAACTACGGTATATGTTATATAGTCTACTGAATTATGCTCCATCAAGCAGAATATTTAGCAATGTTTGCACAACCCATAAACATTTTACCCTCCCTAAAATTGTGTAATTGTATTATTATTATTATTTTTGTAATTAATATTATTATTATGAGTGTTTTCATTTATTTTCTTATAGGATCTGTTTATTTTATCCACATCATTCTTCATTGCAACTGGACTGATTGTATACATCTTTTATTACTGCCTTACAACATACAGTGACAAGTTTCGAGCAGAATAATTTTCCATCAGTACCATACTGCAAAGCATCATCACAAAGAGTGTTTGTACAGCCAGAGGAAGGACTTCTTTAAAATAAGAATTTAATATTAACAGACATTTAGAATTAATATACAAAAGTCCTTAGAATTTTACTATGTTTAATATTTTACACGGTCAGACTAAACATCAGATTTATGGTAAGCTATTAGTGTATAGTTTTTAATCACTGTTTGCAAGAAACTTCTCATGTCGTATCTCATCATTCCTTTGTTTCAATTTTCATTGTGGTTTTATGATTCCTACATATGCACAGTGTTCAATGGAGGTTGAAAACTGTTGTTGCATTTCTTTTTTCTCAGTCTATAGTCAGGTGGGAAAAGCACAAAAAAAATCCTATTGGTCCATTCCAAAACTGTCATTCCGTGCATCTGCTACCAACTAATGACAAAAATAATTTTTTCTAAATGTACCGAGTGTTAAAAGACCAGCTTTACGAACGACTGTCAAACTAATTCCCTTTTCAACCTAGATTGTACATATAACTTTGCACACATTTATTTGAACCACTACCAAGCTATTATAATGAAAAAAAGTTTTCTTAATGCATGTTTAATACATTTAAGGGTATGGACATTGGAATCAATGAACAAGACTGAATTCCTGAAATTTAGTATCATGTTTACAATGTATCTTGATTCAAGCAACTTGTGTGAAAAACTATTTAGTTTTTTACCATACCAATTTTAGGGACCAGTTATACTTTTTAGAAAGAAAATGACTGAAAGCAATCGATTGACAGTTTATAGATTAAGCAGATACTTAATCACTGCCATTTATCATCAGGCTTGCAATGTTTGTACAGACTCAAGTATGCTAAAGTGCAAGTGCAACCATTCACTGTACAAACTTTGCAAGCCTGTTTATCATTCAACCATTCCCCACATTTTCACCTGTACATTATATCGGGTGAGTCAGGGGAAGAAAAGTGCACCAAACATGACATAAAAAATAAATAATTGACTGAATAGTACTAAATGCTAGAAACTTAGTAGTTCATATAAGAAATACAGCTGAGGTTCCAATTGTAAGATTTGATAGTTTTCCTGGAAATCTGTGTGTTCAATGTGCAGGAAGGGCATGTTTGATATCTGTGATTTAACAGATTAGCCCTTGCTCACTAACACATTTATGGTTAGAGTGATCGTGTTAAAAATCTCAACATTGAGAATTTAAGACATTCTGAGTTATTTACCTTCAAAGATAAAACGGGAGTAGTAAATTGTAAATTGTAAATGCAAGTGAATTTGAAAGGGGTGAAATGCAAACCATAGACACTAATAATTGGCAAAATATGATGCAATCAGAATTATGAATTCTCGTTTTGCGAACGCGTGTGGAGAAAGAGCGCATGCACGAACGATATGTTCCTGGTTTCTGACTGCTTCACAAACAAACCTAATAATTATTATAATCAGCAGTGAACTATTATTAGATCACAGAAACATGCAAATGATGAATGTCAAATACAGTAATTTTATATCTCCTCTTTCTCTGTTTGGCAGTCTCTGTAGAGGAAAATTTGTTTAAAAACAAGCAATACTGTATATTTTAACGTTGGAACCTTCAGCAGTTTATTATAAATAGAACTTGTTTGTAAGACTTAACTTTGTATTTGTAACAACTTTTATGTTATTAATAAAATGTTTTAAATATTTACTACTGTGTTTCTGAATAAATAATTAAACTAAACTAAACTCTATGGTTCTACATCCTTTGTGGGACCAGGCCTACCATCTACTCTATGGTTCTACATCCTTTGTGGGACCAGGCCTACCATCTTGCCATCTGCCTGTGGCAGGCAGATGGCAAGATTGTGGAGCATGTGGTGAGCATGCCGACTCCCATGGCTGTTAATGATGGTTCTCATGACCGGAGCTGCTGTTTCTCAATCAAGTTTGAATTACAAGGCTGAGTACACTCTGTTCCAGACCTCCCTACCTCATAAAAATCCGAGAAGGTACCGGGGATTGAACCAGAATTTGCGGATCCGTAGCCAGTGAAGTTACCACCAGACTGCACAGGCGGTCAATAAAGTAATTATGGTATATCCTCCATTAATCAATAATGTTGCTTTTATAGTAAAAATAAATCATGACCAGTAGAACATCTTTGCAAATTTTTACTACTATACAAAAAGAAGAAAGTAAACAACCAAGAACTTATAAATTGAATATTTAAAAAAATATTTCTTTTAAGTTTTAACCAATGAACTACTAATATCAGAAAGGGAAAGTGATCCTTGTATGGGTCATGGAGACCCGTAGGGTTTCCAGGAAGTTAAGGCTTCCGGACATATGGCACATGAAGGTGGCAAGGTTGTCAGCCCTACGCACTGGCCGATATTTACCCCCAGGAATACTCCTGGTACTCATTTCTGTTAGAGGCTGAGTCGACCCCAGGGCCATAGTACCACCAGAAGGATTAGGCCAATTGAAAAAATTCAGGAATTGAACCCGCGACCTTCCGGTTCGTAGCACAGTGCCTTAACCACTACACCACGGTGTACCCCACTAACGTCAGTGGGTCTCTTGAAATTTGAAACATCTTTTTATCTTCATCTTCCCATCTAGAAAATTATACTTCTGATAAATTACAAATTACAGCATTTATAAAATTCATTCTGTACAGTTTCAAACAATTCAGAACACTGTTAACACTTTACTTATGCAGAATTTGCAGTCACCCACAAAACACACCAATACAAGCATCAAGAAATAAATCACGTTGGCTGACAAACTACTACTCATACTGGAGTGAAAGTTATCTCAAAACTGACCTGTTTACTGGCACTCCCTTGCATTTCATGGCAATTCTTCCCCTATGTGAATTAGTTTTTGGTTCGCTTGCATCCTCGGATACGATCTGGTAAAGAATCCGCCAGTAACAACTGCTCCAGTTAATTCTCCCTGCTAACAGGGTGCACACAAAATTTTCAGTCAATCACAGCCATCAATAAGAATAATTTTAATTTTAAAATAAAATATATACATTGGATTTAATTCTCTGGTTTAAATTTAGGTGAAAACTACTTCACTTACTTCATCTGAATAACCGCTACACATCACTAATCTTTACCGGGAGGCGACTTGTTGCAGCCTACTCAAATTTGAATAGCTGAAGAAGAGAGCTAGTCTTCCATGCTCCTTGGCTTATGTTATATGCCGTTGCAATTTTATATAAAACAAAAACTCTTTCCTGAACCAGCTCGCTTCTCTCAGAAGATAGCAGCGGAGCAAGCAGCTGAAAGCTCGAAAACAATACTCCTGTTCACCTGGTTGGAAACCCAAGAAACCATTATTCATTCTCAACACACAGTAAGCCTCAAGTCACACTTCAAGCAAATTGCTAATATAACTATGATAGGGATAGAGATGGTAAGTTGAAGGTTAAAAATGCAGCCTTCAAATTGTAAGAGATATGTTTAGAACTGTATTAGCAGATATATTCAAGGGGCGCATGTAGATGGAATGGGCTCCCAAGTACCCTGTACTTTGGATGGCTTCAAGGGTTATCAGCCGTGTCAGCATTATAAGATTCAAGCTTTCGGGCATCTTCCCTCTGTGGCCTTCCTCAGGAATGTGTTTGAGTGGAGAAAGCGTGTCCATATTTATAGGAGGCTGGACAAATATTAGGCTGGAATGCGAAATCTCATTGGCCGGTGCAGCAGCCAATCAGAAGTCTGGTATAAAATTATTTAGTGAATTCAATATATCAAAGTTTTACATAGTATCTTTCTCAAGATCAGCTGATGATGGCCACAATGGTGGCAGAAACAAATTTGTCCTGTTAAAAAGGTAAAACTTTAGTGAAGCATATATGTCAATATAATTGGTTTTAGTGTAATTTAATACCACTTCACTGTCTAATTCCCAGCAATAGTTAATTAAACATTGACGCGTGACTACAAACATAAAACTCATGCTCACTTGTGCCGGTCTAGTCTTTTAAGGTAAATATTAATATTTCCCAACTTTTGGACGATAAAAAGTCTGCAGGGATTGTTTATCATTAAAATAAAATTAAAAGTAGCAAAATATAGGTGAGATAAAATAAAACCCATTCATTTTCTTACACCTTAAAAGTTTGTGAACCGGTCAAAATGATTGGTACCATTCTTCTAGTATTAATGACAACTGATGCCAAATACATTAAAAACAACATCTCTATTATTTCATTGTTCAAGCTTAAAATTAAGACTACAAGATATTATTAAAGCTATTTTTGTAACTAATTGCTTTAATTGAAATTCTCTGTACTCACAGTTCACTTTCCAATTACTTCTGGTAGATGCTACAAGGAACAATCAAAACATTACAATAACTGGATAATACATAGTGCATGTTAAAAATTTGATATGAATATAGTAGTACTTAGGCCTATTTATTTGTAGGAACAACTTAATAAAACTTGTTAAAATAGTCTAAATTATTTTACTATACCAGTGTTGAATCTTAATATGCCATTTGTTCCGAAAGTGAACAGGTAAAAGAGTAGCTGTACTCCCATAAAGTCCCAGGGCTAAAGGTTGCTTACCTTAGAAGCGAGTCCTGTCAGCTCAGCGGTGGAGTGGCAGGTAATGAGGCTGCTGGAGGTTTGCTCTAAGGTGATTGGTGAAGCTTTGTGATGCCATCTAAGTCATCATCTGCTTTTCCCAAAAACTCTGCATCACTGAGGTCCATATTGGAATGAAGTTCACACATGAAGTCAGTAACCTGATTAAATACTGTTGAGTCATCACTCTCCGCATCACCGCTGCTGATACTGCCTATGGCATGTGGTCTAGCTGCTTCACCCGTCTGCAGGCAACAACGTAGTGACTCCCAAGCATACAGGTTGATGCACGTTGCAACATGAGACTCGCCTGCTAGACAAGCCACCATACCCAGGAACTTTATGGAAGTACGACAACTCTAGTTTATATTCTTTTCTATAAATATTAATGTTCCCTACATCTTACAAGGTACCAGGAGCAATCCTGGGGGTAAAGGCGGCTGGTGCATAAGGCTGACAACCTTACCGTCTTCATGTGCCAAATGTCTCAAATCTGGGAGCCTCAACCTCCTGGAACCCTCTGGGCCTCCATGGACTGTATAGGGAACACTTTACTTTTACATCTTACAAGGAGGAAGTTCTGCATTTTTGCCTTTCATTTTGATACACTGAAACAGTTTTCATAATATAAATTTATTTAATTTTAACTTTTTACAGTTCACCTATGGTACAAATTTGACAATTACTGTAGTTCTTTACAATAATTATAATCAGTCTATCTATGACAGATTGATAGACTGTGAAAGAAGCTTTAAAACAGTTTTTCTCACTGGAACTATCTATATACATGTAAAATTGTCATGTGGCTTTCAAAAATGAATCTTATGAAGTTGAATTATTGGCCCAATACAAACATTCGAGCAGACAGACATATATGAATGATCAGAGGAGGGGAGAGGGCAAGGTACAAAGGAGTCAAGAAGAAAGGGTAATACTATATTTTAAAATGTTTCCCTTTCTTTGGCAGTCAGCATAGATTCAGTATAGATTTTATGTTATTGCTACAATCTTACCTTAATGAAATCATTTCAAAATTATCTTTGAATACTCTCTCCATTCTTTCATGGTAAAATATACCCTATTTATCCACATAATTCATGCACCGGAAATTATAATGTAAAATTTTTAATTTATACAGAGTGTTTCACGAAGTTTTACAAAAGCTTTCTGAGTGCATTCTTGAGGATGTTTGGAACAAAAAATGTCAATACAAAAATGTTATCTGACTTGTAGTTACGTTGTTATAAGCGTTTGAAGTTTCAACATTCGTGACAAAATAGCAATAAATTCGGCCATAAATCGGCACAGAAATTGAAAGTAACAATCAAAATTGGTTTAATTCACATACTTACATACATTTCACCTTTTATCTCAGTTTGCCATCAGATTTTCAAAGATGCCTCCCTCTACGTCCAAGCACTTTGACCCGCGGGTATGAACGGCACGTGTCGCGTTCTGTAATTTATCAGGACTGTTCTTTATTATTGTTGCATGTCCGCTGTGTTGAGTTCTGTTCACACCGAGATGTTCATAAATATTTACATTACTCCATAATTATTTGAGATAGGTAAAACTATTATTAGGAAAAGTTGTTCCAAGTAATGTCAGTAACATGCTCTGTTACTGGCAGTAAAACTTCGTGAAACACCCTGTAAATATTCTGGAATATTTCACACATTTAAAATTTTGTGAAATCTCTTTCACAAACCAGTAAGATTATGTCAAAAGCCTTGCTTTCATTGTGAATTGTGACAATAAGAGTAGTTTGAGAATTTTTCCCAAATAACACAGCAACTGTATAACGGTAGACTTCTAAGCTCTTATACCTGCTGGGAGTGGGATAACAGTTTGTACTGTGCTACTGTAGAGCTTACAAATAGTTCATGTGTAGTCATTGAGATTAAAAGGTCCAGTTTCAATTATAGAGATTGCAGTAAAGTTAATGTAATGTCCAAAATATAATCAAGTCATACTGCAAGTTTCAAATTAAAAGCGATTGAATAAGCAGAGTGAATTTGAACAAGACTATAATTCTGAGGAAGATCAATAACGGAGCACTGTAAATACTCTCATGTTGTTTTTATTCAAATAAACAAAATTTAAACAATTATTGTTTTGGTTTAATAATTTCCTCGCATAAATCATGCACCCAATTGTACTTTACAAAATTAGCATAAAAAGTGCATGAATTATGCAAGTAAATATGGTAGTCAGATATAGTAAGAATATAATTCTTAATGGTAACATTTTTTTTTTTTAATATTCATTCGTAATACCAGGAATCCATTTATCAAGTGTAACTAAATTGTTTAACCATAATTTAACCATAATTAACTCACCTTCTACATATTCAAGTTTTAATAATGTTATAAATGTTATAAATAAATAAATCAATCAATGTGGGCTAACAGAATCGAAGCAACCAACAATCGGATGTGTTTGTGTTTTTACCTTTGGTCTCCTATGGATGCTTTCTTTTGACAAATTAACAAGTGAGTTCTGAGTTTGCCCGGGAAAAAAAGGCAGTCAGCTGAATGTGGGCCGCAATAATAGTTTGACCACATTCCTGGAACCTCGGTTATTTCGTTTTTTGATTGCGAATGGTGCACATGGCCATCAATTATGTAACTGACTGTGTTTGGGCACAATAACATTTTGATTATGTAAGAGGGAGTTTATACGGAGAGATACCTTATAGAAAGAGATGCCATATTTCCTATTTCATATCATACAGGAGCTTTCAAATACAGAAGAATGTTATAGCTATTTAAGTAATATAAATCTCAAATTGATTTCTATTGTAGGAAATTCTGTTAATTTCATTATGTACCTTTATACCATCTTTCCACATACACTACCACTTCCCTGCAACAAATCCTACAACAAATATTGCATTAATTTCTGATTTTTATTGCTTAAGATCAGTGGGTAGTAGGTTTAGTTTTCACTTTCTGAAGTATATAATTGTTTCTATTTAATTTATTTGCACTGCCATGAAAAAGCAGATCCTTTGGAAAGAAAATGTTATATGTTTTAACTACACGCATTTGAAAATGCTTAAATTTTTTATTTATTTACTTCCCTCTGGTGTAGTTAAAAGAAATATAATTTTTAAGTAACAAAGTGACTTTAAGAACTGAATAAATTTTAATGTACCTATTGTAAATTACCATGGGAAAGTAAACTATATAGTTTTTTAGCACCTTAAGATACACTATGCATTGAAGGGTAAAAGTTACGCCTAAATAGCTACAGTTAGCTATAAAGACAACACATAGCCCTTACGGGAACTAACATTTTGAGACCAATGACTGGTTGTGGAAACAACCAATAATAAATTCCCATTCATGGAGCTGATACAAAGGTTCCTTGATAATTTGCTTTTACGAAATGGTGTAACATGATATGACACAAGGGATATTAAGGCAACGAATTTGATACATACTGGTACTAGAATTCATTTGGGGTTTATGGAATTTGTTGTTTTATTCATGAAATTGGCATTAGTTCTCAATTTAGATTTACTCTCAAATGGGATCTAACATTTTAATGTGTCAAGTTAATATAATTGAATCCAAAAGTTCCATTTAGTTTTATCACTCAAGAACAAAAACAAACTCCTCTAGTTTTAACATAAATTATTCCATGCAATCAATGCACTTAATTATTTTACACTGTTAAAAATCATACAAAATTTAAAGCAAGTTTTGCATGGTATCCCATACTGTGTACAAATTTTATTCGGCATAAAATTAAGTAAAAATTTCAACTGACTATTGAAAAACATAAATTACATGTGTTCGACTTAAGCTCAGCTGCATAATCTGAATCTTCTGTTATAGCCTTTCTATACTTATGAAAAGCTGTGACTTTGCACTTTTCAAAAGGAGGAAACACTTTTTTTTCTATCCACTCACTACCTTTTGAACTATCAATTTGGTTCTCTGAATATGGTATCTTTTCGTTTGCAGAATTCTCTGCAGAGGGAATATCTGCAATGCACTAATTGTGCATACAGAGGGCTGTTTTCATTTGATTAAGTAATTTCTTAAATGTCAGCAATTAGGTTATAGCCAATAACAATCAATAGTAAAAATCTAGTTTCTAATTTAGATGTATCAGTATTTTTCTTTCAAACCAATCTACCATTAACCGCTATTTTAACAACCTGGTCTGACATCTTATCTGTCATCTTTTCTTCTATTTGACCAATGGTATTTTTCTTAAGTTGAGGGATCAGTGAAAATCTTGTGGTGAAAAAAGTTGGTTTTTACTTTTTGAGTATAACACTAGTCTTTCTTTTCAGATTTGTTTCAGCTTTGAAGAATGATGCTTTTCTGGAATTCCAAGCTTGAGAATACCTAAGTATTTTCAGTTTCTGTTATGGTTACAATTTATTACGTTTTCACAGTCAGTTAGGGTAGCAATTTTAATGTTAGTTTTCACGTATTCAAGTTCTTTACATTTGAAACTCTAATGTGGCTAAATGTAAGATTTGTTTAGTTAAAATTTGCAATAGATACCCCTTGAGAAAGAGAAAAAAGACTTTTTCTTGAAGTACAAATATCTTTAAATTTCCTTCTACTCTTCAAACAGTCTCCAGTAGCATTAAAATAAAACATCCATTTATGGACTATTTGTGACATAACATTTTATGTGTCTTGGTGGAGTGGGTGGGAACATTTGACCATTGGCCTCAAGTTTGCACCTTTCAGAAAAATTATGTACTATATTATATATTACACTTTAAAACATTCAACTTCGTGTAATTGTTGTAAGTAAAAACCAAATGCTGATGAAAAGGATAAACTCTTAAAAACCGGTTACTAGTAAGTAGTAAATTTTAATGAAGTAGCAAGCGATCTTGGAGTTGACATTATTATGTAGTGTTGAAAAACTAGTGTAAATTAATAAAATAAAAATAATAACAATAATAATAATAATAAAAACATTTCTTGAAGATATTTTTTTGATACATGCAAATCATTATAATATTTCCTCTTAAACTTTTCCAGAATAATAGTTTTAAATATTGTAATATATAGCTTTCATAGTAAAGAATAACAAAAATATTTATGACAGCTGACCAAAAACAGATACAAATGTTGTACAATACATAATATGTGACAAATATTTCAATTTGCTGTGTTGAAAAATGCAGAAAATATTAATTTCACTGATCCCTTGCCTTAATAAAACACCAACTTCTATACTTCATTTCTTTCAGTATACCAGAATGCACATACTTATGTGCCAGTCATATAAACAAATGATCTTATCTTTCAAAACAATTTTCATGATATCCACCAGGAACCTAGCTGAGAGAGTTTTCATGCTATCGACTGGAAAAAGATTAGATGTAAGAGCATCTAACACCTGCTACCACCTACACTCCGCCAGCCTACAGCACTAGCAGAGCTGTGGTCACAACCATTCTGGTGTCTGGTCTCCTCCCAGTTTCAGGTATTTCAAAGTATCCATAGCTAGACCTACAGAATGAAGGCAAAATTTAACAAGGAGTAACTTATGTTGGTCATCTTCTGGGGTAGATGTCATCTTTATGAGCCATGACTCTATAGCCTGGAAGATGTCCATGCACCACTTCCTGTCCTATACACAGAGACCTAATTGATTTTTTCAGCAAATATAAACAAAAATAAAGATATGAAAATTATGACCATTTGGGGAGCTGTGGGAGTGCTGTGCACCCACTGGATTCTTCGGCACTACAATACATTCTCCTGTTAACAGCATGCAAAGTTCTACACTTTACACTTCTGCAGTATGAAATTACCGCATATGTTTAGTCTACTTCTGGTTCCAGCAATGAAAAAATAATATTTTCCAATCTCCAATTGAAAAAAAAAACCTATGTATTCTATACAACTTTGCGCTGTGATTGTAATTCAGAATTCTTCTGGTCATTCACTGTACATGAAACTGATTGTCTGTGGAGATATATATATAGTCGGCTGCAGTGATCTAGAGGTAGCGTGCCCGCCTCTAGATCTGAAGGTCGTGGGATCAAACCCGGTCTCAGTCAACGGGATTTTCAGGACGTAAAAATTCTGGGCACGGAGTCCTCTGGGAGGGACTTTAAGCTGGGGGGCCCGTGTCGTAGATTTACGGCACGTAAAAGAACTCCAAGCCTAAATTAGAGCCTCTGGACAAAATTTCTCGGCCCTTTCACGTCCAAGTAATACCTTAGTTTCCAGAGGGGGGTTAAGGGGCGATGGGCTTACCACCTGCCCCTCTGCCCTCTCTAGGAAAGTAAGCTTACCAAAATTCTCATCGGTAAACAGAAACCACTTGGAGGCCCTTCACCCCAACATGGGGGCATAGGATTCAAGAGAGAGAGTATATATATATATATGGGTGATTCTTCAAATATGGGAAAATTTGCGTTCCGGAGTGATATTTCCCTTCAAATTCAACTTTAAAATAAAATTAAAATAAAAGTTTGTTTCTACTACTCCCATACTACTACTATCAGTTTGATATGTCACTAACTTTAAATTCTGATATTCCAAAATCGAATTTAATTCAATGAAATGTCATCCACATGCCCTGTCCCAAACCTCGGTTTTGTATATTCTAATGCATTTTTCCACAAAACAAAATGTTATTTCCTTTTCAACTTTTTTCCTGTCAATGAGTATGAATGGGTGAAGAATATTAACCCCTAAAAAATAAAATGAAATAAAATTGTCACCCCACCTAATGAACATAAAGAATGTCCCAAGGGTTTTTGGTCATCCACATGGCTGAAAAGAATGGAAATTTTTCTGCAGAAATGAGAAATTTGTAAAACTGGCAACAGTGTTAGAAAGCCAACAGGGCAGCTTGTGGTTGAATTGTAAGGTTGAATTTTGCTTGCTTACAAACAGTTTGGGATTAACAAAGGACTTTGTATCATTTTCAAGGAAAACGTTTTTATTCCCCGTCATTAACATGGCTTCTAGAAAGTAGGCAGAAAGTGAATATTAATTAATTTTGATTATGCTCTATGATAAACCTTCCAATTCAAAGTACCTGACTGAAGTTGAGCCTACAGAGGTTTAGAAATGGCTTGCTGAGACCACTTAAACTCCTTTTTTGTCATCCACATGCCTGATTTTTGTGTCATCCACATGTCTCATGAAGGGGTATGTGGATGACTCTCAAGTCATGTAGATGTAAAATGTAGGATACTATTGTGTTTGCGGTGTCTGTGACCTGTACTTAAGATCTTAAAACTGATTAAATGAATTTCTGCTTGATTCCCCCCTCCCCCAAAACCATAAAAACACAGTCTCGTTAAAATTACATTAATTCCGGAGTATGCACACAAATTTGCAAATTTGATGCAAAATCAACTGAAGTATGCTGAGAAAAATATGAAATCACATAAAGAAAAGCAGATTGTTGCCAAAGTTAGTCATTAATGTGGCCTTCTGCCATCCACATGTACACGGATGTCATCCACATGGCTTTAAAAAAATAAAGAAATAAAAAGAAATAAAAATATAAACATTTAAGCTCTGCTGGTGTCATATTATAATCAAGTAACCCCTGAAGTATTTTTGTGATTTTTTTGAGATTTATTAAACAAAGTAAAAAATTTGGATTTCACACACTCCAAATTTTTCCGTATTTGAAGAATCACCCATATACATAGATATTATGGAACTTACATAGTGAAACAACTATAATAAATTTAATCTAATATATGAATTGATTTAAACACACTTTGTTGATTCGCTTACCATTATATATAAGAATATATAGTAAAAAATTGTTTAGATGTTTTATTTAAACTATTGTTTATGTGTTACCCATTTTTTTACCATCATTTGAACTATTGTCAAAAGTGATTGATTGGTATGCTGTGTCTATGGCAACTTGCTTGAAGCAAGCAGCTCATTTTGTTCAATAAAATGTATTCTCTCTCAAGGATCCCAGTAAATTTTTATGTCCCAGGCTTTTGGGGAAGAAAGTGTGAAAGTGATATTGATTTTCTTTTGATTTTAGCTCCAAAATGTTTGTATGGCAACATGAAAGTGGGAAAGAAAGTATTCCGTATAGAGAGTAAAATGTTATGTTTTCAACCCCTACCAGGCATAATGTGTAGAAGCAATGGGTAGCAAAATTCTAAGTCCTGTATGAGCGATAAAAGCTATACGTAGCATTTCCTGAGAGAAAGGCCTATTTTGAAGTGTGATAAGTTGTTCCTCATTGCTTCAAACTCTAGATACTCATTTAAGGACCTAAATTTTGAAAATCCTCCATAAGTTAATTTCAAATTAGGCTACAAGCAGAATACAAATCTCGGGTGATGCCGGGTTTTTTAAGCTAGTAAGTTATTATTATAAAATAATAAAAATGAAGCAACATAGTCATTTTTATTTGCATAAAATCTGGTTTTGCTTGAAATTTTGTTTAAAATGGCATTTTGGAAAGTAACAACAAATAATTTTAAAATCTCACACTTCTACAAAGAATTCATACTTACCTACTACTACTCAATTGCTGCCGATATTTTACGTATTTCACATAATTTTGGATAATCTACGAACTCTGTTCCATAGATCATAATTGTAGCAAACGTAACTGCTACCATAGAACCCCAAAATAAGAGGCAAAGTAGACTTTCTGTAGTATACTCTGAAACACAAAAATATGTTCTGACATACATTGTTCCACTAGGTATTAAGTTTCATAGTTAAGGAAAATAAGTTTTACATAACTAAAAACTAAAAAAGGTTTTCAAATCGAGGAAAAAAGTAAATCTTTGAAGTTATACATTAAATTTTATAACATTGAACTTTACATAATAATTGTAAGTAAAAATTACTAAATCAGAACATACGTTTCAAAGGCTTTTCTTTGTCTCAGTCTTCAGCTGAAATCTATTGACGAGTTTGTTTCTGAGTCCACGTTGTATGAATTTGGAAGTAAGGTAATTGTCCTTACAGGGTTTATGAGACTCTTTGTTTTTCTGGATGTGTACTATTTTGCAAACAGAGGTTATGCATTAAACTTTAAAGCATTTAACTTCACATAATTATAGTAAGTAAAAACTTACCAAATTAGAACATGTTTTGATGAGTTCCTCATCATCATCAGCTGAGATCTACTGACATGTTTGCTTCTCTGTCTTTCAGGTTGTATGAATTTGAAAATGAGGGTCATTGCCCTTAGTGATGTCAAAATTTATGTCTATCATTTTTTTGGACTTTACGTCCAAAGAGGTTAATCATAGGCTTCTGAACACATTTTAGTAATTTATTCTGATCCTGAATCCAGAAAAACAAAGATAGACATAAATTTTGACATACCTAAGGACAATTACCTATTTCCAAATTAATACAACCTGGAGGACATCTGGTGGATGGAGAAGCAAACTTGTCAGTAGATCTCACTGATGATGATGGGGAACCCATTGAAACATATGTTACAATTTAGCAAGTTTTTAATTAAAATAATTATGTGAAGTTGAATGTTTTAAAGTTTAATATGTATTACTGAAATTTCATAATGTTTTCCCAATTAATTAATCAAAATTAAGAGGACTCTGAATACATTTCAGTAATTTTTCAGTAATCATGACTAGCAGACCAAAATGGATGAACATTTTTCTATCTGATGATATTTCTCAAATGTTCCTTGTACCTTAGATTTAAATTTCTCTTTGTTTTATCAATGTATACTATTCAAAGGTATTATAGTTACAGTAATTTAATAAATGCTTGAATGTTTACTTGGTAGGATTTTCATCTTTTAAGTCTGATCTTAGGAGATTTATGAGATTGCCTTTATTGATAGGTGCCAAAGTGATATTCAATTCTTTCAATTTGTCTTGAATTTATGATGCAATAAAGGATGAAAAGTGAATTTCCTGAAAGCTATTTCACCTTTAGAATTTCTTAAAATGGTAGTTTTGTTCACAAGCTTTTGTTTAATTTTTAAAAAATTTTCTTGTTGACCATACTTTCAGTAAATCTATTAATTTTTCCTGTTTCTAAGATATGCTGACATTCCAATTTATATTCTTTGCTGTGCATAGGTAAGTTGACTAATCTATAATTCAGATTATTACTGCTAGGCAGTCAGATCTACTTGATGTAATTGTGTGTGTGCCTTTCCTGTAAATTCAAAATCCTAATTTCTTGCCACTTCTAATGATCTTCTAATGATGTGATGATGAATGTTTTAAAGTTTAATGTATAATATTGATACTTCACAATTTGTTTTCTTGGTTAATTTAATACAACCTTGGAAAAATGGAAAATTTAATTTACTACAGATAACTCTTTATAAGAAAATTTAAATACCAGTGTTTAACTGTCTGATATGAGTTTATTTATATTTTGTTCATTTCATATAAAGAATACAAAGAATACAAAGAATACTGTAAGATAAATTGAACTTACCGGACGGAGTAACAACATTTGCGAAGAACATGGCAATGGCTACTAAAAGAACCAAGGGGAACTGAAAAAGAAAAGAAGAGTGAATTACATACAGCAAACATACATACAGTTCGCTTATTCTATTGGGAATCTATGAAGGTGATGTATAAGAACTTAAAGGTACGTTCACATGCTGGGATCTCATTCCACGAAATGGAACAAGGTGGCATTGCAGGTGGTTTCTTTCCAGTAGCCAGATTGTGGTGTGTAATGAGCTAACTAAGTATTCATTATCCAAAATTTCTGCGCTCTTGAAAAAGACGAGGTGCCATTAATATATTTGTTCTAAAGAATAATCTAAGATCCCTCGAATCTTTGAAGGCAAGAATAAAGTCAGCAAAGAGGATATTTTGGTACAACAAATATTTCTGGTTTGCACATGTGATAGAAGGAACAAGCAAGCTAAAAATCTGGTTTCTCTGTATCTGGATCTACTGAACTCCTTTTGACATAGAGGTTCAAATGACCATCAAGAAAGATGCTGCAAAATTGCAACATATTGGTTTAATACATACTTTTTTATACAAGCAGATCAGTTATACCTTTGCAAATGAATTTTATCTTCATAGATTTTTTTACTTTACTACTGTGTGAAAAAGCTAATTTTTAAAAAATAAGTTTTAAAAAATTGCAACTTATGCCTAATAAATCTAAGTGCTAATAAAATCTAAAATAAAACACCATGTAGAAGGTGGATTACCAGTCGTTCAGTGCATATTGTGCGCTATTCTTTTATTAATATTATGCACAGTAACACTTAGTTCATTGAAGTTTTATAGAGTATATATTAGACTTTCGGAAAATATGGGTTATTATATAAATGGGAGATCTGCTGGGAGTGGGATTATGAGGTAACAGGAAATAGTATGAATGGTCAACTCTCTACAACATGAGCCAATGAGAGCTGGCTACTCGTACCAATAATTTCCATGAATGGCCAATGAGAGCTGGCCATTTATACTAATTGATTCCTGATTCCTCATTGACCCACCCTCAACAAGTCTCCTTTCTATATAATAACCCATTTTTTCTGACTAGTTCACTTCCTTCCAGAAGATGGCTGCAGAGCTAGTAGCAATCAAAAGCTTGGAATGTTTACATCCATTCATCCGACTGGAAGCCCAAGAGACTCTCATCTATAACCAAGTTGGGAAAGTCGTAAATCATATATTCAATCATGCATCAATAGACTACAAAAAAACTTAGGAGAGAAATTTCAATTTATCAACAGGTCAATTTTATTAACATCAACAATACATTACTATAATAATGAATTTTTTGTTCATCTGGCAAACCCCCTGTTAAGGAAAACTCCCATAAAAGAAAAAAAATTTCCCACGAGTTTTGTCAAAAAGATATTTTACTGAATGGTTCATCTGACATTGACTTACAGTGATATACTTCCAGCCCTTTTCCACATCAAGTGGACATGGCCTTATGACTCCTTCACCTTCCTCTACAGTGTATCTACCAAGGAACAAATCTATGGAATCCTGAGAAAAAAAAATTATGATTATTGGTAACTTAATAACTAATAACTAGGGATGGGTCCTCGATACACTCGATGCTTGCATGGTATCGGCATCAAGCGATACTTCAAAAAACACGCTTGGTACTTTCTTGATACTATGGTAATAAGGCTAGTTTACACGACGAAATTAGGTTTCGTAAGTAAGTTTTGCAACTGTTTTTTGCTTGAATGCGCAAGCGCAATGTGTACTGACGACAATGAGTTACGAAACTACGCAGTTTCGGCTGATTCCAACTTTTCACGAAACTATAATAGTAATGTTGATATTTTACGCTTATTTAGCTTGTTCGCGTTTCGTAAAATGAAATGGGGAAGTGAGGAAATTGTGAAATACCTGTATTCATAGGGGTTTCAAACGTTTATATGGCATTTTAACAAATTGAACTTCAGAAATAACATGAAATGTGTGGTTGCCTTGGAAAGAAAATGTGTGTAATTAGTTTCACGAAATCACTTTCATGAAAGTGGTTACGAAACCTAGTGTCATCGTGTAAACTAGCCTATACTGCAATTTAAGGAAATGCGGTATCTCTTTCTGCTTTTAGTAGTCTACTAAATATAGTAAATGTCTGCCGGCGTGGTCTTGTGGTTAGCGTAGCTGACTACAGATCCGTCGGCCCGGGTTCGATTCCCGGTACCTCCTCGGATTTTTCTGAGGTAGGGAGGTCTGGTAGGGGTGCACTCAGCCTCGTGATTCCAAATTGAGGAGCTACTTGATAGAGAAGTAGCGGCTCCGGTCATGAAAACCACCAATAACGTCCGTGGGTGTCGGCATGCTGACCACATGCCCCCCCAATCCTGCCATCTGCCTACGGGAGATGACACAGCGGTCGGGTGGTAGGCCAAGTCCCTCCAGGGATGTAGCGCCACGGAGTTTAGTTTTAGTTTTAAATATAGTAAATACTTCTATTTCTCCTTGAAATGGAGAAAACCATTCTGTGACTTTTGTCTAGTCATAAACAAAAACTTTCCGACTTTTAAAATCCAAAGAGAAGATATTCTTAATTGTTTCGTTTCCTGTTAAACTTTTCAATAACAACCAACAAGCAAGCTGACTCTCCAAACCCCATTGTAATTTTTGAACAAAAACTTGTAAGTGGACTGTTTCAAAAACTAATTTTAGTTTTAATGTAGAGTTTAAAAATAATTATAGGCTACTGATGATATTAAATTTTGTATCATTAAATATGCCCACTTAATTAATTTAGTTGGTATTACACAGTTCTCTCAACTTTTAATTTTTAATTTACCTATTTATTGAAACTGGAAATGTTGACGGTATCGAGTATCGAAGTATCGAGCAAAAAACCATGTATCGGTATTGAGTATCGAGAAAATCTGGTATCGACCCATCCCTACTAATAACATTTTTTTTCCTTACTACCAAAACCAGAAACACTCACACACTTTCTTGAGTCATGTTCAAAGGATTCACACACATTAATTCTGTAGTACCTAAACACGCCTAAATGGGATATAGAAATCTAAATAACCTAATTTACTTCTAATAGATTTTTGGTCAAATTTATTAGTCTTTTTTAAATGAAAAATCGATATTTTGCAGACAGACAAAAAACCTTTTGTTGTGATGAAAATAAAACCACCTTTCAAATTAATATTGTTCAACCCACAGGTGTCTCGGATGGAAAAGGCCAAGAGAGGAGGGATGAAGGTAACATTACCAGTGTATTCCTTTTAAATAGTTCTATCTTAACAACCAACCACAGCCAACCATAAAGCATTTTTTTTATTTACCCAAATAGAAGAACTGGGTTTGAATCCCAAAAAGGCTTGTGTTTAAAAGATACATTATTAACTGCTTTGGCCTCTTGTGCTTAATTTCTTAACTTTTGTGGTTTATTTTGACTGTACAGGTGAAATCCAAGCAGAAGTCTTATTTGCGTCAGCGTCTTTTGATTGTTTAGGTTTTCTTACTTAAACTCTACATTAATGTCTTAACACAAGTTTCAGCAAATTTAACTAAATTTTCAGTTAAATTTAACAGGTAATATGTATTGAATTCTATGTAGCACACTGAAAGTTCATTAAACCCCTTTTTATAACCTAAAACGATGTTTTGGAAAGAAAGAAAAAAAAAACTACCATAGATAATCAAATATTACCCGCCCCTGAATAATATCCGCAAGCATATTTTTGGAAAGGAAATTGAAATTAAAATAAAATCTATAGGTCCATATATAAAATTATTTTGCCAGTCTTGACCATTGACATACAGCATGTTTCCATGTTTTGAGTCTGAGTGTAAATAATAGGCCTAACATAAAAATTCAATATTTCATTAATAAATAAAATCATAAAATATTTGACAAAATGGAGCTTAAATAACAAATCAAATTTTAGGTTTTGATTTTGGGAGCGGGGTCCAGACTGCCTGGAACCCCCTTCACTATGCCATGATAGTCAATAATAAGATCGTGTTTTAGTGCACAATATCAAGAAATAAAAACGAACATTAGCTTATGGCGTTAATAACAAAAATCACATTAATAGCTAAGAGTATAAAATTGCTAATTTTGGAAATAATTCTTTCTTCTTAACCAATTAATACAAAATATTCTTCATAGATACAATCCAACTAAGAATGCCCACATACTGTTGCATGGTTCGTTTCAAAATATTCCATCCTCTTATTAATGTAAATGAGGAGAACCTGAAAGTGCTTACATCAATTTGAAAAACTGCCAGTAGTCTTCCAAACTGGAAATATTACAATATAAATGCACCAACTTACCTGACGGAAACCATCTGCAAAATTGTTTTTGTAGTATCGAGTTAAGGAATTGATTCCATCACGAATAAGACCCCATCTTGTTCTTTTGCCAGTACGAGTAAAATCTGTCTTCAGTGCACCAGTCCCTGAATATTCGATACTGATGACATCAGCATTATCAGCCCACACACTTTTAAATAGAGATTCAAAATATACTTGGTCTTCAACTTTCTGGCCAGATCTCAAGATTCCCAATCTCTGCAATGAATGAATGAAGAACAAATGAATATTCATTATCATTAAACCCCTTATTATAACCAAAAACAATGTTTTGGAAAGAAAGAAAGAAAGAAGAAAAAAACTACAATAATATACTCGAATACTACCCGCAAACAAATTTTTGGAAAGGGGAAAAAAAAAATCTAGAGGTCCATATATAAAATTATTTTGCCAGAATATATTCTGTTCTGTATTCAAAGATTTTTAACAAATACCAAAGAATGTACAGATTTTCACATATAGTCCTTTTTCCATTGTCTTATAGTTTACTTGAATCATTAAAGAATACACAAATACACATATACAATGGATCTTTAAAACATTAAAAGTACGACGTTTCAACCCCTTCCTGTGGGTCTTCCTCAGGTACAATAAAAACACTAAAATACAGCTCACGGCTCTCATGTATAAATATCTATCAGTCACTGCCACTTGGGTTGTTCAGAGGTTCTTCACCAAAATCCACCATTCGTCCATACTTTACTATCCATGTCTCCGGGATATTGAAGTCACTGACCAGTTCTGCCAATCCCGTGGTGGGGGGAAATTTTATTGATGTATTATAGTTTATAATATTCCTAATTAACTGTAGCCATTCATCCCCCAAATCCCCTTCATATCTATTAAGACTATTTTCTTTTTGTTCTATAATTTTATGAGCTTCAAGAATTTTCCTCCTTACCTTATCCCGTTCTATTTTGATTATGTTCATTTCACCCATTCTATGGCCCGTTTCTATCAAGTGTTGGCTCAAACCCGTAGATGGTTTCTTGGTTCTTACGTCTCTTTCATGTTCAATTTTTCTAACTTGAAAAGATCTTCCCGTTTCCCCCACATATGTCTTCCCGCAATCGTTACACAATATAGAATACACCCCAGGGATCATCATCTTGTTCTTCTGTTTTCCTATTCGTTTATAGTCAGAAAAAATGTTTTCTATTGTTCTTTCTGTCTTGTAGGCCACTCTTATATCGTGTTTTCGAAAAACTTTATCTACCTTTCCACTAGTCTTGTGCCTGTATACCATTCCAACATACTTATTGTCCTTGTCCCTTATACATGTTTTTCCACTAACATATCGCCTCTCTATGGTATCCCAAATTTTACTTAAAGTTTGGAAAGTATATCCATTTAATCCCCCTATTCTGAAAATGTGTTGTTATGTGACTTTAATAATCAGCATAAGAGAATTAAATACACTTTGGATTTGCCGAAAAATAAGGTTTTGAACTTTCTGGATCTGAAAATAAAGATGGGAGAATTCGGGTACAAGACAGGGGTGTATAGAAAACCTAATGCAGGTTACATGTATTTACACAGCAAATCAGCCCATCACCCAAGGATGAAAAACAGTGCTTGGAGGAATATGGCTTTTAGGGCCTTTATGTTATGTAATAACCAGGAGGACTTACAGAAAGAGAAGGAAGAAATTTTCAGAATAGGGGGATTAAATGGATATACTTTCCAAACTTTAAGTAAAATTTGGGATACCGTAGAGAGGCGATATGTTAGTGGAAAAACATGTATAAGGGACAAGGACAATAAGTATGTTGGAATGGTATACAGGCACAAGACTAGTGGAAAGATAGATAAAGTTTTTCGAAAACACGATATAAGAGTGGCCTACAAGACAGAAAGAACAATAGAAAACTTTTTCTGACTATAAACGAATAAGAAAACAGAAGAACAAGATGATGATGCCTGGGGTGTATTCTATATTGTGTAACGATTGCGGGAAGACATATGTGGGGGAAACGGGAAGATCTTTTCAAGTTAGAAAAATTGGACATGAAAGAGACGTAAGAACCAAGAAACCATCTACGGGTTTGAGCCAACACTTGATAGAAACGGGCCATAGAATGGGTGAAATGAACATAATCAAAATAGAACGGGATAAGGTAAGGAGGAAAATTCTTGAAGCTCATAAAATTATAGAACAAAAAGAAAATAGTCTTAATAGATATGAAGGGGATTTGGGGGATGAATGGCTACAGTTAATTAGGAATATTATAAACTATAATACATCAATAAAATTTCCCCCCACCACGGGATTGGCAGAACTGGTCAGTGACTTCAATATCCCGGAGACATGGATAGTAAAGTATGGACGAATGGTGGATTTTGGTGAAGAACCTCTGAACAACCCAAGTGGCAGTGACTGATAGATATTTATACATGAGAGCCGTGAGCTGTATTTTAGTGTTTTTATTGCACCTGAGGAAGACCCACAGGAAGGGGTTGAAACGTCGTACTTTTAATGTTTTAAAGATCCATTGTATATGTGTATTTGTGTATTCTTTAATGATTCAAGTAAATGTACAGATACCATCAAAATTACAAATTATGCATCTTGCTGAGGAAATACTTGCTCAATAAAATACCAGAAGCAAAATTACTAAAAACCGCAAGTGGCTACACAAAACTGAAGAACTGGGGAGAAAACTTCATTCTTAAAACCAAGGGAAAATAATGAATTTTGAAATTCTCCCTTTCAACGCCTTGATCAGGATAAAACAATCATTTAAGTGAAGTGTTACAAATCCTGACTCATTATATTAACAATAGAGGGGTTTGTTTATGTTAAAACAAAACGCTGTTGGGGATAAAATATGTTTTCTTTACATATAGTCCAGGCAATGAACGAAAAATAGAAAAAAAAATCGTGTTGTTTTGAAATTTTGCAGAGTTGTCGGGAGTGTCCTGAACAACATACTAAAAGTCCCCGAAGGTGGGGGGTGAGCGGGGGGCAGGGGGGCTTGCAGAAGGTCCCTATTTAGGATGTTGGGAATTACCTGGGGATAAAAATATATAACGAAATTACGCTATATTCGTAAAGAAAACCATAAAAGCTATAATCAGCTAAATAAAACCTATTTTTGGCAATTATTCTTTGCTGTCATTTTTATTTCTCAGCTGTAGTGTAGGCCTAGTGTAGAAATATTTGGATTGCCACAACTTTTACACCCTTGTTGTAGAATATTTCAAGGTTTAGCAATTTAAAGTAGATTATCTTCCCAAGGTTCTTTTTGCAATAGGTAGGTATATTCATAATTTATTTAGCATTTGAAATCATACAGATTTTTAAACTTTTGATATGCTTCCTTCATATTACTATCAGTTATAATGGTGCAGTAGTTCGCAACATATTTTCTGCATTTCCAGAAAGTGGAAAGGTAAGCTCTTGAAATTTTTGAAGTTGCGTTGTTTTTTATAATGGGTTTCAAAGAAGTAGGAAACTTCTTTTATTGCTTTGCAAGCGCATGTTTTCAGCTACATCAGTAATCTGAGAGAATACTTTCTCTAAAGAGAGATTATATTGATATGTAAATAAATGCCATTAAAATAACTATTGTTCTAGATTATCCATGCATAACATCTTATATTTTCAGTGTCTCTAACAAATAATAACTTAAAACCCACCTTTTGAATTTTAAAACAACAAATCTTGTGAAAAATAAAAACATTTTCACACACCTCTAATTACCGATAACTTTACTTTCATCATCTTCCTATATAAATAAATAGATCCTATTAATCCCTAAATTCAGCTTTGAAAGGGTTCAACAGCAGCAGAATTCCATATTATAGAACACATTTTTCTTCTTTGTTTTGGATGAAAATCTAAGGAAATTCTTAAAAAGAAAATAATAAAACAATAAACAGAGAACTCTCAACATACCTGCAATATAGTAGTTAGACTTCGCCTAGCTAACATGCTTTGTACAACATTGGTTCGGTCAAGGCAGTCGATGCAGTTGGTTCTGAAGACGCCATCCTGAAGGGAGATGAGAGTGCCATCCCGTGTGAGTAGAAAACATCCAAATTCATCCTGTTCATGAGCCAATCTATCAATCAAAATGCTCAATCGATCCCACCTCATTTGCCTGCATTCTGCATGGAAATCAAAAGACTCGTACCTGTGTCAACACAATAACAGAATAATTTATTAAGCAGGAGGGATGCACAAATATTATCCATTCACTTTCAGAAGGGAAGTATGGCAAGACCTTGAACTCTAAAGATAATCACCCTTGCCTCTTACTTGGAGTATTCATCTCATCATGCTGGAGCAGTGGCTTTATGAAAGGCAAAAAGCAAATCTGCAAAATTTAGCCACCTAGTAAAACAGAATTACAAATTTGTTCCTTTTGCAGTTAAAACTTTGGGTCCTTGGTGCACTGAAGCTATCAATTTTATTGATTTGTTAAGAAACCTCCCACATATAGTGACAGGAGAACAAAGGTCAAAGTTATTTCTAAAACAAGGGCTAAGTCTAGCAATACAGCATGGCAATGCGGTCTGTCATGGGAACATTCTTACCTTCTTCCACCATATATTTTACATTTTACAGTTTATTTTGTCTAACAACTTAATATTTGTACATTGTAACTGAAAAAGATTTACTTCATGTAAGCCTGTGTTATTAAAATTTTAATAATTCAGTTTGAATTAAGTATTGTTAAGTATGTGTCATTACATAATGGCACATTATTTTGTACTCAATATTGAGGTTTGTAAAATAATTTAGACTAAATAAGGCTTAAATCCTACTATAATATTCATATCAATCAGATTTTGAACTTGGAATGAGTATTATCCATTATCATTGCAACATTTTGATCATTCCTTGTAGCATATTCACACGATTGAGTTCAACATTCACATAATGACTGGAGCTCAAGCATAACGAAATCTAAGAGTGGTAATCCTTAAGAAAGAAAGAAAGGAAGAAAAAACAAACATAAGGAAATAATATGTAATGAACTTCATGTACTTTTTAAACATATCCAACACTTGTAATTGAGGAAATTGCAAAATTGGCATGATTCACTGGTACATAGCTACCAGAAGTATTTGAAAAGTGTGTTCTGAGTATAGAAGAGTCCGATTAAAGTGAATAATCGTAATAATATACATTCCTTACAGTATGACATTAATACAATTGTGTAATAATAATTTTAAGCTTGAACAACAAAATAATGAAGTCTTTGTTTTTAATGTATTTGGTATCAATTGTCGTTAGCACACATGGACAATGTATGGAAGGAGAAGATTGACATCAGTCAAATAATGTTACAGGGAATGCAATGTTTGCTTTCATTCTCAAAGTGTACAGATAATAAATGGATAATAAACAAATTTTCATATTTCATACGTTCACTCTAAGATATAGCCAGTGGCATGAGTCCACGTAAACATTTGAGAATATTTTTAAAATATTGCAGTTTACCTAATATTCTGGTTGCCATGTCTTGTAACCATTTCACCATATGCTTGTTCTAATAAAGCTTCCGCTCCTCGGTGGTCAATCTAAAATGAACAAACGTAAGTTAATGGTAATAAATAATACTGAACTGGGAGGGGAAATACTTACTATACACTCGTAATGAAGAAATGTGTCTGTAGAAAGTTTGAGTATGGAAATATGCACATTAACTTCACTGTTAGGTATATTTACCCAGAATGATCATTTCAATGGGTATCCCCATCATCATCAGCTGATTTCGACTGTCCATCTGTCGGCAGGTGGATGAACTTGTTGATCAAAGTTCCCTGGATGCCCACTGAGGTGTCAAAGTTTAGGAGTCTTTGGCGGATCTTTTGAATAAATACTTTCTCCCAAATCACATCACAAACTTTGACACCTCAGTGGGCATCCACAGAAATTTGATCAACAAGTTTATCCACCCACCGTCAGATGGACAGTCGGAATCAGCTGATGATGAAGGGGATACCCATTGAAATGATCATTCTGGGTAAATATACCTAATAGGGAAGTTAGTGTGCATATTTCCGTACTCAAACTTTCTACAGATGTTAACACTTCACTGTGCTATTTCTAGTAATATTAATAGTGATGAAGAAATGTACTTTAAAGTGGAAATAAAACACGATTTACTTTTATGCATTCTTATAATTTTACACAACCTAAATTTTAATAATCTGGAAGTAGTGTTTAATAGTGATTAGCACAGACTTTTAAAAAGAAAACATACACATATACATCTTAATGTTTGAAGGCTCAAAAAACCTGAAGGATGGATGTATATGATCTCAAATTTTTAAACAGCATCTAGTGGTCCATTATATCTTTGTTGGGAAAAAATATTTAAGGTGTCATTTTCATCCCTTCTATGAATAAAATTATTCTAAAACATTTAAAGTGTCTTCATTCCTTCTATGAAAATTCAGGACCTGAATTGGTCGCTGACGCAGCATGCCTGCGCAGGGGAGCTGAGCTTCGAAGCTCAAAGAGAATGTTAGCGACTGTTCTGTATACATATATTAATGTTTGAGATGGAGATTTCTTATAACTTAACTTAAATCACGAACTGATATGAAAATATTTTGAGGATATATCACAACTCAAACTCAGCTATACTCTACCTGAAAGACTGTTTTGTCTTAAAAATTGTTCTGAATTTGAAAACAGTGAACTTTTAAAATAATATCACAAATATCTAGATATTTTGTTGAGTAAACAACAATTCAGAAAGGTTTAGGAAGAGATAATTTCTATCCACCTAATCTACTTCCAGCAGAACCCAGATTTAACTTTTCCCTGTATTTTACATCAAAATGTGAAAACCTCAAATATTATCAAACTTTGAAATTACAATTTATTCTTGAAGAAATGTTGTATTAGAATAAAACCAGCACTGTAGCTTTTAATACACTGCAATCTGACAATGAGAAGTGCTTGCTACTCTCTCCTTTTCAATAACAACCAGTTCCTTAGTATGACTTCAGTCATACTTCGTTATGTGCTTGCATTGAAAAAAATGGCAGTTGGCTAGTTAGCTGGTGACTTATCATGGCTTATGAACCACTTATACATTGTTTTGTGTGTTAAGTAGAATTTAGAACGTTCAGTGATGGTGACAGATGGAAATAAAAAAAGTGCATGTTATACATGAAGTAGAAAAATCCAGTAGTTAAAACACTGCAAATGGCCAGAAATTCAGCAAATAAATTTTATGCTAATTAGCTTTAACTGCAATTTGAGTTCCTAATCAAAGCAAGATTTGGTACATAAAATTAATTTCTGCATAAAATCTGTTTTATTTCTGGAAAAGAAAAAAAAAGGAAAGGAAAACTTCTGTTTAATGAAAACACCTATTTAGAATAAAACAATTCTGACCCCAGAAAAAGTTTGAGGTTCTACTGTACTTCATGAGGAATAAATGAAAGTGAACTTACCAGATTAACGAGGACCTGCCTTCCATAATTAAAGATCTGTGTGTCAAAATGCCTTGCGAAAGCCTCTGCATGATTCTCATTTTGTATTAACCTAGGTTTAGGTTTATATTTCAAATTAGGAAGCTGATTCCAGAACAATGGTATTGAGCCACGAGTCTGAAATGCAATGAGAAAAGTGATGTAACTGATGTTTTCAATCCTCTTTGTAGGGAATTCGTTTAAGGAACAAGGTACTCGAGGTGGTAAAAAAAATTAACAATTTTTGTTTTTAGCAGAGAAAAAAATCACTTGACTCTTCCTCAGCAAGAATACATATGAGGAGTATCGGTTCAAAACGTGTTAAGTTCACCTACGATCGTAATGTAGTTTTTTGCGGATTCACATTCTCTGAGGTGTTTTGCATGATACTACATAACGTTTTTGTTTCAAATCGCAACCTTTCCCCGTTAAAATTGAGCCTGAAATATGGGGTTCAATCCAAAACGCGTTCAGTCCAGAACTTGGTTTGGTGACAATTACGTTGAGTCCACATTTTAGACGCAATCTCGTGCGAAACAGGTGATCCGTTGAACTTTTACGACGTTTATTGTTGCAGGTGTTCTTCTAATGAAAGCGGCATTCACCAGACGCCCAAAAAGATCTCATTAGCGGTATATAATAAAAGAAGAGGAGCATGGATTTCCCATGATTTAACATGCTTAAAAAACAAAAATTGTTTAAATTTTGACAATTTGGTACTTCGGCAATAGTTCACTTTGTATTAGTGCGATCAGATGTGATTGTAACTCTTAAATAAAATACTAACTTTCATCTTTTTAAATGGTTATTATTATAGTGTTGGGTCAAAACGCGTTAAGTCCGTTACTTTTGAAACTTTAACTATCAATAAAAGATGTAAATGAAAAGAATGATTTTACACACCCAATACATTTAACTATATATTAATTACTGATTCTGATCACAAAAAAATATTGCAAATTCGTTTGTTAGTTTAGCCACAAACAGTTTTTCGTCATTCCTGAAAAATCATTATTTGTGGACTAAATGCGTTTTGAATCGACGCTCCTCATATACTCTTATACAGTTACACAATATTTTGTAAATATATTGAATGCAATTTCCATCAGTTTAAAATTAGAGGAAACATTTTAACTAAACCTCAAGAACTGCATTCATCATTACAAAGGGCTGCCCAGGCAAATACAAAGGAAGGATGGAGAGAAGGCAACGTGAGAGGGAAAGAGATAAGAAGATGAAAATCATTATCATAACAATAGGATTATGGAACAGTGGTGGCTCGTGTATAGGCACCATGGAACTGAAGCAACCTCTAGTTCCATTTGATATTATCGATAACATTTAATGTATTGAGTCCTTTTTTTTTAATTCTTTCTTTATACTTGTACAGTATATAATCCTTAAGCTTAATGCTAGTAGCCATCCCCCAGTTTATTAAAAAGAGAAAAGAAAATCTTTGTATGGAACTGTATGCTTCACAGTTCCAGCAGCGTGGTGTTGGACTGTTGTGTGCATGCAGAGAAAGGAAGGTACATCCTACAGCCAGTGCACTGGCTGCGAGGGAGAAAGAGCACTGTCGCTTCCACAGTGCCGACCCATGTACCATATTCTTGAATCTGATAAAGTGTAGAATTAGATTATTATCTTGTTTCCAGCTATTCCATTTGATTATTTTCTTTTGGTTCTTTTATTTAACAGAAACTTTAACCATGGCAGATTAAGGAGAAAAATATTTATCTTTTCACGGAAATGAAAACAAGATGAATGGATGTCATTTTTAAATGAACAGATCAAGCTTGAACTGTAACAATTTAGATTAAAGTAAGTAAAAGATTTTGATTTTGTCTTTAGGGTTTTGTCAAGTTTCTGAATAAATTTTCTTTTTACATACATATATTTCCTTTTACACATTTTTAAAATAAAGGATACAAATTTTCTTGAGCAGCATCCACACTAATTTTAGTTACGAGCTGCCACTGTTCTGGAATGCACTGAGGTAAGCCAGAAAATGGTTAAATTTATATATGCTAATACCTCAAAACTAAATTTTCATACATGTTTGTACCCTCATCACAGAAGTAAACATTAAAAATAATACACCTTTCTACAGACATTGCTGATATTAACAAGAATGTGTGCGACAGATAGCACTACAGTCCCAGCCACTCATGCTAGGATAAAAAAGCAATCCCCAATTTTGTTAATACTTACTTGAACGAAAGAACACTTGTCTCCGCCATATTCCACTATTTGTTCTGTCTCAACGAAATTGGCAACGTTACCTTGCACATCAATACCTCTGGTAAAGAGTCTGGTACCAGCTCGGAAACAACACCTTCTAGACACGATTGTCCATATAAATGGCTTACCATTTAAACAACATGGGTTAATTGATATAACTGTGCTAGACTTAAGGAAAAAACTTAAACACCATTTTTCTGGAATATGGAAACAAAATGAAAAAATCTCGCAAGCTTTATTGTATGAACTTCCTAAGTTTCTTAACACTCAGATTGCATCTCCCCAACAAAAGTTTCCTTAGGTCTTTTTACCACCTCCCAGTATGTAATTTCCAGGTAACTTAACTGGACGATGTCTAGTAATACCATAGCTGAAATGCTATCGAGAAGAGTGCACTAACATTCTGAAACTTGAACAGTAGACCAGTGAGAGCCACCTCCGCTAGGTGTGACATCTCAATTGTAGTATATTTTTCTATTTGTACAATTAAATTACATCAGAACATATAATTTGAAGAATATTAATAAATTTGTGGAATTCTGTGTCATTGAAATCTTAACCTATAATGGCCTTATTATATAAGTTAAACCTTCAATCATCAATTTTGAAATTCAGGTGGCTACGAAGCTTCAGTGGCCAGCCATTTTAATTCAACAAGTCTTCCTATCTGGCAATTGGTAGTTTATGAGCCAACCAATTTTCTGATAACTTAACTGGGAGTTGACTTCCAGATAGTTTTGTCGGGAGGTCGTAGTATGTAATTCTTGGCAACTTCCAGATAAGTTCCCTGTATGGCAGATAAATATTTCATCAGGAGGTGATCATACAGGACTTTAATCTCTAAACTTCATAATGCTTCGATGTTTTCTTGTCTTTTACATCATGCAAAAATATCACCCTGTCTCTTAAAAGCTGCTACACAAATATACCATATTTACTTTAATTATGATTATATCGTTAACTTTTTTTTGCTAACAATTCAACTTTTAAATTCTTGAGGACAATATAGCTCTATTTCATTTTACGATATGTTAATAATTTGAATGCTGAGTCAATCTGTAGTAGCCTTGTAAAAAATGCTGACAAATTTTGCATTATTTCAAAATTTAAATTTAAATAACGTTATGATTGTACAAATATAACATTGATATGGTTTGAAAGTTTGAAATCTTCTCTTTTAAATGGCATATGATATTAAATGCATGAATGGAATCTTTACCTTCAATAATATAGAAACATGACAAATTAGCGATAAAAAAAAAATTAATGAATCAACTGTAAAATTGAATTCTAGGTTAAAAGTTTGTTTTGAAGTTATATTTACAAAAACACCGGTATGCAAATTGTCACACTCCAAGGTGGCAAGTTCGTAAGACTACAACCATATTACATTCATATGCCAAATGTCTAAAAATCTGGAGCCTCCAATTCCTGGAGGAGTTCCAAGTCCTAGATAGGGAACACATTTATTTAAAATTATTAAAAAATACAACTTAGAAAAAACAAATTAAACAACGTAATAGTGTTGCTTTCAATCTTACCATTTTTATAAATATTTGTAATAAGCCATAACATCCTGAAACTTTGCAGATATGTATGGTACGCTACACAAAATGTTACATTTTATAACAGATAAAAAATATATAAAAACCACCATAACTAGAGTTTTTTAAAGCAAAGTTCAACTGCTTTGCCATTTAAAAATATCTTGTTTAAAAGGATACAGCCATGTAAAATAGGTAGACAGAACTTGCTTAGTTCAGGTTGGTTTGCTAGTTCACGAAGGAGATGGGCATTCCACACAAACCTGAGATCTGCACGTTCATGGAAAGGCATCTGTGAAAAACATAAAATACAACATAAAATAGATAATATTTCTTTAGCTGCTTAGGGATTGTCTATTGCCATTGCCTCTACATGTACCATAGGTTCCGGTATTAACAGTAGAAGTAGTATTACATCTAACCCTTAAATTCACTTTGAGTTTTCACCTTTAATACAAATTCTGAGGCAGCATATACCTTGACTTCTTACTTCTTTACTTCTGTTAGATCATTAAACCCATGTAGATCTGCTACCTTGTATTTATACTTCTCTATCACAGTAAGAAGTCTATATGGAACACATGAGTGGAGGTATTATACAATATACTTCACTATACTTCACTAGATTTTACCACACTTGTCAGTGTGGTAGGTGGTCAGTGGTAAAATCTAGTGAAGTATAGTGTATAATACCTCCACTCATGTGTTCTAATTATTAACTTCACTGTGTAAACTTCCTAGAATACTTAGATTAAGTCTATATGGACTTTTAATACCAATCTCTCTATTTTAGTTTCACAAGCTTAATTTTATTGTTGTTTGCAAGAAGGCTCTGTAGAACTTATTTACCAAAGCTTTTTTTCAAAGTATAATTTCGTATGGTATTTTACTTTGGGGAAATAGTGCTTACATTAATAATATACTACTCCTTCAAAAAAAAGCTATTAGAATAATATCGGATGCACAAAAATTAGATCACTGTAAACCTCTGTTTATTAAACAAAAATGCCTGACAGTAATAAATCTCTATATATATCACGTATTACTCCACACAAAAAATAACATAGCAGAACATCAACTCAGACAAGACATTCACAACTACAATACAAGGAGAAATAAACACTTGGACATTCCATTTAATAGGTTATCGAAATCTCACAATAGCTACAGAGTTTTAGGTTTAGTTATGTTTAATAAACTTCCTTTAGAAATAGCAGAGCAACCAGTGAATTTGTTTAAAAATAATCTATATAATTTCTTAGTAAATTCCCCTTATTATTCCCTTCAAGAATTCTTTGATCAAAACAAAAAAGAAATTTGTACTGTAATTTGCTGGACGCTGTTTATTATATCATTATATTCTTGTCTTAACAGGTTTATCATGTTTTCATTTTATTGTTATGATAGATTGTGTATATTAGTTATTTTAAGATTTTGACTTTGTCTATTGCAATTTGCTTAATGACAATAAAATTTTATTATTATTATTATTATTATTATTATTATTAATGCACACAAAGTGCTGATGATATAAAGAAGATGGAGGAATGCTATATGCTTATTTTTGTGTAATTTTGTAGAATGATTTAAAAAAAGAAAACTATGAGTTTCTGGAAATGACCAGCTATAGGTTTCCTTAAACCCTTTACACCTACTGTTCCCAAATTTCCTACCAATCAGTAGGCCCATATTCTAGGGTTTTCAATTTATTAATTTTCAACTTGTATCTGATATAACTATTAAATTTATACCTGCTTGCATGAAACGTTTCTCATCACAATTATTTTATATGGACCCTCAATAATTTCTACTACAGGCACAGGCATTGACTGAGATTTGAAACTACAATAACCTGACTTCCATTCACTCTGTCCACAAATGACGAAGCAGCCAAACCTCAATGCCCCTCTATGCATTCCTATGTAGTGTAGGGTGTCTATTCATCCCATTTTTCCTGGAAAAGTCCTGTTTTTTGGCAAAATGTCCTGAAAGTTTTATTGGGGATGCTCAAATGTCCTGCTTTTTTGTGGTTCTGCTTGGCCACTGTATTTTACGCTACATAACTTCCGTCCTAGTTGTGCAAGTATATAAATAATATGGTGAAATGTGCAAATGTTTGGTCATTCATTCACACAGAACACGATCGGGGAATCAAGCCTCTCGTGCAAGTATTTTTTCTAGGAAGCGCCACTTGTACAACTTGGTCAATTGCTTTTCACTGTCAATGTTTTGTGTTATTGGTGTCACTGGTTGACCGGGAAGAGATTTTACGTTGTATTTTTGGCTGGCATCACATCGGTTCTTCTGGCATTTGTTGAGGTTTGATATGATCTGTGAAATAACCATTTCAACATGCCGAATCAAAATTGTAATTTTAACAGCAACATTAAAAGTGAGTTTCCTTTCGTCACGGGCAATGAAGAAACTGTAGACTGTACATTGTGCAAATCAAAATTTGATATCGGACATGGTGGCCGTTATGACATTGTGAATCATGTTAAGACATCTGTATGCTGACTTTTATACTTCTGCGGAATGTATTACTATCTATCACAGTCTGCAGAAATAGTTTAAGCCATTTGAGATAAGTTGTATGTATGAGACAAACTCAAGTTTAAGTTTTCACTAAATTTTTGGGAAAAAATAAATGTAAGTCGCACCTTGGATGAATGTTCCCACCCACCACTCCCTCACGATGCACTTTCTTTTATACCACGATCTAGCGAATTCTTCTGTCCTCATATTACGTAGAAACTCGTGATTGGACGTTGGTAGTGTGACGTCATATCGCTAAACAAAAGTTGACAGGCTTACGAACCTCTGGAAGATATAATATGCCACATTTCCGAAACCTACAAACAGTGTATCGTAGATTATTCGTAAATGCAAGGGCGCTTTGCTTCGGCTGCCGCCTCCGCTCGCGCACTTAACTATGTGGATAGTGTTATGCATTATTTAGACTATGTGCAGAGGTGACTGTGGTCTGATCGGGAGTGCCGAGTGAGCTAGCGGGTTGTCATTTTGGTGCAAGGGTTGGTAGCTGGTATTTGGTACGATTGGTAGTTTGGAGAGAAGGGACAGTCAGGAGTGCCGAGATAACAAGCGTGTGGTCGCCAATAGCAACGCATTGTTTGGAGCATAAGGGGCGACTTACTCTTATCTTTCGCCAAATTGTTTCCCAATATTTAAAAAAAAAAGTCCCGTTTTTATATAAAAATAATATGGACACCCTAAGCAGTGACACATAGTTCTTGGAGCCACCAGATTCAAATGGGCTTCATCGTCATACATGTTCTGGGTTTTCAAGGCTAAAAAGCTCATTATCTATTCATCACATAATATTTTTACGCTTAAGTTTTGCTGAGTGGTTTGGAATTTCACTATGAATTGAGATTTTTAATAGTTTTTACTTACCTGCAAAAACTCTGGTGTTGTATTGTGTAACCTCTGCAGAGTATGAGTGATGTCATAGGAATATGAGAAGTACAGATATGGTGTATTCAGGACATATTCAACCATGGAAATGTACAACTTGTTTTGAGAGATCTGAAAAAAATTGAGACTCGTAAAACAACATGGTAACCAATGGCAATATACAGAGAAGGATGAATCAACTGAATCTAAAAATATAGATTTCAGAAACAAGTCTGCAATTTTTCGAAAATAGCTAACGATTTTGCTTATATTTTGTACGAGGGGCTTATACTAAGAGCTAAAACAACTATTTGAAACATTTTTTGCAAAAATTATCTGAAGGAAAGTTATCACCCAGGACTGTTAGCCTATGTCTCCTTGTAAAACACAATAGTATGTAAATTCTTCCAACCAGAAGGGAAACCCTTTCAACTGATTCCTCATTCACACATAGTGATTCAGTTCTTGCTTAGATAAAGGGGTCTTGACAACAGACATAATATATTATAGCCCTATAATATAAATACCAGCATGAGACTTTACAACGGTACAACTTTATACATAGGATAGACTGACAATAATTTAGAACTCTACTAACAGTATATTACTTAATGTTAATGTATAAACATTAAAAATGTTACCTCACCTGTTTTTCCGTGAGATGTAGTAAAGTTCGTGTGAATGATATTACTTCTGTTTCCAAAACTTGCCATATAATCTGTCCATTTATTGTTCCTACTTTTTGTTTTTTTGTGATTACTACTAAGTAAGGACCAGCCAGTAAATGAATTGTCCCTATTATTCCACATATTGGTTTACTGCTGGATGCTTGAGGAATTTGCCCATGATTAACTGCAAAATAAACAAATAAACTTATACCTTGCTGTGGAAAACAAAAAATGTTAATTCATTTAACAAGGGATTTAGCAATAGTTCTGATCACGAATGCAGGAAATTTGTGAGTTATGTGAATGGGTTCAGATGTACATAAAATTCACACACTGTAATAGTCCTACAGTTCAACTTCACAGCTACAAAAATGGACAGAACCTGGATCAGGGAATGTGAAGACAGAGGAAAACACAAACATGGATTTCACACGAGATACCATAAAATAGTGTGAAGAAAACGTGTAATATTCTGGCCACCAGGTGTAATTTCAATTATTAATAACAATAAATAAGGAGTTAAAATACATGTCATTGTACTGAAGATGATACAAAAGTATAAAAAGGCCTAAATTAGGCACAGAATAAAGGTTGAGCTGATGGTATCAATTATCCATTTTATTTTAAATAAGGAATTGAAAGCGGTATATTTCCATGCTTGTCCCATTAATGTAAAAGACGATAGGTTACATCCAAAAGACCAAAAGTCAGTGGACATTGACATTCTACTTCAACATTCTGCATGCAGTTTACTTAACGTTATTAAGCTCTGATTGGATGCCTATGATTGTTCATCTGATTAGTTGTTGCATACAATGCTACCCACAGATTTACACGTGGGAAGAACAAGGGGAGATTGGTGCCAGGTAGCACAAGGTTCGTGACAGGGAGCCCTAGTGACAACATTATCACTAGTGTGAGACACCTTAGCATTACAGTTGAAAGTTTTACTAAACGAAACAACGTTAAAAATGTGTCCCTAGGTGCAAGGATTATAATTAGGTGCAAAATTTGGTAATATATAAGAATACATCCTGTAATTCTCTTATCTTAAAATACGTAATTCATGATAATAACATATAATTGATGACCATCTTATCTGGGAACACAGGTTAACCAATACGACAAACCTCACAGGATATAATATGGCACATTTTCGAAACGCGTTTTTCTTCTTCGCTCAGAACCATAATATGGTTGGTGTGTTTTAGATGTAATAAAAATGAATTGATTGTAATGTGTAAAAATAAGATAAAGTTCAAAAAACGACTAATTTCACCCCTTAATCAATTCCTTGAACAAAAGTAAGTACTGTATATTTAACGATGTTTCCAGTTCCAGAAAGGAAAATTGTAATGCTAAGGATACAGTGCTCTACTCCAGGTAAGTTTTCTGCCCTGTCTCACAATTTTTTTCTTACATTTTTAGAAAAAGCAACTCAGTTTGGTAATCTTCAACATTAGCATCCTGTGGATTGGCAACAGTCACCGCCTTATAATAGCCCTACTTCAGATGGACAGGGCGCTACTGAAGTCAAAATGAGTGCTGAATGTACATTTTCAGGACTGCCAGTAGCGTAACAACAATCACAAAAAATAATTTAAGGACAAACTACCGGTATTATAATGTGATGAAAATAATGAAGATTAATCAATATAAAGCTGATTAAATACAGGATAATAAATTATGAATTAATTTACATCCTTGTATGCATTTATATGAGCAAAAATGCCACTATCTGTATTTGCAGGCATTTAAATATCTTTGCAGGCTAGTGCAGTCGATAAGGCACTATTTCAAAGTTTGCAGGTTCAATTCAGACAGTGTCAACTCATATACAGTCGGTCAAATAAAAAACGTCGGGACTCGTATGCAGTTACAATTAAAGTTTTATCGCATTAGTTCACAAGTTTCTTATAAAAAACATAAAATACAGGTCATTTTCGGAACATATGAGGCCATGCGACAGGAGGGAAAAAATGAACGAGGGAAAAATGAATAACGCGGAAAGCGCAATACACGATATTCAACTTAATGTATTGTCAAAATTCATTTTGCTTTGTCATCGCACCACATACAATGCTAGCTTGAGAGAAAGTGTAGTTAGGGCTGTAATTGACCGGCATTTTTTGGCCTCTGAAGCAGCGAGAAGGTTCCATATTTCTTAAAGAGGTGGGTACTTCACTATAATGCAACCGGAAGTTTTCATAGGAATCGTGAATCTGGCCGACCACGTATTTCGATGCTAGATTGGTGGCAGAAGTTGAACGTAAGCTATTGATTTTGCACTACAAGTACCGGTATTATAAAATAAAATCTTTAAAAAATGCTCCTTGAATAATCATATTCCTTGCGAATCTATTAATTATTAATACTATAAGAATTTGCAACCAAGAATATGGCGGATGTGAGACATATAGCCACAGCCTTCTACCTAGGTATACATGTTCGTTTTGGAACAAAACTGACTAAATAATCAAGAAAATACATGGATAGACAAGAGGCGTGTGTGAACCTAACCTTCAGACTTCCTGTACATGCGCATATGCTCGTTCGTGATACTTAATCAAATACCGCCCGACGTTTTTTATTTGACCGACTGTACATATGACAGTCCCAAGTCTGTATATGTAAAATAAATAATGCGGGGTGGTGCAGTAGGTAAGACATTGTTTTAAAGTTTGCAGGTTCAATTCAGACAATGTCTTTATAATAACTTAATTCTTTTCATCACATTATAATAGTGGGCCTCAACTTATTTTCTAGGACTTTTATAATATTGACAGCCCTATAAGTGTACAATCAGCATACATTTTGACTTCCACTGTGCCCCGTCCATCTGAAGTATTATAAAGAAAGCAGTGACCGCTGGCATGACACAGGACAAGATGTTGAAGATTACCCGAGTTCATATATCTGTATCTGGTATCTGGTACCCTATGATCCCCAGGTGGGGCGAAGGGGCCTCCAATGGAGGTTTCATTACCTATACTAATTTTGATATGCTTATTTTCCGAAAGAGGGTAGAGGGACAGGTAAGCCCATCGCCTCGCAACCCCACTCTGGAAACTAAGTATTTCTTGGACGTGAAAGGGCCGAGAAATTTTGTCCAGAGGCTCTAATTTAGGCTTGGAGTTCTTTTACGTGCCGTAAATCTACGACACGGGACCCCCAGCTTAAAGTCCCTCCCGGAGGACTCCGTGCCCAGGATTTGTGAGTTCATATATATGAACTATATATATGTTCTATTTAAAAATGGCAACCGAATAGAGCCAAGTAATTAGACCTATATCAATATTGCCAGCTTTTTCTAAGATTGTTGAAAAGGTTATTTATATTAGCTCAATAAATTCATTAAATCCCATCAGCTATTATCCACATGCCAAAATTAAACAAGGCAAATCTACAATTACAGCAGCTGTAAACTTTATCAAAAATATATTAGATAGCATGACAAAGGCAACTATTCTGCAGGCGTTCTTTTAGATCTTAGCAAAGCTTTCGACTGTGTTAATATACACATTTTACTGAAAAAAATAGAGCTTTTAGGCTTAAGAGGAGTGAGCCATAACTTAATAAAAAATCAGGTATACTGATACAACGAAGTGCCAGAATGCTTTTGTTTAATTAGTGATAACTGCAATTATGATATAAAGAAAATAAGTTATTTTTGTAATAGTTGCCAGATCGATTCATTAAGCAGGACTTACAGAAAAACAAAGTCTTAAAGTTTAATAGGCATAAGTTATGTAAAGGAATATGTGGGTACGTGTTACTTGTCAAAGTTAACTGGATTGTAACTTCCAAAGCCATATATGAACACTGTACAACAATATGTTGTCATGAGAACTGACTTGCATCTGATAAATGCTGTATGATATATTACCACAAAATAGGTGCTAAATTGGGCTTTACTCCAGCACCAGTCAACAGATCTGATTCAAAATCAATGGTGGGGGTTTGAACTATACACTTTATTTTTCAAATTCCCCCATAAATAATAGTCATATACTGTTAGAAGAACTATCACAAGAGAAATTAACTCTATCCCGGAAGCTGAACTTATGCATGTGAAAGAAAATTTCCTAAAAAGGTGACAGTGTTGTATGTATGCAAGAGAAGGACATTTCCAACATCTCTTGTGATGAGGTAGGCCCATTCTTTTTATTTGCACAACAGGTACCAATATCAGTTTTTATAATTTGAGAATTTAATGAATGAGACCTTATAATATACAAAAGGATTCACTCATTCAATAATATCAAATGGACTTTAACCACGAATTCTCGAACAAAGTACAAGAATTAACATCACCAGACCGATCCACCTACACATTCTAAATCCGAAACACACCCCCTATTAAGCATCTGTCAGAGCTCCGCATTGTGTGTGTAATTTTTTGATGAAGTGAAAGCTGAAATTAATTTCGTATGAATTATGTTAATTCCAAGGTATTTCTTAGCTCATGCTTACTTAACCGTAGACAAACACCAATACAGACCTTGTAATGAAATTTCCTGACTCACTCGATCTATGACAAGAAGTTCATTTGGTGTACTGCCGACTGCTTCAATATAAAATTTTTCCGGTGTAATATACCTAGAAATCAGGACAATGTTAGTTTTGTGATACTGAATTTAAGGTTTGAAAATGACAATATCAAATAGAATGTCAAAATAACTTACAGTACAAAATCACTATGCAGATCTGCGATGGCAGCCATGTTTCACCACGACCACTCACCAGGTGTGCCACAGTTAAGAGATCAAAAGTCATATGTAGGGAAATTCAGGTTGCGATCAGCTGACTGTAAAACCCGGGAAATACAAATGCGAAAGTAATTATTATTCTTCATGCAGAATAAATAAATATTACATTTAGCCTTCTATGCGATGTATAATTAAAAGAAGAATTGTATATCAAATAATCCCTATAATTTTCTTTACATAATCTCATGAATTTTGAGCAAATTTTCGATATTTATCAAATCCATATATCAATCACATCATTACTTGAAAAAGTTTACTATAGTTCGAACTTTGTTTCACGTAGATCAGTTTAGAAAATAATGTTTTAAAGTTTATGCAAAAAAAAAAAAAAAAAAAAAAAACTTTATTACAATTTGGGGGTGGCAGGGTTCTGCAGATACTTTTTATGGCAAAGTTGTTTCACACCGCTAATTTAACATAATGTAGGCCTTGGTGGGGCAAAAGTAGCATACCCGCCGCTGGATCCATTAGGGTTATGGGTTCAAAGTCGATGGACTTTGCAACTTGTACAAAATTTTGGCATCCCACACACCCGATTTTTTATAGAAATGGGATTGAATCACAGCATCAGAATCAAATTAAGCAGTATTCACGGAAGAATAATTTATGCATATAGGCCTAAATTAAAATTTTCTACGAAGGTGTCATAAATGTTTGGTTATGGAGGGACAACACTTCCAATACCTCTCATAGTCAAGGTAAGCAAGTCTGATATTGTAATACTGTTATATGTGAAATTAAACAAACCCATACCTTCCTCCTACCAGGATCCAAATTGGCTGCTGTTGTGGCGTGACCTGCTGGGAAGCGGAACTCTGAAGATGGCCCAATACTTGCGACCACTCTGTACATTCAGGGTTTTACATAATGTATTATAAGGTTCCAGTATGCACCTATCTTCTTTAATACATCTTTATCTAGCCATGATACAATAACAACATCAATATTCCATGACCTACTGGTAAACCCAATAGAAGTACCGTAGATAAGCCTGCTTGGTTACAACATTTTATGCAACTAATGTATCAAAATATTTATCCTGAAAGAAACATTAAGAGCAATGTGATATTCTGTCACATAATTATCAGCTCTTGTGTTATTGACTTATTGGTTATTTGCTTATCATAAGGATAAAATAGTATTTTGCATGGGTTTTGCCTTATGTAAGAAACAGGATAAGGAAGTAACCATATTTCATTTTTTTAGTGCACCTGAGGTTCTTCCAGAGTTTGAGAATGATGCCTGTCTGGAGATAAATAAATAAAACCTTCTTGATTAGATCCTGGTGTCAAGGCTTCTAAACCAGGATATAATCTGCTAAGATTTTATTTCGTTTTATGTAGCATATTCTACAGATTATAAACAATTACCAGTACACTGCCATTCTATGTGATTCTCCATTTTCTACCAATTCTATTAACTACGAACAACAATTTACTTCTACTAATACAAATTACACAAATTATGACTGAGTTTAGTAGTTTACAAAAACTACACTGGTCTACTAACAAAACTACAAAATCTACAACTACTAGAGGCTGGGAGAGTTTAGTCTTTGTTTGCCGGTATGCAAGCATTTCAGTTAGAAAAGTGTCTTCGGCAAACTGAGATTTCGGCTCTCCCTCTATTTTCATGCTATTATGTACCATACATTGATTTTGTGTTGTTGAGTTTGATCTGTCATATCAGTTAATCAGCCATTTGTCGTATATTTCAGCTTGCTGTCATATTCACTGTTTTTTCTTCTTCCATCCCCATGAGGTTTATCCTCTGCTGAGCAGCTCTACCACTTTTCCAGATAGTCCATATACCTTAATCCTGGCAGTTGGATCAGCCTCTTCTCCTTCTTTCTTTTTTCCTGTCCATTCCTGTCTGCCCAAGGATTGCCAGTTACCTTTTCCTGTTGTTTGTCTGAATGTAACTCCATGCGAACTTAATGCTATTCTGGTGTCTCACTAGAGCATTGAACAATATGTTTTCCAGTATCTAATTTCTCAGCATACAAAGGTCATATATTAAAATAATACTGCATAAAGAAACAAATAAACTTGTTCACATGGAATTAGATGAAATAAAATAAATATGATGCCAGTTGCTCAACTAAGATATTTTTGTGATTTGTCGCCTAGGCCTTTTGGTGCCTCTACACCATCTTCAGGGCATCTTTTGCTGGCTTGGAGTTCCAATAATTAAAATAAAAACGGCATTTCGTCACATTTATAAAATACGATAACATTTATAAAATCTTATAAAAGCACTGTCATTGAACAATCTTCTGTGGCCTCCTCGTCGCGTGTCTACTGTGGTTTTATTGTGCATCATTTCAACATAGCGGAAACGGGTTGAGAGAACATTAGAAGAATACTTAGAAGTAGCCACAAGATTAAAAATGGGTTTATTATAGCTATTTATGTATCAAGTATGCAAAATAACTCTTTAGTGGACGGATCTAGTATTGCGGCTGAAGCCGAAATACTGGATGAGTCCGATAAAGTGCATACGATATTTTTTAGTAAAAGCTCTCTAAATGAAATGAAACAAAAATACCATATAATTAATTAAACTGAAAGGTATAGTCAGTCATTTGTTAACGTCATATTCCCACAGTCGCCTGAATCGCAAAACAACAATGAACCTTACGGATGCAAAATGCGGTCTTGGATTAAGTATAAGATAGGATTTTTTGTATTAGCAGGGCAGTATTAATATTACAGATCCTTCTTCAGGCCATTTTATCAGTGCTCCAGGACTGCTCAGGAAATTGCAAGCAGAAGAAGAATGACAGCTTCTTTGAACTTACAGTACACCTGCAAAGATAAATATCCTCATAGCAGCACACCAATATCCATCATGCTCCTACTATATTTAATAATAATAATAATTAAAAAAAAAAAAAAAAAAAAAAATCAATTAAACTCTCGACTTAAAGCAGTGAACAATGTCAGTTTTATTATTCCATACACATAACATACATTAATTTAATAAGATCAGGTACCATACTATAATCTAAAATAATAATTATTCAAGCTGTGTTATATGTGTGCCTATCTATAAAATAGACTCTTCATACGTTGGACAAATCTATGTCGCAGTATTGTGAGGCTCAGTAACTAGTGATTTTTGTGACTGGGCTACCACTGTTATTGTACAGCAACATTCAAGATGGATATATGCATTCATGAACCACAGATTATTGTCTCTGTTGGACATTACATGATAATATTATAGGAGAAAAATTTCTCTGACACTGCAACTTGAACCCAGGACCTTTGGCTATCCGTGCCAATGCTCTATCAACTGAGCTAAGCCAAAGTTCACTTCACAGTGCCAGATGGAACCTCTCCCCTATGACTGATTGCCCTTAATGATCTACCTCACTGACAGACAAGTTACCATATTTTACAGACTATAAGACGCTCTGGACCATAAGACGCACCTTGATTTTAGGATGGAAATTTAAAGGAAAAGAAATTTAATGTGCTTCGAAACGAAATTTTAAGGGAATAATATACTTCACTGCATAAACAAATGATAACCTTATAAAATGTAATCAGTGTAAATCACTTCTAACTTAAAGCCTGCGTTGTACGAAAATCTGTAGGGTGGCATTGCATAAATTTTAATTGAACTAATTTCTCATGAAAGACTGAAAATACTTTTACACCCTCTAACCCTCAATTCAGCATAATGTACGTGTAACGGGACAAGGCTGTTTAGAGGTCATTGCCTTTATTTAAACCACCTGGTGGAGACAACTCTTTTCGTATAAAAGAACTCAACATTCCTTTCTTTTCACATTGTATACCTGGCGCCCAGCTACCCTCATTTTACGATTATGACAAATGCAATGATGTACAGTCTGTGCTAAAATTTACAATTAACCTATCCTTACAGCACCTTCTTTATGATTATGGAATTACCAGCAATACTTACCATAAGTTTAATTTTTTTTAGTGTACTTCGGACCAATAGATGCACCATATTTTCAAGGTTCTGTTTTCAAGGTAAAAAGTGTGTCTTATGGTCCGTAAAGTATGGTATGTCATATGTATTACCAGTGTAAGAGGAATTTTTCTCCTATAATATTATCGCATAATTGAGAGTTTACTGTAGCCGTTATTATATGAGTAATTTATTTTTGGTCATTTTGGTGAAAACAAGCAGCTAATATTTTGCTAAAATCAGTGATCCCAACATCAAAATTGTCAGATACATTTGGTATGAAGTCTTCGATATTCACTTTTGTTACCAGGAGACAACAGCATAGATAATAAAATATTAACATACTCTTTAAAATTAGTTTAAATCTGAAAATGGGAGACTCTCCTCGGTAGAAGGTGATCACAAAGATCTAGAATGTAATAGAAAATAGTTTAACAACACCAACAACACAGGCAGTAAACATTCTAATAAACAATAAAGACCTCACAAAATTATTTCCAGCATTAAGTTTAGGCTCAATCAAACATAGAAAATAAAAATGTACCGTATTTATGCTATTTTGCTTCAAGATATAATTATACATTTCTATAAATGTAAATAATATGATCATTGAAGTTTATGCAATTAAATAAAACCATAAATCTTCAGTTACCATACTATTTCACATCAATGAAATATAATTTTAATTGATGTTAGTTCTTCTGATTTTATTTCTAAATTAACTTAATTTGTACAAAAATTGTACAATTTTTTTTTAAGAAATGTAAAAATTGTACAATTTGTATGCTGGCTGAAATGGGTTAAGTTGTAAGTATCCAGCTGAAAAACAAAAAATGGACCGTAGCTGAATAACAAAGTACAAATAAAAATGTTCTATTCTATGATAATATCTATATTATTTTCTTTCAATTCGGTACGAAACCTATCAAGTGCCTTCCCTGAAACTCCTCTCCACGTGGTAAGCCCTGCTAGAATTTCCAAATCTGTACAATGGTCCAAGAGAAGTCTCACAGTCTTAAAGCTCAAATAACCACAATTATAAAGCCTCAATTCTGTAAGTTGTCTGAGATAATTTTTTGAGACTGCCGCAGCAACAAGGTCATCACAAATGTCTCCAAAAAAATGAATTTTCAAAATCTTAACATTAGCATAGCTGAAAGGTTGAAAGTTTAAATTCAGAGGTGAAAAATTTGTTATGTCCAGATGTTCCAGGCTGTAATAATGTGGAGGAAGGGTCTTACCTGCCTGTATAGGCTCATTTTCGGCAAAGGTGTAAGCTTCCCAGCTGAGTTTCTTTAACCGAGTGCAATATGTAGTGATTGCATGAATATCAGCATTCCAAACATAACATAATTGCAGAGAAAGAAGAGCATGTCCTTTAACTTCAAGCAACCCATTAAGATTAGTAACTGAACAATTGCAACGACACAGTGATAAATCTGTCAAACATGGTAAGAGTCCTAGAGTTGAAAGGTTGCAAGTTACGTATGAAAGACAAACCTGAGTCAAGTGTGGACTTAAGTCAATTAACATTAGAGGCATTGACAATTTGCTACATGAGTAACTTTCTAGATTTGGAAGACCAGACAACAACTGAAAACAGCCTTCTTCGGATAGATTAGTACAGCTTATGTCCAACTTCTTTAAACCTTTTAGCTTCAGGATTGAACGAATGCTGTCATCAGTAAGCCTAGCTGAAAGAGACACATCTAAGTATTGAAGTTTATCACAGTTATCCCCGACTTGAGCTAAAATACTGTCTGAACACCCTCCTTTGTAAGAGAAAACCACTAGATTTTTCATTAGACTTATGTCCCTTTCTACAATACTCTTCATTTCATTGTCACATGCGGAAGAAGAGTATATTTTTAATACTTCCAGAGATGTCAGTTTATGAAGATTCTTGCACAGTATCATCCACATAAACTTTGGCCATTCCAGAAAATTCATTACTCGTATTTGGGGATGTAAAGTACACTCAATCATATCCTCTATGATAACACTACATTTACGATCACCCTCCCATGCGAACAGGTAGGACATGCACTCCGTATGTTTCACTATTTCTTTGATTGCTGAAAAAGCATGTCTCGTAAGGTCATCGGCAAAGATACTGGGTAGATTGCTTTGTAGAAGTTGATTAAGCCAGTACAAGTCACAATACTCAGGATTCAAATCAGTTGTTTCCTCACAAGCCAGCTTAGTCCCTACATTGCATACGTTTTTAATCAAGTGGCTTCCAATGTCACATATTAACTTCTCAAGGGCTTGCAATGCTAGTTCGCCCAAGGACAACGGTTGCTTTCGACGTGGCATTCTTGTAGCTTTTGCTTGTTAACTTATGTAACCATTCCTGCACAGGAAAAACATTTACGTCAACAGAATTCAAACTTAAGGACACATACACCAATTAGCACTTGAAAGTAGCGATGGGCAGAATCAAATGTTTTAAGAATCAAGTAATCTGTTCTTGAGTACCGGTAATATAAAGAATCAAATGATCATTCGAATGAAAAAATTCTTGGATCATTGCAAGATCTGAGAACTCGAATTGGTAGCTGAGAACTCCTAAATACTGGCTCGATTGATAACTCAAATTATTTGAATGTTAAACTTGGCAATTTCATCATGTTACAAGATCTACTGATACTGGTTCTTGTAATGGGTGTTGCTCACCCATACAGTGAACCACAAACCAATAGAATTTAGTTTCACACACTTTCATAGTGTTAATGGCATTCTACTATTAGCGTTCACAGAGTAAAGAACCATAAGAAAAGAATGCTCCCTCGTATGCCATGCTATGGTCTGTCAAGAATCAGCACTCTAGCAATTCTAAAATGTCCTGTGTGCATGACAGCTGTGTGTTCATATATATATGCTTTTCTTGCCTGCAAAACTTATACAGCATTAATAAATTTAACCAAAATGATATGACCGAGCAAGAGAAACTTGAGAACTTCATGTTCCCACAGCATCAAATCAATTGAAAACTTGTTATATGATTCTTGATATCTCGAGAACTTACAAGAATGGAATAATTTTGAATTTTTCATCCCCATCACTACTTCAAAGTATGTTACATTTAAATTTTTGAAATTTTTACTAGCATGAATGTTATTTAAATTAAAATTTTATAAGTCTAACTTAATATCTTGGGTTTTAGATAGAATATTGAAATGTTTATAAGAATGATAATGATCATCAGTAATTAGGCATTCAGTATGGTAATGAAAAAGTTTAGCCTAATAATTATGTCAGTTTTCAATATAGCATAAATATTAATTTTTTTTCTTCATTCCTAAAACTTATATTAAGAACATGAGGAACAGTTATCTCAATGAAAACCATTCCTAATAATGAGGATGAAATCTTATGACTTTAAGATCACAACTATAGGCCTATTTAAATTAAAAACATCTATATACAATACAAGTGATTCTCTACGGCATAGTGTTTGAGGCACTGCACTAGAAATCAGAAGGTCACGGGTTTAATCCTCGATGAGATCATTGAGATTTTTCAATTGGCCTAATACTTCTGGCTGCATTATGGCCCTGGGGTCGACTCAGCCCCTAACAGAAATGAGAACAGCGGCAATCCTGGGGGTAAAGGTGGCTGGTGTTTAAGGCTGACAACCTTACCACCTTGATGTGCCCAATGTCTAAAATATGGGAGCCTCAATCTCCTGGAACCCTGAGGGCCTCTATGGCCTAGTCTATGTAGGAAAAACTTTACTTTTTTTATATACAGTATATGTATTGTTTATCTGTGTGAAATACATATGCATGCAAAACTTAATACGATTAGACCTTTCTCAAATATTTTAAAAGATAAGTTGAAAACAGAATTTATAAAACTGATTACTAAGTAAAACAGCTGTGAATGACTATTAAAAAGCCAACACCAAAAAAAGATTAGATGTTAAAGGTAGTAAATCTTTAAGTAGGCCTATCTCTATATATAAAAGCCAAAACCCACTGACTCACTGACTGATCACAGTTCCTCAAAAACTATACAGCCTAGGAACGTGAAACTTTGTACACATATTGCTCCTAGGGTCTAGATGCGCACTAAGAAAGGATTTCAAAATCTTTGGGCTCTAAGGGCCTAAAAGGGCCAAAATAGGGTTGTAAAGTTATGAAATTCACCAAAAGGAATTCATACTGCATGTATACAATCCCCATGACAACATAATTTCTTTTAAACTACACAGGTGGCTTGGCATGACACTGTGATTTCATGTAGGCCTAATAGATATAAAATTATGAGAATTATATAGAATTCCTTTAAATGATTATCAACTATTTTTTGACATGAAGTAAATTTAGAAGGTCCTGGGTTCTATTCTTAAGAGTTGAACTCTTTTCTTATAGGAAACCTAGGACTGCATTGCGAAAGATAATAAAAAAAGTGTTCTCTATTACAGGCCATGGAGGCCCAGAGGGTTCCAAGAAGTTGAGGCTCCCTGATTTTTAGACAATTGGCGCGTTAAGGTTGCCAGCCTTACGCACCGGCCGCCTTTACCCCCAGGTAGTTCATACAATATCAATAGATATAATTTCCTGATTAATTTCTATATTAATTTATATTTACCATATTATCTCTCTATCTTGGCCTTAGTTCTTACCTCTCCCTTTTGGGGTCATTTAAGCGACCCACATTGCCCGGGCCTTACAGGGCTGAGACCTGTCGGGAGAGGGATTATCTATGGATCATATACATACTTTCTTGACCAGACAAAGACATGGAGAGCCTCCGCATGAGTGATCAGCCCAATGCCGGGGCCACCTCTGAGGCAACACAAACACATAGGACGAGATACATCATTCACACACTCACTCTGAACAACGCGAGGATGGGATGATGATAATGGCTGCCAGATGATATCCGGAGACCACTAGGGCCTAAAGTTACCAGAGCCTAAAGTTACCAGACATTTGTCTCACATGTGAGGAAAAATCCCGGAAAAGACTCTACCTAAGTAACTTGTCCGACCAGTATTTGAATCGGAGCCCGCTGCGCGAGAGGAGCGAACGCATCCCCTACCCCCAGCTATTTACTGCATGTTTGCCAAAATTGAAACAACTATTAAATTTTTAAGACATAATCAGAGAAAACTATGGGTGGAGGAGTATGTGGAATATAAATACGTCCACCGTGTTGGCTGGACGGCTGATGATTTATAGAAGTAGGCTACAACAAATCGACTTTAAATTGTGTTCACTTAACCTATATATATACATCAATCTAACAATGCGAAGCATTGATGGGTCAGCTAGTCAGAGATAAACATGTTTTTACAGAAATGAAAGTCTGTTCTTAGGACGAAAGGAAAAAATCACATAAGTTGTCCCCCTTAAATAAGTAAGTCAGCGTAATGTACCAGTAGTAAAAAATTGTAACCATGATAACCTTGGGTTATGGATGAATCATAAGTGTACAGCGACTTTACACACAGACCCTAAAAAACCCAAAGAAAATTTTAAGAAATACTAATTTTGGAAGAAGCCACCCCTTTAATGTTTTAACCACTATTATATGACCTTTAAATTTAAATCTACATTCTCTCACAAATTTGTACCAGATTTTATACCCAGACCCTATAGCACCAGGAGAAAATTTTATTGAAGAAACCATCCCTTAAATTTTCAACCCTTATTATTTTTATTTCTGAATAAATCTTTGATCAATTAATTTACATAGGCCTACCCCTACATACAGACCCTATAGAACCATGAGAAAATATTAGGCAACAATAATATTCACACAAACCAATTCCTTACTTGCTTTCAAGGTCCCTATTATATGACTTCTGGTACAAATCTACATTTTACTTTCTCGCTTATACGGAGTATAGAGAAAGTATTGTGATCGTGACAAAAAATCGAAGTTGAGTTAACACCGGGAGAGCACGTTTCACGATGCCTAGAAACCGAAAAAAGTATTTTTGGAATGACGTCTGTCCGTCTGTCCGTCTGTGGACAAGCACAGCGGGTAAACGGCTCGTTGTATTTACATAATTTTTTGAAATAAGGACTTTTTCGAAATTTTGTCGAACCGCCCAGAAATTTAACTTTACAACTGAAATATTAAGGGGACTTTTCATGAAAACTTTTTCAAAATTTTTGATTTTTGAAAAAATGGCTCTAACGATTTTAATAAAAATTTAAAATTGGAAACTCTTATCTATGAGTTATAAAATGGCTATATCTGTATTTCTGCAAAAATGACTTAAGGGGTACTTTATTCGTATCCATTTTCAGTTTTTCTAGATTATATCCATTACAGTAAGTGATACATGAAAACTTACCACAGTAAAGTTGTAGAGAAAATTAAAATGAACATTTTGTGTTTAAAACATTTTTTTATACAATTAATAGATATCAAGATAAAAACGAAATAAGTACAGCTTAAATGCGAATTTCAGAACAAACATATCAATTAAAATATGAATGGCATTTTGTTGCCACTAGCAACAAGAAAACTATACGCCTAATGTACTTATTGTTGTGAAATGCAATCAGTTTAGCTCAGTCGCATTGAACACACTAAACCAATTACAGCGATGTGGTAGGCCTATGGGCTAACAGGGAAGAGGTCCTGAGTTCAAATCAAACCTCGTGGCCGCCCAAATTGACTTGGGTTTTTCATGGTTACCTCGTTCGCAAAAGCAAACGCCGGGTTTGCAGGACTTGCTTATTTTCCATAACTCATCGCCGCTACGTCACTGGATATTATAATCGTTTAAACTGAATGCCACATACGAAGACATCACTAAACAATAGAAACAGATGACGCGAGTGAGTTGTTACAATAGACTAATAGTTCACGCAAACATACTAAACACATTACATGACCTACAATGCAGTTAAAGCGTGCAATATAACCTAAGTAGTAATAGCAGTAGGTCTGCTGGCGTGGTCTTGTGGTTAGCGTCAGATCCGTCGGTCCGGGTTCGATCCCCGGTACATCCTTGGATTTTTCTGAGGTTGAGGGGTCTGGTAGGGGTACACTTCCTCGTGATTCAAATTGAGGAGCTACTTGATAGAGAAGTAGCGGCTCCGGTCATGGAAACCACCATTAACGGTCGTGGGGGTCGGCATGCTGACCACATGCCCCAACCCTGCCATCTGCCTGTGGTAGATGACACACCGGTCGGTTGGTAGACCAAATCCCTAAAGAAATGTAGTGCCACGGAGTTTAGTTTTAGTTTTAGTAGCCTATAGCGAAATTCAAATATAAGTCGCCCCTTAAGCTCCGTCCATTCGATATTCACATTTGCATGGACTGTGATGTATTTTGTTTCTACGCGAAGCAGAGTGACCAACTGACCTTGTATTGGTGGGTGGGTTGGGTGGGGCCGATTTATCCCAAGGTGCGACTTATATTTGAATTTTCCCGTAGTAATACTAGTAGTACTAATAATATGCAGTTTTACTGTCATTCATTATTATTATTAGCCTATTATTTCACGGTAAAAGTATTAAACATGAAGATCGACTCTGATGGTTTCCGTTCTAGATACTTCTTAGTTTTATGAAAATGTAATAAATAAAATTTAATTGTCTTTTTAATTTAATTTTTTCTGTGCTAGCTTTTAACACGTATATGCGAGAAAGTTTGTGCAACGTATTTTTGCACCATTTTTTACTGTATTTTCCTGATTTTAAAAACAGACGACTCTGTAGAATCAAGAGAAGATTTTATGCAACAATAATATTCAAACAAACCGCCCCTTAAGCTCTATCCACAATGCGCAGTCTGCAGTTGTTAGTCAGTAGTCGGCAGTTTGCTGTTGCAATCGGCCGCTTGGGAGCAGTACTCGAGTCGTCTACAATATGCTGTAGACATTGAGGTTAGGGAAACTTTTTACAGAATAAAAAAGGGGGAGGAATCGCTTTATAATTGGATAATATATGTTATAAACACATCTTGCTTTCTCGTAGTATGCTAATCTATGTATTTGCACTAGTAAATAATTTTCATTCGCGTAATATGTTACTTGCAGTCGTTCAGTTCGTAGTCAGAGATGAATTTCTCGTCTGCCGACTACTGTCTACCAACTGACGATTGTCTGCTGTCGTCTGCAACTGCACATTGTGAATGGCGTCCATTGATCACCACACGTTATACTTCGACTACAAACTACCGTCTACCGACTAACAACTGCCGACTGCGCATTGTGGATAGAGCTTTAGCTGTTTTATACCTGTACCGCTATTATATTAATAACTGCATAATGATGCAGTTCAAAAACGTAATAAATCTTGAATATAGGCTATTTAATTTCCACATAACTCTAAATTCAATGATTGAGACAAATCTAGGCAACATAAAATCTGAAAACTACCCCTATCCCTTTCATCCCCTATTAGGCTACGGTAACTTCTTTACTTTCTATGTCTTGACCTTGACCGATATTTACCAAATTATCTGCAGAAAACAGGAAAAAATAAATGTAGGAAACATTCAAATTCGGTTAATCCAAACCAATGGAACTAAAGCCACCAACCCTTTGCTGTTTTCATCCCCTATTACCGGTAGCCTACTTCATTGGCATAAATTATATAGCTTGGCTTGTGACCCAAGAAGTATTGTACACCATTGCAGAGTAGGCAACTATCATTTTTGTATTTACAAAGACTGAGGGCTATAAATGTAATAAAGCAGGTTAACAAGTCTAGTGAATCAAGAATAAAGAAATGAACAACACACATGCAATTTATGTTAAGTTTCACTTCAGTTTAGGTATCAATTCCAATAAAAAATCAGAATTTCGGTTATGAAAGCAAGTGTAACATTAGTTAGTTTACTTATAATGTTATGAATAGGTCTAATTATAGGAGGATGGTTCCTCCATCGAGTCCTTGGCTCATACAGACAATCATATTGACAGTAAATAAAATAAAACTGACATAACCTCAAACTAAAACTTCATATATGTTCCACTTGCCTCGACGATTTACTACCACTAACATCTTCTGAAGAGGAAGCGAAAATCAAACACACAGATATGAAGTTATAAGGAATTCAAGAAATGGATTCAAAACGTATAATTTTTTTTCGTCCTAGATGTTGATACAGACACAATATTACGTGAGTCGCACAGAACAGTAGTGAGTCGTGAGTGAATCGATAAACTGAAAGAGTCGAAACATGACCACGGGTTTTCGATCACTCATTCTCGATAACTTACAATCGACAATCGACAATCGATCATAATTTCAATACTACTTACGAGTGGCGACACAAAACAGGCGTAAAAATGTAAAATGGAAAAAAAGGTGTCCTGTTTTGGCCCGGACAGTCCTGTTTTTAGATGTGTCCCGGCTGCACCGTTGGCACTAAAAAGAGGAAATTGTCCCATCTTATAACAGCCTACAAAATGGCACGAGAATAGAACACACACTTAAATTTAAATCTGTAGACTTTATTAGATTCCATAGTTTTAGATGACTAAAGTTCCTAAAATGTGTTGATTTTAATTTTAATTGTAGCGTATATATATATATATATATATATATATATATATATCGGTGATTAACGTGCTGTGCAACGATTGTGAAAAAATTAAATGTTGGATTGTTTTTGTGCATTATCTTAGTGCATTGAGTTTTTAAACGCCTTTCCGAGGTGGCGAGAAGAACGAAATAGACTGTTCCCAAACACAAATTTCTGTCTTTAAACGAATAAAAAATAAAAAATAAAAACATGCTTCGAGACGAGGTTAAATAAATTTGAAAAATCCTATATTCATCAATAATTTCTAAACCTTCATAGGGAATCATATTCGCCGATCCCTTGGTCAAGTTCCCGACATTTCATCGTTCTCAGCTCCATCTGATATATATATATATGGAAATCACTGGGAGCGAGGTCCAGGCTAGGGTGGATGTTTAAACACCTTCTAGCAAGTCTCCTGCAGAAGTTCGGCTGGGAGGTGTTTAAACATCCATCCTACAGCCCAGATTTCGCTCCCAGTGATTTACATCTTTTCCTACACCTAAAGAAATGACAAAGAATGACAGAGAGGAGGAGATGTTTGTCACACAATGGTTCAAATCCCTGGCGGCAGACTTATACGACACAGGTATTCAACAGTTGGTTCCACGGTATGACAATGTTTCAATTCCGGTGACGAATATGTTGAAAAATAGCTGAACACTTGTTGTATCTGTTGTTCCGAATCCTTTAAATTGTGTTTTGTTTGTGTAAACGGCCCCAGGAAACCTACTTTGTGGACGCGCCTCGTACATACATACACACACACACACACACATATACACTTTCAGTTTTATGTAAGTTATTAGATTAATACTCTAATTGCTGAACGAACAAACAAACAAGACATTGTGATAAAACTTACGCGAAGATAACAGAATCAGAAGCTGTACTTGTTAATTACTGTAAGTTAAAAACTACTCAAAGAATGCTCTAATTTTGTCATCGGCCTTGTTGTGTTATCTTTGTAGGTATAATTCCTATAAGCCTGTTTCTATGGAAAAATTGTAATGCTCTAGCAGTTTCTTGTGAAAGTATAGGTTTACGTCCCTTGACGTCAGAAATAACGTCACAGCCCTTAATGGATTAAAGCAAGAGCCAGTCCGGGCATGTGGATATGTGACATAGAAGTCCCTGGTCATCTGTCAGATTAAGGCAAGAAGTAAAAGTTCATAAACCGTACGTAATTATATCGTTCATGGACGCAGAACATGAAGGAACAGTAAAAACCAGTACCAAGTAAAACAGTAATGTTTATACAGATGTCTGCAGTGGCGGACGCAGAATTTTCTTTCGGGGAAGGATTTGAGAAGATAGAAAGAAAACTAAAACTTAAAAAAAAATATATATATACAAGGTGTTAATGAATAACACCGAAATATTTTATCTGTGTATAGAGGGGACATAGACAAGCAACTTTTTTCAGGAGACTTTTGCTGTATGACGTAAAATGTGTATGCTACAGGGTATTAAAGTTATTACAATTTGGTGCTCATAAGTCAATAATTAAGCGAAATGGGGTTGAAATGTTCATTCAATTGACTTTATGCCTTCAAAGTGATCGACAAAAACCTGATTTTTAACCATTCACCAACAGCTATATCATAATTTAGAGCTTTCATAATCTACAAAATTTACAGACTAATCACATGAATGCCCGCCACTGCATTAGTTCTTTTATTCATAACTACAGTGTTAAGAACGAAGTTCCTTTATTTTGCATTTTTTTTTCAAATGTTAGACATCAGTGGCGGCCATGACCTGGGAGATTTTAAGCTGTAACAGGAAAAATTGAATCCATAGAGCAAATATCTCCTAATAAAAGTTGCTTGTCTATGTCCCCTCTATACAGAGGTAAAACATTTCGGTGTTATTCATTAACACCCTGTATTTGTAGAGTTTACAAAACTGTAATGTTACTAGTAGTTTTGTTTGAATGCGAAACATGTCCAATTACCATTACAAGAGGAACACAAGTTGAAAGGATTTGAAAACAAAGTTTTAAGTTTTAGGAATCATATCGAATTCTCCTTGCAGCATTTCACACATATTAACTGAATAAATTATTGGCCCCACTGTCTGTTTAGATTTCCGAGGTCTAAAAAATAAATAATAAAATAATGTAAATTAAACGAAGTCAATACACTATATATCATAGGTCCACTTAAATTATTGCTATTTTTAAGTTGGGATATTTTTATGGATTTGCTTAGTACAATATATTATGAATACTTTTCATTTTTTGCATCCAAATTTGTTCCAGAAAATATACCTACTGACTTTCATTGTTATTATTATTACTTAGATTGTTTAACTGTATATAGGCCAAATATCGTGTTTAAGATCTTTGGGTTTACCAGTAGCCTATGACACCAATTGCTTTATGAACTAATTTACTTTTGTAAAGTATTTGACTCAGTAAATATTGAATTACTCATCCTTAAGCTCAGAGCATTAAATTTATCAGAAAACACTGGCAAAATATAATAAACATATCTAATAACCTCAACTTAGAAAAAAAAGAGTGCGTGGAACGCCACGCGACAGAAGTGAAACTTGTTTCAATTTTTGGGGGTTTTCAATATTGGATTATTGTTTTTTTTTTCAATTTTTGATTGTTGGACTTCTTATTATTGGGTTTTTGGACTTTTTTAATTTTGGATTTTTGGAGTTTTTAAATTTTTCATCTTTTAATTTTTATATTTGGGATAAGCCTAATCATTGAGATGATTGAATTTCTGTGGAGTCCGTTCCGTCACAGCCCCACTAATTTCATGACGATTTTGAGCGTAACAATTTCGTGACGATTTTGTCCGTAACGCAAGTTTGGGTTAGCTCCCGATTTACTCCTACCGCGGCTAAAGAAGTTTCACTTCAAAAAATGGTCATAGTGCACTGTATCCGGCCTTAGGGGTCTCATCCGATACACAGACTCAGGATTACCGTATTTTACGGACTATAAGACGCTCCGGACCATAAGACGCACCTTGATTTTAGGATAGAAATCTAAAGGAAAAGAAATTTAATGTGATTCTAAACGAAAATTCTTAACGTGCATAAACAAATTATAACCCTGTACAATGGAATCAGTGTAAATCACTTCTAATTTAAAACTTGCGTTACACGAAAATCTCTTCTGTAGCCTACAGGTGACATTGCATAAATTTTAACAACTGAACTGATTTCTCATGAAAGACTGAAAATATATTTACACTCTCTGATCCTCGATGCAGTATACAGTTAGTGTAATGGGACGCGGTTTAGAAGTCATGCCCTTCATTTAAATCATCCGGCGGAGATAACTCCTTTCGTATAAAAGAACTCAACATTACTTTCTTTTCCCATTGTATACCTATCTTCCATCTGCCCTCATTTTACGATTGTGACAAATGCATTCATGTACAGTCTGTGCCACCTTGCTTATAATTATGGTATTCCGGCAATATTTACCATTACTTAATTTTTTTTAGTGTACTACTTCGGACCATTAGACGCACTCAACTTTCAAGGCTCTGTCTCAACGTAAAAAAGTGCGTCTTATGGTCAGTAAAATACGGTAAGTCTTGTCTCGCGAATAATGCGACCTTGAATGAGGATTAGAAAACTGAATGCGCACTACTGCAATACTCAATATCAAATTGTGTATCGCGAAAATGACATGTCCATGACCAGGGTAGAGAAAGTTACGCGAGTGCACCACATCAAATTTTTATTAACGTGAATTTCTACCGCTATTATTGAAGTTATTTAATATCATATTAATAAGTGTTTAAAATAAAAATCTTATATAGATTTTCGGTCAGTACTATTCACTATTACTAATAAGTTTATAAATTGTCAAAAATAAAGGAATGGCTGGTAGTCTGTGTCTTATGACACTTTGTGTAAATAAAGCAGCTTAGTTTTAATAAATTAAGAATGGGTTCTATCGATAACCTCTCTAATTTGTTCGATTACGTCAAATCGCAGTATCATGAAATTTTCCAAGTCAGCTATGTACTATGCAAACAACAATATTGACATGAAGACTGGACATTGATTCCGTTGCCATGCCGTGTGGATCCCTTTTGGTAAGGAAATTATTAAGTTATTTCCTTATTATACGTAAGGAAATCCTAAAAAAAATGTTTTAACGTAAATTGAGTATACTATGTCAACGTCGGTAAAAATCATATCCACTGATATCTTATTAATTATTGTAGGCTTTGTATTAGTTAAGAAAACGGAAACTGACAACAGAAAATATATATATATATGAAGATTTACTAGAGGTTACCGGTAGTGATTTTTTTCCATTCATTATGAGAATTTAATTTCACATAAAAATCCACAAAAAGAATCATTATTGATCACAGAAATATATTTTTCTGCATACAGAAATAAGAAGAAAATATAATACTTTGCAACGGCATTGTTTTAAAATTCATTCTGACTTTCGCAAAGCAAGATATTGTAACTGAGCTTGGTGACCATTCAAATGGCCAACGGAATTGTACGCCAAACCAGCGGGGTTATTAGAATGCCCGAGTGGCACTAAGAGGGTTCAAGTGGTATAATATTCCACACTTAGGTGAGAGGACAATATTATAATAGATTTAAGAGAGGTAGGATTTGCAAGGGATGGTTGGATGGAGTTAGCAGAGAGTAGGGTTGAATGGCGGGCTTAAGTAAGCGCGGAAGTGAACCTACGGGTTCCATAAGAAAGATAAAAAGTGAACGCGGATAATGTTATCAGTGGGTAATGTTATCACTTTTATGAAGTCCCGTACGGATTAATACTGATAAATTAAAAAACACTGTTTCTTGTGATCAAAGATTCGGTTTATGTTTGCGGCTTTATTTCCAAGTACTGTGCGTCGTTCAAAATTTTGTTTTTAAGGATTTCGTTTCTAACTCAATTATATTGTGTTGTATTAGAAGTAAGGGCAGTGTTCCCAGCTCATAGGACGACCTGTTCGAGGGGGTGGCATTCCCTAACTTTCTCTTTTAAGCAGTAAAATATGTTTCACCCCTCAGTTTAGCTGTTGCTTTTGATTTGTAAAGGTCACAGTGATGGTTGTGTAAAATGAAAAGACTTGAACCTTGAACAGGCAGGCGTTATATGTTTTGCTAAGCTGTGTTCACCACAGGTCAGTAAACTTCCAAAAAACCCTATGAGTATGAAATATTGGTTAATGGACTCCAAAGGGAAAACAGAAACAATAAACATTTTAAATTGATTTTAAAATAGTTGTTTGCAGGCTATTATGAAGTGTTGAATGATTCACAGTTACGTATTACCTTGTGTGTATGAATAAATACCTTTCAATTCTGTTCTTGTAGTGTATTATCCAATGTTTGAATAAATGTCCTTCAATTAATTATTTCGGCTACTGTTATCAATCGGTTAATATTATCAGATTAGCTGCGTCCCGAAGTGATTTCAATAAGTGGCGTGCACTCAGGGCCGTCGCGTGGGCGGGGCGCCCCGGGCGCCGCGACAAAGGGGGCGCCGTGGGACCGGCAAAAATAAAACAAAATTTGACAAAATAACTTAGATGTACATAATGTATTTTTTAAAGTTAGGTATAACTGAATTTTGAATATTACGTTGTATGTATTTATTGAAAAAATAAATATTTGACACCATTAACTTTATATTTGCTAAGTTATCCAAAAATAAATATTTGCTCAAAATTGAGCAGCTGGATTTGCTTGTATACCGTTTATAATAATATCCTAATAATGAATTCTACTGTGGGCCTTAAATCCTTGAATCCTACAGATAGGTGGAATGTCGGGTGAGTGCACGTGGGATTGAGTTTGGGGGGGGGGGGGCGCCTGACGAAATCTTGCCCCAGGCGCCAACAAACCACGCGACGGCCCTGTGTGCACTGTATTATTTTATTTTGCTAAGGAGTAATTGTCTATTGCCATTGAATAAGTAAGTATATAAATCGCTAGATTTTTATTGAAATTGTGACAGTAAGTGATAGCACGCGCGGTAGACAGTTCACAATGCCGACGTGTGGGATGGGAAGACAAGACTCCCCATATCACTTGTGGAAGTATGGCGTCAGCTGATTACACTGTACAGGTCTATAGGTGATTACGTGTACTGTAATGGCTACCAGTTTAAAGAAGTAAGCGGTTCGAATAGCAGCATTTAAATGCGTTGAGAGAGTCAAGTGTTTAACGTGAGGAGAAAGAGATTGGAATGTGACGAACCGAGGGAGAAAACCGAGAGCGAAAAATTCAAAACATTTACTGAGAGGTAAAACAACTGAAAATAAAAACATCTAATATTTATTTGTGATTGTAAATCAGAAAGTATTAGCCTAATATTATTATTATTATTATTATTATTATTATTTAACACTCGACTCAGCCATCTATGGGGCTACAATAACACATCTCTCCACACTTTCTCAAGTTCTTTCCTTCTATGCCAGTATTCTTTCATTCTCTGACTCATTCTTGCGAGTTCTTATTCCGAAACTACTCTCGTTGCTCTTCTTTGTTTCTCTTCAGACAGATCTTTCACTTCAGAATTTTCTTCCTGAACACTTTCTATTTCTTAATATCTTCTTTACTAAAATCACATTTTCTTAAATCTTTCTGAACCTCCTTTACCCACGGGATTTGTGTCTTTCTTTTCTTCTCATAAATGAGGATTTTATTTGCTAACCTTTCTGGTTCCATTCTTTTGATGTGTCCATGCAATGTGTCTGATTGCAATTGAGATTTTTCTAACACTGTTCGTATGACTTATGATTTGGTCTTAAGTGAGAAGTGAACTCGTTTGTTATTACTTTTTTGGGCCACAAAATCTTCCTTATAAATTTATTTTCTTTATTCTCTATTTCCAAAAGTCATTTTCTAGCTAACGTCTCTGAAGCATACAGGCATTCCGGCTTAACTACTGCATTATAATGTCTTAGTTTGGATTGGAACGATCAGTATTTTGATTTGTTAGTAGGTACTGTATTCTGATATAGTCTAAAAGTTGTCTCCATCTTTCTCAGTCTCTCTGAAACTGCCACCTTCTCATATTATTATTATTATTATTACTATTATTAATATTAGCATCATCCATCATCGAGCGAACCGAGGTCCTGTTTTAACTCGATCGTTCGGAATTTCGTTTGTTTGTAAATTTGTTAACCAAATCCGTTGTTCCAATTGAAAGGCCTAGTTCCAAAAGGGCGCAAGGCACAAATCTTTAATTTTGAGTTTTTAACATTTATGACTTCACCTCATATCTCTTAAATACCCAGTGAACTATTTGTACTTGTGCCTTAAACCTCTTCTCAGTTATAAGAAAAGGCCTGTGAGACTGCACATTCATTCTACTTCATAACAGTTCCATACAGGCGTAAGGCACACTTCCTATCTGTTATTGAGGTGTGTTTATCAACTGTTCTTATTTTCCGCAGTGCTACCATCCAAGCAAACATTTATAAAAACTGAACTTGCATTTTTGAAGTGTAACTTCTTTCAAAATATACTGTTTTGTTTATCATCTATTGTATTAATGACTAATAATGGTATTCATTGGCAAACATGCAATTGTCACTGTATAATATAGGTTTTTACTAAAATAGATTTAAAACAAATAATATGGTACAAAGTAAAAAGATTTTGCTACTGTAAAAATACTTCAATTTTTCTTTAACATGTTTAGGTACCTCTAGTTGTGAAACATCCCAATGCATTCTACCTTGTAAATTTTCAGAAGACTAATTTAGTCTGTCCTACAAAAATATACGTTATAAAATTAAACGTTAAGCCACCTACTTGTGAGTGGTAACACTTTTTAAAAACATCAAGATATCTCAAAACTATGTCCTACGCCCTTAAGGAACTAGGCCCTTAAGGAACTAGGCCCTTCAATTATTCTAATTGGACAGAATGTTCCTTCATGTCATTAAAACGACCCACGTTTCATGATGGTGGCCGTATTAACTGACGAAGAGTAAATTTTAGATGTTGTTTTTGAAGGCGAGGTTTACTGTTCTAGTAATTTAGATTTTTGCTAAGTGTTCGGGAACTTATTGTGTAATTTTAATTCTATATTAAGCAATTATTGTAGACATTATAAATGTAATGTTACTGTAGAACTGTTGGCGACACTGGTAACACACAGAATGTTATCAAGAACCTTAAAAACTAGTCTTTAAAGCACGTTATCATATCAAGCACTGAAGCGAAACAAAATAAAAAGCAAATGAGGAGAAAAATCTTATGTCACTTTTCACGACTGAAATGTTGCTTGTTTAAATAATTAAAGTTACATAGTTTTTAATTTGTTAATATAGTATAATTGTAATTATAACGACTGAAATGTTGCTTGTTTAAATAACACTGGTAAACAAACATCAACTTTTTTTGTGTGACATGGATAAAACAAGGCGTACCTTATGTAAAATTTCACCAGATAGCGGAAAATGACCTTGGATTTTCTCTATCACCACTATATCTCACCACTCACCACTATATCTCTTTGTTTGCTACAAAGTGTTTTGTGTTATACTGAAATATATTATTTTCGGTATGTTCTTAACATTATATTTAATTCAAAATGTTATTAAAACATTTTTTAGCGATATTTTGTCACTGCGGCATCTCGGATTGATGTCCAGCAGTAATCAGCAAGCAAACTAGGACTCCATTTGCCTTGGTATCGCTTTTCCATAGTTGCAACGTCCTGGTGGAATTGCTCCCCATGTTCGTCGCTTACGGCGCCCAAATTTTCGGGAATGAAATCGAGGTGAGCATCCAGAAAGTGTAGTTTTAATGACATGTTACATCCTATTTTGCTCTAGGCACTAAGTAATTCAGTCACAAGGTCTTTGTAGTTTTCAGCTTTGACAAATCCAAGAAAATTGGTCACAACTGTTTTAAAAGCTTTCCATGCTCTAAGTTCAGCTTCATTCAGCATGTTGTCATATTTGCCATTTTTCATAACTTCTCGTACTTGCAGTCCCACAAATATGCCCTCTTTAATTTTTGCCTCACTAACTCTCGGAAATTTCTGTTTCAGATACAAGAACCCCCTTCCATTCCGATCTAATGTTTTTAAGCTAAGTTTAGAAGAATCAATAAATAGGCGCAAATTGCTTGGTTCATGTTCCTGCCCCAATGCATCAAATAAGTTGTCAACATCCGTGCAGTATCCTATACCAAAATCCCTTCTTGAGCGAAATAATGTGTGAGTCCTTTTTGATGATTTCGAAAGTCAGTTATATGTACGTCACGTTCGAGGAGATTCATCCTTTTAATCTGGATGCTAGGAGTTCTGACTGTGATTTTGCTAGTTTTAAATCTCGAACTAAATCATTCAGTTCAGCGTTTGAAATCAGATGTGGCTTTGTTGAACATTTTGGTGCTTGAAAGTCTGGATCATTGTCGATTTCCTGTGCGAATTGCACATCAGGTGGATCACCTTCGTCCAAACTCCACGGTTCTGGTGGGTTTGGGATAGGAAGTTCTTCACTGTGTTTGACGGGCCAGGCTGATGGTAAATTGGGATATTGCACAGCATCCTTGGACTTCAGTCCGATGCCCTGTAGTTTAGTGAGGCAAAAGTAACAATCTGATGGACGGTCTTTTGGTTCTCTCCACACCATTGGTACTGCAAATCCAATATTACATTTTTGACCTTTCAATCAACCGGTTAACATTGTTACACAAGTCTTGAAACATATGTGAGGGGCCCATGACTTATCTTGATCTCCTACTTTAACTCCGAAATAAAGTTTGTAAGCTCTTCGCACAAGTTGGGTGAAATTACGTTTTTGCGATTTAAAAGTTATTTCTTCACACTCATAACAAAAACTGTTGACATTATTATACACACTGCCTAGGCATTGTATTGACTTGTTAATTCACAGTCAATCACAGTACAATAATAAAAATAAACCAAGTATGTAGAACACAAACACGTTAGTAAAGACGACATAGGGAAAGCAGTAACTTCATATGCCCGTAAATGCCTACTAATGCACAATCTCATTTGGGTGCGTACTTCTTGCATTTGATATACTGTAATGAACTTGTCTTAACACACTGTTGATACATACATTACACGAAGTGGTACAATATGCATAAAGTGACTCACTAAACTGTTGAAATGATTGCTGTTTTTTTTGTTATATTTAAAAAATAAACGCTTGTTACTAAAAATCCGTGGGTGATAGGCAATTTCTGTTTTTAGATTTGTTATTAGGGTGCCTCAATACATCGGAAACACCAAAAATTTCCGTGTCACAAAATGTGTGTTTAACAGTGTAATTAAAGTTACATAGTTTTTAATTTGTTAATATAGTATAATTGTAATTATAAGTTGCTGTGTCAATATCAGCAACTAACACGAATGCTCTAGTTGAACGTAATTCATTTGTTCATTTATTGAATAAATCCAAGTCAAATTGATAGGAAATAATAGAAAAAAATGTGATGTAAAATTCACATAACTTCCTTTGCCCATATAAAAGATAGCTTTTTTTTGTGTGTGACCACCCTTACCCCCGGAGTGCCAAGCAATTAAGCCTAAACCTCCGGTCAGACCAAATTTTGGTAACCATATGTGATGTGTGTATACCTATTGTGCCCTCATGTACATCCGTAGGGGATGTTGATGGTGTGACGTGTTTGGGCTGTGTACTTGTGTCTTTGTACTTTGGCACAGGATAGACCTAAGTGCGGATAGGTCTTATGTGCAATATTTCCCCGAGTGTTATAAAAGATAGCCTCTTAGTACGGAGCCGTTTTCTAGAAAATCGTGACAAACGAAATTTTCTTCATGTAAAGTCCCCTTAAAAATAAGAGAAAGGCGTCGCCAATCTTCGTGTCACATCCCCAAAAGGTACCCAACCCAAATACAAAATTTTGTTTTAGTACGATTTTCCGTTACAAGAGGCCGTATTGCAAAGAGCGGGTATTTAGAATGGTTGGCTTATAAGTACCCTCAGATATTTTTTAGAAAAAGTTTCAAATAAAAGTTTTAGCTCTTAGTATAAGCAAGCCATGTGCAAAATTTAAAGAAAATCGCTACAGCCGTTTTTGAGAAAATCACGAAAAACGAAAATTTCTTCATCTAATGCCCCCTTAAAAATAAGAGAAAATTGTCGCCAATCTTCGTGTCACATCTTCAGAAGGTACCTGGCCCAAATACAAAATTTTGTTTTCCGTTCTGGAGCTAGAATGTTCACAGACATTCACACAGAGACACACAGAGACACACACACACAGAGAGACACACACACACACACAGAGACACACACACACACACAGACACACAGACACACACACACACACACAGAGACACACACACACACAGAGAGACACACACACACACAGAGACACACACACACACAGAGACACACACACACAGAGACACACACAGACACACACACACACACACACACACACAGACATATTTCTGAAAATAGTATTTTTGGATTCAGGATACCTCAAGACGTATATTTATGTTAAAAACGAGATTGCCATCTCTTCTCTAATTATCTTATTATATTAATAAATTTCATCTTGTATTTGAGAGTAATTTTTAGAAGTATAATTGTAAGAAATTTGTTTAGCCTAAACCCTCAATAAAAGATAATCAACTAAGATGCGAAAGACCAAAAATTCCTATAAGATATAAAAACTTTTATATCTTATAGGAATTTTTGGTCTTTCGCTTCTTAGTTGATTATCTTTTATTGAGGGTTTAGGCTAAAAAAAATTCTTACAATTATACTTCTATCTTATTATAGTTGGCCTACGCTACTTCCGATGTGATTGTTTCTAATCTGTTTTTTATTTAATTCATTATTTAAAAAATTGTAATGTTGTTTAATACGCAACTGTTTATTCACTCATACCGAGAGTCGTCTTTGGTCTGGGGCAGACCGCCCCTGCCTTGGTACGCCACTGATTTTGCCACCCATTACTACCCATATAATGGCGTTTCTTTTCTGTTTCAGTCTTGAGCAGACGGCAGTGCGTCATCTAAGAAGAAGAACATGACATTTTCGACATCACTAATACCGTTATTATTGCTGGTGCTATGGGGCTTTGGATTCAGCTTGGTTTATGCAGCTTCAGGAGAGGCCGAAGATAACGTCGAAAGTACCACGTACAAAGTTGTGATAGGTGGAAGAAATAGGAATTTTGTCCAGAAAGTAATTGACAAAATCTGGATGAGTGAAGCGTTCGGACGAATGGTCAATCCGATGCTTGCTTTTTTAAACAAACTGTATACACGGGTAGTTAACTTCGTATTTACTCCTTATGTGCTTTTAATGGAAAAGGGACAAAACTGGAAATCTCCGTCATAATGGAAGTGGTTTAATTAGTGACTACACATTATATTAATAGCGACAATGACGAGAAAGAAGAAATTCCAATATTTGGATAACAGGGTGAACATTTTAGAGTATGAAAAACGTGACGGTAGTCCACCATGATAGTGAACGTATTTATGTCTCTTTCTTGCCCGTATCTAAATCTCTTTACGAGATAGGTAGTTTTTTTTTTTTTTTGTAATGAGACATTAAATTTGGTTGTATATCTTATTATTAAGTGCCAGTATGGTACTTTATGAGATTGTGCGTGGGGGACGAAAAATGTCTGTCCGTCTGTCCGTCCGTCTGTCTGTCTGTCCGTGTGTCTGCACGCGCCATAACTCAAATACGCTTTATCGGATTTTCATGAAATTTGGTATACGCATTTATAATTTCCATGGGAAGAACCCTATTGTTATTGAACCAAATCGGTTCACCGGTACCGGCGTCAAACCCAATTTAGTGTTTTTATTTAAACGCGCCATAACTCAAATACGCTTTATCGGATTTTCATGAAACTTGGTATACACATATATAATGTCCATGGAAAGACGTCTGTTGATATTGGATCAAATCGGTTGGCCGGTACCGGAATAATGCTCAATTTAGTGAATTTTTATGGTATTATATAACAAAAGGCCCCATAACTCAAATATGCTTTATCGGATTTTCATGAAACTTGGTATACGCATTTATAACGTCCATGACAAGAAGCCTATTAATTGTGGACCTAATCGGTTGACCGGTACCAGAGTAACGACTAATTAAAGGTCACAAGTTTTTTCATTTTTGTCTACCGGTATAATTTGACAGTTAACACTATTCCTTCACTTGTGCTTATCAAACGACACCGTCAAACTGACTGATGCCCGGTTTCTACAAACTAGTGAATTACCTATGGGTAAATTATCCATGGACAAATTAGTTCCATTTAACCTACAATGATATAATGAGCAAGGCCTTGGAGTTGTACAGTTAATTTAATTCAGAAGGCTTTGATTCTCATTGTTTAAATTATTACTGATCCTATGAGAGGTTAAATATTATCCAGCCATCCGTGAAAGGATAAATTAACCCGACGATTTACCCTCGGAAAGATCTAGCCCGAGTTTGTAGGAACATTTTTTCTGTAATTTTCATAGTTACCCAGAGGACATTTATCTAGAAACTCGCCACAAGTGTATGTGATTGCTATCTTTAAATTATTTGTGTTTGTGTGGTGTTATTTTTGTGTAAATTCTGTCAATTGGATAATTTACCCATAGGTAATTCGCGAGTTTATAGAAACCGGCCATGAGTTGGCCAGATGGTAACGCCTTGGACTCGTATTCTGGAGGTCCCCGGATAATCCCGGAGCCGGCCGATTTGACATGGATTTTTTTTATTTTTATGTAAGTGCGCGATTGTCAAGGTAGTTGTGCTGACGCTGGTCGATTTTAATCTGATTAGAAAAACTTATTTTCTGCATATCATAATTGCAATTATAATTGATTCAACAAAAACATACTGGCACTTTGTTATATCTGTTTACCTGATTTTATTTAAATTGAAAATTTCCAACAAAGGGAGAAAATAAATTTAGGGCTAATTTTAATACTGCTTGAGGTTAGGTATGACTATCGGCCAATTTCCTCGATTGTTACGTATGAAAATAACTGACTATGGAAGTGAATTCCACTTCCTTTTCTTCCGGAGCTCTTTACATCCACACATTCACGGAATATTTCATAAAAAAAATGTCTAAAACACATCTAGGAATATATTTTTTCGATCAAAAACTCAATTTGTAAATTCGCATCCAATACGTTCGGAGTTGCAAACCTAAAAACATCTGGCCGTCACGTTTTATGCATTTCCAAAGTGCATTATGTTGTGTATCCTGTTTATATATTGAGTTCATTGTAAATATATGGAATACATAAAAATTACTGATTTTATCATAGTAAACCCAATAGAAATGACGAGTTTATCGATAGATTCGTGAGAGCGAAGCACGAACGAATTTATTGGACGAAACTCGTGATTTCGACTTGAATATATTAAGACAATTCCATGAATGAAGTATATCACATTATATAAATACGAGGGTAATTTCAAAAGTTCTGCACACTGTAAGATAAAATCGAAGAAAATAATTTATTTTATAAAATACCTTTACAGGTCTTAAATATAATCTTCATTCTTGCTTATAACAGCTTCCCAACGTTTTGGCAAATTCTGTATTCTGGATACGGAACCTTGATTGTTGAGCTGTCTGATTACTCAGGTCGCCTCACTGGAAGCTTCATCAATTGTTACAAAACGTTTTCCACGGAGTGGTTCCTTCAATTTGGGAAACAAATCAAAGTCTGATGGGCTCAAATCAGAACTGTATTGGTGGGTGGGGAAGTCTTTCCCATCCATAGACGTGGAAAACGTTTTGTTACAATTGATGAAGCTTCCAGTGAGGTGACCTGAGTAATCAGACAGCTCAACAACGAAGTGCCCTATCCAGAATAAAAAAAAAAAAATGCCAAAACGTTGGGAAGCTGTCATAAGCAATAATGACGATTATATTGAAGGCCTGTAAAGGTATTTTGCAAAATAAATTATTTTCTTCCATTCTATCTTACAGTGTGCAGAACTTTTGAAATGATCCTCGTAATATTTATTTTTTTACTTGCGTTGTTTAACATCAAATCATCATTGTGCCAGCTGTCAGATCACAGCATACTAACAGAATGAACAATCAATTATCGAATGTTTTACCACATACTAACCAATGCTACCAACAGTGAGTATGAGAACTAATTAACCTAATTAAGATAAACTGAAATCAGAACAGAATAAAAACACACGAACTGCTTTGAACAGAATCAAAATTGTGTTTTTATTCTATGCACATTTAAATCGCTGAAATTTACAAATAAATTATGTTGTATAAAATAATGTGTTTTTATTCTGTTAACTGGCAACAATACAGATATGTCTACAATTGATATATTGACGTATCTAGTAGGCTAATGAGCTGACGACGTATCAGTTAAAACTGCATCCTTGCGATCCTTGCAAGCATATTATAACATAAACACAGTGATTGGTCGATGTCCGAGGCTTTGCCAAACGTTATTGGTCAATAACAAATACACAGTGTATGAATGGAATAGTCAGTTAGGCTATATATGGCTATAATTATAATGGTCAGCAGTCAATTATCTCAGCAGTTTACGACCTTTTTGAAGTAAAACTTCTTTAGTGGCGGTAGAGGGTAAATCTGGAAAATCAGTCACACTAAAACCGTCACGAAATCAGTCACAATCAGTCACGAAATCAGTCACACTCTTACTTGTTTCGGTGCGGACTGCACAGAAAACAATCAACTCAATGATTAGGAGTAATCAAAGGAAATTTTTCAGACCTTACTTCCTCAATGGCAATAGACAATTCCTAAGCAATCTAAAGGTATATTATCTATTTTATGGAACCCGAAGGTTCATTACCGCGCAAATCCAAAATTAAAAAATACAAATTTCCAAAATTTAAAAATTATAACATCCAAAAATCCAAAATTTAATAAAAAATAAAATTAAAAAATAAACAATTCAAAGATCGAAAATTTAAAAAATCCAAAATTAAAAATTCAAAGATCTAAAATTAAAAAGTCCAAAATCCAAAATTAAAAAAGTCCAAAAACCCAATATTAAAAAGTCCAATAATGCAAAATTGCAAAAAATCCAATAATCAAAAATTGAAAAAAAAAAAAAATAAATAAAGTTTTACTTCTGTCGCGTGGCGTTCCACGCACTCTTTTTTTTTTTTTTTTTTTACTTTCTCTACCTATCTTAGGTAGGTAGAGGAAGCAACAAAAACTGTGGTTCATTGTCCTTCAAGACTTCTTAATCTGGCTGAAGACAACAGGCCCTATATAACAGGTATGTAATAAAGTTTTTAATGTATCGAGAAAGCAGCTGTAAATACCTCAAAACAGTTGAATCAACGGCCTTACGTCACGGTCATTTACATTTTAGATAAGATACTAACTACACTTAAGAGTTGAAAGAATTCGCTTTCAAGTGATAATTTTTGTACAGAACATGGTCCTTCATATCTTCGTTCTTCCACCATAAGGCAGAAGCACTGTGATAAAAGATCGAGAACTTGGTGTATTTCAACAGAGACATCTTAAAATATTGCACTGTTTATCTAATATTTTAAGTGGCTAATATGTTAATTAGCGGTAAATTGTTTCTCCTGTAAGAACTAGTCTTGAGGTAAAAGGTGTGTAGCTAGGTATATGCTGGTAACACCTATATGCATTACAAAATAGAAGGGAGGACATACAGCTTTCGGTGAAATTCATAGGTGAATTTCATTATTTTTTTCCTCAGCAATGAATTTCTCTACGATCTTGCAATCTAACAATCTTCATTGACTATTTTTTCAATTGCATACTGTTTGCAAAATTAATAAAACTGTTACACTTTCAAAATGGCAGCCACGTTTTATGCATTGAAAAGCCGTTTCCTTGATAACCTCCACTAATATTTCTGAGTGATTATTTTTTTGTGTATTTGTTAATATCATATGAACAACATTGTCTACATGCATGTCACGTTAATAGAATTTTAATACATATTTTAATGAAAAATGAAAATTGAAAAAAAATATTAAAACAAGTACTTATACTATAGATTTCTAAAGATTGTAGATGATGTTGTTCATACGACGTTTGCAAATAGACAGAAAAAGAATCACACAAAAATATTTGTTGTAATTATCAGGGGAACGGCAATTTCGTGCACGAAACGTGGCTGTCATTTTGTAACGATAATTACCTATAACTGTAACAGTTTTTATTAATTTTTAAAATAGTTTGCAATTGTAGAAGTAGTCAATAAAGATACCTGATTGCAAGATTGTAGAGAAATTCATTGCTGAGGAAAAAATAATGAAATTCATCTATTTATGTCTCACCTATGAATTTTACCGAAAGCTGTATGTCCCCCCTTAATGCTGAAGAAATAACATTAATTGTTAACCCAAACTATATAATATGCTTATTCCATGTGACGAAGCAGTATCATATGATATCCATTAAAGTGCAGAATTTTATTATAACACTGTTGTGGTATCGATTAATATTGATCAGGGAAAAATCTTGAAGCCTTGAGTGCAGCAAATGAAACTGCGTACTGTATTTAAAATAAAATAAATTATTTTCAGCTTAATTTTAATAGTACACTAAATTGAGTCTATTTCCTGTGTTTTAATGTGCATTGCTAGACGTTAAAGCGTCGAGTGAAGCCCTGCGACCTGCATATGTCTTGTGGGTTGCAATCTATCGGAAAAGTCGAGAATTATAACAGCTGATGACGAGAATAGTCTTCTTCATCACTTACGAGGCATTGTAATTATGGTCGAACAAAAAAGTCGTATGCAACCAATTTAGCTTCGTTTCATAAGAACATGCTCATGTCTTAATAATTGCCATTATAGGCCCACTTAATTATCAACCTGCATTTAACACAAGAGCAAGTCTGTTCGTGTTAGTTTTAATATTCCACTTAAATAGAGTTATTTCTTGTTTTAAAGTCCCTTGGTATGAGGTTAATTATCCTTAGGCCTATTATATTCAGTGAAGAGTACAGGTTATGAAGCTCGTCGTTATGCAGCTTTCTCCAGTCCCCATTTTCATCTCTGTTAGGCCCAAGTATTTTCCTAAGCACCCCGTATTCGAACACTCTCAGATTATGTTCTTCCCGAAGAGTAAGCGACAGTGTCTCACATCCATGTAATACAACCGGCAGGATAATCTATATTAATAAAAATGAATTTCCAAAATGTATGACGGAGCAACACTTGAGAGCGGCTCGACCGATTTGGCTGATTCTTTTTTTGTTGTGTTCGTAATTGTCAGGACAAGGTTTGTATGAAAGAAATTTTTTTGTAAAATCCACGGGAAAAGTAGGAAATGTGAAATGAGGCAAAGTTAGATAGTTCTGCTGTCAATTGTTTGCATAAACAAAAAGATTAAAAAATTGAAGTGTGACATATTCACAGTTTGAAAGTAACGCTTTCACATGTTTTCATAACAAAACAAACAAATAAACAAAAGTGAGTCTTGCAACCAAACCAAATCGAAACTGTGTTATCCATTCATTTTGAGAATGCAAGTCCGTGTGAACAGATGCACGTGATTTGAACCCCACCAGACATCATGCTACAAGACAATATAGTGCGGTATTAGATTTTATTTTTATAACAGTTATTTTTATAACATGTTATACAAGGTCCTAGAGTTTGAAAATCGAAAGTCCTTCATAAGTTAATTTCAAATTACAACATAAAAACCCGGGCGACGCCGGGCCTTTTAAGCTAGTTGTCTTATAAATTTTTACTTTTAGATTTATGGACAGAAGACGAGAAGATAAGATTAAAATATACAAAAATTAAAATTAGTTTTTTTTTGCAATTTAAGCTATTTTCTTCGCAGGCTAAAAAGCACTACCGGTAAACATTAATAAAGGTAGGCATTTTCCATTATAAGTCATAAGGCGTCACAAACCGAGTTAATAACAGGTTTTGTTCCACTGTGTTCTTGACATATAAAGATAACTAACACCTAAAGTCAGATGTTCATAGGCTACATAGTATACATCTCACCTAGCTTCCAAGAGCGCAACGGACTCTTTCTTTCCCAGGTGGTATAGCTGGAAATGCAATGATAAAAAAAATCTTTTTCATTTTGGATTTCTGCCTGTGGATGGAGACAGCGTTTTATCACTTGGCTGCAGACGCGGTAAGAATTTCTACAATTGGTATTCCTGAAAATCCTCAAATCGTATACACTAACTTATAAATTCAAAATTGAACCCCTTCTTTCGAATAATGTACAGTCTAATAACATAATTTGAACTGGGCACCCGTACTTAAAATCCTGCGTAATGACACCAACAACCCCTATAAATAAAAAAAATCTCACAAAATATATAATACTTTTCGGGTGGATTTTTCACAATAACGGTTAGCCTAACAATAATATATATTTTTAATAACTTTACCAAATTATGTAGTTATTTTTAGCGAGATAATTCATTTGACACTAGCACTCAACAGGGTAGACAAAACATTTGACCAGACATAAGGGGTATTTTTTCTTATGTTGCATTCACTACCTCAAGCACCCATGCAGTGTGGATATTAAAAAAAATTGACAAAATAAGGATCAATGATGAAAAGCAGGGTTTGAAAGTACTAATTTCATTTGGATATCTTCGTAAATTAGTGGATAATAGTGGTCGAAGAAGTTATGAATTGTACACTGACATCTATGTTTAGAGAATTAGGTGAAACCTTTACCCTTATGATTAACCTCTACGAAAGTTAAACTGTACATGATGATAAACAACGGCTGGAAGACTAAAACAAACATAGGCTGCAAACAAACCACAATCATTGATCAAGTATAATTTTTTTTTATTACAACATTCTACATATAATAAACTCGTCATTGAATTTGTATAAATAAAGCAATAACGCCATTTTACGCCTAATATTAGACAACACACCTTCGAGCATCAAAACAGAGTATACATCGAAAATTTGATAATGGCCATTATTGCTTTGTTTTACACAATTTATGATATTGTAAATGAACTTAAGCGCACCATGAAATACAAGTTAATATGAAACTAATAATTCATTTTTATGATATACACACTCTTTTATACAAAACACATACAAAAATACTCAGTAGTAGCTGTATTAGTATTTCAGCTGGAAGAATCGCAGCAGAATTTTTTTCTATAAAATAGCTTAAGCAAGGAAGGGTTACGCGGTAAGCAAAGCGACCAGGAAGAGAACTCAGAAGACGCAATTTAGCCTCAAAGTTAATAGGCTGTGTTAAATAAGATTACCTTGTTAAAAATTTAGTCTGTAAAAATTTTGAAAATAGTAAACTCCAATTTTGTTGTTATGTATAACGTCTTAATAAATCAGTATCAATGTTGATATTTACATGTTAGATACATATAACATTTTACTAAAATGAGAATAAATTTTAATATTTTTATTTCTTAGTTTATATTATAGGCCTAAACCATCGTAATTTACTCATATACAAACTTTATACAAACTTTTTACAATAAGAACTTCCGTTACACACAAGTGTTTGGGCAGACAGAAGCGAAAATATAGAATTCAAGGGTTCTTTTCGGATAGTTCTATCCTAAATTGTATTAAAAAATAAATATCTCCCACAATAGATGCGTGAACCGTTTAAGATACTATTTATATAAATGAGAATGATGCATTATTAAATGAAACAAATACGTTTTTGGTTCTGGATCAACAATAATTTGAAACAACAATCTCATACATATACCGGGGAAAATTTTCATTTTTCATCTGGCCAAAAAGAAAACACTTATTGAAAACATACAAAGGAAGGATAAACCGTACAATTTCAATTATGTTTGAAATTAAAAAATAAATATTAGTATACGAACTAATAAATCAATAAATCGTGTTTTTATATCTCCATCATATTTTACTTCCGTTTTATAGGCTGGAGTAAAAACATTGCCAAAAACTCAGTTTACAAGCTAGATTAATGAAAAATTGTTAATATGATCAACAGGGAAGGCATTTGATGATTTTGCAGTTTTTATATATGAAGGTTCAAAGATAGCCTGAAGATATAAATATGTGCAATAAATTAATTGATAAATATGAGCAATTTGTTTGGCATAATTTTGTTTTCTTCGTCATTTACAAGAGATAGATAATTTTTTGGTCATTTTTACTCCATTTTCGTAAATTTCATAGTTTTTAATGACGTTTTACGTTATATTCTATTTTGAATTTTCCATTATTATTTCTATTTTTAATTATTAGGCCTATATATTATAATTTTATAAGTAAATAACGTCAATTGGAAATAAAGCAGACTTTCGGCTTGACTGAAACTCCTGTACATTTTTTAACTCTATTACATTCCAAGAAAACCTCCAGCGGAGGCATAAGTCAGTACTTTCAGACAATAGACAATCGTTTTCGTTTGATATCTCCGCCAAGTTTTAATCCTTCATTTTAATTTCAGTTTAATGTAAACAGTCATTGTAATTTGTGTTCTAGCAATACAGAATTAAATATATTGTTAATTCATTTTAAATGACATCTATTTGCTATGGGAAATTTTAAGGACATGTCGGTTTGAAAATAGTAGTTTTTCGCAAAGGGTGTTCAAGTAGCATGAATTTACTTATTGCATTACTAAAGGGCATGCCGGTTTGAAAATAGTAGTTTTTCACAAAGAGTGTTGAAGTAGCATTAATTTATTTACTGCGTTACTAATAAAATAAGTGTTTTGTATTGTATATTTAAATTAACCAGTCATCCACTAATTTTTCTTTAAAATCACTTCATTGCTCGTAAAAAGAACTAACTAAAAGAAATAATGGATAATTTATTGGTAATTTTTAAAAATTTTGTGACATTTTCTAATATTTTAGCTCATAAATGCATTTTTTATTTTAAATTTTCGCTTTTTTAAATATTAAATGCCTTACCCCAGTGATCACATATCGGTCCATTCTATTAAAAAAAGGCGTGCTCGTAAGCAGTGGTCAAGTGTAAACAATAGCAAAGGTTCGTACTACTGGGAACAACAGAAAGAAATTGGGAAGTGGAAGACTAGGTGTCGATTAAGGTACCGACATCGAAATGCCCGTCAAATCACAACATTGTCTTTTTGCTTATATTCAATAACACATCAGCTACGATCGATTGGTAATGCGGCAATTTTTTCCAAACAACAACAATGTACCCCGCTACATGACAAATGAAAATCAGATGTGCACTACAAAACTTCAAACTTCCCTCTTTCTAATGGTGATAAGATGTTTTATTTACATCGTTAGTGAAAATATAGCCTTGTGAAATCGTCCAAAAATTTACGGGCACGGTGAACGGAAGTTGTTCCCAAGTAACAGGAACGAAAGACCACTTCTTTAAATTAGAGAAAACCATCCGCTGAGAGAGAAATCTGTCTAGAAGTTGAAAAGAAGATAACTTATAATTCGGCGTATGAGATTTACATTTCAGTTAAGAATTAGATTATACTGGAATTCTAATACTAGATTACACATTAATGTCATTCGATTGTACAAGTTTAAAGCTTTCACGATACAAATATTAGAAACTTAACGACCCCATAGTCATTATCACATGCAAGTTTAGAACGACGAGTTAGTACACAGTTGAAATCTTGAGGAAAATGTTCATCATGTACGAGGGTCATTCAGAAAGTAAGTTCCGATCGCCGATAAAGAAAACAAAAACATTAATAAGTAAGAAATAATTAGTGCAATGTTTACAGAGATTCATTGGCTACTTCTTTGCATAGTCGGGACCGTTATCGAGGCATTTATTTTAGCGTTGTATGCCCATGTAATAGGACTCTGCCGTCAGTAGTACGAAGAGAAAGGTAATGACCAGGGCCCGGATTCTGATGACCTAAAATTGTTCGAAAAATGACCTACTAAATAACCATAAATTTTAAAGAAGATGGCTTAATAATTGTAAATAATGACCTAAAAACTTATATTTTATTTATAAAAAAATTATTATTGTACACACAAAGTTATAGACTAATTGTACATAATTGTAAAAACTGTAAATGCCGAAACGATTTTGTAGGTCTAAAATTTTTGTTCTTTGTTCTTGATTGGGGCATTTGAGAAGAAAAGTAAGAAAACTGATTTAAAGTAGATCCTAACAACAGTAATACAATACAAAATTTTGGCGTTTCTTTCATTCTCATTTCCGACTGAGACATGACAACACTTCAACACCGAGTGTGTCCTTGCTTTAAACAAACAACACTTCAAAAACGGTACCGCTGGGGACGATGCTACCTAGACGACAAAAAAGTTAATATACTCAATGTAAATATATGAAAATGACTAAATAAGGAAGCAAATGACACGAAAATGACAAAGTAATAACGTAAAATTGAAATAAATGGCCTATAGATATAAAATTGCACAACATGACGAAAAATGACCTAATAAAAATACATTTCTGCAATATAGAGGCCATGTTTAGGATTTATCTACAAGTTGGCAATGTCTATGCAGCATCAATAAACAGATGACATGTCATTAGAATCCGGGCCCTGGTGATGAGTTTCTCGTCAACGTTGTCACTGGGGATGAAACTTGGGTGAAAAATCTGAGGAGGGCGATCCAAAACAAGAGACGTGGAATGCTGACAAGAGACATGTTTTTGCACGACAATGCATGGCCCCATAAAACCAACACTACACGGAAACAGTTGTTTCAGTTTGGATGGGAGATCTTCGACCATCCACCTTACAGCCCCGACCTTATGCCAAGTGACTTCCATCTCTTCTGTCTCATGAAGCAGAAAAACGTTTCCACAACGACGCTGAGGTCCAGACGGCAGTGATTTCATGACTCCAGACGTTGGCGGCAGAGTCCTATGATACAAGCATACAAATATTGGTACACCTCTAAGATAAATGCCCCAATAACGGCGGTTAGATAAGTAGCCAGTGAATCTCTGTAAATAATGCAATGCATATTTTTTGCTCATTGATGTTTTTGGTTTCTTTATCGGCGATCAGAACTTACTTTCTGGAAGACCCTCGTAGGCTACTAAGTCTTGATATGTCTTTGTATCCTACAAGAGTTCGTCCTACTCTGCAATTGAAACCAGTCCCGTATCAAGGGAACAGTTACATGAACAATTTTATAGCAAGCTTCGCTTGAGAAGTTGGATCTCACGCATTTAGGAGTTAAAATCGGATTATCATCCTGGATATATTTAATATTGTCTACTTTTTTTTAAATATTGTAGTTTGGTCGTTATGCTTGTTCTTTATGCCAGTCCCGCCTGTCGAGAAAGCTGAAAGAAAATAACACTCTTTCAAACAATATAAGAAATTAACTTTTTTTATTTCCGTAACTAGTAATCACATTTTCTGCCACTTTTTCGAGTACTAATTTACCCATTCAACCGTGAACAATTCCATCGATTTTATCATAGGTAAACTCACGAGAGATACGAAATACGAGCTCGTAATTTCGTGTAGGATTTATTAAGACTGTTCCATGAATAAAATGTAACCGGATTTTGTAAATAATAATTATATTGTTACTTTGTTGACAATATTCTGTCAGCCGTATGATCACGGCATACTAAATGAATGAACAGTCCATGAATCGATTCGACGAATGCTTCCCAATGCTACTAATAGTGCACACAAAAAGATGAAGAGTGTCGTCGTAGTTGCTTGCATCAAAATGCTATAAAAATACACTAACTGGCTTGCACCAAATAGAAATTGTGGTTTTAATCAATGGACATTTATATTATTTCAATTTACAAACAAATTATGTTGTATAAAATTTCTTTTCATTCTGTTTACTGGCGGCATGTGACGTATTATTCACCGCACGTTGATGTCTTACGTGTCCAGTAACAAGATGACGTTTTATCAGATAAAGTTGCAAGCTTGCGACCCTAGGAATAATTTTATACGATAAACGATCGTGATTGGTCTATATTCGAGGAATTGCTAAACGTTATTGGTCAATATCAAATAATGGAATGGAACAGTCGTTGTAAATATTCCTTCGTATTGTCTTTATAAGTCGATTACTGCAAAACCTAGTCATAAAGTATTATATAATGTTTCCTCAAATCGTAATAATTTTCCTCGATTTTTAACAATTATAATAATTCTCGTCGCCGGATACCTAACATTCTCTGACACTTTTTCCAAACCATTTTACCCAGAACAACACGAGAGTTGACGTGTTTATCGATAGATAGAATTTATGTGATGAAACTCGTCAACTCGAGTTGGACTTATTAATACTATTCCATGAATAAAAATGTAACGGATTATACAAATAATAATTACTTTCATGCTTTGTTGTATAAAAACAAAACTAACATCTCCGAGATCACGGCATACTATGAATCAACCATACATGAATCGATTCGAGTTACCATGACCATGTTGTAACCAGTGCTACTATTCGAGTTGCCATGTCCATGCTGTGACCAGTGCTACCAATTGTGTATATATGACATAGTTAACTTCATTCAGGTAAGCTAACATCAGAACAGAATAAAAGCACACGAACTGGCTTGCACCGAACTGAAATTGTGTTTTTAATAGATGTACATTTATATTATTTCAATTTCCAAACAAGTTATATTGTATAAAATAATCTGTTTTCGTGTTGTTTAATGGCAACATATGATGTATTAATCACTGCACACTGATGCTTCCGTGTCCTATTGCTAGCAGACGGTTTTACCCGATAAAATGCCTGCCTCGTGATTCCTACAAGAATATTGTAAAATAAACGGCCGTGATTGGTCTATATCCGAGAGATTGCTAAACGTTATTGGTCAATATTAAACACGGGGCGTATGAGTGAAATAGTCACTGACAAACAGTACTTTATACTACAAGTAAGAACTTTCCCTTAAAATGATTAATCTTTTCTCAAATTACTCGTAATTTAATTTTTATCGTTTTCATGTTACCATTTTCGATGATATAACTTAGATTATAGTTAATTTTTTTGCACACGTATGGAGGTTGGACTCTTTATCACGTGTAAAGAGGAAAAATAAAAATATCACCGAAATTTCCAGTTCCCTATCGTCAAAACATTCTTCACTTCGTTAATGTTGAGCATCAGCAGAATAATCCTATTAACCCATAGAGTTGATTTTGTTCTTCAGTTTGGCAACAATCTAAACAGGACTGAAGAATAATCTTATACAGTAATCACAAGATCAAAAGCTTGTTTTACAATCTGCTCTGGCCTCCAGTAGTCATTGAGCTAACAGTTTTCTTCCTTAGTAATTCTTCTCTGCACCATCGCTATGGCATCATTAGAACTTCTTTTGCAGTACATATTTCACATTATCACTTTCATTGTCAGACTTAACTGATTTTTCTACTGGTCAACTTTGGTATTTTGACATGGTAAAATAGTACGAAAATATTATTTTGTACAACCCAACAACATGATCTCAAACTACATTTCTTTGCCACCACCAAATTCATTACCCAGTACTGTTAAGCCCAGTTCACTATCAACTTTCATTCCAGCACCAGAGTGGGATACAGCTGCAACTTTTGATAACCGTTTAGACCATTATTCTACGAGGCGCTTCCATAAAGTAAGTTTCCTTGGGGCCGTTTACAGAAACCAAACATAATTTCAAGTAAATATTTATTGCAACAGACACAGCAAGTGTTCAGCTATTTTTCAACATAATCGCCACCGGAACTGAAACATTTGTCACAGTGTGGAGCCAATTTTTCAACACCTTTGTCGGAGAGGTCTGCCGCCAGGGATTTGACCCACTGTGTGACAAACACCTCCGCCTCTCTGCCATTATTTGTCACTTCTTTAGTTGTAGGGAATGATGGAAATCATTGGGAGCTAAGTCCGGGCTGTAGGGTGGATGTTTAAAACCTCCTAGCAAGACTCCTGCAGAAGTTCGGCTGGGAGGTGTTTAAACATCCACCCTACAGCCCTGACCTCGCTCCCAGTGATTTTCATCTTTTCCTACACCTCACGAAATGACAAATAATGACATAGAGGCGAAGATGGTTGTCACTCAGTGGTTCAAATCCCAGGCGGCACACTTCTACAACACAGGTTTTCAAAAGTTTGTCCCGTGGTATGACAAATGTCTCAATTCCGGTGGTAAATATGTTGAAAAATAGCTGAACACCGGCTGTGTCTGTTGCAATAAATATTTCCTTGAAATTGTGTTTTGTTTCTGTAAACGGTCCCAGGGAAACTTACTTTATGAACGCGCTTCGTACTAAAAATGTAACCGATGTTTCAATAGTGTAATAGTGCATTAATTCCAACTCTATTCCCATAAATAATTCCTTCAAGAAATATCTGAAGGCGTTATTGTGATAAATCAAGTGCATGAACAAGTGTTGATAATACCATATTTGCATAATATATTCATTGCTACACATCATAATTATGGTACCCTTGTTTGGGGAAATGACCCTAATGTAAAAAGAATATTAATACTCAAAACAAAGCTGTCAGAATATGTGCGATATGGAAAGTCAAGTAGACTGTGAACCTTCGTTCAAAAAATTAAAATATCTAGGCCTAAGGTAATTTAATTATATGTCAATGAATATTTGAATTATAGCCTACTGGCACGTTTTACTAAATAATGAAACATATGAGTACAATATCTGAAATGTGGATAATCTAAAATTGAATTTATACAGAAAGACTTTAAGCATAAAAAGCTCAGTGTTAAGTACAGTGAAACCTCTCGTAACGGACACTAATTCATAGCGGACACCCCTTCTTTACGGACGATTTTTCTGGTCCCTAGGTCACTATAATGAAACTTCATAATAATTAACCCCCTCTAAGACGGACACCCTATATTACGGACACGGACACGGACACAAAAAAATCACTTAAAAAGCCTCTTCAAACCTCTCTTAACGGACACTTGACGAGAAAATCATATATCTACAGTATACTGTATTGTACTGAACTTCTTTTCGTCTTCTGTTGATTTAGTTTTGACGCGAAACCTAAGTGTACAAAACAAACAAACATTAAAGATTTTTTCGCATGTTAATACTGCGCTCGACTACTACACGCAGAACTACAGTTGTGGAGGCCTATTCCATTGTAAAATGTGTGGTTTCAATTTTGATGGTAGGCCTAAAGTGGACTACAGTATAGTGTTCGGGATTTTCGCAATACAGTATGTAGGCCTACAGCATAACACTCTCATGTAAGTACTGTAGATTATTTTACTCTAGAATTTTTTAACTTCTCTAGAGCGGACACCCCTCTATAGTGGACGATTTTTACGGTCCCGTACGTGTCCGTTATAGAGAGGTTTCACTGTATTGAATTATTTAATGTATCGCCAAAGTATATTACAATTTAGAAACCAATTATTTTAAAGTATCAGTGATTATTTCCATTCATTTAAGTTTTTTTTAATCAATTTTAATGTCCTAAATTTTAGATAATATCCATTAATAGTTTGACTTATTTAATCCGTTTCTATTTGTTAATATTTTCTGTTACTGTTTCTCCTCACCTTACAACGTATTATATCGTCATACAGTCCGTAAAATGTGCATTAATTTTTTTCTCTGTAGATTTGTTACTAATTTAACTTATTGCATTTACTTATTTTATGTTTGCCTTGTATTTGTGTGCAATTTTATACGTCCCATATCATAGTTTAGTTTAGTTTAGTTTAGTTTAGTTTAATATACACCATTTGAGCAAAATACAAGTTCGTCAAATTTTACATATAAAATATTTTCATTTGATAAAATAAAGAGAAAAAAGGGATTACTTCACTTCACAATTTAACAATTAGATGTCATCTTTGATTACATTGTCAAAATCATATGTATGATTAGTTGGACTAAATAAAATGATACTAATATACCCGCATTGGTAGCTGGTTAGAAAACTGGACTCAACAGAAAATTCTACTACACAGAAACACTTGTTCAATCAGAACGTGATACAAGTCTACTTTGCTGCCATCACCATCCAAAGTCTTCTTCAAATTCATACAACCCTGATACAAGTCTACTTTCTTGCCATCATGAAATCTACCAACCAAAGTCTTCAAATTCATACAACCCTGATACAAGTCTACTTTCTCTTTCTTGCCATCACCAAATCTACCAGCCAAAGTCTTCTTCAAATTCAGACAACCCTGATACAAGTCTACTTTCTTGCCACCACCGTCTACCGGGTCTATCGTAAGCCTTACTTGAATGTCTGGGGAACAATAACTTGTTCAGAAACCTGTCTCGTTCTCTGGGAGCGAGAAGGTTACAGTTGAATGTTATCCAACCTCTTCCTCGGTGCTCCACATGGAAGGGACGGTTCGGATCCTACGTCAGTCCACATCTGCAATGTTAGAGGACGACGTTATGCCGCTGAGGGGCACGACTTCTGTGCGTGCGGTATACGTTGTACTCCCCGCCGTGGTTGTGTACCGGCATATGTACGTACTGCTGCCTCCGTGCGTCGTCGACATATTGGGATGCCTTCGTCTGGAGTACCGCCTCTCTCTGCAGCACCAGAATCCGAAGGTGCGTCGGAATTCCTTCCGGAACTTTCCTGTTTAAACAGAGAATAAAATTATCAAGGTGTGATTCTCCACACACTCTCGACGTGAATATCATAAAGATATGTACGAGGTAGAATCAAATGAAAACAGCAATTAATTATTTTCCACTATGTTACTGCAAAAAGAATGTTTGCTTGTACATTATTTTTCCACTTAGTCCCCTCCCAGTTCAATGGACTTGCGCCATCGGATAGGAAGTGCTTTGATACCGCGTGAGAAAAATTCTTTTGGTTGACACTGTAACACCGCCTATTGGACGTCTTCATCAGACTTGAACTTCTGCCCTCCAAGGTGCTCCTTTAATGGATCAAAGAATTGGAAGTCTGATGGTGCCAAAGCGAAGGTGATTGCTCAGTGCAGGTGTTTTGCTTCAACATCATAATGTCCGTCCTCATGCTGCTCGCACAACAATGAACACCACCAATGACATTAGCTTCAAATGCCTGCCACATCCGCCATATTCGCCATATTTGTAACAATCAGATTTCCAAATCTTTGGCCCATTAAAGGAGCACCTTGGAGGGCAGAAGTTCAAGTCTGATGAAGACGTCCAATAGGCGGTGCACGAGTGGCTACAGCGTCAACCAAAATAACTTCTCTCACGCGGTGTCAAAGCACTTCCTATCCGATGGCGCAAGTGCATTGAACTGGGAGAGGATTATGTCGAAAAAATAATGTGCAAGCAAGCATTCTTCCTGCAGTAAAATAGTGGAAAGAAATCAATTGATTCTCCCTCTTATGTAGGCTATGCATTCATGAAACCAAAGAATATTCTTTCTGATGGAAATGTAGGTGAACTCTTATGGTTTCCAGAGGTAGTGTCTAAAGAGCACAAAAATGGTATTCTCTAAATGGTTTTTTTAATTAATGACGAAAAAACCTATATTTTAAATGTTAGTTCTAAAACAAATGCCAAATAATGGTTATAATTAGGGACCGGATTCTTAGGTTTTTACGTATTTTTTTCCTTACTTCCAAAACAAAAAGCGCTCATACACTTTTTCGAATCATGTCCATAGGATTCACCCACATTAATTCTGTGGCACCTAAAAATACCTAAATGGGCTATAAATGCCTAAATATACCTAAACGGGATATAAAACCTAAAATATCTATTTTAGGCTACTTTTCTGTCTTTTTTGTTTGTCAGTTGAGGAATCGACATTTTGTGGAGAGACAATAATTTTTGTCGGGTTGAAATTAATACCACCATCGTTTCGTTCAACCCATTGTCGTCTAGGATGGACAGTATCAAGAAAGGATGTGTAAGAGTACCGGCGTATTCCTTACTGTAACCAGGAATATGAGGCAATCTTATTTTCACTGCTTCTTTTGATTGTTTATGCTTTCTTTCTTCAATTGTATAATATTGTCCTAAAGCAAGTTTACACAAATTTAAGTCAATATTGTTAAGTTAAACTTTAAAAGTATTATGTATTGAATCCTATGTAGCACATTTAAATTCATTAAACCAATTATTCTACCCGAAAACGATATTTTGGAGAAAAAACCTAAAAAAAACTATTTCACCTAATGGAAAACCTAAAACAGTGTTTTTAAAAACCTAAAAATCCGGTCCCTAGTTATTATGATCCGTCGAAGATTTTGGGCATTTACCTTGAACATAAATGTCGGCAAACGATTATCAAGAGTTATATTGTTTTTTTAGGAATCTTCGTGGCAAATTACCTAAAAGCTGCGTACGACAAGTTTATTTTACTACTTTTGAAAGCATAATCAGATACGGTCCGCTGTTTTATGGTAGTGGTTCAGCTTTAATTGATATTTTATTTCTTAAAAAAAGGCCCTTCTTGTGACATCTAATGTGCTTGTAAATTGTCATTGTAAACCTCTTTTTAAGTGAAACTTCTTTAGCCGCGGTAGGAGTAAATCGAGAGCTTTTGTAACGCTTTAAAATCGTCACGAAATTAGTGTAACGCTCAAAATCGTCACGAAATTAGTGAGGTGTGACGGAACGGACTGCACAGAAAACAATGAACTCAATGATTAGGCTTATCCAAAAAAAAATTCAAAATAAAAAATCGAAAATGCAAAATTTAAAAAATCGAAAATCCAAAGTTAAAAAATCGAAATTCCAAAAAATAAAAAATCAAAGATCTAAAATTTTAAAAATCCAAAATTAAAAATCCAAAATTCCAAAATAAAAAAAATTGAAAGATCAAAAATTTTTAAAAATCCAAAATTAAAAAGGCCCAAAAACTCGATATTAAAAAGTCCAACAATCCAAAATCTAAAAAATCTAATAATCCAAAATTGAAAAAACCCAAAAATTAAAAAAATTTCACTTCAGTCGCGTAGCGTTCCACGCACACTTTTTTTTTATACATGAAAAGATCTGAACTATTTTTAACCTGTACATTTTTGAACTTTTAATACATGTAGCCTATATAGGAATATTTCTAATTACAGCGTGGTAAATGAGATACATCCAAATGATAAAATAATTAAAAGCAGTTTTGAAATTATAGTAGAATTTGTAACGAGAAACCTACAGCAGAGTCAAGGTAGGGAAATTTATATCAGATAGGTTTGCCATTAAATGCGGCTTGAAGCAAGGAGATGCCCTATCACCTTTACTTTTTAATTTCGCTTTGGAATATGCCATTAGGAAAAATTCAGGAAAGTAAGGTAGACCTAGAATTAAATGGCAGTCACCCGATTTTAGCTTATGCAGATGACGTTTGCTTGTTGGGCGATGACGTAAACGCAATCGAGAGAAATGCTGAAAGTCTTTTCGATGACTGCAGGAATGTTGGATTGGAAATTAATACAGAAAAAAAAAAAACGAAGTATATGATCATGGAACGTCAAAATAGTGCTCCACACAAAATATTTTAATAGACGGTAAATCGTTCGAACAAGTGGAGGAATACAGATATCTGGGAACAATAATTACAGACACAAATAATATTAAGGCAGAAGTTAAATATCGACTAAAATCAGGAAATGCTTGTTATTATGCAGTTCAGAAATTCTTATCTTCTCGTCTTCTGTCCCGAAATCTAAAAGTTAAGATTTATAAGACTATTATCCTGCCGGTTGTATAATATATAAGTGAGACATGGCCACTTACTGATCGGGTAGAACATAGTCTGAGTGTGTTCGAAAACAGGGTGCTTAGGAAAATATTTGGGCCCAAGAGGGATGAAAATAGGGACTGGAGAAAATTGCATAACGACAAGCTTCATGACCTGTACGGATCACCGGATGTAGTAAGGGTAATTAAATCGCGAAGGATGAAATTGGCTGGACATGTTGCACGCATGGGGAAGGAAAGACATGTCTAAAAAATATTGACTGGAAGACCCGAAGGGAAAAGACCACGTGGAAGACCTAGACGTAGGTGGGAGGAATATCTTAGAGAGAAGTAGGATTTGTGAGGGATGATTGGATGGAGTTAGCACAAAATAGGGTTGAATGGCGGACTCAGGTAAGCGCGACAATGAACCTTCGGGTTCCATAAGATAGATAATATTCCATTAGCTTGCAGAGGTATTGTCTATTGCCATTGAGCAAGCAAGTAAGTAAGTAGGTAAGTAAGTAAGTAAGTAAGTAAGTAAGTAAGTAAGTAAGTAAGTAAGTAAGTAAGTAAGTAAGTAAGTAAGTAAGTAAGTAAGTAAGTAAGTAAGTAAGTAAGTAAGTAAGTAAGTAAGTAAGTAAGTAAGTAAGTAAGTAAGTAAGTAAGTAAGTAAGTAAGTAAGTAAGTAAGTAAGTAAGTAAGTAAGTAAGTAAGTAAGTAAGTAAGTAAGTAAGTAAGTAAGTAAGTAAGTAAGTAAGTAAGTAAGTAAGTAAGTAAGTAAGTAAGTAAGTAAGTAAGTAAGTAAGTAAGTAAGTAAGTAAGTAAGTAAGTAAGTAAGTAAGTAAGTAAGTAAGTAAGTAAGTAAGTAAGTAAGTAAGTAAGTAAGTAAGTAAGTAAGTAAGTAAGTAAGTAAGTAAGTAAGTAAGTATTTGTAACTAGGAACTTCTACATCTCTCATATTTTAAAATAGTTAAAAAAGTTCCTAAAACTTTAAATTAAGGGAAATGTTAAAATGAGTTATGTTAAGAACGAACAGGTGAAAAATTGACATTTCTAGGTAGATTAGAAGAAAAATCTACCTATTGCAATCGATACCATGTCATGACTTTCGAAAAATTCTTTCATATCTTTACGTTTCATGCCTCCCTAAATACGAAACAACCGCCAGTTAAAAAAAATTGAGATATTTATATGTAATATATATTTATATATATATGTTTATATATATCTTTACACGCTAGCGGCCGTAATTTTGAAGATATTTGAACCAAATTTTATTATGTTATTTCTAGGCCCAATAGTTCGGACAAGTTTGTTAATGAGCAAAATTGGCCCAAGGGGAGGGTCGGGGCAGGGGTTGAAATTTTGAATTTTTTTTTATCTCGGCCCCTATGAAGTATAGAGGGGAAAATTTGTTTGAATAAATTGGAGTTCACAGTGACACCAACGATTCGGGGATTTTGGAGGTACGAGTGGGGATGGTTGGTGGGGGATGGAAATTCGAAATTTTTGAATCAACGTCTTATGGGGTATCGTTGGAAAGCTCTTGATGAGTTCTCTACAAATCAATAACTGGTTTCTCGATAGCTCTCATATAAGGCGAAATTTAGCACTTCGAAATCTACCTCAGCCTGTAGGCCTGCCTAAAGGGATTTTTTTTTGTAATTTTAAGTGACAACTGAAGTTAGAATGGATGTTTTAACTGCTGAGCACATTTTTGGAAACCCATTCTACAAAACAAATTATTTCATTTAAAGTACTGGCCACTTTAGACCTATATCTATCCTTAAGCCGACAATTAAACCTACACGATTCACTTCTAACATGATTTTTATCATAAGCATGAAAGAAATAAGACAGTGACAGTCAACATGTTGTAATCCAACAAACACGATAAATAGAAAAGTGATTACCTGCATGCTCATCAAACGGCTTTATCTCTAACCATATGGCTCTGCAAGTTGAACTATTACGCTGCATTGCATTGCTAACGTAATGACAGGTATGTAAAAGGCAGTCCTTATGCAAACTAAAATGGATAACAATTAGATTATACATTTTCCCTGACAATATAACGCAATACGCAAATGTCAGTAATAATTCTTTACCAGTGACTGAAACCGCCTGTCATCAGATAAAGTATGACAGCTCTACCTTGTTGGGATACCTGGCACACTACTAGGGTACATAAACTGAAAATACGAAGGAGAAACAAATGAAAATTAATTTTTTCCACTATTTTACTACAGGAAGAATGCTTGCTTTATTTTTCCACATAGTCCCCTCCCAGTTCAATGCACTTGTGCTATAGGATAGGAAGTGCTTTGATACCGTGTGAGAAAAATTATTTTGGTTGACGGTGTAGCCGCTCGTGCACCGCCTACTGGACGTCTTCATCAGACTTTAACTTCTGCCCTCCAAGGTGCTCCTTTAATGGACCAAAGATGTGGAAATCTGATGGTGACAAATCTGCCAAGTATGGCGGATGTGGGAGGCACTTGAAGCGAATGTCATTGATGGTTTTCATGGTTGCACGAGCAGCATGAGGACGGGCATTATTATGTAGAAGCAAAACCCTGCACTCAGCAATTCCCTGCGCTTTGGCATCATCAGAGTTACACATCTTTGGTTCATTAAAGGAGCACCTTGGAGAGCAGAAGTTCAGAGCTGAATAAGACGTCCAATCGGAGGTGCACGAGTGGCTACAGCGTCAACCAAAATAATTTTTCTCACGCGGTATCAAAGCACTTCTTATCAGATGGCATAAGTGAATAGGACTGGGAGGGGACTACGTGGAAAAATAATGTACAAGCAAACATTCTTTCTGCAGTAAAATAGTGGACAAAAATTAATTGCGGTTTTCATTTAATTCTCCCTCGTAATTTAAAGAAAATCTTAAGTGAAACATAACATACTCTGCCCAAATAAAAGATTTGCCTGTTAGTATAATACATTATGTATGATATTATCTTCATGTAAATTGGTTGTAAAAATGAAGAGAATGTCATTACCACATCGCATGGCATCCCCGAAGGCTACACAACTCAAATGGAACCTGACTCAAATGGACTTTCTTTACTCTAAGCATGGCCAAATAATCTTCTCACTTCACATTCTGATATAGAATAAGAGGGTATATTACAAAGAATGCGTATTCAATTGCTTCAAACCTGATGCAAAGCTTTATTGTTTACCAAGCAAGACTGAGTTTGTACAAATGGTGGGTGGCATAAAACTATCCTTCAGAGAATTTTTGTGAAAAAGTTTCAAATAAAAGTTCCAGCTCTTACAGTTAGTATACACGTCTCATGTACAAAATTTAAACAAAATTGTTAGAGTAGTTTTCGAGAAAATCGCGAAAGACGAAACTTTTTTAATGCAATTTAAAAATAAGAGAAAGATTTTGCCAATCTTCGTGTAACATCCCCAGAAGATACTTAATCCAAATACTTTTTTTTACAGTATTTTCCGTTCTGGTGCTGGGCTGTTCATAGACAATACACACACACACACAGGTATGTTTCGGATTCAGGGGACCTCGAATCGTGCATTTATATTGAAAACTCAACTTCGTGTTCATATTTTACTTAGATATATTTTTATTATAATATTCCGCCTTTACCCTTACCATTAAATACACAATACCATGGAAGTCCTACATATATGTGATAAGGGTGTTAGACTAAATACATTGGAAAACTTTCAAATTTATAAAAGTAGGAGTAACATCCTTAATGAAAATATAATTGACCAAAATCATTTATTTGACTTGACTACAACGGTGACCTAGGTTACCAAATAACAAAATTTTATAAACAACATTATTTCAGAAGAATTGTTGTGTTCATTTCTTCTTGTATGAACTGAGGATGGCGCAGCATACGCCGAAATGCATCTTCAAATAAGTTGTGTATTTAATGGTAAGGGTAAAGGCGGAAATATTATAATAAAAATATATTTAATATTAACTCTTATCTGTTGGAAATGAGTTATTTTAATTTTTATTTTACTTAGGGTAAAATAATGATAATATTAAGGTAGAAATTAAGTGTCGATTTAAAAGAGGAAATGCTTGTTTTTATGCAGCTAAAAACTTTTATTTTCTCCTCTTCTCCGGATACAAGGCGTTATGGGTAAGGGACATTGAAAGATGCGTAAATAGAGATCATTGTTATATTCGTATTACATATGCATAAAACAGTATGCGTAATACTCGTACTCTTACGTACTAACAACCTTCAAAATAATCCCCAAGATATTTTTAATTCTAAGTAATTGTTTATACTTTCCTCACATTCTATAATTTTTGGCACACTTATACGAGACGCATCACACACAGCTGATGGTATTCAGCGCCTTCCTCATCGTTGGCAAAGTTGTGTGGACGCCTTGGGGGATTATTTTGAAGGTTGTTAGCTCGTAAGAGTACGAGTATTACGCGTACTGTTTTGTGCATATGTAATACGAATAAAACAATGATCTCTATTTACGCATCTTTCAATGTCCCTTACCCGTAGCGCCTTGTATCCGGATCCCAATTTAGTACTAGCATTGCAAAGAACATTCCAACGACTTTCAATCGTATATATCCTGACTAGCTTAAAAGACTCGGCGTCGCCCGGGTTTTTTATTTTGTAATTGGAAATGAACTTATGAAGGACTTTCGATTTTTAAATTCTAGGACCTTATATAGGTATTTATAATCTGAAATAGGAAGAACGACTTATTACACTAAAACTATTCCCTAAGAAAACGCTTGATATAGTTTTTTATGGCTCATACAGGATGTAGAATTCTGCATTGCATCGCTTGTACACAGCAAGACTGGTAATGGTTCAAATAAGAAGAAACAGAAATTCCTGTAACATAAAATTGTAATACCGAGACGGAAAATTTTATTTCTCCCTCTCATGTTACCATAAAACTGTTTTGGGGATGAAATTAAACAGAAAGCAATATCCCTTTCATACTTCTCTCTCCAAAAACCTGCGATACAATAATATATATATATATATATATATATATATATATATATATATATATATATATATATATATATATATATATATACCATACTTCGTATTGTTTTCTCTATGTTCAGGGTAGAGAAAAGTTATGTGACTGCATTATTTTCGTGGATTACATTCTTTAATATTTATATATAACATTAATTATAAATTGATACCTTCTCTTATTTGTCAAACTTGCATTTATTTTTTTTTCCCCCAAAGCCATCTGATACCATCAGCAACAATATGTTCTGTGATTGGGGTTTTATAATTCTGTGTAAAAAGGGATTAAGTTTTCTCAAAACCATTTAATTTTTTGGCGTTTAAAATCAAAATTTTGTAAATTCCTTTCTTAGTGAGCACATACATTATGAAACAAAGGTACTGTCAAAATTCCAAGTCTCTACCTGTTATAGTTTAGGCTCTACGTTGATTCCTGTCAGTCAGTCAGTCAGTCAGTCAGTCAGTCAGTCAGTCATTCAGTCAGTCAGGACAAAGCATTTTATATATATATAGAGATTTTTGTTTCCTGCAGCTTTATTGACTGATAAATAATAGTTGCCATGACTTCTGAAATGACCCTCGTATAAATTGCTCTGGTAGTATTGCCTGATCATCAGCAAATAACATTGTATTTGAGTCAAGTTTTCCATTCTCTAAAGCAATTAATAAAACCCCAGGCGGATGCATACTGAAAGGCTTTAAATTATTTTTCTTATCTAGATTCATAAATTTGTTGTAAGTTATGCTTATCTTCTAAGAATAATGCATTTCATCGCCCTTCATGTACAAGAGCGATAGTCTCATGAATGGAACGTATTGTGAATATATTTCTTTATTATTCCGCTGACATGAATTTTCTTGACACATTCTTATCTCTTAGTTTGTATTGGGTCTAACCAGTGGTGTAGTCGAAGGTATAGGTACACGCCATAATCCTCTGCTTAGCCTTACTTGTTATCATAATTTTAATTATAAAATTGTTTAATAGATACTACTCTATTTTAAGGGGCTTTGGGTGAAATCCATAGATGGGAAATAGCGAATTTCATTATTTTCCCCTCAGCAATGAATTGCTTTACAATCTTGAAATCTGACATACTCTTTATTGACTACTTCTACAATTACATACTATTTTCAAAATTAATAAAACTATTACAGTTACAGGTAATTATAGTTTCAAAATGGCAGTCACGTTTCATGCACTAAAATGCCGTTTCCTTGATAACTTCCACAAATATTAATATTTCTGAATGATTATTTTTCTTTGTATTTGTTAATATCACTTGAACAACACTATCTACAATCATTCTTTTAACATTAATAGTTTAGTTTTTAAATATATATTTTTTTAATTAAAAAGAAAATTGAAAAAGATTGATTTTTAAAAAATACTTATACTGTAGATATTCTAAGGATTGTAGATTATGTTGTTCATATGATGCTTGCAAATGGATAGAAAACAGAATCACTAAAAAATATTGCCATTTGTGGAAATTATCATGGAAATGGCATTATAGTGCATGAAACGTGGCTGCCATTTTGTAACGATAATTACCCATAACTGTAATAGATTGGTTACTTTTGAAAATAGTCTGCAATTGTAGAATTAGTCAATAAAGAGTATGTCAGATTGCAAGATTGTAGAGCAATTCATTGCTGAGAGAAAATAATGAAATTCACCTGTTTCTCATCTATGGATTTCACCGAAAGCTGTGTGTCCCCCCGTAATGTTTCCGATAAATTTAATTCAATAACATTTGATAAGACGCCATAGTATATTTATATTGACAAAAAGATTACATTGCATTCGACCATGAATATCTAGTTTTTAATCGAAATAGCCTTGCTTAATTAATTTGGAGCTTAACTTGGAAATCAATTTTTAAAAAATAATTATTTTTTGGATATCATAAGGGCAATTATAACTGATTAAACAAAAGCATTCTGGCATTTGGTTATATCAGTTTACCTGATTTTATTTTAATGTATATTACGTTAGCAATATGAATCGTTAAGTATATGTGATATGGAAAACTGAAGTGTGTGTGTATGTTCGTATGTTTGTGTATGCGCGCGCGCATAGGCCGAGAATAAAAAATCGTACAAAAAAGAATTATGTTAAAATTATATAGCCTATATTATAAAAAAAAGTAACACAAAATGTGGTTAATTTATTTTTCGAGAACTCTTGAAAAATTGCTCTAACAAGTAGAAATTTTCTGCTTTTAATTATGTATTCAGTAACCTATTAAAAATAAATTCAAGGAGAGCAAGCTAGCCACTATTTCATACGTCACCCTCGCAAAGAATTAGGGCTTTGCACGAAGCGGAAAATTTTAAATCTTCAAACTTCGGATAGTGAAAGACATAACAGTATTTCACGTCAGATTTTAAGGAAAAATTACTACTAAAATTTATGTATTCAACTTTGTTCATTTTTGTGTTTTTTTTTAAAGAATGAAATAAATTTTCTGGAAAATTTAAAGTTAAATAACACATTAATCACTCGGTATTATATCATACAGGCATTGCACAAATGATGGCGTTTTGTACTTTATCTTTACATGAATATTGACAACTTCATAACCATTCAACCGCGTAATATAGATAAGTATGGTTATTACTGTAAGAAATTGTAAGTAAAAGATAGTGCAGAATGGAAAATTTATATGAGAAATATACACCAAAGGTGACTTTAAGATAATAATAAAATAATATGAAAAAAATTTCGCAGTACAATTATTATGATCTTCAGCACTTAATAATTATTAATAGATACAACATTATATGTTTAGCAAAATATGTCTGTGCATTTGAACTTGTGTAACGTAAGCTCACGAGGAAAAAATTATCGGCTACTTCAAGCCTTATTATTTTTTTCCCCGTAGAGTAAGTAATAGTCTGACTGCTATGGGCTATTGGCGAGTGAAAAGCGAAGAATGTGTCTGTCTCGATATATGCCTACATGTAACAGTGTAAGCTGTAAGCATTCTGTCAAACATATTAATAATCAACCATCTAGAAAGATACATATGTACTTGTTGGTTGGCCGAATCCATTCAAGTGGGAAAGTTTTAATTATTATGCATAGATATAACCCCGACAAACGCACCGAGGTTGGAGGCAGGGCAAAGGCCTCAGAAACACGTCTATCCTGACAGAGAAAGCTGGAATATTTGAAGGGGAAAAAAAACTTTTATATAATTTCATGAAACCCTATATTTAATTTAAGGTGAAAAGTTACAAATCCGAGCTATAAAGATGATTAGGGGTAGCGCAGGTTAAACATGGATAAAAAAAGAAAGCTCAATTCATGATTTGTTAGTGAAGTTTTACTGGGCTAATACAAATTCCTTAACTACAATTTTGATGACTTCCTTGGTAAGGTGTGTATAGCCAGATAACAACCAGATCGAAAGTAGTTGTTCGTTGTTGTTTCAAGACGCTACTGCCTCCCATCATGGTGGAAGCGATCGAAAGTAACAGAAGAAGACAACAAAGCGTGTAGTGTTACTATGTAATGGGGTATGCCACTGCCTTCTTTATTTCTTAGAAGGCAGTGGGTATGCTGATGAATAATTTCAATTAAAAAAAAAGAAAAACAATTGGAACAAATGCCGATAAATAGATTACGAACGATGGAGGTATAGCCTAAACAGACTGACAGATGGAGGAATAGATGGATGGTCAGATAAATTAATATATGGATGAGAGCATACATATAAATAATATACAAGGATGTATCTATAAATAGATAGATATTTAGACGGCTCAATTATCAGACGGCCAGGAGACTAGGAGAATACGCGGATATATGGCCACATGGACACACGATTAGGTGAATAGCTGGACGTATGGATAAATAGATAATACGGACAATTGATTACATGTATAGCAGAATGGAGGGTAAATAGATGAATATGTGGTTGGATAAATTATACATAAATAGACAGACAGATAGGCACACAGAATAAAATGGATGTTTAATACGAGACGCGCCCATAGAGTAAGTTTCCCTGGGGCCGTTTACAGAAACAAACAAAACATTCAAGGAAATATTTATTGCAACAGACACAGCCAGTGTTCAGCTATTTTTCAACATATTCGCCACCGGAATTGAAACATTTGTCTTACCGTGGCACCAACTTTTGAATACCTGTGTCGTAGAAGTGTGCCGCCTGGGATTTGAACCACCGTGTGTCAACAACCTTCGCCTCTCTGCCATTCTCTGCCATTCTTTGTCATTTCGTGAGGTGTAGGAAAAAATGGGAATCACTGGGAGCGAGGTCCAAGCTTTAGGGTGAATGTTTGAACACCTCCCAGCCGAACTTCAGTAGGAGACTTGCTAGGAGGTGTTTAAACATCCACCCTACAGTCCGGACTTCGCTCCCAGTGAATTCCATCTTTTCCTACATCTCAAGAAATGATAGGGAAGGACAGAGAGGCGAAGGTAGTTGTCACTCAGTGGTTCAAATCCCAGGCGACACACTTCTACGACATAGGTATACATAAGTGGGGAAACGGCAGGACAAATTTTTCAATTCCGGTGGCGAATATGTTGAAAAAATAGCTGAATACTTGCTGTATCTGTTGCAATGAATATTTCCAAGAAATTTTGTTTTGTTTCTGTAAACGGCCCAAGGGAAACTTACTTTATGAACGCGCCTCGTATATCTGACAGACTTTCAATTCAGTTACGAAAAAGACTTAGGAGTACCCTTAGATTTTATGGTATAAGGTGTGAGAATATTTTCTTTAAAATATCCTTATGAACATACAGTATGCAAAGAACGGACAGACCTACTGATAAGAAAATAGTTGTTTTTTTAAACTTGAAATGAGCTTTCACAGTTTAAAGACTTTCGTAAATATTCCTATCACGAATAATAATTACTAATCTCATATCGTATGTCCTTGCCAACTCTACAATACAATAGAGTATTATCGAATAACGAAATTAAGGAATAGGCCTAAAACACTTATCTTAGTTAGTGGTTATTTCACGCAGTTATCGCAAAAGTTGTCAGTGACAAAAGTAATAAATTACCCAATTTTCTTTCAGTTCGGTATTGCATGCCAATTACTTTCTCGCTACAAGACACAGCAACTTGACTGGCTACAAATTTACACAGTTTTCTTGAATCAATCATAACGTAAATATATTACGTGACATTACATTATTACGTTCAAGAATGGGATTAGAAATCAATCACAATCCTGTTTTCTACAAAAAAAAGTTGATATTAACTGTATAGAAAATCTTCGATGAGGAACAAAATGTTATAAGAAATTATTTAAAAAAAAATTTATATTAGCTGTGTTTATACTGTACTCCTCTTAACTACGAGGCCATATCAGGAGTTCGGGATCTGTGTCTATACAGTAGGGTAGGCCATGGAATTATTGCTTGTCAATTATTTCTGTTATTGGTGTATTTTATGGGGTAAATTTCAACTAATATTAATTTAAATGGATATGATACAAGAAGGAATGGTGAGGATGATTCATGGCTTGTAACTACCCAATTCGGCATTTATGACTTAGGAAATCACGAAAAACCAATGTCAAATTGGCAGGCTACGAAATTTGAACGTGGGACCTCTCGAATGAGAGTGCAAGACGTTACCATCTTGGCCATCTCGCTCCTTATGAAATTGTTACATGAGTTTAAGTGACACAAAATTGAAAAGCAATAAATTGAATGTTACAATATAGTCTAATTCATATTTCTTGTTCAAATCGCAACAATTTTATCTTCACATAATGTAGAAGAATTGTTATCGTGGGCATTATAATGAGAGGTTAAGAATTTATCCAGAGAGAAACTGGTATCTGGAGTTATATTTAATTTGGCTATTTAGCGAATATTCGCAGAATTAAGCCAAGGAAATGAATAACACTTTGACACTATTCTATCTATTATTATACGATATTTAAAATGCTTCACCACAAATAAATTATTTTCTTATCTCCATTTCCTCATATGCAGATTATATGCAATCGCTGTGTTGAATTTAATTAGGGCTATTGTTTTTTATCAAAGAAGCTACATGTATGAAGAGGTTTTTGTGTTAGGTTTTACCTCTGCAGTTTTAAAAGGTGAACCTTTATTTTGGTTTACAAGACCAATATTTTATTTAAATTACTCAAGATATGGATTATTGCGTGTGTATAATATATTTCCATCTAGGCCTAAGACAGATGAAAATGGGAACTGGAGAAAACTGCATAATGACGAGCTACATAACCTGCACTTGTGACCGGATATATTAAAGGCAATTAAATCACGGAAGATGAAATGGGCTGGACATGTTGTGCCCATGGGGTAGAAAAGACATATCTCAAAAATATTGACTGGGAGACCCGAAGGGAAAATACCACTTGGAAGACCTAGACGTAGGCGGGAGGACAATATTAGGATAGATTTAAGGGACGAAGGATTTTCGATGGATGATTGGATGGAGTTAGCACAGAATAGGGTTGAATGGCAGGCTCAGGTAGGCGCGGCAATGAATCTTCGGGTTCAATAAAATGTACGAGGGTCATTTCAAAAGTTCTGCACACTGTAAGATATAATGGAAGAAAATAATTTATTTTGCAAAATACCTTTACAGGCCTTCAATATAATCTTCATTTTTGCTTATGACAGCTTCCCAACATTTTAGAAATTTTTTTATTCTGGGTAGGGCACCTTCATTGTTGAGCTGTCTGATTACCCAGGTCACATCACTGGAAGGGAAATACTTCCCCACCCATCATACAGTCCTGATTTGAGCCCACCAGACTTGATTTGTTTCCCAAATTGAAGGAACCACTCCGTGGAAAACGTTCTGTTACAATTGATGAAGCTTCCAGTGAGGTGACCTGAGTAATCAGACAGCTCAACAATGAAGGTGCCCTATTCGGAATACAGAATTTTCCAAATCGTTGGGAAGCTGTCATAAGCAAGAATGAAGATTATATTGAAGGCCTGTAAAGGTATTTTGTAAAATAAATTATTTTCTTTAATTTTATCTTACAGTGTGCAGAACTTTTGAAATGACCCTCCTATAATATTCCTTTAGCTTGCTGAGGAATTGTCTATTGCCACTGAGTAATTAAGTGAGTATGAATTTCCTTTAGTTTAATTGTTCAGTCTTCGTGAATTTTAAATAAAATACACATAGCCTACATAGGTGATATAAAATGAAAGTGATACACATAAAACGATAAAATTATATGATAAGACACTTGTGATTGGTTGAAATTCCACATATTCTTATACTGGATTGGTTATTGATTCATGAGCTAAATAGTCATTATATTGGTAGCAGTTTTATGATTTTAGAATATAGTTGTGAACAAATAATACAATAACCACTCTCTTCTAAACTGTATTACTCGTGTATACACTACCTGTCCTATACGGCTAATTTTGCGTATTCGGCGACATTACAGATGGCAGCACCTTTCACACCCAGACTGCTTCTTGTTTTTTGCTACGACATTGTTGATTATGTAGTGCTGTCACCGCCGTCTCATAATCACTGCCTTCTAAACTGTATTACTCCTCGAGACGACGGTGCTCATAATATAGTCTATCAATGCGTCTAATTAATTTACATTTATTTTAATTATTGCTCCAAAATTCCATTTCAAGGTAAGTGTCATATACTGGAATAATATTACGTTCTAAACAAATAACACAAGTATCTGTGTCTGTTTAATGCTTATTTTGACGCAGCAAACGCATAGAAGCAATGTACGGTATTAATAATGTGTAGGGCACTGCCTTCTAGACTATTATTCATGTATTCTCGAGACGGCGGTTGTATAGGTGGCGGTGATTGCTGCAATCTGGGTGTGAACTGTGTCGCCTCTACTGGAGAAATTAGGCAATTGAGCAATTCTCTAAACTCCATGTTAAAATAAAGCATAGGACAGGCAGTGTAATTCTCGAGACGGCGGTGACAATAACATAACTGATTTTTAAATGACTGCGCTTTCTAGCACGCCGCTTTTTAATCGTCAAGTTACGCCATCTGACAACGACTGTCAAACGTCAAATTATGAAAATTAAATGTATCAAGTATCAAAAATAATAACAAAACAAACAAAAAAATGCACACTTGATTAACTTCATCAACATTTTGCCTATGCATATCTTTACAATAAAATTAAGCTGAAGTACTAAAGGCGTCGCGGCCCTGTAAGGCCCGGGCGGCATGGGTCGCTTAAATCCTAAAAGGGAGAGGTAAAACTACGAAAAATAAAAGAAAAAGAAAGACTAAAGGCAAATACCGCACATATTACCCCAATATAAAATAATTAACATGGATGTTTAGTCCAGAAACACATTGACACAAATTGCACTTTTAAATGCACTATTAATTCATCATCAGCAACAAACATGCATACACATTCAAATAGCTCTAAAAACACATACGCAGAATAAGATAGTTGCAGTCAATATTTCACATACTACACAAGGTGTATCAAGTAACATAATAGTTATTGATCTTATGGCAAAACTCAAGATGATGGCCGAAGAGAAGCAGACTGTAGACGAGGTACAGTCATTTTTAAATTTAGATATAGTGAAGAATTACTTCGCAATGTAATACTACATTTATATCGTTTAGTGTCACATCGCTTGGGCTAAACTATATACGGTATTTAAATCAGGTCAGGTGTTTACTCTCCTATAGGCAACTCTTATTTAATGACTGCTACTTATAAATAGGGCTAGAGGTTAGCTACGTCTTCGATATGCAAGCTAAGATTCGGATGAAGAGATGTGTGTCTAGTGTCTACACAATCAAGCAAGCAATGTTTAGTTCATACTACTACTGGAATTGGGACACAAACTGAAATATCGAAATATGTTAATAATATCGAAGATCATTCGAAATTTTTCTGCTCGAAATATTTTCAAAATATTGTGTAAGTAGTTAACTATGAGAGAGAGAAATAAAGGTAAATAGAAAGGTAAAGAGAGAGAAAGGTAAAAAATAAAGGTAAAGAGCTAAAGAAAAATGAGATAATACGATAATATGATAAACAAAACCATACTACGACAAATTGAGAGAAAAATATGAGCGTGAATAGAAAAGAATGCGGCAGAAAAAATACAAATATAAATAATGTGAGAACGCAATCAAAGAGGAAGGAGGAAGAACTGGTGGAACTGCAGAGAGATATAGAGAAAGCAAGAAACACAAAAAATTGAAGAAAGAGTGAGGCACGGTTAATATAAAATAAATAAAATAATTATTAAAGAGAAAGGTAGAAAAAGATGGAAAAGGAAACAGACAAGCAAACAATAGAAAACCGACAAAGATAAAGTAGGACCTACATGAAGAGTTAGGATAAGAGACAGAAAGATACACACACACACAAAGTAAGACAAAAGAAGAGAGAGAACTATGAAAGACAGTGACAGTATGGTATGAGCGAGACACAAAGATATATCAAATACAATCTAGACCAATACAGGACACTTTGCGATACATCGGGGGACAATATTTTGAGCACCATCTAGCGGCCCAACCTGCTACTACTGAATACAATTGCAGTATCTAGATACATATATGTTAAACAGTTTTTAATAGAAGAGCCGAAATAGCCAGACTCTGCATGTTATGTATAAGGGGTATCTACCTAATGGCTCAGAATAGCATATTACAGTTTATATATGTTTTGAATAAATTAATTTTGCCCCAAGTTTCTAGGTTGTGCCACCAGGAGTGCTGCAAAATCTGTCCCCCATTTCTCTACCAGCAAGTGTCCGGTATTGTCTCTATAGTATTTGGATATATAGAGAAAAGCAGACAGATCGGTAGGAACAGAGCAAATAGAAAAAATAATAGAGATGCCTAGGTACAGAGAGACAGACAGAGAGAGAGAGAGAGAGAGAGAGAGAGAGAGAGAGAGAGAGAGAGAGAGAGAGAGAGAGAGAGAGAGAGAGAGAGAGAGAGAGGTAGCGAAACACATGCACACGAAAAGACAAGAGAAAGGCAATGATAGACAAAGAGATCGGAGAATACAAGAGAGAGAACAAGATAGTGAGAAAAACGAACGGAGACAGTAAACAAGAAACGACAAAGAGAGTGAGACAGAAAGAGGGATGGAGGTAAAGATAAATGCTAAAGCTGCGTCTCCATTGATATGCCTTTAACAGCAACATGTCAATATTAACAAGTTGATATTGACATGTATATTGCAATTTTGCGTTCCAATTGACTTGACATGCAAACCCAGCATGTTGCACTTAACATTTCAGATGTTAATTTGTTTTCCGGAGAAAATGGACAACATGTCAAATCAATTGACTATTCGGTCAATATCGGCTTTGTTTCGGGAATTATCGGAAAACGAAAAGCGATCGCCAGCTTAATCGGCTTTGGTTCGGGAATTTCCGGGTAAACAAAAAGCAGTCGACAGCTTCCTCAATATTCCCGGCATCCATTTTATATTATGTGAGTATTTGGTATATCAGTGTTCTCAATAGTATTGAATCTACTTAAAAAAAATGTTTTATGGCATACTCCATTGTTGAAAAATGTAATAAGTTATTTTGAAAAGATCAAGACATCTGTACAAAATTAGTATTTACGAAAGTCATAGACAGTTAACAAGAAGATAAACGTATATAAAACTACTCTCATTTTGTAATGTTGGCTGCTCTCTTCAGAGGCGTTTTCTTTTTGAATGTTAATCATTTCTGTTCGTAACCGCGCCAACACATGTTAACCTATAACATAGTAGGGGAGACAGTTGTTAATTGGCAAACCACTTTACTTGTATACGTCAACAAGTTCATGATTAACATTTAACATATGTTAACTGCAACATGTTGGTGCTAAATGTATATCAATGGAGACGCAGCTTACGAAAGCTGAGAAAGATGTATCAGAACTGAGATAAAAATAGGGGGGGGGGAATGGACAATGAAAGAGAATGAATTGCTGGCGAGTCAGAGTAAGAGAAACGTTAAATGTCCTATACAAATTAGACATGTTCTATGTGTGTTTTCCACATTACAACGAAGTCTGTATGACTCGCTATCCATTAAACAATATCGCCTCCCTCCAAAAATTCTCACGCAATAAAACAAACATTTATACACTCTTTATAGCCTATAATATATGCCTTATACATGCAACATGCGAGTTACATATTCGTGCTCTAACATCTATGAAACAACTGAACCATATAAAGTTCTATGGTAATTGACTAACCTTTCTTCACGTTTTTCGCTGCACAGGGATTTGAAGCTGCCTTGTAATATACCTAGTAAAAAGTGACTTTGGGTACATGAGGTTCTGTCCTTGTAACCGTGTCGGCATATATGAGGCGCGTCCATAAATTAAGTTTCCATGGGGCCGTTTACAGAAACAATACACAATTTCATGGAAATATTTATTGCAACAGATACAGCAAATATTGAGCTATTTTTAAACATATTCAACACCTGAATTGAGACATTTGTCATACCGTTGGACCAACTTTGCAACAAATGTGTCGTAGAAGTTTGCAGTCAGGGATCTGAACCACTGTGTGACAACAACCTCCATTTATCTGTCATTCTCTATCATTTCGTGAGGTGGGAAAAAAAAAAAAAAAAAAAAAAATCACTTGGAGCGAAGTCCGGGCTTTAGGGTGAATGTTTATACACCTCCCAGCCGAACTTTTGCAGGAGACCTGCTGGGAAGTGTTTAAATATCTACCCTACAGCCTGCACCTCGCTCCCAGTGATTTTCATCGTTTCCTACCCCTTGGGATATGATAGAGAATGATGACAGAGAAATGGAGGTGATTGTCACACAGTGGTTCAAATCCCTGGCGGCAGACTTCTACAACACATGTGTTCAAGTTGGCCCCAGGGTATTTCAAATGTCTCAATTCCGGTGGCGAATATGTTGAAAAATAACTGAACACTTGCTGTATCTGTTGCAATAAAAATTTCCTTGAAATTGTTTCTGTAAACTTCCCCTGGGAAACGTACCTTGTGACGGCCCTCGTATTCACTTCCACAGAACACAAATGGGCTTGCTAATTAGAAAATTATGACCAGGTGCTCGGCTTAATGCATGGAAAGCAAGCTTAGATTAATTTTGCATATAGAAATGGCACCATCCTCGCTACACCATGCCTAACATATCGTTAATGAAAAATTTAAAGTAAGAGACTGACAAGTCCTAATGTAACAGGGAGATTCTTTAAAAGAAGGTAATGATAGACTATTATAATAATTTTCTATGTCTTAAGTTTGGCAAAACCAGTTTCTTCCTTGTTTCCGAATTAGCTCCCAGAAGAAAACATGTCATCCGGATTGACTCCCAAATATATTTTTCTGGATTTTCTAAAAAAAAAAGCCACAATAATGTAGAAATTGGCCCTTTGTACATATGCTTCATGTTTATATTCATTATATGCTAGGGACTTGCACATAAAATTTCGAATTCTACCTAAAGTTATTCCACTAAAATTTTAATGATAGGTTTTAATTTTGCTCATCTAAAAATTATTAATTTTAACAGAGTTTAAATTCATATTTAAAATTACAATTTTAACAGACTATATCACACAGCACAAAACATACAAACAAATGCATTCTAAAATGTCAACAGATGAACTAGAAGACGTGATTTTATACGAATGCAGTAAAAATGGTGTACAAATGAAGTCTATGAATGAAGTATCTAAACAGAATTTCAAACGTGATCGACAAATGTACAGTCTTTCTAAAACCTGGAATGAAACCTCGAGCCGATTCGGGTGTAGCAAGAAGTAAAACAAAGTAAATTTTGGAAGCTATTTCGGAAACTGAGAGCAGATTAGGATTTAGCCATGTGATGAAATATCTATTATAAAAGAATTGAACAATTTAAACTGGCCTGCAATTTTAATTTATTACAGTCGTAACCCACTGGATATTTAATGTTGCAGGTCTATAAACATACGAGGCACGTCAATATGAAGTACATCTCCCTGGAACCGTTTACAGAAACAAAACACAATTTCAACGAAATATTTATTGCAACTGACACAGCCAGTGTTCAGCTATTTTTCAACATATTTGCCATCGGAATTGAATGACACATTTTTCATTTCCTGGGACCAACGTTTGAATACCTGTGTCGGAGAAGTCTACTGCCTGGGATTTGAACCATCGTGTGGCAACCATGTCCGCCTCTTTGTCATTCTCTGTCATTTCTTGAGGTGTAGGAAGAGATGGAAATAACTGGGAGCGAGGATCCGGGCTGTAGGGTGAATGTTTAAACACCTCCTAGCAAGTCTCCTGCAGAAGTTCCGCTGCGAAGTGTTTAAACATTCACCCTACAGCCCTGACTTCGCTCCCAGAGATTTCCATCTTTTCCTACACCTCACGAAATGACAAAGAATGACAGAGAGGTGAAGGTAATTGTCTCACGGTGGTTCAAATCCCAGGAGGCACACTTTTACGACAGAGGTATTCAAAAGTTGGTGCCACGGTAAGACAAATGTTTCAATTCCAGTGGCGAATATGTTGATAAATAGCTGAACTTAGGCTGTGTCTGTTGCAATAAATATTTCCTTCAAGTTGTGTTTTGTTTCTGTAAACGGCCCCAGGACGCGCCTCGTATCTTAACTGTCATGAGAATAAGAGCCACATTTTTATTTCTCTTCAACGGAATTATCTGGATTTTCAAAATAACAAGCATTAGACTTTCTTTGGAAATCAAATTCGAAGAGTCCAAGAAATATATGTTTTTATTTTACTACATCTTTACAAACTCCATTCTCACGTAAAAAGATCTTTTCAGACATTCTGTCTGAGCAATAGAATGTTAAAGTTACATGAATCACATTCCAATAAGAGTATGTACAAAATATTATAGGCTATATTATGCCATCGAAGTAATGGAAAATAAATATAAGAAAAAATACAATAATACAGTAAATTACATTGAGTTATCCCACTACATAATCATACATTTGTGATTTTTTATTTTAATATGAGCGTACAATTTTCCCCCATACTCTACACTGTATCAAATTGTACAATTTTACATTTCACATTTGTGTACAAAAACATGATTAAAAACAATACAGCAGTCTGCAAAAGAAATCGGGGTACATATACAAGAATGTGAGCATTATAAAATGAGTATTATAGTCATATTAATACGAGGAACATTCTGATAGCTGCATGATTAGGTGGGGCTGCGATGAGACATAACTGAGAAGTGAGAGACATGTAGAAATTTCTTAATGTTAAGAGGGGACATACAGCTTTCGGTGAAATTCATAATTTCACAATTTTTTTCCTCTCCAATGAATTGCTATACAATCTTGTAATCTGACATACTCTTTATTGACTACTCCTACAATTACATACTATTTTCAAAATTAATCAAACTATTATAGTTACGGGTAGTTATCGTTTCAAAATGGCAGCCACGTTTCATGAACTGAAATGCCGTTTCCTTAATAACTTCCACAAATATCAATAATTCCGGGTCATTGTTTTTCTGTGTATTTGTTAATATCATATGAATAACACTATCTACAATATTTCATTTAATATTAATAGTTTATTTAAATATAAGTTATACATATATATATGAAAAAGAAAATTAAAAAATGATTTTTTTAAGAATACTTATACTGTAGATATTCTAAAGATTATAGATGATGTTGTTCATATGATGTTTGCAAATAGAAAAAGAATCACTAAAAATATTGCCATTTGTGGAAATTATCACGGAAACGGCATTTTGAGCACGAAACGTGGCTGACATTTTGTATCGATAATTACTCATAACTGTTACAGTTTTATTAATTTTGAAAATAGTATGCAATTGTAGAAGTAGTCAATAAAGAGTATGTCAGATTGAAAGGTTGTAGAGCAAATCATTGCTGAGGAAAACAATAATGAAATTCACCTGTTTCTCACCTATGAATTTCACCTAACGCTGTATGTCCCCCCTTAAGCCAATACATTTTTTTACGGTACTTGAGAAAGTTGTGTTATTATGTGATTTTTAAAAATAGTCTTATTTCTAGCAGCAGCATTCTAAAAGGTGAAACTTCACAATAAAAATTATTATTTGAACCTTTTGGAAAAAAATAGATATTTGTCTTATTTCTATTTCTTTTAGGCCTACTGTGATTGATGTCACAGCATTGAAAATATGTCGAGAATATACAATTATTTCTTGTTTACTTCCTAATCTTTGAAAGCACATATATGTTTAAGGGGAAGGGGCCTATAGGACCAGAAAAAAATTGAATTTTCTCTTATAAAATTTTTAATAACAGGAGGCTGATCAGCAGATCGGTTGACTATTGAAAATAGACATGCAGATGGAAAATTAAGTCGCGGTTGAATTTCTTCCTCCAATAATGGTGAAGTAAAATTTCTGCATTTTCAGTTTTGAAGGTGAAATAACTTAGACATAAATTGCGTGTAGCATATAGAGAACGTTAATCTTTTCAGAGCTAAATGTATCTAATCATATAAGCAATGATGGAGTGAACTCATCAGTGGGTTCTTAGTTTAAATGCGATGAGGAAAATGTTAGTAAAATAAAATGTTTCCCTGAAGTAAATCATAACACATAATATAAAAATCTTTACTTTTTGAACCAAGCTTTGATTTTTAATCTTAATTTATCTGCTTTTATATAACTTTTGAAGCGACGAATTTATACGTTAGTAGCAGTGAAAAGGTTAAGATGTTCTAGTGAGCAATTCTACTGGACTTTATTTTAATGTACATTACGAACTAGCAATATAAATCGTTAAGTACATGTGATATGGAAACCTAAAAGGGACCAACTGTAGCATTTTCGTGACATTCTTATAAAGCATAAAATTCCTAACAATTTTGTATTAAAACCATATAAATACCTTAAAATATAGCGGAGTTATAACTATTTTAATATTACCTATGGAAAAGTAGTATTTCGAGAAGAAAAAGAGGTTGAAGTTTGTCGACTTATCAGCTTGATCGCTCAGTCAACTGTTAACCTGAAATGTCACTGTCTGAATACACTAAAATAAGTAGTAAATATAAAATTGATAAAGAATGTCAAGGGCTGATTTAGGACTTTTAAACAAGTCTTAACTCTAATAAAAAGTAGAGAATCATTTTAAAAGTAATTTATCCCAATACTTCGCACACTGAGAATAATAGGGCCACATCTCAAAATTAATTCATTTTGGGTTTTTTTGCTGTTTTCTAATGATCTATATAAGATTTATTTGGTGCAAGATGACCATACCTGTATTTCAGTTAATTTCCGTCAGTGAGCACTTACGTCCTTACAAAATCCTACCCGTTTTCTTCAGAATACACAACATTAACATGGTCTCCTGTAAAATTTAGTTTTTCTTAGTTGTGGCTGTATTATTCTCAGTGTGCGACTTGATGTTTTGACTTTGGCCACAATTTCATACGGTACTTCTATGGGTATCATTCGGGTTCTCCGTTCAAGTTATGCTCAACTAACCTCTTTGTAGCTTATTTGGCAGTTATCAAAAGGTTCCTCTTTATCAGAACAGTGTGCGAATCAAACTTGTTATTCAGGGGGAGGAGTTGTTTACCAACGTAATTTCGCAAGTTGACAGTTGAAAAGTAAACAACTTTTTTTCAGATACCTTAATGCAAGGCCGTGGGAAATACTGGAATTTATTTAAATGAATAACATAGCTTAAGAAAAGACATTTATAATTAAAAACGCAACGAGAAACAAATTAAGATATTTTAGCTAGTACAACCTAATAACAACATAAACACAATTATAAAGATAAAAGTACATAAAGTACTATAATGGCCTAATTTATAGGTTTAGGCTACGTATTGTTCAATGAAATGTTCACGTATTTTATATTTTAAGTAAATGTAGTTTTTATAATTATTGGAGGCAATATTTCTACAGATACGTTAACGAAAAATATGGGAAACCAGCAATTTATTCCGACTAATGATTTAGCTTATTACTTAAGAAGAATATTTTATGAAATTGGTATTATTATTTTTGTTCGACTGTAATATAATGAACAGGTTCTTAACATAAGAAGATTATAATAGCCATTAGCATTATTATAGGTATTATTTACATCATAATTTCAATTTAACGTTACCACTGCGGCGTAGCGCAAATAATAAAACTCTTCGTAAAAGGGCAGAGAGAGAGAGAGAGAGAGAGAGAGAGAGGGGGGATGGAGAGAGGAAGAAAGAAAAAGAGGGAGAAGAAGAAAGAAAAGGAGGAAGAGGAGAGAAATACAGAAAGAAAGAGAGAAATACATTTCCTTTATCGTAGTGTTTATAATAACTTATTTAACCCTGGGAGCTATTTACGGTAATATAATCTGGCGGGCCCCGCTTAGTGTATTCCATTTTATGCACATATATGTGCTCTGTCATAATATGCTACTTTTCTATTAAAATTCAATTGTTTAAAACTCTTCAACTGAATGGTAGTGTTACCTTTCTTAGTTTTGAATTTATACTAGAATTTGGAATCGTTAATAATTAAATATTCTTATTAAATAGGAATTGAAGAGCAATATTATAGACTAATGAAGGAAAACTCCTAGCCGCACATATAGACACAATATTATACAATGCTTGGTATTAAATAATAGTAACTTCTAAGAATAGTAACAAAATAAGTTACTGGAGAACTCTACAAAGAAAAACATCTCTCAGGTAACACCATACCACCTTAAAAGGAAAGAATGAATCAACAGGTGCCACGGCTAATAACTATTTAATAAAGTATTAATAAATCATGCCAATTCTTAAGTGAAATACATTATTTAAACAAAACTGTAAAATGATATATATATATATATATATATATATATATATATGTGTGATTTTTGGCCAATAAACTGGCTAATGAATGAATGAATGAATGAATGAATGAATATGCCTTATTTGTCCCGTGAAGGGCTATGGCCTCCTGTTAAGGGGTAAGCTCGATTAGATAACACATATGGAGGGCTAGTCCATATGGTAGATACTGGCTAATAGGAACATATTTTTGAAGAATTTCGAAGTATAATATCGATCCATGTGGTAATAGGTCTATGCATTAGTCTATATGGAGTCCGTTTAAAAACAAAATTCACGCAACTTTGGTTCAATAGGCCTAGTGATTTAATATGGGAAGAAATCGCCATCAGCGATTCCAAAGTCCTAATTTTAGCTTATTGGGACATTTCTTGAGCTTTCGAAATCACACACTGTCCTTATCGATGTTAATACGTACCTTTAAATTCTTAAAAGTGTTATTCATGATCATAAGAGCAGACAGAAATATTTTTTTCTTTCACCTTCAAAGCTTGAGGATAAATCAAAGCAGCGGTCATTCTTTATTGCAATATTTATATAATTTCAAACAGATTTAAATATTTGAAATTTTCAATTTACCCATAAAGTGATATTTCTCCAGGTAGAAGAGTTAATGCATTAATTTTAAATAAATATAGTCTCACGACAAATGAAGGTTACTCTTCAACATGGACTCAGATCACAAAGAAGTTTCTAATGGTATAGACAACCGTTCACAATACATTGATAAGATCAGAGGATAAGAACTTATGCTTTCTATACGAGGTTCTAGATCATAGTTTTCATGGTATTATAATGGTATACTTTCACGGTAATTACTAGAGACCGGATTTTAAAGGGAAAATTTTCACCCAAAAAAGGACGAAAAAAGGGAAAATTATTGCCAAAAAAAAAAGGTGAAAAAAGGGATATAAAAGTAAGAGAGTGTAAAAATTCAACAGAGAGATACATGTTTGTTTTATGTAAAGCCTTTGCTTGCTATACAGCTGCTGATTCTGTAACATCTAATGACTGAATACATTTTTTGATCTTGTTGAAATTCTCACAGAGGAAAATAGCACACGAAATCCATGTTCCCCACCTTCTTATAATGGGAAACTTAGGCAATGGCAAGCCTGTGATTTCCCTATTCTTCTGCTGGGAGGAATTATTTTTTCATTGGTGAATCAGTGAAAACAATTTTTAATGTTTTCACATTACCAAATACTGGGTAATTTACGAATTTTTCAAAATAAATTAGCAAAAAAGGTGCTGGAAAGGGAAAGTTCCTAAAAAAAGGGAAACGAGCCTAAAAAAAGGGGGAAAAAGGGACGTTAAAACCAGGTCATTTGCAGTTGAAACTTACTCAGTAATGTCCTGTTCAATTTTATCACGTTTTGTGATGAAATATAAAAAAAAGGAATTCCCTTTAAAATCCGGTTTCTAGTAATTACCTCATGGCCCTTACTATGAATGTAGTATTCTAAGCAGAGCTTATTAGGATAATGTTTAAGAACATTTTTATGTACTGTTAGCCTTTCACAATTTTGTAGCTTGCAAAGAATTGTTATTAACTACAACTAATGAATTATTTATCATAATTTAACCTATAAGATAAATTCCCAGAACTCATTTGAATATTAGGGACCAACATCACAGTTATTGCCCGTTTCAATGTAAAATCTTCTATTATCGTCCTCACTTATTGTATCTGATAAAAAAAAAGATTTGATTCAGATAAATTACTTTGATTCAATGGTGATGTTTTTATAATACCATAACCCGTGCGCAATGTTGAAAAAAATGCAACACTAGGCATATATGGGTTAAGTGTAAAGCAATAATCAAATGCTCAACGTGCAATGTAAAGTACCACCTTAATAATAAATTAAAACAAAAGCTTTTCGACTACACCTAAAAATTTTATTCGTTTGGGAATGTCGCGTATATTATCGTATGACAGCACATATCTGTTAAGAAAATTAGGAAAATTAGATGTAAATACGAGAGTGGATCGAAAAGTAACTCACAATTTTTTTTACCAAAAAGTTTAATAGGTACAATTAGAAACAAATGCACACATGAAGGGACTTTTTGTCTATTTTGCTATATAGTCGCCAAGCTTCTCAACACATTTCTCCCATCGTGATACCAGTTTCAAAATACCCTGTTTATAGAGGTCCCTTCGGTTGGAGTATAGCCATCTGCGTACAGCTGTTTTCACTTCTGCATCTGACGCAAAACGTTTACCGGCCAGGAATTTCTTCATGGGACCAAACAAATGAAAGATTATCACGGCCATCTTCGAAGAATGCCCACCATCTGTAGACGTTGCTACGCTCCATACAGTCGATCGCATACACCCCAAGCATGTCCCTGTGAATTTCACTCGGGTTATGCCCTTTAGCCCATAAAAATCGCACTACACCTCGCTGAAGAAATTCCTGGCCGGTAAACGCTTTGAATCAGATGCAGAAGTGAAAACAGCAATCCAACCGAATGGACTTCTATGAACAGAGTATTTTGAAACTGGTATCGCGATGGGAGAAATGTGTTGAGAAACTTGGCGACTATATAGAAAAATGTACAAAAGATGTCCCTTCATGTGTGCATTTGTTTGTAATTATGTCCATAGGCGTAACCAGGCCGACCATATGGGGGGGCTATAACATCCGCGGGGTCTGGGGGTATGGAATACCCCCCAGGGAGAGGGGGGTCCAGAGGTCCTCCCCCGGAAAATTAAAAAAATTAAGATGCAAAATAACGAGTTTTAAGCTTCCGGGGGTCCCCCCCCCGGAAAATTTTAAAAATTAAGAAGGCAAAATAACGAGTCTTAAGCTTCCGGGGGTCCTCCCCCGGAAAATTTTAAAAATTAAGACGCAAAATAACGAGTTTTAAGCTTCCCACGCTTTATACTTGTATTAAGTAATTTATGGGCAGACTTAAAAAAATTGTACAATTTTCATTTTTTTAATCAATGGGGGGGGGGGGGGTTCAAACCCCCAAACCCCCCCCCTCGGTACGCCTATGATTATGTCTATTAAACTTTTTGTCAAAAAAATTATTGTGCGTTACTTTTCGATCCACCCTCGTATTTCTCTTTTGTGGCATGTTTGATGTTGAGTATGTACAAGTTGGTACAACGATACAACACTGATGAGATGTCAATTATAAATGTGACATTAAGAAACATGGCTTACGTATCTTATGGATCATTTACACAATTATACAATGCTAACATGCTAAATACCCTGTTATTTTATCACCTTCTGCGTGGAATATTCATTTTTGTTCGACCATATTATAATACGCTTTTTACATGTGTCGTAACTGTGTTATAATTATACTCATTTCGAAACATATTTTAATTATAACACAGGTATGGTATCGATTATTGCGAGGCGCGTCCATAAAAAAGTTTCCCTGAGGCCGCTTACAGAAACAAAACACAATTTCGTGGACACGTATATACCAAGGGCCTACAGAAAGTATTAATGTATTATTCAACACATTCGCCACCGGAATTGAAACATCTGTCATACCGTGGAATTAACTTTTGATTACCTGTGTTGTTCAAGTCTGCCGCCAGGGATTTGAACCATTGTGTGACAAACATCTCCTCTCTGTCATTCTCTGTCATTCCATGTCATTTCTTGATGTGTAGGAAAATATGGAAGTCACTGGGAGCAAGGTCCGGGCTATAGGGTGGAAGTTTAAACACTTCCTAGCAAATCGCCTGCAGAATTTCGGCTGGGAGGTGTTTAGTCATCCACTCTAAAGCCCGAACCTCGCTCCCAGTGATTTCCATCTTATCCTACACCTCACGAAAAGACAAAGAATGAAGAGAATGGCATAGAGGCGAAGGTGGTTGTCACACAGTGGTTCAAATCCCTGGCGGCAGACTTCTACGATACAGGTATTCAAAAGTTGATACCACGGTATGACAAATGTTTCAATTCCGGTGGCGAATATGTTGAAAAATAGCTGAACACTTCCTGTGCCTGTTGCAATAAATATTTCCTTGAAATTTTGTTTTGTTTCTGTAAACGGCACCAGGGAAACTTACTTTATGGACGCGCCTCGTATTATCGAACATTGAGCGAGCTTGAAACCTTGAATGCAGGAATGAAACTGCGAAATAAGCAGCCTGTATTTAAAATAAAATCAATTCTGTTCGTGATGACATTAATATTACACTAAATTGAGTTCAATTCGTCTTCTAAAAGATTCGTTCTTTTCAAGAAAACGGCCAAGAACTAGACTTGATTGTACGCCATCAGCTGCCATCTCTCGCAGAAGACAACTACGCGAATTTGCTATCAGCCGACTACGCGATCAGCCGAATTCTTTTTTTTTTATGAAACTAAAATCTCAAACGTTTAGTACTATGGTCGAACAAAAATAGTCGTGTGGAACTTTCCTATAATGATAATTACTTATTAAGATACTCGTATGATTATTATGAAACGAGCAGAGTTAGTTTCCTAAACATACTTATATCTTGATGAATGCCATTATAGGTTCGTTGGATAATGTACTATTTTTACATCATGCCATATCTCATTTGGGTAACAAATTAATAACACTGTACAACATGCAAAATGTCCTTTAGATGAAAATATGTTTCTTGTATATTTTTCGCTGAAAATAACGAAACTGTAATTATTTTTTCTTTACCACGCACCATTTTTCAAAATATCCACATTTTTGCTTTTTTATGTAATTATGAGAGGTGTGCCTCCTACAAAAACGGTAGGCCTACATGATGGACCATTTTGGTTTAGATATATGAATCAAGAACCTTTAGTTTATACAGAATCAAATTGTTTCATACAAAGGACATAAAAAAGTTAAAATTTGTTGTACAGTGTAATTGAAACTTGTCGTTAATTATATCTCACGTATTTTAGACAGTATGTCTAACAAATAAAGTATACAGGTTCTTATGACAGCTAGCTATTGTGTTTTGATTTGAACATACGACCGGCGTATAGCAAGTACAAACGGAAAGGAGCTAAAATAAATAACTGATATAAAATGGATTTAACTTCTTAGGGGTTTGATATCAGAATTACTGATCAATTGGAATATGTATATTTTTCCTGCCCTAGGTGCGGAAAAATAAATTAATACCTTATCGGAATATCGAGCATTGGGGAGTTGTAGGCCTCACTCTGCCGGAAGAAGTAGGGAGGCATGTCTGTAGACTTGTGGCTGGATGAACACAATTGGCATGGGCTATGTATATTTATTCGAAAAGATAGATAAGTTAGAGAAATCCCCTGTCTAGGGAAGCAGGGAATTTTGTTTGTCTTTTTAGTTATATACTTTATATATAGAATTTTTAGTGGCTTCGCCCATGATAATTAATTAGAAGATCATTAATTAAAAGCAAAAGAATTAAAACAATATATTTATTAACACTTGCATGCGAAACATTCATAGGCCTAAACTAAATGACATAATTATAATGAAACAGCTAAAAATCAGGTTCTGGAACGTATTCCACGATTAGAAAGCACAGTTTGGGAAAAATAAAATCAAATTCGAGTTCTCTGGCCCAGAAAACCCCTGCATAGTGAGCTTTGTCCAAATCGTACTATGTTTGCCCATGTAGGCCTATAATCATTATCCCTCTTCCGCTTAGGTTGTAAATTTCAGATGTCTGCGTGCCTTGACATTATAAACAAATGCATTGACCAGGGTGGGCTTACAAATCAAGCGATCGCGATGCTTTTATTTCCAAGGTATGACAAAAATAGGCAAAGCCACCTGAAATTGATTTGACAATTGAAATGTATTACCGAAAACTGATGCTCCGATAGCGCAAAAAAAAATCATGTTTTCTTCCACATTTTCACTCATAACTCGCGAACGAAAAGCGAAAATTAAAAATCCGGCTTCGAGGTGCATTCGGTCACTCTTCAGTCCATCTATGTTTAAAATTTCAGATTTCTGCGTAAAGTAGATTTCGCCGGTCATCGCGCACAGACAGGCAGCCAGATAGACAAACAGACAGACAAACAGACAAAACTTCCTCTTATTATTGCAGATATTAATTTTTAATTCTTATTAGAATATTTGTTCTTGGTACAACTGATTATTAAGTCTTTGAAAAGACAGTGTAATGCAATTACAGATCTCTTAAGGAATTAATAAATTATAGTTGCCGTTATGGAAGTTAGTTTAATATTCTTTCAAACATAAATGTTGTCATGTAAAAAAATCTTTATAGGAATTGTAAAATAGTATGTTATATTTAAAATAAAATTCCATTCCGCAGGATATTTTCAAAAACAAGATACTTATGAGATTTCTAAGCCTATTCGCGGTCTGCAGGTTAAGAGCTGGAATGCATAAAATGGTAGTAGATACTTTTACTACCTACTAAAATTTGTATGTATAAAAACCTTAGGGAAAGCTATTCCTCTTAGCAGAAAATAGATAGTGGTGGCCATGATTAGATTTGCCTTGGAGCCTTAGAATAAACTATGAAATGTATGCATCAAGTGTAGTAGGCCTATAGAACTCTACTTTGTAGAGGGCATCGTTCGTGGCTTCGATTGCTTAGTGAATGATTGGCGGTAATTTGCATGGCTTCGTTTTTACAAATAAGATATAAAGAAGGTATAAAGAGAGAAGAGCGCCATCAGTTACAGAAAATAGATGAAAAATAATGAAAATTATGGTTAATGTTTTCTCGTCACAATCATAATCATGCTCAGCATTCGGTTAGTAGCCAATAGTAACAAAAATACCCGAAGAGCATAATATCTATTATTATCGGAAAGTAAAACCTACGATATGCTAGCATTCCCTTCGTAGCAGAAGAATTGTGTTTATGAAAATGATATGAAGTTTATGCTTTTATTTTTACCTTTTCCTATAGTTAAAGTAAAAGCATTGACTACGATTTTATGCATACCACCCAAGGTGTTAAAAAAAGGACTAACCTGCAAAAAGCAGGTCGTTTGGTCACCCTATTTTAACCAAGCCATTTAGAATTTTAGACGGAAGGAGAGCTGTATGTGTAGGTACCTAGGACATGCATGACGATATTTTCTTTTGTTACGACTTTATCTTCTGCATATGCATTAATGCACTGTGTCGCATAGACTTTATGAGTTGCATCAGTCCGCTACAAAATGTAATATCGCCTTTTCACAGGAAAACACGACCTTAGTGAATAGCTAAAACCATCTGACAGGTATTTCCGTAAAGCCAGTTTAGGGACTACATCTACAGTATTGACATACATTCTCCCAGAAAATCACGGTAAAACGTGTCCTAGCTTTTAAGACAATTTTAAATGATTTACTTCACCTGTACAGTCTTCTTAAACTGCCCACGACAACATTTCTTATACAAGAAACGTGTAACCGAAGCATGATTCTCTTACAAGCAACTCTGATGTTCCTATGATTTAACAGTTACAGAGTGTTTATGAATAACACCGAAATATTTTACCTGTGTATAGAGGGGACATAGACAAGCAACTTTTATTAGGGGATTTTCGCTCTATGGTGTAAATTGTCTATGCTACAGGGCATTAAAATAATTAAGATTTGGTGTTCATAAGTAAAAAATAAAGCTAAATAGGGTTAAAATTTTCATTAAATTGACTAAGCCTTCTAAGTGATCGGCGAAAACCTTAGACCTATTCTTAATCATTCATCAAATTGCTATATCGTAATTTAGAGTTTTCATAATCTGCAAAATTTACAGACTAATCACATGACTGGCCGCCACTGCATTAGTTTTTTATTCATAACCCCAGTGTTAACAACGAAATTCCTTTGTTTTGCATATTTTTTCAAATGTTAGAAGTCAGAGGCCTGGGAGATTTTATGCTGTATCGGGAAAAATTGAATCCATAGAGCAAAAGTCTCCTAATGAAAGTTGCTTTCTAAATCCTCTCTAAAGCCAGGTAAAATATTTCGGTGTTATTAAAAAACACCCTGTACAGGAAAAACTCGGTTAATGGTAAAATTATAATTTTCACAGCCCGTCCAACGGGTTTATCATATCATATTTTAAAAGTAACTCACGTCTAAAATGGAAACTTATTTTCAAATCCGATAGTTCGAAGTAACTTAAAGTACGAGGGTCATTTCAAAAGTTCTGCACACTGTAAGATAGAATGGAAGAAAATAATTTATTTTGCAAAATACCTTTACAGGCCTTCAGTATAATCTTCATTCTTGCTTATGACAGCTTCCCAATGTTTTGGAATTTTTTTTATTCTGGACAGGGCACCTTCGTTGTTGAGCTGTCTGATTACTCAGGTCGCCTCACTGGAAGCTTCATCAATTGTAACAAAACGTTTTCCAAGTCTATGGATGGGAAATACTTCCCCACCCATCATACAGTCCTGATTTGAGCCCACCAGACTTGAATTGTTTCCCAAATTGAAGGAACCACTCCGTGGAAAACGTTTTGTTACAATTGATGAAGCTTCCAGTGAGGCGACCTGAGTAATCAGACAGCTCGACAACGAAGGTGCCCTATCCAGAATAAAAAAAATTGCCAAAACGTTGGGAAGCTGTCATAAGCAAGAATGAAGATTATATTGAAGGCCTGTAAATGTATTTTGTAAAATACATAATTTTCTTTAATTTTATCTTACAGTGTGCAGAACTTTTGAAATGACCCTCGTATTCTGTGTTTTTAAAATTCTGTTTATGTAACGTTCTCGAAAACAGTAGATATCAGTTGGCATGTGCAAGAACGGAAGGTATGTGAGTCAACATAGCCCATGCTTACTCTAGCGGGGAATTTAAATGTGTTATCCTATATTATATTAAGAAAATTCCTTTGCTATCTTATGACGCATACTGCTCGTCCACAGTTAACTTGACACGCAAAATAACTTGAAACGAAAAAAAAAAAGAGCGGTTACTACATACCTTTATAAAAAATATCATTTCCTTCCTTCGTCAGACATATTTTAAAAATAAAATAGTGACAGTGATATTGTAAAATTAGGAGATAAATGCATTCAATATTAAGATAACGTGAATTTATTAGAAGCAATAATACTTTTAAAAAGTAATCTGGTAACGTTATGAATTGAAGACTTGGGGTTTTTTACATTTAAAATTTTATTTTTATAATTCAGCTGTGTTTATACTCCTTTTAGCTGCGAGGCGATATCAGGAGATCTGTGTCCATACAGCAGGGTAGGCCATGGAACTATTCATTGTCAATTGTTTCTATTATTGGTGTATTCTTATAGAGTAAATTTGAACTGATATTCATTTAATGGATATGATGCAACATTAAATGGTGAGGATTATTCATGGTATGTAGATAACCAATTCGGCATTTGCCTTTACGACTGGGGAAACCATGAAAAAACCCATGTCAAATTGGCCGGCCGTAGGATTTTATTCTTTATTTATTTTATTTTTTAATGATGGAGGTCCTATTTTTCCAATTTTTAGATTTTAACACCATCTGTTAAAGCAACTCGAAGTTTTTTGTAGCCTATACAATTTTAAGGGGGGTACGCCGTAGCGTAGTGGTTGAGGCGCTTCGCCACAAACCGGAAGGTCGCGGGTTCGATCCCCGATGAGGTCGTTGGCGTTTTTCAACCGGGCTAATCCTTCTGGTGGCGCTATGGGCCTGGGGTCGACTCAGCCTCCAACAAAAATGAGTACCAGGAGCAATCCTGGGGATAAAGGCGGCCGGTGCGTAAGGCTGATAACCTTACCACCTTCATGTGCCGAATATCTAAAATCTGGGAGCCTCAACCTCCTGGAACCCTCTGGGCCTCCATGGCCTGTATAGTGAATACTTTAGTTTTACATTTTTATAATAATGCTAACGGTCCTGTAATAATCGCAGTGAACAATACCTGAGAAGAATAGTTAAGTTAGTTGATATGAGTATATAAAGGGTGGCTGCCCATTCTATTTATCCGTTTTTAGAAGTGAAATCTAGTGCTTAGGGATGGCGTTTCTCTACTTCCAATAGAACTGAGAAAATATCCATGAGTAAAAAAAAAGGTGAATTATGAAATTTTTAACCGATGCTTCAGATCCTACGATCAGTAATCCTGCATCATTATGTAGAAAAATCAGATATCATAACTATACATTAGCTGATTTGTAACAATTTCATTGTAGTATAAATTGATACCGGCATGTTTTTGTGAGTTAATGTTACAATAGGCCTATTATCAAACAAACTATATTATATAATGTAGAAAATCTTCTCGGGTTTGCAGCCAGGTGAGAAGATTTTCTACATAAGGTTCGCCAGGAAAGCCTTAAATCTTATATTATATAATATTAATATAGATAAATAAAAGTTCAGTTTGTCACATTGGTAAAGTAAAGATTTATCTAGAAGAAATATTCTTCCACTAACTGAACCAATATTGTTATTAAGTGCCAGAATGTAATGAGATTGTGTGGGGAACGGGAAAATGTCTGTCTATGAGTCTGAACGTGCCATAACTCAAACATGCTTTATCGGATTTTCATGAAACTTGGTACACGCATTTATAACAACCACAGAAAGAAGCTTATTGATTTTGGAGCAATCCGGTTGAACGGTACCGGAGTAATGCTCAATTCAGCGGCTATTTTGTGATAGTATATTAGACCGATTTATCAAATGTAAATCAGTTCTCATGGCAACATATTGTTTCTCAGTGTTCATATTACAGCTTTGGAAGTTGAAATACAGTTAGCTTTGACAAATAACACTACCCACATATTCCTTCACATAGGCTATGCTTCACAATTGTAGACCTTTGTCTTCCGTAAGCCCTGCTTAATGAATCAAATGGAGCCTAACTCTGAAATCGATTCTAAAAATAACTTATTTTCTGCATAACATAATTGCAGTTATCACTGATTAAAGAACTGCATTCTGGCACTTAGTTATTCAGTTTACCTGATTTTATTATATTTATAAGTTAATCAGAAAGCTGGAACTCACTGACTGTCTGTACTTTATAAAAATAAAGGGGGGGAGGGAAGAAAAGAAAAACTAAAAAATTTCGTATGTCTCACACTTAATTCGGAAGATATTGAATGACTAACCAGTTAATTACATCCTTATGTAATTAATTAAAAGGTGTGATGTTACTATCATTTTAGAGTAAAAGTGAATGTATAATAGCAACAATAAAGTGACGAATAGGGCCCGGAAGTTTATGAAAAATCATTTATTTAATAATGGTTTCATTTTATATACTGTTGCCTATTTTGTTAGTTTTGCCAAGATGCATCATAATTGCTTGATATTACAATATTTGTGCATATAAGTTATTACTAATATGTCACATTTTAATGGCATATTTATTTGATATTTTTAAACATGCTATATATGCATATTTCTGTCAACGTATTCATATTCTGTAACATTTACAACCTATTTGGCTATGCGAATGTTTTGAGAACTGACTGTACAATAATTGTCCGTAAATAGCCTAATGTTTTCGGAACTGACTGTAATATTCAAGCGACGTTTTACTTCATTATTTTTCAATTTACTAAAATTTCTTGGCTTATTTTTTTAAAAGTTTACAGTTCAATTTATACAACTTTTACAATTTTCTGCAATTTTTAATGTAACGTCAAGTATTAAAATTACTTCATTGTTCCGGAGCATATTTTACAAATTTTAGAGCATATTTTCATGCATATTTCTTCGGATAGAGCATTAACTTCCGAGCCATAGTAATTTCAAAGCCTTATTTATCCCAAAATAAAAATCCATCCTTACACTCTGATACTCTAGATGCAAAATACCATTCTGGTAAAAGTCCCTAAGATCCCTAAGAATAGAATTATAAAAATGCAGGTGATTTCCAATAGTCCAAACATTAAATTTTGTTCCCAAGGATTACACATACAGGGTGTTTTAAGCATAATGGAATGATCCTACATTGACGGCGGTAGAATTAATTGTTGCAGGCTGTCCTTGCGTCAAAACCTCTCTTGACGCCCATGTGACACGCCGCTGTTTGCTGCCGTAGTCCAGACCACTACTGCTAGATGGCACTAGCAGTCTGTGTCAAAGCCGACTGGTTGTTGTCTCATTGTTGTTGGAGAGATGTCGACGCTGCTGCTGTTGCTGCCCCTGGAGTCGGATTGAGGAAGTATTGGGTGTGGGAAGGAAGCAATCACGGACGATAGTCGTGGAACCTGATCCGGGATGTAAGGTGGTTGTCATTGGGTACTCGCTTGCGGTAGAAACGTGGTATTTCTCACGGTTATTGAAATGGCGGGACTGGGGAGATGTGGAAGCTTTACGGTAGAGGCAACGACAATGGAGAAATGTGCGTTTGAATTCGCGACGAAATTTCCCTGTAGGAAAAACAAGCCCTGTAAGAGACTTTATCAGTGATTCAAGAACATTATTAGTTACATCAACATGCTTGGTTTATTAGATAATACTAAGAGAAAAAAACTAAAACATATCCTGAGATTTTCCCTATGTTGAATAGGTGGAATATTAGTTTTGATTTGTTGCCAGGTTAGTTGTTCTATTTGAATACTGATATATATGAATTTTATTTGTGGGAAAAACAGAACAAAGAATAGCAAGATGGCAAATAGAGTTAAGGAATTATGTCTCTGTGACTTTAGTGTGGACTAGGGTGTCCCGGAACAGTCCCGTTATTTGGTAAAATTTTCCGAAAACTTTTTTTGGGGACGCTCGAATACCCCTTTTTGTGATTGCAATTGGCCAGTATATTCCACGCTTAATTAATGAAAATTGCAACAGTGAAGGCCTTGTTCATTGTCAAAACGCACTTTAATGGGATATCATGTGATGACTATTATAGCAAAGTATCAGAAGAAAATTCACTTCTTGATCAAATATATAAAAACTAAAAGTACAGCCGTTATTTGGTAAAATGTTCCGAAAACTTTATTGGGGACGCTCAAATGCCTCTTTTTGTGATTGCATTTGGCCAGTATATTTCACGCTTAATTAATGAAAATTGCAACAGTGAAGGCCTTGTTCATTGTCAAGACGCACTTTAATGGAGTATCATGTGATTACTATTTCTTGATAAAATATATAAAAATTAAAAGTACAGTGACAATAACGCATCTATTTCTGCGGAATAAGTTCACCAGTACTTCTACATAAGTACTTTAAGTATGTGTCCAGGACCTTGTGCGGCGGTGGGGGTGGGAGATCTTGGGACACCCTCCGTACTCCCCTGATCTCAGTCCGTGCGCCTTTGATCTCATTCCAAAAATGAAGACGCCGCTGAGTGGGAAGCGGTTTGCAAACAGGAAGGACATCCTAACAGCGCATCGACGAGAGGTGGCGCGCATAGACGCATCACACACAGCTGATGGTATTCAGCGCCTTCCTCATCGTTGGCAAAGATGTGTGGACGCCTTGGGGGATTATTTTGAAGGTTGTTAGCTCGTAAGAGTACGAGTATTACGCGTACTGTTTTGTGCATATGTAATACGAATAAAACAATGATCTCTATTTACGCATCTTTCAATGACCCTTACCCATAGCGCCTTGTATCCGGATCCCAATTTAGTACTAGCATTGCGAAGAACATTCCAACGACTTTCAATCGTATATATCCTGATTTTTGTTTCCTGCAGCTTTATTGACTGATAAATAATAATTGCCATGACTTCTGAAATGACCCTCGTACCTGCATCCAGGAAGGAGTTAAGACACTTCTAATTCTGTATCTTGAGTATTTTACTAGCACGATTTAGAATAGATCATGTATTATTTCAGGACATGCTATCTAAACTGATCTTCTTAGCATATTCTAATGAGCCAAGCCATTGTAACCACAGTAAACAATGAGCAGTACATACGCCATTTTTCCATGCCAGCCATATCACCCACTTAAAAAAACAAAATGCATTCCTATCACGTAAAAAAAAGGTACATATCTCATTCCGAATAATTTTACATAATACAAAAAAATTAAACAATAACACTCTAATCAGTAAAACTTCAGGGATAAGTTACATAATCTAGAACACTAGTTGTACAATACAAGCTCTTGATATGGGTAGTAAAAATGCCAGCTTCAATATACAATGTTGAGTTTCACTAAACAAGTGTTCCAGTGTATCAATTGTGATAATAAAGTATGTTACGGGCAGTAGCGACGCGTGTAGCGAACTTTCAGCTAAAATATTGACGTTTGTTAATTGAGACAATAAAATCCCACGCCAGCACCTGTCAGTGGTGGCTTTTTTTAAATTAAGGGCACCGTCGATATTGATATGACAATTTACGATACACAATCATAGTAGAAAAAAGTCCAATAGATCTACCTGAACCGTGAATCTGTACGCCAAAATCAGAAGTTGGTTGGTTGGTATATGGTTATTTAACGACGGGGTATACTGCAACTTAGGTCTGTGACCGTCGTGGGTGTGCCGGAATTTTGTTCCGCTGGAGTTCTTTTACATGCCAGTAAAAACTACTGACATGGGCCTGACAAATTTATGCACATATAAATGCCATCGACCTGGGCTGGGATCGAACCCGCATCCTTGGGCACAGAAAGACAGCGCGATACTAACTGCGCCACCCAAAAATCAGAAATAACAATATCCATTATACTCGTACAAAGTGTAACTGAATAACTTTTCTGAAGGGATACAGGCAGGGCCGTGGAAAGAAAGAAAGGGCCCCAGGGACAAATTTTCCCGGGCCCCCGTCAAATATTAAATTCTCTACCCAACTCGCCCGTTATAATGTAGGCCTATGCAACAAAAAGATTATGTAATGATATTACATAATTATTAAGTGCCAGAAGGGTACCGGTACTTTATGAGATTGTCTGGTAGACAGGACTGTCTGACTGTCTGTCCGTGTGTCTGTAAGCGCGATAACTCAAATACGCTTTATCGGATTTTCATACCATTTATAATGCCCATGAGATGAAGCCTATTGTTTTTGGACCAAATCGGTTAACTGTTGCCGGGCACGAAACGGAAAAATACATTAAAATTTTCTATTCAGAAACAATTTTATCTGTGTGTACCAGTTTTATTTTTGGAAAATTATGATTTAAATGCCGATTTCTGCTTCTACTTTTAAAAAAATAGCAATTTTTCTTCAAGAATAATCCATTTCAGATTAACTGATTAATTCCGTGTCACCATTATACCAAAGCACAATGCAGATAAAATAAACACATAAAACATAACTTAAGCTGTTTATTGAATTAGGCCTATAACAAATTTTATTTTGGAATAAATTTAGAAAGTAAAAAATTAAACCTGGTCGGCCGGGCTCCGGGGCTGCAGCCCCGGCTGCCCCTCCCTCTCATCGGGCCTGGATACAGGATATAAAATTAATCAATTTGTCATATGTAGTACCAGGAGAGATTACGAATTTATCGATAGATTCACGAGTGCGACATACGAGAGAATTTATCTGATGAAACTCTTAATCTCGAGTGGTATTCATTAGGACTTTTTCATAATTAAAATAAACAGATTATATAAATAGCAATTACTTCCTGGCGCGTTGTTTAAAATCAAATGATCATTGTGTCAGCTGCCAGATCACGGTATACTAAATGAATGAACAATCGAATGTGTAATGGCCAATGCTACCAATAGTGGTAATAAGAGAATATTTAATCTCGGATTTCGGTTAAGCTACAATCACAATGAAATAAAGACATTTTTCCAAGAGCATAATTTATTTGTAATTTGACACCATTTGAATGTGCATGGATAAAATTACAATTTTCAAATTTTGAAGTCTTGAAGCAATCGAGAAGGATGACATAACTTAATAATCACTGCACGGTGATACTATTACGAGCTAGTAACGAGCCTCGTGTTTTATCCGATAAAATCGCACCTTTGCAAGCATGTTATTAGATAAAACAATCGTGAGTGGTCGATATCAGAGGCATTTATAAACTTTACTGTCAATAACGCGTTGTATGAAGGGAATAATCTTAATAAAATAACTTCTTCAAATGGCCGTCGCAATTGTATACATTTAGGAATAGTTTAACATCATTTAGGCTACTAATTACCTGCTGTGAAGAAACGGAATTTGATATTAAGCTATTTTTCCCTTAAGGAGGAGTCTTTCGACTTAAGTAGTTTTACTCAAATGAAATATAAGAGGGTGGATCGAAAAGTAACGCACATAATTTTTTTTTTCTTTTACAAAAACTTTAATAGGTACAATTACAAACAAATGCACGTATGAAGGGAGATCTTTTGTCTATTTTTCTATAGAGTCGCCAAGTTTCTCAACACATTTCTCTCATCGTGACTTACCAGTTTCAAAATTCCCTGCTCATAGAAGTCTGTTCGGTTGGAGTATAGCCATCTGCGGACTGCTGTTTTCACTTCTACATCTGACGCAAAGCGTTTACCGGCCAGGAATTTCTTCATGAGACCAAAGAAATGAAATTTATTCACTGAGAAGGGAATCGCCACTGGTGATGAGTCGTGTGCATACCACTACACGCCCGAAACAAAGCAGGCCTCTATGGAGTGGAAACATGCTGCTTCCCCGGCAAAGAAAACATTCAAAGTGCTTGCGACCGTATTCTGGGATATGAATGGTGTTTTATTGGTGGACTTTGCTGAACACGGGACACTATACTCCGGGCTATGCTGCAACCGAACGGACTTCTATGAAGAGGGTATTTTGAAACTGGTATCACGATAGCAGAAATGTGTTGAAATACTTGGCGACTATAGAGAAAAATAGACAAAAGGTGTCCCTTAATGCGTGCATTTGTTTGTAATAAATTGTACCTATTAAACTTTTTGTAAAAATCATTACCGTGCGTTACTTTTCGATCCATCCTCGTTGAAAATTACCTCATCGATTGGGTACGCCGTGGCTTAGAGGTTGAGGCACTCTGCTACAAATCGAAAAGTTCTATTCCCGATGAGGTCGGAGGGATTTTTCCGTTGCCCTGTTCCTTCTGGTGGCACTATGGCCCTGGGGTCGATTCAGCCTCTAACAGAAATGAATACCAGGAGTATTCCGGGAGTAAAAAGCGGTCGGTCGTATGGCTGACAACCTTACCACCTTCCTGTGCTGATGTCTCAATCTGGGAGCCTCAACCTCCCGGAAACCCGTACGGGACTCCATGGCTCATGTAGGGATCACTTTACCTTTTTTACCTCAAAGGAACTGTACTTAGCGCAGTTTCGAAAAAAAACCCTTAATAACTTTTATCCTGAGACAATAGTATGTAATCCGTTACCTGAATCATAGTAATTTTATTTCTCAGGAGTGTGCTAATATTTTTTTGTAAATTACAATTAAGTTTGGTTTATTTGCGAGAAAATTATCATCATTATTAATAATATTATAATTATCATTTTCTCGATTGTATCCCTCGGTGGACAATGTTAACATTTTCACTGCTACTGATGTAAAAATTTATCACTTCAAAAACTGGATAAAAGAAAACTATATATAAGTTTAGTAGAGTAATGTTTCATGTAAGAATATGAGAATTTTTATTCTTCTGGTATGATTGTCAATCATGGAAACAGCTATTCCAATGAAATTTTCCTCACCGATTTCAAGCTAAGAGCCCACTGATGATTTCATTTGATGATTGCTTATATTGTTGTACAAATTCAGACTTGCATAGGTGAAGGCAATACCTTACGACGATTACTTTTGGTTCCAAATTTTGAAAATTCCTATATTTATAATTTTTTTGAGGATGTAATTATTTTGTTAGGCTATTTACTAGAGATGGGAATGTTACTTTTTTTGGAACAGTTACGTTACTGTTACAGTTACACGAAAGTAACTGTTATTTATAACCGTTACCTGTTACTTTTCTTGTATATTACGTAGTTAATCGCCAGATCACTTCCCACTTGTAGGGGAATGCCCTTTATCTCCCCCCCCCATAACGGTTATGGACGTAGCCAAGGCTGGGGCTCTAGGGAGGGACCCCCCGAAATAAAAAACAGTTGTAAAATTTAGCTTTCAATTAGGGATGATAATCGATAGTTAAAATATCGAGGTTAAAATCGGAGATAACCATCGATATTGACGATAATATCGGCCTGAAAACATCGATGTATTTAGACAAAAAACATCGATGTATATTTAAAAAAGGCCATGGTATCAGAAAATTAGGCAAAATTCATAAATAAACCTAAGTATTTCCATGAAAACAATCGATGTAAAAAATCAATCTTTTGGGAAATTAAGCTCATGTAAATAAAATTATATCGTAGAACCAAGGTCGCCTATTAATCTTCTTTTTGTTACAAAAACATCCATGTCGGGGAGAAACATCGATGTAGCAAATACATCAGTTGTTTTCCATCGATGTAAAAAACATCGATTATCGTCATGAAAATAAACTTTTTGGAATGTTCCTGTGGTTTACAGCCTAAAAGATTTAAGTATACCAAATTTCTAGTTTCTAGCTCATCTGGAAGTGGCCAAGCATTCATGTCAGTGAGCGAGCCCTTTTTTCGGGGGTTTTTAGGGCTAAAAATATAAAAACTACTTTTTTGAATTTTCCTGTGGTTTACAGCCTAAAAGTTATATGTGTACCAAATTTAAAGTTTCTAGCTATAATGTCAGTGAGCGAGCCCTTTTTCGGGGGTTATAGTGCTAAAAATTTAAAAAAATACTTTTTTTGGAATTTTCCTATGGTTTACAGCCTAAAAGCTATACGTGTACCAAATTTAAAGTTTCTAGCTCATCTGGAAGTGGGCAAACAGTAATGTCAGTGAGCGAGCCCTTTTTCGGGGGTTATAGGGCTAAACATTTTTAAAAATTACTTTTTTGGAATTTTCCTATGGTTTACAGCCTAAAAGCTACATGTGTACCAAATTTCAAGTTTCTAGCTCTTCTGGAAGTGAGCAAACAGTAATGTCAGTGAGCGAGCCCTTTTTCGGGAGTTTTTAGAGCCAAAAATAAAAAAAAAACACTTTTTGGAATTTTCCTGTGGTTTACAGCCTAATAACTATATGTGTACCAAATTTCAAGTTTCTAGCTCATCTCGAAGTGAGCGAGCCCTTTTTCGGAGGTTTTTAGGGCTAAAAATTAAAAAAATTGCTTTTTGAAATTTTCCTGTGGTTTAGAGCCAAAAAGCTATATGTGTACCAAATTTAAAGTTTCTAGCTCATCTGGAAGTGGGCAAACGTTAATGTGAGTGAGCGAGCCCTTACTCGGGGGTTTTAGGGCTAAAAATTAAAAAAAAAAACTTTTTGGAATTTTCCTGTGGTTTACAGCCTAAAAGCTATATGTGTACCAAATTTCAAGTTTCTAGCTCATCTGGAAGTGGGCAAACATTAATGTCAGTGAGTGAGTCAGTCAGTCAGTCAGCCGTGTGGCTTTATATTATAGGGATTTTATTACTAGTAGTAAAATTATCAATATTATTTCGAATAACTTACTACAGTTATTGAATTCATATTTCATGCTATATACCCACATTCTAAGTTTAAATTATCCAGTAAAGGCAATATCGTATTTTGATAAATTTTTAAGTGGTATGTAAAGCAAGAAATATATATGAGATCAGACAGCATGAATTCTATGCATGAACTCTTTACGCCCATTAATAATTAAGAAAATAACTTTTTTAAATTTATTTATTTTATTATTTTTATTGTTTGTTATTTTTTATTCTTATTTTTTTGTTATTTTTATTTTTTGTTTTTTATTATTTTAAATTTTTAATTTTTTATTATTTTTATTTTTTAAATTATTTTTGTTTTTCAAATATTGGAAGTAACAGATGTAACGAAAGGCGAAAGTCACGGATAAAACACTTGTAACATAAATATTAGAATTAACTGTAACAGGTCAGAGTAACTGGAGCAGGTGGAAATAACAGTAACAGGTCAGAGTAACTGGAGCAGGAGGAAATAACAGTAACGGGTCCGAGTAACTGGAGCAGGCGAGAGTAACAGTAACAGGTCAGAATAACTGGAGCAGGTGGAAATAACAGTAACGGGTCCGTGTAACTGGAGCAGGTGGAAATAACAGTAACGGGTCCGTGTAACTGGAGCAGGTGAAAATAATGTAACGGGTGTAACTCTCGACACGTTACTTTGTTCCAGACCAGTTACATTCGCTCGACACCGACAAATTTCTCAACGCAACTAATAATAACAATAATAATAAGTAAATAAATAAAATAAAAATCAAAACAAAAAATAAAAGTATTAAAAAAACCCTGAGAAAAAGGAGAGCTGCTGAGAAATTTGGAGAAACTATACAGAATTCTTATATATTTATATATCTTTACACGCTAGCGGCAGTAATTTTGAAGATATTTGAACCAAATTTTATTATGTTATTTCTAGGCCCAATAGTTAATGAGCAAAATTGGCCCAAGTGGGGGGGGGGGGTCGTGGGAGGGGGTTGAAATTTTGAAAAAATTATATCTCGGCCCCTATGAAGTATAGAGAGAAACTTTGTTGGAATAAATTAGAGTACTCCCTATGGAGTTCACAGTGACAGTAACGATTCGGGGGTTTTAGGGGTACGAGTAGGGGTGGGGGATGGAAATTCGAAATTTTTGAAACCACGTCTTGTGGGGTATCGTTGAAAAGCTCTTGATGAGTACTCTACAAATCAATACCTAGTTTCTCGATAGCTCTCATATAAGGCGAGATTTGAATGTTTTTAAAAAGTGCTCTTTCCTCTTTTTTTGCAGTTATTATTGGGGGTTTATCATGCCAAGGCTAAAGAAGAAGAGAACTGCGCAGTGACAATAAATTAAACCAAAAGCACTTCGAAATCTACCTCAGCCTGTAGGCCTTCCTAAAGGGATTTTATTTCACTTCACACAAATGCAATTAATAGGAAATGATCAATCTCCGCCATTTCATGCAGATGTCTAAACTTAAATAGATGAATTTTCGCTTCTCATTGAAATGAATGCTCGATGGCGTAGTGGGTAAGATGAAGGGCTAATATGCTAGCGGTCCCGTGTTCGGATCTCCTTGGATCGAACATTTAAAGGATAGGAATAGATAGGTAGGGTAAAGGAGAAAACGGATTGAATAGTAGGAAAGGGTAAAGAAGTGGTGAAAGGGGGGGGAGTAAGAATTTCCAATACTGCTAGTAGTTCCACCATTCACATCTAGATGTCTCGAGTGGGAAGAGCTAAAGGGACGACCTGTTTTTCCCTCGTTTTTTAATAAAAAAATCACGGGGGAGGACCCCCATTTTTTGGATTTCCAAATTATAGCAAACTTTCGTCTGTGTCGGTCCCTCCTTTCAGTATTTTCTGGTTCCGCCTTTGGTTGAGACGAAAATAAGATATCCTAGGAGGAGCTTTGGTAACCGTTACTTTTGATTTTTTGTAACAGGTCGTTACCGTTACATACATGTAACAGTTACAAAGTAACAGTTACAAGAAATATTCCCCATCTCTACTATTTACATTACTTATATTATTTCACATTAAAAAAAATTAAAACTAAACTCCGTGGCGCTACATCCCTGGAGGGACTGCTGCGTCATCTACCACAGGCAGATGGCAAGATTGGGGGCATGTGGTTAGCATGCCGACACCCACGGCCGTTAATGGTGGTTTTCATGACCGGAGCCGCTACTTCTCTATCAAGTAGCTCCTCAATTTGAATCATGAGGCTGAGTGCACCCCTGCCAGACCTCCCTACCTCAGAAAAATCCGGAGGAGGTACCGGGGATCATCCTTTATTGATACAGTATCGGATTTATAATCCCTGACTATACTAATATAAACTAAACCATGACATATAAATGTGAACTTATTCCTCTAACAAATTACAGGAATATAATCAAATAGTGGAAAATATAAAACACTCATCACTCAAGAATGTACATGTAGCATCACAAGAAGTTTATGCTTGTAGAGTCACTTTTGGAGTCCTGTGTTTATTATACAGATTAACATCGTATTCCCAATCTGACGAACAAGGGGATTTTTGTTGGTATTAAGACGGTCGTAAAATTTTATTGTGATTTCTTTTAAAAGAACGTGCAAATACTCAACTTCTAAATCTTCATGAATCTGTGATGTTTTTGTAAACCAGTCAGATCCGTGAATGATTCTTAAGGCCTTGTTTTGGGCAACTTGAAGAGGTCTGAGATGATTTTCTTTGATATAATGGAACCCGGGCCGGCGGATCCGTAGTTAGCGATGCTAACCACAAGACCACGCCGGCGGTCATAGGCCTATTTCATTTAGATGAAATATAGGCTACTGTAGTGAAATAAAAATAAATAATAGAGACAAAATGTAGTTTTTTCATAAAAAGTTATTATTATTATTAGCCACTTCTTTGATTTGGTTTTAATTTTAAAGCAATCTCTACCTAATGTAGGCCTACTTATATGACACTGGCTAAAAAGTAGATAATGAAATTAATTGAATATATGATATTTTCCCGGGCTACTAACCAGGTGGTGAATTGGATTAATTCCGACGTCAACGGTCAATAGGTATTGACCGTTGGCCCTTATTTGGACCGATTCTACTTCTCTAATTTTTCCCTCCTGTTCTTACAGCACCCATCTGTTTCCTGATTGGTTGGTCTTCAACAAATCCTTTCTCCAATCCGGATGTCCCCATTCACAGCAGTCCTATAAATACACGCCATCTAATCCCGGCATTTCATTCTCCTTGATAATGAAGCCTCAGTTTGGTTTCGAAACGTCTGAATTAATCCAATTCACCACCTGGTTAGTAGCCCGGGAAAATATCATATATTACCAGCACCAGGAAAAATTCAAAGCACAGAAATTAATTGAGTTTCATCTTCCCATAACCTTGCCATCTTTATACCTCTTAACACTTAAACTCTGTTCTCTAAGGCAAGAGATAGAATAGAGCGGAGTAATCCTTTAAAAAAAGACCGAAGGCTACCCAGGTGTATCTCTTCTACACGTTTGCAGCTTTGAGAAGGATTAGACGTTTCATACACAGTTCGAGTCGAGGCGCACCTTCTATTACAATGTTAGTCATTTGTACGAATATGTTGAGGTTAACAGGAATTTAATATCGTGGAGTTACTTGTTAAGTGGGTTTATATTTTTAACCATGACATCTGGAGAAAATATTAAGGGAATCAAACAGTGGCAAGCCAATTTTTAACAAGATTTTAATAATTCGATATTGATTAGACAAATTTTTCATAACATTTTGCACAATAATTCTAGATTTTTACCATACGATCTTCGTGATCCGGATTGTCTATGTGAAAAGAATACCTTAAAAGCACAGTCGGTTTGGTCGAATTTTAGTTTTTAATTTTTTGTGCTTTCGGTAGGTTGACAGTAGTGTTTTGTCATTTTGTGTGCTGCAGTCATGTATCCATGGTATGGATAGTTTTTTGTCATTACTTTAACAATTTTTTTTCCTTTAGTCTTTACGCAGCCTCCTGTCACCCTGGCCATGTTTGATAGAGCTCAACCCTGATTCAACCAATCAGAAGCCACCGTAACAAAGCAAACAGCCAATCATAACCCTTCTTATGGAGACCCCCGCAGTCTTTGCCAGTCGTATATGTATGCCATGCTGTTGAAGATGCAATTTACGTGTTACGTGTTACATCGTGTTCGATCGAAATTTTAGTTTTAATTTTGGTTCAAGTTATTTGTTGTGATTTATGGTATAGGTTGCATACAACATACTCTACTGGCGGTGTTGCTAAATTGTAGTGTTGTGAGCGCATTCCTATTTCGGAACCTCAGTGTTGTTTCCGTAAATTTATTTAATGGTCAAATTATTATTTTTCCAGCCCGTGTAATGGGCTAATCATCTAGTAAATTATACAGCTGATATCCCTAAATATGTTGTCTTACGTCTACATCTGGTTAGAGAGTCTACAAAGAAGAAGGATCAGCAATTTTTTTTACTCTGAAATAATGCTTTGACCGCCGGCGTGGTCTTATGGTTAGCGTCGCTGACTACAGATCCGTTGGCTCGGGTTCGATACCCGGTACCTCTTCGGATTTTTCTGAGGTAGGGAGGTCTGGCAGGGGTGCACTCAGCCCCGTGATTCAAATTGAGGAGCTACTTGATAGAGAAGTAGCGGCTCCGGCCATGAAAACCACCATTAACGGGTGTCTGCATACTGACCACATGCCCCCAATCCTGCCATCTGCCTGTGGTAGATGACGCAGCGGACGGGTGGTAGGCCAAGTCCCTCCAGGGATGTAGCTCCACGGAGTTTAGTTATAAATAATGTTTTAAAGTATATAACGATATAAATTAATTTTAGTTTTATTATAGCCTATTGACTTTGTATCATCAGCATACAAGTTTTTAACAAATGACTGAATGCAATTTTTAATCAAATAATGTGAAATGTAATGTAAGGTATATGAACATCTTATTTATATAAGACAATACTTTGTAGAGGGTAGAATGTTGTAAATTGCAATAAATAGTTAACATTTCAACTTATATAGGAGAATTTTAATCAGAATGAAGTTGACAGATTTTTTACCTATTTTAAATAATAGCATAAATAAAGAATCAAAGTTGAGAAAAATATATAACATTGTATTTTATTGCACGTGGTCAAAAACACTTAGCAAACTGGTTTTTAACACTTCGGTATACTCCCAGAAAACGATTCTAAGTGATCATAATAAGAGATCTTCGTGGCTTTACTTTGAACACATATTATCAAATGCGATCTCTTGGTATTTTTAATGAGACTACTGTCAAAATCTGAATAAGATTTTAAAAGTTTCGTTGTATTTGTTGCATAATAATTTAAATACTACTTAGAGTTTCTATGTAGGCTTCCTGTTTATATAAAAATATTCGGTTTACATTCAGTTAAGGTACGTAACTATGTGATGTATTTTTTCTGGATCTGTATATCCACCTGGTAGATAAATTTATGTTATTAAAGTATTTTATCTCTCTCCTGACAGTAAAAGTAAGTAGTTAGTCCAATATAGTAAGTCACTGGCACTGTGGAGCCACAATATCAACAGTTCTTCTCAGGTCCCACCGTTACAAGAGGATAAATCATTTCCTAGTTATAATCACATGCATTAAGCCATGCATAATTCAGCCAGACGTATATTACATTTGCAATTATGTAAGTAATGAATTCCATATCATGCTCAAACAGCCAACTCAGATTTACATTTCTCATAAAACATGCACACATGTCTGTAGATTTCACAAATAAAATTCATGGGCATGTTAGAAATATTGCAGCTTACATTCAACATCTAATTCGATCTAGTAAAAAAAAAAGACTTTCGAGTCTATTAAAGCTATTGCATGAAAGTGCACTGAGTAATGCAGAATGTAATTTTAATACAGTGAGGGGTACACATAAGTTGGTACAACTGTGGGTAAATAGAGTATCAGGAATTACACTTATGCAGAAAATTACTGTAGGCCTATATGAAAATATTTTATTAATAAACTAACTTTCATCAATTTTAGTTACATTAACGACTACCCTATACTACATGAAGGAGCAATAATTAAGCCTATTGTTTTTATGCCAAATATACATAAACATCTCATGAACGAAGATGACTCTACCAACTGCAGGTGTTAGTACATGATTTAGGGTGGTTAAACCTAATATCTGGTCTAAACTGTGATTTTCACTGCATTAGTGGAAAATCCACTTTTCTTGGCCAATTTAAATTTTCAAGACTTTCCAGATTGTGGCCACTCTGTTCTAAGAATACCTTCCTTGCTTACGTTTGCAGCACCGCCTGCGAACAACGACTAGAAAACCCGCAATACACAGTCTATAGAGAAGGCTTCTTATTATCAAGAGAGATCAGGATAGAGCACAGCGGAAGCAGCTGATAAAAGAAATACAAGTTTGATACACAAAAACATTTAAAGAAATGAAAATTGGATGTGGACCTACTGCTGGGAATATCCGCACGAGGATTACAAGGACCTATGTACTATCTATATACTACTCGCGATTAAATACTACTGTTAAAGTTGGGTTTATGAAAGTGTTAGTTTAGCCATTTTGATTAAAAAAAAGCTATTTTCGGATGTTGGTTTTAAAAAATCTAGCTTCGCTGTAAAATTGTATACCATTTGGGCGCAAGGAAAGATCTTGCTGACACCATGTTTAAAGTACCGTGTGCAACCTTCAACCGCTCGTTTTCTCTTTTTCTGTTTAAATATTATTAGTAAAATAATTAAAGATCTATATTATCCCGTAAATTAGGGATACTGCTCTGAATTTAATCTAAAATATACTTCACAATAAATGCAACAGAGTGAGTAATAAGTTTTTTTTTTTTAAACTTCCCAATATCTTATGCAAAATACTTTCTTTAAAAACAGAAATATAAATAATGTTAAAAACCTGTCAAAGATTTTATAAAGCAAACTCAAATTTTTTTTTACATAAACTCTGGTTCATATTTCAATATCTATCAGAGGAGACTGATTATAATTTTTACTAAAAATCAATCAAATAAATTAATATCTCAAAAACAAAGTCAGATATTAAACTGAAATTTGAAACTGCAATTTCTCTTCAGGTTTTAGTACGGTCGGTTAGATTGAACGTTTATAGCAAGAATAATTTGGAAAACACTACCAACACTTCGGTCATCGTTTAATGACGATACTCAACCGAAAAATCAAACTAGATGTAGGCTACATAAGAGAAGGCAGAAATGCTAAATTACTGTGGCACAAACATTCTGAACTTCCTCTGATCGAAGAGTAAATGAAATCAAAAGCCACAGAAGAGAGAAATTGTTCTCATGACGTTATCTTCCCTTGGCAGGTATCTCAAAACCAATAATCAATATGCGTTTCCCTTGGGGCTATAGGTTTAAATCCATTAGATTTTACTTAAGTTTACCTCCCAAAATTCGTTCTAAATCCCGCTTTCTCTGTAATGGATGGGAGACGAGTGTACTAGAGTTATTTACTGTAAATAGATTATTGGGCAACACTCACCAATGTTTGTTGATCCCTTTGTGAAGCCGTTGTCAATAGTTGCTTAATCTTGCGTGAAGCTTTCGTCTTCTTAATAAAATAATAAAACACACAGATTATATAAAACGTAAACACTAAAAATTGGAACTTCACAACAGGAAGTTGCAGGAATCAGGATTCCTGTTGTGAAGTTGCAATTTTTAGTGTTTACGTTTTATATAATCTGTGTGTTTTATTATTTTATTAAGAAGACGAAAGCTTCACGCAAGATTAAGCAACTATTGACAACGACTTCACAAAGGGATCAACAAACATTGGTGAGTGTTGCCCAATAATCTATTCCTGTTGTGAAGTTGCAATTTTTAGTGTTTACGTTTTATATAATCTCTGTGTTTTATTATTTTATTAAGAAGACGAAAGCTTCACGCAAGATTAAGCAACTATTGACAACGGCTTCACAAAGGGATCAACAAACATTGGTGAGTGTTGCCCAATAATCTATTTACAGCACATATCATTCCTCACCATAAGAAGAAGAATGTCATTCAGGACTAGAGTTATTGTTCGCTGTAAGTATGGATATCATATTTCCTTCGTGTATGCCGATTCTGGTTTCCCATATCCCCTATGTTGGAGCGAAGGGCCTCCAAGTGGAGGTTTCTGTCACATATGTGATTTTTGTTACGCTTATTTTTCGATTGAGGGCAGCGTATGCCGATTACTATTTACAAAAATTTGCTCTCATAGAAAGACGTTAGGACGTACACTTAAGGGGGGATCACCCCGAAGAATTATTTCTGAGAGTCTTGGGAAAGGTGGAAAACAATACAGTCTTCACATAAATGAAACCAAAGACTGATAACAAACATTAGTTATAATTTAATGTATTGGCATTTATATTTTATTATTTTTTACGAATATTATCTGTCTGTATGAGATGTATCTTGAATGATGCATTTGCCTACGAATTTAAAACACATCTGGATAATATACATATTATAGACTTAAGTCCTTTCAAACTGAAAACTGCGGATGTGTAAATTGACAATTGAATGTGAGCATGTGATTGAAAATTATACCATGGAAATATTAATAATAGGCCTATTTGTGAAGCTGTCAATTTGTAACTATGAGAAGTCTTAGATATTTTGCAATTATTTGTGATTACGTTCAGAGAATCTTCAAACTCTACCATTCCTTCCTAACGGCCATGTATTGAACGTCCAAAAATGTTTTGTTAAAATTACTAACTAACTAACTCCGTGGCGCTAACATCCCAGAAGGGACAAGGCCTACCACCCGACCGCTGCGTCATATCCCGTAGGCAGACGGCAGGACTGGGGGACATGTGGTCAACATGTCGACACCCACGGCCGTTAATGGTGGTTTCCATGACCGGAGCCGCTACTTTTTTTTATCAAGTAGCTCCTCAATTTGAATAACGAGGCTGAGTGCACCCCTTTGTTAAAATTTCTACTTTTACATAAAAAGGATTTTACGACAGAATGATGAAAGATTATGAAATATTTTATATTTGTTAATTTTATATTAGGCTGTGGAATTTCCACCTTTTTAGTACCAGTAGCTATAGATATACCAATGAATGAAGAATGATGCTCTGATAAAAGTAACATTATCTGTGAATCGTCACTTATTTTTAGCACAATCTCATTCTTACGTCATTGAGATTGCATACGGCTACTAGCAAAGAAATAAAAAGGCGAAAACTCCATATCGTGCTCTGAAATTTTTATAATACTACTATAGACACGAAATCTAGTCAATGATATTTGTGAAAGTTTCTTACGAATCGCCAGAATTGATTTATGGTCTTATAGTAAAGATGACAGTTATTAAATGAAACATGTTCAATGTATTCCTATCGGCAACAATATATTCAGAATGTGACTAATGAATAAATCATGTGTGTCTAATCAACTATTATTTAGACATAGTACAAGTTCAAAAAATTAACAATGTGATAAGTTAAATAAGGGAACAAAGCGATTAATGTTTGAAAGATCAGCCTCTGATAAGGATTAATACAACATGAAATTAAATATTGGATGTTGGTAGAACTGTACTCACCACTCATGAAGTTGTAGATTACGGGGTTGACAGCACTGTTGGCGTAACACAACCAATGGGAGAGCAGAGCAATTGTTACCATCACATCAGAACTCGGGATGTTCATAGTATATCTGTGTGTGCATAGGAAAATGCGTTAAAACATAGGCCTATAATCTGGTTTACTAGAAGTATTAAAACTAATCTAAAATATATAATTTCCCTTGCTTTTAATTAAATTAAGTTAGTGTTAAAACATTCTTCTAGTAGTATATGTTCCACAAGCTTATTTTTTTCTCTGTTTGGGACCGTTCTTATGGATTTAAAGGGTCATTTAGGCCTAACTATTTTTTCACTTCTTTGTAGATGATTTAAAAAATGTATTATAAATAAAATGGGTAGGGACCTAATTATTATTATTATAAGCAATTTTTTATAAACAGATATCTTTTGAAAGTAAAATTAACGCTCTTGGATAAAGCACTTCAAATTCCAGCATTATAAGAATACTATATTCTGCGAATAATTCACCAAGAATATACTAATCCTAATACAACCAAACTTTAAAATTCTAATTATATTAGGACTAATAATAAAAGTATTATAGATATCACAAAATACAAGAAATTAATTTAATATTTACCTTTTATCACTAAATAGTTTTTGTATAATAGGTAGCTGTAATATGTCTAATGTTATAATCTTACGGCTAAGACAACAAAACTATTAATGGAATATCAATCTATTATTACTATTATTGTTAATATTATTGAACAAATAACTTTTTAATTATAATTATGTGTATTTTATTTGAATGCTACAGGGGAAAACAATAAAAGTAACATTTTTTTAAAAATTCTGAGTCAATTTAAAAAAAAACTCTTACAAAGAAACTATTTATTACCAATATGAAATTGTAATAAACACTGTTTGAATAATAAGTTATTATTATAGTAGAATAGTTATTTGTGTTGTCCTGTGAAGAGCAGTTAACAATGAAAACAACAATGGAATCACTATTTGCACATTTTTGTATGAAAGAGTAATCAAAGTCCACTTCAATTTCTTCTTTCAAGTGAAACATTTTCACACACAACCATAAAAATAATATGAAAAACTTGAAGTATTGGCAGCATTGTTGTATTCATGAGTTACTATGGTTACATGGACTCACTGTGAATGGTAATGAACAATGACAGGTAAGACAACAAACAGAAAATTCACTATTTTACTATGCAAAGGCAACAGAAATGTCATATTTCAACTTTCAACTTAAATAAACACATTGTTCTTTGCATAGATTGCAAATTTATTTTCGATTGAAATTCAGGTTTGCAAACATTGAAAACAGAATACCAGTAATATTCTAAGAATATTAATGCTTATAACTGGGTGGACTCTGATTAAATTTAACATAAAACCGTGGGACTTTGATTGATATTCCATTGTAGACTTTATTTTGAAACCATCCTTACGTGAACTATGAATTATATTTCATGAATTCACATGTAAAATAGTAGTACACTATGCCAAGAATGATAATATACCCATAATTAATTTTTTGTGAAAAGTGGACTTGGATTGTATTTCTTTTGTAATCTTTATTTGTATTTCACTAGGAGGTGCCCGTGGCTTCGCCACGATAATTCCTTTAAAAATTAAAAATTAAGAGTATAATAATTATTAAAGCATTATATTTATTAACACTTTCACGCGAATCATTCATAAACTAAGCCATTAATAATTAATGAAACAGCTAAAATTCCTGCTTTAGAGTACATTCCACGAAATGAAAGCGCCCCCTGTGAAAACTATATCAGAATCGATTATGCAGTTCCAAAGAACCTGTGGACACATAATACGTATTGTTGACATTAATATGATTTGAATTTTATTTTATCAATTCAGTGTAATTTTCAGAAATTATACAATGTTTCAAGGGAAGGAATGGTTTGTTTGGATTATTATTATCAGCGATATTTCAAGAGATAAAACCATCAATATTTTACAGCTGTTGCCCCCGGCTTTGCCCGCCATTATTCATTGACTCCAGGATTTTTAAGAAAATCACACTGGTAGATTATTAAAAATGTTTGTGGTTCAGAGCTATGAAAATTGTAAGTAAAAATAAAATTAGAATATTTGTTCAATGTGTTCATTTCACTTAGGCCTTATATAATAAAGAAACGGTTTTCCTTCCTAATTTTGTAGTCGTCATGAAAGTTTAGACTGCGAGAGACGAACATCGCCGAGTATACCCGATGTCTCACGAAGCGGGCGAGCAAGCACGCTATTTAGGGCCGTTGAATTGTATAAGAGTAGATAGATTGTGGATCGAAAAGTAACGCACAATACTTTCTTTTACAAGTTTAATAGATACAATTACAAACAAATGCACACATAAAAGGACATCATTTGTCTATTTTTCTGTATAGTCGCCAAGTTTCTCAACACATTTCTCCCATCGTGAAGCCAGTTTCAAAATACCCTGTTCATAGAAGTCCGTTCGGTTGGGTATAGCCATCTGCGGACTGCTGTTTTCACTTCTGTATCTGACGCAAAACATTTACCGGCCAGGAATTTTTTTCATGGGACCAAACAAATGAAAGCGTAACGCGATAGGTGATTCAAGCTTGTCATCATTCGCTGGCCCTTCTGGTCGCCTTTCAGGATCTTAGGCACCCAGCGAGAACTAACTTTACGAAACTTCAATGTGTCATGCACAATGTCGTACACAGCACCGTATGAAATGTTGAACTGCTGAGATAAGGTTCGTCAGATGTAGAAGTGAATACAGCAGTCCGAAGATGGCTACACTCCAACCGAACGGACTTCTATGGACAGGATATTTTGAAACCGGTATCACGATGGGAGAAATGTATTGAGAAACTTGGCGACTATATAGAAAAATAGACAAAAGATGTCCCTTCATGTATGCATTTGTTTGCAATCGTATCTATTAAACTTGTGCGTTACTTTTCGATCCACCCTAGTATAAAAACTTAGAAAAAAATTCAGGTCCGACAAACATGAAAACGAGTGAGATGCGGCGAATACTCCAACACTCTTATCTTTTTACAATTAGGCTATGATATTCTGACTCAGAGACTGTGGATCTAACTTCAACTTAGTTGTGTCCTCGTATACTACCATCAAACAAACAAGCATTGAAATTTAAACTTAGGAAGTTCAAGGTCCAGGCAAGTTTTAAATAAGATGTTTTTGTCATAAGCTCGCTATTTAACTATATTGATGACAAGTTTGTCTGGAGTATTATATTTTCTTATTTCACATTTTGCGAAATGCTATAACTGCAAATGACAGCTAGAATAATTTTATAGAAAGGTTTTGAATAGAAACTTGAGTTCAGTCTAGGGAACTTGCAAAAAGCTTCAGTTCACACGTTCAGCTAGCAGAATCTGAGCTTCTGTCAGCACTTTCTGTTATGCAGATTTAAAGCTTAAACTGCAATCATAGCTGTAGAATGTCTGGAATTTAATGAAACAGAATGAAACGAGCAGTCGCTGGTAATTTCTATTCGGAATTCGCGGAGAATGTAAGTCTAACTCAACAGAGGAATCCAATACACATCCCCTTTATTTAACAAAACGGTTCAACGAGAGAGTTAATATTAGTGAGTCAGCTTATATATACACTGACAGATTCTGAGACCTTCAAGAAATTAAAAAACGCTAGTGATGGGTATACTGAAATTTGGTTAAAAATCTACGTTAATAATAAAATTGAACTTAATTCTTCAAAACAATCAGGTTACTATTGGTTTGTGGAAAAAGGGCAGGTGGAAGATTTACATTTTCACTGCTACTTACGTTTAAGTTCGCCATCACAAAAATCGCATAAAAGCAGAATTAATACATTAATAAAATAACTATTTATATTAAAATATGAGGAATTTTATTTTCGTGTTACGGGTGTTATATACAGAAAACTTATATTTCTCTGTAATTCTTCGTGTTGATTTAAACCTTATATTCCACTGATTGTTTTGCTTGAATGCTAACTTAAATATGCAAACTCAGCAATAATATTAATAATCATTAATAATATCGCTTCATTTGCAAAACGTTATTATGGTAATATTTAACTTTTTAAAAAAGTAGTAATTAATATATTTAATATGTTTTTTTAGTACACTCACTAAAACAGTTGCTTGTCGGCAGGGACGTATCCAAGATATTTTTTCGGGAGGGGCTATATAAGTCTAACACTGTTATCACTAGGGCCCGGAAATTTATGAAAATCATATTTTTAATCATGCAAATTATTACAAGGTGCCAAAGAAATATTAAGAAATTGATGGTTTAATTTTGCATATTTTGTTAGTTTTGCAATGATGCATCAATTGCTCAATATTAAAATATGTGTGCATATTTAAACAATTTGTCAAATTTATAACATCATATTATGAGAGATGTCAAATATTGTGCATATCTCTGATAATTAAAAAAAAAAGCTATTTGGCTAAGTGAATGTTTTGGAAACCGACTATAAAATTTGTTGATAGTAAATAGACTATATACTCGTATATTCTTTTGTAACCGATTATATAATATTAAAGCCACGTTATATTCATTATTTTTCAATTTACTAAAATTTATTGCAATAACTTAACCTTGTTTTATTTTAATTTTTATTATGTAATTCATAAGACTTATACTATCTTTTAAAATTCGTGATGTAATTCAGCCAACAACAGAACGTCTAGTACAGTATTAAATTTACTTAAATAATAGAGCATACCTCATTTTTCCGGAGCATTTTTCACAAATTTCAGGTAAAAATTCGATGTTGGGCTGAATTTTGTCAGGATGTGCAATTAAACTGTCTACTAGACCTATTTGTCAAATTAAAATGTTCTTATGTGCAACATATTAGCATTACTTAACGTTTCGGGGGGGGGGGGGCTGTAGCCCCCTCAGCCCCCCTCTGAATACTCCCCTGCTTGTAGGACTGGTAACACGCCGAAAATAGCTATTTATGTATCAAGTACGCAAAATAACGCTTTAGCGGACGAATCTAGTATAGCGGCCGAGGCGAAAGCCGAGGCTGAAATACTGGATGAGTCCGCTAAAGTTTTTGCGTACGTGGTGCATACAATATTTTTTAGTAAAAGTTCTATAAATTATATGAAATAAAACAAAAAATACCGTATAATTAATTATAATGAAAGGCAGTCAGTCATTTCTTTAAGTTATATTGTCAAGGCCATCTAGATCATAAAACAATGACCGTGCGTAGCAATAATAAATCTGGTAGTATAGATGCATAATATATGAGTCCCTTGTTTGTAAACAATATTGCATACCAACTAGTATTTATGAAAAGCTTGTGAAAATATAAATGATAATACCGAGGAAATTTCAATCCAAGCCAGAAACATTGAATTGGAGCTGCTACCAGCAACTTCACGGCAGAAATAGGCTATGAGAAGGGATATATTACGGTATTTAACTGCTGTTCGTCCATGGTAAGGAATGTTTTTCAAGTGAACCAAAATGTGAAAAGTTGTTGGCTTATATTTGTTGTCATGTGATGAAGTGGGCTACCGTGTTTTGCAAAAAATCCTGGTAAAGTTTCTGATTATCATAAAGAAACGTGTTGGCTTAAATTTGTTGTTTTATGACCAATTATATGCGTAAATCCATGTTAAAGTTGGTATGACTGGTCAATGCCGTCTGGGTTTTGTTTATAGATTGCCATGACGACTTTAAAGGACAAGGCCGCTAAAATTGCATTTTGAATGCAGTTTGAATGCACTTTTATGCAATTTTAGCGGACTTGTCCTTTAAAGTGCAGCTTTTCGGCGTGTTACCAATCCGATAAGCAGCTGTTTTAGAGAGCGTGTACTAAAAATTGTATTTTAGCAACCAAGGCCGCTAAAATTGCATAAAACTGCATTCAAACCGCATTCAAAATTAAGTTTTTACTGGCCTAGTACTTTAAAGTCGTCATGGCAATCTATAAACAAAATCCAGGTGGCATTGACCAGTCACACCAACATTAACATGATTTAAGCATATAATTGGTCATAAAACAACAAATTTAAGGGGAGATGGTAGTTACCGCTAGCAAAATGATAGAAAATATAGCGTATGTTCAAGAAGCCATAACTCAGGTGTTTACAGTCAGATTTAGTTGAATTTTGTTATGCTTTACAAGTGCACTCTGTACTTTAAAATAAGCAGAGAATCGTTGTTCTAGAACTCACTGTTTGGTAGGAAACAATTTTTTAACACATAGGTGATAATTTATTTTTACAGTTACTTCCCTTGACATACTGTAGGTAAGCTTTATTCAATTTCTGCAACTTAGATTTTTGTGAAACTTGGGAACTTACTAACAATAGGTACTGCTATTTACCCTAGCACAATCAGTAATCAGTCTAATATGTACAATATTACTGCATGAAAACTTCATGACTAAAAAAAAATACTTTTTTTAAAAATAAAAATAGTTGAAACTTCTGTATAGTCAAGACTTTTCCCATAATTCTGCTAAGGGAGATTTGTCATCCATCTGTAATGAATTCCTGAAAGTTTCATTATTTTATCATGAATAGCTTTTCAGAAAATAGTACCTGAAGTACAAAAAATGTAATTTTACAGGAGAGCGAAAAGAAAATGACGTGCCGTATGGTATTTTATACATTTTAGAAAGCTCCAGGTCGCTCTGCTTGGCTTTATAATAACGCAACATATAAGACCTATATATCAAAATGTTCACAAAACTATGCTCTATTACATGAGCCTAAGAAAAAAAATCGTTTTTTTACACTGATAACTACCATCTCCCCTTAAGCCAAAATGTTTCTTTATGATAATCAGGGTAGCGTACTTCATCATATAACAACATATATAAGCCAACAACTTTTCACATCTTCGTTCACAAGAGAAACATAGTTTACCATGGATGCACCAGCATTTAATTGCATTATATTCCTTCTCATGTTACTGGCACCAGCTCCAATTCAATGTTTTTGATTTGGAGTGAAATTTCGTCAAATTTTCACAAGGTTTTCATAAATACTAGTTCGTATTAATTATTATTGTTTACATACCAGCGACTCATATACAGTATAACGCGTCTATACCGCATTTCGTGTTGGTACGTACGGTTCATTGTTGTTCCGGGATTCAGAGGACCGTGAGAATATGGCTGACTACCTTTCATTAAGTTATAATTAATTATATACGATATTTTTGTTTCATTTCATATAATTTAGAGAGCATTTACTAAAAAAATATTGTATGCACCACGTATGCAAAAACTTTATCGGACTCATCCAGTATTTCAGCCTCGGCTTACGCCTCATCTGCTAAAGCGTTATTTTGCGTACTTGATACATAAATAGCTATTAAAAGTTTCCCATGATACTAAAAATCTGACATACATACATATTAGTGGTTGTGTATGTAGGCCTACCGGCTCGCGAACGACCTTAAGGGATTAACTTGAGATCCCGGGATATTCACGACGGATTTTTTTCCGGGGTGCGCCAATCCCCTACCTAAAACTTAAACCCAGGAACTACACAAACCTGGGAAAGAGATCTTTTCACTACTGAAAAATCCACTGCCCGACCGGAATTATAAACCGGGGCCACCGGAATGGAAGGAAGGCGTGCTATCGACTCACCCACAGCGGCGGACACATACATAATGTTACATCATCATTTTAATCTTGAACACTTATATTAAATACTAGCATGTGCCCGCGGCTTCGCCCGCGATGATTATTTCAAAAATTAAAATTAAGAGCATAATAGTTAAATCATTATATTTATTAACACCTAAATCACGTGAATTACATACCACGATTAGATAGCATCGCCTGGTAAAAGCGATCTCAGATTCGAGTTACTTGGCCCAGAAAATCCCCGTATAGTGAGTTTCGTCCAAATCGAACGATGTTTAACCATATTTAGGTCTATGTTGATTATCCCTCTTCCGTGTAGGTTGAAAATTTCATATGTCTACGGGCCTTGACATTCTAAACAAATGAATCGACCAGCGTGGGCTTACAACATTCAAGCGATCGCGATGCTTTTATTTCCACGGTATGACAAAAATAGCCAAAGCCAACTGCAATTGATTTGACATTGAAATGTATTACTGAAATCTGATGCTTCGACAGCGCTAGAATCACGTTTTCTGCCAGTTTTTCACTCATAACTCGCGAACGAAAGGTAACATTAAAAATTCGGCTTCGAGGTGCATTCGCCCCACTTTCAGTCCATCTATCTTTAAAATTTCAGATCTCTGCGTTCAGTAGATTTCGATGGGGATCGTGGACAGACAGACAAACAGCATGTGCCCGCATGTGCCCGCGGCTTCCCCCGCGATAATTATTTCAAATTATAATTATTAACACCTAAATCACGTGGAGTGCATTCCACGATTAGGTAGCGTCCCCTGGTAAAAGCGACCTCACATTCGAGTTCCTTGGCCCAGAAAACCCCTGTATAGTGAGTTTCGTTCAAATCTAACAATGTTTGACCATATTTAGGGTAGATTATCCTTCTTCCGTGTAGATTGAAAACGTCATATGTCTGTGGGCCTTGACACTCTAAACAAATGAATCGTCTAGGATGGACTAACAAAATCAAGCGATCGCGTTGCTTTTATTTCCAAGGTATGAGGTATGATGACAAAAATAGCCAAAGCCATCTGTAAGTGATTTGATATTGAAATTTATTACTGAAACTGATGCTTCTAAAACGCAAAAAAAATGCACGTTTTCTGCCAGTTTTTCACTCATAACTCACGAACGAAAGCGAAAATTAAAATTCCGGCTTCGAGGTGCACATTCCGACCCTTTAGTCCGCCTATGTATAAAATTTCAGATCTCTGCGTTGAGTAGATTTCGCTGGGCATCGCGGACAGACAGACAGACGGACAGACGGAGGACAGACACTTCCTTTTATTAATATAGATTTGACAGCAAACAGCCTACCTCAAAACGCCATAAAGATATATAGGCCATTTTTCCAGAAAGCTCCTCATCATATCCAATACTGTTAAGCTCGATTAATGAAATAAAATAAATGTGATACCAGTTGCTCAACTATAATTTATTTTGTAATTCGCCACCTAGGCCTTTCGGTGCGTTTGCACCATCTTCAGGGCATCTTTTTTCTGGCTTGGAGTTCCAATAATTAAAATAAATACTGCAATTCGTCACGTTTATAAAATAATATAACATTTATAAAATCTCATAAAAGCACTGTCACTGAACTGTGTCTTCTGTGGCCACCTCGTTGCGTGTCCAATATATAAATAAGTATATTTTACGTTTATACCGGCGGCGAATAGCAAAATAAATCATTGTTGAGCAACTGGTATCACATTTATTTTATTCTTCATCATAAGGTTTTAGATACATCTATTCTTTGTTCTGAAAGTGAGTATTTTCCATAGATATTGCACATATACAGGATGTATCATACCTGAGTATGCTGAGCAGATGAACAGGAAAGTAACAGACAGCGAACATGATTACCACAGCCACCAGCATCTTGGCTGCTTTTCGTCTGGACCTCAGTTGTCCCTCAGTGGTAGCGTTCGCATTGCAATTCGTGTTGATCGTATTCCGCCTGCCCAGTGCTGCAACCAGGATTACACAGTCACAACAACATTAAAGTGTGTAAATTATGTGTGTGTATAAAAAATAAAATAAAAATAATAAAAATATAGTTAATAAATACAAACAAATAAAAATTTATAAATCTATATAAATATAGGCTATTTTTATTCCGGTAATCAATTTCCATAAATATAAATTTTATATACATATACATTAAATAAATAATTAATAAATATAAAAATAATTAATAAATATAAAAATAATAAAAGTAAAAGTAAAATAAAAATAATAAATAAAATAATAGTAAATAAATACAAATAAATAATAAATATAAATCTATATAAACATAGGCTATTTTTAATCCGGTAATCAACTTCCATAAATATACAATTATATATATACATAAATTAAATAAATATAAATGTATATATAAACTATTTTTAATCCGGTAGGCCTAATAAACTTCAATTTTCTTACATTCTTATCTGTATAAATATATAATCACAAAGAAAAAGTAATGATGTAATCATGAAATTAGAGTAAAAAATTCAAATAATTTTGTAGGATATAATTTGATTTATTCAAGGCTATTCCATTTATCTGACTATTTTTATATTGACCAATAACGTTTAGCAATGCCTTGGACCCATCGCGGTCTTAAAATATGCTTGCTAGGAACACGAGGATGGGATTTTATCTGATAAAACGTGAGCCCGTTACTGTCTCTGTTTGACATTACATGAGAATATTATAGGAGAAAAATTCCTCTGACACTGGGATTTGAACCCAGGACCTTTGGCTATCCGTGCCGCTGCTCTACCAACTGAGCTAAGCCAGAGTTCACTGCCCAGCGCCAGAGGGAACCTCTCTCCTATGACTGATTGCCCTTAATGGTCCATCTCACCGACAGACAAGTTATGTCATGTGCAGTACTGTATCCATATTGAATGTTACTACAATAACAGGGAAGGTCGGTCACAAAAATAGCTAATTAGTGTGCCTCACAGTACTGCATTATGACATAACTTGTCTGTCAGTGAGGTAGACCATTAAGGACAATCAGTCAAAAGGAAGAGGTTCCATCTGGCGCTGTGAAGCGAACTCTGGCTTAGCTTAGTTGGTAGAGCAGTGGCACGGATAGCCAAAGGTCCTGGGTTCAAATCCCAGTGTTAGAGGAATTTTTCTCCTATAATATTATCAAGATTAAGATAAATTATTGTAGGAGGTAAGTAAGGTATACAAACATACAAATATACAGATCAGTGGTTGCTGGTCAAGTAGTCTACCTTTGAACCTTTCGGGGTTTTGGTAGACTTTTATATCCTCACGTAAGCAATTCCACAGCGGAGCTATCCCGATAATGAAGGACGAAGAATAAAATACGGTATTGTGAGAAAGTCTGGATAAAGTAAAATTTTAAGGGAATCTTGTTCAGGGAGTAAAACTTGGTAAGTACCATTTTAGCTCAGAATGAGAAAGAAGAGGAATACAAAAAAAAAAAGTGTGCGTGGAACGCCACGCGACAGAAGTGAAACTTGTTTTAATTTTTAGATTTTTTCAATTTTGGATTGTTGGACTTTATAATATTGGGTTTTTGGACTTTTTAATTTTGGTATTTGGATTTTTTAAAATTCTTTATCTTTTAATTTTTATAATTTAGGAATTTTGGATTTTTTAATTTTGGATTTTTTAAATTTTAGATCTTTGAATTTGTTATTTTATGGATTTTTAAATTTTGGATTTTCGATTTTTATTTTTGGATTTTGAATTTTTAGATTTTTTAAATTTGGGATTTTGAATTTTTTATATTTTAATTGTTTAATTTCTAAATTTTGGATTTTTGGACTTTTAAATTTTGCATCTTTGAATTTTTTAGACTTGGAATTTCAGATTTTTTAATTTTGGATTTTTTAAAATTGGATCTTTGAATTTTTTAATTTGTTGGATTTTTTATTTTTCGATTTTCGATTGTTTAATTTTTAATTTTTAGATTTTTTAAATTTTGGATTTTGGATTTTTTAATTTTTAATTTTTGGATTTTTTAAAATTTTGGATAAGCCTAATCATTGAGTTGATTGTTTTCTGTGCAGTCCGTTCCGTCACCCCTCACTAATTTCGTGACGATTTTGAGCGTTACACTTTTTTCGTGACGATTTTCAGCGTTACACAAGCTCTCGATTTACCCCTACCGCGGCTAAAGAAGTTTCACTTCAAAAAGAGGCAGACAGAAATATTGACCAGCTGCTCAATTGTAACGCGAAAAGAAGTAGTAACAATATGGCGCTGATGACCTGTATTTCTCCACACATAAAACAAAGTTTTAAGGATGTGATACAACATATAGCACCAAATTGGGTATTGTATGGGGGAAATTGTTAAACCAATCTTCACTTCCCCTGTCGGAAATGAAACGCATCAATCATAGACATCCAACGCAAGAACGAACCTAAGTTCACGGATTCAACACACCGGTCCACTGGACGTAACAAAATAAAAATACCACAAAATAAAAATACCACAAAATAAAAATACCACATTTAATACAATAACACATTGGGAAGTGACATTCTGTGCATATTTTCACGACGAATTCCAATTGTTAGTTTTGCGATAATGCAACATATTTTCTTGATATTAAAAAAAGTTTTGAAATGTATGTTCAGTTATGTTGTGATCTTTTTAGCTGTTAATATTTTTATAAGAGCTTATTGCAAAATGTTTAATTTTATTATGATGGATGGTTGGTTTGATTTCTTTCTGCTTTTCGCCCGTTTTCAGGGGGCCTTGCGTTCTCCTCATTATTTTTAAGGACAGTTGAATTTCTCTACAATATGTTTTTATATTGTTAGCTTTCTTTTTTTCTTCTTGTTCGAATAACATTCTTCTTGGTTCGTCGCCATCTTCAATACGTCTAGCAATTGCCTTTACAATTTCTAGTGGCAATTTATTGGGCCAGTTCACCCAATTTATTATTATATTCAGAAGTCAATGCTTCTTAACTTGATTTTAAAGCTATCATGCATTTTTCCTCATTGAAGGAATATTTCTAAGAAGATTTTCAAGCATACTTGTGTCAACGCTATTTGTTCCAGAGGGATTATCTTTTCCTGGTTTAATTGAACTTCAAGAATAGTGATATGAATAATTACAAGCTTGAAGATTATTATTTATTAAAACTGTGAGTCAATTATTTCAATAATAACGAATTGCTTAATATAGCTTGTTATTTAGCCATTGCGACGACATTTGCAGTGATTTTATTAATCAGTGGCTAACGTTAAATGCAAATTATATATATTTTAGCTAGCAGCAGCTACTATCTAAGGAATCATTTATGTCTATTGTTGAATTCTATGAAGATTATTTATACGCCTCAAGTTCTGACAGAAGTGTCAGTGGTCCTCATCATTCACCAGAGTTAATTAAACGTCTTGAAAACTACTGATGTCTTCGCATCGCTACCATTTAGAAAGGATTTACCTTTGTTGGCGAAGAAGCCTCAAGATAAATATTGTATTTTGTGATAATTGTTTGCTCATAAAGCCTATCGAAGTGTATAGCGTGTGTTCAATCTTTGTCACCCTTAATTAATTGTTTTTACAGTCCACTTCAACGCACGTTATACAATGTAATTTGTACAAATTCTGCTATATTTGAATGTAATTCAGCTAACAAGAAAAAGTAAAGTATTAAAATAACTTAACGCACCTTTGGATACTGTAAAATTAGAGAACTTTAACATTTTACATTTCAGGAACCTGAAGACCCACTGAACTGAAATTTGGCATACATAATATAAATTACATCTGCATAATTAAGTATATTTTAGATATTCTGAAACACCTATTGAATCTTTATTAAAAACTATATTAATTATGTGCAGTCCGTCAGCGATGACATGCTAAAATTCTTAATTACTTGAATTTTCTTATGAATCTTATTTCTACTTCTTGTTAACACTCATATATACAACATGAAGCAGGATCATTATCGTATCTCTTCAAAGTGTATTTTTTTAATTAATTTCTAAACAATATAATGAAAAATTGAAGTTTTTGTAAGATAAATAATTTAAAAAAAACTACAAGTGTTGATCACATAGAAACACTTCAACAGCAGAAAACAAAATTAACTTAAATATCTTTAATAGTTTTAAAATTATGATGTAAACGGTGTATAAAATTGAACATTGCAGAAAACGACCGGCAAACGTATGGAAGGGATTAAATTTAGGGGTGAACATTTAGGGTCATATTAGACCTGAGATATTAGGCTCTAAAAATTAGTTTTAGACACCTAAAATAGGCTTTTAAAACAAGTAAATATGCTTTTTTTAAAGGAGGAAATAGGCACTTAATATATGCTTTAAATATGTGTAATTAGACAGAAAGTAGACTTTAAAATATTGCAACATACATTCATACTGTAACATGATTTTTTTACTGCAAGAAACGTGGCATAGGCCTACCTCACGAACTATGTTCACTTAAATAGATGTTCTATCACTACGAGCTAATCCTTTGGCGACAATTGTTTGGGAAAATCTAGTTTCTGTGAAAACCCCACCCTCTGCTGTTCTGCTCTTCATTCAGGGATGTCCATTATAGGCCTATGATTGTAAAAAGTACAGAAGTTGAATTTTACTTTAAATGTACAAAATAGACTTTTTAGAAACTAAAAGAGTAAAATAGGCTGTAAAGGTCCATATAGGCATTTTAGAGCACTATAAATCTCTATAAATGTAAGAGCACACTTCATTGGTTCCATAGCATATTTCAAAAATTTTAGAGCATATTTGCGTGTATATGGCATCCCCTGTAAGAGCATTAATTTCCAGGCTTTACTTATTAATAGGGGCGGATTTCTATGACATGTCATATTTTTCCCCTTTGCATTATTTTAGGTTTCCGACTAATTTAAACCCGATTCCAAGCATCCTGGTGAAAATGGAACGGCTTTTATTGTGCATATAACTGCATATTTAGAAAAGTTTCAACTACTGTAGCATATTTAGTAAGAATATGTATATTTAGGTCATATTTTTGGCATATTTGTGTGCATATTAAAGAAATTTTGAAGTTTCATATCATATTTTGTAAATTTTGCATTATACTGATACTTTTTGAGAATTTACAGATATTTTAAATAATTAACATTATATTTTAATAAAATGAATTGTAATGAAACTTAAAAAAAAATATATACATAATGTGCAAGTGGGGTAAAGTCATATTTTAAATTTTATTGGTCATATTTTAATGTTTTTAAGGTCATAAATGCATGCATATATCCTATTTTTTAGGTCATAGAATCCGCCCCCTACTTATTAATTAACTTACTTTTGAGATATTATTTTTGGATAATTTCTCTGGGAGTCATTATCTGAAAGACGATATCATACTGTTAAGTGATGTTAATCATAGGAATGGACTGCTTAAGTAGCAGACATGTGCCTGATTTATAGAGTGTGCAGTGTTAATGAGATGGTTAGGGAATTAATTTGGTAGCTACCCAGTTGGCACGGAGAGATGCCCCCGCCCTGTGTGACGTGATGAAGAGCACTCGCAATTGATAGATGGAGTCGCTACAGATCGATGTTCAACAAATGTTTGTTCCCCGCAACCTCGGCATCTTTTTTCCACGAGATTTAGCATTGATTCAGGTATCATTATTCTAAAGACTTGTCACTATCACGCAGATACATTTAACATGATCCAATTCTATAAGGTGAAGAGGATTTACCTGTAACTATACTTACTTATTTACTTACTTACACAATATTTATATTTATATTATATTTATATTTATATTTATTTATTTGTTATTTATTATTATTACATTATTTCATAGAATTGCAAATACAAATGCAAATACATATACATATTTATACAAGTAAAATAAAACAATTTTCAAATTTCAAAAGTAACTACAACTACTTGTTAGAAGTATATAAATCTCCGCCTATATACCACTCAAGAATAAATAACAGAAGAAGCAAAGCAGAAATTTTTTTATCATTTAAGCGTGTACTCCTTCATTTGCATTTCCTTGGTTTTCCTTGCTTTGCTTCTTCTGTTATTTATTCTTGAGTGGTATATAGGCGGAGATTTATATACTTCTAACAAATATATTTATGCCACTGGAAAATGAAATTAATTAATTAAACTACAACTACTATTTAAAAGGAGGAAAAGAAATAAGTTATAGGCTATATCTTCACAAGAAGTATTAAATTTAGTAATACACCCGAATGAGCAAGACTGCTCGTGCTCGGGTGCCGTTTCAAAAAATATCAAAGTGAAGAAAGAGGAGAGACAAAGAAATAGAGTGTATAATGTCATGGCAATAGACCAGCGTTTCTCAACCTTTTTGAACCTGAGGACCTCTAAAATGTCTAAAATATTTTACGGGCCCCTAATTTTACATCCCATTTTTAAAAGAAGGCCTATATTCTTAATATGTGGGGTATTAATTATATTATGTCATTATAACAAAATATGTGAAAACATTTTACTTCTTTACTTTCCAGTTGCTTTATAATATTTTTTAATTATGTCTGCAAACCATCTGCACCATCTTCGCGGACCACCAGTGGCCAGCGGACCATAGGTTGAGAAACGCTACAATAGACTATTCCTAAGCAAGTTAAAGGAATATTATCTATTTTATGGAACCCTGATGTCCCACCAGAATAAGTACATAAATATAGACTATTGTTTTTATATCTCGTATAAGTAGCACTTGAAGCGTTTCGTTCGTCTGTGGAATCAAATCAAGAGACTTCGTTGGAATTCATTTGTAACGAAATAGTTTTACTTAATTTAAAATCAATATTGGCACAGGAGATTAAATTCCAATTGTATGAAATCGAAACTCAATTAACAAAGCTATCAGTGATGCAGGTTGGAATTGATACATATTGGCTTTACTCATATTCAACTCTCGTCGCAAATATCTATTACTGTATCTACCTCTTCAGTTAGTCACACCAGGCTATTTAAATTCTGCAGAAAGGAACAAATTCGATTTACATGTTAAAGCAGTAAGCCATATAATAGAACAATACGAGATGTGCCAGGAAACCAAACCATAAATCGGTAACAATTTTTGCTTAACTGTAGAGCTGTCGAGGGTGTAACATGTAGATTTTTGGATTTTGATGCAATCTGTTGGTTTCATTCTTTAACAGCATTCTCTGACCACAACAAACGTAGACAGCAATACTAACCATAATATTTTCAGTTTGTAAAGGAGTCTACACTTTTACAGCTGAGTTTCCTCCCATTCACCTCCTTCTTGTCCTTTTCTCTCCATTGAGTCTACTTCTCCCCTCCATGGTCTTCTTGGTCTTCCTCTTTTTTTTCTGCCTATTGGGTACCACTCGTTAACTTTGTTAATCCATATATTCCCTGCCTCAATAAAAATATCCATACCATATCATTATCTTTCCTTTTAAGTAGGCATTTTTCGTTAAATCCTTCGTCATTCGTCTCTCGGTCCCTTCCAATTATTCCACACACTTTCTTCTGTACATTAAAACTGCCGCTTGAATTTTAGGCTGTTCCTTTCCTGAAATCCTTGAAAAAAATTCATGTCAGAAGAAATAATTACTATCAGTAGAACCTTTTTTCTCACCTTACGATGTCTATTTGTGCGTAAGCCTTTCGGCTCCACTCATCCATCATCAGAACATCTTGTTTTCAGTATTCATTATTTAGTGTTAGTAAAAGAGTTTTGACTACAGATCCATCGGCCCGGGTTCGATCCCCGGTACCTCCTCGGAGTTTTCTGACGTAGGGAGGTCTGGTAGGGGTGTACTCAGCCTCGTGATTCAAATTGAGAAACTACTTGATAGAGAAGTAGCGGTTCCGGTCATGGAAACCACCATTAATGGCTTTGGGTCTTTTAAGTTATTCTAATGTATGGGAAATTGACCTATACTCTTTATTTTTCAAGTTTCCCCATAAATAATAGTCACATACTGTTAGAAGTACTTAAAGACAATATCACAAGAGAAATTATCTCGGAAGCTGAACTTATGTGCATGAAAGAAAACTTCCTGAAAAGATGCCAATGTTGTGTGGATACTAGTGGAGGACATTTCCAACATCTCTTTTGATGAAGTACGTGGTTATTTTCATTGTAATTCCAACTGTAATCGTGAGAACCTGAACGATTACACCGTTCGCGGCTTTATTTGCATAGATATTTCACCCATTACACCCAATCGCTCGGGAGTTAGAGTAGGGGCCACCGCGAGGCAGAAACCCGCATGATTGGCCAACTCTTGCACAAGACTCACAGTAGAAAAATATGATTCTTTCAATTACTCCGCTGTCAAATCGAAAAAGGGTAAATACAAATAAAATGTTAAATAAAAACGATGTAACGATATTTACAAAAAATAACTCATTTCTATTATCACTGTAACAAAATCCAATATTCATTTTAATATCGTAATGAAAACTGTTACGTCAGATGAGATCACTGCTGTGTAATCCCATATATGGAAATATTCTATTTACTTTGTTGTTCCATTAATATGAAAATCAGTTGATATTGAATGAGGGTTGATGGAAATAACATGGCCGCAACTATTGTAACATTAATAAAAAACTGATTTATTACTATTTAAATTACACTCTTAATATACATGCAATCATTTGAATGCTATTCCAAATAAAAATCCCTTACGGCTCTGTTAATCTCTATACTGTTCAGTTTTACTTTAAATTATATGGGTATATGAAAAAAATAATCCCTATACTTCATAGATTCGCAGAGAATGACAAGGACAATCTCGGAAAGAGGGAGGAGAGAGAGAGAGTGAGTGATAAAGAAGAAAAAAGAGAACTGATTAAAAATAATAACAGGTTTTTTCTCCCTAATTCATCTTTATTTATATTCCTTTGAACATCGATGTTATACCAGATCAGGTTCTGTGGGCATACCACTAAGCCATGCAACTTACCGATGTGTATATCTATATATTAATAAAAGGAAGTGTCTGTCCTCCGTCTGTCTGTCCGCGATGCCCAGCGAAATCTACTCAACGCAGAGATCTGAAATTTTATACATAGGCGGACTGAAGGATCGGAATGTGCACCTCGAAGCCGGAATTTTAATTTTCGCTTTAGTTCGTGAGTTATGAGTGAAAAACGGGCAGAAAACGTGTATTTATTTCGTTTTCGAAGCATGAGTTTTCAGTAATACAAATCAATTACACTAGGCTTTGGCTATTTTTGTCAAACCTTCGACATAAAAGCATCGCGATCTCTTGAATGTAGTAGCTCACGCTGGTCGATTCATTTGTTTTTAATGTCAAGGCACGCAAACATAATGTGAAATTTTCAACCTACACCGAAGAGGATAGAGGATTATTATTATTATTATTATTATTTATTACATTTCTCCACATCACATATGGGTAGTAACAGGGCACGGGATGCACCAAGTGCCTCACAATAATATAAAACATTTACATATAATTGTAATACAAGAGTTCAATTAATGTCTTCATTCTTGCGACAGGAATGATCGCACAATGTTGCATGTAGATAGGATGACAGAATGCTGCATGCTTTTGTAGGTGTTCGGTGGAAGACCCAGTTCTTGCAGACTCCTGTGAAGTGTGTAGGGGACGAGACCATTAACCGACAGGATCACAGGGACTATTCGTACTAGCTTAGCCTTCCAGATCCTCTTGACCTCCTCTGCGAGCTCTTTATACTTGCAGATCTTTTCATGGTGCTTCCTGTCGATGTAGATGTCGTTAGGTACTGCAATGTCTACAAGAAACGTTGTCCCTGTTTTCTTGTTGACCAGTATAATATCTGGTCTGTTATGGTTGATTGTTTTGTCTGTCACCACACCAGTGTCCCAGTAAAGCTTACATGACTCGTTCTCCAATAGGCGTACAGGATGGTACTTGTAGTAAGGGATACGTTCCTGAATTAATTGGTTTTTGTGGGCTAGTGCCTGGTGTATTATTCCTGCGACCTGATTGTGCCGTCTCGTGTATTCTACGGAGGCAAGTACTGAGCAGCCTGCAGTGATATGATCAATGGTCTCGAGATGAATGGAGCATCGTCTGCATTTGTCAGAGAGTACGCTTGTATCTTTGATGATATATTTTTTGTAATTATTTGTAGCTATTATCTGGTCTTGTATGGCAACTGCAAATCCCTCTGTTTCTCCAAACAGGCGTCCACTTTGTAACCACATGCATGATGCGTTCTTGTCTATACTCTGTTGGTTTAGATTACTGTAGTATTTTCCGTGGAGGGTCTTTTCTCCCCAGGATCTTTCTTTCTCCTGCAGGGACACTTGATTAAATGATCATCTTTATTTTGTCTTTCTCCACAGCCTTGATAATGTCTTTTGTTCTTTGGCCATAGTATTTGATAAGATTTTCAGCAAGAGTAAGCCGTGCAGTACTCTAGTAGAAGGAGGCTTATGGGGGCTTCTTTCTGCATCTTTTGGGCCAATGAAACTCCAGATGTGATTTGTATATAGAGATCAGGTAAAATATGAACCTGAAATTATAACCTAGAATTTGACTTTTTTTTTTTGGAAACAAACCCAGTGTAAATTGAATTATTTATTGATTATGTAACCAGTGTAAATTTGAATTATTTATAGGTTATGTAAGTTGTGTAAAAGTAGTATAATTGGTAGAATAATACTAGTGCATTTTATTTTAAAAAATTGAATTATTTATTTATAGGTTATGTTGATCAGAATAACTTATAATGTAATTTGCTGTATGATATTTTGTGTGGAGTTGTGAGTGAATGAGTATAAGGTTAGGAAAATTCTTAATTCTTTGAAAACAGTCAACCTTATTTAATTTAGTACACACATCATTACTGTAATTTTTTCTGGCAGCATATTTCAAACTTAATTTAGATTTCCTTAGTAGAAAGTTAGGAAAAGGGTTTTCTCATGTTGTTGTTTCTGTGAATTCAATTATCTGCCGCTAAGCTTATTTTCACAGGAAGGCCTGTCCGCTGAAGCAGATCCTGTTTCACTGAGGTGCCTTAAGCTGTGGGCTACTACCATGAATCTGGACTCTGGCCAGCTGACCTGTCTGTTGGTGGAGGCTAGTAGATGCAACGGGTCCTGCGTCTCGTCTCCTTGAAGGCATCAGTAGGGGTCAGTGAGCACGTAGTCTGGACACTACCAAGCGAATCTTGAAGTTTATTATGCAAGTAAAGGGGACACTTGCATGAAGGTATTGTGCTTCTCAGTTTTTTGGTGCTCTATAGTGGTCAGGCCGATTCTTGGAGTATGCTTCGTCAGTTTTCGGACACTAATTTTCAGTGACTCAGTCTGACTTTAGTGTGGAATATATGTAGACCATATATATGTAGACCATATATTCCTTGTTGGGGGCTAGAGATTGTGGCAGTTCTATTTTCACAGGATATTTTATTGCTGCAATTCTGGTTTTGGGTGGAATAAATGCAGAGCATATATTCCTCTTTGGGGGCTAGAGATTGTAGCAATTCATATTTTATAGGTTAATTTAATTGCTACAGTTTCTATTGTTTTGTCTGTGATGTGAGCTAGAGAGAAAGTAAGAGTATTTAAAAGTCTGCCTGTATGAGCAGCTGATGTGTCATTGCCCTCTCTCCTCTCGTCCTTGGCAACACTGTCATTTTATATGCCGTCTGGCATCATGGCTTGCTTCCGACGCATTCCAGTGTTGGGCTCGCTCGGCCGATGACTGTCTAGCTTGAATGTGTTAATCTGTATTATTGGAAGACAGCATTTCGTATCTATATTGTTTTATTGATGGTGTAAAAGTAAATACGATTGGCTAATTATTCATGATGGCCGTGTCTGCAGAATGCGTGATGACGTCACAAAGATTTGTCTATAAAAGGGCATGGGACATTTCCCACGCCCTCATTTGCATCTACGTAGTCCGGGGAACAGTATGTAGTTCTGTTATGATTTTAAGCGCCAATATTTAGGCGCCATTTTGGCTTCGTTTCTTCTCTTGGATCATGTTTCAGGTACGTGGAAGTTGTATAGAATGAAATATGTTAGTATATAAGTGCGGGAACTGCATGGTTATGTAATTATGTCATTTTAGGTTTGCCCAAGCATGCGTTTTGTGTCTTTTGCATTTTGTGATTTGATGGTGGCGTTGTAGATGTTAATGAAGTTTAAGATAGAGCATTTAGTATGAAGATGTGTCAGATATTAGCAGATGATTTGTTTGGCCACCATCATTATGTAGAGTAATTATGCAAGACGGTTAAATTTATAGCATGCTCGGATATTAGTTGTAGAGGTTGGGTCTTTTGTATTTTTCTTTCATGCAGTATCCCCTTTTCTTCCACGTTCCTGAACATGTATTGTTTTCCAAATTTAATTGTCTTTTATTTATATATTTTGTTCCCCGTTTTTGATATCCACATGTCGCAAATGAGCCTGGCCTAGTAAATGGATAGCAAAGGCCAGTTTTGTCTTTAGGCCTAGATGTTTCTTCAGCATGTGTAATCTGATGTGTAGATGCATGGATGGATGTGTCTGCGCAGAATATTGGATGCTTGCATTAAAAGGTATGATTGTATGATATTTAAGTACTTATATATTTTATTTTAATTGAAAGGGTATTATATTTGTAAATATTTAGCCGTATGAAATTAATGTTATTTGAAGATACAAATTAATGGAAATTTATTTAAGATCTGGATGTAAAATTGTATACCTTCTATTTCAGGATAAACAAGGATTATTATGGTGCTTCACACCGATTAATATATTTATATTTAATTGGGGCCTTCAGTCCATATCATATGTCTCTTTTCAGCTTTTAATATTTCTTATACACACATTTTGTTCCACTGTATAACACATGTTCTCATTTTGTATGTAATACTGCTTTATTTTAATATAGTTTAATTTAGCTTCCACGAGAAGTAAAGATGTACTTCTTTCTAGACGAAGAGGCTGGAAAAGGTTTCCAAGCTCTTCGTATTTCCTTTGTTTCCTCCTCCCTGGTCACATATTTTCAGAGCCTCTGGTAGCAAGAAGATGGTGCCCAGCTGAAGAAGAGTTGTATATTGTTGTTAGGTGACCTTAAGTGGGGGAGGGGGTTTCAAGGTGTTAATAATTATAATGATTTAACTATGCTCTTAATTTTTAGTTTTTTAATTTTTGAAATAATTATCGCGGGGGAAGCCGCGGGCACATGCGGGCACATGCGGGCACATGCGGGCACATGCTGTTTGTCTGTCTGTCTACGGTGCCCATCGAAATCTACTGAACACAGAAATCTGAAATTTTAAAGATAGATGGACTGAAAGGTGGGCGAATGCACCTCGAAGCCGAATTTTTAATTTTAGCTTTCGTTCGCGAGTTATGAGTGAAAAACTGGCAGAAAACGTGATTCGCCCTGTCGAAGCATCAGATTTCAGTAATACATTTCAATGTCAAATCAATTGCAGTTGGCTTTGTCTATTTTTGTCATACCGTGGTAATAAAAGCATCGCCATCGCTTGAATGTTGTAAGCCCACGCTGGTCGATTCATTTGTTTAAAATGTTAAGGCCCGTAGACAAATGAAATTTTCAACCTACACGGAAGAGGGATAATCAACATAGACCTAAATATGGTTAAACATCGTTCGATTTGGACGAAACTCACTATACAGGGATTTTCTGGGCCAAGGAATTCGAATCTGAGTTCGCTTTTACCAGTCGACGCTATCTAATCGTGGTATGTAATTCACGTGATTTAGGTGTTCATAAATATAATGATTTAACTATTATGCTCTTAATTTTTAAAATAATTATCGCGGGCGAAGCCGCGGGCACATGCTAGTCTATATTAATAAAAGGAAGTGTCTGTCTGTCTGTCTGTCTGTCCGCGATGCCCAGCGAAATCTACTCAACGCAGAGATCTGAAATTTTATACATAGGCGGACTAAAGGGTCGGAATGTGCACCTCGAAGCCGGAATTTTAATTTTCGCTTTCGTTCGTGAGTTATGAGTGAAAAACGGACAGAAAACGTGTATTTTTTGCGATTTCGAAGCATGAGTTTTCAGTAATACAAATCAATTACACTAGGCTTTGGCTATTTTTGTCATTCCTTCGACATAAAAGCATCGCGATCTCTTGAATGTTGTAGCTCACGCTGGTCGATTCATTTGTTTTTAATGTCAAGGCACGCAAACATAATATGAAATTTTCAACCTACACCGAAGAGGATTATTATTATTATTATTATTATTATTATTATTATTATTATTATTATTATTATTATTATTATTATTATTATAGGGATAATCAATATTAGCCTAAATATGGTCAAACGTTGTTCGATTTGGACGAAACTCACTATACAGGGGTTTTCTGGGCCAAGGAACTCGAATCTGAGGTCGCTTTTACCAGGTGAGGCTATCTAATCGTGATATATAGTCCACATGATTTAGGTGTTAATATAGGCCTAATGATTTAACTATTATGCTCTTAATTTTTAATTTTTGAAATAATTATCGCGGGCGAAGCCGCGGGCACATGCTATCTTAAAATAATAAAAGGACGTGTTTGTCTGTCTGTCCACGATGCCCAGCGAAATCTACTGAACGCAGAGATCTGAAATTTTAAACATAGATGGGCTGAAAGGTGGGCGAATGTGCATCGAAGCCGGATTTTTAATTTTAGCTTTCGTTCGCGAGTTGTGAGTGAAAAACTGGCAGAAAACGTGATTTTAGCGCTGTCGAAGCATCAGATTTCAGTAATACATTTCAATGTCAAATCAATTGCAGTTGGCTTTGGCTATTTTTGTCATACCGTGGTAATAAAAGCATCGCGATCGCTAGATTGTTGTAAGCCCACGCTGGTCGATTCATTTGTTTAGAATGTCAAGGCCCGTAGACATATGAAATTTTCAACCTACACGGAAGAGGGATAGGCCTAAATATGGTCAAACATTGTTAGATTTGGACGAAACTCACTGTACAGGGGTATTCTGGGCCAAGGAAATCGAATTTGAGGTCGCTTTTACCAGGCGACGCTATCTAATCGTGGTATGTAGCCCACGTGGTTTAGGTGTTAATAAATATAATGATTTAACTATTATGCTCTTAATTTTTAATTTTTGAAATAATTATCGCGGGCGAAGCCGCGGGCACATGCTAGTAACTTATATATACAACTTACCGATGTGTATGTGTGTGTGTGTGTATATATATATATAATTCAGGTGTATTTATATTTCTTTTAGCTACGAGGCCATATCAAGAGTTTGGGATCTGTGTCTATACAGTAGGGTAGGCCAAGGAACTATTGATTACAAATTATTTTCTATTGTGAATGTATTTTATGGAGTGAATTTCAAATGATATTAATTTAAATGGATATGATACAGGATGAAATGGTGAGGATGATTCATGGTATGTAAATATCAAATTCAACATTCAGTGGGGGAAACCAATAAAACCCATAACAAATTGCTCGGCCACGGTATTTGAACCTGGGACCTCCCGAATGCGAATCCAGGACGTTACCATCTCGACCACCTCGCTCGGTTTTTTTTTATATTGTTGATGGATTTATGATGTATGTTAATTTTAAATAACATAATTTTTAATGAATATGATACAAGATGAAGTTACAGGGATGAGCCATGGTAAGTAAATATCCAATTCGGCATTTGATTTAGGACTGGAGAAACCATGAAGAAAAACCCAAGTCAAATTGTCCGGCAGTGAGGTTTGAATCCGGGACCTCCGGAATGGGAGCCCAAGTTCATCCAGGCCACCTCGCTCGATCCTGGGACCATATTTGTGTTTATAATTTATAAATTCGTATTTTGGGAATTTTTGTTACACTGTGAAATATGTTTACTTTCTTAGACTTGCAAATTCCGTAATGTGGTTTTAACCGCATGGGCACATGCGAGTCACTAATGAAATATGCCAGGGATGTGGAAGCTTACGTATCTATTTTTCTTCTCCAGGAAAGATTTTGCTTCCTTCTCGATGTTTTCTGCATGAGAAGACAGAATGATAATGGACGGCTGATTTAATAAAATTGTAACTTTTCTTCCGTACGTTCCACACCCACGCATAATATCTCAGCGCTTCTTCAGCATAATACCTTACAAAAGTTTCCTTATTCATTTCGAGATTGAGATGAATATTGTGTTGTGTAGGTAATATGACTGCGTTTCCCTTAGTTACACTCGTTGTGTGCTGTTCCACGTGGGAATAAAAATACATTTAATTACTTACGACAAGGAATGGAAAGCAACAGTGATTTAGATGCCAGAATTGAAATTCTATAAATATATACTATATTGTGTATTTTTAGGATAAGTATATACTCCGATATTGGTAAATACAGTAAATGGGTTATTTTAAAATACTTGCCTATTTGCTGTTCCTAAGCTAAAATAAGAAAACCAAAGTACATCTGTTTCTTAAATTATGAAACTGATACGTAAATAGAAATAAAATCAGGTAAACTGATGAAGCAAAGTGCCAGAATGCTTTTGTTTATTCAGTGATACTTTCAATTATGATATGCAGAAAATAAGTTATTTTTGTTATCGATTTCCGAATTAAGCTCCAGATAGATTCATTAAGCAGGGCTTACGGAAGAACAAAGGTATAAATTGATAAGCATATGTGAAGGAATATTTGGTATTTGTCAAAGCTATCTGTATTGCAACTTCCAAAGGCGGATATGAGCACTGTAAAACTATATGTTGTCATGAGAACTGATTTGCATTTGATAAATTCTTAAATAGTCACTAAACTGGGCATTAATCCGGTAGCGGTCAACCGATTTGGTTCAATATCAATAGGCTTCTTTCCGTGGATGTTATAAATGCGTATACAAAGTTTCATGAAAATACGATAAAGCGTAGGCCTTTTTGAGTTATCCCGTGTACCACATCCTCACAAGGTACCTAAGCCATATGCTAAATTTTGTTTTCATAGCTTTTCCGTTCTGGAGCTACGCTTTTCACACACACACTCACACACACACACACACACACACACACACACACACATGTTTCCGTATTTTTGGATTCAGGGAACCTCAAAATGTGTATTTATGCTAAAAACTCAACTTCAAATTTGAGAGTCGAACACAATACTCCCTCTACCTGTAGTACCTATGGTACGGGCAGATGATGTAGTAAGTTCAACTGAACATCCAGCATATCATTATTATCGCATTTACTGCTCTTAAAACTTAAAGAACTATACCCTCGTAATATATTTCATACCTTCTCAGCTCTGAAGATGAGAATAATAATTACATCTCCTGAAATTCTGCTCGTTAGAACGCAATCCGAACGTGCCATTTTACTGCTGCAGGTTTATTTTATGTCTATAGTGAGAACTATTCTAGGGTTTATTATCACTTGGAGTGGGGGGGGGGGGTGTAAGTGATGAGCTCTAGGATGTCGAGACGACTGAGACAAATTCTCGTCCTTGTCCTGATGAACCAGACAAATCAATCTCAATTGCAATACAGACATTTTGTGAAGAGACCTAATCACACCCCAGTGAAACAAGACATCTCAGTCGAAATATTTCATCATAGATAAATGTCCAAGGCTTTGTTAATGTTAACGGCTACTACAAATTGCTTCCCACAATTCACTTGCTTATTATTCGCGTGTTACGAGACCTAGAGTAAAATCAAAGGCAATAACAAAAAAATAATAATAATAATAATAAAAAAAAAAACAAGTCGGAGCATGTCCCTGTCAAATGTACGAATCGCGTCCATAAAGTAAGTTTCCCTGAGGCCGTTTACAGAAACAAAACCCAATTTCAATGAAATGTTACTGCAACAGTTGCGGCCAGTGTTCAGATATTTTTCAACATATTCGCCACCTGAATTTAAACATTTTTCATACCATGGAACCAACTTTTGAATAGGCTACCTGTGTCGTTGAAGTATGCCGCCTTGGATTTGGAACCACTGTGTGCCGATCACCTTCGCCTCTCTGTCATTTTTCGTAATTTCGTGAGGTGTGGGAAAGATGGAAATCACTGGAAGCGAGGTCCGGACTTTAGGGTGAATGTTTAAACACCTCCCAGCCGTACTTCTGCAGGAAACTTGCTAGGAGGCGTTTAAACATCCACTCTATGGCCCGGACTAGGCTCCCAGTGATTTCCATCTTTTCCTACACCTAAAGAAATGACAGGGAATGACGTAAAATGACAGAGAGGAGGAGATGTTTGTCACACGTGGTTCAAATCCCTGGCGGCAGACTTCTACGACACAGGTGTTCAAAAGTTGGTCCCAGGGTATGACAAATGTTTCAGTTCCGGTGGCGAATATGTTGAAAAATAGTTGTTGCAATAAATATTTCCTTGAAATTTTGTTTTTTGTTGTTGTAATAGGCCCCAGGGAAACTTGCTTTGGGGACGCGACTCGTATTTTTCTGTTTAGTTGCAACTAGTTTACACCAGTATAAATGCATTCATTTGTCGAAATAAAACAATTTTCGACCAAATTCGTGCAAAATTTGGTGTTATTACTTTTCGCGTTATTTCGCAATTCAGAAGTGCTATTTTTGTGGTTATAAGAGGCAATAAATTCGAATTCTGCAAATATTTGTCGAATGGAGGACAATTCGTGTTAGTGCGAATTTCACGGAGTTATAGTTACTGAAAAATTATAGCATGCCTATGAATATATCTTTTACTTGGCTGTATAGACTTAAAAAATATTTTCTGAGATGTGCACTTTTTGAGCCCTTCATGTTACAAACGTCGGGTGCCGCCAGCCATGCCCGAGGAATATGACTAGAAATCGATCATGCATCTCGAACATGAATGGATGCTTTGCAACATCAAAGGCATCTCGCAGCTATGAAAGCTATCAGTTCTGTCGTTCACACGGGAACTAATGTATCACTCAACTGATGTAAAATTAAATTGAAATTCAGAATCCCAAGGCTCTATTCGCGATTTAACTCTGTGAGAAAATACTTGCAGGATTAATAGCTGTGCTGGACATGGTAGCAGGGGTGGTCATAAATAACATTTTACATCTGTCTAGTCGTATCTGAAAAACTATTGCAAACTAAAACTGACAAATTGAAAAAACTGACAATTGAATTAAATAGTATATTGCGATACTAGTTCCGTAAGCGGTGCATACGGATCGAGGAAAGAGTTTTTTTCAATTTCAGAGATCCGTTATGCGCTTACGGAACGAGTATTGCATGTTATTTTTTACACGATGTTTATTTATATAAATTTAATTATATTAATTGAGATATTAGCTGAAAACATTATGTATATACATTATTAAAGATAGATGTTATATTTTAGAAAGTTATTAGCATGTGTTGGTTGTTATGGGGACGGAAAACTTGTAAACAAGTAATGTTGACCGAGTCGCCGTATTATCTATCCCAGGGAGTTGTGTAATAAGCAAGGTTTTGATTTATTTGCGGACAAGATTTTGTACAGTGGATATGATACTGGAGGAATTTCGGCAGACATAGCAGGACCTTCGACGTCTGTAGGAATAAGTACAAGAAGTAGTTTGGATCTAAATAGCATGAGCGAGGATGGAGGAATTGCCTTAAATAACTGTACAAATTGTACTGTTACGATTCTTATATCAAAATAAAGGCTTGTATTGTGATGGTTTTACTTACGGCACCAGTGCTTTTTGTAATTTTTTCAGCATTGAGATTTCTTTTGTTTTCATAGCAACCAGATTGCGTGTGGTAATGTCAAGTTACGATCCACGGCAACAATATTCGTAAGTACCACTAATTAGTTACGCCGTGCAACAAATATTTCAACTCATTGAGATCTGAATTTACATATCAAATGAAACCATCAGTGAATTATAGGCCTGTGTCTGTAATTAATATGAAAAAAATTCAGTGTAATAGCCGGTTTCGAAGAATGAAAACAATTATATAACCGAGCGAGGTGGCCGAGATGGTAACATATTGGACTCGGATTCGAGAGGTCTCAGGTTCAGTTCCCGTGACCGGCCAATTTGATATGAGATTTTATCATGGTTTCCCCAGTCGTAAAGGCAAATTCCGAATTGGATATTTACATACAATGAATCATCCTCACCATTTCATCTTGTATCATATCCATTTAAATTAATATAAGTTGAAATTTACTCCATTACATACATACACCGCCAATAGAAAGCACTGACAAGCTATAGTTCCATGGCCTACCCTGCTGTATAGACACAGATCCCGAACTCCTGATATAGCCTCGAAGCTAAAAGGAGTCTAAACACAGCTGAAAGTAAAAAAAAAAAATTAAAAAATAAATAAAAGCAAAAAACAAAAACTAAATAAAAATGAGAACTATCGAGAAACTACTTATCAAGAGCTTTTCAACGATACCCCACAAGACGTGGTTTCAAAAATTTCGAATTTCCATCCCCCACCCCCACTCGTACCCCCAAAACCCCGTTGGTATCACTGTGAACTCCATAGGGAATACTCTAATTTATTCAAACAAAGTTTCCCTCTATACTTCATAGGGGCCGAGAAATGAATTTTTCAATATTTCAACCCGCTCCCCCGATCCCCTTTGGGCCAATTTTGCTCATTAACGAACTTGTTTGAACTATTGGGCCTAGAAATAACATAATAAAATTTGGTTCAAATATCTTTAAAATTACTGCCCCTAGCGTGTCAAGATATATATATCACAATTTTTTTGAACGGGCGGTGGTTTCGTACTTAGGGAGGCATGAAACATAAAGATATGAAAGAATTTTTCGAAAGTCATGAAATGGTATCGATTGCAATAGGTAGATTTTTCTATATAGGTAGAAATCTACCTAACAATCAACTCGTAATCTCTCCTGGGATTACCTGTGATAAAATTGTGGAAAATCTCAATCTCAAATCTTAAAGTTCACTGTCGAAAAGTTAACTCACACAATATGTAAATACCTGACCTCACTCCTTGCCGTTTCAGGTACATTCCAAGTTGCCATGTTAGCTTTAAATTTGTAGCTTAATATAAAACACCTGGTTGATGCGGCAACTACTTTGGCATAGAAGTACTGCGTGCAGTCTAGTCATTCTTCTGCAGGGGCGCTGCATAAAAATCAATCCCAAGAATTTGGGTCGTAATGCATTTGCCATAACTAGCAAAGGATTTAGATGATGATAATAATAATAATAATGATGATGATGATGATGATGATAATAATAATCATCATAGATCATAATAAGTATAGATAATAATTGTTATCTATATCCTCTGCTCGTTACGGCAAGTGTATACGAGCCCAATTACAATTACAATTACAATTTATTACTCCAAAGTACACGAAAAATATATACAAAAGTTGATACGCCCCCCGAAGAAGCAGAGCTTGTGTTCGGGGGTGGTTCAGTAATATATTAGAAATACTTATACTAAACAATTACTTTAAAAAAATGCATAATTTGGAGAAGTATGACAAAATGTCATGTATGAAAGGTTAGAACATGTTCTATTTACAATACAAAGGTACGAAGCAATACAACAATAATACATAACAATTTATTTGTTCAAATTTTAGTAAAAACAAAGAAATTAAGTTCTATCCAAATTTTAAAGTTTAATATGAAAAATGTTATAACAGTAATAGTCGATAACAGAAGTAATAATTATATAAATTTTCTAATTTTAGACCTAAATTGTTTGTTGTTTAAGCTATTTAGATCAGGATGGTTGGTAATAAATGAATTGAATAGCCTTGGGCCAAAACTTGAACAGTGCTTAGCTCCATGTGATTTATTTTTATGCAGCGCCCCTGCAGAGGAATGACTAGACTGCACGCAGTACTTCTATGCTAAAGTAGTTGCCGCAGCTACCAGGTGTTTTAACTTGTGTTACTTATTAATAGGGCTCGGAAGTTGATGAAATATATTTTTTTTCCGAGAATCACAGACAATGCAAGATGTATACACTCGTGTCGCCTCAAAACGAACAAAAATAGCTTAATTTTATTTTGAATTTTTCGGAATTTTATTCTCTAGTGGCCATTCTTCAGGAAAGGTTCATTCTTTCGTTGCATGTATGCCTGTCTTTAGAATGGGCTTTTCCAACATTACAGACAAAGGTATCTCATAATTCCTTACCTCCAGATAGTTAAATGCGCATTGATTTGGCATCCTTATCGTCAGACAAAAATGAGCAACATTAATTAATAAGTATAGTAAACCTTAACTTTATTATTAACTTAACTTTTAACTAAGAAAGGCCACTTTGGAACTCAAGCATTTTGCTTTTTCGGAAGAGTAATCGTAGGTATAGTCCAGTTATTCATTACATGGCCAGGCGGCTTCCTTTCGTTAGGCGGAAAAGTTTGCCGAAAGCTCAACCCATGTTCTTTATTTTTACCGCATCAATCAGCTAGTTACCCCAGCCAAACAAAATCTAAGAATGTCCTTTGACGATTTTGACAGCTACTCGTCAACTTCGCGTGGAGTGAAATGCTCGGTTGCAAGATCAAGTTGCAGTAAACAATAACACGTGTGAATTGATTTAAGCGAAGGAAGAACTGAGGTCAGTGATAACAATGAGAGAATATTGCAACGTTGCTTTTGTTTTGGAAAGCGGAAGCCAAGACCGATTTAGTCAGATCAATTGACATAAAGAAACACCGACTTATTGGTTTATTCCTTTGAAGCCGCCTGGCCATGCAATGAATAACTGCACTGTACGAAAAGATGGAAATCAATGGGAGCGAGATCCGGTCTGTAGGGTAGATTTTTAAACACCTCCTAGCAAGTCTCCAGAAGTTCCAGCAGAGATGTCAACTACCGAAAGCTTGGATGTTGTATACCCCCTTACTCGGCTTATAGCCCGCGAAACCGTTATTAATAATCAGCACCGAGAAAGCATCAAGTCTTTAAGTTCTGTATTGTTAATCCCACATCTGTTCGAAAGTTAAAACCTTGATCCAGGTACACGATAATATTAAAACTAAATTGAATTCTAGAAAAACTAATATTCATTAAAAAAAAACATATTTTTATAGATTTTATTACTCATCTAAAACTCATACTACAGGAGGTTCCAGGTTCAAATTCCGTGACCGGTCAATTTGACATGGGGTTTTTTCATGGTTTCCTCAGTCGTAAAGGCAAATTCCGAATTGGATATTTACATACAATGAATCATCCTCACCATTTCATCTTGTATCATATCCATTTAAATTAATATAAGTTGAAATTTTCTCCATAAAACATACACCAATAACAGAAACAATTGACAATCAATAGTTCCAAGTCCTACCGTACTATATGGAAACTGGATACGTATGCAATATTATATCTGGCACAGACATATACCGGTACTTCACTTGTGAAGGAATAGTAGATATAACGACTCGTGTCGTGTCTGTGGCATTTTTACGACATCCAGCCACAGATTATTCACTTTGAAATTCCTTCTCTAAACCGGAAGTGACGTTTCTCTATCAGATCTTAAAATGTCGAAGTTCAAGCAGCAGTAAAACAGCTATCGAATATTACTTATTACTAGCTGTTATATTTTGAAATGACGTCGATTATTCAAGCTCGTTTCATCTGTGAAGTTTCTGGGAATTGCAAAATCGAATTATAAATTGATGGGGAATCAATTAAACATTATAATTGCGTAAGTTGTTTTAGAAGTAGACTGGTGTAAGGTTGTACTTTAATCACGGTGTTTTACTTAAAATCCGACTAACACACAACTTTCTTCATCGTAAGCACTTTAACGTATTTAATATATCTGACTAACGAGAGAAAAATTTACTTGAGTTACCTCTCCCTTTTAGGGACATTTTAAGCAACCCACGCCGCCCGGGTCTTACAGGGTCGCACCCTGTCGGGATCTGTGGGTCACATACATACTTTCTTACCAGACAAGGACGTGGAGGACCTCCGCGGATGAGTGATCAGCCCAATGCTAGGACCACCACCGAGACAACACGAACACACAGGACGAGACACACCATTCACAAATACATTCACTCTGAAGAAGGTGATGACGGCCAGCTGATATCAGGAGACCACAAGGGCCTAAAGTTACCCGACATTTGTCTCACAGGTGAGGAAAACCCCCGGAAAAAACCACCTAGGTAACTTGTCCCGACCAGACCCGGGACGCGAACGCATTCTCTACGCCACAGCGGTGGACGCAATATATATCTAATTATCGAAATAGAAAGGGAGAACGCGGAAGTAGAATATTGTCACAAGGTGTGAGTCTCTGCTATAGCTATAGCTTTATAAGCTACTAGCGTGTGCCCGCGATAATTATTTCAAAAATTAAAAATTAAGGGCATAATAGTAAAATCATTATATTTATTAACTCCTTAATCACGTGGACTACATACCACGATTAGATAGTATCGTCTGGTAAAAGCGACCTCAGATTCGAGTTTCTTGGCCCAGAAAACCTCTATATAGTGAGATTCGCCCAAATAAAACAACGTTTGACCATATTTAGGGCTTACAACATTCAAGCGATCGCGAAAGTTTTATTTTCAAGGTATGACAAAAATAGCCAAAGCCAACTGTAATTGATTTGACATTGAAATGTATAACTGAAAACTTATGTTTTGAAAACGCAAAAAATGCACGTTTTTTTGCCCGTTTTTCACTCATAACTCACGAACGAAAACTAAAATTAAAATTCCGACCTTCGAGGTGCATTTTCCAACCCTTCAGCCCACCTATGTTTAAAATTTCAGATACTTGCGTTCAGTAGATTTTGCTGGACATCGAGGACAATTCCTTTTATTAATATAGATAATATGAATTATAATGATGCCTTCTCTAATTTGTCAAACATCCATTTCATTTAATCCAAACCCATCTATACCATTGGCAACAATATGTTCTGTGAATTTGTTTCGATAATTATATGTAAAAAGGGATTAAGTATTTTCAAAAAACATTTAATTTTTGGCATTTAGAATCAGAATTTTTCAAAATCCTTTCTTAGTGAGCATCTACATTATGAAACGAAGGTACTATAATAATTCCAAGTCTCTACCTTTTATAGTTTAGGCTCTACGTTGATTCCTGTCAGTCAGGACAAAGCCTTTTATATATATAGAGAAGATTGTTATTAGAGTCATATCATTACAGTTATCCTGGTAACTGTATAAGGAAGTAATTTTAAAAGTAATTGTGTGAAATTTGAAATTGTTTGTATAAATCAAATTAACCGATAAAAGAGAGTTTAGTTTCTGGGAATTTGTTTCTGGGAATTACAAATTCTGTCATGCTTTAGAGTGGATGGATAAGCTTACAACTTTCTGTTGCCTGTATATGCGTACATAGAGAAGCGTAAAGATTCAAAGAATATGAATTAACTATAATTGAATAACCGTCTATGATTAATTGACAATAAAATAAAATCAGGTAAACTGATGTAACCAGGTGCCAGAATGCTTTTGTTTAATCAGTGATAATTACAATATTATGATATGCAGAAAATAAGTTAATTTTCTAATCCATTTCCGAGTTAAGCTCCAGATCGATTCATTTAGCAGGGCTTACGGAAGAACAAAGGTGTAAAGTTTGATACGCATGTGTGAAGGAATATGTGGGTAGTGTTATTTATCAAAGCTAACTGTACTGTTACTTCCAAAGCCGTAATATGTTGTCATTAGAAATGATTTGCATTTGATAAATTCTTTCTAATGTATTACCACAAAAATAGGTACAAAATTGGGCATTACTCCGGTACCGGTCAACCCATTTAATCCAATATCAACAGGCTTCGTTCCATGGACGTCATAAATGTGTATACCAAGTTTCATGAACATCTTTTAAAGCGTATTTGAGTTATCGCGCGTACAGACACACGGACAGACAGACGTACAGACATTTTCCCGTCCAACCTCACTATCTCAGAAAGTACCATTCTGGCACTTAATATATAAAATGTAAAAATATTAAAACAATGTAGTCACAATCTTCAAAAGTCACAAGTTTATGAAGCTGGTATGTTTCGTTCCTCTCCGATGAATTCCAGACGTAACATAACTGATATAAATTCACATTTCGGCACATATCATGTGCCATCTTCAGTTCACCTTTATAATTATACAGATGACGGCAAGAGGGCAAGTCCTCCAATAGAACTGAAGATGGCACATGATATGTGCCGAAATGTGAATTATGTATGTTAGTCTGGAATCCATCGGAGAGGAACGAAACATACCAGCTTCATAAACTTGAGATTTTTAAATAGAATTAAGAATTAAGAATTTATTTATCAACAAATAACAAGTAGAACTTGTGTAGTTGACGTCAAACATTAAAACAGTACACATTAAAACAGTACACAATACACAATACCAAATACAATACAACTTCAACAGAACAGTACAGCAATCAGAAAAAATGTGTTAAAAACATATGTCGATGGAAGGGATGTTGAAAAATTCATATAAATTATAGAAAGGATTAACTGCTAGCCAGTTGTACAGAATGAATTTAAATCGTTTGAAGTTAACCAGATGAGCTTCAGGAGGTAGCTTATTGAACATTCTCAGGCCAACATATGAGTAAGATTCTTGAGTTTTAGAGAGCCTTACACGTGGTAAATCTATTAAATTCATGTTTCTGGTAAAGTGATTGTGCTTGTCACATCTTAAGGGAGTGTTACTTAAGTTACCTTTCACATGTTCCAGACATTTGAATATGAATAAGTTAAACACTAAGAATTTTTCCGCTGACGAATAAAGGCTTACAATGAGCTCTGTGATTAGAAGAGGTTATAATTCTAATAGCTTTCTTTTGAATCAGTAGAATCCTATACAATTCATGACCACAACCCCAGATTAAAATTCCATAACTGATTATGCTGTTAAAAAATGCAAAATAGGCCATTCGTATATAGTCTCTCGGTATATATTTCTTTAAATTTCGTAATAGAAATAAAATTCTTGACAGTCTATTGCAGATCTTTTCTATGTGTGCGCTCCAATTTAGTTTAGGGTCAAGAAGAATTCCTAATAAATTGATACTAACACTCTCATGGTTATTAAGACTAAAAAGAATTGACTGCGTTTTGTTATCATTTAATAATAGGCCGTTACTTGCAAACCACTGTGACAACACTGCTTTAATGTGTTATATTTTATTAATTTACAAATCTTGAAGTGTGAATGGACCCAGATAAGCATAGTTAAGGGTTTAAGGTTGTGTATTGTGCCACCACACCATATAGCTTTGTCCAATTTTGTATTCAAGAACGAACTCAGAACGTGGCTCCTCAATAATCCTATGTATGAAATTAAAGAGTTTTTAATGTTGATTTGTCTGGCATGTCAGTTACGTGTTTTTATATACTTATGTATTTTTTATTTTTTATATATCGACGTAGTCTATTGTTATTTTAGTTAATGTCTTAATAGAAATAATAATAATAATAATAATAATAATAATAATAATAATAATAATAATAATAATAATAATAATAATAAATATTTTCGAGAGGAAGGAAGCTCACAGTCAAAGGATGAACGCAATATGGAGTCAAATGAAAACACAGAAACGCCTCTAAGTACTTTGCGTAGTCCTACATGGGCTCATGCGCGAACAAAAAATAAATAATAATAATAATAATAATAATAATAATAATAATAATAATAATAATACTTTATCAAGATTTTAACATCTAAAACACCATTACTGGGAAAAGGAAATTAATTCATAAAAAAAAACTTGTTTCAACTTTGTTATCAGTAATGAAGTTTTTAGTACTTGTGCAGTTACAGGAAAGTAATATAACTTTATATTACGGAAGGAGCGGTACTGTTAGACAAGCGAATAAAACGGAAACTTTAAGTAATGTTGTTGTTCTTGCTGTGTTGTCGCTCAGTAGCCCCATGTGACGGCGGAGATATGGTAAACAGTTTAAGAAGGCGGAACAAACTGTTTTGGTTTTCTGTACCACAGATAAAAGCTGAGCTTGTCACAACCGTCCCTTTGCATCCGGCTGACGGTGTCTGTTTCAAAACTTCCCTCTGTAATTTACATTTTACCTCCGCCTGAGACACGGTTTAATGGCGAGACGAGAGATTTAAAACTCCGATGTGATACACTCAGTGCAAGGTCCTTTTGCGCCCTTGGTGAATTTGACAAATCTGCGCCCTCCAATACTGGGGGGAGGGGGGTCTGAATAATTTTTTTTAATTTCTGTAAAATTGTTTATTACTAGGAAATAGCCCGTGGCTTTGCCACGGTTAAAATGATGCTTAAATACGAAACTTACAGGTCTACAATCCTGAAGGCACTGACAATACATTTACAAAAGTCAGCGCTGGCTTCATCAATTTTTATTTAAAATATATCATCGTATACTACATTTTTTGTGAAAACTGCATCAGAATAGTCTAGTAACTTCCCCTGTTCTGATGTGTTTTCCACCTTAACTCTTCCTCTGAACGCCTCACTCTCGAAAATGCTACATACATAAACACTGGTTCAGGCAAATAAATCCCGACCTTATCTAAAGTCTGTCCTTGGGACTTATTAATTGTCATTGCTAAGGCTACCCTTACAGGAAACTGCCTTCTCGTAAATTTGAATGGCAGGCTAGTATCTGCAGCTCTTTTCTGTTCCTCTTTTTCATTCTGTTCTATAATCGATTCCCCAATAGGCCTATTTAATCTTGGCCTCTTGGAAGGAACGCAGGCATTATGGTCAACCATGTTTTAATGCTTCCTTATCTGGATATCTTACGCTTTTTCCTTCAAAATACGTTCCTATCAGTATGTAGATTACAGAAATTAATTATATCGTAAGCACTGCCTTCTAAACTGTATTAATATTTATGTATCAAGTACGCAAAATAACGCTTTAGCGGACGAATCTAGTATAGCGGCCGAGGCGAAAGCCGAGGCTGAAATACTGGATGAGTCCGCTAAAGTTTTTGCGTATGTGGTGCATACAATATTTTTTAGTAAAAGTTCTATAAATTACATGAAATAAAACAAAAATACCGTATAATTAATTATAATGAAAGGCAGTCAGTCATTTCTTTAAGTTATCTGGTCATGGCCATCTAGATCATAAAACAACAATGACCGTACGTAGCAATAACAAATGTGGTAGTATAGATGCATAATATATGAGTTCCTTGTTTGTAAACAATATTGCATACCAACTAGTATTTATGAAAAGCTTGTGAAAATATAAATGAAAATACCGAGGAAATTTCAATCCAAGCCAGAAATTGAATTGGAGCTGCTACCAGCAACTTCACGGCATTAATAGGCTATGAGAAGGGATATATTACAGCATTTAAATGCTGTTCGTCCATGGTAAGGAATGTTTTTCAAGTGAACCAAAATGTGAAAAGTTGTTGGCTTATATTTGTTGTCATGTGATGAAGTGGGCTACCGTGTTTTGCGAAAAATCCTGGTAAAGTTTCTGATTATCATAAAGAAACGTGTTGGCTTAAATTTGTTGTTTTATGACCAACTAGCTTAAAAGACCCGGCGTCGCCCGGGTTTTGTATTTTGTAATTGGAAATTAACTTATGAAGGATTTTCAATTTTAAATTCTAGGTCCTTATAGAGGCATTTATAATTTGAAATATGAAGAACGACTTATTACACTCAAACTATTCCCTCATAAAACGCTTGATATAGTTTTTTATGGCTCATAGAGGATCTAGAATTTTGCATCCCATCGATTGTACAGTGCACAGCAAGCCTGGTAGAGGTTTAAATAAGAAGAAACAGAAATTCCTGTAACATAAAATTGTAATATCGAGGCGGGAAATTTCCCACTCTTATGTTACCATAAAGTCGTTTTGGGGATGAAATTAAACAGAAAGCATTATCACTTTCATACTTTTCTCTCCAAAAACCTACGATATAATATAATAATATACACATTACCATACCTCGTTTTGTTTTCTCTATGTCCAGGGTAGAGAAAGTTATGTGATTCCATTATTTTAGTGGATTTCATTCTGTAATATTTATTTATAACATGAATTATTTTGATAACTTCTCTTCCAAGCCCATCCATATACCATTTGGCAACAATATATTCTGTGATTTGGAATTGATAATTCTATGTAAAAAGGGATTAAGTATTTTCAAAAACATTTAATTTTTGGCATTTAGAATCAGAATTTTTCAAAATCCTTTCTTAGTGAGCACCTACATTATGAAACAAAGGTACTATCAAAATTCCAAGTCTCTACCTGTTATAGTTTAGGCTGTACGTTGATTCCTGTCATTCAGTCAGTCATTCAGTCAGTCAGGACAAAGCCTTTTATATAGATAGAGATTATATGCGTAAATCCATGTTAAAGTTGGTGTGACTGGTCAATGCCATCTGGGTTTTGTTTATAGATTGCCATGACGACTTTAAAGGACAAGGCCGCTAAAATTGCATTTTGAATGCAGTTTGAATGCACTTTTATGCAATTTTAGCGGACTTGTCCTTTAAAGTGCAGCTTTTCAGCGTGTTACCAGTCCGATAAGCAGCTGTTTTAGAGAGCGTGTACTAAAAACCTTATTTTCAGACGATTGAACTACTTAAAAAAGAATTAAATAATAAAATCTAGTATCAAAAGTAAATTACATAATAGGCCTGAGACCATTGGTAAAAGCATTTTTTTTGAATAGTTGAACAACTTTCATCTTAATAAAAACGTACATTTTAATTTTAATTGTTATATCATTCCAAACTGTTCATGATTTATGTTATACTCTGTCAATAAAAAACGTGTTAATTAAAGAACGTTGCATGACTGCATTTTGTTTGTAGACAATCGGCATAATACTACAGACAGTTCACGTGCAGTAATTTTTAATAACCTGAAAGATTTCTTCCATTAACGTGGAATTTTTATTGTTTGATAAATTGCACCAGTCTAAAAAAAAGGCGGGATTTTTTATGGTTAATTTTGCGCCCTCTCTGTACCTGCGCCCTTGGCGGGGGCCCATCTCGCCACCGCCTAGCTACGGCCCTGGATACACTCACATGACATTTTCTACCATTAGCATGGATAATGCGACTTTTTAATTTCAAATTCCGACATAGGCAGACTACATTGCGAGAGTGCATATTCAGTTATCTCAGTCTCACGCGATGTCGTACTGTTGGCGAGTTAAGAATTAAAAATCGGGTGCGTGGAAAGCCACGCGACAGAAGTGAAACTTCTTTGGCAACATTGAGAGTGAAATAGAAGAATACATAGCCTATAATTATATCGAACGGAAGAAGGAAATCATCTGGATAAAATAAATTGGGTTAGCTCTCGATTTACTCCTAGCGCGCCTAAAGAAGTTTAATTTCTTCACTTCAAAAACTCAGAAAGTGGAAGAGAAGGTTATCTTATAACTTTACTTTAGATCATTATCTACGAAAAAATCCGAATAGAACTTTAGGTCTTAGAACAACTAGTTAATATATTTAGGGTACTAAAATCCTGTTAAAATTGCTGAGTTATACCCCTTCCACCCGGGTAAACCTAGGGTTCTTTTAAAATCTACCTGAGTTTGGATATTTATTACAAAAGAACATAGAACTTAGCTTTTACAAACAATAAAGTGACCATTAATACCATTTATACCAAATTTATGCTAAGTATTTTGGAGTTTAAAATAAAATTTGTTTTCTAAAAATATCAACCAAACCTGATTAGTACACATTAGTACATTAGGACTGATAAATTCATGTGACTGTTTCTCATTAGATAATTATAATTGAAGAGTTTTTTTTTTATTTCAGTTGTATTTATACTCCTTTTAGCTGCGAGGCCATATCAGGAGTTCGATAGGGTAGGTCATGCTTGTTAATTAATTTCTATTGTTAGTGTATTTTTCATGGAGTAAATTTCAGTTGATATAAAACAACAAATATAAGGCGAAATTATTTCAGAAACTTGACCAGGTTTTTTGTTTACAAAACACTTAATAATATAACAACAAATATAGGCCTAAGCCAACATAGCTATATAGTTCATAAGAAACCCTCACTGCCATCTACATCCGCATTTCGTATTGCTTCATGAAAGCATAAGATTCAGGCGGCTGTGAGAATATGGCGTCAACAAATAGCTGACTATGACTTTTAAAAGTAATTATACGGTATTTTTATTTCATTTCGTATAATTTACAGAGCTTTTACTAAAAAATAATGTAAGCACCACGTCCGCAAAAGCTCATCCAATAGTAGATACGTCCGCTAAAGCGTTATTTTGTGTTCTTGATACATAAATAACTATTTCTTACAGTTTTCGCTCAAAACTAACGAAATAACGCGAAAAACAATACCTGACTTGCCAAAATAGCTAAGTTAAAGTAACCCTCCCCCATTTCAGCCCTTAACACCCCCAAAAATAGCAGAAAGTCGGGTACACCAAGTAAAATTTAGAATTACATAACAAAGCTCTCTGTGAAAAAGAAACCTTGGCTTACAATTTATTCCGAAGATAAATGGTAAAGTTACTGGACTATAATTATGTAGATATGCTACTTAATTTAAAGGAATTTTTTAAGGTAATTCAAAATCTTCAGGTTTAAAGTTAAATGGCTGTTGTATGTTTTCCCTCTCTTGGCTTAGTTCATCCTTAGTCGGTTTATTTACAAAATACTTTCCAGAAACTTTAGCAGCTTCAACAAGACATAGACGTATTAGAAGAGGAAAACCTTCACGTTTGAGGACTTGCGGCTGTGTGACCAATCAGGAGTGAAGCTTGTGAAAGCAAATAATTCCGGTGCTGTAGGCAGGAGTTCGCGTGATCAGTCTCTTGCAAAGCAATAACTAGAAGAGAAAAAGCTGCCAGCAATGTAGTCATTCCATTTGCACGTGATCTCTATCTTATTCCAACATGCTAGCTACCCCAGGAACTCAATTTCTTTTTCATCTTAGTTGTGTCTTCGGCTGCAAAAAGGAAGCGCAGACTCTTATTCGTTAGAAAATTTAAATTACAGTGCACGCCACTTATTGTGATCACTTCGTGTTGCAGCTAATCTGATAATATAACCGATTGATAACAGTAGCCGAAAAAATAATTGAAGGTTCTTTATTCGTATATAAAATAAAATCAGATAAACTGATGTAAAAAAGTGCCACTATGTTTTTGTTTAATCAGTTATGACTGCAATTATGATATACAGAATATGTTTTTTTTAAAAATTGATTTCCAAGTTAAGCTCCAGATTTATTCATTAAGCAGGGCTTACGGAAGAAGAAAGGTCTACCATCTCGGCACCTGGGTCATTTTAACGGTCTAGTTGGATAAGCGCATGTAAAACAATATGTTTTTTGTCATAGCTACCTGTATTTTAATTTCCAAGGCCTTATAAGATCACAGTAAAACAATAGGCTATGTTGTCAAGATAACTGATTTTCATTTTTTTTTATAAATTCTTTCGAATACGTATATTGCCATAAAATAGGCACTAAATTGAGCATTACTCCGAAACAGATCAACCGATTTTATCCATTATGAATAGACGTCTTCCCATGGACATTGTAAATGTGTATACCAAGTTTCATAAAAATCCGGTAAAGCGTATTTGAGTTACCGCGTCTTTAAAATATACACTAAATTGGGTTTTACTCCGGTACCGGTCAACAGATTAGGTTCAAATTCAATAGGGCACTTCTCATGGACGTCATAAATAGGTATACCAAGTTTCATGAAAATCCGTTACAGCGTATTTGAGTGATGGCGCCTTTCTCATAGAATTCTCTCTTAATCTATTAAAATAGGCACTAAATTGGGCATTACTCCGGTACCGGTGAACCGATTTGGTTCAATATCAATAGGGTTCTTCCCATCGACATTATGAATGTTTATACCAAGTTTCATGAAAATCCGAAAAAGCGTACTTGAGTTATGGTGCGTACAGACGCACGGACAGACAGACAGACAGACAGACGGACAGACGGACAGACGGACAGACATTTTTTCGTCCCCCACACAATCTCATAAAGTACCATACTGGCACTTAATAATAAACTAAAAAACCCGAATTTAAATATATTTATTCATACATACAAGAAATCACATAACTGTGAATGATTGAACCTCTCATATCACAGAATTAGACTGCAAGCCAACCGTTTTTGCAATAATAAAAAAGTTTTTAATCGTTTCTGTTTTCGCTTTTGAGTCCATTAACCAACATTTCATACGGATAGGGTGGCGTGCACCAACCAGGAGTAAACTAAACTAAAGTAGTAAATCTAAGAAGGAAACCTAAAGTAAACAAAAACCAGTTTGTCTGTCTCACTCTTAAGTCATAGGAGTAATATGCTAGAGTGAGAAAAATGTACTTGTTTTTGTTTACTTCAGATTTCCTTCTTAGATTTACTACTTTAGTTTGGTTTACTCCTGGTTGGTGCACGCCACCCATAGTGTTTCTAGAAGTTTACTGATCTGTGGTGAACACCGCTTAGCAAAACATCTAAAGCCTGTTCAAGTCTTTTCATTTTACACTAACCATCACTGCATCAAACACTGTGATCTTCAGAAATCAAAAGCAACAGCTAAACTGAGGGATGAAACATATTTTACTAGAAGTTAGGGAATACCACCCCTTCGAAGAAGTAATGGAATGAGCTGGGAACAGTACCGTTACTTCTAATACAACACAATACAGTTGAATTACAGTGTGTCCCACGCAAGAGTTGGCCAATGACGCGGGTTCCTGCGGCGCGGCGGGCACAGCTCCAACTCCCGAGCGATCGGGTGAAATATCTACGCTAATGAAGCCGCGATCGGTGTTATGATTCAGGTTCTCACATTTACAGTTAAAATTACAATGAAAATAAACACGTACCTCATCACAAGAGATGTTGGAAATGTTCTCCTCTCGCATCCACACAACACTGACACCATTTTAGGAAATTTTCTTTCACGCGCATAAGTTCAGCTTCCGAGACAGAGTTCATTTCTCTTATGATAGGCCTATGTGATGATTACATCATCTTGCAAAGACGCAAGGCGTCGGTTTTTAGCAAAATTCCCAGGTGTACGCCCTCCAAGCAGAGAAGCCGTGCGAAAACTTGTAAGCAAAATTCGGGAAACGGGTTCGATTCTCGATAGTAAACGAGGGACCAAGCGGCGCGCACTTACTGAACAGAAATTAGATCAAACCCACATACATTAGAAGAACTTAAAGACAATATCAGAAGAGAAATTAATTCTATCTCGAAAGCTGAACTTATGCGCGTGAAAGAAAATTTCTTAAAAAGGTTCCAGTGTTTTGTGGATGCAAGAGGAGGACATTTCCAACATCTCTTATGATGAGGTACGTGGTTATTTTCATTGTAATTCCAACTGTAAATGTGAGAACCTGAATCATAACACCGATCGCGGCTTCATTAGCGTAGATATTTCACCCGATCGCTCGGGAGTTGGAGCTGTGCCCGCCGCGCCGCAGGAACCCGCGTCATTGGCCAACTCTTGCGTGGGACTCACTGTAGAAATAAAACCCTTAAATGACGTACAGTACTTGAAAATAAGGCCGTAAAAAGTAAAATGTGATAACATGAACAGAATCTTTGATCATACGAAACAGAATTTTTTCATTGTGTCAGTATTAAGCATTTTTTTAAAGTAACTTGAATAATAGATAAATGAAATTCTGCTTGAAAGAATATTCAAAACTAAGTAATTAAGAAAGATAGTTGTAAAAGCATAAATAACATTACTGTACCAACAAAAGTTCTCTCCAACTTCGGTTTTAAAGCGAAATAGTACTGTAAGTCCGTCAAGAGTAATTTCAACATTGCGAATTATATCAGAGTATCATGCAATGGGGCCGGTCCACTCTTCTATTCTGGTACTATTTCATTCGGTGAAGTTTCATGTTATTCCCTATTTAAACATTCAATGTTCTCTCAGGCAATTGCCGTGATGTGGATATAAACGAACTTCAGTAAATAGACTCAGTGAAACTATTTAAATGCAAATTGCATGAAGTGCAAGCAGGTAATTGCAATATACTATTTCAGTTCAATTCTATGGCATAAATTAGGAGTAATGATTCTCTAAACAGAACTCTGCTATGTTTCCTAGTAATTATTTTCATTTATGCACCTTCATTTAGTGTTAAATAAAATCAGGTAAACTGACGTAACGCAGTGCAAAAAAAAGTCTTTGGTTAATTAGTGACAATTGCAATTATGATATGCAGAAAATAAGTTCTTTTCTTTAATTGATTTCCGAGTTAAGTTCCAGATTGATTCATTAATCAAGGCTTACGGAAGAACAATGGTCTAGTTTTTAAAAATCAGATTAAAATCGTCCTTCATCTGCAGAACTATACAGATTTGTGATATCTAAACAACCGCAAACTCACATAAAAATAATAAAGAAGTCAACTTGACCGGGTACGTGATTTGAACCAAGACCTCCAGAATAAGAGTCCAAGCCGATACCATCTCGGCCACCTCGCTCAGTTTAACGGTTTAGTTTGATAAACATATGTGAAGGAAGATGTGGGTAGTTTTATTTGTCGAAGCTAAATGTTTTGCAACTTCCAAAGCCGTATATGAGCACTATAAAACAATATGTTATGAGAACTTATTTGGATTTGATAAATTCTTTTTAACATACTAACATAAAATAGGCGCTGAATTGGGCATTACTCCGGTACCGGTCAACCGATTTGATTCAATATCAATAGGCTTCTTTTTATGGACATTTAGATTGAATACCTACATAAACGACACCCCAATCAGAATTTATATAATAATAATCAAAATTGAATAACAGTTACAATAGTAGGCCTAAAAGTTCTGTACCTTGTAAGAACAAGACTTTGTCCTTCATCTCACTGGTTTGATTGCTGGTCGATTTATGTGATAGATTCACCAAGAAATTCATTGCAAATTTGATTTAATGTACAGTCACAACGAATGGCTTCACTTTGTGTCCTGGGATAAGAATTGTCGGGTCAAGTTCGCATGATCTCAAACATCGTAAATCTGAGTTGGTGACGTGCGTTCGAGTTCAACGCGTGTCCCTACGTAAAAAATATTCTCAGTTCCATGAAATAACCCCGATCTTATGCCTATAACATTACTGTTATAACTTGCGTACTATTACTTTCTGTGCTAGTACCACAGGTAATTCATATGAAGTAGGCCTATTGTGTTCGACCCTGAAATTCGAAGTCCATTTCGCCATTAATATACATTTTGAGGTCCCCTGAATCTAAAATAGAATTTTCACAGTGTATCTATGAATGAAGCTTAGCCCGAGATAAAAAATCGTATAAAAATTAAATTTAATATTTTATTATTGTTCGACCATAACTGTAAGACACTTATTACATACTAGCTTAAAAGACCCGGCGTCGCCCGGGTTTTGTATTTTGTAGTCGGAAATTAACTTATGAAGGACTTTCGATTTTTAAATTCTAGGTCCTTATATAGGCATTTATAATTTGAAATAGGAAGAACGACTTATTACACTCAAACTATTCCCTTAGAAAACGCTTGATATAGTTTTTTATGGCTCTTACAGGATGTAGAATTTTGCATCCCATCGCTTGCACAGCAAGCCTGGTAGGGGTCCAAATAAGAAGAAACAGAAATTCCTGTAACATAAAATTGTAATATCGAGGTGGAAAATTTTATTTCCCACTCTCATGTCACCATAAAACTGTTTTGGGGATGAAATTAAACAGAAAGCATTATAACTTTCATACTTCTCTCTTAAAAAACCTGCGATATAATATAATAAAAACCTGCGATATAATATAATAATATACACATTACCATACCTCGTTTTGCTTTCTCTATGTCCAGGGTAGAGAACGTTATGTGACTGCATTATTTTCGTGGATTTCATTCTGAAATATTTATTTATAACATGAATTATTTTGATAACTTCTCTTATTTGTCAAACTTGTATGTCATTTTTTTTTTCAAGGCCAACTGATACCATTTGGCAACAATATATTCTGTGATTTGGAATTGATAATTCTATGTAAAAAGGGATTAAGTATTTTCAAAAACATTTAATTTTTGGCATTTAGAATCAAAATTTTGCAAAATCCTTTCTTAGTGAGCACCTACATTATGAAACGAAGGAACTGTCAAAATTCCAAGTCTCTACCTGTTATAGTTTAGGCGGTACGTTGATTCCTGTCATTCAGTCAGTCATTCATTCAGTCAGTCAGGACAAAGCCTTTTATATATAGAGAGATGACGCAATGATATTTTAACGATTTACAATTCGAAACTTTTTTCCATCATAACACAGGTGTGATATCGATTATTATCGAACATGAAACGATCCTGAAAATTTGAGAGCATCAATCAAACTGTCCAATAAACAGGCTTTATTTGAAATTAAAAAAAAAAAACAAATTCTGTTCGTGTTACATTGAATACGAGGGTGGATCGAAAAGTACCGCAAAAATATATATATATCTTACAATAAGTTTAATAGGTACAATTAGGAACAAATGCACACACGAAGGGACATCTTTTGTCTATTTTTCTTATACAGTAGCAAAGTTTCTCAGCACATTTCTCCCATCGTGATACCAGTTTCATAGAAATCCTTTCGGTTGGAGTATAACCATCTGCGGACTGCTCTTTTCACTTCTGTATCTGACGCAAAGCGTTTAACGGCCAGGAATTTCTTCATGGGACCAAACAAATGAACGTCCGCCGGTGCCAGGTGTGGACTGCATGGAGGACGCAGGAGCATCTCCCAAACAAATTTGTTAATTTTCTCACGACCAGCTGCAGCAACATGGCTACGGTCCATACAGTCGTCCCCATACACGCCACGCATGTCCCTGTAAATTTCACTCGAGTTATGCCCTTTAGCCCATAAAAATCGCACTATACCTCGTTGCTCTAAACAAGTGGACGACACTAACATGCGCGCCATCTTTGCTGCATTGTTCACGATTCTCTCGCTAGAGCTACACGAGAATAAAATAGCGTCCGTAGCGGAAGCTTCAAACTCAATCTTGGTGGAAGTTCAACATCCCAGCCCCAATACCAACGCAGAAAAACAAATTATTGTGCGTTACTTTTCTATCCACCCTCGTATTTTACGATACTGAATTCATTTCGTCTTGTAAAAAATCAGTTTCAAGAAAACGGTCAACAACAAGTTTAAACTTGACCGTATGCCATCAGCTGCCATCTGTCGCAGAAGACAAGAACTATGAGAACTTGCTAACAGCTGACTGCGCGCGGTCAGCCAATTTTTTATGAATCTAAAACCTCAAAATTTAAACATTTAATTATGATCGACCAATCCCAGTCATGCTTATATAAGTTGCCTATAATGGTAATTATGAAGCTCGTATGAAAATATATAATGAAACTTGCTATATCAGAATTATGAAGGACAGAGAAAGACATGTCAGAATTTCGTATTTTTTTCCAGAGGTTGTAGAGTTCCGTGATAGGCAAATCGCCTTGTAATCCGGAACTAATCCAGCAGAGGTGAGACACAGCGGTGCATTAGCCTGGCTTAGGTGCTCTGTTTGCAAATGTATCCAAGTACATCATTGACGCTTAGTGACGTATCATATCTTTTCTCTATGGATATCCAATGTTACTACACAACTCATGATCTACCCGAGAAGGTTTCCTCGTTTTCATTTTTCCATTAACGGTAGGCTACGTACTAAGTTTGCAGTTATGGGCACAATTATGTGGCAAAACACAAAAATGCGAAATGCATAATACACTTAGAAAAGAGTAAATTTAGACATTTAGGTGCTTTCTGATCTCGATAAAACAGGAAATCATCACTTATTCACGAAATATACGAGGGATGGAGCATAAGTTTTACTTCTCAAAGCAAGCCTTAAGCACCATGAGATGATATATGTTACGGGAGAGTGAGGCATCTCTACTATATGGACACATTATTTGGTAACAATTTTATGTACGGTGAAATGAATAGAGGCGATGGTAATTTAGTTGTGGGTCATTCCCTGTGCGGAATGGATATGACCAGATTTGAACAGCATTCTTACCTCAAAATAATGACTATCCGAGGAAGGAATGCCAGAGAATAACAAGGCGCTGATGGAAGCTTTGGGGGAATAATGCCCATCCATACCGATTTTTAATGAATCATTGAGCGAGTATGTGTTCTTTCATGCATCTAACAAACGTAATATATTAGAGTGGCACGATGCAGTCGCGTATAGGTGTTTTTGGGTGTCTTTTTCCTTCCCTATTCTAAATATAGTACCCATAATATGCATTATACATACATTCCACATTTGTATATTACAACATTTTAATATGGTCTCACATTATCAAAAGAAAGAATGGTGGGCCATGACTTATGTTTCCTCCCTCGTATATTTTATTTTCTCTCTCTACCATAAGTACTTATTTCTGCAGGAGTCTTAGCCTAACGAACAGCGTCCTGCTAGGACCTATATATATATAAACACACTTGGTTTCTATTGCTTTTCAGTATGTTTTGTTAACAACATGTTTGATGAGGAATGTTTTGTCTTTTGGTAAATTCTTTTTGCAAGTATTGCAATTATTTCAGTAAGTTCTGACAATATTCCTTAAATTCCCTTTGCAAGTTCTGACAATATTCCCAATTTTCTTATGTATAAAAATATTTGAAAAATAATGATATAATAATCATAAATTACAATTTAAAACAGAGTGCCAAATATTAATTTTATTACCAATTTTATTAATATTACCAGCTTAAAAGACCTGGCGTCGCCCGGGTTTTCTATTTTGCTTCTAATTTGAAATTAACTTATAGAGGACTTTCTATTTTCAAACTCTATGTCCTTATATAGGTAGGCTATAGTTTGAAATGAGGAAAAAAGCCTTACCACACTCAAACTATTCCCTCAGAAAACGCTCTGGTAGGAGGACAAATTCTCAATGGAGAAGAAAAACGAATAAATGGACTGTAAGACAGCTGTCTCAACCTCATGAAAAAACCGTGTTCTTCGCGAGAAAAATAGTTAAAGGTTGACACTGCGAAATAAAATACATATTACGATTTGTTTTATAAAGAAATAAAATAGTCCGAAGTTTCGACTCGTAACTTCGTCATCATATCTAGATATGAAAAAAAATTAGATATGTGTTTTTTAGAAGTATTGGATATTATCCAACAAAATACAGCAATATTCCCTATTCTATGTTATTATCAACTTTCAAACACTGATTAAATAGTTGTTAGGCGAAAAGTTAATGGTTGTAAATTTTGGAATAATTTAATCCATGCTCGTGAATTGTGTAAGTTAATATCAAAATTGCATCTGCATGCTCCTCCTATAAAATGTAGACTTAATAGAACATTTTATATAAATTATGCACGAACAAATTATTACAGGAATTCTCCCCTTTTAAGACTATGCATTTTATACATTAAACTATGTATTGAATTTGATATAGATCTATTTCAATCAAGAACAGTCTTTCATAGAAATATTTGCAAAATTCCTAGCTTTTTAAATTTGTAATTTTGTAATTGAGTGTGTGTTGTTTTAATTGATTTGGTTTAGTGTTTTTTGTTGTTGTTCTTAATGTTGTTCTTTAATTGTTGCATGTAATTTTGTTTTGTTTTGTAGACTTAAAATAAAATAAATAAAAATAAAATAAATAAAAATAAAATAAATATATCCTAGTTAGCTTCTAGAATGGAGTTCAAGCGAGTTCACTTAAATTCACACAATATTACTTCTTAGCTGTGGTGTGATTTAATTTCCGGATGTAGTCTTGATTCTGGCCGAACAAATTCATAATCCACACGGCTGGACATTCTGTTACAGACAATGCGGCGTGGGCTTTCCATGTGAGGATTATATATCTATAATCCTTCTCTCTTCTCTCCTGATATTGAATAACGACCGCATCGCCCCTTAATAAGCGTTCCAGGAATGCAATAGATGGCAATGCCAGTCAGAGACCTTATACCGCAAAGCAATTTCTGTACGCCTTGTTTCCGCCAGTTATGTCCGTGAAGTGATGAATCAATAAGAGAGCCACATTTATCTTCAGCAATATACAGAGTGATTTAGAAGCAAATTCATAAAAGAGACAGGTTCATTTTCAGGGCTTGATTAATAAAAATCATAAGGGAGCCATATTCAGCTTCAGCAATATACATAGTGATTTTAAAACAAATTCATAAGAGAGGCACATTCATCTTCAGCAATATACAGAGTGATTTAGAAGGAAATTTATAAAAGAGTCACATTCATTTTCAAGGTTTGATTTTAAAAAATCATAACAGAGGCATATTCGTCTTCAGCAATATACAGAGCGATTTTAAAACAAATTCATAAGAGAGTCACAATCTTCAGCAATATACAGAGTGATTTAAAAGCAAATTCATAAAAGAGACACGTTCATTTTTAGGGCTTGATTAATAAAAATCATAAGGGAGCCATATTCAGCTTCAGCAATATACATAGTGATTTTAAAACAAATTCATAAGACAGTCACATTCATGTTCAGCAATATAATGATTTAGAAATAAATTTAATGAGTAAGGAACGTGAATAATTATTCTCCTAGTTAGAAATGCACACAATTCAGTTTTTACAGTATTTTAAAAAGAGAGATAAACAATTTAGGAATTCTCACAATTAACATTTTCTACAGTATACGAGTATACTCTTGAACATAAGAATTTAATGGACTGCTTATTGACTCAAAAATACACATATTAAAATTATATAAACTAACAGAGGGGAAAAACAATAAGCGATCTAACATACAATACATTCATGTATAGTAGTTCAGATTTATAGGTAGTTCAATTCACTGTTCCGAACTGACCTGAGAGAAAATAAAATGTAACAAAATGTGTATACTAAACCATAAATATTAGGGACTAAAGATAAAATTTCAATAAATCAATAATAGTGAACGAAATCCACAAAACAAACAACACATAACTTTCTCTACCCTGGGCATGGACGGTATCATTTTCTCCCTTCGCATTTTGATACATAATTAGAGGCAATATTACAGGGAGAATGTACAGTCGGTCAAATAAAAAACGTCGGGACTCGTATGCTGTTAGAATTAAAGTTTTGACGCATTAGTTCACAAGTTTCCTATAAAAAACACAAAATGCAGGTCATTTTCGGAACATATGAGGCCATGCGGCAGGAGGGAAAATATGAACAAGGAGGGAAAAAATGAAGAACGCGGAAAGCGCAACACACGATATTCAACTTAATGCATTGTCATAATTCATTTTGCTTTGTGTCTTCGCCACATATAAATGCTAACGTGAGAGAAAGTGTAGTTAGGGTTGTAATTGACCTGCATTTTTCGGTCTCTGAAGCAGCGAGAAGGTTCCATATTTATGAAAGAGCAGCTAAGAGGTGGGAACTTTACTATAATGCGACCGGAAGTTTTCATAGCAAACGTTGATCTGGCCGGACGCTATTTCGATGCTAAGATTGGTTGCAGATGCTGAGCGTAAGTTATTTATTTTGCACTAGAAGTACCGGTATTATAAAATAAAATCTTTAAAAAATGCTCTTGAATAAACATATTCCTCGCGAATCTATTAATTATTAATATTATAAAAATTTGCAACCAAGAATATGGCGGATTTGAGGCATATAGCCACAGCCTTCTATACATGTTTGTTTTGGAACAAAACTGACTAAATAATCAAGAAAATACATGGATAGACAAGAGGCGTGTGTGAACCTAACCTTAAGTCTTCCTGTACATGCGCATATGCTCGTTCGTGATACTTAATCAAATACCGCCCGACGTTTTTTATTTGACCGACTGTACTCAGTTGCTTTGGATTCAGGGCACTTCAAAATGTGTAATTATGTCAAAATCTCAACTTCAAATTTCGGGGTCAAAACAATACTTCCTCTACCTGCAGTGCCTATGGTACGGGCAGAAAAAGCAAAAACAACTATTTACCAGAAAATTCAACAAAACTTTCTGATAACTCAACCAAAACACCACCAACAACGCATGCTGAACGGGATCTTCTATCGTTTTAAAATAATACGTTACAGGATTTACGTGGGGTACGCCGTGGCGTAGTCGTTGAGGAGCTACTCTACAAACTGGAAGGTCGCGGGTTCGATCCCCGAGTAGTTGGAGTTTTCCAATTGGCCCAACCCTTCTGGTGGCACTATGGCCCTGGGGTCGACTCAGCCCCTAACAGAAATGAGTACTAGGAGCAATCCTGGGGGTAAAGGCGGCCAGTGCGTAAGGCTGACAACCTTACCACCTCTACGTGCTGAATGTCTAAAAATCTGGGAGCCTCAGCCTCCTGGAACCCTCTGGGTCTCCATGGCCTGTAATAGGGAACACTTTACTTTACTTTACAGGATTTACGTCAATGAATATTCTAAAGAAATGAAATGCTTGGGATTATAGAACAAAACTGATTGCAAATTCCACACCCTGTATTGAGAGAGACACGAATTGTTGTACAATTTGTGTCACTTTTTAAAATGGATATCGTTACTTTATTTCTGTGCAAGGGTTCATTTGAAATGGAAGAATGTATTCACCATTGAACTTATGTAGCAGAATACAAAAGGTTACATTCAAAGCTATGTTCAAATGTAGAATCATTACTAACGCCTGCAGCACAGCCACTAGGCTTTACGCAGCACTGGTATGTTAGAGATTTCCGCAACACGGAGTTCCTCTCTTTGTAATGTGGAATTTGCTAGTGGCCAAAATAGTAAGCCCTATACGGATTTTCATCTATATTAGAAGCGAGAAATAGATCTTCAGGGAATTTACACCGAACACAAAATAAAAACCCATCTATATCTTAAAGCTTTTACATGGAGATTGATAGAAAAATAGCAAACTTTATAAAAGCATTGTTTTAAACATTCCTAATAACCTTGGCAGAAAAAATCACTCGTTAAAATCACATTTTTTTTAGATATTGAAGTTCCCTCCTGGATTTGAAAATAAGTTCACTATATTAATCAATATTAAGTACTTATGAAGTTAATAAGAAACGGATGGAGGAAGAAAGACTATCTAGAATATTTACTAGGAGACCTGAAGGGAAAAGACCACTTTGAAGACCTTAGGATGTATTTAAGAGAAATAGGATTTGCGAGGGATGGTTGGATGGAGTTAGCACAGAATAGGAAAGCACGGCAATATACCTGGGGGTCCCGTAAAATAAATAATATGCATTTAGCTTGCTTAGGGAGTGTCTATTGCCATAGAGTAAGTAATATAAGAATCGCTAAGATAGAGTCGAATTTTAATAATCGTCTAAAAATGTATATAATTTCATAAGCTAAGTGCAGATATCTGCAATTTGTGTGGATTATTACCTATTTCGGACAGTAGAGTCCTTTAATCAATTTTATGAATTAATGAATTAATGAATATTTATTAGCTACAATTGGGTTTCACTCGGAGGTAGTTACATAGTCATAAGCTTATTAACTACCGGTATTTACTAAATTATACTTTCTAGTACTTGATTCTAATATTAAGCTACTTTAATACTATTTAAATATAGATATTTATCTACTAACAGCAATGTAAGACGTTACAACCTAACTTTCTCTGACACTGTCAGTATACGTCACTTCCGTATCACTGCCACTCAGTTTACTGTCATTTAAATACAACTCGGGAGATATTTCATTTTTTTTTAATGCTTCATCACTTCTTGGAAAAGCCTATAGTGCATTCACAGGTAAACCATTAAAACCCTTGATGGTCCAGTTTAGAAAATAAAATTGTCCTACGTTTTTTCTCTGTTATCAAGGTGAAAACGTGAATTTTCTGCAACCACTGCCGGTAACCTAAAAATATTAAAAAGTCTGCAACACTTAAGCCTAACCACTGCCTTCTATATTGAAATAAAGAAGGCAGTGGCCTAGCCCATCAGATTTACTATGACAATGAACGCATGGCCCCCTGAGATAGGAATTTTCTGCTCGTACTTGTTTCTGTAATAGTATTAATTTAGGATCACACTAGCACTAAGCTCGGATAATGCTGCTAAACCGGACCAACGCTATGAAAATCCGATTAAAATTACACTTTCACGCAAAAAGGTACGGGAATTTCACACTGCAGGGAAGAAAATCGAAATTGGAGGATGTTTCACAGTTACTGGTACATAAAAGGTTTTAAAGCGATGCAGTGAGAATTACATGCATTGTGGAAGGATACTATATCTTGCAGGGTATATAATAGTATATATTTATGATGGCTATTCAGTTCATTCAACTATAAGAATAAATGAAATTTCAAGTTACTTTCTAGAAAGTGCATAGTTTTCTATGTCAGGTATTGGATTGTAGTAACTAAAAACAGGAACGGATATTAATACTGTATATTATGAGGTCAGGGCCCTGTATCGTAGAACTTTTACACTCATATTATTAGCAAATGCATAATAATATCAGTTATTATTATTTGTCTTCTGTTTCATAAGAATATTTTCTAATAATATTAGTTATGAGTTCATGGCTCTAAATTATTAGTAAATATTGCTAATGTTATTAGTAACCGAGTCATAGACTGCATAACTAATAAAATTTACTGATAATATTAGGTGTTTTTCTATAAGTGTATTTGGGCTATAAGTTATTCTCAACTCGTATAATTCAGATTTCGTGATCTTAAAATTGTTGAATATGAATCATTCTGATTTAATTATTAATTTCGAAAAAGATTACATACTCTATCAAAGGAATTTTTGTCATAAGTTTTTAGGATTTGAGGTTAGATTTTAGTAACTTACTAAGTGCCTAAGTGCTTGGCAGATTTATTCATCTCTTAGAGCTAGTTATTATTTGTTACATTTATGAAGATATATTATGTAAGCCGTGCTGCTTTGAAATAGTACTGACAAAAATACTAAGAAGGGAAAAAAACACAAACAACAATCTAGACATAACCTCCAAAACAATCAGCTGATTAATGAACTAATAATGTTAGTGAAGGGATTTTATGAATAGTGTTCATGTCTCTACGAACAAGATAAGTGATAAATAGTATTGTGAGTTCTAATATTATTAACTAATATTATTAGCAAGTTCTATGAAACAGGGCCCATACTTACGCCTGGGGCGATATAATATTTAATTATGGCAGGTGTACTGAAAATATGTCATGTTCGACCAATTCGTTTTCAAAGGTGCACTATGTGATGGGATCAGTTGTATGAATGTCACGTAGCCATGATCTGTTATGCATGTTAATGGGATTTATAAGTACAGGGGATTAATTAAATTAGTGGCTTGTCTCCCTTCCATGCGTTGTCAAGCGAATCGCTGGAATTGTAACTATAATCCATTGGGTTAAACCTAAATTTTATGAAATTATTTTAATACAATGGATGAAACATAACACATGGCAATTATTTTTTCTCAAAGTAAAGTGATAGTACCATGAGATGTTGTATGTCACGGCAGAGTGTGGCATCTCTGCTATATGGACACATTTGTAATGTACGGTTATAGAACAGAGACGATGGTAATTTAGTTGTGAGTCAGCCGACGTGCAGATGGGATATGACAAGATGTAGACAGCATTCTTACGTCCAAATAAATAACACACACTAAAAATTTAATCATTGCAACATTTAATCTTTTCATTGCTATTGACTTATAAATTCGTCTCCATAAATAACTGCATAAAAGGAGAGATATAAGACTAAGATTATTAGAGTAATAATTTATGTTAAATTGAGAGGATTTTTATTCGTGTATTAAGGATCTCATTTCTGGAAATCAGCTATATCAGGGAAATCTCTCATATTGCTATGAAACTTATAATCCACTGGCGATTTTACCTAATGCATATACAGGGTGTTAATGAGTAACACCGAACTATTTTACCTGTGTATAGGAGGGATATAGGCAAGCAACTTTTATTGCGTCATTTTTGCTCTATGACGTAAACTGTTATTACAGTTTGGTACTCATAAGTCAATAATGAAGCAAAATAGGGTTAAAATTTTCATTAAATTGACTTAATGCCTTCTTAGTGATCGATGAAAGCCCTATTCTTAATAATCTATCAACAGCCATATCATAATTTTGATTTTTCATAAACTGCAAAATTTACAGACTATTCACATGACTGGCCGCCACTGCATTAGTTTATTTTAAATTCATAACTTCAGTGTTAACAACGAAGTTCATTTGTTTTGCATTTTTTCAAATGTTAGAAATCAGTGGCGGCCATGCCCTGGAGATTTTTTGTTGTAACTTGAAAAATTGAATCCATAGAGCAAAAATCTCCTAATAAAAGTTGCTTGTCTATGTCCCCTCTATACACAGGTAAAATATTTCGGTGTTATTCATTAACACTCTGTATAAATACGTGAATTCTGCGCTGAAAGAGTTAAAAAAAGACTTGAATAACTAACTAAACAATAACGTTTTATCCGATATTTCAGCAACCATTATCCTGAAATTTTGCAACACTTTACTGATTAGTTATGCTAGAAATTGGTTAACATCCCACTTAATTTCGCTTCACGTAGTAATTTCATAATTAGCCTATCATGTACACTATAACAAAACGTTCAAACAATAATATTGTAATGGTGCTTGTTTTACATGTCCATCAACGTAAGAGGCTATTACCTTAGCAGTCAGTATGTAAAATTAAGCCGAAATGCTGAACTGAATGAAAATCGGTCAATACTTCAGTTATGATGTTGTACAGTTGGAGAGTTCTATTTAATTGGGACTCGTGTATCGAGTACAAAGACATCCTATTGTCAATATAGAACTGCCTCAAGTAATCTTACTTTGTCCAGAACACAAAGTGAACGAGAGAAAGTTGTATTGTGGAGCAGAAATGAAAAAAATAAGTAGCGTATAGAACTCTGCCAACTTGATTCAGATTTCCCAGCTTAAAGACATTTCAATAGGGATGTAGCGAACTAGAACCAACAGATGTCTCCACTGCTCTAGCCGGTATGCGCTAGCCGTTCGTCACTTGTTTTTCGAGTTGTTGTCTGCTGGTTCCATGCTTTTAAATGGCGTTTCATCTTAGCAGACTGAAAAATACGTTCGAACTTTTCTTTTTTTGTAGCGGGTAAAACGCTACGAGGCGCATTTCTTTGTATACTGGACACTTCAGGAATATATTTACGTGAAAAAGCGTAAAGAAAAATTGCAAAAGATAGACGCTATATAAGTCGAAGAGAAGGTAGAATAAGCTGACAAATACTGCGAGAAATGTCGGCTATTAACTGCAATACTATGTTCCCTACGTACAAAATGTTTTGCAGATACGAATATTTATATACAGTGCTGCTAATTTGGCGATTGGGTATGATTCAAAATAACAAAAAGAATGTACATCTAGGGTTCAGACAGTAAAATACTAATTGATATACGTGATAAACACTGATTTATGTGGTGTGTATTCGCAGACATTTTTAATATTATTTATTTTCTATATCAAATGCATATTTAGCCTATAGCGTCATATTTATTAAAAACGTATTCAAAATCAAAATATTAAAATATGTTTACATCACGAAAACTTACCTTTCCTGTCCCTCGTAGTTAAAAACGATGGGAACTTGGGAATCGATTAGGCCTTTTTTTCTTCTTCTCATTCCTCATTCTTTCTTGTTCCTTTTATTATCGGTAAGTTTATGCTAGATCATCGTTACATGATTTTCATTTCTAGTTATAAAACAGAATATTGTTAAGAATATTTCATTGCATGACATAGCAGATTATAAAGGCAGAATTTAATAATTATCATACGTTAAGTTAAGTTATTGGCAACGCTATTGTCACAATTTTTATTCGAGGCCGTCAATCTAACTTGGCTATTTAGAAATCACAGAATTTATATTTTGATATCAGATGCAATAGAAGGCTACAGTAGCCTAATTTACACATATTTATACAGCAAAGTAAAATAAATAGGCCTAAAATAACTAAATAAATTAAACAGGGAAGTGGTCTAAAAATATAAAGGTGCACTAAAGATACAGTTTAACAAAGATATAAAACTAACACAATGTACAGTAATTATCATTGCGTTACTAGGTAATTTTAATTTATTTATTGTAATTTATTCTATTTTTAAATGGCCTATAACATCTTCTCGATGCTCACGGCAAATTTAATATTAATTTAAAATTAAAGAATATCTAATCCCCGCACTGCATATAAATATTCATACATTGATAACATATTACTGCAAGTCGAGTACAAAATAATGTCGTCTGTATCGGAAATATCTCACAATATTTGTTCGTTAATCCTTCCTTTTTAGTGTTATTTAGAGCCTATCTGCTGTGGTTTTTCTTTCGTATTTTTGACACTTCAACATTCTAGAAGGGCCCAGTAGACAAGGAAGTACGTATAGTAGCCTCGTGTCCTCTATAAAAATATAAAATTACGAACATATTTTTCGGACTGAGAAGTTGGAGCGCCATTTAAAAGCATGAAGCCAGCAGAAGAAAACTGGAAAAACAAGTGACGAACAGCTAGCGCATACCGGCTAGTACACCCACGCCATCTGTCGGAGAAGTTTGGCGAGCTACATCCCTATTCATAACAGTGCGATTCCTAATCTTGCTATATTGATAGACATTCAGTGAATCTCTACACAGACGTATTTGAATGCTACTGATTTTGAGTTCTATCAGCGAGAAAGATTTGAATAGGCGGATTTATACAGAATCCATTCTTGCTAAGGCCCTGATTTATAAATGGGGCAGACTGGGCATTTGCCCAGGGCGGCAAACCTAGAAAAGGCAGCAATATTTTGAAGGGGAACTTTTTATATTTAAAACAATTGTATTATATAATAAAATATTGTTTTTTAAGACTTTTAGGGCGCTGTGGTTTTACAACGATCGCGAAAGAGGCCTCTGATTCAAACAGACTAAATTCTCAGAAATTGCAGATAAAATTGCAAAGATAAAAATAACGGAAAAAATTGTAAAACAAGCTTGACGACAACTGAATGAAAAAATGTTAAGACTGAGTTTTAGATTCTCACTGTAAACTAGAAATAAGGCAATAAAATGTGTTTTGTTCTAAAAATATTGGTATAACTTACCTGTAATACATATTTTTTTTATGAACATTATAATGCCATTATTTATTCAATGGCAATATACAATGCTTAAGCAAGCTAAAGGAATATTATCTATTTTATGGAATACGGAGGTTCATTGCACGCTTGCATGAGCCCGTCATTCAACTCTATTTTGTGTTAACTCCATCCAACCATCCCTCACAAATCCTACTTCCCTTAAATCTATTCTAAGCTTTAAAATTACAAGATATGTTATATGATTTTGTAAAATTTTAAAGATTGACTGTATTAAGAGTTACTGATATTTTTGGAGCCTTTAGGCATTTATTTATAATGAAGTTAGCAATAGCAAACAATCAATTACTTGAAATTATTTTTATTTCAGAGAAAAAGTTTTTAATTTTTGTTGTCTAGCCTAGATAGTGATTGGATTACTCGCTATAATAAAATGCCATCGGAATACTATTTATAAGTTTATACATAAATTTATTTATATATAAGTTTAAGTTTATTCTTCATTAAGCATATACATAAAATGCAATTGAACTCATCAGATGATAAAACACAAATACACTATACAAACAAAGACACTATATCCAGTCGATTAATCTCACAATAAAAAATACTCAATTTACAAAATTTGGAATTATAAATCAATTTAAAACACAGTAAAATTTAAAAACACATGGATAATATAATAGAACAAAATATGTGTTAAATGACAACACTGTCAGTTTCAAAAAATTCACTCAGACTACAGAAGGGGTTGACTATTAGCCTCGCATATACGAGTCTTGATTTGAAGAGTGGAAGCGTCATGTCTATCACTGAATTGTGGAGCTTGTTAAATAATTTCAAACATGTTACTGAATAACTATATTGTGTCAAGCTCAGTCTACAAAAGGGAATTGATACTTGCGTAAAACTCAAACTTAACGGAAAAAAAAATTGGGGTGGGGGTGGGAAGGGATAGAAGTAAACAAATTAATGCGGCTGTTATACAAAGCATTGCCGAGGGCCCAAAGTACCTGAAGTCGGGGACTGACTGCAATATAAAAACTAAACTCCGTGGCGCTACATCCCTGAAGGGACAAGGCCTACCACCCGACCACTGCGTCATCTACCATAGGCAGGTGGCAGGAATGGGGGCATGTGGTCATCATGCCGACACCCACGGAAGTTAATGGTGGTTTCCGTGATCGGAGCCGCTACTTCTCTATCAATAGTCCTCAATTTGAATCACGAGGCTGAGTGCACCCCGCTCCAGACCTCCCTACCTCAGAAAAATCCGAGATACCGGGGATCGAACACGGGCCGACAGATATGTAGTCAGTGACGCTAACCACAAGACCACGCCGGCGGTCTGACTGCAATGTGCTTAGTAAGAAATTATTTTCACAACATCTATTGCAGACAGTTTGTTTTCGAAAACTGAAGAAAATCACAAGTTCGTGGCTTAGATCTGTCTCATTCTCAGCATCTCGTATTTGAAAGCGTTTTCATGATAGAGTAACAGCACTGCGCCCTCTTTTGAAACGTAACATAAGATCGTGACAATTTTCTTTGGCTTTATCCCTCTCACTTTCAATTCAAGAATATAAAGTGAGAAGGCTGTACCTTGGAGCACTCCCTAGAGAACTTTCAGGAGTGTGTCGATATGCGCCGTCACTGGGGTCTCGTTGCCAGTATAAAAGACTGCTAGGGGATATTTGGAGACGAAATACGATTTACTACGTCTCTTTTCAAAAGCCAGTCTGAATGGAAATGAGGATTTAGATAAGACCACAGAGTTTAAGGTTTCGACATTGTTTCACGTTTCACATTCATAACCCATTTTATAGTGTAAATTAATTTTATAACTCAAAGTTTCAACGTAAAACAAAATTCTTCTAATGCATTTTTTCCTCTGTTGACGATGTCTTTTTTTTTATACCCATGAATTTACCTGGGTATAGACAGAACATTAATTGAATTGAATTGTTTTACTTAATGAAATTCTCAATAAAAATAGATAATTAAAACTGTTTACAGAATCCAATCAGAATCTTTCATATTGCCCATCTTTGTTGTGGTTTTTCTTTTACGTGAAACAATGTCGATACCTTAAACTCTGTGGTCTTATCTAAATCCTCTTTTCCATCCTTCGTTATCGTTGGAAGGGTAAGGGCCTTTTCACACTGGGACACTTGTGACGGTCACTTGTGATCTATAATAATAATAATAATAATAATAATAATAATAATAATAATAATAATAATAATCATAATCGAAATCTACTGTACTCAGAGATCTAACATATGAAATATGTATGGAATGAAGGGTGGCCGAATGCACCTCGAAGTCTGATTTTTAATTTTCGCTTCGCGAGTTATGAGCGAAAAACTGGAAGGAAGCTTGAATTTTTGCTCTATCGAAGCATCAGTTTTCGGTAATACATTTCAATTGTCAAATCAATTGCATGTGGCTTTGCCTTTTCCCTTATTTTTTTGTCATAACTTGGAAACAAAAGCATCGAGATTTTTTCAACATATCGCAATGAATGATCGATCGCTTCAATTTTCAACCTACATGGAAGAGGGATAATTAATGTAGGCCTAAATGGGCAAACGTTGTTCGATTTGGACGGAACTCACTAATGGAAATGAGGATTTAGATAAGACCACAGAGTTTAAAGTTTCGACATTGTTTCACGTAAAAGGAAAACCAAAACAATGGCATGCAATATGAAGGATTCTGATTGGATTCTGTGAACACGGTTTTAATTATCCACTTTTATTGAGAATTTCATTAAGCAAAACAAAGGGAATGTGAAGCTAGAGTAAGGACTAAAGCAAAGAAATTCGCTAAGCTCGCGAAACAAGATGTTGATCCAGAACCGTACCAGATTTTAATTAGAAATGAAATACCAAATTAATTAAATACAAATTACTCTTAACTAATATAATCTGTAGATGAAGTTGAAGAACTCAATATATTGACGAAAAAAAGTATGATTACATTTGACGATTTTTAATTTTTTTTATATGACGGTTGAAAGATAGCTCGAATATAGACAAATGTGTCTAATGAATTAATTGATTGTTTTGGCATTACTTTGAGTTATTTTTTAATTATTAATAATTGTTTTTGGTTTTAAGCTTGTTTATTATAACTTTATAGCAAATAACGTCCAAAGAAAAGAAAGCAGGTTTAGTTTCCCACTCTACTGGATTTCCACACGCGATTTTCGGCGTTGGTATGCGGTCTCTGGCTTGCAGACCAACACTCCCATTGGCTGACAACGACCTTGCTTGTAATTGGTCTGTTCCATACGGTCCTGCAACCTCTACATATAGCTAAATAATGCATAACACTAACCACATTAGTTAAGGGCGCGAGCGGAGACGGCAGCCGAAGCGAAGCGCCCTTGCATTTTCGAATAATGTACGATACACTGTCGGTTTCGAAAATGTGGCATATTATATCTTCCGGAGGGTTGTCTGACCATTATCATGTTGGCAGCTGATTCCAGCACCACGTGACCCATCGGCTTCTTCCCAGCATGCACCTGCGCTGTTTCTACCAGCTGATTCTGTATTATTGTGATTCCTTTCTGAGCGCCATTTTAGGTTAGCTTTTTGTGAACTTCTTACCGATTTTACATATATTAAAAATATTCTTAGAAACAAAATGTGCCTATATATGGATTCTAAAACTTCTGGAGAATAATATTACATGAAATTTTGCCTTTTTTCGTGTGTAAAAAACACAATTAACGAATCCAGTAGAATGGGAAACTAACCCCGAAAGCAGACTTGCAGGATAACTGCTATATGCATTAAAAAATTTGCATTTTGAACTCCACTACACATTCAAAAATACCTCTAGTGGAGGTACAAAACGTTATTTTCAGACAGTAGACAATCTTTTCATCTTAAAGTGTAACACATGAAAGGAGCGGTTATATAAAGCTCTTCCCAGGGTGCGATATACCTGATATCGGGGCTTGTCTAAAGATGAACCTCCCGCCCTTTAAATTAATAATAGTAAGGCATATTTAAATAGAAATACCTAATATGATCCTACAAACAAAATTCTCTTCCTCCTGCTATACGCTTAGTAAAGAACTTCGCTAAGGAAGGAAAAGTTGCAGAGCTATCCACATGGTTATTATCCTGAAAGATGGGACCCAAGATAGAACCTTGCGTGAGCTGGCTTGCCGGCACCAGTTGCTCTCCTAATTTACTTAGTCCACATCTCTGCAACTTGTTAAACTTTACTAGAGACGGGTCTTTGCTCCCTATGTTCATCAAAATTAAATCAAAACTACACACTCTAGCGAAGGCATTATTAAGACGCACCCAGTAATGATGCTACTCTTCTACACGCTATCTCCTTTACTCTCAAAATATTTGCTTACTTTCAGTTTGTCAAAGGAAGAAATGTTGGAAGAAAGTTCACTGTCGCGAACTCAAAGTAAGAAAATAAGATTTGTTAGCGTCTTATACGTCTCTACTTGTTGAATGCTGTTTCTTTTTTAGTTATCATGATGAGAAAAGGACTTATTGTTCTTGAAACTTGGCAAACTTCTAAAATAAACAAAGGAATCAAAACTTGTGTTTGTACTAACCCTGAATGAGTGCATAAATTTAACAATCTAGGACTGACACACAATATTACATATGAGTGGTAATACCTTTTTGTAAATTTTGCAACCCAGTATTTTTAGTAAGACAATAAAAATACTTAAAGATCTTACTGTTTCTGCAAGACTGTTGTGTTAACAGAACCAGGGCCCCCTGAAAGATTTACTGTTGGGGCCCCTCACGTGTATTGCAGATTTATGAAGCCTAACCTTTTACTATGTACTACAGATAGTGTAAATTTCCATTTATAGTTTAATTTCACATAATTCTTTAGGGTTACTAATGCAATGACATTTTTTACTGTACTGGCGTAGATTTACCCTGCAAAACAAAATGTAAAAAATATAAAAAAATCTTAATTTCCCAGGATGGTGAATTCTCATACTAGCCTATCCGCGAGAGGTTTTCTTGGGGTTTTCCTCACTCTATCACGTGAATATCGGATCGGAGACACGACCGAGAGACAGACGGGTGAACATAGAGAAAATACAAAGTTCTGTTAGTAATGAAGCAAACAGCCAGCTCAGCCAGCTCAAAACACGTTTCCCCATTGGTTTAGGGCATATAAGTATGGAAAATGAAACAAAAGAACAAATGCTCCGAAAAGTTGTTGGTACTGGAGCATGGTATATGGTTGAGGGTTCCAGAGTGGTGGAGGGCCCCCCCCCCAAAAAAGCAATAATAATAACAAAAATCTACATGCACCAACTCTAAATTGTTTAGAACTCACATCTGACAATCTCATCCTCGAAGGGCGGAAATAGCCAATTATTGCAATTCATATTGAGGAAAATTTCAAGAAATCTATTAATGTGTCTCTAGAAATGAATGAAATATAAGTTTATTCGATTATTACAACAACAAAAAGAAACCATATGCTTTAGATAGCATTACGTGGAGTAGGCTAATGAGACAAGACTTTTCAAAATCAATAATAATTATTACCTACTAACGTTCGAATATATCTGCATAAAAAGACGAATCTACAATGGATAGGCCATGACAGGTATGACCACGAAATTATACTTTTGACACAAATACAGGCGAGAATATAAGTGAACAGACGTTTAACATATGATCCTACGAAACTCAAGGGTAATGTTTTGGTACTCACCATTGTTGCCGCAAGAAGTGGAATGATACTTCATGGTCTCCGTGTGACCCGGGATGTTATCAGATCGCCAGAGGACCCTCACGATCTGGATGTAGGCCACTGACATAAACAGAAGGGGCAGAGTGTAGAGTAGTACGGTCTTCATCACGTGGAAGGTCATCTCAGAATTGTCAGACCAGTTCGGGAGGCACTGAGTGAAGATAGTTTCCACTGGCAGTTCCTTTGGGCGGTACGTCTCCAGGACTATCAACTCCGGAATGTCTGAAAGCACAAGTGTAACATCGCTATCAGGGCCCTATTTCATAAACAGGCTTTAAAACTTAGTGCCCGATCGAATATGTTAACAGCAACTGTACTGTACAGACTTTGCTCGGCGTAGGCGCTAGCTACCATATGCTAGTTCACGTGATAGTAAACAAAGCGGATTACAGATATAGAAAGACCACAAAATAACTTCTCATTCTCTAAACTCACATTACAAGCATGCAAAACGTTACGTTTTCCTGTTTGTGTGTAATAGTCCCTCCCAAATGTTTCAATATATGTTTGCGTTTTAGAACACTTTACTTTCGGTATTCCGAACACGTATTATACATTTATAAATACGCATAATGACAAGGTACACTGTTGACCAATTTGAGAGGCACCGTACCATGAGCGCATTGACTTCTCAGTACTACTAGCAATGACTGTCTTATCAGCCTACGCAATCGCCCCCACCCCCTATACTCAGGTTGTTGGTAACCGGAATCATCTCCCTCTGTGGGTTCGGGCACTAAGTTTTAAAGCCTGTTCATAAACCTGAAAGGCACTACAATTTGAAAATTATGTCATTCTGATAGGAAATTGTCTCTATTTCTAAATCTATAAATTTGTCATACTTTACAGGTAAGTATTTCTCAATAATTGTCAAGGCCGTTTCTCAATAGTGACAGTTGTATAATTTTGTCTGTCACAGAATGCAAATCGACTGTTGCAGTATGGAAACTAACGATTATCATGCTTTGTGAAACGATTAATTAATCATTTGGATTGATGCTTTAATCTTATTATATTTATTGCCGGGAATAAGCAGTAATACTGATTCAAATATGTTCCACATTCTGTCGCCAGAACAGATTTATTTATGTTTATGCCTTCTTCTAATCTGTCCCCTATCTTTTAGATTCTGATTTTCTTGATTCGGAATTTTTCTTTGAAAATAACACCATCCAAATTAATTAATAAATTAATTTTATCTTGAAAATCTACATGTCACTTTATAATCAATTCATTCATTGCTACTGCTACTACTACTGTAAGCCTACGTATCTTACATATCAGCATTATAAATTAATTTATTGTAATAACAGATCTAAAACTTTTCAGTTTTTCTTCTGATTTAACAGTTGTCAAAATGCTAGGATGACATAAGAGGTGTTAAGTGTCACCAAAAACATGACAATTTTACAAATATCTATAATTGTAAACAAAGAACTGCATAGTTAGGTGTTTTATAAATAAAAATTATCGGAAAACATAACATTATTGTCATATTTTCGTATGTCAATTGTAAAATCTTGTGAAAGAGAAAAATGATAAGTTGTCATGACAATTTACACAATTGTAAACTATTTTTCTGACATATATACATTGCTTTGAGAAACAGCACTGTTGGTTGTCACCTGACAATAATACGGCTGTAGGAGCAAACCTATTATATATACAGCCTGATTGGATTTAAGTTTTAACCCTTAACTAGCAGTCGCTAACTTTTCAGTAGTATTTACTAAGCAAGCTAAAGGAATATTATCTATTTTATGGAACCCGAAGGTTCATTGCCGCTCTTTCCTGGGCCCGCCATTCAACCCGTGCTAACTCCATCCAACCATCCGTCGCAAATCCCACTTCCCTTAAATCTATCCTAATATTGTCCTCCCACCTACGTTTAGGAATTCCAAGTGGTCTTCTCCCTTCGGCTCTCCCAGTCAACATGTTGTAGATGTCTTTCCTCTCCCATGCGCGCAACATGTCCAGCCCATTTCATCCTCCGTGATTTAATTATCCTTAGGTCTACATATCCGTTGAAGATGCTCGCGTTATGCAACTTTCTCTAGTTCCCATTTTCATCTCTCTTAGGCCCAAATATTTTCCTAAGCACCCTCTCAGATTATGTTCTTCCCGAAGAGTAAGCGACCATGTCTCACGTCCATATAATAACCGGCAGGATAATTGCCTTATACCCAGTATATGTTTATTTTTAGATTTCTGGACGGAAGACGAGATAATTTAAGTAGTACAGTGCCATCAATAAATCTCCTCAACTCTGGTTATAGGCTATCCGTCATCCATGCAAAGAACATATTCATATAAATTAATCTGTCATGGATGGTGGGGAAGAACAGCGGTTTCGTTACAGAAGCCTTATTACATGTGATACGTTGATGGTTAAAAGAATATAAAGAGTTTCATAATGAGTCATTAAACTGAATCTGGTCTGGTCATTGGTATGAAACTTATTTTATGAAACTTAGCCTTCACACATAACAACAAAACCCTCAAGTGTCAAAAGCAGTTTCTATTCAGATTATCACATGACAGGCACGAAAAAAAAAGACAATGTAAATAGAGCAAGTTGATTTGACACTTGAGATCTATTTTGAATGCAGTTTTACGTGTAATAATCGACGAGCTAAAAGCTAATTTTCATATAAAATGTCTGTTAGTGGCCTTCTCCACTTAAGTTATAATTAGGGGCGGATTTCTATGATCTAAAAAATATGCATGCATATATGACCTAAAGTCATTAAAATATGACCAATAAAATTAAAAATATGACTTTACCACTTACACATTTTTAAAGTTTCATTGCAATTCATTTTATTAAAATATAATGCTAATTATTTAAAATATCTTTAAATTCTCAAAAAGTATCATTATAATGCGAAATTTACAAAATATGATATGAAACTTCAACATTTCTTTAATATGCACACAAATATGCCAAAAATATGACCTAAATATGCATATTCATACTAAATATGCTACAATAGTTGAAAATTTCCTAAATATGCAGTTATATGCACAATAAAAGCCGTTCCATTTTCACCAGGATGCTTGGAATCGGGTTTAAATTAGTCGGAAACCTGAAATAATGCAAAGGGGGAAAAATATGACATGTCATAGAAATCCGCCCCCTAGTTATAATATATTTTTAAAAATGGGATATCTTGGGGAGAATTGCTGCAAGGTGAAAAATTCACAATGTAATCATGCACTAGGAAAAGAATGTATTTATTTCATTCCATTTTCAACCTTATGAAAACGTTCTACACGCCAAAATGCAATAATGGGGAAAATCCGGTTTAAAAAGATAATAATTGATTCATATAACATTATGTGACAATAATGTACCGTTTATCGAAGATAAAAATCTTTGGAATGTTGGAATTTCGCTTATAAGAGCTATACGTGCAGATACGTTCGACTTTAGCCCCCGTATCACGTTTCCTTTATATTGGAAGATAACTCCTGCATACCGTTCGTAAGAGAAGGAAAACAAAGCTTAAATTCAGTTTCCAGGAAGAAAAGATCAAATATACGTGCCTTCTGCCTTGAAGACTTCGAGCTCTGCTTATGAACAGTGATCTAGGCCTACTATTCTTTTATCTTTAGCGTCTAGAATTCCCAATCAGATCTTAAGGGGATGCATCTGAGAGATTTTCAGTGATATTTTTATGAGTTCCTGCAACACTTTTTTTTATTAGACCACTGACATTTATTATATAAAATTATTATTATTATTATTATTATTATTTCTAGTTGACAGAGGATAAAAAATTATTTCAATAAATGTTGGGTTTTTACATGTAATGAAACATGATTTTAAAAGGATTGGGCTTGTATTACTTTACTTGTAAGATTCAATGACTAGCTATTGCACACGAAGCACGAAAAAGCTCACTGCCATTCCTGCAACACCTGTCTCGGTTACAAAAAACTGATTGACGTGAAATTAATTATAAATGAACGGTACTAATTGAGAAGATCAGTAATAGCGTATAGTTTCTTTGAATTTATTTATTTTAATTTGTTATTTTAAAAATAATAATGAACATTGAAGTTAGAAAACCCAATTAGGCCTACAGTGTTCGTTCATACAATATAATAAAAAGAAAAGATACATTACTGTAATTTAATCAAATAAGTATCTCGTACATAAAAAGAAAAAGAAATTCCTAGCCACTTCTGAGTTCCAGCAGTTGCCAGGTTTCTTCTCTAAACACAGTAGGACTACGTAATGCCTTTATGAGTAAAATACAATTTTAGGTTAAGAAAGAAAGAGTGAGGAGAATGTTTGGCACGATAACTTACATTAAACCAATACACTAACTACAATTTATTGTAACTACGTTTAATAATTTCAAATCAGTAATAAATTAATTTAGGTTAAAAAAATTTTAAATTCTTTTTCGGACATGCCAAGTATATCAAAATTTAAAAAAATGAATTTTATTGTACAAAGTGATTATTTTATTTAGAGGTGAATTTTTGTGAATATCAGTACTGTCTAGCGGTGAGCGGAAGGCCGAGCTGATGGCATAGTGGGGGAAAGACAAAGCATCTAAATGCAATTACATGGTTGTGTATTATAATGTACTGCCCCTAGTTATGAGCATTATTGCTTTTTGGGGTCCTTATTTATATATAAACTAGCTGAAAAGGCCCGGCGTCGCCCGGGCTTTGTATTTTGTAATTTGAAATTAACTTATGGAGGACTTTCGATGTTGAAACACTAGGTCCTGATATAATAATGTATGTAGAATTCGAAATGAGGAAGAACAACATATGGCACTCAGACTATTCCCTCAGAAAACGCTAGATATAGCTTTTTATGGCTCATAGAGGATGTCGAATGCTGCATTCCGTTGCTTCTACACATCATGCCTGGGAGGGGTTGAAATAAGAAGAAACATAAATTACATAAGATTGTATTGACTTGACGGAAAATTTTATTTCTCATTCTCATGTTACCATACAACCGTTTCGGGCCTGAAATAAAATAGAAATGCAGTATCACTTTCATACTTTCCTCCCCTAAAACCCGGGACATAATATACTGCGAGTATAGGACTCAAAATGTTCCATCCCATGCTTAGGGCCTATGATAAATCTCAACTAATACAAAGCCTACAGCTATGGATAACTGACTATTTACCGACTTCTGATGTAGCATACTCACACACTTAAGTTGCTCCTGCAATACGACCTCTTATTCTACATCAAAATGTGAAGTGAGAAAATATTTCTTATGTCAAGGGTAGAGAAAGTTATGTGACTGCATCACACTGTGCTTTATTTTCGTGTAATTCATTTTTCAGTAATTATTTTCGCCAATATATTACATGGAATCATAATTCGTTAAAGTCCAGCATTAGGCTATATAGTTGCCAAGGCCCTATGTAATCACAGTAAACAATTCACTGTTGCCATGTGAACTGAACAACATTTCATTTTTTTCAGTAGAATATTCACAGAAATTATATAATTTTCAAGGGAAGGACTGATTTGTTTCAATTTTAATGTTGACAGCTATACTTCCCGGGCTTAACTGGGTATGTGTGCAAAATGTAGTGTAAATTGGTAAAGAAATGTAGATTTGTATAAGGATCAAACATACATACATACACACTTTCGATTTTATATATTAGATAAATAAATGCAAAAGATTGAAAATTCTGAAGTTTCAGAGGAAAGGAACAGTACAACCCACGATATTAAAATCTGATAGAAAACCTATCAAAACTAAGAACTGTCTATAAGCTGTCGATAAGATTTCCTACTGTAAAGGTCAAACGGCAATATCCCGCCCTGCCATTGCTGGTGATTTATTAAATGTCAAGATTAGTCGAAAAGATAATATAAAGGATAAAGATCTTTTAATATCTAAACGACGGTAGCAGATGTATAATTAAAAGGTATTGTACACCATATTTCTTTGTTTACTTGGCATTGTTCGCCTGGGCTTACAGATGCTCCGTTCTATCTAGAAATGATAAATGATCGTTGAAATCTGCAGATTGCGAGTACTGTATGCTGTATCAGTTAGGGATTTAAGATTTCAGCTTTGTTGTGATAAGCAGTGAGGTTTACAACGGCAGGGCAATCATTTCCTCGTATTTTGTGTTTCAGGTGTATTAGCATAATCATCCTATTTGTATCTGTCATTTTCCACCACAACTTTAATACTTCTATTAGCATTGGATATGACGGATAGCTGATTTCAGAGCCTTGATCACACCAGTGTCCATGCGTATTCCTTAGACCTGTGTAGTTGGACATACGTGATACGTAAATAAATGTAAGAGATGTAACGGAAACGTTTGTTTTCACAAGCAATGCAAATTACGTGAAATTATTTCTCAATTCAAGCAATTTATCGGCTGTAGTCTTCTTGTCAATCACTTGTTTGATAACAGACTGTCAAGGAACGTTGATTGTTAAGCGATTTCGTAGCACAATCACAGCGACTGCTAAGTGACACGTTCTCGGTACGAATCCTGCCAAGGAAGGTAATTTTTTATTTCCTTCATGCACATTTTTTCCCCACTACTTTTCGATTGCCGCAATATTTAACTACTTAATTAACGGATTATTCCCAGAAAATGAATTTTACTAGCTTATTTTCTAATGGGTTTCGAAATGGGCTAAGTCAACAGTCGACACTAGAACACATTTCAATACGTTCCCTGCTATCCTGTGAATGCCACTAGGCATCCGCAGTGGCTCATATCGGCAACTTAGATATTTTAGTCGGTCCGCTTTTTTTTTTTTTTGTCTACCTGGACAGTCTAGAGCACGGAGACGTTCCGATGATTACGGCTTCTTCAATTTTTTTTTAAATTTAAAGCTGGCCTTGAATTTCCTTATCATTTATGTTCCACGCCTGCCTAAAATTATTATAATTATATTAACAAAATGTGCAAATTTTCGACATATCATAGAACTGCCAAAAATGACACAATCTTGGTAACCTTTTCACTGATTTGTTACTTTTTATGCATATATTGTTGTGGTCTATGTATATGTAGCTTGTTTCAACTAGAAGGTATGACAGGTGTTTTTTTTTTTTCAAAATTGGAAAAATCAGCAATAACACCTTTGACATGAACACCCAATCACAATTGTATTTTTCAGAGTAACAGAAAACCCATAGTTCAGAACGTTTCCTCGTTCATGATCTTTAATTTGATGTGTAAATGAACTTCCTAGCTAAATTCTTAGTAGCCTATAGGTGTTTTTCATTTGAAGGTTATAAAATATAAGAAAGAAGAGTTGAGAGAAAAACAAGAACAACATTGTTCTCAAAATGTAAAACCTGTGCAATTTAACCTCTTCTCTGCTACTGACGTAAATATGCGTCACAGCAAAAATTATATGAAGGCTGAAAAATAAGCATATCTTAAAATATGAAGATATTTATCCACGTGTTAAAATTGTCATTCATGGATACCAGCTACTCCACTGAAATTTTCCTAGCTAATGTCAAATTAATAATCCACTAGTGACTTCAGTTGATTAATGCTTATATAAAAATGTAAGTTCAGCTCTGAAAGCTTCGAAAGTTCATTTTATTGATATTATCCATTTCCTTTGGTGGCATCTTTTATGCAATAACAAACAAATAATTGACCGGAGTACTAAATCTGATTTTTTTTATACAGCATAATTATGCTTGGTAGAAATTTTAAGAAGTGGTTAAAAAAAATGTAGATTATATCCTGAAACGTAGAGCCTTTTCACACTGGGTCACTTGTGAGTCGATGGTCACCGGCGAAGAAGCATGGGAACCTTTCTGTCAGCGACTCCCGATAGGTGGCAGCAGGGTCAAAAGAGGTCCAAGCATGTCGTCTGCTGTCCATTGAACATAATGGAACAGACTATTTAAACATCAATCAGAATGCCATAAAACATGTTGTGGCGATCCTCTGTGTAAAACAGAGGTGTACACATATGCTTTACGAAATATATGGTTTTATAAAATATAAGGAAGATTAAACGGATGCTAATAGTTAATAGTATATGATTTCCTTCAAATCTCCTCGCTCAACACTTTCAAATCCTCAGAATTGACTCACTATCTTAATCATTTTTACAAAGAATAAAACTTAACAAGAAGTAGAATTCTCATTATCTACAACAGAAGGCCATGTTTCAAATATCTTCATCAAATGGACAAGATTCACTTATGTTCTGTTGCTTTAAACAGAAAGTTCGCCCAGCAGGAAACTCAACCATTTATTCTCTTTCAAACCATGATACAAAATTACTTCTATGGACAGTATTTGATAAATTTAACTTACTTAATTTATCAACTTCATAACAAAAATTCACGTATTTCTGTTTCACATTTTTTATAATTTGTATAATAAAATTATTAATATTTTGTTTAAATTCGTAAGTTTTTTCATTGCAAACATTAAAACAAATCGTAAAATTGAAACAATTTCAAAACTGAATTATTCTTACAGACATTGGTTGTTCTTGTAAATTGAAGATTAAAAATATATATAGGCCTATATATTTTAAAGAAGACGTCAAAGCATATTTTTCCTTTCTATACTAGTAATTGGCACTGGCTATATTTTTTCCTTTAAATACAAAAAATAAAAAATAAAAAGATAAATAAATCAACTACACTGTTATTATATACAACTCACTTTTATAATGCACATTAATGATATGTAAACACTATATTAGAACTGGAATTACCGATGCACGTAGATATTTTAACTCGAATCGAAGAGAACATAGTATTTTGAATTATTAGCATATGAGAACCCAGTACAATGAATAACAATTCCCTGCGAGCCATAATTCTGAAACTTATGCAATATAATTCTAAAGCAAAAAGTATGAACCTATATTATGGATGGGCGTTGACGTTAAAAATATTACGCATTTAGGCCTATAGTAATAATCACAAGAAAACAATTTCCTTATTACCTTATTTTGACATTCCAGCTTCTTTCAAATTACGTTGACTTCATGAAAAGAACATTCTATTACTAATATGATACACTATTCAAATACTTTTATTTTTATTTGTTTTCCACACAAAAACTTAATGACAGCTATAATTCTGGAGCATGTCTCATTCGTAAGCCTTTAAAGGATATTATTTAGAAGCAAGCAAACGTAACGTAAATTTATTTATAAAATACTAATGATAATAGGAACAAAATATTTACACATTTGTATCCAAGTTCTTTACTTTCTATAACTACTGTGTTATATTAATCAAATATTAGCATCTGTTTACCACACAGTAAATCCATAACCGAAAGCTGAAGTATATACAGAATATTGTGAAAGCAAACAACCATGAACCTAAATTACTTTTTAAAAATGACTTACGGTATAAAGAATTTTTTTAACATATTTACGACTATGGTTATAAATCTAAAGAAGATGGGATGTTTTCTTTGTGAAGTACTGTACAACAAGTTTTAAATGTTTCATAAAATTTGAAATATTTCTTCACCATTTAACGAATACAAATGTCATCGCGATATACAGGAATAATTTTAATATTTTGAATTATTTGTCACTAAGCTACACATGTCTCTGCCACTGCAAAATAATTATTGTTCCTGTTTTTGCTGACACACCCCACGGGTTCTTTTCGACTTAATAATTACAACCAATTATTACTTCAGACAGACATTAATTATTTAATTCTTTTAACAAATCAATACTTTTTCTGGCGATCTCACACTCTCCTAGGCAGAATATAGGTATCTGATTTCTGGAATATAACTTAAACGTTATTAATCGCCAGTTTTTATAGGAAAGCCAACATTATTCCCACGAAATTGATACGCATAAGCATATGGCAGAACGAGATGGCAGGACCTCCTCAGACCCTGCTGCGCTCTTGTGGACAAATTTTTAACTGCACGCAAAAGGTTCCCATTGGTTTAAATGGGAGCTTTCCCACTGGGATACTTGTGACGGTCACCGCATTTTATGATTACCAACATTGCAATACATATACATAATTCAGTTGTATATTCGAGCTCAGCGAAACTAGTTTTCCAGCCATGAGTTTAGATTTGATTAACACTGAAGATTTTATAAGTGAAGTGGAATGTCGACCTGCCATTTGGGAAGTCAAACGCTACTACAAATTGTTTTATCATATAGCTACTACTGGCAATACTAGCGGTGACCGTCACAAGTGACCCATTGTGAAAAGGCCCTTCAACGAGATCCACAGGCGGACATGCGACTTCTGCACTACCAAAGCCTATTATTAATCTTTAAGAATAACATAGTACAGGTAAGTGAGTGGACAGGTGAAGACAGACTGAACAATTCAATGCCTTAGCCGGGATTTGAACCAGGATCATCGGCTTTCCGTGCCGCTGCTCTTACAAACTGAGCTACCTTGGCAACATGCGGGTACAATATTAAATTCTCCAACTGACTCACAAGTGAGTGTTAGTTCAATTGTTGATGAATTCCATCTAGTATATCTTAAAACATAATGAAACTTAACAAAATCAAACGAGTTAGTTATGATGTAACTTAAATAGCTTTAGCAGGCAGGATAATGAACGTCTCATTAAGAGAATCAGCAGGTATTGCTAATAATAACACGATATGTTTACTTTCAAAGTTGAAGTATTACTCTCAAGTAAAGCAGACTTGCTCTAATTGGTAGATGCTACTAATTGACAGGCCCGACGAGAGGGAGGGGCAGCCGGGGCTGCCTGCCGACCAGGTTTTATTTTTTACATTCTAAATTTACTCTAAAATAAAATTGGTTATAAGTCAATAAACAGCTTAAGTTATGTTTTATGTGTTTATTCTATCTGCCTTGTCCTGTCATATAACGGTGACTCGGAATTAATAAGTTAACCTGAAACGGATTATTCGTGAAGAAAAATTGCTATTTATGAAAAGTAAGTAGAAGCTGAAATCTTTTTGGACTCAACAGTAGGCCTCACTAACGTTCGGCATTTAAAATCATAATTTTCAAAAGATTGAGCTGGTACACACAGATAAAATTGTTCCTAATTAGAACATTTAAATGTATTTTTCCGTTTCGTGCCCGGCATCAGTTAACCGATTTGGTCCAAAATCAATAGGCTTCGTCCCATGAGCGATATAAATGGTATAAGTTAACTAGTTTTATGACAATCCGATAAAGCGTATTTAAGTTATCGCGCTTACAGACAGACAGTCTTGTCTACCAGACAATCTCATAAAGTACCGATACCATTCTGGCACTTAAAAATTATGTAATATCATTACATAATCTTTTTGTTGCGTACCGGTACATTTTTAAGGGCGAGTTGGGTAGTGAATTTAATATTTGACGGAGGCCCGGGAAAATTTGTCCCTGGGGCTCTTGCCTTCTTTCCACGGCTAATTGATAGAGATAAACCAGCATACTACTTATCAATAAAAAAAAGGCTGTAAGCGGAGTTTGATATTGCCAGACACGAGTCTACAGTGGACAATTTATAGACAGAATGATTTTGTTTTGTCAGTTTCATCACAGCCAGGATTATTGATAAACAATCGAACTCATTCCATGAAATATATTTGAAAGATGAAACGGATGAGAGGCGATATTAATTGGAAGAGATAAAATTGAAAAATTGTAGCACATTACACATATCAGTCTCTTTGTAATCACGATGCAAAGCACACAAAACGCTTGACAACAAACCTACAAAAATTAATTTCTCTATTTCAAACATCATGCCTCTGAGCATTTTTTTAACTTTGTAACTTCTTTCTTTTTTACTAATGAAAGAATGTTAAAACTGAAAGTTTCATTCTTATATACTGCTAATTACATACACGAATGTGCTTAAAACTTGACCGTAAACCAGTACGGGAGAAAATACCTGAAAAGATATCATTTATTACCCTTTCAGATTAAATATTTACAGATTGGTAATAAGGCAATCATCAAGTGAAAACATCAGTGGGTTTTAAGTCTGAAATCATTGAGAAACATTTCATTGAAATAGTTTGTTTCCATTTATGACAAACACAATACCTGAATGTAAATACTCACATTCTAGTACATAAAGAATTACTCTATTAATATTACATCTCTGCTTTAATACAAATTTTGAGGTGACGGATTTATGTCAGTAGCAGCGAAAAAGTGAAGATTCCGTAGGTTTTCTCTAGCGATTTAAAAGGCTACACGTCATTTTTTTTAAATCACAAGATACTTACAACATTAAGAAAGTTTAACTATTGCGATACAGAGTTGGTAAGTTCCATAGCTGGAGAATAGAATAAATGAGATTGAGAGACAAGTCAAAGGTGAGTTATTTAATTTACGAGATTTTCTAATGCTCTTAACTCAAGTGTATTGCATAACCTTTTTTCGACGAAAGCGAATAATAAAAATATTAATTACATGGAAATAATAAATATTACTTCAGTTGTTAGAGACGGTGGTCAAGTCCCAAGGATACCAAACCTAAAAGTTGTGACTGTATGAATCTTCTAGTTGCATCACACTTACCTGCTGGATGAATTAAGTCGTAGGTCAATATTAAAAAACAAAGCACAGTTAAGATCGAATTGGTAAAATTCAAAATACAGAATATTCTAAAAAAAGGCAACCGAAACTGTGTTTGTATGTATTTATGTTGGACTTTTTAAATTTTGGGTTTTTAGACTTTTAATTTTGGATCTTGGAATTTTTTAATTTTTAATATTGGATTTTTTAAATTTTGGATCTTTAAATTTTAATTTTTAATTTTAAATTTTTAAATTTTGGATTTTTGATTTTTAAATTGGTTTTTTATATTTTTATATTTTGGATTTTTAATTTTTTGATTTCTAAAATTTTTTATTTTTTAAATTTTAAATTTTGGATTTTTTTATTATTAAATTTTGGATTTTTTATAATGGTGAATGGCTCACCACGCCACTAGCTCGAAGCAGTAATAGCTGCCACTCAATGACTGATACCTTTCCCCCGCGCGCTCCCGTAATTCTTTTAATTTTTAAATTTTGATTCATTAGATTTTTAATTTTAGATTTTTTAATTTTGGATTTTTGGATTTTTAAACTTTGGATTATTAGATTTTTAATTTTGGATTTTTGGATTTTTAAAATTTTGGATAAGCCTATTTATTGAGTTGATTGTTTTCTGTGCAGTCCGTTCCGTCACAGCCCTACTAATTTCGTAACGCTAGGGCGTAGCGCAAGTTTGGGTTAGCTCTCGATTTACTCCTACCGCGGCTAAAAAAGTTTCACTTCAAAAGAGGGTTTGATATAATGACACATGGGGCAGCAAAGAAGGGGAAAACGCAGGTAGATTATTCATTTCCGTAGATAAGACGGGGTCGTCTTGTAGGACAGATACAAAAAACTTATACTGAAGTTTAAGTAAATTAAAACCACTAGAAAATTATCTATTCTGATATCAAGTCTATATTATCTTGATATATTAAGATGTTACGTAACATTTGCGGAAAATTTTCGCAGTTAGGGCGCGAATTTCGTAAACAAAACCACAAACGCCATAATCCGTGAAATAAAACTTTTTTTTTTTTCATTTTTCTCTATATAACGGTACGTGTATCACATGGCTCACGCACAATGAGCGTATTGTTTTGTTCCATTGTGGTGCGACTGGGCTCAGTGACACCACTTTTAAAAAGAAGTTCGAGGAAGCTTTGTTCCGGTAAGGGTAGCCAACAATCCTTTTAACGTATTATTGTAGTTATTATGACATAACTTTTACCATCCAGCCTGTGGATTGTAGCCTAATAGTGCGATAGTTGGCAATACTTTTGCGATTAGCCTGAAAACAAACAAAAACAAAGCATTTTGAAGCTGTTTCGTAAACATAAATTCATAGACAGTTGATAGTTTGGGGGTCGCCTTATAGGACAGAAATCTAAAACTATAAAATCGTCTTATCTGCGGAAATATAGGGTATTGAAGTTTGCACCATGATAGCATAAAAGAAAAAATGGATGAAATGCACTATTGTCGAAAAAATAATGTAACTTAAAGAGTTAAATAATAATAATTATTATTATTACTATTATTATTATTACTATTATTATTACTACTATTATCTGTTTGCTGTAGTCTATTTAAAGACTATAAGCTATGTTTCTTTTTTCTTTTTTTAATTTCAGCTATGTTTGTACTCCTTTTAGCTGCGAGGCCATATCAGGAGTTCGGGATGAGTGTCTGTACAGTAGGGTAGGCCATGGAACTATAGCTTGTTAACTGTTTCTGTTGTTAGTGTATTTTTATGGTGAAAATTTCAACTGATATTAATTTAAATGGATATGATACAGGATGAAATGGTGAGGACGATTCATGGTATGTAAATACCCAATTCGGCATTTTCCTTTAAGACTGGGAAACCATGAAACAACCCACGTCAAATTGGTCGGGCACGGAATTTGAACCTGGAATCTCCCAAATAAGACTCCAAGATGTTACCACCTCGGCCACCTAGCTCTTTCGTAGGCTATGTTAATTATACATCATTGAAGGGCATGGTTGGTTCCAGAGGACTCTCAAGGCTAAGTTTCGTAACTGAGTTTCGCAACTGTTTTTTACTTGAATGCGCAAGCGCTAGATGTACTGGCGATAATGAGTTACGACACTACGCAGTTTCGGCTGATTCCAATTTTTCACGAAACTATAATAGTAATTTTGAGATTATACGCTTATTTAGCTTGTTCGCATTTCGTAAAATGAAATGGGGAAGTGAGGAAATTGTGAAATGCCTGTATTCATACGTGTTTCAAACGTTTATATGGTCTTTTAACAACTTGAACTTCAGAAATAACATGAAATGTGCGGTTGCATTGGAAAGAAAATATGTGTAATTAGTTTCACGAAATCACTTTCATGAAAGTGGTTACGAAACCTAGTGTCATCGTGTAAACTAGCCTTAACGTCTCTCTTTACATTATACTGTGACTAATATAGTAAAAATTACAGTGCAGTGTCACCTGTGACAATTTGGGGAATACAATTTTGATGTTATAAGAACACAGATGTCGCAACTTAATGCATTCCACTCTGTACTTCGAAATCGACACGTCTCTCATCACTCCAACAGCTTAGTATTACGTCGAAATTAAACTGAATTACTTATTTAAGGTGACGGATGCATAGAAGAAACCTGGCGAGGTGATCTCATTCCAGGAAATGAGGTACATTATATTCCATCTCACACCACTTTCATCATTTTCTTTATAATTACTCCCATTGTCATTACAAGTCTGCCTAGTTAATGACTTAATTTGCTCTTTTAAGCTCAGCCGGCGCCCTCTGCCGACAGAACTGAATAAATTAAAACCACTAAGCTCTTTCTAATGGAAATTCATATTGATCTCCCGCTTCGTGTTCTCTGAGGTTGGAAATATTGTGCATTTATTAAAGGGCTGCTGAATATTAAATGCTTGGCTTGGAAAAAGCTAATATATTCCCGTAGCTAACTCAATACTATGAGAGGTTATTTATGGCGAGATAATTTTTCGAAAGAAACTAAAATCATCTCCGCCTCAGTGGTTGGGTATTTAGCATTAGGTTATGTAAAACGTTGTTAAAGCTCAAGCACAAGAATATATGTAAAATTATATTAAAGTTATTTCGTTTTACATCCAAACCTATTATTCTATAATATTCATAATGTGGGTAAAGGACTGGTGGTCCTGAAACTGAAATTAATGTATTAATCCTAATTTGTATGTATGTATGTATGTATGTATGTATGTATGTATGTATGTATATATGTATATATGTATATATATATATATATATATATATATATATATATATATATATATATGTGTATATATATATGTGTGTATATATATGTGTGTATATATATGTGTGTATATATATATATATATATTGGACATTACATGAGAACATCATAGGAGAAAATTCATTTGGTAGGACAGTGGCACGGATAGCCACTGTTCTACCAACTGAGCTAAGCCAGAGTTCACTTCACAGCGCCAGATGGAACCTCTCTTGTTTGACTGATTGCCCGTAATGTGTCAAAGGAATTTTTCTCCTATAATATTCTCATGAAATGTCCAACAGAGACAATAATCTGTGGTTAATTAATGCATATATTAATGCATATAAATATATATATATATATATATATATATATATATATATATATATATATATATATACATATATATATATCCAACTCGAATGTTATTGTAAAATAAAACAGTGGAAGTCCGGTTACAAAATCACTAATTAGTGTGCTACACAGTGTATGACATAACTTGTCTGTCAGTGAGGTAGACCATTAATGGCAATCAGTCGTAGGAGAGAGGTTCCATCTAGCGCTAAGAAGAGAATTCTGGCTTAGCTCAGTTGGTAGAGCAGTGGCACGGATAGCCCAAGATCCTGCATTCATATCCCAGTGTCAAAGGAATTGTTCTCCTATAATAATATCCTAATTGATTTGTATGTTGATTGAATAGTATAATTCTCTAAAATATCTTCTAGGCATAAGAGGTAGGAAAATAACTTACCTAAACATCTTTCATAAAAAGACAAAACATTTATTTTTATTTTTATTTCATCTGTGTTTATATTCCTTTCAGCTTTGAGGCTATATCAGGAGTTCGGGATCTGTGTCTGTACAGTAGGGTGGAACTACTATACCGCTTTTCAATTTTTACTATTGTCGGTGTATTTAATGGAAGAAATTTCAACCTATATTAATTTAAATGGATATGATACAGGATGAAATGGTGAGGATTATGCATGGTATGAAAATATCAAACTCAGCATTTGCGCTTACGACTGGGAAAACCATGAAAAAATCCATGTCAAATTGGCCGGCCCCGGGATTTGAACTGGGACCTCCCGAATGCGAGTCCGAGAACCAAACATTTGTTTCAATATAAAGTCTGAAGACAGAACTACAGAAAACTGAGGTCACATATTGCCAGTCAGATAGGAAGAAACTAACATGACAACCACAAGGACTATATTGACGTATCTAGGGGACACGATTTCACGGCCCAGAGGATATGAAGGCTGCTCTGTTGATGCTTCGGAAACAACTGCCGTCCAGACAAAAGGTATACGGCTTAGTTTCAAATCCTTTCTGATCTAACAAGCAAGGAGGAGGGATAAACCTGTGGCGTAGCAGCAAATAATAGGCTACTGGATAACCAGTAAGAACCAGGGAATTGCATTAAGGAAGCATACCGGTTTCAGCAATAAACAGATAGCAAAATTCAACATTTTCCCTTCAACAACCACTAAGTCATTCACTCTGTTGATTGCCACTCATCAAATAAGTTATTTAAAATTATTGAATAATTTCAGATATAGGCCTACGTACTAAAAATTTAATAGCAAGGTTTCCCCGAAAATCGGTCTATGACAGATTTTGTGCAATAATGAGATATTTATAGAAACAAAGGACTATAATATCACTTTCTGTGCATTTTCTGCTACCTTTTGGGCATTTTCTGTGACAATCTATGACACTTTCTGCTACTTTTTGGGTATGGTTGGCAATTTTGTGCATTTTTTAGCAATTTCTAAGAATTTTTGGGCATTTTCTATTACTTTTTTGGGCATTTACTACCATCTTTTGTGTATTTTCTGTGACTTTTAGGGTATTTTCTTGAATTAATTGGACATTTTTAAAAAATCTTGGACAATTTCTTGGAATTTTTGGACATTGTATTGGAATTGTTGGGCATTTTGTTGGACCTTTTGAGCATTTTCTTGGAAGTTTTGGGGATTTATGCTACTTTTTGGGAATGTTTAGCGATTTTCTGACATTTCCTAAGATTAAGTAAAGACGAAGTCAAGATGAAGTAATTGTAAGTAACTAGCAGGTGCCCGCGTCTTCGCCCACAATAATTAATTGAAAAATTAAAAATTAAGAGTATAATAATTATTAAAGCATTATATTTATTAACACTTGCACGCGAATCATTCATAAACTAAACCATTCATAATTAATGAAACGGCTAAAATTCCGGCTTCAGAGTACATTCTACGATTAGAAAGCGCTGCTTGGAAAACGATCTCAGATTCGATTATGCAGTTCCAAAGCTAACTGTGAACAGATAATACGTATTGTTTCTCAACTGTTTGTTGACAGATGAATATGATGTGAATTTTATTTGATAAATTCAGTGAAATTTTCAGAAATTATATATTTTTCAAGGGAAGGAATGGTTTGTTTGGATTTTTCTTCTCCACGATACTTCCATGGTTAAACTATCAATAATAATATTATAGCTGGTGCCCGCTGCTTCGTCCGCCATTATTAATTGAAACCAGGATTTTTAAGAAATTTACACTGGCAGTTTATTAAAAATGTTTGTGGTTCAGGGCTATGAAAATTGTAAGTAAAAATAAAATTAGAATATTTGTTCATTGTGTTCGTTTCACTTAGGCCTTATATAATAAAGAAACGGTTTTCCTAATTTTGTACTCTTCGTAAAAGTTTAGACTGCGAGAGACGAACATCGCCGAGTATACCCGATGTCTCACGAAGTGGGCGAGCGAGTGAGCACGCTATTTAGGACCGTTGAATTGTGTAAGAGTAGATGGTCATAATAATAACAGTAATAAAGATACACGTCTTCGAGAAAAAAAAAAAAAAAAAAAAAAAAAAAAAAAAAAAAAAAAAAAAAAAAAAAAAGAAGAAGAAGAAGAAATGCTATTGACAATGTCAGTGTTAGATTAGGTCTGAATATCTACCTGTATACTTAATAATTCGTAGACATGATAGAAAGTCCTCTGAGTTAGCCAATTAGAGATACAACTTCTTAATAAATGCTATTATACGAGGGAAAATCAAATGAAACCGCAATTAATTTTTTTTCCACATTTTACTGCAGGAAGAATGTTTGCTTGTAAATTATTTTCTACATAGTCGCCTCCCCGTTCAATGCACTTACGCCATCGGATAGGAAGAGCTTCGATACCGCATGAGAAAAATTATTTTGGTTGACGCTGCAGCCACTCCTGCACCATCGATTGGACGTCTTCATCAGATTTGAACTTCTGCCCTCCAAGGAGATTCTTTAACGGGTCAAAGACTTGGAAATCTGATGGGGACAAAGGGGGTTGCTGAGAGCAGGTGTTTTCAACATGATTACGCCCGTTTTCATGCTGCTCGTGCAACCATGAAAACCATCGACGACATATGCTTCAAGTGCCTCCCACATATGCCTTACTTGCCAGCTTGGGCACCATCAGCTTTCCACACCTTTAATCCATTAAAGAAGTTCAAGTCTGATGAAGACATAGAATCGGCGGTGCATGAGTGCCTACAGTGTCAACCAGAATAATTTTTCACATGCAGTATCGAAGCACTTCCTATCTTATGGCATAAGTGCATTGAACTGGGAGGAGACTATGTAGAAACATAATGTACAAGCAAACATTCTGCCTGCAGTAAAATAGTGAAAAAAAATTGTGGTTTTCATTTTATTCTCCCTCGTAGGTTGGTTGCGTATGTACGAATGTATAATCTAAAAAGTCATGTCAACATATTATGGCATAAAAATAAAGTAAAAATTTTATTTTAATTTGGCTGTACCTAGTTAATAGCTTTTCACTTTTTCCTGCAATTGCGATGATACAGTGACAATGGATAATTAACTCCTTCTGTTGTGAAATAATTTAGTTTGTACCGACCTTAAACCAACACCTACGTGAGGTTGAATAGCAGCATTGTGGCCACTCAACGTACAACAACCGTAATTGTGGTAGTAATTTAGCTATTGATCCTTTCAAAGAGCTCTGTGTGTACTTGGGTATAATTAGTGGTAACATTAATGACGTCAGGTATTCGCTTGTTTTAATAAACATAACTATGTGGTGCCAATAACTACGTACAGGTAACTACAAGCGGATTTCCTCTTTGTGACTCGAATCCACTATTTGCTTGTTAACAAGGGACATATGGGGCTTTGTACCAAGTGCTCATTAAGGTCTGTAAATGTAGAGATTTTCATTTTGATCCTCACGAGTGCATGGAAATTTTCCGGTACTTCTGCTTTCTTCTGGTGTTTATGAAGTGCCAGAGACTGTAGGGTGGACGGGAAATGTCTGTCCGTCCGTGTGTCTGTACGCCCGATAACTCAATTTGCGAGGGATGGTTGGATGGAGTTAGCAAAGAATGGGGATGAATGGCGGGCTCAGGTGCGCGCAGCAATGAACCTTTGGGTTCCATAAAATAGATAATATTTCTTTAGCTTGCTTAGGAAATGTCTATTGCCATTGAGTAAGTAAGTAAGATACATTTGTTAAGATAATTCTCTAAAGAATGTCACTTTGTTGCTAACAGTGTAAGTGGAAAATTTTCATTTGTCTACTGTTTACAGTTCTTGAGAAAAGGTACCTTGAAATTAAAAAATTTAACATGGCGGAAATATAAGACAGCCTACCTTCTCCCCCTTAAGCGAGATACTTGAATTTCATGGAAAATGATACGTTTGTTGAGTCAGTTAAGTAACGCATTCATCTTAGTGAATTACAAGTTTCGGCTGAAGAAGGAAAAAGTTTCAGAACTCTATTCCTCGAGTTTCACCGTTCCTTTTCTAAGAAAGGTAACAAACACCTAACCACGCTCTGCTTTGAAAGTGGTGAGAAGGAATGATTGAAGTTACGTCATTGTATGAAGCCGATCTATCTTCATGATGGGGGAATATATTACACCAATTTGCATTGAAACTTGTTTTAATAATGCAATGTCATTGGGTACAAAGGCAGCCAGCCACTTTCATTGTAATAGAAGAGAGTCATTTGCTCAAACATGCTTGGTTCTACGAGGCCTGTCTATAAAGTAAGTTTCCCTGGGGCCGTTAACAGAAGCAAAACACAATTTCAAGAAAATATTTATTGCAACCGACACAGCAAGTGTTCAGCTATTTTTCAACATATTCATCACCGGAACTGAGACATTTGTCATACCGTGGGACCAACTTTTGAATACCTGTGTCGTAGAAGTCTGCTGGTAGGTATTTAAACCCCTGTGTGACAAACAACTCCGCCTCTCTTGTCATTCTTTGTCTTTTCTTTAGTTGCAGGAAAAGACGGAAATCACTGGGAGCGAAGTCCGGGCTTGAGGGTGAATGTTTGAACACCGAACTTCTGCAGGAGACTTTCTAGAAGGTGTTTAAACATCCACCCTAAACTTCACTCCCCGTGATTTCCATCTTTTCCTACACCTTAAAGAAATGACAAAAAATGACACGGGTGTTGAAAAGTTGGTTCCACGGTATGGCAAATGTTTGAATTCCGGAGGCGAATGTGTTGAAAAATAGCTGAACACTTGCTGTGTCTGCTGCAATAAATATTTTCTTGAAATTGTGTTTTGTTTCTGTAAACTGACCAAGGGAAAATTCTTTTATGGACGGGCCTCGTATATAAAAGAGGTCTGCGTTATTAAGGAAAAGTATTAACTACATTATCCATATTGCTGTTGCATAGTGCTAAGGGTAAAAAAAAAAAATAACTTGTGAGATAGTCCAGTCACCAGGTACTGAAAATTGGGGTTGCCTGGATAAAGGTCCGAAGTTAATAATTTTTTAATATATTGTAGGCTATGTGGGCATTCTGTGGTGTAGAATTCAAGTTTTCCAATTCGAGAACCCTGTGCGAACTTCAGGGCAGCCAAAAAAACCCGAAATTTTGGGTTTTTTTTCAGTGTTTTCCTTATAACTTCTAAACAATTAATTCTATCCTAAAATACTCCATTGCGAAAGTTAAAGAGCATAAAATTTCCTATTATTTGCACTATTTACACGTTTTCTAAAACCAAATATGTACGCTTCAAAGTTTCGAAAAATGTTCAAAATATCGAAAAACTGCGAAAAATGCAGCATTTTCCCTAGTAACTTTCATCTTTAAACATTTCTGTATGAATGACGTTCAGTAACCTACACAATAGAAATCCATTCTTAATGAGATGTTCATTTAAGAATAAAGTATACAATTATCATTGTATAAAAATGTATCTTATAAAAATGTATACTACATGTGATATGTGGATATATTAACTAAGTAGAAAATGTGTAAATTATTACAAATTATCCACTAACATTGATTCATAAAAACCTTGACCTCTTATCTCCCGATGGCAAATCGGCATCATCTCTCAGTAATTCCTCCTGAGCAATGATCTTATCGATGATGTCCTCCTTTGCTGCCATTTCAGCATTCACTCCTTACATTTTTATAAAATACATTTTTATACGACGATAATTGTGTTCGGACCTTTTTCCAGGCAACCCCAATTTTCAGTACCTGGTGACTGGACTATAGGAAGCTATAAGGGAATTTATTATGTATGTAACGCCGTACAAGTTCAAGAGCAGCAACTACTTCACCAGAAGAGTAATGCGGGTTGCATTAGGAAGCTATAAGGCGGATTTATCATGTACGTAACGCCGTACAAGTTCAGGAGCGGCAACTACTTCACCAGAAGAGTAATGCGGGTTGCATTAGGAAGCTATAAGGGGATTTAGCATCTATGTAACGCCGTACAGTCTGTCAAATAAAACACTTCGTGCGTTATTTAATAAAGTATCACGGACGAGCATATGCGCATGTACAGGAAGACTTAAGGTTAGGTTCACACCTGCCTCTTGTCCATCCATGTATTTTCTTGATTATTTAGTTAGTTTGGTCCAGAACGAACATATATAGAAGGCTGTGGCTATATGCCTCACATCTGCCATATTCTTGGTTGCAAATTCTTATATTAATAATAAATATGTTTATTCAAGGAGCATTTTTTAAATATTTTATTTTATAATACCGGTACTTGTAGTGCAAAATCAATAACTTTGGCTTAATCATATTTTCAAGCTTGGATATTACAATCTCATCAGAATTATGTAGGCTATTCCCATTATCTAAGATCGGAATTGATCGTGTGGGGTCAGGGTTCGATCCTTAGTGGGTTCTTATATATTTTTTAATTTATGCTTATTGTTTCAAACGCGGCAATGACTGGAATAACATAATAACTACTTCTAATGAATTACCATTTTTGGTGTCGAATTTTGGACACACAGAAAAGAAAGCAAGAAAAATAGTATGATTTTACAACAAATGCGTATCTGTGGCATAAAATAAGAAACTTACTGTGGTAAGATTTATTACGTAAGTAAATAAATCATCCGACCTCCAATGAGGATGACCACTAAGGATCCAGAATACAACATAAATCATGAAAGAATATTATAATTTAACAGTTCAACATTGCAAGGATTGTTATATAAAAAAAGTCTAATTCTGCTTCAGGTAAAGGTGGACATGGATTATCTGCAGAGAGTCTCTTAGTATCCGTATGACAATTTCCCTGATCTCATGGAAATTTAATTGCAATGCAGTGCAGTGCAGTATTTTCAAGAGTGTTTTTGGTGTATCTAGGAAGGGTACCTCTTGCCCCGAACAGGAGACCTTTGACGACCCATCTATCTTTCGGGATACTGAACTTCACAGACAGGAAAGGAATGCATGGGTTATAAAATAGAAGATAACATAATGAAACACAATAACTAACTTAAATAAGAATAGAGCAAAGCAAAATCAATTATGACAATATATTAAGTTGAATATCGTGTGTTGCGCTTTCCGCGTTGTTCATTTTTTCCCTCGTGTTGCATGGCCTCATATGTTCCGAGAATGACCTGTATTTTATGTTTTTTATAGGAATGTTGTGAATTAATTCGTTAAAACTTTGATTTTAACTGAATACGAGTCCCGACTTTTTTTATTTTTATTCGGGGTTTTTCGGCTGCCCTGAATTTCGCACAGGGTTCTCGAATTGGAAAACTTGGATTGTACACCACAGAATACCCACATACAACATATTAAAAAATCATTAACTTCGGACCTTTTTCCAGGTAAAAGTACCTGGTGAATGGACTAAAAGTAAAATAAGGGAGGCAGAAAGTTTACTAACCACATATATTAATAGAAATAGAATGAAAGTAGAAACAGAATAAAGTAACATAAGCAAGCACGCTAGAAATAACGCGGTATTATTTTCTAGATGTAGTATAAAGCAACAGTTCAGAACAAGAAATTACAATTGGTGTCCCGCGGGCCACATGAGGCACCTCTTTTTAGTTAAAAGTATATACAGAGTGCCCGAATTCCTGTCCACTTTGTTCGAACAGGCAACCCTTAATCCTTCATTAAAATATTTCTTTAATAGTTTAATTTAATTGTATCACCCTGTGCTTTTGGGCAGTTTATTCATTTTAGGCTAGGTTCTGGAAGAATCTTGTATATGGATTTCGTATTATCATAAAAGCGTTAGGAGAAAACATAAATTAATTTTATGTAATTAAAATTTTCAATAAAACCGGTACAATTTTTTAAATTTTTTTTTATTTCATTTTTTTTTTAAAGAAAGAGATGACCTGAAACTGATGTACAGGTTTCTTTATACAATAGTTATCTACGTTCTGTACAAATTTCAAAAAACTTGTTAATATTTACTATGAAAACATGGTTCTTAAATGCTTAAAAAAACACACTTTCGGTAAACTGCAGTCAAAAATAAAAACAAATGTTTGAAGTTATTTCCTTCACTTAAAAGCCTGCACCGTAATAAATAAATAAATAATAATATCAACTAGCCAAATGCACCAAGGAAAAGCAGGTCATACAATTTTTTTTTTCAAAAGATGACAGATTAGAGAGCATATTTCATTTTTAAAATGTTAGAAGTCAGTGGCGGCCATGCCTTAGGAGACTTTATGCTGTAACAGGAAAAATTGAACCCATAGAGCAAAACTATTAATAAAAGTTGCTTGTCTATGTCCCCTCTGTAAACAAGTAAAATATTTCGGTGTTACTCATTAATAGACCTGGGATTTTAAGCTCTAAAAAAATTAGTTTTAGGCACCTAAAAAGTCTTTTAAAACAAGTAAATAGGCTTTTAAAAGAGAAAATAGGCACTTAAAATCAGTTTTAAAAATGTGTAAATAGAAAATATACTTTAAAATACTACAATATTCCCTTCAGCTGTAACGTGATCTTTTTTCACTGTAAAAAACGTGGTATACCTATTATTAACAGAAATCATTGCAAAATTAAGACAGAATAAAAAATACATTTATCAAAAACAGTTTTGGATTATATGAAAAATTGACACAGTATGTCCCTTCTTACTATATACCTGCTACTTGTTGTTTTGAGCGAATCCTCCCCCGTCAGTCAGCATTCCTTTGGCGACAATTGTTTGGGAAAATCAAGTTTCTGTGAAAAACTCACCCTCTGCTGTTCTGCTCTTCATTCAGGGATGTCCATTAAATGATTGTAAAAGTTACAGAAGTTGGATTCTTTTTTAAACGTACAGAATAGGCATTTTAGGCACTAAATAGTAAAAGTAGGCTCCAAAGGTCCAAATAGGCATTTTAGGGCACTATAAAACTCTATAAATATAAGTAATTTATCATGAAATGTCAACATATTTAGAAATTTTCATGTTATTTCATAAGGAACAAAATAGGCATTTGCCTTAAAATCCCAGGTCTACTCATTAACACTCTGTACAAAGAATCAATCCTGAACATCTTTTACAAAGCTTGAAGGTTATATGAAGTCGACACAGTAGAATGTGCTTAATACTAAGATGAGGTAATTAACATACTTACCGAAGGCCAGGGCGACGAGCCAAATGATGAATATGGCTGTCTTGGCGCGGTTCGTGGTGGACTTGAATTTCAGAGGGAAGCAGATGGCGTACCAGCGGTCCACAGAAATGAACGTCAGGGTGAGAACAGATACAGCCACCGACACCGTCTGGAACACAATGGAAACTCTCTGTAATGCACATCTGTATAAACAAAACAGTTCCGAGCATCGCGGTATTGCTCATTTGGGTGTATTAAAAATTATTATCTAGCTGATATTATCTTATAATCATACAATAAGTGAGAATATTATAGGAGAAAAATTCTTCCGACACTGGGACTTGAACTCAGGACCTTTGGCTATTCGCGCTAATGCTCTACCAACTGAGCTAAGCCGGAGTTCAATTCACAGCGCCAGATGGAACCTCTCTCCTATGACTGATTGCCCTAATAGTCTACCATCTGGCGCTGTGAATTGAACTCCGGCTCAGCTCAGTTGGTAGAGCATTGGCGCGAATAGCCAAAGGTCCTGGGTTCAAGTCCCAGTGTCGGAAGAAATTTTCTCCTATAATATTCTCATGTAATGTCCAACAGAGACAATAATCTGTGGTTCATGAAAGCTTATATATCTATGTTTTCTAAGGTATTTGAATTTCGTATAAGCAGTTTTTGCGTGTAGTACCGGTACCTCAAAACTGGCTACGTCATCATGTAGTTGTTATAGGAGACTAAATCGAGAAACATGCACAGAATGGGCGTAACATAATATATTAACTGAACGGAAACAATAAATAATGATCTACATTAGGTTTATAAATAACCAAAATTTAAAGTGTAATCCACTAGTGTTACTCCTCATATTTGCTCGTTCCGGTTAATTTGATACTTGATTCTGTTTTATGGTTGTTAAACTTGCATTATTATATTAAGTGGTTTTCTTTGAAATCCATTTAAAAGCACTGACCTGTAAGATCAGGTTTGCAATGGCTATTAATAATAAAATCGGATCAATTATGCTCTAGGGATGACAAGACAAATCCAATGACACGTACTTTTAAACAATCTAATTCCTCTGATGCCATTAAAAAAGAACATAAAGCTATGAAACAATATTTTATAATGGTGAATTAAATAAAACATTGTAACAATCCACTACGCAATTTGCGTATTATTCCGATAAATATGATAACGCTACATAGGCGATTATGAGAAATGTTTTATTTGGTAAATGCTGTTATTGAATAACATTTCATACCTTGCAGAACATTTATATGTTATATGTTCCTAACATATGGTGTTGTATGTTTTATTTATTTATTTATTTTCGTTTCAGCTGTGTTTATATTCCTTTTAGCTTTGAGGTTATATCAGGAGACCGAGATATGTGTCTGTACAACAGAGTAGGCCATGGAACTATTACTTGTCAATTGTTTATATTATTGTTGCATTTTAATGAAGTAAATTTCAACTGATATTAATTTAAATGGTGAGGATGATTCATGGTATGTAAATGTCCAATTCGGTATTTGCGTTTACGACTGGGGAAACCATGAAAAAAATCCATGTCAAATTGGCCGGCCATGGGATTTGAACCTGGGACCTCCCGAATGCGAGTCCAAGACGATTGTAAAATTGTTAACTATCGCCGCTGTGACTGAATTTTCTCCCTCAGAAATTGTTAACCTATAGACATGGATTTGTCACATTTATGCACCTGAGTTGGGATTGAACTCGCGACCTCGAGCATAGAAACCTGCTCCCTGGCCGAAGGGTTATAAAAATAGCTCTTCAGGTGCCCTCAACGTCATATCTCACTCATGGATCACCTTACTGCTAGCCTACAGTATATACAGTGGATATAAGAAGTCAACTTGACTTACGGTTAGAGGCATGAGGATAAGTCGCGCTTTACCCGGATAAAACCCGAAGTGAAGTAATTTTTTTAATTCGTTGTTTTATCCATAATGATAGGGTATGGCGCATTTACCGATGTAGATCTAGATTTATTCGGTTTTCTACCTCCAACCATGATATAAACATGGGAGATGAAGTTATTGAAGAACATACAGTACAAACGCATTCTTCTGAACATTTAATACTTTTTACTTCCTCTGCCTTAGAAGGAGTTAGGGATTTTGTGATAGGAGGATACGCTATTAACACCATCAAATATGCGGACGACCTGGTGATTCTGGCAAAGAAACAAGAAATATTGCAAGGAATGATTGACAGGCTGGTGGAAACAGGAAGAAAGTATGGAATGGAAATCAACATAGGTAAATCGAAGGTGATGAGGATATCGAAGAGAGAAGAGCCGCTTCAAATTATCATGGGAAATCAAGAATTAGAGAACGTGAACCAGTTCAAATACTTAGGAAGTGTACTGACGAAAGATGCATATTGCACCAAGGAGATAAGATCAAGAATTGCCATGGCCAAGAAAGCATTTATGAAGAAGAGAACTCTGCTAACTAGTAGTCTGAACCTAGAGCTACGTAAAAACCTGGCGAAGTGTTATATTTGGAGTATTGCTTTGCATGGATAAGAGACATGGACTTTGAGGAAATTAGAGAAGAAATATTTAGAAAGTTTTGAAATTTGGTGCTGGAGACAGATAGAAAATATAAAGTGGATGGACATGGTGACAAACGAAGAGGTTCTGAGTAGAGTGGGTGAGAAGAAGTCAATCATACACACAATTCGTCAGAGGAAAGCAAACTGGTTTAGGCACATTCTCAGAAGGAATTGCTTATTACATGATGTCGTAGAAGGAAGATTGGAGGGTACAACTAGACTTGGAAGAAGAAGAATGCAGCTGTTGGACGATTTAAGGGAAAAGCGGAAATATTGGATGCTGAAGGAGGAAGCAGAGGATAGACAGTTTTGGAAAACAACATTCGCGTACCAAGTTTGAAAACCTGCCGGAAGGCAGAATACTTACTACTACTACCACTACTACTACTATTACTACTACTGCCTGTACCTATGGTAATGTTTTCGACTCCCAAATTTGAAGTTGAGTTTTTAATATAAAAACACCTTTTGAGGTCTCCTGAATCCAAAAATACTACATTCGGAAACATGTCTGTATTTATGTAGGTCTGTGTGGATGTCTAGCTCAGGAACGGTAAATCGTATGATAACAACATTTTGTATTTGGGCCAGGTGCCTTCTGAAGATGTGACCCAAAAATTGGCGACAAGTTTCTCTTATTTTTAATGGGACTTTACATGATTTTTTTTTTTAGTTTTTCGTGGTTTTCTCGAAAACGGCTCTAACGATTTTTTTAAATTTTGCACATGAGTTGCTTATACTAAGATCTAAAACTTTTATTTGAATTTTTTCTCGAAAAAATCATCTGAAGGGTAGTTATAAGCCACTCACTCTGAATACGCTCTCTTTGCAATACGGCTTTTATCACGGAAAATCGTACGAAAACAATATGTAGCATATTCATATTTTTTACTTTATTTTTTAGTTAATCACATTATACACTCTTTAGTCTCTCCTCTTTCTTCACTTTGATATTTTTGAAACTGCATCCGAGCACGAGCAGTCTTGCTCATTCGGGTGTATTACTAAATGTTATACTTCTTGAGAAGATATAGCCTATATTTCTTTTCCTCTTTTTAAATAGTACTTGTAGTCACTTTTGAAATTTGAAAATTGTTTTATTTTACTTGTATAAATATGTATTTGTATTTGTATAAATATGATAAAATAAATAAATAAATAAATTTAAAAAGTACCTTTTGGGGATGTGACACGAAGATTGGCGACGACTTTCTCTTATTTTTAAGGGGACTTTACACGAAGAAATTTTGTCGTGATTTTCTTGAAAACGGCTCCGTATTAAGAGGCTAACTTTTATTTGGGCGGAGTAAGTTATGTGAATTTAACATCAGATTTTTTGTTTTGAATTTCAGCCCATAATGTCATTAACATTTCAATTAGTTGAAAGTTGCCGGTGAGAGAGGTCGATACAAATGTGTGAGATCGCGCACTCCGCCTTAATTCGATTCCGGTGCCGATGTCTTCCCGAGAATGACGCTAATGTGCTCAGGTTCTTGTACACAAGATCTTGTATCACGGCAAGAACGGTACAAGAAACGATCCATTTCCATCTCATTAACTGCTAATGAATCCCTAAGTGTTTACTGAAACATCTACACGGTGTAGTTCGACAAGTTATGAAAGTTGTCTTGCTTAAACTCATTGCTTGTAATATTATAACATGCTCACGAAGTTTGGAGAGGTGACGCAAGTTTCTGGAGAGAACGGGATTAATTTTTATTTTATTTCAGCTGTGTTTTTACTCCTTTTAGCTTCGAGGCTAAATCAGGAGTCTGGGATCTGTGTCAGTACAGTAGGGTAGGCCATGGAACTATTGCTTGTCAATTGTTTCTATTGACGGTGTATTTAATGGAGTAAATTTCAACTGATATTAATTTCAATGGATATGATACAGGGTGAAATGGTGAGGATGATTCATGATATATAAATATCCAATTCGGGAACTGCCTTTACGACTGGGTAAACCATGAGAAAACCCATATCAAATTGGCCTGCCACGGGATTTGAACCTGGGACCTCCCAAATGATTAAATTTGTTGAAATGGCAGTGATTTTGTAAAAATTCATATATTTTTAAAAAACCCCGATTTTTGCCTAAAAAAGTGCATGACTCTAAAAAATATACAGGTACGGAAAAAAGCGGACCCACTAAAATATCTAAGTGGCCGATATGAGCCACTGCGCATGCCTAGCAGCATTCACAGGATAGCAGGGAGTGTATTGAAATTTGTTCTACAGCCAAATAAATTGCTTGAATTGAGAAATAATTTCACGTAATTTGCAATACTTGTGAAAACAAACGTTTCCGTTACATCTCTTACATTTATTTACGTAACACAAGGCTCTGACATCAGCTACAAGAGTCGGTCCACTTTTTTTCCCTCTGTAACAAAATGCCTTTTTGCTTCTAGGCATCATGAAATATGTTTTCACGGATATATCTCGTTTTCTTTTTTATTTTACTTCACTGTCACAGTAATGAATAATATGCATACATTATAATTATGTGAGAATGTAAAGAGATTGCTATATTCAAAATGACTACACTTAGGCCTATATCTCACCCACCACCTTGTTTAAAGGGATAAGGAAATATCTTGAAGTCACGAGAGAGATATACTTCTATCCCACTAACTATCTAATTTTCTCACCAAAGCGAGAGTAAACAAAAGGGAAAGTTTGGAAGCATAGTGGATTGCTAGTTGAGACGGAGCATGAAGGCGTCGTTCATCAGTGAAGGGGCGCTCGGGAACTGATTATTGCTTTGAAATTCAGCCCCGAGGGAGTCAAACACCCACTCTCTCGCTCAACAGAAGTCTCTATTAATTAAACCGAAGGGCAAAATACCTCAGAGCCTGTCTTACTGCAAAGGATTTGGCGTAAAGTATAATAAGTTAAGCCGAGAGACCTAGGGAGCTAGACGTTAAGTTAAAAACTTAAATTCTGGAGGTTGGGTTCGAAACGTAGCCGACTCCATGAGTTAGAAATTCAGATCAAGTTATAGTACGCAACTCCGAATTAGGCATGATCAGTGGTTTAGCCAAAATGTTGAATATCGGCAAAAAAACATAATCTGGGTCCTATTTCATAAAGGTACAATTTTTCAGGTATCAGTAAATTGTTTTACAGGTTTACATTTTGACAATTGTGTTTTTCATAAATGCTGACTACTTTACATAAATGTCATGACAATTTTCTAGATTTGTATGACAATTTTGCAAATTCTTGTTCCTCAAAACTTTTGAGTTTACAGGTAAAAGTCTGACAAATATGTCAAATCTTCGGATACCTACCATTTATAAAACAATTTTTGTTGACATATTAAAAAATTTACAAAAAAATGTAGAATTGTTATTATAGAAGTGACAGGCAATCTTTCATATGTAGGCCAAGTCAGTAGGTTATGTAAATGTGTGGCATAATATGGATTTTTTTTTTTTTTGCGATTTAAACTTTCTTGCTAATAAACTTGCTAAATTGTCTTGTTAATAATGAACACTAGTAGTAATGATATTGGTAGTTGTGAAAGTGATGAAGAAATGAACATGAGATCTCACAGGGTTTTTAGGCAATGGATTAACCTAACTTTCAATTTCAGTGACTTTGTATTCAAATTATTTTTATAGTAATAATCGATTACCTACTAGATATCACATTCAATGTTGAGGTCAATTATCGCACACGTATATAAGAGTCATCTACAGTGTACTAAATTTGTCGCGTTTGTGAAAAGGGCTCTTTTTTTAATCTGACAATTTATATTAATTTGCCAGTAATGTAAGGAAAAGTTGTAATATTTATGAAATATACAAATGAGACGACATTTTGACAAATTTGTCAGCCTTGACATAACTGTTGTATTTGTCACACCTGTAGAGTTTTATGAAATAGGACGAAAGCCAGTAAACCGATGAATCATTCTGAAAAGGCTATAGTCCAATGTTCTTTGCAGGAATGTATTTATGTACATATTTTTGTTTCATAATTGCATATATGATACATAGATTGGTCCTAAAACCACGAAAAAACAGGGACTCGTGCTCGGGGGCAGTTGCAGTGTAGGCCTATGTTTTACAACAGAAGTATTATAATACTAACCTGTTTTAAAAAGCTAAAAAATGGACAAATTAACACCTTGAAAAAGTACCAGGGGAGAAAGGCAAAAGCTGATAGTAATGGCATGACTCAAGTGATAAAAGTAATAATAACGAAAAAAGCTATAATTATCATGATATCAGCACCAGGAAGACGGAGCACACCAACTGGAAAACTAATTAAACAGGGATGAAAATTAACAGTCTATATGATTTTTTAATTTCTAGATTTAAAGAATCCATGACTAGGACTACATGTGTAAACCGGGGTGTAATTTTATTTTAGAATTATACAGACAGGTATAAAAGTCTATGTTCATGCAAAATTTCTGTCAGTTAAGTATATTTGGTACGAAACAGTAAACACCCTCCCCCCAAAAAACCTAGAGGTCTAGACTTCAAACTTAGCGTGTGTATTTTATAATTTGAGTTTATTTGCCCAGACATATATTTCAGTTACATGCAGTTTTAGCAAGCGATCCTCCCTCATCAGACCGACTTCAAAGTCGTGTACATGTCAAAAATATAATATTCAATTTAAGATTTCGTGTACAGGAGTATTACGTCAGGACCTGAATGTCTTGAGGCAAGATAACAGAGAACTTAAATGTTATGACGTGGTTAAGTTCATCTTCGATAAATCAATGTTGGGAGAAGTTAGTATCAGAGAATATAAAGGGACGGGAACAAAGGATGGGGCTGGAATAATGGATATTTGAAGGCAGAACAAACAGAAGTGGAGGAAACAGATCCACCTGTTTGCCTCCAAGTTTATATTGTGGGACGGAGGCTTTCCACTGGGCTAAGCATTGTCAGGCGAACAGCTAATTGCCATCTTAGAAAAGGTAAGCTTACCGTACATCAAACACACAGATTTTCAGGAGAGAAGTCGATATCGCATTTACTTTAAGCCCCAATCAAGACAGCTCCACCTCGCAGCATTCAGGGTTGTGCGTTGTGTAGAATCTGTATAAAAAAGTAATTTTAGACAGCCTGAATTGAAAACAGCACTTCTAACACAAGACACACGAATGGTAACGTCTTGGACTCGCATTCGGGAGGTCCCAGGTTCAAATCCCGTGGTCAGCCAATTTGACATGGGTTTTTTTCATGCTTTCCCAAGTCGTAAAGGCAAAGGCCGAATTGGATATTTACATACCGTGAATCATCCGTCATAATATCATCCGTCATAATTTCATCCTGTATCATATCCATTTAATTTAATGCCAGTTGAATTTTACACCATAAAATACAATAACAATAGAAATAATTGACAAGCAATAGTTCCATTGACTATCCTAGTGTATAGACAAAGATCCCGAACTCCTGATATGGCCTCGAAGCTAAATGGAGTATAACACAGCTGAATTAAAAAAAAAAATACTTTTTTTCAAGATTTCCTCCGTCGTAAAGGACAGTGCTGAATTGGATATTTGCTTATCATCCATGACATATAACCACTATTTCATCCTGTATCATATTTAACATAAGTTGAAATTAACACATCAACAATAGAAAAAGTGGAATGTCAATAGTTACACGAACATGGCCTACTGATTTACATACGTATTCCTGACTTATTATAACCTCGATGCTCAAAGGAGTATAAATAAAGCTTAATTAAATATTAAAATATAAAAAATTATTATTATTTCAAATGTTAAAGGCTGTCCAAAAATAATGTATGATTCACTTGATAGAACGATTTTATTTTGCTCGTAGGATTGCATCACTCTCCCTTAATGCGAGGTGGTTCAATGCAAATGGATTATGTCTAAATGTAGATAAGACATAGACCTTTGTTTTTAGCCTCTATAACAACTTATGTACCGAAAGCTCAACCAAGTTACTAGGATTTATCTTGACAGTAAACTTACTTGGAAGCAACATGTTGAAGTTGTTTGTACTAAACTTTCAAAAGTAATCTTTCTATTACGTAGACTTAAACAGCTGCTATCAATTACTGCTCTGTTAAATGCTTATTATGGATTCTTCCAGTCTCAACCAAACTATGGAATTTTATTATGGGGTCACAGCGCTCATGCGAAGGATGTGTTCCTTTTACAAAAGAAGGCCTTACGAATTGTCAAAGGGTGTGATAAAGAAAGTGCATTGCAGACCTATTTTTACAGAATTTAAAGTGTTGACTGTTGCTTCATTGTATGTATTGACAAACATAATGTATGTATTTGAGCATCAAAATGAATTTGTTCCTGTCAGCGCAGTTCATTCACATGGTACTCGAAATCATTTTAACATAATTGTTCCTAAATCTAGGCTAACAAGAACCTGTGGCAGCCATGTTGTTTTAGGTATCAAACTTTTTAATAAAGACCCCATTGACGCTAGAAATACAAACAACATAAGAATTTTTAAGAATAAAGTAAGGAACTTTTACATTGTGGAAGAATATTTGAATTGTGATTTTTAATTTTTAACCATTTGACTTAACCTATTGTAATCTTGTATTACCTAATGGTGACATTATTATTAATATTATTATGGGCTCGTTTTACAAAAATACGTGTTTGCAAAACGAGCCCTGTTTTACCACTTGTATCATAAATAACTATTAGGCCTAGTTGTAACAGGTAAGTATAACACAGCCAACTGCGCATAAATACTGTACATACATTATGTTATCATCATCATCACCATCATCAACATCGTAGTTGGTCAAACCGGGAACCTTAGAGTCTAATTTCCAGTCCTAGTGATAATAATGGCCCACCGTCCGGGCCCTACAGGATCGCGACCCTTAGGGGGAAGAAATTTCTATGGAACACTTATATATTTTTTTGACTAGATATGGAGGGCCTTCCCAGATAAGTGATCAGCCTAAAGCCGGAGCCATCTCCAGGACAACGTAACACACAGAACGAACGAGACATATACAGATCGCGCGCACAAACACACACACACAAACACACACACACACACACACACACACACACACACACACATGGGATGAAGGAGAAAATTTCGGCCAAATGATATCCCGAGATCAGAGGGCCTAAAATTTTCCGCCATTCGTCTCATAAGTAAGGTAAAATCTCGAATAAATCCCACCTAGGACACATCCTGAACAGGAATCGAACCTGGGACCGCTACTTGAGGATCGGGTACGCATCCCCTACGCCACAGTGGTGGACACAATATTTTTACTTCTAGTAAGATCTGTTTTGAAATTCTATAGCACAGGATTAAGCTATTAAATCTAGTAGGGATACATTTTCATATTCGAGATGCATGTATTTCACATTATCCACACAACTACTGTATAGTACACAGCGCTGCCTAGTTGAATTGCACTCCGGGGCACAACAATACTTTATTCGTCTTGTAACTTCCAGGTTTACATTTGGACAAATTTCTCACTGCCAGTCCCGAGTTTGTCCCCAGTCTGAGAATGCCCAGGTGCACAATAGGTTTTAAAACTCTCCGCAAGTCTCAACAGGGGAATATTTCACAACTTTTGGACTGTTCTTTCTCAACTTCGAAAGTGTTGTAGAATAGCTTTGTTTCCAAGTTTGTAATCATTTTCGCCTTCTTTTCGTGAAGTAGAATACTACTTAAGCTCTACAGGAATTGATAATAATAATAATAATAATAATAATAATGATAATAATAATAATAATAATAATAATAATAATAATAATAATAATAATAATAATAATAATAATAATAATAATAATGTGTTAAATTACCTGGCATAGTTAAGGAATACTTAATTGGTAAATCAGCAAAGATAAATTAAATAGGCCTAATAATACAAACTAATAACCCTATAACAATATAGCACACATTCAAATACATGCCTAACACAAAATATATGAACGATGGGGCATAAATCATGGGAACTATTTTTTATTTTGAAAATTTCTTATAAAATTTTGAAATACACAAATGAAAGGGCAGGGCATGAAGTGTACTAACAATGCAGATTCTGGGCACTAGATATAAGATATTGAAGGGAACAGACACCCATAAATGTCCTTACGCGTCGTGTCACTCTAATGAAGCGTTTCTCAACCTATGGTCCGCGAAGATAGTGCAGATGGTCCGCAGACATAATTAAAAAAATCATAAAGCAAGTAAATTTTTTTCTCATATTTCGTTATAATGACCTATAATTAATACCCCAAATATTAAGAATATAGGCCTTCTTTTAAAAATGGGATGTAAAATTAGAGGTCCGTAAAATTTTTTAGACAATTTAGAGGTCCTCGGGTTCAAAAAGGTTGAGAAACGCTGCTCTAATGCATTCTGGTAGCTGGAAGCATGAAAGCACACATACCCACTTCACGATCCCCTGAAGTTCGATACGAATAAAAAATAAAAATAAAAAGAGCATTATTCCCCAAAGCTTCTATCAGCTTATTATGATATTCTCTGGCATTTCTCCTCGGGAAGAATGCTGTTCACGACTTGTCATATCCATTCTACAGTGCTTTACTCACAACTAAATTACCATCACCTCTAATCGTATGACCGTACATCACTAAATGATGTGTCTAAAACAAGAAATGCCACACTCTCCCGTAACATACAACATCTCACGGTACTATATTTGCCATGACTTATCCTGAAATGGTTAAGGTTAATAGATTCACACTTTATTCTTCTTCCGCCTGTTTGTTGTTATTTACATTTTTGCGACCTGTTTTATCGTTGTACTGGAGAAAAAGTATATTACAAGGATTATGAGTATAATCGTAATGGAGAGGTTTATCGTAATTAAAAGTATCGTAAAATCGAGCAGAATTTAACATTATTTTAATGGAATAAACACCGGCTATAATATTTTAACGTTATGCAGATTATTATCGTTATATGGTAATCGTTGTACGGAGATTTCACTGTAAAGTGAAATAGAATTGTGAATGCGATCTTCACGGACTTTTAAACTCAGGTAGAGGGCCGGATATACCCATGCCTTCTACCAAACCTATGTAATCAAAATATGAAATGTTGTGTGAGTCAAATGTTCATAAGTAGGGACCGGATCTTTAGGTTTTTAAAAACACTGTTTTAGGGTTTTCATTAAGTGAAATAGTTTTTTTTAGTTTTTTTCCCCCAAAATATCGTTTTCGTGTAGAATAATTTTTTTTTATGAATTTGAATGTGCTACCCACTGCCGTAATAAACTCGATTTCAGTTGTTTCGGCATAATTAACACGTCTTATTAAAATTCACAGTGTGACCACTAGGCCTAACTATGAATAACAGGTCAGTAATAAAGGCAAACAAGGGCTTTAAAACACAGAAATCTATATCCTTGTTCATACACGGCAACAATGGTTGTTCGTACGAATATTTTAAAAGGAATACGCCGGTACTCTTACACTTCCTCTCTAGATACTGTCCATCTAGACGACAATGGGTTGAACGAAACGCTGGTGGTATTAATTTCAACAAAAAAAAGTAGCCTAAATTAGATATTTTAGGTTTTATATTCCCTTTAGGTATATTTAGGTTTTTATACCCCATTTAGGTATTTTTAGGTACCACAGAATTAATGTGGGTGAATCCTATAGACATGATTCGAAAAAGTGTATGAGCGCTTTTTGTTTTGGAAGTAAGGAAAAAAATAGGTAAAAACCTAAGAATCCGGTCCCTATTCATAAGGTTACCACACGAGGGTTAATGTACACATATAATTATCTACTGTTCATAAATTTATGATGAGGTTTCTTGTTTAGATAACTACAGCTTAATGAGTTTATAGAGTTCCCGTCAAACTGAATTTCCTCAGAATCCTCTCCTGAACAAACAAGAAATAGTAAACTGCACATAATTTCCGGCCATCAGACGCCAATTGCGGTTATTTCAATTAGCCTAATTTTGTTCTGCTTGAAACTAACTTCGTGACCAGCAATTACAATCTGGTTCTCAGTAAATGTCGCCATAATCTCTCTCTATTTCTCTCTTTCTCTCTAGCTCTCGCAAGCAGAGAATTGTTAATACGATTACTGAACCTCTGCACTGTTCAGCTTTAGAGTCCAGGTTGGATCCCAGCCTCCGCAGTGAAGTGTCAGTCAAGTTTACTGTATTATTGTGTTTTCGTATTTATGATAACAAGATTACACCCGACGCCACTGCACAGCTCTGTGAATACCTGCCATTCGCTTATCCTGAACATATTCCAGTAGCTGGAACGTATGAAGCGTAGGAACTGCAGGAGTACGTATTAAATTATAGCTGAGAATAGATGGAAAATTTTCTCTACAGGGTGTTAATGAATAATACCGAAATATTTTACCTATGTATAGAGGGGATACAGACAAGCAATATTTATTAGGAGATTTTTTGCTCTATGACTTAAAATGTGTATGCATGCATTAAAGACATTACAATTTGGTGCTTGCAAGTCAATAATGAAACGAAATATGGTTAAAATATTCATGAAATTGACTTCATGCCTTCTTAGTGCTTGACAAAAACCTGATTCTTAATCAACAACTATATCATAATTTAGTGTTTCCTTAATCTGCAAAATTTGTAGACTAATCACATGACTGGCCGCCACTGCATTAGTTTTTTTTATTTATAAAAAGTGTTAACAACGAAGTTCCTTTGTTTTGAAATTTTTCAAATGTTAGAAATCAGCGGCGGCCCTGTCCTTGGAGATTTTATGCTGTAATAGGAATCCATATTGAATCCATATGTAATTGAATCCATAGAGCAAAAATCTCCTAATAAAAGTAGCTTGTCTTATGTCCCCTCTACACACAGGTAAAAGATTTCGGTGTTGTACATTAACACCTTGTACATCTGTCCCGATGGTTTTTAAATTTTATATGAAATTTTATGGAAATCGAGTTAAGATATTAACTTTTTTTTTTAACTTTACTTTGAATTATAACCGTTCACTTTAAGAATATGAAACGAACACTGTTATTTCCGGAATTATAATAATTCTTTCACACAGGCCGTGTATAGGCTAAGGTGGAAAGATGGAGTTAGACTAGAAAATTCAATGCCATAGCCGAGTTTTCAAGCAGGATCTTCTGCTCTCCTTGACGCTGCTCTACCATTGCGCTACCATGGCAACGTGCCGGTACAACATTAAATTCTCCAACTGGCTCACATATCCCGGTATACCACCAGGCGTTCTCAATATGAGACACCAACCCAGTGGAGACTTAAAAACTCGAAGTGCTTAAAGGTCCAGGCTTCAAAGTAAACCACTTGTAGGTCACAATGGAATGATAATTCTTTCACTCTGGCCGTGTGTAGCTAAGGTGGAAAGGTTGAGACAGACTGAAAAATTCAATGCCATAGCCGGGATTTGAAACAGGATCTTCGGCTCTCCGCTGCTCTACCATTGCGCTATCATGGCAACGTGCCGATACAACATTAAATTCTCCAACTGACTCACATATCTCGGTTTAGCACCAGGCTTTTCAATATGAGATCAACCCAGTCGAGACTTACAAACTCGTAAGTGCTCAATATGACAACAGTTTTTTAAATGAAAATTTGTATGTTAATGGATGACATAAAGATTGTGTTACGTGTAATAAGTGCGTTAGGCCTATAGTATGTCGTAAGGCAAATGGCGAATTGGATATTTACATACCATGAACCATCCTCGACAATTCATCTTGTATCATATCCCTTTAAATTAATATCAGTTGAAATCACGATTAATACAGTTTAGAAGGCAGTGGTTGAAATTCACTCCATAAAAATGCACCAATAATAGAAACAATAATTGTTTCTATTATTGTCAATTATTGACAATCAATAGTTCCATGGCCTACCCCCTACTGTATAGACACAGATCCCGAACTCGTAGCTAAAAGGAGTATAAATATAGCTGAATAAAAAAAAAAAAAGATTATCCCGTTTTCGATATTAAGCAATATCAGAACAGTTTTTTAAATTAAAATTTGTAACTTAATGGATGACATAAAGATAGGATTACGTCACGTGCAATAAGTGCGTTATAGTATGGTCGAACAAAAATTACCTTCCGCCTTCACGTGACGATTACTGTATAAACCGGAATTTTAATGAGAATTTAAATTCAATTTAAAGTTCATCAATTAAGATCTCTTTTACTCCAATTAAGCAAATTAAAACTATTCCTATAATATATAGATCTCTTTTACTCTATTTAAGCAAATTAAAACTATTCCTATAATATTTATATGAATTCGTTAATTGGTTATTTGAGAGAATTTTATTTAAATGTGTCGTTAGAATAAATCTTTATTTAAACATTACATCTACAGAAGTTCTCTTTGAGAAACGCTGTTATTCAATAACATAATTAGCGAAATTTAATTGAATTGAAAAGACTGTATAAAAAGCAAGGAGATTAATGTGATTAAAAGTGATGAAAGTAAAAGAAAATACTTAGGTAGACTTACCGTATTTCAAAGAAAAACAGAATTAAGTTTTCGGTAGAGAAACAAAAAATAATTGGAAGGGTGTGAGAGTTCAATTTTAAGTTGTGAGAGATGGGTTGTCGTTTGCAGGATCAAAATGAAGTAGGAGGGTGTTAATCACTTCTGCAACCAATATGGCGTCCTGCTTTCCATTATGACTTCAATGTTGCGCCCCAGTGGACCTCAATTATATGACATGTACGCTAATCTCATTACTGACTCCATCACTCTATAACTTTCCTTTTTAAAACGACACCGTCACTTCTGTGTGCAACTTGTAGCTATCAAATGAATTTGTGATCTACAGGGTTGGTATAAATACGGTGTGTCCATAAATTAAGTAGGCCTATTTATTTTACAGAAACAGAATTTATAGTCATCATATGTATGTAGTAGCTACGGTATAAATACGGCGTGTCCAGAAATTAAGTATCTATTTTACAGAAATAGAGTTTCTAGGCGTCAGTTATATATCGTAGCTACGTTGTAATAAATACGGAGTGTCCATAAATTAAGTAGCTATTTTAAAGAAATAGAGTTTCTAGGCGTCAGTTGTACATGGTAGTTACGGTATAAATACGCTGTGTCCAGAAATTAAGTATCTATTTTACATAAATAGAGTTTCTGGGCGTCATTTGTATGTGGTAGCTACGGTGTAAATAGGCCTACGATGTGTCCAGAAATTAAGTATCTATTTTATAGAAATAAAGTTTCTAGGCGTCAGTTGTATATGGTAGCTACGGTATAAATACGGTGTGACCAGAAATTAAGTACCTATTTTACAGTAATAGAATTTCTAGGCGTAAGTTGTATGTGGTAGTTTATTATAGGTTTGTTTTATTTGTTTACTGTGATATTTCTGCTGGAGTTCATGCACTGTGACAGCAGTTAAATTATTTTTGTTACTCCTAAGAGAATCAAGATGGACTCACAGACAAAACAATTTGTATGTTAGATGTATAGACCCCAGAAGCTGTGCTTAAGGATTGCTTTGTGTGAGGATTAAAAAAGTGTGTTTACCCGATCCAATACCACATTGTGAGAACTTGGAAACAGCTGCAGTTGCCATCAGAAAGGTTAAAGTGTATAATTTACAAGTTGCATATTAATTTCCTAGTAACAGAACTTCGTTTTTAAATTTCCCTTTAAAAAAACCTTGATAATTTGATGTCACATGATGGAGCGAATGAAAGCATTAAAAATACGGTTGTAGCAGTTGTATGCAATTAAAACACTTTTAAACCCCTCAGGCAAGATGTCAACTCTGGTGAATTTATTTACTTCATAACCACAGAGGTAATACGCTAAACAAGGATTATGGCGTGAATTTAACTTGTTTGTGAGGGAAATCTACGTTGACAGTGGATGCTAGCCCCAAGCGTAAAGCAGATTGTAACATTCACAAAGGAACGGAATAACAGTTGTTATTTTAAATCGTTACACTTAAGTAAATTTAAACATAATCTTCATTTTCTGACTTAAAAATTCTTATGTGAAATAGATTATCTAACTTTCTCTACCTTTTATATTGCAACATAAATAAGAAATCGCAATGCAGAAGCAGGCATTCATTTTATAAGCCTCTTTTAGAGCCGTATAATACACAGGCAAAACTTAAAAAGTCGGGTAGGCAGTATCATCTTATGGCCCCAAATCTGGCGATTATGGCGGATGTCGTCGACGGTTTTCATTGTTGCACGAGGATCATGAGGACGGGCGTTATTTTGAAGCAAAACACCTGCACTCAGCAATCTCCTTCACTTTGGCACTATCGGATTTCTACATCTTTGGCCCTTTAAAGGAGCACCTTGGAGGGCAAAAGTTCAAGTCTGAGGAAGACGTACAATTGGCGGTGCACGAGTGGCTACATCGTCAACCAAAATAATTTCTCTCACGCGGTATCGAAGCACTTCCTATCCGATGGCTTAAGTGCATTGAACTAGGAGGGGACTAAGTAGAAAAATAATGTGCAGTAAATTAATGGGAAAAATTAATTGCTGTTTTCATTTGATTCTCCCTCGTATTTTATTGAGCTGTTCTGTTTCAACCGAATCTTCCAGAACATTATTAATAACGAAAGTAATGTCCTCCTTCCACTCGGCAGGAGGCGTTCACAAATTCGTTGCCTCTTCTCAAAGTAAAATCCTATGACGTTGAAAGTGCTCAGGTAAACGAGCGACATTTTACGTCTCAGCTATTCTACATCACAGCTAATGGAAGCGCTATCTGTCATGTACAGCTCTTATCGTGCAGAAAGACACTTCTGTACAGATTTGCAAATCAAAACTCTTCAGATTCCATGTTTTATTCTCTCAACTGAAAATGTACGCTACTTTGACGAATATATATGGAAACTCTATAACATTGTACCTGCATCAGTAATTGAAATTAATGTGCGATGAGCAAAGAAAAATTCGCGAGTAAATCATAAAATTCAAACAAATTCAAAATGACATGTATATACAAATATAATGCAAAGAGTTACAGACAACGACAGACATACTGTAGACATAAAAATTTTTATATAAATTATGCACATAGGCTATCAATTAAGTCTTTAACGTAAGTAGCAAACTATTTTAACATATTTTTTTTTTTATGTATTGTATTATCTCTAGTGAACTAGTTCTAAGTCTTAAATGATAATAATATAATCATGTTCCTGTGTATTTGTAACTTTGTACTTGTATCATACTTATTTTATTGTAAGATTGTAAAGCTCAGTTGTATTAATCCTGGTTGAATGGAAGAGAAGGCCTAATGGCCTTAATTCCACCAGGTAAAATAAAACAATTCTAATTATAATTCTAATATTTGCAAACTTCATAGTAAGCAGTCATAAGGTCATAACGCAATGTAATTACTGAATGCCAGAATGGTACTTTCTGAGATTGTGCGGTGGACGGGAAAATGTCTATCCGTGCTTGTTTTTACCTTGATACCTATTAATTTTATAAAGAAATGCATTTAAAAAAATGTTCTTTTTAATTTTCTCTACAACTTTACTGTGGTAGGTTTTCATATATCGCATACTGTAATGGAGATAATCTATAAACATTTTAAATGGATTCGAGTAAAGAAACCCCTAGGTCATTTTTGCAGAGAAACGGATATAGTCATTTTGTTGGTCACAGACAAGAGTTTCCAATTTCACATTTTTATTGAAATCATTAGAGCCAATTTTTAAAAATCTAAATTTTTAAAAAGTTTTCATGAAAAGTTCCCTTAATATTTCAGTTATAAAATCCAAATTCTGGGCGGTTAGATAAAATTTTCGAAAAAGTCCTTGATTCAAAAAGTGAAGTAAATACCCGCTGTGCTTGTCCACAGACAGACAGACAGACGTCAATCCAAAAACACTTTTTCCGGTTTCTAGGCATCGTGAAACATGCTTTCCCGGTGTTATCTCGATTTCGATTTTTTGTCACGATCACAATACGTCTATCTCTATAGTACGTATATGCGAGAAAGTAAAAACAAATAAAACTAAGATGAAATAAACTAGGGGCATTATAATCGTGTTAAGTGTTTTCTTAGCGGTCCGGCATAAGTTTGTATATCCTATTTTGTAAGAAAATTTGTCAAACTGCAGAATTTATATTAACAGAGAGGCCGGTATTCATAGTCGGCGACTTAAGAACAGACTTTATAAAGCTGAACTTATTTGACAAGTCGACTTATATGTTTTTCGTATTCATAGTCTTCTTTAAAGTCATACTTTATTAAGTCTGACTTCATAAAGCTCTGCTTATTCTATATATTCAAGTCGAACATGGTAATATGAAAAATCGCACGTTCACTGCCGTAACAATTGGATTAGCCAATCGCATTCAAAATTTTTTGAGATTTCGTGTATTGCCAAGCCATCTGGTTACGTATTTCGCTACTGTGATTGTGCATTGTAAACAAAGAATTCAATTCATCCAGTCATATTGTGCACCGTGTAAGTAAACTGATCAATGGTTTCTTGAGAATATTCTGCATATATATGAGCTTGGAGATCGTTCAGAATTAATACCGGTACGCTGATGTATTTACTTCGATATTAATTATTGTTTTAGAGAGATTCAAAACAGATTAGGAAGTTTGGAGCGATATGAAATGCCAGCAGAGAGAAATGCTGATGAAAGATAGGCGATTGATATTTCCAAAATTGTCTTATTGAAACTAAATCTCTCATTGTCACTGTAGAATTTGAAAATAACCATCATATTATCATCTTTCTCAAATAACGTTTAGGGTGCGAGTTTCTTCTAATACCTCGCCCAGATCCTCAAAATTACTATCCATGGTATTGGCTTAAACTGAAATAAGTCAGGGGGACCCTTGACTTAATAAAGTACGACTTATTTGTCGAAATAATACGACTTATTTTGACAAATAAGTCGTACTTTAGCGACTATGAATAGCAATAAGCTCGACTTTGTCAAGTCTGACTTTATAAAGTAACTACGTCATAAGTCCGACTTGTTTATGTCAGAAACTCAACTTAAGAAGAGATTAAAGTTCGACTTGGATATAAGTACGACTTATTGAGACTATGAATACCGGCCTTAGGTCTAAATGGGCGAAACTGAGTTTGCATCCTTATATTCTTAATTCTCTACCACGAACGCAATACAAAGATAATGAACTTTGTTTAGTACGCTTACATGAATGGCCATTAGAAACAGGCCGATATAATGGAGTCATGAAAGTGATCTTAACTATTCCACGTGAGTAAGTTTGTTTTGAACAATAGGCGTGTTATACAAGGACCCAACAATGTACCGAAGGTATTCATCTGCACAAGGCTGTAAGAAATCTTATCTGTGTTGCTTAACGTAGTCAACGCGTTCACAACCAGTTTATCTGGAATAACGGGCAGTTAATTTTCGCGGGTTGAAGAAAATAATCATAGGTAATGTAAGGAGAGGTTAAGATATTATCGACTATTCCACTCATACGCCGCGTGTTTCATATTGACCAATAACGTTTAGCAATTCCTAGGATATAGAAAAATCACGATCGTCTATCTTATAAAATGCTTGCTGTTAACATGAGGATGGGATTTTACCTGATAAAATCGTCAGCTCGTTACTGGACACGTAAACATCAATATGCCGTGATTAATACGTCACATGCTGCCATTAAGTCGCACCTTCGGACGATTGTATCTCGCCCAACCCACCCCCACCGATGCAGTTTCTTTTATACCACGATCTAGCGAATTCTTCTGTCCTCGTATTATGAAGAAACTCGTGATTGTACGTTGGAGGTGTGGCGTCATACCGCTAGAGGAGAGGTGACAGACTGACAAACCTCGCGGGAGATATAATATTCCACATTTTTGAAACCTACAAAAATGTATCGTACATTATTTGAAAATGCAAGGGAGCTTCGCTACGGCTGCCGCCTCCGCTTCGCGCACTTAACTATGTAGTTACTGTTATGGATTATTTAGCTAAACGTAGAGGTGGATACAAGGCACTTACGAGAATATACAAGGACAGTGGGTACAATGCACTTGCGACAATATACAGTTGGTCACTCCGCTTCGCTCAGAAACAAATTACATCACACTGTCCGTGCAAATGTGAATATCGAATGGGCGGATCTGAAGGGGCGACTTATATTTGAATTTTACCCAAATAAATATTAACTTCTGTGTGTGCCCACCCTTGCCCCCGGAGTGCCAAGCAATTAAGCCTAAACCTCCGGTCAAACCAAATTTTGGTAGCCATATGTGATGTGTGTATACCTATTGTGCCCTTATGTACATCCGTAGGGGATGTTGATGGTGTGACGTGTTTGGGCTGTGTACTTGTGTCTTTGTATTTTGGCGCAGGATAGACCTAAGTGCGGATAGGTCTTATGTGCAATATTTCCCGAGTGTGTTTTTTTAGTGACTAATAAATATTAACTGTATTAAATTCATAGAATTTCAGGCTAAGAAAAGGTAACAGTAATATCGAAATGAATAGTTTAATTGAATCTGGTTATTCAATTAGCCGGTATTTTTTGTGTTAAGTGCCTAATTAGTATCTTTACTGCTACAGAGGATTTACATAAACGAAAACATGTCGACGGGATTACAAAAACATACGGATATTAATAAATGTAAGTAGTTACCCTGTACTGAATGAAACTCAACACTGATTAGTATTTCATGAATCGGTTGAATAGAACAAGAATCTTTTCACATATACTAACCATCTGGCATGCATGAGGTAACTGTATACAAGAATTTTAATACCATATTGGCTTTCGTATGCCAATAAACCTGCGCTTTCTTTGATGTCAAACGCATTTAGTATTGCTTGCTATAACTAACTTGTAAACAGATCAAAGGAACCAGACATAAATGGCAGCTATAAAATTTTCAACTACGTTTTAATTGTGTATTCAGTTTCATTTTCAGTTTACATTGATTAAAGAAATATTTATACGAACTTTAATTATCGTAACAGAAGGAGAAAAGTGGTGCGGAATTTTCGGTTCACAAAATTCATAAAGGATACGTCTATATAATTTTGCACTAAAACATCGAAATACCTATAATAAAATCAAGAGAATTTTGCATAAGAACGTTTACAAAAATTACAGATGAATCATAACTAGGGTTCGGATGATTATGACACGTCAGATTTTTATCTTGGCCTCCTATCTCGCCGCAAAGACACATTAAACACGAATTGCACTTTTTTTATCCTAATCGGACTATTTGTATTTTGCATATAAAGTCATATTTCTGCCATTTCATGGTCTTGGTCATATTTGTAATTTAACATATTTCAGTTAAAATTTAGGTAAAAGAGCGCAATTATACAGTATATGCACTAAATGGTGGGGTTAATTTTTTTTTTCCGAGAAAGAGTCACGATTATTTTGGATTTGCTGTAACTGAAATGTGAAGGGACAATAAAAAGTAGTAGCACAATTACTTCTTCCTCCTTGTTGTTAACAACTTCCATTAGACAAGTTTTTAAAATATTTTTAGTTCACGTTTGCAGTGCTATCTGGAAACATTAACAGATTATTGTAAGTATTGTAAGTAAAAATAAAGGCATAACCTCTAATAATTTGTATTATAGAAGAAATTTGCGAACAATGGCTTTCAGAACTTATGTTACCAATAAAGAAACATGCGGAGAAGATAGAGATTTTAAATACATACAAAACATTGGGAATCGAATCCAGGGCCCTTGGCGTTTAATATAAAAAAGAAAGTTCAATTGACTTTACTGTATGTAATCTACTAAACAGTCTCAGAAACGAACTCTTGTGAACAATGCTTTGTACTTTTACATTCGTTTGTTTACTTTTGCTCAGTACACATCTTGGATCAAGTCTAGTACTTTAGTAGAAAACAAGTGTTTCACTTGTACAAAGTAGAGAGTTGGGCTAAGAATCACAAAATCACATTCAATGAGCAGAAATCGAGACTGTTGGTAATAACAAGAAAAAGACCAAGGACAGCAATTGATCTTAAAATTTTTCTGAATAACAAGAATATTCCACAATCGGAAAGTATAAAGTATCTTGGCATAATAATTGATAGGAAGTTTAATTTCCAAGAACATATCAATGAAGTAACCCAAAAATGTACTCATCTCATACATTCATTGGCAAAATCGGCAAAAGTAAATTGGGGATTAAGCCACGATGTAATGAGAGTTATTTACAAAGGTGCTATCTTACCAATTCTATCTTATGGAGTACCAGTATGGAGTGAGGCCATTAATAAAAAACACAATGCTGCAAAACTTAAGCGAGTACAGAGATTAATCAATATCAAAATAGCAAAGGCATTCCGTACAACTTCATATGAAGCATTGTGTACGCTAACAAACACTACCCCAATAATTCTAGAATTGCAAAAGTTGGCAACACTATATGAAATCAAAAAAGGAAACCAGAAGGACACAATTGAAAGGCCAAGACACTATTCGATATGGCCACATCCAGCTGATATATACACCATAAAAACAAAGGAAGATACCATAGAATACAGAGTGGACATTTATACTGACGGCAGCAAAGGAGACACAGGAGTAGGCGCAGGTATAGCAATATTTGTCGATACAAAACCAGCCATCCAGCTACAATACAGGCTAAAAGACCACTGCTCAAACAATCAGGCTGAACAGCTTGCGATCTTAAAGTCCCTAGAATATTTAGAAAATGATCAGCACAGTCCTAACGACCAAAAAATAGCAGCTATCCATACAGATAGTAGAATAACTTTAGATTCGTTAAAAAATCCAACCAATCAACTTCACTTAATAGCATCAATCAGAGAAAAAACTAGAGAATTGGAAGCAAAACATTGGACAATCCACTTTACCTGGAACAAGGCACACAACGGGAATATCGGTAACGAAACAGCTGACCGTCTAGCAAGAGAGGCTGCAGGGAACGACGACATACCAGTGAGTTACGATCGTAAACCACTAAGTTCAGTGCTAAACGAACTACAGACAATAAGTGTTAAATGGGAAGAAGAATGGAACAGTACAAAAAACGGTACAGTGACAAAGACGTTTCTCCCCAGTATAAAAGACAGGTTAAAAATAAACGTACCGCTAAGTGGAAAAATAACTAGCTTCTTAACAGGCCATGGGAAAATGAACTCATACTATTTCCGATTTAATATAACAACCAGTCCTATGTGTACGTGTGGAAACGAAGAACAAACAGTGGATCACCTACTATTTAAATGTATCAAACTTGAAAGGGAAAGACAAATTTTTAAGAACAATATGATAAGTAAACATGGAAAATGGACATTTGACAAAATCAAATTAATGCGCTATTATACACAAGAACTAATCTCATTCATTAATTCGATAGATTTAGATAAGATGTAAAAGAATGAAGTAGTAATACAAGTAGTTAACTAATATATCAGAAATACAGGAGATTAACTAATATTATATAAATAGAGTATACCTACATGTAAATAATATTGTAAAGAATAGTATGAAAATTGAGTTTTAATAAGGTAATGAATAAGTTCCACAGTAACCAGCCATAGAATAAGGAAGATAAAAGACAGTATATTGTATGCATTAAAATGTAATATTAGTAATTAGTGCATGTAGTATTACTCTCATTGAAATGGGAAATGCAGTTAAATAAACAAATTAAAAAAAAAAAAAAAAAAAAAAGTGTTTCACTTTTGCTGGCCATTTACATAGCTACAGTTTCGGTCCTCCATAGCGAAAATTTAATGTAATGAAATAAATATTCCCTTGATACCGGATACATACAAACTATCATAGGTTTTAGAAATGTTGCTGAACAAGAGAAAATGAAATTTATATAGCTAGAGACTCTTGTAGCGTCAGTGTTTTTGCATTAAGCCAGATTATGAGGTTCTGGAAGTGAAGATATCCAGAACAAGAGGGAATAGACCAGAAAAAATGAACCAGCGGATGTGTTCTGTTGCTTTATGTAGCTGTAGATGGCAGCGTTTACAGGACTGTACGTGTTTCTAGCACCGACTGACCCAATAAAACTTTATATCGTGTCGTTTTGTTTCTTTTACAACAGCATTGCCTGAGTTTCAGAAAACAAACTTAATTTTATGGAATCCCACACCTATAAACTGCAAGTTTAAATAGAAAATCAGAGCTTTGGAAACAGTAGTATTATCTCAAGATTTTTACTTCAACGGAAATTAATGGTGAGCATGATTTATAAGTACAGGGTGATCTACTAAAAATATGTGGAATTAAAATTCAAACTTATAAATTAAATGATTTTAAATATATGTTTTCAACATTGAGATAAAAAGAGGAATTAGCTTAAAAGAGGCAATACAAACTAAAATAGATAAGTGAGGGAAAATTTTGACACAAAGGAATTCAGATTATGTAAAATAAGTTAAGTTTTGTATATTAAATGAAAGGGAATTACATATTAAAAAAACACATACATAATACATTTGCAGCCTTGTTTTAGAGGCTTAATGAAAGTTCCTTGTTTAAAATAAATATATTTTTTTAAATATTATGCTGGAAAGGCGAAATTATTACGAAAATCAACTTGAAACAAATGATTTATGTTACTCGTAGAAATACTTACAAAATGATCGTAGACTAAAGTAATGTTATATTGAACTAAGAAGAAGACATTTTCCTTTGTTAAAAAATAAACTGAAAAAGTGTTTAAAATTATTTAAGATTCATTTAGAGTAATAAAGTGCTCCATACACCTGAATAGTTAGTATAGGTCCATTAGTCGTATATGCTCGTTCATAATCTGCCTGAGGCTATGGACTATCGAAAATAAATACCTGCAATTTGTCGTCCTCTGGAAAAAAAGTAGGGCAGTAATACCTATGTTAGATTGTACCTTAGGAGATTTGTCAGTAAATTGACTCTTAACCAGTTCCTTCCCCCACATAAGAACCCTATTACTGTAGGTCATTTGTAATTTCGTACAGGAAGCAGATTTGATTTTGTATGTATTTCCTATAATTGTTGTGTTTGATTACTGTTTTATTTGTTTTAACTTAAGAATAGCTTCAGTAAATAATATTGACTTTGTATGCATTTTCTATAACTGTTGTATTTTATTAATGTTGTAACTTAAGAATACCTTCATTAACTAATATTGATTTGTATCTATTTTCTCTAATTGTTTAATTATATTATTGTTGTATTTGTTGTAACGTAGGACTTCATTAAGATTGATTTTGTATGCATTTTCTCTAATAGTAGTATTTGATTGTATTGATTAAGTATACTAGGAGTGTTATGTATATATAAATTGAAATTAAATTACAAATTAAATATAAAAAAAGAAGGTTAAGGAGTGCCTTCACTTTATAATACAGTCACGATCCTAGGAATAGGAGTTATCTGTGAGCTATCGATTGGAGAGGAGAGCATTGAGATCTGAGGAATAAGTCCAAATCCAAATCTACCGTACATCTGTCGTGTAGTCAGTTAAAGATGAACCTTCACGAGATGTACAACTTAAGGGTTCACTTTCCACCTCATGTAAAATATCATAGAGATGAAGTCAAATACATCACAAATGCTCATTAGGCCTAACTATGGCTATTGTAATTTTCGATGTTTAAAGACAGAAAAATTAGCAGATCATAATATTAGTATGTACGTTTTTATGAAATCAGATTACGAGGGATTTTATTTATTTTTATATTTTAAATTATACTTATATACATAGATAATACGTAAGGTCCTGAAACCCCGAAAAGCAGGAGCCGTGCTCGGGGGCAGTTCCATGCATATATTTACATGTTTTACATTATTGAAATGTAATCTTAACCTAAAATTAAATTAACATTTAATAGACAAAATATTTTGAAATAGTGCCAGGGGAAAAGACAAAAGCTGAGAGTAAAGGCATGACTCAATTGATATAAACATAATTATAATACTGAAAAATAAATTTTCATGATAGTAGTAGGTACCAAAAGATAAACCTATTTTTAAAGGGCTGAAAATCTAAGTTATATGATTCTTTTAAATTTAGATTTAAAGACTCCATAACTACATTTGGCTAAAACTGGATGTAATGTGATTTTAGAATTATACATACGAAGACCGAAACCAAAGCTATGTGATAGACCAGCAGAAGTGAAACATTTGGGTTCTACTAATGTATTGGAATGATTAGCTGGTCATATGGACTTTACCATACTTTTTAGGTGGACTTTTTATCAAATACAGAAAAATAGTTTTTATTAGAAAATACCAATAATTAAATATGCTCTGCTTTAAATATAATAATGAAACCAATTTAGTGCTGCTGCAAAGTTGAACAGCAATTAAGTTTTATAGACAAGCACAGCAGATTGTCGGGATAAATAAAGCGGGGAAGCCACCCCCTAACTGTGATTTTCCACTTCCAGGCCAGAATATAATTTTGGATTGTTGATGGTTTAATAATACCCTTTAATAAATGAACTGCACTGCAGAGGGTACCATGTGCTGCATCATTATGAACATGAACTACAAGCTCTTTCCAAGCAATGTCTAAATTACCAACATCGATTAAAGAGTATCTTCCCACTTAAGTGATGCCTATACTTTATTTCAAAAGCAACGAGGAACTTCTAGCTAATATTTAGATAGCCTGGTTTCTTCTCTGCGTGGGTAAGTGAGAATATACTTAAGTAAAATACAAGGCGCGTCCATAAAGTTATTTTCCCTGAGGACGTTTACAGAAACAAAACACAATTTAAAGGAAATATTTATTGCAACTGACACAGCCAGTATTTAGCTATTTTTCCACACATTCGCCACCGGAATTGAAAGTTTGTCTTACCGTGGAACCAACTTTTGAATACCTGTGTCGTAGAAGTGTACCGCCTGGGATTTGAACCACCGTGCGACAACCACCTTCGCCTCTCTGTCATTCTTTGTCATTTTGTGAGGTGTAGGAAACGATGGAAATCACTGGGAGCGAGGTCCGGGCTTTAGGGTGAATATTTAAACACCTCCCAGCAAAACTTCTGCAAGGAGACTTGCTAGGAGGTGTTTAAACATCCACCCTACACGGTACACCCCGGACTTCGCTCCCAGTAATTTCCATCTTTTCCTACACCTAAAGAAATGACAGGGTATGACAGAGAATGACAGAGAGGAGATGTTTGTCACATAATGGTTCAAATCCCAGGCGGCACACTTCTACGACACAGGTATTCAAGAGTTGATGCCATGGTAAGACAAATGTTTTAATTCCGGTGGCGAATATGTTGAAAAATAGCTGAACACTTTTTTCCTTTTTTTTTTTTTTGTTTGTTTGCCCTCCCTTACCCCCGAAGTGCCAAGCAATGAAGCTTATCACCTCCGGTCAAACCAAATTTTGGTAACCATTTGTTTGATGTGTTTACCTAATAGTGCAGTGTCCGGCAGATGCTGCAGTTGTGACGTAAGAGCCGATCATCTCGCAAGAGCTTGAGAGAGCGAGCAGTTGAGTTGCATTCCTGTTAATACGCACTAGCGCAGTGGCGTTCAGTGCAGCAGTAGGGTTAAGGTGAGCCGTGATGGTACATTGAATTGCGTGCATTAACCATGGCAAGGGTGCAGAGGTAAGTTAATCAGTGAAATGTATGGTAAATTTAGTGCATTCAGATTAATACTAGACTTACGGAAACGTCAGGTCACCCTCGGAGACACGCCACATTTTCCAAAGTTGTCTACAGTATGTCATTCAATTACAGACATTAATAATTATGTACAAATATTAGAAGAACTGGATCAGGATATTTTATTACAGATTTCAAGATTTTTCAAAACTCCAATCCGATATTTGCATATTTGCGACACCATTTTCTGTGGATGTTGACAGTGTTCCAACGTCATTGCAACTAGAAGTCATTGATTTGCAAAAGAATATTGAAATGAAAGACCGCTTTCAAAACAAAAGGATCTATCTATATTTTATAGAAGATTTCCCCAGGCAACTACATAATATATTTGCTGCTAGAATGTTGAGTATATTTGTATCGACGTATGTATGTGAATAGTTCTTTTCTTGTATGAAGATCTGCAAACCACAACATGGAAACCGCCTATCTGATCAGAACATGAAAAATGTTCTCGTTTGTGTGTTAGCCAGACTATGTCTCCTAATATTGCAAAATTAGTGCGCGAGAAAAGAGGGAAAAAATCTCGAGAATGCCTTGAGCTTGGGCACGATAGTGACACAAAGTAAGGGTGTGTATCAAAAGTCTGAATAGGCCTATACTTGGCATAGTGCTCACAAAGGTGTATAGTTTAATTAACTGTATGTTTGAGTGTCCATTCTTGATTGCTTTAACAAAAGTTAGTTAGTTGTTAAATTTTCACTTGACAAGCAAACTAGTTTAATTTGTATATTTTGTGTATTTTGTATACTTTAACATTTTTCAGTTTCCGAGTAGACAAAGTTTTGCAGTACTCCTTAAAGTATTCTTATGTTTTATGTATTTGTATGTTTATAGTAGTTTCGGAGCCTCATTTAAATAACCTGACGCTTCTGCACCTGGATGCATTTCAGATTAGTGTAAGTAGGGCCTATATTAAATTTCATTACAAACAAAACTGTTCTGTTACATTGATTTATCACAGTTGTACTATTTTGTTTTCGTACAAATGCATTGTAATTGTGCTATTCCCATACTATCTACGAAGATCGGAGCGCACTCTGCCCTTATGTACATCCTGATGGGATGTGTGGTGAAATTGACATGTTTGGGCTGTGTACTTGTGTCGTTGTGTATTAGCGCGGGTTTGACTTTCTTGCCATGAAGTCGGGAACACTGGCTGTGTTGTGTGGTGCATTTCGCACCAGGAAGCTAATAGTGCCTTTTTGAAATGTAGATCGTGATTTTTGACCAATTTCTAAATTTAGTAAATCCGCCACAAGTTTTATTCAGTCGCTGATGCCCATACTGCCCGATATAGTATTTTGTTTTTCAGGTTCTGAAAAAATGACTGGATGGATAAGACCATAGCACAAGTTAAGGAAAATTCTTTTCAAAACATCTTTATTTTCCAACAATAATAAATAGCAATAAGTAAACAAGTAATGTATCCTTTTCCTTTTTTTTTTTTACGCCTCATACATTTCAATATATCTTGTATGAAAATTCTTTCTAATTAACGTATCTAAGGAAATTTCCCCTTAAAATAATTCAAACACCAAATCCAGAATCTTAAATTATTTTTAAAACTATTTACATAACAGTTTAGGAATTCTTACAGGGAATTACGACACTGCGATTCACGGTAAATGACTATTCTTCAGAAGGACTACATTTATTTTTTCTATTTCAAAAATGGATGAAATCAGTCTTGTTTCCAATTGACGTGATTCAACACATTATTTTGACCAACAACTTTTCATCAATAACGTCCTTTTTGGGAAATACCCAGAAAACTCCCTAGTTTTTCTTTTGTTAATTTTCTGATGCACCTTCGCAACAAGGTTATATCTAAGTCCAGTAAACCCTGAATCATACACATTAATTTAAAACAGTCAACTCATTTCTCTATATACAGGTTTGACACTGTATTCAAAATAGACATTCAATATTATAATTTTTGTTAGATACCTCAGTACCGTTCTTTTCTGTTTAAAACTGACACTATACAAATCCAGAATTCCTTGTATCCTTTTATTTTATTCACCTTTTATTTTACATGTACTAGAAATTAATTTCTTTGAACGTTGTACAGTTATTGAAATAGACTAGATTTGATTAATCCTACACAAATCTAACTAACAAGTCGCGTAACAGAAAGTAGGTCACAGAGAACATTCCAGCTAGCGAAGTTCACTGACCGACCAGCATAACAAAGTCCAATGGACAGAAATATGCTACGTGACATACTAAACTAAGTAGCTTTACGGAATGTACGTGTAACACTGCTAGAACTACAATGGAGGGAAATTATCCTTAATATGTATATATATTAACGGTACTATTTCACTAGACAAGTTATTCTTAATGTATTCCAAAAAATCACCTGAATCTCTATCAAACCCATAACAAATGGCAGTAATTAGTATTCATTCCTGTTAGAAAAATTCCCCGTTGCTAACAATTACTACTTGTGACTGATTGTGAAAAATATTCAAATTTATATAATAATATAATTTGAGTATTAAAGAAAACTGGATTATCTCTCAGACATAGCAATTTATATCTTAACGGAAGTTTGCGTTTAATGTCTGAATCTTCCAAATATACAATTTATGTCTTAAAGGAACTTGTTCAATGAGTGAATTTATTTCTAAATATGCAGACTTATATCATTACAAAATATCTATATTACTGAAACTGAATTGTTTGTAAAACTCTTCTCCAGAAACCAGAAACTAGTAAGACGAGGAAACCATTTTTACTCGACAAGAAAACTGACGGACAGACCAACAATGAAAAACTTGCTATAAAAACTAAAAGGGGCGTAGATTTTCAAAGACCAGAACATAACCGAAAAACTGAAAAATTCACGATTAAACAAACTACTCGGAACGGAATTTAGAGTCGAAAATTGGATGACCAAAAGGTTTTCTTTTTCTTAGAACAACTAAAGTTGAAATATGTCTTCAAAATCAAAAAGGAATAAGCTCACCCAGACAGCCATGAAGATTCATGGAGATACGCCCACACAAACGAAAAAACTTTCAATTACATGTTACTCACTCAGATGGAAGTTCCAGACTGACTTTACCTTTCCAACGTACTTTTCTAGTTTCTGGCCATAGGTGGCTCTGTAGTCGCTCCAAGCACATTCAACTACCGAGCGCATAACCATTTCACAACGGGCGTGTTTAAAAATAAAAAAATATGTTTCAGTGTACATCCATACTTTACAGACACGCCCAATTTATAGTACATATGCCGAAATCACGGCATAGATGCAATAAATATTTCCTAGAATTTTTTTTGTTTTTTTTTTTTTGTTTCTGTAAACTGTCTCATACTGCTCTATAGAATCCTTCATACCTCAACACCTAGCTATCTTTCCAGTCGCTTTCATTACCTTTCTTCCTACCATAACTTGGGCACGCGCTCTCAGCTTGACCCCTTACTATCCATGCCTCTTTACAGAACTACACATTATTCGAATTCGTTTACAACAACAGCTATTCGTCACTGGAATTCACTGCCTAGCCATCTCAGGAGCTGCCAAACGACTTCACAGTTCAAGCGCCATTTAATAAATTTAGTATACAATAACATTTAGGAATTGATGCTAATTAGTAATATATTTTAATTTTCATTATATTTTGTAATAACTAAGAATGTATTTGTTTAGACTTTCATCATTTTTTTTTCTTTATTTTTAGTCATTTGTATTACTTATGTTCTATTTTTTTTTCTTTGTATTTAATGTTCGTTTCTTGTATTCATGTATATCAGTTCTATGTTTTATTATTAATCATTATTATTATTATTATCATTATGTATTTCATGTTTTTGCCCTGGCTGAGTGGTAGAGAAGGCCTTATGGCCTTAACTCCGCCAGGTTAAATAAATAAATAAATAAATAAATAAACGGTCCCAGGGAAACTTATTTTAGGGACGCGCCTCGTAATATTTCAAATAATGAAATGTAATAAATGTAATAAGTGTATATGTGCTGGAGATTTACTGGTGTAAAGTTTATAGTTCTTTACAAAGAAATGTTTTACTGGTATTTTTAGTTTTATACTTTCTTGATTTAGCAACAATAAATTTGCGCACTCAATGAGCACTGTTCGAAAGTATAAAAAAAGTTTAGGGAATAACAGAGTTGGCGTTACTTAACCGGAAGTCCGTAAAATAGGTAATAACGTTTCTGAGTTCTTAATAAACGGTTGTTCCAACACACCGAGTTTTATGTCACTGAACTACATGCTTCAGAAGTTATTGCATATATATAATTATATATATTATATAGGCTATATATAATTTTGTTTAATTTTAATGAGCACCACCATTAACGGCCATGGGTGTCATCATCCTGACCACATGCCCCCCAATCCTACCATCTGCCTACGGTAGATGACGTAGCGGTCGGGTGGTAGGCCAAGTCCCTCCAGGGATGTAGCGCCATGGAAAGAAAAAATTAATGAGCGTATTTCACTGTAAGACAAAGCAATGTCCCTGATATGATTGTATAATAGATTTTTAATAACAAAATGTAAATAGATTATAAAATAGTTATAGTCCCCGGTATGAAGATAAAATTAAATTTACTGAATGGAATACGCACGCAATGGAATAAATACGCTCGAAAGTCGAATACGCTTTTTATAAAGTGAAGTTGATTCATTAAAGCCAATTAGCTTACAAAATTATCCTGTAGTTGTTTTACTAAAATACTCATCATTAAAATGTGTGTACAAAGAGGAGAGAAATTACAAGCAAATAAAATACCACTCAAATGTTGTATGACTTTCATAATTACATTATAATTACTCTTCGTACGATTTCATGAATTCATGAATTCATTTCAAGCTTAAGAGTGAAAGACATGTTTACATTTCAATATTTAAATTATCTTTGACAAAATATGTCTCTTATGTTGGTAAAACGTTTCTAAGGATGAATAGACTCCCACACAACAGAAATGTTTCTGTAGCTGTTACTACGAGCTCTTGCTCTCTGAAGGTAATTCAATGTGTATAGCATGCATTTTTTCTTCGTCAGGATGGTAACAAGCTTTATTAAAAATAAAAATACAACAATATTTTTGTATCAGTAAATTAAAACAAAAAATCCAGGTAATGACATTCTGGTTCAAATCTCTTCTCTCTCTATATATAAAAGGCTTTGTCCTGACTGACAGGAATCAACGTACAGCCTAAACTATAACAGGTAGAGACTTTGAATTTTCATAGTACCTTCATTTCATAATGTAGATGCTTACTAAGAAGGGATTTTGAAAAATTCTGATTCTAAATGCCAAAAATTAAATGTTTTTGAAAATACTTAATCCCTTTTTACATAGAATTATCAATTCCAAATCACAGAATATATTGTTGCCAAATGGTATCAGATGGGTCTGGAAAAAACAAATGAAATTCACTTTTGACAAATAACAGAAGTTATCAAAATAATTCATGTTATAAATAAATATTACAGAATGAAATCCACTAAAATAATGGAATCACATAACTTTCTCCACCCTGGACATAGAGAAAACAAAACGAGGTATGGTAATGTGTATATTATTATATTATATCGCAGGTTTTTGGAGAGAGAAGTATGAAAGTGATAATGCTTTCTGTTTAATTTCATCCCCAAAACGGTTTTATGGTAACATAAGAGTGGGAAATTTCCCGCCTCGATATTACAATTTTATGTTACAGGAATTTCTGTTTCTTCTTATTTAAACCTCTACCAGGCTCGCTGTGCACTGTACAAGCGATGGGATGCAAAATTCTAGATCCTCTATGAGCCATAAAAAACTATATCAAGCATTTTCTGAGGGAATAGTTTGAGTGTGATAAGTCGTTCTTCCTATTTCAAATTCTAAATACCTATATAAGAGCCTAGAATTTAAAATTGGAAATCCTTCATAACTTAATTTCCAATTACAAAATACAAAACCCGGGCGACGCCGGGTCTTTTAAGCTAGTACTGTATAAGAGGTTCTGTAAATTATAAATACGTTCACATTAATAAACCTTCTTTGCAATTTTGTTAACAACTTTGCTGAGTAGGCCTATACAGGGTGTTAATGAATAACACCGAAATATTTTATTGTGTATAGAGGGAAGACGTTTACTTTTAGTAGAAGACGTTTGCTCTAGGGATTCAATTTTTGCTGTTACAGCATAAAGTCTCCCAGGGCACGACGGCCGCCACTGACTTCTAACATTTGAAAAAATTCCACACAAACTAAGGAGCTTCGTTATTGACACTGGAATAATGACTATGACACTAATGCGGTGGCAACCAGTCATGTGATTAGTCTAAATTTTGCAGATTATGGAAATACCAAATTATGATATACAGTGAATCCCACGCAAGAGTTGGCCAATGACGCGGGTTTCTGCGTCGCGGCTGGCACAGTTCCAACTCCCGAGCGATCGAGTGAAATATCTACGCAAATAATGCCGTGGTCGTTGTAATGATCCAGGTTCTCACATTTACAGTTAAAATTACAATGAAAATAACCACGTACCTCATCACAAGAGATATTGGAAATGTTCTCCTCTTGCATCCACACAACACTGGCATCTTTTTAGGAAATTTTCTTTCATGCACATAAGTTCAGCTTCCGAAATAGGGTTAATTTCTCTTGTGACATCTTTAAGTTCTTCTTATGTATGGGAAATTGACCTATACACTTTATTTTTCAAGTTTTCCCATAAATAATATTTACATACTGTTAGAAGAACTTAAAGACAATATCACATAGGCCTATCACAAGAGAAAGTAACTCTGCCTCGGAAGCTGAACTTATGCGCGTGAAAGTAAATTTCCTAAAAAGGTGCCAGTATTGTGTGGATGCACGAGGAGGACATTTCCAACATCTCTTGTGATGAGGTACGTGGTTATTTTCATTGTAATTTTAACTGTACATGTGAGAACCTGAATCATTACAACGAACGCGGCATTATTTGCGTCCATATTTCACCCGGTCGCTCGGGAGTTGGAGCTGTGCCAGCCGCGACGCAGAAACCCGCGTCATTGGCCAACTCTTGCGTGGGACTCACTGTAGTTATTGACGAATGATTAAAGAGTCCGGTTTTTATCGATCACTAAGAAGCCATGAAGTCAATTTAATGAGAAATTTAACCCTATTTCGCTTCATTACTGACTTATGGGGACCAAATTTTAATGACTTTAATGCCCTGTAGCATACACATTTTACATCTGTGAGAAAATAAAAGTTGCTTCTCTATATACCATCTGTACAAAGGTAAAATATTTCGGTGTTATTCATTAACACTCGTATAATTTCAACAACCCAACAAAAAAGTAAATGATTTAATTAACACGGATTTACGGTGCTAATACACAGCCCGATGTGTGATTCGAAATTGTTCCCTACTCCAGAGAAGAGTTGTAGGATAGAGTAGGGTGTTTTCCTGAATCCAAAGACGTTAAGATCTGTCACCTTACAGTTGAGTTGCTCTTCGATCATTGAAGTGGATGAGTGAAATGCTGATGAGCAGTTTTGGAAAAAAAATGGGACAGCTATTATATTCACTGGCTTTTATACTTTTATTCGCAAGAGAGTTCAATAAAATCCAGGATCAAAAGCTACTTTTCCAAACTATTTTTCAGAGCCTAAGATAATGGAATGACATGAGTATGATAAAAGAACTTCAGTTAAAACCTAGAATCTCATAGGACTTCATTCTCTGTTGTAAAGAGGATCTACTTCTCTAAGGAATTCCACTTCTCGCATTACAACGGAATAATTGTTTTAAATTCGTGCGTGCCACTTCTTCTGCAGAAGAATGGAAAGAAAAGGAATTTCATTTAATTTTCTGCTTCTGTTCCTAGTCTTTTGTTCTCAAAAGAGTGTTCAGTGGCGTGCTTTCAAAATCTAATATCATCCTTCAGCTTTATTAACTTTCAGAATAGAATTTTTCTTATTACAGTGGGAAACTGCTCTATTTTGCTTACGTGTTCCAGCTTTTGTCTATCTATCTATCTGAAGCATAGGTATTTCAACATAATGTTCTATTCACGCTAGCTATATTAAGGGTAAGTCAGAACCTCTTAAATGAACTTAGAATGATAACCCTCTAATCAAGAGGGTTATTTTTTCCCTTACAACCCATGTTGGCAGAAGCGTTATTTAGTAATAGTAGTAAATGATTTATTTTGCCTGGCAGAGTTAAGTCCGTAAGGCCTTCTCTTCCACTCAACCAGGTTAAAAATATATACAATGTAGGTTTATATAAATAGCAAAGTAGTGGATGAGAGACTTATGACTAATACTAAAACCAAGGTCATAATAATTAATAAGTAAAAAGCATAAGCTTCATAAAGCATAAGTGTCATCAAATAAAAAAAAAAGTTACAAGCAAAACAAGGAAAATATCCCATTAAGTTCTAATGAAGTGATAGTAATTGCTATCCGGGTTGGGCCGCGTCGTGTTTTTGGTGTCTTCTGACGTTTCGGACATCATATCGTGTCCTTCTTCTGAGAAAGAATCTCAATAAAAATAAGTACCTGTGGATAAGTTCTAATGAAACTTCAAGTTTGTGAAATAAAGTTATAAGCAGTTATATGTTAGTTATAAGAAGATTAAGTACTGCTATGTACAATGAGAGTAACAGAAATGAGTACCAGGAGCAAATCTGGGGGTAAATGCGGCTGATAACCTTACCACCTCCACGTGCCGAATGTCCAAAATCTGAGAGCCTCAACCTCCTGGAGCCCTCTGGGCCTTCATGGTCTGTATAGGGATCACTTTACCTTTATCTTTTATGTACAATGAGAGATGGAGTGACTACAAAGAGCAAGTTCTGTTCAGTGGGAAATAATTGTTTAATAAGCGCAGATTTGAAAGAGTTTCAACTCCGACTACCCCTGATATCTTGTGACAAGGAATTTCAAGAACGGGCTGTGGATATGGTGTGCCATAATTATGGTAGGAGGATAGACACGTAAACCGGGGACCCAAGTAAAGAGGTGCGGAAAACTTAAGAATTTGGTATAATAAGCACAGGGAGTGGACTAAACGTCTATTCCGCAAACTTTTGCAGGAGACCTGCTGGGAAGTGTTTAAAAATCCACCCTACAGCCTGCACCTAGCTCCCAGTGATTTTCATCTTTTCCTACCCCTCAGAAAATGACAGAGAATGACAGAGAAAAGGAGGTGATTGTCACACAGTGGTTCAAATCACAGGCGGTAGACTTCTACAACACATGTGTTTAAAAGTTGGTCCCACGGTATGACAGATGTCTCAATTCCGGTGGTGAATATGTTGAAAAATAGCTGCATACTTGCTGTATCTTTTGCAATAAATATTTCCATGAAATTGTGTTTTGTATCTGTAAATGGCCCCAGGGAAATTTACTTTGTGGACGGCTCTCGTAGTATGAAAGGAAGGCCATCCGCAGATTTTATTGTGGGAGGCTTCTGCATCTGTCAGTGAAGAATGATTTGAAAAGTGAAAATGTTCTTTCTACGTCACAGGCTCATGTGAAAAGCAACACAGTTCTTCTTTGATGAATTCCTCTTCAATACCTGCTAATCCACCGGAAAGCTTTTTAGTAATCTGACAGAGTGTTTTATAAACAGGATTTTTCAATAATTTTGTTAGTCGACAAAAGAAATGAAGCCACTGATAATGACGTCAAGGAGTGAAATAAACATTTTTAATGTGACAGATTTGATAAAATAAGCTAGCAAAATATTTTCTCCCTCAGAATAAACAAAGCAAGAATTATTAAGTCAAGTTGAAAGTGCTTATCAAAGCGTGTCTTACGAAATAGTCTTTAATGTTTCTTCTTATTTTTAGGAGTCTGAAAATAAATATAAACGTTGTTTAGAAATCCGGGTTCTGGTGACTACGTGAAAAAATAGATCCATTATCTATATTGTATTTTGTATTTATTTATAATTATTAACAATTAACAATAACTTAAAATGCCCGATTAGGAGTTGCCTGAATAGACAGATTATAGGCTACCGTACAATTAGCTAAAATAAAATAATAATCTTGAAGACAAGATTATTAGAAGGTATTAGAGAAGCTATTAGAGAAGAAGGTTAGTCCTTGATTCAATTTATCAGCAACTTATAAATACACGCCGGACTGCACAGAAAACAGTTAACAGATTGATTAAGCCCACAGTTTATTTATTGTACCCTATTATGTAAATTTTACATGCATTTTAAATTTTATTTAGCGTTATGTTCCGTTATTTAATTAGAGATTTAAGGTAAACTAATGCATCCTATAGGATACATTAAGCGTTTATGAGATAATAGTTCTTGAACGTGGATATAATAATTATAGCCCTTAAGGCAGAGAGTATTACCTAGAAAGCCATGGAGTCGGTATTGAAAATTATCACTGCTTCATAGGTCACGTTTGTGTGTATTAATGAGAATTGTGATCTGAGTACGGATGACTGACTACGAGTATCAAATCCCAGTAATTAAACCTGCCATTCGCCGTTAATAACTCACTGTTATTAGACTACTCTACTAGCAGGTGCCCGCAGCCTCGCCCATGATAATTAATTCGAAGATTAAAAGTTAACAGCAAAATATTTAAAACATTATATTCATTAACAAACGCGAATCATTCATAAACTAAACTATTAATAATTATAAGGAAACAGTTAAAAATCTGGCTTTGGAGTGCATTCCACGATTAGAAAGCGCCTCTATTGCATTTGACAATATAAACAAACGAATCGACCGGAGTGAGCTCACAGAATCAAAACTATCGAAAATTCCATTCGATATATTGAACAAATTGAAATGCATTTATTTCCAAGTTATGACAAAAAAAAAAGGCAAAGCAACTGCAATTGATTTGACAATTGAAATGTATTACCGAAAACTGATGCTTCGATAGTGCAAAAAGATTCAAGTTTTATGACAGTTTTTACACTCATAACTCGCGAACGAAAGCGAAATTAAAAAATCCGGTTTCAAGGTGCATTCGGCCACCCTTCAGTAAATCTGTTTAAAATTTCAAATGTCGGCGTGCAGTAGATTTCGCTGGGCATCGCGCACAGACAGACAGACAGACAAACAGGAAGACAAACAGACAGACAAACAGGTAGACAAACAGACAAACACTTCCTCTTATTATTATTGTAGATACAGAGTGGGACTTTACGAGTTAAAAATGTTTTCTTCATGACGTCTAAAATACACGCAAAAAAGAGAGTAATTGATCAATAAACGTAAAGTATGTAAAAAATATTCCTACAACTTTTAACTACAGTAAATTATTATTATTATTATTATTATTTTGTAAATTTTACAAGGGGTCTAAGAACGAGGATTGTGGCTTTTTGATACAAAATGCTAATTTGGAGCCAATTTACATATAAACCCTTTTTTTATATACTCATCTACATTTACATCAAGTGTACTGTTAATAATAGCTACCTACTACTATTGTCGGCACTGTCTACAGACAGTTTTTTACTTCGCATTATATATAATGCGTCAGTAATAAATCATTTTGAACCTTTATTCATAAACTTCTTACTGAGGAAGATAATAAATACAAGCTTGCAGAAGTATATGGGTTCAGTGATTTAACAGAAGCAAGGAGATAAAACACAGTAAATTATTTTTTTATTTATAAATCGCAGCGGCAGCGATCGCACAAATATATTGTATATAAAAATTATTGAGCAAATTGTGATGCTTCAACTTCATTGAATAGTTATGAACATGTAGCTCAATTAATGTTACAGTTACGTAGCCAACAGTTGTGTATAAACACATAGACGCTACATTACAAAGAATAAAGTAATTACTACTTAAATACTGTAATCAAAATCATTGAGAAGTTAGTTTATTACATCACGTGTATAAAATTGATTTTGAATTTCGTAATTTATATGTATTTTACGTTTAAATACCTATAGGTATAATGTATATGTTCAAATAATAATAATGAACATTCTTCTATCAATTTTATGTTGCGACAGTTTCCCAGAATATAACAGGTATAATAACGTACTCTTACAATCACATTTCTATGGCCTACCCTACTGTATACACACAGTTCCCGAACTCCTGATATGACCTCGTGGCTAAGAGGAGTACAAATACCGCTGAGATTAATAAAAAATAAATAAATACATAAAAAAACATACTCTCTTTGATGCTACTATCTATTAGGAATTCATACATAAATCAAATAAACAAAATTAGATTGTGCTAAACCATACTTTAATAAATAGATTACTTTTGAACGATAAATATACTCCATGAAGAAAGAAATTGAGAAGAAAATTGTGGTAATAGCATATTTTCCAGCCATGGTTTAAAATTTAATCCAAGAAGAAAATTTAGTTTGTTATAAATTGAGTTCTTTTTCTTGCGAAATTGCGATTGCTTCGTTTCAAAACTCAGTTTCAAGTTAAACTGTAAGTTGATAGTATAAGAATGCATGTGCATTATGAGAAAAGATGAGAAAGATGTTACATATGAGAAAGATGTCTGCAGACAGTAACAGCATCACTCTCCCCTTTATAGGCCTGCGTTTCAAACAAAGAGTATATGTAAGAGTGTATTGGCTATGAAATCTTATTTTCATATTTTAAAAGAACATTATAAGGAAGATAGTATAGGACAATTTTTTATCTTTCAGAAATAAATGCATACAAGAAATTAATTTTGTTGCCGAAAGATTCTGTACTTTAGCTATGATTCTTTATGCTTTCTCGCTTTTCTAAATAGACCTATTTTAAGAGTGCACCTTTTGTCGATAATTTTAGGGTCTCTATCTATGTGAGAATATCATATAATGTCTGTGCTTAGTAAATAAACTAACATGTGCTATGTAAATAAAATAACATGTTATATTGAATACTCGAGAGGACAAATTTTTCATGGCCGGGAATGGAAGCCGCGAAAATATAACCTATCTCTTCAAGTCTGAATTTATTATTAATTTAGACATCTATAGCGAAGTCGATATGGGTCTAAGCAAGCGTTTCCTACTTCAAGAGGTCCAAAAGCCAATATTATGTTGGGCATACAATTAGATAAATTTATTGTAAATAATGAACTGAAAATAAAGTAAAATTTATATAAAATTTTGCTTCTTTTAAGACTTTTAAGTATTGAAGTAATATTATTTTACTTATATAATGTACCATTAAATGTCTTAGTTGTGTACTTTAACTAGACCTGACGTTCTAAAATTAGACAAGAAAATCAACGGAATTACAAATTGAAATTACATACCTATAATTTATTTAACTATAACTGAATACTTGACTTTCTTGACTCGAAAATCAATTAAATTATGAGATGATTCCATTATACAAAATGCTCCTCTTTTTTGCAGGAAGAATACAATATACAACGTGTGGAAAAAGAATACTAAATCCACATATATTTCAAACGGACTTTGCGAGCCTCATGCAGTCGCGGGCCGCGAATTAAAACCTTGGAATGGGCATGGGTATTTCCAGTAGAAGCCTTGTGATACAGAGCTGAAAACTCCGGTTCGATTCCCAACCAGAACAAACGTTCCTCTACAAAATACAATACGTAACTCTTTTGTTTGATAATTGTACTAAAAGTTTTATAGTCTGAAACCTGAGACGTGTAGTAATTGCTCTTAGAAGAAGCAATAGATGAGAGCTGAAGTCTCCGGTTCGATTCTCCACCAGAACAAATGTTCCACTGTAAAATACAATATATAACTCTTTTCTTTGACCATTCCACTCATACGCCGCGTGTTTGATATTGACCAATAACGTTTAGCAACTTCTAGGATACAGACCAATCACGGCCGTTTATCTTCAACATTCTAGTAGGAATCACGAGAATGCCGTTTTATCGGGTAAAATGGTCTGTTCATTACTGGACACGTAATCATCGGTGTGCAGTGATTAATACGTCACATACTGCCATTCAGCGGCACGAAAACAGATTATTTTATACAACCTAACTAGTGTGGGCATTGAAATAAAACTCGTACAAATGTACATTAATTAAAAACACAATTTCGATTCGGTGCAAGCCAGTTCGTGTGCTTTTATTCTGTTCTGCTGTTAGCTTACCTGAATGAAGTTAACTACGTCTTATATGCACCATTGGTAGTCCTGGTTACAAGATGGTAACTCTAATCGATTCATGGATGGTTGATTCATTATATTTCGTGATCTCGTAGCTGTTAGTTTTGTTTTTACACAACAAAGCACGAAAGTAATTATTATTTGTTTAATCCTTTACATTTTTATTCATGGAATAGTCTTAATAAATCCAACTCGAGTTGACAAGTTTCATCAGATAAACTCGTCAACTCTCGTGGGATTATCTATGAGAAATGTCCTAAAAATGTTATAATGTTATAGCCTGAATCTTGAGGTGTGTAGTAGTTGCTCCTAGAAGAAGCAATAGATAGGGACATGTAGATGTAAAGTGGTGTGTAGGCATGTTTTATGACAATAGAGATAAGTATTTTTCCCCCACATCAGAGAAGATAGCAAGAGAAATCCATGGAAAGTGAGAGCTGTTGTAAAAAAGCCAAGCGGAAATTACAAAAAATATATGTGGAAGGTAGGATGAAGAAATACACAACAAAGGTTTCATTCTCCTTACCCTAACAACCAGCTTTACCATGACATATCTCTGGAAATAAAGTCTACTGTCAGGATTCAATATTGGCTGCGTCGACTTAGATATGCGGATTTATATCATCCACCATCAGCCTTACGATTCGAAAATAGAACAATATCAAGGCTGTGTCGATAAAATGAACTACGAAATACACCTGCAAATAAAATGAGCAGTCAAGCTTTACAAAATCTTGGGATATAATACTGAGGTTATATTTCCACATGGAAGTTTATTTTCTTTCTTTTTTGCAAATGAAAGCAAATATTGTGAAACAAAGGTAACGTATATTTTTCTCAGTGCCTTCAGAATCATCTCATTATGTTCGGAAGTAAAGGAGCACTCAGAAGAAATCATTTACTTTATTTTGAAAGCCTACTTTTAATATGGGGTACGCCTTAGCATAGTGGTTGAGGCGCTGCGCTACATACCGGAAGGTCGCGGGTCGATTCCCGATAAGGTTGTTGAGATTTTTCAATTGGCCTAATCCTTCTGGTGGCACTATGGCCCTGGGGTCGACTCAGCCTCCAACAGAATTGAGCACCAGGAGCAACCCTGGGTGTAAAGACGGCCGGTGCGTAAGGCTGAAAACCTTACCACCTTCAAGTGCCGAATGTCCAAAAACTGGGAGCCTCAACCTCCTGGAACCTTCTGGGCCTCCATGGCCTGTATAGGGATCCTTTTACCTTTTTATATATATAATTATTAGGGGGCAGATTTCTATGACCTAAAAAATAGGATATATGCATGCATTTATGACCTAAAAAAACATTAAAATATGACCAATAAAATTTAAAATATGACTTTACCACTTACACATTATGTATATTTTTTTTTAAGTTTCATTATAATTCATTTGATTAAAATATAATGTTATTTTTTTAAAATACCTGTAAATTCTCAAAAAGTATCAGTATAATGCAAAATTTACAAAATATGATATGAAACTTCAAAATTTCTTTGATATGCACATAAATATGCGGAAAATATGACCCAAATACGCATATTCATACTAAATATGCTACAATAGTTGAAAATTTCCTAAATATGCAGTTGTATGCACAATAAAAGCCGTTCCATTTTCACCAGGATACTTGGAATCGGGTTTAAATTAGTCGGAAACCTGAAATAATGCAAAGGGGAAAAATATGACATGTCATAGAAATCCGCCCCCTAATAATTATAATATATGGAAAATTTAGAATATGCTACTTTTGTTGGCCCAATGATTGGGTTTGAACTAATTTTTTCTATTTCAATTAATTTAATTTTTCCAATTGAGTTATTGTGTATCTGTATTAATAACAATATTTTTCCATCTGCTCAGTTATAAATATCAATTATACAATCTAATTTAAAATTGTCTTATTATAAAATCACTGTAAACGCAACATAAATTGCTTGCCTAAAATATTAACTAACGTATGTATTAATAATAAGTAGTCCCAATAGCAACGATTAAGATATGTTAAATGATAAAAGTAAAATGTTAAAATCCAATCATATCTTCCTTAAAACGGTGAGTTCTATGTTAAAATTGTAGTTGTACGCTTCTCTTTCTGCGCTTCAAACCGGAAGGTCGCGGGTTCGATTCCCGATGAGGTCGGAGTTTTTCAATGGGCATAATCCTTCTGGTGGCACTACGGCCCTGTCGTCGACTCAGCCTCTAACAAAAATGAGTAACAGGAGCAATCCTGGGGGTAAAGGCGGCCGGTGCGTAAAGCTGACGACCTTACCACCTTCACGTGCCAAATGTCCAAAATCTGGGAGCCTCAACCTCCTGGAACCCTCTGGGCCTGTATAGGGGAACTCTTCTCTTCACGAAGCATTTTGGCGATAATTTGCTATCTTCAGGGCTACAATCATAATATATAAAGCATTAACAATATGCATTATATTAATTTTTTTTTCTGCGTGGAGTTAGTTAAATAATGTCAGCATGCACGTGCTTCTAATCCCAGACGTACACTAGTCGTTATCTTCGATGCTATTTTGCTTTGCATCATTTCTCATATTGCAGAATTCAAATAAAGGTAAAGGTAAAGAGAACCCTGTATGAACCATGGAGATCCATAGAGGCTCCCCGATTGAGACATCGATACAGGAAGGTGGTAAGGTTGTCAGCCATACATACCGACAGCTTTTAACCCAGGAATACTCCTGGTACTCAATTCTGTTAGAGACTGAGTCGACCCCAGGATCATAGTGCCACCAGAAGGAATAGGACAATGGAAAAATCCCACCGACCTCATCGGGAATCGAACCTTCCGGTTTGTAGCGCAGTGCCCAACCACTACGCCACGGCAAACCCCACATTTCAAATAGGTTCTGAATTTATTACGTTTTTGCTTTTCCTTTTGTAGGCCTATATCAATCTTTCTAATGTATTAACTTTCTTCCTTTGTTTGGTATGTATTATATATTCATCGTATTATTTTCTATTTTCTTGTCAAACTCAAGGGCTTCTTTCATTGGATGTTTGACGTATCTCTTTGTCCGTTTCTTTAGTCTTTCAAATTTTATTTCCTTCTCATCTGGCCCTTATAATTAATCTCTGTTAGATTATTTGGATGTTAGGACACGTGAAGTCAGAATGAAAAATTCAATGCCAACCGGGATTTGAACCAGGATCTTCGGCTCTCCGTGCCGATGCTCTAACCAACTGAGCTACCATGGCAACGTGCCGGTACAACATTAAATTCTCCAACTGACTCAGAACTGGTAGCTCAGTTGGTTAGAGCATCGGCACGGAGAGCCGAAGATCCTGGTTCAAATCCCGGCTATGGCATTGAGGTTTTCATTCTGACTTCACGTGTCCATCTTAGCCTACACACGGCCAGTGTGAAAGAATTATCATTCTATTTGGATGTTAGTTTGTAAATCCCATTTTTGTTATATATATTCTTTCATTTTGTCTTATATACTTTATTTTTCAAATTATTAGTTGTTTTATATCCTATGTTTATGTTGTGTTTGTGCGTTTTTATTCATATAGTCAAAGTGTTGCGTATTTGGACTTACTTGTATTATTTATTAGTTCAAGTTTAGTTATGCTGGTTAATCTGTTGTTCTTCTTCCTTTTAGGTAAGTTTTTCTAGTCCAAACCCGTCCTTTCCTAACATTCAGGAAGTACAGAACTTAGCCACATGGGAGTTCAAAGCGCAAATCGAAATTAAGGAACCGAACATTATAATTCTATATTGAAACTGGTAATAGTTACTTCAGGTGTTTTCCGCGCAGTCCGCTGACAATTTTTAAATCAGTTCTATGCATGTGGGTCAGAAATAACCGATTATAAGATCGCTTTAACCTAGCTATGGTCTCTTAACATCTACTCTTATACAATTCAACGGCCCTAAATAGCGTGCTTGCCCGCTCGCCCGCTTCGTGAGACATCGGGTATACTCGGCGATGTTCGTCTCTTGCAGTGCAAACTTTCATGACGATTACAATATTAGGAAAACCGTTTATTTATTATATAAGGCCTAAGTGAAATGAACACAATGAAATATACTAATTTTATTTTTACTTACAATTTTCATAGCTCTGAACCACAAACATTTTTAATAATCTACCAGTGTAAATTTCTTAAAAATCCTGGAGTAAATGAATAATGGCGGGCGAAGCCGGGGCACCAGCAATAAAATATTGATGGTTTAACTCTTGAAATATCGCTGATAATAATAATCCAAACAAACCATTCCTTCCCTTGAAACATTATATATAATTTCTGAAAATTACACTGAATTGATCAAATAAAATTCACATCATATTCATGTCAATAAACAGTTGAGAAACAATACGTATTCACAGGTTCCTTTGGAACTGCATAATCGATTCTGATATAGTTTTCCCAGGGGGCGCTTTCTAATCGTAGAATATACTCTGAAGCCGGAATTTTAGCTGTTTCATTAATATTATTAATGGCTTAGTTTATGAATGATTCGCGTGCAAGTGTTAATAAATATAATGCTTTAATAATTATTATACTCTTAATTTTTAATTTTTAAATGAATTATCGTGGGCGAAGCCACGGGCACCTCCTAGTATACACACATTACAGATGCACAGAAATACCAACAAATACAATTTAATAAGACTGTACATACCACAGCCTGACGTATTTCACAAGAACTGCATGCATCCTTGCATCTGTACCTGTGGACAAAAGAATCCTGCAATTAGTAAATTAGACAAACGTACAAATGTAAATGTACAGTCGGTTACACAAAGGATGGACCGACTCTTATTTGTTAGAAAATCAAAGTTCTATGGAGCGGTTCACAAGTTCAAACGCACCTCCGGTCATTTCATTGACAGAACGTCTGTACCGAAGGTTGTGTATTCGTTTCCCGATAATACATTAATAAATGAACAACGTTGTGCTAGTTTGATCTTTCTGAAAAAGGCTGAAATAAATACATTCGAAGCGCATCCATTATGTAGGTTTCCCTGGGGCTGTTTACAGAAAAAAATTCATGGACATATATATATTCCAACAGATTCAGCAAGTGTTCAGCTATTTATCAACATATTCGCCACCGAAATGGAAACATTTGTCTTACCGTGGCACCAACTTTTGAATACCTCTGCCGTAGAAGTCTGCCGCCTGGGATTTGAACCACTGTGTGACAAACATCTCCGCCTCCCTGTCATTCTCTGTCATTTCTTTAAGTGAAGGAAAAGATGGAAATCACTGGGAGCGAAGTCCGGGCTGTAGGGTGGATGTTTAAATACCTCCTAGCAAGTCTTCTGCAGAAGTTCGGCTGGGAGGTGTTTAAACATTCACTCTAAAGCCCGGACCTCTCTCCCAGTATATCCATTTTTTCCTACACTTCACGAAATGACAAAGAATGACAGATAATGAAAGAGAGGCGAAGGTGGTTGTCACGCGGTGGTTCAAATCCCAGGCGGCACACTTCTACGACATAATTATTCAAAAGTTGGTGCCACGGTAAGATAAACGTTCCAATTAGGGTGGCGAATATATTGCAAAATAGCTGAACATTGGCTATGTCTATTATAAAGAGAATTGTCCACCTGACCACAAAATAAATTTAACCAAAAGTTCAATGTATGCAATGTTTACTTAGCCCTTCATTCTACAATACTGTAATATTAATTGAATATTTACATATATAAATTTACATATTTGGTTAAATTTATTTTGTGGTCAGGTGGACAATTCTCTTTATAACAAACATTTACCACAAACAGAAAAAGAATGAAATTTATCAATATTGGTTGTGTCTGTTGCAATAAATATTTCCTTGAAATTGTGTTTTATTTCTGTAAACTGCCCCAGGGAAACTTACTTTGTGGACGGCCCTCGTACCTTTTTATTTTGAACACAAAAACAAACAAATCTCATAAGGGACACGAAAAGAAGGGAGGCTAATAAGTCACTTACTATGCCACCAAGTTAAATCTGCACGGCGATAGGGGAAGTGTTTTAGCGCTAGTGTCGTTCAGCTACCACTATACGGAAGGGATGTAGGGGAAGCAGGTGGCGAAAGATCATAACATGATTGCCAGATTATTCATTTCGACAATGACTGTCTTAGGTGTCAGGTCATTTAAAGACACAGTAATTCTCAGCCCCCCTCTTCCAGCCAAATAACCCAACACAGTGGACAGGAAGTGGCAGCGTGGCGGCGGGGGTGAAAGAAGGGACAGCTCATTTTCCCCAGTTGGGACATGGTTGCCAGATTATTCATTTCGACGGCGATTGCCGAAGGTGAGAGGTCATTTAAAAACACAGGAATTCTCAGCACCCCTCTTGTAGTCAAATGACTTAACGCAGTGAATAGGAAGTGGCAACGTCAAAGGAGGGAGATCGAGATTTAAGGCACATTCCTAACATATTTTCTGCATGCAGAGATAACTTGGTGGCGTAGTATTTTATACACATGAAAGTTTTAGATCTTGCCGCAAACATAATGCGATTTTGAGTAGGTTGAGACAACTTCTGCAATACTGCCGTGTACTCTACAGTGGAATACATTAAGGTAGAGGAAGTTACCGTGTTTCATATAAGATATTTTTCTTTACTTTCCTTAAGTTATGCATGAGGATGTTTGAAGTTATGAGCGTATGTTGATGTGTTTCTGCAAAGCTGGACTGAGGGAATATTGCATATCGGAAACTGTCACAAGACATAAGCAGTCGTCTGACAGCTCAGTGTAAAGAACACAAGCTTGACACTTCTATCAGCGTTATTCAACCGTAAAAACCAACATGTGAAGGCAGATTGCTGCTTTACAATAATCGTGCTTTCAAAAAATGCCCAAGTGATTGATTGAGCGCAGTCTCATGTTAAATAAGTATCAGCATCCTACCAAAATATCCAAGGCTACATGAAAATATTTTCTTGTAGAAAAAGGCAAGTATTTTGTAATAATTTCTTATATAGTCCAGTTATTTTTTTGCATACCCAGGCGGTTTCCTTTTGTTAGAAGGAAACGTTTTCCGACAGCTCAACCCATGCTCTTTATTTTCACCGCACCAATCAGTTAGTTATCTCAGCAAATCAAAATCTAAGAATGTCCTGTGATGGGTGTGACAGCTACTCGACTGCTCCGCATGGAGTGAAACGTGGTATTGCAAGATCTAATTACACTAAACAATAACACGTGTGAATTGATTAAAGCGAGGGAAGAACTGAGGTCAGTGTTAACAATGAGGAAATATTGCAACGTTGCTTTTGTTTTGGAAAACGGAAATCAAGACCGACTTGGTCAGATCATTTAATATAAAGAAACACCGACTTAATGGTTTAATCCTTTGAAGCCGCCTGGGTATGTAATGAAAAATTATACTGTACTTTCTGGACGACCCTCCTACTTAGTTTTTTCTGTGTAAATTTCTAATGCAACATTCCTGTAATATTCTGAAATATATTAGGTTAATTTAAAAAAAATCTGATTTAACATGAATTTAATATCAATTTTATTATAGAGGACGTAGCATTACAGTTAGGGATATAAACTATAAAAGGTATAAAAGAAGAGAGATGAATTTTTAAAAATGATCCCAATTGTTCGAGACGTGATGTTGCTAATAGCCTACAAGCTTCAGCACTATCTCTTCTCAAAAGGGTCTTTAATCCAATTCCATTCTAATTATCGTCCTCATTCAGGAATATCAAAAGTTTCTAATCCTATTACTCTGCCATTTAATATCATAGTTTTACCTTACAGCACAAAAGGGTATTAAAAATATTATCGGGATCGTATAGGAACAAAGTGAGAAAAGAACACTTACTGTTGAATTAATTATTCGCAACTCAAAATGAGTTTTCCTCAGAGCTGATATATTATATTGGCTACGCCCAGGGGCGGATTCAGAATTTGCTTCTGGATGGGGCACAAGTGTTCATTTTAACCATGCATCAGATAGTCTAGCACAGGTTCTCTGTCGAAAGAATATTGGCCTAAAATCAGATATTGTAATAAATTAAATTTAGATTAATTCAGTAGGCTTTACTAATTTTTTCAAGTACTATAGGAAGTACGGAAGAAATAATAATAATAATTAAGGAATCGCGCACAATAAATCATAGTGTTACAATAAGGTATAAAATACGCCTCCCATAGAGGACTTAAAAGCTAATTTAAATCAAATCTCCTCCAGAATTTTCGGCAGAAGGTTTCTAGAATTATTGATACAGTTCATATTCCTTGAGGGTTATGTTTATTTTTACAGTAATGTTCCTTGTCTTACACCCTATATTATAAAGTCCCTTACATATTAGTCTAAATCTATAATCTATATATAACAAATAATTTAAATGAAGTCTACTCCTGAATTTTTTGCAGAAGATTTCTAAAATTATTGATATGTTTCTTATTGCTTGAGGTATATGTTTATTTTTATAACATATTCCCTGTCTTATACCCTCAAAATACATATATCAAGATACCCTTATATAGTAGTTTAAATCTACAGGGTGGGCCAAAAGTCGCGATCGGTTATTTTGTATGTTAGTTTATGCAATAATAAAATGCCACAATTGACGTAAAATCTTTATTTATTGAAGTAGCAGGTATTAAGAGATGGAAATATGGTAAAATAAAGTTCCCTGGGCCTATCAGAGCCATTGTTAAACGTCCAAAGTTTCGGTATGTGAACCATCGTTTTCCGCGCACGGTTCAATGCGCCGCCATGTCCTTCTGCTTGACGCCTCAGCATTTCTGGAGTGATCGTTCTGAAGATACGGATGATCTCTCTCTTAAGTTGTTCAACAAAACTCATCCGAATCATTCCAACCCAAGACTTTCTTCTAAGGAGGAGCAGAGCCAGTTGTCGCACAACGAAGTTCTTGGGATCTGCTTTTCTGCCGATCGCTTCCTTGTTGATTTCATCGGTGAACCCTCCAATTATTCACTCAGACGATTACTGACATCATCGCCGCAATATTTTTTAGTTCTTCCGCTGCGTTTTGCATCCAAGTCTTCTTTTCCAGATTCCGTAGTTTGGCTTCAGTGGGAGCTGCTTTATTGAAACGAAGAAAGAAGTTCTCTCTGTTTTCTTAGTACGTTTCGCCAGTTTGTTCTTTTTCGTGAACCCACACACTAACAATGAGACGTTCCTCAATCGTGTATTGGCTTGTATCCGCCGTTGCTTACAACACAAACGTAACAGTGTTGCACATCGACAACAATCGCTTAATAAACCCGCGCGCAAGAAAACTCTGGTTTGTCACTAAAACATAACAATATCCTTGCTCTATCGGAAAATCGACAAACTATTCCTACAAAACGTATATGAAGGGGGTAAATATTCCTCTCAGCCTATGACTAGTTTTTAATTAGTTTTCGGTTTCGGAAAATGAGTTATTTCAATATAAACATTATCCGATCGCGACTTTTGGCCCACTCTATATATGTAAAACTTATCACATATTTATGCCATAACCTAAAATTAAAATTAAAATCTTTGTGGTATAATGTTTAAAAATAGTACAGAATACAAAAAAGTTTAAGGCTTAATCCGAACTACAGTACGGGTACAGAAAATGAAAATTGATTTCAAAATTGCATTTTTAGTGTTAGACAAAGTAGTTCAAACCTCCTTATGCCCTCAAAAGTTGATAGTTAGGATAGAAGTTTAGGAAGTGCCAAGAACTTTCATAAGTATTTGTAATATTTGTTTATTATATGTTCAAATAATTTATTGATATAAAATGCTATGTATATATCAATAAATCAATATATTATCAATAAATTATTTGAACATATAATAAACAAATATTACAAATACTTATGAAAGTTCTTGGCACTTCCTAAACTTCTATCCTAACTATCAACTTTTGAGGGCATAAGGAGGTTTGAACTACTTTGTCTAACAAATTATATTCCCTCATTGGAAAATGAAATTCATTGATTCTGCATTTTTAGACTCTCGGCTATCACCTTTCTTACTATTTGGAAATCAGATTAAAATCCAGAAGCAAGTAAGATGTTGTCCTTGTGAGTGAAACGAGTAACGAGTGGGGAGGAGTCTATGGCGCTATGCACAATGTAATTACAAGAGAAGCAATTTGTTTTGCATAACGACTGTTCCCTGTAGAGTGATAATGCGCCGTACAGCCACATTTTTCTTCATAAACAGGACATCCGTCACAGGGGCTTACATTCATCATTCCCGCTCCGTTATATTGTAACTTAGTAACGCGAATCACAACAAAGGCACTGCGATCAGATGTGACCTGCTTACGTCATTACTAGAAAGCGAATGTAAAGCACTTATGCAAAAAATAAGTGGAAAACATGTCCAAAACATTTGAAAATATGCTCCAAAAGAAAACGTTTTACTTCTAAATCTAACTTAAAATTAATAAATAGCACAAGAACAAAAAAAATCCCTTTAGGCAGGCCTACAGGCTGAGGTAGATTTCGAAGTGTTTTTGGTTTAATTTATTGTCGCTGCGCAGCACTCATCTTCTTTAGCCTTGGAATGAAAAACCCGCAATAATAACTGCAAAAAAGAGGAAAGAGCACTACGCCTAAATACGCTAACGATGGAAGGCCTGTCGAAAGGAATGTGTGAGGACCGACTAACGATAAAATTACACATTCCGTTTGTCAGGCCTTCAGGCTGAGGTATATTTTTAAGTGCTATTGTTTTTCAAATATTCAAATCTCGCCTTACATGAGAACTATCGAGAAACTAGTTATTAGATTTGTAGAGTAGGCCTACTCATCAAGAGCTTTTCAACGATACCCCAAAAGACGTGGTTTCAAAAATTTCGAATTTCTACCCCCACCCTCCACCCCCAAAACCCCAGAATCGTTGGTGTCACTGTGAACTCCATAGGTAGTACTCCAATTTATTCAAACAAAGTTTCCCTCTATACTTCATAGGGGCCGAGACATAAATTTTTCAAAATTTCAACCCCCAGACCCCCCGCTTGGGCCAATTTTACTCATTAACGAAATTGTCCGAACTATTGGGCCTAGAAATAACATAATAAAATTTGTTTCAAATATCTTCAAAATTACGGCCGCTAGCGTGTAAACATAAACAAATAAATATAAATATATATATTTGCCTCAGATAAATTCGTTCCTGCTGCGCAGTCGCGAATCCATCGATAAACTCGTCAACTCTCGTGGGGTTACCTATTTTATCATATGCACTTCGCCTGTGTGAACTGTTTAGACTACCTGCAAAACCTTGTTATGCATGTAGTCTAAACAGTGCTGACAGGCGAACTGGAATTAGAATTTCCATTAGTACGATCAACATGAATTGCACGAAAACCAAACTAACTACAATATTATTGGTGTCAGAGTTTTCAGCACTACGATACTCGACCCACATTAGCTCTATCGAGATCCGTCCACTTATTCTAGAGGGTGTAACAAAATATCTATTAATAATTATATGAAGTTATATAGGGCATGAATTTAAGCATTTTTTTCATAGGTAATCCTACGAAAGCACTCTAACCGAATTTTCTTCTGTGACCTCCTCGCCGCTTTTCCGTTGACCATGACCATGAGAAGGCCACAGAAGAAAATTAGATGACAGTGCTTTTGTGAGCTTTTGTGAATTTTATCTTATTTTTATAAATGTGACAAAAAGCAGTTTTGATTTTAATTGTTGGAAAACTAAACCGGCTAAAAAGATGCCCTGAAGATGGTTGCAAGCGCACCGAAAGGCCTAGGCGGTGAATTATAAAATAAATTATCGTTGATCAACTGGTATCACATCTATTTTATTTCATTGACCCAGTTCAACAGTACCTGACATGTATTTTAATGATTTAAAACAAATCAAATTTTTCTACTCCGGCAAATATTAAAATATGAACCTGAATTTTATGTAACATTCTTTGACGTTTTCTTAAAAAATTACTGAATGATTTTTTTTTATCTTACTTATACTTTTTATTTAAAAAAATTTACATAGGAAAATGAAGTCTGAAAAAATTGTATGACGATAATAAATATTTTTATAAAGAAACTAAAGCCTACAGAAATCTGAATAGTAATTTTATTGCACACATTGTGAAGTACCTTGAGAAAAATATTCAGAGCAGTATCTCTAATTTTTGTGGGATAAGACGGATTTTGAATTTGACTAAATAACAAGAAAATTGAAACTGAGATAACGAGCGAATCAAGTTTCCATGAATTAGCGTCAGAAACACTTTTCCATGCACCAAAACCGCAAAAAAATTTAAAGAGTTACATTTACATGTAGCCTATGCATGATTTTATGGCGTTAAATAGCAATTGTTTTCATTAAAATAACTAAACGTATCTGCCATCTCTTAAGAAAAAAAAAGTGTGCGTGGAACGCCACGCGACAGAAGTGAAACTTGTTTTAATTTTAATTTTTCAATTTTTGATTATAGGATTTTTTCAATTTTGCATTATTGGACTTTTTAGTATTGGGTTTTCGGACTTTTTTAATTTTTAATTTTTTAAATTTTGGATTTTTGGACTTTTTAATTTTGGCTCTTTGATTTTTTTATTCTTTTGATTTTTTAAGCGCGGTAATGAACCTCCGGGTTCCATAAAATAGATAATATACCTTTAGATTGCTTAGGAATTGTCTATTGCCATTGAGCAAGTAAGTATTATTATTATTATTATTATTATTATTATTATTATTATTATTATTATTATTGATATTATAAGTATTATTAGTATTATTGTTATTAATATTATTATTATTATTATTATTATTATTATTATTATTACTACTACTACTACTACTATTCCCATTTGCAGGTCCTCGTACAAGGTCTGAAGAAATTCCTTTGATTACTTCTAATCATTGAGTTGATTGTTTCCTGTGCAGTCCGCTCCGAAACACCTTAGTAATTTCGTGACGATTTTTGAGCGTTACACAAGTTCCCGATTTACCCCTACCGCCGCTAAAGAAGTTTCACTTCAAAAATGCTTCATTTCGTGCTCTATATCACTTTAGATCATGTATTCTGTTACACTCTGTATATAAAACCAGAATCAATTTTCTGTACGAAAGGATCACTTTGTTTCCTTTTAGCATGTAGCTGTTACGTAAAATGTTTTTAGCTTGCAGTTAACTATACAATGAATATCAGGTAACAAATGTCTGTCAGTCACGAGCATATGAAAGCATTGCATTATAACAATATGAACGCCATTAGAGAAGCGACTAGCTACCCCACGCACAATGCACTGTGAATTATTACAGTTCGCTGACGTATTTCTTGAGTCATGAAGGCCAACATCAAGCTCTGGGAAACCCCCTAACGTAAATCCAGGTATAAAGAAAATATAATCTCTGAGACCTGACTCGCTCACCTTTTGAAAAGAAAATCCTAATTACTGTGTCGATTTTGTCATGTACCATTTTCCATTTATCTGGTTTTCTGTGCAGCGGCGATATCTAGCCTCAAAAAGTATCTGAGAGACAAGAAATAAGGACGAGTGATGGAGAAAGGCTCAAAAAAGAGAGACAGAGATAGAGAAACAAGGACAGAGAGAGAGAGAAACAATGAGAGAGAAAAACACATACGCCGAGAGACACAAGTAGATAGAGCGAAACAGCGAGAGTAAGCGGGAATGCACCACTGAAATTACTAAAATCGAAAGTTTTCAAGCAATGTAGCTCAACATTTTACCATACATTTGTCTCATGCATTTAGTTTATGGTTTAAAATTTCATCCTAATATCTTGAAAAGTTTTTTAGTTATTAATTTTCATAGTATAAAAGTAGAGCGATTTTCAAAATACTCCACACGATGAAAATTTTCAAAAATTATTTTTTTTACAAATGCACTTTATTTATCTAACTATGAAGAAAAAATTGTCATATGATTTTTTTCTAAGGTTTATGGTTCCTGAGATAAAAAAAAGTGTAAGTTATATATATTTATATTTCAAAATTTAAAAAATATATTTATTTTGAAAATTCATAACTAATAAAATATTCATAATTTCAAAAATTCATATGACAGATTTTTATAACTACACCTTAAGAACATGTGCTGAAAATTTGAGAGAAATTGCATAAAGACTTCATCGTGTGGAGTGTTTTAAAATATGAAACATTATGAAAAAAAAAATAGTTAGATAAACGAACTTTAAGGGCAGGCAGGTAGCAGTCAGAACGTGCGCAAGGCCATTTAAAAAGTCACCTGACGCCCTTTAAACACGCAGAATGTCATAAACGAAAATAGATACTGAAACTAGAATGTTTGTAGAATTTTATCAGTACAAAAATGAAAAATGACATTTTTTCACAATTTTTAACAAATCTCAGTGGTGCATTCCCTTAAACTAGAAACAAGACGAGAGAGAAGGAAAAAAGAGAGAAAGGGAAAGGCAAAGAGGAAGAGAGAGTTAGACCAAGAAGAATAGGAAGAGAAAGAGTGAAATAGAGAAATAGAAAGAGATAGGGAGAGTGGATGGTATGAGCTAGAAAATAATACTTGTTTGTTTTTATTTTAATTTCAACTTGATTTATTAGCCTAGACGTTTCAACAACGATATCATATCATGTGTTAAGTTCTGCGGATATGTCAGTAGGCTGTGTTACTATTGATGTACATTTTTTTCTATTTTTGATGTGTAATGGCTTCTGATAATTTTATTTGAAGGGGCTAGTTTCATAAGGGCGTAAGGCACATCTTGAATTCTGAGTTTTTGACATTTATGCCTTCTCCTCATATATCTTAAATACTCAGTGAACAATTTATACTTGTGCCTTAAACCTCTGCTCAGTCATAAGAAAAGACCTGTACTTGTAAGTGGTAACATTGCTTAGAAACATTAAGATTTCTCACAACTTTGCTGTTGTGCCTTACGCCCTTATGGAACTAGCCCCTTCATTTAATTTACAGTTTAGAGATTATGATGTAGGATTAGATAGTGGCGATCAGATATGGTAAGTCCCAAAGTCAATGGACTCGGAACCTCCAGAATGATTCTTCTGTGCTTCCACAATTACCCACGAATATATGAAATCTTATTTTCAAAATTGTAATATCATTTTATATGAGAAAATGATCCTTTCCTTAGACTGACTTTGATAGGCTGTATATTTTTGGTAATCCTTTTTGATAGAGCAGCTATAATATATGATTATTAAGTGCCAGAATGGTACTTTCTGAGATAGTGTGGTGGACGGGAAAATGACTGTCCGTCTGTCTGTCTGTCCGTGTGTCTATACGCGCGATAACTCAAATACGCTTTATCGGATTATTATGAAACTTGGTATACTTATTTATAACGTCCATGGAAAGAAGCCTATTGATATTGGACCAAATCGTTGACCGGTACCGGAGTAATGCTCAATTTAGTGCCTATTTTATGGTAATATAATCATTAGACAGAATTAATCAAATGCAAATCAGATCTCGTGACAACATATTGTTTTACAGTGTTCTTATGCGGCTTTGGAAGTTGCAATACAGTTAGCTTTAACAAATAACACTACCCACACATTCCTTCACATATTATGCTTATCAAACTTTAGACCTTGTTATTACGTAAGCCCTGCTTAATGAATCGATCTGGAGCTTAACTCGGAAATCGATTACAAAAATAACTTATTTTCTGCGTATCATAATAATTGGAATGATCAACGATAAAACTTAGGCTATCTTCTAATAATGAAGGCCTGGAACACTTACTTAATATATAGGGCCCTGATTAATTGGTGAAATAAAATGGCTGATTTCGATGTTAACTTCCTTCTATTTCGGTGGGTATTTCGTGAAATAAATTACTTATACTACATTGGGAACATTGCGCAATGATAAACTTTGTCTCTTTATTTACATGAACTAACACCCCCCCCCCCTCATTTCTATATTCTTCTGATCTTGTATGGATTGAAGTAACTTTCGATTTAGACATGACTAGAGTAATGTTCAAATATAATTACGAAAAATATTATCGTAATTTCTATTAAACACCATCAGATAGCCATTTGCAAACAGAAGTGCCAACCATACCACTGTGGATAAAAGACGAAATCTGTTGAATACAAGTAACAAACATCCTACACTCTTCTGCTGTAATCGATCATAGGCATCGCTAACTTGGCAAAGACATCGCAGGAAAGGAGTGTACTCAACAGTACAAACCAGATCACAGACAATCTTTGCGTAAATTCGGCAATCTTTGTAATCAATCGCAAATATCGATATATCGGTCAATCTTCGACAGCCAGAGAAACAGCATAAAAAAGCATGCTGCTAAGAAATAAAAAATGCAGTACACCAAAGCACGACATTGTGATTTTAAGGCACTTTTTCGGGCTCATTTCTCATTTTACGGACAGAAGGGGCATATTTCGCGCTTATAGACACATTTCGCGGAATCGAGTAAATTTCGCGATATTTCGTGGATTCAATTTGATCGATATTGGTATTTTAAGCATATTAAAGCTAAATATAGCTAAGGGAGGTTGTTTTATAAAATTTCGCGCTTATCGTTATTACCAAAAAATACGGCTTCTATTAATATACTTTACGCCGGTCAGTTCAGAAGAATTGTTCAAAACTCTTAATGTTTACGAATTCATTAATTGAAGTTAAAAGAGAAGGATAATAAGTATTTCCTCTTTCGGACAGTTCTAGTTGAATTTTGTATCTTTCTCCTATCAAAACTAAACGAAATGTAGATCCATACAGAATCAAAGGGCTTCGCAAATACAATGAAATATGGTCTTGGCGTTAATTTCCGTACTGGTATTAGATTACTTTCCTGTGTAAAATTAGGAACTCTGTCACCTTTTTGTTTTACCTTATTTTATTTCGTATTACTTTACATTGCGTTTTGTGTTTAACACTCTCTTCAGTGGCAAAGCCACCCAGCCAAACATGATTTAATTTAGCTTCATTTTCAACTTTCAAGAAATCGGCTATCCTCCTGTGTGACGAAGAAAACTGAGAAATAAAATTAAACAAAACATAAATAAATAAATAATATCAGTTAAACTGATGGAACAAAGTGCCAGAATGGTTTTGTTTAATTCATTATACTTGCAACTATGATATGAAGAAAATTATAATTTTTTAGTGTTATATGTCAAAGCTAACTGTATTGCAACTTCCAAAGCCATATATGAACACTGTAAAACAATATGTTGTCATGAGAATTGATTTGCATTTGATAAATTCTTTATAATATATTACCATAAAATAATTGGGCATTATTCCGGTACCAGTCAACCGATTTGATCCAATATCAATATGATTCTTCCCATGGACGTTATAAATGCGTATACCAAGTTTCATGATAATCCGATAAAGCGTATTTGAGTTATCGCGCGTTTAGGCACACGGACAGACGGACAGACATTTTCCCGTCCCACACACAATCTCATAAAGTACCATTCTGGCACTTAAGAAAAATAATTACGGGCACACCTTTCAATATAAAAGTTTCCAAATAGCCTAATTGTGAAAATGAATGTTAACAGGACCTACCTCATTTTCATGTGTATACATTGAAAACTCGTGGGAAAAAATCTCAGTAACGTATCCCCTTAAGTTCAATTAAATTGCCATCATAACTATCATCACTCATGGTATTATTGCAGATAGTTTAAACGTAGATGAACTTTATGACGAATGTTCTGATAGGAGTAAATGGGTATTTCGTCTAGTTTTGTAGACACGATCACTGGAAAGGTATTTTATACGATGTTTGTGAAAATATTTTAATATAGAAAATTTGTAAATTTGGTCCTAGCAGAAAACATTAAATTTCGACAATATTCGGCTAGTTGGGTAATCAATGTGTTTTTAGACATATTTTTATTATTATTTTTTGTAAAAGGCAGAGGGGCTTAAGGTTAGTTTTCCCAAATCCTCTCCAGGCGAGAATGCTATAGCCTATTGGACTGGAAAAGAGCTAGATAAACGGAACGTAAAACAGTAATGGGCATACAGTGACTTAAAATGACAAATTTATGAATTGTTCTGCGTAGATGTAGTTAACAAGGTGAGACCATTTAAGGTGTTGATAAATAAAAATACCCAAATATTTCACCCAATTTCTTTCAGTGGTGAGGAATCTACAATTCACATCAAAATTACAATTATGTATTATTAAATTTAAATAGTAGTTGCAGTTACTTTTGAAATTTGTATTTTTTTGTTTTATTTTACTTGTATAAATATATATTTGTATTTGTATAAAAATAAATAATTCTAAATTACTTTTTTTAGACTGTATCCAATTCTTATCAAACAAACTAATTACTTTAATATCTACTCTTATACAATTCAACGGCCCTAAATAGCGTGATCACCCGCTCGCCCGCTTCGTGAAACATCGGGTATACTCGGCGATGTTCGTCTCCCGCAGTGTAAACTTTCACGAAGAGTACAAAATTAGGAAAACCGTTTCTTTATTATATAAAGCCTAAGTGAACTGAACACAATGAACAAATATTCTAATTTTATTTTTACTTACAATTTTCATAACTCTGAACCACAAACATTTTTAATAAACTACCAGTGTAAATTTCTTAAAAATCCTGGAGTCAATTAATAATATCGGGCACCAGCTGTAAAATATTGATGGTTTAACCCTTTAAATATTGCTGATAATAAAAATTTAAACAAACCATTCCTTCCCTTGAAACATTATATAATTTCTGAAAATTACACTGAATTGATCAAATAAAATTCACATCATATTCATCTGTCAACAAACAGTTGAGAAACAATACGTATTATGTGTTCACAGTTAGCTTTGTAACTGCATAATCGAATCTGAGGTCGTTTTCCCAGGCGGCGGTTTCTAATCGTGGACTGTACTCTGAAGCTGGAATTTTAGTTGTTTAATTAATTATTAGTGGCTTTGTTTATGAATGATTCGCGTGCATGTGTTAATAAATATAATGCTTTAATAGTTATTATACTTTTAATTTTTAAATTAATTATCGTGGGCGAAGCCACGGCCACCTGCTAGTGTTAGACATTTTAGCGTAATTATTATGTAAACTTTACCTGAATTTGGTTGCTTTCATATGCAAGTTGGCCTTGATTCGAGTTCCGTGAGCTGTTAAGTGCAGTGCACTGGAACTGCATTACAGGAGTAGTTAAGATGCAATGCCTTGTTTACACCACCTCTTATCTCCAGTTCTCAGACTCACCGGCACTTAAGATTGCAACATTGCTGGTGGGGGAGGGGGGGAGAGGTTTGCATTGTAACAGTATCCCAACTTGCATCTACATTAAGTAAGACAATATTGCATCCAACAATAACGTCTTGTCTCGTAAGGAAATTGGAGATCGTTTCCATATTTACTGCAGTTAATTAATTTACAAGTACCTTAAACTTGCATTGACCTGATCACGTATTTGTCAGCGTTTATGGTACTAGCCATAAATTCAAAATCTTATTAGGTCTGTTACTAAATGTTGAATGCCTTAACATTCTAAGCATAATATGTATTATCACTAGACTTCGGATTTTAGGTAAAAACCTATTTTAATCCTTAAGTGATATATGGACGAAAACTTGTATATGCATGTTTCATAAGTTACTATGCCTAAAACTGATACTTTTATAGGACCTAAAACAGCCTATTTTTACGTCAGAGCCTAATATTGCCTTTTTGCTTGTTTTTCCTCTAAAGTTCAAAATAAGTTATTTTTTGTTATAAATTCTAGCATTTATTTTCAGTTCGTACAAAATTTTTAGCTCGGAATGTGCCAGTACATGACATATTTGTGACGTGGTTAAATAGTAAGGAATGTTTCGTCTTCAGAAGAAAAATTCCTTGGAATTCCCAACAAAATATAGTGTTTTTCTCCCGACTCCCACATCCAGTGACAAAAAAAAATCGTAGTTCTCTGAATTAGTAGGTTGTCAACCTACTCATGTATGTTAGAGGCTGAGTCGACCCCAGGGCCATAGTGCCACCAGAAAGATTAGGCCAATTGGAAAACTCCAACGACCTCATCGGGAATCGAACCCGCGACCTTCCGGTTTGTAGTGCATTGCCTCAACCACTACGCTACGTCGTACCCCTATTTATTTATTTTTTTTTTTTTATATATATAAACTTATTAGAAATAATATTGATACCATTTGTCGGTATGTACGCCTAAAAGTTGTAAGTTTCGGTTACAGAATACGGCGCATGCTCGTCTTTCATCGCCTACATACAACATAGCATATAACTAAACCATTGAAATTGACTGTATTTTGTTATAAGATGGAATGGAGAGTCAATTCTGGATATACTTGATTTCCTGAAAAATTAAATAAGAATATCGTTGAGTAAAATAAAATCGATTGGAGTTAATGTTGAATTATATAGTCATGTATTATAGACGCGATTTTCAGTACTTAAGTCAAGTGGCTACAGTTCTTAAATACGTGGCCTGCGAAACGATAGAGGAATACTGGTTCTACATTCCAATCTTAAACGATCATTAATTATTTTAATTATAGGCTAAGTTTCTTGTTATATTTCCAGCATACCTATGATACAAGATGCTTATGGCATGTACAGTCGGTCAAATAAAAAAACGCCGGGACTCGTATGCAGTTAAAATTAAAGTTTTAACGCATTAGTTCACAAGTTTCCTATAAAAGACATAAAATAGAAGTCATTCTCGGAACATATGAGGCCAAGCGAAAGGAGGGAAAAAATGAACGAGGGAAAAAATGAACAACGCGGAAAGCGCAACACACGATATTCAACTTAATGTATTGTCATAATTCATTTTGCTTTGTGTCATCGCGCCACATGCAAATGCTAGCTTGAGAGAAAGTGTAGTTAGGGCTGTAATTGACCTGCATTTTTCGGCCTCTGAAGCAGCGAGAAGGTTCCATATTTCTTAAAGAGCAGCTCAGATGTTGGTACTTCACTATAATGCGACCGAAAGTTTTCATAGGAAACGTGGATCTGGCCGGCCGCGTATTTCGATGCTAGATTGGTTGCAGAAGTTGAGCGTAAGTTATTGATTTTGCACTACAAGTACCGGTATTATAAAATAAAATCTTTAAAAAATGCTCCGTGAATAAACATATTCCTCGCGAATTTATTCATTATTATTATAAGAATTTTCATGCAAGAATATGGCGGATTTGAGGCATATAGCCACAACCTTCTATACACGTTTGTTTTGGAACAAAACTGACTAAATAATCAAGAAAATACATGGATAGACAAGAGGCAGGTGTGAACCTAACCTTAAGTCTTCCTGTACATGCGCATATGCTCGTTCGTGATACTTTATGAAATAACGCCCGATGTTTTTTATTTGATCGACAGTACATAATTGTATTGTACATATACCGTGATACGATAGTTCCTTTATCTGGTGAAAAGTAAAGGTCATAAAGGTCGTCGTTAAGCAGATAGCTTAGATATATGTAATATTATATTCTATGCTTTGAAAGAAAATCTAAAAATGAGATGCTATTCTTCACGTGAAATTATCTAGCCCAGTATTTCCCAAATTATGTACCGCGGGACATTAGTGTGCCATGAGGCATATGTAAGCGTTCGTGATGTTCTCAGTAATCTTGTTGACATTACAACTGAAATTCCCTCTAGCAGCTAATGTATAATTTTTATCGTTAACTGCAAGAATAACTGATTTATTGTGAACTGGGAGTTACAAAATGCAGGACAGGGTTGTTGCATCAAAGATGTAGGCCTACAGTTAAACGCAATATTGATTAAACCATAATCATTGGTACCAAGTATATGAGGAGAAATTACGAGGCAGTAAAAGTTGTACCATGGCGATCAGGCACGCCATATTTCCAAGCAACTTGTATGGCCCATAAACTGCTTCTACAGCAGTAATTGTCACCAGTAAAAATGCAGCAATTTCTACCCTACGCTCATCTGTATGACGTTGTACCATATGTAATAAAGCCTGGGGGCATGCTGTTACAGATAAATAAAACATTTATGAGTACTCATAAACAGTTACGAATTTAACAGCGTTGAGATGCAACTGTTATCTACTAATTACACACAACATGACGAAAAGTACCTAGAGATGGGATTTCAAGCCTACATATAGGCCTATACTTTTTTTTCGAATTGGACCACATTCTGCAGAAAGGAACCAACCTACATGAATTTTAAGCTAAAAAACAGGCATTTAAAATGAAATAAAAAGCCACCTGGATCTTTTCAGTATGTTTTTGTTTGCTCCATAGATGGCATACAAAATGTGGATGAAGAGGGTTGTTTCGTTTGCACAACGTAAATATATAGTTCGGTAGCAAAGATTTAGCATCTACTCCGTTTTTTTTTAATTTGAGGGTTGGTTCCTTTCTGCAGAATGTGGTCCAATTGTTTTAACCAATTTCTTATATTAGCAGTAGGATTGGATATAGTAGTTTTTCATTACATACCCAGATGGCTTCAAAGGAATAAACAATTAAGTCAGTGTTTCTTTATGTTAATTGATCTGACTATGTCTGTCTCGGTTTCCGCTTTCCAAAACAAAAGCAACGTTGCAAACTTCTTTCATTGTTTTCACTGACCTCACATCTTCACTAGGTTTTATCAATTCACACGTGTTATTGTTTACTGTAACTAGATCTTGCAAACCCGCTTTCGGCTCCACGCGGAGTAGACGGGTAGCTGTTTAAAAATTCTTAGATTTTGATTGGCTGAGATAACTATCTGATAGGTGCGTAACAATAAAAGCATGGGTTGAGCCGGTGGAAAATTTCTCCTCCTAACGAAATAAGCCGTCTGGGTATGCAATGCTTAACTGTTTTATACATAAACTTTAGTTCATTTTCCTAATTTCATGTACAGGTTATGTTCAAATTTCACTTGTCACCATTACATTTTAAAAAGTACGTATTTTAATATTCAAGTTTTAATATGATAGCCTAGAGAAATAGAAATAGCAAAAAGAGTTCGTTTATCGTCTAAAGCAGCGCTTCCTTAACTTTTTTTTTTGTCCTGGGACCCACCTTCACCTATAAATATTTTTCGGGACTCACTACTGCATAACGATAATCAATATAGGCTATATAAAATATAGCACATGTTTTTCATATGCCTTTAAATAAGTTTAATTATTTTTCCCGGTCTTTTCAGGAACCACCGAAATTGCCCCACTGACCCATAGTTTGGGAACCACTGGTCTAAAGTTTTAAAATACATGTTATATACCGTTGAGCTCGATAAAAAAAATAAACATGGACTTGCTATCAGCAATTCAACAATAATTTAATTTAATATTTGCGTAAGCCTTTCGGCGCATTGCCTTCATCTTCAGGGCATCTTCTATTGATGGTTTGGATGCTTCAATATTTAAAACCAAAATTGCATTGCCTTGCAATATTAAGGAATCCAAACCAGCAAAAGAAGATGCCTTTAAGATGGTGGAAATACGCCGAAAAGCCTAGGCAAATATTAAAATTTTAGACAGTATTTTCCTCCTTATACCCTCTGATAATAAAAATAAACACACAACACACTGTGACACTGATATTTGTGTGTAAAGCATTAAAAGACCATTAAAATATGTGTACAGATTAAAATTAATCACAAGTTACACACAGGTCTGTGCTGTATATACAGGGTGTTAATGAATAACACCGAAATATTTTACCTGTGTATAGAGGGGACATAGACAAGCAACTTTTATTAGGAGATTTTTGCTCTATGGATTCAATTCTTCCTGTTATAACATAAAATATCCCAAGGATATGCACGCCACTTCTTCTAATACTTGAAATGATGGGAAACAAAGGAACAGTGAATATTGTGTAGTGGTCGGGAAAATTGTAAAAAATGACGATCGATATCTTACAACTCTGAGGGAAAAAAAAGACAAACGAAGCATTTTTGTTAGGTTTGGAATTAAGAATAAAAACATAATGCAGTGGCGGGCAATCATATGATTAATCAGTAAATTTTGCAGATTATGAAAACTCTAATTTACGGTATAGCTGTTGATGAATTGTTAAGAATCAGGTTTTTATCGATCGCTAAGAAGGAATTAAGTCAATTTAATGAAAATTTAACCCTATTTCGCTACATTATTGAGTTATGAGCACCAAATTTTAAGGACTTTAATGCCCTGTAGCATACACATTTTACGTCATAGAGCAAAAATGTCCTAATAAAGTTGCTTGTCTATGTCCCCTTTATACACAGGTAAAATATTTCGGTGTTATTCATTAACACCCTGTATAATGAATTTCCCTATTATTGGGAGTCTTTGCACCATACATATGATGATAGTGTCCAAATCTTCAGGATCGTAAAGTGTTCCTCTCTTGATTGTTTTATGAAGTTCTTGCAGGATTAAATTCCCAGTGTGTTGCGGTGTTGTTTTGATATTGATATTTGTTTGTTTTATTATTTTCTGGGTTTTGGACCCCCTGAAACCCCCTCCTTGTCACCATGGCTCCATTCATTGGAGTTTTCACACCCCTGATCCAGCTGAACGTGTGCAGAATCTTCACTACTTACATCCACGTGTATTCCCACTTCCGCTCACATAAAAGAGTAATTAGGTAAAGTGCCTGGATTGCGCATTTCCAAGGTCAGGCTAAAGTCAGTCTATGCGGATTATTCAAGTAATTCGAGCATAAACACTTCAGACGGACGCGTGGTAATGAATTTCCGTAACGAATCCCTGTTTATGTCCAGATTCATTTCCTGGGAGTTAAACTTGTGAGTGGTGCAGCCTAGAGTATAATCCACTCATCACGCGAATCAAGGCGTTTTACTAGAATACAAAAGACAGTTTAAAAAGGGGGGAGTAAAGTTTTCATCGGTTTAAAGCTTATGTTCAGTACCAAAATAATATATTTTTTCAAACGTAAATATACCCTATCTACGCATACAAATTCGTCGAATGAGATGACGGTGAAGTAAAAAAGAGAGGAACTTTTGTCCGAACTTTACTAAGTTCAGGAAAACAAGGTAGGCCTAGAATTAAATGGCAGGCACCCGATTTTAGCTTATGACGTTTAGCAGATAACGTTTGCTTGGTACTTTCAGAATGGTAGTTTCTAAGATTGTCTGGAAGACGGGAAAATGTTTGTCCGTCTGTGGTGTGTCTGTACGCGCGATAACTGAAGTACGCTTTTTCGGATTTTCATGAAACGTGATATACGTATTTATAACGTCCATTGATATTGGACCAAATCGGTTGACCGGTACCGGAGAAAAGCCTAATTTAGTCCCTATTTTATGGTAATATATTAGGCAGAATTTCTCAAATGCAAATCAGTTATCATGACAACATATTGTTTTCAGTGTCCATATACGGCTTTGGAAGTTGCAGTACAGTTAGCTATGACGAATAACACTACCCACATATTCCTTTACATATGCTTATCAAACTAGACCGTTAAACCGTTGAGGTGACCGAGATGGTTAACATCGTGGACCCGCATTCTGGTTCAAATCCTATAGCCAGCCAGTTTAACATGGACGTTTTTTATATGAGTGTACGATTCTCAAGATATAAATCTGTATAGTTCTGCTGATGCTGGACGATTTTAATCTCATTAAAAAAACTATATCTTTGTTCTTCCGTATGCCCTGCTTAATGAATCAATGTGGAGCTTAACTCGGAAGTCGATAAAAAGCTTATTTTCTGCATATCATAATAGCAATTATCACTCAGTAAACTAAATCATTCCGTACAACGAGAGAGCTTCGACTATTAGAAGGAGTAAGATTCATGTTATAATTTTAGCGCAAAATTGAGGCTTCTATCAAGCTAGTTGTTGCGAATATAGAATGAAGAATTCAGTGGTGATAATTACACTTCGGACTTTTAGGTCGCTAAAAATGCTGTTTTAGATACCTAAAATAGGCTCTAAAAATTGGAAAATAGGTTCTAAAAATCGTAAAATAATCTCTCATAAAATCGTTAAGTTGCCAATTTTCTGATATATCTCAATTGCAATGCAGAATATTATATTTATTAAAGTCACCATTAATTAATATTCATGATAAAACACAGGTATAGGCCTATGGTACCCAGAATTATGTAGACCTATTACTAGGCCTGTATTAACCTACTACCATAAAACAGTGAAAACCTAATCCCTGCGCCCAGTAGCTACGCACGCTAGCATATTCAACCCCTCGTTGGAGTTGACAACCTTACCACCTTCAAGTGCCGAATGTCCAAAATCTGGGAGCCTCGACCTCCTGCAACCCTAAGGGCCTCCATGGCTTGTATAGAGATCACTTTACTTCACTTTATATAAAATAAGTACTACTACAAAACTGTTTTCAAGTAGTTTCACAAAAGGCACGTAAGGTCCTCCGTTAGTGAATATTAATTCAAAATAATAGGCTACAAATTGGGAACTTTCATTTCTTAGGGCTGTAGACTTGCTTCAAATACATATTTTTACATGCGACACACGAAACTACACTGACAGGAGAAAAAAACCGATCACTGTAAAATTTGTTGTCATTTTAAGATTAAACATAAATTGGTTGGATGTTTATACATTGTTGTTGGTGAGGATGAATTATTATTTTTATTTCACCATTAGCTACAAATACAGCATATCCGCTTTCTTAATATCTTCACTTTATCACCAAACAAAACAAAAAACATCGCGACAGGCTGTTTCCAATCCGATTATTTTCACTAGCTTGTCATGCACATTGCAAGATGTTTCACTGTTGTATTGCATCATTTCCTTCCAAACTGAAAGGAAACTGTCTCCCTTTGCATCGAAGTGATTCTGTAGGTAATTTTAGGTGAAATTATGCCTCTCAGTCCCGAAGACGTTGCCAAAGCTGTTGCTCTAATTGATTATGAACGCAGCCTCCGTTATGCCGCTGCAACCTTAGATTCATCGTACACCATGGTGCAAGAGCCTGTGAGAAGATTTCGAGAAACAGGCAGTCATGCCAGAAGACAATGGTCTGGCAGAAAAAGTATAAAATTACAGTAATTTTATTTCAAGCACTGATTCATAATTCTGATTTAAACTTCATTTCTTAAAATTTCTTTAAGTGATCGTTTTTTTTTTTTGCCTGTCAGTGTATTTTACATAGTGCCAGAACATGCTAGATACACAGAATAAAGTCAAACACAATCCTACAACTCTAATAGCAATATCATGACGCAAGAAGTTCTACAATAAAACTTCGAAAATCGAAGACAAGAAGTGGTCGGGTTAAGTATCGTATTATGGTCTCAAGAGGGCCGTGAAGGTTAAGCTCCATGACAACGACACAACCAACATTACACCAAGATATGATAACGCGTTATTCTCACGAGATGTGTGATTGATGCTCAACTTTCTTCAAGATCCTTTCGTATATAACTACTCCACGGCACTCCACGATATCCATAAATATCAAAATCCGTTAAATAAAAAATAATAGATCCAATTTTATAGCAAGGTAAGTTCACAGCGATATTCTAACAAGACGGATGACTGATGCTCAACATAGGCTATTGTCAGTTCAGTATCCGTTCATATATAGCTACTCCACGGCACTTCACGATATTCGAAAACACCAAAATCAGTGTAGTAGCAGAACCGTAATTACTGTAAGAACATCGATTGTGGGATGCAATAGTGGCACAACTCAATTTTATTTTTGCGATGAAAGAGTGTCAAGTGTCCCAGTAATAAATCGCAGCAATCATTTAACAAAATTATTGAGTTTAAGGTCCATTAATAATTTAAGGTAAACTCAACTGCAACGCAAACATAAAACTTTGTAACCATACTATATAGGCCTAATGAAATATTTAAATGCAAATGCAAACAATAGCCCCTAAATGCGCGAGAAATGTAACATTCTAAAAGGCTGCAACATACACGACTTTCTGTATTTTCTCAAATCTTCTATCCTGATCTCTTGTGAATAGTCTTTAACATTTTCCCCAGGAGTTTTTTCAATCATGTCGTGTAATATGGGTCTTTTTTTTATATTACTTCCTCTGCCCGTACCATAGGTACTATAGGTAGAGGAAGTATTGTTTTCGACCCCCAAATTCGAAGTTGAGTTTTTAACGTATATACACGTTTCAAGGCCCCCTGAATCCAAAAACACTATTTTTGGAAACATGTCTGTGTGTGTGGAAGTTTGTGAACAGGCTAGCTCCGAAACGGATAATCATATGAAAACAAAATTTCGTATTTGGGTCAGGTACCTTCTGAAGATGTGATTCGAAGAATGGCGACAAATTTCCCTTATTTTTAAGGGGACTTTACATGAAGAAATTTTCGTTTTTCACGATTTTCTTTAAATTTTGCGCATGAATTGCTTGTACCAAGAGCTAAAACTTTTATTTGAAACATTTTTTCGAACAAATTCTCTGAAGGGTAGTTATAAGCAACCCACTGTGAATACGTGCTTTTTGCAATACGGCGTCTTGTAAATCGTACGAAAACAAAATTTTTTGTTTGGGTTAGGTACCTTCTGAGGCTGTGAAGATTGGCTACAACCTTTTCTTATATTTAAGGGGATTTTAAATGAAGAATATTTAGTTTTTTGCTATTTTCTCATAAACGGCTCTAAAAATCTCCTTTAAATTTTGTACATGGATTGCTTTTACCATTTCAAAAACATTCTCTGAAGGGTGGTTGTAACCTACCAACTTGCCTGGTGAACAACATAATACGCGGACATTTAAGGCATTTTATTCTATATAAGCACGTGAAGAGAGAAAAATGTACTGTTGGCCCTGCTTACAGTAAAGAAATGTCTGAGGGGAATATTTGATAAATTTCGGAAATTATTCTTAACAGCAGAAAATTCAATAAAGTTTGCAGTCACTTGTTTTTTTTCCCCCCATAGCCTGCGTTTTTAGTCGCAACATTCAAAGAAGGGGCTATAAGATATTTATAGCATAATTAGCGTAAATGCTGCAAACTTTTATTTGGGCAGAGGAAGTTATGTGACATTCACATAAGATTTTTTTTTTTATTTGTGAGGTGTTTAAGATGTTTATAGTCCTGCAAACCGTAGAAGGATTACATTTTAATTCATTAATGTATGAGACTCAATTTCTCATACAATATAAAATCTCAAGTCGAACTGCAAAGAAAACAGTCAACACAATAATATTCTGGAAATTGATGTGAACTTCAAATCTTTCCTACGATTTTTTCATCAGCTTATTAAAACTTTAGGCAGACTACTGTACCTCACGGGGTACGCCGTAGCGTAGTAGTTGAGGCGCTGCGCTACATACCGGAAGGTCGCGGGTTCGATCCCCGTTGGCGTTTTTCAATTGGCCTAATCCTTCTGGTGACAACATGACCCTGGGGTAGACTCAGCCTCCAACAAAAATGAGTACCAGGAGCGTAAAGGCGGCCGGTGCGCGTAAGGCTGAAAACTTACCACCTTCACGTGCCGAATGTCTAAAATCTGGGAGCCTCACCCTCCTGGAACCCTCTGGGTCTCTATAGCCTGTATAGGGGACACTTTACTTTTCTCGCAAAGAAGTAGGGAGGCATGTCTAAATCTATTACTGGATGAGCACAATTGGCATGGGTTGTGTAAATTTATGCAGAAAGTTAGATGTATGAGAGAAAGCCTAGATTTAGAGAATTAAGGAAATCTAAGTGTTATTTTTTTTATTATTATCTTTTTTTTTGTCTTAATAATGTTTATGTGTCTATGAAATTTTTACTTGCTTGGGGTGGGGGGTTACGTCTGGGGTTACTCGTAGTTATGTAAATAATAGAATATAGTTTTTAAATTGGGTTTTTATGGGGTAATAATTTAAGTGTATGCAGTGAGCACGTATGGTCGACACCGACCCGTGCGCCGGTTAATGTAAATAATGGGTTTATATGTGAGAATTTTTTGTGAGAAATAAATACACTACTACTACTACTACGTTTACTGTGCCTCACAGGATACACTATGAATTTAATGGTTACCATTTCTATTTTTATCATAGTCTATTTAATAACCATATAGGGTACAAGTATTGTGAATAAAAAGGGTATTTTCCATGTGATTGAAATCAAAGCTGGTTATAAAAGATTTTTTAGGACTAGTGCGATAATGTGCTACATTTACTAAGTGGGTCTGGTGTTAGAAATTCTATTTTTTAATTCAAACTGTCTAAGAAGTCGCTTATATTACCTTGGTACATTTACACTCTCTGTGCTGCTGATAGTTTACTCGTAACTGGCGTCAAAATTGACGAATCCAGCTAAGAGTATACACTTCTATAGAGAGTGTTTCATTTTCGCGTCTAGAATCCGTCATTTGTTTACAAATTTGAGTAGGCTACTATTCAATCTAGAGCTCGATGTCATTCATAATCTGTACCTCCAGAACTCTACCGGACATGTATTCGTCCCTGGGATTCAATACCGAGATTTCAATCAGGAATACACATTTTAAGTAGGGCTGTACCGATTAATCGATTAATCGGCTCGATTAATCGATTAAACACTTAATCGTCGATCAATTACATTTTCCGATTAATCGGTTTAGTCGAATTCCGAAAAACTCACTTCTCCGGCCTTGGCACAACATGTGTCATTCAGCCTATTGTGTCCGAACAATTCCCGGGATTCAGAAACCTGAAGGATAGTTTAGTTTTGCAAGTCTTGGCTGAAAAAGTAACCGGAAATGTAAGTTTTGTATATTTTTTTTACTAGTTAACTAGTAATGGTATTCATTAATTCAGGATTTCTTCTGATTATCTGTAGTGTAGTAGTTATTAAACATGTAAAACAATATTAAATGTACACTTTGGTTTCGTTTAAAATACCAACCTGTTTGTCGATTAATCGGTCGATTAATCGATTAAAGTCAAGCGTTAACTCGATTAGAAATTTTAATCGATTTTCAGCCCTAATTTTAAGTAATACTCTGTATAATTTGACCCATATTCTACGACCAGATTGAAAAAAAAAGAAGGAACTGGGAAAATGTTAAAAGCTATTCACAAGGGATCAGGCTAGAAGATGTGAGTAAATACAGAAAGTCGTGTATGTGAGTTGAAGTTAGTATCTGTTTGAAAAAAGGACCCTCTCCAGGGAGAATCCCCTCTCCTCTTTGTTAAGCAGCCTGTGATCTCAGCCACTGTGCTCGTTGATAGATTGCCCTTCTCTGCAGCCTTTGAGCTCGCTCCCACGTCATATCTTACCGCCTCTGTGTATAGTTTCGATATACTTTTTTATACTACGTATTATTTACAATAGAGGGCAAACGTGATATGGAGCTACCGAGTGTATTCAAAGAGTATATCCGTTCTTAATGGAAGTAACAACAGACAAAATAATGAACAGAGCCTAGGATTTCTATGTAAATACATATTTGTTTTCACATTAGTTAAAATTTTTATACGTATTTAAGAATTAGAACACTTGGAATGGTTTAAAACACATTTGATCTTCCATATTCGTCCATATTTCAAACCATAATACATATTGTTAGTAAATTTTAGTCCAGTGAGGGTCATATTAATAATGGTGGGTTTCTTTACCACCTTATACCCTCAACAAGATTTGACTGATTGCCCTAATGGTCTACCTCACAGACAGACAAGTTATGTCATATGCAATACTTTGAGGCATACTAAGTAGTGATTTTTGTGACCGAGCACTGTGAATCGAACTCCGGCTTAGCTCAGTTGGTAGAGCATTGGCGCGAATAGCCAAAGGTCCTGGGTTCATGTCCCAGTGTCGGAAGAGTTTTTCTCCTATAATATTCTCATGTATTGTGCTACAGAGACAATAATCTGTGATTCATGAATGCCTATATATCTATCTTGAATGTTAACTGTACAATAACAGAGTGAGTGGGAGCCCGGTCACAAAAATCACTACTTAGTGTGCCTCACAGTAGGCTACTACATGTGACATAACTTGTCAGTCTGTGAGGTAGACCATTAGGGCAATCAGTCATAGGAAAGAGGTTCCATCTGGCGCTGTGAATTGAACTCCGGCTTAGCTCAGTTGGTAGAGCATTGGCGCGAATAGTCAAAGGTCCTGGGTTCAAGTCCCATTGTCTAAGTCATTCTTGTCAGATAAATTTATTTCAGTAGCATCTGTATTCCAAAGCTAGATTCTTGAATTTCTATAAAATGTTGAAAACCAGATTTAGAAATAGATCTGGATTTAGCGCCTGAAAATGTCTTAAGACTGAAGCATTAGCTTTTTAGCCCACAGAGGCTATGAATCACCACAGCTGTTAGAAAGAACAAGTAGCATGGGGACTGCACTAAATCACAGGTAACATATGGACCCAATTTCTGCCTTTTCCTTCATTTTGCAGCGCTGGCAACAGCTGAACAAGGGAAACGCTGAATATAATGGTAAAATTGTCTTGTTCTGAGATTTTACAAATTGACTCGTCTATAGACGAATAAGACCTCAATCGGATAATAACTTTATTGTTCGATCATACTATAATACACTTATTATTAGGGCCCGGATTCTTGGGGTTTTATGAACCCTGTTTTAGATTTTTAAGCATAGTAAAATAGTTTTATTTTAGTTTTTTCACCATTTTCAGACGATTTTTTTAAGTTTCACTATAGTAAGTAAAATAAAATCAGGTAAACTGATATAACAAAGTGCCAGTATGCTTTTTTAATCAGTAATAATTGCAGTTATAATATACAGAATTTTTTTTTTTTTTTTTTTTTTTTTTTTTTTTTTTTTTTTTTTTTTTTTTTTTTAAATAGATCTCCGAGTTAAACTCCAGATCGATTCATTAAGCAGGGCTTACGGAAGAACAAAGGTCTAAAGTTTGATTCTTACCCTTAATTCATATTGGTATACACTGATATACTAATTCTTAAAATATGTAAACATTTTACAAAATGCATTGACAATGAAATAGTACAGTTAGCCAATAAGAAGAGGATAGTTTCACCTAGCGGTATGCAGTTTTGTTCTGAGTATAGGCTTATGCAATTTTAACGCAACGCAATAACTTTAAAGCTAGTTTCTGTTCGTGAAATAACATTTATAGGCTTATGTTATTCTTTAGGAATGATGTAGGTCAATGAAAGACAATGAATTCCCAGTTTTTTTTTAAAGAAAAATGTAATACTTATTTAAGCACATTGACAAAATAGGACACAAGAATGGAATAGGCTCAATTGAACACAATTGATTATAATAAAAAAAAATCTTGCTTCAGGGTGGACTCGAACGTGATATCTCTTGATTACTAGACAAGCATCTTACCCCAAGACCAAACTACACTGCGACTTTTCAGTGTCCAATACCATAGAATACTATCTCGGTGTAGCTCACAGAAAAGAAAAATCATCGTATTTCGAAATTAGGCTATATTTCGAGCCTTCTAGTTATCTTATGTTACAATATAGAATAATTTCATTCATTGGTAACATAATATTCGCGATATTCGATGCGATGCGAATTTGGCCCTCACTAAAGCAGAGTAGGCCTACCAACTTAAGCAAATTCTCAGAAGTTAATGTTTTTATTTATTAAGAGGTCAGGGATTATAAATCTGACATAGGCTGAAGTAAAATTCAATGCTTTAATCTAATTGTAATCAATTTTAGCAAAATAATTAGTCATTATACAACAGCATTTCGTCTATAATCGTACATATGGGAACATTTGTTTTTCATGTAGGTGTCAACTGTCCATGGCAACTGAAGGAAGCTTTATAAGCTGTCATTAATTGATGACGCTATAAGAAAGAACCGAGAATTTGATTTTGCATTTGAAGAAGGTGCCTTCTTTTTACCCTACTTTACTAAAGAAGGTTTCGACAGGAATTGAAGGGTTGTACCAGAATTACCCTTTATTTACCTTAGTTACGGGACTCGCCCGCTGATTGGTTGGCCGCGAGCCAATCAAAATGCTTCGAAATGAACCAAAATATTATAATTAATTTGACTGATAATTACTCTTTATTTCGGTACTGGACAACCGATTAGGTCCAAATTCAATAGGCTTATTGCCATGATTGTTATAAATAAGTATACGAAGTTTCATGAAAATCCGATAAAGCGTATTTGAGTTACCGCGCCTTTTCTTATATGATACCATAAAAGGGCACTAAATTGGGTATTATTCCGGTACCGGCCAACCGATTTGGTCCAATATCAACAGACATCTTCCCATAGACATTATAAATAGGTATTCCAATTTTCATGAAAATCCAATAAAGCGTATGTGAGTTATGGCGCCTTTAAAATATACACAAAATTGGGTTTTACTCCGGTACCGGTGAACCGATTTGGTCCAATTTCAATAGGGTTCTTCCCATGGACATTATAAACGCGTATACCAAGTTTCATTAAAATTCAATAAAGCGTATTTGAGTTAGAGCGCGTACAGACACACGGACGGACGGACGGACGGACGGACGGACAGACGGACAGACATTTTTCGTCCCCCACACAATCTCATAAAGTACCATACTGGCACTTAATAAAATCTGGTAAACTGATGTAAAAAAGTGCCAGTATGTTTTTGTTTAATCAGTTATGACTGCAATTATGATATGCAGAATATGTTTTTTTTAAAAATTGATTTCCAAGTTAAGCTCCAGATTTATTCATTAAGCAGGGCTTACGGAAGAAGAAAGGTCTACCATCTCAGCCACCTGGGTCATTTTAACGGTCTAGTGTTTTTTGTCATAGCTACCTGTATTTTAATTTCCAAGGCCTTATAAGATCACAGTAAAACAATAGGCTATGTTGTCAAGATAACTGATTTTCATTTTTTTTATAAATTCATTCGAATACATATATTGCCATAAAATAGGCACTAAATTGAGCATTACTCCGAAACAGATCAACCGATTTCATCCATTATGAATAGACGTCTTCCCACGGACATTGTAAATGTGTATACCAAGTTTCATAAAAATCCGGTAAAGCGTATTTGAGTTACCGCGTCTTTAAAATATACACTAAATTGGGTTTTACTCCGGTACCGGTCAACAGATTAGGTTCAAATTCAATAGGTCACTTCTCATGGACGTCATAAATGGGTATAACAAGTTTCATGGAAATCCGTTACAGCGTATTTGAGTGATGGCGCCTTTCTATGAGAAAGGCGCCATAATCTATTAAAATAGGCACTAAATTGGGCATTACTCCAGTACCGGTGAACCGATTTGGTTCAATATCAATAGGGTTCTTCCCATCGACATTATGAATGTTTATACCAAGTTTCATGAAAATCCGAAAAAGCGTACTTGAGTTATGGTGCGTACAGACGCACGGACAGACAGACAGACAGACGGACAGACATTATTTCGTCCCCCACACAATCTCATAAAGTACCATACTGGCACTTAATAAACACATTGAAAAAATATATTAATTCATTTTGTTTTTACTTAAATTTCCATGACTCTAAACCTCGAAACTTCAAGGAATGCTTTTTGCTTAGCTTTAGAACTACCCCTACCGTTTCCAACTCCACCACAAACACAACAAGAACGTTTTTCAATTAATAAATCAACTTTTAGAATACTTCACTTTCGGAATCTTGCTGGAGCAAACGCCAAACACAGTGAATAAACTGCAAATGTAAGCTCCTTAAGAATGCCTTTAATTTGCTTCTAAAGAAACTGGGAATTTTGGTTCACTTAAGATTTCCCTTACCGGGACGATGGGGTAAAACATTACAAAACGCAATGCTATATTTTATCTTACAAAATGACATACTGGAAACAATGAGCAAGATGGAAAATGTAGGCAGATATTCAAAAGTAATTTTTAGAATAACAATAATAATAATTAGATTAATTTTAAATATTATTGTTATTTTATCGAATTTTGGTTGAAAAGCAGTTTTAGCCGTTTTTAGTTTCTAATGTCTTATTTAGCCATTTTTAGGTTTTATAAGATTTTATTTTATTTATTTATTTATTTATTTAACCTGGCGGAGTTAAGGCCATAGGGCCTTCTCTACGAACATTAAATACAAAGAAAAAATTAGAACATATATACTTGAATAATTAAGATACATTAAGATACATTAAATGATAAAAAAGAAATTAATTGTTACAAATATGATTTAGTTATATAAAAGCATTAAGTGATAGAAACTGAAATTAACAGAAGACATGAAAAAGATTATTAAGTACTATGTGACTGCCATGACCATGAAATGGATAATTATGTTAAAACATACCAGATAGCTAGTAAGGAACAATAGTACGAGTATATTGCGATACTACACCATTTCAACCTCAATTTCGGAAAAAGTAATTACAATTTCGGAAAAAGTAATTTCAATTTCGGAAAACGTAAGTTCAATTTCGGAAAATGTAATTTCAATTTCGGAAAAAGTAACTTCAATTTCGGAAATACGAAAGGCTATTTTTCTTTAACATTATGGAGCATAAAATGAAAACCACAGTGAAAATCAAAACTGTTTTATTTGGAACATTTAGGTACACCTTCTAGCTACTTCTGTACCTAGTCGCGCTCCGATTGAGACATTTGTTTAAGCGTGGTGCAACTTTCAATACCCTTTTCATAGAAGCTTGCCGCCAGCCTATTGAAGAGGGTACTTGAAAGTTGCACCACGCTTAAACAAATGTCTCAATCGGAGCGCGACTAGGTAGAGAAGTAGCTAGAAGATGTACCTAAATGTTCCAAATAAAACAGTTTTGATTTTCACTGTGGTTTTCATTTTATGCCCCATCGGAGGTTTAAAAAATAACCCTCGTATTTCCGAAATTGAAGTTACTTTTTCCGAAATTGAAATTACATTTTCCGAAATTGAACTTACCTTTTCCGAAATTAAAATTACTTTTTCCGAAATTGTAATTACTTTTTCCGAAATTGAGGTTGAAATGGTGTAGTTCCGTAAGCGGTGCATACGGATCGAGGAATGAGTTTGAAAAAACGAGGCGCTTGCGCCGATTTTTTTCAATTTCCGAGATCGTTATGCGCTTACGTAACGAGTATTGCATGCTATCTTTTGCACGATGATTATTTATATCAATTTAATTATATTAATTGAGATATTAGCTAAAAATATTATGTATATACATTATTGAAGAAAAATGTTATATTTCAGAAAGTGATTCGCATGTGTTGGTTGTTATGGGGACTGAATATTTGTCCTTTTAAAGTCGCCACAAACTAGAGGGCCTTGGTTCCGGTCTTCGATAAAGGTTTGTATTGTGATCTTTTTACTTACGGCACGCGTGCTTTGTCAAATTTTTACAGCACTGAGATTTCTTTTGTTTTCATAGCAACCAGATTGCGTGTAGGAATCTCAAGTTACGTTCCACAGCAACAATATTCGTCAGTAGGCCTACCACTAATTAGTTACATCGTGCAAAAAATAGTTTAAAACCTAAGAATCCGGGCCCTACTTATTATACGTGACGGAACAGTATCTTAAAGGAGAGAATTTCATTACAACAATGATGTCCAACTATCGATTAATATAGCAACCTGTATTTAAAATAAAATTAATTACATTCATATTAATTTTAACAATTATATTAAATTGAGTTCTTTTCATGTGATTTAATGTGCGATGCTTTGAGGTTAAAACGCTCAGAGAAACCCTGGTCTCTGCATGCCTTTGTCATCTGACATCTATTGCAAATGACTAGAACTTACTAACGGCTGATTGCCGAGACAGAGTCGTTTGTTTTATTAATATTATAAGGTGTTCTAAAAACTCAAAACTTAGACATTTAATTATGGTCGAACAAAAACAGTCGTATGCAACCTGCCTGTAATGGTAAATACTAGGAGGTGCCCGTGGCTTCGCCAAGATAATTCTTTTAAAAATTAAAAATTAAGAGTATAATAATTATTAAAGCATTATATTTATTAACACTTGCACGCGAATCATTCATAAACTAAGCCATTAATAATTAATGAAACAGCTAAAATTCCTGCTTTAGAGTAGCCTACATTCCACGACATGAAAGCGCCCCCTGGGAAAACTATATCAGAATCGATTATGCAGTTCCAAAGAACCTGTGAACACATAATAGTACGTATTGTTTCTTAGCTGTTTATTGACATGAATATGATGTGAATTTTATTTTATAAATTCAGTGTAATTTTCAGAAATTATATAATGTTTCAAGGGAAGGAATGGTTTCTTTGGATTATTATTATCAGCGATATTTCAAGAGATAAAACCATCAATATTTTACAGCTGTTGCCCCCGGCTTCGCCCGCCATTATTAATTGACTCCAGGATTTTAAAGAAAATTACACTGGTAGATTATTAAAAATGTTTGTGGTTCAGAGCTATGAAAATTATAAGTAAAAATAAAATTAGAATATTTGTTCATTGTGTTCATTTCATTTAGGCCTTATATAATAAAGAAACGGTTTTCCTTCCTAATTTTGTAGTCGTCATGAAAGTTTAGACTGCGAGAGACGAACATCGCCGAGTATACCCGATGTCTCACGAAGCGGGCGAGCAAGCACGCTATTTAGGGCCGTTGAATTGTATAAGAGTAGATGATGATCGTATGAAAATTACGGAAGTTGCTATGCTCGTTTCGTGTTTTAGTGAATTATAGGCTCATTAAATAATATATTGTCCTCAAATGTTTTTTTAAAATTTGGTGTTTCAAATATTCATACATACAGCTGGGCAATTATGAATATATATATATACATTATATATATATATGGGTTTCCCAATTCACTGTTTTCCTAACTGTTTATGTTCCGTGTACCTGAACCTCGCCCCCGTTCTACCTCGCTCTGTACGAATCACCACGAATATCAGTTATTGTGAAGTCAAGCGAAGTTGTGTTATTCGACAGTGTTACAGTCGAAGATTACAGAAAATGTATGGCACAGTTTGAGAGAATAGGACTTGAGAAAGGATATGGGCAGGAACGATTTTATTGAAACAGCCGAGATAATTGTAGTAACAATATTCTGACGTGGACAATGTTTGACGATAAGTTATGAAATTGCTTGTTGTGATGCTTACAAATGTGTTTTACAGTATTACATAATGAACCAATTATTTTTTGTTTTACAATTTACAGCATATTAATATACAGTAAATAAGATCTATTCTACACGACTGACAATTTATTATAAAATGTAAGTTGTAGTGAGAGTATTATTAATACAATCTATCAGTTTAGTTTTATTTTTAAATTCAAATATAAGACGTGAAAATTAATTGATGAATTGTGACATTTATTGGGTGTTGTCCGAAAAGTAGCGTACGATTACGAAAATAACGCAAAATAGAAGTTTCTTTAACAATTATTTTAAGTTAATTATCAAATAATTAATGTATTAATTAAATAAATATTTTCAAATAATCGTCTACTTGAAAATAATGTTACTGAAGTAATAACATTAATAACATACGAACCAACCATTGAGTACTTCAAGAACAAATATGATTTGAAAAATGTTGAAGTCATTGGACTAATGGTTGGTAGTAGGGGAACAATAACAAAGTTCTTCATTTCCTTCTGTAAACGTTTCTCATTGTCACAAAATCTGTACAATGAAGTGGCGTTATTATCACTTAAGGGATCCATCCAAATCTTAAGAAACCACCTGTACAATAACAACAATTAAGCTGGACAGATTTACTTTTTTTTTTCAAGTTTAATGGTTTTTACTACTGATTATTTGAATTTTCCTGTTATTATGTTTGTGATCTAACTGAAAGCTTGTAATTTTTGTGTAAGTGTATACTTTGTTGAAAGATATTCTTTGTCTGCAAGGCAATCTGCGTTGTGCAGAAAGACTACAAAATAAAATAAATATACAACGCGGCACTTTCTTGTTTAAAAAAAAAACTACTGTGTGGGAGCGAAAGTTTATTGAGACACAGCCATAAGTACTTATAAGGGGAGTGGAAAGAGAGGTAGTTGGTGGAAGGAGCTGTTCTGAGAAGCCCGCCAATTATTTCTTCCTCTACTTTTGTATCTCAGAATACTGAGTTGAAATCAGTAATATCAATTACAACTTCCGTAACGAGTTATCATGTTAGAGAGTAGGAAACCTACCATAATAAGGAAACAACGTCAAATGACGGTACGGTTCGTAATGGTTATAATTAACTGCTGTAAGTTATAACTAGACTTCGGATTTTAGGTAAAAACCTATTTTAATCCTTAAGTGATATATGGACGAAAACTTGTGTATGCATGTTTCATAAGCAGGCTTTAAAACTTAGTGCCCAATCGAATATGTTAACAGCAACCGTACTGTAAAGACTTTGCTCGGCGTATGCCCTAGCTACCATATGCTAGTTCACGCGATAGTAAACAAACCGGCAATACAGATATAGGAAGACCACAAAATAACTTCTCATTATCTAAACTCACATTACAAGCATGAAAAACTATATTTTCTCCTGTTTGTGTATAATAGTCCCTCCCAAATGTTTCAATATATGTTTGCGTTTTAGAACACTTTACTTTCGGCGTGCCGAACACGTATTATAAATTTATAAACACGCACAATGACAAGATACACTGTTGACCAATTTGAGAGGCACCGTACTACGAGAGCATTCACTTCTCAGTACTACTATCAATGACTGTTTTATCAGCCTACGCAATCACCCTCCACCCCCTATACTCAGGTTGTTGGTAACCGGAATCAACTCCCTCTGTGGGTTCGGGCACTAAGTTTTAAAGCCTGTTCATAAGTGACTATGCCTAAAATTGATAGTTTTATAGGAGCTAAATCAGCCTATTTTTACGTTAGAGCCTAATATTGCATTTTTAGCTTGCTTTTCCTCTAAAGTTCAAAATAAGTAATTTTTTATTATGAATTCAAGCATTTATTTTCAGTTCGTACTAAATTTTTAGCTCGGAATGTGCAGTACATGACACATTTGTGACTTGGTTAAATAGTAAGGGATGTTTCCTCTTCAGTAGAAAAATTCCTTCGAATTCCTAAGAAAATTTAATTTTTTCTCCCTTACATCCAGTAACAGCAACAAAAAAAGTAGGCCTAGTTCTCTGAACCAATGAGGGATACAAGGGTTTGAATATGCTAGCTAGCGTAGCTTCTAGGCGCAGGGATTAGGTTTTGACTGTTATGGTACTAATACAGGCCCTAGTAATAGGTCTATGTAATTCTGTGTATCATAGGCCTATATCTGTGTTTTACCTTGATTATTGATTAATGGTGACCAATAATATAATATTCTGCATTACAATTGAGATATTTCAGAAAATTGGCAACTTAACGATTTTATAAGAGACTATTTTCCAAATTTTAGAGCCTATTTTAGGTACCTAAAACAGCATTTTTAGCGACCTAAAAGTCCGAAGTCTAGTTATAACACACCTAAGTCAAAACAGTGAATGTTTTGACTTTGTTTGTTTGTGCGTGTGAGTGTGAAATAATATGGAGTCAGATGTAGTCTATATTTACCCCGGCCCAGTATTGTCAACTTTCCCACGATATTAATAGGGTTTCAAAATCCAGGAAATACAATTACTGTTTGCGATGTGGTTTAGTTGTTGAAAGAGTCGATTTGTTATACGTGATGAAACATAATGTATTAACTTACTGCAAGTGAACTCTGTCAAATGAACTCTGTTCAAAACAAGTTCACCAGATACTGAACCTTTTCCAAAACGAAGGAAACTTTGATTGGTTTGTGATTGTAAGGTATCTTTACAATGGTGCTATAATAGTATGTCACGGAATGAGCCTATAATGGCATTTATTAAGATCGTGTATGTTAATAAATCTCACTTTGCTCGTTTCATAATTATCATACGAGTATCTTAATTACTATTATAGTCATGTTGCATAAGGCTGTTTTTGTTCAAACATAATGAAATGTTTAATTTTTGAGATTTTAGATTCACTCAAACAACTGGAGACTGCTGCCCTTCGCAATAAGCTATTCTCGTAGTTCTTGTCTTCTCCAACAGATGGCAGCTGATGGCGTCCGGGCAACTCGAAGCTTCTTTTTGTACCTTTCCTGCTGAATAAGGAAGGTTATAATATTGTTTTTCTTTATAACCTACGTCTGCTGTAAAAAGGTTGTAGTCAGGGGCATTAGTCCGATACTACTGTCTTGTGGTTTTAAGGAATAAAAAGAAAGCTTCTTTTCTTGGTCGTTTTCTTCAAACCAACTGATTTTTACAACACGAAATGAATTCAATTTTATATATTATTAAAATTGACACGAATATAATTGATTTTATTTTTAGTAGGGTACAGGTTAAGGAGTTAGTGGGTAATGTTTCGCCTTATACCCACAAAATAATAACGATAAACCAAGATTAGCAGTAGCCTCAGATATTTATTGTTAATATAATATGACCAGTTTGGAGTTGTCAATCATACTAAAAAATACACATGCTAAAAATAAATATACACATATTTACATAATCAATTAAAAATACTATTTACATTATCACAGAGTCAGGTATTTACAAATTCATTAAAAATCTACTTACATTTAAAACATACACTTTTTATCTTATTGATATGTGCTGCAATTACTAAAAGTAGTATGTAGTCATAGATGTATGTAATCTGTTAAAAACAAATTATTATAGAATATAAAATTATTTTAGGTTGTAGTATCTATTTTAACTGCTAACCGCAGTAGTCACGTTGGTAAAATACAGTTTGTTTATGTACAATAGAAGTATTATTCTTCTAATAGTATGATTACACTATATTCTTCTGTGTTCATTTATGGAGAGTCCTATATGAGAGTCGTGGATTAGAATTGCGGCTTACTGCTTCCTGGGTTTATCATTTTAGATCATGAAAATTAAGGAAAAAATCTCATCTTAAAAAAATAAATATTGTTCTTAGAATTGTCTTGATTTGGCTGTATCTTATTGGCACCCTTAATTTATGGCAGTTATCCTAACTCGATTTTCTCTCTTTGACCTTATTCTTTTAGGACGTTTAAAGAACACAAAATCCTGGGTTGTTTTCATTAACTTCTTTAATTGTATAATACTTGTGTATATTGTGTATATTGTATATTGTATATCGGCCGGTTTCGCGACCTGTTGGCGTCGTGGGCCCGGCCTGACTTTTTTCGTGAAATCGGCTTGTCGCGAAGGACGCTTGGCAATGTTCCCGGATTTGCTCTGTGCTATATAAACGAGAAAATTTTCACTTTCCGATACATTGTCATGTCGGCGCTATCAACACCGTCTGCCTGGCTAGTTCAATCGACGGATACCACCGAATTGCCCACGGAGGACCTCTACATCCTATTGACGGGCATATTCGTATCCGGAAACGCCAAGTTCGAACGTCGAGACAACGACTCCATTGTTTTACGCCTAACGTACTCCATTAAATTGGAGAATCTTTTGGAGAAGTTTGGGGAGTACCAGGACCTGCTTCGAGTGGTACCCGTCAGCCCGCACCACTCCGAGGACCAGTCACGACGATTTCTGGAGCTGATCTCCAAACGCAGAGTATATCCCACCAATTCTCCGGAGAGGCATCAACCTGGCAGCAGTAACACCCAGCACGGTCCCGGAAGCAGTACGGCCTTCGCAGAGGAGGACGTCAGGGGATTTCGTCTCGGCACCCCAAAAAGGTTCAGATCTTTTAAGTCATTTGATAAATAAATATAGGGCAACGTCTTACACGGCGTTGCTCGATCGTTGTACACCTGTAGAATGGGATTCTGTTTTAAATAAATACCAGAGTAACTCTTTGTTGACTAATAATATCAATATCTCCATATCCAGTTACATTAAGCGTAGACTTCAATTAGAAAGAGAAGACAGGTTTGGTTATTTATTAGATTGTGCTAAAAATGGGACCAGCCACAGCAGAAATGCAATTAGTGAACTGTTTATTAGAAATCATATTGTTCCTACTCGTTTTGTTAGCGACCTTGAGAAAATACTTAATGGTAAGGAAACGAAGATCAATTGCCTCTTCCTCCTCGGACCATCCAATGCAGGAAAGAGTTTTATAGCCCAGTCTATTGCGTCACATTTTGTGACGGGTTATGCCTCATGTGCAAATAGCATGTCCGAATTCACTTACGAAAATTTCCTAAATAAATCCTTGATATTGTTGGAGGAACCATTTGTAACAGAGGCGACGTGCGACGATATGAAAAATATTTTGGCTGGAGCCGCTTTACAAGTAGGCAAAAAATACATGAATAAACAGGACCTGTTCCGCACCCCTGTCATAATGACCGGCAATCACGAGAAACTAGGTAAAGGATATTTGAGTCCTAGAGACGAGGAAGCACTACGTAATAGACTAATTGTGTATGAACTCCGTGAACCCTTCACCCCTTCTGTGTATATTACGCCAGAACAGTTTGCTGATTGGGTTTTGTTTATCTACAGGGACATATAATGTTACGTAGTGGTGGCACCATGTCCCGTAAGAGGGCGCGGACAATGAGCAACCCCATAGAAACACCACCCCCTACATGGCATTCCGAAGAGGATGAAGAGGACGTCGTGGACAGTCCTCGAGCGATACGAGCCGTTGCAGGCAGCAGCGGTGGAACGGGAAATTCAGGACAACATGGAATACCACCAGGGGAGAGCGTGTCACCTGTGCCGCGACCTCTACCGTATAAACATGTGACATTCACATTTATACAGAGATCGTGGGAGGAAATAGACACTTCCCTAAGTACACTGCCCATCACCATTGCGCTGTACCCCGTGCTGGACGATGAGATGTTGAAAGTGATAAAACAAGTGCTCCCGTGTTGTCTGGGATATCGTATACACAAACCTCATGTTAAGCTTAGCAATTTCATCATACTTACAGACGAAATGCAGGTGAGGGCAAACACGCCAACAGAAATGTCTTCCTTTGTACAACAAAGTAAGATCATTCACTACATGCCAAAGAACTTTGTAACTACTGGTTATACGTTATCCAATAAAAATGAGATAGCAGCAATAAAATACGGTGATTTGGTGGGACATAACAGACGAAATCAAATGGTGAAATTGCCTAACACTGACGATTTCGAAACCGTTAGCATATATGGCATAAGCACTAATATTCACGGTAATCTCGTGAATAGAAATAAAATGTATGAGGGGTATGTTTTAAATGCTCTGGAATCCCAACATTATGAACTGCTGCTAACACCGCCGAGGATCTTAAATGGGAGAGTCTATCCTATGCCTACGGCATAGTAGACGAAAAAGGGGATTCTACTAAAGTAGAAAGTACCTGGTCTATTGATAAGAGGGCCATATCGAAATGTAGGAATTTGGATAAGATTGAAATTGTGGGTGCCTCCGACGTAATAGAGTACGACGTGGAGACCAACATAGAGGGAGATGTCCTGTATCCCGATACCCCGGACGGGTTTACACCCTCTCCTTTTTCGTATTTTATGGTAAAAGGCACAGAAAAAACCACCAGTCAAACGCTGTGGAAAGTGGGCTTTACGCCATGGCCAAGCACGTTTAATCCTAAAATGTATCGTAAAAACGCCGCATTGGGCGATCAATGGCTCCAGGCAAAATACAATCCCATACAACACCATTTTTTCACCATGGTTCCAATACATAAATCTAATGGAACACTGATGAAACAACGGGCATCTTGTATGGTGGAACAGAGTTTCCAGGTATCATTTATATTTCGTGATGAGGAAATTTCTGCTATGGCCCCCTTGGAAATGGCGCATATGCGCGCACGGGGATGTTTGAGGTCAGGAGTTCAGGATTACAATAATGCCAAAACAACACTACCATTTTTAACATAAATTGTATTTTATTGTGTAATAAAGCTTTCATATGTACACAACCATGTTTGTTATTTATTTGTACTTCTGTCCTTCGTAACCATGAGGTAATGTTCCGATCCTATCCTCCATCACTTGCCGTTTTCTATCCTCCGAAACAAGCGCCAACTTGCGTTGGCGAACGCTATACAGGGTGTGGTTTTGTGAGCGGATAAGATACTGCTGTACATACAGCGATTGGTTCTCAAACAAACACCGTTTGTAGTCGTCAAAGGTTATACGACCTCGACTCGCATCTACGATTGCGGTTTCGGTGATTCCTTTGTTTTTCATCAAGGAATCGCCGTCATCGAACCGTAGGGCATACGTCTTGGCTCTGAGGCCTACAAACTCCAGTATCTGTCTGTGACCGGTTTCGTCCGCCCACAAACCAGGCACTTTATCTGTATCTTTGGTGCGAATTACGTAATCGTCTGGAGCCTTTTCAAAATCAAGGTAACGCAACAAGTCCGGCTCGGAGGCCATTGTCTTTAGAGGGTGGGTTTCGCAATTGTGAAAATGCATAATAAGAGAATCGGTATCGTGGTACAACAGATTTAACTTGTCACCAAATTTGGTCTTCAGACTATAATAAAACCGGTACACCTCTAGTTTAGCCAGTTCCAAAATGGTAAACCCGATCTGTACCGGTTTGTTCAGGAGCACCTTTGTATTGTTAAGTTCGCACAGAAAATGCCCGTCCACTTCGAGGAAATTATTTACCTGTGCGAGAAAAGCATTGCGACGACCGTGCATACCTGCCTCGGTCGCTTTTTTAACAACAAATTTCTTATATCGGAAGGTATTTTCGACAGTCTTGCCGAAGAGACTATTATTCATTAGCTTATAGGTGTTGGACAAGGGCTTGTTATCTCTGTGGACCTGTCTATTGCTTACATTACCCTGCACATAATCGTGCAGTATGGGCGCTTGTTCGAAGATCCACACGTTGTGAACCTTTTCCACTTTCAAGTCCATCTGTATGTAATATTTTAAATTTTCGCTATGCAATAGATACCGATTCTTTGGTAAAAAGGTCGTACATAATCTGTTATCGTAATGGTGAGGGGCGAGTGGGAACTCGACGTCGCGATCGTGCAGTTCATTGGGATAGGTTATGTCCACTAAGGCCAGGAAGCAATGCTTGTCGGTGGGCGACCAGCTTTCGAAGTCTGGAGGTAGGTCAGGTCTGTTGCAAACCAGTTCGCAAGGCAGACTGCCCAGCATCACTTTCGCATATAATGCATTCACATCGAGATACAATATATGATCTGTCTCGACGTTCTCGACCTTGGCATAACGTCTTATGCACTGAGAAACCCCGCCCCGGATCTGATTTTGAATTAAAGTGTATAAGAATTTTTCTCTTACGACTTTGAAATTTGTGGGGCTGTGCTTCAGGGCCAGTTGCCAGGTAAATGCCGGCGCACCCTGGAAATACACGGGATCTGTTCGGTATGCAGAATATGCGTTTTTTCGAAAGAGTTCGAATATGTCTGCCAGCAACAACACGTCCAGCCGAAGGTAATAGTTATGGTAATCTTCAAATTTAGCAAACCCCTTTTCTTGCCATATCGACATAGCGCGGTTTTTATCTTGCATTGCATCATGTAAATGGGAGTACCAAGCATCATCGGTGTTAGGTAGGGGGTGGTTTAATTTAATTTTACTGTCAAACCATTCGTAAGGGAATGGAGCTTTTTCCTTAGCGTCGGATGGTGCGTATTTAAAATCCGTAACCGTTGTGGTTAATTGTGCCAGTGAGGAGCTTAGGTAGTTATAAGTATCCAGGAATCGAACCCGGTTCCTCACGTTATCGACGCTTACAACGTCGAACTTTTCAAAATTTTTACCGGAAATTTTAACGTCGGTACCGAACCGGTGGATTAAATTCCTTATTATGTGATGACTGTCGTAGCCTCGAAAATTATGAAAATATATTGGGCACGTATTTTCGGGCACCAACCAACATCTTATGTGATATGAGCCGGGACGGCCGTCTATGTAATTTTTCCGACCCGAAATGCGTTCGTCCGTCGCGTTCAATTTAACGCCACAGATTCCGCATTTCGGTGTTTCAATGCCAAAAGCGCATGACCAATCGTAAACATAGCCGATTATATCCTCAATGAAAGCTTCTGCCACGTCGTTACAATCATTAAGCGATTGCAGACCCTCCTTAACTATCTCACCATTGTATACCGCGACCCAACCGTACCCGGACGGGATGTGTTGCTGCTGGTCTCGTTCTATATACGATTCAAAGTCTGCATAACAAACAAGCCCATGCATGCAGTCTGGTTTGGCCCGAGGGCGTACAGTGTTGTCCTCGTCTGGCCCTATTGATACAACCTCCACTTCGCATTTATTGGGGACATGATACTTAAGACAATGTTCGCAAAAATGCCGGACTTCGCGGGTCCTATCATTTAAAAAGGCATCCAATTTTATTATTAATTTGTATTTGCGAATTCCGCAATAATACAGATTTATATATTCCCTGTTACCGGGATCGCACCGTTTTTGATACAGAACATTACCTCTGTCATTGAAGATGCGAAGATTGAATCTGGCTGCCGTCTTATGCCAGGCCGGTAGCTCGGAGATGTGGACGCGAGCTGCATTCTTTTCGTGCGGCGTCGCCTCCCGTCGTAACCATGCACGCACCTTCCTCCGACGCTGGTTGAGGTTGTCCCCGGGTCTTCTGGTATGGTGAAGAGCAATGCACCCAATCAGCGTGTCGGAGGTCTTTGTAATTACGACGTCGGTGACGCCGCCGTCTACTTCGTCCACATCCATCACCTCATATTCCGAAGTCAGGACGTTTCTCGATGTCGGGACCGCAGTATTGTTGGGCTGGCACGGTGCAATCTTGAACCACCACCGGTCAATGCTGATAAATGCCATGCCTGACCCCGCTGCATCTGGATATTCGTCGGGGTCGGTAAGCGTTTCGAACACCTCCCCGAAAAAGTCTTGGATTTGAAGTTCGTCAATGTCCAACAGCGTACTGACGGAGACCGGAATGTGCAGGAGGATCTCTTCGCCGTCCCTGATGAATAAAGCCGATGTGTGGATTACTAATTTTATAGTTTTTTCAATTTCTAAAAATGCCAAAATAAAGTTCACTGCATCGTCGTAGGAGGTGGTGGTCCAGTAGCCTGCAGCTGGTTGAGTATCTGACCTCAATACGTGAGCCATTTTTGCGACTATGCATTTTACAACAACTGCATCGGTTTATATAGCACAATGCAAATCCGGGAACATTGCCAAGCGTCCTTCGCGACAAGCCGATTTCACGAAAAAAGTCAGGCCGGGCCCACGACGCCAACAGGTCGCGAAACCGGCCGATATACAATATACAATATACAATATATTGTGTTCGTTTCCACGATCATGTCTCAAAATATTTCAAGCAACTGTCTTGGCTTCGTTTGCAAAATAGACGTTTGGTCCACTCTCTGTGCTTATTATACCAAATTCTTAAGTTTTCCATACCTCTTTACTTGGCTCCCCGATTTACATTTCTCTCCTCCTACCATAATCATGGTACACGCTCGCACCACAACTCTCTGTTATCAATTCCTAGTCATCATACAACCTCATACTCTCATTCATTCACCATAGCCACAGCCCGTTCTTGGAATACCTTGTCACAAGATATTAGGGGTAGTCGGAGTGTATACTCTTTCAAATCTGCGCTTATTAAACAATTATTGCCCACTGAACAAAACTAGCTCTTTGTAGTCACTCCATCTCTCACTGAACATAACATTGCTTAGTCTCCTTATAACCTATCTACAGCTAGACTTAAATTTCCATTATAACATAATTTTACATATTCCTTGTTTTACTTGTAACATTATTACTATTTTCTTTGATGACACTTACGCTCTCTATGAAGCCTATGCTTTTTATGAAATCTATGCTTTTTACTTATTTAATTTATTATTATGATTAGCCTTAACCTTAGTCTTAGTATTAGTCATAAGTTTCTTATTCACTAATTTGCTATTTATGTAAGCCTACATTGTATCTATTTTCTGAAACCTGGTTGAGTGGAAGAGAAGGCCTTATGGCCTTAACTCTGCCAGGGAAAATAAATCATTTACTACTACTACTACTACTACTACTACTGTTTTATGAGAACTACGAGTAAATAGAGTATATGTGAGCGAATTTAAACTGAACAGTACAAGAGGGAGCACAATGTTTTCTTCCTTCACCTTCATTAAACTACACCCACTTCAGACCGGCAAGTTTGCCGGTACCTTCGGAACTGCTTATCATGAGTATTAGATTCCATCGCCTGCGAATGTTTGACTAGTCTACACGCAACACAGGCTTGCCAGAGAAGTTGCCTGCGTGGTTTTGCACAGGCGTTAACTCCCGGCGTTCCTCAATGCATTACAGTGTTCACCTGTACAAGCAGGGCACTTACTAAATTACACATTTTTAGGGCCCTGATTTATTGGTGAAATAAAATGACTGATTTCGGTGTAAACTTCCTTCTATTTCGGTGGGTATTTCGTGAAATAAATTACTTTATACTACATTGGGAACATTGCACAGTTATAAACATTGCTTCTTTATTTACACGAACTAACGCCCCCCCCCTCATTTCTATATTCTTCTGTCCTTGTATGAACTGAAGTAACTTTCGATTTAGACATGATTAGAGTTATACTATCGTAATTTCTACTAAACACCATCAGATAGCCATTTGGAAATAGAAGTGCCAAAAATACCACTGTGGATAAAAGACGAAATCTGTTGAATACAGCAGGAAAGGAGTGTACTCAATAGTACAAACCAGGTCACAGACAATCATTGCGTAAATTCTGCAAACTGAGTAATCGATCACAAATATCGATATATCGGTAAATCTTCGACAGCCATAGAAACAGCAGAAAAAAAGCATGCTGCTAAGAAATAAATAATACAGTACACCAAACCCCAATATTGTGATTTTAAGGTACATTTTCGTGTTCATTTCTCACTTTACGGACAGAAGGGACATATTTCGCGCTTATAGAGACATTTCGCGGAATCGAGAAAATTTCGCGATATTTCGTGGGTTCAATTTGGCTCATATTGGTATTTTAAGCATATAAAAGCTAAATATAGCTAAGGGAGGTTGTTTTATAAAATTTCGCGCTTATCGTTGTTACCATAAAATACGGCCCCTACACATTTTACATTAACTATTAAAAACAGTGACTTCATTTCGTAATACTGTATTTCACTTAACTCTGAATTCGCTCATAAAATCTCACCTTATCATCTACTATATAAAAAGCAAACTTCGTAGATATAAATCTCATTAGCTTAAAAGGCCCGGCGTCTCCCGGGTTTTTATTTGTAATTTGAAATTAATTTATGATGAACTTTCGATTTTCAAACTCTAGGGGCTTGTATAATATGTAGTCCTACATAGAACTTGAAATGAGGAAGAACGACTTATCACACTCAAAGTATCCCCTCAGAAAACGCTAGATATAGCTTTTTATGGCTCACAGAGGATGTCGAATGTTGCATCCCGTTGCTTCTACACACCATACCTGGGAGGGGTTGAAATAATAAGAAAAATATATTCCGATTACGTAAGACTGTATTGTCTTTATGGAAATTCTTAATTCTCACTCTCATGTTACCATACAACCGTTTCGGAGCTGAAAAAAAAAAAATCATTATCACTTTCATACTTTCCTCCCCCAAAACCTGGGACATAATAGACTGCGGGCATAGGACTGAAAATGTTCCAACCTATTTTGTCTTCTTGTACATGTTTAGGGCCTATGATAAACATCCCTATACAAAGTCTACAGCTATGAGTGACGTATCAGTGGATAGGATTTTTTACAGACTTCTGATATAGCATACTCACTGGCACACATTTAAGCTATCCCTGCAATACAACCGCTTATTCTACATCAACATGTGAAGTGAGAAAATGATATTTTCCATGTCGAGCGTAGAAAGTTATTTGACTGTATCTCATTGTGCTTTATTTTCGTGGATTTCATTCTTCAAGAATTATTTTCGCAAATGTATTACATCGATAGCATCAGAATTAAAGCCCAGTATTACATAGTTCCCAAAGCCCTATGTGAACACTGTAAACAATACACTGTTGTCATGATAATTGAACTGCATTTCATTTTTTCAGTGTAATATTTTCTGAAATTATATAAATTTTCAAGGGAACAAGTGGCTTGTTTGAATTTTAATGTTGATCGCGTTACTTCTCGGGCTTAACTGGGTATGTGTGCAAAATTGCGTGAAAATTGGTCGAGAAATGTAGATTTGTATAGGGAACATACATACCCACATGCATATAGTACATACACTCTTTCGATTTGGCTTGGCTGCAAGACTCACACTTCTTTTTGTTTTGTTTTGTTATGATAACATGTGACAGCGGAACTCTCAAATGTGAATATGTCACACTTTTTTTGTCACTCTTCAATTTTATAAATCTTTTTTATGTAAACAATTGACAGCAGAACTCTCTAACTTTGCCTCATTTCACATTTCTTACTTTTCCCGTGGATTTTCCAAAATTTTTCTTTCATACAAACCTTGTCCTGACAATAATTACGAACTCAACAAAAAAGAAATCAGCCAAATCGATCGAGCCGTTCTCAAGTGATGCGGAAAAACCCTTTTGTAAATTCATTTTTATATTAATATAGATTAAATATCTCAGAAACTAATTAAGAAAGTGAATTGAAATTTGAAACAGTAATTTTTTTTCAGTTTTTCAGCGCAGATAATTTAGCAAAATCACTCTCAACACTTCTGTCATCCCTTAAGGGTGGAAGAAGTTTTGTGTTTCGTATCATATTTTGTCCGTGAATACATTAAGTAAATATTCAAAGGACGTCTGTAAATTGCATCAAGGCGATATGAGCATCGCAGGAGCTGATAGAGGCTACCCACTATCATGATCCCCAAGCAAACCTCAAGACTCTAAGCGAGCTAACCACTAAGTGCGGTCTTTGTAGAGAAGGCCTGCCTAGAGGCTAATATTTGTATAACTATATCAAAGGTGAGAACGAGTTGATGTTGGTCACGGTATTTGATTGCTGCAATGAACCACAGTCTGCATATTCAGAGCGAAATTAGGCATGATTTGTTAGCAATCCACTTTCCAGTATTTCTTCTTCTTCTTCTTCTTATTATTATTATTATTAACATTTCTACCTCTGCAAATTGTAAATGTAAAGAGGAAAGCCAATCTGTTAGGCACCTCTTATTTCATTGTCCATTATTTACGCATGAACGTTATCAGTTAATATTATACTTAAATTTTCTAAATTTTGACTTGACTACACCAATCTATCGTCTCTTCTTAAATAAGCAAAGTTATAAAGTTTTTTAAGTTTCATGAATAGTCTTTTTGCAAAATTGTAATATATATGTAGTTTACTGTATACTCTGTATATATGTTTAATCTATAACCCTAATATGCCATCTGGTAAAATAGGGTTCTGTATTTTTGGGGATTCAATAATAATAATAATAATAATAATAATAATAATAATAATAATAATAATAATAATAATAATAATAATAATAATAATAATATTATTATTATTATTATTATTATTATCATCATCATCATTGTAGTTATATTGTTATTGTTACTAGTAATATACTACAGGGTGTCTAAAAAATGTACTAACACTTTGAATGAAGTATAAAAACATTATTTATCAACATAGAGACAAGGCTTGAATTACAGATGTACAGATTACAGATTACACTACCATCGAGATGTAAGAGCTCACCTCCATGCAGTTTATCCAAACACACGGATTGGACGAAGGGGTAGCATTGAATACCCTGCGAGTTCCCCAGACCTCACATCAATTGGACTTATTTTTATGGGGAGACCTCAAGGACAGAGTTTATCGCACAAAACCAAGAACAATAGATGCATTGAAATTGGAAATTAGAAGACAATGTCGCGAAATTCCAAATGAACTATGTCATGACGTTTACGTTATCAGCTTTGTCTGGACAATGACGGTCATCAATTTGAACATTTGCGAACATGATTCTTTAATTACATGTTTCTTTTGTAATTCAAGCCTTTAAACTTGTCTCTATGTTTATAAATCATGTTTTTACACTCATTCAAAGTGTTAGTACATTTTCAGACACACTGTATTATTATTACAATTATAATTACCATACATATTGAGCTTTAAAAGAGGTTAAAATATGTCATATCATGTCATTTCATAAGAATGGGTGATTAAAGTGCCCATAAATATGTAAAAATATGTAAAATGGAACTTCACTAAATATTCGCCATATGGTGTACCATGGACACTTATGATTTTCCACGGAGTGAAGGTAAAGAGTAAAATATACAATTAAATAGAAACCCTAGCGCTATTGATAATATACGAGATGTCCGTGCTATTAAATAGTTTACATCCCATTATGCCATACTATCACTTGTAATGTAATCCACTTACACGTAATTACGGCGTATTTGTCATGTGCAATATGGGACCCTGACAATGTGCTGGCTTGACAAATGGGTTACCGATTACTCAAACACACGGCTAGGAGCACAACGAACTGTTTCACATAGCGATTAAATTTATTGTTTCACGTCAATAGGAGAGTTATAGGACTTCACGAACATGGATCGATTCGTATTTCTTCCTTCCTGTCCTATATCTGAATGAAATTCGCTAACATGATCGTAAAATTAAGTTTCATGATCAATGACAAAACTAAAGCCATAGGCCTATAGTCTAAGACAGCTTTTCTCAACCTTTCTGAACCCGGGGACATCTAAAATTACAATTACAATCACAATTTATTGTTCCAAATTACACGAAAAATACATACAAAAGTTGATACACCACCCGAAGAATCAGAGCTTGTGTTCGGGGGTGGTTCAGTTCAATATATTAGAAAAACTTATACTAAATAATTACTTAAAACAATACATAATTTGGAGAAGTATGACAAAATATTATGTATAAAAGGTTAGAACATGTTCTATTTGCAATACAAAGGTACGAGGTAATACAATAATAAAAACAAAGAAATTAAGGGCGGACCATAGGTTGAAAAACGCTGGCAGAGAAAACGAGAAAAAAGTCACACTATCCATATACAGTAGTACCACATGAAATCATGTTGCGCTTGAAAAGTTATACAAGGATATGCTAGCCTGTCAACCAGTTCGCGTGACGAAGAAGTGAACAACTGGACGTAAATGTATAAAAATTAATAGGTAAGTCACACCATTTGCAGATAGTTAGTGCTTTGAAGCCAAATGGGTAACAGTAATCTAATGTCGAAAAAAATTAAATCAGGTAAACTGATGCAACAAAGTGCCAGAATGCTTTTGTTTAAAAAGAGCAGTTGCAATTATGATATGCAGAAAATGAGTATATCTTTTTAATCGATTTCCGAGTTAAGCTCCAGATCGATTCATTAAGCAGGGCTGAAGGAAAAACAAAGGCCTAGTTTGATAAGCACATGTGAAGTAATAAGTGGGTAGTGTTATTTGTCAAAGCTATCTGTATTGCAACTTCCAAAGCCGTATATGAACAATGTAAAAAAATATGTTGTCATGAGAACTGATTTGCATTAGATAAATTCTTTCTAATATATTAACATAAAATTGGCATAAAATTGGCATTAAATTGGGTATTACTCCGGTTCCGGTGAACCGATTTCGTCCAATATCAATAGGCTTCTTTCCATGGACGTTATAAATGCGTAGACTATACCAAGTTTTATAAAAATCAGATAAATCGTATTTGAGTTATCGCTTCGAGTGCATTTCACCATTTAAGTGCACCGCCCGGGGGGAAAAAACGAAATTAGATTCGAGTTCCCAAAGCCCCCCACCTAAAAAAACCTGCATAGTGACTTTTGTCCAAAATATTCAATTTGTCCCCATTTAGGCGTGCTTTCATTATCCCCTTCTGTCCACCTTTGTAAAATAATTATATATCTGCGTGTTGTGATGTTATAAACAAATGAATCAAATATGGCAACCGAGCAAGGCCATCTTCCATTAATTTCACAATTTAATACGATCTTGTTAATAGGTGGCGTTGGATGTGCACGGAAACACGAGTTCAAATATTGTATTAGATATGGTTTATGTGTAAAAAAAAAAATTATGAGAAATAAATATACACTACTTATACTTACTTACTCATTGGCAATAGACAATTCCTAAGAGAGCTAAAGGAATATTAGGCCTATCTGTTTTATAGAACCCGAAGGTTTATTCTCGCGCTTACCTGAGCCCGCAATTCAACTCTAATCCGCGCTAACTCCATCCAACCATCCCTCGCAAATCCTACTTTCCATGAATCTATCCTAATACTTTTATTTTTTTTATTTTTTATTTAATGGAATTAATACAGCATGTTCCATTGCTTAAGTGCTGCAATACTACATGCTATGTCTCATTAAAAAAAAGTTAAGTATATACAAGTATCTACAATGTTGGATACATTAAATCATTAAGGTAATAGTTTCTGAGCAAATTCCAATAATTACAACTTTCTTATAAAATTCTATCATTGTACAGCTGTGTTGTCTAAACTTGTATTATTATTAACTATAATGAACTGAAGTCTATTGCGTGTATAAAGCGTTTAAATGATGTATAGTGTTTCACAATGAGTTGATCTGGAGGAACCGGCCATTGCCCGTGTTTGATTGCAATGTGCTTTTTTAAATTGTCTCTCTGTTGTTGAAGTTTACTGCATCTGTATAATAGGTGGTCTACAGTTTGGGCCTCTTGAAGACAGGAGCACGTGTCATCATTCATTATGTGGAATCTCTTCAGGTAAGATTTGGTTATTCCATGTCCAGTAACTATTGCTGCGATTGGTGCTGTCATTATGATCATTTGTCTTATTCTCTGACGAACTGATGGGAAGAAGGCCCTACAGGTAGCTCCCTTAGTCGTGTTTGTCCAATCCGCCTGCCATTTTGTTAGACCTTCTTCTTTAATTTCTCGAACTATTGCAGTTTTGGGAATTTTTGAGTATACCGGTTCTGTATCTTCTTCTCCTGCTGCTTCCTTAGCTAGCTTATCTGCCATCTCGTTACCAGCAAATCCCACATGGGCCTTTATCCATCCAAAATGTATTTTGTGACCCTTGAGTTTTCTTACTAAGTTCCTGATCTGCTCGATAAGGTAGCTGTGATTGCGGTTGTTCTGAAGTAAGTCCAGGGTAATTTTACTGTCCGTATAGATTGCTACCTTGTTCTCTTCGAGTGGGATAAGTAGATCATTGATTGCTTCAATAGCTTTTAATATCGCAATCTGTTCCGCCTGATTGTTCGAACAATCACTGAGAAGTCTGTTCTTCATGGTATGAATTAATTGTCCTCGTTTATAAAATGCTGCTGCGCCTACTTTTCCGTGAATTTTACTGCCATCTGTGTAGATTTCTAACTCATATGCTAGAGAACTATTAATTTCTTCAATTGATGTTCTGTCTGCAGGATGAGGCCAGTCCTTAACTTGTAGAGGCGTGTCATAATCTGCACGGAAATCTTTACTTCGATGAGTTGCTTCATAGATCTTTACAGATTGTGTCACTATTATACCTATAGGCTGAACACCGGCACTGTCCTCCCACCTACATCTAGGTCTTCCAAGTGGCATTTTTCCTTCGGTCTCCCAACAATATTTTTTTTTTGATATCTTTCCTCCTTCTTTCGTGGAACATGTCCATCCCATGCGTGATTTAATTGCCCTAAAATATACACTACTAGCATTTTTATATGGGCTCATGACTTGAAAGTCTTATACCCAGTAAGTTAGTTAAAAAAAAGCATCAACACTTTTCCCTATTACAGCAATTCTCTAAATCCCCTTCCATTATTGTCAGTTTTGTTAAGCAACATAGAAGAATAGTATATTGCGATACAAGTGCCGTAAGCGATGCATACGGATCGAGGAAAGAGTTTGAAAAAACCAGGCGCTTGCCCCGAGTTTTTTTCAATTTCCGAGATCCGTTATGCGCTTACGGCACGAGTATTGCATGCTATTTTTTGTACGATGATTACTTATATCAATTTATTTATTATATTAATTTAGATATTAGCTGAAAATATTATGTATATTAGTATATACAATATTGAAGATGGATGTTATATTTCAGAAAGTGATTCGCATGTGTTTGTTGTTATGGGAACCAAATATTTGTCCTGGGGGGCCTTGTCCATAAAGGCTTGTATTATGATGAGTGCCCTAAGTAAATTCTTACCGCACGGAAATTTGTTTTGTTTCCATAGCAACAAGATTGCGTGCGGGAATGTCAACTTACGATCCACGGCAACAATATTCGTAAGTACCACTAATTAGTTAATGCCCGGTTTCTACAAACTTGTGAATTACCTATGGGTAAATTATCCATGGATAAATTAGTCCCATTTCAACCACAATGATATAATGAGCAAGGCCTTGGAGTTGTACAGCTAATTTAATTCAGAAGGCTTTGATTCTCATTGTTACTGATCCTACAAAGAGGTTAAATTTTATCCAGCCATCCATGAAAGGATAAATTAACCCGACGATTTACCCTTGGAAAGATCTAGCCTGAGTTTGTATGAACATTTCTTCTGTCATTTTCATATTTACTCAGAGGACATTTATCTAGAAACTCTTCACAAGTGTATGTGATTGCTATCTTTAAATTATTTGTGTTTGTGTGGTGTAATTCTTGTGTAAATTCTGTCCATTGGGTAATTTACCCATAGGTAATTCGCGAGTTTATAGAAACCGGCCATAAGTCGTGCAAAATAATATGTAAAAGTTAAGTATGTTACACCAGCTGGCATTTTATCTTAAATGCAAGCGCTGACTTGAATAATATGAATGTTACACTTCATTTGTTTCGAAATTTTATCGCATGAAATAAACAAAACAGCTGCTATCACCACAGCGTGATGCTCCTGTGACAAGATTCATTGCGATGGTAAATCGATAGTTTGACGGGTTCAGTTTGTTGACACATGCAACCCATTAGCGCCCCTGGCGTTTAGAGTGATTAATATATAATAGTTACGCAATAAAGTATGGATCAATTGCTCGGCTAAGATAGGCATAACAAAATAGAAGTTTAAATTAGCTTTTCGCTGCATCATGTAGCAATTATTGCCCGCTATAGCACTCGGACTAATGTTCCAATGTAATGCAATCTAAAGCTGCAGCTAATCCCATAAACACACTTCATGCTGTTAATGTGATCGGTTAACTTCGTTCTACACATAGATAGCAACTAATACCGTTATATCGGGAATTTCAAATGGTGCGTTATCATAAGCTCGATTATATGGACATACTGTCACTTCGTTGTGAAAGTAAAAGTACTAGGCGTGTCCATAAAGTAAGTTTCCCTTTGGCCGATTACAGAAACAAAACACAACTTCTTGGACATATACATTCCAACATATACAGCAAGTACCCAGCTATTATTCAACACATTTGCCACCGGAACTGAAACATTTGTCATACCGTGGAACCAACTTTTGAATTACCTGTGTCGTACAAGTCTGCCGCCAGGGATTTGAACCACTATGTGACAGACATCTCTTCTACGTCATAATCTGTCATTCCCTGTCATTTCTTGAGGTGTAGGAAAAGATGAAAGTCACTGGGAGCGAGGTCCAGGGTGTAGGGTGGATGTTTAAACATCTCCCAAAATCTGATAAATAAACTAATATTTTCATACAAATGTTTGAGTCATTTTTGTTAGATTTCGGGCAATTTTTTCGTATGTTTGTAGCCATTTTATAGCTCATATTTAAAGTACTTTTAGATCATCAAAATCCGGGCCCTGCTGATAGCCTACACTATTTTCTTGACCCTATGGCATTATTACACTATCAGATTTCTATGCTACATAACATAATACAATTTTTAACACGCTATGCATAGCCAATGTTAGGAGTTTAAACTTAGTACCTCAATTAGAGCCACAATTTTTTACAAATCTTAATGAGAAAACAATTTACAAATATAAGTCTATAAAAATTAAACCAAAAACAGTTAGAAAACTTTCGCAACAGATTAGACCTGGGATTTCTAGACCTGGGATTTTAAGGTAAATGCCTATTGTTTTTTATGAAATAACATTAAATTTTTTTAATATGTTGATATATCACTAATATTTATAGAGTTTTATAGTGCCCTAAAATGCCTATTTGGACCTTTGGAGCCTATTTTTACTAGGGCCGAAAATGCCTATTTTGTACATTTAAAATAAAATCCAACTTTTGTAACTTTTACAATCATTTAATGGACACCCCTGAATGAAGGGCAGAACAGCAGAGGGTGGGTTTTTCACAGAAACCTGAAATTCTGACTGACGGGGGAGGATCGGACATACTGTGTCAATTTTTCATATAACCCAAAACTGTTTTTGATATATGTATTTTTAATTCTGTTTGAATTTTGCAAAAATTTCTGTTGAGAATAGGTATACCACGTTTTTTACAGTAAAAAAAGATCACGTTACAGTTTAACAGCATATTGTAGTATTTTAAAGTCTATTGTAAAGTACACAATTACACAATTTTAAAGCTTATTTTAAGTGCTTATTTTCTCTTTTAAATGCCTATTTTAGGTGCCTAAAACTAATTTTTAGAGTCTAAAATCCCAGGTCGACTAATAACTAACCTTAAGCAGAGGACATAACGGCATATACCTGCGTATACCCTTCATTACACCACTGACCAGAGCCCCCGTCTTGCATCTAGCTGCTCAATTTATTTACGTTTGACTTCATTCCTAATTAAGCTTTTCAAATTATCGGGTAACTCACCATACCAAAGAAAACACAAGGATAAAACAAATTGCGCTGTTGTCTTTCACAGGCTTATGAATTCACTGCGTGCGACATGTCTCAGGAGGATTGTCATAGTTTCTGGAAATGAGTATGACAAATTGATGCACACAGACCATAAATCACTGCTTGCTGTGTGGAACTGATCCTTGTTTAAATTCCCCAGCACGCCTGCAATTGTAGTACTGAGAATGGCTATGCATCTAATACATTTTTTGTTATTATTTTACGAACTGCACACTTTTGTAACATATGAATAGACCTGGGATTTTAAGGCAAATGCCTATTTTGTTCCTTATGAAATAACATGAATCTTTTAAATATTTGGACGTTTCATGATAAATCACTTACATTTATAGAGTTTTATAGTGCCCTAAAATGCCTATTTGGACATTTAGAGCCTATTTTACTATTTTTGTACCTAAAATGCCTATTTTGTACATTTAAAATAAAATTCAACTTCTGTAATTTTTACAATCTTATAATGGACATCCCTCAGTGAAAAGCAGAACAGCAGAAGTGGGTTTATCACAGAAGTATGATTATTCCAAACAATTGTCGCTAAAGAAATGCTGACTGAAGGGGAGGGGGAGGATTAAGGAGGAAGGACTACTGTGTCAAGTCACCAGTGAAAGAACATCTGTTTAAGTGAATATAGTTCGTGATGCTTAATTTTGCAGTTAATTTTGTTTCTTGCAGTAAGAAAGAGACCATGTTACAGTTTAAGTATATAATATTGTAATATTTTGAAGTCTATTTTCTGTCTATTTACACATTTTGAAAGTATATTTTAAGTGTCTATTTTCTCTTTTAAAATCCTATTTACTTGTTTTAAATCCTGTTTTAGGTGCCTAAAACTAATTTTTTTAGAGCCTAAAATTCCAGGTCTACATATGAAGTACTAGAGAGAAGGAAGATTTTGCTAAAAATTTCTAATGATCAGGGCCTGGATTATGATGACCTAAAAGTACTTAAAAATGAACTATAAAACGACTGCAAAAATACAAGAAAGTGACCCATAAACTAAAAAAAAGATGACCCAAACATTTATATGCTAGTTTATTCATCAGATTTGTGTCCATTCTACATTTATGTTGTTGATCTAATTATAGGCTTGTAATTAATAAATTGGTGCATACAGTTAAATGCAAACAGCAAACACCGTATTTATGTATCTTAATCAAAATTGTAACAAGATTATTTATTTATGCTTGTTTAGAGTTCTTATAATATTCAACGTAAGTAAATGCACAAATAATCTATATAATGCGAGAAACAACACAAAGTAATGACTTTCTACTTTAAAAATAACCTAAAAATATGGAATGTGGCAAAAATACCGTAAAATGACCAAATAATGACATTTAATTCTAAAAATAACCTAAAAGTAAAAAATGGAGTAAAATGACAGAAAATTACCCTAAAAAATACAATTTTTATACTTTTATTAAAGTCCATTCTGAAGAATGAAAATTTTAGTTAAATATGACCAGTACAGAACGAAATACCGAAATATAAAAAAAAAGCTATTTTTGTTCGTTTTGAGGCGAGACGAATTTATACTACATCCACATTGTGTGTGATGTCTCAGAAAAAAGATGGCATTTCATCAACTTTAAAGTCCTACTAATCACTCAGTTAACTGTTTTCTTGGCAGTCCGGCAAGGATTTATAATTTGCATGAGAAATCGTGTCTGGTGCATTTGAGTGTTAACTTCAGTGGACTTTTAAATACAGTATTATGTACTCGTATTTTTATGAAACTTGTCATAGAAACTAAAGGTTCAAATTTAGTTATAAACAAATGGTTAATACACACTATTTAAATATTTCCCAAGTATAGGTTACTTACATGACTTTCTCAGTTTTTCGTATGAATTCTACGATTTATTTGTCCTTTTATACTACTTTTCTGCGCATCTACCTTAACTCTAAATGTCGGAAGCCTAACTAACAAACAGACAGTTCACAATGGAAGCATTTATAATTTAATTTCTTCTTGCAATTGATCGTCTACCAGCATATTCACACAGCACTCAGGATCCAATGAGTAGTCATAGTAAATTATGAATATAATTTCAAGTGAGTAATATAAAGATAATATAAATAGGCCTGCTTTTTATTTAGGTCTACCATTTGCTATGTATAAATTAAAAATCCTAATTAAGCTAAGAAAAATATACGGTAACAAAAGAGACTTGCAAATTTAATTATGTTGACTTTTTCTCTGTCAACAGTAATTGGAATATTACATTTATAATGAAGGTAAAACATTTCATGGAAATATTGTTTAGTTCATTAGTGAAGCTGTCTACAATTCGTTGTTATATTTGTGCACAATGTGCACACAAAATCATTCATACTGGAACTTCACCAGTTGGAAAATGAATTATGGATAAATTGCAAAAGTTCAAATATGAATTGTAAAAGTGTTTCAGCCGTAGGCCCAAGTCTTACTCACTGAGTAAGCTAAAGGAATATTATATATTTTATGGAACCCGAACGTTCATTGCCGCATTTACCTGAGTCCGCCATTCAACCCTATTCTGCAAATTCTTCTTCACTTAAATGTACCCTAATGTTGTTATCCCACCTACGTCTAAGTCTTCCAAATGGTCTTTTCCCTTCGGCTCTCCCAGTCAATATTTTTGAGATATGTCTTTCCTCCCCCATGCGCGCAACATGTACAGCCCATTCCATCCTCCGTGATTTAATTACCCTTACTATATCCGGTGAGGAGTACAGTTTATGAAGCTCGTAGTTATGCAGTTTTCTCCAGTCCCCATTTTCATCTCTCTTAGGCCCAAATATTTTCCTAAGCACCTTGTTTTCGAGGGGTACGACGTAGCGTAGTGGTTGAGGCGTTGCGCTACAAAGCGGAAGGTCGCGGGTTCGATTCCCGATGAGGTCGTTGAGATTTTTAATTGGCCTACTCCTTCTGGTGGTACTATGATCCTGGGGTCGACTCAGCCTCTAGCAGAAATGAGTACCAGGAGCAGTCCTGGGGTAAAGGCGGCAGGTGCTTAAGGCTGACAACTTTACCACCTTCATGCGCCGAATGTCCAAAATCTGGGAGCCTCAACCTCCGGGAACCCCTTGGGCCTTCATGGCCTGTATAGGGAACACCTTACTTTATTGGGTTATGTTGTTTGGGAACATCTGTGAGTTGAAAATGAAGATAAATACAGTGTGAATCAGAGAACAGGTATGAGATAGAGATGGCACGATTATTCTTAGGTGTAAACGAGGCACAGGTGTGTTTTCAGACTTGTATCTATTATTTTTGTACCGGCGTGGCGTGAAGCGTAGTAGGAGATGTAGCACGCAAACAATTAGTCCGATTTTGATGGAGGAGTCATTAGAGACCTCTGGCGGAATCTGTTGGCACTGTACCAACGGATCCTCTTTCGGCTTGATTAAATGCATAGAATTACTCCTGGATAATTAATGTATTTTCCTAGAGCATCGTGTTCGCTAAATTCTCTATTCTCTGCGACGTGGGAATTTCAGTTTTTGTATTGCTTATCCTTGCATCAGTATTTTACTGTATGCTAACATTGGACAACGTTATTTATGAAGCTGTAAGAAAAACTTTGTTCTTGGATTTCGTCATAAAATTTTTTTGCACGACTTAACTAATTAGTGGTACTTACGAATATTGTTGCCGTGGATCGTAAGTTGACATTCCCACACGCAATCTTGTTGCTATGTGTGGTAAGTGTTTCCGTGCGGTTATGAATTTGCTTACGGCACATCATAATACAAGCCTTTATGGACAATGCCCCCCAGGACAAATATTCGGTTCCCATAACAACAAACACATGCGAATCACTTTCTGAAATAAACATCTATCTTCAAGAATGTATATAATATTTTCAGGTAATATCACAATTAATATAATTAAATTGATATAAATAATCATCGTGCAAAAAATAGCATGCAATACTCGTGCAGTAAGCGCATAACGGATCTCGGAAAATTGAAAAAACTCTTTCCTCGATCCGTATGCATCGCTTACGGCACTTGTATCGCAATATACTAATTCAGCATCTTCAGAAAAAAATGTACATGTTTCTAAACAGCAGTGGATTCTGTGGAGTATCAGATGGCTATAACAAAGAAAAGATAAAAGCCTGGGATCACAAGAAAACAAGTAATTATTGGAAACATGTACCAAAGCTAAATCATGCAAAACAGTAGCATGGCTAGTATAGATGGATACACCACGGTCTCTTTTATTTTCCTTGCTTGTTCTCTGTCATGGACAGTTGTGTCCCAACACTTCTAGGGTGGTGGGAAGGGGGAGACATTATTGCTCCGAGTGCAATATCCGACATTTGTTGTGAAAGGTATGTCTGCAGTGTCTAATAGCTCTGAGAAAAGCTAGCTGGTGTCAATAACACACCTTCTTGTCCTCTGACATTCCGTTTACAGAAACAATAAAACGAAATCGTACTTCTGTCTTTAGATTTTGTCTTTAGTTTAAGATTTATAGTTATTTTATGTGAAATATTAGACTCCGTTTTTTATTACTTAAATTCGTGCGCATTTAATTTGATCATTCCTTTTCGCATCTATTAATGATATTTTGAAACATTATTTTACCTGCACCTTAGCTACTAAAGTAAAGGAAACACCGTAATGTGCCCCTGTTTCAGTCAAGGACAGAAATTGACTATGTGACTTCAGTGCACTCAACTCTTCTTCACGTGGGTAGTCTTCTCTTAGGGAAACGTGGGCAGCTTTGAACATGGGGGAAGAGAGGGACATTAGTATTGCGGCAGAGGAGTGCTCTTGCTTGACGGCTCACGACAGTGAATTGCGGCAGAGGAGTGCTCTTGCTTGACGTCACACGACAGTGAATTGCATGCACTTCCTTCACAAACGTCATCACTGGACAAAGATGGTACAGGCTTTGTTCATCAGCTAACACATATGGTCGTACTTGAACTGAGACCATTAAGAGATTAGCTCACCTAGGGCTGGTATGGAACATAAATGATAAGATATTCAACGGCAACTTTAAAGGAAAAAAAATACTGAAGAAACCAGAAACATCGAGTGTATACTATACTTTTTTATCCTTTTACTTGTGGATACTGTGAGCCATTTTTTTTTTTTTTTTTTTTTTTGCACAGGCAGGGGAAAAAAGCGGACCTACTCTTGAAGCTGATTTCAAAGCCTTGTGAAATGTAACAGATGTAACGGAAACGTTTGTTTTCACAAGCAATGCAAATTACGTGAAATTATTTATCAATTCAAGCAATGTTCATGTTAATACATTCCCTGCTATCCTGTGAATGCCGCTAGGCTCATATCGGCAACTTAGATATTTTAGTAGGTCCGCTTTTTTTCCCCTACCTGTACATCGACACACAGTAAAGAAGTAAGACATTTACTAATGTTGAGCTACTGATGGTTGTGTTATTTTATACGAAGATCAAAGTTGCTTTAATTCTAGATTCAGCAATTGGGTTCAACTCTCTTGGAAATTTTAAACCGTCATAAAGTAGATAATAACGTCTTGAATACAAAATTTAAAGACAGTTCCTTCATCACGGTATTATGTATCATATGTAAGTCTATGCAGACGGCGAACTAAACTGTGTAAGACAAAAAAATTGCTATTGGAAATCGAAGCAGTCGTAAAACCGATGTTGGTATATGAAGGCAATTTCCTGGAAGATATGAGATTTGTATGAAGACATAGGCCAGTTTTATCACCGAGTTTTAACGGCCGGAACCCAGAAGCCCAGGGCGGGGATAAAGTTAGCTCGGATTCATCCATAACAAGAGCGAGTCGCTAACAAGACAGCGTCATACCTTGCAGCGTGTCATTTGTTATCTCTTCATAAAACATGAAGAGATTATGCAATTTCTTCAACATCAGGAATAGAGCTGCTACGTGTACTGTTTCAATTTGTTTCATCTTCCTACTGAGCTGTATAATTTGATTTTATGAATATAAAGTCCACCTATGCTCAGTATGTAAGAAAATTTTTAGATACCTAACCTATTTTTAAAAAAACATAATTTATCCTATGACATTTTACCTCGTATAAAAGCAGCATAAGCTACTAGTCTATAAATATATATATGTAAATTATGTACATATGATACAATAGTCATAACCCTATTAAAATTTTTTAACACGTTTAAACATATGTTTGAAGTCCTTAAAACTGCCAGTCTTATAATAAAAAGTAGATGCCTTCTTCTTACGACGCGTTTCGACGTTATTTCGTCATCATCAGGTGTATATTTTGAGTATTCGTGCAGACAGAATAGCTGTAGGTTACATGCTTATCCGTGGGTTGTTGGACGTGCAGAGTGCACAAAATAGTCACACATGCAACGAAAGAATGAAAATTTCCTGAAGAATGACCACTAGAGATTAAAATTCCGAAAAATTCAAAATAAAAGTAAGTTATTTTTGTTCGTTTTGAAGCGAGACGAGTGTATACAACATCCTGCATTGTCTGTGATTCTCAGAAAAAAAGGTATTTCATCAACATCCGAGCCCTATTGATAAGAAACACAAGTTAAAACACCTGGTTGATGCGGCAACTACTTTAGCATAGGAGTACTGCGTGCAGTCTAGTTATTCTTCTGCAGGGGCGCTGCATAAAAATAAATCACAACAAATCGGGCCGTAACACACTTGCCGTAACGAGCAGGGAAATTAGATAACAATTATTATTATCTATAATTATTATCTATATCTATTATTATTATTATTATCATCATTATCATTATCATCTAAATCCTGTGCTTCTTTATGGCAAATGCATTACGAGGCAAAATTCTTGGAATTGGTTTTTATGCAGCGCCCCTGCAGAAGAATGACTAGACTGCACGCAGTACTTTTATGCTAAAGTAGTTGCCGCATCAACCAGGTGTTTTATATTAAGCTACAAATTTAAAGCTAACAGCAATTTGGAATGTACCTGAAACGGCAAGGAGTGAGGTCAGGTATATACATATTGTGTGACTTAACTTTTCGGCAGTGATATTTAAGGGATAATGGGATTGTATTATAATACTAATAATTATTGTCTTTCTTTGTCTTGTGCATAATAAAAGCACGAACGGCCGTTTAGGCCCGTGCGTTGGATTTGTTCTACTGATAATGCATTTAATATGTTTATAAGAATAAAGATGCACCTTACCACACAAAACCTAAGTTGGTTTTGTTAAAGAAACCATTTACTAAAATAACGTAGGCATACCAAAGACTGCAAATATGACTTCGCAGATTTTTTAACACTCTTCACCACTCGCCGAGAGCAGGTCTTGTACATAACAATTTGGGATTTAGCCTACCCCCTAGACTTGGAATTTTGACAGTACCTTCGTTTCATAATGTAAGTGCTTACTAAGAAAGGATTTTGAATTTTTTTTAAATTTAAATTCAAAAAATTATATGTTTTCGAGAATACTTAATCTTTTTTTACACAGAATTAACAAATCAAAATCACAGTGCACATGACAACATATTGTTGCCAGTGGTCTCAGATGCGTTTGGAAATAAATGAAATGGGAGTTTGACAAATTAGAGAAGCTATTAATACAATTCATGTGATAAATAAATATTAAAGAATGAAATCCACGAAAATAATGCAGTCACATAACTTTCTCTACCCTGGACATAGAGAAAACAATACCAGGTATGGTAATATGTATATTACTATATCGCAGGTTTTTGGAAAGAAGTATGAAAGTGATATTGCATTTCTGTTTAATTTCATCCCCAAAAATTTTTATGGTAACATGAGAGTGAGAAATAAAATATTCCGCAAAGACAATACAATTTTATGTTACCGGAATTTCTGTTTCTTCTTATTTGAACTTCTACCAGGCTTGCTGTGTACAAGCGTTGGGATGCAAAATCCTACATATTCTATGAGCAATAAAACGCTATACCAAGCGTTTTCTGAGCGTTTTTGAGTGTGGTAAGTCGTTCTTCCTATTTCAAATTCTAAATACCTAAATAATGGCCTATGATTTAAAAATCAAAAGTCCTTCATAAGATAATTTCCAATTACAAAATAGAAAGACCCGGGCGACGCTGGGCCATTTAAGCTAGTAATGTATAAATGTTAATTTTATTTGTGACTTCCCGGATCACTTCGCATCACTTCCATCATCATGGAGGAATCACATGCATGCGATACCAAGGAGTTAAAACTATTGGCGTGAAACATTGCAGTGAATAATTGCTTCATTACAAACTAGCTTAAAAGACCCGGCGTCGCTCGGGTTTTGTATTTTGTAGTTGGAAATTAACTTATGAAGGACTTTCGATTTTTAAATTCTAGGTCCTTATATAGGCATTTATAATTTGAAATAGGAAGAACGACTTATTACACTCAAACTATTCCCTCAGAAAACGCTTGATATAGTTTTTATGGCTCTTACAGGATGTAGAATTTTGCATCCCATCGCTTGCACAGCAAGCCTGGTAGGGGTTCAAATAAGAAGAAACAGAAATTCCTGTTACATAAAATTGTAATATCGAGGTGGAAAATTTTATTTCCCACTCTCATGTCACCATAAAACTGTTTTGGGGATGAAATTAAACAGAAAGCATTATAACTTTCATACTTCTCTCTTCAAAAACCTGCGATATAATATAATAATATACACATTACCATACCTCGTTTTGCTTTCTCTATGTCCAGGGTAGAGAACGTTATGTGACTGCATTATTTTAGTGGATTTCATTCTGAAATATTTATTTATAACATGAATTATTTTGATAACTTCTCTTATTTGTCAAACTTGCATGTCATTTTTTTTTCAAGGCCAACTGATACCATTTGGCAACAATATATTCTGTGATTTGGAATTGATAATTCTATGTAAAAAGGGATTAAGTATTTTCAAAAACATTTAATTTTTGGCATTTAGAATCAAAATTTTGCAAAATCCTTTCTTAGTGAGCACCTACATTATGAAACGAAGGTACTGTCAAAATTCCAAGTCTCTACCTGTTATAGTTTAGGCTGTACGTTGATTCCTGTCATTCAGTCAGTCATTCATTCAGTCAGTCAGGACAAAGCCTTTTATATATATAGAGAAGAGATGCACAGATTCATATTTCTTCTATTCAATTGGCATGGCGACGATGTAATTTACACAGTATCGTTTATCAGTTTTCAGTACTGAAAAAAAGAATTATCGACATTTGCAATTCAAATCAAACATAATTGTATTCGGTTTCTGCTGCAGGTTGATCGTCTCATTTACATTACGTAGGCTTTTTTTTTTCTGAATCAGGCTGAATGTTTAACAGAAAATGTACATTTTCACAACTCTCCAGTTTCGTGCGGCTAACTGTGTTACTTTTTGCTGCGTTTTTACAACGTTCTCTAAACGGCCAAGGGAATTCGCTTGTACGGCTGGTAATTAAATATCATAAATCAATGATTTTTCATCATTCGTGTCTAGGACAGTTTAAAACATTTAGGGCCGGTATTATAATCATGGTTTAACCTCCAGTTTTAGTTTAAACTTTAGTTTTTCAGATTTATGCGTATTATAAACGATAACTACAAGTTAATCTTAAGTTTAACCTAACTGGACCATTTCTACCGTTTAACCTACAGTTTAAGACGTAATAATTATTTTAATGAAAATGGCTATAAAAACACGATTTAAGACAGTATTATGGCTCAATTTCGGATACAACATGCTATGAGAAGATGAGACAAAACTCAAAGTAATTATATTTGTTTACTTTCCGAAAAGGAAAGAAAATAGAATGTTGTATTGTGAAACAAATGCTAATACAATATCATTTGTATGAGCAATGATTTTAGCAGTGATTGAAATAAACTTACACTAAGCAAAACTGAATTCAATTTTCATTTAACCGTTTCTTTAATAATAAAATTTCTAGCTTCAACTTCTCTTCATACAAACAAACAAATACAAGCGAATTAGCACATCTTATTGTTTTTCCTTTATTTCCAAGGCCAATTCGTCTTCTTTTTTCAGCCAACAGGTCTACCAACACTATTGCACTACGGTTTAACTTAACCAGAACATTATGAAACGGCAGCTAGAGTTAAACTTTAGATTAGGTTCAACCTAATCTAAAGATCAACTTTGTTTATAATACCGGGCCTAAAGTAGCATAGGTAGGAAAGCCTGATCTGGGAGGAAGAATCCCGAACATTTCCCAGGGGTGCTATTTTGCTTACATTGCCTATTGTAAGTAGAAAAGAACAGAAAAGTTAGGGAACAGTTCGCAAGTCACATGAAGTATGGTTTTCCGATCACAAACTGAGAGAGAGATCAGATCCTTCTAAAGAGACAATTACAACTCTGATTGTACTGTATATCAGTTGGTTTTTACTAACGAAAAATGTGTAGAATCGATTGAATTCTATGTATGGAATTACCAAGTATGCAGTTCTTTTTAAGAGTAAAATTCACGAAAAAAAAATACAACAGAACCAAGCGAGGTGGCCGAGATGGTAACGTCTTGGACTCGCATTCTGAAGGTCACAGGTTCAAATCCCGTGGCCGGTCTATTTGATAAGCTATGGGTATTTCATGGTTTCTCCAGTCGTAAAGGCAAATGCCGAATTGGATATTTACATACCATAAATCATCCTCACCATTTCATCCTGTATCATTTCCATTTAAAATAAAATCAGGTAAACTGATGTAAAAAAGTGCCAGTATGTTTTTGTATAATCAGTTATGACTGCAATTATGATATGCACAATATATATTTTTTTAAATTGATTTCCAAGTTAAGCTCCAGATTTATTCATTAAGCAGGGCTTACGGAAGAAGAAAGGTCTACCATCTCGGCCACCTGGGTCATTTTAACGGTCTAGTTGGATAAGCGCATGTAAAACAATAGTGTATTTTGTCATAGCTACCTGTAGTTTAATTTCTAAGGCCTTATAAGATCACAGTAAAACAATAGGCTATGTTGTCAAGATAACTGATTTTCATTTTTTTAAATAAATTCTTTCGAATACGTATATTGCCATAAAATAGGCACTAAATTGAGCATTACTCCGAAACAGATCAACCGATTTTATCCATTATGAATAGACGTCTTCCCATGGACATTGTAAATGTGTATACCAAGTTTCATAAAAATCCGGTAAAGCGTATTTGAGTTACCGCGTCTTTAAAATATACACTAAATTGGGTTTTACTCCGGTACCGGTCAACAGATTAGGTTCAAATTCAATAGGACACTTCTCATGGACGTCATAAATGGGTATACCAAGTTTCATGAAAATCCGTTACAGCGTATTTGAGTGATGGCGCCTTTCTATGAGAAAGGCGTCATAATCTATTAAAATAGGCACTAAATTGGGCATTACTCCGGTACCGGTGAACCGATTTGGTTCAATATCAATAGGGTTCTTCCCATCGACATTATGAATGTTTATACCAATTTTCATGAAAATCCGAAAAAGCGTACTTGAGTTATGGTGCGTACAGACGCACGGACAGACGGACGGACAGACAGACAGACGGACAGACATTTTTTCGTCCCCCACACAATCTTATAAAGTACCATACTGGCACTTAATAACCACGTACCTCATCACAAGAGATGTTAGAAATGTTCTCCTCTTGCATCCCCACAATACTGGCACCTTTTCAGGAAATTTTCTTTCACGCGCGTAAGTTCAGCTTCCGAGAATAAAGTAGGTTAAGTGTCTACTCTTTTTAAACACTGAGCATAGGTGGAAATTATAAATGAAAAAGAACAAAAATATCAGTTCGCCAGTCTTCGGCGATTCGGTTGTCATTGTCTTATGCGCGAAAATGGTTGATTATCGTCGTTGCCGCGTAACATCTAACATGGCGGCCTTTCGAGAATCCTTCAAAATTTTCAGTCAAGTATTTACCAAACAAAATAATGGATTGGCCCACTTCGAATCCACGTCTAGTGGTTTTACAAAAAATACCAAGCACTCCTGGATATCTAAATTTAGAAAGAAAATTAGGTCAATTTATATTTTCAAACCGAGCGACTCCGACCACAGTAAAGATTCAGCATCGGCATCACCTGAACCACCCCACCTCACCTTAGTGCCGAAGACAGAAAGGACACCTCACCAAGTCCAAGTCCGCCTCACCGGCCAGTCTTAGAATCGTGAAGCTACGGCCAACACACACCAGGTCTGTGATGGACATACCCCGGCAGAAGAGTCCTGTATCAGAAAAGAGGCAGCTGTCCCATATTCCCAACGAGCCACTTCCTGCCCATGCCCTCAGGTTTCAAAAGTCCGGCAAGATTCCCGAATATATGCCTGAGTCCATCCCTAAGGTAATTAAATAGTATAACATGGAATCCGCCTTATACCATAATAGTTAGACCTGGAATTTTAGGCTCTAAAAAATTAGTTTTAGGCTTTTAACACAAGTAACTTAAATAGACTTTTAAAAGAGAAAATAGGCACTTAAAATAAGCTTTAAAAATGAGTAAATAGACAGAAAATAGACTTTAAGATACTACAATATGCTCTTAAACTGTAACGTGGTATTTTTTTACTGTAAAAAGCGTGGTATACCTATTCTGAACAGAAATAATTGTAGTATTACGATGCAAGCAATGGAGCATGCTGATTATTGAAAAAAAATAGAATTAAAAATACTTTTATCAAAAACAGTTTTGTATTATATGAAAAATTCACACGGTATGTCCCTTCTTACTGTATATATACCTGCTATTTGTTGTTTTGAGCGAATCCTCCCCGTCAGTCAGCATTCCTTTTGCGACAAGTGTTTGGGAAAATCAAGTTTCTGTGAAAAACCCACCTTCTGCTGTTCTGCTCTTTATTGAGGGGTGTCCATTAAATGATTGTAAAAGTTACAGAAGTTGGATTTTATTTTAAATTTACAAAATATGCATTTTAGGCACTAAAAGAGCAAACATAGGCTCCAAAGGTCCAAATAGGCATTTTAGGGCACTATAAAACTCTATAAATGTAAGTGATATATCATGAAATGTCAACAAATTTACAGAACTTCATGCTATTTCATAAGGAACAAAATAAGCATTTGCCTTAAAATCCCAGGTCTAATAATAGTACACAAGCCCATAAAGACATTTATCAAAACAGGAGTATGTGGCTATACTCGTTTTCCAAGATTTTCATACGAGTATCTTAATGACCATTATGGGCACTATTAAAAACCCTTTTTTTTTTAATTTCAGCTGTACTCTCACTCATACACTATAGTCACAGCCCGTTCTTGGAATTCCTTGTCACAATATATGAGTGGTAGTCGGAATGTACACTCCTTCAAATCTGCGTTTAGGCCTATTAAGTTAAACAATTATTGCCCACTGAACAGAACTAGCTCTTTGTAGTCACTCCATCTCTCATTGTACGTCATAGCATTACTTCATCTTCTAATAACTTAAATAACTACCCAGGCGTATAACTTTATTTCACAAACTTAAAAGTTCCATTATAACTTAATTTGACATTTTCCTTGTTTTGCTTGTAATATTATTTTTTCTTCGATGAAACTTACGCTTTTTATGAAACATATGCTTTTTACTTAATTATTATGATTAGCCTTAACCTTAGTTTTAGTATTAGTCATTAGTATCTTATCCATTACTTTGTTATTAATGTAAAACTACATTGTATTTTTAACCTGCTTGAGTGGAAGAGAAGGCCTTATGGCCTTAACTCTGCCAGGCAAAATAAATCATTTATACTCCTTTTAGCTGCGAGGCCATGCCAGGGGTTCGGGATATGTGTCTATACAGTAGGGCAGGCCATGGAACAATTGATTATCAATTACTGGAGTATTTTTATGGAGTAAATTCAACTGATATTAATTTAAATGGATATGATACAAGATGAAATGGTGAGTATGATTCACGGTATGTAAATATCCAATTCGGCATTTGCCTTTACGACTGGGGAAACAAAAAAAAAATGTCAAATAGGCCGGCCACGAGATTTAAAAACATTATTCAGGTCTAGTTGATATTGTGGTGCCAACGGCGGGACTATAAGGTATACGCCACGGGAAACCGGGGCACCCGGCTGCCCTGATCCCATTTTGTACATCCCAAATTCAACATGGATCCACAGAGATTTGATCCCGGGTCCCAGCAGTGGAAGGCGAGCAGTCTAACTGCTCAGCCATGGATGAACTATTAAAAAAATACTTGCATTAGCAATTATTGCTTTAAGTCTCTATAGTTTCATAATTTATAGTTAGTATGCTATATAATATACGAGGGTGGATCGAAAAGTAAAGCATAATAATTTCTATTACAAAAAGTTTAATAGTTACAATTACAAATAAAGCCACACGTGAAGGGACATCTTTTGTCTACTTTTCTATATAGTCGCCAAGTTTCTTAACACATTTCTCCCATCGTGATACCAGTTTAAAAATATCATGTTCATAGAAGTTCGTTCGGTTGGCGTATAGCCATCTGCGGAATGCTGTTTTCACTTCTGCGTCTGACGCAAAGCGTTTACCGGCCAGAAATTTCTTCATGGGACCAACGCTTTGCGTCAGATGCAGAAGTGAAAACAGCAGTCCGCAGATAGGTATACGGCAACCGAACGGACTTCTATGAACAGGGTATTTTGAAACTGGTATCACGATAGGAGATGAACAGGGTATTTTGAAACTGGTATCACGATAGGAGAAATGTGTTGAGAAACGTGGCGACTATATAGAAAAATAGACAAGAGATGTCCCTTCATGTGTGCATTTGTTTGTAATTGTACCTATTAAATTTTGTAAAAAAAATTGAGTTACTTTTCGATCCACCGTCGTATATTTTTAGCACTGCCTTTTAGACTGTGTTACTCGTGTATACACTGCCTGTCCTATACGGCTAATTTTGCGTACGCGGCGACATTACAGATGGCAGTACCATTCACACCCAGCTGCAATACCCTTTAACATTACCGTATGCTGTGTTGCCCTCTGAAGTATAAACTCGGAAACTGAAATATGCTGGAATTTCATGCTATCTGGGTGTGAACTGTGTCGCCTCTACTGGAGATATTAGGCAATTTAACAATACTCTGATCTCCATGTTAAAATTAAGCATGGACAGGCAGTGTAATTCTCGAGACGACGGTGATTTTTAGTTAGCACTCAATATAATGAAGGGTCCTTTATCTTTTTAATTCATCCCAAAGGTGTACATGGCTTACAAGATGCCGACAGGAGCTGTTGAGAGATTCAGATCCCCACCTGAAGCGACTGCTACATACGCGGGGGAGCCACAAGACTCAGCAGCCACAGTGAAGGAGAACGTAGAGATTAAACCACAGGGTCTTCGTAAAACTTTGATTAGAGGAAACAAACAAATGGCTAGCAGAAATGAACCCAAATTCCCACCTCCAGTTCAAGTGAAGACTTTAGAATCAACCCTAGACTTCCTAGCAATTCCGTCTACGATTTACCCAGAAATTAAAAAGAATCACGCATACAAACCAGAGGTATTCAGTTTCTCCAAACACTCATCCACATCTGAACTCTGGCCTTCCTACGAGACAATGGCGCAATCCAAAAAGCTGAAGGAACAAAAGAGAGCATTTGAGGCTTTAAAGTCCCAAGTCGTCATGGCAAAGTACAAACCATACACCGATAACCCAGTGAAAAGGGATGACGACAAAATTCGTGGCATGTACAGTCTATCCAAACCCATATCCAAATCAGAACCCTGGCCTTCCTACGAGACATTGAACCAATCCAAGAAACCTGGGGAACAAAAGAGTGAAATTGAGGTTTTCAAGTCCCAAGACGCCGCAGAAAAGTACAATCCATTACACAATAATCTAGTGAAAAGGGATGATAATAAAATTCGTCTCTCCAAACGCTCATCCAGAAAAGAATCCTGGCCTTCCTACGAGACACTGGACCAATCCACAAATCCAAGAGAACAAAAGAGTGAAATTGAGGTTTTCAAGCCCCAAGACGCCGCAGGGAAGTACAATCCATATCACAATAATCTTGTGAAAAGGGATGATGACAAAATTCGTGGCATATACAGTCTATCCAAAAGCTTATCCGAATCAGAACCTTGGCCTTCCTACGAGACATTGAACCAATCCACGAAACCTGGGGAACAAAAGAGTGAAATTGAGGTTTTCAAGTCCCAAGACGCCGCAGAAAAGTACAATCCATACCACAATAATCTAGTGAAAAGGGATGATAATAAAATTCGTCTCTCCAAACGCTCATCCAGAACAGAACCCTGGCCTTCCTACGAGACACTGGACCAATCCACAAATCCAAGAGAACGAAAGAGTGAAATTGAGGTTTTCAAGTCCCAAGACGCCGCAGGGAAGTACAATCCATATCACAATAATCTTGTGAAAAGGGATGATGACAAAATTCGTGGCATGTACAGTCTATCCAAAAGCTTATCCGAATCAGAACCTTGGCCTTCCTACGAGACATTGAACCAATCCACGAAACCTGGGGAACAAAAGAGTGAAATTGAGGTTTTCAAGTCCCAAGACGCCGCAGAAAAGTACAATCCATACCACAATAATCTAGTGAAAAGGGATGATAATAAAATTCGTCTCTCCAAACGCTCATCCAGAACAGAACCCTGGCCTTCCTACGAGACACTGGACCAATCCACAAATCCAAGAGAACAAAAGAGTGAAATTGAGGTTTTCAAGTCCCAAGACGCCGCAGGGAAGTACAATCCATATCACAATAATCTTGTGAAAAGGGATGATGACAAAATTCGTGGCATGTACAGTCTATCCAAAAGCTTATCCGAATCAGAACCTTGGCCTTTCTACGAGACATTGAACCAATCCACGAAACCTGGGGAACAAAAGAGTGAAATTGAGGTTTTCAAGTCCCAAGACGCCGCAGAAAAGTACAATCCATACCACAATAATCTAGTGAAAAGGGATGATAATAAAATTCGTCTCTCCAAACGCTCATCCAGAACAGAACCCTGGCCTTCCTACGAGACACTGGACCAATCCACAAATCCAAGAGAACGAAAGAGTGAAATTGAGGTTTTCAAGTCCCAAGACGCCGCAGGGAAGTACAATCCATATCACAATAATCTTGTGAAAAGGGATGATGACAAAATTCGTGGCATGTACAGTCTATCCAAAAGCTTATCCGAATCAGAACCTTGGCCTTCCTACGAGACATTGAACCAATCCACGAAACCTGGGGAACAAAAGAGTGAAATTGAGGTTTTCAAGTCCCAAGACGCCGCAGAAAAGTACAATCCATACCACAATAATCTAGTGAAAAGGGATGATAATAAAATTCGTCTCTCCAAACGCTCATCCAGAACAGAACCCTGGCCTTCCTACGAGACACTGGACCAATCCACAAATCCAAGAGAACAAAAGAGTGAAATTGAGGTTTTCAAGTCCCAAGACGCCGCAGGGAAGTACAATCCATATCACAATAATCTTGTGAAAAGGGATGATGACAAAATTCGTGGCATGTACAGTCTATCCAAAAGCTTATCCGAATCAGAACCTTGGCCTTTCTACGAGACATTGAACCAATCCACGAAACCTGGGGAACAAAAGAGTGAAATTGAGGTTTTCAAGTCCCAAGACGCCGCAGAAAAGTACAATCCATACCACAATAATCTAGTGAAAAGGGATGATGACAAAATTCAGGCATGTACAGTCTATCCAAAAGCTTATCCGAATCAGAACCTTGGCCTTCCTACGAGACATTGAACCAATCCACGAAACCTGGTGAACAAAAGAGTGAAATTGAGGTTTTCAAGTCCCAAGACGCCGCAGAATAGTACAATCCATTACACAATAATCTAGTGAAAAGGGATGATAATAAAATTCGTCTCTCCAAACGCTCATCCAGAACAGAACCCTGGCCTTCCTACGAGACACTGGACCAATCCACAAATCCAAGAGAACAAAAGAGTGAAATTGAGGTTTTCAAGCCCTAAGACGCCGCAGGGAAGTACAATCCATATCACAATAATCTTGTGAAAAGGGATGATGACAAAATTCGTGGCATATACAGTCTATCCAAAAGCTTATCCGAATCAGAACCTTGGCCTTCCTACGAGACATTGAACCAATCCACGAAACCTGGGGAACAAAAGAGTGAAATTGAGGTTTTCAAGTCCCAAGACGCCGCAGAAAAGTACAATCCATACCACAATAATCTAGTGAAAAGGGATGATAATAAAATTCGTCTCTCCAAACGCTCATCCAGAACAGAACCCTGGCCTTCCTACGAGACACTGGACCAATCCACAAATCCAAGAGAACGAAAGAGTGAAATTGAGGTTTTCAAGTCCCAAGACGCCGCAGGGAAGTACAATCCATATCACAATAATCTTGTGAAAAGGGATGATGACAAAATTCGTGGCATGTACAGTCTATCCAAAAGCTTATCCGAATCAGAACCTTGGCCTTCCTACGAGACATTGAACCAATCCACGAAACCTGGGGAACAAAAGAGTGAAATTGAGGTTTTCAAGTCCCAAGACGCCGCAGAAAAGTACAATCCATACCACAATAATCTAGTGAAAAGGGATGATAATAAAATTCGTCTCTCCAAACGCTCATCCAGAACAGAACCCTGGCCTTCCTACGAGACACTGGACCAATCCACAAATCCAAGAGAACAAAAGAGTGAAATTGAGGTTTTCAAGTCCCAAGACGCCGCAGGGAAGTACAATCCATATCACAATAATCTTGTGAAAAGGGATGATGACAAAATTCGTGGCATGTACAGTCTATCCAAAAGCTTATCCGAATCAGAACCTTGGCCTTTCTACGAGACATTGAACCAATCCACGAAACCTGGGGAACAAAAGAGTGAAATTGAGGTTTTCAAGTCCCAAGACGCCGCAGAAAAGTACAATCCATACCACAATAATCTAGTGAAAAGGGATGATAACAAAATTCGTCTCTCCAAACGCTCATCCAGAACAGAACCCTGGCCTTCCTACGAGACACTGGACCAATCCACAAATCCAAGAGAACAAAAGAGTGAAATTGAGGTTTTCAAGTCCCAAGACGCCGCAGGGAAGTACAATCCATATCACAATAATCTTGTGAAAAGGGATGATGACAAAATTCGTGGCATGTACAGTCTATCCAAAAGCTTATCCGAATCAGAACCCTGGCCTTCCAACGAGACATTGGACCAATCCACAAAACCAAGGGAACAAAAGAGATTTATTCAGGTTTCAAACTCCCAAGATGCAATCTAAGTCCAAATCATGATAACTCAGTGAAAACTGATAGTGACAAAATTCGCATCGTGTACACTCCCTCCAAACGCTTATCCAAATCAGAACCCAGGCATTCGAATGAGACACGGGAGGAATCCAAGAAGCCTGAGGAACAAAAGACTGCAACTGAGGTTTTCGAGTCCCAAGACGTCATGAAGAAGTACGATCCACATCATAGTGACCCAGTGAAAATGGATGGTGATAAAGTTAGCAGAGCGTACAGTCCCCAAGAACCCATACTCGACGGAATCCTCACGAGACTCCAATTCTTCAAGCCTCAACCCAATATGGGCGCCCAGCCTCTAAGTTATCCACCGCCTACCCTCATGAAATACGACGACTCTAAGGTGCTTCGTCGCCCAAGTTTTCATCAGTTACAGCAGATGAAAAAAGTGGAGGAACAGAAAACACCCTACAAGGAGCAAATACAAGCGTCCCACACATTGCTTGCAATGTATCAAAAAAATAAGCAAAGTGACATGAAAGGCACAAATAACGTCTTTGACCTCACGGATACGACACTCAACACGCATAGTACGCATGCGCAAAACAATCCTGCAACTGCCGATCAGCCGGAAGAAGAGAAACCAGAAGTAAAGGAAGTAGGAAACAGATATGAGAAACTAATGAAACCAACAACGAACCTTCCAGTTCCAGTAGAAGCGCACTCTGAGAAGAGTGACTAGACACAGCTTCAGACTGTTTGAGAAGAGACCCACACTGCGAGAACACGTCGCTAAACTAATCAGTGAGAGGATCGCCAGAAGTAGAACGTACTTCCCAGAAACCTTCCTCTACGTCAGCAAGTTGATCAGAGAGTTCAGGGAATTCGCTTATGATGCAAGGGATCCTCCCGCACATACCCTCCGCTTGCTGCCTCCCCTCCGCTTGCTATCTCCTCCGTCAGAAGAACCGAAGCCGGAAAAGAGTGCAAGGGACGACTTGCATCGACCCTCTCAGTCCATCAACTTGACCCCCAATCTGCATCAGAGAATGCCTGACAAAACCACCGACACCACTTGAGGAACACAGACCTCCATCAGCAAAACTGACACCGCCTCCTGAAGAGGCACCAAAATCAACTGGAGAGTACAGCTCTCAAGTAGAAGAAACGCTTGGCATCAAGCTACCACAAGCAAACGTACGTCGACTGTCCTCGTCCGAGATAAACTTGGCCAAACTGAAAGACTTGTCCCTAGAAGATCGCCTGGTAGTATTCGCTACAGAATTCCCTGTTAAACTTCGCTACTACGAGGTTAATCCTTCCGGAATCCCCAACCAGCCAAAAAGACTGCAATTCAAGTACAGAGCTGAAAATATGGACAGCACTCCAGAACCGTCTCAGAATGTGGTGCAAACCACGCGAAACTTCGAACAACTAAATGAGGCTAGCAGTACAGCTAGCAGGCTTCGCGAAACAAACCGGTGAAGCGTCAAACAAACACAGGCTGCATTAAGTGCCAAACAAACGCTGGCACCTGAAGGCTTGCACAAGCCCAAATATAAGCAGCAGCAATGAAATAGTGGCAGCAGAAAGTTCGTAAGCAGCAGGGCTTTCATTGATTTCAATGACAGTAAAGAGCACAATTTCATTCATTGCAAAAGTATTGTGGCAATTTAAATTGATCAAACTTTTCAAAATCTGTATAACATCAACAGAAAATAGCGGACTTATAAGTTTGGACATGTTCTTATACTATAAAATTGTGGCTTCTTCATTAAATCCGCAGGGCTTTCATTGATTTCAATGACAGTAAAGAGCACAATTTCATTCATTGCAAAAGTATTGTGGCAATTTAAATTGATCAAACTTTTCAAAATCTATATAACATCAACAGAAAATAACGGACTTATCAGTTTGTACATGTTCTTATACTAATAAAATTTCGGATTGTTCATGAAATCTATGACATAAATGGCAACTCAAGATTATAATGTTACCTTGAAACCTGTGAAATACCGCGCTTATGATCAAAACATAGGGAGAGTAATAAATCAAGCAGAGTGCAGAAGAATACATTAAAAATTCTTGGATCTGGCATTACAATTTATTTGCAACGAGGGTGGACCAAATATAAACGAGACTATTTTAGGGCATAATTTTCAGCTAAGGAAGCTGCTACTTTATGACATGTTGAAGGGGGGGGGGAGAGAGCGATCAGACGCCTTTGTGAGATTGCAACACAGCAAGGATATATCAGAAAAAATGCAACCTTCCGTTGCGCAATGCATTATCTCGCTAAATGAAAGCGCAACATTTTGCGCAAACTGTTGACACAGTTTAGGGAACAAACTCTGTCAACGTCGCGTGTTTTCACTTGGCACAAGGCGTTTGTGAGAAGCCGTGGAGTTCCCTATGAAAGCCAAGTCTGGGCATTCAGAAGGCTTTTGACTGCTTTTTTTTTGGGGGGGGGGAGAGCATTTTATACGTTGATTTTGTACAATATAGTTGCGCAATCAATGCGGCGTACTACTGCGAGGTTTTCAATGAGGCTAAAAGACGTGACTAACCGGTAGAAGAAGAGATCCTTCTTCTTGACAATGCAAGAGCTGTCACACGTACCAAAATGGAGAAAATAGTTTAACAACCTTCTTAGTGTCCTGATTTATTAGCTTGCGATTTTCATACTTTTTGGTCCAGTCCAAGAAGCTGAGGATGGCCAGCAATTCGAAGAACACTTGATTTTGTGTTTATTGCAAACAAAAATAAATGAAAAATAATCTCGTTTATATTTCATCTACCCTCGTATCATGGAAGACAGAGGTTATCTGCCTCTCTACCCCTAGTATTTTATTTAATACAATATAAGACTAGCTATCAATTAATTAATTTTAAAAGGGCATAAGTTAAGAGCAACAACAATGCCAGAGTCAATGCATAGTTTGTCTTTCTCAGAATTGAGTGCTATAACGGAAGAACAGTTACACATGGGAAACAAAATAACACACTCTGCCCAAATAAAAGTTTTGCCTCTTAGTATAATATATTTTCTATGACATTCTCTTAATATAAATTGGTTTTAAAAATGAAGAGAATGTCGTTACCACATCGCATCCCCGAAGGATACACAACTCAAACAAAATTTGATTAATGCACTAACGTAACTTTACCCTAAGCATAGGCAATACACCTTTCTCACTTCAAACTCTGATATAAAAGAAGAGGCCGTATTGCAAAGAGCACGGATACAGTTATTTCAACCTGATGCAAAACTTGATTCTTCATGAGGTAAGACTGAGTTTCTATAAACAGTGGGTGGCTTATAACAACCCTTCAAACAATTTATGCAAAAAACAGTTAAAAAAAAGTTTTAGCTCTTAGAACAAATTTTAAAAAAATCGTAAGAGACGTTTTCGAAAAATGGCGAAAAATGAAATTTTCTTAATATAAAGTGGCATTAAGAGTAAGAGTGTCATATCCCCAAAAGATACCCGAGTCCAATACAAAATGTTTTTATATGATTTTTCGTTCTAGAGCTAGGCTGTTCACAGATAATAATAAAATCAGGTAAACTGATATAACAAAGTGCCAGTATGCTTTTTTAATCAGTAATAAAATCAGGTAAACTGATATAACAAAGTGCCAGTATGCTTTTTTAATCAGTAATAATTGCAGTTATGATATACAGAAAATAAGTTTTTTTTTTTAAATAGATCTCCGAGTTAAACTCCAGATCGATTCATTAAGCAGGGCTTACGGAAGAACAAAGGTCTAACGTTTGATTCTTAACCTTAATTCATATTGGTATACACTGATATACTAATTCTTAAAATATGTAAACATTTTACAAAATGCATTGACAATGAAATAGTACAGTAAGCCAATAAGAAGAGGATAGTTCCACCTAGCGGTATGCAGTTTTGTTCTGAGTATAGGCTTATGCAATTTTAACGCAACGCAATAACTTTAGCTAGTTTCTGTTCGTGAAATAACATTTATAGGCTTATGTTATTCTTTAGGAATGATGTAGGTCAATGAAAGACAATGAATTCCCAGTTTTTTTTAAAGAAAAATGTAATACTTATTTAAGCACATTGACAAAATAGGACACAAGAATGGAATAGGCTCAATTTAACACAATTGATAATAATAAAAAAAAATTGCTTCAGGGTGGACTCGAACGTGATATCTCTTGATTACTAGACAAGCATCTTATCCCAAGACCAAACCACACTGCGACTTTTGAGTGTCCAATACCAAAGAATACTATCTCGTCGTAGCTCACAGAAAAGAAAAATCACAGTATTTCGAAATTAGGCTATATTTCGAGCCTTCTAGTTTTCTTATGTTACAATATAGTATTATTCCATTCATTGGTAACATAATATTCGCGATATTCGAGTCATAAATGCGGATTTGGCCCTCACTAAAGCAGCGTACCAACTTATGCAAATTCTCAGAAGTTAATGTTTTTATTTATTAAGAGTTCAGGGATTATAAATCTGACATAGGCTGAAGTAAAATTCAATGCTTTAATCTAATTGTAATCAATTTTAGCAAAATAATTAGTCATTATACAACAGCATTTCATTTATAATCGTACATATGGGAACATTTGTTTTTCATGTAGATGTCAACTGTCCATGGCAACTGAAGGAAGCTTTATAAGCTGTCATTAATTGATGACGCTATAAGAAAGAACCGAGAATTTGATTTTGCATTTGAAGAAGGTGCCTTCTTTTTACCCTCATTTACTAAAGAAGGTTTCGACAGGAATTGAAGGCTTGTTCCAGAATTCCCCGTTATTTACCTTAGTTACGGGACTCGCCCGCTGATTGGTTGGCCGCGAGCCAATCAAAATGCTTCGAATTGAACCAAAATATTATAATAAATTTGACTGATAATTACTCTTTATTTCGATACTGGACGACCGATTAGGTCCAAATTCAATAGACTTATTGCCATGATTGTTATAAATAAGTATACGAAGTTTCATGAAAATCCGATAAAGCGTATTTGAGTTACCGCGCCTTTTCTTATATGATACCATAAAAGGGCACTAAATTGGGTATTATTCCGGTACCGGACAACCGATTTGGTCCAATATCAACAGACGTCTTCCCATGGACATTATAAATAGGTATTCCAAGTTTCATGAAAATCCGATAAAGCGTATGTGAGTTATGGCGCCTTTAAAATATACACTAAATTGGGTTTTACTCCGGTACCGGTGAACCGATTTGGTCCAATTTCAATAGGGTTCTTCCCATGGACATTATAAACGCGTACACCAAGTTTCATTAAAATTCGATAAAGCGTATTTGAGTTAGAGCGCGTACAGACACACGGACGGACGGACGGACAGACGGACAGACATTTTTCGTCCCCCACACAATCTCATAAAGTACCATACTGGCACTTAATAACATCAGTTATATTTACTCCACAAAATATACCAATGATAGAAATAATTGACAGTCAATAGTTCCATGGCCTACCCTATTGTATAAACACGCTCTTAAGATGGAAAGTGATGTAGCAAAAAAGATCATAGTGAATAGTGACTAATTTTGTCGCACGAAAAGCTTATTTTAAGTAAGTATTGATATGAAATAATCTACAGCTTTCAATGGCGTTCCCATATAATACATTCAGTTTTTGCTAATTTCGTAATTCTACACTTTGTAATTTTTGCTCTTGCCCTATTACAATGTAGGCTACAATAAAACATAGGCACTGTATCAATACAGTATACAGTACGTATGAAATTCAAGTCGCATTAAAGATTACAGTGGTTTTAATGAAGAACGGCGGCCTTCCCTACATAAAGACCTCCTCGGGGCCTACCCAAAGGTTAGGCCTAAACCAACCCTGATGGGATCCATATATACTGATTCATTATCCTCGATTCAAGTACCATTTGTTTTATATTGACTGGTAATTATTGCGAAGTTTAGGTATGCCTACTGAAATATATTATAATTAGGCCTATATCTGCAAATACCAATACCTTTTCGTTCAAAAATAGTGAATTTCCCAGAGGCCTATGCCTACCTCATTTAATGTTCCGAAACTAAAACCAAGAGGACGGTTTCATTTGTACAAGAATACGGATATGATTATTTCAGTAGGCCTATAGGCTAAAATGAGAAGTTACTTCGCGTGGAATTAAAAAAAAAAAGCTAAAACATTTTTTATCCATCCTATCGTTTATTTCTATTTGGAGCCCACAATACCACCCTCTTGTTTTATACACAAACTATACTTTTTATTTTTAAACCGTCGCTCTTTTTAAAAACGGGAGATATTTCGTGTTTCCTGTGGGGAATTTCCCCTATTCATCAATCTCTCATTCGTTGTGCATTGCTCGCAGATGGACATAATGACACAAAAACAATGTGAACCACGAGGAAGAATTTTCTAAACCATAAACGACGTGTTTAATGACGTCCAAAACTGTCAGTGAAAACACGTCACCCGTTCATCAAGCCTGATTCTTGATGCATCATAACACAGCATGCGTCCAAAATAGAAAGTTTACCTTTTCATCAATCTCTGCAATGGAAAGTGTTGGGATACTTCAGTGGAAGGAGAATTCTTTAATACAAAATTTTGAAATGAATATAATGAATTGGTGTTTCCGTGTACACCCATCGCCACCTATCGTTGCAGGATGAACACAATTTATTGGCATGGGCTATGTAAATTTCTGCAGAAAGTTAGATGCGAGTCAGAAAGCCTCGGTTTGGAGAATTGAGGAAATCTAAGTGTTATTTTATTTGTAGTTATGTTTATGGGTTTCCATGAAATTTTTGCTTGCTTGTGGGTACTCGTACAGTAGTTAATGTAAATAATAGAATATAACTATTTGTATTTATTTTTTTAGACTATAATTCCAAGATAACCTTTAATTGTACATAAATATAAATATGTGACTCTTAATATATACAACGCGCAAGTACACTACTTGCAAGAATATTTTAGTCTACCACTACAGGACAACTTTTATTTGTATATAAGTATATATGTAATCTCTTAATGTATATATAATCTTATCAATTTTTTATCGTTTTATGTATATATAATTGTCTATGTAAAAACTGCTTTTTTATCATTTTAAAATTTTGTCTAACAGTTTTAATCCAATTAATTGAAGTAACATAGACCATATAAAATTCACTGACCATTAGAATATATCAACAATCTGTCCACTTAATTATTACACAATAAAATAGCAAACTTATAAATATTTGTCTTCATTGTAAAAGGTTGTCCACATCACTCTATATATTTATGGCATCTTATTATATTTTTTGAGGGTATAAGACGAAAAATTAACTCTTATACTTTGTAAAATTCTCCCTCAAAAGCACTAAGATGAAATTTATCAATAATTTTTTTATTGGGTTTTATGGGTAATAATTTAAGTGTATGAAGTGAGCACGTATGGTCGACACCGACCCGTGCGCTGGTTAATGCTAATAATATGGTCTATATGAAATATTTTTTTTTATGAGAAATAAGTAGGCTACACACTATTTAACAATTCTGAAATTAACTGAAAGTTGCCTATCTTGTTTTGCCATAGCAACCGGGAAAAGAAGAACATTGAATAACTTACACAAAAATCACTATGCGTGTTTTTTTTGGGGGGAGGGGGGGCTAGGGAATTCGAATCTGAAGTCTTTTTTCCCCGAGCATCTCACTTTAACTGCACATCGGAATCGGGATTTAGCTTTTTATTTATTATTAATACTTATATTGATAGGTTACTGGTATGTAGATAGCTGTTGTGATATTTAATGTGTGTAAATGTATGTATAGATGTAAGTTATGACTAGGGACCGGATTTTTAGGTTTTTAAAAACACTGTTTTAGGTTTGCCATTAGGTGAAATAGTTTTTTTAGGTTTTTTTGTCTAAAATATCGTTTTTGGGTGGAATAATTGGTTTAATGAATTTGAGTGTGCTACATAGGATTCAATACATAATAGTTTTGAAGTTTAACTTAACAAAATTGACTTAAATTTGTGTCAACTTGCTTTAGGGCAGTAGTACAATTAAAAAAGAAAAACAATCAAAAGAAGCAGTGAAAATAAGATTGCCTCATAATTCCTGGTTACAGTGTATCTTTCAAGATTCTCAACTGTGAAGTTCTTCCTGTTATCTCTTAGTTAATAGTTAATAGGATACTGTATCTAGACACTACCCTTCTCAAGATTCGAATCCGATGCTTCTAATTTAGTGAGTAAAATACATTATGGTTGGATGTGGATAATGTGAAACTGATTATTTTCATTTCTTCGGTTGTTACGCATGCTAGCTGCACAACAGATCAACTAGGAACGAAAACTTCCCCCTTTTCTGGAAAGGTAAATAACTAGGAGGTGCCCGTGGCTTCGCCACGATAATTCTTTTAAAAATTGAAAATTAAGAGTATAATAATTATTAAAGCATTATATTTATTAACACTTGCACCTGCTTTAGAGTACATTCCACGACATGAAAGCGCCCCCTGGGAAAACTATATCAGAATCGATTATGCAGTTCCAAAGAACCTGTGAACACATAATACGTATTGTTTCTCAGCTGTTTATTGACATGAATATGATGTGAATTTTATTTTATCAATTCAGTGTAATTTTCAGAAATTATATAATGTTTCAAGGGAAGGAATGGTTTGTTGGATTGTTATTATCAGCGATATTTCAAGAGATAAAACCATCAATATTTTACAGCTGTTGCCCCCGGCTTCGCCCGCCATTATTCATTGACTCCAGGATTTTTAAGAAAATTACACTGGTAGATTATTAAAAATGTATGTGGTTCGGAGCTATGAAAATTGTAAGTAAAAATAAAATTAGAATATTTGTTCATTGTGTTCATTTCACTTAGGCCTTATATAATAAAGAAACGGTTTTCCTTCCTAATTTTGTAGTCGTCATGAAAGTTTAGACTGCGAGAGACGAACATCGCCGAGTATACCCGATGTCTCACGAAGCGGGCGAGCAAGCACGCTATTTAGGGCCGTTGAATTGTATAAGAGTAGATACGTACGTCTTTCTGGGAGGCTTGACAAAATATTACTTTGTCATCTGTCGTGAAATTCGGGTCGTCGACAATCCACTGCCGTAATAAATCGATTTCATTTGTTTCGGCATAATTAACACGTCTTCTCAAAACTCACAGTGGACCACTCAATATGAATAATAGGGGAGTAATAAATGCAAACAAGCGCTTTAAAACACAGAAATCTATGTCCTTGTTCAGACACTGCAACAATGGTTGTTCGTAAAAGGAATACGCCGGTACTCTTACACTTCATCTCTTGATACTGTCCATCCTGGATGACAATGGGTTGAACAAAACGCTGGTGGTATTAATTTCAATCCGACACAAATTATTGTCTCTCCGCAAAATGTCGATTTCTCAACTGACATACAAAAAAGACAAAAAAGTAGCCTAAATGAGATATTTTAGGTTTTATATCCCGTTTAGATATATTTAGGTTTTCATACCCGATTTAGGTATTTTTAGGTGCCACAGAATTAATGTGGGTGAATCCTATGGACATGATTCGAAAAAGTGTATGAGCGCTTTTTGTTTTGGAAGTAAGGAAAAACCTAAGAATCCGGTCCCTAGTTATGACTGGTTTTAATTGCAACACTACCACCCAAATGCAGCGTAACACAATAAATAAATAAATGATTCATATGCTTTGTCAATAGAGTCTATCTTTGCTTAAGATGTTTTAATTGGAGTAAATGAATCAAGTATCAGGCACTAAAGTTAATGGTGCAGTGGTGTGAAAACTGATGGATTTATATGTAGTCGATGCTTTAAAAGTGTAGCTTCATTCGAGCGTGATAAATCAGGAGTTCTCCGGTATCGAAGTTACAGCAGACCTGGGACTGGAAACAAAAGCATGCACTACAATGACTCCCATTCCGGACTAAAGGCTGATAGTATTCAGAATGACCAGTACTTGCTTCCTCTGCTTTATATCAGTCCCAGGGGGACAACTGACAGAAAAACATTCATCTTTATCCTACCATTTATATTTAAATGTAATTATTGTACTACATTACACTCACGATTTATTTAAATGTGCTTCTGGCTTTTTTTATTTTTATTTTTTATTTATTTTTTACTTGTACATGGTATAGAGAAACTATTGTAATCGTGACAAAAAATCGAAATAGAGGAAAGACCGGGAAAACATGTTTCACGATGCCTAGAAACCGAAAAAAAAAAGAATTTTTGGAATGACGTCTGTCTGTTTGTCTATTTGTCTGTAGGTATGTCCGTGTACATCTGTAGCGGCTAAATGGTTCATTGTATTAAAACTAGTAGGCCTACATTAATAGAACCCAAATGTTTCACTTCTGCTGGTCTATCATATAGCTCTAGTTTCGGTCCTCGCCTGTATAATTCTAAAATCACATTCCATCCAGTTTTAGCCAAAAGTAGTTATGCAGTCTTTAAATCTAAAATTAAAAACTAATATAACTTAGATTTTCATTCCTTTTAAAATAGGTCTATCTTTTGGTACCTACTACTATCAAGATAATTTATTTTTTATTATTATAATTATTTTATGTCAATTGAATCATGCCCTTTTCCCTAGTACTATTTAACAATATTTTGTATACGTAGTTTGTAGGTAATTTTAGGTTAAGATATTTCAATAGGCCTAATGTAAAACATGTAAATGGCCTCTAGGCTAAGCATAGAGCTTCCCCCGAGCACGAGCTCCTGCTCTTTCGGGGTTTCAGGATCAATTATCTATGTATTTATGTATTTATGTAATTAAAAAATAAATAAATAAATAAATATTTACTTCATTTTCTGAACTAAGTAAATTTTGGGAATTTTATCATATTGTCCAGAATTTAGTTTCTATTACTGAAATATTATTATTTGAATTTATGTTTTTGAAAAAAATGGTTCTAACGATTTTGATAAAAATGCAGACTTCAAAACACCTATTTAAGACTAATAAAATGGCCATGAACGGTTTTCTGCGAAAATCAATTAGAGATATAGAAAGTTGAAAGGAAGTTTTTTTAATCATATACATGTCTGTATAAAATTAATAGATATCAAGATACAAACGAAATAAGTTTGACTTATGCAGAATGTCAGAACACATTATTAAAAAAAATAATTATATTCTTTTGTTTACCATAGTAACAAGAAAATTAGAATTAACTTATTGTTATGAAATGCAGTGTACCGGAGTCGTAATTAAAACACTAAAACCAACCAGATAAAGTCCTGGATTTGTTCTGGGTTCAAATCTCATACCTCGCGGCCGGGCAAATTTGTCGTGAGTTTTTCATGATTTCCTCATTTGCAAAGGCATATGCAATACTTAATTTTTGAATTCTTTATACTGGATTCTTTCCTCAATCTTGAAACCTCAATATTAAGGTAGGGGGCCCAAATATCGCCCATGTTCCTAATATCGCCTACTGTACCCTAGCTCCGGATAATGCTGCTGCCACGCGGCCAGTTTGCGCACTGTGTACCTCTTCACCACGGCAGTTGACTGTGCACGTTTCATGAGATTGTGTCGGTTGTTGTTATTTTTGTGAATTTTTCAAGATATTTCGGCCTGGTGAGTTATCAGACTACTCATACTCTTGCTAAGATAATATATAAGTCTCGTGATGGATCACGATAGTTATAGTGTGGTTGGTAATGTAAGAAATAAGCATTCTTTTGATACCAAAGTTTTCGAGTTTGTCTAGTCGGTTCTGTCTGTAGCGTCCACCATATTGTAAGGTTAGGAGGTTCCTAATATCGCCCACTAAAGTGTTCCTATTATCGCCTACTATGCGATATTTGGAACATTGTTTTGAAATAGTTTTTTATTTTACAGATGTCAACGCGTAAACAATGGGACAAAGTAAAAATGAAAAAAGCGGTGATAGCTGTAAAAAAACAAAGAGATGGGCCTTTTGAAGGCATCCAAAACATATGGTGTACCTCGGTCGACATTAAAAGATTATGTAAAAAACCTTTGGATGACATTAAAAAACTCCTGGACGTACCCTTAGGACCAAGCCAATTTTGCCCGACGAGTTAGTGGAGTATTGTATGAATATGGGCCAACTTATTGGCAAAGCTTACGTAAGGTCAGCCAACATGAACATGGCAATACAAGGTTTCAAAGTAACAGGCATTTTGCCCTACAACCCTCACACATTTACTGATGCTGACTTTTTGCAACACCAACAACTTTCGATCTCAGAAGAAATGGAAGTATTGCTTCAACAATCTTCCTCGTCGACGAGCCAGCAACCATCATCATCCTCAATGTGTTGTCAGCAACCATCATCATCGAAAAGTCAACCTTCTCCAATAATAGATCAGCAACCATCGACATCGACAAGCTCAGTAGCTTTGCCTACTCCAGTATTATCACCAAAAGACATCATGCCAGTACCAAAACTTCTCCCTAAACGATCAAGCGGAAGGTGTGGATCGGCCGTACTGGTTAGTGGATCTCCCTTCAAAGATGCTCTTGTGGAGTCATTAAACAAAAAGAAAGTAACTGTCTTTAGTCTCGAAACACCAAGCAAACAAAGGCTTACAAAATCTAAGGAAATATCAAAAAATAAAGAAACGAAGAAGAACTCAAAGAAGAGACGACGAGATCTTTCTACAGAAAGTTCAGAATCTGAAGTAGAATAGGAAGAGCCAACTTACGTCTCAACCGATGATAACGACAGTAGCTGTTCTGATAGTGACGTTGCCTAATGTCCAATCTGTAATAGATTCTATTCTAATGATAAACATGGAGAGCAGTGGATAAAATGTGCCAAGTGTTTCAAGTGGTCACACGAAGCTTGTGATCCCAGAAAGAATAAAGTAATGAAAAAATGTTATGTGTGCGTTTTTTGCAGCTAAACTGGACTTCTCTGATTGCATTTTAACATGTAAGAACCAGGTTTATCACTAAACAAAGTTACTTACTCGTAATCATTCTAGATTAAAGTAATTAAAAACCATAAAAATCTTACTCTGAGTTTTACTATTGATGTTTCATTTTTTCTTTTGATGTAGAACAAATTTTTAGTTTTACAAATGTAAAACCTTGTTTATTTTATAATGTTTCTCTCACTTCTCGTATTTGTAATGATTTATGGCAAGAAAAAATAAAATAATTTTTTTTTTTGGAAATTTCTTGGATCTTTTTTTACTAGGAGCATCATATGATGAGGTGGGCGATATTTGGAACAACTTTTTCAATTTTTAAAAAGTGCACATTTTCCCTTTCTATTTTTTTAAATGATTAAATCCCTCAATAATTAGGTGATTGCAGTGCGATGTGGTAGCTGAATGAATAATAGAAAATTGGTGCTAATTTGAGGATAGTGCGATGAGCATTAAGTACATTTTTGTAAAAATTTCCTTAAATGGGCGATATTTGGGCCCCCTACCTTACTAATCTTAACATGTATGTGTGAGAAAGTTTGTGCAACATATTTTGCAAAATTTATTATTTTATCTCATGTTGAGAAAATGACAAAGAATCTAAATGAGATATGCCTAACACCGAGAAAATATGTTTTACGATGCTTAGAAGCAAACAGAAAAAGTGTTTTTGGAATGAGTCTGTCTGTATAGATCATGTACACGTTGTGTCTCAACAATTAATTGTAATTACAACTTCTCTTTTTTGTATTATACACTTGGGCTTTTTCGTAAACTTAATCTTAAATCCACTGTACCATTTCAGGAAATCCTAGGAGCTCCGTTAAATCAACCATCACTTTTTCAAGTTGGATTCCTTGACTTCAAATGGTGGGAAAATGCCATCTAAAATGCCAGGTGTAGCAAACGTGAAGAAAGCACGTGCAAGCAGGACTGTTTTTGTCTACTGGTTTGGCATCAAAATTCAATCAGTGACTGACACAACTTTACTCTCAGGTCGAAGCGGCTGAATCGTCAATGAGCTTCTTCTTTCTTGTTGAAATGCTCAGCACAGAAAAAGGTTCTCTTTCGTTTTATAGGCTTTTAGTGTTCTTAAATTTTGTAGTCATAAATATTGAAAGTACAGTAGAACTCCAATTATCTGAAGCGGGATCGCTTTGAGGCCATGTTCAAGTGATTTTTGCAGCAAAACTCCGACTGTATTTTATACGAATATTTCAGCTTTTTAATCAACAATAGATTTCAGAACAATTGGTTAGATAAAATTAAGGAGAAATTTTTTCGACTAGGTCTCATGTCGTTATGGTTTCGTTTAAAAGTCTTACTACCCCTTTTCTCTCCATTCGTCAAATGCCTGCAACTGCTTGCCATAACGAAGGAATTTTCAATATTTGTTATTTGCCTTTTCAATAACCTCAAGAGAAATATAAATTTCTTTAATAAATAGATAACGCTTCAATCTTTTCCGCAAATGTTTCTGGTTTGTTCATACTGTTACAAACAGCGACTTATTTCTAAACAAAATGTTGCCAACCAAAAGAGCCTGAATTTCCCATCGATATGAAATATCCAAAAAGTTTTAGATTACTATTCTGATCTCAAGTGAAATTCAATTATTTCAGTTTTAAAATTTACGATTAAAAATAACACAAAACATCATACACGTTCGACAGGTATAAAGAGCTTGACAGTCTCACACGAATAACAAAGTTCGTTTTGTTAACTTTGTACTCGCCTGTTAAGTTATAAGCGGTCTTATATCGTAAATAATTATCACATTACTCACTTTACATCAGTCACAGTTTCTTCACATGCGAAAATATACCACATAGGTTACCTGTAAAAGAAAGAAAACATTATGTAGATTCGAGAATTTATTCACCGAGCATAGAACACGAAGACACAGAATAAAAATAATCACTTTTAACATTGGACTAAAATTTTAGGAATTCTACACATAGGACAATTGCATGGTGGATATGGTGTATGGTGGATTTTTCGCACTTAACTTATAACTTAAAAAATTATCATATTTCTCGCGCATTTAAATCTGCAATCTATGATCGATAGGCCTACAATAAGAGGAAGTGTTTGTCTGTCTGTCTCTCTGTACGCGATGCCCAGCGAAATCTACTGAACGCAGAGATCTGAAATTTTAATCATAGAAGGACTGAAGGGTGGACGAACGCACGTTGAAGCAGGATTTTTTATTATCGCTTTCGTTCGCGAGTTATGAGTGAAAAACGGGCAGAAACGTCATTCAAAACAAAGTTACTACATAAATATAATTATATTTTGTATTAAGTGTATTTCAATTGAATTCTACGTTTAATATTAATAGAGATGTGTTAGGACTGATAATAAAAAATATTATAGACATTGCAAATAATAAAACCAAAAAAATAAAACGATTAATATTGATATCCCCATATATATAAGCATTTTTTGCTCTTTCAAAGCATCAGTTTTCAGTAATACATTTTAATTTTCAAATCAATTGCAGGTGGCTTTGCCTATTTTTGTCATACCTTGGAAATAAAAGCATCGCAATCGCTTGAATTTTATAAGCCCACCCTGGTCGATTTATTTGTTTATAATGTCAAGGCACGTAGACATCTCAAATTTTTAACATAGACGGAAGAGGTATAATGAATACAGGCTTAAATGGGCAAACATTGATCGATTGGACAGGAACTCACCATGCAGGGGTTTTCTGGGCCAGGGAACTCGAATCTGAGGTATTTTTCCCAGGCGACGCTTTCTAATAGTGGAATGTAGGGGAGAGTGTTGTACCAAGACCATAGTGTACCTTGGACCAGTTCTAATATCTGAGAACTGTTGACATCTAGCGCGCTAACCGTGAAACTATATGCTTCTCGTGGCCTCAGGCATTCTCTGTGCAATTTTCGACGTGTTTGCTTCAGATCTGCGTGTGCAAGACCAAAAAGTTGTTTTTTTCTGGTGAAAACTAAAATTGTTCCTCGCCAGTTGCATGATAATTCAAGTTTATCTTGTGCATAAAGATGTTTTTGTGAATATCCATTGGATTCACTATTATTTGGTGAGTAAAATGACCGTAAATTTTGTTATTTAGATACCGGAAGATCATATCGATAGCCACATTTGTGTGGAAACAGACAATCGTGTACCTTGAGCCACAACTGCGTCTTGTACCTTGAGCCGGCGGACCATGGTACAAGAGGTTACATTATATTTTATTTTTATGTGTTCCAGTATTGTTGTCAGGACAACAATGATTCGTAGTAAGACCCGGGAGCCTGCTGACGGAAGAATTTTGAAAAAGGCTCTTAAGAAAATTAATTCGAATGATCCAGAGAAGAATATGTTTCTTCGATAACATAAAAAATGTTCACAACAGATTTGGTCCCATTCCTCTCGAAAACATATGGAACTTGGACGAAACTGGCCTAAGCACTGTGCAGGGACAGTCAAACATCGTTGATCCTAAAAGTCTAAAACAGATTGGAAGTGCAACATCAACCGAAAGAGGGCAACTAGTCACTATGACTGGAGCTGTGAATGCTGTTTGAAACTAACTACCTCCTATGTTCATATTCCCTCGTGTTCATTTCAAGGACAGAATGTTGTTTGGTGGCCTTCTGGGGTGTATGGGAGCTGCTAATTTATCTGGGTGGTCAAATGAAGCAACATTTTTAAAGTTTCTTGACCATTTTCTTAACTGAAGAAAATAGGGTTCTTTTGATCTTGGACAATCACGAGACACATCTGTCTATTGATGCTCTGGAAAAGGCATCAGATGCTGGTGTAGTGATGGTAACATTCCCCCCATACACTTCGCATAGGCTTCAGCCTCTGGAAATTTCTATTTATGCCCTTATGCAGTATGGTCCATGGCACATGAGGGTGTTGTACCTTGAGCCACTGTGCAGTATATTTTAATTGTTTTCTTATACTTATTTTTTACTGAAGTACATACTTAAAACAAACGCCAATATGTTAAGAAAGCACAGTACATTGGTAAGAGACTAAAAAAACTAAGAAAATGCTATTAGAATTCGAGTTAAAGGCAACACAATAAAAAATGGCCCAAGGTACAACACTCTCCCCTACTCCACCTGATCTAGGTGTTAATAGACATACTGATTTAACTACTATGCTCTTAATTTTTAACTTCTGAATTAATTATCGCGGGCGAAGATCCGGACACCTGCTAGTGTAAAATATAGTGTAAATGGAATTTTGGCATGAGTGCAATCTATGCCACAAATATGCATTACCTAAAGCTAAGTTATACAGCAAGGAAAGTTTCAAATGAGCGTCGCTACTGAATAAATATTCCGCCTGAACCGAGAGTGAGTCTGACAGTTCCCAAACATACTCCCTGCTGAAATACCTGGTGTACATTCTAACGACAGTTCCCTGGAGAATTTGTGTGACGGAATATAGAGTGCAGACTGAAATAACAGTCTGTGCAGGCTTTCGTCATGTGTGTAGCAGAAAAGATTAATATCATACTGGTGGAAAATACAGGGTGTTAATGAATAACAGCGACAAATCTTACACAGACAAGCAATTTTATTAGATTTTCCTCTATGACGTGAAATGTGTATGCTACAGGGCATTAAAGTCATTACAATTTGGTGCTCATAAATAAATAATGCAGTGAAATAGGGTTAAAATGTTCAATTGTATTGTCTTCAATGCCTTCTTAGTGATAGGCAGAAACCTGATTCTTAATTATTCATCAACAGCTACATCATAGTTTAGTACTTCCATAATGTGCCAAATTTACAGAATAATCACATGACTGGCCGCAAAGGCATTAGTTTTCTTATATAAAACTCCAGTGTTAACAACGAAGTTCCTCTGTTTTGCATTTTTTTAAATGTTAGAAGTCAGTGGCGGCCATGTCCTGGGAGATATTATGCCGTAACAGGAAAAATTCAATCCATAGAGCAAAAATCTCCTAATAAAAGTTGCTTGTCTATGTTCCCTCTATACATAGGTAACATATTTCGGTATTATTAATTAACACTCTGTATATAGTTTTCGCAGACAAAACAGTTGGCTAGTTTAAGACTGCTTTACAAGAAAAGTGATACCTATGCAACTACCTTGTGTTATCTTTTTAAAGAATTCATCATATAAGCTAATGAATCGAAATTTATAGTTTTTCATTAAAGTTGACAGATTTTTGTAACTTAAAAAAGCTGCTGTGAAACACATAATTTTCTCTGCTGAAATAATGGATTTGACTCTTAGTACAATACCATTATAAATTACATTCTTTTCACGTAAATTGTTCTGTCAATTCAAAGAATGTCGTTACCACATCGATTCCCCGAAGAATACATTACCTATATGCAATCTGATTAATGTACTCATATAACGTTCTTTAGGCTATCCTCAAAGCAAGGGGAATTCACCTTTCTCACTTCACATAGTGATATGAGTCGTATTGCAAAGATCACGTATTCAATTGTTTCAGCATTATTGCAAGACTGAGGCAAGACTGAGTTTCTGCAACAGTATGTGGCTTATAACTACCCTTCAGAGAAATGAGTGGGTCCCTCAGAGAGTGGGCTATCCCATAAAAAAATTACTTTGTAGCCGTTTATGATTGCTTACACCATCTCTGATGTTGTCCCAAAATATGTAGTTGTGGGATATTATGTTCATGTGTAAAAAATATCTTCAAAATATGCATCCGGAGATCCAGTTAGTTTGTCGTGAGAGAGAGCGCTATCCCACAACGCACTGCTTTCTGTTCTACATCGCCGTTTGCTATTTTGTGTCTATTATTATTATTATTATTATTATTATTATTATTATTATTATTATTATTATTATTATTATTGTCATATCATTATTCTCATTAATATCACCCTTTTTTAGACTATTGATATATCATTATTACCAGTATTGTTATTACTACCGTTATCAATATTATCATAACCGGTACCATCATCATTATTATCTTCAATGTTATTATCAATGTTTTCATTATTCTATTTCTATAATAATATAATAAAAACTAAACTAAACTCCGTGGCGCTACATCCCTGAAGGGACAAGGCCAACTACCCGACCGCATGGGCAGATGGCAGGATTGGGAGGCATATGATCAGCATGCCGACACTTACGGCCGTTAAAGGTGGTTTCCATGACCGGAGCCGCTACTTCTCTATCAAGTAGCTCCTCAGTTTGAATCACAAGGCTGAGTGCACACCGTTCCAGACCTCCCTACCTCAAAAAAAGCCGAGAAGGTGCCGGGGATCGAACCCGGGCCGACGGATCTGTAGTCAGCGACGCTAAATAATACTATAATAAAATCAGGTAAACTGATGTAACAAAGTGCCAGTATGTTTTTGTTTAATCAGTTATGACTGCAATTATGATATGCAGAATATGTTTTTTTTTTTAAATTGATTTCCAAGTTAAGCTCCAGATTTATTCATTAAGCAGGGCTTACGGAAGAACAAAGGTCTAGTTTTTTAATGAGATTAAAATATTCCAGCATGACCTGAACTGTACAGATTTGTGATATCATGACAATCGCACGCTCACATAAAAATACCCCAAAAAATTCAAATTGGCCGGTTTCGGGTTTTGAACCATGGACTCCAGAATGTGAGGCCAAAGCGTTACCATCTCGGCCACCGGGGTCATTTTAACGGTCTAGTTGGATAAGCGCATGTAAATCAATAGTGTTTTTTGTCATAGCTACCTGTATTTTAATTTCCAAGGCCTTATAAGATCACAGTAAAACAATAGGCAGTGTTGTCAAGATAACTGATTCTCATTTTTTTAAATAAATTCTTTCGAATACGTATATTACCATAAAATAGGCACTAAATTGAGCATTACTCCGAAACAGGTCAACCGATTTTATCCATTATAAATAGACGTCTTCCCAAGGACATTATAAATGCGTATACGAAGTTTCATAAATATACGATAAAGCGTATTTGAGTTATTGCGCCTTTAAAGTAGACCCTAAATTGGGGTTTACACCGGTACCGGTCAACAGATTAGGTTCAAATTCAATAGGGCACTTCTCATAAAAGTCATAAAAGAGTATACCAAGTTTCATGGAAATCCGATAGAAAGGCGCCATAATCTATTAAAATAGGCACTAAATTGGGCATTACTCCGGTACCGGTGAACCGATTTGGTTCAATATCAATAGGGTTCTTCCCATGGACATTATAAACGTGTATACCAAGTTTCATTAAAATTCGACAAAGCGTATTTGACTTATCGCGCGTACAGACACACGGACAGACGGACAGACATTTTTCGTCCCCACACACAATCTCATAAAGTACCATACTGGCACTTAATAATAATATAAAAATATATAGGCTTAGCAATATAATAATAAAATATATAATATATAACAATAACATATTATCATCATTATTGTCGTTATTATATTTAACATTATTGTTATTATTATTGTCATTATTATTGTCATTATTATCATTATCAGTAACATCATTCTCATTATTATTATAGTTACTGTCATTATTATTAACAATGTTGTCAATATTATTATCATCATTATACTCATTATTAGTATCATTATTATACTATTGTTATATCAGTATGACCAGTATTGTTACTATTACCGTTATCAATATTATCATTACCATCATCATTATTATATTCAATGTCATTATCAATATTTTCATTATGCTATTTCTATAATAATAATATAAAAATATATAACAATATAATTAGAATAATATATAACAAATTATTATTATTATTACATCGATGTTCAAGATTTTGTCACCTTTCTTTTGCCGTGTGTTGATATAAATGCAAGCTAAGCGGCTTGGCACTTTGAATACACACAGATGTATTTATTGCCTGTGGGGAACTACGGTTCTATTATACCTGGCAGGCAGTATATTACAGGTCTAAAGGAGCGGAAAGATTTTCATAACGTTAATTGTTTTCCACAACTCTCGCTCGTTTGCTTCTGTAGCTGGAACCGTACACATTATCATATCGCCTCCTTTAATTAGAATTCATGCAGAAACTTGGCTGCGAATGTTCTCTGTGCATATAGAGTTACAGGAGTTAGTTTGTTGTTCTTATAATTGCACGTTTGTATAACTCAAATCCTCGACTCGCGCGTACCTTCCAGTTCCCTAGAATGTGTTAATTTCGTAGCATTATACTGCTTATGTAAATTAAGTGGTTTCAACTTACCTAAACCTAATTTACTGTACTTACTGGGTATTTTCGTTCTTTGACGTTCAATATTACATCCTTAAAATTGAGGTGAGAATTCTATTATTTAAGTCTAATGGTCTAAGTTTCATCGTTTCATCGTTGCAAGCTGTGGACTATTTTTCGTCATTCTAAATCGAGGACTATACCAATAACATTGCGAACTTTATTAGTTAGAAAATGTAGTACAAGTGTTGCTTTTAGCATTGGTAACATATCTGTAGAACTTCACTGAGTTAGAAAGAACTTAGCTATTTCCACCTGCTATTGGTTGGATATTCAGCATATCTAGATGTACTATGGCCAAGATGGTTTTTAAAAATTTAAATGGCAAAATATAATAATAGCAAAAATACTAATAATATGGTACGTTTTGTACAAAACAGATAATTGTACAATGATACAGACTATTCCACTCATCAGAGGCGTGTTTGATATTGGCAAATAACCTTTAACAATTCCTCTAAGTTTGCAATGAATACAAGGATGCCATTTTATCTGATAATACGTCAGCTCGATTACTGTAAATGTAGGTGTTAATTTAAGAATGTACAGTGATTAATACGTCACATGCTGCCAGTGAACACAATAAAAACACATTATTTTACATAACATAACTAGTTTTGAAACTGAAATAATATAAATGTACATTGATTAATACCGGTAAGACAATTTTGATTCAGTGCAAGCTAGTTCCTGTGCTTTTACTCTGTTCTGATGTTAGCTTATCTAAATTAGGTTCACTGTTATATTATATGCACCAATGCAAAGGTAGCATTGGTTACAAACTGATAACTCGAATAGATTCTTCGCTTGTTGATTCATAGTATGTCATGATCTGACAGCTAACAGATTTGGTTTTCACAACAAAGCAAGAAAGTAATTATTATATTTGTATAAGTTAATCTGTTACATTTTATTCATAAAATAGTCCTAATAAATTCAACTAACCGAGCGAGGTGGCCGAGATGGTAACGTCTTGAACTCGCATTCAGAAGGTCCTTTGTTAAAATTCCGTGTCTGGCCAATTTGGCATGGTTTCTTTTCATGGTTTCCCCAGTCGTAAAGGAAAATGGCGAATTGGATATTTACATACCGTGAATCATCCTCACAATTTCATCCTGTATCACGTCCATTTAAATTAGTATCAGCTGAAATTTATTTCATAAAAAATCCACCAATAAAAAAAAAATTGACAATCAATAGTTCCATGGCCTACCCTACTGTAGATACACACCCCGAACTCCTGATATTACATAATAGCTAAAAGACGTATAAACACATCTGAATTAAAACAAAATACAACTTGACATTAAGTGTTTCATCAGATAAATTCTATCGATAAACTCCTAAACTCTCGTGGGATTACCTATGATAAAACTATTAAAGGCGTGTTATTTTAAATTTCATACTTTTACTGAAAAATAGTGTAGGCTAAGTCTGCAACAGACATTGTATCAGGATGTCTTCTGCATAAAATAGTTATTTGTGGTATATGCAGGAATTTTTGTGACACTACTTAATTCATAGAAGACGAAGGAACAATAACAAAAGCAATAAAAAAATTATAGATTTGATTTAAACCACGATTGATGGCCGGTTTCTATAAACTCGCGAATTACCTGTGGGTAAATTATCCAATACACAGAATTTACACAAGAATAACACCACACAAACACAAATAATTTAAAGATAGCAATCACATACACTTGTGACGAGTTTCTAGATAAATGTCCTCTGGGTAAATATGAAAAAATGTTCCTACAAACTCGGGCTAGATCTTTCCAAGGGTAAATCGTCGGGTTAATTTATCCTTTCAGGGATTGCTGGATAAAATGTAACCTCTTTGTAGGATCAATAATAATTTAAACAATGAGAATCAAAGCCTTCTGAATTAAATTAATTGTACAACTCCAAGGCCTTGCTCATTATATCATTGTGGGTGAAATGGAACTAATTCGTCCATGGATAATTTACCCATAGGTAATTCACAAGTTTGTAGAAACCGGGCATTAGAGAGAAAAGGAAAATACTAAATGGGATTCTCTGCGTATTATACTCCATACTATGGATAATTCGCTTTCTCGATAGTTGAGAAGTCTCTTCTGGTTATCTTCTTTTGTGCACCTTAGAAAGAAAAGAAAGAAAAGTTCGCCAGAACGTGTCTTATACGCTGGTACAGCTGAGAGCAAAAACGCTTATAGTGTGTCCAGTTATCTCCGGAAGGGAGGAGATGTCCGATCAATCGGTTGGACAAGTCACGTCTAGGATTCAAGTTCCATCTCCTCACACATTCAATTGAGCAATTTTCATTTCTTTGATATCTTCGCCGACAATGGTGGTAATTTAAACTTAAACTTACATCTATGAGAAAATAGATCAAAAATTATTTTGAGAAGGGAGAATTGCGTGCATTCTAGTAACTGCAGTCACAAAATTGAACAATCGTTGGGGCAATTTGAAATTGGTAGCATTGGATTGCGGGTTTAGTTTGGGTTCAGCATGAGCAGTGTTAAAGGAAGACAAAATCAGCAGAATCTGTTAAAAAGTAAAGTTAAAAAAAAAGGTCAAAAGATTATATTAAGATGATGACCTAATAATACTATGCTTCTTCCTAGAACACTTCAAAAGGTTCGTCATATTTAATTCTACATTTACACTAAATTTAGTTCAATAACTTTCCTCTAGAGAGCATTTAGCCTAATTCTGTTCAGCCCTACAACGAATGTTTTAAAATTTAATTACAAAAAAGTTCGAAGAGATTATCTTGCATGCATTTTAAGAAATGTGCCACAGAATCGTTTTACCTAAAATAAAATAAACATCTATTGTTAGTAGCTAAATTTAAATACGAAAATGTAAAGTCAGCCTTTTAACCTACAGATGATCTCATTCCGGAAAAATTGTTACTACAATTGAATTTTTAAGAATTCCCAAACCGAATGAACTTTCTATTGATCCAATTTTTGACATTATCTTCCATTAATTATTTCCAAATTTTATTATTTTTTCTTCAACATACTGCTTCCCTCAGGGTACATTATCAAATTCCGGGTTAACTTCAGAATAAGACTTCACCTAAATAACAAGCAAGAGCTCTTTTAATCTTTGCTACAACGTCTCAGGTAGTTCATGAGAACAAACACAAAGCTTTTTTAAGCAGGTGAATTGATTAAATGAAAATGGTTGAATTCCTCTCAACTTTTGAAAGATGAAAAGAGGAATTTGTAATTTAGTTGTGGGTAACTCCACGTCGGAAACTTTTAAAACACAACGAGGATTACTTTGTTCTTCATTTTCATGATATTATAAGCAAAAAAGATAGTTCTGTAACTAAATAAGCCTGTCTTCTACTAAATGCTCAAAACAAAATAAGCTTACATGATGTTTTTTTTTATCTTTGGATTTACCAATATGCTGTGAAATATTTATGTAATTAGTGTTCTGTGGTCGTTAATGTACAGTAGACTATTATAATATCGCACGTTGAGAATAATAGGGCCACATCTCAAAAGGAATTAATTTTAGTATTTTGCTGTTTTCTAACAGAGATTTATTTGAGGTAAGACGGCCACGCCTGTATTTCTGTTAATTTCCATCAGAGAGCTCTTACGTCCTTATAAAATCCTACCTTTTTAATCAGAATAAAAAACTTTAAAACACTCTCCTGTAAAATTCGCGGGTGCGCGGGCAAAGAGAATTAAGTCCACCATCCTTAAAAATTGAGATATGTCCATAGAGTTATAGATAAAAATGTTCTCTACATTTGTGTTAAGTCCAGTAAGTCATATTCAAAATTGTACGGTAGTTATGGATGTGTGCCTCATGGGTTTATCCATCTCTAAAGCGATGTTGGGAGGGTAAAGCGTGTTAAGTCACTCTAATTCTCAGTAACTAGAAAGTGGACTTAACTCTCTTTGCCCGCGCACCCGCGAATTTAGTTTTGCTTTGTTGTGGCCGTATTATTCTCACTGTGCGATATAACATAGGCCTTCAAAATAATAAAGTGTAAATATTTAATACACTATTCCACCTTTAATATTTAATATTAACCCTTATCTGTTGAAAATGAGTTATTTCAATAATAATAAAGTGTAAGTATAATGATTTGATAACTTTGTTGTATTTCTCTCAGAATATACAAACCCGTACCGGACTGGAAAGAAAACAGTTAACACAATGACTAGGCCTATAGTTTATTTCTTGTACATTATTCTTCCATGAATTATTTCCAAATTTTATTAATTTTTTTGACAAAATACTGCTTCCCTCAGGGTACATTATCAAATTCAGAGTTAATTCATAATAACACTTTACCTACATAACAACCAAGAGCTATTTTTTACTTTGCTACAATATCTAAGGTAGTTCATGAGAACAATCACAAAGCTTTATGAAGCAGGTGAATTGATTTAATGAAAGTGGTTGAATTCCTCACAACTTTCGAAAGATGAAAAGAGGAATTTGTAATTTAGTTGTGGTTAACTCCCACGTCTGAAAGTTTTAAAACACCATAAGGCTTACTTTATTCTTCATTTTCATTACATTTTCATTATACTATAAGTTAAGCAAGAAAAGAATTTTCAGGGTATAAGCAACATCAAAATATGGGAACACCCCTAAACGTTAAAACTTCAAGTCCGAACGTAAATATGCAAGTTCTTCTCCGAGATGAGTATTCTTTAAAAAAAAAAAAAAAAAAAAAAAAAAAAAAAAAAAAAAAAAAAAAAAAAAAAAAAAAAAGTTTTTAAAATAAAGTACATTTTCAGAAATGTGCTGCTTCAAATAAAACATAATAAATCGTAAAGATGACTTGGTCGCGTATTCAATTCCGGCTCGGGTCGATGGTGTTCATACGTGCAAAAAATATGACACGCCCATGTCTGTAGATATACAAGCACGTAAAAGAACTCCTGCGGGACAAAATTCCGGCACTCCGGTGACTGTCTCAGGCTTAAGTTGCTGTACAATCAATTTATTTTGTTTGTTGTTTAATATTCTTATATCTTTATACAGGGTGTTAATAAATAACACCGAAATATTTTACCTGTATATAGAGGGGACTTAGACAAGCAACTTTTATTAGGAGATTTTTGCTCTATGACGTAAAATATGTATGCTACAGGGCATTAAAGTAATTATAATATGGTGCTCATAGATCAATTTTTACACGAAATTGGGTTAAAATGATCATTAAATTGTCTTCATGCCTTCCTAGTGATCGATAAAAACCAGACTCTTAATCATTCGTCAACAGCTATATCATAATTTAGTCTTTCCATAATCTGCAAAATTTACAGACTAATCACATGACTGGTCGCCACTGCATTAGTCTTTTTTTTTATTCATAACTTCTGACTACAGTGTTAACAGCGAAGTTCCTTTGTTTTGCATTTTTTTTCTAATGTTAGAAGACAGTGGCGGCCATGCCCTGGGAGATTTTATGCTGTAACAGGAAAAATTGAAGCCATAGAGCAAAAATCTCCTAATAAAAGTTGCTTGTCTATGTCCCCTCTATACACAGGTAAAATATTTCGGTGTTATTCATTAACACCCTGTATAACTTATATAAATACTGTATCTATGTTTTCATTTTTCTATGATTTCCCGTTCATCCTACCTTGATGACTCTCAAACTTATATCTGCACCCAGAGCCGGTACCAATATCTACCTACGTCTTTCATCCTCTCTAATATTTGATACATTTATATTTACTATTACAAACCACACTTCCTATTTGAATTTTGCCAACTCATTATTAGGGCAGGATTTGAAGGTTTTAACCTATTTTGTTTCTCCAGATCCCTAATTAGAACATTTTAACGTACTTTTCCGTTTCATGCCCCTTGCTTCCGAATATATGAATCTTGTATATGTCGCTTTGTCGCTTGTCTTTGTAACTCGAAAATGTGCCGCCTCGCCGTCGCAGGAAATGAAACTTGAACCGTCTGCAATACTTTGAAATCTGCAACTAATCCATTTTCGTTTCAACTTTAAAATAACAAGTTGCGACCAACGACAGAGAAGTATATTAAAGAACAAATTCGTGACACTCGAGTCTACTTATTTTTGTAGATCGGAAGTGAACTGAGTGATGTATTGAATAATTGTATAATTGTATCATTAAAGGGTAAATATCTCAATTGTTTATGCTATTTTTCGAGTGCAGATATAAAGAATAGTTACTTGTTTATTTTGTTAAAAAAATAACGTGTGAAAACTATAATACAATTTTTGGTGTTAATATTAGTGTTCATTGTATGTTTTTTTAAGACGGCTAAAAACTTTAGTTTAAAGCCTAAAAAGGACTATTCCACGAAAATAAAACGCTAAAATACCTTTTATAAAAGCCTAAACATCCGGATCCTACTCATTATTAAGTGCCAATATGGTACTTTATGAGATTGTGTGTGGGGGACGAAAAATGTCTGTCCGTCTGTCCGTCTGTCTGTCTGTCTGTCTGTCTGTAGGTGTGTCTGAACGCACCATAACTCAAATACGCTTTATCGGATTTTCATGAAACTTGGTATAAGAATTTATAACGTCCATGGGAAGAACCCTATTGTTATTGAACCAAATCGGTTTACCGGTACCGGCGTCAAACCCAATTTAGTATTTTTATTTAAAAGCACCATAACTCAAATACGCTTTAGGTCACTGTGTCTTTTACGGTAGGCACCCCTTGGAACTTGACCACAATTTGTTTTAAATTATTTTCCATGTAAATATTTTCACATATTTTTATGGATCGTAAAAAAAAGTGTGAAAAACATGTCTGTGTGAAGAGGATAACAAAATAATGAAAATAGAAAAAAAAACTAAAAGAGATTCTGTTTTTTCTAACTGGAAAAGATTTTGATAAAATACACTTCCCACAAAAATATAGCAATATATCATTGCGAGTACAAAAGTCCGTAAATGTATATAAATAACTCTGCCACTTGTAAGAAAATATGCTGGACATAAGGACATGACATGGCCGCAGCATTTTGCTACTGAGCTACTGCCACCGGGTTGTTGACCCACTTGCAGTGCAAAATAATAAATAAATAAAAGTGTGCGTGGAACGCTACGCGACAGAAGTGAAACTTGTTTTAATTTTTATTTTTTAAATTTTGGATTTTTGGATTTTTAAATTTTGAATTTTATTATTTTTAAATTTTGGATTATTGTATTTTTTAATTTTTAATTTTGTTTTTTTAAATTTTGGAAATTCAGATTTTTTAATTTTGGCTTTTAATTTTTTTAATTTTGGATTTATGGATTTTTAAATTTTGGATCTTTTGATTTTTTTATAGTTTGGATTTTTTAAGCGCGGTAATGAACCTGCGGGTTCCATAAAATAGATAATATATCTTTAGATTGTTTAGGAATTGTCTATTGCCATTGAGCAAGTATTATTATTATTATTATTATTATTATTATTATTATTATTATTATTACTACTACTACTACTACTACTATTCCCATTTGCAGGTCCTCGTACTAGGTCTGAAAAATTTCCTTTGATTACTCCTAATCATTGAGTTGATTGTTTTCTGTGCAGTTCGCTCCGAAACATCCTAGTAATTTCGTGACGGTTTTGAGTGTGAAACTAATTTTCTTGGCGGTTTTAGCGTGACACAAGTTCCCGATTTACCCCGTACCGCCGCTAAAGAAGATTCACTTCAAAAAATAAACACAGTCTCAAGCGCACAAAGTCTTCGTAGAAAGTAGGTATAAGCAAATCTGCCAAGATTATTATGGGATACGAACTAGATCGTCAACACATTCTCTTTTATCCACAGCAGCTCTAGAATCTTCTTCTGCTGAGGTAAAACTATCTAGTTTGTGGTAGGCAGTTACAGACAACATTAATTCTACACTGTATATAGTACTACTTAATTAGTGTGAGCTGTCAACAATAACAACATAGCGGAATTAGCAATAACCGCATCTGTCAGAGAGATAATTCGTTCTGGATTACTTCCTGACATTCTGTCTGAAACACCGAACAACATACGAATCTGAACATACTTCATTATGAAAGGGCTTTCACAAACTCTGGAACATAACTTTCGTGACGTAGGCGGGGTAATTTGCTTCACATTTAGCAATGAAGATGTTAGTGTACTTAGGGTATAGGAGATTAAAGCTCCTAGCAATATAACGCAAAGTACGGGTGCTGTGAATTTCGGTGATCATCTTTAATTGCAAAGAGGCCTTGAGTAGTCTACAGTAATTACGTTTATTTCGAATTTATTCCTCACTTCAATATTAACTCATTTTCTTCTATGTTATTCGCTTTACTCTCATTTTCGTTTGGTTATAATCAGTATTTGTAGCTCCGAGTATTCTCTTTATGAAAATCTTGCAATAGTAGACTAACGTTCAATTATGGTTGTGTCTTCCTTCTATCATTCTTATTTGTTTCTTCCTTCTGGTGCTTATATTTTCCGATATTCTTTAACTGTATGATCCAATCTGATTATCTAATAATTGTCGTTCTTAGACATATAGGCCTAATGCGCACAAACTATCCTTTTCTTAGAGACTTTGAAATATAGTTATTCCATTTGGTTTTTATTCACTATTTCTATCTGTCTGTCTTTCTGCTTTATTATTTATTTATTCATTTAATTCTTGCTTCTAAAATTCTTTTATTCTATTATTTCTAATCTTTATTTAATGTATTAATTTTTAGTATATTTACCTTATATAAATTAATCATATCTGTCATTCCTTTACCCACTTTTCATCAAATATTTCTTATTTAATTTCCTTCACTTGTTCTTTTATGACATCTTAATTTTTATTTTTATTTTAATTAAATACTTTCTTCCTTGATGAATTTTGTTCCGCAATTCCCTTCTATTTTATTTTCAGTCTACTCTTGATTTTTTCATAACTTATTTGCTCTATTATCAAAATACTTACTTTTATATTTCTAAATGTGTTTTATTATTTTTATTTACTGTGAAATTCATTGTTTTAATGAATTAACAATAACGAACATGGTAATAAAACCACTAAACTATGGATATTTAAGGAATTCTCGCTATGAAAATTTACTTCGATAAAACTCATTGCAGCTGTTTTTTTACTTTATATAGGTTATGGTTATGTGAGGGTTATATAAGATTTGTAAAGGATGTAATATATATATATATATATATATATATATAAAATTAAATATAAAGAGAAACTGAAATGTGGCAGAAAGGACCATGAAACCCCCAAAACGGCCCGACCAAGGCGAAATCCACCAACAACAACTGATCCCCCTAGTTTGGGACATAAAGATGCAAAGTCAAAGCACACGGAAAATTCATATCCGTGTCGGACCGCATGTTCCAAACAGGGAAGCCAGGAACTATCTGCGGAATCACCCAGGGCAAGACGAAATAAGAAATCCCAAGAGTCCTATCTAACAAGTAGAATGAATATATATATATATATATATATATATATATATATATAAGACCTCAATATGTATTTAGTTCGTGATAAGTAGAACCAAAATTTGGAAAATCAATTACGATAAGCATAGATAAAAAAACTAAAAATATTAAGTGCTGCCTAAACTTTATCAAAATAATTGCCCTGCAAAATATACAAAACTGGATTTAATCAATTAACTAACTGATTAACTAATATTTGCTTTGATATTACAGAAATAGTAATTAAATATCAGAAGTCCAAATATTCAGAAAAACCAAATGGGAAGCAAGATTAGCCCTCCAGAGCGTAGATCAATCCCCTGGCTGGAGAAGGTAGGAGAAAGAGGGAGACATCGTATGTATAATGCCAGAATAACTTCAACAAGCCTTTAATTAAGCTAAAGAACCATATAAATATTTGTATAATATATATTTAATATTTAAAAAAATTACATATGAATTGACTAAAAAATCTATTATTGGTTAAATCACTAGCACCAAGGATAAACATTATAATTCTGAACAACGCACAATATGAAATAACCTCCAACAAACCATGTTAAGGGGTGTCTAACATGAAATCCTAGAATTCCCTAACCTGACCTCAAAACAGCAATAGATATCTATATATACCAAAGGGCCTAAGAAATTATTTATGTAATAAGCTAACCAGGACGGCTATAACTAAGCTTAAATAAATGCAGCAATATAATTAGGTAAATTGTTTTTCAATATAAGGAACTATAGAATTATATACTCATATAATTTTATAAATCAATCTACAGTAAGTTGCTTAAATAAAACCTTAGTGAAAGACTTCTCTTACTAAATAATTAAGCAGATTTTAGGTACTTCAACAAAGGAATTAATAATTTAAAATTATGTATTCATACAATCAGATAGAATATTTTGGATAAGTCGGTAGCCAAAGGTATAATATGTATATATAAGTGAAGTTCTATTATACAAGGAATAATTCTCAATTTATCTGAAATATAATTATAGCCTTACATATTGATGTAATTTAATAATTAACTCTCCAAATGATTACAGAATATACATGTCATAGTTCAATAAAATGGTAAAGAATAATTATCAGCATTTTCTGGCACGGAATGCATTTAAGTAGCAAAATCTGGTTACGTGACAATATGGTGCCTAGTACACGCCCACAATAGCTCTAGACCAGAATGGAACATATGGCTGCATAATATTACACCGTATAAAACCTGAATAGAAGAATCTACAGAATCTATCTATAACAAACCTTCCATAAATTTGACTATAATGAATCAGTTTAAAAGAAATATTGCTGCAAACATCAGACTGAAATTATTCGCGTAATAATTATAGTTATATAAATTTTGAAACGCCCTATAGCTGAATGCAGTACAGATTGAAGGTCAGATAACCCCGATCACGGGATGAAGTCATTGCTCGCCGGCAAACCTATGCATGAATACAGGAATTCATTGTCATTTACTACGTATTTTCTCAATATGCTTAATTAAATAGATAATCTATGCAACACATTTTAATTATATGTTTATGTCTGGCACACGGATAAGAATACGCTTATGGCGTAGAATTAAATTTGCTTTTAGGACATACTGAACATTTAGGTAATTGCATGTTGGCTCCTGTGCATAAGGCACATATTATAAATTACTGGAGAATTCTATAGACTCACCGAGGGCTGGACGAAATCCAGGAGGTCCAAACAGTAACGAAGCTGCACACGTTCTAACGAAACGACTCTGAAAACCTAACAACCCCTGCAAGCCTGAAGAGGGCAGGACAGTCGCGAAATAAAACAAAAGCATCGGTCGCCGAGGAGGAATGAAAAAATATGGTGGACGGAAGTACTTCCGTTACATCATGTATCAATTAAATACGTACAGGTACCCTTAAAATCTAGTACAAACATCTGAATTTCGAGATAGCCATAAACCGCCACAGAACAGCATCTTCTACTGAATTCTTGGGATGTTTTAGATGTATCCCCTGCCGAGATGTTATGCTTGCGTATTTGATACTCTAATTCCTGTGATAGGCCGTGTTGAATAGATTTTCCGAGAGCGATCACAAGGATGTAATTAATTTGATTACACGGCTCGTCTAACACGTGAAACGTGATGTAACGTACTATTCCTTTCTGTGCTGCCCCTCAAGACGTTTTCCTTTGTAGGCCTACTATGGAACGTTGCACAGTAGTACAAGTGGAAGTCTTTGACCATGATATTAATGTATATCTTTGTTAGCCCTGAAAGGTTCTCTAAGTATTTTTAAGAGCCGTCCTAACTCCCACTGATTACAATGTTTGCTATCATAGGCTCTAAAAATCTTGTTTAAATAAATTTATTGAAGTTTCCATAATACGTACAGCCTAGTAGATTCTATTATTACCTAGTCACGAAAATTCGCATAGCTTTACCATTAAAAGCGACTTGAAGCAAGGAGATGCACTATAGCCTTTACTTTTTAATTTCGCTTTGGAATATGCCATTAGGAAAGTCCAGGTAAACAAGGTAGGCCTAGAACTAAATGGCAGACACACTATTTTAGCTTACGCAGATGATGTTTGTCTGTTGGGCGATGACATAAACACAATCGAGAGAAATGCAGAAAGTCTTTTCGATGCCTGCAAGAAAGTTGGATGGGAAATTAATACAGAAGAACCTAAGTACATGGCCATGAAACGTCAAGATAATGCTCTACAAAATATTAGAATAGCCGATAAATCGTTCGAACAAGTGGATAAATTCAAATATCTGGGAGCAATAATTACAATTACAAATAATATTATGGCCGAAGTTAAGTTTAGACTCAAATCAGGAAATGCTTGTTTTTATGCAGTTCAGAAACTCTTATCTTTTCGTCTTCTGTCCAGAAATCTAAACATAAAAATTTATAAGACAAGAATATCCTGCAGGTTGTATTATATGGATGAGACATGACCCCTTACTCTTCGAGAAGACCATAATCTGCGAATGTTAAAAAACAGGGTACTTAGGAAAATAGTTTGGCCTAAAAGAGATGAGAATGGGTACTGGAAAAACTGCAGATTATGTTCTTCCCGATGAGTAAGGGGCAATGTCTCACATTCATATAATACAACCCGCAGGATAATTGTCTTATAAATGTGTATTTGCATATTTCTGGACAGAAGACGAGAAGGTAAGAAAATATTGCTCAGGATATTGAGGGTTTTGAGGATTTTACACGAAAGATTTCGCCCGCGCAGCATGTGTGTATGTGAAAGTCATTTTCAGGGAGCATCCTTCCTTGCCCATCAGATATCTCTGCTAGTCCCAGATTAGGTGGTGACATATATTACTGCCACCATACATAAAAGCTGTGAACATACATAGATTTTACAACATGAGCCAACAAGCACAGTTTATAACTGCTGATACACATAGGTGATGTGTTCTGAATGTTTGCTCACATATCAGTTAGAATAATCTGTTTATGACCATGAAAGCAAGTTGTTTGCAAGTTTACTACTTTGCCACAATTTGAATTTGTTTATGTACATACTATACACCATTCCTCTGGACTAAATCCATAAAGTTTAATTCCAGATTCTAGCGTAGGCTTGTTCAAGCAGCGGTACAGAGTGCAAAGAGCATACAGTACTCACGAGCGCTAGGAGGTAACGCGTACTCCCTCTCTTACACAACTTTTGTACACAATTGGGCCAAAAATCACTTCTCATTGTGATCAGAAATTGATATTTTTCGTTGTTATTTTCCCATCGTGTTTTGTTTGTGTCTGATAATTTCTTACGTAAACAGTAGAGAACATATGTATTTAATCTAACAGCTGATGTTCATCTGAAATACTACTTTCATAAATAATAATTAGAAACCAGATTTATAAGCAAAATAATTCAGTATAATAAGCATCAAATAAGCGCGAAAACTATAATAAATAGGCCTAAGCATCATGACAATAAAAAATAAATAACATGAAAATCAAATAAATTATCAATTATTAAATTCGAAGTAATCTTATTCACGGCCGCAGATTTTCTTGTGGGAGGTTCCTGCGTCTATCAGTGAAGAAAGATTTGTAAAGTGAAAATGTTCTTCCAATGTCGCAGGACCTTACAGACGCTTGTGAAAAGCAACACAGTTCTTCTTCTCTTCGATATCTGTTTGTTCATCACAAAGATTTTTAGAAATATGAATGCATGATTTATAATTTGGATTTTTAGTAATTCCACTAGTCGACAAAGGAAAGAAAACCGGTCGTAATGCTGGAAATGAGGGGTAGTCTTGTACATAATTCAAAACGAGAACACAAGAAACAGGACAGATGATAATATGGTAACTGTGTTTAGCAACATGTTATAATGAAGCCAACTTAATTTTTATGGGGGAAAATTATTTATGTGACCTCATATGTATATATAAATAACTTCTATCATAATTGAGGACCGTTTTCACAAAACTCAACATGTTCCAAAACATAAATTGTTCAGGAGAAGGATTCTTGAGTTTTTATTAACATAGTCTATATAAGATATAAACCTTGCATATTGAGGCTTCAAAATGAATTGGTTATATTGACTTTTCTTATGTTCTTTTTTCACCATCTTAAAGATCTAATTTCAAAGCGCCTAAAACCATTAAAAAAATTGGCAAAAAATGAAGATGTTGAGTTTTGTCAAAATGGTCCTCAATTGATAAGCAAACAATAATAACTTATTTTCTTGTACATAATTTTAGATGTTCGTACTTCTTCTTCTGATAGCTCTGCATATTTTTAACCTGTTAAATGTGTTTTTCATAATAATTCTTTGACGTTGTAGTTAATGTATGATGTAATAATCCCCATTTGGTTTATATATATGGTTTAGGGGAGGAGGTACCAATAACATATCTTCAAGCTATATTGTGTTATCGTTATACATGATCTTACGATACTTTTTGTTGAATGCAATCTATAAGTAATAAATCAATAATTGATCAATCTCACTGCTCTATAAGCTCTCGTTTTCAGCTACATATTCCTTGTGCATTGTATTATAGTTGCTTTTAGGCGGTTTTAATTTCTTATATTAACACTGATACACCCACTATCGGTATGAAATTTATTAATGTTTGGAAAAAAGATTATACACTATAAATTGAGAAAGCATATTAAAATTGCAAGTTACTGAAAAATGAACAAATGAAAATTTACAAGTATATAATTTCAATGGCATTAGATAGAAGGTAAGTAGGCCATTCTAACACGGAGTATATTGGGTCACGAAGCCTTGTTCGTCAGTTCGGAACCCGAGGCGAATTTAGAGACTAATTTCAGACTTCCATCGTAGATGTGTGGAGACAAGTAGAGTCTATGAGAAAATACCCCAAGGCAGCTCAGGAACAGCTCGGCGGAGAAACCAAACAAACGGAAGGAACAAACGCCCTTACATAACAGCTAAAGCAACGAACGAGCTGAATGCCAAACTTTATTGAGGATGTTTCATAATAACAATAAATCATCACATATCTAACTATTGTAAGAGTTTCCAACTATCACAATTTTTCATTTTCTTGCATATTACATTTCTTAGTAATAGTTAAAATTTTAGTAATAGTTTAAATCTCAGTAAATAGTATATTATTTAACATATTTGTTTTTTTGTATTGTTTTATCTCTAGAGAAATAGTTCTTAAATCTTAAAAGATAATAGTATAATCGTGTTTGTGTGTAGTAACTATATTGTACTCTTATCATACTTTCTATTACATTATTGTAAAGTTCAGTTGTAATAATCCTGGTTGAATGGAAGAGAAGGCCTAATGGTCTTAATTCCACCAGGTAAAATAAAACAATTCTAATTCTAATGTTTCTGTTCTTGCTTATAGTCTAGCATATTTATGTTCAAGAGGCTGAGTATCAAATGAGTTTCAGTTACCAGCAAAACAATATTCCGTATTTGCGAAGATAAAAAGATTTGTTACTACAAGTAGGGAAAAAAAGTGGACCGACTAAAATATCTAAGTTGCCTATATGGGCCACTGCGGATGCCTAGCGGCATTCACAGGACAGCAGGGAATGTATTAAAATTTATTCTAGTTTCGATAAATTGCTTCAAGTGAGAAATAATTTCACGTAATTTGCATTGCTTGTGAAAACAAACGTTTCCGTTACATCTCTTACATTTATTTACGTATCACAAGGCTTTGAAATCAGCTACAAGAGTCGGTCCGCTTCCCCCCCCCCAGTACATTCACACAACTTTCATCCCAAATATAACAGAACAATAGGCTATACCGTTCTCACTTCAAATAAAATACTTCGCAACTACCGCGTAAACCTCCTCGAAAAATAAACTGCCGCTAACTACGAAGCGACAAGATTAAAGGTCTTGTGGTAGATAATATTATAGGAGGCAAATTCCTCTGACACTGGAATTTGAACCCAGGACCTTTGGCTATCCTTGCCACTGCTCTACCAATTGAGCTAAGCCAGAATTCGTTTCACAGCGCCGGATGGAACCTATCTCCTATGACTGATGGCCCTTAGTGGTTTATCTCACTGACAGACAAGTTATGTTATAAATGCACCGTGAGGCACACTAATTAGTGATTTTTGTGATCGGGCTTCCGATGAGATATACGCATAAGTTATGCATTCATGAACCCCAGATTATTGTCTCTACTGGACATTACATGATAATATTATAGGAGAAAAATTCCTCTGACACTGGGAACTGAACCCAAGATCTTTGGCTATCCGTGGCAATGCTCTACCAACTGAGCTAAGCTAATGTTACTGTACAATAACAGTGGAAGCCCACAAAAATCACTAATTAGTGTGCCTCACAATACTGCATATGACATATTGTCTGTCATTGAGGTAGACCATTAAGGGCAATTAGTCATACGAGAGAGGTTCCGTCTGGTGCTGTGAAGCGAACTCTGGCTTAGCTCAGTTGGTAGAGCAGCAGCACGGGTAGCCAAAGATCCTGGGTTCAAATCCCAGTGACAGAGGAATTTTTCTTATATAATAAATTGCGCGGGCAAAGGGAGTTAAGTCCACCATCCTAAAAAATTGAGATATGTCCATAGAGTTATAGATAAAAATGTTCTCTACATTTGTGTTAAGTCCAGTAAGTCATAATCAAAATTGTACGGTAGTTAAGGATGTGTGCCTCATGGGTTTATCCATCTCTAAGGCTATGTTGGGCTGGTATAGTGTGTTAAGTCACTCTAATTCTCAGTAACAAGAAAGTGGACTTAACTCTCTTTGCCCGCGCACCCCGGTATCTCGTGGTAGGTCTATTACGTATTATGACAACCTTGTACTGCTACTTCTACTTTATGTCGAGCGAAAAGACAGTTTCCCTTCAGCTGCAGATGATGCTACTTTCTATTCTTGCTAAGCGGTTACCGTATCTTCAGTTACCGGTACGCGGAAAAATGGAAACAACATCTGGCACAAACATGTTCAGTGTCAGTAGATCACAGGATGTGTAGTGTGTTTTCCCTACGCAGAACAATCACGTACCCAGAGTGGGATTGACAATGCCATTAGCCGCGCATATTATGTGTTTAATTACGATTGCTATTAACACTGTAATAATAATTACAGTCTGAAGCGGAGGAAATGCATACTTGCTTTTAACTAGAACAGGTACTTCAACTAAAACTAATATCTCATCTCATCCCTCTAGAGAAACAATATTGCTAAGCTAAGACAATTAAGAAGTCAGAAACACGCGCTACGGATCTTAACAGGGAACTTAGAACTTGTTGAAGAAATATCGAACAGAGTTCAAGCAGAGATGATGATGAGAAGGAGGTTGATGATGATGATGATGATGATGATGATGAAAGTGAGAAAGTTTCCTATCCTGTCTAAGACCCAAGTTAAGGGCACATTTTCCCTTCCTCTGCCCATACCATAGGTAGGTTTCTATAGGTAGAAGAAGTAGCCTATTGTTTTCGACCCCCAAATTCGAAGTTGAGTTTTTTTACATAAATACACGTTTTGAGAGTCCCTGAATCCAAAAACAATATTTTCAAAATCATGTCTGCGTGTATGTGTGTCAGTGTGTCTGTATGTCTGTGTGGATGTCTGTGAACAGTCTAGCTCCATAACGCAAAATAGTTTGTAAACAATTTTTTTTATTTGGATATCTTCTGAAGATGTGATACGAAGACTGGCGACAAGTTTCTCTCATTTTAAATTTTTATTTGAAGAAATTTTCGTTTTTCGCAATTTTCTCGAAAACGGCTCTAACGATTTTCTTTAAATTCTACACGTGGGGTGCTTACACTAAGAGCTAAAACTATTATTTGAAACATTTTTTTAAAATTATCTGAAGGGTAGTTATAAGCTACCCACTCTGAATACGTGCTCTTTGCAATATGGGCTCTTGTTCTATATCAGTGTGAAGTGAGAAAAATGTATTGGCCATGCTTATAGCAAAGAAAGTTTACGAGTGCACATTAATCAGATTTTATTTGGGCTATGTATCCTTCGGGGATGCGATGTGATGTCGTAACGACATTATCTTAGTTATACAAACAATTTACATGAAGAGAATATCATACATGATATATTGTACTAAGAGTCTAACTTTTATTTGAGCAGAGAAAGTTACGTGAATTTCACATCAGAGGCCACGGAACTGATCGAAATCTCAACAAACAGATCTAAGATGAGACATGAATGAATATATTATGTAACGAGCCTATAATGGCATTTATTAAAACATGGGTATGTTTATGAAACGTGCGTAGCAAGCGCCTACGATTAATAAAAAAATACTGTTGAAAAGATGATAACTCAAAAGTTAGTAGTTCTGCAAACATAATATGAAACAAAATAAAAAGAAAAATTGTGGGGGTTTACAATCCCCCTGCGGAATCCTAGGATTAATTCTAGACTGTTAAGGCAAAAGAGTATAAGTCAAAAATTATGAAAACGAGATAAGTACATTACTGTGTAAAAAATTTCCCTTCTGGGAAAAATATTTATTAACTTATACTCTTTTGCCAAATAGTCCAGAAGAAGACTTTCATGGTAATTAGTATAAGTCAAAAATTTAAAATGAGATAATGTGTAAATAAAAGTCTCTCCTCAAAAATAATATGAAACAAAATAAAAAGAAAAACTGTGGGTTTTACAACCTTCCCCTGCCGGAATCCTAGGATTAATTCTAGACTGTTAAGGCAAAAGTAAAAAATTGTGAAAACGAGATAAGTAAATTACACTGTGTAAAAAAATTTTCCTTTTGAAAAAAAATTGCCTTAAAAAAACCAGAAGAAGACTTTGAAGGCAAAACAGTATAAGTAAAAAAAATTAAAATGAGGTCATGTGTGTAGTCTCTCCTAAAAAATAATATGTTTTGACTTATACTTTTTAGCCTTAACAGTCTAGAATTATATTAAACTCTTACGGATCGGGTATAAATTCTATAAGCTGAGAGTGATGTATTTGAAGATCTATGTCACATGTAATTGACGGTAGAGTAAGTATAAATGATTAGTGCGATGGGGATTACGTCTGGAATTGGGGCTCTCTAACCAATACAACGGCCCGGGCCATGTTAATGGCAATGCGGTAAAGGAATACATGGATTGTAACTCAGCTCAACGACATGTGTTTTATTAAACACATCCCTAGTGATTCATCGTTCACTTAAGTTGGTTTTGGTAAAGAAGCTTAAAGCCTTCCTTAGGCCAATTTCCTTTACAGCCTATGCTATTAAGCTAATTTCAATGGACAATGGACATAAATTAATTTCCTGAAAGCTATTATAAAATAATCTTACCAGGCGAGGTGGCCGAGGTGGTAACGTCTTGGACTCACATTCGGGAGGTACAGGCTCAAATCCCGTGGCCGGCCAATGTAACATAATTTTTTCATGGTTTCTTCAGTCGTAAAGGCAAATGCCGAATTGGATATTTACATACCATAAATCATGTTCACCATTTTCATCTTGTAGGCCTATCATTCCCATTTTAAATTAATATCAGTTGAAATTTACTCCATAAAATACACTAGAATAGAAAATAATTGACAATCAGTATTCTATGGCCTAACCTACTGTAAAGACACAGATCCTGAACTCCTGATATGGCCTCGTAGCTAAAAGGAGTATAAATACAGCCGAGATAAAAAAAAATAATCTGACTGAGGGAATAATTACCAAGCTGTCTTGGAATATCATAAATGGATTCGACATAAAGAGAGAGACAATTTAAAATATAATAGTTAACTTTAAAGATCCTCTGAGTGTAGTGCATCGGCATCCAGGTTTTCTCCAGTTAACTGTTCAGTGAGCATTAGCGGGTCCTTTCACCGGCGACTTGGATGGATACCTCTGCTGCAGCCCTACTTGGCTGCTTACAGAAATATCGGGCAAGTTTTGTGACCTACATGGGACTTACTTCCAGACAAAAGTGTTGCTTTTGGCATAAAACCAATCAAAGCTTACAGATAAAAACAGTACATGGCAGAGTTCAATCCAAAGATCCTACGTCACTGAGTTTGGTTAAGTTTTTTGCTAATGTTGATAGATGAAAGCAATTTCCAGTTCCCCCCCCCCCGTTCCTCAACAAGTGACATCCAAACTTGGTGAAGTCGATCCTGACTCTTATTCTTATAAATACATTTCCAAGCGCGTTGCTAAATATGTAGGCCTATAATACTAGGAATTAAATACATCGTTATGGACTCCTATATGAACGCAATCAAAATGCTTAAAATATTATGCATTATGTATTAAAAAAGTACATTATGCAGTGAACCTATAATTGAAGTTATTAAGACATTGCACGTTTTTAATGAAACGAACAAAGTGAGGGTGACCATAATTAAATGTTCAAGTTTTCAGTTTTTAGAATACCTCGTAATTAATTAAGCAGACGACTCTCGCCATCAGCTGTTACAGTTCTTGTCCCCCCCCCCCCGATAGACGGCAGGCTAAAGGCATGCAGGCTGCAGGGCTTATCTTGACGCTTTAAAGCAAAAAATGCATGGATTTTCAAAACACAGAAAATTAACTCAAATTAGTAAAATATCAGAATTAAGACGAACCGAATTTATTTTATTTTAAATACAGCTTGTTCAGTTAGGCAGTTTCATTTGCTGCTCTGAAGGTTGCAAAGTCGTTTCGTATTCGATAATAATCATACAACACCTGTGTTATAATGGAAATCATTTTCGAAATAGATGTCATTATGATACCTTTATGTCACATGTACTTATGTAATAAGCAGGGCCCGGATTCTGATGACAAATCATCTTTTTATTGATGCTGCATAGACATTGCCAACTTGTGGATAAATCCTAATCATGGCCTCTAGATTATAGAAATGCATTTTTATTAGGTCATTTTTTGTCATTTTATGCAATTTTATATTTTTAGGGCATTTATTTAAATTTTAGGTCATTATTTTGTCATTTTCAAGTTATTTGCTTCCTTATTTAGTCATTTTCATGTATTTACATTGAGTGTATTAACTTTTTTTTTGGTCGTTAGTGGTGCTGTCTTTGAAGTGTTGTTTGTTTAATGCAAGAAGGAAACATTCGGCGTTAAAGTATTGACATGTCTCAGTCGGAAATGAGAATCAAAGAAACGCAAAATTTTGTATTGTATTACTATTGTTATTAGATTGACTTGGCACCTGCTTGGATTTGAGAGTGCAAACTACTGTTTATTCTCAATAAACAACAATATAATCCGGCAGACCGCAAAAAGAAATGCCGAATTTTGTCTCACCAGTGCTTCAGTGCCAGTATAAATTTCCGTGAGAAAAGAACATTCACAATATTATAGTTATTTACAGTTTTTACAATTATGTACAAACTAGTATATAACTTTGTATGTGCAATAATCATTTTTTATAAATAAAATATCAGTTTTTAGGTCATTTTTTTATAATTATTAAGTAATTTTCTTAAAAATTCAGGGTCATTTTATAGGTCATTTTTCAGAAAATTTTAGGTCATCAGAATCCGGGCCCTGGTAATAAGCGTATTATAATATGTCAAACAAAATAGTACATTACGAAAAGAGGCAACAATGGCATTTATTACGATACGAATGTGTTTATGAAACGAGCAAAGCGAGTTATATAATTTTCATAGAGTATCAAACAAACGAAAACGGATGGCTTCGGCAAGCAGCAAATTCTCGTAGTTCTTATCTTCTGCGATAGATTACAGCTGATTACGTGCTGTGAGGTTGAAGCTTCTTCTTGGCCGTTTTCTTAAAACTAACGGTTGTTTGCAACACGAAATTAACTCAATTTAGTACTGGTGTACAATTAAAATTTCCACGAACGGAATGGGTTTTATTTTAAACGCAGGTTGCTTACTACGCATTTTCATTTGCTGCTCTCAATGTTTCAAGATCATTCCCTTTTCGATAATAATAATCGATATCACAACAGTGAAAACACTAAAATGGAATTATCGCCAGTGATCAAAACAAAAGAAGAATATTATTCCCATATAATTAACAAATGAACGGCTGTGTATGTAATGAGTGTATATAACATATTCTAGTGTTTACAGTGTAAGTGAGAAGCAAGTATGAGTACCACGATCATAAACTGCAATCATTATTGCCCTCGACTGTAATACAGATTGAGTTACTGCCGCTTTCAAGAACACAGAATATTAATGTTCACTTATCTAGGTTAATACTTGAGTATATTTACTCCAACGTTACGATGTGCTATATCGTCTAGGGAATTAAGAACATAGAAGTCATTTAATTTTCAATTTAAGCTGCAGATGAGAAGTTATTTCTCAGGCATAGCAGATACCATCGCACTAGCAGTGGAATATTTCTAGCGGAGAAAGGAAAACGAAATGGACGACTGAAGCAAAAACACCTTCGTTTGGAAATGTAAATGCTCTATTATGTAGATAAGGGGACACGTTGGAAGTTTATGGGCAATATTAAATTCTATAATATATAGCACCTAGTTCCTATCTGTAGCACTGATTCCGTGCTTTAATAAAACCACAAGGTTCAACTCTGGGTTCATATCTTCCTGTCTATATCTACATACACAACTGGATGCAACAACAGTGTATTTAATTTTGGAGGTTCACGGGTTCAAATCCAGTGGCCTCAAATTTCACTTCGATTTTTCATGATTCCCCTAGTCGTAAAGGCAAATTCCGAATTGGATATTTACTCAGCCGAAAACTCGCTATTTCATCCTGCATCATATTCAAGAAATTTAATATCAGTTGAAATATAACAGATGCCATAAACATCTCAAAAATAGAAAACAGGAGCACATCAACAGTTTTTTGGCACACAAAACTTGAACTCTCGGTATGTTCTCGATGTTCAAAGGAGTATTAACAAAGTTGAATTAGTAAGTGCTGTTCTGGCAATTATTTTATTAATTAAAGTTATTTTTATTGATATATATTGATATGGTCAGACTGATAAAATAGTTTTGCAAATAACACTATCTGATTTGAACCCAGAACCTCCTATAATATAATCATATAAAGTCCAACAGAAACAATAATCTGTGGTTCATGAATGCATATGCATATGTCTATCTTGAATATTACTGTACAATAACAGTGAAAGCCCGGTCACAAAAATCAATAATTAGTGTGCATCACAGTACTGCATATGACATAACTTGTCTGTCAGTTAGGTAGATCATTAAGGACAATTAGTCATAGGAGATAGGTTCCATCTGGCGCAGTGAGGTGAACTCTGGCTTAGCTCAGTTGGTAGAGCATTGGCACGGTTAGCCAAAGGTCCTAGGTTTAAATCCAAGTGTCAGAGAAATTTTTCTCCTATAATATTATCATATAATGTCCAACAGAGACAGTAATTTGTGGTTCATGAATGCATATGTCTATCTTCTATGTTATAGATTCTATTGAATTATTATTTTTTAAAAAACAATGACTGAACTGAAGAAGGGATACAATACTTATCACTATTTTCAATTACGATATTCATATTTTAATGCCTGCAGAAAATATGATAAACTTCGTGAACTACAAATATTTAATCTACGCAAGTCTTTTTCACACGTTAAAAGATATTCTCATTCTTTCTGTAAATGTTTGTCACGTAAAAGATACTAATTCCTGTGCGAAGAAAAGACCAGTTTTGCTAGTATGTGAAAAAATTTAAATTCCTGTTCACCGTTGGAGTAAGCTCGTGCACTTTGCACCAGAATGACCGTCTGTCTACATTACCCAGCCTGAGTGGCCTTGCATAGCTAGGTTGCACGCTATTCTGTGGTAGAGGTCTTCATCTCCCTTGGGGTATGTGTATGTGGGAAAGTGGTCTGGTGGCAAGATAAGCCTTCCAACCAGGTCATTCCCTAGTGGCAGTCGTACTTGAAAATATCCAACGATGCCTTCACTTCCCTCATACAATATTGACAGATATCTGCATTTTTATTTAAAACATCCTCTATTGATTATAGCAATTCTTTCTTAATAGGCTATAGATAATGTTATAAAGAATTCATAGTTCAAAACTGTATAATCTACTAAAGTTGCTGGAATGAGAAGAAACAGATTAAAATTTTGTTTATACAAGAATTTCTATACATCCTAAGATTTCTAAGATTGTCACGGACTTTGAAGGGGGAAAATTTTGTCCTCAGCGGGAACCGAATCAGTGTTTTCAGCCTCGCTACATTCTAGACGTGCAAACACCTACAGCAAAGTCAATAGGATCCATAGAAAAATCTGGAATGGAACTGGGTACGTCCTCTGGGAGTCTACTGGTCTGGGCGTCAGCGTACAATGATTAAACCCGGGTTAGATTGCCGTTAGCGTTAGAAAGTTTTTTTAGGGGAGCTCCACTGACAATAGCTACGCAGTCATTCTACGATGCAGACTTTCCAGTTTCTGACAAATTCATAATTGCACATTTTTCAGACGACATTGCAATACTGAGTAAAGGTGTCGCTGAAATAGCTGTACAGCATCTTCAAGAATTTTGTGACGAAATAGACTTGTGGTGCAAACACTGGAGAGTTGTGATGAACCCAAAAAAATCAAACGTCGTGAAATTCACACACAAGTATGATGTACTACAACAACCAATCATACTTCAAGGCGAACAGGTTCTTGAGTCTAAGTCAGTCAGATATCTTGGCCTTATTCTCGATCAACGTCTGACGTGGAAAGACCATTTTTCCTACTTAATTAAGAAAATTCGCCATTGTCTCCATGAGTTGAAACACCTCAAAATTTGAAAGTGAGGATTTAGAATATTTAATATTCTAAATCCTCACTTTTCCTTCAATACAAGAAATTAATATATACATCCCTCATCAGGCCTATTTGGATGTACAGTTGTCCAATTTGGGGTTCAGCATCATCTTCACAAATACAAAGAATTCAGACTATTCAAAATAGGGGTGTACGTAATCTGCGCCACGGTTGACACGCGAATTTGAAATAGAATAGATATGTAAACTGCGCCACGGAGATATGTAGGTTGCGGCAGTAGTTATAAGGAAACAAAAGTTAGACCTAATATGTGAATGTTCATTTCTATTCAGTAACAATTTTTTGCGCATGATGTGATGGGAGCGTACTTGTCTGTAGGTTGGTACAGTTCTATGTATGTTGGTAACGAATGCTTTATCTGCTCTATCTTTAGGTTGGTAACAACTTTTCTCTAGCGAAGCACATAAAAACACATTTTCACTAACGAGTCATTCACTTGTTTTTTAGTCTCAGAGTTATTGTGTACATATCTTTTAGTGGTCGGAATTCCATAGCCAGTCCTAAGTCTGGAGAAGTGGGAAGGAAAATGTTAGTGCGTTAGTATGACGGTGACGCCATTTAAATGTCGGTGGCGCAATTTACATATGTCGGTGGCGCAGTTTACATCGTGTAGGTTGGGAAAAGGTAGAAGTGGCGCAGATTACCTTTTCCCCAAAATAGGTGCCTTCGGTTAATAACTAATGCTCCATGGTATGTCAGAAACTCAACCATTCAATCTGACCTAAACATTCCAAATGTAACAACAGTACTCAGCAAAGCTTACGTAAGACTAGCCAGATCATTCAACAACCACATCAATCCACTGATCCAGGACATTCCCACAAACTATCCACCAGACACACAAGTCAGAAGACTAAAGAGGAAAAGACACTCTGATCTTAGACTATGAGAATCAATGTTAACTAAATCTGTAATACAACCGGGACTGGAGCTGGGCAGAACCCCGGAAACAAGTGTCAAGTTATTTTATTTCTTCTGTAATTAGAAAAACTGTAATGTATTATACAAAAAAAAGTTACCAAATATTAAAGAACAGACACAGTATAAGTATTAATACAGTACAGAAACTCAGTCCGTTTTTCTGCCAGACGAGCGCGCGCGCATTTACTAGCGATCGTAGCGGGCATAAAGTAAGACTACAGAAACTACTCCGGGAAGTATGTAAATAAATAGGAGTGTTGTATTTATAAGACCACGCGATATTCGAAAGGACCTTATTATTCTGCTGTAAATTTCAGTAATAATAAAAGACAAAATCCTGAATTGCATTTCTTCACTTCCTTGAAACATCCAGAAAGGTAAGAACGAAAATAAGTAATATTTATTGTAGGCCTACTGGCTTACTCGTGATTCTGGTGTGGTTATGTTTCAAGTTACTTTAATGTAATATTTTTATATTTTATTTTGTTGTAATGATTTCTGGTGTATAAAATAGGTCATTAATGGTCCTCAAGAAAACCTAGTAACAAAATATGTAAAATATTTGAGTGAAAATTACCGTCTATGCTTGACACCTCAAAAACAAACAGTTTATGAATTCCTATAAAAACTCCTCATTAAAGCACTCATTAACCCTTACTTAATAACTCACACAATATACAAACCCATGTCCGACCTCAAAGAAAACAGTTAACAGTATGATTTGGCTCACAGTTTATTTCTCGTCACTTGTAAGTTATGCAATTTTACAAGGAATTAAAATTTTTCTTTTCATTTCTTTTCCGTCCTTTTAACACAAATTTAAAATAAACGACAGTATCCTACAGGATACATTATCAATTTAAGAGTTAACCGATTCGGTCACTTATGGATTGGAAGGGCAGGGCGTATTCTTTAGACTCCTAGAAGTCCGGATCTCCCTATCTTAGACTTCTAATTTTTGGGACATGTGAAGAACCTTGTTCATGGGGAGAAGATTCAAGAGGTAAACCATCTACGGGAAAGGATCATCACTTCTGTGGCTACCATCAACCCAGACATATTCTGGCCAGGTCGAGGCAAAAGAGCGGTTACCGCTTGGATGAATGCCGTACCACAAACGGTCCACGTAGTAAAATGCACTATAGTGTATAAAAAAGTGTGAGTGGATCGCCACGCGACAGAAGTGAAACTTGTTTTAAATTTTTGAACAAAGTATTTTTTGAATTTTGGATTGTTGGACTTTTTAATATCGGGTTTTTAGATTTTTCTAACTTTGGATTTTGGGTTTTTTAAATTTTTTATCTTTTAATCTTTTTAATCTTTAATTTTGGGTTTTTTTATTTTCGATTTCTTAAAATGTTAGATATTTGAATACTTTATTTTTTGGATTTTCAATTTTTGATTGTTTTATTTTTTATTTTGGATGCATTAATTTTGGATTTTTATTTTTTAAATTTGGGATTTTTGAATTTTTAAATTTTGAATTTTTTTTTAAATTTTGGATATTTAAACTTTTTAATTATGGATTTTTATTTTTTAAATTTTGGATTTTTGGACTTTTTAATTTTGGATCTTTGAATTTTTTAGTTTTGGATTTTTTGTTTTTTAGTTTTGGATTTTTAAAATTTTGGATCTTAGAATTTTGTATGTTTTGGATATTTTAATTTTTGGATTTTTTAAATTTTGGATAAGCCTAATCATTGAGTTGATTGTTTTCTGTGCAGTCCGTTCCGCCACACCTCACTAATTTCGTGACGATTTTGAGTGTGACACTAATTTCGTGACGGTTTTGAGCGTTACACATGCTCTCGACTCACCCCTACCGCGGCTGAAGTAGTTTTACTTCAAAAACTTGAAAATATTACTTTTCTAACCATGTAAGCCTATAAAATATTATCATCAATTTGCTACTTCATTAAAATATTTAACTTCAAACCACCGGAGTTCTTTTATGGATACCTTGTATTTTGTGCGCAAATTTATCGTAGCATGTCAGGGCGTGTGGGGGTAAGAATATGCCAATGCATGGCGTGAAAAAAATTCCCGGGCTTCTTCAGACTATCCAAGCCACGCCACTCCACATATATTTTGATTTTCATAAAGCTTTCTTACGAGAAAGTGGCCGACCCATTTAGACTCTAATCTGTGGACAGTCTGAATAGCCCAGTAATTTCTCATAATAAATCATTATGGAAACCAAAATATCTCTGGAGTGGAATGGTGTGGATAGTCTAAAGGAGCCCGGGAGTTTTTATTTATTTTTTATTTTCGCGCCATGCATCGGCAGGCTCTTGCCCCCACCCGCCCTGTGATAACACATCACACAGCAATAGAAATTTCAAATATGAATTGCGACAGTTGTTTCCCTATTCGCATGTAAACAGAAAAACCATTATCAATGAGTTACGTATGGAATTAATTACAGAAACGTTATTCAAAGAGGTCTACAATGTACACAAGCCCTCCTCTCAAATCAATATTGTCACCAGTTCAATTTTAATTACTCTCGTTTAGAAGTTAAAACACGGATTAAATTTACATGAGACCACACGCTAGCTGAAAAACAAGGCTTATTAAAACCACAGTAATCAATGTTAAATAGCGAGACAACAAGCATCATAATATGTTAAACGAAGAGTGTACAGTAAAGTGCATGAAATCTTTTTGATATCTTGCGCAGTGGTTTATGTTTGTAAAGGAATACAGTACAGAACCTAACTACCTATTTAATATAGATATATAAGCATTCATGAACCACAGATTATTGTCTCTGTTGGACACTACATGAGTCCCAGTGTCGGAGGAATTTTTCTCCTATAATATTCTCATGTTTGCTTACCTATTTAATATTTCAATGATTTTCATTTTCCTACTGAGCTATACAATTTGCTATTAAATTACAATTACCACCTATGCTCAGTATTTAAAACCTTAAAAACTGTATCCATTTAAAAAAATATTTTATTAGGCTACATACAACATAATCAGGATTGTGAAGGCAAAAGAGTATAAGTAAAAAATTGTAGAAATGAGAAAAGTAAATTACACTGTGAAAAGAAATGTCTCTTTCTAAAAAAAATATTTTTTGATTTATACTTTTTTTACCTTAACAGTCCAGAAGAGGACTGTGAAGGCAAAAGAGTATAAGTCAAAACATTTTAAAATGAGATAATGTGTAAATAATAGTCTCTCTTGAAAAAAATTATGTTTTGACTTATACTCTTTTGCGTTAAGTAGCATAGGCTTCTAGTCTAGAGATATAAAATTGAATTGAATTGAATAAGTGCCCTTTAGGCGGGAGGCGGGGTGGGAACGCCCCTAAGCACCGAAGCCGCAGGCTTATTGTACCTACCTCCGGGATGGAATGAGTTGCGTGTCCATAGGCCGCCCAGGACTGCAGATCCCCCCGCAGGCCCCCACGGAGCTCCCCTACATCCAGCAAGCCTTATTACCATGCCACGTATGCGCCACCCCCTTCGGTCCCTCTAACCGGAGCCCCGACAGGTCCGCGACACACGCCACCCCCTTCGGTTCCTCCAACCGGAGCCCCGACAGGTCCGCGACACACACCACCAACAACCTCTTGACCACAAGGAGCGGGGAGGACGGGAGAGGCCCCCAAAGGGCGCTGACTGCCAAAGCAGGCCCGATACCGGAAGTGGAAACGGGATGATGATGAAAAGGGGGAAAGGTGAGATGAAGTGGAGAGTGTTGGCGGAATGAGAGGGGGAAACGGGAGAACCCCGAGAAAAACCCCCAAGGCACGGCTTCGTCCACCACGAATGACACACCCGCTGGCCCCGAGATTTGAACTCAGGACCGCTAGCATAGAGATATAAAAACTTGTGATGCATACATTAAATTAGTCATAAGTATTACTACAAATTATTAAATTTAAAAAAAATATATTTCAAGTCCATAAAATAGAAGTCTTGTATTAATATGCAGATACTGTCCTCTTCCTACTATGCGTTTCGATGCTAAAACATCATCTTCTGATGATTTTCTGCATGACTTGTGGAATCTGTTTGTTATGTTGTGAGCTGAATGGTCAGCCTTCTGTACAGTACACGTCTTTCGACAGAAACTACTCAACTGATAAAGGTGAAATTTTGCATTAACACGTTTTATGTCTGTAAAGAGCATAGGACTATAGCAGTTTCGAAATGTTCAAGACTAGAAAATAGCCCGTGGCTTTGCCACGGTTAAAATGATGCTTAAATACGAAACTTATCTGGATATCTTACGCTTTTTCCTTCAAAATACGTTCCTATCAGTATGTAGATTACAGAAAGTAATTACACCGTAAGTTTTATGCAGTCCCAAAGCCACCTAACACTGATAATACGTATTGTTTCTCAACTGTTTGTTGACAGATGAATATGATGTGAATTTTATTTGATCAATTCAGAGCAATTTTCAGAAATTAAATAATGTTTCAAAGGAAGGAGTGATTGGTTTAGACTGCGAGAGACGAACATCGCCGAGTATACCCGATAAACTCACGAAGCGGGCGAGTGAGCACGCTATTTAGGGCCGTTGAATTGTATAAGAGTAGATGGTCGTTTTAATGACATTCGGAATACGTTCCATGCCGAAAAACTTTACTATGTACGACTAAATCGTTGGTAAAATTTAATCCGGAGACATATGCAGTATTTGCACCGATTATACCCCAAATAAAATGTGTACTTCCCTTGTCAAATGAAAACATGAACAATATTAAAAATTCTGATATGGATATTCATAAAGCGTGAACTGAAAGGTACAGAGATGAAGAAATTTCGTGTGATAAAAGAGACGAATTTCACACCCACAATACCGACTAGGGCTGAAAATGAAAATTCACCAAGATCAAGTAATTCACATACCTACAGCATAGCTATGTTTCTGGTACAGAACGAATGGCATTTTCTGAGCATAAGAATGAAGAAAGAATTGCTGTTTTCAGAAGAGTTTATTTCACAAGAATTACTGAAATAGCTAGAATTCTAAGAATCACTTTTCTCATCTGGTAATTTCATTTATGACTATGCAAACAAGATGTTTTAATAACATTATTTTATGAATATTTACTCTTCGAGTTAGCTGGAATTTTATAGTATTTACTCTGGTAGGAAGATTACATCCTGATATAAGTTGAATGTTAGAGTTAACTTTAAAATAGAATAATTAATCAACATTTAATTACATCCCACTGAAGTCTGGAAATGATTTACAAGTACAAAGTACAAGAACAAAGCATTGACCGTCTTTTAGAATTTGAACTAAAGCTAGAAGTCTTACCCTAACTTTTAATGAGCAAGCCCTTGACTGATGCCTTTGTGAATCTGTGATGTGATCAGGAAGCTTGAAGTTTCATCTCCTACGTCAAAATGCTATCGTGTTTGAACCGGGGGGCCCCCCTACAGCTTTCATTAGCACTGTAAATGTTAATGTCAGGAAGGCAAGGCGGTAGCGAATTCGTATTCAGAAATACTGCGATGGATTCAAGACAAGTTTAAAGTAAGTTACAAAAGCTTTCTATTTTTTGAAACAAAGACATTCATTCAACAGGTTGAAGAAACATTTTCCTAATTAAATACCATAAGTATTGAAATTTGTACCTGTTAGAACGTAGTATTTTATATATAGACCTATAATAATATGAGGAAGTGTTTGTCTGTTTGTCTGTCTGTGCGTGATGGCCAGCGAAATCTACTGCACGCAGAGATCTGAAATCTTAAACATAGGGATGGACTGAAGGGTGGCCGAATACACACGATTTTTATTTTAGCTTTCGTTCTCGAGTTATGAATGAAATACTGGCAGAAAACGTGAATTTGTTAGCTATCGAAGAATCAGTTTTCGATGCTTTTATTTTCAAATTATGACCGGTATACAGGAATTTTGTCCCACAGGAGTACTTTTACATGCTTGTAAATTTAATAACAAGTATTTTCCATTGACCTGGGCCGGGACTGAACACACGTCCTTAGGGATTAAAATATAGACTGCACCATCCAGGCCTAAAAAAAGAAAGATGAAAGAAATTGGGAAATAATAAAAGAGAGAAATAAATAAAGGTCAGGAATAAGAAAAAAAAGGAAGAACGAAAGAGTGAAATCACGAATGACATAAATAAATAAACTGATTAATCAATAAGGAAATAACCAGAAAAAGGAAGAAAGAAAACAAGAAGGATGAAATAAGGAAGGAAAGACAGTATTTGAATTTTCTGACACCAAATTGCGCTGTAAAGCAATTTTGCATGATGTTTGACACAAGTTTGCGATGCTAATCGGCTTTGTGTGGTGCTCAGCGACTAATCGGATTCAGAACTAGAGTTAAGCAAAATGAGAAATCACACACACAACATATCATTAACCAGATTGCAGCGCGAGGAAAATACTTAGATCGAACTAATCGCATTCGAGTAGCTATAATGCTTCCGAGCGTCAAATTCGATCCCCTACACCTGCCGTTATCCATCAGGATCATTTTATTTTAGAAAATTTCATGTTCACACTTCAACTTACAGGAGATATTTAGATCTACAGCTTCATACAGGTTATTTCGAAACCTATGGGTAGCAGAATGCTTTTAAATCTCAGTGATAATGATATTAGTTAATGGCAAGTGTCCAGTCTTAAGCTATCTCACTGAAAACATTAAAAATAAAAATAATAATAATAATTAGCGGGCGGAATTCTATGACATGTCATATTTTTTCCCCTTTGCGTTTTTTCAGTTTTCCGACTAATTTAAATCCGATTCCAAGCATCCTGGTGAAAGTTGGACGGCTTTTATTGTGCATATAACTGCATATTTAGGAAATTTTCAACAATTGTAGCATATTTAGTGTGAATATGTATATTTAGGTAATATTTTTGGCATATTTGTGTGCATATTAAAGAAATTTTGAAGTTTCATATCATATTTTGTAAATTTTGCTTTATAATGATACTTTTTGAGAATTTATAGATATTTTTAATAATTTACATTGTATTTTAATCAAATGAATTGTAATGAAACTTAAAATAATATATACATAATGTGTAAGTGGTAAAGCCATATTTTAAATTTTATTGGTAATGTTTAAATGTTTTTAGGTCATAAATGCACGCATATATCCTATTTTTTAGGTCATAGAAATCCGCCCCCTAATGATAATAATAATAATAATAATAATAATAATAAAATCAGGTAAACTGATATAACAAAATGCCACAATGCTTTTGTTTAATCAGTGATAATTCAACTTAGAGGGCTGTCCAGAAAGTATAGCCTGCGATTTCAACCACTTCAGAGAATTTATTGGGAAAAGTCTTTCAAAAAAGGCTTTAGACTTTTGTAATATGCAATTCGTACAGAAAATTCAAACCAATTCTTTAAAGCCGTTTTCGAGATAATCGCGAAAATGCAATTATCTTCAAGTAGAGTGACTGTCAAAACGAAGAAAAAGTCGTTGCTAAGATTTAGTTTGAATTTTCTGCACGAATTGCATATTACGGTTGAAATCGCAGGTGGAGGATTTCTGGAGAGAGGGTATCGAAAAGCTTCTGCAACGGTACGATAAATGCCATAATTTGAATGGCGATTATGTAGAAAAATAGCATAAGTGTCTACCTTCAAAATGTAGGTAATAATTTTTTTTAACTTTGTTTATTTTTTATTTCAAAAGTCTGATACTTTCTGGACAGCCCTCGTATTTTGACGTTTAAACCAAAGTTCCTAAACCCAAGAAGGGCACTCATATTTAAAATCATGGTAGCCATCAAAAAGGAAAATCTCGGGCATAACAGTAGTGTTTTAGTAGCACATGAGAAAATATGAGAAAATGGTGTCTGCGAGCTGCGTTATTAATGGTGTACTTCGCTGCACCGCGTAAAATATGACTCTGTCTGAAGATGCCAACAAATTCCACAATACAAGTTTCTCAATACTTGCTTCTCCGGAATATTCCGCATAAAGCAGTTTGACAAATGGCATCATCCTGCCATATTGTGGAACCATTAGCTTTCGCAACGTACCCATTACTGCCAACCATACAATAACCCTGGTCTGGTCGGACCAGATTATAGTTTATGTTCTCCCTGAATACATTGAGGATGTTTTATAGTTCAAAATATATGGCTCCAATATGACCTCTTTAGTATAAGACATTTTCAGAGGTTCATACAATATGAATACTATTAGGGCAAGGCATTCGATGATCTTGCATCTTTTTTATATGAAGGTTATAATAATTGCAAACGATTTGGAAGATTGTAACTCTACTCTGACAATAAACAACTAGGGAATCGAAATGATATGTTTTCACTTTTCGTATTTCATAAAGAATAATTTTATTAATTATGGTATGCGTAGTACCACAGTATAGTATAACAGTAGCGAAGCTACATACAGTTTTTTTCAAACGGCGCGACTGCAGCGCTCGAAGCGGTGAGCAAGAGACAACACAATCTGTTACATTGTTTCTTATGAAAAATGTCAACAATATGTTATGGAAATGCTTGTGGTGCTATGAACTGCACCAACAGCCAAAGGAATTCTCCCGATTTATCCTTCTTCAGGTTCCCTAAAGATCCTGAGAGGTAAGCAAAAACAGTTATTTGTGAAATTAAATTGCAAATTTGTGATTATCATGCTTGCATCCGTACTAGTGTATTTACTCCTATTTCTTTTCTTTTAGGAGCAGAAAATGGCTTGTAAATGTTATATACAATTAATTATTTTTATATGTGCATCATAAATAAAAATCCTAACGAAGCACAAGTTTCTAAATATATAGGCCTATTTACTAATTTTGAAAATGTTTTAACACGAGGTTATGTTAGGCCTATATAATTGAATTTAACAAAATTAAACTGTCCAGAATAAAGATAACGTGTACAATCCCTTACTTTTTAATAATTTATCGTGTTTAACAAAATGAAGAAAAAGACAAAAGTGTTTTGTTATTGCATCTGATATTGACCACATCGGGCTATAAGCCAAGAACTTTACTTCCCCCCTAATTTCTGAACTACTACTACTACATGCTTATTGAAATTATTAAGTTTTCCTATTTGTCAGAATTTTCAGTGTAAGTATGTGTTAGTAGTAGGTCAATTAAATTCTTGAAGATTTGTCGTAGGGATGTAGCTTATATGGTGGACGGAAACCGGTCTGATACTTTATAAGATGTACAATGTCATCGATCTTGAAACTACAACTTCTTTATATTCCCTAAAAGTCTATGACTTGGTGAGTTCACCAGTATGCCTTTCCGGTAACAATCTCGTTCTAGTAATTAAAAAAAAAAAATACAGCCATATATTCGTATCTTTCCAATGCTGGAAATGGCTGTTTGCATCTTGCTGGCCGCTTGGGGTGCTAGTGTCGCACCGATCTGTCAAAAGGATGCATTTTCCTTTCATTAGAGCTTCGCTACTTTTATACTATACTGTGGTAGTACGACACATAGCCTATATGGGCCCAGAATTATGAGAATCTTGCCTTTGACAATCATTTAATTCCGCTCCAATTTGTATATTATTTCGACGAATTTTGTTTACGAGTTTTAGGGTATCGTGCTAAGCAGCTAATTTCTTGTAAGGTATTTCTGTAAATGCCACAATTAATCAAACATAATATAAAAATTGTCGTATATAACATAAAAATATATTTAAATGTTTAAATAAATAACTATATAATTAACAAAATCTCAAGAGAATATATGGGGGAGATTCTTAAATCCACTTTTAGCTTAGTAACAGTCTGAGTAACATATGCCTGGGAGAAAAGGCGTTTACTCGTAAAGGGATAGAAATTATTTATTTATAACTGAAATGCTACGTCTTCACCTAACACAAGATTAAAGTGCATACATTTTAAGACTTTTTAGTGGAAAAAGTTCGATTAAATTACAAAAATTCTGTAGTGCTTTTCAGTCTATTTTGAATATAGGCTACTATCACTTTCAAAAATACTTTTACAAACTTCGGTCAAGGGTTCCTTACACCAAAAGAAAGAAAAAAGTTCATATGAACATACAGTATGTCCCATAATTCTTGTTTTCTCATTAGAAACTGTTCAACACATTGGTACACTCATAACACGTCAACACACAAAACTCATAACAAATGCACGAAATGTCCTCCTCTTGCGTCTAAACTCTGCACTCGTCGAATCATGGACTGTCGCACCCTTTCAAATACTCCGGGATGGTGTCGAATGGCTTCCATGACACGTCGATGAAAAGTTTCTTCATCCGGGATGTCTGCTTCATAAACCAATAATTTAAGGTGCTCCCAGAGATAAAAATCCACCTTATTATTATTTTCTAAAGAATATTGTTATCAAGATTCAACAGCGACGCAACTAATAATTTATAAAGACAACTTGAGCAACTAATTTAGGACAAACACGGTAGTCAATTATATATGTATGATATTTGTAGCAGCTATTCAGGCTCAATTATATATGTATGGTTAGTTATAACGATATACTTGGTGAAAATAGAGCAACAATTTAAGAATATATGAACATGTAGACTATCAGTTAAAAAAGAGTTGGACTGATAGCTGTACTATCATATGAACTTTTGAACACACATATATATATATACATATGTAAATATGTTAATTGGTTTTTAGGATCTTATATAATCCAGTAATAAAGAAAAACAATAACATTAGTACAGGTACCGTGTATCTAGATAATACTACATATAGTTTTGTAGTAATAGTTTTGTATGTTTTGTGGTATTAGGTGGAACCTTTTAGTAACATACTTTTAAATATATTAATAAGGGGAATTGTAGAAATAAATACTTAAAAAGAAAATTTTGATATATTGGCTCATCTAAATTAATATTATTAAGAGGGGCTCAAAGGGCCTAAGCAAGTGTGTCTAGAAGATGCTGAGACTAGTTCCAGACCCCTTTGTACAGGAGTGAAAGTTTACTCCTAAGTGCACGGCGAATCCCTGTGCAATTTCCCTTAGAATAGTAATAGGTAAAGTTTTAAGATAGCAAAAGCTTGGGAACAAAACGGTTAAAAAGTATACACTACACAAGTGTGAACAATTTCTAACGCGAAAGTATACTGTCTCAAGCTAGGCGGAGACGTTATTGATTGAGCTCACTCCACGAAGTATATAGTTGTCATACTAATGCGGCAAGGGACCTCTTTTTCTTCATCTCTCACTGATTCCTGAAGAATGCAGATGGATGCAAGTCGATTGAAAAGACAGACGATCTCATTTTAATAATGCATATAATTCCCAGGCGAATACCACATGTCTCAGAGATGAAACCAAATCCTTTCTCAGATTGTTCGTTATGAGAAGTAGACCTAATTGACGATGTGAAATCAGTCTATTCTTGGTAACTATTAAAAGCAGTTCTCTGATGTGTAAACGTATGAAGGTGGATTGAAAAGTAACGCACAATATTTTTTTTTACAAAAAGTTTAATACGTACAACTAGCCTCCAAACAAATGCACACATGAAGGGACATCTTTTGTCTATTTTTCTATATTGTCGCCAAGTTCCTCAACACATTTCTCCCATCGTGATACCAATTTCAAAATACCCTGTTCATAGAAGTCCGTTCGGTTGGAGTATAGCTATTTGCGGACTGCTGTTTTCACTTCTGCATCTGGGGCAAAGCTTTTACCGGCCAGGAATTTCGTCATGGGACCAAACAAATTAAAGTCTGACGGTGCCAGGTCTGGACTGTATGGGGGATGCTGTAGCACCTCCCAATTAAATTTGTTGATTTTATCATGAACGGGTGCAGCAACATGGGGGCGAGCATTGTTGTGAAGAAGTTTGACACCATCAGCATGAATGTTACAGCGTCTGTCACGAAGGGCAACTTTACCAATCAATGTATACAGATGTCTATACTCCAACCGAACGGACTTTTATGAACAGGGCATTTTAAACTGGTATCATTATTGGAGAAATATGTTGAGAAAATTGGCGATTATATAGAAAAATAGACAAAAAATGTCCCTTCATGTGTACACTCGTTTGTAATTATTGTGCCTACTCAACTTTTTGCAAAAAAAAAAATCGTGTGTTAATTTCGATTTATTACGGAGATTTCAGCTGCTACTCTTAAGGTCTCAATATCGTTCCGTGTTCGATAATAAAAATGATACCACCCCAGTTTCGAAATAAAAACCTGTTTCGAAATGAGTGTCATAATGATAGCGTTACGTCACACGTAATAACCGTGTTTTAATATGCTTACTTACTTACTCAATGGCAATAGACAAGCTAAAGGAATATTATTTTTTTATGGAACCCGAAGGTTCATTGCCGCGCTTACCTGAGCCCGCCATTTAACCCTTTTCTGTGCTAACAGCATCCAACCATCCCTCGCAAATCCTACTTTCCTTAAATCTATCCTAATATTTTCCTCCCACCTACTTCTAGGTCTTCCAAGTGGTCTTTTCCCTTCGGGTCTCCAAGTTAATATTTCTAACATGCGCACAACATGTCCAGCCCATTTCATCCTCCATGATTTAATTACCCCTACTATATTCAGTGAAGTGTGCAGGTTGTGAAGCTTCTCGTTATGCAGTTTTCTCCAGTCCCCATTTTCATCTCTCTTATGTCCGAATATTTTCCTAAGAACCTGTTTTCGATTACTCTGAGATTATGTTCTTCCCGAAGAAAGCGATCGTGTCTCACATCCATATAATACAACCAGCAGGATGGCGTTTATTAAGATACGGGTATGTGATTATAGTATGGTCGAACAAAAATACAATAATACAAAATACAACAGTGCACCTTAACAACATGAGTTAATTGCGTCATTAATTGCGTAGAGCATGCTGACGTGTGGGTGTGTAAAGAAGAAAAAGTGAAATTTTGCAACACGAATCATGAAGGTAGTCAGGAGCATTGCCAACTGTGGCACACAAATTCCCTACGTATCGGATTTGTCCTGACATGGCGAGAAGTGAAGTCTCTCGGGTTGTCAGCTCTAATGCCTACCAGCTCTCGACACATCGCCCTATCAAGGCAATTTTAACAAATTCTCTTTGCACCAGAGCATTAGCGCGCTCTGCCGCCACCAACACAAGATAATGAAAGTAGACTATATTGCGATTCATACGTATATTCTCTCTCACATCCGCCCCCTTATTAAAAAAAAGTCTGCGTCCTACCATCCACCCCCATACTGGCATTTCTGTGGTCCGTGCTTTTAATTTGATATTTTGTCATATGGAGGGCAAATGAGTAGCGAGTATCAAGTGCAAGCTTCAAGATTATTTATGCTTTAATGAGATTTTAAAATTAGAGTACTTAATTCAGTAATCTGAAAATGACATTGTACAGTCAACCCTCGAAAAAATGCCCCTCTTTACAGTGCCATCCTCGCACTGTGCCAATAAATGCAAGTGAACGGATCTTTTCCCATACAAAATACAGTGCCAATTTATTTAGTGCCAGTGAATATAAAGATTTTTACAAAATATCGGTTGCAGTGATTTCTTTCAGTTGCAGAATTCTTTTAAAACTGACTTAATTGTTAGCAAGATTATTTAAGAAATATATTGTACTGTACTGTATTTCTAACAAGTTAGTGTAAAATGTAGTGCGGTGGAATGAGGAATTTATGTTAAGAAGTAGGACAAACAGCCTGCTTGAGGGTGGAGCAGGTAGAAAGAGCTTCTTTTAGTCCAGTTTCCATTCAGGTGATAAATACTGCACTACAGTTACTCGTAAGATTGTTAAAATGAAGAGGGCTGTCGTTACACTTCAAGAGAAAGGAGAAATTTGTGAATGCAGAGAAAGATTTCCAAAGTCTGGTCAGCAGGCTATTGAACTACATTTTTCATTATTGTGAGAGAAAACAGTTAGTTGGAAATGCATAGGCAATATTGTATTATGATTGTTTATTTAAAAAATTAAATTTCGTTTTAGTGCCACCCTCGCTAAATGTTGGAGAACGGATGGTGGCATTATGTCGAGGGTTGACTGTATTAACCCTTTCATCACTGAAAGCAGAGAATCTCCCGATATTGCATCTAATCGATCACGAGGTATGAAAATACTCACTTCGGAGATTCTATCAAAACTGACGGCTGACAAGCCGTAAACCAGATATGAATTATTTAAATAACGTTTTGTCAAAGCAGATTCCAAGAGCGACATCCATGGACATTTCAATGCATGCGAAAAGGTGTTTTTTAAACACTTTTTTACGTCCAGTGCTATTTTCATTTTCTTCTTGATACAAGAAATAAACTTCCTGGCGCTACATCCCTCTGCGGACCGAGCCGGCCATCCCACTACTGCATCAGCTGCCATAGACAGGTGGCAAGACTGGGAGCATGTAGCTCCTCAGTTGGTGTCATGAGTTAAAATAAAATATTTTTTATTACATTACATTGTGATAATATTATTATAATATAAATAAAATCTTATTATATTACATTATGGTAATATTATTATATAATTTTTAATTCATTTTTTCTATAATCTCTCCTAATTTTAACTCGTTGATGAGTGCATACACTTTTTTATTATATTTTATTGTAGGCTATGCCACAGTATTATTATTTGATTGTTGATACTTTGTATTTTGTTTATTAAGTGCCAGAATGGTACTTTATGAGATTGTGTGGGAGACGGAAAATGTCTTTCCGTTTGTCTGTCTGTCTGTCCGTGTGTCTGTACGCGCCATAACTCAAATAAGCTTTATCGGATTTTTATGAAACTTGACAAACGCATTTATAACATCCATGGGAAGAACCCTACACTCGTACCCCCAAAACCACCGAATCGTTGGTGTCACTGTGGAATACTCTGATTTATTAAAACAAAGTTTCCCTCTATACTTCATAGGGGCTGAGATATAAATCTTTCAATATTTCAACCCGCTCCCTCGACCCCCCTTGGGCCAATTTTGCTCATTAACGAACTTGTTTGAACTATTGGGCCTAGAAATAACATAATAAAATTTGGTTCAAATATCTTCAAAATTACGGCCTCTAGCGTGTAAAGATATATATTTTTTTTTTGAACGGGCGGTGGTTTCGTACTTAGGGAGGCATGAAACGTAAAGATATGAAAGATTTTTTCGAAAGTCATGAAATGGTATCGATTGCAAAAGTTAGATTTTTCTATCTAGGTAGAAATCTGCCTAACAATCAACTCGTAATCTCTCCTGGGATAACCTGTGATAAAATTGTGAAAAATCTCATTCCCAATATCCCTTAAAGCTCACTGCCGAAAAGTTAACTCACACAATATGTATATACCTGACCTCACTCCTTGCCGTTTCAGGTAAATTCCAAGTTGCCATGTTAGCTTTAAATTTGTAGCTTAATATAAAACACCTGGTTGATGCGGCAACTACTTTGGCATAGGAGTACTGCGTGCAGTCTAGTCATTCTTCTTCAGGGGCGCTGCATAAAAATCAATTCCAAGTATTTTGCCTCGTAATGCATTTGCCATAAACTAGCACAGGATTTAGATGATAATGATAAAGATGATGATAATAATAATAATAATAATAATAATAATAATAATAATAATAATAATATATATAGAAAATAATAATTGGTATCTATTTCCTCTGCTCGTTACGGCAAGTGTATACGAGCTCAAATTGTTGTGATTTATTTTTATGCAACGCCCCTGCAGAAGAATGACTAGACTACACGCAGTACTTGTATGCTAAAGTAGTTGCCGCATCAATCAGGTGTTTTAACTTGTGTTATTTATCAATAGGGCTCGGAAGTTGATGAAATATATTAGGTAGATTTCGAAGAAAAATCTACCTATTGCAATGGATACCATGTCATGATTTTCGAAAAATTCTTTCATATCTTTACGTTTCATGCTCCCCTAAGTACGAAACCACCGCCCGTTCAAAAAAAAAAAAAAATGTGATATTTATATATATATATATCTTTACACGCTAGCGGCCGTAATTTTGAAGATATTTGAACCAAATTTTATTATGTCATTTCTAGGCCCTATAGTTCGGACAAGTTCGTTAATGAGCAAATTTGGCCCAAGGGGGTGGTCGGGGGAGGGTGTTGAAATTTTTAAAAATGTATATCTCGGCCCCTATGTAGTATAGAGGGAAACTTTGTTTGAATAAATTAGAGTACTCCCTATGGAGTTCAAGTGACACCAACGATTCGGGGGTTCGAGTGAGGGTGGGGGATGAAAATTCGAAACTTTTGAAACCACGTCTTGTGGGGTATCGTTGAAAAGCTCTTGATGAGTACTCTACAAATCAATAAATAGTTTCTTGATAGCTCTCATATGACGCGAGATTTTAATGTTTGAAAATAATAACACTTAAAAGAATTATTATAATATCATAATTTTGTCTTGTTTAGCGGCTTTGCTAATTTTATTCATTGCTGATCTTGCGCACGGCCTCCCAGAATATTATATCCTATTCTTGTTGTCAAAACAAATGATTGTAGGCTCTTCCTCTTTACTGCAGGTTTGCCATGCCAAGGCTAAAAAAGAAGAGTGCTGCGCAGCGATAATAAATTAAACCAAAAGCACTTCGAAATCTACCTCAGCCTGTAGGCCTGCCTAAAGGGATTTTTTTATTTGCAACACATTAAAATGCATTCATTATTTTTGCAATGAGTATCATTGGGGTCAATATAACTCCATTCAAAATTGACTTTTTGTAATCTAGGTATTTTTCGAAGAAAAATCTACCTATTGCAATCGATACCATGTCATGACTTTCGAAAAATTATTTAATATCTTTACGTTTAATGCCTCCCTAATTACGAGTCCATCGCCCGTTCCAAAAAATTTTTGTGTGATATTTATATATATATATATATATCTTTACACGCTAGCGGCCGTAATTTTGAAGATATTTGAACCAAATTTTATTATGTTATTTCTAGGCCCAATAGTTCGGCCAAGTCCGTTAATGAGCAAGTCCGTTGGGCCAAGGGGAGGGTCGGGGGAGGGGGTTGAAATTTTGAAAAATTTATATCTCGGCCCCTATGAAGTATACAGGGAAACTTTGTTTGAATAAATTAGAGTACTCCCTATGGAGTTCACAGTGACACCAACGATTCGGGGGTTTTGGGGGTACGAGTGAGAGTGGTTGGTGGGGGGATGGAAATTCGAAATTTTTTAAACCACGTCTTATGGAGTATCGTTGAAAAGGTCTTGATGAGTATTCTACAAATCAAAACTGGTTTTTCGATAGCTCTCATATAAGGCGAGATTTAGCACTTTGAAATCTACCTCAGCCTGTAGGCCTGCCTAAAGAATTTTTTTTTCCTAGAATCACAGACAATGCAGGATGTTGTATACATTCGTTTCGCCTCTAAACGAACAAAAATAGCTTACTTTTATTTTGAATTTTTCGGAATTTTATTCTCTAATGGTCATTCATTAGGAATTATTCATTCTTTCGTTGCACGTTTGCACGCTTATTAGGAGATTTTTACTCTATGGATTCAATTTTTCCGTTACGGCACAAAATCTCCCAGGGCATGACCGCCACTGACTTCTAACATTTAAAAAATGCAAAACAAAGGAGCTACGTTGTTAACATTGAAGTTATGAATAAAAACCCACATGCAGTGGGGGCTAGTCATGTGATTAGTCTGTAAATTTTGCAGATTATGGAAACACTAAATTATGATATAGCTGTTGATGAATGCATAAGAATAATATTTTTATCAATCACTAAGAAGGCATGAAGTCAATTTAATGAAACTTTTAACCCTATTTCGCTTAATTATTGACTTATGAGCTCCAAATTGTAAAGAGTTCAATGTCCTGTAGCTTACACATTTTACGTCATAGAGCAAGGTTACTTGTCTATGTCTCCTCTATACAAAGGTAAAATATTTCGGTGTTATTAATTAACATTCTGTTTAACTTTCATTTTGCAACCACTTCGAACTTCCTGGGAAATGGTTGGCCTATATCAAGGGTAGTCGGACTTTACACTCTTTTCAAATCTGCGCTTAAACAATTATTGCTCTCTGAACAGAACTAGTTCATTCTTTTTAACTCTTCTTTTAAGGTATTATTATTATTATTATTATTATTATTATTATTATTATTATTATTATTATTATTATTATTATTATTTCTACTGGCATTTTCTTGCATTTACTGTTGTAGAATTTAGCTGAGTAGGCTCTCCTACGTTCCAGATAAAGTTGTTTATTAACTGACTGTATAACATAATTGGTTTAAATGCTAATTGGAAAGCTTAACTCTGGCGGGATATTTAGAAAGGTTGTTGTTTCGTATAAATCAGGACGGTTAACTTTTCCTGAACCAAACTCGGGCAAAATTGTAGTTACTTTTACTCTGACCACCTGATCCCCTCTACAGTAATAAAAATCTTTCTGTGCATCGCAATTCTGTTGTACTCTTTTTTTCTTTACTGTCTAGCCAATTAACATATGAGGGAAGCTATCTCCGACAGAGTTTTGGTGCCGTCTAGCAATGAATACAATAAAATTATGAGAATATTATAGGAGAAACATTCCTCTCACACGGGGATTTGAACCAAAGACCTTTGGCTATCCGTGTCACTGCTCTACCAACAGAGCTAAGCCAGAGTTCACTTCACAGCGCCAGATGGAATCTCTCTCCTATGACTGCCCTTAATGGTGTACGTCATTGACAGACAAGTTATGTCATATGCAGTACTGTGTGGCACACTATTTAGTGATTTTTGTGACCGGGCTTCCACTGTTATTGTACAGTTAAGAGTCAAGATAGATATATATGCATTCTTGAACCACAGATTATTGTGCCTGTTGGACATTACATAGGGATATTATAGGAGAAAATGTTTGTACCGGTATGTGATCCATAGGTAATCCCTCTCCCGACAGATCCTATAAGGCCCGGGAAAAAAATGAAAAAAATCGAAATGCTTGAGTTCCAAAGTGGCCCCAACCACTACGCTACGGCGTACCCCGCATTCAGGAAATCTCAGGTTCAAATCCCGTAGCCGGCCAATTTGACATGTTTTTTTTTTCATGGTTTCCACAGTCGTATAGGCAAATGCTGAATTGGATATTTACATACCATGAATCATCCTCATCATTTCATCCTGTATCATATCCATTTAAATTAATCAATTGAAATTTACTCAATAAAATACACCAACAATAGACAATTGACAAGCAATAGTTCCAAGGCCTACCATATTGTATAGACACCGATCCCGTACTCCTGATATGGCCTCGTAGCTAAAAGCAGTATACGCATAGCAGAAATAAAAGAAAATGGTCAGAACAAATGAATAGTGTTTATTATGTTTGTTCATTATGTTTTGTTGTCTCTTCTCATTCAGCCGGGTTCGATTCCCGGTCGGGACAATTTTCCTAGGTAGGGTTTTTTTCGGGCGTTTTCTTCACCTGTGAGACGGATGTCGGGAAACTTTAGGCCCTTGTGGCGCCCGAATATCATCTAAGCCGTCATTTTCATCTTCATTCCTTCCGCGCCTTATTCAGAGTGAGTTTGTGGGTGTGTCTCGTCCTATATGTTCGTGTTGGCTTGGAGGTGGCCCTGGCATCGGCCATTCATGTCCTTGTCTAGTGGAAAAGGTTTGTACAGGTATGTGATCCATAGCTAATCCCTTTCCCGACAGTTCGAGGTCCTCTAAGGCCCGGGCGTTGTGGGCTGCATAAAAGTACCTACAATTACTCTTCCGAAAAAGCAAAATGCTTGAGTTCCAAAGTGGCTTTTATTAGACAAGAGTTAAAATATCAATAAAGTTGTGTTTACTCTATTTATTAATATAATTTTTATATATTTTTTGTTTGACGATGAGAATACCAAATGAACATGCATTTAACTATCTGGAGGTAAAGAATCATGAGATAGCTTTGACTGTAGCCCATTCTCAAGACAAAATAGGCAAACGTGCAACGAAAGAATGAAAAATTCCTAATGAATGATCATTAGAGAATAAAATTCCGAAAAATTCAAAATAAAAGTAAGCTATTTTTGTTCGTTTTGAAACGAGACGAATGTACACAACATCCTGCATTGTCTGTGCTCCTCTGTGCACAGGTAAAATATTTCGGTATTATTCATTAACACCCTGTACTATATCCTTTTTCATAAAACTTGTACTTGGAGATAAAACAGGCTTAGGAACTTGCTAACAAATCTACCAGAGGATATGTTGATATTATCTTATTATCGTTTACTGAGTTTAGCCTATGATAATAGCTTGTCTGCTTGTGTGATACAAGGGCTAATTGAAGCGAAGGGATTCCATTAGGCCTGTTGAGCTGACCTTGGTGAGGAGTAATGTACTCTAGCGTAATGTGATGTGATTGGAGGGGTTGTCTACTTTGCAATTCTGTGCGAGATACCACTAACGTGACCAGCACATCTCCATGTGTGCAGAATATGATATTTTCCTAGTATTAATATTTGAACACCTATATGGACCAACTTTGTAATGTGTTTCTCATATAACACCATGTCTCTATTCATGACACGTCGGCTGGTTTTAATAATATTTTCTGCAGGTTCTATAATATACAGTCATGTATATATCCTCTACATTTTGGTGAACTTGTTATGATGTAAAATGGATCCGTAATGTCTTCATACTTTTTTTTATGATATTTTCATGTCAAGGATATTCGTGTATTCGCAACATCCCGGGGGAGTTGCATTTTTGATTAGCCTAAAATCTTTATTATTTATCCTTCCCTCTAGGGGCAGCTCGTTTGTGGAATTCTTTACCCGAGGATCTAGAAAACAGTCCAACACTCAGAACGTTCAAGAACAAGTTGGTTGACCAGTAACCACGAACTCAGATATATATATATATATTTCAACTGTGTATATACTCCTTTTAGCAGCGAGGCCATATCAGGAGTTCGGGATGTGTGTCTGTACAGTAGGGTAGGCCGTGGAACTATTGATTGCCAATTGTTTCTATTATTGATGTATTTTTATGGAGTAAATTTCAACTGATATTAATGTAAATGGATATGATACCCATTTAATGGTGAGGATGATTGATGGTATGTAAATATCTAATTCGGCATTTCCCTTTACGACTAAGGAAATCATGAAAAAAACCCATGGCAAACTGGCCGGCCACGGGATTTGAAACTGGGACCTCAAGAATGCGAGTCCACGATATTGTGTACATTTCAAAAATATTATTTATTGTTTATTTATTATGCAACAAAGGACGAAAGTAATTATTATTTGTATAATCCGCAGTCGCGAATCTGTCGATAAACTAGTCAACTCTCGTGGGATTACCTACGATAATTCCACAAATGACAATATTCTGGAGTGACTCTTGTTTTCTATCTATTTGCAAACATCATACGAACAACATCATGTACAATCTTTGGAACATCTACAGTACGAGTATTTAATTTTTTTTTTAAATTTCAATTTTCATAAAAATAGATATATTATTAAAAAAAAACTATTAATGTTAATTGAGTGATTGTAGATAGTATTGTTCATAAGATGAACAAATACACAGGAAAATAATCGCTCAGAAATGTTGATATTTGCAGAAGTTGTCAAGGAAACGGCGTTTCAGTACATGAAACGTGGCTGCCATTTTGAAACGATAATTACCCGTAACTGTAACAGTTTGATTAATTTTGAAAATAGTACGCAATTGTAGAAGTAGTCAATAAAGAATGTCAGATTGCAATGTTGTAGAGCAATTCATTGCTGAGAAAAGGAAAGAAATTCACCTATTTCTCACCGAAAGCTGTATGTCCCCCCTTAAGGTCTGACTACACTACAAAGGGAAATAAATACATAACTTCAAAAAACTGAGACCTAATTTTATGTTTTGAGACCATACACACCTGTGAAAATGAAATGTCGCGAGGTTAATATTTATTAATATATGCTTACAATATTCGTGGCATTATGGCCCTGGGGTCGACCTAGCCTCTAACAGAAATGAGTATACTACCAGGAGCAATCTTGAGGGTGAAGATGTCCGGTGCGTAAGGCTGAAAACTTACCACCTTCACGTACCGAATGTCTAAAGTCTGGGAGTCTCAACCTCCTGGAACTCTTAAGGCATCCATGTTCTGTATCAGGAAAAGTTAACTATACTTATGCCTACAATACTAAGTATTTTTATACTTCCCAAATCTTTTATTTAGGTTTTGGAGATTTTTTATAGCTGTGGCGTAGGGGATGCGTTCGCTCCTCTCACGCAGCGGGCCCGGGTTCGCTTCCTGGTCGGGACAAGTTACCTATGTGGGGGTTTTTCTGGGGGTTTTCCTCACCTTTGAGACAAATATCCGGTAACTTTAGGCCCTTGTGATCCCCAGATATCATTTGGCCGTCATTATCATCTTCATCTCATCCTCGCCTTGTTTGGAGTGAGTGTGTGTGTGAATGGTGTGTCTCGTCCTATGTGTTCGTGTTGTCTCGGAGGTGGCCCCGGCATTGGGCTGATCACTCATCGGGGAGGCCCTCCATGTCCTTGTCTGGTCAAAAAGTATGTATGTAACCCAAAGGTAATCAGTCTTTAAGGCCCGGGCGGCTTGGGTCGCTTAAATCCTAAAAGGGAGAGGTAAAACTAAGAAAAAGAAAGAAAGATATTTTATATGTCTGTTTTAGAGTATTTTAGGAAAAGTAGGCCTAATCAAAAACTGCATCGTGCTCATAAATTATTCCGTTTAAAAGACGATGGAAGCTTGAATTTTTTTTTTTTTGAAATTTTTTGCAGTGCTATGTATTGGAAGCTGTGGTCTTTCATTTAATAAAGAACGCTCTGAAAAGTTGCTAATTCAAGCGTTTGTGTACTCATTTTTAATTAATTTTATAAACTAGCCCGCACGGTGAACCATACACAATATGTTTAGCAATCAGAGCATGAACTGCAAGTTTTAAATCCAGCCTGGGCAGCATGGGACATGTCAATTTATTGTGTTATTCAGCCTGGCATGTCGCAAGCGCTCAACATGGCTAAAACTGCAAATACTAGAGCAATGATATACATTACAGGTGTTGGCTCATGTTCTACCTACGTAATGCGGACTAAAATAATAATATATTTCGAGGAAATTATAGAACTATTGATGAGTAGATTTTTTCAACATAGTTCATATACTTCAGGTTTATGCATATGTAGGCCTAATTGTAGGTCTTTAATTAAAACTTAAAAGTGAAGATTTTAAAGATGAAATAAAAGCAGATTTGAAATATGAGAATTTTATCTGGAAGATTTTTGTGCGGTTTATTGAAGCCGAAGTACGAGCCTATAAGAAAATTTTGTTGAAGTTATATCATTATTTTTGCATCCGCACCTAATTTTGTAATTTAAAAAATTTGGACAAAGAAAGAGTGCTCTTGAAACTGAAAATAAAGGATTAATCATTGATTTATATGCTATCTGAATATTGCCAAGCATTATATATATTTCATAGACACAATAAATAAGAAAATAGGTTTTAATACGATCTCCCTTAAGCAATAGAGAATTTGTCATTAAGTGCCAGAATGGTACTTTATAAGATTGTTTGGGGGACGGGAAAATATCTATCCGGTCTCGATATGACCAATAGAAAGAAATTAAGGGCATAATTTCTTAAAATATTACACTGAATTCATCAAATGCAATTCAGTTCTCATGACAATATTGTTTGCAGTGTTCACATAGCGCTTTGGAAGTTCCAATCGCAATACACTAAAAAAAAGTAAAGTGTTCCCTATTACAGGCCACGGAGGCCCAGAGGGTTCCAGGAGGTTGAGGCTCCCAGATTTTTAGACATCGGCACATGAAGGTGGTAAGGTCGTCAGCCTTACGCACCGGCCGCCTTTACCCCCAGGATTGATCCTGGTACTCATTTTTGTTAGAGGCTGAGTCGACCCCAGGGCCATAGTGCCACCAGAAGGATTAGGCCAATTGAAAAACTCCAACGACCTCATCGGGGATCGAACCCGCGACCTTCCGGTTTGTAGAGCAGCGCCTCAACCACTACGCTACGGCGTACCCCTTGCAATACACTGAGATATGAAAAATAATAATTAGACAAACGAATTATCCTAATTTTTCCTTCACATATTGCTTATGAAACTTTCTCAAGAAACCGTGGTCTAAAACTCAATATTATCTTAAATAAGACCTATTAACTCCATTTGGCACTTTGTTACATAAGTTTATCTGATTTTATTTTTTTACTCAAGCTAGACTATATTCCATAATATCTATCTCCGTGAACTAGTGAATATAAATTGACGAAAAAGAAACATAAAGAACATTTTTCCTTAGAGTTCGAAATGTTTGCTTTGCACATTCGGGTGAAAGTGTTTGTGCTTAATTGGACAGTAAAATAATTTCTCATGCAAATGATGGAGACAGATGGCAACATCGCAGCGGAGAACGTATTTACTCGTGCTTTCTTGTCAGCATTTTGCTGAAATGTATTAATTAAAACATGGAAAAAAAGTAGGCGGGTCAGAGCAGCGTTTGTGAGAGATTTTAGAGCTGTCACGTGATACATAACAGGGCTACAAAAACTTCTTTTCCATTTCCACTCGTGGTTATACGTTAGGAGAACGAAGAGTTGACTTCCATTGATAACGGTGCTTCATATTGATAGTGTTAAAAAATACACAAGTCAGCTAAATTGCAATTAATAAGAATTTACTTAGTTATCACCACTTATAATATATGAAGTTCTCAAATATTATTGTTGTTATTAAGTGCCAGTATGGTACTTTATGAGATTGTGTGTGGGGAGGGAAAATGTCTGTCCGTCTGTCTGTCTGTCCGTCCGTGTGTCTGTACGCGCGATAACTCAAATACTCTTAATCGGATTTTAATGTAACTTGGTATATACATTTATAATGTTCATGGGAAGAACCCTATTGATAATGAACCAAATCGGTTGACCGGTACCGGAGTAAAACCCAATTTAGTGTCTATTTTAAAAGCGCGATAACTCAAATACGCTTTATCGGAGTTTCATGAAACATGGTATACGAATTTATAATGTCCCTGGGAAAAAGTCTATTGATATTGAACCAAATCTGTTGTGCGGTACCGGAATAATGCCCAATTTAGTGCCTTTTTATGGTAACATATCACAAAGGCGCGGATAACTCAATAACGCTTTATCGGATTTTCATGAAACTTGGTATACGAATTTATGACGTTCTTGGGTACAAGCCTATTGAATTAGGGCCAAATCGGTTGACCGGTACCGAAATAACTAGTATATGAATATTAATTTTGTAATGAATATTCTTTCATGGCCCTCAGTGTATTAAAAACCGTAACAAATTGCCAATCGTATATTGATATTGTTAGCAACTTTGATTGATTTGTTTCTTCATAACGATGTCACCGTGGGCTAAATACTGTAAATAAAAGATTTATAACAACTAGCCGTTGAATATTGATATTATATTGTGTATTCTATGGTTATGTAGCCTACCGATATTTACATTAGGCTATATTTTAATGTGAGTATTTTTTATATTCGTTTGTTTGCAGCAATATACCTATATATATATATATATATATATAGAGAGAGAGAGAGAGAGAGAGAGAATAGAGAAAAATAGGGAAATAGGGAGGGAGAGAAAAAGAGAGTCCCACAGAAGACACAGTTAATTTAAAGAGAAAGAGTATGTGTGAAATATCGCAAAAGGGTTACAAATTTCATATTATGTTTTTGATCATAAACTTTTCCGTTACTTTATGAATATTTTACTCGAAAACTGTTCCTTTTCCTCGGAAATACACTAATGATTTTATTTAATTATTGCACAGTAGTCGAACTATTGGAAACAATACTAATAACTTCTTTCTGAAGTACTGTTTTATACAAGTTGTCTACAGTACTGAAAGTTTGTTCTGCTTCTCTCTTGAAGAGGAGGGATAGAAAGCACACTGTAACTATTGTACAATATGTTATCCGATTCTGATAGTCGAAACTATCGTGTTCAAATTAGAGATAATCATGCATTCGTTTAAGATAACTGTTTATTAAGTGCCAGTATGGTACTTTATGAGATTGTGTGGGGGACGAAAAAATGTCTGTCCGTCTGTCTGTCTGTCTGTCCGTGCGTCTGTACGCACCATAACTCAAGTACGCTTTTTCGGATTTTCATGAAACTTGGTATAAACATTCATAATGTCGATGGGAAGAACCCTATTGATATTGAACCAAATCGGTTCACCGGTACCGGAATAATGCCCAATTTAGTGCCTATTTTAATAGTATTATATTAGAAAGGCACCATAACTGAAATACGCTGTATCGGATTTCCATGAAACTTGGTATACTCATTTATGACGTTCATGAGAAGTGCCCTATTGAATTTGAACCTAATCTGTTGACCGGTACCGGAGTAAAACCCAATTTAGTGTATATTTTAAAGACGCGGTAACTCAAATACGCTTTACCGGATTTTTATGAAACTTGGTATACACATTTACAATGTCCATGGGAAGACGTCTATTCATAATGGATAAAATCGGTTGATCTGTTTCGGAGTAATGCTCAATTTAGTGCCTATTTTATGGCAATATACGTATTCGAAAGAATTTATAAAAAAAATGAAAATCAGTTATCTTGACAACATAGCCTATTGTTTTACTGTGATCTTATAAGGCCTTGGAAATTAAAATGCAGGTAGCTATGACAAAAAATACTATTGTTTTACATGCGCTTATCCAACTAGACCGTTAAAATGACCCAGGTGGCCGAGATGGTAGACCTTTCTTCTTCCGTAAGCCCTGCTTAATGAATAAATCTGGAGCTTAACTTGGAAATCAATTTTAAAAAAAACATATTCTGCATATCATAATTGCAGTCATAACTGATTAAACAAAAACATACTGGCACTTTTTTACATCAGTTTACCTGATTTTATTTTATAATTATTGTGGGTTGACTATTACTGAAGCTGTTTTACAGCGGCAGAGATCTACAGCTTATCGTGGCATCGTAACCACTGGGGTCTCCCCTATGCTCCCCTTAATACCTTTTCAAAATATATTCTATAATTCTTACAACACGAGAAATTAAAACAGCATAGCACCACAGTATAAGTATTAATACGTATAATGTGATAGAACTTTCTAACCATTCTACCCGTCCTTCATATTTATCTCCTTACAACATATGTTTTATAATTTTTAATACACTCCTCTCTCACATCACAAAACAATATATAAAATTCATTTAGAATATGCTCGAATGCTTTCTTTTAGAGAATAATATAATAAAAGTGTAATATTAAAAAAAATATATTCTTTGTAATTTTGAATATTTTTATTAAATACAGTATATCATTTCCATTGAATTTTATACTAGCAGGCATAGATTATATATATAGGTTATAGAGATTAGTTTGCATGTACAGCAAAAAACTAAATGTAAAATATTATGATGTACAGTATTATTAAAGTATAAGGTTTTAAAAATATAGGACATTTAAAATAGAATATATTTATTTTGTGATTTTAATTGTACATTGTATACTTCGAATTTAAAGTATAATTTAGTAAATTTTTATTAATTTTTAAATAAAAATTTGTTATTTATACGCAACATACTTTATTGAATCAGGAAAAATACTGTACAATCTTTGGCCTGATGGTGGGTGCAAGAGGGACAACTCCTTCACTATTTGTGGATTTCTGCAGATTCTTCCATCTGAACAGCATTGTAATAAAAGAAGTGTCTCTGACAGCCATGAAAGGTTCCCTCTCTATACTCAGGAATCACTTATATTCCTGATTAATGACATATAAATATTATTTTGCTCTATATTTATTTATTTTTTATATAAGTTATTTGTCTTCTAGTTTTTTCTTGTTGTTTCATAAGTCTTCTTGATATAGACCTAAATTGTTAATGTGAGTTTTTCTTAATGTTTATTGTAAATGCTTGTAAACTCTTCTTTGTGGTGCAAATTATCTTTTTTCTATTACGCTTTGTTTTAGGGCGACCCTTAACTGAGGGAAGCTGAATGTAAATAACATTAAAATATATAAGACAAATAAAATTAGCATGAATTTTCAGAAGTTCAGATATTAGCGAGTACCCAAGTTTTTATTACTGTTTAACCCTGTGGTGATCTTCGAAGGAGCATCATCACTAATCCCTAGGAGATCCTATAATCTATACAAAGGAATGGATGAATCACAAGAAAAATATTACTTGTAGGAACATTTCCTATAGAGGGCGCTAAAATTTATGGAGTTTTATTTGTTGGATACCCCTTAGTTTCTGTACGCGAAGCTGACAACGAAATGCTTTGCAAAGTAGATGACTGTAATGGATTTGCCATGGTGTAAAGGGAGGAGATATGACAGTCACGGCTGTCTGGATATTAAAACCTGCAGATAGATTCGTTAAAAATCTCCTGTCAAGCTTACATCACCTCCATCGATTTTGACATATAGTCATCTGTGGTCAACGCTCAGCACATTCATATTGTAGAGTTTTATTGTGTTCTGGCCTCTAAAATCAAGATCAATCATTTCATCAACAAGCAAATTTATGTCAGAAGTAATCTGCGATATCTCCCCATTCCATATTGTAGAAAATTGTTAAAGCATCTCGTCATATCCATAAATGAACTTCAAGATGCAGAAAGGGCATATCTAACAACATTTTCAACAACAAAGTTTTTGCATCAGTCGATAGCTGTACAAACTGTGCAGATAGGACATATATATTCCCACTAGAACATTGTTTTCTCCCTGTCGAATTTCTTAAAACATTAACAATGTACATATTTAACACATTTTTATGTGTCTAGTGAAATTTTTCATTTTTGTTACGTATGCCCTTTCTGCATTTAGTAAATCAAATGTTCCAAGTACTGAAAGTAAAAGACGCACCTTTATGGGGTACCTAATATGGAACGCCAGTATTACTGCTTTTCTCAACAAACCAAATGAGCTATTATTTAAAATCTAGTAGTGTTAAGTGGACAGTTTCTTACTTTCATTTCTGTGTCATTTGTAAAAATCTGCAACATGCGAGATATTTCTATTATTTAACTTTGTATCCCATTATAGCCACTTTTGGAGAAATTAATTTAAATAAATAGCTGACAATAAAATCATGTAAACAGATGTAACAAAATGTCAGAATGATTTATTGCAATTATGATATGCAGAAAATAAGTTATCGATTTCCGAGTTAAGCTCCAGATCGATTCATTAAGCAGGGCTTGCGGAAGAACAAAGGTATAACTTGATAAGCATATGTGAAAGAATATGTGGGTAGTGTTATTTATCAAAGCTAAGTGTATTACAACTTCCAAAGCCGTATATGAACTCTGTAAAACAATATGTTGTCATGAGAACTGATTTGAATTTCATAAATTCATTCTAATATATTACTACAAAATGGGAACTAAATTGGGCATTACTCTGGTACCGGTTAACCGATTTGGTCCAAAATGAATAGGCTTCTTCCCATGGATGTTATAAGTGCATATACCAAGTTTCATGAAAATCCGTTAAGGCGTATTTGAGTTATCGCGCGTACAGACACACGAACAGACGGATAAACAAACAAACATTTTCCCGTCCACCACACAATCTCAGAAAGTAAGATTGTGGGACATAATTTATTTTAAGCTATGAATAAAATCTTGCTTTGCATGTTTTTGTCCAAGCTATTCATTATTCCATACTTCTCCGTATAGTATGAATATTTTAATGACGAAGGCAAATACTGTTTAATCTTCACAGAGGGGGACGATGGCTTATCAGGTAATATGGATCATATTAACAGCAATATGACTTGTCAGTCGATTTTAGCATGTCTACATTCTAGGAGAAATTTCTCGGCAGACTGAGTCAGGAGAATGTTCGGAACAGCTGTCGACACTTCAAATAGCACGACTGGGTAAATGCTTCATCGAGGTACGCTTAATATTCAGGGCGCGATTTTTAAGTTCGCTTGGATGCATTCTAATATAATTTAATAGACATGACGCTCGTCATTTTTCCCCCGTCACAAATTCTATAAAAATCCGAAATGTAATTTACGGCTGATTTTTTTGCGGTAATCACTGATACAAAACGTATCAAATTTCTCAGTGGTTTTTCTGTAACGAATCCATGGAGGTAATATGGTATGAGACAGTAAAGTAAAATAGCTCTCATAGTGGTGAGTGGCTGGCTTGCTTGTTGTTAGATTCGGTATTCAACAATAAAATGGACATATGAATTTCCGTTGACCAAAAACTGGTTGCAATTGAAATGACAATTTTATTGCTGTTTAACTATGCACGACCGAGGAAAGAAATGGAGGCTCGGAAGAAATCATGGCAGTGGAAACCACAGCTACTTATTTATTTAATGAGAAATAATAACGGAACAAATAGAACATGAGAGGATATCATTTAAGGGGGCTTTTTAAAAATATTTCTTCTTATCGTTTTAAGTTATAGAGTATGTTTTTCTGTACACAATCCTACATTTTTACACAAAAATGTCGTTTAATAGCGGTGTTATTCAGTCACTTTCTAAAGCTGTGATACTTGTGATAACTTCAGACTCATTTATCCTTTAGCTTCAATATTCATAACAAAAAAGTAATATTTCAAGAACCATTTGCATAATTTCATTCAGATTTCGCACATTTATCCCTTGTATTAACCTACAAGGACGAACCTTAATAGTTCAGATTAGATTAAATATGATTAAATGGAAAATAAAAACATCTTTTAATGTAAAATAATTTAGTGTAAATCGTTTAAAAAACTAGATTTAATATTTAGGAAGGTAGAATACTCATTGAGGTTCAGTCTTCAATAAACGATCTTAGATTTAAAGGAAGAAAAGAAAATTGATAATAAATTCCTTATTTCAGATGATATCATGTACATGATAGATGATGAGGTTTTATTTTTGAAAATAAATCACTCATTTTGATAGTTTGTTACATGTGTTGAACATCAAATTAAAGCTAAACTCCTATAGAATCAGCGTATAAAATTGCATAAAAATCTGTCCAGACAAAGCTAAATTGTTCAAAATTATGTAATTTACGAGAGTTGGTTACTGCATAAGCCCCCTTAAAATTTCAAATTGAACATTTTGTTCTTTGGTGGTCAGATAGTATATATAATTTTAATATTAATAGATTTCAGTAGGCCTATTGTTTATATTTTTCACTAAATGGAACTGCAATTCAAACCCCTGTAGAGAGCATATGAAACGAACAGCTTTACGACAATTCCAGATTTCTCGTTACTTATACATGCAGCTTGAGAGGTCATTTTCATTACTGAAAGGTTACTATGATTTACGATTGCCATTAGTTCTGTTCATGTCTCAAGCATCAAACGAACTCATCACGTTTTAATGTTCGTTATCTGTGCAGTCTTGAAATAAACACGATAGGAGTTGCGCATAGCAATAATTTATAAATTGCCTTCCGTATTCTTGCTAGAGTAGTCTCTCCCGAAACTATTAAATCTGTATACTTTGGACTTATATACTCACAAATTACTTATGGTATCTGTATCTGGGGTACATCATCAAAAATAACAACCATTTTCAAATTACAAAAGAAAATAGCAAAAATTATGTTGAAAGTGCCAGTCCGCACTCCTAGTAGAGAAGTTTTTAAAAAGTTGAAAATTTTACCAGTACCCAGTATCTATATTTTAGAAACTGCATGTTTCGTACATAAGATTAAAGAATGTTTCACAAAAAACTCAGAATATCATACTCATAATACCAGAATAGCTAATCATCTTCATCTAAATAAACATAGGCTCACAAAATGCCTAAATAGTATAACATATCAAGGAATAAATATTTATAATAAGTTACCCGATGGGTTAAAAGCTCTTTCTAACAATGCTTTTAAAAATAAAGTTAAAAAATCCTGTTATTGTATCAACCCTTTTCTGTCCATGAATTTCTTGATATTCAGATGGTAGACTTACCAATTTAGTTATGCTTAATTATGCTTTTTGAAGGAGAGATTTCCTCTTAATCCTAATATAAGTATTTTATATCTCAGTGTTAACAAGCTGTATCATATATTGTATTAGACTTAAGTGACGAAACCATGAATTTTGTAACAAGATTCTTCTGGTGAATAAATTGAAATGAAATGAAATAAACATTTGTAGGGTCTCTCTTCCTGAGATTTCCCCTTATAAGCAACGACTGAGGCGTCTGTAAATCAAGAAAACCGATATAACTTACTTACTTACTTACTTACTCAATGGCAACAGACAATTCCTAAGCAAGCTAAAGGAATATTATCTATTTTATGGAACCCGAAGGTTCATTGCCGCGCTTACCTGAGCCCGTCATTCAACCCTATTGTGTGCTAACTCCATCCAACCATCCCTCGCAAATCCTACTTCCCTTAAATCCGTTCTAAGATTGTCCTCCTACCTACGTCTAGGTCTTTCACGTGGTCTTTTCCCTTCGGGTCTCCCAGACAATACTTTTGAGATATTTGAGGTTTGCGTTAAACTCAGTAGCTTCTTTTTTTTAAAGATATTTGGTTCAAACAAAAACCATGTTAAAGACCATAAAATGTAAAATATTTATATATAGGCCTACTTAATTGTAAACAAGCTAAACAAATAGGTAAATGTTAAAGTTTTCAAAATAAAAACCTTTTCTTTTAAAATTAAAAATGTTAAAGATAAAAGTAAGGCTCACATTCAATTTTTTTATGGATATAGTGTTTATAGTATAGTATTTCCCTAAAAAGTTTCAGACCTGGGAATTACATCTTCTTTTTTTTTTAATGGGTTTTCAAATATTGAAATTTTTATACCTGTATATCTGTATATGGTACAAACATAGATAAAAAATAATAATAAATAAATAAATTTTGCCAGCAACCAACATTGGTTGATTTCATATGGATTGATCCTAAATTGTTTTGCAAATTACAATTCTATCAATCAACTACATTTTTTTAGATATGGCTGGGTTCAGCGTAATCAGCATGACACAGGATCTACAACTAAGACAGGGAAAGATCACAGTAGTTGTACATTTCAAATCAGATTTAGCCTTTGCGAATGAGGATTTGAACCTGTAATCTTCGCTTCATTATTTCCCAGGCTTCTTCATTGAGTAAAAGCACTATTTAACATTAAAAATGTAGGCCTACATTGAAGTTCAAGGTTCGTTGACTCCAAAGCTCTACTAACAAAAGAAAATAGTTGTTTATAGAATAGATTTTCGCAAGTCCTTTTTCTGTGGAATCTGTAAGTTTATGCAGTAAAATAGAGATGTTTGACGACATGGCGTGCTTTCTAAACGGGTGCTGGGATTTGCGGGTGGTAAGGAAGGCAATCGCACACACATGTCGTGCTATGTGATGTGGTTTCCATGTCTGCAGGCAGCTGCGATATAGCTTTTTCAATCGCTTGAAAAATGCACTTCCCAAGCCTTTCCCAACCAGTCTCTCAACTCCTAACATAATGTTTATAAACTTAGTTACCACAGATTTAGAAAAAAAGTGACATACTCAAAAGCCACAAGAACGCCGGAAATGAAGATAAAATATAGAGAGAACGTTTATTTTATCCTACAGGAAGTACTGAAGAAATTTTAAGTGTGGCAAAACAATATAACTGTATTATCTTAGGCACGTAATCGAAATAAAGCTCTCGACATATGTCACTATTTGTAATAATTTCTCTAACGTTTAATACACACTTATATACTTTTGTATTTTAGGTCAATTGTATTCTTTATTATAATTAAGTTGTACATTTCTTGAATCTGATGCATTATAATAATAGTAATAATAATAATTTTATTACATCTGTAGCTATAGGCTACATTGTACCTTATTTGTCAAGAAGAATCTAGAGAGTTTTACTGATATAGAAATGCATAATTATAATACAAGACACAGGCCAGATTTAAATTTACCAAAGTGTCGTTTAAATAGCTCTTATAATACTTGTTTTTATAATGGAATTAATTTATTCAACAAACTGCCTTTAAGCGTCTGTTGTTTACCCATAAATAGTTTTAAAAATTATGTATATGCATGGCTGATAAGGAGACCATTTTACTCGGTACACGAATTCCTTACTGCTGACTTTGTCTTATAAGAACTGTTATTAAGTGCCAGTATGGTCACAGTATAATTAATACGTATACTGTGGTATGGTACTTTATGAGATTGTGTGGTGGACGAAAAAATGTCTGTCCGTCTGTCTGTCCGTCTGTCTGTCCGTCTGTCTGTCCGTGTGTCTGTACGCACCATAACTCAAATACGCTTTTTCGGATTTTCATGAAACTTGGAAAACACATTTATAATGTCCATGGGAAGAACCCTATTGATATTGAACCAAATCGGTTCACCGGTACCGGAGTAATGCCCAATTTAGTGCCTATTTTAATAGATTATGGCGCCTTTCTAATAGAAAGGCGCCATCACTGAAATACGCTGTATCGGATTTCCATGAAACTTGGTATACCCATTTATGACGTCCATGAGAAGTGCCCTATTGAATTTGAACCTAATCTGTTGACCGGTACCGGAGTAAAACCCAATTTAGTGTCTACTTTAAAGGCGCAATAACTCAAATACGCTTTATCGGATATTTATGAAACTTCGTATATGCATTTATAATGTCCATGGGAAGACGTTTATTGATATTGGACCAAATCGGTTGGCCAGTACCGGAATAATGCCCAATTTAGTGTTTTTATGTTAATATATAAGAAGTCGCGATAACTCAAATATGCTTTATTGGATTTTCCTGAAATTTTGTATACCCATTTATAATGTACGTGGAGAGACGTCTACTGATATTGGACCAAATCGGTAGACCGGCACCGGAGTAAAACCCAATTTAGTGAATATTTTAAAGACGCGGTAACTCAAATACGCTTTACCGGATTTTTATGAAACTTGGTATACACATTTATAATGTCCATGGGAAGACGTCTATTCATAATGGATAACATCGATTGACCTGTTTCGGAGTAATGCTCAATTTAGTGCCTATTTTATGGTAATATACGTATTCGAAAGAATTTATAAAAAAATGAAAATCAGTTATCTTGACAACATAGCCTATTGTTTTACTGTGATTTTATAAGGCCTTGGAAATTAAAATACAGGTAGCTATGACAAAAAACATATTAATTGACATGCGCTTATCCAACTAGACCGTTAAAATGACCCAGGTGGCCGAGATGGTAGACCTTTCTTCTTCCCTAAGCCCTGCTTAATGAATAAATCTGGAGCTTAACTTGGAAATCAATTTAAAAAAAAAACATATTCTGCATATCATAATTGCAGTCATAACTGATTAAACAAAAACATACTGGCACTTTGTTACATCAGTTTACCTGATTTTATTACGTATATTGACGATGCCTCACCTGTATGGACATTGGCTAATACACATTATTATTATTATTATTATTATTATTATTATTATTATTATTATATTATTATTATTGTATGGACAGACATTGTCAATATTATTTAGGACAAATAAGGTTACAGTGACTGCAGTAATCATTTATGTAAAAAAAAACCTTAAAACAATAAAATGTCTTCTCGTACAAATATTCTTTCAGTTTAAGCTTAAAACACCTTACATTTTCCATAGTTAAAATACTAGCTGGTAAGTTATTTATAACTTGACTAACAATGTAAACTGGTGATTTAGTGTACCTGAAAGTTCAATATTTAAAAATTTGTATAACGTCTTTGCTCCTTGCGTTGTGCTCATGTAATTCTGAATTAAAGATGAACATATCTTTGTTATTAAAATAAAATAAAGCTCCCTTGTATATTAAAATTCCAGTTACTGTTAAAGTCTTGTTATTTTTGAAAAGCACTCTTAAAGACTCCCTTAGTGCCAAGTTAAAAATAAGTCTTAAGATTTTCTTTTGTGCAACAAACGCCCTATCTATGTTCGTTGCCCTGCCCCAAAGCAGTATATTATATGAAATAATACTATATCCAAGAGAGAAATACACAATAAAAAGACTTTTATTGTCCATAAAATGTTTTAAAACCCTGAAAAAAAACATAGCTTGTTGAGACGTACACAAATATAATCTAATTTATTGTGATTTCCAAATTGAAATCAGAATCAACATAACACCTAAAAACTTAGTAGTTTAACTTAGCAGTGAGATATGTGTTTTTAATATATGGCATATACAGATCTTAGCATCTATTAAAAAAATAAAAGCAGTTTTATCCATATTAACTAATAACTTTTTTTATGTATTCCTCCTGGAAGAGTGGTAGATGAGTTTTTTTTCGCCTTAACTCCGCCAGGTTAAATAAAAAATATATATATTTCTTCAATACAACGCACAAGCTAGTTAGGCCTCCGGTTGGGGATATAGGACCTCTGTGTGGAGGTTTCGCGACCTAGACTAATATGATTACGCTTTTTTTTAGACGGAGAGAGTGAGAGAGAGAGAGAGAGAGAGAGAGAGAGAGAGAGAGAGAGAGAGAGAGAGCAGAGGTCAGGTAGTAAGCCTCACAAATCTCGCAGGAATCTGAGGTATTACTTGAACGTGAAAGGGCCGAGGAACTTTGTCCAGAGGCTCTAATTTAGGCTTGAAGAAGGATTTATTTATTTATTTATTTTATTTTATTTTTTATTATTTTATTTTTATTTTTTGCGAGTGGCGACGTTTGTGGAACGAGCCCTTAAGGGCATCAGAATGTGAAGTGAGAAAGTTATATTGACCATGCTTATGGTAGAGAATGATACGTGAGTACATTAAGAGGATTTTATTTGTGTTGTGTATATCCTTCGAGGATGCGATGCGATAAGGTGACGACATTCTCTTCATTTTTACAACCATTTTACATGAAGAGAATGTAATACATATTACACTGAGAGGCAAAACTTTAATTTGGGCAGAAAAAATTATGTGTTTCACATCAGATGTTTTACAAATATAATAGTACAAGAAGTAAATGTTTCCTTGTATAAGAAGACGCAATCTATCACTCTTTCACCTTCCATTACATTTCGACTCATTTCTCTTAAGAAACTCGTGCAACTTGGGTATTAAGAACCGGTAATACCTTTGCCTCTGCCATTTCGATGTAGATTTTATTCTAAAAGAAGCACTGAAGTGGATAGAACGAGAACTAATTTCCGGACTAGAAACCACGAGAGAACTCCTTGCCTGTAACCAAGACGAAGTGGATGCCAAGGAAAGAAGCAGCTTTTTTTTCGATAGTACGATATAATCTAATGAGAGTTAATGCAATATGATATATGCTTAATGGAAAAAATGTGTACTAAAAGAGAATCCATACAATCCACAAGACTTTGTTTAAAACAGTAAATTAAATAAATAACTTATTCTGCAGTCAAATGATCTACTCGTATACAATTCAACGGCCCTAAATAGCGTGCTCACCCGCTCGCCCGCTTCGTGAGTTCATCGGGTATACTTGGCGATGTTCGTCTCTCGGAGTCTAAACTTTCACGACGAGTACAAAATTAGGAAAACCGTTTCTTTATTATATACGGCCTAAGTGAAATGAACATAACGAACAAATAATCTAATTTTATTTTTACTTACAATTTTCATAGCTCTGAACCACACACATTTTTAATGAGCTGCCAGTATAAATTTCTTAAAAATCCTGGAGTCAATTAATAATGGCGGGCGAAACCGCGGGCACATGCTGTAAAATACTGATGGTTTAACCCTTGAAATATCGCTGATAATAAAAATCCAAACAAACCATTCCTTCCCTTGAAACATTATATAATTTCTGAAAATTGCACTGAATTGATCAAGTAAAATTCACATCATATTCATCTGTCAACAAACAGTTGAGAAACAATACGTATTATCAGTGTTTACGGGTGGCTTTGGGACTGCATAAAACTTACGATGAAATTAATTTCTGAAATGTACGTACTGGTAGGAACGAATTATATTCTAAAGGAAAAAGCGATAGTATATGATGGGCTATTTTAAATAAAAATTGATGAAGCCAGCGCTGACTTTTGTAGTTTTAACTTTAAATTTTAATCGTGGCAAGGCCACGGGCTATTTTCTAGTAATAAACAATGTATTATAGATTTATGACGTAAATAACGGCAATAACTTAATAAATTGATTAATATCTGTTGTCGTACGACTTTAGGAAATCGACCAGTTTAATGTTATCCAACATGGTCCAATTTTATATACATTAGAGTCCCGCTATTCCGAATTAATTGGGACCGAACACCGTTCGGTTTAGCGGGAATTCGGAATAGGCGTATTTCATTAATAATATCAACGTATTGAATTGTTAAGGCGTAAATTAAGTGCGGGGAATTGTATAAATGGAGCCGACATGGGCTGTAAGTAACCAGCTATCATTCCAGTTTGGTTTCAGGCGTTTTCATCAAGCTGAGGCTCTATGTATGTCTCTATTTAACTTCTTTATATAACAATAAACGTACGTTTTTTCACGAAAGTCTTTTTAATTTCTCCTGTTTTTAAGTTAAAACAATCGGTATTTTTTCTGAACTCTGTTCGGAATAGGCGGATTTTCGGAATAGCGGGATTCGCAAAGCGGGACTCTATAGTATAGTCGAATAATTTACGTTACATGCAGTATCTTTACCTTCAGCATGCTGGTTTTCTGATTATTAACTTTCTTATGCAATTTTAACATATGAAGTGGTAGAAGAAGTGAAAATAATATATCATGCTTTTTTGGTCTTCTACACTACATAATATCTAATGAATATTATGCAAACATAAAACTTACTATTAATGCAATCATTATATGTCTAGACCTGCCTCTATTACGTATATGTACTGCATAATTTTCACATTCATTTGCATGCATACTAATTTACAAGATAAAAAGAGCAGATTGGTGAAATCAAATCGAAAGCATGTTGCATGAACATAATAGGCAGTAATATAGCGTGAAAACATACAATAAAATTCGTTAAGAAGCCATTTGAAAAGATTATACACAACCTTTGTAGAGAAGAAGGTTCAATATTCATGGTTGCCACCATTTTCACCGAGAAAATTCGGAATAAATAGATCACGAAAACGATAACCTACGTAGGTCTACACATTCCTTTTGGGAGTTTTCACCCAGATTATTATCACTGTAACTTATTTTGTTGTATTCGTCTCCTTCTCGAACTTTCTGACACAAGCTAAATGTTCAATATACTGCCCAATTTTATTAAATGTCTAAAATTTATTTTAACCCTTACGCATAATGTATGTTATAGGATACAGTAATGTGCCTTAAATCTGCAATAAAATAACGGAAAATAGCTCGAAATTAAATGTAAAATTCACGCAAAATTTACAGAATAGGAAAACATGAAATAAACTATGGCGATGACTGCTTTCTTCGCAGTCCGGATTAGTTATTTAAAACATATTGTTCTGTGTTCAATATAAATTGAGTCCCAAGAATTCCAGTCTCCAATTAAACAGTGTACTATTATAGGGTAGCTATCATGTCCATAAAAAGTGTAAATAATTATATCAATACAAAAATATAGCCTATAATAACTTTGAACTAACGATGGTTTTAGGGCTTAGGGAGCATCAAATATAAAACTTCGAAGACATTTTCCGAAAGTAGCACCATGGCAACTATTAGTAACAATTTCTTAAAATCAACCTAATACTTAATTACGGTACTTATCTACATAAAATCAGAGTGCGTAGATATACGGCTACGAAATAGCTTACTATTGCTCCCTCTCAAAAGTCCGCAGATAAGCGGTTTTAGTTTATATTTGTCTAGCGTGCAGAGGCGGCTCCAAAACTTATTGAAGGGGGCTGACATAAAGAAAGGTTTGCAATTACTGGGGGTATGGGGGTATTGAACGACCTAAAAACGGCGGGTCTGGGGTTCCTTCCAGTTTACTTTATGAACTTTCGCGTGTAAGTGTTAATAAATATAATGCTTTAATTATTATGCTCTTGATTTTTTAAATTAATTATCGTGGGAAAAGCCGCGGGAACATGCTAGTTTATAATAATAATTAAAGATGGGAACTCGAACAACTGCTGTCTTATGGCTTGTCACAGCTACATAACGTAGACTTAAACAGATGCTTTCAATTACTGCTCTGTTAAATGCTTATTATGGATTCTCCAGTCCCAACTAAACTACGGAATTTTATTATGGGGTCACAGCCCTCATGCGAAGGATGCGTTCCTTTTACAAAAGAAGGCCTTACGAATTGTCAAAGGGTGTGATAAAAAAGCGCATTGCAAACCTATTTTTACAGAATTTAAAGTGCTGACTGTTGCTTCATTGTATGTATTGACAAACATAATGTATGTATTTGAGCATCAAAATGAATTTGTTCCTGTCAGCGCAGTTCATTCACATGGTACTCGAAATCATTTTAACATAATTGTTCCTAAATCTAGGCTAACAAGAACCTGTGACAGCCATGTTGTTTTAGGTATCAAACTTTTTAATAAAGTCCCCTTTGACGTTAGAAATACAAATAACATAAGAATTTTTAAGAATAAAGTAAGGAAAATCCTTCTTTCAAAGAACTTTTACACTGTTGAAGAATATTTGAATTGTGATTTTTAATTTTTTACCATTTGACTTAACCTATTGTAATCTTGTATTACCTAATGGTGACAAATATATTATTATTATTATTATTATTATTATTCTACACATTTCACATAAGGCGTCTAGAATGTAATTTCTATTAAACTTGCATTTTGCAATCCTCAGATTGAAATAGGCCGAGTACTAAATGCTTTTATTTCTGTTTTGTATTCAATTAAATTTGAATGTTATTTTATTAAGTAATTATGTTTTACGAATAAAAAAGTCAAATCAATGTAAAATAAAAGCCACGTCCCTCCCCCCTGGATAAGCCACTGCAAGGATAAAACATAACACAAGGGAACATGTACCAAAGTATTTCAATCTGGCGATGAAATTATTATTATTAGGGCCGTAATTTTGAAGATATTTGAACCAAATTTTATTATGTTATTTCTAGGCACAATTGTTCGGACAAGTAAAATGAGTAAAATTGGCCCAAATTTTACTTGAAATTTTGAAAAATTTATATCTCGCCCCTATGAAGTATAGAGGGAAACTTTGTTTGAATACATTAGAGTACTTCTTATGCAGTTCACAGTGACACAAACGATTCGGGGGTTTTGGGGATACGAATAGAGGTGGGGGGATGAAAATTCGAGATTTTTGAAACCACGTCTTGTGGGGTATCGTTGAAAAGCTCTTGATGAGTACTCCACAAATCAATAACTTGTTTCTCGATAGCTCTCATATTTGGCGAGATTTGAATGTTTGAAAAAGTGATCTTTCCTCTTTTTTGCAATTATTATTGCGGGTTTGTCATTCTAAGGCTAAAGAAGAAGAGTGCAGCGCAGCGACAATAAATTAACCCAAAAGCACTTCGAAATCTACCTCAGCCTTTAGGCCTGCCTAAAGGATTTTTTTCGATCAAGCTGAAACAAAATTTAAGTGCATTACCTTATATTTATGAGCCTCCTCAACACTAGTTTCACTGGTTTACACTAGTCCACTATGTATGGCAGACAATGTTGAAGCTTACCTGGAACAATAAGAAAATAAATATTAGATATAAATTCACGTTTACACTGTCCATAAACACAAATACTATGTCAACATAATTCTTAATGATCACTACATGGCAGTTCGATTCCCGAGGGAGTGATTGTAGGTTTCAACTTGACCCCATTCTTCAGGTCGCGCTTTTCCCGCGAGGCTTACCCAGACAGTTAACTAAATGAGAGTCGTGCAGTCTATATCACAGGGGAATAAAGCGACCTCCTTGCAGTTTCATCTGAACTGAGCTTTCTTGCAAGCCATAGAGCGGTCAATATACCATTCTGAATTATTAGTTTAGATCCTAAAGAAAACAAAATTGATAAAAATATATCGGCATTTTAGAATAGTCTCCCGATAATAATAATAATTTTCAAAAATGCCCCTTGCTCCAAGTTCAAAATGGTCTATCAAGATACAGATATGTTTATAGGTTACGTAATAAATATTTAATATTACGTATACTAATTTCCTTGCTCCAAAAAGCATTACATTTCCCATCCGGGCGTAATCATTTAGTACTATGCCTACATATACACACTCACATTGCAAACATTATATATTATATAGTAAGTTATATATTAAATACAGTATATAGCCTATATAGCATATATAAACACTTTTTTTTCACATCTGTTTTATTTTTCATTTTTTGAAGTGAATGATTGTAGCCTAATATGATATGAATATTAACACGTTTTGATGCTTTCAGATTATTTTCTGATTGATGGCTACCAATTAGGACATAATATTCCTAGATGTTTTATTATATAAATAGGCATAATAATCATCCCGGAGGGTGAAATGGGCTGGAAATGTTGCACGAATGGGGGAGGAAAGACATGTCTAAAAAAATATTGACGGGGAGACCCGAAGGGAAAATACCAGGTGGAAGACCTAGACGTAGGTGGGAGGACAATAGTAGGATAGATTTTAGGGAAGTAGGAATTGCGATGGAGGGTTGGAATAGGGCTCAGGTAAGCGCGGCAGTGAACCTCTGGGTTTCATAAAATAGATAATATTCCTTCTAGTTTGCTTAGGAATTGTTTATTGCCATTGAGTGAATAAGTGAGTTAGAAAGTAAAATATATGTCACCCAGATTGGACCCAGCATACCTGGTATAATGATTAATGGAGTTTTCAAAGAAAAACTTAAATTAAAATGGTCTCCGCTCCATGGTCAGACCCTGTTCTTTGAGCATTCTTTTATTTCAGACAATTTCATTTATTTCTCATTAAATGCATGAAGAAGTCTTAAAGTTATGTTAACTTCTATCTCAAGAAATAAGGAAAGAATTCGAACAAAGTTTCAGTTTGACTCCTTGCCATCTCATCCCACTGTAAGGAACATTTTTCACTTGAATGGACGCTGGATGAAATTTGTTCTACGCATGAGACATGGAGAAAACAAAGTAAAACAAAAAGTTGTATTTACACAGAGATGATGTAGACTAATATAATTAGTAGGGGAAGGCATTTAACGACCATACAATAGTGAAAAATTCCAAAATAAAAAATGCAATTATGTCCTAAAAATGGTGAAGAAATGACCCAAAATTTAAAGAAATGACCAATAAATTTACCGTTATTACTTATAATTAAGTTATTTAAGTAATAAATTACTAAAAACAATTTTGGATGACAGTGCGTTATATATGAATTTACAATATTATTATTATTATTATTATTATTATGAGCTTCAGGACCTGTACGCATCACCAGATATAGTAAGGGTAATTAAATCACGAAGGATGAAATGGGCTGGACATGTTGCACGAATGGGAGAGGACAGACATATCTCAAAAGTATTGATTGGGAGACCCGAAGGGAAAATACCACGCGGAAGACCTAGACGTAGGTGGAAGGACAATATCAGGATGGATTAATGGGAAGTAGGATTTATGGGGGATGATTGGATGGAGTTAGCACAGAATAGGGAAGAATGGCGGACTCAGGTAAGCGCGGAAATGAACCTTCGAGTTCCATAAAATAGATAATATTCCTTTAGCTTGCTTAGGAATTGTCTATTGCCATTGAGTAAGTAAGTAAGTAAGTAAGTAAGTAAATTATTATTATCATTATTAATTAATTATTATCCAAAAGTTTAACCTTATTTTACCGTAAGGTATATTAAGGTTATTTACAAACAAAACATTAGAGAATAACATATGGATATTAATTATAGTACATGAGATGGCTAACAATATATGGTTATAACTATTTACAAATATTATAATACATTCTTAAATTCTTAAGTAATATATGAATAGTACAAAATATAGCTAAGAAAGTAGGCTCACAGTTATTTATAAAAAATATGACATTCCTAATGACTAACGCATAATATTATTTATAATGGAAAAACTGCATAATGTGAGGTTACTCTATAAAACACACTTATTTTGTTACTAAAGAAGTAAGTAAATTGATACTACTTTGAACACTTAGCAAAAAAATAAAAAAATAAAAAATAAAAATTCTTAGCTGACATTCCCATCAAATTGCCGCTATCAAATATGTGTCATTTAAAAGAATGAAAAATCTTTATTGCTACAAGACAAATTGATATGGTGTTTACGATAAACCTGAATTAAAATAAACTCTGAACACTAGGAGATTCATAAATAAAAACCATTGTCTGTTGTCTGAAAGTAGCGATTTGTACATGGAGAAGGTTCTCTCTACCTCCACTGAAACTTGGCCTAAAAATCCCGGAAATTACCTAAAAATTGCCAAAAAAGACCTATCTCTTGAAAATGAATAAAATGCAAAATTAAACAAATGCAAAACAAATTGCCCTCATTTAATCAATTATTCCATGATATATATATAGCCAATGTATATATTTTAGCCTTCATATAAAAAAGATGCAAAATAATCAAATGCCTTGCCCTAAATTAATTATCAGACAACTGATCATATGACTGCTAAACAACGCACCTGCTAACATGGGCTGTATGCCAAACAATGATCCTCTTGGTGAGACCTACCATTCCATTGCAGAGGTCCTGAATCACCCAATATTATTATGTATAGGATTACGTTATTATGAATGATCTACTGCTTCAGTATGTCAAACTAATCCAACAAAGCAATTTTACGTCATTAAAATAATTTATACGTGCAGTGGTGAATTATTTGAATAATAATTACATACAACAGCAAGGCGCTACAGTGATTGAATTATTTTGGGGTTAACCTGAACCGCGAATAACGCAGTTCACTTCTCATAACCACGCAAATATAATGAAATGAATTTTTTTAATGGTCGGTCACGCAAACCGACATGTTGTATCTATCTCATCAGAGAAAGTGAGACAATCGCAATTTAACAGCCGAGTAAAATCAATGTCAAAATCTAACCACGAAGCTGTAATTAAATGACATAATTTATTTTCCACCGTTTGAAGCACGGCCTTGCATTAATATAGGATACTAGCTTAAAAGACCCGGCGTCGCCCGGTTTTTGTATTTTGTAGTTGGAAATTAACTTATGAAGGACTTTCGATTTTTAAATTCTAGGTCCTTATATAGGCATTTATAATTTGAAATAGGAAGAACGACTTATTACACTCAAACTATTCCCTCAGAAAACGCTTGATATAGTTTTTTATGGCTCTTACAGGATGTAGAATTTTGCATCCCATCGCTTGCACAGCAAGCCTGGTAGGGGTTCAAATAAGAAGAAACAGAAATTCCTGTAACATAAAATTGTAATATCGAGGTGGAAAATTTTATTTCCCGCTCTCATGTCACCATAAAACTGTTTTGGGGATGAAATTAAACAGAAAGCATTATAACTTTCATACTTCTCTCTTCAAAAACCTGCGATATAATATAATAAAAACCTGCGATATAATATAATAATATACACATTACCATACCTCGTTTTGCTTTCTCTATGTCCAGGGTAGAGAACGTTATGTGACTGCATTATTTTCGTGGATTTCATTCTGAAATATTTATTTATAACATGAATTATTTTGATAACTTCTCTTATTTGTCAAACTTGCATGTCTTTTTTTTTCAAGGCCAACTGATACCATTTGGCAACAATATATTCTGTGATTTGGAATTGATAATTCTATGTAAAAAGGGATTAAGTATTTTAAAAAAACATTTAATTTTTGGCATTTAGAATCAAAATTTTGCAAAATCCTTTCTTAGTGAGCACCTACATTATGAAACGAAGGTACTGTCAAAATTCCTAGTCTCTACCTGTTATAGTTTAGGCTGTACGTTGATTCCTGTCATTCAGTCAGTCATTCATTCAGTCAGTCAGGACAAAGCCTTTTATATATATAGAGAAGAGATTGCGATACAAGTGCCGTAAGGCATGCATACGGATCGAGGAAATAGTTTGAAAAAAACGACGATTTTTTTCAATTTTCCTAGATCCGTTATGCGCTTACGGCACGAGTACTGCATGCTATTTTTTGCACATTGATTATTTATATCAATTTATTTATATTAATTGAGATATTAGCTGAAAATATTATCCATATACACTATTGAAGATTATGTTAAATTTCAGAAAGTGATTCGCATGTGTTTGTTGTTATGGGAACCGAATATTTGTCCTGGGGGGCCTTGTCCATAAAGGCTTGTATTATTATTAGTGCCGTAAATAAATTCTTACCGCACGGAAATTTGTTTTGTTTCCATAGCAAAAAGATTGCGTGCGGGAATGTCAACTTACGATCCACGGCAACAATATTCGTAAGTACCACTAATTAGTTAAGTTGTGCAAAAATTATTTTAAATTCGTGTTATAAACTCCGCTACTATCTCCTGCCTGCGGTGGGATTGGTAACTTATATTAGTACGAGGGTGGATGGGAAAGTAACGCACAATCATATTTTTTTTTTTTTTTTTTTTTTTTTTTTTTAAGAAAAAGTTCAGTAGGTACAATTACAAACAAATGCACATATGAAGGTACATCTTTTGTATATCCCTATAATATAAAGCCACACGGCTGACTCACTCACTGACATTAATGTTTGCCCACTTCCAGATGAGCTAAAAACTTGAAATTTGGTACACATATAGCTTTTAGGCTGTAAATCACAGGGGAATTCCAAAAAAGTTTATTTTTTTAATTTTTAGCTCAAAACCCCCCTAAAAAAGGGTTCGGTTTCCATGGCAATGTATTATCAAACAGAGTTCACATAGGGCTCTGCGAATACAGCAGACTAAATACACGCACTCTATCCCCCATAGATCTTTTAAAAAAACCTTTCCCGAGAACCTCAGCGGGGGTTTGGGGGCGGAGCCCCCCATGAGCGAAGCGAGTTTTTCTATATAGCCTAGTCGCCAAAGTTCTCAACAGATTTCTCCCACCGTGATACCAGTTTCAAAATAGCTTGTCATAGAAGTCCGTTCGGTTGGAGTATAGCCATCTTCGTACTGCTGTTTTCACTTCTGCATCTGAAGCAAACCGTTTACCGGACAGGATTTTTTTCATGGGACCAAACAAATGAAAGTCCGACGGTGCCATGTATGGAGGATTAGTTTTCGCGTGTTCAGAGACAGGCAGACATAAACAGAAAAAGAAAGAGACAAAAACACACGTACATCCATATAAAGACTCACATAAACACACACAGAAATATAGATCTTACATCTTCAACCTAGTTGCATGTTATTCTGCTTTCGACTAGGAAACCACGTATTTTTCTGACTAGAACACGAATTTTAAATGCTCTTCTATTAATCTAATCTTCCGCGATAAGCTTTAAGAAAGGAAAACCCCGAACTCTATTATAAAGTGGTGTTCTGTTAGTATTATAGATATTATGTCTAAATGTTCATATAGAGATCTACGGTTAAATAACAGTCAAATGAAAGGAACGGGGGAAGATCGTGGTAACCCACACAAACCTCATTTTAGATATATTACATTTTTAAACTTTGCTCAAATATGCAAATCTTATATTTATCTTATTTCGTACATATTATGTTCCTAACAATACTTATTGAAAGAATTAGTCTATGCTTAGAAACACTGGAGTAAATAGTGGCTAAGAAAAAAAATTTAAATAGTGCAAGAGTTTCAACTTTTACAAAAAGAGGGTTAGCACTATCTTCCCCCGACCCGTTCAATTTGTTCGTGCCAATTTAAGAAGACCTCGTCTCAAACCATTGTCTATCTACAAAAGAATATAACAGCATTGTTCCCTAACCCGAAAATCTGCACCGACACCGACACCTTTAAAGAACAGATGCTCTTATAGTCGCGTGGATTCCCTAGTGTTGCCTCTGTCATTTTCCGCTTCTCATACCCGGTTTCTATAAACTCTTGAAATACCTATGGGTAAATTATCCATGAGCAAATTAGTTCCTAATCACCAACAATGATGTAATGAGCAAGGTCTTGGAGTTGTACAGTTAATTTAATTCAGAAGGCTTTGATTCTCATTGTTTAAATTATTATTGATCCTATGAGAGGTTAAATTTTATCCAGCCCTCCATGAAAGGATCAATTAACCCGACGATTTACCCTTCGAAAGATCTAGCCCGAGTTTGTATTTTTGCCATTTTCATATTTACCCAGAGGACATTCATCTAGAAACTCGCCACAAGTGTATGTGATTGTTACCTTTAAATTACTTGAGTTTGTAGAAATTCCGGGGTGCGCGGGTAAAGAGAGTTAAGTCCACCATCCTAAAAAAATTGAGATATGTCCATAGAGTTATAGATAAGAATGTTCTCTAGTTCTCAGTAACAAGAAAGTGGACTTAACTCTCTTTACCCGCGCACCCCGGAATTATTCTTGTGTAAATTCTGTCTTCGAAAGATCTAGCCCGAGTTTGTATTTTTGTCATTTTCATATTTACCCAGAGGACATTTATCTAGAAACTCGCCACAAGTGTATGTGATTGTTACCTTTAAATTACTTGAGTTTGTAAAAGTTATTCTTGCGTAAATTCTGTCCAATGGATATTTTACCCATAGGTATTTCGCGAGTTATAGAAACCGGGCATCAAGTGAATAAACGTGCTGTGGTACTGATTTCACAACATAGTACTGAACTGCAGACAAATGTGAATACAATTATTTACCTTTCTATTCATTGGTTCATAGGCGTAGCGAGGGGGGGGTTTTGGGGGTTTGAACCCCCCCCCCATTGATTAAAAAAAGGAAAATTGTATAATTTTTTTAAGTCTGCCCATAAATTGCTTAATACAAGTATAAAGCGTGGGAAGCTTAAAACTCGTTATTTTGCGTCTTAATTTTTAAAATTTTCCGGGGAAGGACCCCCGGAAGCTTAAAACTTGTTATTTTGCATCTTAATTTTTAAAATTTTCCATGGGAGAAACCCCGGAAGCTTAAAACTCGTTATTTTGCATCTTAATTTTTAAAATTTTCCGGGGGAGGGCCCCCGGACCCCCCTCTCCTTCCATACTCGCCAGACCCCGCGGATGTTATAACCCCCCCCATATGGTCGGCCTGGTTACGCCTATGCATTGGTTTACAGGTCGAAGAGGATTAGGGTAGAGGAGGCGGGGAAAAAAAAGTCAAATTCTCGGGCTAAGAAAAGCTCCTCAGTCTTAATCACTCCAATAACTTCGGGCTTCGGCATGGCTCGAAATCCACGTTAAACCGTAGGCATAGAGCCCGTATATTGAAACATTAGCTCCAAATCAGTGATATAAGGGATCACCAGTCTTCAATACTAAGAAAATGTAGAAGATAAAGATGATGACGAAGAAGAAGAAACGTAATCAACAAAAATAGCGGATCAGTTTACTACCGCGTTTTAAGGGGCTCCGCCTATTGCGTTGGTTTCACTTTATAACAGGGAAGTCTTTGGGCCCCAAGAGAATACGCTGTTACAACGGAATCCAGCAGGAATGTACTTTGTATTTCTTGGTTTTTATAGGCTCCATGTACCAAATAAAACAGAAAACTGATGCATGAGAAGGATGAAACCCTCCTGAGTATTATAAACCTAAGCCACGACAACGCCTTTTCCAAGTTATGACCGACTTTGAGTTTATATGAAGAAATTTTAAGGGTAAAACAATTGAAGAATACCTCTTGAGAGACCATATAAAAACAACGAAGGTATCTTGTCTTTAATGTTTAATCGATTCTTGGGCTATAAATAATTTTTTACCGAAGACTTTTATTGCAAAAATCTGTAAAGACAAAATGGTGGAAAATGGAATATTATTCTATAAAATATTCAGTACTTTGAAGCCCTATAACTACATGAAATTCCGTAATTTTATGTTATTGTAGTCCTATTTCTTGAATCTATGAAGGATTTTTTATTTCCATATTAAATTTTAGAACATTTGGTCCATGTCCCAAATAAAACACAAAAAACTGAAAATTCAATTCTAGAAAATTCTAAATGCCACCTGATTGGCTGACTCTCCAACGTCCCCGGGTACAAATATCCACCCGACACTTCAGTCTTCCTGAAGATGGAGGAAGCGTGTTCCTCTGAAACGTCGGAGCTCTTCCAATCACTCACCTGGCGAGCAAAAGGAGAACAGTATACTCAAGATTTCATTTTCAGTGAACACTCCTTGGTTTTTCCGAAACAACCAGGAACATAGTGAACTCGGTGTAGAGTATATTCATGAAAATATTACTAATCTAACAAAAAACAAAACAAAAAAAACTCTTAATATTCTAGAACATGTTTCAGGGGCTCAGAATTATGGCCTCGGACAGAGATCATGCAGGGCGATTGCCACGAGACATATATTTTTAATTATGTTTATGACGATGTCAGATAACTTTAGAGCATAATTTTAAGTGAGTGAGGGGTCAAACATTGACTCACTTCTATAGCGAGAATTTTAATACCGTTAAAAATCTCCTGCGGTCATCGCCAATCTGATATAGCAATGGAATGATCAACGATTGAAAAAAAAAAATCATTTGGTTTTATCGCGTTTTGGAAAGTTTGTTGATTCTGAAGAAAAAACAAGTGACATAAGTTACTGAATACAAGACGTATTTTATAACATCATTAGGTAATTCTAACTTACCTAGTTTTAATTTACATAATGTGAGTTAAAGTACAGTCGGTCAAATAAAAAACGTCGGGCGGTATTTGATTAAGTATCACGAACGAGCATATGCGCATGTACAGGAAGACTTAAGGTTAGGTTCACACACGCCTCTTGTCTATCCATGTATTTTATTGATTATTTAGTCAGTTTTGTTCCAAAACAAACATGTATAGAAGGCTGTGGCTATATGCCTCAAATCCGCCATATTCTTGGTTGCAAATTTTTATAATATTAATAATTAATTGATTCGCGAGGAATATGTTTATTCAAGGAGCATTTTTTAAAGATTTTATTTTATAATACCGGTACTTGTAGTGCAAAATCAATAACTTACGCTCAGCAACTGCAACCAATCTATAATCGAAATACGCGTCCGGCCAGATCAACGTTTGCTATGAAAACTTCCGGTCGCATTATAGTAAAGTTCCCACCTCTGAGCTGCTTTTCATAAATATGGAACCTACTCGCTGCTTCAGAGACCGAAAAATGCAGGTCAATTACAGCCCTAACTACACTTTCTCTCACGTTAGCATTTGTATGTGGCGATGACACAAAGCAAAATGAATTATGACAATGCATTAAGTTGAATATCGTGTGTTGCGCTTTCCGCGTTGTTCATTTTTTCCCTCCTTGTTCATATTTTCCCTCCTGCCGCATGGCCTCATATGTTCCGAAAATGACCTGTATTTTGTGTTTTTTATAGGAAACTTGTGAACTAATGCGTCAAAACTTTAATTTTAACAGCATACGAGTCCCGACGTTTTTTATTTGACCGACTGTACACCACATGTTGCAAATAAAAGTGACAGGCATAGCCCATAATAATTTGTATTATGGAAGAAAATTGCGTGCCAGGGCCTTCAGAACTTAAGTTACGAATCAGGAAACATGCGACGAGAAAATACAGATTGTAAAATGTAACTTATAACATAAACATTAAAAGGAAACCCTCAAGTAACTGTATTACAAGAAGTATCATCCGTAGCTTCACGTTCGGTTTTCAAAGTCATAAAAGAATACAGATATACAGGAGATGTCAAGTCACCTGTCAAAATTAAACCAAAATCAAATATACTAAATTTCACTTGGCACAGTTGGGAATCGAACCTGGGAGTCTTGGCTTAATCTAAATTAGAGTTCAATTAACATGACGGTATTTAATCAAATAATTAGTCTCACAAACTAACTCTTTGTGGCCTGTGCTTTGTATTTCCACATTCGATTGTTTACTTTTGCTCCGTAAACATCTTGGATAAAGACGTAGGCTAGTTCTTGGAGTATCCGTTACAGCAGCACATGGTTTTACGCCTGCAGACTTAAAGGCGTTTCGGTACAGTAGGTCTACACAGTAAAGAATATTTGAATATGCATAAAAGAATGTATCTCTACATTAAATGTATTTTGTTTGACGCTTTAAGTAAATGGGAGAAGCAAATTCTAATAGCTAGTGTTCCTTTGTGAATGAATATCAATGTGTTATATTTTAAGTGAGAAAGGTTCGGCATACGTTTTCTCTTTCTTTGTCGTAGTTTGACCTCTCCCTTTTAGGATTTAAGCGACCCAAGCGACCCAAGCCGCCCGGGCCATACAGGGCCGCGACCTGTCGGGAGAGGGATTATCTTTGGATCACGTACATACTTTTTTTGACCAGACAAGGACATGGAGGGCCTCCCCGGATGAGTGATCAGCCCAATGCCGGGGCCACCTCCGAGACAACACGAACACATAGGACGATACACACCATTCACACACACACACTCACTCAGAACAAGGCGAGGATGGGGATGAAGATGATAATGATACCCGGGGGCCACAAGGGCCTAAAGCTACTTGACATTTGTCTCACAGGTGAGGGAAAACCCCGGAAAAAACCTCACTTAGGTAACTTGTCCCGACCAGGAATCGAATCCGGGCCCGCTGTGTGAGAGGATTGAACGCATCCCCTGAGGCACAGCGGTGGACTCGGCATACGTTACAAACTAAAAATTGTGATGGTACACTTCTGTGGAAGGATACATCATCTTTATAGAGTTCCTCGAGGGAAAGGCTAATTTAATGACCAAGAAGTAACGGCTTTAAGAAGAACGCCTTGGCGACATATAAGCGCTAATTTAATTTCGCGACTGAACACCAGGTTTCATTGAAACTTCAGTCCAGAAATAAAAGTGGCCATGAAAAGGACTTATTACACCGCCCTTTTTTATTCCCTGAACATAAAAATGTTGTAGCGTTCTTACCACGCCTGGAATAAACATAAAAACCATTATGGATCATTATAAAAATGCATTAGCTTATAAAATGCAAATGTTATGTTCGTAATTTGTGAGGTATATTGCTGGAAAAACTACGAAAAAAAAATATATTTTCATATAACTTATTCGTGTTTAGAGGATAAAAGAATGAGTGGTAGTAAATAATATGTTATGATTGATATATAAACATTCATGTCAAATCATGAGTGAATTATAAGTTCGAAATCAATACAAAAATTTTCAGGAGAATAGCTGGTTTTTGTGGTTTTTGGTATGATAACTCTAACACGCGAATTAAAATTCTCACATAGGCCTAATAACACGAATCATTACCTTATTGATTTAATAATTCTGCTTCTAAATACTTTTTGTGGTGACGAATATACAGGGTGTTAATAAATAACACCGAAATATTTTACCTGTATATAGAGGGGACTTGGACAAGCAACTTTTATTAGGGGATTTTTGCTCTGTGACGTAAAATGTGTATGCTACAGGGCATTAAAGTCATTATAATTTGGTGCTCATAAATCAATAATTACGCGAAATAGGGTTAAAAAGGCCATTAAATTGACTTTATGCCTTCCTAGTGGTCAATAAAAACCTGACTCTTAATTATTCATCAACAGGTATATCATAATTTAGTGTTTCCATAATCAGCAAATTTTACAGAATTTCACATGACTGGTCGCCACTGCATTAGTCTTTTTTTTATTCATAAATACTAACTCCAGTGTTAACAGCGAAGTTCCTGTGTTTTGAATTTTTTTATAATGTTAGAAGTCAGTGGCGGCCATGCCCTGGGAGATTTTATCCTGTAACAGGAAAAATTGAATTCATAGAGCAAAAATGTCCTAATAAAATGTTACTTGTCTATGTCCCCTCTATACACAGGTAAAATATTTCGGTGTTATTCATTAACACCCTATATATATATATACATAATTTTAAGAAAATAAACATATTGCATAACCTACTTAATTAGACTAAATTACAGGCGCGTTCTTACTAATAAGAAAGTTTCCAATCCTCTATGCCCTAATCTGTCTTATAATTTTCTTGCTAAATCGATGAAGTATATTCACTCTCTAAAAACTTTTAATGACTTCCTCCTGTTAGCGTATTGAAGAAACCTCTCATCCAAGGGCTAGTGATGCCTTAGTTAGTTTACTGAGGTATTCTGCTGACGAATTCGAATTAAGGTGACCATTCGTCGCGATTTGGTACAGTAGTTTTTTAAAAAATATCCCGTAATCTTATGTACCTTTGCCGGGACGCAAGATATCCTTTTTTTTAAATAAAAAAATACAAATTTTGTCCCGATTTTTGAAATTGCCTACATCATGATGATAAAACCGTATTTCTTCACTTAAATAAAATGCTGTTATTATATGATGATTGCACTGTAAGATGATTTCTCATGAGAATAAATTGGACTTAACTAAAAAATCTTGGGCATGGAGTCCTCCGGGAGGGACTTTAAGCTGGGGGGTCCGTGTCGTAGATTTACATCACGCGAAAGAACTCCAAGCCTAAATTGGAGCATCTGGACAAAATTCCTCGACCATTTTACGTTCATGTAATACCTTGGTTTCCAGGTAGGGGGGGGGGCTGGGAGGCGATGGGCTTACCACCTGTCCCTCCGGCCTCTCTCGGAAAATAAGCATAACCAAATTCGCGTAAGTAATAGAAACATCCAAATGGAGGTCATACGCTCCAACACTATTGGAAATAGGAAACCAGATAAATTTTTTAGGGAATCCGGGTCCGTGTAGGAATTTACGCATCCACCCAAGTCGCAGTCTGACTGTGAACTCTATACTTGGATCTCCATTGGGTAGAAATAGTCTGTGCATACCAGTGCAAGATTTTCACACAAAAGGAAAATAATAAAATGTTATTTATCGGTTATTGGTCACAGCAACAGGATTTAATCATCTCTTCTACCACATCAAAGCTTTGCGGTTATTAACTAGTATGTCAATTTTATTGGATTTGAATTCAAAGCCTGCTTTCGGATTATGAACGCGAGAAATAACGTTTGCTTTCTTTTGAAAGGTGAAATATTGGCATATGTACGGACGGCTTATTAAAAACCGTTGTTGTAGCGAGTAAATCGGGTTTATAGTACCTGTATTCAAGATAATAACTCGAGAGGTAACGTCCCATAAAACTAGACTGTTAAGGTGAAAGAATATAAGTCAAAACATGTTATTTTTCAGGAGAGACTTTTATTTACACATTATCCCATTTAAAAACTTTTGACTTATACTCTTTTGCCTTGACAGTCTTCTTCTGAAGCGTTAAGGAAAAATAGTAGGCCTATAAGTAAAAAATATTTGTTCAAAATAGTATAAGTCAAAACATATTATTTTTCAGGAGAGACTTTTATTTACACATTATCTCATTTCAAAACTTTTTGACTTATACTCTTTTGCCTTGACAGTCTTCTTCTGAAGCGTTAAGGCAAAATAGTAGGCCTATAAGGAAAAAAATATTTGTTCAAAATAGTATAAGTCAAAACATATTATTTTTCAGGAGAGACTTTTATTTACACATTATCTCATTTCAAAACTTTTTGACTTATACTCTTTTGCCTTGACAGTCTTCTTCTGAAGAGTTAAGGAAAAATAGTAGGCCTATAAGTAAAAAATATTTGTTCAAAATAGTATAAGTCAAAACATATTATTTTTCAGGAGAGACTTTTATTTACACATTATCTCATTTCAAAACTTTTGACTTATACTCTTTTGCCTTTACAGTCTTCTTCTGAAGCGTTAAGGCAAAATAGTAGGCCTATAAGGAAAAAAATATTTGTTCAAAATAGTATAAGTCAAAACATATTATTTTTCAGGAGAGACTTTTATTTACACATTATCTCATTTCAAAACTTTTGACTTATACTCTTTTGCCTTTACAGTCTTCTTCTGAAGCGTTAGGGCAAAATAGTAGGCCTATAAGTCAAAAAATATTTGTTCAAAATAGTAGACTATAGGTCAAAACATATTATTTTTCAGGAGAGACTTTTATTTACACATTATCTCACTTGAAAACTTTTTGACTTATACTCTTTTGCCTTGACAGTTTTCTTCTGAAGTATTAAGGCAAAATAGTGTAAGTCAAAAATATTTTTTCAAAAGAGACTTTTTTTACAGTGTAATTTACTTATCTCATGTTCACAATTTTTTACTTATAGTATTTTGTCTTAGTCTTTAAAATAGGGGCGGTTACTGCAAGACGTTGCGAAATGCACCTTGATTTTAGAAGAGAGCAATATTTAGAGGAAATTCCGAAGCTTGCCCTTAGATATAATCCTATTGGAAGGAGAGATGTTGGTCGTCCTACGAAGAGATGGCAGGAAAACTGAGGTCGGAACAGCCTAATAGCCTAATCCTGGAAGAGTAAGTAAGTCTCTATATATATAAAAGGCTTTGTCCTGACTGACAGGAATCAACGTAGAGCCTAAACTATAACAGGTAGAGACTTGGAAATTTGACAGTGCCTTCGTTTCATGATGTAGGTGCTCACTAAGAAAGGATTTTGAAATATTTTGATTTTAAATGCCAAAAATTAAATGTTTTTGAGAACACTTAATCCCTTCTTACACAGAATTGTGAAACTCAAATCACAGTTCACATGACAACAGTGTATTGTTGGCATAAGTATCAGGTATGTTTGGAAATAATTGAAATGGGACTTTGACGAAAGTATTGATATAATGCATTGCTGTAATTAAATATTGAAGATGAAATCTATATTATTATATCGCAGGTTTTTGGGGAGGGAAGTATAAAAAGTGAAATTGATTTACTTTTTAATTTCATCCCCGAAACGGTTGTATGGTAACATGAGAGTGAGAAATACAATATTCCGCAAAGACAATACTATTTTATGATACCGGAATTTCTATTTCTTCTTATTTTAACCCCTACCAGGCTTGGTGTGTAGAAGCGATAGTATACAAAATTCTACATCCTGTATGAGCCATAAAAAGCTATATCAAGCGTTTTCAGCGGGAATAGTTTAGTGAGATAAGTCGTTCTTCTTCATTTCAAATTTTCAATACGTATATAAGGACCTAGAATTTGAAAGTCGGAAGTCCTTCATAAGTTAATTTTGAATTACAAAACACAAAACCCGGGCGACGCCGGGCCTTTTAAGCTAGTACTATATAGCTAGTCCAGTTATTCATTGCATGGCCAGGCGGCTTCCTTTTGTTAGGAGGAAAAGTTTACCGATAGCTCAACCCATGCTCTTTATTTTTACCGCACGAATCAGCTAGTTACATCAGCCAATCAAAATCTAAGAATGTCCTGCGGCAGAAATGACAGCTACTCGTCAACTTCGAGTGGAGCGAAACGCGAGGTTGCAAGATCAAGTTACGGTAAAAAATAACACGTGTGAATTCATGGGCGTACGGTAAGGGGGGGTTCAGGGGGTTGAAACCCCTCCCGAAATATCTGCAATATTTTAAAGAATATAAATCATGGAACGATTCGGTTGTTACATATTTTACAATTTCGTACATATCAAAGCATTACTTAAGATTTATTCTAATTTATTTCACATTCAAATTTCCAAACCTCGTGGTGTCGATAGCTTTTCAGCTTAATAACAGTGATGTATTACTAGTAAACAAAAATCCCTTTGGAATTTGTCAGACAACTCGAAGACTCCCGCCGAAATCCATCAACCTGTTTGTAAAGCCAACAGTAATCACGAGCTCATCACAAAATTATCACGAAGTAATCGGCATTAATCGGGCTTTCCACCGGTGGATTTACAGATGACTTCAAAAACATGCCCTATGAACCATACAGTATTATGATAATTTTTCAAAAGAAAGTTTTTATTCATAGACTCTAGCTTAAACGAGAAATGGATAGAAATCTCAAGAAAAACAGTTTCAAAGACTGAGCTGTATATTAATTTATTACAGTGTATTAATTATCACAATAGAACTGTTTAGTAATTTAAAAAAATAATAATTCACAATGTGCGTAAGGACATGGAGCTGAGACGACTTTACACTGAACCCCTCCCGAACAAAATTTCACCGTACGCCCATGTGTGAATTGATTAAAGCGAGGGAAGAACTGAGGTTATTGATAAGAATGAGAGAATATTGCAACGTTCCTTTTGTTTTGGAAAACGAAAACCAAGACTCATATAGTAGGATCAATTAACATACAGAAACTCGGACTTAATGGTTTATTCCTTTGAAGTCGCCTGGCTATGCAATGAATAACCGGACTATACCTGAGAATAGATTATTATTATTATTATTATTATTATTATTATTATTATTATTATTATTATTATTATTATTATTATTATTATTATTATTATATCCTACTGTATACCAACTTCATAATATTATAAAACTCAATGCATTACAGATTTATGAAAGGAAGACGCACACGAAAATCAAATTTATTCCATGATTTTACAGTATGAATAAAACATGAATTAATCCGCGAAGAGGTGAGTAGAAAAATTCACAAAGAACAGAGTCATGCAGACAGCGCTGTGCATTTAAACATGACAGATAACATGTGGCGTTATCTCAGAAGCCGCTTCTTCCTTCACAACGGATTTACTTTGACAACCAAGAGCAATTAGAAGAAAAATATTTAATCAAGAATGTACAATTTAGAGCTCAGCTTCCTTTATTCCATCATGGCTAACGTTATTACATTTTATTGCTCCAAGTGATATCACCTTGCATGGAGTGAGTCGTGAGATAGAAGTAATTTATTGTGAATGAAATGTTGTAGGATGTGCAGATATTACAATTCACAAACATAATTTTAATTGTAGAAAATTATACAGAGAGTCCCACGCAAGAGTTGGCCTATCATGCGGGATTTTGCGTCGCGGCGGTCCCTGGGTGAAATATCTACGCAAATAAAGCCGCGGACGGTGTAATGGTTCAGGTTCTCACATTTACAGTTGGAATTGCAATGAAAATAACCACGTTCCTCATCACAAGAGATGTTGGAATTGTCCTCCTCTTGCATCCACACAACATTGGCATCTTTTCAGAAAAATTTCATTCACGCACGTAAGTTCAGCTTTCGAGGTAGAGTTAATTTCTCTTGTGATATTGTCTTTAAGTTCTTCTAACAGTGTGTGACTGTTATTTATGGGGAAACTTGAAAAATAAAGTGCATAGGTCATTTTCCTAAGAACTTAAAGACAATATCACAAGAGAAATTAACTCTATCTCGAAAGCTGAACTTATGTGCGTGAAAGAAAATTATCAGAAAAGATGCCAGTTTAGTGTGGATGCAAGAGGAGGACATTTCCAACATATCTTGTGATGAGATACGTTGTTATTTTAATTGTAATTCCAACTGTAAATGTGAGAATCTGAACCGTTACACTATTTGTGGCTTTATTTGAGTAGATAATTCACCCGATCGCTCGGGAGTTAGAGCAGGGGCCACCGCAACGCGGAAACCCGCATGATTGGCCAATTTTTGCGTGGGACTCACTGTAATTTAAATTATACAAGGTGTTCACACCGAAAGGTCCGAATTTTGAAGGCTCTTTATAACAACAATGAATGCAATTTCTTTTCAGGTCGGACATTTCCGTGAGTATAACAGAAGGGGAAATTTTTTCACAACCAATATTTGGCGCATTTGAAATTGCTGTCAATCCATGCGAAAACCCCCCTGTTGTACCCAACAGAAAAGTCACACCTAAAAAATGCATTTTCTATTATTAAAAAAGCCCCAGGTTTCGGGCATTTCAGTGTATTCACCCGCGAATTGGCCTTCATTCTTCTTACAAAAGCCCTTGGATTTTTTTATGGAGCTACGTGAGGGACAGAATGTTGGCGTGAACTTGGACAAACATCGAATACACACTGGATATTCTTCGTGTAACCGCAGGAGCTCATATGGAAAACTGTTATGATTTTTGTGGAACTGTTGTGATTTTTAATATAAACTTAACACTTAATATGACTTATGTTTGGGAATATATTTCCCCTGTCTTTATTTATTTGTATTGGGAGCAATGTAAAATGAAGGCATTTCGGAGTAGACACACTGTATTCTACTTCCGTTTACTCATTTCTGGATAGCAATAATAATAATAATAATAATAATAATAATAATAATAATAATAATAATAATAATAATAACAACTTTTATTTTGACTGGGAGAACTAAGGCACTAAGGCCTTGTCTTCCACTCCTCCGGGTTTAATACAAAATATACATGTACTCCATTTAAAATACAATTAACACAATAATAATGCAAAATAGAAACAAAATAATAACTATACAGATGGTAAAACCTACATTAAAACATAAGACAAAAATGTGTATCCGGTCATCAATAAATTAAAATAAGAGAGAGAAGAGAAACAAAAACAAAGTGGATTACAAATCATAATATGTATTTTTTAGAATATTTTATATTTTTGTTTGGTGTATATATTTATATAGTGTTGATCAGTACTACTGAAGCTCAAGATTCATCTTTAGTTGAAATCTATGTCCTCCGGCAGATATCAAAATATAAACCTGAATATTTTGCGTGAGGTTTTTATGCTTACTTTACGTTTTTTAAATATTGTTTGTACTTTTTGTTTAAAAAAATAGCCCTGAGAAATGAAAAGCTAAAAAAAACTGACATATGACTTCACAAAATATTTATTTAAAAATGAACCAAGATCTATACAGAAAATCTGAGTGTAAATTTTATTACAAATATTTGTAAAAACCACAGTCTACATATTTTATTGGTGTACCTCTATTTTTGTAGGAGAATATAGGTTCTGAATGTGGCAAAATAACATGACGTCGAAACTGAAGGTACACACGATTATAGTTTGCACGTACTGGCAGTAAGAAGCGCACGGAGATTTAAATATGATGTCAGCACCACCTGTTCTCTGCGCCCAAACATATAAAATGCTGCACAATTACTTTAGGGTATGCTTGAATTTTTACACTAAAATAAAAAAAAGTGTAAGTGAAACTTGTTTTAATTTTTTTCAATTTTCGATTATTGGATTTTTCAATTTAGCATTATTGGACTTTTTAATATTGGGTTTTTGGACTTTTTAAATGTTGGATTTTTTAAATTTTCGATCTTTGAATTTTATTTTTTTATTTTTTAAATTATGGATTTTTAAATATTGAATTTTATTGTTTTTAAATTTTAGATTTTTGGATTTTTTAATTTCTAATTTTGTTTTTTAAATTTTGGAAATTTGGATTTTTTAATTTTGGATTTTTAATTATTTAAAATTTGGATTTTTGAACTTTTTAAATTTTGGATCTTTGATTTCTTAATTTTGGAATCTTGGATTTTTTAATTTTGAATCTTTGATTTTTTTTATTTTGATTTTTTAAGCGCGGTAATGAACCTCCGGGTTCCATAAAATAGATAATATACCTTTAGATTGCTTAGGAATTGTCTATTGCCATTGAGCAAGTAAGTATTATTATTATTATTATTATTATTAATATTACTACTACTACTATTCCCATTTGCAGGTCCTCGTACTAGGACTGAAAAATGTCCTTTGATTACTCCTAATCATTGAGTTGATTGTTTTCTGTGCAGCCCGCTCCGAAACACATTACTAATTTCGTGACGGTTTTGAGCGTTACATTAATTTCGTGACGGTTTTCAGCGTTACATTAATTTCGTGACGGTTTTCAGCGTTACATTAATTTTGTGACGAATTTTGAGCGTTAATCAAGTTCTCGATTTACCCCGTACCGCCGCTAAAGAAGTTTCACTTCAAAAACGCATTTTAGGCCAAAATTTCAGTCACCTTTTGAGGACTTAGGTGTATGGATGTTACAAGAGATTTTAGAGCATGAACTTCCTAGCCATGCTAATAATAGACAAACATCAGACTAATAGTTCAATGCCCTGAAATTAAGTTCTTTATACGAGAAGAGTTAAAAGGGTACATTTGCCGCGAATGCTCTTGCTATTAAGATTGCCCATAGAGCTTTTTTCTTTAACTTCAGAAGACTAGTTCTATACCGCTGCAGTCTGGCTGCCACCACCATTTAAGAAAATTACAAACTTCGCGGAACTGTGGTTCTAAAACTTCGAAGCGTTGAAGAAAGTTTTTGTTTGTTTTCATTTTAAGTTCTGTAAAAGGTTTCTTTATTCTTTGATAGCATTCAGATGTATGTATAAAGCAATCTAACTATTTTTCATGAAGTAGTTCCGTACACTACATTTATAACAAAATAAAATCTACATTACGTTGAGTTTTTTACTATGAAATATACAAGTAGACGTCTAATTTAAATTCTCAAGAGGAAACTTGAATTTTCAAGTGAATGAACAGTTTCCCATTTCTATCAGAATCATATAGACCATTTTATACCATCACTAGCTGAAAAGGCCCGGCGTCGCCCGGGCTTTGTATTTTTTAATTTGAAATTAACTTATGAAGGAGTTTATGTATGTAAAACTTGAAATAAAGAAAAAGATTTATCACACTCAAACGATTCCATCAGAAAACGCTAGATACGCCTTTAGCTTTTTATGGCTCATAGAGGATGTCGAATGCTGCATTCCGTTGCTTCTACACATCATGCCTGGGAGGGGTTGAACTAAGAAGAAACATAAATGACATAAGATTGTATTGACTTGACGGAAAATTTTATTTCTCATTCTCATGTTACAACCGTTTCGGGGCTGAAATAAAATAGAAATGCAGTATCACTTTCATACTTTCCTCCCCTAAAACCCGGGACATAATATACTGCGAGTATAGGACTTAAAATGTTCCATCCCATGCTTAGGGCCTATGATAAATCTCAACTAATACAAAGCCTACAGCTATGGATAACTGACTATTTACCGACTTCTGATATAGCATACTCACACACTTAAGTTGTCCCTGCAATACGACCTCTTATTCTACATCAAAATGTGAAGTGAGAAAATATTTCTTATGTCGAGGGTAGAGAAAGTTGTGTGACTGCATCGCACTGTGCTTTATTTTCGTGTAATTCATTTTTCAGTAATTATTTTCGCCAATATATTGCATCCATTCAATCATAATTCGTTAAAGTCCAGTTGCCAAGGCCCTATGTGATCAGAGTAAACAATACACTGTTGTCATGTGAACTGAACAGCATTTCATTTTTTTTCAGTATAAAATTCTCAGAAATTATATAATTTTCAAAGGAAGGACTGATTTATTTCGATTTTAATGTTGACCGCGTTATTTCCCGGGCTTAACTGGGTATGTGTGCAAAATTTTGTACAAATTGGTGAAGGAATGTGGATTTGTATAAGGAACATACATACATATATACCCACAAACACACATTCGACTTTATATATTAGATTTAATACCCTCATTATAACGAAGAAATATGATCTAACCTTTCAGTTAACGACATTTATGCAGTGCCTTTGGTATGTCGTCAAAAGATAAAAATGCACTAAGTTATATAACTTACAAATTATAATTACATTATATGCTATTGTTAAAAATACATAGTAATGTCTACGAACATGAGCTTCAAGCTATGTACCGTTAAAAATGCACTAAATTAAAATATTTAAAAGTTGTTAAAAGCTAAAACATAACCCATATGCACGCACACTTTCAGTTTCTTCGATTTTGAGTTCTATGGTAAAGAAACACTAGTTAAAAATGTTAAAATCTTGATATGGTCTGTTATATCCTCCTCCTATGCTTTTAACTTGTAAATATTTTCATTTTGTACATTTTTAACATTAATCCTTATAACAAGGGCCCGGATTATAATGACATGTCATCTTTTTATTGATGCTGCATATACATTGCTAACTTGTAGATAAATCCTAAACATGCCCTCTGGATTATAGAAATACATATTTATTAGGTCATTTTATGCAATTTTATATTTTTAGGACGTTTAATTCAATTTTAGGTCATTATTTTGTCATTTTCTTGTCATTTGCTTCCTTATTTAATCATTTTCATGTATTTACATTGAGTGTATAACCTTTTTTTGTGGCTAGCGGTGCTATCTTTGAAGTGTTGTTTGTTTAATGCAAGAAGGAAAAATTCAGCGTTAAGTGTTGTCATGTCTCAGTCGGAAATGAGAATAAAAGAAACGCAAAAATGTTGTATTATATTACTATTGTTATTAGATTGACTTGGCACCAGAGTTGCCACCTGCTCGGATTTGAGAGTGAAAACTACTGTTTACCCTCAATAAACAACAATATAATCCGGCAGACCACAAAAGGAAATGTCGAATTTTGACTCGCCAGTGCCTCAGTACCAGTATAAATTTCCGTGAGAAAAGAACATTGACAACATTACAGTTATTTACAGTTTTTATAATTATGTACTAACTAGTCTATAACTAGTGTGTACAATAAAAAAATTTTATACATAAAATATCAGTTTTTAGGTCATTTTTTTATAATTATTAAGTCATTTTCTTTAAAATTTAGGGTCATTTTATAGGTTATTTTTCAAGCAAATTTAGGTCATCGGAATACGGGCCCTGCTTATAACTTAACGCCTATGTCCATAGCCATTAATAGTCTTTTTAACAAGTACATAGGCTATAGGGTACATTGAAGAGGTTAGTTGTTTCTGAGGAGAGACTAATTCTGTCATTATGTCTTCTTAATAACACATGTACTAAAGAAAATTAAAAAAGAATAAGAAAAAAGATAAAAAAAATTCAGATTTGAGCCAACTTTAAAAATGTTTGTTCAAATGTTTGTAAAAATGTCAAAATGAGGTTTCGTGGGTTAGCGCTATCTACCGCCGACCCCTTCAATTAGAATCTGTATATAGTGCATTTTTATCTTTCGACGACATACCGAAAGCACTGCATTAATATCAATAACTAAATGGTTAAATCATATATTTTTGTTTATTATAATATTTAGGCAGTGGCATAACTCCGTGATGGGGGAGGGTCCGTGGTCCAAAGGAGACCAAAATGAAAACCAGAAGAAACTACTGTAAAGAAACTAATGAGGGAGGGACACGCAAAACAGTAAGAGAAAAAAATTGCTTAGTTCGCCGTTTTCTAAAAAAATAAAATCTGTAACATTTTGCTTTAAATTATTTGTACCCAAACTGAATTAAAGAGCTAAAACTGTATGAAATCTCTGAACGATAGTTTCGTAAAATGCTCATATTTCTCAAGTCTTGCCTGGCAAACAATACGTTCTGAATGAGACTTAAGTCAAATGAAGGCGCATTCCCGCAATGCGGGCACTTACTCTATGTCGCAATTGTCACTGCAGTGACCAGTTTGACAATGTATGGCAGCGAAATGTGTACTCTCGCTGGGACCATTCACCCTGTACAGGAAAGTGAAAACAAGTCGCACCCTAGGGCTGAACATCGATGGCCGATGTTTTCATGTCTATGATCGATGTTTTCTACATCGCTGGAAAACAACCTATGTTTTTGCTACATCGATGTTTCTCCTCGACATCGATGTTTTAATAGTATAAAAAAAAGATTAATAGACCTACCTTGAGTCTAAGATATAATTTTATTTACGGGAGCCTATTCCCAAAACATCGATAGTTTTCATGGAAATATTTCAGTTTATTTACGAACTTTGCCTAATTTTCTGAAACCATGACTTTTTAAAAAATATAACTTACGTCGATGTTTTCAGGTCTATATTATCGTCACATCGATGGTTACAGCCGATTTTAACATCGATGTTTTAACTATCAATGGTCATCCCTAATGTATACTCTCCCTGGGACCATTCCAGGGTTGCCAGATCAGAAACGTAGAACAGTCGTACCAATACCCGAAAATAGTCGTATGCTAGTTAAAACTGTCGTATGCTTTGTGATTTTTCAGTATAATGAACATATTGCATTAATAATAATAATAATAATAATAATAATAATTAATAATCGGTATTATGCACCTTACACATGTCATGTAATTGTTAATAAATCATCTTATTTGTAAACAATTAGGCGTGGTTCATTATCTTCCGATGTGCTAAATTTGATTAAATACAATAAAGTTAAATAAACAGTAGTTGCCACAGTGTTATAATTATTGTAATTGTTTCCAATCATCTTGATTTTAGCAACATACTTGCAACAAAAACCATGAGAAAACAAGCTGGATACATATCAAAATGTAAAATTCGTCAGTAGATTGATTAAACAAATATAAAAGGCTATGTTAAAAATAGTCGTACGTATGGCATCCCTGAACCATTCAGCCTGTACAGGAAATTGAAGTAAAAAAGCCGCACAAGTGGGATACCATCCACTAACGGATATACGGCAGATAACCAAATACTTTGTGAAATAGGGAAATTTGTATAGGTATATAACCAATCGTCAAGCAAAACCGTCCGTGGGTTCTAAGATTAAAATGAGTGAAAAAAATTAAATAGGATATCTGGCTTCCACAGGTAATAAACAAAATACGAAAATAAAAATCCTCAAATTTTACGTAAAGCATTAATCTGTTAGTCTTATATCTCTGGTGTAAACAATAATTTTTCGTAGTGACGGATTTATTCGTCAGTAGTAGAGAAAAGGTTAAAAACATATTAATCAACTTGAACAGACAGAAAATTATTTGACGCTGCAATTATATAATTAGATCTAACAGAAGGGCTGTAGACTAACAGTACTTGAACATAACAAGGTTTGGGGTCCATTCAGAAACCGAACAGATTCGTGTTACCTGCTTAATAATGAATGTGACGACATTATCGCTGTGCTTATCTTAATTGCACGGCCAATTGGATCGTTATGGTAGAAATTCATTCCAGAAGAGAAGGGGGATGCAGAAAATCGGCTAATTCCAACAGCTGGCAATTGCTACATCATTGCTATCTCTAAAATTGCTAACGCAGCAATATGCAGTCATGTTTTGAGAGCAAATTACAAATCAGAAAATTGCATAATCTGGTCTGGAGTCGATATCAGTTGGATTTGGATTATCTGTGTTTAATTTCATTTAATGCAAGGTAAATCTGAGGGTTTTGATTGAAATGAAAGATGATTAGTTCCACGTAATGAAGCCCCAATTGAAATCTCTCCACATATTAATTCAATTTAGTCCTTTCTAAATGATTTAGCTAAATGATTTCAGGTATGTAATGTAAAATGGATAATAAAGTTTCACTAACTAACTGAATGCAAGACTGACTGACAAACAAAATTATATAGCGGTAAACAAACAGACAATTAAAACTAACAAACACCAACAAAATCAACAGGCACAGTAACAAATCCGACAGACAAGAACAAAACCGGTGAACATACAAACAGAATTATCAAACAAAGAAAGATATTATTTATATCTGAAACCTGTATAAATCATCCTCCTTACGCCTTCGGTCCCATCCTCTCGGCCAGTTCCATCCTAAGCTGTCACATTTTATACATAAATATTTTCATCAACTCTAATGAATGACTGGCTTAATAATGACTGAATGATTAAATATATGACTTATTCACTATTTGAATGACTACCGAGGGATTGGCTTACTTTATTCCATGGCACTACATCTCAAGAACAGACATACCATACACACAGCCACTACTTCATCTTTCGACTTAATTGGCAGATGGCAGGGTTGGACGTCATACATCTGCAGACCTATTTCCAGCTTCAGCCAGCTCCTGAGTTGCCTCTCGTATCTAACTCCCGGAAAATCTGAAAAGTTGGAATGAGCCGAAACTGCACAGTATCATAACACAATGTCTCCAGTACATCTCGCGCATTTGCATTCAAGTATAAAATAACTTAGTTGCAAGACTTAGTAAAGAAATCCAATTTTTCAATACTTTACGGTACAAAAAGTAAACAACTAGTCATTCCATTAACTGTTTTCTGTGCAGTTCGGCATGGGTTTCTATATTGTGTAATAAATTGAGTCTCTTGCAATCTTAATTCGGAACTACGTGAACATTAACGAAATTGTTGGACATTATATGATCATATTATAGAAGAAAAAATTCCTCTGACACTGGGATTTGAACCCAGGACCTTTGGCTGTCCGTGCCAATGCTCTACCAACTGAGCTAAGCCAGAGTTCAGTTCACAACCCCAGAAGGAACCTCCCTCCTATGATTGATTGCCCTTAATGGTCCACCTCACTGACAGACAAGATATGTCCTGGGTTCAAATCCCAGTGTCAGAGGATTTTTTCTCTTACAATATTACATAGCTATGGTGCCCGAGGATATTTCAACAGAAACAGTATTCTGTTGTCCATGAGAGAGACTTACACCTATGATTCCTTCTCAGAGTTTTGTAGCATAAGGGGTCTGGGACGTGGTACACGCAGACACGTGAGGACAAACACTGTAATTTTTTAAGACATTACAGAAAAATAGTTTAACCTCATTTCTTGCAACAACACAAATTTTGGCCGAGTAATACGAACTGCTGGGTTATCGAGTACCGGGTTTGCGGGAATATTCTTTATTAAGTGCCAGAATGGTATGCACGTCTGTATGTCTGTCAGTGTGTCCGTATGCGAGATAACTCAAATACGCTTTATTGGATTTTCATTAAACTTGGTGTACACATTTATAACGTCCATGGGAAGAAGCCTATTGATATTGGATCACATCGGTTGACCGGCACCGAGCTAATACCCAATTTAGTGCCCGTTTTATGGAAATATATTAGAAAGAACTTATCAAATGCAAATAGAATTGAGTTCGCATGACTACATAAGCGTACTGTTTGACAGTGTTCATATACAGCTTTGGAAGTTGCAATACAGTTAGCTTTGACAAATAACACTACCTACATATTCCTTCACATATGTTTCTAAAACTAGACCTTTGTTCTTCCGTAAGCCCTGCTTAATGAATCGATGTGGAGCTTAACTCGGAAGTCGATTTAAAAAGTAGCTTATTTCTGCATATCATAATTGCAATTAACACTGATTAAAAAAAAAGAATTCTGCCATTTTGTTACACTAGTTTACTTGATTTTATATAAGTATTTTTTTGATCTAGTTCAACGGTGTCGAATAATTTGATTTTGAACACGTTGTATGTGTGGGGTGATGAAAGTTCATTTCACGCGATTAACTTCTAAGAAGCTAATTTATCCGATATTTATGTGAGTGTGTGACTTTATGCGAAACAGATGTTGCAGTTAATATCAACAGAAAGAAGCTTCATCAATGAAACCGACGCTTATGTTTATAATTTTACAGGATAATGGATTTGGCAGAGGCTCTTACATATGAATGAGCATTCAGCAAACTAACTACCACTGATGTACCTTTTTACATGACGCCATTCAGCGATCATTAAAGGCTTCCAGTTTACTGAATTTACGATAAGATATTTCAAGGTTTATTCACGAGATTTGTACGCAACATCGAGAAAGGAGGGCTAAAACTAATTCCAAGAGAAAATATTATATCAACATGTGTGCTATTCGCAATTGGTACAAAGCGACATTTGTTTTTTAAGGCGCAGATGACTTTGAACTCAGCGCTGTCTTTCCGGTCTCATGATAGCTGTACCACTAAATGCTCCCACACACAGAAAGCTATGCTATGCTATGGTAAGCTATGCGAAGAAATAGCTCAGATGCAATTTATATATGACTAGCAGGTGCCCGCGGCTTCGCCCACGATCATTAATTCGAAGATAACAAATTAAGTGTAAAATAATTAAAACATTATACTTATCAACACTTACACGTAATTAATTCATAAACTAAACAATTAATAATAATTAATGAATGAATAATAATAATTAATCATGAGACTGATAAAAATCCGTATTTGGAATGCATTCCACGATTAGAAAGCGGCTCTATTGCATTTGACAATATAAACAAACGAATTGGCTAGGGTGAGCTCACAGAATCGAAACGATAGATATTTCATGCGATATATTGAAAAAATCGCGATGCTTTTATTTCCAAGTTATGAAAAAAAAGCCAAATCCATCTGCAATTGATTTAATGATCGAAATGTATTGCTGAAATCTGATGCTTCGATAGCGCAAAAAATAACATTTTCTGCCAGTTTTTCACTCATAATTCGCGAACGAAAGCTACAATTAAAAATCCGGCCTCGAGGTGCATTCGGACATCCTTCAGTCCATTTATGCTTAAAATTTCAGGTCTCTGCGTGCAATAGATTCAGCTGGACAGGCAGACGGACAAACAGACAAACACTTCCTTCTATTATTATATACTAGCATGTGCCCGCGGCTTCGCCAGCGATAGTTATTTAAAAAATTAAAAATTAAGAGCATAATAGTTAAATCATTATATTTATTAACACCTAAATCACGTGGACTACATACCACGATTAGATAGCGTCGCCTGGTAAAAGCGACCTCAGATTCGAGTTCTTTGGTTCAGAAAACCCATGTATAGTGAGTTTCGTCCAAATCGAACAATGTTTAACCATATTTAGGCCTATATTGTTTATCCCTCTTCCGTGTAGGTTGAAAATTTCGTATGTCAGCGGGCCTTGATATTCTAAACAAATGAATCGTCCAGGATGGACTTACAAAATCAAGCGATCGCCCGCAATAATTATTTCAAAAATTAAAAATTAAGAGCATAATAGTTAAATCATTATATTTATTAACACCTAAATCACGTGGACTACATACCACGATTAGGTAGCGTCGCCTGGTAAAAGCGACCTCAGATTCAAGTTCCTTGGCCCAAAACACCCCTGTGTAGTGAGTTTCGTTCAAATCGAACAACGTTCGACCATATTTAGGCCTATGTTGATTATCCCTCTTCCGTGTAGGTTGAAAATTTCATATGTCTGCGGGCCTTGACATTCTAAACAAATGAATCGTCTAGGATGAACTTACAAAATCAAGCGATCGCGTATGACAAAAATAGCCAAAGCCAACTGTGATTGATTTGACATTGAAATATATTACTGAAAACTGATGCTTCGAAAACGCAAAAAAATGCACGTTTTCTGCCCGTTTTTCACTCAAAACTCACGAATGAAAGTGAAAATTAAAATTCCGGCTTCGAGATGCATTTTCCGACTCTTCAGTCCACCTATGATTAAAATTTCAGATCTCTGCGTTCAGTAGATTTAGCTGGACATCGCGCACAGACAGACGGACAAACAAACAAACACTTCCTCCTATTATTATATACGACAGGAACATACAGCTATGCTAAACTGAGTCAGTGTTGCCTTAAAATTCTAACGTCATACCTTGAACATACGCACATGATCCCAATATACTCTGGATGGGTTTAGATTGGATTTATTACGTACAGGAGGCTATTGAAAATAAGAGATTGGAGCACTGTCTATGCCTCAATAAAAAGAGATGTTATATTAAAATGGTAGGCTTTGTGCTTTTTTCGTTCCTTTCATAGGGATGAAATTAACATCAGCTACTTTGCAGTTCAAACACTGGCCGTGTAGTCATTATTTCGTGTGGCTTAGTTAACATACCTTTGTGTGAAGCTGGCCAATCACGTATCGATTTCCCTTACGTTATATATAATCCTTAACAGGGGAAGAGTGTCTTATGGGATCCTATAATATTCCAAGCAATGAAGTAGTTAATTATGATAGGACCTACAAGTGATAAAAGAGAAAGTATATTTTTCCAGTAGGTATCTTTGCAAAACAAGCCCTAAAGGGTGAATGTAGCATAAGTTCACGTGTATCATGTGGATGACAGAGGACAGGAAGTAACGAATTCTTCACACTTCCTGTCCTCACCATCTGTCATCACGCTTTCAAACTCTTTCATCTCATCATAACCTAAACACTCGGTCCAGGCAAGATCATATTCTCGCAATACCTAAATATCATACAGTAAAAACGTGTGATATGCGTTTTTAAAAAGCTATATTATTTGTAATTGAAAAAAGCTCCAAAACAGAATTTGATGGCTGAATTTTACCAAAAAACGGAAGTGTACAGCCAGACCCCAGTTGGGCCCCTCTCGAATCAAAATCCTGGCTACGTTCCTGGATCTCAGGTTCCATTTATCAAAGTAACCACCTGATTAGAAGCCCGGGAAAATATTGTATAAGGATTTGAATATTAATAATAAAGAACAGCTAAAATGTTTTTTTACGTTAATTATATTTTTCTTTCTCATATAGGCATGAAATCTATCAAATATAGATTTAGACCGTCTGTTGAACATGCAGTACTATGCAAAATATATTTTAAATTAATATTTTAATATTTATTTAACATTGTCGTTTAGCAATATTCCACTGCAATAGACATAGTCATAAATGAAAGTAGATAAAGTTTACAGTCAGTACATGATAAATTACATAACATCGTCAAAAACCATAAAATACATCTGAAGGGCCTAGTTCCATAAGGGCATAAGGCACGAGTTTTTAACATTTATGCCTTCTCCTCATATATCTTAAATACTCAGTGAACAATTTATACTTGTGCCTTAAACCTCTTTTTAGTTATAAGAATAGACATGTGCTTGTGAGTGATAACATTGTTTAAAAACATCAAGATTTCTCGAAACTATGTCTTTGTGCCTTACGCCCATATGGAACTAGGCCCTTCATTTATAAAAAAAAAAAGGAGTCTGGAGGCATCCATGAATGTTATAAAACGCATTTTCCCTCAACCACTTCTGAATAGCTTTTTGAAAACATACTCATTCAACTGGGATATAATGCAGGTATGTTATCGTACAACTTGAAGGCCATTATATGGAGATGAAAAGCACGAGTAATGAGAGAAGCCATTTTATTTTAATCATAGTTTTTCTGTAATTTGATATCGATGATAGAAAGAATTTGTAGTTCTTTTGTTAGGAGAAACTTCTTTAATTGCGAAGTTTCCAACTTGGCATGAAGAACATAAAAGTTTACGAAGACGTCCCTCTAAGAACGAGTTTGAGTGGTGGAGACAGCTACGAGAAATTGAACCGTTATTAAAAATCCATGTTAGCTGCATCTTAAATTATTAGCCTGGGTTACCTCTTCTCGGAGTCAGAAGCGAACCATTGTATGATGAATCCTTTTAAATTCTGCTTCATTTTTCCGATCTAGATAAACTTCATTCTCGTATAAAATAAAATAAAGAACAGCAACAACATTCTTATTAACAGACAAATAAAACAAAAACAAACAAACAAAAAACAATCATACGTATTATTTCTGTTGAAATTTTACACTTTTTAAAGCATATACTGGGTCTATACGCATGATTGCGACTGAGGTATCAATCTGAAGATATTTTCACTCTGGTTTGAATAATTTGCATACGGTTGAGTTTTAAACAGAATTTTGGCTAAAATATTTAAGTACTAGCACATCAACAACAATAAAAACAGATGCAAATCAATAGTTACTTGGCCTACGTGTACACCCTCAAAACTTAATACACATGATATAATCTTTCAAATAAATATAGTTGAGCAATATATATCTTTATCTCAAAGTAAGGAGATGATACCGTGAAAAGTTATACGTCATCGGGGAGTGTGGCATCTCTAATATATGGACACATCTGGTAACATTATGACATACAGTTATACGATTAGAGGCGATGGTAATTTAGTTGTGAGTCAGCCGACGTGTAGAATGGATATGACAAGATGTGAATAGTATTCAAAGAAGTCACTTTCCGAGGGAAGGAGAAATTCCAAATAATACCACAAGGAACTCCACAGTATTCAAAGTAGTCACTTTTCGAGGGCAGGAGAAATTGCAAAGAATACCACAAGGAACTGCTGGAAGGTTTGGGGAATAATACCCACCCGTACTGAACTTTAAGGGATCATTGGAATGGGTATGTGTCCTTTCATGCTTCCAACTACTGCAATACATTAGAGTGGCACGATGCAGTCGCGTATGGAAGTTTATGAGTGTCTGTTTCCTTCACTATCCTACATCTATTACCCATAATCTGAATTATACGTACATTCCATACCCTGCCCGTTCATTTGTATATTTCAAAATTTTAAAATGGTCCCACATTCTCAAAAGAAAAATAGTTGTCATTACTTTATATAGCCTATATTTACAGTTACCAAAGTTACTGGTAGTTGTGGCTATGTATTTTACACGGCCCTAGAAAAAAAGCACAGACAGTTAGGACGGTTGATCCAGGATGCCACTGTAAAAACGTTATATCATCTTCAGAACCTCGCCCAATCCAATGGCGAGGGAGTTCTTTCTGTGTTCAACTAACGACGCACTTCAGCGTCCCAACTGGGGGGGGGGGTGTCCCCAGAAATTAGTATAATATGAAGTTATTGGTATCCTTAGTCAGTGCTGCAGCATATCGTGGAATGAGAAAACCGGTCATTATTGTCTCCGCGAAAAAAAAAAAAAGAGTCTAACACTTTTGATTGAGACACTGCAGCAAACACATAAAGATTTGGTGAATCTCGTTCATGTTTCACGATCACACCTGATTTTTCAGATTCCTGGTTCAGGAGAACTATGCTTGTGCTGTTCTCAGTCTACACGCGCGAGACCTACACAGTTTCTATCTTGATTCATGACAAATACAAACATATTGCATCCATAGTTTTCGCAAACATTTTTAAACTTAAAAACTGACGAATTAGCATAATAAAACTAGAGCAGGAAATAAAAAAATCAGGTAAACTGATGTAACAAAGTGCCAGAATGGTTTTGTTTAATCAGCGATAATTGCAATTATGATATGCAGAAAATAATTTATTGTTGTTATCGATTTCCGAGTTAAGCTCCAGATCGATTCATTTGAGCAGGGATAACGGAAGAACAAAGGTCTAAAGTTTGATACTTAACCTTAATTCAAACTCGTATACACTGATATAAGAAATCCTTAAAATATGTCAACATTTCACAAAACACATTGTAAATACGTAGGCCTAACTATTTCACAGTAATATTCCTTCTGTATATAACAGTAATCATGTAGCACTCATTCCAACTTCATCAACGAAATAAATATATACCTGATTCATTTGATAATCATATGTGAAGTAATATGTCATGGCTAACTAACTGTTCCGCAGCTTCCAAAGCCGAAGGCCTATATGAACACTGTAAAACAGCATGTTGTCATGATAACCGATTTGCATTTGATAAATTCTTTCTAATATATTACCATAAAATAGGCCCTAAATTTGGCATTACTTCAGTACCGGTCAACCGATATGGTCCAATATCAATAGGCTTCTTCCTATGGACGTTATAAATGCGTACAGCAAGTTTCATAAAATACAATAAAGCGTATTTGAGTTATCGCGCGCACAGACACACGCACAGACGGACAGACATTTTCCCGTCAACCACACTATCTCATAAAATATCATTCTGACACTTAATAAATGCAGAAGTTTCAGTACCACAAAGGCAATATCAGAAACAGTCGTATCAAGTGTTCAGCTTTAAACAGCGTTATCTGGGTTATGCTATTCATTAAGTGCAACTGGAGGTTTAGCTCTTAATGAGGTTATGGCATCCACTAAACTTCATTAAAAATAAAACTAGTTGTTCTTAACGCGATTCTGGCTACAGTAATCTCATACTAGACCACGCAGAGGACAGAAATCCGATTATGAATAACCTCCGCTAAATGAATGATCTTCTGCGTCCACGGCAGTTAATTAAGTAGCCTGAAAACAGACATTAGCCCAGCCAGGTGAAAATATTACACATAATAACATTACAAAGGCTCTTGTTCTAAAGAGTTTCGTTCCATTCATCCTGGATTGTCATTTAACACGACAATGATTAATTACAAGGTGTATTTTTAAAGTAAGTACCTATATTTTTTTATAAAGTAACAATTTTTTTCTTATAATATACGCGTAAATAGATTATTATTGGACAGCACTCACCAACGTTTATTGATCCTTTTGTGAAGCCGTTGTCATGTTTAGACGTTTAGAAAGACTAGGCGACTTAATATCTCGTCGCTAAAATAAGACTTACTTGAAAACGCGAGAAGTTCATGTTGTCTCGCGAAACGTTGTGATTTTTATTGTGAAGTTGACATTTTCAGTGTTTTTGTATATATTATGCGTGTCTTTTATTATTTTATGAAGAAGACGACGGCCTTACGCAAGATTAAGTGACCCTTGACGACGGCTTTACAAAAGGACCGATAAACATTGATGAATGCTGTCCAATAATCTATTCATATTATGCCACATTCCTCACCATAAGAAAATGTCATTCAGTGATAGAACATTTTTCTTCGAAATACTTTATCATTCTTTATCTTACACCTTACACTACTTCCGCCGGACATCAGGGGTAGTCGGAGCTTACAGATTTTTAGGTCAAAGTCAATCAAGTATCTCGCTGATAACTAGAATGAATGTCTCGTTATCTAGCCTAGGTAAATTTATATTGTACTCGATTTTCGTAGCACTTAGCTTTTATTGCTTCTATTTGTTAATTTCTTAGTTTTAAGTTTCAATTTTAGTGTATATTATAGTATAATATTATAATTATACACACATCCAATTATATTATAATTCTTTAATTCACTTTGTTCTCTCGGCAAATTGTTGGACGCATTGTTGTCTTATGTTTTAATATAGGTAGTTCAATATTGTATTATTATTCTATTTTAGCATTTTGTATTATGTATGATATCTATTGTATTTGTTTTTTGTAGATTCCTTTTAATGTATTTTGTATTTATCCTGGTTGAGTGGAAGATAAGGCTTTATGGCCTTAACTCTGCCAGGCAAAATAAAACATTATTATTATTATTATTATTATTATTATTATTATTATTATTATTATTACTACTTCTCCACATAGTCGCTCCTCATTTAGTTTCTGTGATTTGATTTTTATATTTTTTACAAAAGTTTTAGGCTAGACATGACGAGTAATTTATTATCACATGATGAAACTTTATGTATAGGCCTATATATATATATATATATATATAAAATCGGTTATGACCTTGTTTTAATTCTTTGTTCTCCCAAAAATTTTATTTTTTATTTTTTGCTGGTTGTGTATCGCCATAAATAGTCTCTGAACATTAAGAAGGGAGTCTCACGAACTGATCTAATTACTAATCGAAAGACCTAACCTATACTCGCCACCGGAAATATTAAGAGTAATTAAATCACGGAGGATGAAATGGGCTGGACATGTTGCGCGCATGGGGGAGGAAAGACATATCTAAAAAATATTGACGGGGAGACCCGAAGGGAAAAGATCACTTAGAAGACCTAGATGCAAGTGGGAGGAAAAACATTAGGATAGATTTAAGGGATTTGCGAGAGATGGTTTTATGGAGTTAGCACAGAATAGGGTTCAATGGCGGGCTCAGGTAAGCGCGGCAATGAACCTTCGGATTGCTTAAAATAGATAATTTTCCTTTAGCTCACTTGGGAATTGTCTATTGCCACTGAGTAAGATTAAGTAAGTAAGTAAGACCTAACAACTTAAACGCTATTTTGTTGACCACTAAACTTTTGGACACTCATTTCCCCATCTTTTCTGTGCACACACTCACATACTCTTATCTAATAAGTAGCATTCGTGCATTAATTTAATCTAATGGATCGTAAAATAGCTTGTTTTAAGCATTTTGTGGCTTTGAATGAATTACACAAGCAGGTGCCTCCAAGACTAGACATAACTGCATGCAATCAGTGCATGTAATCTAGCATATTAGTGCAATAATTTTGCTCTTCACATGAAAAGCAGCAAGAGCTGTGTTCTAAGCAATCAAACGGAGTTGGCTATGTCTGTAGAAAAATATTACGTGATGATATACATAAAAATCTTATGTGAAAACACAGCTTTCTCTACCCTTAATATAACCCAGTACAGAGTAGGCCTACACAACTATATTCTAATGGCGGTGTTTCAGTTGTCACAGCCTCATTTAAATAGTATATTGCGATACAAGTGCCGTAAGTGGTGCTTACGGATCGAGGAAAGAGTTTGAAAACACGAGGCGCTCGCGCCGAGTTTTTTCAATTTTCCGAGATCCGTTATGGGCTTACGGCACGAGTATTGCATGCTATTGTTTGCACGATGATTATTTATATCAATTTAATTACATTAATTGTGATATTACCAGAAAATATTATGTATATAGATTGTTGAAGATAGATGTTTATTTCAGAAAGTGAATCGCATGTGTTTGTTGTTATGGGAACCGAATATTTGTAAATAAGTATGGAGGAATTTCTTTACAAATTGTAGTATTACGATAAATATATCAAAAAGAAGGCACGATGATTATTTATATCAATTTAATTATATTCATTGTGATATTACCTGAAAATATTATGTATATACATTCTTGAAGATAGATGTTTATTTCAGAAAGTGATTCGCATGTGTTTGTTATTATGGGAACTGAATATTTGTCCTGGGGGGCCTTATCCATAAAGGCTTGTATTATGAGGTGTGGCGTAAGTAAATTCATAACAGCACGGAAACTCTTACCGCACATAGCAACAAGATTGCTTTGCGGGAATGTCAACTTACGATCCACGGCAACAACATTCGTAAGTACCACTAATTAGTTAAGGAGTGCAAAAACGTAATTTTCTGTATGAAATAAGTGGTTTATAATTACCTTCCAGAGAATTTATTGGGTAAAATGTTTCAAATGACAGTTCTTAAAATGTTTTAATTAAATACGAGGGCGGATCGAAAAGTAACGCACAATTTTTTTTTTTAAAAAGTTAAGTAGGTACAATTACAAACAAATGCACACATGAAGGGAATCTTTTGTCTCTATTTCTAAACTTTAAACTTTTTTGCTCCTTGCTAGCTAACTGTGATATTTAACATAAAATTATCCGTTTTACTGTCAAGGTAGTCACATAGTCAAATCTTATACAACCTAAAACTGGCTAAATATAACGTTAAAACAAAAAATGGCTAAAACTGCTTTTGAATTAAAATACGATGAAAAAAATAATAAATAATAATCTAATTATTAATGTTCTACCATAAATTACTTTTTAAATGCCTGCCTATATTTTATATTTTTCTCATTGTTGCCCGTTTACTATTTTGTAAGATAAAATATAGAATTACGATTTGTAATTTTATCATTTTGTATCCCCCTTATCCCAATAAAGGAAATCTTAAGTAAACCGTAATCCCCGGTAACTTTAGAAGAAAATTAAAGGCATTCTAAAGAAGCTTACACTTGCAGTTTATTCACAGTGTTTGCTCAAGCAACACGCCGAAAGTGAAGTATTCTGAAAGATGATTGATTGATTAATTAAAAAAACTTTCTTGTGGAGCAAAAAGTATTCTTAAAGTTTTATGATTCAGAGCTATGGAAATAAAAGTGAAAATAAAATTAACATAATTTTTTAATGTGTTCATTGTACTTATTAAAGCGTAACTTGAAAAATCATCTGAAAATGGTAAAAAATAAAACAAAAATATTTTAATTGTTTAAAAGCTAAAACAGGGTTTATAAAAACCTATAAATCAGAGCCCTACTTATAACAAAATAAACATATTATTACGAAATATATCGAAACAACAAACTACACCGTTTCTCATCGTACAATAGCCTAGATCATAATTTATTTACATTGTTAGATAACAAAGTTTCATTCCATCCGTATTGCACACTGAATACGTGTTTTATACCCCATATCTTCCATTAAGATGCAGGTATTTAGGTGCGAAAAAGAGTTCCCAAATTAACGTCTCTTTTAGTTACGTCTTTAGTATCTTCATCTAGATCCTCTTCGTGAACCTGGAACTTTTTTGTCTAATCCAACTGTGTTTATACTCCTTTTAGCTACGAAGCCAAATCAGCAATTTGGGATGTGTGCCAGGGTAGGCCATGGGACTATTGATTGTCAATTGTTTCTATTATTGGTGTATTTTTATGGAGTAAATTTCAACTGATATTAATTTAAATGGATGTGATACAAGATGAACTGGTGAGGATGATTCATGTTATGTAAATATCCAATTAGACTGGTGAAACCATGAAAAAACCCATGTCAAATTGGCCGGCCACGTATGTACGACCGAAGCAACTTGCCGAGATAGATCTCTTCTTGTGTAACTCACTAATTTTTATAATGTTATAAAACTCTTCTACGTGACTCTTGTACACCCAAGACTGATTTTCTCCCATACTCTATATTGACATTCCATTTATTTCTTAATGAAGAGTTCATTCCATTCTGTACATATAGGACATTGCTCCTATATAGAGGCGAATTACTATTATTGAAGGGGATGGCGACATTGAGGAAAGTTTTCAATTACTGTAGGGTGTGGGGGTCTGTAATATGCCCAAAAACAGGGTGGTCCGGGGGTTCTCTCCGGGAATTATGGATAACAAATTTAGTGAAAAATTATCACTTCTTATCGACTCTTGGTGATTCCTCCTCGTCAGACTAAAACTCTTCTTGTCCAGAGTTATAGTTGTGTTTAGAAATTTATTAAGTGCCAGAATGGTACTTTATGAGATTGTGTGGGGGACGGGAAAATGTCTGTACGTCTGCGTCTGTCCATGTGTCTATACACGCGCGATAACTCAAATACGGTTAATACGATTTTCATGAAACTTTGTAAACGCATTTATAACATCCATGGGAAGAAGCCTATTGACATTGGACCAAATTGGTTGACCAGTACCGGAGTAATACCCAATTTAGAGCCTATTTTATGGTAATATATTAGAAAGAATTTATCAAATTTAAATCAGTTATCATGACAACATATTGTTTTACAGTGTTCATATACGGCTTTGGAAGTTGAAATGAAGTTAGCTTAATGAATCGATCTGGAGCTTAACTCGGAAATAAATTTAACAAATGAGTTATTTTCTGATCATAATTGCAATTATCGGTGATTAAACAAAAGCATTCTGGTACTTTTTAACATCAGTTTACATGATTTACTTACTTTTACATATTACATAATAATTAAAATCATTAATCGAATATCAAACTTTTTACCTATAATTTTAAATATACGTTGCTCTGAAATAGTTCACAATAAATGAATCATTTATAATAAGAATTCAACATTACGAACTCGAACAACTGCTGTTTTATAACTAGTGCGAGTAAATAAATGCTGTTATTACTTTTACATTCAATTAAATTTGAATTTTATTTTATTTTCGACGAATAAAAAAAGTCAAATGAACCTAAAAGAAAAGCCAAGGGGGGAGCCTCGACCTCTGAATCCGCCACTGCTCCTATTTAGGCCTAGTTATATTGGAGTAGCGTATTGACAAGATCTTGATAATTTCAGAGCAGTTAACACAATATTATGTAGAGCTGATACCAGGAACTTAAGATTCCTCATTACAGCTACTGTACGCAAAACATGGCTTTATCGGATGAATTACTGGATGAGTTCTTTGTTTATATTTTGCGTACGTGATACTTACAATAGTTTTTAGTAAAACACCTCTAAATTATAATTTAATATAAGTACTAGCTTAAAAGACCCGGCGTCGCCCGGGTTTTGTATTTTGTAATTGGAAATTAGCTTATGAAGGATTTTAAATTTTAAATTCTAGGTCCTTATATAGGCATTTATAATTTGAAATAGGAAGAACGACTTATTACACTCAAACTATTCCCTCAGAAAACGCTTGATATAGTTTTTTATGGCTCATAGAGGATCTAGAATGTTGCATCCCATCGCTTGTACAGTGCACAGCAAGCCTGGTAGAGGTTTAAATAAGAAGAAACAGAAATTCCTGTAACATAAAATTGTAATATCGAGGCGGGAAATTTCCCACTCTTATGTTACCATAAAGCATTATCACTTTCATACTTTTCTCTCCAAAAACCTGCGATATAATATAATAATATACACATTACCATACCTCGTTTTGTTTTCTCTATGTCCAGGGTAGAGAAAGTTATGTGATTCCATTATTTTAGTGGATTTCATTCTGTAATATTTATTTATAACATGAATTATTTTGATAACTTCTCTTATTTGTCAAAAGGGCATTTCAATTGTTTTTTCCAAGCCCACCTGATACCATTTGGCAACAATATATTCTGTGATTTGGAATTGATAATTCTATGTAAAAAGGGATTAAGTATTTTCAAAAACATTTAATTTTTGGCATTTAGAATCAGAATTTTTCAAAATCCTTTCTTAGTGAGCACCTACATTATGAAACGAAGGTACTGTCAAAATTCCAAGTCTCTACCTGTTATAGTTTAGGCTGTACGTTGATTCCTGTCATTCAGTCAATCAGTCAGTCAGTCAGTCATTCATTCAGTCAGTCAGGACAAAGCCTTTTATATATATAGAGAAGAGATAACAGGCACAGTCAGTAACTTACTGGCATAATCTAACAGCCGCCTAAATCCTACGCTACGAACCTTACCAATATGAGATGCACATTCTGGTGGCTCGTTTCTGATAAACAATGAAACGATGTTAGTTTATATTTTGATGCTGAGTTCAATACCCTACCAGGTCAGGATGCAGACCATATATTTTAATGGGAGGAAAGACCTCCGTTCGAATCTTCCTGAGGAAGCTACTGCGGTAGGAAATTACTGATCTGCCGGAAGTCGAAGTGCATTAATATTCTACCGCTAGAGTACGAAATTGGTTTGCCAAATTAGCATAAGTGTAGTATATTACTTGCATTTTTATTGTTGGTTGTTCGTACTATTGACATATGCACGGGTATTCTCCAGCAGCTGTCCATTGTAGACCTCTTCTTGTAACCACCAATATTATAACCATAGTTATAATGTTAACTATTTGTTAACCATAATTTGTTAATGTTAACCATAGTTAATTTATATATATATATATGACTGTGTGCTATATGCGAAATCTAACTTAGGTACTTTTATAGAAGGAACAATGTCCAGCTATGAAACCAAAAATAGACAGTCATGTACTTGATGTACCATACACAAGACTCACAACAACCACAAAAAATTTTACAATAAATTTCCAGCTGCCACTGGCTTATCAGACCTACCATATGCCACTGTAGAGAATAGACCAAGGAAGTGGCTAAGTATGCGACCGTTTTATAATTTGAACGAATTTTTTAACAAAATTATATTAACTTTAAGTGTATTTTTTATGTTCGTTTTAGATTAGATATTTGTTCATAATTATGTTGCCAATATGATTTTATTAAGACGAAGTCTATTGTATTTTTTATGACGAATATATTATTATTGTTATTATTATTATTACTATTATTATTATGAGGTTTATTAAATCGAGATATAGGTATCTAAAGAGCATTTATTTTTCATAATACACTCAAATCTGACCACACGAATTTAATATGGTGCAGTATTACCAAAGAATAATTAAAGGCTGTAGAAATTTTACAGAAAAAGGTAATTCAAATAAAATTTTCATATATTTTCCCAAATAAATAAAATAAGCAAAAAAAAATATTAGCCAAGCTCCTGTATTCCGTTTATATAGGAAAGCACAGTTTATATTTAACGTTGAAATAAATTTGTTACATCTGCCCGACCTAATCCTTTGACATTATGAGTAATTGTTGTTTTACTTCGAGAGATAACCATTCCTTGGAAGCAAGACGTGGGTGTTAAGACAAAGTGATACATTGTAATTTAGTTGTGAGTCACCCCTCCCTGCAGAACGGATATTACAAGATGCGAACAGCAATCTTACGTCAAAATAGCCACCATCCGAGGTAGAAATGCCAGAGAATACCACATGGAGTTGATGGAAGCTTTGGGAAATAATCCCCATCCGTACCGAATTTTAAGGGATCATGGAGTGGGTCTGTACGCTTTAATGCTTCCAACTACCTAATACTCTTCCAACTACCGCAATACATTAGAGTGGCACGATACAGTCGTGTATGGATGTTTATGAGTAGGGGGCGGATTTCTATTACCTAAAAAATAGGATATATGCATGCATTTATAACCTAAAAAACATTAAAATATGACCAATAATATTGAAAATATGACTTTACCACTTACACAATGTGTAGGGTCTATATTATTTTTAAGTTTAATTACAATAAATTTATTAAAATAGAGTGTTAATTATTTAAAATATCTGTCCATACCGAAAATATTTGCAGTTTATCACATTTCATCTCAGCTCGTTATGGTTTGAATAAATGCATTTTCATATTAGAAATTCTCAAAAAGTATCATTATAATGCCAAATTTACAAAATATGATATGAAACTTCAAAATTTCTGTAATAAGCACACAAATATGCCAAAAATATTACCTAAATATGCATATTCATACTAAATATGCTGCAATAGTTGAAAATTTCCTAAATATGCAGTTATATGCACAATAAAAGCAGTTCCATTTTCACCAGGATGCTTGGAATCGGGTTTAAATTAGTCGGAAACCTGAAATAATGCAAAGGGGAAAAATATGACATGTTATAGAAATCCGCCCCCTATTTATGAGTATCTGCTTCCTTCACTATCGTATATCTAGTACACATAATATGCATAATACATGCATTCCATACCCTGCCCTTTCATTTGTTTATTTTTAAAAATTTAAACTGTTGCATATTTCCAAAAGAAAAAAATAGTTGCCACTACTTATGTCCCATCCCTCGTATTAGGGGCTTAATAAATTCAAATTTCCCTAATACATTACATACCAGGTATTCTACCAAAAAAGGATAAAGCACTACTAAACCATAAATTATTTGATGGTCCCAGCGGAGGAAAGCTATGAACAAATGCAAAACTTAAAAATATATACAAGAAAATAATAAGAAAAATCCCTTTAGGCAGGCCTACAGGCTGAAGTAGATTTTGAAGTGCTTTTGGTTTAATTTATTGTCGCTGTGCAGCACTCTTCTTCTTTAGCCTTGGCATGACAAACCCCCAATAATAACTGCAAAAAAGAGGAAATAGCACTTTTTCAAACATTCAAATCTCGCCTTATGTGAGAGATATCGAGAAACAAGTTACTGATTTGTAACTGGTGTCACTGTGAACTCCATAGGGAGTACTCTAATTTATTCAAACAAAGTTTCCCTCTATACTACATAGGAGCCGAGGTATAATTTTTCACAAATTCTACCCCCTTCCCACCCCCCCCCCCCCTTGGGTCAATTTTTCTCGTTAACGAACTAGTCCGAACTATTGGGCCTAGAAATAACATAGTAAAATTTGGTTCAAATATCTTCAAAATTACGGCCGCTAGAGTGTAAAGTTATAAATATATAAATATCACAAAAAAAATTGAACGGGCGGTGGTTTCTTACTTAGGGAAGCATGAAACGTAAAGATATGAAAGAATTTTTCGAAAATCATGACTTGGTATCGATTGCAATAGGTAGATTTTTCTTCGAAATCTATCTAAAAAAAGGAACACCTATTGTTAGCTGTCTTAAGTGAATTCTTCTTCATTTAGGTGAAAATTTAAGAAGTGTTTTGTTAGATATTTCTATCAATGGATACACTGACACAAAATAAAAAAACAAGATCTCGAGATGGACCTTTACAGCTTCTGCTATGGTCCATAACATGGTACTAGAGGGCTCTAAAGCTTAGAGCATCGCACTGTTTTACTGTCTCCATATAGAAACACAACAATAAAATGCTGGCTTCAAGAACGTAACTTCCACATTAAACTTCACGTTCCGTCGTAACAGACACCACCGCGTTGACTCTGCAGTGTATAATAAGTAGGGAAAGTTAATTAAAAACCAATAAAATAATGTAGCTTAATGAACTGGCCTAAGACTTTCATTTTTATTTACAAATCGTATACCCTCTCAGCGTTTTTAATACATTCACAACGATTATAGGATATTGGCAAACTGAGATACGAATTCAAAGCCCTTTACAAAACACAATTTTAACAAAACAATAGGAAGTGATATTAGTTAAAACAAAGATTTCCGTAACAGGGTGTCCACAGAAATTTCAAAATAAATTTCGATGACTTTTCACGACTAGAAACTTACATTTCTCTGACCATAAGAATCAATATTTTCAATGTGCCATGAAAAAAAAAAAACCAACCAACAATCAAACGAACAAACAAAACAACCAGCCTCCACCGTCCCCTTAACAAAAATAAGGCATGATTAGCTCAAATACTGAAAATAAAATTGCTTACACAGTCTCACATTTTTAAACTTAACTTTTTTTTATTAACATTAAATGATTAATATATTAAAAGATTACCGGAACGAGAAAGTGCTAGTGCTCGGGTTCAGTTGAGTTGTTTATATAACAAAATTAATACACAAATATATAGGCCTACAAATACATAAACCAAAATATAACTAACTTAAAGTCAATACCTAGAAAAAAAAAGAAAGAAAGAAGAAATACAAAGTGGGAAGAAAAAATTAAATTCCTGTGGTATAACTAATAAAATGGTTCCTTAAATATTTAATAGTGAAATATCTTAAATTGTTTTATGTATTTAATGCATGTATGACTGTGTCAATAGCAAACTGTTATTGCTTTCTGACAAATAAATATGAATATTGAATTAAGTTGAAATATGCGTAAAGGTACTGCAAATACATGCAGTATTTTCAAGTTATAAAGGATGCGTCTCTCTGAACTTGTCCCTTTAAGCTGGGATTCAATAAGAGGTTGAAGTTTGAGCTCTTGCTATCCAATACCGGTGTTGGAAACTTGGCTAATTAGGCATGAATTAGGTAGAGCTCCATTACCATCAGCACTGCTCCAGAGAGGGCACTAGTGAAGGATAGCTACAAGTTTCTCAATTCATGAATCTTCCTCAGGTTTCAAGGAACGCTATCTCTTGTGCATATATTTTATTACAGATTGCGTACACATATCGTAAATATACAGAATGCTTTAGGAAAGTTGATCCTAATGTCTGAGCAATGATTGACGTATATACATCCAAGCAAAATCTCATCTCATTCAATAGGAAGTGAAAGATTTTGAATGAGTTAAAGGAGATAGATCATTCACTTTCTTTCACAACACAATTTATTTTAACTACTATGTTTTAATGATTAAATGAATACATTAAGTGGGGAAGATTTTCGCAAAACAAAAAACAAAAAAGCAAAATTTGGGCAAAGCAGAAATTTAACGTATGAAAACTCCACATTTCTTTAAAGGAAAGGAATAAATGATATAGTGGTTACAAACTTCATCTTTTTGTTATATTATTACTCTAAACGCTTAATTTTTTCTTATTATTATGCAGTACTTAAATTAGGTAAGATATGGTCAATAACTAACAAATATTGTTAGTTGTAATACGTTTAAAATTCCAATGTATAGAAACATTCAGAAGTGAATATTTATACCTTAGATGTGTCAATTGTTTACAGAATACTACGCCCTAATGGTATTAAGTGGGGATATTTTAATAAACTTTATTTACACTCCTTTGAACACCTAGATCATATCAAGAGTTCAGGTTCTGTGTGTGTATCGGCAGGTCATGTAGCTATTGATGTGCAACTGTTCTCTATTGTTGATGAGTTTATAGTGACTGTCAGTTTCAACTGATATTTAATCTTAATGGATATCATACAGGATGAATTAGCAGCGATTTTAAATAAATATCCAATTCAGCATTTGCCTTTACGACTGGAGAAACCATGACAAAATTCAAATCTAAATTGGCCGGATACCGGGGTTTCACCTAGGGGCCTTCCGAATGTTAGTCCAAGACACTACAATATCGGACGCCTCCTCTTTAATTTAGTGAAAGGAATACCAAAAAAATTATAATACTTTTCAAGTTATAGATGAAAAAAACGAATAACGCGACCTTGATCAACCAATTATCCCTGTCATCTATTCTTCGGTAAATTTGTCGCTCATATATTTTAAAAACTATATTTCTCATAACTTAAGACAGTGTTTAGGTAAAATAATAAAGTTTTTTTTTTTATTTCACTGAATTTACTATCGCAGAACACATATAACTATTATGATTTGTTTACAAAATCAACTTCATTTTTCATTAATTTTAGAGAAAATACAAATAAGAAAATTCACAGTACTTGCAAAAAATTATTTAATAAATATTATAACACGTGTCATTTCGGTTAATATGATTATTAAGAAAATGACAATTTCTAGAAAAATCTAAGAGGAAAGCTGAAATTAGTGTCAGCTTCTTTGAGAATCAGAATATTCTCATAAACCCAACTCTGATCAGTTCCCTCATCTTGGCAATCTTACAAACGTTTCTGTTTTTAACATTTTTCCTCTTATATTGCTTTCAGCCTTCTCCTAACTTCCTAGTGGACATCTCTAAGTACAGAGAATGAATGGGCATAATAGATAAGACTAGATAGAAACTTTCCACTCCATTAATGGTGTTCACTGTTCCAGGAACTGCTTCTCACACAGTTTAAAAGAATGTAATCTCCATTCCAGAGGTGTTTGCTCCCTTCAGATTTTCAATGTAGGTTTGCCAGATGGAGTTTGTACAGATAAAAGTTCATGTGGGAAAAGTGACTATTTCGTTCTAAGGAATGAGATAATTTTCACATTCCATACTCCGTAGGTAAAAAACATACTAATAGCCCTATAACGTATTTTTTGCGTGAATCAATGCGTCTACATTTCAATGAATCAGCTATAAGATAAAGAAATGCAATGAAAAGCGTCCTTTTCCAAATAAATGATTCAGATTATAAGCTCGTTAACACATACAATTTACATCGTGAACAGTACAATTTAGGCACGACCGAGGAAACTCAATGTGCACTTACGCAATGCTGCCACTTATTTACTTTCGGAATATGGAGCAAGAAAAGAACATGTCGACGCTTAAAACAGAGGAATATTTTATTTTTTACTTATCAGAGTTAAGGCTGTTTGGCCTTTTCTTGCACTCAAACAGGAAGAATACAAAATGCAGAATATTTTTTTAAAATACGAAATTAAAAAATTATAAAGATAGAAGATTCAAAATACAAAAGTCTTATAGAGTTACAGAATATATAAAGGACATAACTTTAATAACATTATGCAAAGAATACAAAAATATGTTGTAAAATATGGAGAGGTATTGTTAAACTATCATTATTTTGGGAACGGGTACTCAATTTATGGCGTGAAGATAGACAATTTAAACGGGAATATAAATTAAGCGGGTGACGACTTACTACACTTGATTCAAGATGTATACGTAGCAAAAGTAAACAAAATACTTGCCGACTAACTGTGTCCTGTCACACCAGCGCATACTTCACGATAGTACGACAAGCTCAGTCAGATGTTGACTTCCATTCCGCATACATTGTAAAATTGTTTTTGCACTCCTTAGCTAGTAAGTGTTTCTTACGACAGTTGTTTACATGGCTCGTAACTTGACATTACCACACGCAATCTTGTTGCTAGGGGCGACGGGCGGAAAGTGAATTGTTGCTAGGGGCGACGGGCGGAAAGTTACTTTACCGCCCGCAAATGCTTATTTGCGAGCAGAAATGACCAAGGCCTCCCCGCTTTATAAATATTCGGTTGCCATAAACAATAACAAATGCGAATCCCTTTCTGAAATAAGCACCATTCTTCAAGTCTGTATTTACATAATATTTTCAGGTAATATCACAATTAATATAATTAAATTGATATAAGTAACCGTCGTGCAAAAAATAGCATGCAACACACGGACCGTAAAGGCATTAACGGGTCTCGAAAACTTAAAAACCCTCGGCTGCGCCTCGGGTTTTCAACCTGTTTCCTCGACCCGTAAACGTGCCTTTCCGCCCTTGTGTCGCAATATACTATTATATCTTATGTAATTGTGAAAATTTAAGTTCTGTTAAGTGAGTTGTTTGCTTTAGTATTTATATCATAGGCTTACATAGCCGATATCCAGAAAACGAGATTAAAATTATTTTTATCGTTGCCTTGGCAAATTTGTTGATTCAGGAAAAAAATAACGGTGACATAAGTTACTAGATACGAGAAGTATTTTATAAACTAAACTAAACTAAACTCCGTGGCGCTACATCCCTGGAGGGACTTGGCCTACCACCCGACCGCTGCATCATCTCCCGTAGGCAGATGGCAGGATTGAGGGGCATGTGGTCAGCATGCCGACACCCACGGCCGTTAATGGTGGTTTTCTGAACCGGAAAGTATTTTATAACGTAAATAATTAATTCGTTGTACTTTTACTTTACATAATGTGTGATGAAGTACACCATATATTGCAAGTAAAAGTAATCGCAATAGCCTCTACTAATTTGTATTATATAAGGAAATTGCGAGCCAGGGCCTTCAGAACTTACGTCACCAATAAAGAAACGAGCGAGGAAAAGATTTGTGCAGCGGCGAGAAGATACAGATTGTAAATATATACAAAACGTTAAAAGAAACCCCTGAAGTAACTGTGCAACTTGTAGGAGTGAAAGTGGGGTTTCAAATATGGTTTCCAAAGTCCTAAAACAATACAGATCTATAGGAGGTGTCAAGTTACTGGTCAAAATTAAAACAAAATCAAAGACAAAAAAAAATCACTTGACAGAATTGGGAATCGACCCTTGGCGATTAATACAAAAAAAAAAGTGTGCGTGGAACGCCACGCGACAGAAGTGAAACTTGTTTTAATTTTTGGATTAATAGATTTTTTGAATTTTGGATTGTTGTACTTTTTAATATTGGGCTTTTGGACTTTTTTAATTATGAATTTTGGATTTTTTAATTATTAAATTTTGGATTTTGGGTTTTTAATTTTTAAAATTTTTTATTTTGAATTTTTGAATTTTTAAATTATTGATTTTTACATTTTGGATATTTGGAGTTTCTAATTTTTTATTTTTTAAATTCTGGTTTTTGGACTTTTGAACTTTGGATCTTTGAATTTTTTTAAATTTTGGAAGTTTGGATCTTTTAATTTTTGGATTTTTTAAACTTTGGATAAGCCTAATCATTGAGTTGATTGTTTTCTGTGCAATCCGTTCCGTCACACCTCACTAATTTCGTGACGATTTTGAGCGTTACATTAATTTCGTGACGATTTTTTAGCGTTACACAAGCTCTCGATTTACCCTTCCGCGGCTAAAGAAGCTTCACTTCAAAAAAAGAAAGTTCTATTGACTTTATTGTATTTAATCCATTAAACAGTCTCAAAAACGAACTCTTGTGAACTGTGCTTTGTATTTTCACACTAGGTTTTTAATTTTTGCTCCGTACACATCTTGGATCAAGTTAACGATAAACCCAAGAAGCATATTGCACTTACTCAAACAGGATTACCTGAAGAAGATTCTATGTGACTGGTGAATGGACTATGCTTAACAAATGATGAAGCAATAAATAAACACCAAAAGAGTACAGAAGTGTGTGAAACATTTAAAAAATCTACTTTATCTAAATTCTCAGTATTACACCAAAATATACAATTTTTATCAAATAAATTAGAAACACTTAACAACTTTATTGATGATATTAATCCTCATGTAATTGTTCTAACAGAGCATGGACTTACATCTGAACAAATGAATCTATACAAAATTAAGAATTACAAATTAGTAAGCTGCTATCGTAGATCTAATTTTAAAGGTGGTGGGGTTTGTATTTATATTGATGATAGTATAGAAGCTACTGCCATAAAGGAAATTGAAAACTTAAATATAGATAAAATAATAGAATGTTGTGCTGTAAGAATCAAACACAAAAATGAATGTATGACAGTAATAGGTATATACCGATCCCCTTCCGAATCTGTTAATGAATTCTTAGACTACTTGGAAAAAGTTTTGTCTAAACTTAACATAAATGATACCTTTGTTTTGCTAGGTGACCTTAACATAAACCTTGAGGTTAATAATCCTGACTATAGGAAACTCAGGGACATCTTTAACATATATAATATTCAAGATAAAATTCATGAACCAACAAGAGTAACTAACAATTCAGCTACTATAATTGATCACATTGTCACTAACTTGGATGATAAAGACATACAGGTTAGTGTTATTAATGGATATCTATCTGATCATTATGCCCAAATGATTGAAATAAATAGTATTGATGTAAAATATGAAACAAAATGCGTATATACTAGATATCGTAAACAAGACTCTAATAGTATTAATAATCTAAAAAAGGCTCTGGCACTAGAAACTTGGGGTGATATGTACACGACTGAAGGAGTAGATGAGAAATGGGATTTTTTTAATAGAATTTTTAATAAACATTTTAACTTACTGTGTCCTGTTATAGTTGGAAATAAAAACAAAAAAAGAATTGACAAAATAAAATTGACAGTAGAAGGAATCAAATTAAAAAATCAAATTAAAGATGCATATGAACTTCATAAATCGACTGGGTGGAAATATTATAAAGAAAAATATAAGAATCTACAACTAGAATTCCAGAAATATTTAGTAGAACTACATACAAATGAATACAAAGAAAAACTGGCAGACCTCGGGCAAGCGAATAAACAAGCCTGGAATATTATAAATCGAGTTAAAAACACTGAACCTATAGTCGAAAATATAAAAATTATAGTGGATAATGTTCAAGAAAATAATCCAAATGTAATCTGTAACCTGTTCAATGATTATTTTATAAATGTAGCACGATCTATATCTAACTTCAACAAGGATATAGCTCCTGATAGAGTTGCTTGCAATACTGGTTCTGTCTACTTGTACCCAACTACGTATGAAGAAATTAGTTGTATAATTAATACTTATAAAAATAAACAATCATGTGGATGGGATGAAATTACACAAAAATGCCTAAAAGAGTGTAAAAATGAACTGGTAAAACCACTAGAACACTTATTTAATTACTCTATTGTGAATGGAAAATTTCCTACATGTTTAAAAACTAGTATAGTAAGACCAGTTTTTAAAAAGGGCGAGAAAACAGAAATTGGAAATTATAGGCCGCTCTCACTTACATCAACTATCGCCAAACTTTTTGAAAAAATTATATTAACTAGAATTGAAAAATTCTTACAATACAATAACATACTTAGTGAAAATCAACATGGTTTCCGTAAGAATCTTTCTACTATTACAGCTATATCACAGTTTATTGGTGAAGTCATAAACAAACTTGAAAGTGGCAATAAAGTGGCAGGAATTTTCCTGGATCTAAGTAAAGCCTTTGACTGTGTTCATCATGGTATATTGTTGGACAAGCTTGAACACTATGGAATCAGGGGCACAGCAAATCAGTTGATCTCATCCTACCTAAGAGAACGATTGCAAAAAACTGAAATATATTTTCAACAGGGAAAACATAGGGTAAAATATCAATCAGCCACAAAAGTAGTAAAGTATGGGGTGCCTCAGGGATCAGTCTTGGGGCCACTTCTGTTTTCGTTGTATATAAATGATATACCTACTACTAATAATGTAAAAACTGTTAGATATGCGGATGATACGTCTTTAATTTGCTGGGATAACTCATTTGACAGGTTACTAGGAAAAATTACTCAAGGTACGGACACCCTAATTAAGTATTTTGAAATGCATAATCTTAGTTGCAATGTAGGTAAAACAAATATAATTAAATTTGACCCAGCATACAGAATACACGACAGTGAAATAATTGCAAAAGTATGTAGTGAATATGTAGCGGAAAATAACTATTGCAAATTCTTGGGTATTTTTGTAGACAAACATCTAAATTGGGTGGATCACATTGATCAGGTTAGCATAAAAGTTAGTAGAGGCATTTATCTCTTAAGATACTTTTCTAGATTTAATGACCCATATATTATGAATAGAATCTATTATGGAGTTATATATCCGCAGCTTAACTATGGAATTGAAATATGGGGCTTAGCAGCCAATACTCACATAAATAGATTACTGGTGCTACAAAAGAAAAGTTTGCGGATAATGTCAAAAGTAGACAGGAGACAGTCATGCAAAGAAATATTTAAGGCCAAAAGAATCTTAACTGTTGTATCACTATATGTATATAGGGTAATATTATTACTAGTATTGCACAATTCTGATAAAATACAACGGAATAATGAAATACATGATCATAACATCAGGAATAGATGTGACTTACACAGACGGATATATAAACGGAAATATATAGAAAAGGACCCTATAGTTATAGGCACTAAACTTTATAATAAGTTACCACTAAAGCTTAAAATCCTCACTGGTAATAAGCTAAAAACTGAATTAAAAGAATATCTAATAGAAAGACCCATGTATAAGCTGGAAGAAATTCTAGGTAATTGAATTATCTGGTAATGTTCGAGAAGACAAATTTATTATTAAATTCTGTATCATACAATTGATTTGGAATTCTTTAGGCCTTGAATGTGCAAAATATAAATTGACTGGGCACTAAATTTTATATCACTGACTGAGTTTTGTATAAGACTGTAATATATTTTATATTATTTTATATTATAAATTAGTTATTTTAATTTAGAACTTATCTAAAATAATGGTTTTAAGATATGTATAAGTGTAAAACTGATTTTATTAATATTGTAGAGATGACTATGCCAAAAGCATTTATGATATACTGGCAATAAATATTATTATTATTATTATTATTATTAAGTATAGGGATTTCATATATAGGAGATAGATATAAAAAGTTATGTGAGAGAATCACATAATAAGTTTTAGCAACCGGTATATTTAAAATAAGGCTGTAATTACTTTTAAACGAGATGAACCAATCCCAGAGGAAATGTCAATCTTAATTAGAACAGTTGAAATGAGATTTCCTGAAGCATGGGAACGCCGTGCTGGGAAAAATTACGCACTAATTAAATCAATTCCGGAAGTGCGATTTCCACGATGTTAGGTTCCTTGCTGCCGAAACATTAAGTAGGAAGATCCATCCCCAGTGACAGATCGCTTTAAACGCGCCATTAATTTTACATTCAGCTTCACTCTCACCATTTCCTTTCATTCATTTTATTGTTACAGCGAAATCGTTTGTAAAATGAAGAAGCTACTCTGCTGTTTCTTAAAAATTGTTGCTGTACTTTTTAACATGAGTTGACCTGATTTTATTTAAACGTGTTATTCTTGTTATGTTGTCTTAGTTTACATTCTTCCCTTCAAGATAATGAAACATGGTAGGGGGCGTAGTGACTTTTCACATCTCAGAAGGGGGTTGTCAAAAGGACAAGGTTGGAAACCCCTGTCCTATCCAACGAAAATTAACACTGATATATTATTAATGACCAGGGCCCGGATTATAATGACATGTCATCTTTTTATTGATGCTGCATAGACATTGCCAACTTTTAGATAAATCCCCAATCATGGCCTCTAGATTACAGAAATGCATTTTTATTAGGTCATTTTTTGTCATGTTATGCAATTTGATATTTTTAGGGCATTTATTTCTATTTTAGGTCATTATTTTGTCATTTTCGTGTATTAACGTGACTAACCTTATTTAGTCATTTTCGTGTATTAACTTTTTTTTGTCGTCGCCAGCGTTGCTGTCTCTGAAGTGTTGTTTGTTTAATGCGGTAGGGTTTACAAGCTTTTTTCCTTACGGGTAATATTTAAATAAATTACTAGGTTACTATAATGCAACAATTTGCAGGATCTACTTTTAAAAAATCTTACTTTTCTTCTCAAATGCTCCAATCAAGAACAAAGAACAAAGTTTTCCGACCTACAACGTCCTTTCTGCATTTACCGCTGTTACAGTTATGTACAAATTAGTTTATATCTTTGTGTGTACAATAATAATTCTTTTATAAATAAAATATCACTTTTTAGGTCATTCTTTGTAATTTTTAATTCATTTTCTTTAAAATTTAGGGTTTTGTTAAAGGTCATTTTTCAAACAATTTTAGGTCCTCAGAATCCGGGCCCTGTTCATTACTGATAAACCTATTTCAAAAACTGTAGCCTATAAATAAAGCTCATCTTCCTTCTTAAAATTAGAAGATCTGGTAGAGATTGATGGAGTGGTTCAAACCGAAGACATTTCAGTGATTTGCAATTTTCGAGATGATTGGACCTTTGCTAATTAACGTTTCTTTCGCTCTTATTTATTATATAACACGAAAAAAACTTTTTCATCATAACAATTTTTGTATTTTCTTGAAACAGAAATAAAAAAAATCGTATGAAAACTAGAAGCAGCAAAGTCCTGATGATGGATTAGGTAGGACAGAACTCCAAGTCTCCACATTATGGTGAAGATTTATAGTCACCGAAGTCAAGCCATTTCTGAGAAGGGATCAAGAATGGATGAGAAGTTTGTGAAAAATGGAAGCAGTGAATGCAGAGACGTCCTTTCTTACTTCCTCCCGTCTTTTCTTATTTCTATGGCAGCAAAAACCACACACTTGTTGGCGTTGTATGCGACTTCAACAAAAGAATATCGTTCTATATTACATTTAGGACAAGAGGTAAAAAAGTCTAGCTACAGCAGTCTTAAAAATCTTCTTTTCAATGCAGGCCTACAGTCATTAGAGTTTCATAAAGTTTTTTCTTATCTATCTGAAGGGTATTTTGTAGAACAGATTATTAACCACCTGACAAACGACCTTTTCAATATTATTCATATTACAGAAACTTGAGCAGATTACACTGCGAATTATGCCACTGTCTGCATCTAACTCCATGCCAACATACCATGTATAATATGTAGTTATGTTCGTAAGTATTGGGATGAGTTCTAATCAGCTGAAGGATCAACATTGCTCTGTTTATAACCTCAAAATTATGTTTAACGATGTCGGGTCTTCTTGAAAATTCCACATTGGTTGAACAACGTTCTGTGATTCGTTTTTTGATTGCTGAATGTGAAAAACAGCTAATGTATAGATAGATATTTTATTCCAAAAGACCAAGTGGTCATAGGAAAGTCAATTGCAACAATATGCAGTAACAATATAACTTAAAACCAATTTACATTATAAAACTCTCGTACACTATACAGGGGGTTAGCCAATAATGTAGTACGAACTGCCTTCTTAAACTGTCCAATAGGCAAGTTCCTAATATGCAAAGGAATAATATTAAGAAATTTCTTAGAAATATAATCAAAATTCTTTTGTGTCAAAATAAAATTGCATTTATCCGTATATATATTAGATCTGGTCCTGGTATTACAATATTATGAACAGCGGAACATGTGGTAAAAGTAGACAGATTCATCTTAGCATACAGAAGGCATTCGAGAACGTACATTGATGGCAAAGTAGGAACACCTAATCTGACAAAGAGTGGTTTACAGTGAGTTTTTGCTGAAGCTCCACATATTAATCTAATGCATCTTTTTTGTAAAATTAATAATCTTTCTGCAGAAGAGTGATTACCCCATAAGATAAGACCATATGTAAGATGGCTGTAAACATATGCATAGTATACCTTCAGTAGAGATTCTAAATTCAAATAATTCTTTAATAATCTGATCATAAATATTGATTTGCTAAGTTTGCTAGCTACGTGGTTCACATGTGTTTGCCAACCAAGTCCTAGAATGACTAAAGTGTATGGTGAAAGTTGTATGAACCGTGTAAATTTTTACAAGTGGGTAGAACAGTTCAAAAGTGGTCGAGAATCAGTGACTGACGAACACCGTTCTGACCGGCCTGTTGAAGTTGCAACTTGAAACTCGAATTGACGACATTATTCTTGCGGACCGCCGTTTCACAGTGGAAATGATTGCAGAAAAAGTTCAAGTTAGTGTAGGTACAGTTCATAACATTATCAGTGACAAGCTTAAGTACAAGCTTTGTGGGTAATTGGCTTCGACACCAAGACAAAGAGTTTTTTGCAGCCGGTATAAAAAAGCTAGCAACCCGTTGGGACAAGTGCATAAATGTTGATGGGGATTATGTTGAAAAGTAGGAAAAGTCTTGTTTTATAAAAATAAACGGTTTTTTCTCCAGGTCAGTTTGTCTCTTTAATTATTGAATAACTCTCTTATATTCCTAAAACTTTAATACTGACATTCTCATGATTATTGAGGCTGAAAAGGACGGTTAACCAGCTAGTTCCTAACAAAAATGTTATACCGACCCCAATGAGACCCAGTGCTAGCACATGAACCTCATGGTTCTGGAACTAAGTTATGCAGTATTAATGAGGCAGTGCTTGGAAGTACATTTGTAGAGAAACCAGGCTACATGCATGCAATTAATTCGTCTGGTAGAACTGTTGTGATCAAAATGGAATTCCATTCATCTACATGTAATTATCCTCCAGAGATAACAGAGTTCCGGCAATCATCGGGTAAGATAAACGTTTCTATCACGCAGGTGCATAATTTCGATCCTCACTTATCTTTGAATATCTGTGGGGAAGACCCCTATGATTTGAGAGGGCCAAGACAATAGTGGCTGAAGCCATTTTTTTTAAAAGAGAGAAACTATACTAGTTCTGTATTTGAGGTTCTTATGTATTTAGAAAATTCATTATCAAAACATATCATTACGTCCCATTTTCTATTTATTATTATTATTATTATTATTATTATTATTATTATTATTATTATTATAATTAATGAGTATCCAAAACTAAAAACCCTATTTTACCCTTGGGTATATTAGGTAGTGGCGGATCCTGTAATGTTAAAGGGTGAATCACCAGCACCAAAGTGTCGTATGAGAGACGTTTAATACAAAATAAAATAAAATAAATGCACCTAATACAAAAATTGCTACGCAATTCTTAATAATAGCCTATTGGCTAATTTAGTACGTTCTAAATTCACACCATCAAGAATTTTTGAATGAGGCAATACACCTTTGAACAATGACATTAAATGGTCCACAACACTAAAAGCCAAGTTGCGATCTGCGAAATAAACAGCTATTTTATTTCAGCGTTCTGTGCATTGTTCTTATGAGCTCTTTACTGGAAGCTTATTATTACTTTTAATGTTTTATTTTTAGAAAAAACCTGAAATTTAAAAAAAGGTAAAATGATAATTTGTAGGCTAGTATTTGTCGGATAAAATAGACAACAGGGTTGCCAGATCAGAAACCTAGAATAGTCGTACCAGTATTCAAAAAATAGTCGTATGCTAGTTAAAACTGTCGTATACTTTGTGATTTTTCAGTGTAATGAACGTATTGCATTGATAATAATAATAATAATAATAATAATAATAATAATAATAATAATAATAATAATAATAACAGTAATAATAATAAATCGGTATTTTACACCTTACATATTATGTCATGTAATTGTTAATAAATCATCTTATTTGTAAATGATTAGGCCTGTTTTACTATCTTCCGATGCTCTAAATGTGATAAAATATAATAAAATTAAACAAACTTTAGTTGCCAGAGTGTTGTAATTTTTGTAAAAGGAACAGGACTGCTTTCCAATCATAATGATTTTAGCAACATGCTTACAACAAAAAGCTGGATATATATCAAAATTTAAAATTCATCAGTAGATTGATTACATGAATTTAAAACTATCTGTTAAAAATAGTCGTACAAATAGGCGCACGACTCATGGTTGCGCTGTACGTCGTAAAAATCTTTGAAATAATCCTATGTGTACGACTAACGACTATAACCCTGTTTCTGACATTGCTTAAACTTAAGCAAACCGACGGCAGAGAACATAGCTACATAACTATTTGTTCTTCGATCAGCTGACTGAGGCCTGCCTGCTCATAAGCCCTTTACAGGAATTACACACTATCGCTCCTTGTAGTCCTTGTTATTTATCGCTGACTTATCTAGGATAGTGAACAGTCTCTATAATAATATCGATAAATTAAATTACGTTGCAAGTTCAAAAGAATTCATTATGTGGTTCCTTAATCCTCATTAGCTTATATGTTTAAAATGAAAGTAATGTAATGAGTTAAGATTTTGGATGCTGCAGCTCCAAAGGGGAGGCAGCCCCCACAACCCTCCCCCTGGATCCGCCAATGTTATAAGTAGATTTCGGAGTTTTAGGTCGCTAAAAATGCTGTTTTAGGTACCTAAAATAGGCTCTAAAAATTGGAAAATAGGTTCTAAAATCGTAAAATAGTCTCTTATAAAATCGTTAAGTTGCCAATTTTCTGAAATATTTCAATTGCAATGCAGAATACTATATTTATTGAAGTCACCATTAATCAGTAATCATGATAAAACACAGATATAGGCCTATGGTACACAGAATTATATAGACCTATTACTAGGGCCTATGTTACTACCATAACAGTGAAAACCTAATCCCTGCGCCCAGAAGCTAAGCACGCTAGCATATTCAACCCCTTGTATCTCTCAGTGATTCAGAGAACTACTTTTTTTTTTGTTACTGGATGTGGGAGTCTGGAGAAAAACGCTAAATTTTCTTGGGAATTCCAAGGAATTTTTCTACTGAAGACGAAGTATTCCTTACTATTTAACAACGACACAAATGTGTCATGTACTGCACGTTCCGAGCTAAAAATTTAGCACGAACTGAAAATAAATGCTAGAATTTATAACAAAAAATAACTTATTTTGAACTTTTGAGGAAAAACAATCAAAAAGGCAATATTAGGCTCTAACGTAAAAATAGGCTGTTTTAGGTCCTATAAAATTATTAGTTTTTGGCATAGTCACTTATGAAACAAGAATATACAAGTTTTCGTCCATATATCACTTAAGGATTAAAATAGGCTTTTACTTAAAATCCGAAGTCTAGTTATAAGCATTCCTTGATCACTTATGTTTGTAGCACCGCCTGCTAACACCGACTAGAAAACCCGCAACACACAGCCGATAGCGAATGCTCCTGAGAGAGTGGCAGATCAATTACAGGGGGGGCTGTGCCAGGTGAAACACCAGCAACAAAATGTCGGATGACAGACATTTAACACAAAATAAAATAAATGCATCTAACACAAAAATTACCACACTGTTCTTAATAATAGATTATTGACTTATTTAGTACGTCCTTAAATCACATCATCAACGATTTGGATCAGACAATACACCCTTGAACATGCGCACTAAATGGTCTACAATACTTAAAGCCAAGATAATATTATAGGAGAAAAATTCCGGCACTGGGATTTGAGTCCAGGAACTTTGGCTGTCCGTACCAATGCTCTACCAACTGAGCTAAGCCAGAGTTCACTTCACAGCGCCAGATGGAACCTCCTTCCTATGACTGATTGCCCTTAATGGTCTACCTCACTGACAGACAAGATAAGTCATATGCAGTTTACTGTGAGGCACATTAATTAGTGACTTTTTTGTGACCGGGTTTCCACTGATATTGTATAGTTATCATTCAAGATAGATGCATATGCATGCATAAATCACAGATTATTGTCTCTGTTGGACATTACATGATAATATTATAGGAGAAAAATTTCTCCGACACTGGGATTTGAACCTGCTTATAATAAAGAAGTTACGAGAGTACGTTAATCAAATTCTGTTTGGGTTATGTATCCTTCGGGGATGCGATGTGACGAGCTAACAACATTTTCTTCATTTTTACAATCAATTTACATGAAGAGAATGTTATACATAACAATTATATTATATTAAGAGGCTAATATGTTTTAATATGTTTCGCTAACAATCTTTCATACAGACGTCGTGGAAAGAAAGGGTCCCGATTCCAAATGCGAGAATTCTATCACGGGTACTTTAGTAAGAAATAAAATGATTAAACTTGGATAAAAACATTTTCTCCTCCCTCAGCTCACAAATTTAATGCATAAACCGGTCTGGTCAATAGAAAGCTACGTTCAAGAAATCCTTCAGATAATTCTTTCAAGCGCCCTTGAGATATTTTAAAGTCATCGCTTGTGGTTGAGCCTTCCGTAAATCGTATCGGCATTATCATTAAACCCGGCGAGAGAGAAAAGGGGAGTAAACTCTCTGTCAATCTAATTGCAGGCAGACAACTTTGCTTGCAATCAGTTAAACTCTCACAACCGTCGCAAATTAAACTAACCGATTTAATCTGGAGGAACTAGATAATTTAACAGTTCTACTCCACTATAATTTCACTAATACGATGCAAGCAAAACAACGAGAACAATGAGTGATAATTTTGTTACTACCAAAAAATTGAGTGGAGTTACTACCAAAAAATTGAAATCCTTTATCTTAAGGGGGGGACATTGAGCTTTCGATGAAATTCATTGGTGAGAAATATGTGAACTTAATTTTTTTTCAGCAATGAACTGCTCTACAGTCTTGCAATCTGACATACTCTTTATTGACTACTTCTACAATTGCATACTATTTTCAAAATTAATCAAACTGTTACAGTTACGGGTAATTATCGTTACAAAATGGCTGTCACGTTTCATGCACTGAACAGGCGTTTCCCTGATAACTTCCACAAATGTAGATATTTCTGAGTGATTATTTTTCTGTGTGTTTGTTAATATCACGTGAACGACATAATCTAGGATCTTTGAAATATCTTCAGAATAAGTATTTCTTAAAAATATATATAATTTAACGAATTTTTTTAAAAATAAGTGATTAAAAAAATTACTTATACTGAAGATACTTCAAACATCCTAGATTATGTTGTTCACATGGTATTAACAAACACACAGAAAAATAATCACTCAGAAATATCTATATTTGTGGAAGTTATCAGGGAAACGGCTGTTCAGTGGAAGAAACGTGGCAGCCATTTTGAAACAATAATTACCCGTAACCATAACAGTTTGATTAATTTTGAAAATAGTATGCAATTGTAGAAATAGTCAATAAAGAATATGTCAGATTGCAAGACTGTAGAGAAATTCATTGCTGAGGAAAAAAAATAATTAATTTCACATATTTCTCACCAATGAATTTCATCGAAAGCTGTACCCCCCCTTAAGCCGGAACTAACCATGCCTTTTGAGGCTTCCTAAAGAAGTCGTTTAAACTCTTGTTCTGTTACGTTATTCCCGAAATTAATTTAGCTTTATTTATACGCCTTCGAACATCGAGGTTATATTATAGGCCTAAGGAGTTCAGGTTCTATAGGTATACCAGACTAGGCCATGTAACTATTTACGTGTATCTGTTTGATATTGTTAATGCAATGTGTTATGTCTTGTTTATAAGTGCCAGAATGGTACTTTACGAGATTGTGTGGAGGACGGGAAAATATCTTGTCTGTTTGTCCGTGTGTCTTTACGCGCGATAACTCAAATACGCTTTATCGGATTTTCATGACACTTGGTATACACATTTATATCTACTATGGGACGAAGCCTATTTATTTTGGACTAAATCGGTTGACTGGTACCGGAGTAAAGCACAATTTAGTACCTGTTTTATGTCAATATATCAGAAAGAATTTATCAAATGCAAATCAGTTCTCATGACAAAATATTGTTTTACAGTCTTTATATAACTTACGGCTTTGGAAGTTGCAATACAGTTAACTTTGACAAATAACACTACCCACATATTCCTTCACATTTGCTTATAAAACTTTAAACCTTTGTTTTTCTATAAGCCCTGCTTAATGAATCGATCTGGAGCTTAACTCGGAAATCGATTACAAAAATAACTTATTTTCTGCATATCATAAGTGCAATTATCACTGATTAATCAAAAACTCTCTGGCACTTTGCTATATCAGTTTACATGATTTTATTTAAACTAATATTCGATTTTAATGGATATGATAAGGGGCCATAAGTCATGGTACGTAATTAAGTAGAAGTGAATTACCACCAATTATTGATTCCGCCATGCCCATTCCCATTCCATGGCGGACACGGCTAAGAGCTCTAGATTCGTTGAGAGAATATAATAATTTCAGAATTACTGTTAACCTTGTTCGAAAAGGGAAATAACTACATAGTGGCCAATAAAAAAAATCGGTATGTTGCCATGCCCTTTGGTTACTTCAAATGACTGTATGTATAATATAGAAGACACTATTTACAAGGAAATTCCATCCAACCCTCCACTTAATATGTGTCTTATTCCCCAACCCTTCGCGCCTGAAGCTAAAATCGACCTGCCTTCGTAAGGTTAATGTTTGAATGCCACACTTTCGACATCAAACCAATACGAGTCGAACTCATCCAGGGGCTAATCAAGAGATTCTTTGTGACGCGCTTTCCAGCCCCACTCACCACTCACCTCTGCCTGCGCGTTGTTCATAGGCTAATGCATATGTTCGAACTTGAATTCAAATCAATAAGAGATTGGCTTACCAAAGCTAGAATGGAACACACATGAGGAGATTCATTGCTTTAAATAAAGAAAAACACTAGAAGAAACCAGAAGCTTCCGATAGTTTCCGTGCACTAGAGTGTATATGATGGAGTTGAAAGGTTAAATAATAATTAATACTGAGGTCTAATAATTTATCAGCACATTACCAGCAAGTTCTATGAAATTGTGCTCTCGACGCTCAAGTGTATTTTTCTCCATAGCGTATCTATTTTGGTAGTAACCGCTTTATAAAACTTTCTTCATTATAGAAAGCCGCGGCCATCACCTCAGTGCCGACAGCTACGTACATTTTGAGTGGTCATATCTTTTAAACATGAGAAACTCTCCGAAACTTTAATGGAATTTGACGATATTAAATTAAGTTAAAATATTCATTTGTCTTGAGAGTTAAATTTCGAAACCTCTACCATAAGAGTCCCATGCATTTTAAACGCAAGTCAGACAACTTGTCAGTATATGAGATAAAATACTTCTGAGCTAAATATTTATAAGCTCACTCTAACTTTCCTCTCAGTATGTTTGTTCTGTTCAAATGAGTTGGCCGGAAAGGTATATAGGAAAAACGTGAATACAAGCCTAGGGAATGTTTTATAAGGCAAATGTTACCTTGAAATATAACATTGAATATTGAATTAGGATATTCTTTCTCACAAAGGACGATGTCCTCTAAATCTAAATAGAGAAGACGCTGAGCACATAATTTTAAAGTGTCCAGAAACTGAAACGATCAAACAAGTATTTTTGAATAGAAAATTCCTAGGAATTAACGTAGAAATAGCATATAAGAAATTAACAACGACAAAGAATATGAAAACTTTGAGGGAAATGGGAAACTTTTATACATTGTTAAAAGAAAATGGGAAAAACGTATCCTAGAATTAAGTGAGCAAGTGTGTTAATCCTTTTTGCTTTGTTCACAAGTAAGTCAAATACAGCAAGACCATAATTTGTAGGTACTCAAGTCTTATATGTTAATATTAGTATGTAAGGCGAAAAACCTGTGTAACGCCAAGGGTGTTAATATTACGACACAAGAATAAACTATTACTATTACTATAATCATTCTCACCTGAAAATGTTATCTTGCAAACCATAAAGGTGATAATAACGGCCATATGATGCCCGGGGACCACAACGGTCTAAAGTTACCCGACATTCGTCTCACAGGTGAGGAAAACCCCCCAGAAAACCAGCACCTAAAGAAATTGTTCCGACCAGAAATCGAAACCCGTTACCTGAGGAGTAATAAACCCATATAGCCTACAATGTGTATTAAAAGGTGGACTTATTCATACTATTAGGCCTATTTCCATATCCTCGGTACATAGTTTCACGCCATTTTTATGGGACCATATATGAGAAAGTAATTAGTCACGTTTTGGATAGCTGTCCTTTATACGATTTATTCAAATTATATGCCTATTTTATTATATGTTTCCATCGTGTTGTGATTTGAGCATATAACCTGCTTTAATCCATATTGTAATAAAAAACACATCGATAAATTTATCATTATGACTCATTAGTAGGCTGCATCAAAACGACTGAAAAGAAGGATGGCTACCCTTCTTATGGCGTTTCCCTATTAACGTGAATATTTGTCTTTTAATTAGGAATTTTAATTAATTACCCCAATTATGTTTAACAAAAAGTAAATTTTGAATTATAATTTTTTTTTAATTTTAAATTTTATGCGGATATTATACCAATGTTTCGTAATATAGTAATACTGCTACTATTCTATCACTTTCTTCTCCCAATTAATGTGGAAGTGATACGAAAATTAATTTATTTCAGAACTTTTGATAATTTTCACGTCCATCGCTGTGGCGCTCCTTTCACGCAGCGGGCTCGGGTTCGAATCCTGGTCGGGACAAGTTACCTTTTTTCTGGGGTTTTTCCTCCCTTGTGAGACAAATGTGGGATAATTTTAGGCCCTTGTGGTCTCCAGATATCATCTGGCCGTCATTATCATCTTCATCCCATCCTCGCCTTTTTTGGAGTGTGTGTGTGTGAATGGTGTGTCTCGTCCTATGTGTTCGTGTTGTCTCGGAGGTGGACTCGGCATTGGGCTGATCACAAATCCGGGGAGGCCCTCCATGTCCTTGTCTGGTCAAAAAAGTATGTAGTCCTATGTGATCTATAGATAATCCCTCTCCCGATAGGTCGCGGCCCTATAAGGCACGGGCGGCTTGGGTCGCTTAAATCCTAAAAGGGAGAGGTAAAAATAAGATAAAGAAAGAAGAAAGAAAGATAATTTAACAACGTTATGTAATTACAACCTACATTACCACACAGTTACTTAATATATGATTAAAGCTACAAGAGAATTTGTCTTTAAGGCAGAGATTTAGTCCCTCTAAACACAATCCATTATCCAGAATATTCGCGCTTTTGTGTTCAAACAAAGGAGTTTTCAGAGAATAGCGCCGTCACATTGATTCATATCTATAACACCGTACCATAAAGTCTATTATTTCGCATCTGGATTAATTGCAGCTGGGATGCTGTTTATGACTTGTATGAAACTCATTATCCGTTACATGTAAAGGTCTCCCTTCTACGATATTCTCAATCTGGCGATAATGTGTTGTAATCTATTTAGTAGCTTTTATGTGAATAAAATTGTTTTGTACTATACGAGTTTAACTATAAACATAACCCTGGCACAAAAGAAGTAGCTGTAAAACCCAGTGTTCAGTGAACACAGCGTCGTAACTTAAAGCCCTCAATAGGTTCAAAGTTGATGTGAAAATTGTTAAATCCCACCCCAGCTCATATTATAGTTCCACATTTTTTGTCGTTATGATGGGAGTTTGTTGTAAAAATAAATAATATTTTTAGTACACGCTCTCTAAAACAGTTCCTTGTCGGACTGGTAACACGCCAAAAAATTGCATTTTAGCAACCAAGGCCGCTAAAATTGCATAAAACTGCATTTAAACTGCATTCAAAATGCAGTTTTATTGGCCTTGTCCTTTAAAGTCGTCATGGCAATCTATAAACAAAATCTAGGTGACTTTGACCAGTCACACCAACATTAACATGGATTTAAGAACATAATTGGTCATAAAACAAATTTAAGCCAACATGTTTCTTTATGATAATCAGAAACTTTACCAGGGTTTTTCGCAAAACAGAGTAGCGTACTTCATCATATTACAACAGATATAAGCCAACAACTTTTCATATCTTCGTTCACATAGCTTACCATGATTCACCAGCACTAATCACAGCTAGGATTTAGTATATATCTTTCTATTTAGTAACAGAAAGTGTTTATCTATCTGTACGCGATGCCCAGCGAAATCTACTGAACGCAGAGATCTGAAATTTTAAACATAGATGGACTGAAGGGTGGGCAAATGCAGTTCGAAGCCGGATTTTTAATTTTCGCTTTCATTCGCAAGTTATGAGTGAAAAACGGGAAGAAAACGTGCATTTTTTTGGCGCTTTCGAAGCATCAGTTTTCAGTAACACATTTAAATTGCCAGTATATAGTTCAGATGGCTATGGATATGCCCATAGTAAACAGTGACAAGAGTTGTTATTACGTATATTGACGATGCCTTATCTGTACGGACATTGGCTAATAAAAATTATTATTATTGCCGGCAGTGGGTGCTGGAAATTCGAGTTTCCACCATGATAACAGTTTATTCCTAGTTAATAATGTAATAGGCCTATAATGTTGTTCCAGTACGACTCCAACACTATATGCTTCGTTGCGTTGGTGGTGGAGTGCTACAGTGTTGTGTTTTGTAAAATTCCGTTGCTCGGAAACAAATTATGATGACACAGGTGTTGAAGGCGTGGAGCAATAAAGAGTTCGGGCTGATTGCCTGGTGCCTCATTACAGTAAAGTAGATACATCAATAGCAATAGTGTGGCGTGGTATGGGAATGGCTTGTGATAAGCGCTAGACTCCATTCTTTAGACGTGACATACACCCTACGTGCAATTTAACGTTTATTGAAAGCTATCAGACATACCAGAGTGCTTGATGGAGTGTCCATGTATCACCTGTTTGGCAATAAAACTCATAGTCTTCAGCCTAATGCTCCGCGAATCAGGTCAATGAATTACATTACATTGAACAGGTCATCAGTTCGTTGAGAGAATATACAGGCAGAAATAATGAAAAATTAGGCATTATTATTAATAGTATTTTAATTTACTTTCAAATAAGGACCCTATATTTTATTTTATTCGTTTTCACTGCTACTGGCGTATATATACGCCACCGATCTAACATCAAAGTGGAACAGATCTTTTATGTGATGATTATAAAGAATTCTACATTATATATATATATATATATATATATACATATATATATACATATTTATATACTTATACAGTCCTATACATAGCTATTATTTACAGCACAAGCTTATAAAGTGTAGTTTTTTTTTAAGTGCGTGTGGATTTACAGGAGTTCTAAAATGTTAGTTTACACAGTATTTCTATAATATCACTAATTTTACGGTTCATAAATACTAACATTTTAATTCATAAATATTTCGAAATAGAAAGGTAAAAAGGAACGATTTTATGGCCGTCCGAACCTTGGATCGTCAATTGCATTCTTTTTTCCGTTGGTAAAATAAGTAGCAAAGCATAGCCTACTGAGATAGCTTAATTTCTTTAGACACTTGTGCTCATGCACTAACAATGATTGTCCAAATTACAATCTTACGCACTATCGTAGGAAAAAGTACTATATTTTCCCTTAATAATGATATTCTAAAAGATGAGGGAAATAACAGGAAATTGTATCGAAAAATAATGTAAACCGTAAAATACCGGTGATTAACATTTGAGCAAATCGCCATAGCAATAGAGCAAATGAATATATTTATATGAGCAATGTAAAGAAATACAGAAATGGTACTTATATTTTTCATCTAAATGAGATGTGGCAACACGGTGTGGTTTCATCGCAATTTCATGGGTACGTCACTTCCTAAAGTTGGCTCATGTCCACCGCCATTTTTTAGGCACGTCCTGATGACAATGTCGGAATTACAGTGTTTGTGCTTTATATCTAGCTCCCATTAGCGTCAAAAATCTTAATAAATTAATCTTTTCCGAAAACATAATCGTCCTAGTTCTTAATGGCATAAAGTTGGCTAATTTCCGACTTCTTATTTTTCCTTTGCTTCGCAGAAAGATGCGATCGGATTGATATGTCCGTTTGAATTTTTCGCTCCTTTAAAACCTGTGTTAAAATATGTATCGATGGACGTGCACAGTAAAATTCCCTTTTGATTTATAGTTCTGGGGCAGTTTTCATTTGTTGGCCGTATCCAAAGATTTGGAGGGAAATGACTGTCATCACTTACGTAGTTCTCCAAGAGGTGATCTAGAAATTGATTAGCTAGGGGAGTATCGGGAGCAATGCTTTTAAGTTCTACGAACGCATCAGATACCTGTTCTGGTGGTAAATATGGTAACCAGAAAAAGTGGCTTAACCATTTTCCCATGTCCGAATGCTTATCTACATACTCTTTTTTCAGTCCTGTTTCAACTACTTTTCGGAACCAAGATTGCCCGAGGTGAAAATTACAACATTTTAGAGTTGAACCAGGAAAACAATTTTCAACAGCTCTGTGCGCTGCAATTTCAAAATCTAAAATTATTTTTGACGGATTAAAGCGCCCGTTGCATAATGCGCAGATCGGATAATTTACTCGTAGCCTGGCAGTTGATTGCGGCGTTGCCAAATAGATGGAATACACGACTAATTTGTGCTCGAGTGAAGTGGACATTTTTGCGCAAGTGAAGTAGACATTTTTGCTCAAGTGAAGTAGGCATTTTTCCCTCATTTGCTCAAAGGCACGTCACCCTAATATACAACGCATATTATTTCGTTAGTAATTCCACAGAAATTTCAGAGGAGTCTCACAAACCTCATGAGTCATGATATGATGGATTATGAATAAGCCTATAGGCTAATGATAAGGTCTTTGTTAAAGATGTAGGTGTGAAGAATAATGTAGTCCTTCCCACCAATCAAGTAAAAATGTAAGCTGATATAAGCTGCTAACGTATTTACGGAATAACTATGAAATGGACGTGTTTTCTGCAGTCATGTACGAGGGTCATTTCAAAAGTTCTGCACACTGTAAGATAGAATGGAAGAAAATAATTTATTTTGCAAAATACCTTTACAGGCCTTCAATATAATCTTCATTCTTAATTTTATTATGAAAGCTTCTCGACGTTTTGACAATTTTTGTGTTCTGGATAGGGCACCTTAATTGTTGAGCTGTCTGATTACTCAGGTCGCCTCACTGGAAGCTTCATCAATTGTAACAAAACTTTTCCACGGAGTGGTTCCTTCAATTTGGGAAACAAATCAAAGTCTGGTGGGCTCAAATCAGGACTGTATGATGGGTGGGGAAGTCTTTCCCATCCATAGACGAGGAAAACGTTTTGTTACAATTGATGAAGCTTCCAGTGAGGTGACCTGAGTAATCAGACAGCTCAACAATGAAGGAGCCCTATCCAGAACACAAAAATTGTCAAAACGTCGGGAAGCTCTCATAATAAAATTAAGAATGAAGATTATATTGAAGGCCTGTAAAGGTATTTTGCAAAATAAATTATTTCCTTCCATTCTATCTTCCAGTGTGCAGAACTTTTGAAATGACCCTCGTAACTTCAATACTTTCCCCCCTCCATTTTTACCCAAGAAATCTGGACGTTAAATAGATTCTGGCTAAATGTTGCATGCGGTATAGCACAACTCTGTTGAATATTTAACACAGTGATACAATCAACTTGCGTGTAGACTTATGAACCCAACGTATAATTTAAAATTGCAATTTTGAAATCAATTTGACATAAGTGATTATGAAAGCTCTAATAATGAACTTTTAGTTCTAAACCTAGCCACCATTCATAATTAAATAGCTATAATTTATGTGCTGTCAAAATAAATTATGAAGTAGAAAGATGTATGAAGTAAAACATTAATAAATACAGAACATCACCATATTACAACAAACGACATTGATATTATGCACGCAACATTGCAATTATCTTTCCCGCATCGTATTTTTATAGGCCTTATTGAGAGAAAGTAAATAGGCTATTAGGTGTACTTTACTTAATGTTAATCTCATTCCAGAATTCACATCTACATGATCTAATATTAACCACTCCCTTTGTATGGACGTTTATGCGGCCCAAGCCACCCGACTTTAAAGGACCGCAACCTGTCGGGGAAGGTTGGTTGGTTGATATATGGTTATTTAACGGCGGATATGTAATGCAACTTAGGCCTGTGACCGTCGCCGGTGTGCTAGAATTTTGTCCCGCAGGAGTTCTTTTAGATGCCAGTAAATCTACAGACATGGGCCTGTCCCATTTATGCACATCACATGTCATCGACCTGGGCCGTCGGGGAAGGGAACGGTTGGATCACATACATACTCCTTTGACCAGGCAAGGGTATGGAGAGCCTCCCCGGACGAGTGATCAGCCCAATGCCGGGGCCAGCTCCAAGACAGCACGACCACAGAGGAAGAGGCACACTCATTGCGAACAAGACGGAAATGAGATGAAGATGACAATGATGGCCAGACGATATCGGGGACCCCACGGGCCTAAAGTTACCCGACATTCGTCTCACAGGCTATGGAAAACCCCGAGAAGAAACCCAACCAGGTAAATTGTCCAGACCAGGAATAAAACCCGGGCCCGCTGCGTGAGAGGAGCAAACACATTCTCTGCGCTACAGCAGTAGAGTAGAATTTGTATCACAAAAAAGTGGTCCCATATACTCACAAACTTTTTGTGTCTAAGCATGGACGAGACACATTCTCAATTCACATTCTGATGAATAGTCCGTATCACAGGAAAATTGTAGTCTTAATGACGATCTCCAGAAAGAATTAAAACAATGTATTACCAGTGAAAAGCAATATAGTAATGGAATGAAAGTGGATGTCAACATTAAATGTCCATTTTTCCGTAGCCCCGTTTTTACCATCCCAATGTCCCGTTTTATACCCTAGAACAGGGGTTCTCAAACTTCCTTTATTCAAGGACCCCTTTAATTATTGTTGTCATTGCGGACCCCTAAAAAATTACCCTTTACTATTTTTACTAATTTTGTAGTATTAAAATATATATATATATTTAATTCAACACGAAAAGTATAGGATAGAAAAGAAAGCAATCTGTTTGTTTTGATACATTTTTTATTTCTAACATTGAATTCAATTGCAAAACGACAGGGCTCTTAGTATTAATTATAAAAAATTACCAATGGAACAGTTATATAGAAAAATAGCACTAATTTCAGTGAGAAGGATGGTGTTGTTTTTTGCTTTTGACAATCTCTGAAATATTGGGTGTTTTTTTTTTTGAAAGTTCGAGCCTTAAATCTACTGCAGTATTCAAAAATCACCCGCGGACCCCTCCGCAGACCACACTTTGAGAACCCCTGCCCTAGATAATATGGTCAGGCCACCTTGTCTGGTAAAGCAAAGTATGTATGTGAGCTACATAAACTTTCTCCCCGGACAGGTCGTGGTCCTGTAAGGCCCTGGATACGTGGGGCACATAAGCGTCCCTACAAAGTAGGGGAGTGAACTATGAGAAAGAATAATAATTTAATTAATTAATTAGACAATTAAGGAACGATTTTATTTGTAATAACTCAGGGTTTCAATTTTTGTTCTTACTACTTTTCCTTTTTCTTTTTACTTTTCTGTTCTTTCTTTATTATTATTATTTTTTAGGTTTTGATTTAATTATATTTTCTTTATGTATTTAGTAATTTGTATTTTGTAATGTAAATGGCTGAACTGTGCCCGAGCACGAGCGCTTGCTCATTCGGGTGGTCTTGTTTTGTTTTGTATAAATATAAATAAATAAATAAATAAAATAAATAAATATATTAGGAACCGTACTTAAAATATATTTCTTTAACGTGTATTTCAAGACGAGGCTACTGTAAATCCTACAAATAAAGGACGCATAGAAGTAGACTATAGTGTAGCAGTGAAAGCTATAGCTTAGGGGGAAATACACACGATACGGACGGCGCAGCTTATCACCGCTTGAAAGCGCGAGTGTGGGTAAACATTACTCTATCTCAGCATGGACCCAACCGTGATGAATAGCTGCGTCAGATCCTGCACCCCGATAACGCAAAGGAACCTTCAATAGCTACATTAGCCGCAACTGTAGGTATATGTACACCTTCAGATATGAAAATTGGGGCACTCTATTTCTTGCGTTATTTTTACAGCTACATAATACGACAAATGACAGGAAACATGTTTTGTAATTGATTGAGTTTTGCTTATAAAATTGTTTTATTTAATATGTTGACTATAAACTTCCGATTTGATAACCTCAAAACTATGAAAGAAAAATCACTAAATGTTTTCTGTTTTTTAGACAGAAGAGATGAATAAAAAATACAATTTTATTTTTAAACAGTAAAACGAGTGGCAAACATGTGGTGCTAAAACAATTTTGTTTATAATTTAAAAAAAATAAAATGTAAAATTAATTCTAAAACTGCATGAGAAATTTAAAATGAAATTTGAAGGATTAATCTTACAAAAAAAAAAAAAAAAAAAAAAAAAAGAAAGAGTCCCTCCAGACAAATCGGTGGGCCCCTCCCGGTCCAAAATCCTGGCTACGACTCTGGGAGACCCAAGTGGTTGACATGTGGTTTCATAAGGAAACTCGCTTCGCTCTTTGGAGGCATTGCATTTAGTCTGCTGTATTGGCTATTACCTTTCAGAGTCCTATGTGAACACTGTTTGATAATACCGTTACCATGGAAACCGAGAGCCCTTTTTCGGGGAGTTTTTAGGGCTAAAAATTAAAAAATAAACTTTTTGGAGTTTTCCTGTGGTTTACAGCTTAAAAGCTATATGTGTACCAAATTTAAAGTTTCTAGCTCGTCTGGAAGTGGGCAAACATTAATATCAGTGAGTGAGTCAGCCATGTAGCTTTATATTATAGCAGGCCTAATAATAATGATGTATTTACCAATGTAGAGAGTGAATCCAACGGGACCTCATGTTGTTTCTGAAACGATTTATTCAATTTATATTGATTCCTATTAAAGAACTAGATTTCTTTTACCTTCTTTTTATTCTCTTTTTCTTCGTCTTCTCCTTTCTCTTAGTTTAATTCCTTCCGTTATTGGACATAAAGTGGATTACAAAATAGGCAACTTTCAGCAAAAGACTATTATGTCATTTAAGTTGTCTTAAACCAGCTGGTGCTCGCGGCTTCGCCCTCGATAATTCATTGAAAAATTTAAAATTAAGAGTATAATAATTATTAAAGCATTATATTTATTAACACTTGCACACGAATCATTCATAAACTAAGCCATTAATAATTAATGAAACAGCTAAAAAGTACATTCCACGATATGAAAGCGCCGTCTGGGAAAACGATCTCAGATTCGATTATGCAGTTCCAAAGCGACCTGTTAACACTGCTAATACGTATTGTTTCTCAACTGTTTGTTGACAGATGAATATGATGTGAATTTTATTTGATAAATTCAGTGTAATTTTCAGAAATTATATAATTTTTCAAGGGAAGGATTTTTTTTGGTTGGATTTTTATTGTCCGCGATACTGCCCGCGGCTTCGCCCGCCATTGTTAATTGACTCCAGGATTTTTAAGAAATTTACACTGGCAGTTTCTTAAAAATGTTTGTGGTTCTGAGCTATGAAAATTGTAAGTACAAATAAAATTAGAATATTTGTTTATTGTGTTCATTTCACTTAGGCCTTATATAATAAAGAAACGGTTTTCCTAAGTTTGTACTCCGAGAGACGAACATCGTCGAATATACCCGATGTCTCACGAAGTGAGCGAGCGAGTGAGCACGCTATTTAGGGCCGTTGAATTGTATAAGAGTACATTCAATTAAAATTGCGAGCATGTTTTGCATATGAATGGCAAAAATAATTATAATTTTTTTATAATGAATGAATGAATTTAACCAAAATGTCCCTTAAAAGGCAATGCCTCCATTAAAAGGGGTGGATTGCAATTCTCCCTTGAAGGGATATTCCAATCGAGGTTTCTCGAAAATACTCTAAGGGTATAAAAGGAATTTGTAGGCAGGATGTAATACTGACGTCTGTAATGAGAACAAAACACACGTATCGAGAGTATAAACGACTGGGCAGATTCTAGTTATTTTGTATGAACTAGCTACAACTTTTACATTAAGGTTTATTAATATGAATGTGCGGTTGTAAGACGTATAAAATAATTATAGCCGATAAGATGTGATGTTAGGTGTACCAGAATCTAGAGAATAATTACCATGGAAACTACAAGGTGAAGTTAAAGCACTAACTAAATGTATTAAGTTTATGGGCGTCGCATCGTAAAGTTCCAGTTGATATAACAGGCAATAACTCCAGAAACATTCCTGGGCCACGGGAGAAGCAAGTACCTCTGCTACACTGAGCTTTATGGCATAACTCTCATGTTTCGTAACAAGGCTAGTTACAAGAAATCATGTCTAAAAATAGTGAAAAATATAAAGGAGAATAGGAAATAAAAAGTCAAGTCTCACTACGTTCAGAGTCGAAGGTTCGATATCAAATAAATCACCGAAACAAATAAAAGTAAAGTGATCCCTATTTCCGACCGTGAAAGCCCTTAGGGATCCAGGAGGATGAGGTTTCAAGATTTTTAAACATTCGGCACATGAAGGTGGTAAGGTTGTCAACCTTACGCAACGGCCGCCTTTGCCCCCAGGATTGCTCCTGGTACTTATTTCTGTTAAAAACTGAGTTTCCCAGGTCCACCAGAAGGATTAGTTCAATTAAAAGAAACCAAACAAAAACTATTTCTTAAATAAATTATTTTGTAACATAATTTTATAAGTAACTAGCTGAAAAGGCCCGGCGTCGCCCGGGCTTTGTATTTTGTAATTTGAAATTAACTTATGGAGGACTTTCGATGTTGAAACTCTAGGTCCTGATATAATAATGTATGTAGAATTCGAAATGAGGAAGAACAACATATGGCACTCAGACTATTCCCTCAGAAAACGCTAGATATAGCTTTTTATGGCTCATAGAGGATGTCGAATGCTGCATTCCGTTGCTTCTACACCTCATGCCTGGGAGGGGTTGAAATAAGAAGAAACATAAATTACATAAGATTGTATTGACTTGACGGAAAATTTTATTTCTCATTCTCATGTTACCATACAACCGTTTAGGGCCTGAAATAAAATAGAAATGCAGTATCACTTTCATACTTTCCTCCCCTAAAACCCGGGACATAATATACTGCGAGTATAGGACTCAAAATGTTCCATCCCATGCTTAGGGCCTATGATAAATCTCAACTAATACAAAGCCTACAGCTATGGATAACTGACTATTTACCGACTTCTGATATAGCATACTCACACACTTAAGTTGCTCCTGTAATACGACCTCTTATTCTACATCAAAATGTGAAGTGAGAAAATATTTCTTATGTCAAGGGTAGAGAAAGTTATGTGACTGCATCACACTGTGCTTTATTTTCGTGTAATTCATTTTTCAGTAATTATTTTTGCCAATATATTACATGGAATCATAATTCGTTAAAGTCCAGCATTAGGCTATATAGTTGCCAAGGCCCTATGTAATCACAGTAAACAATTCACTGTTGTCATGTGAACTGAACAACATTTCATTTTTTCAGTAGAATATTCACAGAAATTATATAATTTTCAAGGGAAGGACTGATTTGTTTCAATTTTAATGTTGACAGCTATACTTCCCGGGCTTAACTGGGTATGTGTGCAAAATGTCGTGTAAATTGGTAAAGAAATGTAGATTTGTATAAGGAACAAACATACATACATACATACACACTTTCGATTTTATATATTAGATTGTAGGCCTCTTGGTGTAATTAGAAATTAGCTAATTTGGGTCCCTCATAATATCTCCTTTAATAAAAATTTAAATGTACCTTTTACCCTGTTCATTCAGCGCAGCCAGAGATACACCGTCTCACTTCCGAATATTAATAGACAAGCTTATGGAAGCTGTACTGTTCATCACGCAGGAAGTCTGAGATTTTGAGAGGTAACTAGCTTATAACTGCCTTTCAAATAATTTTTTTGGATTATACGGCTCAAATCAGGGTTTCTCCACGAGGTCTTCCAATCGGTTACGCAGGCCTTAGCTTGCAAAGTAATATTCCCATGACGAACTTTTGTCTCATTGTTCCTTTACGCATAGGCTTTATTCATGCACCAATACTACCGGACTGCTGCTGGCCATGTGGTATAGGGCCACCATTTTACTGTGACTTCCTCTACACACCAAGTACTAAATTTCGGGTACTCGTTGGTCTTCCATTTTTTAATTTTCATGTTGTTTTTAGTAGTACGGACATTTGGTATTAACTACTGCGCGCTTGAATAGTTAATAATATTTTCTAATATACCAGATAGGCCTACAGTTATTTAAATTTTGTATAGACTCGCATTTGGGAGGTCCCAGGTTCAATTTGATGTTGGTTTTTTCATGATTTCCCTAGTCGTAAAGGAAAATTCCGAATTGGATGGATACTTACATACCATGAATCATCCTCACAATTTCATCTTGTATCACATCCATTTAAATTAATATCAGTTGAAATTTACTCCACAGAAACAATTGACAATCAATAGGTCCATGGCCTACCCTACTGAATAGACACAGATCCCGAACTCCTGATATGGCCTCGGAGCTAAAAGTGTTAAAGAAAAAATTGTAAAGTTTTTGACCTTCTCTGTACTTAATGAATTTTCTTAGTGTTCAAGACAATAAATTCTGGAAACAGGAGATCTGATAACTGGATTCCCAAAAAATGTGTTTTGTGAATAACTGAAACCCTGAAATAACTAACATTCAGATTATCCGGCATCTCGAATTTGACTAGGCCTACTCGATTTAACCGTCTCATTACACAAGATAATAGTCCTTGGCCTGGCACTATGTGAGAGTGACGCAGTAACAGGGGGCATAGCTTCAATGGCCTGCTATATTATTAATAGAATCCGGAAATGTTATTGCACACTACTAATATATCTTATCATTTTTTGGGGTAAGAATAGAATAATAATCTTGTTCTTATGAATTAATGCATTACTCAAAAGTGCTTGTGCTTTCGGCTGACTGCCAAGGAGTGCCTGGAAGCAAAAGAACTGCAAAAATGACGTAAAGAAATTCCCCTCGTTTCCTCATTCTCCCATTTACGACGTACAAATGTCCTTCCCCCTCACTATTCTACATCGTAAAACAAGTCCGGTTCACGAGATTCTATCGCACTACGTAGCTGATTCCACCCACCGTGATTTATTATTTCCTAGTATGGACAAGTATTAGTTATTACCAGAGAACATAAAAATCAAGGACTGATATATTCATTTTGATGACTGACTTTTTTCCTAAAATCTAAAATTTCAACAGAAAGGACTATTTTCGGAAGATACATGGGATAAAATATAAATAAAACATAAGTAAACATATATAATTACAAATTTAAAAAAACAACGAGGATACGAAATGTATCTGCACAACAGCTTACTATGGAATGCTTTACGACTTCAATGTTCTGGAAAATCATTAACAAGTGGAATGATATTATTATTATTATTATTATTATTATTATTATTATTATTATTATTATTATTATTATTATTATTACTATTATACCTATAAAATACCCAGGAAAATTTTGGACTGGAAAGTAGAAGGAAAAAGAAGAAGAGGAAAAGCCCAAAGAGTGCTGGATGGATGGGGGTGAAAAGGAGTATGGCGAGAAAAGGATTAAGTGAAGAAGATGCTATGGACAGGGACTTATGGAGGCAAAAGATTGTTGTGGGATGAAGGAAAACCATTGTATTGTGGCATATTCCTTAATAAAAAAAATTATTATATCGTTTTGTTGTAGAAAGAAAACTAAAATAGCTTTGAAATTATTTGAAGAATAAAATTAAAGAAATAAATGATAGAATCCCATAACGTCAACATTTCAATCACTTTAAGTTAATAGCTAACACTTGAAAAGTATTCGACAATTTTAATCACTACAACTAAACGTTCTAAAAGGAAACACGAAACAAGAGCTTGTAGCCCTCGTAGCATTCTAGTTTCGAAAACTTGTGGCTACAATAACTAGAGACTTATACAGAAACTGTCTTTGAAGTATTGAAATTTATCTGTTGAACTATCTTAAATGTACTAGGTTAAACTCGATGAAGCTTTAAAATTATTCAACTTCATTTAAAAATTCAATCTATATTAATAAAAGGAAGTGTCTGTCTTCCTTCTGTCTGTCTGTCCGCGATGCCCAGCGAAATCTACTGAACGCAGAGATCTGAAATCTTAAACATCGGTGGATTGAAGGGTATGAAAATGCACCTCGAAGTTGGAATTTTAATTTTCGCTTTCGCTCGTGAGTTATGAGTGAAAAACTGGCAAAAAACGTGCATTTTTTTGCATTTTCGAATCATCAGTTTTCAGTTATACATTTCAATGTCAAATCAATTACAGTTGGCTTTGGCTATTTTTGTCATACCTTGGAAATAAAAAGCATCGCGATCGCTTGAATGGTGTAAGGCCACGCTGGACGATTCATTTGTTTATAATGTCAAGGCACGCAGATATCTGAAATTTTCTACATAGACGGAAGAGGAATAAGGCCTATAGGCCAAAATGGACATTGATCACTATGCAGGGATTTTCTGGGCCAGGGAATTCGATCGCTTTTGTAAGTCCGTCCTGGATGATTCATGTGTTTAGAATGTAAGGCCCGTAGACACGAAATTTTCAACCTAAACGGATAGTCAATATAGGCCTAAATATGGTCAAACATTGTTCGATTTGGACGAAACTCACTATACAAGGGTTTTCTGGGCCAAGAAACTCGAATCTGAGGTCGCTTTTACCAGGCGACGTTATCTAATCGTGGTATGTAGTCCACGTGATTTAGGTGTTAATAAATATAGCCTAATGATTTAACTATTACGCTCTTAATTTTTAATTTTTGAAATAATTATCGCGGGCGAAGCCGCGGGCACATGCTAGTATACAATAAACGTTAAATAAAAATGTTCAGAATTTATAGTTTTAGAATGTTCTATTGTTTCTTGTGTTTTGCGGCTTCGATTCGAAAATAATTATATCTATTTCTCGTTTGAAGCTTTCCCATAATCTACTATCTGCCAAGTTTCTTTCAAACAATGGTGACGTATGCAAAAATCACTGCCTAAAGATTCTCCGACCTGATTAGAGTATTAGGAAAATATTTCACGAATAAAATTAAAGAAATAGACGACAGAATTCCATAACGTCAACATTTCAATCACTCAAATATTTAACACTTATTACGTAGGTGATAAAGCAAAATTCGATAAAGATTTTGGTAAATCAGCGCTCTTTGGTTAACATCTAACGCATTCTTACACTTATTCTGTACTGAGATGTGTTTAATAGTCCATAACAAGTTATGAATATCTTTTTAGATAGCCTAATTTACCTAATTTACTTGAAAATGCTGTAGAATTTACGTACCTTCTAAGAAAATATGAATGCTAAGGAACGAAAATTCTCTCAAATATCAGGGAAATCTTACCTGAAACAAAAGAGAAATGAACATTATTATAAATTCCCATAGTAAACAATAGGGCGACGGAATTGTGAAGACGTATTATTCTGACAAGGGAAGGGAAGTTCAATAGGAATACTTGCAATTTATAATAACTATTTCAAGTACAAATGCAATAATTTGTTACGATAAATCCGTTATTCGATTTTCTTTCACTTTGGCATTAATGTTCCTTAAAGGCCTATGTGTAAGGATTTTTGTGTTATGTTAGATATTGTGAATATGAATGTGATTGTGTCCTTGGTTATGGAATAAAATAAAATTAGTTAAAGTGATGTAACAAACAGCCAGAATGCTTTTGTTTAATCAGTGATAACTGCAATTTTGATCGCAGAAAATAAGTCATTTTTTAATCGATTTCCGAGTTAAGCTCCAGATCGATTCATTAAGCAGGGCTTACGGAAGAACAAAGGTCTAAACTTTGATAAACATGTGAAGGAATATGTGGGTAGTGTTATTTGTCAAAGCTAACTGTATTGCAACTTCCAAAGCCGTATATGAAAACTGTCTTGAGAACTGATTTGCATTTGATAAATATATTACCATAAAGTAGGCGCTAAATTGAGTTTACTCCGGTACGAGTAAATTGATGTGGTCCAATATCAATAGGCTTCTTCCCATGGACGTTATAAATGCGTATACCAAGTTTCATGAAAATCCGATAAAGCGTATTTGAGTTATCGCGCGTACAGACACAAGGACAGACGGACAAAATTTTTCTGTCCCCCACACAATCTCGGCACTTAATATAATCACTACCAATCATCCATAATTTTTATCAAGATGTGAGTAACCATGGTGACTAACCGCAACAGTCTAGAAACAGTAGGCGCTATACATATAGAACCAGGATGTTTAGTTGGACGGAATTCCTACATATTCATGTTGGTCTAGCAAGTTGAACATCGGGCTAGCTGTAGCTGTTTAAAAGGTCAAGCAATTGTCTGGGTTAAACGTGAGAGCTCTGAACAGCTAACTCTGATGCCGACAGTTGGATGCTTTGAATGTCCCTCTCCCCTTTATTCAAACTCCCACTATTAATAGTTAATGACTTTCAACAACTCGGACAACACATCCTCTGTTATATTCCAGCACATTTATCAGCTGAAGGCGTTACAAGGGAAAGTGATTTACTTTGCATAAATGTTTACTTTTTTCAAAATTCCATTTGTCCCTTTGATTTTGTAAAAGTTTTAAAATTTGTAAATTTCCGCGTCATCTCGCTAATTTTAAATATTACACGGCCTGTATTTTAATAAAACTGACTCATATAAAAACTGAAGTGGTATACTTAGGGACCGTATTTTTTGGTAAGTGCGAAATTTTATAAAACGCTTTCATTAGCATTTTTTTTGGGGGGGGGGGGGCTTTGTAGATACTTAGAATATAATTATTAAGCAAAATGATTCACAATACTAAATGTTAGAGTGCTTGAAATTTCTTTTTTATTCTCTTAGTAGTCTCTTAATCTTTTATGCTATCTCTATGACTGCCGAAGAGTTATAGATACTTATGATCGCTTCAAATAATGATTGAAGAATGTAAGCCATTTAACGAATTCCTTATTTTATGGAATGTGACTGATAATTTTGAAAATGACTTTTTTTTCTTTATAAATTTACAAAAACTTCCCTCATCAGAGGGCTGCCAAATGAATGAAGAGACACAAACAACATAACTTAAAGGATAATACAATTATATAAAATATCATAGACATAATTATACAAAATTTAGAAAAGTCTCTCCATATGTTAATTATCTTTTATCTTTCATAGGTCAGGCTAAAATTTGTTAAAATTAATTACATACAGGCCTATGGATGAAATTCCTTACGAAAATGCATCACCAGCATCCGTGAAAGGAACAGGCTATTTTCTTACTCTAAAAAGAATATTTTATATATATATATATATATATAAACGAACTTCTGTATATGCCTAGATTTACAGAATATAATATAAAATGTATATAATATAATATTATACAATATAATATGTATGAAATATATATAATATACACAAACAATCTTCTGTATATACCTAGGTTTCAAATGCATAATAAAAACACACAGATACAAGAAAGCTCTTAGGTAACTCCATGGCTATGATCTACACTAAAATTACTCGCCAAACTACGCGTACTTCCTACTCTCATGATAACTCTCGGTCATCGACCTCCTAGGGTAATCTGCATATGCCTTCGTTAGCATATACCATATAAATTTCTTACATCATTAATAACAATTCCTTAATTATTCAACCACAGAAGTCTTTAATTACAATCTATGGTAATCAACAATGTTTCTTACTACATATCAACTCCAACTTTAATTGCAGTTTATAGGCTTACGTCACGTCACAGGCTATATTCTGAAACAATTTCACACGTGCGAGGTCATCTAATACAATTTAATAGAATTTAGAATCTCACTCAGGCACTGTATAACTCTCAGTATTTGGTCGCATGGTTTTCTCTTTGCACTTTTATTCCATCCACTCCAACAGTCTTATTCCTAGACATAAGAAAGCAAACTGCGTTAATTCAGCTGTGTTTATACTCCTTTTACCTACGAGGCCATATCAGGAGCAGACCATTAGAAGAACCTCGATTTTAGGATGGAAATTTAAAGGAAGAGAAATTCAATGTGATTCTAAACGAAACACTTTAAAGGGAATAATATACTTCATTTCATAAACAAATCATAACCTTGTACAATGGAATCAGTGTAAATCACTTCTAACTTAAAACCTGCGGTGTACAAAGATATCTTCTGTACAGGTGACATCGCGTAGGCCTAAATTTTAACAACTGAACTGATTTCTCATGAAAGACTGAAACAATTTTTACACCCTCTAATCATCAATTCAGCATTCGGTAAGTGTAATGGGACAAGGCTGTTTAGAGGTCATTGCCTTCATTTAAAACCACCCGGCAGAGACAACTTCTTTCGTATAAAAGAACTCAACATTCCTTTCTTTTCGCAATGTATACCCTCATTTTACGATTGTGACAAGTGCACTGAAGTAGGCCTACAGTCTGCTAAAATTTGTAACAATCTTATCTTTTAAGACACTTTGTTTATCACTATGGTAGTCCGGTAATATTTACCATAATTTTAATTTTTAAATGTACTTCAGACGATTAGACACACCCAACTTTCAAGGCTCTGTTTTCAAAGTAAAAAAGTGCGTCTTATGGTCCGTAGAACACGGTAAATTTCAACTGATATTAATTTAAATGGATATAATACAGGATGAAATGGTGAGGATGATTCATGGTATGTAAATATCCAATTCGGCATTTGCCTTTTTTAAATAAGTGAAACATTATTAGAATATAAATAAAATTACAGGTATACCCGTCGATTTAGACAATCTATATTTTGTAGAAAGTAATAAATAAAATGAAATAGATTCGTACAGAATTTCAGTTTGTTTCAATGTAATAGCTAAGTTAGTACTTCGATTACCCTGCACAAGAAACCAAACAAGCTTCAGTGAATGGAAAACTCTGGTAGTTCAGTTAGCTACTTAATTCTGGAATTTAAAATCATGTTATGTTTGTAGAAATGACGACAGAATACTGAATTATTTCTTCAAGGAAAGATGTGAGCCTAGTCTATTTGCGGTACCCATAAATAACTGATGACACTGACGTGGAATAATTTTACGTAAATCAAGCGGAAAGGATCACGAATAAGAATGAAAAACCACCCATGCGAGAAAACGAACATCTGGTAGAAAAGACAGGAAATTATTACGTATGAGGAAGCGAAAGTAGTGCGATGAAACGAGACAAAGGTAATGAAAGTATGGATTTCTTGCCAAAGCACGTAGAAAAATTGTTCACAGTGGCGTGCCGTTATCTTTTCTACTTGTTAGAATAGATTCGCATTAGTTAGCCTATTCACACAGTTCTGTGTTTTACTGTTGTATTACAAAAATTACAGAATTCTTACAGCTAAAATTTTTATACAGGATATGCAGTAAAATAAAAAAAAAGTGTGCGTGGAACGTCACGCGACAGAAGTGAAACTTGTTTTATTTTTTATTTTTTTCAATTTTTGATTATTGGATTTTTTCAATTTTGCATTATTGGACTTTTTGATATTGGGTTTCTGACTTTTTAAATTTTGGATTGTGGATTTTTTAACTTTGGATCTTCGAATTTTTCAGTTTTGGACTTTTTAAATTTTCGATCTTTGAATTTTTTATTTTTTGGATTTTAAATATAGGATTTTTGGATTTTTAAATTTTGGACATCAATATTTTTAATTTTTGGATTTTTAAATTTAAATTTAAATTTTTTGTTTTTTAATTTTGCAAATTTAGATTTTATATTTTGGATTTTTTATTTTTTAAAATTTTTTTTAAATTTTGGATTTTTGAAATTTTTAAAATTGGATCTTTGATTTTTTCATTTTGGAATTTTGGATTTTTTAAATTTTGAATCTTTGAAATTTTTTATTTTTTGGATTTTTTTAATTTTGGATGATCGATTTTTTAATTTTGGATTTTTTAAATTTAACATTTTGGATTTTTTAATTTTTTTAATTTTGGATATTTGGATTTTTAATTTTGGATTCTTTATTTTTTAAAGTTTAGATTTTTTGTTTTTTAATTTTGGATATTTGATTTTTTTATTTTGAATTTTTTAAATTTTGGATCTTTTATTCATTTTTATTGTTTTTATTTTTTAAGCGCGGTAATAAACCTCCGGGTTCCATAAAATAGATAAATAGATAATATCCTAAGATAACTTGCTTAGGAAATGTCTATTGCCATTGAGCAAGTAAGTATTCTATGTACAGTTTAAAACACAAGTTTTCTGTTGTCTCATTAACATCGTATTGAGATGTTTCCATTGCGCCTGCAAGCGCGCGACTAGACTACACGCAGTACCGGCATGACGGAGAAGTGGTCTACTGCTGCACAAGCTAGGAGGAATTCACGCACCAACTACTGTCTGACTGTGAGCTGAAGGCCGAGCTGGTGGCATAGTGGGGGAAAGACATAGACAGTAAATGCAAGCGCATGGTAAGGTAGTGGGGGAACGCTAGCTCGGCCTTCAGCTTGCCGACAGACAGTAGTAATATTATAAATAAATTTAGCTACAATTCATCCCCTAAGGGCCAAGGCCTCGTGTTTTCACAGGGAATTGATCTTTATTTGCTCATTTAGTTCGGCTGACTTGTTGTTGAGATATCTATAACAGTGACAGGATTAATGACTGGAGCACGTGGTACCATCCCAAAACTATTGTTTGACTTCTCCAAAAAGTTCGGCCTGCACAAAGCCATCCTTGTAGAAATATCACTGGTGGCATTGAAAGGGTCTATTACCATTTTTTGCAATCATACCTGTGGACCATGACTTCTAATTTTAAGTTATTATCTATATACTAATTGTTAAAGCTTCAATATTAATTTAATCTGTTTTCTTTTAATGTTTACTTATATATTTGTTGTTGGTACTCATTGTCAATGGCAACCTGCAGGTGTTGCAGGAAGAAATAAAATAAATATTATTATTATTGTTGTTATTATTATTATTATTATAATAATTATTATTCCTATTTGCAGGTCCACGTACTAGGTCTGAAAAATTTCCCTTCCATCACCTTCTATCGTTAGTTTCCCTTTTGAGTATTTTATCTTGTCCTTTAAATCGTATAGCAGTTGATTACTCCTAATCATTGAGTTGATTGTTTTCTGTGCAGTCCGTTCTGTTACACCTCACTAATTTCGTGACGATTTTGAGTGTGACACTAATTTCGTGACGATTTTTGAGCGTGACACAAGCTCTGGATTTACCACTACCGCGGCTAAAAAATAAACAAACAGAGGAAAAGGAAAGAATGAAAGCTACCTACAATACAATACATATGTTATGTATAATACATACCATATTTTACGGACGCTCCGGACCATAAGACGCACCTTCATTTTAGGATGTAAATTTAGAGGAAAAGAAATTTAATGTGATTCTAAACGAAAAATTTTAAAGGGAATAATACACTCCATTGCATAAACAAATTATAAGCTTGAACAATGGAGTCAGTGTAAATCACTTCTCACTTAAAACCTTACGAAAAACGTTTCTGTACAGGTGGCATCGTTTAAATTTTAACAATTGAACTCATTTTTCTCATGAATGACTTTAAACCCTCTAACCTTAAATTGAGCATACGGTAAGTGTAACGGGACAAGGCTGTTTAGAGGTCATAGCCTTCATTTAAACCACCGGCGGAGACAACTCCTTTCGTATAAAAGAATTCAGCATTCCTTTTTTTTCGCATTCTTATACCTGGCTTCCAGCTACCCTCATTTTACGATTGTGACAAGTGCTAAAATGTGTAACTAACATATCATTTGCAACAACATCTTGTTTAGAACTGTGGTATTCCGGCATTAATTACCATAATCTCAATTTTTTTAATGTACTTTGGTCCATTAGATGCACCCAACTTTCAGGGCTCTGTTTTCAAGGTAAAAAAGTGCGTCTTATGGTCCTTAAAATACGATAGTATATAGATATCTGCATATATCAAAATATTTCTAATCTTAGTGGTTTTTGATACATCGATTACTTCAGGCCAGGCGCAAATAGTCACGTCATACTTGACTACCGGATTCATTAAATCGTAAGTCAACATTAAGAAATAAGAATAAAAGATTGACATGTAATATTAAACTAGCAAATATGATTATATTCCATGTATACAATACTAAATAGACCTATATCATAAGTCAGATAAGCATAATGACGCATGTGGGCTGCAAAAAATTCAAAAGGCGCGAGTAGATTAGGTTACCGAGACTGCGTTTAGGAAATTCAGGTTTCCACCATGACAGTTTGAACGGGAAGAGGATGAAAACCCATTATCATCGCAAAATATAGGCCTATGATGTTTGGAGAACGTAAATACTATATTGTGATACAAGTGCCGTAAGCGATGCATACGGATGGAGGATATAGTTTGCAAAAATGAGGCGCTCGAGCAGAGTTTTTTCAATTTTCCGAGATCCGGTATGCATAGCTTACGGCACGAATATTGCATGCTATTTTTTGCACGATGATTATTTATATCAATTTAATTATATTAATTGTGATATTACCTGAAAATATTATGTATATACATTCTTGAAGATAGATGTTTATTTCAGAAAGTGATTAGCATGTGTTTGTTGTTATGGGAACCGAATATTTGTCCTGGGGGACCTTGTCCATAAAGGCTTGTATTATGATGTGCCGTAAGTAAATTCTTACCGCACATAGCAACATGAATGCGTGTGGGAATGTCAACTTACGATCCACGGCAACAACATTCGTAAGTATCACTAATTAGTTAAGTCGTGCAAAAAATATATTACGTTTGGAGAACGTAAAAAGGAAGAACGCCACTGATGATCTGTAAGGCTTACGTAAAGGTTTTAAGAAAGAAAGAGGACAAAAATGGAGAGAGAATGGACCGAGAGCATTTTATGCATCAGGCAGATGGAAATTAATACCTTGGGAGATATGAAACGAGAAAAATTGGATGGTATAGAACTCTAAAAATGAAGCGAAGGTTTAAGAGTGGGACAAAATCTTCGAACGTAACAAATGCCTTCAATGTGAACTCGTAACCACACTTGACATATATATATATAACCCAACCCATCCATTATGTGGCTGAATCTGGAAAAATCGCGTATTACATAAATTTATACAGCACATTTCAGATGAAAGGGTATGCTAAATTCTTCTTTCAAAATTAGTCTTTAACAACCATAATTAACTAGTAAGCTATAGGCATAGTGCTGGTGGTAGCACTTTGATAACATAGGGACTGGAGGGAAAAGTCCGTAGTTCAACCTGGAGCTGCAACCACTCTCCGAATTAAGTTATCTAGAATGAATCTAACATTTATGACGGGCTCTTAAAACTTTACTCGGCAAGAGGGCGATGGACATTTTCAATTTCAGGAGGTCCTAGCAGCATACGTACCAGTGCTATACTTCAAGTATGGAAGGTTCAAAAGGTAATATAATGGTAAATGCATTCGCCTAAAACTTTCAATTATTATTTAATCTCAAGATTATGGAACAGAGAAGAGATTGGCATAGATGACTAGGCCTATATCTTCATTATTTAGCATTGTTCTCTTAGAGTAGTGTAATTTTTGTAGGATAAACTTATTTTTCTGTCACAAAAATGTAATTTTTGATTCTAAAATTATTTTTATGAAAAGAAATACTTAATAAAAAATAAAGCATAATCAAACCTAATAATTAAATAGGTTAAGCATAATGATAGAAAAATCCGGTCCGTGGACCGCCATGCGACAGAAGAGAAGCTTGATTTTAGGTAGATTTCGAAGAAAAATCTACCTATTGCAATGGATACCATGTCATGATTTTCGAAACATTCTTTCATATCTTTACGTTTCATGCTCCCGTAAGTACGAAACCACTGCCCGTTCAAAATTTTTTTTTGTGATATTTATATATATATATATATATATATATCTTTACACGATAGCGGCCGTAATTTTGAAGATATTTGAACCAAATTTTAATATGTTATTTCTAGGCCCAATAGTTCGGACAAGTTCGTTAATGAGCAAAATTGGCCCAAGGGGGTGGTCGGGGGAGGGGGTTGAAATTTTTAAAAATGTATATCTCGGCCCCTATGAAGTATAGAGGGAAACTTTGTTTGAATAAATTAGAGTACTCCCTATGGAGTTCACAGTGACACCAACGATTCGGGGGTTCGAGTGAGGGTGGGGGTGGGGTGGAGGTGGGGCTGGGGGATGAAAATTCGAAACTTTTGAAACCACGTCTTGTGGGGTATCGTTGAAAAGCTCTTGATGAGTACTCTACAAATAAATAAATAGTTTCTTGATAGCTCTCATATGACGCGAGATTTTAATGTGTGAAAATAATAACACTTAAAAGAATTATTATAATATCATAATTTTGTCTTGTTTAGCGGCTTTGCTAATTTTATTCATTGCTGATCTTGCGCACGGCCTCCCAGAATATTATATCTATTCTTGTTGTCAAAACAAATGATTGTAGGCTCTTCCTCTTTACCGAATTCAGTTCTTATTACTGCAGGTTTACCATGCCAAGGCTAAAGAAGAAGAGTGCTATGTAGCGACAATAAATTAAACCAAAAGCACTTCGAAATCTACCTCCGCCTGTAGGCCTGCCTAAAGGGATTTTTTTTTTAATTTCTCGATTTTTCCAATTTTGGATTATTGGACTTTTTAAATTTAGAGTTTATGGATTTTTTTAATTTCGGATTTTTTGGTGTTTTAATTTTGGATCTTTGAATTTTTTAATTTTGGAATTTTGGACTTTTAAATTTTGGGTTTTTTAAATTTTGGATCTTTGAATTTTGGATCTTTGAATTTTTAACTTTTCGGATTTATAATGTTTTTATTTTGGATTTTTATATTTTTTAAATTTAGGATTTTGGATTTTTAATTATTTTAATGTAGGATTTTTAAATTTCGGACCTTTGAATTTTTTAATTTTGGAATTTTGGATTTTTTAATTTTAAAACTTTTAAAATTTGGATCTTTGAATTTTTTAATTTTTTTGGATTTTAAATTTTGTTTTTTTTTATTTTTAAGTTTTGGATTTTTTAATTTTTCTAATTTCATTGAGTTGATTGTTTTCTGTGCAGTCAGTCACAGCCCCGCTACTTTCGTGACGATTTTCTTCGTAACGCAACTTTGGGTTAGCTCTCAATTTACTCCTAGCATGCCTAAAGAAGTTTCACTTCAAAAAATAAAGCATAACGTGGGTTGCTCTGATTTTTCATGCACATTCAACTTGAAAAATCATGAAATATTGAAATTTTCCTTACAAACAAAGAAATTCAGTGTTCACAAGCTAGTGAAGCGGTGAAGAGAAGTACAAATCCTGGTTAAGCTGTCGAGTGCCTGAACCAATTCGTCACTTTTCAGCAAGGAGGGACTTAGTTTTAAGAGCCTCATCTTACAGTCTCCACGGAGTCCAGGAAAGACTTCACCACAAAGAATACAAACCATTCCCCAGTTTCTCGTGAGCGAGGAGTTTTTCTCACTAAATCCAGGCTGTAGAACGTGTCTTGAAAGTTTTTTTCTTATTCCATTATAAGCCCGTTTAAATTCAATCGACTTCCTACGCAATGCCAGCTCTGCGTTTTTTTGGAATTACTTTAGCTTGTGCTGATGACGCGGTAGTGACGTTGATATATACGAGGGGAAGATCTAGAGCTACCGCATTCGACAGCTGATTTATATATTCAGAGAGATGTTTATAAATTGGATTTATTAAATGAGGTAAGATAAGCCACTTTCTCCACACGCATACATTCACAGATTTTATGATGATTTTGTGCGCGAGTGAAGCTTTTAAAAGAAAATAAACACATTTTAAATTACGCTGAGAGACTTCTATTCAATATAAATTAAGGTTTTAATCTAGTACTAAAATTGCCAAAGAATATTCCCCGGTATGAGAAATTTCCAATAGTCTTCTTCATTTTTCTAATCCATCTCATGTTCTTTCTCATCTTCTAACTTGTATTTACTTCTACTAACTTGTTTTTCTTTTTCACCACTCCTTTTCTTATTATTTCTTTTCTTTATCCCCATCTCTATTATCTAGGCCTAGGTATATTTTTCTTATTCTTTATTACATTTACTCTCTATTTTCCTCTTTTCTTTCTCTTTTCCTTTTGATGTCTTATTTTTTTATTGTTCCTTACCTTCTACCGCTTTTTCTCATTCTTTCCGTTCCCCATTCATTCTTTTTCCCCATTTTCTTTTCTTTTTATATTTTTCTTCTATTTTTTCTTTTTTCATCATTCTTCATTTACCTTCTTCTCTTCTTGCTCATTTTCTCCTCCTCCCTCCTTTCCTTCGTTTCGCAATTCTTTCTGTTCTTCCATATTTTCTTTTCTCATTTTCCTTTTACTTTTCATGTTCCTTACACTCTTTCTCGGTGCGCTACAAACCGGAAGGTCCTGGTTCGATCCCCGATGAGGTCACTGGAGTTTTTCAATTGTCCTAATCCTTCTGGTGGCACTATGGCCCTGGGGTCGAATCAGCCTTTAACAGAAATGTGTACCGGGAGCAATCTTGGGGGTAAAGGCGGCCGGTGCGTAAGGCTGACAACCTTACCACCTTCATGTGCTGATTGCCTAAAAAATCTGGGAGCTCAACCTCCTGGAACCCTCTGGGCCTCCATGGCCTGTAATAGGGAACACTTTATTTATTTATTTTCTTCTTTCTCATATTTTCGTTCTTTCTCATTTTCTTTTTCTAATTTTATTCCTTGCTTTCCTTCTTTTCCCCCTATTGAATATAGACATATAATATAATTATAAATACATACTGTTGTATGTCTTTTATAACTATTTAAATATCAGGCCTATTATTTGAACATGACAGAACCAATAAAGTATTTACATAATTCTATTTAACTACGTTGTAACTTACTGAGTTTCCTTTGTGCAGCACAAAAGCAACCGTACCCTGCGATTAAAGTAATCCATGGTCGTCTGTGTACTGAACATTTAGCCATGGTCAGCTGTGTACATTTCCTCTGACAGTTGTGTTTTACAATGGCTGGGTTTTCACGTCGAATTCTCTGAATAGACCAGCACAAAGTGTAGCGGCCATGCATACCTACTTAACTAAGTCAGCTTTTCAAACTATCGCTTCGCTTGTAGCTGCGTACGATGCCAGGGGTAATTAATCTTTCTTATTAATTGAAAGGCAGCGGTGCGTGACTTTTTAGGAAGATATTTTAATTTGATGTCAATGAGCTTGATAGATATTGTATCTGTGTGGAGCTATACTATACATGACCACATAATATAATGATTTATTAGACTTATGATGTGATTCAGGTATAACTGGGACGCTAGGACCTGAACCAAACACGCGCAGATAGCTTATCGTCCACCGGTAGCAATGGAGTAGGAGCAGAAGAGAATGCATATACTGTACTATTCATTCCAAACTTCGCGGTTCATAATAACCCGTAAGACATCGTCAATACTTCAGACGTAAATTACGGATGTCTATTTTCTCAGTAAGTACCTTCAGGTTATTCACCGTTTTCCTCTGCCTGAAATGTAAATCTTTCAACCCTTGCCTTAAAGCCCATTTACCCCCAGAAAAATTAATTTTGTTCTTTAGGACAGGTAACAGTGAATTTAAAGTTGGCCTTTCCTCATTTGTTTTGTGAAATTCATTCACCGTCCTTCTAATTACACACTTATCAAAATCACATAAGTCTGTTTTCACTTTTTTCTTGGTCGTTTTTTGTGTGGAGTACTAAATCTCGTTCCATCTTGAACTCATTTCTCACCTTCTTTTACAATTCTCGTAATACTACTGAATGAAATTCTTGTAGCATCCGAAACACGCTGCTGAATTGCATATTTAGGGTCATCTTGGTGCACCTGTTTGAAATACCTATACACATTCCAACACTATTTCCCTACTCTGACTGTGAATCACTTTACTACCACCAACCTCTTTGCTAGAATAACTGCATTCCAGTAGTGGGGGTAAGTAGCAAGCATAGAGTTGTTATCCAAAGAGTGGGGCCACGGGAGCGCGCGGGGGAAAGGTATCAAACATTGAGTGGGGGGGGGGCTATTACTGCTTCGAGCTAGTGGCGTGGTGAGCCCTTCGCCATTATAGATGGTTCTACTCGTTGCGTGAGCATCGTTTACACGTCACTAACGTTCTCGGAAACTTAACCAAAGCGTCCCGTTCATGTAAACAAACACAGTGGCTACGATCAGTGACAGTTTGGGCATTAGTTCATCACAACTGTGTTATTGTTTTATACGTATTCGATTTAAAATGCCGAAAAGTAATTATTTTATATTTTATTCGGATGATAAAATTATATGTATTCCTCTATTTCACTCTCAACGTTGCCAAAGAAGTTTCACTTCTGTCGCGTGGCGTTCCACGCACCCGATTTTTTGTCTAAAAAAATTTAAAAAAGATTTACCGGACTTTGGGAACACTGTGTATATTAATTAGTAGGGCAAGGCATTTGTTGACTTTGCATCTTTTTTATATGAAGGTTAAAAGATAGCTCCAATATATATAAATGTGTTTCATGAAATATTTGATTAAATAAGGGTGTTTTGTTTTTGCATTATTTTGCTTTATTGTGCATTATCAAGAGATAGGTCATTTTTTGGCAATTTTTAGGTCATTTTCGGCAGTTTTAGGTCATTCTGAGCATATTGGGTCATTTTTTGCATGTTAGGTCATTTTCGACATTTTAAATCTATCAGTGGAGACAGAAATGAGCTTTTCCACGTACAACATTTTTATTTGAGAATTTCCGCCAAGAGTTCATTTTAATTCAGGTTTATTGTAAACACCCACAGCAGTTCGTCTTGTAGTGATAAAGATTTTTTCTTTCTTTTTAAATTACACATATTTGCTAAGGACAATTTGATGGGCATGCAGTTCAGAAAGAATTTCTTTTTTGCTAAGGGTGTCGAAGTAGTATAAATTTACTTACTTCTTCAGTAACAAAATAAGTGGTAATAACGGTAAATTTATTGGTCATGTTTTTTAAGTTTTCGGGTCATTTTTTTACTATTTTTAGGTCATAAATACATTTTTTATTTTGCATTTTTTCACTATTTTATGGTCATTAAATGCCTTGCCCTATTAATTAGTCTTTAAAATACTCTGCAAAAATGCTGCTTTCTCTGATCCCTTTCTATGAAACTAATTAGTGTGTTTATTTTTACCAAATTAACGAGAATAAAACCTAAGAGGAACAAGGATAATTGAAGTATTATCCCTGGTAATTAGATATGCGGGTGCCGTAATCTCAGTCCAAGGCAGCTAGGTCGTGTAATTAATGTCGTTAATATGTTAGCATATATTTATGGTAAACGGAAGCAGTCATCCATCTCGGCGATGTTAATTGTGAATGTGGCTCACGAAGTAACCGCCTGTACAAAACAGCAACCCATTAATACACCCCTCTCATTCCTCTACAAGAGCTCTTCTAATTTATACTGGTTTCAAAACATTAAACTCTAAAAACATTTAGCTTAATAACGTAGCACGCTGCAAAACCTCTCTGCTTTCCCTCTTCCAGTATTTTGCTTTTTGTACGAACTTTCTCTTGTTTCTGAATGACACTCTTTGATAAGTAAAATACGACAGAGCGTAGAAAGTTCTTATTTAATGAAACACAACTTCAGAAAAATATATCTATGCTCGTTAAGAATTTCAAGAACTCCATAAGTAGGCCTACTTCTACAATTTAAGGGAATCTCTTTTTCAATTAACGCAGTCCATTACAAGATCACAAAATTGCAAAGGGCATAGGCCTAATATTACCGCTAGAAATGAGAATTAGAATTGTTTTATTTTACCTGGCGGAATTAAGGCCATTTGGCCTTCTCTTCCATTCAACCAGGATTATTACAACTGAACTTTACAATAATGCAGTAGAAAGTATGAAAAGAGTACAATATAGTTACAGATACACAGAAACACGATTATATATTATCATTTAAGGCTTAAGAACTAGTTCTCTAGAGATAACACAATACACAAAAACCAATATGTTAAATAGTTTACTACTTACTGAGATTTAAACTATGATTAAAATTTTAACTATTACTAAGAAATGTAATATGCAAGGAAAAAAATATACAAGAGAAAAATCCGAAATTCCTTTCGGTATTAAGCGCCAGTTAGTTGAAACACAACTGAAATTTAGGCCTTCCAGACCACCAGCGTAGGTGACCTTAATTCGATTTGTTTCACTTGAAGCAGGACCGATCAAAGCGTATTGACAGAACAAATAGAGCTTGTTGTGCGTGTATTTGCATTGGGAATATTGGACACAGATTGTAACATTGTAATGTTTCTAAGAGGAAATTTAATTTGCTAACTTTCTCTGTCAGTTCAGCTAATGGTTAAATAAAAAAAAAATAAAAAAAATAAAAAAAAAAAAAAAAAAAAAAACTTAAAAAACAAACAAACAAACTTAGATTAATTTTTAAAGATCAGTTTACATACGTGATAAAATTAAAATAACCGTGCAGAATTTAAAGTTGCATTGATCATTTTTATAACAAAATCACTTCATACGATATCATTGTAAACGTCCGTATCCTTCAAGCAGCCAGTGCATCCAAACTTTAATAGCCTGTTTTCTCTCTTTTAATTTGCTTCTTATTTAGCCAGATTCAAAAATCTATCTTCTCACATAAAAGTATAAATATTGGTAAGATATTTTACAATATGTATGTAGCATAACAAAATTACTAATCAGCATTTGTTCTTTTTTTCCTAATTTAGTACTGTCATACCCCAATTGACCGGCGTAGTCTTGGGGTTAGCGTCGCTGACTACAAATCCGTCGGCCTGGGTTCGGTCCCCGGTACCTCCTCGGATTTTTCTGGGGTAAGGCGGTCTGGAACGGGGTGCACTCAGCCTCGTGATTCAAATTGAGGAGCTACTTGATAGAGAAGTAGCGGCTCCGGTGATGGAAACCACCATTAACGGCCGTGGGAGTCGGTATGCCCCCAATCCTGCCATCTGCCTATGGTAGATGGCGTAGCGGTCGGGTGGTAGGCCCAGTCCCTTCAGGTATGTAGCGCCACCAGAAGGATTAGGCCAATTGAAAAATGTCAACGACCTCATCGGGAATCGAACCCGCGACCTTCCAGTTTGTAGCGCAGCGCCTCAACCACTACGCTACGGCGTACCCAATTTTCTGTAACTACTTATTTAATTGAAGGATCATGGTTTGTTCCAGCTATTCAGAAGACGTTTCCTTGATGTGAAGACTTTTTTATTTTTATTTTATTTTTCTATTATAAAGATACTCTAATGAAGCGCAGAGTGTGTTCTAGTGTAAACTTTACTTCTTTGTCTTTTCTGCTGAAGTCACACCAGTCCGGATGCGAGTAATTGTTCCTCCTTCTTTTTTGTCGAGCTTGATGGCAGAGCTAGATAACAATTCTAGAAACTATTCAGTGGTGGGCGTAATTGGAGCATTAGAAGTTCGGCGTTATAAGAAAACAGGAAACTAATTGAATTCAGGTAACGATTTCCAACAACTGGTAAAAGAAGAGATATCATCTGAAAAAAAAAGCCTAACGAATTAGAGCTGTTTGGGGCAGAGAGTACTTAACTTGCATTTCAATTGTGGCGATCATTTTTCGCGACTATTCTACACATAATTCTGTGGCTTGGTTCTAAAGGGCCAATGTCATAAAACTTGCTTTTGAGATAACTGACTTTGTAGCCTTTATAGAAGTAATTTTTTTTTGCTGAGAACTTCCGACATTGGCCTCTAAGGTTTCTGTATTATGTCTATTAATAGCAACAGACATTGGTACTTTTAGTATACGAAAGATAAAGACCAGCCGAGCTCAATAATGCATAAATCTAATTTTTGCAAGAAATTGACATTGGCCCTTTTAGCCACAGAGGCTTGGTTGTAAAAGGGCAAATGACATAAAACTTGCTTTTGAGATAACTGACTTTGAAGTCTTTATAGAAATAAAATGTTTAGCTGAGAACTTCCGACATTGGCCTCTAAGGTTTCTGTATTATGTCTATTAATAGCAACAGACATTGGTACTTTTAGTATACGAAAGATAAAGACTAGCCGAGCTCAATAATCTAATTTTTGCAAGAAATTGATATTGGCCCTTTTAGAACGAAGCCACAGAATTATGCAAGCAATTGGGTATAAATTGGTCACGTGTAAGAATGTGTTCAACTTCAAGCCATCATAATCCTACTTCCCTTATAATTTTTCAAAACTTATCATCTCTTATAAACATGATAAATATACGACCCCAATAACATGACTGAAATACACTTGCGAAATACGAGGGATGGAGCATAAGTCACGGCAACTGGTACAATGAGATGTTGCATGTAGGCTAACGGGAAAATGTGGCACCTGAAGTTTATGGACACATAATTTAGTAGCATTGTGATGAACGGTTATATGAATAGAGGTGAGGGTAATTTAGTTGTGAGTGATCCTCCGTGCAAAATGTGTGTGAAAAAATGTGAATGCATTCTTACGTTAAAATAGTCACCATCCGCGGGAGAAATGCCAGAGAAATAAAAGGAACGGACAGAATATGTCGTAATTTTTCTTGTGTTCTATTCGTCAACTGTCAAATGCCGGTATTTTGCTTACAGACGTAATAATAAAAATAAAAAAATGTAAATATTGTGGAAAAATTCCTGTGAGTGACAAGTACAGGATTGTAAAAAGAATAATGGCAGACAGACTTTAGATACATTTTGTTACAATATTATAATTTAAATTAACTCTTTTCAATACATACATGCCGTCGAATATAGGGACATAGATACTGTCAGAAAACAGTATACCGCTCTGCCATTTCCACGAACCAAACAACTTTATTACAGAGATTGAATACACGTATGAAACAATATAAACAGTTTCTAACTGAACAGAAAACTTGTTTCGCAAACGCAAATTAGGCCGCTAGTACAACACTGCTCCCTTTTGTACAACTAAATTACATCACACTTAAAAGGCTTCCATATTAACGAGTGTGCTCTCGACCGTAGGGTTTCATTTGCCTTCATCTACCTTTATTTGAATGGAATTGGGACAACTTTTGTGTATTTATTCACCCCAAATAACATTCTCCGAGAAGGAAAACTAACACTGCAATTGATTAATATCATAAACCCAGTGATTTCATTTGTAGAGGACGATGTGTTTAAATGGGAGCGTTTGAGCTGGTCAGAGAAAACTCCACGCTGCTTGAGATATGGATGCTGAAGTGTTTCTCTACGCAGTGAAGGATCCATTTTGCGTTACCATGTAGATCGTATTCAAGTGTTAATTTAATTGAAGGTTGCCTTGCCCGGTTGCCATAGAAAACTAGGTAAGAAGATGAGAACATTATAGGAGAAAAATTCCTCTGACATTGGGATTTGGCTAACCGTGCCAATGCTCTACCAACTGAGCTACGCCAGAGTTCATTTCACAGCGCCAGATGTCCAACAGAGAAAATGATCTGTGGTTGATGAATGCGTATATATCCATCTTGCACGTTACTGTACAATAAAAGTGGAAACCCGGTCACCAAAATCACTAGTGTGCCTCACAGTACTGCATATGATATAACTTGTCTGTCAGTGAGGTAGACCATCAAGGGCAATCAGTCATAGGGGAGAGGTTCCACCTGGAAATGTACGAATTCTGGCTTAGCCCAGTTGGTAGAGTATTGGCACTGATAGTCAAAGGTCCTGGGTTCAAATCCCAAAGTCAGAGGAATTTTTCTCCTATAATATTCTCGTGTAATGTCCAACAGAGCAATAAATCTGTGGTACATGAATGCATATATATTCTTAGGTAAGAAGAGCTTCGCTAACGTGGGTGAAGTTAGTAAAAGTGGAAATACGGAAAACGGACGAGAGAAGAACCATGTTTAAGTAAAGAACTGTCATGAAAGGTGAAAATGGGAAGAGGCGTGTGGTAAAGCAATCAAGGAGAAAAGAAAATACAATGAGCCTGTGGTTGCCTTTCACATACGCCCTTCGGACTAGACAATTACCTAGTACACGTTCACGTGAATCGATACCACACCGATGTCATCATGGAAATTTGTATCATATCATCATGATACCGATAAGTCACAAGTAATACCCGCATTATAATATGGTCGAACAAAAAGACAAATGATGATTTTAAAGGAAAATTACTTGGCCTGGATACAGTTCTTACAGCCTATTTAGGTAATGTGTACCTGTTCTTCACTAGAGTATAATACCTGTTTTATTATTTCTTAAATTCCCGACAGGTTGCGGCCCTGTAAGGCCCGGGTGGCTTGGGTCGCTTAAATCCTAAAAAAAAGGGAGAGGTAAAAAACTACGAAGAAGAAAGAAAAGAAAGGAAGAAATTTAAAATTCAAATTTGCAATAGAGAAGAATATTGTAAATTTTTCTCTGTTAATACAACATATTTTGTGATGTGTTCAATTATTTTCCAAAGTCATTTGATATGATGAGAATGTAGTTTTAGATACTCGCCGCATAGGGTGTTAGTATCGTCCAGTTATCATGTTGTCATAGGGTTTTTAACACGAAGTTTCCTTACTTTATTAATATTTTTTTTTTAATCCAAAATGGCATCAGTTCATTTCATGACTGGCCACAGGGGTCCTGAATACGGGTACTGTATGCCTCAGTATTACAATATTAACAATATACAATATAAATAGCATAAGAATGCAATTAGGATTTACTGATTTAAGGGTCTTAACTCAGCTGGAGGAGTATTAATAATCTTCTATTTAAGTGGAATACAAGTGCCTGTGTAGGATACAAAGCGAGTCCTTTATTATCCCCACAAGTATGGTACGCACAAGTTCCATGGATATTCCTAGGGAGAGAAGATAATTCCATGTGAATTTCGGTAAAGTGCCTCTGCTACCAAACAAAAGACCAGTCACTGACCAATGACTCAACTCAATGCCATAACGTTGAGCAAGGTCTGGAAGACATGGTTCGTAAATTGATTTCTTCTCTTCGTCAACTGCAGAAGCCTGGTTCACGTCAATTTCAAACCTTATGGTAGGATCTAATACCAAAGCTTTTCCATTTCGATGATTTATGGCTGTAATGTCAGCTCTCCTAGTTGAACCATTTGTCGAGATACAATGAACCTCCTCATAGACATTCCATTTCATCTGCTTCAGAAAAGTGGCTAGAGTAGTTCTCACTTTGTGATGTCTTGAAGTGATAAGAAGTTCGTTTTGGGGGCAGGATCCCAGTACATGTCCTAATGTTTCTATCTCGCTGCAATTAGGATAACGACAGCGGGTTGTACTAGACCTGCCAGGCACAACACGAACTGCAGTGATTTAATTTTTATTACTTAATTTGGCGGGACTCGTTTTCTTATACAAATATATGTAAACTCGTGTCGGACTGCAGAGAAAATGGTTTACACATAAGTTACTACTGCTTCCCTAGTATATATTTTCTTGCATAGAATTATGTAATTTTTCATGAAATTTATAGACTATTCTATGTTAAACGATGTTGAAATGTAACAGAAGTCAAAGCTGACTTACAAGAGCGCCTGAGAGGAGCGGCAACATCTCCACCACTGGAGTATTGCATGCAGCGAATCGCGGCATTGCAGGGGCAGTAAATGCATCATATTTTTTCCGACAACATATCAAATAATATAAAACAACACAACATGACGGTCTTGCAGAACACCTGCACTGAATAAAAATATCCGCCTCACCGAAATTCATGTTCTGCAGAGAAAATGTAATTCAAAACTGGAAACATCTTATCTTCAGCATTACTGGGGCAAGTCGAATTGACAGCTAGCTATATTGGAAAAGAAGACTTCTAATGACAATTATTCGAAAGTCTGAGCATTAGATTAAATAAATAAATAAAAGGTTTAAACCCTCAATTACATGCTATGTGAACATGATCATCCATCAAAATATCTCCTAGGCAGTCAAAAAAATTGAGGTCAGCGCAACAGTGATCTAACCCCTCCGACATCGAAAATTATTCAATGATGTTATTTGCAAGACTTGGGAGCTAACTTTCTCCTATAATATTAACTTTATTTTACATCAAGTTTGCACCGATTACTTCTGCTTCAGATACCTTTAAAGTCTGTAATCTGTTCCCTGAAACAAAGTTTATCTTGTGTAAGTGCAAGCAACATTTTGAAAACCAAGATAAATACATCCAAAGAAACTGGAGGTTTTTAATGATATTCTGAAATATGTACCGTCCACTCATCATTAATTCCATGATAAACTTATTTCAATATCTGAGGCAGGTGTTGCAGAAACTGTGGAGAATGGTGGTGAGCTTTTCCTGTACTTCGTCGTTTGTAGAACTGAGTAATCACTGGAACTTTAATTAAAACTAAGTCCATTCCTCTTAAGATTATGTTCCATTACATGTACGAGGGTTGGAAGTTTAACTGTGGAAACACTTCTATAAAATCAATCAAGGTGAATTACAGGAAGTTCAAATCGTTTTTGTTGGATGTTGGTTGGATATACAGCATAATTCAGAGTAAATCATCTATCACTGCGATTGCCTCCACAGTAACCAGAAGAAATTGAATTGTCTCTATCAACCGGTCTAAAATGAATTTTGGATCTCACAGAAAGCCAATGATAACAATAATTCAAAACATTAAGATTATTCTTGATTAACAAAAACATGCAATAACATAATGAACTGTTTCAAGATTTGTTGTCACTTGTTCTTCACTTCCTTCCGGCAGAGGTTCAATAGTGCGTTACACTCAATCATAATGAGTAAAGTTTTTTAACCAATCTTGGTAGTTCATTAAGCTGCATATTATTATAGATTAAGAATAATTTTAAGGTATAACATTATTTTTAATCATTGACTTTTTTCAGATCCAAAATTCATTTTAGATCAGTTGATAGAGACAGCTCTAATTCTTCTGGTTACTGTGAAGGCATTCGTAGTGATAGAACGCTCCTATTTGCTCTGAAGTATGCTGGGTATCCAACCAACATTCTACAAAAGCGATTTGAACTTGCTGTAATTCACCTTGATTTTATAGATATGTTGTCACTATTAAACTTCCAACTCTCGTACAATTTAATATATATTGAAATTATTTTTTCTCCTCTGTCAAGTAGAAATAAAATGTCAGTGCAACAGTGGTCTAACTAAGAAAACAGTGTTGTAGGGTCTCATGAAAATTATAATATCTCTGAAACATCTGAGCAGTAGACTATGTAACGTTGTAGTTATGTTGACCAACGACAAAACTGTATTTTTCAAATCGTATTAAAAACAACAAGTGTAGGTCTTTAACTTGTTTTTTCCACTTTCTTAAAGTGGTTTAGAACACTGTTGCGCTGACTTCCTCATTTGTATGTTCATATATCCCCACTCTTGCATTATAAAAATTGTCTCTGATGCTTATTGGCGTGACTTCGTAAAAACAAGGGACTCAGATCTCTATTTTGTAACGACGGTGTTTTGAACTGTTACAACGGATATGAAACTCTGTAATGCAAATGAAGCGTTATGCAAATTTATATTGTGAAGAAACAAACAACAACATGTGCTTTAGAAGATAAAAGTCAACTTAGTTTAAAAGGAAGATTATGTCGTTGTAAAAGGGAACTCTGTGTGGCCACATATGGCGTTAAAAAATAAGACAATTTTAAACGGATGAATAAACAAAGGAAGTCAATTAAACGTTATGAAAATAGAAAAGTATATAACTACACCGAATAATGTTATATAAGGAAACCAAGTAAAAACTGAGATAACTAGGCAACGAGTTCCAGAAGCGAATAGCTGATGCTGTAAAGGATACGAATAGTGTAAAGTTCTGTACAGAGGCATGGATTTTCATGAAACTTGGTACACGCATTTATAACTTCCTTGAAAAAAGTCTATTGACATTAAAGCAATTCGGTTGACCGGTACCGGAGAATGCCCAGCTTAGTGCCTATTTTATGGTAATATTTATCGAATGCAAATCAGTTCTCATGACAACATATTGTTTTACAGCGTTTGAATATGTCTTTGGAAGTTGCAATAACTGGTCTTTGACAAATAACACTACCCACATATTCCTTCATATATCCTTATGAAACTAGACCTTTGTTCTTCAGTAAGCCCTGCTTAATGAATCGATCTGAAGTTTATATCTTAAGTCGATAACAAAAATAAGTTACTTTCTATATATCATAATTTCAATTATCACTGATTGATCTGAAATTTGCTGGGTATCCAACAAAGATTCAACAAAATCGATTTGAACTTCCTGTAATTCACCTTGATTTTATAGATGTTTTGCCACTATTAAACTTCCAACCCTCGTACAATTCAATATTTATTGAAATAATTTTTTTCTCCTCTGTCAAGTAGAAATAAAATGTCAGTGCAACAGTGGTCTATCCAAGAAATATCTCTGAAACGTCTGAGCAGGTAGTTAAGTTGACCAATCACCATAGAATACCCCAGTACCAACAGAACTGTATTTTCAAATCGTATTAATAAGAAAATTAAACAAAAGCATTCTAATACTTTGTTACAACACTTTATCTGATTTTATTTTGAATTGAGAATGGACCAATAAATGACGTAACCAATAAATTAAGTGATTTACATTTCTCCGCGTCGCACTTCTGTATTTTTTAACTTAAAATACTTAGGACAACCTCCACAAAATATGGATCTAAACATTTTTAGTGCGCTTTCGTCTTTGTCCTCAGAAGCCTCAAACTACTTCTCATTCTAGAAATATGGAGAGAGGATGTTTCTAACGGGTGATTAGTTACTTACAATATTTTATAAAAGTTAAACATTGAAATAATTTTTTAGATATGTTGACAAGTTTTGAATAATGCTTGTCATAACATACAAGTTCAAAAACACGCCGTACTTGATATATGTACAGATGCTGTTCATATAAATGCAACGTCTACAGCAGAATGTGTTTACAAACGGTCAAGCAAGAAAAAGTACTAGATCTGAATGCCAGCCTTAACCTAAACATTACATAAATTTCTCTGCTTTCTATGGCTGACATAGGTCAAATTCTTTTCATATCGTAATCTTGAAGAATCCTGACCTTTCAACATTCACTCCCACATGCGGCGCGTTTGTTATTGAACGAAATAAGAATACTGATATGACAAAGCTTTTATCGTAGGTAGTCTAGCATCAATACAATGTCATATATACATCCTTTGAGAAATTCCTGACAGATATTGCATTCTGCATTCGCTCACAGCACAGGAGGGGAAGAAGCGATGTTTCTGTAAAGCGATGCTCTCTTTAATATACAGTACAAGCAACAATTCAGTAAGGGAGCATTCACACCAACGTAGCATGCCACTTGCGACGTGCTACCTGGATGCACGCTACACGTTACTCATTTTAAATCCCAAATAAACAGGTTCAAGTCTTCACACCGAAGTAGCGTGGCAATAGTGCATCTTGCAGAGTGCGACATTAATTTCTTCAGATAGATCTGGACCAGGGGCTGATCCAGAGAGACATTTTGGGGGGGAACCAAAGTAGAAAGGGAAGTTTTTACGCATAAAAAATAATTATTCCCAGTACACAATTGAAAACAAAATGAACATTTCAGCATTTTCTTACGAAGGGATTTCAAAATAATGAATGTCGTTGCTTTAATTTAAGTATTTGGGTTACGTTCTAATAAATTTTGAATAATTTGTGCTTAATGTTACAAATTTGGGGGGGGGATTTCCCCCATTCCCCCCCCCCCCCCCGTGGATCCGCCCCTGATCTGGACTTATTTCATGCGACGCTAACTCGGGATGACGCATTTACAGTTGCCTTTTCAACTGTTTTCTAATTGTTAAGAAAATTATTCGCTTGTGTAGCGGTAGATTATGGCAAAGATGTCATGAAAACTGCTCGAAAGAGAGCTATTTAACATACAATTTGTTCATGCGTAGACTATACGATATGGTAATCGAAACTAGTATGAAAAAAGCCTGGATTAAAATTGCTGAAACTCTATCCTCTTTAGGTAAATTACATTACTTTAAATGGGTTTCTCAATTGTTCAAGTGAAAATATATAATGTACGTTAAACTGCAGATCGCATTCGCTACTTCGGTATGAATGCAAAACTGTGAACCATGCAACTCGATGTGCAGCCTGCATCCAGGTAGTGCGATTCGCATGCTTTGCTACTTCGGTGTGAATGCTCACTTAGGAGCAGCGAGATTCAGGCTCCAGTGAAAGACTTTCGTCTTGAGTCAGTGTTTTATCTGTTCCCCTGAAAATGTAAAGTGGAAGACGTTTGCCATTAATTATAAATTCACGTGATTTCACGCCTCTCACTACGAAGGCTATAATTTGAATTTGCTTTAAAGAGCGCCAGAAATGAGGGTTGAGAACTTCTTGTTTTAAAATGTATGTTTTGTTTTGAAAGCGGTGAATTGAATCGGAAGATTGAATAGGTTTGTACGAGGGTCGTCCATAAAGTAAGTTTACAGAAAGAAAACACAATTTCATGGAAATGTTTAATTCAACAGATACAGCAAGTTTTCAGCTATTTTTCAACAAATTCCCCACCGGAATTCAGACATTTTTCATACCGTGGGAACAACTTGATACCTGCGTCGGAGAAGTTTGCCGCCTGGGATTTGAACCATATTCTGGCAACCATGTCCGTCTCTTTGTCATTCTCTGCCATTTCTTGAGGTGTAGGAAAAGATGAAAATCAATGAGAGAGAGATCCGGGCTGTAGGTTAAATTTTTAAACACATCCCACCAAGGCTCCTTCAGAAGTTCGACTAGGAGGTTTTTAAACATTCACCCTACAGCCCGGATCTCACTCCCATCGATTTTCATCTTTTCCTACACCTCAAGAAATGACAGGGAATGACAGAGAAGAGGAAATGGTTGTCACACTGTGGTTCAAATCGCAAGCGGCAGACTTCTCCGACACAGGTACCAAATGTTAGTCGCCATGTTCGGTGGCGAATATGTTGAAAAATAGCTGAACACTTCCTGCATCTTTTGCAATAAACATTTCCATGAAATTGTGTTTTGTATCTATAAACGACTCAGGGAAACTTACTTTATGGACGGCCCTCGTACCTAAAGTCATTAAGAAGCATCTCGACGTGTGCACAAGCACAGTCGGGTTTCCGCGCCGATGCTCTACCAACAAAGCTAGCCAGAATTCGATTCATTGTATGTGTAAGCAATCCATAATTCCAGAAGAAGAAGGAAGCTAGGAGATGTGTCAGTGCTAGTGTTTCAATATAGCTTTCAGAGATTTTAATTGTTTTACCAGAATGGCAAAAGTACACGACAATGTCATTTTAATATTTAATCAATAATACATCCAAGTCAGCATACCAAGAGGGCATAGGAGTGTCGAAATGCTTAAGGAAAAATTACATATAGGCCTAGGTTGTTAAACTGATTGTATCAATCATACATTTTATTTTAAACCTCATGAAATGAAATACAATATCGACAGGAAACAATCTATCCTGCCGGTTGTATGGATGTGAGATATGGCCCCTTACTCTTCGGGAATAATATAATCTGAGAGTGTTGAAAACAGGGTGCTTAGGGAAATATTCAGCCCTAAGACAGATGAAAATGTGAACTGGAAAAAACTGCTTAATGATAAGCTTCATCACCTGTACTCTTTACAGACATCAGTAATGGTAAATCATCGAGGATAAAATGGGCTCGACATGTTGCGTGCATGGGGAAGGAAAGACATCTAAAAAAATTGACTGGGAGACTCAAAGGGAAAAGACCACTTGGAAGACTAGTCATAGGTAGGATGACAATATTAGAACAATTTAAGGGAAGCGGGATTTGCGAGGGATGGTAGGAAGGAGTTAGCACAGAATAGGGTTGAATGGCGTGCTCAGGTAAGCGCGGCAATGAACTTCCGGGTTCTATAAAATACGGTACATAGTGTTCCTTTAGCTTGCTTAGGAATTGTTTAAATAAGTAAGTAAAGAGAGACAGTCGACTTCCATTGAAGAAACATGACAGCAATGGCTAAGTTTGCTTATATATTGTGCACCGCGCCATAGAACGTAACAAGAGTCGGCCGTATAGGCCTATGCCATTACATTATGAAAATATTGGTATAGTTTTTATTTCGTACTGTGCAAGAACACTGCAGGTAGTTCTAGATATTCACAGTAAGCATTGTTCACGTTCATGACGTAGATCTGGAAGGAGAAACTTCCCACTTTTGTTCTTCCGTTCTATTGTATCACGACTTCGCCTGTCTACACGGGAACATTTACCAGCATTCGAAGTCAGCACTGAGACCTAATGCCATTCAAAACCAACCATGTGTTATGGCACTAGAACTGTAAGTAAAAAAATCCAATATGAGACACATAACTTCCTCATAACTTCCTAAGACAAAATAAAGGTTTTGCCTCTTAGTATAATATATTATGTATGACCTTTCCGTGTAAAAATGAAGAGTATGTCGTTACCACATCGTATTGCAACCCCGAAGGATATATAACCCAGATAATATCTGATGAAATGCACTCGCGAAACTTTCTTTACCCTAAGCATGAGGAATACAGCTTTCTCACCTCACATACTGATACAGAATAACAGGGCGTGTTGCAAAGAGTGCGTATTCAGTTGTTTCAACATGATGCAAAGCTTTACTGTTCACCAGACAAAACTGAGTTTCTACAAACAGTAGGTGGCTTATAACTACCCTTCAGAGATTTATCGGGGAAAAAAAACGTTTGAAATGAAAGTTATTAACTCTTAGTCCCCAATCTTCGTGTCCCATCCCCAGAATGTACCTAACCAAAATACAAAAATGTTGTTTTCATACAATTTTTGTTCTGGAGCTAGGCTGTTCACACATACACAGACATAGACATACACACAAATAGAGACATATTTAGGAAAATAGAATTATTTTTGTTGAGGAGACCTCAAAACATGTAGTTTATTTATGTTGAAAACTCGTGGTCAAACAACACTTCCTCTATCTATAGTAGGCCTACCTATGGTGCGCGCAGAGAAAGTAATAAAGAAAGACTTATCAGTTCCAAAATCCAAACTTTCATGCTTAATTCTTACGTTTAGCCAATTGTTGGAAATAAACACGTGAAAGAGAATAAAAAATAAATAAAAAAAATAAAAATAAAATAAAACTTTTTTCCAAGGGTATAAATCTCCATATGACAAAAAAGAAAATTCCTATAAATATGTTTTTTTTTAGTTATAAATTTCCCAGTGATTTCCACGTAAACCGCAACGGAACTTCCACGGTCAGTCATTTTGCTACAATATTTTGTTCTCACTTTTCATTGTCTTCAGTGTGAATAACCAACTTTTCTCTAACTATTCCATATTACATTAAAGTATTTTCACGGTTAATTATCATTGTTAATGGGCTTTAAACACTAACATGAACGGAAATGCAAGCCTCTAACTGAAAGTTTGCAAACCCAAAGCTTTATTTTGCGTTCGAGTTAATGTGATTCGAGAGAAAATACTATCGCCTTGAGGAGGAACAAAAAAGAGAACGCAGTAGAAGGCATACGTTTTTAACGAGAAATTGATAATTTTGTTTAAGAGAAATATTGTAGTTTTATCACAAAAGGTCAAAACACATAAATAATGCAGATACAATTTATTAATATGGAATGTATTAAAAGACCCACTTTCGAATGTAGGATCCACTTTCGAGCTTTACCCCTATGCACCTGACTCAATTTTACAAAATACATAAACCCATGCCGGACTGCAAAGAAAACAATTAACACAATGATTATAAATAATAACTTTGACCGTCCGGGTGGCTCCGAGTCATCATGTCTAAAACAGACGTTTCGGCCCTCATGTTGTGGCCTTCTTCTGGGTTTACTGAACTACGATGTTTTGTTTTCTCATTTTTGTTTATATGGTTACGGTTTAATTAGTCAGTCGGCCGCTAGGTCGCGCATGAGGTTATTATTCGTTGTCTGACGTGAATGGTTGTCATGGGAGGGCCTGTCTACAGTAAACAGAGCACTCAACGCCGAATTTATATGTAGACCTGTATCCCCATTTATGTTGTTGGGGTGCCTGCCTAGCGGCCGACTGACTAATCAAACCGTAACCATATAAACGAAAGGAGAAAACAAAACATCATAGTTCAGTAAAGCCAGAAGAAGGCCAAAACATGAGGCCCGAAACGTCGGTTTTAGATATGATGACAGGGCGCCACCCGGACAGTCAAGGTTATTATTATTGTTCATTTAGCCGTGGAAGCCTACGAGAACAATGATTATTCCCATAGTTCATTTGTTGTAACTTATTCTGTAAATTTACATGAACTTAAGGGGGGACATACAGGTTTCGGTGAAATTCATAGGTGAGAAATAGGTGAAAATCATTATTTTTTCCTCAGCAATTAATTGCTCTACAACCTGGAAAACTGACATAGACTACTCTTTATTGACTACTTCTACAATTGCATACTATTTTCAAAATTAATCAAACTGTTACAGTTACGGGTAATTATCGTTTCAAAATGGCAGCCAAGTTTCATGGATTGAAGTGCAGTTTCCTTGATAACTTCCGCAAATTTCAATAATTCTGAGTGATTATTTTTCTGTGTATTTGTTATATCACATCAACAGCGCTATGTACAATAATTCATTTAATATCAATAGTTTATTTTTTAAATATATGTATATATATATATATATTTAAATAAAAAAGAAAATGTTCAAAAATTGATTTTTAAAAATAATTATACTGTAGATATTTCAAAGATTGTAGATGATGATGTTCATATGATGTTTGCAAAAGATAGGAAAAAGAATCACTAAAAAATATTGCCATTTCTGGAAATTGTCACATAAATGGCATTTTAATGCACAACATGTGGCTGCCATTTTGTACGATAATTACCCATAATTGAAACAGTTTTATTAATTTTGAAAATAGTATGCAAATTATTGTAGAAGTAGTCAATAAAGAGTATATAGATTGGAAGATTGTAGAGCAATTCATTGCTGAGGGAAAAAATTATGAAATTCACCTTTTTCTCACCTATGAATTTCACTGAAAGCTGTATGTCCTCCCTTAAAATTCTTCTGTATCCTGTAGAAGTAGTATACCGCACACACAAGCTAATGCAGTTCGCATTAATTTTTTGTTCGACCATATAATTCACTTAGGCCTATTATATGTGACGTAACAATATCTTATCCATTAAGGTAAGATTTCCATTATAACATTGGTGTGGTATCGATTAACAATCGAACGGCGAACAGTCTTTGTATCCTTGAGAGCACAAAATGAATGAAAAAAAAAAGAATATTAAAACAATTTTTCACCCTCATAACACAAGATGAATTGCCTCCTCACACTTAATTGAAATCAAATGCAATACTTCAGCTGCGCTGAAATGCGGCACAAAACAGGCTAGTTATTTCAAGGAGATTTTGTCATTTTCTTGATGTATTTTTATAAATAAACACTGAAAGTCATCTGATAAATTTTTTATTGTTTTTTGCAAATTTTTATATTTATTTTGTAATTTTGTGCGTGCATTTTTAGTCCTCTTTTATATTTTGCAAAAATGTACTTTTTTATATAATGCCGCCGACCCCGAGTATTTAGCTCTTGGGTTAAATAACGTAAATTGTAAATATTATTATAATTTTCACTGTGTTTTTATATTTATATTATACTTAATTTGTCGGAAAATAAATTAAATACTCAAATAAATGAATAATTAATTACGGCAAATAAAGTATATAAAAATAAGAGGAAACATAAAGATAGAAGGAGATGAAATAAGAATACACAAATCGAGCGAAGTGACCGACGGTAACGTCTTGGACTAACATTCTGGAATTCTTAATCCCGTGGCCGTCAAATTTGACAAGGGGTTTTTCATGGTTTCCCCAGTCGTAAAGGCAAATGCCGAATCATCCTCGTCATTTCATCCTGTCTCATATCCATTTAAATTAGTATCAGTTGAAATTTATTCCAAAAAGTACACCAATAATAGAAACAATTGATAAGTAATAGTTCCATGGCCTACCCTACTGTATAGACACAGACCTTGAACTGATATGACCTCGTAGCTAAAAGGAGTATAAACACAGGTGAATTTTTAAAAATCCACAAAAATAAGTGCATAGGCCCTACTGATGGAATACGTGAATGGAAAGTGGAAGGAATAGAATATGTAATGAACCTCCAGTCATTTCTTATGCCAATGGTAATATAGCATAATGTGAATTCGCAATACCACGTAGATTTGCTGGTTTAATAAGATATACGGAACTAGAAAGAAGAAAGCTGGGAACAGCTCGTGTATCATTCCACTGAAAGAAGGAAAAGAAACCCGAGAACATGGAGTCAACTTATTTTCTTCGTCTGTCTCTCTCTATATACACACACCCTCTCAGCTCAGTTACTCTCTTTCTTGCCTGCTCCGAATCATAAATTGATATTCAAATGTACATTAACTGAAAGTGGAAACTTAATCTGGATCACGAAGATGACATCACACTTCAAACATGACAAAAATTAACTAGCCTTTGCTTACTTACTTATTTACTTACTTACTTACTTAGGCCAACTTACTCAATGGCAGTAGGCAATTGCTAAAGAACAAAAGGAATATCTATTTTATGAAACCCGGAGGTTCATTGCCGCCATTGCCTTAGCCCGCCACTCAACCCTATTCTGTGCTAACTCCATCCAACCATCCCCCGCAAATCCTACTTCCCTTAAATCTATCCTAATAGGCTATTGTCCTCCCATCTGCGTCTAGGTCTTCCAAGTGGTCTTTTCCCTTCGGGTCTCGGAGTCAATATTTTTTAGATGTCTTTCCTTTCCCATGCGCGCAACATGTCCAGCCCATTTCATCTTCCGTGATTTAATTACCCTTACTATATCCGGTGACGAGTACAGGTTATGAAGTTAGTCGTTATGCAGTTTTCTCCAGTCCCCATTTTCTAATGACAGTTATTAAGACGCGGGTAATTCAGTTCTAAATTAACGTGAAAACACAAGACTAACTGCGGATTAGATGATCCTAAGTCGATGCTTGCAGTATTGGACAAAAACTGCTAAAGTAACAAAAGTCAGACCTTGTTGTGTAACGTAAATGGGGACGTAAATAAATTTTTATTTTGTAAATGATTTGTAAAGATTTGTGAACATTTTGAACAGTCTTTTGCGCCATTTGTGCTAAGATTCCTGTATACATTTTTAACTTACATATTAGAATATTTTAGAAAAAATTCCTCTGACACTGGGATTTGAACCCTTTGGCTACCCGTGCCACTGCTCTACCAACAGAGATAAGCCAGCACTGTGAAATGAACTCTGGCTTAGCTCAATTGGTAGAGCAGTGGCACGGATAGAAACGGTCCTGGGTTCAAATCCCAGTGTCAAAGGAATTTTTCTCCTAAAATATTCTCATGTAATGTCCAACAGAGACAATAATCTGTGGTCCATCAATCCATATTTTATATATATATATACTGTATATTATATATAAACACAAGATGTGGTACTGTCTGGTTGTTGTGTTCACATATACAAATGTTATTACCTATCCTAAATTTTTCAAGATAATTTGCAAATTTACCATGTCCAATTAAAAATTGAGTTGTTACAAAATTGGGCGTTGTGAATTTACATTTTAATCTCTCATAACACTGAGGGGAAATATAACTCCTTTGTTAGACGACCATTGTTGCTGTTCAACCACTCTGTATTCCAGTGCTCTAACAAGTCTTTTTAAAAATAGTTCCTTAAAATAAGAGATAGGGCACTTAGAATAGTAGTATTCGATATTTGAGTTGGTAGTACATTTGGCCAGGTGATCTGTTCTTTCATTTCCTGTGGTTCCGATAGATTACCTGAAATATTCTCACAGAGAAGACTTACTCAGCTTTATAAGAAGAGCAATAAGAAGAAGAAGAAGAATTGTCTTTAATGAGTGTTGTTTCACAAGTATGTTTTCTTGTTACAAAATAAAAACAAACGGAAAGAAAAGAGGACAAAAATACATCAGAAGAATGAAAGCAGGCGGCTTTGCATGTTCTTTGGTTTGCGTTCATTTGTGTAATTATGAGTGGTCTGTTTTTCCGTTCCAGGTTTATCAACACTGAAGCGTTGGTACTTGACCTAATTCTTGTAATGCTCAGCTAACAGGTGTAGTAGAAGAGGATTCAATCCAGCTAGATAAATGATAAGAGCCTGCAGAGCAAGGCGGCAGGAATTAACAAGAAGATTTATATTGCAGCTTCCAGTGTCTCCAACACAGTTCTTTCTCTTTCAATTCAGACTTCTATTCGCTTTTTGTTCTCAATCCTTGCAAGTATACTTCTTTTAATAAGAACATAGAAAACAAAAGACTGTTATATTTTGCGATATTCTACCGCTTGAACTACCGATACACGGTTTTCTTCGCATCATGCTTAGCCATTATTGACCTACTAATTTCAGGTATGATATTACAATAAGGAAACATCGCCTCGACATTGTACAGAGTTAGTTAAAACAGAGAGGGAGAAGATATCCGAATGACGTGCCAAGATCATACGAGTTAGGTGCCAATGATTTCTATTAGATATCCAATTTGCGTGCCTAGGCTATCTATTTTATTTAATTTAATACTTTAATACTTATTGGCCCTGTCCTGGATTCCTATCAGAGGCCTCTATAATCCCTATGCACTATACAATTTTCAACTTACTAATTTATAGGTTACTTAAATTATTTATAACTTAATCTAAAGAGATATATATAGAAGCCTTGAAAATTAACTTATAGAAAATTTAAGAAGAAAAACAAAAGCTTTGATAACTTAATAATGAACTAACTATACTAACTACAGTAAGAGTCGAATCCGGGATTTTTGTGGGATTGAGGTGATTGAATGGGAGGTCGCGCCTAAACATAGTATACCTTCACAGATGCAGTACACTTCCGCGCCCTCGTCTTTCTAGCAGGTACCCGAGTTATGTGACAAGGCTTATTAGGAAGTATGAGAGATTCATGCCAAGGAAATCTAGGAGGTATCCGAGTTGCATGCCAATGCATATTAGGAACTATACCAGCTGCGTGCCAAGATTATCTGGGAGGTATCCAAGTTGCGTGCCAAGGTTCATTAGGAGGTGTCAGAGTTGCGTGTCAAAGCCAAGTTGCGTGCCAAGGCTTATTAGTAAGTTCCGAGTTGCATGAAAGGCTATTTAGGATGTATCCGAGTTGCCTGTCAAAGATTATTTGGAAATATCATAGTTATGTGCCAAAGCGATTTAGGAGATAGAGTTGCGATCGAAGGCTTCTTGGGGAGTATCCTACTTGCGAGCAAAGAAGGTATACAAAATATATAAAATTGTCCTTCCCTTTTTTCAAATTACACTACACTTTAAGTAGTGTAATGTTAATTATCTTCAACATAAACTTTACCAATTATCTAACTTAATATTAATTAGACCTTTCATGATCAATATAAACGTATTTAATTAGTATCGCATGATTATCAATGTTGCATTGCTATAAATGCCTGTTTACGCTTAAATTAGATTACGTCAAGTGGGCCTATGTACACACTGTATGAAATAAATTGCATACTTTGAATTTACTTATAAACATGAAAAAATCTAAAAATTGTTTTTATTAAACTCAATGTATTTGAGTAGTTTGTTTGATGAATTACAAGGTAATCTAAAAGGTAACAGTCGTATGCAACTTGCCCTTAATAATAATTAAGACACTCATATGAAAATGATGAAACTCACTGCCCTCGTTTCATATTCGTACCATAATAAAATCAGGTAAACTGATGTAAAAAAAGTGCCAGTATGTTTTTGTTTAATCAGTTATGACTGCAGTTATGATATGCAGAATATTTTTTCTCTAATTGATTTCCAAGTTAAGCTCCAGATTTATTCATTAAGCAGGGCTTACGGAAGAAGAAAGGTCTACCATCTCGGCCACCTGGGTCATTTTAACGGTCTAGTTGGATAAGCGCAAGTAAAACAATGGTGTTTTTTGTCATAGCTACCTGTATTTTAATTTCCAAGGCCTTATAACATCACAGTAAAACAATAGGCTATGTTGTCAAGATAACTGATTTTCATTTTTTTAATAAATTCTTCCGAATACGTATCTATATATATAAAAATGAATGTATGTGTGTCTGTGTGTGTGTGTGTCCTTTATGCATTACTACACCATTCATCCGATCGCCATGAAACTTTGGGAAGTTGTTGAGTACATTCCCGATAAGGTTTTCGGCATATTACATTTTTAGTTTTTGCTTTCGTTATTGAGTTATGAGTAAAAAACGGGCAGAAAACGTGTATTTTAGCGTTTTCGAAGCATCAATTTTCAGTTACACATTTCAATGTCAAATCAATTACAGTAGGCTTTGGCTATTTTTGTCATAAAACCATTACGATCGCTTGAATGTTGTAGCTCACGCTGGTCGACCCATTTGTTTATCATGTCAAGGCACGCAGATATATGAAATTTTCTACCAACACCGAAGAGGATTACTATTAAGTGCCAGTATGGTACTTTATGAGATTGTGTGGTGGACGAAAAAATGTCTGTCCGTCTGTCTGTCCGTCTGTCTGTCTGTCCGTGTGTCTGTACGCACCATAACTCAAATATGCTTTTTTGGATTTTCATGAAACTTTGAAAACACATTTATAATGTCCATGGGAAGAACCCTATTGATATTGAACCAAATCGGTTCACCGGTACCGGAGTAATGCCCCATTTAGTGCCTATTTTAATAGATTATATTAGAAAGGCGCCATAGCTCAAATACGCTGTATCCGATTGCCACGAAACTTGGTATACCCATTTATGACGCCCATGAAAAGTGCCCTATTGAATTTGAACCTAATCTGTTGACCGGTACCGGAGTAAAACCCAATTTAGTGTCTACTTTAAAGGCGCAATAATTCGAATACGCTTTTTCGGATTTTTATGAAACTTCGTACACGCATTTATAATATCCATGGAAAGACGTCTATTGATATTCGACCAAATCGGTTGGCCAGTACCAGAATAATGCCCAATTTAGTGCATTTTATGTTAATATATAAGAAGTCGCGATAACTCAAATATGCTTTATTGGATTTTCTTGAAACTTTGTATACCCATTTATAATGTACATGGGAAGCAGTCTACTGATATTGGACCAAATCGGTAGACCGGTACCGTAGTAAAACCCAATTTAGTGTCTATTTTAAAGACGCGGTAACTCAAATACACTTTACCGGATTTTTATGAAACTTGGTATACACATTTATAATGTCCATGGGAAGACGTCTGTTGACACTGGATAAAATCGGTTGACCTGTTTCGGAGTTATGCTCAATTTAGTGCCTATTTTATGGTAATATACGTATTCGAAAGAATTTATTTAAAAAAATGAAAATCAGTTATCTTGACAACATAAGCTTTTGTTTTACTGTGATTTCTAATGCATTGGCAATTAAAATACAGTTAGCTATGACAACACTATTGCTTTAAATGCGCTTATCCCATAACTGACCCAGGTGGCTGAGATGGTAACGTCTTGGCGTCACATTCTGGAGTTCCATGGCTCAAATCCCGAAACCGGCCAATTTGACTTTTTTTTATATTCTGCATATCATAACTGCAATCATAACTGATTAAACAAAACATACTGGCACTTTGTTATACCAGTTTACCTGATTTTATTATTATTATTATTATTATAAGAGGGATAATCAATATAGGCCTAAATATGGTCAAACGTTGTTCGATTTGGACGAAACTCACTATACAGGGGTTTTCTGGGCCAAGTACCTCGAATCTGAGGTCGCTTTTACCACGCGACGCCTAAATGGGGTCAAACGTTGTTCGATTTGGACGAAACTCACTATACAGGGGTTTTCTGGGCCAAGTACCTCAAATCTGAGATCGCTTTTACCAGGCGACGCTATCTAATCGTAGTATGTAATTCACGTGATTTAGGTGTTAATAAATATAATGATTTAACTATTATGCTCTTAATTTTTAATTTCTGAAATAATTATCGCGGGCGATCGCTTGATTTTGTAGTTCCATCCTTGACGATTCATTTGTTTAGAATATCAAGTCCCACAGACGTATGAAATTTTCAACCTACACGGAAGAGGGATATTCAATATAGGCCTAAATATGGTCAAACATTGTTCGACTTGGACGAAACTCACTATGCAGGGGTTTTCTGGGCCAGGGAACTCGAATCTGAGGTCGCTTTTACCAGGCGACGCTATCTAATCGTGTTATGTAGTCCACGTGATTTTGGTGTTAATAAATATAATGATTTAACTATTATGCTCTTAATTTTTAATTTTTGAAATAATTATCGCGTGCGAAGCCGCGGGCACACGCTAGTATTGTCATAAAATAGGCACTAAATTGAGCATTACTCCGAAACAGATCAACCGATTTTATCCATTAAGAATAGACGTCTTCCCACGGACATTGTAAATGTGTATACCAAGTTTCATAAAAATCCGGTAAAGCGTATTTGAGTTACCGAATCTTTAAAATATACACTAAATTGGGTTTTACTCCGGTACCGGTCAACAGATTAGGTTCAAATTCAATAAGGCACTTCTCATGGACGTCGTAAATGGGTATACCAAGTTTCATGGAAATCCGTTACAGCGTATTTGAGTGATGGCGCCTTTCTATGAGAAAGGCGCCATAATCTATTAAAATAGGCACTAAATTGGGCATTACTCCGGTACCGGTGAACCGATTTGGTTCAATATCAATAGGGTTCTTCCCATCGACATTATGAATGTTTATACCAAGTTTCATGAAAATCCGAAAAAGCGTACTTGAGTTATGGTGCGTACAGACACACGGACAGACGGACAGACAGACGGACAGACATTTTTTCGTCCCCCACACAATCTCATAAAGTACCATACTGGCACTTAATAAATGCCTGACACAAAGGTTCATTGCATAATGTACTATTTTGGAATTATAAGAAATCATTGTTATACACGTATCTATAAATTAAGTGCCAGAATGGGAGTTTCTGAGATTGTTTGGTAGATGGGAGAATGTCTGTCCATGTGTCTGTACGTGCGATAACTCAAACACGCTTCATCAGATTTTCATGAAACTTGGTACATGCATTTATAACGGCCAGGGAAAGAAGCCAATTGATTTTGGACCAAAATGGTTGACCGGTACGTGAGTAATGCTTAATTCAGTGTATTTTATAGTAGTATATTAGAAAGAATTTATCAAATGCAAATCGTTTCTCATGAGAACATATTGTTTTACAGTGTTCATATAAAGCTTTGGCAGTTGCAATACAATTAGCTTTGACAAATAACACTATCCACACTCTTTCACATATGCTTATCAAACTTGACCTTTGGTCTTCCGTAAGCCTGCTTAATGAATCGATCTGGAGCTTAACTTGGAAATAGATTACAAAATTAACTTATTTTCTGCTTATAATAATTTAATTATCACTGATTAAACAAAAGCATTCTGGCACTTTGTTATATTAGTTTACCTGATTTTATTGACACTGGCAAATGCAGTAGTATAGCTGGTTACTTTAAGGGACAATAAGTTATACTGAAAATTTAACAATATTAAGAATTAGTACGTACTTTACAGATTATTCTTTTATATAACTATTTGTAACAAAAATCTCTTCAACGTTTGAATCTTACGAGTAACAGGAAGACAAGACGTAATATCATGATCGATTCACAAGGTGTTGACGAGTAACGGGGAAGAGCTAGAGGGTATTTCATTAATGCCGTGCATCTGCTGAATTTGAATCAGAGTTAATGAATCCTGGTTTGAGCTGGAAGCGGATTTTGCGGAGTTCTTCATCCGAACCACGAATACATGGTCACTGCCTTTCAATTGCGTCCTCCTCGGCACCTATTGGAAATGTCATTAGCACCCCAACATCTGCTTCCTCTCTAAAAGCAAACTGCTGCGAAAATCAAATTTTACTTTCTGATTGCAATATTCTTCAATAGTGCTATTAATTTCATTCCAATATTACACTTCATTCATTGGTTCACAGGCAACTGTTTACTATGAAGGAATATGACTCTTCTTGGTTTAGAGAGTAAGGGAAAGTCAACATTACCAGCAAGGGAAGCTGTCAGAATCCTAAAATCATAGTATAACATTATGCTGTAGAAATAATTACACGTGTCTACAACTGGTATTCCTTTATTATATTTCCGCCAGATGCCACAGCAGGCTTTTTCCAACCTGACACTGCTCAGATAGATGCTCAGTAGCCTGGACGAGTCTATTATCGAAATATTGTCATTTTAAGAGGAGATGACTTATTCGAACGCCAAGTCTTCAAGGGAGTCACATCTCTGATGTGGTGCCTATCAGACAGACTGGCGGAAAGGGAATGATAGCTTGTAGGTCTATTGGCACTCTGGGGGTAAGGGAGGGCAGGAAAAAAAAAGCTTGTAGGTCTAAATTATCCTCACAACTCTTAACGGCCTTCCCCTCACTTGCATTTCACCAATGTCAGTTGGGGAAAAAAATTCGTACGGTACTGCCCTACCGGAAGATAGCAGGATCGTTTATTTGCTGCTACATAGATCTGTAATAGTCACTGATGTACCATACTACTTCTTTTTCATATTGTACAGCTTGACTGCAGACATGGTTGTTTGGTTTCATGATAACGGGGTATTCCAACTTAGGCCCGTGAGCGTCACCGTCGCCTATAAATCTACTGACATGGGCCTGTCCCATAACATATGCACCCATGAATGCCCCAAACTGGGCAGGAATCGAACTCACGACCTTGGGCATAGAAAGCAGCGCCTTAAACACTGCGCTACCAGACTACTGACATGTTACTGTAGCATTTAAGCACATATAAATGCTACGGCCTAGGATGGGACCGAACCATGCACTTAGGTGCTTCACAAATTTTACTCGGTTTGAACCCTTTTGTTGTCACTGGTTTTTACTTTCTAGCATAGGCCTAAAAGTAGTATAGAGAAAGTATTGTGATTGTGGCAAAAATCTAAATCGAGATAACACCGGGAAAACATGTTTCATGATGCCTAGAAACCGAAAAAAAGGCTGTCCTTGTACATATACAGCGGCTAAATGGTTCACTGCATTTTGGAATTTTACCAAGCCCAGATTTTGGTTTCAATATATGAAATATTAGAGGGATTTTCCATGAAAACTATTTTCGAAACTTTGGCTTTTTAAAAATGTCTCTAAAGATTTTAATCAAAATGTAAACTTTAAAATATCTAACTACGACTAACAAAACGGCTATTTTTTCTATACAAATTACTTGGGGGTACTATACTTGTGTCATTTTATTTTATTTTATTTTTCTCAGATGTCTCAATTACTGTAGGTGACAGACTACATGAAAACTTACTGTAGAACAGTAAAATCGCAGTGGAATTTAACTAGAAAATTAGCAACTAGAAAATTGCCAATCTAGAGGAATGCGTATGGATTTAATGCGGACTCATGTGATATAAATTTACCTAACAATAAAGTCATTATGTTATGCTCGGCGCTAAACTGAAATTTTGACCTTAAACTTAACACTGAACTAAGATTTGAAACTTTACTGTTGAATTTAAACACACCGCAAAAATTAAAGATGAACTGAGGAATAAGATTTTTGCTTGATATCTGGAGCAATGACGGTCAGCCTTTGACAGAAATGGGGAGGAGCAAAATGTCTTAAAGCCTTTTCTTTATCTACCCGTCACACACAGATAATTTCTCCATTTTATGAATCTATGAATTCCCTGTTGCTTTTTGTTCAGAGTGTTGTAATATATTACGAACACATCAACTAGTGAACCATCAATACAAATTCCATTGCAATTACGATATGAGATGTAAGTATACTTTCTTTCTTTCTTTCTTTTTCGTAATTTTACCTCTCCCTTTTTTTTAGGATTTATGCGACCCAAGCCACCCGGGCCTTACAGGGCCGCGACCTGTCGGGAGAGGGATTACCTTTGGATCACATACATACTTTTTTGACCAGACAAGGACATGGAGGGCCTCCTCGGATAAGTGATCAGCCCAATGCCGGGGCCACCTCCGAGACAACACGAACACATAGGACGATACACACCATTCACACACACACTCACTCAGAACAAGGCGAGGATGAGGATGAAGATGATAATGACGGCCAGATGATATCCGGGGACCACAAGGGCCTAAAGTTACCTGACATTTGTCTCATAGGTGAGGGAAACCCCGGAGAAAACCTCACCTAGGTAACTTGTCCCGACCAGGAATCGAAAGTATACTTTCAAAGAGAAAAATGATCTCTATAAAAAAGAAGATAACATTTTATCCAGATCACTTCATGGAAATCACAATAATACTGCTATTGTGCAATGAATAATCGCTTCAGAGACATTTACAGAGTGATTCATATCGATATAACCCCTTCGTAAAGTCATGGCTGTAAAATAGAAATGGTGTGTTTATGAAAATGATATTACACCGGTACGTGAAGTGTGTATCTCCTGTTATAACGATACATTTCCGGTATTAAAATTCAGGTTGTATAACGTGCGTAGACAGTGGACTGTAAAAACAATTAAATTAATTAAGGGTGATAAAGATTGTACACACGCTATACATTTCGCTTAGAATGAACGATAACAAGGTTATAAGCTAAATAAACCATAGGTGAGATAACACTGACACTTTGATCTTCTTGAATCACAAACACTCGTTGGAAATTTCATCGACGTCTTGAAGTCTTCTTATAAGCAGGGATGATTGATTCCGCCAGTAAATGAAAGAGCTTGCTGATTTAAAAATATATTTAATAACAATTCCGGAGGACCTTTGGAGTCAATATTCCAAATAAAATTATGTGAATAACAATGAAATACACACATGTACCAATTATATGCCGTATTAAGGTTCACAGTCAATCTTGTGATATTTTAATTCACCAAATAATACGCAATAATAATGTTACTGAATTTATATTGCGTGTTAAAGTAGATACAGCTACGTTGCAATAAAATCAATTTAATATTATTAGCTGTATGAAATAATTTTAGAGCTTTAATGCACTCACTAGGTAATAAGATTTCTTTCGTAGCTAATATTACCTCAAAAATAGTCCTGAAGTCCAAATCAGGTCATAATCAAGATAGTCAATTCATGTAGAAATGCCTGGTGGAAGCACTAAACGAATCCAGCCTTTTCTGAGACGAATAAATGTGAAAAATTGCTTCTGTGCAATTAATATCAATTATAAAGAAGCCTTAACTTGCAGGAAGCGAAGAATAAGGAATTATGACGTTAAAAAACCACTGCTAGTTAAGTCCAGATATGGACAATGATCCTTTAAGAGGATTTAAAAATGGCGAAGACGAAGAAGGAATGTTTGGAACAAGAAGAAAAGAAGAAAGCTAACAATATAAAAAACATATTGTAGAGAAATTCAACTGTCCTTAAAAATAATGAAGAGAATGCAAGGCCCCCTGAAAACGGGCGAAAAGCAGAAAGAAATCAAACCAACCATCCATCATAATAAAATTAAACATTTAGCAATAAAAATATTAACAGCTAAAAAGATCACAACATAACTGAACACAGGTATTCCTGTAGCCGGCCGTCATATGTTTTAGGAGCTAACCAGTATAATTTTACTGTTACATAGAACATTTTACAATGTGATCATGGTATTATAATGTAGTCCTTGTGATGTGAGTGTATAAACATAGATTTTGAGGCACTTAACCGAAGTATTATAGAATTCCGTTAATTAGATCGTTGACTGATGTGACCAATCCGTATAAACAGATTCTATAATAGTGACCTAAATATGAGGAAACTGCCTTCCAGTAGTAAAAAATAGTCATAGATTTTTAGCATGTAGTGTTTATTTGATTAAAATCATTCTGATAGTAAAAAATACCAAATGTAACTTATCCATTGTGATCTGTGTTTTTATATTATAAACTTTATCACTTGTTACTTCCTCTGCCTGCACCATAGGTACAACAGGTAGAGGAAGTATTGTGTTCCACTCCCAAATTCTAACTTGATTTTTTTAACATAAATAGGTCTACACGTTTTGATGCCCCCTGAAACCAAAAACACTATTTTCAGAAACATGTCTGTGTTTCTTTGAACAGCATAGCTTCAGAAAGAAATCTGTATGAAAACGAAATGTTGTATTTGGGTTAAGTATTTTCTAGGGATGTGACAGGATTGGCGACGACTTTTCCTTACTTTTAAAGTCATTTTACACTAAGAAAATTCCGTTTTTCGCGATTTTCATTAAAACGGCTCCAATGGTTTTGTTTAGATTTAATACTAAGAGCTAAAACTTTTATTTGAAAACAAAATTTCGCAAAAATACTTTGAAGGGTAGCTATAAAATTTGTAGAAACTCAATCTTGCTTAATGAGCAATAAAGCTTTGCATTAGGTTGAAGCAACTGAATACGCGCTCTTTCACAGCCTCTTATTCTGTATCAGAATATTAAGTGAGAAATATGTATTGTCCACGATTAGAGTTAAGAAAGTTACGTCGACTGCATTAATCAGATTTTATTTGGGTTGTGAATCATTCAGGGATGCGATGTTGTAATGTCAATCTATTCATTTTTACAACCAATTTAATGAGGAGAATATCTTACATAATATATTATACTGGAACCAAAAACTTTTGTTTGGACAGATCAATTTTTGTGCTCCACATCAGATTTTCTCTTTCCTCCCATAATTTTAAACAAACGATTTGATTAACACGCCTGCATTAAATCATGCCAACTATATGCCTGCAAAATAACTTATTCCACTGTAATTCTGACCCTGCCATGTATTTAGTGTTAGATGTGTTAACGTGTCCCAAGAAAAAAGAAAATAATCAGAACGAATAGTCATTGGAGACATATATTTTCCTTTTTACATTAAATAAGTTCCGCTGGTTATTGATATTCAAATACCTATTTAACTCTTTAGATGATTGTCATCTGTATATGGATCTCAAATATGTTCGGTCTCTGTTGAGCTCAATGAATAATATGATCATATATATCGATTGTCTCACCATAGGCTATTTCGCTTAGGCTTACAATGACACAAATAGCTACATGTTTCATTAATTTTAGTGTTTTTCCATTAATTGTTTAATTTTATTCTGTGAGTATTCGCTAAATAGTCACAATAAAAACGACACGCCCTGGTGAAAAAATTATATTTATAGGCAAAGTACAAAGTAGCAGAAGAAGCGAAAGGAAAATAATGAGACGGCATGATGAAATTAGAATGTTATAGGAGAAAAATTCCTCTGTCACAGTGCCTGAGGTAGACCATTAAGGGCAATCAGTCATAGGAAAAAGGTTCCATCTGGCGCTGTGAAGTGAACTCTGACATAGCTCAGTTGATAGAGGAGTGGCACGGATAGCCAAATGTCCTAAGTTCAAATCCCAGTGTCAGAGCAATATTTCTCCTATAATATTATCATGTAATGTCCAACAGAGACAATAATCTGTGGTTCATGAATATATATGTGTTAATAAATAACACCGAAATATTTTACCTGTATATAGAGGGGACTTAGACAAGCAACTTTTATTAGGAGATTTTTCTCTATGACGTAAAATTTGTATGCTACAGGGCATTAAAGTCATAATTTGGTGCTCATAAATCAATAATTACGCGAAATAGGGTTACAATATTCATTAAATTGGCATCATGCCTTCCTAGTGATCGATAAAATCCTGACTCTTAATCATTCGTCAACAGCTATATCATAATTTAGTGTTTCCATAATCTGCCCAATTTACAGACTAAGCACATGACGTTTCGCCACTGCATTACTCTTTTCTTTTTATTCATAACTACTAACTACAGTGTTAACAGCGAAGTTCCTTTGTTTTGTAATTTTGTCTAATGTTAGAAGTCAGTGGCGGCCATGCCCTGGGAGATTTTATGCTGTAACAGGAAATATTGAAACAGAGGAAAAATCTCCTAATAAAATTCCTTGTCTATGTCCCCTCTATACACAGGTGAAATATTTCGGTGTTATTCATTAACACTCTGTATATATATAATATTAATATATAATGAAATTAGGCAAGCTACCAACCTATCTTAGGCTTACATTATCAAGGGTGAAAAATATATTTTGTTAAATGAAAATTAGCTGGCAATGTACTGGTGAGACTATCTACAAGTGGAATACAAGGAATTTCACGATCTATGTACTACTGTTGCTAATATTTCTGACTGATTTTGTCATTTTCAGTTTTCTACTTTATTTATTATATTATTATATTTCAACTATATTTTTTGTGAAATAAGGTTATAATATAACCACTACAAATAATTACATAAGAGCTAACAACTTTTGGGTGATTGAATTACGTCAGTTGCAACAGCGGTCGTTTTACAAGTGATGAGAACCATATAACCGGCATTATTTAACTCTGTTACCACTGACAAAGCTTCATATATCAAAGGGTATAGGATGCATTAAAGCAAGCCCTGTGATTTACAGCAATTTATTACGATACTAAATCCGCAAAAGCATTTAATAATGCCACTGGAAGTCGTATATAGTCAATATTATTAGAGAGAAAAATAAACACAGTGAAATCATTTTGAAAATACTCGCACAAAACTGCGCTCGCTATATTGTAGGCCTACATCCTAGTGATGACTAGAGACCAGATTTTAAAGGGAATTCCTTATTTTATATTTCATCATAAAACGTGATAAAATTGAACAGGACATTATTGAGTAAGTTTCAACTGCAAATGACCTGGTTTTAACGTCCCTTTTTTTCCTATTTTAGGCTCATCTCCATTTTTTAGGAACTTTCCCTTTCCAGTACCTTTTTTGCTAACTTATTTCGAAAAATTCGTAAATTACCCAGTATTTAGTAATATGAAAACATTAAAAAATGTTTTCTCTGATTCACCATTGACAAAAAAGGGAATTGATAAAATAATTCCTCCCAGCAGAATAGAGCGTTACAGGGAAATCACAGGCTTGCCATTGCCTAAGTTTCTCATTATAACAAGGTGGGGAACATGGATTTCGTGTGCTATTCTCCTTTGTGAGAATTTCAACAAGATCAACAAATTTCTTCAGTCATTAGATGTTACAGAATCAGAAGCTGTAGAGCATGAAAAGGCTTTACATAAAACAAACATGTATCTCTCTGTTGAATTTTTACACTCTCTTACTATTATATCCCTTTTCCCCCACCTTTTTTGGCAATAATTTTCCCTTTTTTCCCACCTTTTTTTTTGGCAATAATTTTCCGTTTTTTCGTCCTTTTTTGGGTGAAAAATTTCCCTTTAAAATCCGATCTCTAGTGATGACTGTTGCATACTCAATGCAAAACAACACAATGTATCATCAGAATTTAAGTTATCTGTTCTGAGTGACAAAATGATACGCCCATGCCCAAGGCTGAGAAAGTTATGTGAGTGCATCACATTTTTTATTTTAATTTCTCTGTTCTTTCTATTGTCATTTGTCATTCATCAGAGTCTCTTGGTAATTTACTTACCTATGCAGTAGATTAATCTGCCCATGGATCTATGTTAAGTACAAAAGTCTGTACTAACATTTTATTCTCTAGCAAGATTTATACTCAGTTATCTTATCAGATTAGTATATATCGTACAGTAAACGTACCGACAAGTGACATGGTCCATATGCCAGTTTTATCAGCTTAAGTTTTTAGCATAATGCATGGTAATATAAGTTCCGTCGCATAAACTTTCACTTTTCGAAAGTAACAATTAATATATACAGTGTACGCCGCTTATTGTGATCACTTTGGGACGCAGCTAGTCTGATAATATTAACCGATTGATAACAGTATCCGGAAGAATTAAATGATGGTTATTTATTCATATAAAAGATAATACACTACAAAACAGAATTTAAAATATTTATTCATACAATTATATGTAACTGTGGATCGTTGAACCACTCATAAGCTAATAACTAAGCAACTATTTTTTCAACCAGTAAAAAAAAAAAGAAAAGTTTTTACATTCCTTTAGGAGTTCATTAACAATATTCCATACTCAGTTACGAGTATTTTTGGAAGTCTATACTGATCTCTGGTGAATATCGCGCAGCGAAATGTCTAACGCCTGTCTGTTCAAGTCTTTTCATTTTACACTAACTATCACTAACTTCACAAATCAAAAGCAATAGCTAGACTGAGGGGTGAAACATGTTTTAATGCTTAAAACGGAAAGTTAGGAAATACCATACCAGGTTCTTAGTATACTGACATCTTCAGATGATATCTAACCCATTTATAAAACTTCCTTTGGATAAGACGCAAGAGATGACGAGCTGGCACATTTGTGATCGTAACTCCGAAAACAATGAAGATATGGACTAAATTCTTTCGCCAATATACAGATTAATGTACAAGCTTCATTTAAAAAAAAATATATCACTATTTTTTACCGGAAAACTTGTGTATCCTTTCCCTTAAGGAAGATTTAATTTTTCTGTAATATTGTTTCTATCACTTGCGCTGAACTTTTTCTTCTTTCCCCAGAGAGAACGGCTTAAAATTACTTTTTAATGGGAAGGTACTGCGGAAGGAACTAGAGCGCAGGTCACCTTAACCAGACTTAACTGGTGAGAAGAGTGAGAGAGTTAGATGCGTTTAATTTAATGTAACGCAGTGACACCAAGAGGATTAGCAGGGCTTGACACCAGCGCTCCATCACTCAGCTCCAATCCGCAATATCTACCAGCCACACTCTTTCTCCAATAGCTCTGTTCCTGCACTATCCAGATTGAATACAGTCTTATTGTAATTTTAAATTTTTGCTTGGTTTTAGGTAAGTGCAGTAGGAGTTATATGAAGGGTACAGGGGAAAAAGGAGGAATGTCAAGAAATCCAAGTTTTGCAAGAAGCAATTTTTAAAGTTTGAGTACTCAAAACTCAGATGTATGAAATCAATTCATAAATACAAGTTCATTCTGTACTAATAATAATGTGAATATCAAGTTCTGGCATTATTTCAAACATCTAAAAAAAACGTGAAATGCAATAAAATGCACAAATATTTTGAAGTAGTAGGTGAAAAGTATAATTATTTTTTTTATTTTTACAGAACATGAATTTTAAAAACTTGTATTGAAATATTAATCACATTATGAAACATTAATTACATTAGTTATTATTCCTTATGTGGAAGAGACTGAAAGTACATCTGAGCTTTCCTGGAACGGAATTTCTTCAAATGGTTTACCTCTGAGTACTTCTCCTTCGAAATGGGATAAAATCTAAAACAAAATTAATTGTAATGTACATAATAATTAATTCTATAGAAATTAAAGCAAAATAAAAACAAATCTTTATACAAAAAGATACAAAAAGTATCAAAATTACCCAAGTAGTTAAAGCAAAAAAAAAAAAAAAATACCAGCCCTACTGTGCGTTCTGAAGTCAACAAGGAAAACAGGACATCTAATCCTACCATCCCCTACTTATTGTGAGAAATTCCGACTGAAGGAGGAGCTCGAAGTTACCGGATATATTTTAGAGGCCAGAGGTACAGTCACAACATTCCTGAAAAGCTCATTATTTAATCTAAGATTTCAGAAGTTACTTTGGCAACCGTCAGAAGAATCATGTATATATATATAAATTTAATAGACATGTAAAGATTTTTTTGTAATTTTTTGACTGTTAAGTAATTTTTGTTTCACTCCTTTTATGTATTTAGTTTAATATTTTTTACATTCTTTTTTAGTTAATCACATTATACATTCTAGTCTATTTCTTTGTCTCTCCTCTTTCTTCACTTTCTTATTTTTGAAACATGACCCAAGCACGAGCAGTCTTGCTCATTCGGGTGTATTACTATGTTAATATTTCTTGTGAATATATTGCCTATATTTATTTCCCTCTTTTTAAATAGTAGTTGTAGTTACTTTTGAAATTTGAAAATTGTTTTATATTATTTGTATAAATATGTATTTGTATGTATATGACCTTAAATACAATAAATTAATAAAATAATAAAATTAAAAACATATATTTAAAAACCATGTTATATGTAATTGTTAAAAATGTTCACATTTTATGCTATATAATTGTAAAATTTTAATCCTACTTCTTAGAAATTTCTTTTAGTTTTGGTATTTTTTCACCCTTTGTCTTTGTAGGCAACCCTCTAGCATGTGAAGATGATTATAATTACAATTACAATTACAATTTATTGTTTCAAATTAAACGAAAAATATACATAAAAAGTTGATACACCACCCGAAGAAGCAGAGCTTGTGTTCGGGGGTGGTTCAGTTCTAAATACGACAACTGTTTACTGTGTGGTTCGCTGCCAATGTATAAAGCAGTTGTGGGCACATATGGGTTAACAGATCAAACGTATTTTCTTATTATATTTTTTGTAAGCCCTATAAGAAATTTCCCTCCATTATTTGTGAAAAACGAGTTTAGTTCGGCCAAGGTAGCGATGTTGCAAGCAATTCATTGATGCAAAAGCGATGTTATCTTGCGTAAGTGGCCAGCTTGAAGATTGGCTTCGGGACCCTTGCAGTAAAGCACTACAATATCAGGCTATTTCCACTCTCAGCGCTAGAGATGTTTGGTTCCCTAAAATATTCAAACGCCTGAATACTTGAACAGACGCTATTGGTACCACTTCCAATCAACAGTTAAACAGATATTGCAACAAACCCAACCTCACCTACCAGTAAAGTAAACACCCAAAGATATAGCCATGATGTTACATATTCAGCACTATACAGTAGCCTATAGGTGAAATCTACACCTGGCTGCAAAGAGGATAGGCCGCCTAAACGTTTAAGTTCCAGAAATGAAATACTACGCATGCTCAACTCCTCATATCCAGCTTACATGAGATAGCACTGGCTATACAGGGTGTTTCAAAAATACTTTTACAAACTTCTGGCATGGGTTCCTTACACCAAAAGAAGGAAAAAGTTCTTATGAACATAGGTCCCATAATCCTTTGTTTTCTCGTTAGGAACTGTTCAACACATTGGTACACTCATAACACGTCAACACACAAAACCCATAACAAATGCTCTAAATGTCCACCTCTTGCTTCTAGACATGCATGCACTCGTCGAATCATGGACAGTCGCGCCCTTTCAAATACTCCGGGATGGTGTCCAATGGATCGCAACTTTTTCCTTCTTTTGGTGTAAGGAACCCATGCCCGAAGTTTGTAAAAGTATTTTTGAAACACCCTGTATAATTAAACTATTAAAATTGGCTGTGTTTTGAATAAGAATGTGATATTTGGTATTAAATGGAATGGAAAGTCAATAGAAGAAAAATAATTTGTTGTAGACACATCACTGTTTGACTCTAATTTTCAGAAAATAATAACAAAATCGAAAACAAAATGGAGCAACGAAAATAAATAATAAAGAGAGGAATGTAGGTAGGAAAGAAAATAATAAATCAAGAAGGCTTAATAGAGTAACAAGAATATAGGCTAATACACGAAAAGATAAAAGTAAATTAAGAGACAAAAATGAAATTAGACTAATCAGATTTAAAAACTGAAGCGAGAATGAATAAGAAGAATGAAAGGAGAAAAAGAAGCAAACCTAGAAAAACGACGGAAATGTGAAAGCTATAAAGGTAGACTCAACAAGAGAAGAGTGAGGGTGGAGGATTAGAGAGAGAAGAAATATATAGCCTAAGCAAGCACTTACATAATAAAATTAATCTAAAACAATGACAATTATTTTGAGATACCATATGTATCCGTTCTTTTTAGTTAGCTCAATGATGGCAGATAACCTGAAAGAGAGAGAATAATCGTACGATATTTTACGATGGTTAAGGAGTCCGAAGTAATCTCCATATAGCCTATATAAGAGGCTTTGTCCTGACTGACTGAATGAATGAATGAATGAATGACTGACTTAATGAGAGAGAATCAACGCAGAGCCTAAACTATAGGCCTAATAGGTTGAATTTTGACAGTACCTTTGTTTCAAAATGTAAGTGCTCACTAAGAAAGGATTTTGCTAAATTTTAATTTTAAATGCCAAAAATTAAATGTTTTTGAGAATACTTAATCCCATTTTACGCAGAATTATCAAATCCAAATCACAGTTCACATGACAACATATTGTTGCCAGTGGTCTCAGATGGGTTTGGAAATAAATGAAATGGGAGTTTACCAAATTAGGGAAGCTATCAATATAAGTCATGTTATAAATAAATATTAAAGAATGAAATCCACGAAAATAATGCAGTCACATAACTTTCTCTACCCTGGACATAGAGAAAACAATACGAGTATGGTAATATGTATATTACTATATCGCAGGTTTTTGGAGAGAGAAGTATGAAAGTGATATTACATTCCTGTATAATTTCATCCCCAAAACGGTTTTATGGTAACATGAGAGTGAGAAATAAAATATTCCGCAAAGGCAATACAATTTTATGTTATCGGAATTTCTGTTTCTTCTTATTTGAACCCCTACCAGGCTTGCTGTGTACAAGCGATGGGATGTAAAATTCTACATCCTCTATGAGCCATAAAAAGCTATACCAAGCGTTTTCTGAGGGAATAGTTTGAGTGTGATAAGTCGATCTTTCTATTTCAAATTCTAAATACCTATATAATGACCTATAATTTAAAAATCGAAAGCTTTTCATAAGATAATTCCCAATTACAAAATTAAAAATCCGGGCGAGCCGGGTCTTTTAAACTAGTAAAGATATATAATAGAAATCTTTCTTTAGTAAAAGAAAATGTGAAGGGATCTGTGAATTGAACTGAATCACATGACAACCAAAGTCAATGTGCTACAGAGGCTGATGTTCAAATCATTACACGATCTAAACTGTTCGTTATTGAACTAAATGAGAAGCAATTCTGGCTTAAGCCTTATAATTAAGGCTTGCCATAGTAAACAGTGCCAATTACAATCGTTTCATCGGAAGTATGGCACAATGGCATATTTAGCAGGAAGACAATCAGTCAGTCTCATTAAACACAATGGAAGTCGATGTACCAGAAATAGCTGGCTATTCAAATAAGTGAGCCTGCCAACATTTACAAATACTTAGCTTAATATAATGGAAATTTCCAACTAATTTTCTGACAATTGGAAATCTGGAGACAACATATTCTTCTATGTATAGCTCATGTATTTTACGGGGAGGCTCTATTAATTTCCCCCAAAATTATATTTTAAATACATTATCTTTTATTGGCAATTTCTTATCTTTGGAAACAGTATTTTCCGACCCACCCAATATTTAGTCATATTAGTTAATTCGTATTTTATAATATTTTTTAAACATTAGTACAAAAAACTGATTATTTTATGTAAATGTACAGTGGCGATTAGACAAGTCAAAGCGACTAGAAATTAATCATATAAAAAAATTAATAACATAAGGACATAAAATAGGCTTGCCTACAGAAGCTAAAAATTACATTTCCCCAAAGAGTATTTTTGATTCTTTACTTTTTATGTCAAATTTACAGCCATTAATCAACAGTTTCCACATGTTGACAGTATAGAGTATAAGTAATAAAACAATGGGCCTAATCAGTGTGTTGTCTGTTTTCTTTGCCGTCCGGCACAGATTTATAATATTTGTGAGAAATTGAGCCTCAAGCATTTAAAGATTAATAGTAATTATGTAACACTATTTTGTTTTGCCAACCTCAGAATGGATTTCCTGCCTCAAAACGAATGCAAATGTTGCGGCAGTTAAGAGCTATTTCCGGCAGATCCTTAGATAGTACCCGGTGCAGACATTGTTGCTCCGAAAAAGAAACTTTAGCTCACGTCTTAAGATTCTGTGACCGTGGTATATTTCTACGCAATACACGTCATCATATGGTCAGGGCAAAAATAGCTGAAGCTCTGAGGAATAATAGTTGGACAATTCATGAAGAAGTTCATTGCATTGCTCAAGATGGCTCCAACAGACGAGTGGACATTATAGCTCTCTGCTATGATGCTATTATTGTGGATCCTACGATTAGAATGGAACTAGGGCATCAACAACCCTAGGAAGTGGAAAGAAACGTATATACGAGTCCACTTCCTACAGAAGTATAATCTGGAAAATATAGAAGTTGTGGGTCTCCTTATTGGAGCATGTGCTGCCATCCCTCGCTTCTTTGAGAACTTCAGAAAGAAGTATGGCCTTCCAGCTAGTCTTTAGGATCAAGTAATGAGATTTTTTAAAATAGACTAAATCATGTCAAATATTATCTAAGCATGTAATTTGACTGTAATTACTTGCATATGCTTCTATTTATGTCTCTCTGTCTGTCTGGGACCCTATAGCCCCCATGTTGAGGCGAAGGGCCTCCAAGTGGAGGTTTCTGCTATCTATATGAATTTTGTTACGCTTATTTTCCGAGAGAGGGCAGAAGGACAGGTGGTAAGCCCATCGCCTCTCAACCCCCCTCAGGAAACTAAGGTATTACTTGAACGTAAAAGGGCCGAGAAATTTTGTCCACAGTCTCTAATTTAGGCTTGGAGTTCTTTTACGTGCCCTAAATCTACGACATGGGCCCCCCAGCTTAAAGACCCTCCCGGAGGACTCCGTGGCCAGGATTTTTACGTCCTGAAAAACCCATCGACCGCGGCAGAGGGGGGCACGCTACCTCTAGACCACCGCGGCCGATATTTATATTTTATGTTTATGATTTAAGAAGTCTATGCAAGCATACTGAGTTCGTAGAGGCTCCCTCCGATGGGAGGCTGTTCTGAATTAAAATAAAGTTTGTTCTTAATTTTGTTTTTGTAAAAACAGTGTTCATTAATTTTTTTATGTTTATTTAAGGGTGGAGGTTCACCTTTGTGGGTAAAAAATGCATTTTAAAATTAATTTTTTTCTCCATATCACGCACTTTTCTCTTCAATTTGGGGAAAGAAGTTTTTGTATACTTCCAGAGTTATGTCCTTAAATGTTGACGGATGTCATCTGCTTTGTCCTTTAAATTTACTCCCTTCCGTAAGTTTGTCGTTCGTTTTCCGCAATGTTTAATTTTATACATCGTTTACATCATAACTTGAAAACTATTAAAATTTTTTTGGTGAATATTTTGTGCTGGTATACTACCTTTCTGAACAACACGAAGCAGGATTTTTCTTTGGCATTTGTAGTTTATATTAAAAAAATCAGGTGAAATATAGAAAATGAGTCAATGATTATTCTATAATTTTTCCTGGCATAAAAACTACGTTTATGCAGAATTTCAGCTCTATCGTGTTAGTGGTTTTTGCGACAAATCGGAACACAGTCGAACCATTAGAGTTTTACCTATGTTTATGATATATATATATATATATATATATATATATATATATATATATATATACACTATACAATAAAGTTATATATACACACTATATATGTTATATAATATATAATAGATAATAAAATTTGGATTTATATAGAGGAAGCATGAAACTTGTTTTCCAGGAAAACCCCTTTCTTTTAAGTTCGTCTCTTTTCTTTTTGTCTTTTCATGCTTGTAAAGGCAGAAAGCCAATGCACTACGGGAACATGGCGTTTTAAATTTCAAAAGATGAGAACGTCATTAAGGTGCTCTGATGAATGTCGTGAAGACGCTTGAATTTAAAATCTAATATTCTCTGTTCGTTATGCGGAAGTCTAGAGATCGGGTAGCGCCTTGAGATGTAGACATACCGCAACACAAAAACTCTATTCCGAAGTATAAGAGCACGGCTAAAAAGTATAATATTTACGTTATGAATTAATAACGTTTTTCCCTCTCTGTTCAAGTCTTTTACCTGCTTTCTATTTAATCCTAGACGAGAATAAAGTAGTAAGAGCTGCAAGTCTTACCTTTCACAACGCATGAAGCAAAAAGAAGATTATGGACACATACCTGGAAAAGAGAAAAATGGGATGTAATATACAAACATTTTTCCGTATTATAGAACTTAAAAGTTCAAAATGAACACACAAAACCGGAATACAATCGCTGGCTGAGAATAAAAGAGGAAAAGATTCCACTAGAAGTAGCCTCTTAAATTAATTTTATTATTGAATTCGGTCTTGTTAATATGTAGCGTTGGATATAGCCTACATAGAAACACGAGTGAAAATGTTATATTGGATACCGTACTTAAGAAAAAAACTAAATTGTTCCCTATACAAGCCATGGAGGCCCAGATTCTAGACATTCGAAACGTGAAGGTAGTAAGGGTATCAGCCTTATGCACCGGCCGCCTTTACCCCGAGGATTGCTCCTGGTACTCATTTCCTTTAGAGGCTGAGTCGACCAGAAGGATTAGGCCAAATGAAAAACTCCAACGACCTCATCGGGGATCGGGCCCGTGATCTTCCGGTTTGTAGCGAAGCGCCTCAACCACTACGCTACGGTGTATCCCAATAATTATTACTTAGCATTCTAAAAAACATTGTACTGTGTAAAGAAAATAAAATTAGCAGCTGGTTTAAACAAGGTAATTCCTGGATGAACTGAAACTAAATGAGTTATAATTTTTCATACTGTGGTGGTACGCTTACGCTTCACCGGATATAGTAAGGGTAATTAAATCGCGAAGGATGAAATGGGCTGGACATGTTGCACGCATGGGGGAGGAGAGACATATCTCAAAAGTATTGACTGGGAGACCCGAAGGGAAAAGACCACGCGGAAGTCCAAGACGTAGGTGGAAGGACAATCTTAGAATGGATTTAAGGGAAGTAGGATTTGCTAGGGATGACTGGATGGAGTTAGCACATAATAGGGTTGAATGGCGGACTCAGGTAAGCGCAGCAATGAACCTTCGGGTTCCATAAAATAGATAATATTCCTTTAGCTTGCTGAGGAATGGTCTATTGCCATTGAGTAAGTAAGTAACTAAGTAAGTGGTGGTTTAATAAGAAAAAAAGAAATATAGGAGGTATTGGATATACGTACGATCTTCTGATAGATGTTTGCTCATATAGGCCTAGATTGTTCCTTGCATTTTATGAAACGTAGGCCGCAGTAGAGGAACTTTTTACGGCAAGAGAGAAATATTGAAAGCAGTGAAGATATAAATGAGCTGTAGAGGCACAACACAGAGCTATTCTTCATGGCTAGTTTGGGTTGAAGAATGTGGTTATCATACATCTCATTTAACTGAAGACTGCGCAAACGCTCACTCGCTATAAACAAGCTGTGCTTTATCTCAGACCGTGCTCCACAGAGGCTATGAACATGTCAATATTTCAGTTTCACAATAAAATAAAATATATGACTTTCAAATAGAGATTGAGATAAGCAAGCAAGGATCTTTTTGGTATGTCAATACCTTTTTTAGAACCCTGGTTTATAAGGAAAATAAATCAATAAAATAAGAAATCTCTCTCTCTCGAATCCTATGCCCCATGTTGGGGCGAAGGGCCTCCAAGAGGAGGTTTCTGTTTACCGATGTGAATTTTGTTACGCTTATTTTCCTAGAGAGGGCAGAGGGACAGGTGGTAAGCCCATCGCCCCTTAACCCCTCTCCGGAAACTAAGGTATTACTGAGACATGAAAGGGCCGAGAAATTTTGTCCAGAGGCTCTAATTTAGATTTGGAGTTCTTTTACGTGCCCTAAATCTACGACACGGGCCCACCAGCTTATAGTCCCTCCCGGACGACTCCGTGCCCAGGATTTTTACGTCCTGAAAAACCCATCGACTGCGGCCACGTTTGATCCGGCGACCTTCGGATCTAGAGGCGGGCACGCTACCTCTAGACCACCGCAGCCGACAAAATAAGAAATAAACCCAAATAATTTCAAACAAATTACACAAAAACCAAATACATCACTAGTTTCATAAGAATATTATCTTCTTCACGGCATGTATCCGTAGATTTTCTTGTGTGATACTCCTGCATCTGTCAGTGAAGAACGATCTTTAAAGTAAACATGGTCTTTCAACGTCGCAGGACGTCACAAGCACATGTGAAAAGCAACAGAGTTTTCCTTCAATGAATTTCTTTTCATTATGCGTTTCTTCGCCAGAAAGTTTTTTTTTTTTTTTTTTTTTTTTTTATCCAGTAATGTTTTATAACTCGGATTTTTCAGTAATTCTATTAGTAAAAAAAAATAATAAACCGCTGACAATGACGTCAAGAAGTGAAATGAACATTTTTAATACGACAGTTTTGTGTAAAATAGGCTGTTTTTATTCAGTCAAAATAAGTAAGCACAACAGATTTTCCCTCAGAATAAGCAAAATAAGCACTATCAAAAAAAGTTAAAATTGCTTGTGAAGGAAATATAACATGAAATATAACATTTCTGTTTATGTTTAGGAATTTGAAAATAAATACGCATTTTGCTTAGATATCCGGGCTCTGATCATTATTATTAATATCACTATTATTTCACTTTACACAGGATATAAATGTGAATTCGACAGCCATTATAATTAAATTACGGTAGCACATCAAAATGCATAATAATTTCGAACATAAACCAAATACAAACGCCTGCAATATTTCATATCATGTGTAATCATTATGCACGTCATTATGCTAAAGAAATACAGCAATGAATAACAAAACAGAATGTGCTTGCAACAGTTGCACACCACTAATGAAGGTCAGCTACGAACGTGTCCAAAAATTAATTATCGTATGCACTGTTCAGGCATGCAGATGATCATATGTCACGTTTATTTTAACTCTGTATACGCTCATTAAAAAACGGTTAGACTAAATAAAAAAAATGACTTGTACCAAGAAAATTACAAAAGAGTCTACTGGATTCTACACTAGGCATTTTATCAGTAAACATCTTAAAATAGTATATTGCGATACTAGTTCCGTAAGCGCTACTTACGGATCGAGGAAAGAGTTTTTTCAATTTCCGAGATCCGTTATGCGCTTGCGGAACGAGTATTGAGATATTAGCTGAAAATATTATGTATATACACTATTGAAGATGGATGTTATATTTAAGAAAGTGATTCGCATGTGTTGGTTGTTATGGGGACCTCATATTTGTCCTGTTAAAGTCGAGACAAACTGGGGGGCCTTGGTTCCGGCCTTCGATAAAGGCTTGTATTATGGTGGATTTACTTACGGCACGTGTGCTTTTTGTCATTTTTACAGCACTGGGATTTCTTTTGTTTTCAAAGCGTGTGGGAATGTCAACTTACGATCCACGGGAAGAATATTAGAAAGTACCACTAATTAGTTACGTCGTGCAAAAACACTATAGGCCTACCATTTTTTAATTGGAGGTATGTGTAGACATATAGATGGTGCTGCTAAATGCATATATAAACTGATTTGCATCTCTTATTTATAAAAAAGAGAAAAACGCTAGGAATAAGAGAAACAAAAACAAAAAACAGAATTTTCTAACAGACTAATCAAAATACGTTTCTTCTCTGTTGTCAGTTTAGGCTCTGTTCGTAAGTCCCTTGAAAGTTCGCATCTTACCACCATTAGGCCACTGTTCTAATGATATTGCTGTTACCATAAAAGGAACATTAAATAATGAATAAAACTGAGCTTGTGAGGGATTCATTAACTTGGCTTATAAACAAACCTTACAATAGAAATATTTGTTCGAATACCATGCCTTTTTAGCCCCTACTCGAACTCGTTTAATTTCGCCACACCCTCGAACAGGTCGTCCTATGAGCTGCGAACACTATCCGTATTTCTAATACAACACAATACAGTTGAGTTAGAAGCGAAATCCTTAAAAACAAAATTTTGAATGACCTACAGTACTTGGAAATAAAGCCTCAAAACGGAAAATGTAAGAACATAAACCGAATCTTAGATCACAATAAACAGCATTTTTTTTCAATGTATGAGCATTAATCCGTACGGGACTTCATAAAAGTGATAACATTACCCGACCGAAAACATTATCCGCGATTACTTCAAGCCGCGTTCACTGTACCTGGGATTTATGAGGGTGTAGTTGATAGCTGTCGGCCACGGTGGTCTAGAGGTAGCGTGCCCGCCTGTAGATCCGCAGGGCGCGGGATCAAACCCGGCCGCGGTCGATGGATTTTTCAGGACGTAAAAATCCTGGGCACGGAGTCCTCCGGGAGGGACTTTAAGCTGGGGGTCCCGTGTCGTAGATTTACGGCACGTAAAAGAACTCCAAGCCTAAATTAGAGCCTCTGGACAAAATTTCTCGGCCCTTTCACGTCCAAGAAATACTTCGTTTCCAGAGGGGGGTTGCGAGGCGATGGGCTTACCACCTGTCCCTCTACCCTCTCTCGGAAAATAAGCATATCAAAATTAGTATAGGTAATGAAACCTCCATAGGAGGCCCCTTCGCCCCACCTGGGGATCATAGGGTACCAGATACAGATTCAGTTGATAGCTGACAAAAGTTGTTCGCGTCTATTGTACCGATTCGGGGCTGAGGAAAAGCGGGGATTGGGTTCTTGTTATGTCGAAGAAATTGCTGAGATATGTAAGAAAAGCTCCGAATACTTCAAAGTAACGTGCTGAACTATCCACCGAATAGACTGTATGATTCTGTTTCCGCAAAGGAAATGCTCTTATTTCCGTCTCGTCATCCTTCAATTTTACCTTGGTTCCGTCCTCTACATATTACGTGGAGCATCAATAATTCTAAGCCTCTAAGAAGGTAAAAATATGTGTAGGTGGAAGTTCTGAATTGCATTCCTTTTATATAATATTCAAACTGCGTCACTTCAAAACTCTGCTGTCGTTAAAAAGGAAATATTCCGAATCGAGGTTTTCCTAATGCCTCACCGAGCGAGTAGGCCCAGGCGGTAGCGTCTTATGCTCGTATTCGGGAGAAATATCAGCTTCATATGAAGAGGTAATGGATGGTACAATTTTAGGAAAACTTAGTACAATTACAGTGCCCGCCGCTAATGTGATCACTTCGGGACGCAGCTAATCTGATAATATTCACCGATTGATAACAGTAGCCGAAAGAATTACTTGAAAGTTATTCATTCATATATAAGATAATACACTACAAAAACAGAATTAAAAGCTATTTTTCATAAGAAAATATGTAACTGTGAATCATTGAACCACTCATAATACTGGAATAGACTGGAAACTATTTTTTTAAACCAGTAACGAAGTTTTTAATTGTTTGTAATTTAGGAGTCCATTAACCAATACTGTGTTACATGTGTTTTTGGAGGACTACTGATCTGTGGCGAACACCGCGTAATAAAATATCTAACGTCTATCTGTTCAAGTCTTTTCATTTTACACTAGCCATCACTGCATGTAAACACAGTTATCTTTATCAATCAAAACCTGCATGCATATCTTGAAGCAAGAGGAGGACATTTCGAGCATTTGTTATGTGTTCAGCAGTTCCTAACGAGGAAACAAAGGATTATGGGACCTAAGTTCATATGAATTTTTTTCCTTCTTTCGGTGTAAGGAACCCATGCCCAAAGTTTGTAAAAGTATTTTTGAAACACCCTGTATATCGGTGTATAACTGTGGTTAAATAATAATTTCAATCAATGATTAATATTAAAAACCTTTTGATTTAAATCGCGATTAAGTCGGGTGACCATCACTCACTGTTTCAATTTTAAACCAACTCTTACATCAGCAATTAATTGTGTCTGGGCCATTGTAAATCCCACTGCTACAGCTCTCAACAAAACGTATACAAAACGTACAAAGTTTTAACAGGAAGATCCATAAAACCTAACACTTCACATTAACCGTTCCTTGAGGCGTTGAATAAAAACGAAAAATAATAATGATGAAGAATAAAGATGCAAATTGGCAATTATTCTCGCTACAATATAAACATGAAGTGATTTAATGCCTCTTTTACTCTCCACATACATTAAAAAGTGAGATGAATGCTGCAGGTTGATAAAAGCAAAGCATGAGCATGAATATTCATCGACACTTTGAATGAGTGAACTCGTATCGATTTAAGACACGCTATCGATCAGTTGTTATATATCGAGCATTTTATGTAATGAGGTTCACCTATAGAATATATTAATGTGAATGGAAGAAATTATTTTGAAGGGAAAAAAAACTTGATTAAATTTTCTAAAAGTACTCTATAATACTTTGAAATATTTATTTAGGTAGTGAGTTTCTTCCTGTTAAAGCGATTAATATCAGCACATAGAAAATTAATTTTAACTTTTTGAAGTGAAACTTCTTTAGCCGCGCTAGGAGTAAATCGAGAGCTAACCCAAACTTGTGTTACGAACAAAATCAACATGAAATTTTTACACACAAAATCGTCACGAAATTAGTGGGACTGTGACGGAACGGACTGCACAGAAAACAATCAACTCAATGATTAGGCTTATCCAAAATTTAAAAATTCAAACAATCCAAAATTTAAAAATCTAAAAATTAAAACATACAAAATTCCAAAATTAAAAATCCATAAATCCTAAAATCCAAAATTAAACAAATTGAAAATCCAAACTTTAAAAAATCTAAAAATCCAAAATTAAAAAATCGAAAATTAAAACACTCAAAAATAAAAAATTCAAAGACCCAAAATTTTAAAAATCTAAAATTAAAAACCCAAAATTCCAAAATTAAAAAATTTAAATATCAAAAATTTAAAAAAATCCAAAATCCAAAATTGAAAAAGTCTAAAAACACAATATTAAAAAATTCAACAATGCAAAATTGAAAAATCCAATAATCCAAATTGAAAAAATAAAAAATAAAAACAAGTTTCACTTCTGTCGCGTGGCGTTCCACGCACACTTTTTTATATAATTTTGACAAGAATATGAGACAATGTCGATTTAATTTTTAATTCTTAGCACACCTACACTAGATTGAGAATATAACTTGAAGATGACAGAAATGTGTCGAAAGGGCTATGCATAAATTTAAATACTGTCAAATCGCTTGTAACAAGTATCCATTTTATTTATTTTATTTTAATTCAGGTCAAGTTAAAGTATGCAACTCAGAATTTTTATGTGAAATTCTGATATATGATACGAGAAAAATAAGATTACTTGATTACCTTTATTTATTTTCGGGTTGTTAATTCAAAATGTGCTATGTTTATAGACAACTCAAAAAATTGTGCGGCCCGCTAATCAACGTCTGTACACAATATTGCCCCTCGGACTTCTTGAAGTTGGAAAACCCTTCTGTAAAACCACTCTAGGGTTTCTTTAAAGAAATATGCTGCTTGTAAGTGGGCATCGGAAGTTTAGGAAAATGCCTATGTAAATACGAGTATTTAAAGGCTGGAAGTAGGTACGACCTAATTATGACCAATATAACCTTCTCGTGAAATTTCGTTTTGCCTATTTTTTCCCTTTTTTGTCATTTGTGTGTTTTGTTTTATATGTACTTTTTTCCTTTTAAAAATATTTAAACATTTCTGAGTATGAAACTAGGAGCTGACATTATGTTTATTTTATAATATTCACTAATTTAACGTAGTATGATGTGCAGACACATTTTCTATATAAAATATGAGTCTTTATAAATTTTTCGGTTTTCATTCAAAAGGGCCGAGAAGACCCAAATTTAAAATAAACTTTAGTTTATATTAATTAGCCGAATATTCTACAAGTTTTAAAATCTTAATACCAATACAGAGCAGCGTTTTCTTAGAGAAAAATTATAATTTTGAAACCTTTGAAGGTCTCACTAAACAGTTTTTTCAACTGATGCCACTTTTCTATCCAATTATCTTCATTGATTTATTTTTATTTTATTATATTAAATGTAGACTTCTAAATGAAACAAAACTGTACTGAAGAGAATGGTTATGGATACTTAGTAATAGAGAGCAATAATTTCAATTTTAGAGCGGAATTCTGTTATGAAAACTATTTTGTATTTCAATGCAGTTTATTTCCCAATTTTTCCTTTTTTATGCATGTTTAGGCGCCTATACTATGATAGTGTCTTAACTTTCGTTTCCTATATAAGCAAACAAACTTAACAATTAGGCCTACTACATCCCTAAATATTATTAGCCTATATTATATTCTTTTTATCTGTATTTTTACTCCTTTTAGCTACGAGGCCATATCAGGAGTTCGGGATCTATACAGTGGAACTACTGATTGTCAATTATCTTCGACTGTTGGTGTATTTCATGGAGTAAATTTCAACTATTAATTTAAATGGATATGAGATAGGATGAAATGATGAGGATGATTCACGGTATGTAAATATCGGCAACTGCCTCTACGACAGGGGAAACCATAAAAAAAAAACCATACAATGTCAAATTGGCCGGAAACGGGATTAGAACCTGGGACCTCCCGAACGCGAGTTCAAGACATTAGCATCTCGTCCACTTCGCTCGGTAATTATATTTTAATGCATGAGAGAAAGTGTATTACCTACAACAGATGGCCTCCGGTTACAGCACAATAGGGAGGCCGTGGATGTATTCAGATAATGTGAACCATCTCACAAGCTGTGATGACAAGAATGTGCAATGCACACGGCATTTCAAGAATGTTGGGTAACTGGTGAATCGATTGTAACCTGGAGCTTGTGGTTAATCCACACCCCCTTCCCTTTAACCATTTACCTACACTACCTGAAACACAGGGTAGGGCGTAATTCTAAAGTGAGGCATCCCCTTTACTTTAGGTTTGTTCTTAGAGCGGACAGACTGTAGTAGGCTACTTATTAAAGAGCCAGAGTTATCATTACTTTCAATAAACGACAATGCTTTTTCCATAAGCATATTAATACCAAAATATAATATAAACAATGACACTTATTTATAATAGTGGATAAAACAATCTTTTTACAACACACAACGTTTCAACCTGCCCTCCAGGCTTTTCTCAAGTGTACTGAATTGAATAAATCGTAAACATCCTGCCGTTACTAATACCAGTTTAATACTAATATTAATACCAGTTCATGAAAAAAAATGAATATATGAGGACCGCTCATAGTGTAAGTTGCCCTGGGGCCATTATAGAAAAAAAAATCAATTTCATTGAAATGTTTATTGCAACAGATACTGCAAGCATTCAGCTATTTTTCAAAATATTCGCTACCGGAATTGAGACATTCTTCATACCGTGGGACCAACTTTTGAATACCTGTGTCGTAGAACTCTGCCGCCTGGGATTTGAACCACTGAGTGACAACCATCTCCGCTTCTCTGTCAATTTCTGTCATTTCTTCAGTTATAGGAAAAGATGGAAATCACTAAGAGCGAGGTCCGGGCTGTAGGATGGATATTTAAACACCTGCAGGAGGCTTGCCGGGAGGTGTTTAAAAATCCACCCTACAGCTTGGATCTCGCTCCCATTGATTTCCATATTTTCCTACACCTCAAGAAATGACAGAGAGTGACAAAGAGGCGGACATGGTTGACACACAATGGTTCAAATCCCAGGCGGCAGATCTCTCCAATACAGGTATTCAAACGTTGGTCCCACGGTATGAAAAATGTCTCAATTCCGGTGGCGAATATGTTGAAAAATAGTTGAAATAGTGTTCAACTATTTTTCAATATGTTGCAGTAAACATTTCCATAAAATTGTGTTTTTTTTCTGTAAACGGTCTCAGGGAAACTTACTTTATGGACGACCCTCGTACATCCACTGACCGTATTAACGGTGATTTTGTGAAAGTATAATTATATCCAAATAGTGAAACTGAGCCTATAACTGAGTATATTTCAAGGGTTAATAGATAACATTAAAATAAATATAAAGCTCATTTTGCAATTTTGTTTTAAATCTATTGTTCATGTGGCACAGGGGATCGGGCCGGGTTCGAATTCTGATTGGAAGAAATTACCTAGATGGGGCTTACAGGCGAATGTCGGGTAACTTTAGGCCTTGTGGTCCCCGGATATCATCTGATCGCCATTATCATCTTCATCCCATCCTCAATGTTTGTGTCTTATAGGCCTATCTTGTCTTCCTCTTTGCAATGTTAATGAATAACACGAAGCACAGTAACATTCTTGAATTTAATGTGTGACCTAACACTGTTTCTTTGTCACTAAATTGTCAATATTGGCTTTAATGAGCGAGGAAGGAATTCGACAACCTCTTAACGCCAGCCCTAACGTACTGAAGTGTAGTTTCGGAATAGTCTTCAAAGAATCCTACTTTTAATTTTAGTTAAAGTTAGTCTTTGTTTTCAGGCCGACAAAACTTAAGCAACTGTGCTTAAAATTGGTATTTGTTTGAGGGTCGCAAAAATTAAACCACGGGCACCTGCGGCCACCGGGTTGAACAACAATGGTGAAGTTTATAATTTTTTCTGAGAAAATACTTTAAAAAAATACTGTAAATGAATTTTCTGCTTGTTTTTATAAAAGGAATATTTTTTAATCTGCATAGTTTTATTACTACCACTCTGTATATAAGCTTAATTAATCGAGGTTTTATTGACCATCCGTAGATTTACGGCACGTAAAAGAACTCCAAGCCTAAATTAGAGCCTCTGGACAAAATTTCTCGGCCCTTTCACGTCAAAGAAATACTTAGTTTCCAGAGGGGGGTTGCGAGGCGATGGGCTTACCACCTGTCCCTCTACCCTCTCTCGGAAAATAAGCATATCCAAATTAGTATAGGTAATGAAACCTCCACTTGGAGGCCCCTTCGCCCCACTTGGGGATCATAGGGTACCAGATACAGATACAGATTATTGACCATAAGATTTTCACATCTTTGGTTCATTAAAGGATCACCTTGGAGGGCAGAAGTTGAAGTCTGATGAAGACGTCCAATCGGCGGTGTAGGAGTGGATACAGTGTCAACCAAAATAATTTTTCTCACGCGTCATCGAAGCACTTCCTATCCTATGCTTAAGTGCGTTGAACTAGGAGGGTACTAAGTAGAAATATAATGTACAAGCAAGCATTCTTCCTGCAGTAAAATAGTGGGAAAAATTAATTGCAGTTTTCATTTGATTCTCCCTCGCATTTAAAATTAGTATTAGCTTGCGGGCCGCTTAAAATTAGACCATGGGCCACGTGCGGCCACCGGGTTGAAGACTAATGGGTTAAGTTCATAAATTATCTCTCTCTCTCTCTATATATATATATATATATATATATATATATATATATATATATAAGAGGCTTTGTCCTGACTGAATGACAGAGAATCAACGTAGAGCCTAAACTATAATAGGTAGAGACTTGGAATTTTTACAGTACCTTCGTTTCGTAATGTAGGTGCTCACTAAGAAAGGATTTTGAAAAATTTTTATTTTAAATGCCAAAAATCAAATGTTTTTGAGAATTCTTAATCCCTTTTTACACAGAATTATGAAATCCAAATCAGAGAAAATATTGTTGCCAGTGGGTATCAGATGGGTTTGGAAAAAAAAAAAATGAAATGCAAGTTTGACAAATAAGAGAAGTTGTTAATATAATTCATGTTATAAAAACAGAATGAAATCCACGAAAATAATGCAGTCACATAACGTTCTCTACCCTGGACATAGAGAAAACAAAACGAGGTATGGTAATGTGTATATTATTTATTATATCGCAGGTTTTTGGAGAGAGAAGTATGAAAGTGATATTGCTTTCTGTTTAATTTCATCCCCAAAAAAGTTTTATGGTAACATGAGAGTGAGAAATAAAATATTCCGCAAAGACAATACAATTTTATGCTACCGGAATTTCTGTTTCTTCTTATTTCAACTCCTATCAAGCTTGATGTGTAGAAGTAAAGATGTACAAAATTCTTCTGTGAGCCATGAAAAGCTATATTAAGCATTTTCTGAGGGAATAGTTTGAGTGTAATAAATCGTTCTTCCTATTTCAAATTATAAATACCTATATTAAGACCTAGAATTTAAAAATCGAAAGTCCTTCATAAGTTAATTTCCAATTACAAAATAAACAACCCGGGTCTTTTAAGCTAGTTTCTGATAAAGTACTCACATCAACAAATATTGTAAATGAATTTTGTTCGTTTTCACCAAAGGAATTACGTTTTTAAAATCTGCACAGTTTTTATTACTTCCACTGTGTATATTAATCGAGGTGTTATTGCATTATAAAGATTAATAACACTAATTATATTTTACATTATGCTTGTTACATTCAGTGCATTTAAATATGTCCTATTGGCAACATGCTAACTTGACTAAACAGCTCTTTTAGTGAACAATAGGGGATTATCAGCGATAGAATTATCTCATGCGAGGAAATAAACACTGTACAAACACAAATAAACACGTCGGATAACACAGAAAACCCCATTCCAAACTACCAACAATCTGACAGCAGATTACAATGTGTGTAATCACTATCTAATAACAACATATCTGTAAACGCTTGTTTGTGTGGGGTTAACATAATATGTTGTAATTAAATCTGTACAATGGTAAACCCCATTACAAAATGGTTTAGCGCTAGTTTCTGGCAACGACATTCTGATTTGCTTCGACGTGTTTACTCGTAAATTGAAAGGTGACCCAGCAGCCTATACCCTAAAACGTAAAATCTTAAGGGGGGACATACAGCTTTGAGTGAAATTCATAGGTGAGAAATAGGTGAATTTCATTATTCTTTCCTCAGCAATGAATTGCTCTGCAGCCTTGCAATCTGACATTTTCTTTATTGACTACTCCTATAATTGCATACTATTTTCAAAAATTTTCAAACCTTTACAGTTATGGGTAATTATCGTTTCAAAATGGCAGCCACGTTTCATGCACTGAAATGCACTGATAATTTCCACAAATGGCAATATTTTTGGGTGATTATTTTATCTATCTATTTGCAAACATCTTATGAACATCATCTAGAATCTTTGGAATATCTACAGTATAAATATTTTTTTAAAAATAATTGTTTAAATTTTCTTTTTCATTTATATATATATATACACACACACACATTGATATTTGCGGAGGTTATCAAGGAAACGGCTTTTCAGTGCATGAAACGTGGCTACCATCTTGCCCATCACTGCAACATTTTGATTAATTTTGAAAATAGCATGCAATTGTAGAAGCAGTCAATAAAGAGTATGTTAGATAGCGAAATGAATTTAACCTATTCCTCACCTTTGAATTTCACCGTAAGCTGTATGTCCCCCCTTAAGAAGGATTTATGGAGCAACAAATGATGGCGTGGTATGGAGAATAAGAGAATAAGAGTTTGCTTACTTATACCAAGAACCAGCCCAGTCGCAGAAATTAAAAGCTTGCAAATACGATGGGCTGGACATATTGTGAGGATGGATGATGGTCGTGGTACTAGAAAGGTGTTCGTGGGAAACCCATATGGTAGAAGGCTTAGAGGAAGACCCTGTAAAAGATGGCTTGACGATTTTGTTCGTAACGCTAGAGCGTAACGCAACTTTGGGTTAGCTCTCGATTTACTCCTAAAGAAGTTTCACTTCAAAAATAATAAATTGCAGTAATATTGGGATGAATTTATTTAGTGTATCGGTTAGCTGCGGTTCGGTGCGCAGGTTAACAAATCTGAGGTGATTACGATCATGGCGTATCCGTGATGATTGTCGTGTAATAACGCTCATTATAATCATTTTTATGTACGACATGTGTATCCATTCAGATTATGTGACAAACACAACTGCGGCTTAATTCGAGCAATTCATAAGCTTCTCTGAAATGTTTGTTGTCGTTCTGGACATTCACCTCGCCACGTAACTGTGGTAACACTGATTTACGGCTTCGTACACCATTTCCGTGTATATTCAACCCACATTCAAAATTATGACGTGTTAAGTAGTCAAGAGCTAAATAATGTAAAAAGAGATCCTACTAATTCGATGTTTAACTTTGATACTCCTTGGAGTAAATCCTGTGAAAATTAAAAGTATACGGCTTCTTCTAACAAATAACTGAGCAGGTACAGCTCATCACGATCTAAAAAAAGTATACAGGGTGTTCGGATTTGCCGGTGTTGTTTAGCAACCGGAGAGGCGGTACATGACATCAGAAGAGCACCATGTGAAATGAGGTGTGATGTAAGGTGCAGAAGTAAATGACGTTCGAGTCAATACAGACGAAAGTCAAATTTTTTGGTAACAATACCAAAGTAACAAAAAAAATCTTTCATTGATCACAATAACACTTGTGTCGACAGTGGAAAAAACAAATTTGTTTCTGTATTCGTCACTGGATGTGTCCCATAAAAAACTGCTCACTACAACAGAGGCTCGATGTGACGACCACCAACGTCGTAGCGCACATTGCACCGACGATTCATGTTTCGGTACACTCGTTCCATCACACCTGGTGTCCCGTTAATCTCTTGTACAGCGACCATCACTCTGACGTCATGTACTGCCTATCCGGTTGCAAAACATCACCGGCAAATCCGACAAATTGTAATGTACCGTTTCCGGACATGGCTTCTTATTCGAATTATTGTCTACTAAGTCCCCTCTACTAGCCCTAGAAGTTTTTAATATGAATTTCCGAACACTCTGTATATCGTAGGTAATCACATGAGCGATAAATTTATCGAAAGGGAATTTTCCTTACCTGTCAGAGAAATATCGGGTAAATTTAGGCCCTTGTGATCCCCTGATATCCTATGGCTATCATTATGACCTTCATCCCATCCCTTCTTTGTTCGGAATGAGTGTTTGTCCGATTCGTATATCTCGTCCTATGTGTTCGTGTTGTCTCGGAGGTGGCTCCAGCATTGGACTGATCACCCATTAGGATAAATGGATAAATAATGAAAAGAGGATCATTTCTTTTAGAAAACTAAATTTTATAGTATTGTACCTAGGCTACATATCGGTCAGAGTCAGTTATTTTGCTGACAAACTGTCGATTTCGTTGCCTAAAAGTTTCGCTTTTTAATAAATAAACGGCGAAATGCTCTCTAGTGCAAAAACCACTTAAGGGGGGACATACAGCTTTCGATGAAATTCATTGGTGAGAAATGAATTGTTCTATAGTCTTGCAATCTGACATACTCTTTATTGACTATTTCTACAATTGCATACTATTTTTAAAATTAATCAAACTGTTACAGTTTCGGGTAATTATCGTTTCAAAATGGCTGCCACGTTTCATGCACTCAACAGCTGTTTCCCTGATAACTTCCACAAATATAGATATTTCTAAGTGATTATTTTTCTGTGTGTTTGTTAATATCATGTGAACAACATAATCTAGGATCTTTGAAATATCTTCAGTATAAGTATTTTTTTTAAAATATCTTTTTAAATTTTCTTTTTTGTTAAATATATATACTTATATATATATATATATATATATATATATATATATATACTTATACTTATATATACTTATACTGAAGATATTTCAAAGATCCTAGATTATGTTGTTCACATGATATTAACAAACACACAGAAAAATAATCACTCAGAAATATCTATCTATATTTGTGGAAGTTATCAGGGAAACGGGTGTTGAGTGCATGAAACGTGGTAGCCATTTTGAAACGATAATTACCCGTAACTGTAACAGTTTTATTAATTTTAAAAATAGTATGCAATTGTAGAAATAGTCAATAAAGAGTATGTCAGATTGCAAGACTGTAGTGCAATTCATTGCTGAGGAAAAAAAATGAAATTCACATATTTCTCACCAATGAATTTCATCGAAAGCTGTAGACCTATGTCTTCCCTTAAATACGGCCCCAAAAAGATCCGGGTGATTGGTGATCCGAATAGTTGGAGTTCTACTGTATACCAACCGGACTGAAAAAATCTTTGGATTGATACCTTATGTAATCATTAGGGCCCGGGGGTTTAGCCAATAATTCGTCAAGTTAGTGGTGCACAAGGCATATAGGAAGCTTTCTGAGATAGTAAACAACTCGCGCTGCCTGTGGCATTAGGTGGGGAGAGCAGGCAAAGAATATTTCTGTGAGTGAAGCAGTGTCGGATTTATACTTTTCATAAGTACAGGCCACTTTATTTGCTCCGCCTCTTCCTCCTTCCTAGAAGTTCCCACCTATCATAATCACTCATTTGTAGGCCTTTAGTAGGTAATAAACAATTTTAAGTATTTAAACATAGGTTACGTAGGTATTGAAAAATGAAATAAACGAATTAATCAGTCATAAAGTAAAAGTAAGTGAGCGCTCTCTTAAATCTGCCGCCCCTAGGCCGCGGCCTATAAGGCCTATTGACAAATCCAGGACTGGAGTGAAGTCATACCTTCATACCTCAACTTGGTTTACATTTTTCCCCGTTATGTCATGCGACGTAGAGAGAAGTTTTTCCCAATACAGATCTTGTTTGGAGGAAAATTGAAGATCTTTTTCTTTTGAAAACATCAAAATATATATTTTCATTCACTGCAACAAAGTATATGCACAGACAATTGCTTTTTCATTTTTACTGTGAATAATGCTACTAAATATTAATGCATGTGTTGTGTATATTTATGTTCGTTTTACTAGAAAATATATTTTGTTTAGGTGATTTACGATTAAATGTGCAAACTATTCTATGACGCTGTGCCCATCATTTCACTAGACTAGCTACACTGCCTCTACCACATGTCCTTGAACTTGGATGTACGTATTAAGTGCGCCACTGAAGACGAGTCACCTTTTCCTCATGTTTACGAGATAGGTAGCGTAGAGCTATAACCCAGTCACCACTAACCTGATGTAATGTTTTTGTGGCTAAACCCCCGGGCCCTAGTAATCATATATATTATGGTAGTGACAATATGCACTGCATTCTCATCTTTATCTCGTTGTCTTAAAAGAAATCTGTTATTTTAAGCCTAATCTGATCACAATTATCCAACAAGAAACCACAACCTTCTACGGCGTATTATAGATAGGGATTCTGTGAATCCTTTGGTTTCCAATTCATAACTACACCTAGCGATTTACCTACACTGTAGCTCATTATGATGAATGAATTTGCTTCAGTAAATTGTTCCAGGTATTCTTGATAACATAGCCCAGGGGAAGACAGAAGGTTGCTCTGTGACGTCACTGCTTTCTTCTCTGACTGCTCGCGTAATATCTCTGCGAGGAGCATGTGAAATGGTGGCATCAGTGAACAGGGGGGAAGAGAGGGGCATTAGTATTGCGGGCAGCGGGAATTTAGGGGGTTAGAACTTACGTAATACGTGTTTCCGAGTTAATGAAACATCAATCGATGTTCTTGATAGTTTATCGGTTAATTACAGCACAGTAGTTTAACATATTATAAATAATTCTATTTTTCTATTCTGTGAGAACAATTGCCTTTCCACAAAATCTATGTTCTTTGACAAAAATAGACAATACTATCATTAGAATGAACAAAATTCACTACAATAAAAATAACAAAAAAATGAACTGAATTAATTACCATACAAGCTCGTCTGCACCTTAGATGATACAAGATTACAGTAACAATTTTCTGACTTTCCTGTCTCTTTTTTCTTTAACAAGTTTATCAATGTTGGGACGTAATGTTTGAGCAATATTTAATCGAAGACTACATTTAGGTTGTGATTTGACAATGTACTTCTTGATTTGAGCTTTGCACATTTCATTAGTGAAAAAAATTGTTCGGCCACATATGTCGATCCAAAATTACATAATATTCGTGCGGCAAGTTTCGGGAATCTGGTTTCAGAGAAATTTCTGTAAAAGTTACCCAAGACCATTTTACGTTCGTATTTGTCCTTTAACAGATCGTCGCATTGTAAGTTTAGCAGTTCCAACTGATACCGGCAAGGAACGTCTGACATTAACTGAATATGGGGTAGCAAAAAGTTTAAACATTGGAGAAAGGTTTTCCACATCCTGAAACCTCGATTCGAACTGAAGAAGAATGTTTTGCAGAACTAACACATGTCCTGCAGAGAGAACACTATCAGGATCGCATACTTGCATTAACTTTGAAAAATGCTCCGTATTTCCAACCAGAAGTTGTTTACCCACAGAGCTAAAGTAGGTCCTCTAGTACCTAAATCTAGCGTACTCTAATTTCTAAACACCCCTACTACCGTGCGCTCTTGCTGACGTCACACACAAGGGATCCGCATGCTCTTGCCCCACAAACGTCATCACAAGACGTAGTTGACTTCCCCTGACATAGCCCAACAAAAAGGAACTTTTTGTTTGGTGTCTCAGATGTTTTACCGGATTTTGGCTATACTTACTGTGCTTATTCCAAATATGGAAACAGTTTTTTCTATACCAGGTCTACTTTTGTCGAGGGGGGGGATTTTTTCGTGAACTCTTAGTCTAGCGAAACAAAATTTTGCTTCATAATATAGCTAGTGAAGGTTCTTGAACATACTTTGGACATGTAGGACGAAAACTGTACGAAGTACAGAAAAACTAAAAGCTGGATTATTTCTTGGCCCTCAAATTGACAGCCCAGAAGTCATAAACGACCGTACAATATGTGATAATATTTTTTTTTAAGACCCCATGTTATATTGTTATAGTAATGCTAATGTAATGTTAGTGTTTTGCTTTTTCTTCATGTGATTTAGAAGCTACAAATAGGCATTGTTTTTTATTTATATCAAACGTAAAATGGGATAATATGCATAATGGTAATACCATATCTCAAAAGCTAAAGCTGATAGGGCAAAACTAATGCCACATTAGGCATCAGCGACCTAAATATACCCAAGAATAGGTATAAATTCTAAGGCACCAAAATCGTTGTTGGTCTGTGTAATCATTATGCATTAAATATTAGCATATAATGCTGATTGTGAAATATCAGTCAACATCGTTATTGTGTTTTCTATCTAATTAGCAATAATTTACAAATTGGTTATTGCTTTTAGATCACTGTGGTAGGAATGGACATTAATAACTACGGATGGTTGTAAGATATGCACATATTATCTAATTACTGTTCATTGTATGTGCCGTGTACACAATAATACAATAACAAATTACGTTTGCCAATGATATATCAACAAGGGCTACATCATCTGAGCTATCAAACGCTGTACCATTAGTTGCACTGACATCTAGCATTCCAATTCTCTGTTTATACTTGGGAGGGTGAATAGCGTGCCTGAAAATTATTCAGTTTCAATACGAATCCATCTGTCCATACCATTGAAATGAGGGACTAACTGGAATGACTGCTGTAATTATAAGTCTCTCTCCAAAATGTATCCTGATTGTGCGACTAGTTGCGTCTGGCTCTGCATGGACCAAACATTGTTCGTAATGTTTGTATGACAGTGTTTTCATTTCAGAAAATATTGATAACAAATACTTAATTTTACCTCGAACTACAAGTCTAGTGCAAGCAAAAAGGCTATTTAAGGCTGCATGAACAAAATCCGGGGGGAAATAGGAACAAAGCACTGATTGTAAAATTCAATTCTTTCTTTCTTTCTTTCTTTCTTTCTTTCTTTCTTAATCGTAGTTTTACCTCTCCCTTTTAGGATTTAAGCGACCCAAGCCACCCAGGCCTTACAGGGCCGCGACCTGTCGGGAGAGGGATTATCTTTAGATCACATACATACTGTAAAATTCAATATTCAACAGGCAAAATAATTTAATTTGTTTCATTCCAAGTATATTATTGAGTGAAAGTTTGAAATTTAAAAATGTTCACAAAAGTAGAGCTTTGTAAAACTAGTTTTTATTTAGTCTTCAACCTGCATATAGGCCAAAAAGCTCCGTGCCTAGTAGGCCTATACGTTATGTTTGTATACTGCTGTTTCATAAATTACGAAAATACAAACTACTACATTTTTTTCGCATTCATGCTATCTTACAGATTTCCTTTAAAACGTAGTGAGGTTTTAAAAAGTGGGAGTGACTGTAAGAAGAAAGAAAACCAAAACAGTATAGCTATTTATATACTGAACACTTTTCAGAGGAATGTTACATGTTTGGGAAAACAGAGAAAAATCACTCCTGTTCCAGATATTTTCGTTTTTTCTCAACGTTATTCTATTACCTGCATGGATTTCTGCGTGCATACACTTTGTTCCTACCCTACTAAGACCAGGCATAACTAGTCGCACAAAAAACATCACTTTTTTCTCATAATCAGAAGTTGTTGCAGACCAATTACATTTCATTCATTTCATTTCACCTACAAACAGAAGACTGCCCATTTCATGGTTACAAGCGCCACATGCTAAAGAAGCATTTAACTAAGTGTAATAAGGTTTTGGGTTATCCAATGGTTGACTTCTTAAAAGACCAATGCTGTTTCACAGAATTTAAAACATTTGTTAGCAAAGTTTTTAAAACACTGTGATCAATTCTCACAACTCTTTCTATGAAGTAACTTTGTAATGTTTTGTGTTTATGTTCACTTTTGTTTATTGTTTACTGCCACATTTTAAAATTTTCTGCATGTCATAATTATAACATACTTATTCTGAAACTATAGCCCTAGCATACATCACAGAACACCAATATTATTATTATTAGAAGTGAACAGCGCATGTCAAAACTCAGAAACAAAAAGCGATTACAGCGCTCCAACGGGTCGGGCAGTTAAGCTGTAAGAATGAAAAATTTGCGTGCCAGAACACATGTATGAAAATGCATTCCAAATTCTGTAAAACCATAGCCCACTAGTATTAGCGGGCTACGGTAATGACCATAGCCCACTAATACCATCAGGCTATAGTGATACAAACAATTATCTTTTAAAAGCATTGAACACAAAATGCACTAAATGATGAACACCTTAAATAAGAAAAAAATAATAATTTGCAAACAATATGCGTCAGATCTTATAAAAACCGTAGTGTAGAATACCTTCTAGAATTTCTGCTACTCACAACATACATGTCTCGGTGATTGCTGAAATATATATTACTTTAGATGACGTTATAAATAAAAAACAAACACCCTTGATTAATGAATTATATTTATAAAAACTGATTTTAAAAATATTACATTACCATAAATATTGGTAGCTTCCTGTCACTTGAATTTCTTTTACCTCAGTCATACACAGAAGTATGAATTTACTTTCTATTTTCACAAAAACTAGGCGAGGTTTGAGATCACTTCCCACATTTGATTGGGAATTCACAGGGATTGGGTCTCTGTAAATCACGAGTCGCAAGCTGCTTTGGGATAACTTGTCTAGTATGGTTAACGAAATATTTCTCCAGGAAGTGGTCTTCACACATGAAATAATTAGCACAATTCACATTATCATCTAAATTGCACTGATGTTTCAGTTGGTTCACGTTTGATTTTTTCGGAAACCTGTAGAAATGTTTGTTTTTGTAGTTCACGTGGATTTCATACTGAAGTATTTACTTCCGCAGCCAGGGAACTTACAGGAATATTTCACTCGTTTCTGAAACAAAGAATACGAAACATTAATCTTAATAATTCGTAGAACATGGAATAAATATTAATTCAGGATTGTTTTAAGTAGTTAATGTATTTTAACTTACCTTCGCTATTTGACATCTTTATAATATGTTAATTATATCTCCTCCTTTTCCAAACACTAATGCATACAGATCGTTTCAGAAAAAAAAACAGATATTACGCCTTTTCGTATATTGCTGTCATATGTTTCGAAACAAACCTGCCGCCATGGCAACAGCGATCACAGTGCACCAAACCGGTCGGGCAGTGAACTAATGAGCTGTTGCTATTCTTTCAATGTTACTTTCACCCCCGTGGCATACATAGGTAAAATAGAGCTCTTGTACTTGGAGATTTAATAAATAAATAAACAGAAGAAATAAAGTTCCACTCATAGGCTACGCGAGACTAAACTTCTTAAGAAATTATAAATAATTGCCGGACTTCTAAGAAAACAGTTAACAAAATGATAAAGCTCACAATTTATTTTTGTACCCTATTCTGTAAACTTTGCATGCATTGTAATTTTTAGTTCTTTCCCGTTTGCAAAATTAAGACAAATAGCAATTGTACCCTGCAAGATACATTATGCAATTAATAATTATTAAAAAAACAATATTTGAAAGAATGGAAACTATAATTTGAAACACTTCTTTAAGCTCTTTTGATGGGTAGTTATAAGGCAGTCATCGTTTGTACGATATAAACCCAGGCTTGTATACTTGCGTGGCGAATAATACACCTTTGCAATGACGCTAAGACAACTGAATAAGCATTCCCTGCGATACGGTCTCTTATTCTATAACAGGCTGTGAAGTGAGAAAGTTGTAATGTCTATATTAGGGGTAGACAAAGCTTTGTGAATCTAACGTATGTGTTCTTTTAGTCATGAAAGAGGCTGAAGATCCGCGAAAGTGGTTTTATTACTAAGGAAAATTAGTTTTAAAATTTCAGGATTTCGGTGTTATTATTAGCGTACTTTTTTTTATAGTTATATATGTATATTTTCACGTTACGAAATAACGATTGGCATTAGCAAAGAGCTTACACTATGATGGTGCCAGAGTGCACTTGGAGTACTTTGCATCTTAGTTTCATCTTAAATTATTTCCTCTTTGTCTTTCTCAGTGAGCTGTTTGTTTGAGAGCAAAAAATTGTTGTTCTACCTTACTACGAAAAATATTCTTCTATGCCATCACCGTCGTTGAGTTCATTTGCTGTCAACATCATAAGGAAATAATAGAAATTACGAAAATTTTGTTTAAAAATATTGTGGGTGTCACTTTTAAAGACTTTTTTTTCCAAGTACTTCCCCAACCTGCTGCCACCCTAATCCTCTTCGACCTTTCAGTCAGTGAATAGAAGGGTAATTAGGCGATTTTCACTTGTCTGCAGTCCAGTACAATGTTGCCAAATGCGTACCACAGCACGGTTACTCTAAATAAGGTGAGGTTGGAATGAAGTTGCTAATGACAGCCAGACGATGTCCGGGGACCACAACAGCCTAAAGTTACCTGACATTTGTCTCATAGGCAAGAACAAACCTCAGAAAAACCCTGCAATAGTCCAGTCACCAGGTACTGAAAATTGGGTTTGCCTGGAAAAAGGTCTGAAGTTAATGATTTTTTAGTATGTTGTATATGGGTATTCTGAGGTGTAGAATCCAAGTTTTCCAATTCGAGAACCTTGTGCTAACTTCAGGGCAGCCGAAAAACCCCGAAATTTTTGGGCTTTTTTCAATGTTTTCCTTATAACTCCTAAACAACGCGTTTTATCTGAAAATACTCTATTATAAAAATTAAAGGGCAATAAATTTTCTACAATTTGCACTGTTTAAACGTTTCTTAAGTCGAATACGTACCGAGATATGGAGCTTCGAAGTTTCGAGTTATTTTTCAAAATATTGAAAAACTGAAAAAAAAAATGCAGGATTTTCCCTAGTAAATTTCATCTTCCAACATTTCTATATGGATAATAATAGTAGTAATGGTAGGTGAATCTAAATTAATAAATTTAACATCATCATCCCCCCCCCCCCCCGTCAGGATGTTCTGTTGGGCGATTTCCTTGAAGGCCGTGGAACGGTTTATATCCAGTCACCAGGTACTTTTGCCTGGAAAAAGGTCCGAAGTTAATGATTTTTTAATATGTTGTATGTGGATATTCTGTGGTGTAGAATCCAAGTTTTCCAATTCGAGAACCCTGTGCGAACTTCAGGGCAGCCGAAAAACCCCGAAATTTTGGGGCTGTTTTCAGTGTTTTCCTTATAACTTCTAAACAACGCATATTAACATAAAACGCTCCATTACAAAAGTTAAAGGGCATGAAATTTCCTATTATTTGAACTGTTTACATGTTTTCTAAAACCAAATATGTACCGATAAATGGCGCTTCAAAGTTTTGAAAAATTCTCAAAATATCGGAAAACTGCGAAAATGGAGCATTTTTCCTAGTAACATTCATCTTTAAACTTTTCTGTATGAATAACGTTCAGTAACCTACACAATAGAAACCCCATTCTTAATGAGATGTTCATTTAAGAATAAAGTACACAATAATCGATACATAAAAATGTATTTAAACAAAAATTATACTACATATGATATGTGGATGTATTAACTAAGTAGAAAATATGTAAATTATTACAAATTTCCATTATTATTGATTGATAAAAGCATTGATCTCTTTGCTCCCGATTGGCAAATCGGCATCATCTCACAGTAATTCTTCCTGAGCAATGATCTTATTGATGATGTCCTCCTTTGCTGCCATTTCAGCATTCACTCCTTACAGGATGAAGACCTTGGCAGCAGAAAATGTGTAGTAAGTGACTGCATAAGGTTGTATGGCGTAAGACTACATCACGCACGTTCGAGTCAGTGTGAAAGACCTACGTGGACTAGGTACAGAAACACTTTGGGTATACTGCCATAGTAGTATTCGATGGATATCTTAGTGACGTCGCTTATCAGAGCACCAAAGCAGCTGAACGATATCGCCGGACTTTGCTGCAATCGTCCAGAATATTTGTATTTTCGTTAACAACGGCCGTTACATTGTCGCAAGAAAATTTTTTGTCCAATGACACGAACAAGATAAACTTTATTTCAATGCTGATGACTGAAATGGCAGCAAAGGGCATGGAAGTTAAGCAGGCAATAGAAGATGCTGATTTCATGATAGTGAAAACTGCAATATCTAAGGCTTCTGACTTCGATAGTGTTACCATTATGGTGTTACTATCACAGGTGAAGACATCGATCTCTTAGTATTGCTGACTGCATTAAGCTCTTCTCAAAAGAACGTTTATTTCCAAAAGAGTGGGAGAGGTAATACCCTAGTGTTTTGTATTCGCCAGCTTCGTGCAAATACAATACTCAGGATATTCTTTTCCTTCATGCAGCAAGCGGGTGTGACACTACATCAAACCCATTTGTACAAGGAAAGAAGAAAGTTTTCACTATGTATGAAAAAAACCGTTCTCTGTCTGACATCGTTAGTGTTTTCAAAGATAACGAAGCAACACCATGCCAAATTTCGAAAGCAGGGGAAAAGTTTCTAGTGATACTGTACGGTGGTAACATGGACACAGATACTCTGGATGATCTTCGGTACCGAATATTTTCCAACTCCGTGTCAAAATCCAAATTCAACCTTGCCAGATTGCCCCCTACACGAGACGCTGCCCGGTACCATTCTTTTCGTACCTATCTGCAAGTGCAGACGTGGATGGGCTACAAAAAGTTACCGTCAGTTTGAGGCTGGACTTTAACGAAACGAGGGCTGATCCCTATAACAACGACCATGGATGCAGCTCCAGAAAAGTTGCTGCACATGATACAATGCAAGTGCATGGCAGGGTGTAGTACCGGGGCTTGCACCTGCAAAAAAGCAGGACTCCGATGCTCAACCATCTGCAAGAATTGTGCAGGAAATGCTTGTGAGAATTCGCCTGAAACCGACATCAACGAGGAAGACACATACATTGAGTGCGACGAGGAGGATGAAATCATCGATGAGATCATTGCTCAGGAGGAAGAGGAATCACTGAGAGATGATGCCGACTTGCCATTGGGACCAAAGAGATCAAGGCTTTTATGAATTAATATAAATGACTAATTTGTAATAATTTACATATTTTGTACTTAATTAATATATCCACATGTCATTACATGTATTATACATTTTTATAAAATTAATTTTTATACATCGAGAATTGTGTTCTTTATTCTGAAAAGAACATCTCATTAAAGGTGGGGTTTCTATTGTGTAGGTTATTGAACGTTATTCGTATAGCAATACGAAAGATGAAAGTTACTAGGGAAAATCCTGCATTTTTTGGAGTTTTTCAATATTTTGAAAAATAACTAAAAACTTCGAAGCTCCATATCTCGGTACGTATTCGACTTAAAAAACGTTTAAACAGTGCAAATTGTTGCACATTTATTGACCTTTAATTTTTATAATAAAGTATTTTCAGATAAAACGCGTTGTTTAGGAGTTATAGGGGAAACATTTAAAAAACCCCAAACATTTCGGGGTTTTTCGGCTGCCCTGAAGTTAGCACAGGGTTCTCGAATTGGAAAACTTGGATTCTACACCTTAGAATACCCATATACAACATACTAAAAAATCATTAACTTCGGACCTTTTTCCAGGCAAAAGTACCTGGTGACTGGACTACAACCACAGTATAGTATAACAGTAGCGAAGCTCCATACAGTTTTTTTCAACCGGCGCGACTGCAGCGCTCGTAGCGGTGAGCAAGAACCACACAATATGTTACATTGTTGCTTATGTAAAATGTCAACAATATTTTATGGAAATGCTTGTGGTGCTATAAATTGCACCAACAGACAAAGGAATTCTCCCGATTTATCTTTCTTCAGGTTCCCTAAAGATCCTGAGAGGTAAGCAAAAACAGTTATTTGTGAAATTAAATTGCAAATTTGTGATTATCATGCTTGCATCCATACTAGTGTATTTACTCCTATTTCTTTTAATTTTAGGAGCAGAAAATGGCTTGTAAATGCTATATACAATTAATTATTTTTATCTGTATATCATAAATGAAAATCCTAACGATGCAAAGGTTTCTAAATATATAGGCCTCTTTACAAATACCCCACCTAACCCTACTAATTTTAAAAATGTTTTAACACGAGGTTATGTTAGGTATATATAATTGAATTTAACAAAATTAAACTGTCGAGAATAAAGATAACGTGTTTAATCCTTTACTTTTTAATAATTTATCGTGTTTAACAAAATGAAGAAAAAGACGAAAGTGTTTTGCTATTGCATCTGATACTGACCATAGGCCTATCGTGCTATATGCCTATAGAACTTTACTTTCCCCCCTAATTTCTGAACTAGTACTACTACATGCTTATTGAAATTATTAAGTTTTCTTATTTGTCAGAATTTTCAGTGTAAGTACAGTATATGTTAGTAGTAGGTCAATTAAATTCTTGAAGATGTAGGGATGTAGCTTATATGGTGGACGGAAACCGGTCTGATACTTTGTAAGATATACAATGTCATCGATCTTGAAACTACAACTTCTTTATATTACCATAAAGTCTATGATTTGGTGAGTTCACCAGTATGCCTTTCCGGTAATAATCTCGTTCTGGTAATTTTAAAAATAAGAAGAAATACAGCCATATATTCGTATCTTTCCAATGCTGGAAATGGCTGTTTGCTAGTTCCATCCTGCTGGCCGCTTGGGGTGCTAGTGTCGCACGATCTGTCAAAAGGATGCATTTTCCTTTCATTAGAGCTTCGCTACTGTTATACTATACTGTGCTACAACTGAGAATAAACGAAAATAATTAACCCATAAATGCACGAGACTCTCTTAGAAAATTATAAATCCGTGTCGGACTGCACAGAAAACAGTTATCACAATGATTATGCTCATGGTTTATTTCTTGTATCCTATGCTGTAAATTCTACATGTATTTAAATTTATCGACTTATTTTCCGTTATTAAGTGCCAGTATGGTACTTTATGAGATTGTGTGGGGGACGAAAAATGTCTGTCCGTCTGTCTGTCTGTCCGTCCGTCCGTCCGTGTGTCTGTACGCGCTCTAACTCAAATACGCTTTTTCGGATTTTCATGAAACTTGGAAAACACATTTATAATGTCAATGGGAAGAACCCTATTGATATTGAACCAAATCGGTTCACCGGTACCGGAGTAATGCCCAATTTAGTGCCTATTTTAATAGATTATCGCGCCTTTCTAATAGAAAGGCGCCATAATTCAAATACGCTGTATCGGATTTAAATTAAACTTGGTATACGCATTTATGACATCCATGAAAAGTACTCTGTTAAATTTGAACCTAATCTGTTGACCGGTACCGGAGTAAAACCCAATTTAGTGTATATTTTAAAGGCGCAATAGCTCAAATACGCCTTATCGGATATTTATGAAACTTCGTATACGCATTTATACTATCCATGGAAAGACGTCTGTTGATGTTCAACCAAATCGGTTGGCCAGTACCGGAATAATGCCCAATTTATTGCCTTTTATGTTAATATATGAGAAGTCGCGATAACTCAAATATGCTTTATTGGATTTTCCTGAAACTTTGTATACCCATTTATAATGTACATGGGAAGACGTCTACCGATATTGGACCAAATCGGTTGTCCGGTAACGGAGTAAAACCCAATTTAGTGTCTATTTTAAAAACGCGGTAACTCAAATACGCTTTACCGGATTTTTATGGAATTTGGTATACACATTTATAGTGTTCATGGGAAGAGGTCTACTGATACTGGATGAAATCGGTTCACCTGTTTCGGAGTAATGCTCAATTTGGTGCCTATTTTATGATAATATACGTATTCGAAAGAATTTATATAAAAAAAAAGCAAATCATTTATCATTACAACATAGTCAATTGTTTTACTGTGATATTTTACGACTTTGGAAATTAAAATAGAGATAGCTATGACCAAAAACACTATTGTTTTACATGCGCTTATAACTTACAACTAGACCGTTAAACTGACCCAGGTGACCGAGATGGTAACGTTTTGGCCTCACGTTATGGAGTTCCATGGTTCAAATCCCGAAACCAGCCAATTTCACTTTCTTTTTCGTATTTTTATGTGAGTGTGCGATTGTCAAGATATCAAAAATCTGTACAGTTCAGCTGATGCTGGAAGATTTTAATCTGATTAAAAAGAAAACTAGACCTTTGTTCTTCCCTAAGCCCTGCTTAATGAATAAATCTGGAGCTTAACTTGTAAATCAATTAAAAAAACATATTCTGCATATCATAATTGCAGTCATAACACTGATTAAAAAAAACATACTGGCACTTTTTTACATCAGTTTACCTGATTTTATTTTATTACAAATTCAAGGGAAACTTTTGTATCCTATAGAATATATTATGCATTTAAGGGTTAAAAACATACTAGGCTAGTAAAACCTCTTGTTCCAAGTTTTACAACTAAATTTCAACGCGGAATTCATATCAGCCATCGAAACACATTGGAATCCCGCCATGTATTTCATAAATAATAAAATATAAAATCAAGAACAGTTGACTGAAAATACAAAACTACATTTGGAATAATAATAGAAAATTAAATTTTACGAATTCGATTTGATACACGAAAATACAGAAAACAGCATTGTATTCGGAAACTGGTAATCAGTGAGAAGGACTAACACTTCTTTTTAATATCCTCCGAAATTTTATTATTTCATGTCAATATTGGCATCCAATTTACACTTGTAGGCCTAGGTCTAGTTTATTTTTGCCGTGGCTGAAAATGTGCTTCACATACACAAGCACGCACAAGTGCATATTTATCTACTAGCTGGTCACTCGTTACCCATAGAACCTAACACAATATCTCGTTGTTGAAACGTGTAAAGTTGAAATTAATATAAATAAAATCAAGTAAACTGATGTAACAAAGTGCCGGAATGCTTTTGCAATTATGATATGCAAAAAATAAGTTATTTTTGTTATCGATTTCCAAGTTAAGCTCCAGATCGGTTCACTAAGAAGGGCTTACGGAAGAACAAAGGTCTAGTTTGATAAGCATGTGTGGGTAGTGTTATTTGTCAAAGCTAACTGTTTTGAAACTTCGAAAACCCGGTACCGGTCAACCGATTTTGTCCAATATCAATAGGCTTCTTCCCATGGACGTTATAAATGTGTATACCAAGTTTCATGAAAATCCGATAAAGCGCATTTGTGTTATCGCGCGTAGAGACTGACAGACAGACAGACATTTTTCCGTCCCCCCACACAATTTCTTTAAGTAACATTCTGGCACCTAATAAATAATAAATAAAAAGATTCTATGTAGATTCTTCTAGAATGCGCAATGACTTGAATAATATAATTCTCACTACAAGCTTATTCGTTCCAAAAGCGCGTTTGTAGGCCTATTCATGCTGTGCGTAAGCCCTGTTTTACACATTTGCAATTGCGTAGGCCTACATAACTTCAGCAGGAAGGTGAATTGTGTATCAGACCACATCACACGATGTTAACTATTTGAGTGCAACATGAAAAGCAATAACAATTGACAAACATAGGCTATACACTATATAAATGATCAATGCGACAACTCACCAGGGATAATTTATTATAGTAGGCCATGCTCAACTGTCAGTACCATTTGCACTGATATATAACGCAATGATATTATTATTTATAGTTGAAACAGAACTAATTTCTGGAAGAACAGATAGAACGAACTAATTTTCCCGTTTAGCGATACTGTTTGATCTCATGTTAGGTTTACAGTGCACTGAAAATCATTTATTGTTCGTTATCGTATAATTTCTATCTCGTGTTTATGGTGGAGGGAGATTTTATTAACTCTGAAGTCTCGAAGTAAAGAATTCAGAAACGTTATTTACTTATTTTCTTTGCGTGTACTGTATAAGTGAGGGCTGAGTAAGAACAGTCAAACCTCTGTTTAGCGATATTTGTAGGACCTAGCAGATTGTATTGTTATATGGGGTTATTGTTACATTGAGGGGCAGTTATTCACTTCATATTAGGAAGACTACAAGCATAATACTTTATAATCTATAGGATAATTCAAGAAACAGAAGTACTCATAAAGCAGTGAAAAATAATTGTTCACAAATTCAAATTTTAAAGGCCGCATAGGCCTATGCCAGAAATACCGAACTCGTAAAAGTACGATTTACATTTGTGTTAGGTATCTCCTGGGGATTTGACATGAAGACTGCCTACGAACTTATCTTACTTTTACTACCACTATACATATTAAAATTTTCATTTTTGGGGGATTTTATCGAATACTAATCTAAAACAATTTTACAAATATCTTGTACACAGGATGAATATACTACGAATTAAAACTTTTATTTGCAATAACACGTCTTGGAAATATCCTGAGGATATGAGCAAGCCATGGTTTGTACACAAATATTGCGTGACGAACAATAGACTTTTGCATGTGAATGAGACAATTGAATACGCACTCACTGCAAGTCGGCCTCTTGTTTTATATGAGAATATGAAGAGAGAAAGCTGAATTGCCCTTCTCATAGTATAAATGTTACGTAATTGTATGAAATCACTTCTTTTAATCCGCATCCCTGTAAACGGCAAAAAAAACATTAACGGAGTACAAAGCTTATACGAAAGCTTATACGAAAAGTAGTATAATATACTTAGGTACATAAATATTTTATGAAAATAAACATTTTCTTATTGTAGGCTACAATGGCAGTAAGAGCCAGAGAAAGTCGCCAAAATACGAGGCGCGATCACAAAGTAAGTTTCCCTGGGTCTGTTTATAGAAAAAAAACACAATTTTAATGGCATATTTATTGCAACAGACATAGCCAGTGTTTAGCTATTTTTCAATATATTCGCCACCGGAATTGAAACATTTGTCTTACCATAACACCAACTTTTGAACACCTGTGTCGTAGAAGACTGCCGCTAGGTATTTGAACCACTGTGTGACAAACATCTCCGTCCGTCTCTCATTCTCTACCATTCATTGCCAATTCTTTAGGTGTTGGAAAAGATGGAAATCATTGGGAGCTAGGTCCGAGCTTTAGGGCGAATGTTTAAACACCTCCCAGCCGAACTTCTGCAGGAGACTTGCTAGGATGTGTTTAATCATCCACCCTACAGCCCGGACTTCGCTTCCAGCGGTTTCCATCTTTTCCTACACCTCAAGAAATAACAGAGAATGACAGAGAGGCGGAGATGTTTGTCACACAGTGGTTCAAATCCCCTGGCGGCAGACTTCTACGACACAGGTGTTCAAAAGTTGGTTCTACAGTATGACAAATGTTGAAAAATCGCTGAACACTGGCTTTGCCTGTTTCAATAAATATTTCCTTGGAATTGTCTTTTGTTTCTGTAAACGGACCCAGGGAAGATACATAAGCATTCATGAGCCACAGATTATTGTCTCTGTTGGACACTACATGAGAATATTATAGGAGAAAAATTGGGCAATTAGTCATAGGAGGGAAGTTCTATCTGGCGCTGTGAATTGGGCTCCGGCTTAGCTCAGTTGGTAGAGCATTGGCGCGAATAGCCAAAGGTCCTTGGTTCAAGTCCCAGTGCCGGAGGGACCCAGGGAAACTTACTTTATGGACGCGCCTCGTACTTTGTGTACTTATAATTAATATAATCTTACCGTCCACGAAACTGAAAACGTTAGTCTAGTAAGAGCAGGCAGGGACATACCCACTCTTAATAAGCTTCCACAATGGTGGACTGGGTTGCGAGAAAATCAGAAGATCGTATTTAGGGTGGACAAAATCATGCGAATGTCTCATATTATTCGGTATTAGGAGAATTAAAAGAAACAGTTTCAGAAAACCTTACATTTTATGATAAAAAAGTTGCAGCCTCGTTTGGGAGGAGTTTTCCTTTACAAAGTGATTGACTTGATTGTCTTGTGTGGTATTTCCTATACGTTGTTGCGATGACGGTCTTTGACTGAGGATATAATACGCTATGATGAAACACTTTAAACTTCACAAATGCCAAACATTAAAAGGGTTTGGTTAAAAAAATCTAAAATATTAACGAAAAATAATTAGCTACTTAACTCGAGACACAATTTCTACCGCAAATTAAAAATTCGTACCGGACCGCATAGAAAACAGTTAACACAATGAAGACTCGCAGTTTTTGTACTCTACTCTGTAAATTTTACGTGCATTTTTAATTTCTTTTCTAGTTATTTCCATTATATTATTATAAATTTAAGCAAACGATTGTGTCCTATAGGAAACAATAAGGAAAGTCAAAAATAGATATTTAACACAAAAGGGTCTAATTGAATGAATATGTTCTAGTTTAGATACAAGACAAGCTTATGTGCACATTCATTTAGGAACGCATGTGCTTTTTCTACCAAAGCATTCATTAACCGTATAAACAATTATGCAAAATAGAGAGGTCATAAGGCAAGTGATTTCATGGCCGAATGAAACCTTCGAACCTCAATTGCATTTACTTTTCAGTGCGCAAAATGAGATAAGGTACGTAATAAATAAAAAAATCCTAAGATAATTATCCTGCCGGTTGTATTATATGGTCGCTTACTCTTCGGGAAGAACCACTGCCTTCTAAACTGTATTACTCGTGTATACACTGCCTGTCCTATACGGCTAATTTTGCGTACTCGGCGACATTACAGATGGCAGCACCTTTCACACCCAGATTGCTTCTTGTTTTTTGCTACGACATTGTTGATTATGCAGCGCTGTCACCGCCGTATAGCATAAACTGAATGTTTAAACTTGTATTATTCTAGGTACCGGTACTTAATTGCTGTGAATAAAATTTTGTAAAATAATAATTATAAAATTTACTATCAATACGTCTAATTAATTTATATTTATTTTAATTATTGCTCCAAAATTCCATTTCAAGGTAAGTGTCATATACTGGAATAATATTATGTTCTAAACAAATAACACAAGTATCTGTGTCTGTTTAATGCTTATTTTGACGCAGCAAACGCATAGAAGCAATGTACAATAATGTATAGGGCACTGCCTTCTAGACTCTATTACTCGTGTATTCTCGTGACGGCGGTTGTATAGGTGGCGGTGATTGCTGCAATCTGGGTGTGAACTGTGTCGTCTCTACTGGAGAAATTAGGCAATTGAGCAATTCTCTAAACTCCATGTTAAAATAAAGCATAGGAGAGGCAGTGTAATTCTCGAGACGGCGGTGGGAAGAACATAATCTGAGAGTGTTCGAAAACAGGGGGCTTAGGAAAATATTTGGGCCTAAGAGAGATGAAAATGGGGACTGGAGAAACCTGCATAACGACGAGCTTCGTTACCTGTACTCGTTACCGGGTGATTAAATCACGGAGGATGAAATGGGCTGGACATGTTGCGTGCAAGGGGGAGGAAAGGCACATCTAAAAAATATTGACTGGGAGACCCGAAGGGAAAAGACCACGTGGAAGACCTAGACGAAGGTGGAAGGATAATGTTAGGGTAGATTTAAAGGCAGTAGGATTTGCGAGGGATGGTTGGATGAAGTTAGCAAAGAATAGGGTTGAATGGCGGGCTAAGGTAAGCGCGGCAATGTACCTTCGGGTTTCATAAAATAGATAATATTCCTTTAGCTTGCTGAGGAATCGTCTATTGCCATTAAATAAATAAGTAATGAAATACAGTAGCTTGATTTTTTAGGCATATCTATTTTAAAGACAACAATTTATCAAATTAAGCAACACTAAAAAGAAGTAAAGTTACTCTAGATAATTTAAGACTTTTACTGAAAATACCGATGGGCTAGTTCAGTTGTTCCATTCAAACAATTGTCAATAGCAATCGTATTGTTGGTTGAAAGCAAATTGAGGGAAATTGTGGGGTAGGAAGAAAGTTTGAAATTACGTGCCTATTCCAATCCCGCCGTTAGCTATCAGCAACGTATGAAGGGAAGACTCATTAGTGTATACTGAAAGCGTTAATGAATTCACTCCATAGAATATCTCATAAATCGTTCACGCATAAGGACTGTCACGTATCCCATACATATGTCGAGATACTACTAGAGAACGTACAACAATTGTAATAAGAAATTGCTGCATGGTTCATTGACTAGCACGTTTGAAATTGGATTTAATGTTCGTGAGCTTAGCACGGTTCCATGGGCGTTTCAGCAAGTAAAACAGCAACTTCTCTTCCTTCGGAAGGAAAATGTCTCTGAACCAATTTTATAGATTTACGTAAAAGAAACTCCATATTCTGAAAAGAGAGAACCACTGAGTCAATTTACCGATAATTTCAGTTATTTTCTTGTTATGTTTCAAGTGTTTTTTATTTTTTATTTCGGCTTTGTTTATACTCCTTTTAGCTGCGAGGCCATATCAGGAGTTCGGTTGGTTGGTTGGTATATGGTTATTTAACGACAGGGATGTACTGCAACTTAGGCCTCTGACCATCGTCGGTGTGCCGGAATTTTGTCCCGCAGGAGTCACTTTAGATGCCAGTAAATCTACTGGTAAATCTCTCTGTCACATGTATGTACACATAAATGCCATCGACCTGGACTGCGATCGAACTCGCAACCTTGGGCAAAGAAAGCCAGTGCGATACTAACTGCTCCACCCAGGCCGACAGTAGTTCGGGACCTGTGTCTATACAATAGGGCAGACCATGAACCTATTGAATGTCAATTGTTTCTATTATTAGTGTACTTTTATGGAGTAAATTTCAACTGATATTAATTTACATGGATATGATACAAGACCACATGGTGAGAATTATTGATGGTAAAATAAATATTCAATTCGGGATTTGCCTTTATGGCTGGGGAAACCATGAAAAAGCCCATGTCAAATTGAAATTGGCTGGCCAAGGGATTTGAACCTGGGACCTCCCGAATGCGAGTCCAAGATGTTATCATCTCGGCCACCTTGCTCGGTTGTTTTTTATTACAGAAATACATTAATTTTTTTCTAATTTTAATGACAGAACCAAGAATATAAGATAATCTGAAGATATTGTATTCGCATCAAACCATCAAGTCACAAACATGTAGGTCGTACAGTACGCGGAATTGTTACAAATATCGTACATTCCACGCAGTGAAACCAAACAGCATTCAAATATTTATAAACAAAGGAAACTGTAATAAAATCAGGCAAACTGATGTAACCAAGTGCCAGAATGCATTTGTTTATTCATTGTTTTAATCGATTTCCGAGTTAACCTCCAGATCGGGAAAATGTCTGTCCCTCTGTTTGTTTGTCTGTCTGTCCGTCCGTTAGTCTGCACGCGCAATAACTTAAATACGCTTTATCGGTTTTTCATGAAACTTGGTATACGCTTTTAAAACGTCCATGGGAAGAAGCCTATTGACATGGGACCATAGAGGTTAACCTGTACCGGAGTAGTGCCCAATTTAGTGCCTGTTTTATGGTAATATATTAGAAAGAATTTATCAAATGCAAATCAGTTCTCATGGCAGCATATTGTTTTACAGTGTTCATATACGGCTTTGGAAGTTGCAATACAGGTAAGTTTGACAAATAACACTCTCCATACATTCCTTCACAAATGCTTATCAATCTTCAGACCTTTGTTTCTCCGTAAGCCCTGCTTAATGAATCGGTGTGGAGGTTAATTCGGAAATCGATTACAAAAATAACTTATTTTATGCATATTATAATTGCAATCATCACTGATTAAAGAAAACCATTCTGGCACATGCTTACATCAGTTTACTTGATTTTATTTTTCGCATCTTGGTTGCCGAGTAATCCGAACTGCCGGGATATCGAGTGCCGAGTCTATTAATTTTCAATCCAAAGCATTACATCACCTAACTAGCGTTGTAAATGCATCTTAATTAATAACATTATTCTCGTCACACATGGTAGTGCATGCCCGTTTAACACCACTATTTTATACTTTGTAAGTTTATTTATAACTGCCTCTTACGTAATGTTCCATAGGGCACAGTAGGCCACGAACCGTATACAAATTAGTAGCAATAAAAGGGGTGACTTAATGTCTGAATACTCGGAATGTAGAGAGGGAATATTAAAATGGCGAAGATGCTAAGATGACAGTCAAATAACTATACATTCGAGGTTATACTCAGAGGTTACCTAAAGACTGAGCTAATGAATTTATGTTCTGATAGCACTGTTCTGTACCTTGTTATAATTACTCCAATAAGTTTGCGTATATAGTAATACGAAATTATTCCATGAATATTACTATTCTAGGATATAGATAGAAATCAAAACTGGCAGAATGATTTAATATTGATGCGACATTGCTGTAAACGCTGATCAGCAGTTCTAGGATTTCTATGTAAATACATATTTGTTTTTTTAGCCTACAAACATTCCTAGGATTGCTGATCAGCATTATATACTTTTACAGAGTTATTCTATCCTACGTTTTGATCAATGATTCATTTCTGGAAGTGGATTGAAAAAGCCGGGCATCTTCCAAACGATAAAAAATTAAGCTAATATAGAGTAATATTATGGTTGAAAATTTTGACTCTTGCCGTAATTTAGGTGTCAACTACAAAGCTGTTTAACAACGAAGCTAATTCATTACACTAAAATAAAAGAACTTCCACATTCATCAAATTACTTCTTTATTTTAAGGTGTACAATGTTGATAGAAACTTTACAAAAATTTGCAAACTGTTTGGTTAAAGGCCTAGGTTGTTGGAACCGTACATGAAAACTGAAGATTTTTCTCAATATCATTTTTCTTAAATTCTTATAACCACTCCATCCTGCTCTATCCTGAGCTGGTTTCACCTTCGCTGCTCTATCATGAGCTGCTATCTCCTCCGCTGCTATCTCCTCCGCTGCTGTAAGATGAGCTGTTATCACCTCCGCTGCTCTATCATGAGCTGCTATCTCCTCCGCTGCTCTATCATGAGCTGCTATCTCCTCCGCTTCTGTAAGATGAGCTGTTATCACCTCCGCTGCTCTATCATGAGCTGCTATCTCCTCCGCTGCCCTATTATGAGCTGCTATCTCCTCCGCTGCTGTATCATGAGCTGCTATCTCCTCCGCTGCTCTATCATGAGCTGCTATCTCCTCCGCTGCTGTAAGATGAGCTGTTATCACCTCCGCTGCTCTGTCATGAGCTGCTATCTCCTCCGCTGCCCTATTATGAGCTGCTATCTCCTCCGCTTCTGTAAGATGAGCTGTTATCACCTCCGCTGCTCTATCATGAGCTGCTATCTCCTCCGCTGCTGTAAGATGAGCTGTTATCACCTCCGCTGCTCTATTATGAGCTGCTATCTCCTCCGCTGCTCTGTTATGAGCTGCTATCTCGTCCGCTGATCTATTATGAGCTGCTATCTCCTCCGCTGCTCGATCATGAGCTGCTATCTCCTCCGCTGCTCTATTATGAGCTGCTATCTCCTCCGCTGCTCTATCATGAGCTGCTATCTCCTCCGCTGCTCTATCATGAGCTGCTATCTCCTCCGCTTCTATAAGATGAGCTGTTATCACCTCCGCTGCTCTATCATGAGCTGCTATCTCCTCCGCTGCCCTATTATGAGCTGCTAGCTCCTCCGCTGCTGTATCATGAGCTGCTATCTCCTCCGCTGCTCTATTATGAGCTGCTATCTCCTCCGCTGCTGTATCATGCGCTGCTATCTCCTCCGCTGCTCTATTATGAGCTGCTATCTCCTCCGCTTCTGTAAGATGAGCTGTTATCACCTCCGCTGCTCTATCATGAGCTGCTATCTCCTCCGCTGCTCTATCATGAGCTGCTATCTCCTCCGCTGCTCTATCATGAGCTGCTATCTCCTCCGCTTCTGTAAGATGAGCTGTTATCACCTCCGCTGCTCTGTTATGAGCTGCTATCTCCTCCGCTGCTCTATTATGAGCTGCTATCTCCTCCGCTGCTCTATTATGAGCTGCTATCTCCTCCGCTGCTCTATCATGGGCTGCTACCTCCTCCGCTGCTCTATTATGAGCTGCTATCTCCTCCGCTGCTCTATCATGAACTGCTATCTCCTCCGCTGCTCTATCATGAGCTGCTATCTCCTCCGCTGCTGTATCATGAGCTGAAATTTGGGTTATGTAAAACAATTATATTATGAGTAGTGCTCTGTAGATGCGAAACTGGATTCGTTTTTCGACAATTCAGAACAAAAAACTCAGAATATTCGAGAACAAGGTAGACCTACAGAGAAAATTTTTCTGACAATACCGAGATAAATGAAAAGGGAATGAAGGACACATTTAGTGATGAAATTCAACTTCTATATAACCTAACACTTAATAATCATGTAGACATGGTTGGGCAGAACTCGTAGCTCGAAGAATACAGTTTCGTGCAAGTTATTGAGGGCCTAGACACAGAGGGGAGATTTACCTAATATATTCAAAAGACCCCCCCCCCCCAGGGAGATCGGAAAGAGACAAGTTGCTTAAGCAGAAGAAACTAGGACGATGAACATTGTTTTGTTGAAAGTTTGTTATTGTTCTACCGAAGGAATAAGCTGTAAAAGTCTACATCCCATGTTTTTGGCTAAAGCTATGCTTTGCCTACTCGATACATAAATAGCAATTAACCTCTTCTTAGAATTCTTGAATGTCTGTGAAAGGGCCTATATAATATTTATAATTGAGTAATATGGTATCATATTTGTCAATATTAGCAAATAATGTGCTAGCAATAAATCTGTGATATGTGACTTAGTTTTAGGTGAGTGAAATTGATGGTGGAATATGTCGTTGAGATTAACCCGAATAAACAGTTCTAAAATGTATTAAAACGAACTCTTCTTAAAGTACTCATGTCAAGTATTGATAAATCTCTCCAGGGTATTGACTCGCAGAAATATATACTTCCTTATTTTAAATCAATGATAACTGAAGATATAAAGATATCTTCAATATGAAGGAAAGTCAATTTACCTTGGTTATGTTGCGCGCCTAAATAAAATCAATGCATATACACTTACCTTGAACACTCATATATTGCATAGCCAATTGCGTAAATCCAAATTTGTGCCTGCATGTAGAGGTTTCTGTAGTATCTCTTTATATATAAAAGGCTTTGTCCTGACTGACTGAATGAATGACTGACTGACTGATTGACTGAATGACAGGAATCAACGTACAGCCTAAACTATAACAGGTAGAGACTTGGGATTTTGACAGTACCTTCGTTTCATAATGTAGGTGCTCACTAAGAAAGGATTTTGAAAAATTCTGATTCTAAATGCCAAAAATTAAATGTTTTTGAAAATACTTAATCCCATTTTACATAGAATTATCAATTCCAAATCACAGAATATATTGTTGCCAAATGGTATCAGGTGGGCTTGGAAAAAACAAATGAAATGCAATTTTGACAAATAAGAGAAGTTATCAAAATAATTCATGTTATAAATAAATATTACAGAATGAAATCCACTAAAATAATGGAATCACATAACTTTCTCTACCCTGGACATAGAGAAAACAAAACGAGGTATGGTAATGTGTATATTATTATATTAGGCCTATATCGCAGGTTTTTGGAGAGAAAAGTATGAAAGTGATAATGCTTTATGGTAACATAAGAGTGGGAAATTTCCCGCCTCGATATTACAATTTTACGTTACAGGAATTTCTGTTTCTTCTTATTTAAACCTCTACCAGGCTTGCTGTGCACTGTACAAGCGATGGGATGCAACATTCTAGATCCTCTATGAGCCATAAAAAACTATATCAAGCGTTTTCTGAGGGAATAGTTTGAGTGTAATAAGTCGTTCATCCTATTTCAAATTATAAATGCCTATATAAGGACCTAGAATTTAAAATTGAAAATCCTTCATAAGCTAATTTCCAATTACAAAATACAAAACCCGGGCGACGCCGGGTCTTTTAAGCTAGTCATTAATATAAGTCGTGAACAAAGTTTCAAATGTTTTTTACTTACCTTGTTATGGCATAATGCTTCAAAAATAAGTTCTAAAACGATTAAGTTACTTATGCATAAAAAATAACACAAATAAAAACAATTAACAACATTTAATGTTAAAGAAATTATTCTTCTATCTTATAAGAATTTCTAGTAAAGCAGTTAATTTCATCACTGTCATTCCGTGAACACTAGCCTCGATAAGAAAAAATATTTTGGTAATCCTTGATCGCTGGAAAGCGTTGTCCACTCCATCCCATAATATGTTGGGAGCCATGCACCAGAAAATCAAAGCCTTGCTGCACAAGTGCATACTAGGGGGCAGGACGGCTGGAAGTTACCAATATCGCTGCACGGCACGCAATAAAATTTGTATTTCACAAATATTAACGTCAGTCTAAAACATATTGTATGTTACACATGGTAAAATGGTTTTAGTTTGCTCGTAGGATTGCTACACACGCTCTTACGGGCTCGTTTTGCGAACATAGAAAATTTCGTTTTCGCCACTTGTTTCATAAATAATTATTGTTAACTCATTTTTTTCATTATCTCTAACCCTAATATACCTTCGGGCGAAATAGGGTTTAATCCAATTTTGGATATTCAATAAAAATACGGTACATGGTCTAATCTAATTTCATTAAAGCTAATTATTTGCTGATCACCATATAGACCGCCATCAAGTTTCAGCCCTTGCCTGCACCACGTGACCCAACGATTCCCTCCCCTCTGAGCAGTCGATTCTGTGAACACACATTATTTCATTGCGCCATTTTAGGTTAATTTTGTGTGAACTTCTTAGCGATTTTATTTATATTTACAATACTCCAAGAAACAGATGTAATAACATGGATTCTCCAAACATTCTCATAGTCTCAAACGCAGATATCTTTGTGCTCAGACTCTGATTTTCAATATATTTGTTTGCAAGGATGTTATAAACCGAACAAGGCTTCCTTTGTTGAACTTATTCCTTCTGGATTGCATCAGTTTACAAATAAGTGAGTCGGCTTTGGTACAGTCAGTATCGTGCTGGCTTTCTGTGCGCAAGATTGAGAGTTCGATACCGGACCAGGTCTACTACATTTATGTATGCAGGTTGATGTTATCTTTGTTCGCTCGTATCAACATTTTCTCTACGCTAAGGACCTGATCAAACTCTTCCGCGGCCGGCGGGTTAGGCCTATACGAGGAACTATGTGTACCTCTGCTGTAGACTATCAATAAATGACTTGTATCTACAGTATCTACAGTACAACATGAGACGCGCTGCTAGGCCTATAACTTCATAAAAAACGTTGTTCTAAAATTACATAAGCACTAATTCCATTAGGCAACATCCCAAAATACGGTTTGAAATAACGTTATAGGCTATAAAAGTCAGAAGTTCTTAAACCATTATCTCCTACATGGAGATAATGGGCTCTTTAATATTAAATGAAGCAATAATATTTATTAAAATTATACGCTTTATCTTCTAATTTGGGTGTTTCACGCAAGAAATACGCTTCCAAGATTACAAATAACCTACTCATGCCGAAGTTATAAAAGAAACCAGGACAAAAACCACAGGCTATAAATACCTGAATTCTAAGCCTAGTGAGTGTGGTTTCGGAAGATGAAGTCTTCGGAGATTCCATTTTATATGCTTTTGAGAAACAGAAATGTTTCTCAAATCACTACTAATTTTGATCCACGCCGAAAATGAAGAACGATCTCTTAGCAACAAAATTCTTTGATGGCGTACAAGAATTTAGTAATATCTTGGCAACATGTACATAACTTATTTTTAAAAATGTATTTCTCTATGTGGGAAAAAATTACTAAGTGCTATTGACCGGCTTGAATCTGGAAATAAAATCAGGTAAACTGATGTAAAAAAGTGCCAGTATGTTTTTTTAATCAGTTATGACTGCAATTATGATATGCAGAATATGTTTTTTTAATTGATTTACAAGTTAAGCTCCAGATTTATTCATTAAGCAGGGCTTAGGGAAGAACAAAGGTCTAGTTTTCTTTTTAATCAGATTAAAATCTTCCAGCATCAGCTGAACTGTACAGATTTTTGATATCTTGACAATCGCACACTCACATAAAAATACGAAAAAGAAAGTGAAATTGGCTGGTTTCGGGATTTGAACTATGGAACTCCATAACGTGAGGCCAAAACGTTACCATCTCGGTCACCTGGGTCAGTTTAACGGTCTAGTTGTAAGTTATAAGCGCATGTAAAACAATAGTGTTTTTGGTCATAGCTATCTCTATTTTAATTTCCAAAGCCGTAAAATATCACAGTAAAACAATTGACTATGTTGTCATGATAAATGATTTGCTTTTTTTTTAATATAAATTCTTTCGAATACGTATATTATCATAAAATAGGCACCAAATTGAGCATTACTCCGAAACAGGTGAACCGATTTCATCCAGTATCAGTAGACCTCTTCCCATGAACACTATAAATGTGTATACCAAATTCCATAAAAATCCGGTAAAGCGTATTTGAGTTACCGCGTTTTTAAAATAGACACTAAATTGGGTTTTACTCCGGTACCGGACAACCGATTTGGTCCAATATCGGTAGACGTCTTCCCATGTACATTATAAATGGGTATACAAAGTTTCAGGAAAATCCAATAAAGCATATTTGAGTTATCGCGACTTCTCATATATTAACATAAAAGGCAATAAATTGGGCATTATTCCGGTACTGGCCAACCGATTTGGTTGAACATCAACAGACGTCTTTCCATGGATAGTATAAATGCGTATACGAAGTTTCATAAATATCCGATAAGGCGTATTTGAGCTATTGCGCCTTTAAAATATACACTAAATTGGGTTTTACTCCGGTACCGGTCAACAGATTAGGTTCAAATTTAACAGAGTACTTTTCATGGATGTCATAAATGCGTATACCAAGTTTAATTTAAATCCGATACAGCGTATTTGAATTATGGCGCCTTTCTATTAGAAAGGCGCCATAATCTATTAAAATAGGCACTAAATTGGGCATTACTCCGGTACCGGTGAACCGATTTGGTTCAATATCAATAGGGTTCTTCCCATTGACATTATAAATGTGTTTTCCAAGTTTCATGAAAATCCGAAAAAGCGTATTTGAGTTAGAGCGCGTACAGACACACGGACGGACAGACAGACAGACGGACAGACATTTTTCGTCCCCCACACAATCTCATAAAGTACCATACTGGCACTTAATAATGGATTTTGAACAATCAATTCTGCATTCAACAGTGTAATGCCACGAGCAAAAGCCTACTGTTTATTATTTGTGTAGCATAAATCAACTGATTATTTTTTTCCCTATTTGTATAATGCATAGGTACAAACATATGGCCACAGTATACGTATTATTACTTATACTCGTACTGTGATATGATCGTCCTTGAGTGATAACTATTACAGCACAAAACGTTACTGAGGATACAGCAACAGCATAGGCCTAACATAGTAAACAGATAGAATTATTAAAAATGAATTATAAATAAAACTAATGAACTATGTAGGTTTTCTGTAGACTATAAAAATCAAAATTATAAAGAAGTGGGCATGTGTTTGGTAGAAATTTATTTTTCATTAAAAATAAATTTTCTGGAGTTCATTAATTGAGGGACAAGTATATATTTTTTTTTTATAAAGCATTTTTAACTCGTGACCAACAAACAATAATTATCTCAATGTAAAAGATAATTAATCCACAATATTTTAAAAATTATTATTACTATTATCAAATTTCTAGGTACATTTTCATTAGTTTTGTCCTTGATGCTGTGTACTAAACACATGCAATCCTTTCGCTTTCGGTTGGTAATCGGTCTATTGGCAATAACTATTATTTTTATTATAACTATTATTGCTTTTCAGTTGTTAAGTTTTTTATTTATTAAATTTTAGCCGGCCATAGACCTATTTTCCGGAAAAGTTTGCCTTTTTACCGATTTCTTATAACTAGACTTGGGATTTTAAGGCAAATGCCTATTTTGTTCCTTATGAAATATCACGAATTTTTAAAAATATGTTGACATTTCATGATAAATCACTTATATTTATAGAGTTTTATAGTGCCCTAAAATGCCTATTTGAACCTTTGGAGCCGATTTTTACTATTTTAGTGCCTAAAATGCCTATTCTGTACATTTAAAATAAAATTCAACTTCTGTAATTTTTACTATCATTTATTAGACATCCCTGAATGAAGAGCAGAACAGCAGAGGGTGGGTTTTTAACAGAAACTTGATTTTGTTAAACAATTGTCGCCAAAGGAATTCTGACTGACGGGGGAGGATTAGCTCAAAACAACAAATAGCAGCTATATAGTAAGAAGGGACATACTATGTCGATTTTTCGTATAAACCAAAACTGTTCTTGATAAATGTATTTTTGGTTCTGTCTTAATTTTACAATTATTTCTGTTAAGAATAGGCATACCACGTTTCTTACAGTGTAAAAAAAAAATCACGTTACAGTTTAAGAGCATATTGTAGTATCATAAAGTTTATTTTTTGTCTATTTACACATTTTTAAGACATATTTTAAGTGCCTATTTTATCTTTTAAAGGCCTCTTTACTTGTTTTAAAAACCTATTTTAGGTGCCTAAAACTAATTTTTTTAGAGCCTAAAATCCCAGGTCTACTTATAACTTATCTTTCTGTTTCTCATCACACACAAACATTCATGCGGGACTCGAACCCGTAGTCTCCCTCACCATGGCTCTAAGATAGTACGCCTTAGGTACCTCGGGTAAGAAGACCAGCAACTAGTTGGGACCTCCGCTCCTGCAGAAACGGTTCTTTATAAATTAGAAGACTACTTTTTGAATTTCAGAAATGTTAAAAATGCTAGAAGTGTAATCACACTTTTCTGCACTTTCTCAAGTTCCTCCTCCGAAGCCAGTATTTTTTCATTCTCTGCCTAATTCATTCTTCTTTTTCTTTATTCAAATAGTCCCTTAACAACTTTCATCCTGAATACTTCTATATTTCCTAATTCTTCGATACAAAATTTAAACTTTTAAAAAATCTTGATGAACATTCTGTACAAAGAGATTTCTATCTTTTTTTTTCATTGTGAGGATCTCATTTCCTAATCTATCTGGGTTGTTGTTATTTAATTTATTCACCTGTATTTATTTATTTAATGACTTTTCCAATCTTCCTGTGTAGGCCTACATTTCTTTAAAAATAATTTGTTGTGCCTTTAATTTATTAATATATATTTTTTAAGCGAAGGTATAATAATTGTTTTAAGTACTCAGTTTCCCTGCATTCATCATTTCATGCACTTTAATATTTTTATAAAGAATTTGACTATGAATAAACTGCAACATGGTTATAATATACAAACTTAAGCAATAAAGATTTAATTCAAACGTTATTTTACTCTCACATAATTTTTTCGTAGCCTTGTAAATTAAAACATAGTTGATAGTTAAAAATTGTGAATTTAGGATACAATGTCAGTAGGCTATACAAATAAATAAAATTAAGTTATGGCGACAAAAAATTAACGGTACGGTACAATAAAAGTTTGCACAGTAAAAACTGCTGACCATTCTTCTTCTGTACACCTATTTAGTTCAATTGTTTTCTTTCTAACAGGTGCCTGCGGCTTCGCCCAGGATTATTTACTTAACTGATATAATTTTTTTAGCAGGCAAATAATTAAAACATATTTATTAACACTTATATCGTTTGCACGAATTACAAAAATGTATTCTTAATTATATTATATATGAATAACTAAACGAATAGAACGAATCTTGGGCTGTCATATGGGCATACAGATTCGAAATGAAGCGATTAAAATGTACCAATGAGTCGTATTGAAATCATGCATAAATAATTAATAGTATATTGCGACACAAGGGCGGAAAGGCACGTTTACGGGTCGAGGAAACAGATTGAAAACCCGAGGCGCAGCCGAGGGTTTTTAAGTTTTCGAGACCCGTAAATGCCTTTACGGTCCGTGTGTTGCATGCTATTTTTTGCACGACGGTTACTTATATCAATTTAATTATATTAATTGTGATATTACCTGAAAATATTATGTAAATACAGACTTGAAGAATGGTGCTTATTTCAGAAAGGGATTCGCATTTGTTATTGTTTATGGCAACCGAATATTTATAAAGCGGGGAGGCCTTGGTCATTTCTGCTCGCAAATAAGCATTTGCGGGCGGTAAAGTAACTTTCCGCCCGTCGCCCCTAGCAACAATTCATTTTCCGCCCGTCGCCCCTAGCAACAAGATTGCGTGTGGTAATGTCAAGTTACGAGCCATGTAAACAACTGTCGTAAGAAACACTTACTACCTAAGGAGTGCAAAAAATCTTTTTTGCACTCCTTAGCTAGTAAGTGTTTCTTACGACAGTTGTTTACATGGCTCGTAACTTGACATTACCACACGCAATCTTGTTGCTAGGGTAGACGGGCGGAAAGTTACTTGTTGCTAGGGGCGACGGGCAGAAAGTTACTTTACCGCCCGCAAACGCTTATTTTCGGGCTGTAATGACCAAGGCCTCCCCGCTTTATAAATATTCGGTTGCCATAAACAATAACAAATGCGAATCAGTTTCTGAAATAAACATCAATCTTCAATAGTGTATATAAATAATATTTTCAGGTAATATAGCAATTAATATAATTAAATTGATATAAGTAACCGTCGTGTAAAAAATAGCATGCAACACACGGGCCGTAAAGGCATTTACGGGTCTCGAAAACTTGAAAACCCTCGGCGCAGGCGCCTCGGGTTTTCAATCTGTCTCCTCGACCCGTAAGCGTGCCTTTCCGCCCTTGTGTCGCAATATACTATATCACATAAAAGCTGAAATCCCGGTTTCAATGTATAGCCTATTTCACGATTAAAATGCGGTACCCGGGGGAAATACCTCAGATTCGTGTTCCCTAGTAGAAAAAAAATCCCTTTAGGCAAGCCTACAAGCTGAGGTAGATTTCGAAGTACTTTTGGTTTAATTTATTGTCGCTGCGTAGCACTCTTCTTCTTTAGCCTTGGCATGAGAAACCCGCAATAATAACTGCAAAAAAGAGGAAAGAGCACTTTTTCAAACATTCAAATCTCGCCCTATATGAGAACTACCAAGAAACTAGTTGTTGATTTGTAGAGTACTCATCAAGAGCTTTTCAACGATACCCCACAAGACGTGGTTTCAAAAATTTCTAATTTCCATCCCCCACCCACGCTCTTACCCCCAAAACCCCCGAATCGTTGGTGTCACTGTGAACTCCATAGGGAGTACTGTAATTTATTCAAACAAAGTTTCCCTCTATACTTGATAGGGGCCGAGATATAAATGTTTTAAAATTTCAACCCCCTCCCCCGACCACCCCCTTGGGCCAATTTTGCTCATTAACGAACTTGTCCGAACTATTGGGCCTAGAAATGACATAATAAAATTTGGTTCAAATATCTTCAAAATTACGGCCGCTATCGTGTAAAGATATATATATAAATATAAATATCACAATTTTTTTTTTTTCTTTAACAGGCGGTGGTTTCGTACTCAGGGAGGCATGAAACGTAAAGATATGAAATAATTTTTCGCAAGTCATGACATGGTATGGATTGCAATAGGTAGATTTTTCTTCGAAATCTACCTAATTGTATGGTCCAAATCATTCAATGCTATATTTCTTTCCCAGTGCTATGGCAAACCGAGCAAGGCCACCTTCCAATGATTTCACAAAATTAATTCTGTTTTGTTAAGAGGTGGCGTTTTATAAGTATGGAAACACTATATTAGAAGATGCTTCTCATTATTTCATTAATGAAATCTATGTATTAATTGTGGATTTTTATGGTCGCTCGGATCGCTGGTTTTTTATTATTAAAAAGATGGAGGGGTAGCCTACATACATGGAGATAAGTATGGCCGTAATATTTTAATATTTTACCTCCAACATACTACATTATGGATACTAAAGGCTGAAGGAGGGAAGCGATTCTGAATGTAGGAATACTACGGTGGTAGCAGGTGCAAGTAAGACGTCTTGAAAAATTAGAAACCCTCGGGCTATATTCTGTACAGGCTTAATATACATACAACCTCTCTCATCGCTGAACTCAAGTTCAAACTATAATTCATTTGGCGAATGCAAGAAATAGAGCGTGCAAAGAGAGCAAAACATATTCTTGTACCACGATTTAAGCTACAAACGCGCCCTGCTTTTGGAGACCGTTTGACCTATATAATATACCGTATAACAAACATATATGGCGGTGTAGTTCTTGTACCCATTGTGATCAATAATAATAATAATAATAATAATAATAATAATAATAATAATAATAATTTTTATTATTAAGGAATATTCCACAAAACAATGGTTTTCCTTCATCCCACAACAATCTTCTGCCTTCATAATTCCATGTCCATAGCATCTTCTTCACTTAACCCTCTTCTCACCATACTCCTTTTCACCCCATCCATCCAGTACTCTTTGGGCTTCCCTCTTCTTCTTTTTCCTTCTACTTTCCAATCCAAAATTTTCTTGTGTATTCTATCCTTTGTCATTCCGTCCGTCAGACCGTCTCAAGCGTCTTTCTTCTACAATTTCCAAGATATTCTTTTCAACTTGTATTATTTCCCTTGTTATTCCGAATTTTTTCTTTCCTGGATTTTCGTGCTGAATGTCTCCAAAAATCAATTTCTAATACCATTAATTTGTTTGCTTCTTTTCTACTTACGGTCCAAGTTTCAGCGCCATATAGGCCTAATGTTGTACTTAATAATAATAATAATAACAACAAGAATAATAATTTTAAACTAAGTTTATATTTACTTTTTCTACCCGTATCATAGGTACTATAGGTAGAGGAAGTATTGTATTTGACCCTGAAATTCGAAGTCGAAATTTGAACATAAATACACGTATTGAAGTCCCCCGCATCCAAAAATGTTATTTTTAGAAACATGTCTCTGTGTTCTGAGTCTGTGAACAGCCTAGACCTGAATGAAAAGTCGTAAAAACATTTTAAATTTAAATAACAACATTGTGGATGAAACACGAAGTCTGGCGACGACTTTCACTTCATTTAATGTCACTTTACATGAAGAAAATTTCGTTTTTCTCGAAAAACTCTAACGATTTTGTTAAAATTTTGTATTTAAGGTGCTTATACTAAGATCTAATATATTTACTTGAAACATTTTCTTTAACAACTCTCTGAAGGGTAGTTTTAAAGTGGATACTGTTTATAGAAAACTGAGTCTTGATGGGTGAAGAATAATGCTTTGCAACAGGTTGAAACAACAGAATACGCACATTTGTTTAAATTTTCTACATGAATTCCATAATATGCCTAATATATTATATTATACGATATATTATGTATTTTTATATATTATACCAAGAGCAAAAACTTTTAATTGGGTAGAGGAAGTTATGTGTATCTAATCTGATTTTTTTCTATTCACTCACGTGAGAAACTTCATTCGTTTCTTTCTCGTACAATAACCCAAGTTGAATGTTGCGAAAACTCAATACTGGGCATATAAAATATTGATAGCATAATAATTATTAAGTGCCAGATTGGTGGGGGAAAGGAAAATGACTATCCATCTGTCCGTGTGTCTTTACGCGCGATAACACAAATACGCTTTACCGTATTTTCATGAAACTTGGTACGCATTCATAACATCCATGAGAAAAAGCCTGTTGATTTTGAACCAAATCGGTTGACTGGTGCCGGAGCAATATCCAATTTAGCGCCTATTTGACGGTATATTAGACAGAATTTATCAAATGCAAATCAGTTCTCATGACAACCTACGGCTTTGGAAGTTGTAATACAGTTTGCTTTGACAAAGATATACGAGTACATATTCCTTCACATATGCTTATCAAACTTTAGATCTTTTTTCTTCCTTAAGCCTTGGAGTTTAACTCGGAGAACTATTATAAAAATAGTATTTTCTGTATGACTGACTGGCTGACTGAAACCCTACAGCCCCCATGTTGGGGCGAAGGGGCCTCCAAGTGGAGGTTCCTGTTACCTATACGGATTTTGTTACGTTTATTTTCCGAGAGAGGGCAGGGGGCAGGTGGTAAGCCCATCGCCTCTCAACCCCCCTCAGGAAACTAAGGTGTTATTGGACGTGAAAGGGCCGAGAAATTTTGTCCAGAGGCTGTAATTTAGGCTTCGAGTTCTTTTACGAGCCGTAAATCTACGACACGGGCCCCCCAGCTTAAGGTCCCTCCTGGAGGACTCCGTGCCCAGGATTTTTACGTCCTGAAAAACCCATCGACCCCGGCCGTGACCTTCGGATCTAGAGGCGCGCACGCTACCTCTAGACCACCGCGGCCGACTCCTTTTCTGCATAGGCCTGTCATAATTGAAATCATCACTGGTTAAACAAGAACATTCTGGCACTTTGCTATATCTGTTTACCTGATTTTATTGCTATTGGATGGGCAAATAGGAAACAGATAGGTTTTCCTTCTAAATAATAAATTTTATAGCCCAAAACATGACTGTATTAGCATACTGATATTATGAATGTTGTATTTCACACTTTGTTTAAACTAAATAAACAGTATGCATTCACTCCCGTTGAATGTGCAAAGACGCATAAACAAAAAACAGAAGACATCCAGTTAGAGCCGAATGACATCATGTCGCCATTCTAAATAAACTAGACTCTTTGAAAAAGGTTACTATGTGGTGAGTTTGGAAACCTTGAATACATATTTCTGTTTATTTAGCGTTTAGGATTGTACGTGAAAGAGTTCCTTTGTACCACAACTCATAATTCATAACCATAACCTTCATTGATTTCCGTTGCTTAAAGCTTTGACATCCAAGCGAGAGAAGCTTGTTATATTGATACTGGTAAACATTCTAGCAGAATCGTGGTTTCATTTCTGTCACATAAATCCCAGAATTAAAAAAAGCGTGCGTGGAACGCCAGGCGACAGAAGTGAAACTTGTTTTAATTTGTGGATTATTGGATTTTTTAAATTTTGGATTGTTGGACTTTTATATTTTGCATTGTTGGACTTTTTAATATTGGGTATTTGGACTTTCTTTTACTTTTGGATCTTTTAATTTCTTAATTTTGGAATTTTGGATTTTTCAATTTTGGTTTATTTAAATTTTAGATCTTTCATTTTTTTATTTTTTGGATTGTTTAATTTTGAATTTGTTAGTTTTGGATTTTTTATTTTTTTATTTTGGATTTTTTAATGTTTAATTTTTAGATTTTTTAAATTTTGGATATTTGGATTTTTGGACTTTTTAATTTTGGATTTTTGAATTTTTGAATTTTGTTTTTTTATTTTGGATTTTTTAAATTTTGGATTTGGATTTTTTTTATTTTTTGGATCTTTTTAAATTTTGGTTTTTCGATTTTTTAATTTTTTATTTTTAGATTTCTTAAATTTTGGAATTTTAATTTTGAATAAATGGATTTTTCAAATTTTTGATAAGCCTAATCATTGAGTTGACTGTTTTCTGTGCAGTCCGTTTCGTCACACCTCATTAATTTCGTGACGATTTTGAGCGTTACACAAGCTCTCGATTTACCCCTACCGCGGCTAAAGAAGTTTCACTTCAAAATATAAAAATAAAATGGTCAGTACGCGATAATGAACATCTACACTTGATCCAAGATGAGTACGGAGCAAAAGTAGACAATCTAGTGTGAAAGTAGCCTACAAAGCAAAGTTCGCAAGAGTTCGTTTTTGAGACTGTTGACACAATTGCATATAGTAAAGTCAATTGAACTTTCTTTTTTATATTAAGCGCCAAGGGTCGATTCACAATTTTTGTGACAAGTAATTTTTCGTCTTTGATTTTGGTTTAATTTTGACCGGTGACTTCACACCTCCTGTTGATCTGTATTCTTTTAGGACTTAGAAAACCGTACTTGAAACCACTCCCACTGATGACGCTACTTTCACTCCTACATCTTGCACAGATATTTCAGGGTTTTCTTTTAACGTTTAGTATATATTTACAATCTGTATCATCTCGTCGCTGGAAAAACCTTTTCCTCGCACATTTTTTATTTTTATTTTTTATTGGTGACGTAAGTTCTGAAGGCCCTGGCTCGCAATTTTCCTGACGCAAATTATTAGTGGTTAGGCCTATACCTATTCATTTAACTTACAATATGTGGTGTACTTCATCACACATAATGTAAATGAACATTACAACGAATTAATGATGTTATAAAATACAGTACACTTTGTATTTAGTAACTTATGTCACTTTTATTTTTCAGAATCAACAAATTTGCCGAAGGCAACGATAAAAACAAATGAAATCTTATTTGCTAGAGATATGTTGTTAAACATGAAATCCTATTATATTAATACGAAAGCAAGCAACTCACTTAACAGAACTTATGTTTTCACAGTTACATAAGATATAAACAATTTCACGATCAGTGCGGAATGGAAGTAAACATCTGACTGAGCTTATCATACTATCGTGAAGTATGCGCTGGTGCGATTTACCAATGAAAAGTTAGTCAAGGCAAGTCTGTTGTTTACTTTTGCTCCGTACTCATCTTGGATCAAAAATAATAGCAAAAGGGAGATTTTTTTTACCTTACCCCGTTTACATTGAGCCCACTTGGGTACGACAGTGGGCAGGACAATGAGGAGGTGGGAATGTAGCAGTTGAGTATGCCCAGTATTCAGTATGCGAATAATTTTCACAAAAATTACTTGTCCAGCTCTGCTACTGCTCTGCTACTGCTAGTGGCCTGTATTCCCTTCAAAGGTGGAAGTCAAAGGACAGGAAGCACAGATGGAAATAATTCCATTTTCCGAGGCCGAATGTGGCAATGAAAACACTCTTTGACCCTGCCATTGGAAACGGAATATAAACATTTACTGTCTTCGATGCTGAAAATGAACTATTTTGGGCAGTAAATACAACAGCACAGGCAGCAGTGACAATGGCTGAATGTTGAATATCAGATAATGTTGATAATCAGATAATGCATAATGTTGATCAGAATATACTGGGCGTAACAATTTCTTTAAAAAAATATATATAAACCCATTTCGAACTTCAAAGAAAAATATCAACACAATTACACACTCAATTTTAATGCCGCTATACATGAAGACAATTTCATTTTTCGCGATTTTCACGAAAACGGCTCTAACGATTTTTTCTTTCATTCACGAGGCGTGTCACTAAAAGAGCTAAAATTTTTATTATTAACATTTTTTTACAAAAATTATCTGAAGGATAGTTCTAAGCCAGTCACCATTTGTAAAAACTACATCTTTCCTTGTGAACAATAACTCTTTGCATAGCAACCTAGCAATAAGACCTCTTATTCTATATCATAGTGTGAAGTGAGAAAGGTGAATTGCCCATGCTTCGAGTAAAGAAAATTAAGGGAGTTCATTAAATCAGATTTTATTTGGGTTGTGTATCCTTCGGAGAAGCAATTCTAAACGTAGCAACGACTTTCCCTTCATTTTTACAACCACTTTACATGAAGAGAGTTTAATTCTTGGTGATTTTCTCGAAAGAGAACAAAAACTGTTATTTGGGTAGAGGAAGTTATGTGTTTCACATCAGAATTTTTCTCATGGGTTTACGAATCGAACCATGACAGTAAAATTAATGTATAATACGGTATTTAATAGAAGTTAATGCATAAGAATAGCTCACTCTGTGTATCTCTATTTCTCACCTCTCTGATAAAATGCAATAATTCTATTGACAAAACTCAGCGAAGGTAAAACAATACGAATGTTTCAAATCCTCTCATTTGTTTAAGTTTGAAATAATCTTGTTTCTTTCCTCACAGCTCTAGAGATACTTAATTGCCTTCTTACACTCTCGAGTCGCGATCCTTCTCATGAATATTCAACTACTTCTAACAGAATTAACAACAATTTCCTAATTTCCCATCACGTAGAGCTTGAGTGAGAGCTCAATAAAGGTTCAGGAAATCGATATCTTTGTTCAGCCACAACAAAACCTTTCCTGGGTGAAGTTGAATGTACCCCTTCGTATATATTGGGGAAAAGTTGGAGTGTAATGGAACTTTCTAAGACCTATACAGAATGGAAGTGGTAAAACTGTGCAGCTTTTAAGGTATAAAAAATAAATAATAAAATAAACGATTTTTCTTTGCATAGACCTAGTTAGATAGACGGTTATTTTTTATTTCATGTATTAATTACGAGATTCATATCGCTAGTTCTTAGATAAAGCCCTTTTTATAAGAAGCTGTATTTTTTCATGCCCCTTACCCAGCTATCAAATTTCTTTATTTCCATTCTTCCCTCTCTCCTAGAAGTTTTCTAATGTCTATTAGTTGTCACTAATACATAGTAAGTAAGTGAGGTAAAAATGGACTGTTTGAACTTCATGGCTCCCAATATATCGTAAGTAAAAACTCGCCACTATATACAAATGAAGCGTTTGCTACAATAATAACACGTTCGCCGAGCGAGGTGGCAGAGATGGTAACGTCTTGGACTTACATTCGGGAGGTCACAGGTTTAAATCCCGTGGCCGGTCAATTTGACATGGGTTTTTTCATAGTTTCTCCAGTCGTAAAGGAAAATGCCGATATTTACATACTATGACTCATCTTCACCATTTCATCCTGTACAATATCCATTTAAATTAATTTCAGTTGAAATTTAATCCATAAAATGCACCAATAATAGAAATAATTGACAATCTATAGTTCCATGGCCTACCCTACTGTATAGGCACCACCGCTGTCTCGAGAATTACACTGCCTGTCCTATGCTTAATTTTAACATAGAGTTCAGAGTATTGTTAAATTGCCTAATTTCTCCAGTAGAGGCGTCACAGTTCACACCCAGATAGCATGAAATTCCAGCATATTTCAGTTTCCGAGATGATACTTCAGAGGGCAACACAGCATATAATAAATTTAAAAAAAAAAAAAAAGCATACGGTAATGTAAAGGGTATTGCAGCTGGGTGTGAAAGGTGCTGCCATCTGTAATGTCGTCGCGTACGCAAAATTAGCCGTATAGGACAGGCAGTGTATACACGAGTAATAAAGTCTAGAAGGCAGTGATAGGCACACATCCCAAACTCCTAATATGGCCTCGTAGCTAAAGAAGTATAAACTCAACTGCATAAAAAATAACACGTTCATTGGAATGCTTTTAATGTCTAAATTCTTATGTACTTATGTCATAGATTTACCCGTAATTATGCTTAAAATCTTTAATAACGTAGATAGGCAATATCTCACAAATCGCATAAATAGTCATTCTTTGCCAGATTCTGCAATACGTGCTTTTATCGTACCAAACAATGCCAAAAGCCATTTGAAGAGCCAATTACTCCCTATCAAAACGCGATCGGAGCCAGAAATAAATACTATTGAGTAACGAATAAACAATCAGAAGCTCGTTTGCCATTATTTTATGTGCTACTGTGGTTTGCTTGCTCATTAATCATTGCTGGTATTATCTAGAAATGAGTAACACTGGCGAGCAAATTTTGGCAAGCGGCCACGTGATCTACAGACTGGAGCATTTGCCAGTCCATTCATACATCGACAATCCGGGTTCATTCTTGTGTGGATATGTATATTTTAGTACTTTCTGTATTTACTGAAAGCCTGTTATTGTTGCACAGTCTATTCTGGATTCAAAACCAAATTAGTCACAGGGCTGCAATATTTGTTCGTCAACTCAACCACAATATTCGCGTCTCTCTCCCTCTCCCCCCCTCTCTCTCTCTCTCTCTCTCTCTCTCTCTCTCTCTCTCTCTCTCTCTCTCTGTCTCACAAGGGAAAACATACACAAACACCCACGAATAAATGCAATATAGCTTTCACAAATCATACATCTCTGAATAATTATCATTGTCAATGATAAAAAGCTTGATTTATTGACGATCGAAAGTTCGAAAACACCTCAGCTATATGAAACAATTTATAGTTGGTTCTATTAATCTGTCTGCAGTATTCCAGTGCTTTTTTTTATTCAGCTGTGTTTATACCCCTTTTAGCTACTGAGGCCATATCAGGAGTTCGGGATCTGTGTCTATATAGTAGGGTAGGCCATGGAAGTATTGATTGTCAATTGTTTCTATTATTGGTGTATTTTTATGGAGTAAATTTCAACTGATGCTAATTTAAATGGATATGATACAGGTTATACTTACTCAGCACATGACTCCACTTACTTACTAGTATATTAGTGACAATTAATAGTCAATATTATAAGTTTTAGCAGAGAGAGAAAATTTAAAATACTGAAATTTGATAGCTGAGCAAAATGAAGCTTTTAGAAAAAGGGCTCTATCTAAGGAACTAGCAGCCAGAATTTGAAAATTAATATATGAAATGAAAGAGAAAATAACTGTTTATCTAAGTACGCCATTTTCCAGAAATGAAATTTTTCAGGATTTTTTTTTGGGGGGTGTACAAACCTTAAGGGTTATCGGTGACGCGGTTTAAAAGGTTTCGGATCTAAGATGAATGCGATGTAGATCGCTATTTCAATATGACATTTTGTGGACAGAACTACAGCAATATAAACTAGAAGGAGGAATCGATAATATGTGTAACAGATGTTACAAGCTCATCCTCGAGGAACTTACAAAAAGAAGAAGGAACTGAATCTCATATGTCGCCGAAAACACAAGCACAGGTTGAAAAATGTCAACGAACAAGAAGTAGCAAATTCCCGTAGCTGTAAAAGAACAAAGAAGAAGGTAAAAGTAAGGAAGATAAAATTTTACGGAGAAAATAAAATGCATTGACGGTCTAACATATCTGGCATCTTCTGTCTCATACGTCACTAAGAAATGAATACCAGCATTTGAAGTAATTAATTACAAGTTTTCAATCAACTGATCTGTGAGGCACTTCTTGGATATATTTTTAAAATTTAGTAATAACCTCCTGAAAGAGATGTCATACACTGCTTTTATTTTGTATTAATGATTAGTTCACTTATTATGGGGTAGCCTACAAGAATTTGATTTCAATAGAGCGTGGGAGTAATATAATTGTATGACGTAGGCCTAAAAGTTCAATATTATATCCACGAACATTTTACGGTTCTTGTAGAAAAAAAAATATCAGCGAAAAACTTTAATGCATAATATTTCCTTAACACTCCTTGTACTGCTGAGGTTAATATGACCCCTAAAGCACAATTAAAATAAAACCCTTTCCTGTTTTTAAACTATAATTTTCAAAATCTATGGCTTTGTCTTTCATTATGGTAAGTTTCATTTTCATAACGAAATTTATTTTTATGTTTATTATTTTTGTCCTTTTATTGCTATTTTATTTCTGAATTACCTTCTCTTAGTGATGTCAATACTATTGTAAGTTATTTTTAAAAACGATTTAAATTAATACTGTACAATAAACTTCGGCTTCCTGTTAATCAATTTTACAGTGGCAGGGAGAATAGGCCGAGGCCTATTAAATTCTTATCCTACAAAATTACACTCTTGTTCATTAGTCTTCATGATAAGGAGTGTCTAAGGGAAAATTTCACTTTATTCACAAGGGCATTAGTAACTAGTATTTAATTGTAACTATTGTACCTATGAAGGCAACAGTAATTGTATTTATAATTTGTAATTAGTGTATCCAGATAGGTATCAGTAATTTCTAAGTATCTGTAATTATTGTTCCAATGTACTGTAATAGTAATGTATAATTATTTCTAATTAGTCCACCCATCCGGGTGGTTTTAAGTTGTCATCACTTGCATTGCAATCAATACATTTATGTAGGGATTGCAAGCATATACATGTATATAAGTAAAGTAAAACGCGTTGTAGAACTAAAACCCTAACATGCCAGTGGCAAAATAGGGTCAAATAAAACGGAGATTCAATAATAATAATAATAATAATAATAATAATAATAATAATAATAATAATAATAATAATAATAATAATAATAAGAAATTTCTTGACAGAGTCAAATATAATTTTTCAATAGAATGGTGTGACACCTATATAAGTTTTAAATTGGCAAAGACAAAGATATTTTCTACACTCGAAATGACATACAATGAGGCACGATTGAAACCGCTTTCTGTAAAACATCATGGATAAAATTCCTGTTCGTAGTTTCGAATACTTTACTAACCTATGGCCTAGTTTCATTTAAACTGCATGTGTTTAATCCACTGCCTTCTAGACTGTATTACTCGTGTATATACTCGTGTCCTATACGGCTAATTTTGCGTAAGCGGCGACATTACAGATGGCAGCACCTTTCACACCCAGCTGCAATACCCTTTACATTACCGTATGCTGTGTTGCCCTCTGAAGTATAAACTCGGAAACTGAAATAATGCTGGAATTTCATGCTATCTGGGTGTGAACTGTGTCGCCTCTACTGGAGAAATTAGGCAATTTAACAATACTCTGAACTCCGTGTTAAAATTAAGCATGGACAGGCAGTGTAATTCTCGAGACGGCGGTGATAACGACACACTTCATTATACAAGCCTTTATGGACAAGGCCCCCCTCATCACAAATATTTGGTTGCCATAAACAATAACAAATGCGAATCACTTTCTGAAATAAACATCAATCTTCAAGAATGTATATACTTAATATTTTCAGGTAATATCATAATTAATATAATTAAATTGATATAAGTAATCATCGTGCAAAAAATAGCATGCAATACACGGACCGTAAAGGCATTACGGATCTCGGAAACTTGAAAACACTCGTCGCGAGCGCCTCGTGTTTTCAAACTATTTCCTCGATCCGTAATCATGCCTTACGGCCCTTGTATCGCAATATACTATTCTACACTCGAAATGACATACAATGATGCACGATCGAAACCGTTTTCTGCAAAACATCATGGATGAAATGCCTGTTCGTAGTTTCGAATAGTTTACTAACCTACATAGGCGTACCGAGGGGGGGTTTTGGGGGTTTGAACCCCCCCCCCCCATTGATTAAAAAAAGGAAAATTCTATAATTTTTTTAAGTCTGCCCATAAATTACTTAATACAAGTATAAAGCGTGGGAAGCTTAAAACTCGTTATTTTGAGTCTTAATTTTTAAAATTTTTCCGGGGGAGGACCCCCGGAAGCTTAAAATTTGTTATTTTGCGCCTTAATTTTTAAAATTTTCCGGGGGAGAACCCCCGGAAGCTTAAAACTCGTTATTTTGCATCTTAATTTTTTAAATTTTCCGGGGGAGGACCCCCGGACCCCCCTCTCCCTGGGGGGTATTCCATACCCCCAGACCCCGCGGATGTTATAACCCCCCCATACGGTCGGCCTGGTTACGCCTATGCTAACCTATGGCCTGGTTTCATTTAAACTGTATGTGTTTAATCATACGAGAAATAAAGATAGACTACATAATGGCATTTCATTGACCGGTAACAATATTCTATCAGACAGTAAATGGCACACATTGTGTTCGAACGGAACTGCATAACGGAATTCAATTTCCAAGTAATAATTCTCTGCAATACGTGACTAAAATTCTCATACATCTGAAATAGTGATTTTTATGAAAACCTTGTCTGAAAGAGTGCTGTCTATCCTGATCTGTGGAGGGGAACTCATGTTGAATGGATAAGTAAGTTGTGACAGGAAGTTTGCAATTTCCTTCTGGCAGACGCCAACCGGTAAATTACGGAATGTTTTATAGCTTTTATAAAACCCAACGTTAACGGCATCAACAGCAAATAGCATTCTTCCGAAGCATAAAAATGTCTTACTTGCTCTTCAGTGAGGGGCATTAAAGGTCAGCAAAAAGCATTTACATTTCTAATAATAAATAATGTTATTGCACTTTTACTGATGAGATGAAAGCAAATATTAAGATCACATTTAAATAAACTGTATCTGAAAAATCAATCATCTTACATATCAATTAAGAGAAGCAATTTTTTTGTTAATTTTCTGACTAAATATTATAATTCTTCAAAATAAAAGGTATTTTAATAACTTCTGAACATAGGCTGTAGTACAAGAAAAATATTCGATAAAATATTTATTTTAGATATCCATTTCTAAAGATAATTTTTCCCTAAGCAAATGTAAGTACCGATAAATATGTTTGTGTATGTGTGTATACGAGGATGGAGCATAAGTCATGTCAACTTTTTTTTTTCTCAAAGTTAGGCGATAGTACCATGAAATGTTTTTGTCATGGGAGAGTGTGGCACCTCTAGTAGGCCTATGTGGGTACATTATTTGTTCGCAACTGTGATGTACGGTTATAAAATAAAGGCGGTGGTAATTTAGTTGTGAGTCAGCTGCCGTGCAGAACAGACCTCTTACATAGATACTCAACTTTTATTAGGAGATTTTTACTCTATGGATTCAATTTTTCTTCTTTCATAAAATTTCCCAGGGCATGGCCGCCACCGACTTCCACCATTTGAAAAAGTGCAAAACAAGGGAACTTCGTTGTTATGAATTATTAAAAAACTAATGCAGTGGCGGCCAGTCACGTGATTAGTCTGTAAATTTTGCAAATTATGAAAACTCTAAATTATGATACAGCTGTCGATGAATAATTACGAATCAGGTTTTTAGCGATCACTAAGAAGGCATGAAGTCAATTTAATGGAAATTGTAACCCTATTTCGCTTAATTATTGACGTATCAGTACCGAATTGTAAAGACTAATGTGCTGTAGCATACACATTTTACGTCATAGAGCAAAAATCTTCTAACAAAAGTTGCTTGTCTATGTCTTCTCTATACACAGGTAAAATATTTCGGTGCTATTCATTAACACCCGGTATAAGAAAAGTCTCATTAAGAAACTCTGTTTGCTGTTATGTGTATACATTTCAATCAAAGTTTAATTTAAACACCTCCCCCCCCCCCCGAAAAATATTAATTTGCTGGCGAGGAAGGGAAGGTTGAAGTGCGATGTTTTCTCTAATCAATCTCCTCGCGAACATAGGTACTTTGAGAGGAAATTAATTCTGCATGTCCTTATTTAACTGTAGTTTTTATAAGTAGAGTCATGTAGGCCTATGCCTACCTTGTCTGTCTACTTTAGAGAATTCTATATACCCATGAGTCATTCCACTCTTGGTGCAGTGAAACTGATATCATTTATAATTCTGCTCAGTATTTGCAGTCTGCGAAGCGTAGGCAGATAACATGAATGTGGTTTTACTGAGAACATGTAGGCTATATCGTGTGGCTACCGTATATGCAACGCAAACATTGACAATTCAGTCCAATGAGAAGAGCTTTACAACTGAGTTATATCAACAATATATGTAGTGTGTCGAAGACGGACAATGGGACATTACAGAAGAGCCAAATTCAAACTAATTCAAGATACACAAAGCTCTGTCTCCTTTTTTTATGTCCAATTATATTTATATATTCTATTTAATTAATTAAAATAATATCCATTGTTGGAACAGGATTGCAAATACACCTTTATTCTGAGTGGTTATTCCGTTCATATTACACCAATGAGACCTGGGATGGAATCTACGTGGATCCCTATGGAATTTGTGGTAAAAAAAATTGGGTCCGGGCAGGTTTCCTAGGGACGCATGGAAGCACGCATACCCGCATTATTTTCCAAAGCCTTCATCAGCTCCTTGTGGTATTCTATGGCATTTCGCGCTAGGTTAGTTACAAGAAAAATTGAATCCATTGAGTGAAAGTCTCCTAATAAAAGTTGAGTATCTATGTCCCATCTTTATAGAGGTAAAATATTTCGGTGTTATTCATTAACACCCTGTATTTTACAATAGGCATATCTCTTTGTACACAGTATCTTATATATTTGGGGTACGCCGTAGCGTAATGGTTGAGGAGCTGCGCTACAAACCAGAAGGTCGCGGGTTCGATTCCCGATGAGGTCGTTGGAATTTTTCAATTGGCCTAATCCTTCTGGTGGCACTATGGCCCTGGGGTCGACTCAGCCTCTAACAGAAATGAGTACCAGGAGCAATCTTGGGGGTAAAGGCGGCCGGTGCGTAAGGCTGACAACCTTACCACCTTCGTGTTCCGAATGTCTAAAAATCTGGGAGCCTCAACCTCCTAGAACCCTGTGGGCCTCCATGGCCTGTGATAGGGAACACTTTTTTACTTTTTACTATCTTATATATGTAGTTGGGGTGCAATGCAGTCGCTCTTAGTCAAAACAACTGGAATCTAGTATCGTTTTAACTAATCGTAATTGTATGGAGGCACTAGATGAACCTTGATAAATCTAAAAGAAATGAATCAACTCTGTACCATATAAAACTAAAGGAATTATCTTCCTCTGCTCTCTCCACGTTGCCCCAAGGACTGATATTAAGTGTTCCTCTGAATACAATCTCAATTAAGCTTTGGCTCTAAGTTTAAAAAGTCAACTCTATAAAGCAGTCACCCTTTTATTTTTATCTGATCTTCTTCCCTTTGTTCAACAACAATTACCTTCTAGTAAATGTTCTCTTTTATTCTTACTTAATCTAGCAGTATGGTGTTTCAAGTATTCTTATAGAAGGAGTAATGCAATTTTCACAGCACAAAAGGGACATAAAATGCTCCTTGGAAAAATGTTAGTATTTTAAAAATGTTTGACTCCAGAATACCTACCGCGGCCACTATTATTCCAGATTGCCTCCACAACCAAAATTTTCCCAATTATCACCCCATTCCGCCAAGAAAAACAATTAACTTATAAATGTCCAATGTGTCGAAATGTCCATAACGACGAGCTTCATAACCTGTACTCTTCACCGGATATAGTAAGGGTAATTAAATCACGGAGGATGAAATGGGCTGGACATGTTGCGCGCATGGAGGAGGAAAGCCATATCTAAAAATATTGACTGGGAGATCCGAAACGAAAATACCACTTGGAAGACCTAGACGTAGGTGGAAGGACAATATCAGGATAGATTTAAGAGAAATAGGATTTGAGAGGGATGGTTGGATGGAGTTAGCACAGAATAAGGTTGAATGGCGGGCTCAGGTAAGCGCGGCAATGAACCTTCGAGTTCCATAAAATAGATAATATTCTTTTAGCTTGCTTAGGAATTGTCTACTGCCATGGAGTGAGTAAGTAAGTAAGTAAGTAAGTAAGTAAGTAAGTAAGTAAGTAAGTAAGTAAGTAAGTATAAAAGTCCAATTCGTGGCCAAAAAGAGCAGGATAATTAAATTTAAACTAGCTCTTGTAAAAATGTTACTTGGGTACAGAAAGTTATATGTTTCACATTTTAAAATGTAAATGCGTAAGTGTACCATTATCACTTTGCCTTGTCAATTAAACGTGTGGTGAACAAGGTAATGGACGAACTTTACCAGGTAATTCCACGTATCGACTGCAGCTTGGCACTCTAAATTATTCTCAACATTCATTTTCTTTTCAGCGGAGCAAGGCTTGCGACTGAACACATTGCTCACTTTGATGTGGTTTGAGGCAGGAAGTGAATTAATAGCTATGTGTTGGCATTCTCTTAGAACACAGAAACACTCTGCCACCAGATACATAAACATCCAGCCTCTTCACTGATTCCCCCAGCCCCAGAAACGTTTTTATTTTACGCATCAACTGAAACGGAATGAAGCAAGCGATCTTGATGGAAGCCTTTTAAACAACCTGAGCATAGAAATCTCAGGTCAGTGGTTACAGAAGACGGCCGTTCAGTTTTAGCTGTATGCAATTCCCCCTTTCATGTAACGAGTGCTGTACTCCCAAAATTTACCCAAGGTGAGCATTTTCTTTCGGGAAGTGATTTGAGGAGATAGAAAGAAAACCAAAACAAACAAAAAAAGTTATTTTTTAAGTTCACAAAACTGTAATGTCACTAGTAGTTTTGTTTGAATGTGAAACAAGTCCAATTACCATTACAAGAGGTATTCAAGTTGAAAGGATTTGAAAACAAAGTTTTAATGAACTTTTTGGGCCAAAAAGAATGGGATGTCAGGGGAATACAAAATGATGTACAACAATAAAATTTACAGTTTGTACCGCTCTCCGAATATAGTATAATTAATTAAATGAAGGCGGTTAATAAGAATTGGATATGTTGCTCGAATGGGAGAGGGGCATTTATCTAATTTTAATGAGAAGACCAGAAGGAAAATGATAGCACTCAGCAGATCCGAGACGAAAATGGGATGATAATGTTAGAGTGGATCTAAGAGTAACTGACTGTAGAAATTCGAACTGAACAAGTTGACTAAGGACTAACATTTTCTGTATTCTAGAGTTCATTACGCTTTCTTTTCAGTTCATGAGAAATAAGCAATTTATTTACTACAGAACACAGATATAAATAGGTATGTAAAATTTGTTGTACCTATTCGCATTTATAGCCTATTATTTTTTACTTTTTTTTTATTTTGGAGGTATATCTTTTCGATCCCCCCCCCCCTCTGTGTCCGCCAGTGCCCAGGGTATACTCTAAAAAAAGTTCCCAGGAAATTTTAGTAGAAGTAATATTTTAATTGGACTCTTGGAATGCATAGCAGAAGTTGATACCAGACAGTATTAATAAAATTATAATTATATATATTTTTAAACGTAACGTAGGCTATTTCACTGATTTCAAAATGATTCAGTAGCTAGGCACTTGCAGTCACAATTTGGCATATCAGAATGTATATGATGTTTTGGGATTTCAAGAGAAGAAACACACTTTAGCCTATGGATCATATTTCTAAACAAGGGCTGGTAATAAAAATTAGTCTGAAAAGCACACTATTTTGATTCAAAGATAAAATCTTCATGATCTGGTTCCAGCTATGTAATCAAAAACACTCCAGAGAACCTCTTTAGAAGGGTCACCAGAACTTTTCGTTCACAGGTACTCTCGCGTTGGTCTCTCGAGTTGAATGCAGAATATTGTCAAATAGGTAAACAAATAAATAAATAATAAATAAATAAAACAGGTAAGGATAAGCTGAGGGTATACGGTGTATATCAGAGTTAACCCTCGACTACACTATTGCGTGTAACAAATCAGTTCTCTATAATCTAAAGTTTTATCTGTACCAAGGTCAGTATTGTAAGGATATCTATGCCTGTGCGTATTAAGACCTAGTTATTTTATTACTATTATTATTTATTTATTTTGTGCTTATTTAGGCTAGTTATTATTTAGTTATTTATTATTTATTTTGTTGTTATGTGATGTAATGGGACCACTTCTGCTCTGATTTCATACAGTATAAATATACTGTAAAAGTGAAGTGATCCCTGTAAAGGCCGTGGAGGCCCTTAGGATTCAAGGGGGTTGAGGCTCCCCGATTTTTAGACATTCGGCACATGAAGGCTTGGTAAGGTTGTCAGTCTTAAGCACCGGATCATCTTTTTTCCAATGTTACCAGCTCCTATATAAAGTTTAAACTCGATTACGGTATCTAAATAGTCTAATACTATTTTTGCACTCCTTAGCTAGTAAGTGTTTCTTACGACAGTTGTTTACATGGCTCGAAACTTGACATTACCACACGCAATCTTGTTGCTAGGGGCGACGGGCGGAAAGTGAATTGTTGCTAGGGGCGACGGGCGGAAAGTTACTTTACCGCCCGCAAATGCTTATTTGCGAGCAGAAATGACCAAGGCCTCCCCGCTTTATAAATATTCGGTTGCCATAAACAATAACAAATGCGAATCCCTTTCTGAAATAAGCACCATTCTTCAAGTCTGTATTTACATAATATTTTCAGGTAATATCACAATTAATATAATTAAATTGATATAAGTAACCGTCGTGCAAAAAATAGCATGCAACACACGGACCGTAAAGGCATTTACGGGTCTCGAAAACTTAAAAACCCTCGGCTGCGCCTCGGGTTTTCAATCTGTTTCCTCGACCCGTAAACGTGCCTTTCCGCCCTTGTGTCGCAATATACTATTTTGCTCCGACTATTTATTACATTCGATTTCCTAGCTCAAAAAACTAATCATATAAGAGAGCGCAAACTAAACGAAGTGTCTAAGTGTGATACTAAGAAGAATATTATATAAAAAATCGGTAAGATTCTTAAATTCATTTAACTTGGGGATTGTACATTAATTCTTCAACCTAAAAACTACAATACCGGTATTACAAATTTTAACACATAGGCCTATATGTGACATTTGTGCAACATATTTTGCACCGTTTTTAAATGTTAATGGTTTGTAAATAATTAATGATTTTACTATGTATTGTAAAAATGTAAAAAACAGACATACTTCACTATCGCAAAATCATCCCATTTTCCAGTGAACCTGTGCAATATTAACGTTTTTAGTTCACTACACCCTCGTACTGAGTTTTAAGGTAGGAAATTCTGATGTCTTGTGAACGAAAAGCATCTGTAGGGGATTTAAACCGTTAAATGCATGCTGTATCCTATAAGACCTAATAGTTTGCCTTTAATTTGTAATAGAATAACGGAAAATGGAAACTAACGAAATACAGGCCTACAGATTGGGGTACAAGAAAAAAAAAACGATAATTCTACTCATTGTGTTAACCGTTTTCTCTGCAGTCCGGCACGGATTTATAATTTGAACGAGAAATTGAGTATCAGGCATATAGGGTTAAATTAACAGTTCCGCATTGTTTACAATTCACATTATTATAAGTATATACGGTATTACAGGTGTTGGCACATCTCTTTGAGTATCGAAATGATTACCCATGATGCACTGCCATTTAAACAGGTCAATGGTTAATATCAGGTTCAAGGTTAGCCAGGAATTGCAGCTGACCTGGCTCCGTGCTTCGCTTAATACATGATATTATCCAGATGGGGTCCAATTTCCAGTTCGAATCTGACCCATGAACTTGAAACACGAATTCAGTGACATGTTAAACAAAGATAGCATTTTGAATTTTTCGAAAGTATGAACGCTGCGAAGGCTCAAAGCTCTATTATGAAGGATGGGGTATAAGTTATTGCAACTATTTTTTTTCTTTTGAAAATGTGGGACTATTTAAAAATTTTTAAATGTAAAAATGACAGGGCAGGTATGGAATGCATATATAATGCAAATTGAGGAGCGTTTTTTCAAAAGTCGATAAATGCAAAATTTTTAGAAAATGAGTTACACACAAAATCGGTACAACCCTGACCGTCTCCATCCATCTGTGAAGTCAGATTTCTCATAAGTCGATTCATGCAAGATGTAGATGATGTCAAACATGAGAGGTTTTTTCAAAACTCGATAGATGATTTTATTTAGATAAATCAAACGCGATAGTTGCAGCAGGAATAAGTTGTTTTTATACTGCGCAAGCCCAAGTTAATGCCATTAACATTAGCTATAAAAACAGTTTCCAGTTTAGTTCATTGTTGACCAGGTGCAAGGCAGATTAATTCATTGTAGCCTTCTTTTGAAAATCAGAGCAGAAAATATGGATCTTGAAAAGAAGAACACCCTGCGAACTAACTATGGACTTCAAAAACTACATGCGAAACGCTGTGCGATTATAGCGGACTGTATTGTGTGGCATGCACAGCTTCTTTGAATAACAGATTAGGAGAGTTCTTGAAAATAAGCATTTATTATCTGGTAACAAATATAGAACAAGAGAATTCATTTAGCTTATAACCCTCCTAATTAATAGTTGCCACTATAGAAAGATCGAGTCCAAGTTTGTTGGTTATTGTAAACTTACCATACATTCAATAGGCTTTATGAGAAAATAATTATCACAAATACAATAATTATCTTGAGGTTTCTTCGCTAACAAGTTAAATCCTTTCTAAATGGTAGCGATGCGAAGACATCAGTAGTTTTCATGGCGTTTACTTAACTCTGGTGAATGAGGAGGACCACTGACACTTCTGTCAGAACTTGAGGCGTATAAATAATCTTCATAGTATTGAACAATAGACATAAATGATTCCTTAGATAGTAGCTGGTGCTAGCTAAAATATATATCATTTGCATTTAACGTTAGCCACTGATTAATAAAATCACTGCAAATGTCGTCGCAATGGCTAAATAACAAGCTATATTAAGCAATTCGTTATTATTGAAATAATTGATTCACAGTTTTAATAAATAATAATCTTCAAGCTTGTAATTATTCATATCACTATTCTTGAAGTCCAATTAAACCAGGAAAAGATAATCCCTCTGGAACAAATAGCGTCGACACAAGTATGCTTGAAAATCTTGTGAGAAATATTCCTTCAATGAGAAAAAATGCATGATAGCATTAAAAAATCAAGTTAAGAAGCATTGGCTTCTGAATATAATAATAAATTGGGTGAAATGACCCAATAATTTGCTAATAGAGACTGTAAAGGCAATTGCTAGACGCATTGAAGATGGCGACGAACCAAGAAGAATGTTTGAATAAGAAAAGAAAAGAAGAAAGCTAACAATACTCTCAAATATGCTCTGATAGGCCAAGAATAATGAGGAGAATCAAAACCTCATTTATATTGATTAAATGAAGACAGCAGCGACTAAAGAATCATAAGAAAATCAAATAAATTAAATGGACATATTAAGTAGTAATTGAATTTAAAATATTATTATGAAAACGTAAATTTATAGTGCTGAAATTAACCAGAGTAAAATAGAACGCTAGAGATATAAATACATATTGTAGTGAAGTTCAATTGTCTTTAAAATAACGAGGAGAAGCGAAACTAAATACATGATCAGCAAAAAGGGAAAATAAACACAAGGCCCCCTGAAAACAGGTGAAATACAGTAAGAAATTAAACCAACCATTTATCATAATAAAATTAAACATTTCGTATTAAGGCTCTTATAAAACATCAACAACTAGAAAGAAGATCTCAACATAACTGAACAAACGCTTCTATTCTCTGATGAAGCAAGACAATCCAGATGTAATCAAGGTATGCATGGATATGCAACAGAATCAACCTATACCCAAGTTAAGTGTAAGGGAAGTCTTTTATGCCAGACAGGTTTGGCTGTACAACCTGTGTATCATGATACACGCACAAGAGCAGAGACAAGAAGACATTAATTTCTACACATGGTTAGAAACGGATTCTTCTAGAGTTGCAATCAAGTTGCTTCAGCGCTGCAGAATTTTCTTTCTGAACTGGAAAAGAAGCAACAGAAGGAGAGTCCAAATATTATTCATTTATTCTCAGATTCGTGTGCCGGTCAAAATAAAAACAGTGTTATGATTGCCTCTCTCATTACCTTTTTAGAGCAAAGTTTACATTTCAATAAGATTGTTCACTACTTCCCAGTACGAGGACATAGTTACATGGCTCCAGACAGAGTGTTTGGCAGGCTGGAAAAATGCTACCGGAAAAAGGAAAATATTCTGTCTCCTAAAGAGTACCACAATATGTTAAAGGAACACGGAACAGTGAAAATATTAAATGAAGATTGGCAAGTGAAAGATTTGAAGTCCAGATCTCAAATGGTTCTTCGCTCTAAACTGCCCTTCAAAATAACTAACCAACGTATCATATGTTATGAAAAATCTAAGAAGAGAGTCACTGTATCGGTAAGCAATACATACTTTGGGGACAACATAGAAGTAGAAGTGCTCAAGAAGAAACAGTGTATCAGCAGAGTCATTATAGAAGCCCCAATGCTGCAAAAAAAGAACATGGTTAGCAAAGAAAAGAAAAAAGATGTCTCCAATCTACTAAAATATTTTGAAATGCCAGCAGATTCAAAGGAATTCTACGAAGACATCCTCCAATAAACAAGGGTTCATGACATACATGTTTTTTTAGGTGAAACTATAAGAACCAACTTACTACCTTAATTTCATACTTTTTTAAATAATAAAATATCATACTGGTTTGTATATATATATATACGAAATTTAATTGTTATTTTTTAATACGCTATGGTTTGCTCAAAATGCCATGCTAGACTATGTTTTGCATGTTAAATAAAGTAAATTTTGTATTTAATTGAAGAAAATAATCACAGAAAATGTAGAAAATAATACAAAAACTTGGTCCCATAATGTGCATTTATCGAGTTTTGTAAAAACTAACAGAATTTGCAACTAAATAACTGCAAATTATTAAATTAATTGTATATTGTGTTAGTACCCCTAAATTAGTTATTGCTTTGACAGATGTTTCTATAAGGGAAAGGTGTGGAATAGATATTCGTTCTAGGTGTAAAATAAAAAACACAATTTCTGAAAAACTATGGTGATAGCATCTATCTATGTTTTGAAAAAACGCTCCTCAATTATGAGTACTACATGTAGGACGCTGAAAGAAACAGACACCCATAAACATTCATACGCGACTGCATCGTGCCACTCTAATGTATTGCGATAGTTGGAAGCATGAAAGCACTGAAACACAATCCATGATTCCTTAAATTTTGGTACGGATGGACATTATTCACCTTAAGATTCCATCAGCTCCTTGCGGTATCAATGCTACATCAAAGAGAACAATGTTGAAAATGTGCCTGACTCTTACAAAATAAATAAATAAAGAATTCGGGGAACAATTTATTAACGAGCTAATTTCTTTCTTCTTTTTTATTTCTAGAAGTTCACATAATTCCCAACAGAACGATAATCTATATCGTGTTTTATCAAGTACTAGCTTAAAAGGCCCGGCGTCGCCCTTATATAGGTATTTAGAATTTGAAATGAAGAACGAATTATCACACTCAAACTATTCGCTCAGAAAACGCTTGATATAGCTTATTATGGTTCTACAGGATGTAGAGTTTTGCATCCCATCGCTTCTACACACCAAGTCTGGTAGGAGTTGAAATAAGAAGAAACAGAAATTCCGGAACGTAAAATTGTATTGTCTTTGCGGAATATTTTATTTCTCACACTCATGTCCAGGGTAGAGAAAGTCATGTGACTGCAGCCACACTGTGCATTATTTTCGTGGATTTCATTCTTCAATGTTTATTTATACCAAGAATTATACTGGTAGCTACTCTAATTTGTTCAAAGTCCCATTTCATCTATTTCCAAATCTACCAATGACCACTGACAACAATACACGGTTGTCATATGAACTGTATATGGAATCAGAGGCGTAATGAGGGGGGGGTTGGGGGTTTGACCCCCCCACCCCCCATTGATTAAAAAAAGGAAAATTGTACAATTATTTTAAGTCTGTTTATAAATTACTTAATACGAGTATAAAGCGTGGGAAGCTTAAAACTCGTTATTGTGCATCTTAATTTTTTTTTATTCCCTGGGGGGTATTTATTCCAAACCCCCCAGATGTTATAACCTCCCCATATGGTCGGCCTGGTTACGCCTATGTATGGAATCTGATATGGATTTGATAATTCTGTGCTAAAAGGTATTATGTCTCCTCTAAAACATTTGATTTTTGGCATTTAAAATAAAAATATTTCAAAATCCTTTACATTATGAAATGAAGGTACTGTCAAAATTCCAAGTCTCTACCTATTCTACTTTAGGCTCTACGTTGATTCTCTGTCAGTCAGTCAGTCAGTCAGCCCCTTATATACAGGTAATACAGAGGTGGCATTCAAATGCATTAATTTCTCTATAATGCTCATCTCTGGTACCGTTTTGTTGTAGACAAACAAAGAACACTTTAACGACCTAATAAATTGCGGTGGCTTTTAGTACAGAAAAAGTATGCATTGTGTGTCTGTGGCTGAATTTATAGCTTCCAGTCGATTGTGTTCGGTGTCGATTTCATTGCATCTTGTTTCGTCATAATGTAATAAAAGTGCTTTGCTGTTTGAATACAAAAGGAATTCCATTCGATTCGCTCCAAATGTTCCCTGATACCTCTCTATCAGAGAATTACATGTTGCACTTTTTGTAAGGACATGTCGCTTTTGAAGCTTTGCTTTTTATGTTATCGCATATGCCTATTGGAAGCTGGGAATAATGCACAATTCATATTATTTAGTAGCACTCTGCTGTGAAAAAAAAAAGGTTAGAAATCATGTGCAGAATCGAAGTGATTGACTGAACGAAGCGAGTCCTGTTTTATCGACCGTTTGTCTGTAAATAATTGTTTGTTAGGCAGTGACGACCAAATGCGTTGTTTGATTTTCTTTAAGTTAGACAGGAATATTTCTTGTAGTCATTAAGTTTGTAATACAGCTTTGAGTGAAATTCATAGGTGAGAAATAGGTGAATTTCATTATTTATTCCCTCACCAATGAATTGCTCTACAATCTTGCAATCTGACATACTCTTTATTGACTACGAGGGGTATTCCGAAAGTAAGTTTCGTCAGTTTGTCACACGGACACTTTATTGACCCAAAAGCAATACAGCATGGCAGCATGAACTATACACCGTGCACTATTTTTCGACATTGTCGCCAGCGACATTGAGACATTTGTCGTAGCGTGCGATCAGTTTGAAGAACCCACTGTGGTAAAACTCGGTGCCCTGCGATGCAAGGAATTGGCGCACAGCCTGCTCTACCTCAACTTCCTGACATTACTAAAGGTTCCATACAGACCATTTTGAGTGACAAATTGATGTTCCATAAGGTTTGTGCGAGATGGGTTCGTGGAGGCCGCACTTTGCGGGGACGGAAATCGGGAGATCAATTTCAAACAGCTCTATCTCGGACAATAAAAGGTTCAGCGGCTGCAGCAATGGCTCGTTTGAAAGAGGGGAGATAGCGGTACATGTCAGTGGCGCCAAATCTCTCGTGCCATCGTGAGCGGTACACTAATACCCGCGGGCACGCCAGTCTGCTGCGACTCGCTCTTCTACGGCGCAGTGCGCCTGAGTCATGCCTCCTCCGCTGACGCCACTTCCGTCGTGGAACCAGCCACGGGTGGGGATTCGTCTGGCGTTTGTTTGGTTCCCCTGGTGAACACGCCGCTCCTGCCATACATTGACGAAACTTACTTTCGGAATACCCCTCGTACTTCTACAACTGCATACTATTTTCAAAAATTAATAAAACTGTTACAGGGTAATTATCGTTACAAAATGGCAGCCACGTTTCGTGCACTAAAATGCCGTTTCCTTAATAATTTCCACAAAAGGCAACTTTCTGAGTGACTCTTTTTTCTATCTATTTGCAATCATCGTATGAACAACATAATCCACAATCTTTAGAATATCTACGGTATAACTATTAAAAAAATAACTTTTTAATTTTCTTTTTCATTAATATATAATTAAAAATAAACTATGTTTACGTTAAATGAGTGATTGTATATAGTATTATTGACGTTACCTATTGCATTGTATGCTGAACGGTATAATAAATTATTATTATTATTATTATTATCATCATCATCATCATCATACGATATTAAGAAATGTACAGAAAAATAATCACTCAGAAATATTGATATTTCTGGAAGTTATCAAGGAAACGGCATTTCAGTGCACGAAACGTGGCTGCTATTTTGATACGATAACTAACCGTAACTGCAACAGTTTGATTAATTTTGAAAACAGTATGCAATTGTAGGAGAAGTCAATAAAGAGTATGTCAGATTGCAAGACTGTAGAGCAATTCATTGCTGAGGGGAAAAAATAATGAAATTCACCTATTCCTCACCCACGAATTTCACTGAAAGCTGTATGTCCTCCCTTAAACACGACTTGTATACTCTCGTATATTGACAACAGCTGTTCTAGATTAATTATTTCCACGTGAGTAACATCTTTATTATCTACAAATTTGCTACCACAGAAAAAAAATTGTATGCAAATCACATGCGTTAAATGCAATGGGAAACCTCGGTTGTCTTGCGATATACCGATACTAAGGTACATTAACACGGCAAATGAAGTGTAGAGGGAACAGGATATTTTTTATTTATTATTATTATTATTTTTATTCAAGGAGTTTATAGTTGCTTTAAATCATATATGGGCAACGCCCGGCCCGCGGGCCGCATGTGGCCTGCCTCGACTTTCGATCCGGCCCGCGGAACATTTGAAAATCACGCACGAAAAAGTAAATATTTTCGGTTCTCGCCAACAAGAGAGTGAGAGGGGGAAACAAAAGCCTCAACTACGAGGGTGTTCCTTCCGGTCAGCGCTAGAAAAATGCTGCAATAGGCCTAAATCAAAGTATCGAACCAGACTTACAGATGAAAATTTTGAAAACACTCTGCGCTTGTATATTAGTGGGATTGATGCCAACAATGATTATCTTGTTTCTCAAGTTCAAGCTCAAGCTTCTCATTAATTTCTGCTGATTGTAAGTAAATACCTAATCAGTTCGATATTGTTCTCATTCATGTAACTTTAGCATTATACTTTATAAATATAAAAAACCGTATCATGATTATTTTTTCACAACTACCTATTATCTACGGCCCGCGACTTCCTAAATATCGTTTAGTTTTGCTCGCATCTTTCCAAAGGTTGCCCATACCTGCTTTAAATCAACAGGACATATCGCGATTCGTACATATCTAGGAAAACAATCATATAAAATAAGTATACACAAGAAAAAACACTACAATAAATCAGTTACTAGGTATTTTAGAATTCACTATGCCGTTTTGAGTCTTTCAAAATCTTCAATATTTGGAGGCATAATGTCGATGAGTTCAGTGCCGTCTGCAGATCATTTGGGATTCTTGTTTTACTACCGCAGTCGGTGGTATTGCGGATATTCCAAGATGAAAATGTGTTTAACTGTTAAATTTTGTTACAAGGTTGCACATATGTGGTCCTCCTCTTTTCAGGGGAACAGCTGTAATTTTCTTAGTGTCCTATTCTGAGCCGAGATATCAAAATTTGATTTTTCATAGACACATTCTTAATTGGGCACTGCTTTCTGTAATTTCCAGTTATTTCGTGCACTTCCATTAGCACAACTTTCCTTAAATGCATTTGACTAGATTTCTCACACAATATAGGAACCCATGCCGGACTGCAAAGAAAACAGTTAATACAATGATTAGGTCTGTAATACAGTTAATTTTTATTTTATTTTGAAGTATGAAACTAAAAATTACAAGAACAATTTAATTTTTGTCTCTTATTCCGAGATATTGCGTTGGATTTAAATTTTTCTTCCAATTTCTTTTCCACCATTTTATTAGGCCTAGAAATTTAAGAGAGCTTGCCTTGATTCAAATTATATATTATAAATTGAAGGGTTAATTACTGTTCAAGTTTTTTTGTAAGTTATGTTGATAACATCGCACCCCCACTAGAAGAGTGTTACATCTCTGAAAATATCCATTTCGAGATAATACCATACCCAGATGCACAAATATGTGTTCTAGAATCTCGATAAGAGTTGTAACTTTAGCTCTTCAAATAGCCACTTGGTAGCGTTTGTAACGCTTTTCGGTTTTGTAGTTGCGGACCTACGAATGGGCGACTAGGGTTACATTTCGGAACAACTCAGTTCGGTGCTGGCTTCCAAGGTGGCGAGACAGTTAATAGTGTTGCATCTTGAGATATAACGGTCTTCGGTTTTGAGTACGTTGTTTTCCGATGTATTATGATGATTAGTAGCGTTACATTTTAATACAACTCTAAGCTGTCCACCTTTGATTTTACCATTTATAATTTGAAATATGAAGAAACTCTCTGCAAAGTTTGGCACGATAGAGAAAGCAACAGGGGATCAACAGAAATTTCAATTTGCGTATTCAAGTATAGGCTGATTCCGAAAAAAAAATCTTCTAATCCAGTTGATTTTATATTTTATTCAGACAGCTGTGGGGGTCAGCAGAAGAATAAATTCTTATTTATGATGTGCATGCATTCTTTTTCTATGCTAACAAACATGAACAGCATCATCAAAAAATATCTCATCAAAGGTCACACACAAAATGAGGATGATGCAGTACACTCTTTAATAGAGAAAGAAAACAGGAGGGTCCGTAAAGCTGGACAATTTACGTTCCTTCACAGTATTACCAAATAATTAGAACTGAAAAAAAAGACAAACCCCTACTTCATATTGTTGAATACGGCCACAAGGACTTCATAAATTTCAAAGATTTGTCTGAAAAAGTAGGAAAAAATTAATGTCAACTGTAAATTCCAGCCAATCAATTTCAAACTTTCGAACTTGGAAATACAATCCCATAAAATTTTATTTAAGACATTTCTTAAATCAAATACTTTCGAGTAAATGTTTATTTATCACCACAAGCAAAAGGATGAAATGATGCGCACCACCCAGAAGAATCTTCCAGTGTCTGTGAGTGTTTCCGATGAAATGGAGGCCCTCCAAACTTGGAAGGAAGGGCAATTTACAATTCCTCGCCTAGTATTTCTGCTCGAAAGAAACAAAGTTTGATTACTCTTTTGACCTGCAAAACCCTTCCACGGGCTTATTACAGTTTCTATGCCTCTTTCCAATGTACTTACAAAATAGTTCCTGATTCAGTGTTCGTTTTGTTATTTTTTATTTTTTTATTATTTAATCTAATAGTCCCTTGCTGTTGTCTATGAACATGCAGTTTGTATTCAGTTATGAAGGAAAGCATTTTAAAATGACTAACGTAGGGACTGCGGCTGTGATATGTGGCAGTATTTCTTTTCTTTTTAAAAATCTATTACAACTCTATTTTACATAAGTATAAAACTCTTGTTTTCATGATAATGATAAATAATTGTAATATATTCTTAATTTTGAGAATACAAGTAAATGTTCAATTTATATTACTGCTGTCTTAATTAATTTGTATCAACCAAAACAAATATTTTCTTTAGTATAAACGAAAAAAAAAATATTTTAAAATTAATATTATAATTTTAATATTAACGTTACATCTCACGGCAATGCGACTAGAGCCATTCTCGAATATAGTTACATCTTGTGAAATTATAGTAAAATATCCACTTAAAAAGCCCTTTCTTTCAAAAAAAGGGATAAAGTGTTATGACCAAACTATATGCTATAAAAATATTACAAAAAAGTATTCCCTGTTTTCACCAGCATGCTTCGAAATTTGACGAAACTTCAATCTCCATTTCCCAAAAGTGAGATATTTGAAGATGTACCACTCTTCTAGTGGGTGTGCGACATGACACCTATATTCACAATATTTTTAAATTGAAGTATCACTGGCCGCATTTTCCATCTGCTACTTCACAGAACTGCAGTTCAAACACGTTCAAAGCATTCATCTTGACCTTTCACCAGAACCAACATAAAAAGTGTTTGCAGTTGGAATTCATTAATAGTCGAATGACTTTCTTGGCAATAGTTCATAGAAATCATATTTCAAATAAATTGAATGTAGGAAGACGTATATAAACAGAATTACTCCAGAGAATTATTAGAAAGAAATAAGAGAAGTTACATAAAACTAGTGTGGTATAAAAACAAGTTCTAAAGAAACTGAATGTTAATAATTTACATAGAGCGAACGAATAAGAAGTAATTACATCAGTCCAATAAAATATAGAAGTTCAGTAAACAAGCCAAAGTAGCAGAGATTTCAACTTTAAAAAGTTGTATGATTTAGTTTGTATAAAAGTGCAATTTTCAGGAATAAAGGAGTATATGTGTGACTGAGTGCAAATACAACATGATTCGGAAAAAAAATCGTACGATAGCACTCTTGTAAATTAATGTTAAAATTTTCTTTAAATTTTCCACATTTGAAGCGTTTACTTTAATAAGGGTCTAAGTACCAAAACCATGATTTTTCAGCTGATAATGTTAAATGGATCTATGTACCCAGAACAATGCATTTCAGAAGGGTCCAAGGTCCAGGGAAAGTCACGTTAGTAGCAAATAAATTACAGGATATAGCGCTGGTCTATCTCCGACGCGTATTTCTGTGGGTCTGTATCTTGTTTTCTACCCAATCGTGATATGGGCACTTAGACTGTTATAAAAGTAAACGCTTCATTTACATTTTTAAAATTATATTATACTCTTAACGCAACTTGAAGTTTGAGTATGAGTCACAAGAGAGTAAACTCACGTCTGCTGCGTAATTATTTATAATCAGGGCCCGGATTCTAATGACATGTCATCTTTTTATTGATGCTGCATAGACATTGCCAACTTGTAGATAAATCCTAATCATGGCTTCTAGATTATAGAAATACATTTTTATTAGGTCATTTTTTGTCATTTTATGCAATTTTAGATTTTTAGGGCATTTATTTCAATTTTACGTCATTATTTTGTCATTTAGTGAATTAAATTTTTTCGTCGCTAGCGGTGCTGTATTTGAAGTGTTGTTTGTTTAATCCAAGAAGGAAAAATTCGGTGTTGAAGTGTTGTCATGTCTCAGTCGGAAATGAGAATCAAAGAAACACCAGAATTTTGTATTATATTACTATTGTTATTAGATTGAATTGGCACCAGAGTCTATAACTTTGTGTGTACAATAATAATTTTTTATAAAAAAGATATCAGCTTTTAGGTTTTTTTAGTAATTATTAAGTCATTTTCTTTAAAAATTAGAGTCATTTTATAGGTGATTTTTCAAAAAATGTTAGGTCATCAGAATCCGGGCCCTGTTTATGATGTAAAAAGTACGAGATTTCATTTTTCTAGATGGTGAATTCAGACCCTTTGTATTCAGTCGGGAACCCAGATATAACTTAGCCATACGTAACATGTCGTTTCTCATACCTGTCCTCTCATCACAACCTAAATACACGTTCAGAATGTAGTCATGTACTTTCTATCCCTTTACACCGATCATCATCGTATTCTTCATCTTTCACCGTTTCAGTTACCCGCATCTGGAATTCCATCCCACATAATGTCAGAGGCTGTCAAACGTTGGGACAATTCAATAGAAAAAAGAGTAAAGGCTAGTTTACACGACGAAATTAGGTTTCGTAAGTAAGTTTCGCAACTGTTTTTTGCTTGAATGCGCAAGCGCAAGACGTACTGGCGACAATGAGTTACGAAACTACGCAGTTTCGGCTGATTCCAACTTTTCACGAAACTATAATAGTAATGCTGACATTTTACGCTGATTTAGCTTGTTCAGCTTGTTCGCGTTTCGTAAAATGAAATGGGGAAGTGAGGAAATTGTGAAATGCCTGTATTCATACGTGTTTCAAACATTTATATGGGATTTTAATAACTTGAACTTCAGAAATAACATGAAATGTGTGGTTGCAATGGAAAGAAAATATGTGTAATTAGTTTCACGAAATCACTTTCATGAAAGTGGTTACGAAACCTAGTGTCATCGTGTAAACTAGCCTTAAATTAATTCAGGATAATGGTATTTAATTTTGTTTTTTGTCTTAAGCCCAAAAATATCCTTAGGGTGTAATTTAGAAAATTATCAATCTAATTTTGTATTCAAGATTATTTTGTAACTTAATTGTAATTAATTTAGTTTTTGGTTCAACTGTCTTATATTGTAACTCTCTATAAGTAATTGAAATTTTAACTGTAATTTTTTGACTAGCAAAGCGGAAGAGAAGGCCAAATGGCCTTAGCTCTGCCAGGATAAATAAACGAGTTATTATTATTTATTATTATATACGCCAAACTGCTAAACAGAACATAAAACTAGCCCTTTACTTTCTCGCATGTCATACGTTAAACGTAAGTTAAGAGGTTACAGTAATTATTGAGAAATGTCATATCAAGTTTATATTTTTACACTAGAGAAATCAGACATTTTCTTAAAATTTGCTAAATCAAGGACCGACGAATACCTTAAGGACGGACATACAGCTTTCGGTGAAATTCAATGAATTTTTCCTCTGCAATGAATTACTCTAAAATCTTGCAATCTAATCCCATACTCTTTACTGACTAGTTCTACAATTGCATACTATTTTAAAAATTAATAAAACTTTTACAGTTATGGATAATTATCACTATAAAATGGCAGCCACGTTCCATGCACAAAATGTTGTTTCCTTGATAATTTCCACAAATGGAAATATTTTTCAGTGATACTTTTTCTATCTATTTCAAAACATCATATGAACATCATCATCTACAATTTTTGGAATATCTACAGTATAAGTATTTTTAAAAAATCAGCTTTTTAAATTTTATTTTGTTCATTAAAATATTTATAGGCTTACTTTTAAAAATAAACTAGCCAATTAATGTTAAATGAGTGATTGCAGATAGTTTTTTCATATGATATTAACAAATACACAGAAAAATAATCACTCAGAAATATTGATATTTGTGGAAATTATGAAGGAAACTGTATGTCAGTGCATGAAACGTGGCTGCCATTTTGAAACAATAATTACCCGTAACTGTAACAGTTTGATTAATTTTGAAAATAGTCTGCAATTGTAGAAGTAGTCAATAAAGAGTTTGTCAGATTGCAAGATTGTATAGCAATTCATTGCTGAGAAAAAGAATAATGAAATTCACTTATTTCTCACCTATGAATTCCACCGAAAGCTGTATGTCCCCCCCTTAACGCTCTACCGCTCATACACTTGCACGGTGAACTTTATTAGAGTAAGTTGTGAACGGACCAGATTCAGCACATGAGTTGGCATAGCATGGGTATCTAGAACTAAGTTAGCTGGAGTGCTATTACATTAAGTGCTAGAGATACTGTAGTTCTGCATTATCGTAAACCAACTTCTGCACGGAACATCTATGTGAGGAAATGTACGTGTGTGTGTGTGTGTGTGATACAATCCTCTATTCGCACGGTTCAGCTCTGGGCACAATCGCAAACCATCTCCCAAACTATTTCTCTCTCTGTTGTCTTCACCTGTCTACTTCCCCCTTCCTCACCTTCTACGTGAATGTCTTTAAATAAATGAATAAGAAAATACATAAAAAATAAATAAAATCTGGTAAACTGATGTAACAAAGTGCCAGAATACTTTTGCTTCAATCAGTTATAAATGCAATTACAGTCAACCCTCGATATAACGCCACCTTTTGTTCTCTAACATTTAGTGGCACTAAGGGAGGGTGGCAATAAAAAGAAATTAAATTTTTAAAATAAAAATCGCACAATACAGTGCTGTATTAATTTAACTGTACTGTATTAAGAAATAAAAATTCAATAAAAAGCAAATAAAAACTTAAGCACAAAATAAAATACACTGTACTGTACTGAAAATTTGTCGAGTTGACGAGTTTCATCAGATAAATTCTATCTACAAACTCGTCAACTCTCGTGGGATTACCTACGATAAATTCTTTCTAATATATTACCATAAAATAAGCACTAAATTGGGCTTTACTCCGGTACCGACCAACCGACTTTGTCCAATATTAATAGGCTTCTTTCAATGGACGTTATAAATGCGTATACCAAGTTTCATGAAAATCTAATAAAGCGTATTTATGTTATCGCGCGTACAGACACACGGACGGGCAGACGGACAAACGTTTACCCATTTCCCACACAATCCACATAATCGCATGAAAATGTGTCCATTAGCATTAAAATCAGAACAATGTTTGAATTTCTATAATACCTGTCCAGACGCCGGACAAAAACAAATGAAGAAGGAAATATCCTGCGAAATCCGGACGCCTGGTAACCTACTCTTAACCAACCTTACTATATATAAAGCGAATTAACGAAATATGAATGCAGGAATACGTTTTTCGAATTAAGATCGCCTCAAATACGAATCCTATATATTAAAGATAACTCACATGATGCTGAAATTATATTCATGATATGGGTTAAAGCTACGTAACTATGTGCGGACAGAAAATTAATGACAGTGTGCAGGCACGACTGTTTAAATCAACCAGCTAGGTTCTAACAATCGATCAGATGAATATGCAGGTTTCATTAACTCATTAAGTTGAAATTAGCAAAGCCTGCGGGTATATTTTAAAAATGGAAATGGTAGATTTTCCCTATTCCATCTCAAATTAACCTGCATGACGAATACAGGCGTCGCACATATTGAAATGAGTTTCACTGTAAAAAGGTTGAAAACAGCTCTTTACGGGACACAAATGTCTGAACATATCATGCCAACATTTTAATTCAGAGGGATGTAAGTATATATCAAACGGTGATTTTTTTCACTTAAATTGATTGAAATCATGATTTTTAAACATACTGTACATACAAACAAACAAAATTATTATGCATTACAAAATCATAAGCCCCCGGATGAGCAAAGCTCGCGTTTAGGGGCTGCATAATTTAAATAAGAGAGAATCATGAAAATTTACAAATATAAACACAAATTAAATACATAAACTAAAATCAGTTAACAATGTTTACAAAATAATAATAATAATAACAAAGTAGGAAATTAAAAATTGTAAAAGTAGAATTAAATTTGTTTATACGAGTATATAGAAATAGAAGTAAAAGTAAAGTGTTCCCTATACAGGTCATGGAGGCCCTAAGGGTTCCAGGAGGATGAGGCTCCTACATTTTAGACATTCGGCACGATACGGTAGTAAGGTTGTTAGCCTTACGTACCTGCCTCTTTAACCCCCAGGATTGCTCCTGGTACTTATTTCTGTTGGAGGCTGAGTCGACACCCAAGGCCACAGTGACACTAGAAGGATTAGATAAATTGAAAAATCTTAACGACCCCATCGGGAATCGAACCCGCTACCACAACCACTAAGAAATAGAAGTAGGTGGAAGAAATTAAGAGGAAACTAATGAAAGACAAGATAATTACAAGATTTTATTATTAATATTAAATATAGTATTATCTAGATTATCTTAAACTGGTTGACACTATCATTGCACCTTGATCTCTAAAGGGACAAAGGTAATCTGGCTATTCGTTTTCTGGATAGTGTGGTGGTTATTAGTAAGAAGCTATAAAAGGTATTGATTTCAAATATTTACGGGATGTTAGTCTGGATACTTTCAGAATTATATGGCTCATTCATTTGTGGTGGAGCCTTTATTAGTTAACATTTAAAAAATATTTTATACCATAAAAGGAATAAAACCATGTTAACAAGTCGGGCAAATTTATGATAAGCACTACCAAACTTTCCATGTGTATCCTCCATATACTTAACAAACTCCTATAGCATAATTATGAATATATCTTCATTGGATCAGTTAAAAAAATGTAAAAAACCGTCCCAAAATGCAGTGAAATTTACAACTTAAAAATATGCCTAAACAAGCAGGTGTATTCACAGCACTATAGTTTTGGGCAATCGTCTTGTACCGGTAGCAGTGTGTTAAACAATTTAAAAAATAAATTAATAAACTTATTGCGCGCATGGGGGAGGAAAGTCACACCTAAAAAATGTTGATTGGGGACCCGAAGGGAAAAGACCACTTGGAAGACCTAGACGTAGTTAGAAGGACAATATTAGAATATATTTAAGGGAAGACGGATTTGCGAGGGATAGTTGGATGGAGTTAGCACAGAATAGGATTGAATGGGAGACCCGAGGGTAAAAGACCACTTGGAAGACCTAGACGTAGTTAGGAAGACAATATTAGAAAAAAATTAAGGGAAGCAGGATTTGCGAGAGATGGTTGGAGTTAGCACAGAATAGGATTGAATGGGAGACCAGAAGGGAAAAGACCACATGTAAGACTTGGACGTAGATGGGAGGACAATATTAGAATAGATTTAAGGGAAGTAGGGTTTTCGAGGGATGGTTGGAGTTAGCACAGAATAGGATTTAACGGCGAGATCACATAAGGAGGCAATGAACCTCCAGGTTCCATAAGATAGCTAAACCTTTTTAGGAATTGACTATTGCCACTGAGTAAGTAGCCTAAGTAAATATGTTACAACAGTATTTTACATTATACGTTAGGGCAGAATTCAGGAGTGGGCTAAAAGTGGAGTAATACATTCAGCGCTAGGGTTAGGATGTCTGGCAGGAATAAACTGAATATATGGCTAAGAGTTTAGTCTAGCATCGATACTTTTTTCTCTAACCTGCAGTTTTCGCACAAGTTCGAGTGCCACATTGGAAAGCGGCCAGGAATTGCAAAGGGAGTACGAAAAATGGAACACGAAGGCAATGTCTGTTCCCTGTCATCATTGTATTCATGTGTCTAATACTCCATTCTCTAACATAAAAAGAGGAAAAACGGGAAGACAAAGTATCTCATTCTGTGACCATATATCTTTCCAGAATTCACATATAGGCCTAGAATATTGCAAGATTTCTTGTTTACAGAACGTGTTACTCATGACTAACTAAGAAACCACAATTGTAGGGAAGCAGCACTTTAATGAATTTAAAAACCAATTACTGTTTAAAAATTCTCATCGAGTTCCATAATTTAAATTGTTTAATATCCACTGTTAATGCTGAGGCAAAAATACATATTGTGCTACTTTTACAAACAATGAAATAGTTAACCCTTCAATTGAAACGTATTCCATAGGATACAGTCATTTGCATTAGGTTTGTATCAAAAGGACTGAAAATAAATTGTAAGAAAAAATGTCATTTAATATAAATTACAGATTAAGGTAGGGAGAAATACCATCATTATGTTAGATGTTTTCATTGCACTCCGACATGGGATCGTAAATAGCCTAATATTAAAAATTCGCCAAATAAAGGGTTAAATATATACCTTCTTCCGGAACGTCAATCACATGAAAAGCTGGATAAAAACCAACTTGGGTACTTGCACAACTGAAAGGACAATAACTGTTTTTTTAAGGAGCAAGACCTGATACCTTTTCCTCCTAAAAACAACTTTTCTAACAGTATTAAAAGACAGCATTCTTATTGTCCGAAACCATCTTTATTCTTGAAGTACAAAGAAGATCAACTTGAATGACTAGGCCTACTGCGCTGTAAAAATAGTGTTCAGTTACCTTTTGAAATTAATTTAATGTAGGCTATTTTTTTTATCTAGACTTTATGCTGGATCACTTTGTCTCTACATTTGTGTACAGTTGTTAATAAAAAAAAAAAAAAAACCCCGCATGATAATTACGTAACCCAGAAACGCACCTTAAGAAATTGTATTTGAACTTTAATCTATTCTACAAGTCATCAAAATAATGGCAAATCATACACCGCAGCCCCACCCACGCAAGAGTAGAGGAAGAAACAAAATATGTTTGTAACCAAATCCAAGATTGACAGTATTGATAACTCAGTCTTTCCATATTTATTGCAATAATAAAATGTTGCAAGTTTGTTTATGATATTGCTGTAGAAGTGAGTTCTTCTGAACTATTTTATTATTTAAGACATAATAATATAAGTAAACAGGTTCATCAGCATAAAATATCTTTATGGCAATACCTGGTAGTCAATAAAAGTTTTTACACATACGTTTTATAGTGAAATGATGTTCCTCACTTTATTATACCAAGCCGTTAGTGCTGTAATACTTCCATTACCTGCACGTGTATAGCAAGGATTTTTTTCAATTGAAACATGGTATTATATTGCTTTCTCTGCCCGAATCTTAAGACAGGAAAAGTAAGGAGAGGAAATATTGTGGTCGACTCTGAAATTTGATATTTCCCGCACTAATACATATTCTAATAACCCATGAACCAAAAATACAATTTCCGGAAGAATATTTCTTTGTGTGTATATGTCCGTTTGTGAACAGTTTAGTGCAAAAACGAACGTATAAATTAAACCCCGTGGCGCTACATCCCTTCAGGGGCTTGGCCTACCATCCGAAGCTGCGTCATCTACCTGAGGAAGATGGCAGGATTGCAGGCATGTGGTCAGCATGACGACCTCCACGGCCGTTAATGATGGCTTCCGTGACTGGAGCCGCTATTTCTCAATCAAGTAGCTCCTCAGTTTGTATCACGAGGCTGTGTACACCCCGTTCCAGACTTCTCTACCTCAGAAAAATCCAAGGAGGTGCTGGGGATCGAACCATATGTTATAGAATACATACTACATTTTACATTTGGATTATGAATTTACGAAGGTTATGACATAAAGCATAATGATGGCGACAATTTTATCTTATTTTTACTACCACTTTACTTTCTTTTTCTTAGTTGTATATCCGTTATAGGGACGTTTATGCGGCCCACGTCGTCCGGGCCTCAAAGGACCGTGACCTGTCGGGAAAGGGATTACCTTTTGATCACGTACATATTTTTTTTGAGAAAACAAGGACCTGGAGGGCATCCCGGAGCGATCAGCCCAATGCCGGGACCACCTCCGAAACAACACGAACACATGGACGAGACATAGATCACACACTCATGACGAACAAGGTGCGGAAGGGATGAAGATGATAATGACGTCCAGATTAGGCTATATCCAAGGATTGCCCCATAATCGTCTCATAGGGGAGGAAAAACCCCGGAAGAAACCCCCGCCTGGTCAACTTTACATGGAGAAAAATTAATTTTAAGCAATTATGTCTAAAAATTATTATAAATATGCTAACTTTTTGCACTAACTGAATTAGTAAGAACCAAACCATTTATTATGACAGTTTTTTTTTCTGAAGGATATTTAGGCTTACAAGATATCCAACTCAATAAATCCAGGCTATACGAGTAAGTGTCATAAAAATGAGCATTTTTGTGTTTTTTGTGTTTTAACGATGACTTTTAATTGCAGAAGTCTAAGTTTATTTTACGGCTCGCAGAAAAATTGAACAATCATTCATGCAATAAACTAGCTACTAGTTCTTTCACAACTCGAAGAGTACCTGGATTCAAGAAAGACGGATGACTCAAACATCGTTTTTAAATTATCCAACTCTTTATAGAACAAAATATTACCCAAGATCTAAAAAATGAGTAATGAATCATATGTACCCATTTTCATTAATGTAATTAACTCCTCCTACTTTTTACAATTTTAAACTAAAATTAAGGGAACACAAAATATTGACAACTTACGAATTTCTGCCACTGGTTAAAATTATTCTGATGACATCTTACCTGTAACAAGGAAAAAATTAAATTAATAATGTTTAATGATTAAGTTGAATAGTCTATATAAATTTTACGTACTTAACAATATATGCATGCATATGCATTTAAGAATATATCCCTTAACTATGGACATGACTATTCTGTTACATTAACATGGGTATGAGGACTAAGTGAACGGTTACTTAGGGGATTTTAACACTGAAGATAGCTTAATAATATATAACATGAATGTTATTATTATTCAAGCAAACTGACTTGTTACACAATCATTTTATCCGGGTTTAAAGGGGCATATATTCAATCCGTCGCAGCACAAATTCAATGAAATGTACAGTTTCAAATATAATTAGACCTACAAACGTTACAATTACACAATACAAAAAATTCTTAATATTTTAAAACGAGTAACTAAAATACATTCAAATTTATTTAGTATCGTCATTCACATCACTCCCAATTACATATTAATAACACATCGCTATAGGAAACGAAAACCAGAGTTCCCTCCCTTGAGAGGGAGCAGATGGGGGCATCTAGTGTTATTGTTGTCATATGAGGCATGCATAATTGACACAAGGAGATCAAAATCCCACTAACTCCACTTTCTTGAGAAAGTTCAGTTATGAGCTTAATTGAGCTATTGAGCTTTATTTTAGTTTGCCCTGCATATGTGGATGGCAAGAATATCCTAAGTCCGTCATTCCACAGTATATAATGCTTGTTAAAAACCTGTAAATACCAAAATGCGTGAGAGGAGATTTTGCTTTCGATGCTTAATTTTCCCGTTAATCAACGAAAAAAGTTCAGGTTCTCATTGTAATATAAATATAAGATAGATATGATGAAATTTACTACTTCAATTTCATATTATTTAATCAATTTTGTTATTTCACAAATCGTGTTCAATTCAAACTGTAGCATTAGATAATACAAATATTTTGATTTTGAAGTATTTAATTGATAAAGATGTACGCGTACTTTCACATAACATGAATAGATCAACTCACAATATTTTAAGTTAATGTGACAGATGATAAGTTCTTGTTATGTCACCTGTAAGATTCAGTTTACGGGAATTAGGAGATTTTTAATTTCCCTCCTTCAATTCTAGAAGACTTCAAATTACACAGAGGTTTTCTAGGTATCAAACCGACATGTGAGAAAAGTGGTTTGAGCTTGCTATAATTTGCCGTGATTTTATATGTGTACTGCCATTTCTAATAGTTACAACCCTCGTATCTATAGACGGTTTATAGGAATTCTGAGAATTTACTCTATTAAGGGGAGATGGTAGTTACCGCTAGCAAAATGATAGAAAATATAGTCTATGTTCATGAAGCCATAACTCAGGTGTTAACAGTCAGATGTAGATGGATTTTTTTATGCTTTGCAAGAGCACTCTGTAGTTTAAAATAATCAGAGAATGGTTGTTCTAGAACTCACTGTTTGGTAGGAAAGAATTTTTTTAACAAATAGGTGATAATTTTGTTTTACAGTTACTTCCCTTGACATAGGTACGGTTTATTCAATTTCTGTAGCTTAGATTTTTGTGAAACTGTGGGAACTTACCCACAATAGGTACTACTGTTTACCCACAATCAGTCTAATATGTACAATATTACTGCAAGAAAACTGCATGAAAACTTCACGACTAAAAAGAAAAAATCCTTTTTTAAAAATAAAAATTGTTGAAAATTCTGTATAGTCAAGATTATTCCCATAATTCTGTTAAGGAAGATTTGTCATCCACCTATAATGAAATCCTGCAAGTTTCATTATCTTAGCATGAATAGCTTTTCAGAAAATGGTACCTGAAGTACAAAAAATTTAATTTTACAGGAGAGCGAAAAGAAAATGACGTGCCTTATGGTATTTTATACATTTTAGAAAGCTCCAGGTCGCTCTGCTTGGCTTAAAAATAACGCAACATATAAGACCTATATATCAAAATGTTCACAAAACTATGTTCTATTACATGAGCCTAAGAAAAAAAATCGATTTTTTGACACTGATAACTACCATCTCCCCTTAAACTTGTGTTCATCCATATACTTTTCATTAATCTCCATAACAGTGTTACATAAGTCACAAGATGGCTGCTATTATGAAAGTATGAACCATAGTGTTATGAAACCCTGCGAACAACACAATAGGGCAAGTCAAGCAACAGTTGGGGAATTCGTTTAATTACTTCTACTAGTGTTGTTTTTAATTTAGGAGTTTTCATTATTTAAACAGCGAAGATTGTAATTCAAGTAGAGAATATAAAAACTCATAGAATTCCAGTTTTTTCATAAGCAAAGCTCATATAACAGTCGTCTAGATGTATGAAAACAATGAACGGAACGAAATGCACGTTTACAGCTATTTATATTATTATTATTATTATTTCCATTTAAAGTTTTCATTTCTGTATAATGTGCAAATTGATTTAAATTCTAAATGAGATTTACAAGAAATAGTTTGTTCCTAACTGCCCCATGTTTATTAAATTTTAGCCTAGGCCTTTATATACGTTTTAGGGAAAGCGTTAGTTTTTAACCTAGATTTAGGACAGGTAAAAGGATTTCTTCATGACGTGTAAAATACGAATGCAACGTTTTATTAACACAATAAACGTAAACCCGTAAAAATATTTACAACATTATTTTTATCCCATTTAAAAATTTTACTTGAAGTGTAAGTAGGCCCTACCAGATATTTGATGCAGAACCTCAATTTGAAGCTTATTTATGTAAAACTTGGAAGTGGGATTTTTTCAGCTGAGTTTATACTCCTTTCAGCTTCGAGGCTATATCAGGAGTTCGGGATCTGTGTCTATACAGTAGGGTAGGCCATGGAAGAAATTTCAACTGATATTAATTTAAATGGATATGATACGGATGAAATGGTGAGGATGATTCATGGTATGTAAATATTGAATAAAATCGTAAAATCTTTTTTTCAAGAAAATCACAAAAAACTTTCTTCATATAAAGTGGTTGTAAAATAAGAGAAAATCGTTGCTAATTTTCATGTCATATCCCCAGAAAACATCTAACCCAGTAAAAAAAAATTGTTGTTATAAGATTTCTCGTTCACAACCTATTTTGTTCACAGATTGACATACAGTCAGAAAGACTGACAGACACTCACAAAGATATATATCTGAGAACTGTATTTCCATGTTCAGGGTACTTCAAAACTCGTATTTATGCTGAAAATTCGACATCGAATTTTCGGATTGAACACGATAAGTTACGTGCGGATGGAAAAATTAGTAATTAAATAATTTCAGTGTTAACTTCGGTAATGATCGGTATTTTATTGTATTGAAAATTATTTTATGTACAATGCGAGGAATACATTCTATAATTTTACTGTTTACTACAACTTTGTACACGTTAAAACTTCGCACATGCAAACTTTATTACTTTGGAAGTATCATGAACTCATAACTTATTACAAATGACGGACGTGTCCAAGCTCTTCAAGAAATTTATCGTTCAAAAACACTCGCATAAAACTAGTGTATCTCACATATAAATTAGAAGCTTTCATGTATTTAGAACATTTATTAACGCATAACATTTTAAAATTCATTGTAGCACTCTGTAAAATGCTTGCAGTTATTGGCTTCATAATAAGGCCTGACAATGAATTCCCTAACAAAATGTTCCTTTAACAAAAGATGCAACCTATAACAGAAAACTTCTCTTCAATCCTTCACTAACAGAGGTAAATGCTTGATACTTAAATGTGTTATAGCGAGATACTTATGGCATGAATTATTTCACACTTTGAAATCGTTCCAACAACTCTATGTACACATTAACAAACATAACATTTTTTTTTTTTTTTTTCACGACAGTGTTTTTCATCCACTTCCCGTTCACGCCGTCTTGGTGGAAACTTGGATCTGTACCTAGTACTGTTAACCTCACCTACCCACGTCTTTTCCTTCTTTGCAGCCCACGTGTTTCACTGTACAAAATCATCTAACTTTTGAAATGTTTACTATTCCAGACTTGCAATATAGGCCTAATCATACCGGCCAGTTAAATTTTAATATGTTAATTTACCTTGTCTTGATTCACTTTTAATTTCTTAATATTGCCTTAAAATTTAATTTACCCAGCAGCTAAGAATTTCGTAGTTGGATGTCTAATGGGTTTTTCAAAGATATCTTCATGAATCTTTTATGCAGTTGTATTAAAGGATAAACATCTTAAATGAAAAGATTGGAAAAATGATTGTATTGACCCATACATAGCTGGATTTATAAAAGCAATTATCAAGTAGATTTATCAGTGGATTATTTTTAAGTTCGAAATCAATGAGGAAAACGTTGGTGGAATATCTGATTTCTGTGAATGGGAACTGTAACATGTGGATAAATATCCTCATATTTTAACATAACGCATTGCTCTATTGACCTTATATAATTTCTGCTTATACGCAATTTTTGTGGCAACGCATTCATCCGTCAATAAAAACAGTAAAGTGTTCCCTATACAGGTTCCAGGAGTATGAGGCTCCCAGATTTTAGACATTCGGCACGTGAAGGTGGCAAAGTTCTCATCCTTATGCACCGGCCGCCTTTACCCTCAAGATTGTCCCTGGTATTCATTTCTGTTCGAGGAGGCCGAGTTGATCCCAGGGCCACCAGAAGGATCAGATCAATTGAAAAATCTCAACGTCCTCATCGGGAATCGAACCCGCGACCTTCCGGTTTGTAGCGCAGTGCGTCAACCACTACACCACGGCGTCAATAGAAGTGAAAAAAGGCTAACACGACGAAGATGATTATTACAATATTGTTGTAGCCATACATGAACGAAAAATAACGAATATTATATAGGCCTAACACGATATTATAGTTTTTCTTAATTTACTACATAACAGATTAATATGTGTATCCCAACTCAAATGATTTATTACTATTTATTATATATATATATATTGAAGGAAGACCTACTGAAGTAACAGATAATTGTATTAAGATAGTTTTATCATCACTTAGTGCGAGAAGGTTTGTATTCAGCAATGGCTTAATTTTTTGCATACCTTCCCTGCTTAAAGCTGTAAAGTATTCTCAGGTTCAATGAATAATTTCCCTAGAACATCTAGAGTAGCAAACGCTTAAAAGAGAAACAGCCACTTCAAATACCGGAGAGTTGTAATGTGCTTTCTGTATTTACATTTATGTCATGTCTGCTTATTTTTAAGAACTGGGAACGTGTATGTGAGCAAAGATGTAAGTAATTTTTGGTTTCACAATAGCTCTGTGCAAGGTTTCTCTGCTTGTAAAAAAAAGTGGAATGGACGTTCTTATCTGTCTCCATTATGTGGACAAAGCCATTTGAATCCTTTCCAAGAAGTTTTGCACTGGGAGAACGAATTTATGAAAACTTTCAAAATTATAAGAATGGTCTGCTATAAAAACCGACCATCCACTATTTTATAGATAACAGCTCTATCAAACAGATTAGGAACAGGAAGGTCTCGCAATTTTTGACGTGTAGACGACTTTAAAATAGGTCTTATGATGGACCACTCGCTAAAACCACATGAGACGGAAATAGGCTAGATGTATAGTATATTGTGATACAAGTGCCGTAAGCGATGCATACGGATCGAGGAAAGAGTTTAAAAAACGAGGCGCACGCGCCGAGTTTTTTTAATTTTCCGAGATCCGTTATGCGCTTACGGCACGAGTATTGCATGCTATTTTTTGCACGATGATTATTTATATCAATTTAATTATATTAATTGAGATATTACCTGAAAATATTATGTATATACATTATTGAAGATAGATGTTTATTTCAGAAAGTGATTCTCATGTGTGAACCGAATATTTGTCCTGGGGGGGCCTTGTCCATAAAGGCTTGTATTATGATGTGTGGCGTAAGTAAATTCTTACCGCACGGAAACCCTTACCGCATGGAAATTTGTTTTGTTTCCATAGCAACAAGATTGCGTACGGGAATGTCAACTTACGATCCACGGCAATAACATTCGTAAGTACCACTAATTAGTTAAGTCGTGCAAAAACAAAAATACGCAACTGTAGACAAATGAATGTAGCTTCAAAACAGAAGGCCTAGACTACAATGCAGTCAGATGTTTGTAAATTTGTTTGTCATGGCTTGCTACATACAAAATTACAAATAATATTATCCTACAGTAGTTTTAAGATATACTAGTAATACAAATACGTATAACTAAATACGTATAACTAAAATATAAATCTTAACCTAATGTCATGAAGTAGTAGTCATTATACGATAAGTAAAGTAAAGTGATTCCTATACAGGCCATGAAGGCCCAGAGGGTTCCACGAGATTGAGGCTTCCAGATTTTAGACATCGTGAAGGTTGTGAGGCTTACGCACCGGCCGCCTTTACCCCCAGGTTTGCTCCTGGTATTAATTTCTGTTTGACGCTGAGTGAACTCCAAGGCCATAGTGTCACCAGAAGGATTAGGCCAACTGAAAAACTCCAACGAATCGAACCCGCGACCTTCCGGTTTGTAGCGCAGAGCCTCAACCACTACGCTACGGCATCCCCATATGATAAGAGTAGAACAGGCTTTATTATACTGTATGTAGAAGTATAGAATTGTCAGATATGTATAGATAAGAGGGAACAACATTTTCGATACCACTTTAGGATAAGTGAGTCAAATTCTGAAATTCTTCGGCGGTAGAAGGACATAGCAGAGGTGGCTAAAACTGTCGCGGCGATCGGCCCACCCGATTCCCGATGAAGGCCGTGCGCTAAGCACGATAGAATCCGGTGGACTCAAGTTTGAAACACACTGTAGTTTATTATTATTATTATTATTATTATTAACTATTCATCAACATTACTTACTTACATTACATTATTATTATTATTATTATTACACATTCAGTACAAGTAAAATCAAATAAAACCAAACATCCCCCTATATGAGCAAAGCTCGTGTATAGGGGGTATAGTAGATTAATATAAAATTGTCATATCTTTTCTACCATCAGTACAATTTTTCTTCTTTTTTCCTTCATCTTTATATAGCGTTATTATATAAGTTATCGTATTATATTGTTTCGTATTATTAGTGTTACATTTCTCTTTCTTTGTCTTGTGCATAGTAAAAGCACGAACGGCCGTCTAGGCCCGTGCGTTGGATTTATTCTATGGATAATGTATTTAACATGTAGGCCTATATAAGAATCAAGATGCACTTTACCATACCATACAAACGAAAAATTATAAATCTATGAGTACAATGTACACAAAAATAATTTTGTAGCATTAACCAGTGGTTTATATAGAATTTACAAAAAAAAAAAATTGGGTTGAAACATTGATAAACCAAACAAAATTAAAGTTGTGCTATTAATATTATATAATAATTTTTTATTCTCCTCTTAAAATGTTTAAGATTTTAATTTACATATTCAGGGTGCTCAGCAATAAAATTGTTGCACAATTTAAAACCGCAAATTAGAAAAGAATATTATAGGAGAAAAATTCCTCAGACACTGGGACTTGAACCCAGGACCTTTGGCTATTCGCGGCAATGCTCTACCAACTGAGCTAAGCCGGAGTTCAATTCACAGCTTAGCTCAGTTGGCAGAGCATTGGCGCGAATAGCCAAAGGTCCTGGGTTCAAGTCCCAGTGTCGGAGGAAATTTTCTCCTATAATATTCTCATGTAATGTCCAACAGAGACAATAATCTGTGGTTCATGAATGCTCGTATATCCGCAAATTAGAAACTTATGTGACGACCACCCTATACCTAGACACCCATGTGACTGTTGTTTCTACATGCATGTATGGTCGATATACGACAGGGATGGATAATAGGCCTAGTGGAGCACTCACTGCTCGATTGTACTAGTGGTTGTTAACAACGAATATACGAACAAAGGGCCGGACGAGTTATAAATTGAAATGGCAGCAGTAGTGGCTACAGCATTGAGATAATGAGTGGCAGCTTATCATGGCAAGTGTGACTTCACTGTGTCAAGTTGAAGTAAAACTAACATTGTCCATGGCAAATACAACTCATAATAGTACAATACAAAGCGAGCCTATAAATTACGTTTAATAAGACAAGAGTAAGTTTTTTTTTATGAAACGAGCGCATCGAGTTGCAATAATTTGCATTTGAGTAGTTTAACTACCATTTTAGGCAAGATGCATATGACTGTATTTGTTCGACTATAATTAATAGGGAAAGGCATTTAATGACCATAAAATAATGAAAAAATGCAAAATAAAAAATGAATGTATGACCTAATAATAGTAAAAAAGACACATAATATAAAAAAATGGCCAATAACTTTTTCACTATTAGTTATATTTAGTTTTTTTAAAGTAATGAATAGGTAAAAGCAATTTAATGGGTGACAGTGCGTTATAGGCTATATGAATTTACTATAGCCTATTGCTAATATATTGCTATACATATTGCTATATTGCTATTACGTTATTGCTAAAAAAGGTAAGTAAATCTATACTGCTTGGACACCCTTAGCGAAAAGTTTACAATAAACCTGAATTAAAATTAACTATAATTAACTTGGCGGATATTCTCAAATAAAAACGTTTGTCTATTGTCTGAAAGTAACGATTTGTACATGTATCCACTGAAACATGACCTAAAATGAAATTAAAAAAAAAACTCAGAAAATGACCTGAAAATTGCCAAAAAATGACATATCTCTTGAAAATGACGAAAGATTCAAAAACAAATTGCCCTTATTTAATCAGTTATTTCATGATACACACTTGTATATATTTGAGCTACCTTTTAACTTTCATACAAAAAAGATGCAAAATCAACAAATGCCTTGCCCTAATATTTTTTTTTTTAAGTTTTGGGAGATTTTACATTCACCCAAACAAACGGGATCGCTATCCTTCGTAATGTGTAGTTCTCATAGTTCTTGCCTTCGGCGACAGATGACAGCTCATGGCGTCCGGTCAAATCGACGCTTCTTTTTAGTCGTTTTCTTGAAACCAGCGGATTTTGATAACACTAAACGAATTCATTTTAGTATGATAATAAAATTAACACGAACAGTATTGATTTTATTTTAAACACATGTTGTTTAATACACAGTTATCAGTTGCTACTCTCTAGGTTTCGAGCCACCATCACGGTTACATCAAACATGACAGCGATTCTTACAGGCCACGGAAAATTGCAGTCGTATTTTCGTCGCTTCAAGATCTTGGATTCACCTGAGTGTCCATGTGGTGCACCAATACAGACAGTCGACCATAGCTTATAATTTATTAATGCAAAATATTAGCCAAAGAAAGGAACAGTCTAAAACATAAAATTATAGTGAAACGGGGGAAAATGGCCAGCTGATAAAAATCAATTGATTAGAGAAAACAGGAAAGATTTTGCTGAATTGGTAAACAAAATAAATTTTGATTTATTGTAATGTAAATATAAGCCGTCTGTAAAAGAAAAAGTAATATGTGTAGAACGACAAACAAACGAAAGAATGTAGAACCTAGCGTGTAGTATTACTACGATGTAATGGAACATGCAGTTAATAAATTTAAAAAAAAAAGGTTATTCCGTGTTCGATAATAATCGATACCACAACAATGTTATAATGAAAAACAGTTCCGAAATGGGTGACAAGCCCAATGCCGGGGCCATCTCCGAGAAACCCACTTAGACCTAAGAAGACACACATCAGTCGCACAAACACTCATTCCGAATAAGCGCGGATAATCACGGTCAAATTATATTCGGGTACCACAAGGGCCTAAATTTACCCGTATTCGTGAGGGAAAACCCCGGTAAACCCCCATCTAGGTTACTTGTGCCGACCAGGACTCGCTGCAACGCATCCCCTGCGCCACAAAGGTCAACTTTAATCAATTCTCTTTCAGAATTTACTGATAAAAATGGAAGTAAAATAGTTTACTGGTTTTCATTCAACTGACTCATTGCATTTCAGAGTGCTACCAGGTTAAATGCCAGCACGCAATGAAAGAAGGGTAAATCGAAAACACTTTCCTTTCTCAATATAGAATGTAGAGGGTTGCACGCTATATCAGCTGATAGGAATGAAAACAGGAATGAAGGCGTTGGTTGTAAAATGAAGAGAGGTTGTAGTAAATATTTCAGTAGCGATACGCGTTAAGTGATAAGTGGCGGTTCATCACGGAAACAATACCTGTGTTTTGTTTGAACAGTTAAGAATTTACTGTCGAAGTGAAACAGTACGATAATATGTGTGGAGCTGTAGGAATGGATCATAAAACACGCCAACGTAAAAACCTCTGCTAAATGCAAAACCTGATTTGCTCTATACTAGAACCACGATTTTCTGCCACCCTATTAACCGATCTGCGGATTACCCTACTCCGGCATAATATTTATTTTTTATTTTCACATTTATTTTTCGTACAGAATTTTATACTACTGTGTGCTTTTTTTTAAGAGAAAAATACTACACCTGAACATGATAATAGCGTAGTGTACTATTTATTTTAGTATAGTGTTGTTATACTACCTGGGCCCTGTTTAATAGAACTTGCTAATAATACTAGTTAATGATATTAGAACTAATTATATTATTTATTAGTTAACAAAATCATGTTTCATAGATATGAACACTACTCATAAAATCTCTTCACTAATTAGTTCATTAGACAGCTGAATGATTCGGACGTATGTCTAGATTGTTGTTTGTGTCTTTTTGGCTTCTTAGTCTTTTTGTCAATACTACTTCAAAGCAGCACGGCCTATATATATATATATATATATATATATAATCTTCATAAATGTAAAAAAAAATAACTAGCTCCAAGAAATGAATAAATCTGCCAGGCACTTATTCAAGACAGCAGTATAGTAAAATCTAACCACAAATCCTAAAAACTTGTGACAAAAATTCCTTTGATAGGGGTATGCAAGTTTTTCTAATTTGATAATTAAATTAGTGATTCATTTTCCACAAATTTAAGATCACGAAATCTGAATTACATGGGTCTGAGAGTAACTTATTAACTCAAATACACTTATACAAGAACACCTAATATTATCAGTAAATTTTATTAGTTCTGCAGCTATGAAACATTTTACTAATAATTTAGAGCCATGAACTCATAACTAATATTATTAGAAAATATTCTTATGAAACAGAAGACTAATAATAATAACTAATATTACATTATATTATGAGTGTAAAAGTTCTATGAAACAGGGTTCCTGAAGTAGGGTGTAGTTATGTTCACAATAGAAACTGGTGAAACTTAGCCATTGTCTGCTTTCAAAGAAATAGCATTCAGAAATTCCAGTGCTGCGGTATATTGTATAGAGGGTGGTTTTCTAAAGTTGTTCGCTTACACTGTAATTTCTGTATGAAATGTCTTCCACGGGAGTGACTGCATTTCATCGTGTTTGTTAGAATAGATATAGGCCTAACTTGTGTAATACTGTATATAATATATTGTGCAACGGTAAGATGTCTGTAGTTCCAGCAAGGCAGCAGCTTCAAATTATGAAAACGTGAGTTCTAATTGATTAAATGACCATGGCCCGACGATCGAATATGTTATAATTAGGGTTCGGATGTTTATGACATGTTATATTTTTGTCCTGACCTCCATTTCCGCTGCAAACACAAATTAAACATGAATTGCATGCATGTTTTCCTAATTAGACCGTTTTTATTTTGCTTATAATGTCATATTTTGGTCATTTTTGTGGTCTTTGTCATATTTTAGTAATATGTGTAATTTAACGTCTTATTTCAGTTATAAATTCGGTAAAAGAGCACAATTATACAGTATATTCACTAAATGGTCGAGTTAAATTTGAAATTGATTTCATTAATTTAATGTTATGCCTTATTAGGTAACTTAATTTTAAAATGAATGCAATTATTCGTATTTTAAAGGGGAGGGCATGGTCTACAAAATATTATTTGAAGCTGATGAAGGAAGCAAATAGGAGCAAATTCTTTAAAACTAGAAGATCTTTACAATTAAAACTGTAAATCACCTGCAAAACTGTTAAAAAATGGTTAACTGATTGAATTCGTGTGATGTAATAATTTAGTGTCATTAAACGTTTTAATTTGGAGCATTTATTTTTTAGGAAACAGGTTCTTTTATTAGGTCATATTTAGTCATTTTTGGTTCATATTTGCAGTCATATTTTCCTCTTCTTTACGTCATAAACATCCGAACCCCAGTTATAATATATCGATTGTCGCCATGACTGTCTCGCTCACAATGACACCACAAAGACAGAAATAGGGTAGAATTATTAATTTCCATGGTTTCTTTTTATCATTCTTAATATGCTTAACTCTGTGAGTATTCCCTAAATAGTCGCTTTAAAAATAACTCGAGGTTTGGTGTTTCCCAAGATAAATTCTGGAACTCTCGTGGTGTTAGCCTACCTACGATAAATTTGTCATAACAAAATTAAGTTTAATAGGAGTATAAAACATTATCTGTAATTTATTGCTACCTACCTCCTAGGGATTTATGTTTTGTTTTTCTGTTAAGTCTTTATTTTTTAAATTTTGTCGTATTATAAGTTACATCACATTTTTTTATTTTTTTTTATTTTTATCTGCTCTTTGTCTCTCCTTTTTCACTCTGTTCTCTTTGGACTTGCACTCGAGACGAGCAACCTTGCTCATTCGGGTGTATTTATTAATATTATATTTATATTATGTATAAAAAATTGCAATTTTCTTAGTTTTATTTACCTTTTTTACCACTTTTCTCCCTTGAATATTTGTAATTTGAAATTTTGTAATATTAAAAGAAATTGTAATTTGTTAAATTATAATTTTTTTTTCTCCTCCAAAAACTTGTTAATCTATAGGTTAGCAGGCATTTAAAATTATTTTAGTGATTGGTCGTTATATAACATCTTAAAATGTGAGCGAAAAGGAGTTATTTAAAATTATAAAGATATGGAAATATGCCATATTTCACGTATTCTGGCTACTCGCTCAGTAAAATAACGACGGTTGAAATTTTTAGTATTGTGAGGGTTAAATAAACAAATTTACTTTTCCACGAATTATTCTCACGCGAATTCATAAATTTTAGATTATAGACGACCTAATTAAAGTGTTCTCGAGCTGCAAGGTTGGGGATTCCACGTGAACACATCGCATTTATATATTTAAATGAATGTTGCTAATCATATGGCATGGTATGCTATTAAGAGCAATAAAAACTTCTGGACTGTTTCATATTTCATAGCTCCTGTACGGGTCAGTAGATTATCCACTAGCGATAAAACTGTTGGACACAATTATCGTTAGCGTTCTTTGTATGCTGATTCCTATCTAGAAATGTAATACGTAATGCGTATAGTACACAAATGTACGAGAGTTGAAATGTATATGTGATATATATAAAGAGCAATACAGAGGTAAAAAGTAAAGTGTTCCCTATGACAGGCCGTGGAGGCCCAGAGGGTTCCAGGAGGTTGAGGCTCCCAATTTTTTAGACAATCGGAAACGAAAGTGGTAATGTTATGAGTAGACCTGGGATTTTAAGGCAAATGCCTATTTTGTTCCTTATGAAATAACATGAAAATCTTTAAATATGTGGACGTTTCATGATAAATCACTTATATTTATAGAGTTTTATAGTGCCCTAAAATGCCTATTTGGACCTTTAGAGCCTATTTTACTATTTTAGTGCCTAAAAATGCCTATTTTGTACATTTAAAATAAAATTCAACTTTTGTAATTTTTACAGTCTTATAATGGACATCCCTCAATGAAAAGCAGGACACCAGAGGTGGGTATTCACAGAAGTATGATTATTCCAAACAATTGTCGCTAAAGGAATGCTGACTGACGGGCGAGGGGGAGGATTAAGGGGGAAGGATTACTGTGTCAAGTCATCAGTGAAAGAACATCTGTTTAAGTGAATATATTTCGTGATGGCTACTTTTGCAGTTAATTCTGTTAAGAATAGGTATACCACGTTTCTTGCAGTAAAAAAAGACCATGTTACAGTTTAAGTGTATATTGTAATATTTTAAAGTCTATTTTCTGTCTATCTACACATTTTTAAAGCATATTTTAAGTGCCTATTTTCTCTTTTAAAAGCCTTTTTTACTTGTTTTAAGCCTATTTTAGGTGCCTAAAACTATGTTTGATAAACTAAACTATGTAATAATATGTAATATAATATAATATGTAATAATATGTGTATAAGAATAAATATGCACCATACCATTTGCATTTCATCAGGAACATCATCAATGGCTACACTGAAGGGAGCAGAAACATACGAGTATTATTTGATTTCTCAACTGATCTAAAATCTGAAAACCTATTACTGAAGCCTACACTTTTTAGTAGAGTATTTTCGAGTGTTAGGGGACATACATTCCGTCAAATAAGGGGAAAAAGTTTTCTTTCTCCCTCTGAACCTGGAATTCCCACAATTTGTGTGTATTTTCAACAAATAAACGTTTCGTTGGGCCGGGGATTGAAGATCCTTGCCTTATATAATGGCCAAGAAACAGTACTTCCGGCCTCTGAACTACGGCCATTAATCACTCCTTAAATAGGACTATTATCACAGGTGTATTATCTCTATGGTTCAATAAATTTACTAGTAATCAAACAGAATGTAAACTGAAGTTCCGTGTTAAAGGGCTACATATCATGTACCAAATAGCTGTTACATCGCTTTCAGTCCATAAAGCAGTCTCTATTCTTATTCCTAACTGCTATCTCAATTGCCAAGCTTGTGTGCTGCCTATAACACACCATCACATATCTCTCGCCGGTCTCAAATAGACATTACTTACAGCGAGAAATGTAAGCAGTACTGCACATTTCCTGGAGAATTGTAGGTAGAAAATTACGATGACACTGAACAGTATCTTCTCTTACTTATTCGGAATCTACAGAGCAATTGGTTTGGAATCTCCCTCCCTCCTAATCTCACCTTCTCCGTCCCTCTTTATCTCTATATTTCGTTTTCGGTCCTTATTCACAGTTTGAGGCGGGAGATCTATGAAATCAGTGAAAACATAGATCAAAAAATATAATTTAAGCTACTACTTGAAGAAGTGTGTTGAACACTCATGTAAAGAGTAACCTGGTATGAATAATAGGTGAACTAGTTCTGTGATATGGACACGTCTTTATGTGTAGGCCTGCCTTGAGTAACTAAGTATTTTAATAACTTATATTATATTTTTGAAGTGAAACTTCTTTAGCCGCGGTAGGAGTAAATCGAGAGCTAACCCAAACTTGCGTTACGAAAAAAATCGTCACGAAATTAGTGGGGTCATGACGGAACGGACTGCACAGAAAACAAACAACTCAATGATTAGGCTTATCCAAAATTTAAAAAATAAAAAAATCCAAAATTTAAAAATAAAAAATTTAGAATTAAAATATCCAAAATCCAATATTTAAAAAATCTAAAAATCCAAAATTAAAAAATCGAAAACCCAAAATTAAAAAATTCAAAGAATTTATAACTTCAAAGATCCAAAATTTAAAAATTCAAAATTTAAAAATCCAAAATTCCAAAATTAAAAAAATTAAAAGATTAAAAATTACAAAATCCAATATTTAAAAAGTTCAAAAACCCAATAATAAATAGTACAACAATCCAAAATTGAAAAATCCAAAAATTATAACAAGTTTCACTTTTGTCGCGTGGCGTTCCACGCACACTTTTTTTAACAATTTATTGTATAAAAGAAGTTTTAAGACATATAATTAACTTTTACAATTATAATTAATAATTCCTTTTATTTCACGGACTATTATATGAATTTTTTTTTTAAGTTAACTATTACTTCTACAATTAAAGTTACGCACAAAATTCTTCTTCTTCTAGTTTCATTTTACTAAATTAATGAAAATGTAAGGTAGTTCTAAAATTATATTTTGCTCTTTCTACCCTCATTGGATCAAAATGAAATTCATTAATAATTTTTATTTATCATACCAACTATTATTTAAACAATGGAGATTTAATCGTTCAAAATGGCACTGTAATAGGATGATGAACAGATTTTTGACAATTATATTTAAAATAGCCGTGTACATGAAAAATAAAGGCACTTTTCCTTTAGATAGATAAATTGAAATTTTGTTAACATTTTGTCTAGTTGTACTGTTGGTTGATAAGTATTAGGCTACGTGAAGTAGATATTTTGTCAATGTGTCGGTTTTTTTGTTACTTTTACAAGGCAGTAATGGAAAAACCCTGCTCTGCAGAGTGTAAACAATATTTCTTCGCAGAAATTACTCCCGTACCTGCAGTTGAAATGAAACGTTAAAGGTGGGGTTTTATTAACCGTTTGCTCGCGGAAGAGAATATAATAAAGAAAATACAGTGTTGTACACTTTTCTATTAGAAGAAAAATTCCAGACAATATAAATAGAGTGTCACACCTTATATTGCGACATCAAAATCAATATGCTCGTACTAGCGAAGATTAGCCCGGAGTGGTTTCCCATTACCTTCTCTAACGAGGTAAGGCTGACAAAAAGACGCACCTCTGCATTAGCCTATTTGAACAGAAAACTCGCCAAGTGCTTTTTACGCAACACGCGACTTCTAGTTAATAATAATAATAATAATAATAATAATAATATATTTTTATTTATTAAGGAATATTCCACAATACAATGGTTTTCCTTCATCCCACAACAATCTTTTTCCTCCATAAGTCCCTGTCCATAGCATCTTCTTCACTTAATCCTTTTCTCGCCATACTCCTATTCACCCCATCCATCCAGCACACTTTGGGCTTCCTTTTTCTTCTTTTTCCTTCTACTTTCCAATCCAAAATTTTCTTCGGTATTCTATCCTCTGTCATTCATGTCCATACCATTTCAAGCGTCTTTCTTCTACAATTTCCAAAATATTCTTTCAACATGCATTATTTCCCTTATTCTATTATTCCGAATTTGTTCCTTTCCTGGATTTTCTTGCTGAACCCCTCCAAAAATCCATTTCTAATACCATTAATTTGTTTGCTTGTTGTCTACAGACTTATGGTCCAAGTTTCAGCGCCATATAATGTTGTACTTTGGAATAATGCTTGATATATTAATTTTTTAGTTCTATGTAAAATATTTTTACTCCATAATACTGAATTTAGCATTCCTATAATTCTCTTCCAATAATAATAATAATCTGGCAATATTTGTGTAAGATCGCACCCCATTGTGTAAGAGCATATCAGAGTAACTGTAAAACTCTCGTTGCGTAGCAAAAGGCTTCTCCATACAAAGTACCGGAGTTGGTCTGCTTACCTCATAAGCATCATGGTTGTGGATTTCTCCAGGGAAAAAGTTCACAGTGCGAGATGAAATTTCTCTTCTGTGACTGTTTACCCCCCTTTGAGGCACTCTAATTTAGTGATTTTGTGACCGGGTATCCACTGTTATTGTACAGTAACATTTAAGGTGTAGATATGTATTGATTAACTTAAGTCACAGAATATTGTTTCTGTTCAAGATTACAAGGGAATATATTAGAGAAAAATTTCTCTGACATTGCGATTCAAACCCATGACCTTCGGCTTTCGTGCCGATGCTCTGCCAACTAAGCTAGCCAGAGTCCAATTCACAGCGCCAGATTTAGTCTCTCTCCTATGATTCTTTACTTATTTGCGCGACTTCTAATGACAGGCATGCCAAGGCTAGTCAGTCAGTCAATCACGAATGATTTAATGTGTATCTTACTTGAATCATCGGCGAGAAATAGAAGTAGCGGAGGCAGTTAAAAACTGTCACGGCGATCGGTAGCCCTATTTCAGGTGTAGGCCTGACACTATACAAGGTAGAAGTACGGTGACTTCATCTTTGGTTCGCACTGTATGTAATAAACAAAACGAACAACAAACAAACAAACCTAACGCCGTTTTTAACTTTAACAACAGGAAAATAATTTGAAAATACAGTATATCCTTTGGCACGTTTTTGTGCACACTGTACCGTCATTTTTACATTTTGCTTCAGCACATTAAGTAGAAAAGTATTGCATCGCCTCTTTCAAGTGACGGAAATTTAAAATAAACCAGGAATATGCAGTGAGACCCGGCATTAGCATGCAAATCTGTAGCACTTACATAAATCACATGTAATATTATCATACGTAAGCAGAGTGTGACATCAAACAGTGCGGCTTTCAGCAAATGTGTTGCATTCTGCTAACACATGTGATTTTTTGCTTCCGGTATGAGTTATGTAGATTCGGACGAAACAAACGAAAAAAAGAAAAAACAATCCCTCACAGCGACCACACTTAATTCATATTAATTCTATCTTATACGCGCAACATTCTTCAACTGTTAACAAGCTCAAGTAACAAGGGAATTCAACGAACTGTGTAACAATAGCCTAAAAGTTAATGAAAAATCTGAATTAGAGCTTGCCCACTCTACAATAAGTGGGTTATTAAGTGCCAGTATGGTACTTTATGAGATTGTGTGGGGGACGAAAAAATGTCTGTCCATCTGTCTGTCCGTCTGTCCGTGCGTCTGTACGCACCATAACTAAAGTACGCTTTTTCGCATTTTCATGAAAGTTGGTATAAACATTCATAATGTCGATGGGAAGAGCCCTATTGTTATTGAACCAAATCGGTTCACCGGTACCGGAGTAATGCCCAATTTAGTGCCTATTTTAATAGTATTATATTAGAAAGGCACCATAACTGAAATACGCTGTATCGGATTTCCATGAAACTTGGTATACTCATTTATGACGTTCATGAGAAGTGCCCTATTGAATTTGAACCTACTCTGTTGACCGGTACCGGAGTAAACCCCAATTTAGTGTCTACTTTAAAGGCGCAATAACTCAAATACGCTTTATCGTATATTTATGAAACTTCGTATACGCATTTATAATGTCCATGGGAAGACGTCTATTTATAATGGATAAAATCGGTTGACCTGTTTCGGAGTAATGCTCAATTTAGTGCCTATTTTATGGTAATATACGTATTCGAAAGAATTTATAAAAAAAATGAAAATCAGTTATCTTGACAACACTGCCTACTGTTTTACTGTGATATTATAAGGCCTTGGAAATTAAAATACAGGTAGCTATGAGAAAAAACACTATTGATTTGCATGCGCTTATCCAACTAGACCGTTAAAATGACCCCGGTGGCCGAGATGGTAACGCTTTGGCCTCACATTCTGGAGTCCATGGTTCAAAACCCGAAACCGGCCAATTTGATTTTTTTTTTTGTATTTTTATGTGAGTGTGCGATTGTCATGATATCACAAATCTCTACAGTTCAGGTGATGCTGGAAGATTTTAATCACATTAAAAAAAACTAGACCTTTGTTCTTCTGTAATCCCTGCTTACTGAATAAATCTGGAGCTTAACTTGGAAATCAATTTTAAAAAAATCATATTCTGCATATCATAATTGCAGTCATAACTGATTAAACAAAAACATTCTGGCACTTTGTTACATCAGTCTACCTGATTTTATTTCCTCATGAATAACGCATGTACAGGCGCTGTAAGTGAAACAATCTGCGCCTTTAATTTTGTCTAAGATGGTACGATCTAGGCTATATTATATTTTTCGATGTTCGGTGTCCCGAAGCATTTTGATTGGCTCTCGAGGACATAGATTAACATTCAGTACACATTTAGAGCCAATTTCAGGCACATAACATTGTATAAGGTGTCACAAAAAAACGGGAACTTTCTAACATCCAATAATAAAACTAAGAGTGATGTAAGAAAATATTTTATTCATAATGATTGAAACCTTAAAACTTGCCATTTAAGAAGCATTAATGGAATTTATCGTTTTTTAAACATTACGTCCTTTAGATGGCGTCATCCTGTATGAATGCATTCTTGAAACCTGCTGTGGAGATTCCTCATTGACCGCTGCAACAGCGCAGCTGGGATACTGTGAATTTCATCACGAATTCTCTGTTTTAACCCATCCAGAGTTCTTGGTCGAGTCGTGAACAGGGGGTCACAGTAACTGGCAATGCGGATCGTTACGTGGAGATGTTACAATCTTTCGTTACACCTGAATTGAACAATTTTCCACACGTTCAAGAATCCTGGTTTCAACAGGATGGAGCGACATCACAGATTGCATGGAAATCAATGGAAGCTGTGCGAGAATTGTTCAGTAACCGTGTGATTCGGTAACATTCTCTGGCCCCCTAGATCGCCAGATTTGTCTGTTTCTGATTTTTTTCTTATTGGGCTATCTCAAGAGTAAAGTGTACACGACTCGACCAAGAACTCTGGATCAGTTAAATCAGAGAATTCGTGATGAAATTCACAGTATCCCAGCTGCGGTGTTGCAGCGGTCAATGAGGAATCTCAACAGCAGGTTTCAAGAATGCATTCGTACATGAGGACGCCATCTAATGGACATAATTTTTAAAAATGATAAATACCGTTAATGTTTCTTAAATGGCAAGTTTTAAGGTTTAAATTATTATGAATAAAATGTTTTCTTCCATCACTCTTGGTTTTATTGTGGGATATTAAAAAGTTCCCTTTTTTTGTGTCACCTTGTATTTTAGCAATCTAAAAGTCCGAAATTTAATGATAACTTCATGTGAGCCTGATATTAGTCCTGAGTAAATATAAACGGGAAGGAAATCTGTGCTGTTCACATAATCTGAACGTGCGCTTATGACGTATTTATGTATAAAGTTCTTGTGTGCTTTTAACGGAAATAAAAACGTATATTGAGTGCTTTTAATGAGCAGAGGTTTTGACGAAATCTTGTTTAGCTAAGAAAATAGACGTTACAAGTATTAGAAATGCATGAAAATAAGAATTAGAAGTGCATAGCACTTAGAGCTGAGCATGTACAGCCATCCGTATGCAACGCTGCATACATGACGCGTTCATAAATATTTTGTTTCATGTAAGAGCATTCTGAGAGCCAAGTCTGTGCTGAGAGCTCTGAAATCCCTCAACATGCAAAATTGAAGCAAAACCCAGATATTCTGCACTTTACGGTCGTGTTATAAATCCATTAACACGGAACTTAACTTAGAGACTGTCGTTGTTCTTCACCTCATCAAAAATGTTTTCATATCATATAGGCCTACTGTATTTCTTTCCTCCACCCGTACTGTCGGTCTGGGTGGAGCAGTTAGTATCGTGCTGGCTTTCTGTGCCCAAGGTTGCGGGTTTGATCCCGGCCCAGGTCGATGGCATTTATGTGTGCCCATGTTATTAGATTTACAGGTATGTAAAAGAACTCCTGCGGGACAAAATTCCGGCACACCGGCGACGGTCACAGGCCTCAGTTGCAGTACATCCCCGTCGTTAAATAACCATAAACCAACCAATCCACCCGTACTGCAGTCTAAAGCAGCCCATTCGACTCTGAGATATGATGTCGAGATTTCAACATTAGACTTATAGTCGTAGGTCTATGATGTAACTTGAGTCCAAAACATATTTTCAGAAAAAGAATGGATGTGATCGATTGATCGGGCCTTGATGCAGGCTGTGTGCATATGTGGGTTTTACGCCAATGCTGTGAACAGCATAACTTCAAATGTGAGGAATTTTATTAAAAATATATTTTCTACCCGAAAATGGCGATATTACACAAAGCTACCTTCAATGCCGACTTACACTTGTTTTTAGCATTTCCATTTGTCTTAGATTTGTAACAAAATGACGGGGAAAAAATGTAAGAAATATTTATGAAATTTTCTGAATGAGGTACAAGAAATAAAATATGGGACTAATCATTAAATTAACTGTTTTCTTTGCAGTCGGGAATGGGTTTGTATAATGTGTGAGAAATTCATTCTCAAGCTAATCTTAATTGTGTGGCTAGCCCGAAGATATCAACAGTGTCCCAATAAGAACGCCGGATTTGAATTGGCCGCCATTTTTATGCTATGGGATTGGCAATACTGTAGTTAGCTTTTCTGTTTCCTGTATTTGTTGCAATTACACGGTATGGAACGCTACACAGCTGAACAACGAGTTTTAGGCCTAATTGGCAAAACTCATTACAAGAATGGTGAGTGTTATGCTCAAACTGTTCGAAGGCTTCGTGCGCTCTTAGGCCGGAATAATGCGCCTAACAAATCAACTGTTCGTAGGCTTCTTTCATTGGAGGTTTCTTAAATCGCAGGTTTATGAACACAATCCCCAAATCATACAAGTCCTGAAGCAGGAAATTCGACGTGTCGTCGCCCAAATCCAGGCGCAAGACTGTGTAAGAATTATCACAAATTTCATGGACAGAGTCACTAGCTGCATAGCAGGACGTGGTGGACATATGCCAGATTTAATTTTTCATACATAAATCGGAGCATGTGTCCTTTGTATTCATGTATAAATATATGTCATTTCGTGAAAACAAAATGTATTTTGTGCATTATTAAATCGGCGTTCTTATTGGAGCACCCTATATAAGATTTTCATTAAAAGTACACGAATAAGTTATCTTGACAATTCAAACTCTTAATAGATATTTATGTATCAAGTACGCAAAATAACGCTTTAGCGGACGAATCTAGTATAGCGGCCGAGGCTGAAATACTGGATGAGTCCGCTAAAGTTTTTGCGTACGTGGTGCATACAATATTTTTTTAGTAAAAGCTATATAAATTATATGATATAAAACAAAAATACCGTATAATTAATTATAATGAAAGGCAGTCAGCAATTTGCTAAAGTTATATTCTCATGGCCGTCTGCATCATAAAACAACAATGACCGTAAGTACCAATACCAAATGTGATAGTATAGATGCATAATATATGAGTCCGTTGTTTGTAAACAATATTGCACACCAACTAGTATTTATGAAAAGCTTGTGAAAATACAGGGTCTTTATTATAAGTTGAGACGGGGCGACCGGTGTTTTCACTCTCCGCTACGGAGTCCGCATTAGCCGCGGGTGACGCGCGCGCGGCTTCCCTGCTTAAAGTGTAGGCTATATAAAGTATTACATATCTTACCTTATAACATATGTTGGAAGTGTCGTCCTTCCTGTGTTATACAGGCATTGTATCTGGAAACCACATTCTTAAAGATAAGGTTTATCGAACAAATCCTCACACATTGGAGGAGCTGAAAGAAAATATTACGAATGAAATTAGGGGCATTACAGTGGAAGAACTCACTCGCGTCAGCCAGAATATGGTTTCCAGATACAATGCCTGTATAACACAGGAAGGACGACACTTCCAACATATGTTATAAGGTAAGATATGTAATACTTTATATAGCCTACACTTTAAGCAGGGAAGCCGCGCGCGCATCACCCGCGGCTAATGCGGACTCCGTAGCGGAGAGTGAAAACACCGGTCATAAATAATAATCCAAGCCAGAAACATTGAATTGGAGCTGCTGCCAGCAACTTCACGGCAGAAGTAGTCTATGAGAAGGGATATATTACGGCATTTAAATGCTGTTGCGTCCATGGTAAGGAATGTTTTTCATGTGAACCAAAATGTGAAAAGTTGTTGGCTTATATATGTTATCATGTGATGAAGTGGGCTACCGTGTTTTGCGAAAAATCCTGGTAAAGTTTCTGATTATCATAAAGAAACGTGTTGGCTTAAATTTGTTGTTTTATGACCAATTATATGCGTAAATCCATGTTAAAGTTGGTGTAACTGGTCAATGCCATCTGGGGTTTGTTTATAGATTGCCATGCCGACTTTAAAGGACAAGGCCGATAAAAGTGCATTTTGAATGCAGTTTGAATGCACTTTTATGCAATTTTAGCGGCCTTGGTTGCTAAAATGCAATTTTTCGGCGTGTTACCAGTTCGATAAGCAGCTGTTTTAGAGAGCGTGTACTAAAAAAGTAATACCATGAGGGCTGATAATTTTACTGGTAATTTAATTGCGCTTATCGAATGTTTCTTGCCATGATAATTATTTCGTGCCCTTCGGTTTCAAAATAAATAGATCCCATAATAAGAAACATGGGTACAAAAGCAAAATTGAGGCCCGGTATTATAAAGAAAGTTTAACTCTGGTTTAGGTTTAAACTTGAGTTTTTCATGTTATTGCGTATTATAAAGCTTAACCTCTAGTTAATCTTCAGTTTAACTTTACTGGAACTCATCTTCGGTTTAACTAGAGGTTAAGGCATTATTTCTCATAATCGTGCCACTAGCGCTATTGAAGTCCACACAAAGTTCATCCCATGGATCTTCTTTTTGTCTCCATGTTGTTGAATCGGGTTTTCTACACTCATTCATTGCACTGTCCTTTTTTCACAAGATCCACGAGAAGTTCTGTTTCTTTGGTAGAAAAATTAACACATCGTTTAGCATTCTTTTCGTTAGTGCCAGCCATTTTTGGCACTCCAAATGCAATCGATCTTCTTTTGTTTGTGGGTAAACAACGATCGAACATCATATTTTCTCAGCCAGCAGGTCTACCAATACCTTCCACTACGGGTTAACTTAACCAGAACATTATAAAACTGCAGCTACAGTTAAACTTTAGATTAGGTTTAACTTAATCTAAGGATCAACTTCGTTTAGTAGTAGTAGTGTGTATTTATTTTCACAAAAAAATTCTCACATATAAATCACATTATTTACATTAACCGGCGCACGGGTCGGTGTCGACCATACGTGCTCACTGCATACACTTAAATTATTACCCCATAAAAAACCCAATTGAAAAAAAAACTATATTCTATTATTTACATAACCCCAGACGTAACCCCCCACCCCCAAACAAGTAAAAATTTCATAGACACATAGACATTATTAAGACAAAAAACAAAAAGATAATAATAATAATAAAAAAATAATACTTAGATTTCCTTAATTCTCTAAATCTAGGCTTTCTCTCATACATCTCACTTTCTGCAGAAATTTACATAACCCGTGCCAATTGTGCTCATCCAGTAATAGATTTAGACATGCCTCCCTACTTCTTTGCGAGTTTAAAAATTTGTCGGGTAGCATCATAACTCTTCAGCGCTCTGTCACTACACATCCCGCCAAGATATGAACCCAGGTTTCATTTCCCCTGCACATTGGGCAGATTCTCCCCCCTCCCTCATCCGAAATTCTCTGAGTTTTCCATCTTCCCAGGCGAATCCAGGCCATTGCTGCTCTATCTTCCGCACCCAATCTTTCTATATATGCTTCCCTTCCCCAATTAGCCTTTAATTCTGCTTGTAATTCTAATGACACTTTACCATTACAATCAGCCTCGATGTTCTGCCTCTCGATATCAATTAGTCTCCCTCTTATCTTCTTCCAAATATTTGTTCTATTCTCAATCCCCTTTTCCCACACCCACCCCATCCCTATACCCTCCAAACCCTTTTTTATGTTGTACGCCCAGTTTGTTGTTCCTAAATTCTCAAGTTGCTCATTGTAACAAATAAATTTTAAAGATGTATCTTCAGCCGTTAATAAATTTAACCAGTATTTTATTGTCATAATTTTGCAGAATGTTGTGTCGCATGTAATTCCCCACTCTTTTCTCACCCCGCAATTTGCCGCACCTCTATCTACCCTCAAAATCCTTTTCAGAAAAATATTCTGTATTTTAGCTAAGCTCTCTAATTTTTCCCACCCCCAAAGTTCGGAAATAATACAGGGCCTAAATTAAAAAATTAAAACTCAACACGAATGGTACTCGACTTGAAAATTCCACACGAAAAGAAGAAGTCAATCTAGAGGTTCCTGTTTCGAATCCAAGAATATAATACAATAATGATAAATACACCCCGATACCAGTAACATGTCTAATCTCAAAATGAAGTTCATTGCATTGTATGATCTAAGAATTAATCCAAACCATTGATATATTTGTTTTAGAAAAAGAAGGTGATAATAAGGGGGCGGATTTCTATGACCTAAAAAATAGGATATATGCATGCATTTATGACCTAAAAAACATTAAAGTATGACCAATAGAATTTAAAATATGACTTTACCACTTACACATTGTGTATATATTTTTTAAAAGTTCCATTACAATGCATGTTATTAAAATATAGTGTTAATTATTTAAAATATCTGTAAATTCACAAAAAGTATAATTATAATGCAAAATTTACAAAATATGATACGAAACTTCAAAACTTCTTTAATATGCACACAAATATGCCAAAAATATGACCTAAATATGTATATTCAAACTAAATATGCTATAATAGTTGAAAATGTCCTAAATATGCAGTTATATGCACGATAAAAGCCGTTCCATTTCCACCAGGATGCTTGGAATCGGGTTTAAATTAGTCGGAAACCTGAAATAATGCAAAGGGAAAAATATGTCACGTCATAGAAATCCGCCTCCTAGTGATAATCTACAAATGGTTTCGTTGATATTTTCTGCGCTATCTCTACCAAATTGAGCTGTGTTGTGATGGAATGATAATCGATTCCTCGAAAGCAGCGACGAGTTATCGAGCTTCGCGGCATTAAGCAAAATGATCACATACGTGAATTTACTATCAGTGTAATGCGATTCTCAATGGCTTATTTTGGAATTTTAAACTATTTTATTGGCTAAGACAACATCTAGGAGTTATCTTTATAGTTTCGTTTCACAGTCGTAAAAGCATTCTAAGCATGTGTTTAAAGGCACTTCTAAAAGAGAGCATTAATCACAGAAAGTGGAGTGTCTGTCAATTGATAATATCGTCATCTATTTTCGAGAATTTGGCACTTAGCAATTGGTAAACATGTCTGTTTATGAATCGGTTGAAAGTATTACATTAGAAGGGGTATTTATGAAATGCATGGCAAGCAAAGGTTATGAGCAGGGCCCGGATTCTAATGACATGTCATCTTTTTATTGATGCTGCATAGACATTGCCAACTTGTAGATAAATCCTAATCTTGGCCCCTAGATTATAGAAATGCATTTTTATTAGGTAATTTTTGTCATTTTTTGCAATTTTACATTTTTAGGGCATTTATTTCAGTTTTAGGTCATTATTTTGTCATTTTCATGTCATTTGCTTCCTTATTTAGTCATTTTTTTATTTACATTGAGTGTATTAACTTTTTTCGTCGCTAGCGGTGGTGTCTTTGAAGTGTTGTTTGTTTAATGCAAGAAGGAAAAATTCGGCGTTAATGTGTTGACATGCCTCAGTCGGAAGTGAGAATCAAAGAAACGCCAAAATTTTTCATTATATTACTATTGTTACTAGATTGACTTGGCACCAGAGTCTGCCACCTGCTTGGATCTGAGAGTGCAAACTACTGTTTACCCTTAATAAACAACAATATAATCCGGCAGACCACGATAGGATGTGCCGAATTTTGACTCCTCAGTGCCAGTATAAATTTCCGTGAGAAAAGAACATTCACAACATTACAGTTTTTACAATTGTGCACAAACTAGTCTATAACTTTGTGTGAACAATAATATTTTTTTATAAATAAAATGTCAGTTTTTAGGTCATTTTTATAATTATTAAGTCATTTTCTTTAAAATTTTGGGTCATTTTATAGGTCATTTTTCAAACAATCTTAGGTCATCAGAATCCGGGCCCTGGTTATGAGCTATAGAAAGAATATTGCTACCAGTTTGTGTTTTTGTTATTGTACAGACTTCAGCATGCACGAGAGAGAATCCTATATGAAGATCAATATGAATGAAACCAATCTGTCCTGAAATAATCCACTAATGTTTCTTAGTAACTTGAAACTCTCAGTCAATGTCAATAATAAACATGAAAATCAATAGAATTAAGTAAATCTGCTTACATTGTCCGAGTTCCGAATTAATACATATTCGGCGGAAATAGAACTCGGAATTTTACTTTCGTAAGCTGATGCAGAGACCACTTGGCTCCCCAAGAACGTTAAATATTCCTCAAGACCCCTACCAAACTCGCCGTATCATCTACAATGTAGCAAGGCTACATCTAACTTTAAATATTTTTTATTTCAGCTCTGCTTATACTAGTTTTAGCTACGAGCCATATCAGGGGTTCGGCCATGCAACTATTGACTGTCAATAATTATTTCTATTATTGGTGTATTTTTATGGTGTAGATTTCAACTGATATTAATATAAATGGATATGATACAGGATAAAAATTGTGAGGCAATGGCGGTGTTTCTAAATTCTAGGGTTGTAAGTGCATCGATCATTCCTGTTTTGGAAACTGATTGTTGTATCGGAAAAATTCACTGAATGGTAAAATGATTATTTTTCATCCTATATAATGGGTTTAATCACCTACAGTCTTACTAATAATCCAGTTGTAACATTTATACCAGGAATATACACAGCTGAGGAAAGAAAGTGTACTAATAATCGTTGCATAAGGCTGAATGTGTGCAACCTTTACACAGCCTGGCCCCCTTGTTTAAACTTGACGTAAATAATCAAGATGGCCGATATGCGTAACAGCCGGTCGCTTCGTAGATGTCTGAGATTGAATTTTGAGGTTATGCATCCATTCTTAAGGTAACTTGTTATGAAACATTCTGGGCTACTTTAGCGGAATTATAAACATTGTTCCTTGTTTGCGGGACATATTTCCATACTTGTACCCATGATTACAGCTTTCTGAAAACAATATAATGAAATACTGAAACTACAATTAGTCTGCAGACGATCCATCGTTGTTTGCCCGCTACACCGATAGATGGCGTTCAGCAGTCCCTTCATAGCCTGAGGCTAGTAACGTCATGAAAAGCGTGACGTATTTGATGACGTTGGACTTACAAACCTGGTGTAAACTCGGCAGATACACACCTATTATTAGTAATGCGGCTTATGCAGAACTTGCACGGTGAACAACCAAACAACCGTTCAACGCAGGTATAAGCAGCTTTTATTAGTAAGGCTGCTAGTGTTTTAAAATAGGTACTTATTCTGTAGAAAACTTAATATTCTAAAATAATAATATTTTAATAATATTCTAAAACCCCCGGGCGATTCTGTCCGTAACTTGAAAAGTAACTAGAAACTAGAATATCTAATCCTATACTGGGCGTTTTTTTTTACTGGTAATTTTTTTCCTGAATCCCTATGCTACAAAATAAAAGGCTAAATAACTTCTTTAGCTTTTTAGTTATTTTTAGAAGACAACTTTCTGGTTCGAAAAAGACCACTTGGGCAAATAACATAAAAAACCCTCCTCGAAAGCGTATAATAAATTCTTGGTTAAATTAATGACACTCGACATTATTTTCACAAGGAACCCCACCAATCGTAACACTCTTTATAGGATGTATAAAAATCGCACTTTGAAACCTATGAAACATGTTCTTTCTATACAGAATACATAGATATAAGAGCTAGCATTTCTACCATTCTGTATATACTCTACACTCGATAAATTTAGCCTGCATAATGAACGGTGAAGCCGAATAAATAGAACATGATCATCCCTACAGTTATAATTTTCAAATGAACATGGAGAATAGTTATATTTCCTGTTTTTCCGAACAGATCATATAGAAGGAAAATCCTGCATATAGAATGATACTTCAACATGTATTCATCTTCGAAAAAAAATATATGATCATTAGACAGACAGAACTGATGATCAATTAGTAGGTTTATACTTTTCTGGGGAAACGTTAAGCTCCGTACAAATGAACATGTTAAAAATATAGAGGTAGAAAATACCAAAAAGGAAATGAGATGCTCATTAGTAAACCGGAGATATTCTAACCTTAATGAAGTCTCGCTGTTTGTTGTGATTGTGAATACTATTAGTTATAATGGTAAATACTATTAAACCCCTGCAATTCACCCTTATGAAAGGTGCCCAGGAAAAACGGACAGTGTGGCTAATTAATTAAACACACTCTTAAACAGTCGAATACAGTCGCACGAAATTCTTACCTTTTCACTGCTGGTGACGTAGTTACGCGTCACCACAGAAAATTGTACATAGGCCGAGAAATAAACTTAATACATTAATGGTTTATCCTAGAAAAGAATATATTTAACCATCCACATACTGATAGCCTACTGTCAACCATGAAAATACGTTAAAGTTTTTCTAGTCGATTTTAAACTCGTAACTCACTAGTAACTTTAATTGCTGAATGCGTATATTACAATTCGTTAAACTACTAAAAAACTGAGTCAATACAAATTCCATCAAAACAATATTTAAATGACATATGAGAAAATTGCTATCGCTTGCTTCAATTGTTTCAATGGTTAAGAATCGGATTGTTCAAAGTCCCATAATATACAGGGTGTTAATGAATAACACCGAAATATTTTACCTGTGTATAGAGGGGACATAGACAAGCAACTTTTATTAGGATATTTTTGCTCTATGGATTCAATTTTTCCTGTTAAGTTACAGCATAAAATTTCCCATAGCATGGCCCCCATTGACTACTAACATTAGAAAAAAATGCAAAAGAAAGGAACTTCGCTGTTAACACTGCAGTCAGTGGTTATGAAAAAAAAAAGACTAATGCAGTGGCGACCAGTCATGTGATTAGTCTGTAAATGTAGCAGATTATGGAAACACTAAATTATGATATAGCTATTGAGGAATGATTAAGAGTCAGGTTTTTATCGATCACTAGGAAAGCATGAAGTCAATTTAATGAACATTTTAACACTATTTCGCGTAATTATTGATTTATGAGCCCCTAATTATAATGACTTTAATGCCATGTACCATACACATTTTACGTCATAGAGCAAAAATCTCCTAATAAAAGTTGTTTGTCTAAGTCCCCTCTATATACAGGTAAAATATTTCGGTGTTATATATTAACTCCCTGTATATTAGAATATTCTATTCGTATGTTTCGAAAGGCGGCTAACTTCATCTGAAACTATGCCGGAAATGTATTTATGTTTGCATTTGAAGGCATATATGCCTGCATATAAAACGTAAAATAAATATTTAAAAAATACAAAACTAGGTATTTTGCTTGGAATGTTATATCAAGCGATAACTCTAGGTTAATGACAGTTAGGATAACAATAGTTGAGTCATATTGGTAAAGCACTCAGAAAATTACAGAATATTGAATATAAGTAAATTTGAAAGGTATGTGTGTACCATATAGAATAACTATAGTAAATGTTGTAATTCATCCACAAGCACTGCTAAACTAGCCTTATAATGAACAATTAAAATTACTGTTTGATAGGGAACCTATGGATATATCAACTCGAAATTCAATATTCTACTTCAGCCTACTGAATATTTTGAAGTAAGATTTTAAAAGTTGCTAACGTGCAGAAGTGGTATATTCAGAGTCCAGTATTTTTTTCTTGCTAGCTATACTATAGGCTACATTTTTTTTTCTTCCACAGATGGCATCAATAAAACGAAAGGAGCGTTTTAAAAGTCCACTTTGCTTGGACACATAATAGTATTGCGAACACACTTAAAATATTCGAGTAGGAAATAATATTTTCCAAGTTGTAATATGAATTAATAATACACACCGTGTACCACGCCTTGCAACTGCTTCACAGCAGAAACGCGCAATATTAAAAAAGTAATTTCAGAAGTGGTATTCACTTCAAGGCAAAAGGAAAGCTCTCTTTAAATCTCGATAATTAAACCCAATTATTGCGCCTTTATATTCTCAGAGAGAGCTCTTAGGGTCTGGGCTTAGAGATGTGGCAAATGTATTCAGGTCTCTTAAAAGCCCTGACCACAAAGCTGATTGCAATAAGCTAGTGTGGTAAAAAGCTGGTCCTTTCATGTTTAATTTACATCGCCCAATCTGCGAAGAACGCTTTCAACTTGCTGTAACAAGAACTAACGTCCTGTAACGAGCTGGTCTTCCATGACCTTTCCAATATATTATTTTTTTTATTGTTACATCTATATTATACTCAGCCCTCGTTCAGAATTAGAATGTTTTAGACGAAAATAAGAAACATTTTCCATGCTGGCTATCTGAATTCCGCTCATATAAACTTGTACGAAAAATAAAAGGAAACCGCACGAATGAAATGTTTTCTATTTGGGATATTTTGTTCGCTCAGTGGGAACTCGTGAAATTAACGCTGAACCTCGGAATAAAAACATAAGGATTTAAGACATTGCAAAAAATAATAAACTGACTATTTATTTCGGCATGAGAGTAAGAAAATAATGGATCAGGAGTTAAAAACAAACGTTTAATTACGCTTTCTGCTCGGCAATATTTTGATTCCAGGACACATAATATTCCGGTAGCAGCAATACACGATGCAAAAAAAAAAAATCCGACGAGAAAGATTCACATGACATCCTCTATACTTCATATTAAAAATTGAAAATGCACAATATAAGTTAGATATATTTAATACTACCAATATGCGGTTTGAAAGCATCTATTATGAAAATCTGAAAACTTTAAAATTGTAATTATTAAAATATGCTCATTGTCATTATCTTTATGTAAATATAAATTTTATACATATACATATACAGGGTGTTAATAAATAACACCGAAATATTTTACCTGTGTATAGAGGGGACATAGACAAGCAACTTTTATTTTAAGATTTTTGCTCTGCGACGTAAAATGTGTATGCTACAGGGCATTAATGTCATTACAATTTGGTGCTCATAACTCAATAATGTAGCGAAATAGGGTTAAAAATGTTCATTAAATTGACTTCATGCTTTCCTAGTGATCGATAAAAACCTGAGTCTTAATCATTCGTCAACAGCTATATCATAATTTAGTGTTTCCATAATCAGCAAAATTTACAGTCTAATCACATGACTGGTCGCCACTGCATTAGTCTTTTTATTTATTCATAACTACTCACTACAGAGTTAACAACGAAGTTCCTTTGTTTTGCATCTTTTTCTAATGTTAGAAGTCAGTGGCGGCTATGCCCTGGGAGATTTTATGCTGTAACAGGAAAAATTGAATCCATAGAGCAAAAATATCCTAATAAAAGTTGGTTGTTTATGTCCCCTCTATACACAGGTAAAATATTTCGGTGTTATTCATTAACACCCTGTATATGTAGGTATATTTTTTTCCCTCCAATACTATTACAGGCCATTTATTTATGTTTTTCATTTGTTCCCTTCATTGCGTAATTTTCATATTGTATGTGATTCTTGTTTCTTTTTTCTGTATTTTTTTAGCTGTATTAGATTAAATATTTTTAGTATTACATTAAATATCTAATACCGTATTAGTGTTGTAGTGTTGTAATATTAGTCTTAGTATCGTTGTAACGCCATAGTGTTGTAACTCCATTTTGTAGAACTGGTGTAATTAGTGTAAGAGAATATTGTAATTGGGCAAAGAGCATGTTATATTCTCAGCATAATAAATAATAAATAAACAATATTCCAACATAGAATAAATGGCTGTAATGTAGTAGTGTCCACAGAAAGCGAAATTAATATATTTTAAGTTCAGATAATTTTGATTGATAACTTATAAGTTATGACATCATAATTTAGATATTACAACCTTTGAACCGACTCCTATAACACTGAATCAATATATCACGACTTTTTCATCCTCCACCTCCTATTTCCAAAGACCATTATCCAAGCATTCTATCATATATTCCAGGTGTGACAGTCACAAAACTTACAGTTAGTGGCGAATATTGAATTCAGATAATTCACCCTCATAGTGTGGGCTTTTCAACAGCATTCATGTTATTCGTTCTGGACCAAGATTTTTATTGGAGGATAAATACAGCTGCGAGTTACGACCTGGTGAAAAGAAAACCTTCTGGATTCAAATATACAGTTATTATGAGGCTAAAAAGTGCTTGATAAGAGAATTCGCTTAAGGGGGTACAGAATGGCCTATCGTAAAAATGTCATAAAATTTTATTTCTTTATTTTTAAGTACATAATATCATTGGATGATTATCCCTAAGTTTTATTTTGAAATTCAAACTACAAATGGTACTAAAAATGGTCCTCTTCATTTAGTTCCAGCTTTCTATGTAGAAAGTTCAAATCTTCAGGATTGACTAATAAGATAAGCCACTTGAACAGGTAAAAACATATGAATACTTGGGAACGATAATACACCAAAATGGGATAATAAAGGAAGAAATACTTAATAGAACGAAGAAGGCTAGGAATATATATTACGGATTAAGCAACATAATATTTGGGAAGAAAGAAATACAAGCCAGAACAAAATTACAGGTATATAAAACAGTCATAGAACCAACCCTGTTGTATGGGAGCGAAAGTTGGCCAGTTACAAATGAGAGAATAAGTAACATTACTGCAATAGAAATGAAATGCTACCGAAGAATAGTAGGAAAGACAAGAAGGGATAGAATACGGAATGAGAGGATCAGAGACGAGCTGAAGCAGAAATCAGTGGAGGAGAGACTAAGGGAAAGGCAGATGAAATGGTTCGGACATGTGTTAAGAATGGGAGAGGAGAGAAAGCCAAAACAGGTGATGGAAGCAAGAAAGGAGGGAAGGAGAGGAAGAGGAAGGCCCAGAACGACATATTTAGACAATATCGAGGGGATGGCAAGAAGAAGGGGGAAAGGAATGGGAGAATTGAGGAGAATGGCAAGGGACAGAGAAGAATGGAGGAAATGGATCGAGGCAGACCCGACGCCGTGAGGCACAAGGGGAAGAGAAAGAAGAAGAAGAAGAAGAAGAAGAAGAAGAAGAAGAAGAAGAAGAAGATAATCCTACAAAACCCGATGCTATTGTTTTCTTACTATGTTGTTCTCTACTATTTACACTAAAGGAAATACAAAGAAATAAACTGGAAAAATATATAAATGATTATATTAATTTATATCTCATGAAAACAAAAAGAATGTTTGAAAAAAGTAATAGCATCAGCATACGAAGCATAAATTCATGATTAATGTACAGGCTATTTAGAAGAATAGCCTGTACATGAATCTTCTAAATAGACTGTACAGTCGGTCAAATAAAAAACGTCTGGCGGTATTTGATTAAGTATCACGAACGTGCATATGAGCATGTACAGGAAGACTTAAGGTTAGGTTCACACACGCCTCTTGTCTAACCATGTATTTTCTTGATTATTTAGTCAGTTTTGTTCTAAAAGAAACATGTATAGAAGGCTGTGGCTATATGCCTCAAATCCGCCATATTCTTGGTTGCAAATTTTTATAATATTAATAATATTAATAGATTCGCGAGGAATATGTTTATTCAAGGAGCATTTTTTTAAGATTTTATTTTATAATACCGGTACTTCTAGTGCAAAATCAATAACTTACGCTCAACTTCTGCAACCAATCTTAGCATCGAAATACGCGTCCGGCCAGATCAACGTTTGCTATGAAAACTTCCGGTCGCATTATAGTAAAGTTCCCACCTCTTAGCTGCTCTTTCATAAATATGGAACCTTCTCGCTGCTTCAGAGACCGAAAAATGCAGATCAATTACAGCCCTAACTACACTTTCTCTCACGTCAGCATTTGTATGTGGCGATGACACAAAGCAAAATGAATTATGACAATGCATTAAGTTGAATATCGTGTGTTGCGCTTTCCGCGTTGTTCATTTTTTCCCTCCTTGTTCATATTTTCCCTCCTGCCGCATGGCCTCATATGTTCCGAAAATGACCTGTATTTTGTGTTTTTTATACGAAACTTGTGAACTAATGCGTCAAAACTTTAATTTTAACAGCATACGAGTCCCGACGTTTTTTATTTGACCGACTGTACATGAACGATTTATTTTGCTTCAGTGGAACCTGAGGAAAGGGACTTTTATACAGGTTAATTTAACATGGTAAGCACTGGCCATTTGGTACTCTAATAGGCATACTTCAATAATTGAAATTCAAATTAGAGTTACTCAAATATAAAGGCTAAATGTTAAAATATTTACACCAAATTTTATTTTAACACAATTTATGACAGGCCATGGAAAATTTGAGAGTTATTTTTTACGATTTCACATTATTTCAGATAATGGGTATAATTGTAAGTGTCAGGAATCCATACTAACTGTAAAACATGTTTTGTTCGATTGTCCCATGTTCGAAACAAAAAGACTCCAGCTAAATTTGCTTTTTGAAGATTGTGACGAAATTTCAATGTGTCAAAAAATTTTCACGAAGCAATGTTATTATGATCGTTTTATGCAGTATCTAACATATATTCACAACCATATGTAATTCATATTCTGTATTTTCTGTATATATTGTTGTGTAAGCTATAACCCTAACATGCCTTTTCTGGCAAAATAGGGTTCATAAAGACTTGGAGATACAATAAATAAATAAATAAATGCATTCAGTAGTTGCGAATCATATTGTTTTATTGAAAAGTATGTCAATAGTATTGGTTTTTTTTCGCGTTCACTCTGCTTATGTTCATCAAATGTATGACGGCAGATTTTTCGTATATTTTTTCTGCGACGAAAATACATTACATGATTCCAATGGCAGGTTATAGAGTTATCAAAGTGGTTTGCTTAATTACTAATTCATTAATTATTGCGGTTTAATTTATGCAATTACGCCTAAGGCGGCAAACATTTTACACACGCAGGAACTTCATAATTTGCCCTGCTGGAGTGCATTAAGTTTTCAGCAGTCGTCAAAAGATAAATAAAACTGTTTTCCATTAACTTTAATTACGGCCTCAGCCATAAATCTAATTTAGGGCTACCTCAAGGTGAACATTATAAAAGGACCTTCATTTTAGTGTAGTCTGTCTCTTAAGTACTGCTATTTTCGTACACATAGTACTGTTTTTCAGTCGATTAACATTGGTCACAAAATAAGTAAAACGTTATATAATTCGCCCTTACTTCATTTTCCTTCTGAATTGAACCGCACGTTTACTTACCTGAAATAATTCATTAGAGTGAATAGTTGTGTAAACTTAACTGAACGATGACTTACTGTCGAGAATTAGAAGTACTCGAAAATAATTATATGATATATGAACTTTATTTCCCAAGAGATCATTACAATGTATAGCAACGTCAACATAATAACAATAAAGATTTCAAATTTAAAAATTCTTAATTACAATAGAAGTTCGTAGCATGTTAACATCAGTCAAATTGAAATATTCTATTAAAAAGAAATTTCTCAAGGCTACAAGTAGGGTTAGACAACAGTGTTGATCTGGGCCCTATTTCATAAAAGTTACAATTTTACAGGTGACAGGTGACATAAAATTGTCTTACAGGTTTACATTTTGACAATTGTGTTTTTCATAAAAGCTGACAACTTTACATAAATGTCATGACAATTTTGTAGATTTGTATGACAATTTTACATATTGTTGTTTCTCAAAACTTTTGAGTTTACAGGTAAAAGTCTGACAAATATGTCAAATCTTAGGATACCTATCATTTATGACACATTAATTTTTGCTGACATATTTACAAATTTACAAAAAATGTAGAATTGTCATTACAGAAGTGACAGGCAATCTTTCATATGTAGGCCAACAGAGTAGGTTATGTAAATGTGTAGCATAACTTGACTGTGATTTAAACTTCGTTAATAAACTTTCTAAATTGTCTTGTTAATAATGAACACTAGTAGTAGTGATATTGGTAGTAGTGAAAGTGGTGAATAAATAGACATGAAACCACCCAGTGTTTTTAGGCAATGGATTAACCTAACTTTCAATTTCAGTGACTTTGTATTAAAAGAGAAATATAATTAAATTATTTTCGATAGTAATAATTGATTGCTTAGGTATCATATTCGATGTTGAGACACGTATGTGAGAGCCATCTACAGTGTACTAAAGTAATCTTTAGGTTTGACATAAAATTGTCACGTTTATGAAATGAGTTCTTTTAGTCTTACAATTTGCATTAATTTGCCAATGTAAGGAAAAGTTGTAATATTTATGAAAAATACAATTGTCGTGACATATTGACAAATTTGTCAGACTTGACATAATTGTCGTACTTGTCACACCTGTAGAGTTTTATGAAATAGGGCCCTGAGTGTACTTTTAAAAACCGGTACCGACAGGTTTTTAATTCATATGAGAAACTATAATTGATTAATTTTAAAGCTACTATTACAAAACTATTTTGTGTTTTACTGTACTTACATCTGTCTACATAAATATTCAAACATGCTCGTATAGGGTAGTTATGGATCGCTGTACATAGTTTAAACTATTGATATTTCTATTAACATAAGTCAGGCAGTGTAAGATGATTATTGATATCAAGGCTAAAATACTAGGCTAACTGTTAATAAATTTTAGTCCGAAGAGGGTCAAATTAATATTGTTGGATTTATTTACTACCTTATACCCTCAATAAGATGTGCAGGAGTATATTATAGGCACACGACACTAGTAGGCTTATATTTATTTTTGCTGATGTCAGTAATAAAAACACTATTATACGAGAGTCAAAAGTTAAAACACTAATCAAGGTTTATCATCACTCATAAAAACATATAAAATAGAAGAAAACTCATTTAGAATTACTGTGCATTCTTGCTTGCGTCTTGTACTATAAAATATATCCTACTATATTAATCATTAGGATATGCATTTCGGCTTACTTAAGCCATCTTCAGTCCTCGTTGGTACCTGTGTATATCCGAATGATATAGTAGGATATATTATAGTGCAAGATACCAGCAAGAATGCACAGTAAATCTAAATGAGTTTTACGTCTGTTTTATATGTTTTTATGTGTCTATAATTCTTTAATAGCGTTTTAACGTTTTGACTCTCAAGTGAAATAGTGTTTTTGTAACTGACATCAGCAAAGATAAGCTGCACATTAATATAGGCCTACCATTGTCTTGTGCCTGTAATACACATCTTATTGAGGGTATAAGGTGGTATATAAATCAATAGTATATTGCGATACTAGTTCCGAAAGCGGTGCATACGGATCGAGGAAAGAGTTTGAAAAAACGAGGCGCTTGCGCCGAGTTTTTTCAATTTCCGAGTTTCGTTATTCGCTTACGGAACGAGTATTGCATGCTATTTTTTGCACGATGAATATTTATATCAATTTAATTATATTAATTGAGATAAATATTATGTATATACATTATTGGAAATAGATGTTATAGTTTAGAAAGTGATTCACATATGTTGGTTGTTATGGGGACTGAATATTTGTCCTGTTAAAGCCGCCACAGCAGGGGGGCCTTGGTTCCGGCTTTCTATAAAGGCTTGTACAATTAATTTCTTTTTTATCATTTTCTTAAAATTTTTTCATATTATTCAGTGTGTCATTTTAATGTATCTTAAATCATTTCATGTGTTATGTTGTGTTCTTTTAATGTATTTTGTGTTACTTATTATGTTATATTGTAATAATTAATGTAAGTTACTAATAGTCCCTGGTGAAGTGGAAGAAAAGACCTTACGGTCTTAACTTCTCCAGGTTAAATAAACTATTATTATTATTATTATTATTATTATGGTTTTACTTACGGCACGTGTGCTTTTGGTAATTTTTACAGCACTGACATTTCTTTTGTTTTCATAGCAACCAGATTGTGTGCGGGAATGCCAACTTACGATCCACGGCAACAATATTCGTAAGTAGGCCTACCACTAATTAGTTAAGTCGTGCAAAAACATTATTAAAATACTAAGTTAATAAAGAAAGGTTTATAATGGGTTCTTGGAGGATCGACACATATAATTCTGAGAGCTCTCTTTCGTAGCATGAGAAGTACGACTCACTCCGAACATCATTTTCTAAAAACAGAGGTAATATACACAATACAGGTCATCATTGTATCACACTAATGTTTGAGATCTGAATAGGCTAACAAGTATAGTGTTGTACTCCACGCACGTACGTGCTCATATGTCGCCTACCTCAGGCGTTTATTCCTTTCTAGTCAGAGCGGGTGTGAATAAAATATTTCCGTTCATACCACCATACAATGTGTCTCTGTTTATAATTCATGGACATGTTCCAACCGAACAATACATCCACTCAACCAGAGTAGCATAAACTGTAGCTCTGGCGGCGTTTAGAACTGACAATACTGTGTGTTAGAATAGATCCTACTCTTATAATAGAAGCTACTATTTAAGGGTTTCAGGGACGATCAATTCAGACCTTGCAACATCATTGTATTCTTATAAATTTTATTACCGATACGATTTAGGTTGTAAAATGGTAATGTGTAACTCAAAGCTCAAAATCTATCAACCTTCAACCCAAATTGAAAATACAAGGTCGTAGGCTTGTTTATTATAAGCGCAGAAGCAACGGGAGTTTATTAATTTGTTTCTACACCAAATCACTTCAAGAATTTGCGATGGAAAGTAGTGAAGTATGATTTATAAAATGAATGGGAAAGCAAATTGGACCGAGGTAAATTATTTTTAAAATTAAATCAGCTAAAATCATACCCAAGGTATATTTTTCACTTTTGCTAATTATTTATTATTTATTATTATTATTATTATTATTATTATTATTATTATTATTATTATTATTATTATTATTATTATTATTATTTTAAAGAAACGTTCACTCAATAATTATTATGAGAGCCTCTAACGACGATACAAAACAATTAAACCTAGCGAGGTTGCCGAGATGGTAACGTCTTGGACTCGCATTCGGGAGGTCCCAAGTTCAAATCCGGTGGCCGGCCAATTTGACATGGGTTTTCATGGTCTCCCCAGTCGTAAAGACAAATACCGAATTGGATATTTACATACCATGAATCATCCTCACCATTTCACCTTGTATCATATCCATTTAAATTAATATCAGTTGAAATTTACTCTATAAAATGGCCTATGGCCTACCCTACTGTATAGACAAAGATCCCGAACTCGCAGCTGAAAGGAGTATAAACACAGCTGAATTTAAAAAAAATTAAAGTCACTGCTCTCGTACATTAAATATTTCTTTCATTTCAACGTCATAGTTTCACCCCCAAACTTTAAAATTTAAATAGGTTTCAGTCCACATAGGTTAAACAATGTGTAAACAATTTAGTTTGTTTAGAATTCGGCTTTGCGTGCGTTGTTTTATGTGATACAATTATTTATTCAGTTTTTGGTTACTATACTTCCCAAATGAAAAGATCTATTACATTAGTAAAATAAAAAGAAAAGTACTCTAGTGCGTCGTAGACACTTAACGATTGGGTCCTGCTTTTTGTGTCTGAAATTTTTGTCACCATAGAACCAATTAATACTGTTTCGAAATGTGCAGGCCTACAATATAAGCCCACATAAATATTGACAGCTACCACATTACTAAAATAGCCTCAGAATAATATGATTTGAGACAAAACTTTACGAATGAAATTCTGGAAAATAAACTCTGTTTTAAAAATAGCAAGTGAGGAAAGGGGGCTCCACATAGTCCTATACTTTTTCCTGGGTGGTCCATCCGTTCTTCGTTACGTCGCTGGGTTTATAGCTTACAAAAATTCTCATTTCACTCTCACAGTGCCTGATTCTTATTCAGAGGAGAACAGCGGCAGTTTTGCCGACAGTTTGCTCTTTAGAACCGTCAGCTTAATGCCAAGAGGCTAATTATTAAGGAACTAACCTATAAACGACACCTTATAGGGTATGGATTCGCAGCTACAATTTGGGATCCATTGTCTAGATCTCTCTTCATTCAAGAAACGCCCAGTTTAACGACTTTCTCGTTATCTTAGTGTTATGGCTCAGTAGCCAGCTAAGTAGCTAATAAAACCCTTGTAAAGGATTAGTATAGTGCTACAGGGTGTTTAAAAACAATTTAAGAGTAATTGAGTTAAAGTAGGCTTATAGTATATTGCGATACAAGTGCCGTAAGGCACGTTTACGGGTCGAGGAAACAGATTGAAAACCCGAGGCGAAGCCGAGGGTTTTTAAGTTTTCGAGACCCGTAAATGCCTTTACGGCCCGTGTGTTGCATGCTATTTTTTGCACGATGATTATTTATATCAATTTAATTATATTAATTGAGATATTACCTGAAAATATTATGTAAATACATTCTTGAAAATAGATGTTTATTTCAGAAAGTGATTCGCATGTGTTTGTTGTTATGGGAACCGAATATTTGTCCTGGGGGCCGTGCCCATAAAGGCTTGTATTATGAAGTGTATCGTAATGAATTATGACGTAGCGCTTGGACCGTAAGTAATTTAACCTCATCGCAACCGTCCTTAGCAACAAGACTGAGTGGGAATGTCAACTTACGATCCATGTAAACAAAGTTCGTAAGTACCACTTACTAGCTAAGGAGTGCAAAAAAGTCTTTGAAGACTTATAAAATTCGGCACTCGCGGAATTTTTAATACGAAGAGGCGAACAACCGATCTTTCTGGATGAAGAATAAAAGGATTAAGAGATTTTAACATTTTCGATATCTACTTAACTGTATTTAAAAATATCCTAAAACATTTAAGTCCGCATAATAGCCACTGAAATATTACAAATGAGTATCATCATATGTGAATAGACTTCATAAAAGTAGATTAGAATTAACTGCGAAATCAGAGAACAGAAATAGGTTAATCCAGTACCGCCCCTGTTGATGTCTACATACGGGGTGTTAATGAATAACACCGAAATATTTTACTTGTTTATAGAGGAACATAAACAAGCAACTTTTATTAGGAGATGTTTGCTCTATGGATTCGAATTTTCCTATTGCGGCATAAAATCTCCCAGACCAAGGCCGTCACGGACTTCTAAAATTTGGCACTCGCGGAATTTCAAATATGAAGAAGCGAACAACCGAAACGCCGACACGTTTGGGAAATGAAGACAGATACATTTATCTTTCTGAATGAAGAATAAAATAAGACATTTTAACATTTTCGATATTTACTTCAATGTATTTTACAATATTCTAAAACATTTAAGTCCACAATTATACAGCCTCTGTAACATGACAAATTATTGTCACTGTATGTAAGTAGACTATTGTACATTACAAAACGAAGATTAGAGTTAACGGCGAAATCAGAGAACAGAAACAATCCAATATCGCCACAGCTGATGTGTAAATATCTTTAAAAATTGATCTTATGGGGAGGGAACTTGCTTAAACCGCACGTAACGTAAATAGGCTAGACCACCGCCGTCTCGAGAATTACAGTAATACAGTTTAGAAGGCAAAATTAGCCGTATAGGACAGGCAGTGTATACACGAGTAATACAGTTTAGAAGGCAGTGGGCTAGACATAACAGAAATACGAAGTCTGAACAAATGAATGTAGAAAAACGGCCTCAGAAGGCTTATTAATAGAGAGGGCCTTGACTACAATGTAAATTTTGTTACGGCTTGTCTTAGATGTAGTACAAATTAAACAGGGAATATAATAATTATGTACCTAACCTATCTACCGCTACAAATAAATACGTCACATAAAAGGCTGTATAAATGCAGAGAAATAAATTAATACAGTAATATTTAATGTAAAATATAAGGAGTATATTGGCATAATAAAATTGTCATTCACACAAACCAGCTAGTCTACTGAAATTTTCTCTCTTGGTTTAAACCTTAAAGCCCACTGGTGATTTCACTTGATGATTGGTATATACTTCAGTACTTCAGTACTTCACTTACAGTGTGAATAACAATTAGTACACCTCTTCCCAGTTTACATTCGAGGGCTGACTTTTTAATAGTGTCAAATATCTGTAGAATCTAAGGAAGTGTGTATCATTGTCCTTTGACATTCTTTGGATATCTAGCATATCTCATAGAAAATTGGATTTCCTCAACACCTGATGCACTTCGGTAATAATAAAAAGCCTTTACCTACACCTCAAGTATTTCGGTAATAAAATCAGGTAAACCGATGTAACAAAGTGCCAGAATGCTTTTGTTTAATCAGTGATAATTGCAATTATAATAAGCAGAAAATAAGTAATTTTTGTTATCGATTTACGAGTTAAGCTCTAGATCGATTCATTAAGCAGAGCTTACGGAAGGACAAAGGTCTAGTTTGATAAGAATATGTGAAGGAATATGTGTGTAGTGTTATTTGTCAAAGCTACCTGTATTGCAACTTCCAAAACCGTATAGGCTATGAACACTGTAAAACAATATGTTGTCATGAGAACTAATTTGCATTTGATAAATTCTTTCAAATGTATTACCATAATATAGGCACTAAATTGGGCATTATTCCCGTAACGGTCAACTGATTTGGTCCAATATCAATAGGCTTCTTCCCATGGACGTTATAAATGTGTATAGCCTACCAAGTTTAATGAAAATCCGATAAAGCGGATTTGAGTGTCCGCGTACAGACTCATGGACAGATAGGCAGAGAAACATTTTCCTGTTCACCATACAATCTCAGGAAGTACCATCCTGGCACTTAATAATAACAAAGTTATTACCTACCGGACTAAATTGGCGTTTTAACATTTCAAATAGAGGTTAAGAAGAAAAGTTCAAATTGATATACAGCGCAGTTGATCTAAAAAAGGCTTTTAAGAACTATGCATTACCAGATGGGGGGGGGGGGAGAAAGAGGAGATTTTCTAGTCCTATAGTCAAATTTACTTGGCCTACGGCACGCAGATTCCTTGCGAGCCTCTGTATGTCAAGTATCCTCTTGAATTATTGAAATTCGTATCCAGAACGTCTAAAATGTATCCTGAAATTTGAAATAACATTTTCAGCCGATTAGTAGGGACTGCTTCTTACTGTTGAGGCATATGTGGTGTTAAGAGAACATTGTTCTAGTTTCATTGCATATTTCATATTAAATCGCATAATAATAATGTCCCCAAACTACAATTATTATTGTTAGAAGAATGCAGTAGCTAAGTTCAGTACACCTTATGCCTAGGCTGTGGTATATGTACAGTAGGCCTATACAGCTCCTTTGTGAATCGGCGTGTATATTAATGATGAACTGTGAAGTGTAAGCAAATTTTAATGGCCCCCTTTAGGAAAGGCTGTTAGTAGTAGCCTACATTGTACCACTCGAAAATAAAATGTACCTTTGAAATTTGTTAGTGCATATTTGTAGTGATTTTCCCGTAATTGTACATATTCCGTCATTTCATGGTGCATGCATACTTTAATATTTGATAGTACATTAAAATCCTGTCTTAGTAATCACTAATCTTCCAATTGATACAAATTATTGTTTAATCCTACTTACTGTTTAATCCTCTTACTCTTTCGGGGAATTTTTTTTATCCTAATACAAGAGATTAGAGATCAAAGCAGGATAAGTAAATAAATGAGAATTGAGACAAGCTGAACAGAAGTGGGATCAACATGCCCTGCTGACTAATATTGATGTTAAAATCAGAAGGATTAATAATCTTGCTCTATGTTATAAAAATGCTTTCAAGCTAATTTTTTACGCTATTAACTTATTGCTTCATGTACCTATACCGTAGATAGGTAGCTATAGGGAGAGGAAGCATTCCATTTTACCTTCAAATAGATGTCGAGCTTTCATCTTCAATTTTTATTTCTAATCCCTCCTGAATCTAAAAATAGCCTATAATTTTCGGAAACCTACACCTAAAAAAAATAGTTATAGTGTAAAAATGAATTTTTTAGATAGTGGAAGGTGAAAGAAGCACTTTTAACGCAGATTATATTAACTGAAAGGAGGAAATTATGCAATTTAGTGTGTAAAATTATAACACTCCAGGGATACCAACTTTGAATGCTTCACATGGAAAATATTATTTTAATTAAAAATATTTACGTATGATTAATACAATTTCACACAGTTTGATAACAATTTAAATTATTAAAATTCACTACGGCATTTTAAATGTGAAATTTCTCACGGTTATTGCAAAAATATTCATACTTAGTGGCTTAAAAACAAATCATAACATCATTGCGCGCCCCAATATGGCCGGCTCAAAAAATGCGAAATTCATTGAAAAAAAAAAATCTTCATTATTATTTCCAAAATTTTAACAGCTGTGTAAAAATAGTGAATGATACACGTGATAAATTTTATTTTGGTCGAAGGATTGCACACTCGACATCACGGGCTCGTTTCGCAAACATATCTACTCTCAAAATAAAATCCCGTTTTTACCACTTGGATCATAAATAACTATTCATGTTAAGTCTAAGTACCTTCTTAGGATGGGAAAAGAGATGATAACCCGAAGGATAGCTGTCCTTAGCCAAGAATTACAATTTATAAGTACAACCTACCAACTTATCCAAAAGAACAACTATTAATCAGTGGGGAAAGATACAGTGGTTACCCAGAAAATGTGATTGTTAAAATGGCTGCTGAATAAGAACAATCCTTTACAATTTTTTTTTTTTATTTTTTTTATTTTTATTTTTTTTTTATTTTTTATAGAAACTATGATATAGGACAAGGTGACTGCGTATAGTGGCCAAAAAATCTCGTAATACATTTAAAGCCAAACATTGTAAAACAGAAGAATTAACACAAAGGATTCTGAGAACATTCAGAGTAAATTTTGAAATAATCCCCTAGACAGAGACAACTGAGTGCAAACATCCGGTTATGACCATTTAATCTATGTCAGAGTAGGTTAAATGAATAAGCTAAATTAGTTAGTCCCACACTTCGCGTAAGAATATCACGTGACATTTCCGCAGCAAATTTCGCACCAACCATGGCTTTTGCTTCGACTGTCTCATAACTGGATCGTTCAGAACTGGTTCGATAAAACTTGTTCAATTATCGATAGTAAAGCGAATTTTCGCTTCGAACTCCTTTATTTGCTCGCTGTTTGGTTCGAATGATCTGAAACGAGACGCAATTTAAGAAGAGAGAGAGAGAGAGAGAGAGAGAGAGAGAGAGAGAGAGAGAGAGAGGAAGAAGGAAGGAAAAAAGAAATAACAGGATATAATAATGTGAAAGAGGACGAAAGCAGGAAGGCTAAATGAAAGCAAGTTCATCACGAAAGTACGAGTAAGAAAAATTAACGAGTACGCCTCGACTACATCTGCTGCAGTCTACATGAAGATGATAAAATGACAATTTATTTACATTCATAAACCACTGGTCACCATTTATGTGTAGAATAAAAATCGTAAAATTTGTTTGATGACAGCAATATGGAACGTGTTCATTTTTTTTATCTTTACCTGATTATACCTGACCGCACTCTTATCATCGCGTGATACACTCCCCCACCTCTTGCTGTAGAACATGCTTAGTGAACCTAACCGTTCCTTGTACGAATATTCGAAGCGTAGATATAGTTATATACAAATATGAAACGAAATAGATAAATAAATACAAAATGAAACACAGAAAAAATTCCACAAACAAAGTATAAAAAAGACTAAAAAAGGAAGGAAATGAAGCATCAAGTACACACAAATAAATTAAATAAATCAAGAAAAGTAAATAATAAAAATAAAGAGTTTGAAGAAATGAACAGAAGAAAGCAAGGACGAAGAAAGCAATAAAACAAGAAAGAATGCAGGAAAATAGAAAGTAAAATAAAGAATGAATTGATGAATAGGAGAAAGGAAGGAAGGAAGAAATAAAAAGAACGAAATAAATTATTAATAAATAAAATAAAATGAAGGAAAAATAAAGAAAGGAAAGAAACAGGCCGAGAAAAAAATTAAAATAAAGACAAAGAAAGTACGAAATCGCACAAAATAGAGTAATTAAGTAGAGAAAGAATACACACTATGAGGGGAGATAGTCTACATAAATCTTAATTGCACAAAATGAGGATTTCATCTGATGTGATTGACTATTAATAACCTGTGTCAGCAATGTTCACAACGTGTTGGCGAGGTCAGGTATAACAATGCGCTGTCAGAAATTCGCCACAAGTGTATTAATCCACTAACATACATCATGTATGCGACGGACAAGCGGAACGACTGAACATCAGATTAAAACCAGAGTTTAAATTAGTCCAGGTTTATTGGAAACAAGCAAATGTCAGGAGCAATTTGATGGCTTATACCTTGTGAACCATTTTGTCATATGCTTATCATCTCTCTCCAGGGGCGTAGCTAGGCGGTGGAGAGATGGGCCCCCGCCAAGGGCGCAGGTACAGAGAGGGTGCAAAATTAACCATGAAAAATCCCGCTTTTTTTTAGACTGGTGCAATTTATCAAGCAATAAAAATTTCACGTTAATGGAAGAAATTTTCAGGTTATTAAAAATTACTTCACGTGAACAACTGTAGTATTATGCCGATTGTCTACAAACAAAAAGCAGTCATGCAACGTTCTTTAATTAACACGTTTCTTATTGACAGAGTATAACATAAATCATGAACAGTATGGAATGATATAACAATAAAAATTTAAATGTACGTTATTATTGAGATGAAAGTGGTTCAACTATTCTAAAAAAAATACTTTTACCAATATTAACGTGTTAAACATTTTAGTAGGCCTCAGGCCTATTATGTAATGTACTTTTGATACTAGATTTTATTATTTAATTCTTTTTTAAGTAGTTCAATCGTCTGAAAGTCCAACACTTAGTTCATTTTCAAATTGAGGTTTAGGTTTTCCTTGATAATAACAGTGTTTTTATATTAAAATAATAAAAACATTTACAAAATTTTTAAAAAATTGTTCAGACCCCCAGTATTGGAGGGCGCAGATTTGTCAAACTCGCCAAGGGCGCAGAAGGACCTTGCTACGGCCCTGTCTCTCTCATTCTCTCTATCTTAAAAATCATATGTGAATAATGTACTTGAATCTTTACTGATCTCATTTCACAGTACCTCTAATTTAATTTAGAAAATGTAGACCTATAACTAAAAAATTCCCTTTAGGCAGGCCTACAAGCTGAGCTAGATTTCGAAGTGCTAAATCTCACCTTATATGAGAGCTATCGAGAAACTAGTTATTGATTTGTAGAGTACTCATCAAGAGTTTTTCAACGATACCCCACAAGACGTGGTTTAAAAAAATTCTAATTTCTATCCCCCCACCCCTACTCGTACCCCTCAAAACCCCCGAATCGTTGGTGTCACTGTGAACTCCATATGGAGTACTCTAATTTATTCAAACAAAGTTTCCCTCTATACTTCATAGGGGCCGAGACATAAATTTTTCAAAATTTCAACCCCGACCCCCTCCCTTGGGCCAATTTTGCTCATTAACGAACTTGTCCGGATTATTGGGCATAAAAATAACATAATAAAATTTGGTTCAAATATCTGCAAAATTACGGCCGCTAGCGTGTAAAGATATATATATATATATATATATATATATATATATATACTTTTTTTTTGTTTGAACGGGCGGTTTTTTCGTACTTAGGGAGGCATGAAACGTAAAGATATGAAAGAATTTTTCGGAAGTCATGATATGGTACCGATCCCAATAGGTAGATTTTTCTTCGAAATCTACCTAAAATAGAGTATACAATGGGGTACAGTATGAAGTAGATACAAGGTACGAGGACCGTCCACAAAGTAAGCTTCCCTAGGACCGTTTACAGAAACAAAACAAAATTTCATGGAAAAATTTATTGCAACAGATATAGCAAATATTCAGCGATTTTTCAACATATTCACCACAAGAATTGAGACATTTGTCATACTGTGGGACCAACTTTGAACACTTGTGTCGTAGAAGTCTGCCGCCTGGGATTTGAACCGCTGTGTGACAACCATCTCCGCTTCTCTGTCATTTATTGAGGTGTAGGAAAAGATGGAAAAGACTGGGAGCGAGGTCCGGGCTGTAGGATGGACATTAGGGTGGAACGAAAAACATCAACTTTTGATTTTCAATTTGTAATAGCGTGGAAAAGTTGCCTTTCGGTGTAAATGAGATAAATTTAAAATATGAAAAATATTGGATTATGTCTTGAGGTGCCGCAAGGACGTTAAAGTTTCATAAAACACACACTTTTTGCAATTTTTTCAAACACTTTTGCGAAACAATCAGCTTTTGATTTTTAATTTGTAATAGCGCGGAAAAGTTGCCTTTTGGTGTAGATAAGATACATTTAAAATATGAAAAATATTGGAGTAGGTCTTGAGGTGTCGCAAGGAGGTTAAAGTTTCCTAAAAACAAACTTTTTTGAATGTTTTCAAAGATTTTTGCGAAACAATCATCTTTTGATTTTTAATTTGTAATAGCGCGGAAAAGTTCCCTGTTGGTGTAGATAAGATAAATTAAAAATATGAAAAATATTGGAGTAGGTCTTGAGGTACCGCAAGGACGTTAAAGTTTCATAAAAAACACTTTTTGGAAATTTTTCAAAGATTGTTACGTGTCTCGATTATGAAATAAAAAGTTTCAAATAGGCGTTATAATATGAATAGAAAGATAAAAACAGCTTTACTATCTTTACTGAACTTTACTGCTATTGGGTGTGATGGAACCGTTGTAAACACTGGACATAAAAATGGTGTGATTTCTTTGATGGAAAAGGAAATAGGAAGACCTTTACAATGGTTAATTTGTTTGTTCCATGGTAATGAGCTACCATTGCGACATCTTTTTTTGTAATTTAGATGATAAAACGAAGGGACCCAATGAGTTTAAAGGCGAAATAGGTCAGCAGCTAGAAAACTGTGCTAATCTACTTGTGGTTACTTTCTTCCCAATTGAAAATAACCTTCCTCTTTTGGAGAACAAAAATGATTTAAGTTCAGATCAAAAATATTTATTGGATATGTGTATCGCTGTATCAAGTGGAAATTGCACACTAGATTTATCTTTAAGAAACCCTGGAAAAATTGCTCACTCCAGGTGGTTGACATTACCCAACCGCGTGCTTAGATTGTATGTGGCAACTGAAAATCCAACTGAAAATCTTAAGCCTCTGGCTGAGTACATTGTGAAAGTGTATGCGCCTGTGTGGTTTAATATTAAGTTAAAACCTTCATGTACTTATGGTCCAAAACATGTTTAACCTTATCTCATATTCACGCTATCTCTCTGACGATCTCAAGAACGTTATAGACCCGATTATTGAAAGAAATGGGTACTTTGCTGCTCCGGAAAATCTCCTTTTGTCCATGCTGTGTGATGAACGCAAAATTCAAAGAGAACTTGGTTTACGACGTGTTTTAAAAGCAAGAACAGAAAGTAGAGGCGGAGTCAGGAAGTTTAAAGTTCCAAAGATAAACTTTGATGCAAAGGATTACATCCACATGATCTCATGGCCTGAAAATGACGTAACTGAACCTCCCTTGTTCAAACATGTATCCAGTGACTCTCTCAAAGACTTCATACGGAAGGTATCTGAATCTGAACCAAATAGTAAAATGGATCCGGTTATCGACTTTCCCCGGCTTCCTTGCCACACGCAAGTAGTGGAAAGAGCTGTGAAGCTGGTGACCGAATCGGCTCAAAATCTGTGTGGTTCAATCGCAAGAGAAGGATACATAAGAGCAAAAGTTGACTCACGTGTGAATATGCCAAAATTTAATACAAAAAAACAGTTTAATGTGGCAAAGAAGTAGAAACAAACCTTTTGCTGCTGTACATTTTTTATCATTAAGGATACAGAAGTAAGAAATATAAAATTTGACATTACAAAATTTTTATTAATATTATTATTATTATTATTATTATTATTATTATTATTATTATTATTATTAAGTTATTATTTGTAATTAATAATTTTTTTCAATTCTAATGCTTATATATGTATTTGAAACCAAGTTTTGTAACATTATATGTACGAAAAATTCATAAAAAATAATTTATCAAAGTTTATAATTTCTCAATTTTTTCAATTTTTTTTTACAAACTTTAAGCTCTTTGCGGCCCCTCAAGATGTTGTAGTATTGCAACCAAATTTTGTTTAATTCTTTTTGAGCCTAAAAGGCAACTTTTCCGCGGTATTACAAATTAAAAATCAAAAGCTGATTGTTTCGCAAAAGTGTTTGAAAAAATTGCAAAAAGTGTGTTTTTATGAAACTTTAACGTCCTTGCGGCACCTCAAGACATAATCCAATATTTTTGATATTTTAAATTTATCTTATTAACACCAAAAGGCAACTTTTCCGCGCTATTACAAATTGAAAATCAAAAGTTGATGTTTTTCGTTCCACCCTAATGGACATTGAAACATCTCCTATCCGAACTTTTGCAGGAGACTTGCAGGGAGGTGTTGAAGACTCCACCCTACAGCTCGGACCGCGTACCCAGAGATTTTAATCTTTTCCAACCCCTCAAGAAATGACAGTGAATGACAGAGAATTGTAGAGATTGAAAGAGAAACGGAGAAGGTTATCACACAATGGTTCAAATCCCAGGCGGCAGACTTCTACGATACAAGTGTTCAAAAGTTGGTCCCACGGTATGACAAATTTCTCAATTCCTGTGGCGAACATCTTGAAATATAGCTGAACACTTGCTATATCTGTTGCAATAAATATTTCCTTGAAATGTTGTTTTGTTTGTGTAAAAGGACTTAGGGAAACTTACTTTGTGGACGGTCCTCGTAGTTTAGAGACAAATGAGAACTGAACTATCTCTACCCGTACCGTAGGCACAATAGATAGAGGAAGCATTGTGTTCCAAACTGAAATTCGATGACGATCTTTCAGCAAATTATATAAAAGTTTTGAGATTCTCTGATTCCAGAAATGCTATTTTCAAAAACCTGTCTGTGTGTGTGTTTGATCAGTTGGGTTCGGAATTCTAGGAAAAATATTTTTAATCACATCCTCTACTTTAGGCTATTGTTAAATTGTGTACAAGACAGGAAAAAAATAACAGAAAATTGTTGGTTTAATTTTGTGCATTGATGCATATTTAATTAGTTTTGCGATACTGTGCCTTATTTGCTTGATATTAAAGTATTTTTTTGCATAATTTATTAATTTGTCGCAAACATTTTTTGCTGTTCTTGGGGAATTTTGTTTTAGCATTTTTGTAATATTATAAAATTATCAGGCCTTCATTTTTCAATTTAAAGCTTTAATGAACTTTCAAAAGCTTCTCTGACATGTTTTTTTGGAATGCCTCAACAATTTCCATTAAAGTGGAAATAGTTAATCCGTATGTAAGTGGAAATAGTTAATCCGTATGTAAGTGGAAATAGTTAATCCGTATGTAAGTCTTCAGTAGCAGACAACAGATAATTTTCGTCAGCCAAGTTTTCATAATACACTTTAAACCATATATGTTGTAAAAATTTTCGTCGCCAAGTTTTCATAATACACTTTAAACCATAAAATTTGTAAAAAGCAAAATCATTAGATACACTTCAATATGTACATTCATTTTTAATTGCATTAATTAAATTGCATGTAATCGTATGAAATGAATACAAGTTCTAATATATTTTTATAATAAAATAAATAATAATAATAATAATCTCTATAAATCACCAACAGTGCAGTCCATATATTCAATTAATTGGACATTCTAAAAATTGTTTGGCATTAGTATTACTTGTAGCCCAAAATTGAATTTTCACCCCATATTTTGTGCAATAATTAATACATAATTAAATTCCGTACCCTAGTGAAAACATATAGAACAAAAGCGTGCAGTAACGTAAAATGAAATATTTTAACTTTCTTTTCGGATTTCAGCGTTATGAAATACTGTAAGAAGTTTCTGTCTTACATGAAGCTGTAATATTTTCTCAAGCAACATAAAAGCAAGAGGAAAGGAAAGCAACAGGAGAGAAAAGCAAACTGTAAAGAAATAAGAAATCTATGACCGTATTCTAATACAGAATGTGCAGAATTTAATTTCAAAATATTTACTACACCCGTTGAGATATGCAACTCGAATGCATTTCCGTCTACAATAAAAAAATATATAAAAACGGTAAGGAAACTTCTGTGTTTGCACGAAACGCTACATTCCCAGAATTGCGCATCTGTTACAATAAGCGTTCTCTTTCACAGAGAAATAAAACATATATAAGCCATAAAAACCGACTGAAGCATACAATATTTAAACGTTCGTTTTAAATTATTGTACGATAAAGAGAAATAGGTGAGGTGTATGAAATATGCGAAACTTTTTCCGGCATTACAATACGTTTCATGAGGTGACCGTATACAAGTAAAATTACTGATTTCATTAAACGTTATTAACTAACATCTACCAAATTTCTTCAGGCTTCTAAAAAAACTTCTCAAAACGTTTATATACAATTATATATTACCAGGGCCCAGATTTTGATGACATGTCACCTTTTAACCGGTACATCATGGACGTTGCCCACCAGTGCAGGTATTCTGATCATTTTTTTTTTAATAAATTTATTCTGCAGATTTACAATCTGTTCAAATATGAACATTCAGTAAATGGTATAAATGACACAGTAATGATGTGAGAGCTGTAAAATACAACTCTTTAAGGTAGGTCATTGAATAACAACTCTTTAAGGTAAGTCATTGAATCTGAATGCCAAGTCTAAAATCTTATGTCGATGTAAACGGTTGATTGAGGAACTATTGTCCAATAGATTGATGGCTAGGGAATTGGGATGATTGTTTAGGCGTTGCTGGTATCGAATGCTGTACAAGATGATTTCTTCTTTAATATTAGGGATGCCCAGGTGTAATGTAGCATTGGAAACATACCACGGTGCGTTAGCAAGTCGGCGAAGAGATTTGGATTCAAATCTTCTTAAGATGTCAATATTGGAATTGCTGGCAGTGCCCCAAAGCTGAAGTCCATATGTCCATACTGGCCTTATTATGGTCTTGTAAAGTATAACTTTATTATACAGGGATAGCTGAGATTGCTTATTTAATAACCAGTACAATTGTTGAAACTTTATTTTGGCTTCTTTGCTTTTCGTAATAATACGATGTCTCCAGGTTAGATGTACATCTAAATGAAAACCAAGGTATTTTACATGCTCTACAACTGGAATTTCTTCGTTATTTATTTGTATTCTTGGGCATTTTTCTCGGCGTAAAGAAAAATATATTCTGATCATGAATCCTAAATTATAAAAATGGCAATTTTTTGGTTATTTTTCCCCATTTTTCTTTTTTATGTCATTTTTAGAGTCTTTTTTTGGCCATATTACGGTTTATTTAATTCCACATTTTATATTTTTAAATGTTAAAGTCATTATTTTTCATTTTGTGTTGTTTCTTGGAATATATAGAGTTTTTGTGCATTTACTTACATTTAATATTATGAGAACTCTAAATAAGCATAATCAAATAGATCTTGTTGTAACTCTGATTTGGATGCAGAAAGATGGTGTTCGCTGTTTGCGTTTTACCGTACGTACCAGTTAAATAATTGAGTCAAAAACATGAATGTAGAATACACACAAATCTGACGAATAAACTAGCATTTTCATACAAATTTGTTGGTCTTTTCTTTTTTTTTTAAGTATCTATATCTAAATTTATTTATAACAAATTTAATACATATTCCAAGGAATCTAAATACAATAATCAAATAATCCGGTCGTCACAATTGTACATAAAATACAGCCATCCCTCTACGTCTTAAGACATTAAACAAAGTAAAAGATTTCTTCAAGAGCAAGATTTTTAGGGAGAGTGCCCATAATGCAAGCCGCATTTCCCCTTTGAATAGCAATACTGATTCTCTGCCTCAGGAAAGTCGTGGATCGAGAATCTCCGTTTTGAGCCTCAAGTTTCTTTCCTATATCTGAGATCAATGACTTAGCCTCAGCGCACCAAGGTCCCATGGTCTCAACAGCGAAAGCAATAAACTCATACCTATGTAGCAGGTCACGGTACTTATTTCTTTTGATGTTCACTGCAGACAATGCTGCTGAACCAGCTAATTTTGATGTGCTAGGTAAAATCCGGACCCTATTTACTACGTAGTTCTTTAATTTCCTGATGTGATGAAAGATTACCACAATTCAGGAATAAAAAACCAGAAAATAATTCACCAAATAGATAGTCGATATTAACATTATAATCTGAAATTACTTTTTTATGTTATACAGTAAGATACAGGACCATAAATAAAAACTATAATTGGGTCAACAACATGAATGTATAATAGACACAAATATGACGAATAAACTAGCATTTCCATACACATTTTTGGGTCTTTTCTTATTATTTGTTCGATATTTTTTCGTATTTTTTCCAGAATCAAAATCCGGACCCTGTTTATTACATAGTTCTTTAATTTCCTGATGTGTTGAAAGATTGCCACAATTCAGGAATGAAAAACCAGAACATAATTCACCAAATAGACAGTCGATATTAACACTATAATCGGAAATTACTTTTTTATGTTATTACAGTACAAGGTACAATAAGTCAAAAAGGCTCTCCGCACTTCTGGTTATATTCGCCACCTAGGCGAAGGATGGTATTTATCCGTATCTTTCTTACTGACTAGTAGCAGGTGATGTTAGTTTGTTATTGACGTGCATGTGTTTTCTATCATTAAAATGTTTATAGCGCCTGGTAATTTCAACTCATATTCAGTTTTAATGAATATGTTACAGGATGAAACAGCGGCGATGAGCCATGATAAGTAAACGAGGTGATCTCTAATAACCAGGGTTCGGATGTTTATGACCTTAAAAAGTGAAAAATATTACTTCTAATATGCCCTTAAAAATGACTAAATTTTAAGCCCCAAATATAAAGTTTCAACTTTTATTAGAATATTCAATGACAACATGAGCCAATATAAACCTACAAGATAGAGCTTCCCCAATTATAGAACAACTAATCTATTTTCATGATCATGCCCTAATAATTATTATTATAATTTTAGCAATTGTATCCTACATAATAATTATACTTTTCAACAATAATTATATTGATCGATTTCTACTTGAAGGACAATTAATATATAATGTAATATTAATATATAATGTATTCTAAGTTGTGAAATATATGTCGGTTTGTTTTATTAGATTTATTTTTTTATTTTGTATTAGAATAGTTAATGTGGTTGTTGGAATTTACTTTGCTATAGATGATTTAATTTATTTTGTTGAATGGGAAATTATTATATTAAATTCTAGTTGTGTAGTAATAACATTATTATTTGATTATATATCTTTAATATTTATGGGATTTGTTTTATTTATTTCTGCTTTAGTAATTTATTATAGTGAGGACTACATGTATGGAGATGTGAATATTAATCTATTTATTTTTTTGGTATTATTATTTGTAATATCTATAATATTTATAATTATCCAAAAAATCCTAATTATCACCTATGTTCTCAAGTTTAAGATACCTACATTTTGGGGGGGGGGGATTTAAAATTTATGGTAGTACTATTCTACATTATATTACATTGATATAATATTATAATCTGGTTAGCCTGTATTGCTTGCATAATTTATGAAGCTGATTAAACCTTAATTTAATGAAACCCAATTTCTCACACAATATACAAACCCAAGCTGGACTGCAGAGAAAACAGTTAACACAATGACACGTTGGCTATTTCTTATACACTATACTGTACATTTCCCTTTAGATTTTCTTTCTACTTATTTTCCGTAATGTTATTACATATTTAAGACGAACTCTTGTTCCCGCAATATACATATGCATTTAAGGGTTAAGGAGAATCAGTTCCCGAGAGTATTTTAAAGTTCATTTCATAAGCAGTTAAACAACTGGGGTAAGAATGGGGAAGAAACCATGATAATGGAAACATTCTGCTTCGTCTCGTAGTTTACTAAAAGGTACATATTATGGCAAATGCAGTTGGAATAATTTTTCCGACAAGTTTAAGTCTTCACAAAATTCAGATAAGATCTACAGTCGGTCAAATAAAAAATGCCGGGCGGTATTTGATTAAGTTTCACGAACGAGCATATGCGCATGTACAGGAAGACCTAAGGTTAGGTTCACACCTGCCTCTTGTCTCTCCATGTATTTTCTTGATTATTTAGTCAGTTTTGTTCCAAAACGAACATGTATAGAAGGCTGTGGCTATATGTCTCACATCCGCCATATTCTTGGTTGCAAATTCTTATAATATTAATAATTAATAAATTCCCAAGGAATATGATTATTCAAGGAGCATTTTTTAAAGATTTTATTTTATAATACCGGTACTTGCAGTGCAAAATCAATAACTTACGTTCAACTTCTGCCACCAATCTAGCATCGAAATACATGGCCGGCAAGATCCACGATTCCTATGAAAACTTCCGGTCGCATTATAGTGAAGTACCCACCTCTTTAAGAAATATGGAACTTTCTCGGTGCTTCAGAGGCCGAAAAGTGCAGGTCAATTACAGCCCTAACTACACTTTCTCTCAAGCTAGCATTTGTATGTGGTGCGATGACAAAGCAAAATGAATTATGACAATACATTAAGTTGAATATCGTGTATTGCGCTTTCCGCGTTTTTCATTTTTCCCTCGTTGTTCATTTCTTCCCTCCTGTCGCATGGCCTCATATGTTCCGAAAATGACCTGTATTTTATGTTTTTTATAGGAAACTTGTGAACTAATGTATAAAACTTTAATTTTAACTGCATACGAGTCCCGACGTTTTTTATTTGACCGACTGTACATACAGACAAAGTATTTTCAACAATCACCTTAAATTTCGAAAACTGCATAATGCATAATCTGGAAATGTCGAAAACGTATGAAGGTTCGTTCTACTTGATCTCCAGTTAAAGTAAATAAAATAAGGTAAACAGATGTAAAAAAAAGTGCCAGAATGCTTTTGTTTAATCAGTTTTAACTGAAATTGTGATACGCAGAAAATTAAGTTTTTTAAAACCGATTTCCGAGTTAAACTCCAGATAAGCAGGACTTACGGAAGATAAAGGTCTAATTTGATACGCCTATGTGAAGGAATAGTGTTCTTGTCAAAGCTATCTGTATTGCAGCTTCCAAAGCCGTATATAAACAATGTAAAACAGCATGCTGTTATGAGAACTGATTTGTATATTGTATTTGTATTGTATTTGTATATTTGTATATTATTTATTTGATAAATTCTTTCTAATATATTACCATAAAATAGGCACTAAATTGGGATGTACTCCGGTACCGGTCAACCGATTTGGTCCAATATCAATAGGCTTCTTCCCATGGACATTATAAATGCGAATACCAAGTTTCATGAAAATCCGATAAAGCTTATTTGACTTATCGCGCGTACAGACACACGGACGGACGGACGGACGGACGGACATACAGACTAACAAGACATTTTCCCGTCCCCACACAATCTTATAAAGTACCATACTGGCCCTTAATAAAAAGATATGCGTTTCACTTAGACATCGCAAATTATGAGATCAGAGCTGAATTTGAGGCTTAATCTCATTAAATAAAGTTTCCTATGCTTAAGAATACTACTTTATCTTCCCCAGGCTATTAAAGTCTACCGGATATTGGCAGTAATCCACCAGTATAACTTTCCGTTCACAGGTTATTTCACCATTCAATTTATCAAGTCTATGAACGTATTCAGAGCTCACTGATGTATGACAAAAGAAGGCTTTTAAGGAAAATTTGGCAAGAAAATCAATCTCACGGTCTCTGTGATTCATTGAATGGAAACCTTAGAAGCCGTTCTTGTTCAAAGAGTAGAATATCCTAAGAGAAGAAAAGGTGCTATGTATTTACTTCAAGCTGATACAGCAGTGACCTATATATTATTATAAGGTGGTTTTTTTCGCACATAACAAAAGAGGCAAGCAAGGATAAGAGAGAGTAGAATTTGCATAGAAATCACTCGTTTGTTTAAAATTCAATTTTCTCTAACTACTTTTGTAGCAAAAGGAGATGATTTAAGCACTAGCACAAGGGACTCCACGATACGAAAATAGATGTTTCATCTCTTTAAGGCATGTATAAAATTTCAAGAAATACCAAATTTTTCTGAACTTCCAATTTACAAGTAAATTAACTGTTTTAAATTAAACAACATTTTATCACTCAAGTAACTCCATTGTGTTCTATTAGTTATGTTTGATTTTAATTATAAAAATAAAATAAATAAAAATAAAAATAGCCTTCAATCCCTAAAGGGCAATGGCCTCTCCTAAAAGGAGGGTAGCTCGATTGTTCTTCCCACATTTGAGCTGTAGCCTATAAACTGTTAAAATACTTTATGGCGATACATGGCATTTGTGGAACACCACTGACTGAAAATAACGGAATATATTATAGTGAGGTGATCCCTAAACAGGCCATGGAGGCCCAGAGGCTTCCAGGAGGTTGAGACTAGCAGATTTTGGACATTCGGCGCATGAAGGTGGTAAGGTTGTCAGCATTACGCACCGGCCGCCTTTACCCCCAGGATTGCTCCTAGTACTCATTTCTGTTAGAGCCTGAGTCTACCCCAGGGCCACAGTACCACCAGAAGGATCAGGCCAATTGAAAAACCTCAACGACCTCATCGGGAATCGAACCCGCGACCTTCCGGTTTGTAGCGCAGCGCCTCAACCACTACGCTACGGCGTACCCCTGGAATATGTTATAAGCAAGATATATAAATGTTATACAGGTAGGGTAATTCCGGGAGAGACGGCCATGCGGGGGAGACGACCAATCGCTCTGATTTCAAGGCCGATAAACATATTTGAACGTAACTTGGTAGGCGGCAAGCTTTTGGTACTAAGAGTCGATTGTTGAACACCTGCGCTGTTTATATTTAGAAATCCGCGATTGATTTAACATTACTGTTTTCTAACTGGCCATTTATTTTTTGTATGTTGAATGAAATAAGCAGAAGTCCGACATTATTACTAACAGTTAAACGATACTCATGGCCGAGTGCACCGACCTCGGTATTCAGAATACCGCGGTAAAGTTGCTTAGTTTACCCCGGTAAAGTCATACTTTCGTTGCATCGTGCTCGGTTTCGACTTTTACCGCGGTAAGATGAAAACCGCCCGTGAAGGAGCTGTAAAGTGAGAAAACAGCGGTTTTCTTTCCAAGATGGAGATCAGCGTAATGTATCATATTTATGATATCTAGGCCAAAAGCTAATTGAACATAAAGAATAATTAGAGACAGGTGGGATTTATTTGAAGAATGAACGATGGTGCATATCTTTGCAAATACTGTGCTGTAACATCGATTGAAATGACCTTCCTTTCTTACCTCAACCAACGTAACCACGATTATTACGATTAGTACAGTATTTATGGTGTTTTAATTCAAAGGTTGGACTCAAACGACATATATACGCAATATAATATACCATTGTATCCTTATGAACATTTATTACTGAACAATAAGGCAAAAATTAAATGAAATATGGAATACCAGTGGTCCTAGGCCAAATTTAAGTGAATGGCTGCATGCATTACGATATAGCCCGTGTATCGGTATATGTAAGCAATTTATCACACCTGCACATATACGAACATAATTATAACAGCCCTTTCTTGGCTATGCACATGATTTTGCACCTAAAATTTCTACTAGTTGTACGGTAATAAAAGCGAGGCTATGTCGAACTCAGAGCAGAGATTTCGTGGTGTTGCTTTGCCTTGGATTGCACACGTGTGAGAATTATTCTTTAAAACATGAATGTTATTTTATTGAAATGTACAGACAGGTGGGATCTATTTGAAGAATGAACGATGGTACATATCTTTGCAAATACTGTGCTGTAACATCGATTGAAATGACCTTCCTTTCTCACCTCAACCAAACCAGTAGTAGGCGAAACGAACTCATTAAACGATTGGTACAGTATCTATGGTGCTTGAATTCGAAGTATGAATCCAGACGACATATATACGCAATATAATATTCCCTTTTATCCTTATGAACATCTTTTTATTGAATAATAAGGGAACAAATACATTGAATTCGGGACCCCAATAGCCTACCAGAGCCACCGTGACTGGCAGACGTGCAGAGAGAGAGAGAGAGAACCTAGCGGCCATGGAAGACACCATCAAAGAAAAATGGATTCGGAGCAGAGTAACAGCAATATTTCCAAGCATTAGCAAACCGCGGTATTTTCGCAATGGTGCACAGAGATTTTGAGAATACCCCGGTATTACGTTTACCGCGGTAACGAAACGGCTGAGAAAACCGGAGAATCGTGCACTCGGCCATCACTGTGTGAGGTGAGTGAACCTTATATATTTCACTTGTATTACGTGTTCTGTTCTAAACTTTTTAATTTTTAACTACTGAGTATGGCCATCTCACCTTTACAAATAGGAGAGATGGCCCACTTCTTTTCCGGGAGAGTTGACCAACAACTTAAGAGCCATATTTTCAAAATCTTCTGATTTTTTCTAACGCGAAATGTAAAAATTTTCATTTAAGACTAATTTCCATCGCTTCTCAATTACTTACTTATTTTTATTGCTAGGGAATTGACATAAACGAACATATTAATACGTATACCTTAATGAAACAATTTTGAAAATCCAATCTGGAAAGATGTATGTAAATAGAGACGACTTTGACAGTGTACTCCTAATTAAATACATTATTAAATTCATTTTAAAAATTATTTATGTGCTTAAAAAGTGGATTGGACTCATGTTTCTATGCCAAAGGTGGCTCCATAATATTGTATTATTTTTCATATTTACGTTTTCCTGTCATCAACTAACAAAGTCGAAAGATGGAGATAAATAATGTAGAGGTTAGATGGTATGCCCTTCCCCGCCATTCATGAAGTAGTGGCATGCAGTAGAGTTTAGTTATCTTTTCAGAAATGTATCAGAACTTTTCAGTTACTCAGAATTGATTCTGTTTTCCAAGATATGTTTATTTTTACGTTGTGATATCTTATTTGGCACTTAAGTTTATTTTATTTGTATATATTTATTGGAGAAGAGCTAACTAGTCTTTCTACTTTTTTACCTGTACTTTCTACCTTCGAAAACTGCCCCTATGTCTTATGGCAATCTCCCCCTCACACCTCGGGTGAGATGGCCAACGCACCATTTTTTTAAATGTTGGGATTTCTCATCCTAAATTACATTTTTTCTCCATAAAAAATTATGCTATGAGAATGTGACATCCAAGGACCTAATTGAACATTTTGCACACGAATTATCTTGAAAATCCTTCAAGTTATTAAGCATTAAAAAAAGCATGGCCATCTCACCCGGATTTAACATGCTCACAAATACTATAACATCAAAACATTATAATTTCAGATGCCCTGAAGATTGTGTAAATGTACCGAAAGGCCTAGGCGTCAAATCACAAAATATATCATGGTTCAGCGACTGGTATCATGTTTATTCTGTTTCTTTGATCGAGCTCAACGGTATTGAACATGTATTTTAACAACTTCCGATTTACAAATTTATGAAATAATTAAATATCATGTAATATCTAATATAAAATATGAAATGGTGTTTCTCTGTAGAGCATATTCATTGTCAAAGTAATCGGAGGTGCCTTGCTTGGTTACCATAACAAACTGGGTAAGAAGAGCATCGCTGAAATATATCAATTGTTAAAAAAAGACGAGAGAGAGAGAGTGAAGAAATGGTGTTGAGAATAAAATTAATAAAATTAGAAGAAAAAAGGCGTGAAGATGAACATAAACTTGATTGAAATTAGAACAGAAACATAGCTGAAGTTAGTAAAAGTGGAAATATGAAGAATCCAAATAAAAGAACAACAAACACTCCTGATGAAAATTATTCAAAACGGACGAGAAAAGAGTATCGCACGCCTGTTTTATACGCGTGGCAGAGAAGATTGCCACACGATACAAGCTATCTGGATGTCAAACCTCAGAAACTATATCTCAAAAACCATCCTCTTAATCACAAAAAGCAAAATAGGTATTGAATTCATTTATGATGTGAACTACTATCCTTTGAATCTGCGCAGACATTCCCCATCCAACCTGTAATTTATAATTCGAGGGGCAAATACTTTGAATGTCCAAGTGATCTTCTTTTCTTCTGCAAGAAGCAGAATATCTAGTCACCCTAATTTATTTCCCCTCTTATAAACATTTCAAAAGTTCAACAATTTAATTTAAGTTTGTTGCTGTAGAAACATAAAAAAAATAATTTCCTGACAAGATGAACTGGCATTATTAAGTTACTGGGGAAACGACGTGCAAAACATTATGAAGACCACGTTTAAAATCATAACATAAATTCTTATACCAAATGACAAGAGGATGCTGATGGGGCTAATAAGCGGCTATAACCTTGTACCATTTCTCCTACATCAGGATCATGTAAGTTATATTTACACACGAATTCTGGTTATGAGTGAAAACTATAGAGTTACGACAAACATGATGTGAAACACATAACTTTCTCAACCAAAAGTATCGATCATGAAATGTCTTTGCGTCACGTTGCGGTTTTATTCTACAAGATTATGCAATATAATGCCTTTTGTGACGTTGAATAATCATCTATCGAGATTTGATCTCTTGGTTGTTGTGGCCGAGATGACTAGCTTGTAACAACAGTTCAGAATTATTCTATAAAATATTACAATAGAATTGAATTGTAGACCTAAATAGAAGAGATCAGAGTACCAAATTAGGAAGAAAGCCCTTACGGCAACATTAATAAACTTCATGACAGTAGAGAATTTTAGTTTAATACCATATTTAAGTCACCTTACATTCTCTATTGTTTATAAATGTCTTTAAAATACTTGCAGTTATAGTAAGATAACAATTCTGATCAATTACATAGGCCACACTATACGATTTATTTAGTTTATTTATTTACTAGGGTATAATACATTCTTTGTTACGTTGTAATTGCACTCCGGAAGAGAAAAACATGAAGTTTATTAATACTTAAAAATAACAAATAATTTTTATCAATTCCAGAAAATCTCTCCCCGGCCAGCCAGCAGGAAGAAGGTGTAGATGGCAGCGTGGTGCGGTGCCAGTTGCGGCCAGCCAATAGGAAGAAGCTGTAGATGGCAGCGTGGCGCGGTGCCAGTTCAGGCCAGCCAATAGGAAGAAGCTGTGATGCGGTGCCAGTTTTAAAGGTAAGCCGTTTTACCTAATTATTTTATTTATAGCAATTAATATAGCCTACTCCATTTTTCCTGTTATGAAAACGATATGGCATGCTTTAAAGCCAACCCGTTTGCAATAATGAAGACCGACGAACAAAATAATATATCGTATTTTTTCATTGAGTGTCACTTTATACAACACGAAAAATACACAGTGGGAAGAAAGTAATTATGAACCTTATGTGAATTCAATAAAATACATACTAAAACAAAAGAAATGTCAAACATACCGAAAAATTCCCATTTATACTTTGCTGTCGCTATCGCTGTTCTTTAATAAACGTGTAGTGTAGTTCTTAGGATAATATTCTAAGCTATTACTATTGAGAAACGGTAAATCTTGTTATTTATTTATTCACCAGTGACTCCTGTAAAGACTACCATATACAGAAAGCTACGCTATGCTATGCTATGCTATGCTATGCTACCAGTGGCCCCCCTTGGTATTTCTTTTTCATTGTTTTGACTTTCTTCGTCGAAAGTAATTACCTAATAAAATAACATTCAAATTGAATTAGATTCAAAACAAAATAAAATAATAGCATCTATATACTCGCCCTATTTAAAAAAGAGGATTGTAAAATGCAAGTTGAATAGAATTTATATTCTAGACTCCTTGTGTAACTTCGTACACCAGCCATCAAAAGCTATTAGACAGCAGTTGTTCGAGTTCCATATTTTTATTATTATTATTCATGATTAATTTGATTTCTTGTGGGCTATTTCAGACCAGCAGTTACTTAAAGGTGAACAAGTTTATATCTGATTACCGTAATGATTTTAATTTTCGTGTAACTCAATGTGTAAAACCGACAAATTTCTTAACACAGCTCTAGGCCAAAAAAAAAGCGTCTGCTGGGACATTTGAAATCACACAGAGGGCCTAAAATTTAATCATTTTACCCACACCTCAGTAATGTCAAACTTTCGTTTATGTCGGCCTCTCCCTTCCATAAGTCCTGGATCCGCCCCTGTATGCTAAGCAATGCTAACAAATGCCAATCTAAGTAGTGCTGTGACACGAAATGGCTTCTTTTGTAAACATGTACAGTTTGGAAATTGTAACAACTTACAAAGACCATTATAATGTTTACATTGTTATTAATGTGTCCAGAATTAAATATATGTAGTATGCTCACTACAGTACTTCATACTTCAAGTAATTGCCGGTATAATGTGTGATTTCACATCACGTATTCTTGCATTATTTTTTTATATTCACTGAACTGAAAATAAACTCCCAGTATCACTTACTCGAGGTCCGCCAAGAAGGTGCAAAAGTTAGAGAGTTTTCCAAAAAAAATAATATACTTTTTCACTTCTTTCAAAACAGGTCCTGATAAATATCAACTAATATTTGATCTACATCTTCCGCTAGTCATTGCTATTCATTACTAATAACAATTTAACAGTAATTCAAAGAAGTCCTTCGGTTCATACCTGATAGAACGATATTCCCACTTCTAGCATTATCACCCAGTTTCTCTTACGGATATCAACCTGAGAGATTTGCCTTATAATCAAACAGAGCTTTTAGATTATTTTGTTGACAGGAGAAAGGGGGATCAATTCAAGCGTAATCATAACAACCATTCTGTCTGACCGCTGCTGATCTAGACATAAAAAAAAAGATCTGCACAAAATGAATGTCAAATTTTATTTCTGAAATGCATGGTTAACCTATTTGGATCCATTATCCTACTTGTAGGTCACAGCTTAATAATAATGCTTGAGGCACATATTATAATATGATTTCTTAACAGTGCAGTTATTAATTTCTATCTTTCCCAACAAAGCACCATTGCTGAAGAAACCGCACGGAAATACTTGCAGGTAAGTGAGCAGGTGTGTGAATATGATAAAATTATACTACGAATCATTGCTCTGTAGCAGGGTAATAAGGTTTTAAATTTTTATTCTCTTTTTTCATTAATTTTACTTACAATGTGACTGATTCTTTATAACACGTATATATGAGCAATTGTGAACTGATTGTGATTTTAACTTATGTACACTATAATCATATTTTAAAGAAAGAACAAAGAATATTTGAGGTAATGTAGGATATTATAGATAAGATAAAACGGAAAAATTAACCTTATCGAAGAATTTCAAACATAGGCCTATATACCTGTTTTCTTTGACGAAGATAGATTTTGAATGTGAAAAAAAAAACATGAAAATTGTTAAAGGTGAAAAAACGGCTTAAAATTTAACATTAATATGTTAGACATTTTTACATCACATCAAAACGATTTTTAAACAGAATTTCTAACCAATTGTTTTTGTCTTTATCATAATCACAAGCTCTGAGTAGGTAAAAGGCAGAAATGAGGGAAGTTGATAATTGGTGGATTTTTTACTAGGTAATTTGTGTATTTTTCCTTTGCCAATAATTATTTAAATCATCGTAATGTTTACATCCACTTATGAAAATATGTACGCATTATTTAGATAATATCAGTTTGAGATGTTCTGTTGTATAGAAGTTTGAACATTGTCAGTTAACAATAAATTACCCTATAAATAGGAAAGTGCATTACTTTTCAACCATGTCGGAACCGATCGGGTCAAATTTCGCATTTACATAGACAATATCCGCATGAAAGATCGTCTTTACGATAATACGATGCATACATTCCGCAGCGAAAAGAGTTCAATGCCTAACACCATAGGTAATGTAAAAACAGGAAAGTGAAAGAGACACCAGACTTAGGACTGACTGATTTTACAAGAAATCAGGTGGAATTAAAAATTGCGTCTCTCCATTTCTGGGAGTCAATGGTAGTCTTCTTCTTCTTCCCCTCCACTTTATGGCATAGGCAATCTCAATGGTAGTAATAACTCAATAATAAATTTCATTTACTAAAAAATATATTTACAAGAAAAAATTGACTACAGCCATTCTATATACACTCCCTCTTAGAGTAACTGTAACCATAAATGATTAGCAAGACCTCCCCTTTTCGGATACACTAGGCTTCACTTCCATTACAAGGCGAATGCCTCACAGAATTCCATGCAGTATGCGAAGATAAGCCAATAAAAAGTCAGGTTACCAACTTTGAAGCGGAAATTATCTGTGTCCCAAGAACTAGTGATATCGTCTAGTGCAGTATTTACCTATTTTTTAATTTATTTTTTATATTTTTGCAAAATTTGTCTTGCCCAGTGCGAAGAGCTGCACTTTTCGTTCAATCGTACCGAGGCTCATTTAATTAAATTTTTTGTAAATTATATTATGTTTTCACTGGTCTCTTTATATAGTGCATTCAAATGGGTTTAAGTTCAGGATATCATTTGACTGCTATCAAGTCTGTGTGTGAGTGTGTGTATATATAAATATGTGTGTGTGTGTAAGCCTATAATTTCCAAAATAACAAGCATATATTTATAAACACACTATTCCATTTATTATTATGGCACTAGGATTGGAAGAAAGGAGAGAATCGATTTATCACAACGTGGGACCTCGAGTAATACGTTCGAGACGTCAACATCGTTCGGCCTTAGGCTTAACATGGGAATAAGTTTAACAGCTTGGTCATATTATGGATTACATCTACATATCAACTGAGGAGTTACATTATGGAACCAAGCAAATTTTTATTACCTACTCGGATTAAGGGAAATAGAAGAAACAAAAAAGTTTTTATTACCTAATCCATTTAAGGGAAAAGAAGAAACAAGTTTTTATTACCTAATCAATTTAAGGGAAAAAGAAGAAGAAAAAAAGTATTTATTACCTAATCCATTTAAGGGAATAAGAAGACACAAAAAAGTATTTATTACCTAATCGACATAAGGAAAAAATAAGAAACAAAAAAGTTTTTATTACCTAATCAATTTAAGGGAAAAGAAGAAACAAGTTTTTATTACCTAATCAATTTAAGGGAAAAAGAAGAAACAAAAAAGTATTTATTACCTAATCCATTTAAGGGAATAAGAAGACACAAAAAAGTATTTATTACCTAATCGACAAAAGGAAAAAATATGAAACAAAAAAGTTTTTATTACCTAATCAATTTAAGGGGAAAAGAGGAAACAAAAAAAGTATTTATTACCTAATCCATTTAAGGGAATAAGAAGACACAAAAAAAGTATTTATTACCTAATCGACATAAGGAAAAAATAAGAAACAAAAAAGTTTTTATTACCTAATCAATTTAAGGGAAAAGAAGAAACAAGTTTTTATTACCTAATCAATTTAAGGGAAAAAGAAGAAACAAAAAAGTATTTATTACCTAATCCATTTAAGGGAATAAGAAGACACAAAAAAGTATTTATCCCCTAATCGACATAAGGAAAAAATATGAAACAAAAAAGTTTTTATTACCTAATCAATTTAAGGGAAAAAGAAGAAACAAAAAAGTATTTTTTACCTAATCCATTTAAGGGAATAAGAAGACACAAAAAGTATTTATTACCTAATCGACATAAGGAAAAAATAAGAAACAAAAAAGTTTTTATTACCTAATCAATTTAAGGGAAAAAGAAGAAACAAGTTTTTATTACCTAATCAATTTAAGGGAAAAAGAAGAAACAAAAAAGTATTTATTACCTAATCTATTTAAGGGAAAAAGAAGAAACAAGTTTTTATTACCTAATCAATTTAAGGGAAAAAGAAGAAACAAAAAGGTATTTATTACCTAATCTATTTAAGGGAAAAACAAGACACAAAAAAGTATTTATTACCTAATCGACATAAGGAAAAAATAAGAAACAAGAAAGTTTTTATTACCTAATCAATTTAAGGGAAAAAGAAGAAAGAAAAAAGTATTTATTACCTAATCTATTTAAGGGAAAAAGATGACACAAAAAAGTATTTATTACCTAATCGACATATGGAAAAAATAAGACAAAAAAGTTTTTATTACCTAATCAATTTAAGGGAAAAAGAAGAAACAATTTTTATTACCTAATCAATTTAAGGGAATAAGAAGAAACAAAAAAGTATTTATTGCCTAATCTATTTAAGGGAAAAAGAAGGCACAAAAAAGTATTTATTACCTAACCGACATAAGGAAAAAATAAGAAACAAAAAAGTTTTTATTACCTAATCAATTTAAGGGAAAAAGAAGAAACAAGATTTTATTACCTAATCTATTTAAGGGAAAAAGAAGAAACAAAAAAGTATTTATTACCTAATCTATTTAAGGGAAAAAGAAGACACAAAAAAGTATTTATTACCTAATCGACATAAGGAAAAAATAATAAACAAAAAAGTTTTTATTACCTAATCAATTTAAGGGAAAAAGAAGAAACAAGTTTTTATTACCTAATCAATTTAAGGGAAAAAGAAGAAACAAAAAAGTATTTATTACCTAATCTATTTAAGGGAAAAAGAAGAAACAAGTTTTTATTACCTAATCAATTTAAGGGAAAAAGAAGAAACAAAAAGGTATTTATTACCTAATCTATTTAAGGGAAAAACAAGACACAAAAAAGTATTTATTACCTAATCGACATAAGGAAAAAATAAGAAACAAGAAAGTTTTTATTACCTAATCAATTTAAGGGAAAAAGAAGAAAGAAAAAAGTATTTATTACCTAATCTATTTAAGGGAAAAAGATGACACAAAAAAGTATTTATTACCTAATCGACATATGGAAAAAATAAGACAAAAAAGTTTTTATAACCTAATCAATTTAAGGGAAAAAGAAGAAACAATTTTTATTACCTAATCAATTTAAGGGAAAAAGAAGAAACAAAAAAGTATTTATTGCCTAATCTATTTAAGGGAAAAAGAAGACACAAAAAAGTATTTATTACCTAATCGACATAAGGAAAAAATAAGAAACAAAAAAGTTTTTATTACCTAATCAATTTAAGGGAAAAAGAAGAAACAAGATTTTATTACCTAATCTATTTAAGGGAAAAAGAAGAAACAAAAAAGTATTTATTACCTAATCTATTTAAGGGAAAAAGAAGACACAAAAAAGTATTTATTACCTAATCGACATAAGGAAAAAATAATAAACAAAAAAGTTTTTATTACCTAATCAATTTAAGGGAAAAAGAAGAAACAAATACGTTCTTATTACCTAATCCATTTAAGGGAATAAGAAGACACAAAAAAGTATTTATTACCTAATCGACATAAGGAAAAAATAAGAAAAAGAAGAGACTAATACGTTCTTATTACCTAATCCATTTAAGGGAATAAGAAGACACAAAAAAGTATTTATTACCTAATCGACATAAGGAAAAAATAAGAAACAAAAAAGTTTTTATTACCTAATCAATTTAAGGGAAAAAGAAGAAACAAGTTTTTATTACCTAATCAATTTAAGGGAAAAAGAAGAAACAAAAAAGTATTTATTACCTAAGACACAAAAGTATTTATTACCTAATCGACATAAGGAAAAAATAAGAAACAAAAAGTTTTTATTACCTAATAAATTTAAGGGAATAAGAAGAAAGAAAAAAGTATTTATTACCTAATCTATTTAAGGGAAAAAGAAGACACAAAAAAGTATTTATTACCTAATCGACATAAGGAAAAAATAAGAAACAAAAAAGTTTTTATTACCTAATCAATTTATGGGAAAAAGAAGAAACAAATACGTTCTTATTACCTAATCCATTTAAGGGAATAAGAAGACACAAAAAAGTATTTATTACCTAATCGACATAAGGAAAAAATAAGAAACAAAAAGTTTTTATTACCTAATCCATTTAAGGGAAAAGAAGAAACAAGTTTTTATTACCTAATCAATTTAAGGGAAAAAGAAGAAACAAAAAAGTATTTATTACCTAATCCATTTAAGGGAATAAGAAGACAAAAAAATATTTATTACCTAATCGACATAAGGAAAAAATAAGAAACAAAAAAGTTTTTATTACCTAATCAATTTAAGGGAAAAGAAGAAACAAGTTTTATTACCTAATCAATTTAAGGGAAAAATAAGAAACAAAAAAGTATTTATTACCTAATCGACATAAGGAAAAAATAAGAGACAAAAAAGTTTTTATTACCTAATCAATTTAAGGGAAAAAGAAGAAACAAAAAAGTATTTATTACCTAATCTATTTAAGGGAAAAAGAAGACACAAAAAAGTATTTATTACCTAATCGACATAAGGAAAAAATAAGAAACAAAAAAGTATTTATTACCTAATCTATTTAAGGGAAAAAGAAGACACAAAAAAGTATTTATTACCTAATCGACATAATGAAAAAATAAGAAACAAAAAAGTTTTTATTACCTAATCAATTTAAGGGAAAAAGAAGAAACAAATACGTTCTTATTACCTAATCCATTAAAGGGAATAAGAAGACACAAAAAAGTATTTATTACCTAATCGACATAAGGAAAAAATAAGAAACAAAAAGTTTTTTTACCTAATCCATTTAAGGGAAAAGAAGAAACAAGTTTTTATTACCTAATCAATTTAAGGGAAAAAAAAAGAAACAAAAAAGTATTTATTACCTAATCGATGTAAGGAAAAAATAAGAAACCAAAAAGGTTTTATTACCTAATCTATTTAAGGGAAAAAAAAGAAACAAATACGTTCTTATTACCTAATCCATTTAAGGGAATAAGAAGAAACCTCATGTTTTTATTACCTAATCAATTTAAGGGAAAAAGAAGAAACAAATACGTTCTTATTACCTAATCCATTTAAGGGAATAAGAAGAAACAAAAAAGTATTTATTACCTAATCGACATAAGGAAAAAATAAGAAACAAAAAAGTTTTTATTACCTAATCCATTTAAGGGAAAAGAAGAAACCTCAAGTTTTTATTACCTAATCAATTTAAGGGAAAAAGAAGAAACAAATACGTTCTTATTACCTAATCCATTTAAGGGAATAAGAAGAAACAAAAAAGTATTTATTACCTAATCGATGTAATATTACGCTAGTTTGAACTTCTTTTAAAAAGCTTAAATAAACAGATCTTATTTTCTTTTTAACACGCAAAAAACAATTGCTTTAAGTAAGACGAAAGAAATGCTTGTTGTTGGGATTAGTACCTTGTTCGCTTGCTAGTCATTCTTCCAGAAACTTGCGAAGAAAGAGGGAGTAGTGGCACGCATTTAACGACTGTAGCCACTTCGCTTGCTGGTATAATAACCAATATACAGGGTGTTAATAAATAACAAACATTTTACCTGTGTATAGAGGAGACATAGACAAGAAACTTTTATTAGGAGATTTTTGCTCTGTGGATTCAATTTTTCATGTCATAGAATAAAATCTCCCAGGGCATGGCCACCACTGACTTCTAACATTAGAAAAAAATGCAAAACAAAGGAACTTCGTTGTTAACACTGTAGTCAGTGGTAATGAATATCTAAAAGACTAATGCAGTGGCGACCAGTCATGTGATTACGCTGTAAATTTGGCAGATTATGGAAACACTAAATTATGATATTGCTGTTGATGAATGATTATGACTATGAGTCAGGTTTTTATCGATCACTAGGAAGGCATGAAGTCAATTTATTGAACATTTTAACCCTGTTTCGCTACATTATTTAGTTATGAGCACCAAATTGTAAGGACTTTAATGCCCTGTAGCATACATATTTTACGTCATAGAGCAAAAATCTCGTAATAAAAGTTGCTTGTCTAAGTTCCCCTATATACCAGTAAAATATTTCGGTGTTATTTATTAACACCCTGTATATGGCTATATTGGATCCACTGCTTTTTATGGTGCTGAATGATGTTCTTATTGAATTCTTCAATGTATCCAAAATTGGCTCTGCATTTGAATCAAATCTTTCTTGGAATACGCATATAGACTACATAGCAAATAAACTGAGTAGACTTTACTTTGCCTTCCGTATTCTTGCTAGAGTAGTCTCTCTCGAAACTATTAAATCTGTATACTTTGGACTTATATACTCACAAATTACTTATGGTATCTGTATCTGGGGTACATCATCAAAAATAGCAACCATTTTCAAATTACAAAAGAAAATAGCAAAAATTATGTTGAAAGTGCCAGTTCGCACTCCTAGTAGAGAAGTTTTTAAAAAGTTGAAAATTTTACCAGTGCCCAGTATCTATATTTTAGAAACTATATGTTTCGTACATAAGATTAAAGAATCTTTCACAAAAAACTCTGAATATCATACTCATAATACCAGAATAGCTAATAATCTTCATCTAAATAAACATAGGCTCACAAAATGCCTAAATAGTATAACATATCAAGGAATAAATATTTATAATAAGTTACTCAATGGTTTTAAAGCTCTTTCTAACAATGCTTTTAAAAATAAAGTTAAAAAAATCCTGTTATTGTATCAACCCTTTTCTGTCCATGAATTTCTTGATATACAGATGGTAGATTTACCAATTTAGTTATGCTTAATTATGCTTTTTGAAGGAGACATTTCCTCTTAATCCTAATATAAGTATTTTATATCTCAGTGTTAACAAGTTGTATCATATATTGTATTAGACTTAAGTGACGAAACCATGAATTTTGTAACAAGATTCTTCTGGTGAATAAATTGAATTGAATTGAATTGAATTTAACAACAAAATAAGTTCGATTTCAATTAGAATTAAATAGTTATATGTAGATATCCGTGAAATTCAAGAGACACATAACACGAATAGTTCTCATTTCGACAAACGTTTGAAAAAGTTTATTTTACTGCATCCCATAATGCCCCCAAAACATTCTTTTATATCGCGAAATAACGCCACTTCACATAACGTAAACAAAATGAACATAATCCCAGTTTTAAAACGAACATTTTTAAAGTATATTTTCAACAAATAAATGCTTCGACTGTCCGCCGGCGTGGTCTTGTGGTTAGCGTCGCTGACTACAGATCCGTCGGCCCGGGTTCGATTCCCGGTACCTCCTCGGATTTTTCTGAGGTAGGGAAGTCTGGTAGGGGTGCACTCAGCCTCGTGATTCCAAATTGAGGAGCTACTTGATAGAGAAGTAGCGGCTCCGGTCCAAAAAACCACCAATAACGGCCGTGGGTGTCGGCATGCTGACCACATGCCCCCCAATCCTGCCATCTGCCTACGGGAGATGACGCAGCGGTCGGGTGGAAGGCCAAGTCCCTCCAGGGATGTAGCGCCACGGAGTTTAGTTTAGTTTAAATGCTTCGACTATTTTGCCATAGAGAGGTAACTTTGCTCTAAAAGGAGCTGCTCACTGCACATCATGCAGCCAAGGAGGAAGACCACAGGATTAACCTACGATAAATCATAAATCAACCTACCATAAATTCTAATTTCTATTGCTTCCCAAACTTTCTTTTTCTATACTGGAATACAAAGTAAATTCAGCTGTAAGGAAATATTCTCTATATATATTACGAGGGCTGTTTTTTTTTTCAACCTCCGATGGGGCATAAAATGAAAACCACAGTGAAAATCAAAACTGTTTTATTTGGAACATTTAGGTACACATTCTAGCTACTTCTTTACGTAGTTTCATTCCGATTGAAACATTTGTCGTAGCGTGGTACCATTTTTCCAATACCCTCTTCATAGAAGCTTGCCGCCAGCGTATTGAGAAGGGTCCTCACGGCATTTTGAAGTGTTTTGAAGTTCTTCGTTGGTGTGGAAGCTCTGTCCATCCAGATCTTTCTTCAGCTGCCGAAAAAAATGAAAGTCACTCGGCACGGGAACAAGTTTTTGAAATCCATCGTGACAGGGGATGAAACGTGGATTCGTTACGACAATCCAGAATCCTAAAAACAATCCAAACAATGGATGCACACAAATTTCCCGAACAAACCTAAGATCTGGCTTCCACACCAACGAAGAAATTAAAAAAAAAAACTTCAAAATGCCGTGAGGACCCTTCTCAATACGCTGGCGGCAAGCTTCTATGAAGAGGGTATTGGAAAAATGGTACCACGCTACGACAAATGTTTCAATCGGAATGAAACTATGTACAGAAGTAGCTAGAAGGTGTCCCTAAATGTTCCAAATAAAACAGTTTTGATTTTCACTGTGGTTTTCGTTTTATGCCCCATCGGAACTTTAAAAAAAACAGCCCTCGTAATATCCACTGCAGTTATTAATAGGCCTATCCAATTATGACAATTCACTACGAGCTTATGAAAAATTCGAAATGGATAAAATATTTCCTGCAATAAATATAAATACAAGAGGCGGGAATTTTTTATTAAGCTGATAATAAAAATACCCGGTTTTCAGAAAGCTAATTCATGATAATTATGAGTGGATTACAACATTTGCACAGATAGATCATATTTTAAAAATAGCACCGCCATCTTGGAAATAACATCAGAATATTGACATTTTAAAACGAGTTTTGATTAAAAATAAACCCCATTTTCAAGGATCTCTAGTTATATGCTATCTTGTGTATGCAGGCGATGACTAGACGAGCATGCGCAGTATTCTCTAAAATTCTATAGCCGGCCCATCCTTCTTGCAGCCTATTGTAAAAGGTACTGAAAACAAACAGAGTTGATTCGATCCTACTTTCTAGCCGTATTGATCTTGGCACTATAGCAAACTCACCTGTTTTGAATCCCCGTTTACATGATTGTTCTCAATACGATCAGCATACTGAGATCGATTTGACTACAACTCGTAAAAATGGTAAACATCCGCTAAATCTTTTCAAGATCCATCGATGAAGTGAAAGGAGGCAGTGAAAATTCAACGAAACGTACGTATTTACCTGATATTCACTTTAATACTATTCGTTTTGTCATACAAATTTATAGGTAATGTTGAACCAGAATATATGTCTTTAAATTTCTGTACAGTCAGCGTGTTTGGAAAATTTGCAATAACTTGACATTGTATTGGCAAGAATGAAATGCATTTCTTGAAATTAATAGAATTGAGAAATCTTAGCAATGATTTGTTCTGAAGTCTCAACAAACAGATGCATAAGTTATCTGATGACAACAATATTCCGTATAATAGGCTATCAAAATCAATAGAAAACTTTGAATGTATGGCTATCAAGGTAGCAAATAAGATGCCACCCGACTTATTTATTAGAAATGAACTACACTTTAACAGAAGTATCACTTGCTGGCTCCTAAAGAACCAATTTTATAATATAAGTGAATTTATGGAAATTAAGTGTCCCATTATTTTGTAAATAGTATTGTATTAATAATTGACAATGTCTATAGAGTAGTCTACACTCAATGGCTGTAAATTAAATTAAATTAAATTAAATTTATTGATACAACTGTTAACTTTAAGAAGAAATGTATTTATAAAGGCTATTCATTTTAATTTTTCCTACTATAATGCATAAGCATTTCCTTAAGTTTTTTAGATAGCCGACAAAAATTGTGAATAGACAGGAAGCCACCTTTTTAAGAGACAGAGAGATGATATCCGGTCTAGCAGTAGTAGTGTTATTATGGCTTGTGCTGTCCGGTACAGGCGAAATTAGAATTTCTAGACTCCAAACTCAAATTATTTAGAGCTACTCTAATGCTGAAAATCTGAATAAGAATTTATTTGAATCGAAGCTGTTCCTACAACGAGAGAGGTAAACTTGACAGAAAGGAAAACAAGAAAAGACGCTCCATTGCCCCCGAAAATGCAAAGTATTCAAAACGCCTTCACATCGAAGCCGCTCAACGGAACTCTACTCAGTTTTCCTCAGTGAATATGGACATTGAAGTTAAGGTTAGTAACCAACAAATTTGACTTTTGGTCACCTTAGGGGACCGAGCTGTGAAAGTTGCCAAAAAGGGCACAAAAACAATTGTAGGGCATATTAATTAACAACAAGAGTTATTTTGGTTAATCACAGAATGTAATAAATTTTAGCTTGCCCGTAACGTGACGTTTAAGGGGCTCTGCCCATGCGCAGATAATCTATGTAGCAACTCTTGTTTTTACAACACATTATTTTGTCTATAGATATTTAAAATTATAGTTCCAGTCATTTTGAGAGTAGGCTAATGTTAGTAGAAAATTTGTGCATTTTCCTGGCTATTACTCTAGGCAAATCGTTATTTAGGCCTATATAAGGAGCAGGACAGTTTTGAAGTAAAAACTTGTTACATAGGCCTATTTCACTATTCAATTTCCTCTTTCCGTAGCAATTTTTAATAAATTACTTTGGAATATTCTACAAAGCAGATAAATTACAAAGTGAATTTTTTAATTATAGAATATCTGTGCCCTACAACAATCAACATTAACAAAATGAAGTAAAACAATGTTAAACTGTGCTTTTAACGAATTAGACAATTCTATAACAAGGTAGGCTATAAATTTCAATTGGGCTGACTTTTACTTATTTTTATAGCTTCGAAATTCTATGTTGTAAAACCTCGAAGTGTATTCTGAAATATATTCCATTTCTCTCAATATCTCAATATCCGGGAAACAAAGCATGAGAGGGTACGTTCACAAATTTTGTTAAAGCGGAATGAAAACTTGATATCTGCTGGAAAAAAGAACAGAAAAACAGTAGTTTATACTCCTGCCTTAAAGCCTAATGCAATAAACTATCGAAAGTTTATGAAGGAAGATGTGATTGCAGCTAACGGTTCGATGTAGCCTGTGTTTGTGAAAAATGTTCAGATCGATATATCGTAAACAGCAAACATTACATAAATTCTCTCCAGAGTGAAACATACTTGAAAAAATGTCGAACCTGCAGCTCCTCTCTACTGTAGTTTATTAATACTTTTAAGAGATTTGTTCTGTTCGTATCGCAAGCTCACGATAAGAGTCATCAGAAAAAAAAAAACATTATAATTCTGTTGCCTTCCTGTATATTATGTACTGTACCATCTCTCGCTTGGTCATCCACCCATCTGCCAAATTATCTAAGAAGAAAGGTCCTCGGTCATCCACCCATGTGTCAGATTATCTGAGAACAAAGGTCCTTCCTATCCCTTCAGTAATAAATGTTGTAATTTATATGTATATATCAGACTAAAATAAGGAAATGCTAGTTTTTATGCAATTCAGTAACAACTGCCTACTCGCCTTCTGTCCGGAAATATAAAAATGAAAATTTATAAAACAATTATCCTGCCGGTAGTTTATATGAATATGAGACATAGTCGCTTACTCTTCGGGAAGAACATAGGCTACTCTGAGAGTTTTCAAAAATAAGGTGCTTAGGAAAATATTCTGACCTAAGCGAGATGAAAACGGGGACTGGAGAAAACTGCATAATGACGAGCTTCATAACCTGTACTCTTCACCGGATGTAGTAAGTTAAGGGTAATTAAATCACGGAGGATGAAATGTGCTGGACATGTTGTACGTATGAGGGAGGAAAGACATATATAAAAAATGTTGACTGGGAGACTCGAAGGGAAAATACCACTTGGAAGGCCTAGACGTAGGTGGGAGGACAATATTAGAATATATTTAAGGGAAGTAGGATTTGCGAGGGATGGTTGGGTGGAGTTATTATTATTATTATTGAATCTCCGAATCTTCTAAACCCTACTTTACCGGGTATTAGCACAGAATAGGATTGAATGATGGGCTCTCGTGAGCGCGGCAATGAACATTCGGGTTCCACAAAATAGCTTTATTTTGCTTAGGAATTATCTATTTCCATTGAGTAAGTAAGAATATTTTATCAAAAAAGTCTTAAATTCATAACATGCCCTAATGATACAGCATATGCCGATTCTTACACTTGTAATGAAATAACTGTAAATAAATTGGTAGATGTTTTATTTCTTGTTAAAATAACAGAACAATGGATACGAAATAAACCTCGGGCTAATAATTTGCCTAATGGTTTTCTTTGCAGTCCGTCAAAGTTTTATAAATCTAGTAAGCAGCTCATTTTATTTAATAAATAATGTTTTCTTCTTCGGTGTTAAATTTCGCTTTTTCTTGAAAAGTGACACTACTTTATACTCCTGCCTTAAAGACTAATGCAATAAACTATGGAAAGCTTATGAGTTTAAGATGGCTCCTTAAATTGATCAGTCATTTCAATTGGCAATATCAGAAAATCATTAAACTCTATGAAATCGGATTCAGCTGCAAGTCCAGATAACATTTTGGTAAAGACGTTAAAACTTGAGGATTGTTCTACTGTAATTCATTTAATAATGCAAATAATGCTGCACTGGAATGTTGTTCCTGATCCCACGAGAGAAGCAAAGACTGTCCTTATTTATAAGGGGAAAGGGTACAGGAACCTTCCTTCAAACTGGAGGCCTATATCCGTATGTTCTGTAACTAAGGCGTCTTATTGAAAGAGTTCTCGATGCTAAACTACGACAGTATATTTCCTTGAATGATAACCAAAGAGGATTTGTGAATTAACCAGGCACTTATATTAATTATATTACTATGCTGAATGGATGTTTACAAAAGGCGAAGAAGAATAATAATCTTGTCGTAGTAATGTTAGATGTGACACAAGCGTTTGATACAGTTGGCCATGCTCATTTGGAAAAGGTTCTTGAGAATCAACCATTACCAAGCAGCCTTTGCCACTTAATAAAATCTTTATCAAGCGAAAATAACTCAAGAGTTAACTCAATGAGAAATAAGTCTAACTCAATAAAACTTAAGAGGGGAGTTTTCAGGGATCCCCACTTTCCCCTACCCTAATTAAACTTTTAATTGATTTCCTTCTTAAACGACATAACAGAAAAACAGATTATTGATGCTTATGGTTACGAAATAACTCCAGAACTAGAAAACGTTACGTTATGTGCATTTGCTGATGACCTAGTTATTATCATCATCTCCCTGACCTCAGCCCATGACCTTGTAATGATGGTAATATCCTTCCTACAAAATGTAGGACTACAAATAAATTGTCAGAAATCTGGAGTTATTAATATAAAGAATGAGGTACTGTTGAAAGAAAGCTTTATTACGCAGTTTTCAGGTGCTACTCTCAAAATTTCAAGATCTTTCCGTGTTCGGTAATATTCGATACCACAGCAATATTATAATGAGAATCAGTTTCTAAATGAATATCATTATGATAGCGTTACGTCAGACGTAGGCCTAATAAGCGTTAGTATGGTAGAACCTCTCTCTCTCTCTCTCTCTCTCTCTCTCTTTATCTTAGTTTTACCTCTCCCTTTTAGGGACATTTAAGCGACCCAAGCCGCCCGGGCCTTACAGGGCAGCGACCTATCGGGAGAGGGATTATCTATGGATCACATACATACTTTTTTGACCAGACAAGGATAAGAGTGATCAGCCCAATGCCGGGGCCACCTCCGAGACAACACGAACACACAGGACAAGACACACCAGTCACACACACTCAATCCAAACAAGGCGAGGATGGGATGATGATGATAATGACGGCCAGATGATATCCAGGGACCACAAGAGCCTAAAGTTATCCGACATTTGTCTCACAGGTGAGTTTTCTTCACCTAGGTAGCTTGTCCTGAACAGGATTTGAACCCGGGCCCGCTGCATGGGAGGAGCGAACGCATCCCCTACGGCACAGTGGTGGACATCAAAAGAAGTAAAATGGTAAAACACAAATAATGACTAGGCCTAATTATTAATAAAAATGGGTCAACAAAACAAAAATCTTAGGATATAACCCTGACCTGTGAATTTTGCGTCCAGGCTTCAATTATCGGGTAGTATTAGTGCTAAATTTAACATTAAGCATCAACAAATCGCTGCTCGTCATCAATCATGATTGTCCTTCATGTGATCAAAGCCATAAAATTTCAATGCAGACTGCACCAATCAATAAAATATTGGATTGGCTGTTTCTAACGTGTGCAATGCGGAATTCCTCTGCTAACACTTGAAGCTGGTTTCCATCGTTTGTGAAGTTTAGTTATTAATCATCTCGCTGAAGGTTATGTTTGTGTGAATTACTGAGCTCATTTGCTCTGGCTACTAGTCAATTAGCATCATTCCAACCTTCAGGCAACTGAAGCACAAAAAACTGCGGTTTTTGTGCGATTCCGATGAAACGTATTTACACTCCAGTATTTACTCGTATCTATCAGATTATCATAACTAGCACTTCCAAAAATTATTATTATTATTTGTAGTATTATTATTAGGGTTCGGATGTTTATGGCCTAAAAGAGTGAAAATTATGACTGAAAATATGTTCTTAAAAATGACTCAATATGACCCAAAAATCTTAAATATGACCTAATAAAATAACGTATTTAAACAAAATGTTACAATTTAAAAAGTTTGAAGACGCTAAATTCGTATATCACATGAATTCAATCGGATGCTCTCTTTTTAACAATTTTGGTGTTTTACAGTTTTACATGTAATGAACTTCCATTTTAAAATAATTTTCTCCTGTTTTCTCGCTTCATCAGCTCCAAATACTCGTAATATTTTGTAGATCTTGCGTATCCCTATAAAATATGAACTGCAATTAAAATTTAAGTTACCTATTATTTTGGCGTAAACACTAAATTAATGAAATAAATTTCAAATTTAACTGGACCATGTAGTACATACAGCCGCCGGCGTGGTCTTGTGGTTAGCGTCGCTGACTACAGATCCGTCGGCCCGGGTTCGATTCCCGGTACCTCCTCGGATTTTTCTGAGGTAGGGAGGTCTGGTAGGGGTGCACTCAGCCTCGTGATTCCAAATTGAGGAGCTACTTGATAGAGAAGTAGCGGCTCCGGTCCAGAAAACCACCATTAACGGCCGTGGGTGTCGGCATGCTGACCACATGCCCCCCAATCCTGCCATCTGCCTACGGGAGATGATGCAGCGGTCGGGTGGTAGGCCAAGTCCCTCCAGGGATGTAGCGCCACGGAGTTTAGTTTAGTTTATGTAGTACATACACTGTCTAATTCTACTTCTTTACCGGATTTATAACTGAAATATGACTTTAAATCATAAATATGGCCAAAATATGACCAAGACCATCAAAATGACCAAATTAAGACTTGAAATGCAAAATAAAGACTATCCGATTAGGATAACAAGCGTGGCGTTCGTGTTTTATTTGTGTTTGCGGCGAGAACGGAGGTCAGGATAAAAATATATGTCAAACATCCGAACCCTAATTATTCATTTATTTATTGAGTCTCCAAACATGTACGTAAAGCCCTACTGAACATTATGCATGGAAGGGCTATAGTTTGATATACGAGGGCCGTCCAGAAAGTGAAGAACGATTTGGCATTAATAATAATAACTAGGGGGCAGATTTCTATGACATATCATGTTTTTCCCCTTTACATTATTTCAGGTTTCCGACTAATTTAAACCCGATTCCTAACATCCTGGTGAAAATGGAACGGCTTTTATTGTGCATATAACTGCATATTTAGGAAATTTTCAACTATTGTAGCATATTTAGTATGAATATGCATATTAAGGTAATATTTTTTGGCATATTTGTGTGCATATTATAGAAATTTTGAAGTTTCATATCATATTTTGTAAATTTTGCATTATAATGATACTTTTTGAGAATTTCTAATATGAAAATGCATTTATTCAAACCATAACGAGCTGAGATGAAATGTCATAAACTGCAAATAGGATTTTTTCAATAGGCCTATAGTCAGATATTTTAAATATTTAACACTCTATTTTTATAAAGTGTATTGTAATGAAACTTTAAAAAAATATACACAATGTGTAAGTGGTAAAGTCATATTTTAAATTTTATTGGTCATATTTTAATGTTTTTTAGGTTAAAAATGCATGCATATATCCTATTTTTTAGGTCATAGAAATCCGCCCCCTAATAATAAAGAAAGATATCTACACAAAACTTTATTTACAAAGATACAGTACCTCACTCTATTTTTAAAATAACCGCCATTGTTGTTGAGGTGTTTCTTGTAACGTGGTATCTGTTTTTTGATGCCGATGTTATACTCTTCTACCGCTAAGACTTAAGTCTAGAGTTTCTGCCAAGAAGACAAGGAATACAGGCAGAAGCCTATTGTGCAACTTTTCAACGACTAAAACCAAATAGACCAAAGTGTACATTCAACGTAATCAATATTCTGCTTAACATTACTACTGTGTGTGCCATACAACTTCATTTTTATTCCTAGAACGTGCTATCTTTATTAACAAGACAGGAAAATCCATTTTAAGCAACTCTTTGCCGAAACAAGAATCAATATAAGTTCAAAGACATTGCTATTGTTACCACTAACAATACAATCAAGAATGCTAGTTCAGATTTTTATAGTTAGTACTTCCGATCGTGGCTTGGCATAAAAATTACAATAATTGAAGGTTACAAGGGGAAGCATATCGGAACAATAATCAATTTGTTGGTGTAGTAAACACACGACTTTTCCTAAACAAAAACATTATTGTAAAAACATGACAGCATGGTTCAAGGCGTGACATTAATTAACATTCTTGATTAGCACGCATTTTAATCAAGCTCACCCTGGTCGATTCGTTTGTTTGTAATGTCAAATACAATAGAGGCGTTTTCTAATCGTAGAAAATGCACTCCAAAGCCGGATGTTTAGCATTTCACTATAATTATTAATCGTTTAGTTTATGAATGGTTCGCGTGTAAGTGTTAATAAATATAATATTTCAATTATTTTGTTCTTCATTTTTAATCTTCCAATTAATTGTCGAGAGCAAAGCCGTGGGCACCTGCTAGTAATAAAATAATGCAACTCTAGGTTCAGATTTTCTAAAGATAAATTCGTTGGTCATGAATTTATCGATAAAGTCGTTTATTAACTATGATCATTTAAGTTTTGTACAGATGATACTGTAGTAGGGCCTACATAAATTAAATCTTCAAGAATTTTTTGTATAATTTGTATTTTTAAATTTCGTCTGGCTGAAGACCTAAATATCTTAATAGCTTGTGATAAATTTCGGATACGAATTCCCAGCACCAAACAGTAACCCTTAACATTCCATTTACCTGGAGCAACATTGCTTTTTCAACTCAGAAAGGGAACACATGGTACATAAATCTGTGGCTTGGTTCTAAAAGGGCCAATGACATAAAACTTGCTTTTGAGATAACTGACTTTGAAGCCTTTATAGAAGTGACAAGTTTCTGTATTATGTCCATAGCATCAAACATTGGCACTTTTATTATACGAAAGATAAAGACTAGCCGAACTCAATAATGCATAGATCTCATTTTTGCAAGAAACTGGCACTGGCCCTTTTAGAACAAAGCCACAGCTAAGATCTGCTTTTTCAGTAGGTCTATATCTTGCCAATACGTGAAACCTCATTACAACCACCTTGAATGAGTTTCTGGAATGAACCCCAGCAAACTACAACCGAAACTATGTGAGTTGAGGCTTTCCAAGTATTGAGAATGGATATTGGTTTCTCGGACTTCCAACCGGGTAAGTAGGATTGATTCCGAGCTTTGATGATGAATTACGGTAAGTAAATATATAATCCGGCATTTGCCTTTGTGACTGGGGAAACCATACAAAAAAAATCTGATGTGAAAGTCACATAACTTCCTCTGCCCCCAAAAAAGTTAGCAGTATTCACATATCAAGACACAATTTTACCCTATTATTATCCTATAAATACCTCTTCTTTCAATGATGCGACTAAAAGCGCAGGCTAGCCTATATAACAAACTTTAAAAAAAGAACAAGTGACTGCAGACGTTTATTGAACTTTCCGCCGTAAAGAATAATTTCCGAAATTATCGAATATTTCCCTCAGATACTTCTTTACTCTATACCGGGCCAACAATACATCTTTCTCACTTCACATTGTTATATAGAATAAGAGGCCGTGGAAGAGCGTAATTCAGTTGTTCATCACGCAAGATAAACTTTCTACAAACAGTGGGTGAACAGTGGGTGGCCTGTAAGTACCCTCAGAGAATTTTTTCGAAAAAAAGTTTCAAATAAAAGTTTTAGCTCTCAGGGAAAGGAACACATGTGCAAATTTTAAAGAAAATCGATAGAGCCGTTTTCGAGAAAATCGCGAAAAACGAAAATTTCTTCATGTAAAGTCCCCTTAAAAATAAGAGAAATTTGTCGCCAATCTTCGAATCACATCTTCAGAAGGTACCTGACCCAAATACGAAATTATGTTTTCATACGATTCACCGTTTCGGAGCTAGCCTGTTCACAAACTTCCACACAGACACACAGACACACACACAGACATGTTTCCAAAAATAGTATTTTTGGATTCAGGGGGCCTTGAAACGTGTATATATGCTAAAAACTCAACTTCGAATTTTAGGGTCGAAAACAATACTTCCTCTACCTATAGTACCTATGGTACGGGCAGAGGAAGTAATACCCAACTCATAATTGGTGAAAACGGAGTTTAAACCCAGCATCAATCCAATTTGCGATGAGGTATTAACAGAATGCAATTAGGCACTGGAACTTAGTTGAAATCGAAATTTTAATAAGTGCCAGAATAGTACTTTAAGATATTGTGTGGGGGACGGGAAATGTCTGTCAAATACGCTTTGTCGGATTTTCATGAAACTTGGTATACACATTTACAACGTCCATGGGAAGATTTTGGACCAGTACTGGAGTAATGCCCAATTTAGATCCTATTTTAGGGTACTTCCAATATATTAGAAAGAATTTATCAAATTCAAATCAGTTCTCATGACAACAAATTGTTTTACAGTGTCCATATGCGGCTTTGGAAGTTGCAATACAGGTAGCTTTGACAAATAACACTACCCACATATTCTTTCACATATACTTATGAAACTAGACCTTTGTTTTTTCCATAAAGCCTGCTTAATGAATCCACTCAAAGCTTAGCTCGGAAATCGATTTAAGAAAGACTTCATTTCTGCATAACATAACTGCAACGATCACTGATTAAACAAAAGCATTCTAGCACTTTTTGAAGTGAAACTTCTTTAGCGGCGGTAGGGGTAAATCGGGAACTTGTGTCACGCTAAAACCGTCACGAAATTAGTGTCACACTCAAAACCGTCACGAAATTAGTAGGGTGTTTCGGAGCGGACTGTACAGAAAACAATCAACTCAGTGATTAGGAGTAATAAAAAAATCTAAATGTCCACAATTTAAAAAAACAAAATTAAAAATTAAAAAATCCAAAAATCCAAAATTTAAAAAAATAATAAAATCCAAAATTTAAAAATAAAAAAACTGAAACATCGAATATTAAAAAAATCCAAAATTAAAAATTCAAAGATCCATAATTTAAAAATCCAAAATTCAAATTTAAAAAAGTCAAAAAACCCAATATTAAAAAGTCCAATAATGCAAAATTGAAAAAATTAAAATTAAAACAAGTTTCACTTCTGTCGCGTGGCGTTCCACACACACTTTTTGTTTTTTACATTAGTTTACCTGCTAGTATTATTCTCTTAGCCTATTTTAAAATGAAATCGAAAGCTCAAGGCAATCTTTATTGTCCATTTCTGTTATGGATTTTATGCTTACGTTTGCAATGACGTCGGTGTATGCTTTTGATTGGAAACACGATCCTCCGATATTGCGAAAACCAAGAAAAGAATTATTGACATGCGATGTTTTCAGTGCAATGAACTCTGATAGGACGATAAGATGATGCAGTAGATTTCTCTACATCATGACATGTATGTGATCAGGCCTACACAGTTTTAAGATTGTTATAGATAAAGCCTTCCTCGATAAGCCTACGTGGTATGTAATTTTCAGAACTCGAAGCACGGAGAGTTTTATTATTGTACAAGTATTGCACGCACTTTTGTTTATACGATATTTCAAAATCGCTGCTTAAATCCTGAGTAGGATACTACAAAATTGTTAAGAAACTTGTTAACTTAAGGGGAGATGGTAGTTACCGCTAGCAAAATGATAGAAAATATAGCGTATGTTCAAGAAGCCATAACTCAGGCATTAACAGTCAGATTTAGATGAATTTTTTTATGCTTTGCAAGTGAACTCTGCAGTTTTAAATAAGCAGAGAATGGTTGTTCTAGAACTCGCTGTTTGGTAGGAAAGAAATTTTTTAACACATAGGTGATAATTTTGTTTTACAGTTACTTCCCTTGACATAGGAACGCTTTATTCAATTTCTGTAGCTTAGATTTTTGTGAAAGTTTGGGAACTTACTAACAATAGGTTCTACTATTTACCCTAGCACAATCAGTCTAATATGTACATTATTACTGCATGAAAACTGCATGAAAACTTCACGTCTAAAAAAAATACTTTTTTTAATAAAAATAGTTGAAAATTCTGTATAGTCAAGACTTTTCCAATAATTCTGCTAAGGGAGATTTGTCATCCATCTATAATGAATTCCTGAAAGTTTCATTATTTTAGCATGAATAGCTTTTCAGAAAATGGTACCCGAAGTACAAAAAATGTAATTTTACAGGAGAGCGAAAAGAAAATGACCTGCCTTATGGTATTTTATCTATTTTAGAAAGCTCCAGGTCGCTCTGCTTGGCTTAATAATAACGCAACATATAAAACCTATGTATAAAAATGTTCACAAAACTATGATCTATTACATGAGCCTAAGAAAAAAAAAATCGATTTTTTTGTCACTGATAACTACCATCTCCCCTTAATAACTTCTTAAACTTGTTAAGAAACTTTAGTTGTATTCACATTAATTACCTCTTATGTCCTGTATGTGGATTTCCTGAATTCGATTATTAAAATGTTATCAAATCACAGAGCAACAAAACTGTAGACCTGTACTCTTTCGTTGTAACCAGGGATCGGAAGTTTATAACCTAAAATTCCTGAAATGTGACCTATAAAATGACCTTAAATTTATGAAAATATGGCACGAAAAATTGAAAAAAAATACTTGATATTTCAAAATATGTATTTGAAAAGAATTTTACAGTAGTATAATAAACAAAGCATAATATTTAAGTATTTTATATTACCACTTTTAATATTATGTTTTCTGTTATTACGTTTACCATATTTCTTAATGAATGCCTCATAGCTAAGGAATTATGGGATCGCTTTGTCTTTCATGTTGAAAAAGTCCATTCTAAAGATAAAATAGGGAAAAATGCAACGAAAGAATGAATATTTCATAAAAATGACCAGTAAAATATTTTATATTTTATCCAAAAAAGGCGATAGGAAAATCTAGCATCCATTTAATTTAATTTGCTTGGGAATGTAAACAAAATCTCAATTAATCTAGAAAATCACAACAGTGAATTAAAATTAACAATAATAATGTTTTAAATACGGAACTGCAAAGAAATTTATGCCGTATTCACGTTCAAACACTTCACTGCCTTCACTAATAAATCAAGACTTAAATCCTTATACATGAAATGAATAGCTTATTGTGAATGTAATGTCTCATAGTAAGATGCTTATATGTATGTACAGTATTCTTTACGGTCTATTCAAATTGTAATTAGGAAATAATTACAGCTTCCAAATACAGAAAAGAAAGGTTTTTATTTTTTATAGGCCTACGTTATACCTCAGTGTTTGCTTTGAATATATAACGACGGCTGTGTACTGCTATTTGGCCTGTAACCTTTGCAGGCGTTAGGAATTTTGCGCCACAGGAGTTCTTTTAATTGCATATAAAACTAGAGACGTGGGACGGTAATATTAAAGCACACATACAAGCCCTGACCTGAGCCACGAACTAAGGAAGAGAAACGAAGAATTTTCATAACCTATACTTTTCACCAAATATAATAAAATCAGGTAAACTGATGTAACAATGTGTCAGTATGTTTTTGTTTAATCAGTTATGATATGCAGAATACAAACAAAAAAAATCAAAATGACCGGTTTCGGGATATGAACCATGGAACTCCAGAATGTGAGGCCAAGACGTTACCATCTCGGCCATCTGGGTCAGTTTAACGGTCTAGTTGGATAAGCGCATGTAAAGCAATAGTGTTATTTGTCATAGCTAACTGTATTTTAAATGCCAAAGCCTTATAAGATCACAGTAAAACAATGGGCTATGTTGCCATGATAACTGATGTGCATTTCATAAATTCTTTCGAATACGTAAATTACCATAAAATAGGCACTAAATTGAGCATTACTCCGAAACAGGTCGACCGATTTTATCCAATATCAATAGACGTCTTCCCATGGACATTATAAATGTGTATTCCAAGTTTCAGAAAAATCCGATAAAGCGTATTTGAGTTACCGCGTCTTTAAAATAGACACTAAATTAGGTTTTACTCCGGTGCCGGGATACCAATTTGGTCCAATATCAGTAGACGTCTTCCCATGTACATTATAAATGGGTATACAAAGTTTCGGGAAAATCCAATAAAGCATATTTGAGTTATCGCGACTTCTTATATATTAACATAAAAGGCACTAAATTGGGCATTATTCCGGTACTGGCCAACCGATTTGGTGGAATATCAATAGACGTCTTCCCATGGACATTATAAATACGTATACGAAGTTTCATACACATCCGATAAAGCGTATTTGAGTTATTGCGCCTTTAAAATAGACACTAAATTGAGTTTTACTCCGGTACCGGTCAACAGATTACGTTCAAATTCAATAGGGTACTTTTCATGGGCGTCATAAATGCGTATACCAAGTTTCATGGAAATCCGAAACAGCGTATTTGAGCTATGCAGTGGCGGCTCGTGGCCGAAAAATTAGGTGAAGAGAAAAAATGTCACATGCTTATGTTAAAAACTGAACTCACCTATGTCTTGTTTGCACGTTTTCATTGTACTGCGCCGTGTACAATCTGGCATTTTTCTGCAGAGCTTCTGAAATTGTATTTAGATTTTTCTCTAAAGTTTTCAAATCTACCTGACACTTGATGTGCTCTGCCGAATCTGAGTGTTTACGTAACGATCGTGTCATATTCAATAAGCCAGCATATCCTTCTCTATTCCAAACGTTGCTTTTATTGCTAAGAAGCAAGCATGGCCAACAAAACAATTTCTGCAGAGCTGGAGAAGAGCACAACCATGGAAATTCTTTAAACCACGAAGGTTTGAAAGTAATATTGTAGCATTTACCTATATTTTTCACTTCTTTTGTACCACGTAACCCTAGAATTTCGGTGGGACGTCCACATTTTAAAAGTTCCTTTTTGTCAGGTTCCTTAAATCGACAAAATGGCGTCTCCAATAACACGCACACGATATCATATTGAGGATTCATGGCCGAAACAGTTGTTCCTCAAAGCCACGGTGTGGGATACTGCCAACGACAATGCCTGTACACGTGCGGCCTCTGAAAAAATCACGTGACTTCTTTACAGAGAAGTCTGGTGGAGACTGAGATAACTGTTGGACAGCTTCACGGGTAGTCTGATCCCCTCAGCAAGAGGACAGTGGGATAAGCGAGAAAACTGCTGGTTTCCATGAGCCCACGCCCTCATTTTTAGTGGAACAGACTACCCATGCATCTGGTAAGGCTTCAGCTTCAATGCTAGGAGGACAGAGGACTTGGGAGCACACTGCCTCCTAGAGTTGACACCAGTCGTGGCGGGAAATTCAAAATTGTAGAAATACATTATAGTAAAAACGAACATTCGTGATATGGAAAATAAACTTTAAAAATACGTATTGTAAAGGAAAAATACTGGTGAAGTGCTACTTCACCTACTTCCCCTGAATAGCCGCCACTGGAGCTATGGCACCTTTCTAATATAATCTATTAAAATAGGCACACAATTGGGCATTACTCCGGTACCGGTGAACCGATTCGGTTCAATATCAATAGGGTTCTTCCCATGGACATTATAAATGTGTTTTCCAAGTTTCATGAAAATCCGAAAAAGCGTATTTGAGTTATGGTGCGTACAGACACACGGACAGACATTTTTTCGTCCCCCACATAATCTCATAAAGTACCATACTGGCACTTAATAACTAAGGGTACATTTGAAGGGGAGTAGGATTGTTGGATGAGTTAGTACAGAATAGGTTGAATGGCGGGTTCATGTAAACACGGAAATGAACCTCCGGGTTCCATAAAACAGACAATATTCCTTTAGCTTGCTTACGAATTGTCTATTGCCATTGAGTAAATAATAGACCGTTTTACGTCCTCAATGAGTTTTCTTAAGGAAAAATTAATCTTTTTAAGATCTGATTTTTACTGGAACTGCTTACTAACATAAGCTTCTGCTTTTCAGGATTAACTTAGCCTTTGTATCTTAAATAAAACGATAAATAAATATATCATTGTATATTTTAATATGTAATTCATGTGTAATACAATTAATTATCAATTTAAATAATGATAATACTAATTTAGGCGTTAAATGTTTAATTATATTTTAAGGTGTATACAAGTACAAATTAGGCCTGACCAATTACAATTTAACATCAATGTTACTGGAAGTATACAACTGGATATGAACTGAAGAATGATGCACTTTAACTTTGTGCAGCTTAAATTAAATTAAAATAAATTAAATGTCATAGAACTTATACGAGTGTACTTTTAAGAAAGTTTAATTAATGTAGAAACAACACATATCTATAAGTAATCGTCAATGCAAATTAATTACAATATAGTAAGGCAAGCCTGGGCTGAAATTGTGTAAAATTTGAAAATTTGACATTTTCTGCTTTGGTAACTCTCCCTATCTGTACAGAGTAAAAATCAAGCAGAGGCGCCCATGTATTCATAATTTTTTAGATTAACCTCCTTGGTTTAACCGGTAATTAATAACGTCTTATTAATATTGTGTGTATTAACATACGAGATTTAAATGCTTCTTCATCACACATATATGTAAAGGTGGGGGAAAAAAGCGGATCGACTTTTGTAACTGATTTCAGAGCCTTATGATACGTAAATAAAAATAAGAGATGCAACGGAAACGTTAGTTTTCACAAGCAATGCAAATTACGTGAAATTATTTCCCAATTCAAGCAATTTATCGGCTGTAGAACAAATTTCAATACGTTCCCTGCTATCCTGTGAATGCCGCTAGGCATGCGCAGTGGCTCATATCGGGAACTTAGATATTTTAGTCGGTCCTTTTTTTTCCCTTACCTGTACATTATTTTCATTACCGCTATTTGTTAATACAGCCTACAGCTATGTTCAGTCCTTGTGAATAACAAATAAGACCATAAAATTATGACGATTTAAACAAGGACGTATTTAAGATTTTTAAAGCATTTGTTAAAAAAAATCAGTATTATATGTCACTTAGGAAGGTAAGATATTAGTAATTTATGGTTAATCAGTTTAGGACATCCCACAAATTGATGTTATGTGTCACTTAAGAAGGAAAGTTGTCAGTAATTTACAGTTAATCAGTTTAGGCCCCCCGGAAACTGATTTATAAATACGTGTTGGATATAGACACTTTTTATTAATTGAAATCTCACTTATTCTTCTTGTGGTTTAAGTCACTAATTCATGACGTAAATAGTGAGTGTAAAATGTAGAGTAATTTCAAGTGACATTATGTACATTAACCAGCAAATGCACGCGGCTTCGCGCACATTTATTAAGTGCCAGTATGGTACTTTATGAGATTGTGTGGGGGACGAAAAAATGTCTGTCCGTCTGTCTGTCTGTCTGTCAGTCCGTGCGTCTGTACGCACCATAACTCAAGTACGCTTTTTCGGATTTTCATGAAACTTGGTATAAACATTCATAATGTCGATGGGAAGAACCCTATTGATATTGAACCAAATCGGTTCACCGGTACCGGAGTAATGCCCAATTTAGTGCCTATTTTAATAGATTATGGCGCCTTTCTCATAGAAAGGCGCCATCACTCAAATACGCTGTAACGGATTTCCATGAAACTTGGTATACCCATTTATGACGTCCATGAGAAAAGCCCTATTGAATTTGAACCTAATCCGTTGACCGGTACCGGAGTAAAACCCAATTTAGTGTATATTTTAAAGACGCGGTAACTCAAATACGCTTTACCGGATTTTTATGAAACTTGGTATACACATTTACAATGTCCATGGGAAGACGTCTATTCATAATGGATAAAATCGGTTGATCTGTTTCGGAGTAATGCTCAATTTAGTGCCTATTTTATGGAATATACGTATTCGAAAGAATTTATAAAAAAAATGAAAATCAGTTATCTTGACAACATAGCCTATTGTTTTACTGTGATGTTATAAGGCCTTGGAAATTAAAATACAGGTAGCTATGACAAAAAAACACCATTGTTTTACATGCGCTTATCCAACTAGACCGTTAAAATGACCCAGGTGGCCGAGATGGTAGACCTTTCTTCTTCCGTAAGCCCTGCTTAATGAATAAATCTGGAGCTTAACTTGGAAATCAATTTAAAAAAAAAAACAACATATTCTGCATATCATAATTGCAGTCATAACTGATTAAACAAAAATATACTGGCACTTATTTACATCAGTTTACCTGATTTTATTAATTCAATGGCGATTTTTTTAAACAACTTACTTAACAATAAAATAATTAAATCGTTATATTTATTAAGTAACATTATATTTTTCTATAAGCTGCAAGAATTAACATATTTTTTTTAAATTATATTGTTAGACGTAGAAAATAAATAATAAAACGACTGGCACGATTCTTGTGCTGCCATATTATGACCAGATTAGAAATGAAACGGTTAAAACGAACAACAGATTCATGAACCTTAGCCACACATGCACGCAATTAAAACGATTAGCACAATTAAAAGCTAAAGATCCGTGTTCGAGGTGAATTACACGATTACAGTGTTTCCGTCGAGAAACGACCTCAGATTAGAGTTCGTTCAATGTTTTCCCTTTTAGGCCTACTTTCATAATACCCCTTCCATAGGCGTAACCAGGCCAACCATATGGAATACCCCCCAGGGAGAGGGCGGTCCGGGGGTACTCCCCCGGAAAATTAAAAAAAATTAAGATGCAAAATAACGAGTTTTAAGCTTCCGGGGGTCCTTTCCCGAAAAATTTTAAAAATTAAGATGCAAAATAACGAGTTTTAAGCTTCCGGGGGTCCTTTCCCGGAAAATTTTAAAAATTAAGATGCAAAATAACGAGTTTTAAGCTTCCGGGGGTCCTTCCCCGAAAAATTTTAAAAATTAAGGCGCAAAATAACGAGTTTTAAGCTTCCCACGCTTTATACTTGTATTAAGTAATTTATGGGCAGACTTAAAAAATTATACAATTTTCCTTTTTTTAATCAATGGGGGGGGGGGGGGTTCAAACCCCCAAACCCCCCCCCCCTCGGTACGCCTATGACCCCTTCCAACCTGTATGTAAAAAGATCAGATCTATGACACCATATTTCAGAACCGATCAAGTCCACCTTCAACTAATTTCACAAATGAATACGGTCTACGCGGAAACACCAACTCAAATATATTGAGGAGGGACATACAGCTTTCGATGCTGGAAAACAGGCGAAGTTTCATAAATTTCTTTTCTCAGGAATGAATTGATCTGTAGCCCTGTAATCTGGCATGTTCTATATTGATTAATTCTACAATTTCAAACTATTTTCAGAATTAATTTAACTACAGTATTACAGTCAAGGGGTAATTGTCATTACAAGATGGTAGCAAAATTTTGTGCACTGAAGTGCCGTTACCCTGATAACTCAAACATTTATTAACATATTGCAATGAAATTTTGCATGCAAGTATATTTGATACTATTGAACAACACTATCTAGAATCACTAGAATCAATTATGTAACTTTAATAGTTTATTTTAAAAAAATTAACAAGTGATGATTTTTTTAAATATTTATACTGCAGATAATCCAAAGATTCTAGATTATGTTGTTCATATGATATTTACAAATAGATGGAAAAATGAATCACTCAGAAATATTGGTATTTATGAAAATTATCAGGGAAACGGCACTTCAGTGCACAAAATTTAGCTGCCATTTTGTAATGATAATTACCCGTTATCTGTAATAGATAAATTAATTCTGAAAATAGTAAGCAATTTTATAACTAGTCAACTAGTCATGTCAGATTGCAAGGCTCAGAACAATTCATTGCTGAGAAAAAAAAATCACCTATTTTTCAGCATCGAAAGCTGTAGCCTATGTCCCCCCTTAAGATTCTATATAATATGACGATTAATTAAAACGGGCATTTACAATAGCATTTAGATAATCTGCATATAGTTAATTGTGAATACAATTTCAAAGCGATTGGTTAAGAATTGAGGAATTGTGATCTCTTAGTATAGACTGGTTTTAATATTAGGACTAGAAAGCCTTCGAAATGAACCATATATGACTGTGTGGTAATATTGAAATTTTCATCCTACCTGAAAATAGAGGACGATCTTACAGAGCGCTGTCCCCATAAACCATGTCTCGGTGACGTCCCAAACGACCGTCGGCGGCAGACAGAAGAGAATCACCATGAAGTCCGCTACGGCGAGATTCACGATGAAGTAATTTGTAACAGTCCTCATACTGTGGTTACGATACACGGCCACACATACCAAAGCATTTCCGATCAAACCGGCCAGGAAAATTACACTGTGCAAAGCTATCAGTATCCACTCGTAGGTAGACGGGAAAATGTAACTGAAGATCAGATCTCTGTAATCCTCATCGTCAATACAGTAATCGTTGCTGCACGCCGTCGTTTTGTTTAAGTCGTCGAACAACGTCGAGTTTCCTACTTCTATAGTACTGGATCCGTAATCTGGGTATCCTGTGGTATTGAAGTACGAAGACAGCGATGGTAGGGTTGATAGTACAGTTGAGTCGTTCTCCATCGTCCCAGAAAAATTGGTCAGCAGAGAATTATAAAAATCGGCAGGGAACATACTGTCTGGTGTATCTGATATCGTATCTAGGCTTGAGTCATTCATGGCTGTACAATGTTTTTAAAACGATCTGTACTTCAAAAACTTAAACAGATTGTTGGTCTTTATTTCTTTAAGTATTCCATTTGAGTGCTGTGTATCTTCCTAAGAACATCTTGTAGTCCACAAATAAATTGCAAGGAATTGCGTATTTTCTACTGCTTTCAAATATCATGTAAAAACTTAGCAATATTGCCTTGGCTGTTTTCCACTGCCAATTTCTTCGTCGCAGCCGCAGCAAGGTCGAAGGAATTATAGTGAAGTAAATGGCTTTCACAACTGTAGATAACTTTTAAACTGTGAGTTGTAGGGCGTTTCTACAACTATTATTATAGCCAACTATGTACTGCACGTATTTTAAATTATCAGGTTAAGATTTGCTTCTAATCTAAACATACCTTAAATATCTACTTTGCATGACACTTGATAACACAAAACCACAACGTCACTAACATATTTTGTGTAGGCTAAGAAGCAGAAATATTTATGAAGACACTTCTACCAAGCCTATATTTGTCCATTTTAAAAATCCCAGTCCAATTGTTCTGGAAGTTTTGTGCATATCATTTGCAGATTGCAATGCTTTATCCATTAAGACAAAGGAGTATTGAAATCCAAAAAATTCGATTGTATTTGTTTGATAACTATGTAAGTTTTAAATACTTCTATGGTATAGAAATCAGAATGAATCCTTATTTTGAAACTTACTCTTTACATCGAAGAAGTAAATAACCATTTTGTATTTATTTTTCAAAAGTGAAACTATATTCAGTAAATTATCCTTTAGCAATGTACAAAGATGTATATGTTTTTGCTGACATGCTAACTTATTTATTCATCACTTTATGGTAATTTTGACGTAAAAATATTGTTCAAAGGAACGTGTACAGAAAAAAAATACAGATGCTTTTGATATTGAGAATGAATCATAAATCATAGCATTAACACAAGAGTTTAGTTGCCTCCTTAAGAAATATGATACTTCGTTTATACGCAATGTTATATTAGTCTATATGTATTCAGAGTAGTTCTTTTCTTGTTTCTTGAATGTTGAAAATTTAAGGTTTCTTTAAACAGAACTTAAAAATATTTATCACTACTGAAAATCTTTCTTCAAGAGTGGATTTGTAAGTTATCACAAACTTATTATTGAAGTGTGATTTATTTTATTTTTATTTTAATTTAGTTCTCAATTAGAGAACTCAGAAGTGTAAAAGTCGACAGAAAATCACAATAATGTATTCTTAGTAAATGAATCTGGACATTTACGAAGTTTCACAACTTTTGAAGTGTCAATCATTTCAAAACCAATTGTATTTCAAAAATTTTCACAGCACTTAAAATTTCAGAACATAAATTTCACTTTTCATTGCGTTGAAATCCTAAATTAAAGTATATTTGTCATTTATCTGTGTTATAAATATCACGTAAATGCTATAGTTTTCTTTTAAGTTAAATAAATAGTAGATTAGCTTATTTAAAAAAGTTTCGCAAACTTTATAACTGTTTTTAAAATGTCGTAACTTTAAAACAGAATACGGTTTATGAGCTATATGTAGCGTAGGTACTTCACAGGTGAGGGAAGGGGTGGTATAGTCCTCCGCCCCCTATGCGATGAAGTTCGTGCACCGCCGCCTCCGTAGCGTCGTGAAAACGGCTTGTGAGATCGGGTGACGTGCACACAGTCTCTGGGTAGCTGGCTTCTCTGACGAGAGCTGCCGCAGAACTAACCAGCGCTTCGGTTCATTCCCTGCGCCCCCCCCCCCCCCGAACCATTCACGAGAGCGACCGACACTTGACGTGCATCCTTCGCACTTATAATTCCTGTAATTATTTCTGGAGCTAAGAAATCAATATAGTCAAATAGTTTGAGAAAGATTAAATATACCTGTAAACGGTCCCTTAAAATAAAGTAGCCTATTGAGATATAGATAAAGCAAAAAATAAAACTTTTTTTACTGGAAACAACAATAATTGGGATAAACAAAGAAAAAATGTTAGACATTCGAAGTTAAAAGAAGAACTTTAAACGTTAAAAAAATAAAATTATGCAACTTGGTTGTATAAAATTATAACACTCCAGGATAATTAACTTTGATTGCTTCGCATGGAAAATAATCTTGATTATTTGCGTATGATTATTAAATAGAAAAATAAAAATTTTAAATGTTAAAATTCCCTACACCTTTTTTAAATGTGAAATTTCTCACGGCGATTGCAAAAAATCGTCACACTTGGAAGGTTTAAAGCGTTTTCTTTAAGTTGGCAGCCCAGTACCGGAAAACCAGTAACAGCTGTCTGTGACAAGAGACAGATGAACAAGAATAGAATTAAATGAATAAAATTAAGTAGACTAAATTCACCAAACATTTTCCCTGTGTTCTGTGATCAAGAGAAGGTGACGCGACGATCTTAGATTTAATGCGAAATCGGTTGTTGGACCGGAGATATAGCCTATGACTCAGATAATCCGGGGGTGGAAGGCGAGACCTCAAGAAAAAAGTTCCAATATGACTGGCTTCGCAGTGCATAATATTACAATAAATATAACATTTATATTATTTCACAAATGTTAACGATTGTCTAAGAAACAGTGTATGATACTCATTGTAAATAATTTGACTTTACTCGTAGGAATACACTCGGCCTAAGAAGTTCGTTTATTATTTATTTATTAAATATATAGTTTTATGAACACGATTTTACCCGAAGGTACATTAGGGTTATAGTTTTAACCAATTTAATTTGTAATTTACATATTTATCTTTCTCTATTTGGCTATGATATATATATATATGTTGTATGATAGGCCTATACAATTCTATATCAATATTGTATATTGTATATCACCCTGCTAAATTTAAACTATAATCGATTATGTAGCCTACATAAGAAAGAATGTAATAAAATTGTCTACAACAGTATTTTCTTAGAAATATATGAAATAATGGTTTAGCGTAACAAGTTCGTTTAACCTACTTGCAAAATAAAATCTTGTACGCTTGGATCATATTCATAAGTAACTAAAACGAAACCATAACAGAAATAATAAATATCTACTCTTATACAATTCAACGGCCCAAAATAGCGTGCTCACTCACTCGCCCGCTTCGTGAAACATCGGGTATACTCGGCGATGTTCGTCTCTGGCAGTGTAAACTTTCACGAAGAGTACAAAATTAGGAAAACCGTTTCTTTATTATATAAAGCCTAAGCGAAATGAACACAATTAACAAATATTCTAATCTTATTTTTACTTACAATTTTCATAGCTCTGAACCACAAACATTTTTAATAAACTATCAGTGTAAACTTCTTAAAAATCCTGGAGTCAATTAATAATGACGGGCAATGTCGGGGGCACCATCTGTAAAATATTGATGGTTTAACTCTTGAAATATCGCTGATAATAAAAATCCAAACAAACCATACCTTCCCTTGAAATATTATATAATTTCTGAAAATTACACTGAATTGATCAAATAAAATTCACATCATATTCATCTGTAAACAAACAGTTGAGAAACAATACGTATTATGTGTTCACAGTTAGTTTTGGAACTGCATAATCGAATCTGAGATAGTTTTTTCAGGCGGCGCTTTCTAATCGTGGAATGTACTCTGAAGCAGGAATTTTAGCTGTTTCATTAATTATTAATGGCTTAGTTTATGAATGATTCGCGTGCAAGGGTTAATAAATATAATGCATTAATAGTTATTATACTCTTAATTTTTAATTTTTAAATTAATTATCGTGGGCGAAGCCACGGGCACCTACTAGTTACCATACAAAGTCTCATTCAATTTCGCCGACCTGCAGGATTTCAACCAATGACCACCTGAATGTGAGATCGCGACATTATCATCTCTACTACCTCATTAAATAGAATGTGTAACATTGACGGAAAACACTGTATTCTGTCGGATGGTGGCCTCAAGGGGTGCAGCTCCACGAAGTTAATTAGTTATATTTTCAAATGCTTGTTTGTTCGTGAATATGTTTTGTAAAAGAGATGAGCTTTTTAATTAAATTAATATTTGTGCAGTAATAATAACAAATATCAACATCGACCTATGTAAAATATAAATTGGTTAAGTACTAAATATTTAATAAAGTTCCGCCTTAACCCTTAACACACAACTTATCTTGATCCACTCAAAAACAGCATATAAAGATGCAGATGAAAGCTGGATTCTTCTGTGTGGAACCAAGGAGTATCATTATTTAAATAGAAAATGCATTTCGGCGTATTTGCTGCGCCATCTTCAGTTCTGATGAGTTGTATTGAACACTACAATTCGTCTGAATTACCAAATAACAAACATATAAACAACATTATTTATGCCCGGTTTCTACAAACTTGTGATTTACCTATGGGTAAATTATCCATGGACAAATTAGTTCCATTTCACCCACAATGATATAATGAGGAAGGCCTTGGAGTTGTACAGTTAATTTAATTCAGAAGGCTTTGATTCTCATTGTTTAAATTATTATTGATTCTACAAAGAGGTTAAATTTTATCCAGCCATCCATGAAAGGATAAATTAACCCGACGATTTACCCTTGGAAAGATCTAGCCCGAGTTTGTAGGAACATTTTTTCTGTCATTTTCATATTTACCCAGAGGACATTTATCTAGAAACTCGCCACAAGTGTATGTGATTACTATCTTTAAATTATTTGTGTTTGTGTGGTGTTATTCTTGTGTAAATTCTGTCCATTGGATAATTTACCCATAGGTATTTCGCGAGTTTATAGAAACCGGCCATCAGAGGAATAATTGTGGTGTTCAATACAACTCATCAGAACTGAAGATGGCGCATCAAATACACCGAAATGCATTTTCTATTTAAATAATGACGCATCTTGGTTCCGCACAGAAGAATCTAGCTTTCATCTACATATTTAAATGCTGTTTTTGAGTGGATCAAGATAAGTTTGTGTTAAGGGTTAAGGCGAAACTTTATTAAATATTTAATATTATAACCCTTATCTGATGAAAATGAAATACGTAAGTACTGTTTTTGTTTCCATGCACACACACCAGATGGACAATGAGTAGTCTAACTTCTTGAGAGATGTGAGCCTACCATTTTTGGAAGTCAAGAACAAAACACATAACCTCGGATAATATTTACGATCTCAGTGATCCAAGGCATGTGGGTGTTCAAAGACAAGGAAAGAAACCGAGATGTAATATGAATAAAAATATGATACAGCACTCGTTATTCACTCCATGTTCAGTTACCTGATCTATATTTCATTCAGTGCTTCGCTTATTTCAGCCGTCAAGTCGTCTAGTATTTCATCTCGTACAGCCGTGAAATTCAACTGGAAACCCTCAACACTTTTATCTTAGGCCTTGAACTGGGTAAAAATTATATTTAAAAAAAATTAAGAATAGTTATTGTCAGGGCCCGGATTTTGATGACCTATAAATACTTTTTAAAAAGAGCTATAAAATGACCGTAAAAATGCAAAAAATGATCCAAAAACAAAAGAAAAGACCCAAAATTTATATGAAAATACTAGTTTATTCAACAGATATGTGGCTAATCTATTTTATCTTGTTGACCCAATCATAGGCTTGTAATTAGTTAATTGCATATAGCGAACACCGTGTTTCTACATACAATTTAACATTATAACAAGATTTATTTATGTATGCTTATTTAGAGTTCCGATTAGAGGCTACTGGATGTAAAAGAATTCACAAACACACTATATAATGCAAAAAACAACAAAACATGGTCAAATAATGACTAAATTAAAAAAAAAAAAACGTAAAATGTGAAATGGAGGAAAAAAGGCCGTAAATGGCCCGAAAATGACCAAACAATTACACGAAATTTTTAAAATGATCTAGAAATAAAAAAGGGGGGAAATGACCAAAAAATGACCCTAAAACTTTCCATTTTTATCATCTAAAAATCATGGTCAGAATATCTGCACTAGTGGACAACGTTCATGATGTAACAGATAAACGATGAATGTCATCAAAATCCGGGACCTGGTTATTGTAAATAAAGGTTTACTATCGTGTTTTTAATACATGTCGGGAAACTTTAGGCACATGTGGCCCCCAGATATCATCTGGTCGTCATTACCATCTTCTCTCAACTGCGCCTTGTTTGGAATGAGTGTGTGCGACTAGTGTGTCTCGTCCTATGTGTGGCCCGGCATTGTGCTGATCACTCATCTGGAGAAGCCCTCCATGTCTTTACCTGATCAAAAAAGTATGTAACTTATGTGATCCGAAAGTAATCCCTCTCCCGACAGGTCGCGGCCCTGTAAGGCGCGGGGGGCGTAGGCCGCATAAATGTCTGTTCAAAGGGTGGGGGGGTTAAAATAGGAAAAAAGAGAGAAGAGAGAATCCATATTATCTAAACTTTGGCCTACATGAAAAATTGCACAATTTGTCATTATTATTTGTGCCTATAAAACATAGCCATTGTCTAAAGAGTAAACGCGGTTAACCATTTGAATGAATTAGTTCTCAGGAAAAGAAGAGATGTTACTGCGCCTGAGGAATCGTTATGTGTATCAGAATTATTCAATACTTCCACGAGATTCAATAAAATACAAAGCTGCAACAGGCTTTACTACTGTGTATCGGATGTTGAAATACGATACATGCAAATAATTGAAATCACACAAATGTAAACTGGTGTATCGCATTACACTTCCTACGTTTGTTCTGGAGATTTTTAACGGAGGCGGACTTTTATTAACCGCAGTATATTAGAGCGTTTAACGGCGATCCTGATCTCCACTCCCGTAATAATAAAAAAAGAAAACCGTCGCAAGACAGTTCCAGATTTTCTGTGTTCAACTTACAGCAAAATAATGACAACACAGATGCATCTGTCCGAGCGGGGAATTACAGCTTTATGCCTTTTAACGGAGTTCTCTGACACTATCAACCAAGAAATTCTTTTAGCAAGAATACAATTTTATACTTACTTACTTACTCAGTGGCAATAGGCAATTCCTCAGCGAGCTAAAGGAATATTATCTATTTTATGGAACCCGAGGGTTCATTGCCGCGCTCATCTGAGTCCGCCATTCAACCCTATTCTGTGCTAACTCCATCCAATCATCCCTATCAAATCCTACTTCCCTTAAATCCATTCTAAGATTGTCTAGGTCTTCCACGTGGTCTTTTCCCTTCGGGTCTCCCAGTCAGTACTTTTGAGATATGCCTTTCCTCCCCATGCGTGCAACATGTCCAGCCCATTTCATCCTTCGCGATGGTCATGGTCAGATTAATTAAATATAATTAAATAATAAATAAATAAGTAAGCCCTACAGGTAGGATAAAAAGCGGACCGACTCTTGTAGATGAGTGGGCCTATAATATAATTTGTGTTAATATTTGATAATAATATATTCATTTATAAAACAATAAGATTATAAAACATATTCTGGGTTTCGAAATGGGCTAAGTCAACAGTCGACACAAGAACAAATTTCAATACATTCCCTTTTATCCCGTGAATGCCGCTAGGCATGCGCAGTGGCTCATATCGGCAACTTAGATGTTTTAGTCGGTCCGCTTTTTTCCCCTACCTGTACATACAAACACTACATTTAAAGAGTGAAAATTACAAAGATTCTATGTGCCATCTTTTGAAAAAAGTGCCTTTTTTTGCACCATGTGGTTCCATGTGCTAACGCCAATAACCGATCTAAGTTCTATGGGCCGTTCATTGTTACACTAGTTGTTATATCCATGGACAGACGAAGAGTACTTAAATGTTAGGATCATTCCTCTCTCCTGTACAATTTTCTAAAATACACTTAGAACCTATGCAATTTCCAGTCCTCATTTACATGTTTTCGGGATTTCATTCTAAAGATAAATAAAGAACGTATTTTCATCTGTCTTGATATTTTCTCTAGTTGCATTAGTCGCAAACGTAATAGAACTACGCAGCATACATGCAAATAAAATACAAGGTAATCACATCGGAATAAATAAGGCAGTGCCGTACAAGGTGGTCACACCTTGCAAACAATTTTTTATCGTACACAATCCTTGAACTCGACGTATCGTCACTTTTACAGGATACATTTACCTTTTGAGGAAGCGTTCGTAATCTGTTTCAAGAGAACGCTCATAATTCACATCATTCCGGTGGTAAAACTGCTCACAGAATAAACATCTATTCACATCTAACTTATGATCTCATCACTGATGGCAATATAAGAGTTAACATGAGAATATTATAGAGCAATTCCTCTGACACTGGGAATTAACCCAGGACCTTTGACTATCCGTGCCACCGCTCTACCAACTGAGCTGAGCCAGAGTTAACTTCACAGCGTCAGATGGAACCTCTCTCTGCATATGACATAACTTGTCTGACAGTGAGGTAGACCATTAAGGGCAATCAGTCATAAGAGAGAGGTTCCATCTGGCGTTGTGAAGTGGACTCTGGCTCAGCTCAGTTGATAGCGCAGTGGCACGGATAGCCGAAGGTCCTGGGTTCATATCCCATTGTCAGAGGAATTTTTCTCCTATAATATCCTCATGTAGTGTATAACAGAGACAATAATCTGCGGTTCATGAATGCATATATAATACCCATGAGTTAACATAATGGTATATCAGGTAGAAGGTTTGATCTTCTTTGAATTCATTTTGAGTTTTTTAAACCATAACCAAAGACATGAGGTCTTTGAGACGTCAGTGAAAACATAAACCGCTGATACTGTTTGGATATCGTCTTTACGGGTGGAATATTTACACTACCTTCCCTCCTGAGGATGTGTCACCCAACAGTGTTAGTGGAGCCGTGCTGGCAAACAGTTTATTTTTGTAGCGGTCTTTGAGACCTCATGACGTGGTGACGTAACTTTTCAAATTCCTATTCTGTGAATAACAATGAGTGAACGGCCGGGACAATAAAAAAACTATTAGGCCGAGAGTTTTTAGACTATGTCAAGACAATTATGATGAAATTATTTCCGTGAAATTTTGTAGTGAATGTTTGAGAAAATCACTGTATTTCTAAGGGGAAAATTTTGTAAGTTACGGCAATTTTGAACATATTGTGGTGAACTGTTATTATTATCTATTTGGGAGTGATGTGAATGTTGATATTAAAAAAAGCTTTCGGGTTATATTAGGCATTCGTTTAAAATACATTGATATATTATATTAGAAGCTGTAGCCTACATTTCACCGTGGGTGTCGGCATGCTGACCACATGCCCCCAATCCTGCCATCTGCCAGTGGTAGATGACGCAGCGGTCGCGTGGTAGGCCAAGTCCCTTCAGGGTTGTGGCACAATGGTGTTTAGTTTTACCCTACATTTCATTGCGTTTGTGATGCAATGACTTATATGTATGTGTGCCTTGGAAACCAGCATAAAATGACGGTGTAATAATAATGATTCGTTAATTAAACATTTAGGAATCAATTTGCTTGAATAATAATTAATTAAAATTCACATATGATAAGTTTTTTCATTGTTCTGAGCGGTCTATTATACTTCACGTCCATGCTAATGTAACAGAATAATCACGTCTATGGTTAAGGGCTACTTGGTCTAGGTCTTGGTCTACACAGTCTAATTAGACTATGCCCCTTGGGTGGAGTCAGAGTCTAACAGAAATGAATAACGGAAACACCAATATGAAGGAGGGCTTACTTTATTTCATTCGTGTTCCGGTTGTCTAAAAATTTGGGAGCTTCAAACTCTGAGCATTCCAGAAACGTTTATGGCATCTGTACTGAGAAATCTCAATGGTCAGGGAGTTGTAAAACATGCTTACCATCAAAATCAGGTTGCAGGGTTTCGAACCCGGCTGAAGGCGCGAGTTTTTCGAGGTTTAAAACGCTTTCCTTAAATAAGGGAAGTAAAGCTGTGAATTCAAGAATAACTCGGATGATTCTTGATGAACAAAAAACTTATATAGCAAACATGCCTAATTTTGAAGTGTCTTTTCATTTTATTTATTGTAAAATTTGGAACAGTATTGGAAATAGTTCAATTTACTCATTAGAGAGGGCAACTTCTTCTCTATGTCATGAATTTTTCCTTTTTTTCATTACTGTTCACGATATCGCAATAAGTAAAAAGATACTGCGAAATTAAGGTATTGCGAAATTATGCATATTTACCCTATGTAATCTGCATTTATAAAATGAACGATGATAATAATTATGAATGCTTATGTTACAGATGAACTCCAGTTAGTGGAGGAACAAGTTTCATGTACTCGTTTTGTGTATAAAAATACTAATTCCTTAAGGGCCTCTGTAAGAGAGGAATGATTTAAAGCAGCGGTTTTCACACTGTGTACTGTGTAGAGTAGGATTACTCCCACAACGTCTCTGGCCTTGAAGACCAACCCAGCCAGCGAGCTTCTCGTTACGTCTCGTTACCAAGATGCGCGGATTCGCTGCGCGTAAATCAGTAAGCTACCGCTTGGCAGAGAGTAAAGATCATGCTCCACGTTGGCAGGGGTAGAAAATACTGTAATAGTTGAGTGGAGGGATAATGCCGGAGGGACAGAGACAGACAACACGTGGAGTGGGATAGGTGACCTGAGCCAATCAGGGTGCAGCTACCTCCCCTAGCCAGGTACTCTAAGAGCGGTGAGACTCGCTCCTAAGGTATATACGTAAAAACCCAGAGACTTTGTGGAGATAATCCTACTCTAAGCGTTCCACCTGCGATACGTCGAGGGTCCTTTGGTAGTAGCCTACTTTAGCTCAGTCTACAATTACTGTAATCTAACAATGAGGGAAAGAATGAAATATTAGACGTTAATGCATTATTGAGAAAAATGAAATAATTTAGCTCAGTCCTGATAGGCCTACACGAACTTCGCCAGCATTTGATAAAATAGCATAGGAGTCCGTACGAGTTAGCTTACCGTAAGTCTTATCACTCGAATTCTGTATTCAGAATTAAAACAGTTTTCTGAGGATCATGCTTAGTATACATATTCTTTACCTTTTTTCGATGAGAGAATTGCTGGTCTTCTGGTGTTAAGTGGCCTCGGTTTGCACCAAGACCGCTCTTCACCTCTAAAAAGAGGCCCCTATCTATGCTCCTTTCTAGTACTACTTTCGTTAATACCTTGAGGTGTCCAGCAGTATTAAAAATGGAGCATACACAGACTACACTTCAAAATTCCATGCCAAGGCACAGAATTATGAAGTGAAAGTCTGAATCTTATGTTGTCTTCCTCAGCATACTCTTGATATAGAAAAGTTATTTTTTTTTCTTGATGTCACAAACACTAAATAAAAACACAAACACTATCTTCTAGTCTTCTTGTTTCTTGATATAGGAAAGTTTGTATTATACACTGATAGTCACCGAAAAAGTAAAACTCGACATCACGCTGGGTACTCCATGATGGCTTCGACCAATATCTGCAATTAGAGAAATGTTTTGTACATACCAACTGTATATTTAGAGAAAAACAGATAAAATGGGGAATATTAGATAATCAGTAAACATTCAATCCCTTCCTCACATTAGAAATAATGATTTAGTATTTTGTTGGATTGATAAAATTAAGTAGGCCTACCTAACGAAGTGTGTACAGAAAAAAACAAAGAGTTTTTAATACGAGCATATATTATTTCCATTGTCAAGCCAACAGCGATGAATAAGGTGTCAAGAGATAGAATTACTTACCAAGTTCTAACATAGCATAGCCTAAGTTACTCTCTACCTATCACTTAATTCCTGCCTTTAAGTGAGTCTGATACAACTTAATATTTACTCCCTGCAATAATGCCTCTTATTCTATATAAATGGGTGAAGTAATAAGACGATATTGTCCATGCCTAGGGTAAAAATTATTAAAAATTTAAAATAATTAGGTATATAATACTTTCACTGGAAGCATTATATTTTTTCTGATAGGTTGTATGACGTGAGTTCAAAACAGCCCTGTTTGTGCAAATTGTTAGGAAAAAGAGCATTTTATTAATTAATATATATGATATTTTATTTTACTTCCATCTATGAACATTACACATGATCAGTTCAATTTATATTGTAAATTTTACAATACATTTTCCATTCAGTAAAAAAAAAAAAAAAAAAAAAAAAAAAAAAAAAAAAAAAAAAAAATTAAGACCACTGCAATAGATATATGAGATGTGTCAATTAAAGGAATGCTTCCACATCTCGCTAGTGCCCACACAAGCAAATAAAACAGTAACAACTTATTCATGGGCAACATTCATGAAAAATTAACTCTTACTCCCATGACAGAAATACGAAGCGACCGAAAAACTAATATAAAAAAAATGTCGTACACTCAAACCCTAAGGGCATTCACTGACGGAAACTCATAAATCATGTGACAAATTAAATTACTTGTCCTGCCCTGCAAAGCTCTAAAGCGACCACTTTCCATTACCCACACACGATCATCAGTAGTGCCCATCAACTGCCCTCCTAGTGGAATTGTGGACTACATAGAAAATGCAAGGGGGTCGATACAAGTCGTTATTACTATCCTATAGACTAATGCCCGGTTTCTACAAACTTGTGAATTACCTATGGGTAAATTATCCATGGACAAATTAGTTCCATTTCACCCACAATGATATAATGAGCAAGGCCTTGGAGTTGTACAGTTAATTTAATTCAGAAGGCTTTGATTTTAATTGTTTAAATTATTATTGATCCTACAAAGAGGTTAAATTTTATCCAGCAATCCATGAAAGGATAAATTAACCCGACGATTTTCCCTTGGAAAGATCTAGCCCGAGTTTGTAGGAACATTTTGTCTGTCATTTTCATATTTACCCAGAGGACAATTATCTAGAAACTCGCCACAAGTGTATGTGATTGCTATCTTTCAATTATTTGTGTTTGTGTGGTGTTATTCTTGTGTAAATTCTGTGCATTGGATAATTTACCCATAGGTAATTCGTGAGTTTATAGAAACAGGCCATTAGACCAGGGATGTCCAAATTTAAATTAATGCCATTATTATTTACCTGGACGGAGTGTAGAGTGCTTAGGAAATTATTTGGGCCTAAAAGAGACGAAAAGGGGGACGACTAGAGAAAACTGTATAACGACGAGCTTCATAACCTGTACTTATCACCGGATATAGTAAGGGTAATTAAAACACGGAGGATGAAATGGGCTGGACGTGTGGCACGCATTGGGGAAAAAGACATATCTCAAAAGTATTGAATGGGAGACCCGAAGGGAAAAGACCACTTGGAAGACCTAGACGTAGGTGGAGGACAATATTAGGATAGATTTAAGAGAAGTAGGATTAGCACAGAGTAGGGTTAAAGGCGGGCTCAGGTAAGCGCGGCAATGAACTTCCGGGTTCCATAAAGAAAGATAATATTCCTTTAGCTTGCTGATGAATTGTCTATTGCCATTGAGTAAGTAAGTAAGACAGACTGTAGTCCACTGCTCGCAGCGGGCCTGGGTTAGAATCCAGATCGGGACTAGACAGCTAGGTGTTTTTTTTTCTCTCTCTGGGGGCTTTCCTTGACCGTAAGACGAATGCCGGATAACTTTAGGCCCTTATGGTCTCCCGATATCATCTGGGCGTCATAATCATCTTCATTCCATTCTCACTTTGTTCAGAGTGAGTGTGTGAGCAACTAGTGTGCCTCATCCTATCTGTTCGTGTATTTCTAAGGCAGCCCCGGCATTGGGCTGATTACTCATCCGGGAAGACCCTCCATGACCTTATCAGGTCAAGAAACATGTACGTGATTAAAATATCTCTTCTTTGACCTCACTTGACATCTCTCTCTTGATAGGTCGCAGTCTTATAAGGCCCGGGCTGCGTGTGCCGCTTGTACATTTTCCTACAGTGGGAACGATAAATCAAATGAACAGAAAGAAAGAAAATAATTTAAACTGATGTAACAAAGTGCCAGAATGCTTTTGTTTAATCAGTGACAATTGCAATATTATAATATGCAGAAAATAAGTTACTTTCTAAATCGATTTTCGAGTTAAGCTCCAGTTGATTCAAGTAATTCGGGAAGAACAAAGGTTTAGTTTGATAAGCATATGTGAAGGAATATGTGGGCAATGTATTTGCCAAAGCTAACTCTATTGAACACTGAACACCGTATATGAACATTGTAAAACAATATGTTGTCATGAGAACTGATTTGCATTTCATAAATTCTGTCTAATATATTACCATAAAGACACTAAATTGGGCTTTACTCCGGTATCGGTCAACCGATTTGGTCCAATATCAATAGGCTTCGTCCAATGGACGTTATAAATGCGTATACCAGTTTCATGAAAATCCGATAAAGCGTATCGGACACACGAACAGACGGACATACATTTTCCCGCCCCCCAGACAATCTTTTAAAACACCATTACGGTACTTAATAAATGTGAAATACACATAAAAGAGACCGAACTGTATGACCATTTTTCCTGGGCATCTGTCAAAAACAAAGTGCGGAAACTTCGTATGGATATACTAGTTTTAATTAAGATCATTCCTTCTACATTATGCTAGGAGACAAAATTATGGGGAATTTAAACGGATCTTAGGCTATGATTTTCCTGAAAATGCATTCGTGCATCTTGTTTGAAAAGAAGAAAGATGTCACGCAATTATATTTTAATTCAGTTGGAACTGCTTCCCTTATTTCTGTCACGAAACTTTTCAAGATGCGCCACATCTTACGACGGGGAAATGTTAGCATCCTTGTCTTATGTGTTGATGGATGTTTCCTTTGCATTTGCATTTACACTGTTATTCTCTCCAGTGACAACGTTGCAAATTTTATGACATTTCCTGCTCATCCTTAATATTTCCTCCCTCATTTAAGATCTCACTTATCTCTAACTTATTAAGTCGTACTGCAAACTATGCTAGGAGTAAATGGAGCTCAAGGAGTAGGCTATTATAGCCTTAATTTAATCTATTTTTAATATTGAAGAAGAACGAAAAAGTGTAACTCACAGATCATATTAGTTAATAATTTCACTCAATGAATAAAGACACACTCGAAATGTGCTTACAGTGAAACCTCTGTATAACGAAGACTGATATATAGCGACTATTCCACTTCCACGCCGAGTGACATTGACCAGTAACGTTTAGCAATTCCTCGGATATAGTCCAATCACGATCGTTTATCGTTTATCTTCCTTGGATCGCAAGGATGCAATTTTATCTGATAAAACGTCAGCTCGCTTACTGGACATGTAAGGCATCAACATGCGGTGATTAAGACGTCACATGCTGCCATTGACAAGAATGAAAACACATTTCATACAACATAACTCGTTTGGAACTTTAAATAATATAACATTCCATAGACTGAAAACACAATTTTGATTCAGTGCAAGCTAGTTCGTGTGCTTTTAAGGCGCTTTGTCGTAAGCAACTAGCATCTTGTGATTCGCACTATTGGTAGCATTGGGATCTCGGATCGATTAATCGAATCGATTCGTGGACTGTTCATTCATCTAGTATGCTGTGATCTTATGACTGACAGAATATTGACAACAAAGTTTATTAATATATACAAAATCCGTTACATTTTATTCGAGGAATAGCCTTAATAAATCCTACTTGACAATGCAAGTTTCATCAGATAAATTTTCTCAAACTTCGTTCTCGCAAATATATCGATGAACTCGTAATCTCTCGTGGGATTACCTATAATAAACCCGTACTTAACAATATTGTTCTATGGGCCTGGCAAATTTCCTCCCTTAATTATTTTAAATATAACTCGATACAACGATGAAGCTATTTTTAACATATTTTCATAACAATACTGCACCATAGTTTAGTCCCCGAAACCAAGAGTGCTAGTTGAATAAAATCAGGTAAACTGATATAACAAAGTGCCAGTATGCTTTTTTAATCAGTAATAATTGCAGTTATGATATACAGAAAATAAGTTTTTTTTTTTTTTTTTTAATAAATAGATCTCAGAGTTAAACTCCAGATACATTCATTAAGCAGGGCTTACGGAAGAACAAAGATCTAAAGTTTGATTCTTAACCTTAATTCATATTGGTATACACTGATATACTAATTTTTAAAATATGTAAACATTTTACAAAATGCATTGACAATGAAATAGTACAGTAAGCCAATAAGAAGAGGATAGTTCCACCTAGCGGTATGCAGTTTTGTTCTGAGTATAGGCTTATGCAATTTTAACGCAACGCAATAACTTTAAAGCTAGTTTCTGTTCGTGAAATAACATTTATAGGCTTATGTTATTATTTAGGAATGATGTAGGTCAATGAAAGACAATGAATTCCCAGTTTTTTTTAAAAGAAAAATGTAATACTTATTTAAGCACATTGACAAAATAGGACACAAGAATGGAATAGGCTCAATTTAACACAATTGATAATAATAAAAAAAAAAATTTGCTTCAGGGTGGACTCGAACGTGATATCTCTTGATTACTAGACAAGCACCTTACCCCAAGACCAAACCACACTGCGACTTTTGTGTGTCAAATACCAAACAATACTATCTCGTCGTAGCTCACAGAAAAGAAAAATCACCGTATTTCGAAATTAGGCTATATATCGTGCCTGCTAGATTTATTATGGGGAAATGTTGAATTATTTCATTAATTAGTACTATAATATTCGCGATATCTGAGTGATAAATTAGGATGAGGCCCTCGTTGAAACAGAGGTACCAACCTAACCATATTCTCAAGGCTTAATGTTTTTATTTATTAAGAGGTCAGGGATTATAAATCTGACATAGGCTGAAGTAAAATTCAATGCTTTAATCTAATTGTAATCAATTTTAGCAAAATAATTAGTCATTATACAGCAGCATTTCATCTATAATCGTACATATGGGAACATTTGTTTTTCATGTAGATGTCAAACTGTCCATGGCAACTGAAGGAAGCTTTATAAGCTGTCATTAATTGATGACGCTATAAGAAAGAACCGAGAATTTGATTTTGCATTTGAAGAAGGTGCCTTCTTTTTACCCTCCTTTACTAAAAAAGGTTTCGACAGGAATTGAAGGCTTGTTCCAGAATTTCAATTTATTTACCTTAGTTACGGGACTCGCCCGCTGATTGGTTGGCCGCGAGCCAATCAAAATGCTTCGAAATGAACCAAAATATTATAATAAATTTGACTGATAATTACTCTTTATTTCGGTACTGGACAACCGATTAGGTCCAAATTCAATAGGCTTATTGCCATGATTGTTATAAATAAGTATACGAAGTTTCATGAAAATCCGATAAAGCGTATTTGAGTTACCGCGCCTTTTCTTATATGATACCATAAAAGGGCACTAAATTGGGTATTATTCCGGTACCGGCCAACCGATTTGGTCCAATATCAACAGACATCTTCCCATGGACATTATAAATAGGTATTCCAAGTTTCATGAAAATCCGATAAAGCGTATGAGAGTTATGGCGCCTTTAAAATATACACTAAATTGGGTTTTACTCCGGTACCGGTGAACCGATTTGGTCCAATTTCAATAGGGTTCTTCCCATGGACATTATAAACGCGTATACCAAGTTTCATTAAAATTCGATAAAGCGTATTTGAGTTAGAGCGCGTACAGACACACGGACGGACGGACGGACGGACGGACGGACAGACGGACAGACATTTTTCGTCCCCCACACAATCTCATAAAGTACCATACTGGCACTTAATAAAACGACTTCAGATGAGCTTTTTGTACGATTGCTTCTTTTACCAAGGCATAAGTTTTGTTGCGGAAAACATTATAAAAATGAAGTTTAATTTCAATTGAAGTAGATATATTTAGTTTAAAATTCAACAATATTACTATGTCTTTAACATTTTTTTAAGTGAAAGGAAACAATCCACAGCAATCCAAGTTTATAAATAAGCACCATTATCTTTACTATCTTTACGCAGAATCATTTAAAATTAGTGAAAAATTGAGCTCGTTGTAAAATTAGAGAACTTTTTCTAAAAACTATTGAGTGCAAAAACTTTAGTTGACTCATCACGAATTTGGAAGTACTAGATTCGTCCGCCAAAGTCTTGCATTGCATATTTGTTCCATAAATATCTATTATAATCCATTATTAAATTTTTCTCTCTCCTGAAAAAATAAGATGTTGATGGTTACACACTTATTCCAGGGAGGTGTTCAATTCACACATCCCAATTTATCATTTTACGAGGGCTGAATGAAAAGTAATGCTTTCACCTTCGTAGCTTGGGTTTCAATGGGAGTATTTTAATAAATCAAACACCGAAATAATCCTTAGAATGAGCCCTTTAATTACCCATATTCACGTTTCCACATAATCAACAGACAATTGGATACACTTCTGCCAACGATGAACAAGTTTTCAGAAGCCGTCACGGAAGAAGTGGACACTCTTGTTTCTGCAACCAGCCTCTCATAGTTCTCTCAACTTCTTCATAAGATGCATAGTGATGTCCTCGCAGATCTTTCTTCATTATGGGAAACAGATGAAAGTCAGACGCCGCTAAATCTGAAGTTCTGCTGTGGTGTGGATACTGAAGCTCACCACCATACGGTATCCTCCATACAGTCCAGATTTAGTGCCGTCTGACTTTCATCTGTTTCTGATAATGAAAGAAGATTTGCGGAGACATCACTATGCATCTGATGAAGTTGAGAGAACCATGAGAGACTGGTTGAGGAAACAGAGTGTCAACTTCCTCCGTGACGGCTTCAAAAAGCTTGTTCATCGTTGGCAGAAGTGTATCCAATTGTCTGGTGATTATGTGGAAAAGTGAATATTGGTAATTAAAGGACACATTCTAAGGATTATTTCTGTTTGATTTATTAAAATACTTCCATCGTAACCCAAGTTATGAAGGTGAAGACATTACTTTTCACTGAACCCTCGTATTTTGCCTAAGTTATTACGATTTTGAAGGAATTCACAGCGATCCAGGCCTGTCGTTAATAGGGTATATTGTTTAAATGCCCGTTCAGGTGATACAAATATTTTCATAGGCATTCATGCTAACATTCATCTTCTTCATCATGTAACTTGACCTATGCATAAGGGTTATAGTTGCATCTGAAAGCAACAAAACGTGCCTAATGACCATGTTCATAGTTTGATTTGAGATGTATTACACTGAATGTAGTCACGAACAGTTTTCACTGAATACATTGACCCCCCTAGGGTACGGACATGCGCATTAAAAGCTGCTAGGGGCTATGAAGCGGTCACCATTGTCCTGTGTACTATTGCTATTTTATATTCACACGTTTGCACCTCCTCTCATGCGAGTTCAATATATTGCATGCAATAGGGATTCAATTCCTCGTAAAGTTAAAACCAAAGTCCTCATTCAAAGAGCTATTTTATCGACTTTCTAAACAGGGGTATCCAGAATAATAATACGAGAGCTTGTATTATCTCTGTATATGTTTAGGAATAAGAGCTTTAAAAATACGCTAATCCGGAAGTCTACATTGATTATTAGGGGAGTTTAAGAAAAATCGCAATTCTAATAATGCACTCTTACATGAAAAAATAACAGCAAATTCTTGGTTCAATTTTGCATATTGTTGGACATTTTGTTAGTTTTGCGAGAATGTATCATATTTGCTTGATATTAAAATATTTGTGCATATGTTATTAATTTGTCACATTTCAACGGCATATTTCTGTTAGATTTTACTTATTGTTCAGTTTTATCTCTGTTCATTCTAACATTTACTGTATATTTGGCTAAGTGAATGTTTTGAGAAGATACTGTACCCATACAATAAATGATAGTGCCTAGTCTTATGTTTTTGGAATTGATCGTATAATATTAAAGCAACGTTTCACTTCATTAGTTTTCAATTTACCAAAAGTTGTATCAAAATACTTGTGATGTAATTTATACAATTGTTAGCCTACTATTTTTTGTAATTTATAACGTAATTCAGCTGATAAGAGAACAGAGTAATAACTTTTTTTAAATTATAGAACATACTTCATTGGTTCCGGAGCATATTATACAATTTTAGTGCATATTTACTTGCATATTTCGTGTTCTGAAAGAGCATTAGCTTCCGGACCTTATTGCTTATGGACAGGTTAGGGGTAGCCTCTTTGTGTTCTCATATTAGTGAGGCTGTTTCTTTTCTTTCACTATGTTTTTGCACACGTAAGGGATAATAAGTTATTAGCCTTAACGATCCTATTTTCCATCCCTAAATGAACCCTTCTTTTCTGGAATTTCTAAGAAATGTAAGTAATCAGACCCCCAGAAAACAATATTCCTGGCTGGGAAAGACACCAATCTGATACCAGCTACCTTCCACAGGGCCGAACTTCTGGTTTGCAGTATTAATTCAACCTCCAAATATTGTTATAAAAGAGTGTTTCTAAAATAGTTTCGTCTTTGTAGTGAGTTACATTTAATATTATTAAGATAGGAAATGCGCCAGGACCTAAGAAAAAAGCGTTACATGCGGGTTTATCGTTATATCGATCTTCGTTGTACGGCGGTTTAACTGTATACAGGATGTTTAAAAAATACTTTTACAAACTTCGGGAATGGGTTCCTTACACCAAAAGAAGGAACATGGGACATATGAACATATGTCCCATAATCCTTGTTTTCTCGTTTCATCGACGTGCCATGGAAGCCTGCGAAACGATTCGACACCATCCCGGAGTACTTGAAAGGGTGCGACAGTCCATGATTCGACGAGTGCCTGCATGTCTAGAAGCAGGAGGAGGACATTTCGAGCATTTGTTATGAGTAGGGACCGGAATTTTAGGTTTTTAAAAACACTGTTTTAGGTTTTACACTAGGTGAAATAGTTTTTTTTAGGTTTTTGTCCAAAATATCGTTTTCGGGTAGAATAATTGGTTTAGTGAATTTGAATGTGCTACATAGGATTCAATACATAATACAGTTTAACTTAACAAAATTGACTTAAATTTGAGTAAACTTGCTTTAGGACAATATAATACAATTGAAAAAAGAAAACATAAACAATCAAAAGAAGCAGTGAAAATAAGATTGTCTCACATTTCCTGTTTACAGTGTATCACTAAATATCTTTCAAGATTCTCAACTGTGAAGTTCTTCCTGTTATCTCTTAGAATACATTTGAAGGCAGAAGATGCCCTTTCAACCTCACATGACATCAACAATGGTTGTTCGTACGAATATATTAAAAGGAATACGCAGGTACTCTTACACTTCCTCTCTTGATACTGTCATCCTGTGAGTTGAACGAAATGCTGGTGGTATTAATTTCAACCCGACAAAAATTGTCTCTCCGCAAAATATCGATTTCTCAACTGACAAACAAAAAAGACAAAAATGTAGCCTAAATTAGATATTTTAGGTTTTATATCCCGTTTAGGTACATTTAGGTTTTTATACCCCAATTAGGTATTTTTAGGTGCCACAGAATTAATGTGGGTGAATCCTATGGACATGATTCGAAAAAGTGTATGATCGCTTTTTGTTTTGGAAGTAAGGAAAAAAATAGGTAAAAACCTAAGAATCCGGTCCCTAGTTATGAGTTTTGTGTGTTGACGTGTTATGAGTGTACCAATGTGTTGAACAGTTCGTAACAAGAAAACAAGGATTATGGGACATTTGTTCATATGAACTTTTTTCCTTCTTTTGGTGTAAGGAACCCATGCCCGAAGTTTGTGAAAGTATTTTTGAAACACTCTGTATAATGTGTGACGTTCTTCAAATGCACCCTCTATTATATTTACAAGCCCTTAGTAAACTAGTGGTAACCTGTAATGCCACTTTTTATAGCAGAATCAAATTTGATGCAGATAATAAGGGTTTACAGTATTAACTTCGTACACAGGTCAGGATTAGATCGTCGTGTGGAGCTGCTTATTGTGGCTAGATGGTTTGACAAGCAATCAAGTCGAACTTTTACACGACGGGTGACGGATTGATTTTAGCGACGTACATTTTCCGCTTAGTGACAACAGACACCAGGCGCACAAGTGGTTTCTAATGTTCTTCACGCCAGCTTAACAGCTTGGGGGTGGCAATAATTCTTCTCTTGGTGAGATTTCTTCATTAACAGGCTTGAGTAAATGTCATACGGAGGTTGAGTAAATCGATCATACTGCAGATAACTTTTCTACCCTAAATATGCAAAATTTATTTTTTTCAGAATCTGATATAGAATAAAATACTGTAATGCAAGGAGTGCGTATTCAGTTTTTTTTCAGTCTCGTGATTATTAGAATTATAGTTTAATTATTTCACACCCGCCGTGTATAGGCGAAGCCGGGCCTATTATGTGCCAGACAACCGCTGGCTGCTTATAACTACCTCCAGAGTTCTAACGAATTGTTTTCAATAAAAGTTTTAACCCTTAGTATAAATCTGATGTACAAATTTAAAGAAAAACGTTCGAGCCGCTTCCGAGGAAATAGTGAAAAATGTAAAAGGTACCGTAGTAAAAATGAAAGAAGGTCCACACCAATCTTCATGACACGTCCCTAGTCGATATATGAGGGTGGATCGAAAAGCAACGCGCAATATATATATATATATATATATATATATATTTACAAAAAGTTTAATAGGTACAATTACAAACAAATGCACACATGAAGGAACATCTTTTGTCTATTTTTCTATATAGTCGCCAAGTTTCTCAACACATTTCTCCCATCGTGATACCAGTTTCAAAATACCCTTTTCATAGAAGTCCGTTCGGTTGGAGTATAGCCATCTGCGGAGTGCTGTTTTCACTTCTGCATCTAACGCAAAGCGTTTACCGGCCAGGAATTTCTTCATGGGACCAAACAAACGAAAGGTTATCATAGCCACCTTCGAAGAATGCACACCACATGGAGACATTGCTGCGGTCCATACAGTCGTCCCCATACACGCCACGCATGTCCCTGTGAATTTCACTCGGGTTATGCCCTTTAGCCCATAAAAATCGCACTACTTTCATTAGGAGATTTATGTTCTAAGGATTCAATTTTTCCTGTTACAGCACAAAAACTCCCAAGGCATGGCCGCCACTGACTTCTAACATTAGAGAAAATTCAAAACAAAGGAACTTCGTTGTTAACACTGGATTTTGAATAAAGAAAACTAAAGCAGTGGCGGCCAGTCATGTGATTAGTCTGTAAATTTTGTAGATTATGGAAACACTAAATTAAGAATCATATTTTTTACGATCACTAAGAAGGCATGAAGTCAATTTAATGAAAATTTTAACCCTATTTCGATTAATTATTGACTTATGAGCACCAAATTATTATGACTTTAATGTCCTGTAAGCATACACCGTTTACGTCATAGACAAAAATCCCCTAATGAAAGTTGCTTGTCTAATGTCCCCTCTATGCACAGATAAAATATTCCGGTGTTATTCATTAACACTCTGTATAATAAGTATGCTACGAATACAGAAAGTAATCATTGAGAATACAAGTTTTTTTCAACCTGTCATAGGCCTAATTATTTTTCATGAGTTCAAAAGTTTAAAAATACAATACCAGACATTTTTGTTTCATTCCTTTTATGTATTTATGTTATATTTTTTACTTTCTTTATTAGTTAATCACTTTTTTTATACATTCTGTTTCTTTGTCTCTCCTGTTTCTTCACTTTGATCATTTTGAAACTGCACCCAAACACGAGCAGTCTTGCTCATTCGGGTGTATTTCTAAATGTTAATATTTCTTATGATAGAATAATAATTAATTATGTAAGATTAGCCTTTCTTTTCCTCTTTTTAAATAGCAGTTGTAGTTATTTTTCAAATTTGTATTTTTTCTGCTTTATTTTACTTGTATAAATATGTATTTGTATTTGTATAAACTTGGACCATAAGTAGACAACAAGAAAACAAATTAATGGTATTAGAAATGGATTTTTGAGGCGTTCAGCAAGAAAATCCAGGAAAGAAAAAAATCGGAATAATAGAATAAGAAAAATAATGCAAGTTGAAAGAATATTTTGGAAATTGTAGAAGAAATACGCTTGAAATCGTATGGACATGTACTCAGAATACAGAGGATAAAATACCCAAGAAAATTTTGGATTGGAAAGTAGAAGGAAAAAGAAGAAGAGGGAAGCCCAAAGAGTGCTGGATGGATGGGGTGAAAAGGAGTATGGCGAGAAAAGGATTATGTGAAGAAGATGCTATGGACAGGGACTTATGGAGGAAAAATATTGTTGTGGGATGAAGGAAAACCATTGTATTGTGTAATATTCCTTAATAAAAATAAATAAAGAAATAAAATAATAATTTTACTCAGGGGAAAAAAAAATTCGTAATATTTTGTACATTATTCCTCTTACGCAACAAAAAAAAGTTTATTCTTCTTAAGTCATAATTTCGTTACACACCGCCTTCTTGCTTTATAGTCCTGTCACAATTAAATCAAGCTGCCTCCTATAAATCCAGGAGGCCAGGGATTTGTTAACGAGAATTTTAACGCTAGCTTTATATCATGAGAAGTATGTGAAGAAGATACATATTTCTGTCGCAGAGTTTCAGTAGAGTGTTTTCGTGATGACGGTTTCAGGAGGGGATAATCTTTTCAGGCTGGCGTGTGACATTGCAGAGCTCTGGATGAGTTGGTCAGGAAACTTTTCTCTGGGGCCTTGCGACACAGAAATATATGAGTGCCACGCCCTTGCGGGCAAGAAAGCAAGCTTCAAATTAATATCATGAAGACCAAAGCAAATCTTTAATATACTGTGCATTTACTTACAGTATTTACTAATAAGCCAGTGCAAAAAGTTCGCATAATCAAACCTTCCTTCCAGATTTTTCTTTTAACTTAGGTTTCAAGGGGGGCCAATGGAATCCTTAAAAGTAAGGTAAAAATGGAATTTTCAATTTCATGTATCTCTAACTATGGGGCAAGAGTTCATGGGCAAAAGGTGTTTTAAAATTATATAAGATTTGTATATATATACAGGGTGTTAATGAATAACATCGAAATATTTTACCTGTGTATAGAGGGGACATAGACAAGCAACTTTTATTAGGAGATATTTGCTCTGTGAATTTTTCCTGTTACTGCATAAAATTTCCCAGGGCATGGCCGCCACTGATTTCTAACATTAGAAAAATAGTAAAACAAAGGAACTTCGTTGTTAATACTAGGGTTATGAATAAAAGAACTACTGCAGTGATGGCCAGTAATGTGATTAGTGTGTAAATTTTGCAGATTATGAAAACTCTAAATTATGATATAGCTGTTTATGAGTGATTAAGAATCTGGTTTTATCGATCATTAAGAAGGCATGAAGCCAATGTAATGAGAATTTTAAACCTATTTGGCTTAAGTATTGACTTATAAGCACCAAATTGTAATGACTTCAATGCCCTGTAGCATAAACATTTTACGTCAAAGAGCAAAAATCTCCTAATAAAACTTCCTATATCTCTTCTATACACAGGTAAAATATTTTGGTGTTATTCATTAACTCCCTGTATATGTTATCTATAACTAGGGCCCTGATTTATTGGTGAAATAAAATGGCTGATTTCGGTGTTAACTTCCTTCTATTTTGGTGGGTATTTCGTGAAATAAATTACTTATACTACTTTGGGAACACTACGCAATGATAAACTTTGCTTCTTTATTTACATGAACTAACACCCCCCTCCCATTTCTATATTCTTCTGCCCTTGTAAGAACTGAAGTAACTTTCGATTTAGGCATGATTAGAGTTAATGTTCAAATATAATGACGAGAAATATTATCGTAATTTCTACTAAACTCCATCATAAAGCCGTTTGCAAACAGAAGTGCCAACCATGCCACTGTGGATAAAAGACGAAATCTGTAGAATACAAGTAACAAACAATCTACACTCTTCTGCTGTAATCGATCATAGGCATCGCAAACTTGACAAAGAGATAGCAGGAAAGGAGTGTACTCAACAGTACAAACCAGGTCACAGACAATCTTTGCGTAAATTCTGCAATCTTTGTAATCGATCACAAATATCGATAAATCGGTAAATCTTCGACAGCCACAGAAACAGCAGAAAAAAAAGCGTGCTGCTAAGAAATAAAAAATACAGTACTCCAAAACACAATATTGTGATTTTAAGGCACATTTTCGTGCTCATTCCTCACTTTACGGACAGAAGGGGCATATTTCGCGCTTATAGATACATTTCGCGGAATCGAGTAAATTTCGCGTTATTTCGTGGATTCAATTTGGTTCATATTGGAATTTTAAGCATATAAAAGCTAAATATAGCTAAGGGAGGTTGTTTTATAAAATTTCGCGCTTATCGTTGTTACCAAAAAATACGGCCCCTATCTATAACCCTAAGCTATTCTTCTTGCACATTTGGGAAAAATAAATATTTCGTTGTGTTGTCGTTATTGCTTTCTAGCTAAATCCGATCCCATTGGCTGTGCATATGTTCTGTTAACGTTTCCTTAACAAAGGATAGGGGGCATGAACTACAGGAAATTTGATAATTTGACGATTCACCTAATTTCGCTAGTTCATCTGCTTTCTCATTCCTTACATTTCCCATGTGACCTCGGACCCAGGTTAAACAAATATGAAAGGTGCTTGTATTTAGTGCATCTCTAATGTCAGTGGCTGGTAAATCTTTATTATATTTATCATAATAATATAATAATAATAATAATAATAATAATAATAATAATAATAATAATAATAATAATAATAATAATAATAATAATAATACTTACTCAATGGCAAAGACAATTTACGAGTATTTGTCAGCAAGCTAAAGAAATATTATCTATTTTATGGAACCCGAAGATTCATTGCCGCGCTTACCTAAGCCCGCCTTCAACCCTATTCTGTGCTAACTCTATCCAATCATCCCTCGCAAATCCTACTTCCCTTAAATCTGTCATAATATTGTCCTCCCACCTACGTCTAGGTCTTCAAAGTGGTATTTTCCCTTCGGGTCTCCCAGTTAATATTTTTTAGATATGTGTTTCCTCCTCCATGCGCGCAACATGTCCAGCCCATTTCATCCTCCATTACTTAATTGCCCTTACTATGTCCGGTGAAGAGTACAGGTCATGAAGCTCGTCGTTATGCAGTTTTCTCCAGTCCCCATTTTCATCTCTCTTAATAATAATAATAATAATAATAATAATAATAATAATAATAATAATAATAATAGTAATAGTAATAAGGCATTAAAACATAAATCTAAGATTTTGAACTAAACGTATGAAATGGATGAACCCTTCATATGGAATCGATCCGATATGTAAATCTCTTGAGTGTAACTATGGTGTTGTGATTGTTGGGTCTTATCAGCTGACTCTTGTGCTTATATAGGTAAATGCATTGTAAGCATTGCAAGTAGACTGCTTGGCTGTGTGGCTCTGGAATGTCATTAACAGCTTGCAGACTCTCAACTGAATTGCGAAACTGTGACAACTCCACATGCTTACACAGCCATTAATGTGCTTATCCGACACCTTAGCACTCCCATTCATGTCCACTTGCTCCGTAGCCTTTCATTTCTATTATACCTAGGTATGTAATCCTTTTCCAGATTGTGAGGATGCATCCGTGAAGACATATGTAACCATATTTTTGAAGTAAAACTTCTTTAGTGGCGGTAGAGGGTGAATCGGGAAAATCAGTCACACTAAAACCGTCACGAAATCAGTCACAATCAGTCACGAAATCAGTTACACTCTTACTTGTTTCGGTGCGGACAGCACAGAAAAGAATCAACTCAATGATTAGGAGTAATCAAAGGAAATTTTTCAGACCTTACTTCCTCAATGGCAATAGACAATTCCTAAGCAATCTAAAGGTACATTATCTATTTTATGGAACCCGGAGGTTCATTACCGCGCAAATCAAAAATTAAAAAAATACAAATTTCAAAAATTTAAACAAACAAAATTAAAAATTATAACATCCAAAAGTCCATAATTTAATAAATAATGAAATCAAAAATTTAAAAATACAAAAATAAAAAATTTAAAAAATAAAAAAATTAACAATTCAAAGATCGAAAATTTAAAAAATCCAAAATTTAAAATTCAAAGATCCAAAATTAAAAAGTCCAAAATTAAAAATTAAAAAAGTCCAAAAACCCAATATTAAAAGTCCAATAATGCAAAATTGAAAAAATCCAATAATCAAAAATTGAAAAAATAAAAAAATAAAATAAAGTTTTACTTCTGTCGCGTGGCGTTCCACGCACTCTTTTCTTTTTAATCCTAAAACTTTCTATGTAAAATATTGTGTTTATTCAAGGTGACCCAATTAAATATAAACGGTTATAAGTCGCCTCGCTCTTTGCGTTGACAGTTAACATAAAAGAAGTCGCCGCCCGACCTCGTCACTTGGCATAGTTGCCACACTGCATAGTGTTAAAAAAGAGATCGGGAAGATATAGATGCAGCAAAACACTTATGGCAATGGCATTGAGCCGTGAGAGAATTGGCAACACGAATTCAGTCAGCGGTTAATTTTGAGAAAACCTTTTACAGTAACAACAGACATTGTAATTTGATACCAAAGCGAGCCGCCCGTCAACGCTATAAGCGAGGCGACCATGTTTTTTCGGTTCTCGTTGGCGGCGCGCGTTACAGTCTATGGCTGTCATAGAGTTGCGCTGATGCAACCATACAACAATTTCCTTAAGGGGAGACATACAGCTTTTCATAGATGATAAATAGGTGAAATTCATTATATTGTTACTCAACAATGAATTCCTCTACAATCTTGCAATCTGACATGTACAGTACTCTTTATTGACTACTTCTACAATTGCATACTATTTTCAAAATTAATCAAACTATTACAGTTACGGGTGATTATCGTTTCAAAATGGCAAATGGCAGCTACGTTTCATGCACTGAAGTGCCGTTTCCGTGATAACTTCCACAAATGTCAATAATTGTGAGTGATTATTTTTCTGTGTATTTGATAATATCATATGAACAACACTTTCTACAATCATTCATTTAACATTAATAGTTTATTTTTAAATATATATAATTTAAATTAAAAAGAAAATCTAAAAAAATATTTTTAAACATACTTATACTGTAAATATTCCAAATATTGTAGATGATTTTGTTTCTATAATGTTTGCAAATAGTTTGAAAAAAGAATCACTCAACTATATTGCCATTTGTGGAAATCATCACGGAAACGTGACTGCCAATTTGTAACGATAATTACACTATAACTTTAACAGCTTCATTAATTATAAAAATAGTATGTACGGTAATTTTAAAGGTAGTCAATAAAGAACATGCCAGACTACAAGGTTACAGAACAATTGATTTCTGAGAAAAAAAAAATTATGAATTTCTCCTATTTCTCATCTATGAATTTCACTCAAAGCTGTATTTCACTCAAAGATGTTGTACTAGAAGAGAATGGAAAAAGGGGTAGTCGATGAAATGAGTTGTTTTGAAAAACCCGCCTATTCTATCTGCTTCCACTTTAGTGGCGAAGCGTCATCGAAAGACACGGGCAAGCACCATCAGGGAGGGGGAACCCAATATTTAGGTAGATGTCCTGATAATAAACAAAAGTAAAACAACTCTAATTCGATACATTCACAGAACTTTCTCTACCCTAAATGCATGGGCAATACAAATTTTTCACTTCAAATGCAGGCAATATTTCAGGGAGCGCATTCAATTGTTTTAATCTGAAGCAAAGATGTATTTTTTTTTTATTCACAGCTGTATTTATTCTCCTTTTAGCTGCGAGGCCATATCAGGAGTTCGGGATGTGTGTCTATACAGTAGGGTAGGCCATGGAACTATTGATTGTCAATTGTTTCTATTATTGGTGTATTTTTTTATGGAGTAAATGTCAACTTATATTTGAGATATGATACAAGATGAAATGGTGAAGTGATTCAAGGTATGTAAATACCCAATTCGGCATTTGTCCTTACGACTGGGGAAACCATGAAGAAACCCATGTCAAATTGGCCGGCCACGGGATATGAACCTGGGACCTCCGAAAAGCGAGCCCAAGACGTTACCATTTTGGCCACCTTGCTCGGTGCAAAGATGTATTATTCACCATGCAAGCCTGAGTTTGTACAAAACAATAGTTCACTTATAACTACCCTTAGGATAATTTTAACGAAATAGAAAATTTATGTATCAAGTACGCAAAATAATGCTTTAGCGGACGAATCTAATATAGCGGCCGAGGCGAAAGCCGAGGCTGAAATACTGGATGAGTCCGCTAAAGTTCTTGCGTACGTGGTGCATACAATATTTTTTAGTAAAAGCTATATAAATTATATGAAATAAAACAAAAATACCGTATAATTAATTATAATGAAAGGAAGTCAGTCATTTGCTAAAGTTATATTCTCATGGCCGTCTGAATAATAAAACAACAATGACCGTACGCACCAATACCAAATGTGGTAGTATAGATGCATAATATATGAGTCCCTTGTTTGTAAACAATATTGCATACAAACTATTATTTATGAAAAGCTTGTGAAAATATAAATGACTAGCATGTGCCCGCGGCTTCGCCCGCGATAATTATTTCAAAAATTAAAAATTAAGAGCATAATAGTTAAATCATTATATTTATTAACACCTAAATTACGTGGACTACATACCACGATTAGATAGCGTCGCCTGGTAAAAGCGACCTCAGATTCGAGTTCCTTGGCCCAGAATACCCCTGTACAGTGAGTTTCGTCCAAATCGAACAATGTTTGACCATATTTAGGCCTATATTGATTATCCCTCTTCCGTGTAGGTTGAAAATTTCATATGTCTTCGGGCCTTGATATTCTAAACAAATGAATCGTCCAGGATGGACTTACAAAATCAAGCGATCACCCGCGATAATTATTTCAAGAATTAAAAATTAAGAGCATAATAGTTAAATCATTATATTTATTAACACCTAAATCACGTGAATTACATACCACGATTAGATAGCGTCGCCTGGTAAAAGAAATCTCAGATTCGAGTTCCTTGGCCCAGAAAATCCCTGTATAGTGAGTTTCGTCCAAATCGAACGATGTTTAACCATATTTAGGTCTATGTTGATTATCCCTCTTCCGTGTAGGTTGAAAATTTCATATGTCTACGGGCCTTGACATTCTAAACAATTGAATCGACCAGCGTGGGCTTACAACATTCAAGCGATCGCGATGCTTTTATTACCACGGTATGACAAAAATAGACAAAGCCAACAACAATTGATTTGACATTGAAATGTATTACTGAAATCTGATGCTTCGACAGCGCGAATCACGTTTTCTGCCAGTTTTTCACTCATAACTTGCGAACGAAAGCTAAAATTAAAAATTCGGCTTCGAGGTGCATTCGCCCACCTTTCAGTCCATCTATCTTTAAAATTTCAGATTTCTGTGTTCAGTAGATTTCGATGGGCATCGTAGACAGACAGACAAACAGCATGTGCCCGCATGTGCCCGCGGCTTCCCCCGCGATAATTATTTCAAAAATTAAAAACTAAAAATTAAGAACATAGTTAAATCATTATAATTATTAACACCTAAATCACGTGGAGCGCATTCCACGATTAGGTAGCGTCCCCTGGTAAAAGCGACCTCAGATTCGAGTTCCTTGGCCCAGAATACCCATGTACAGTCAGTTTCGTCCAAATCGAACGATGTTTAACCATATTTAGGTCTATGTTGATTACCCCTCTTCCGTGTAGGTTGAAAATTTCATATGTCTACGGGCCTTGACATTCTAAATAAATGAATCGACCAGCGTGGGCTTTCAACATTCTAGCGATCGCGATGCTTTTATTACCACGGTATGACAAAAATAGACAAAGCCAACTGCAATTGATTTGACATTGAAATGTATTACTGAAATCTGATGCTTCGACAGCGCTAAAATCACGTTTTCTGCCAGTTTTTCACTCACAACTCGCGAACGAAAGCTAAAATTAAAAATCCGGCTTCGATGCGCATTCGCCCACCTTTCAGCCCATCTATGTTTAAAATTTAAGATCTCTGCGTTCAGTAGATTTCGCTGGGCATCGTGGACAGACAGACATACACGTCCTTTTATTATTTTAAGATAGCATGTGCCCGCGATAATTATTTCAAAAATTAAAAATTAAGAGCATAATAGTTAAATTATTATATTAACACCTAAATCATGTGGACTACATATCACGATTAGATAGCGTCACCTGGTAAAAGAAACCTCAGATTCGAGTTCCTTGGCCCGGAAAACCCCTGTATAGTGAGTTTCGTCCAAATCGAACAACGTTTGGCCATATTTAGGCTAATATTGATTATCCCTATAATAATAATAATAATAATAATAATATTAATAATAATAATAATAATAATAATAATCCTCTTCGGTGTAGGTTGAAAATTTCACATTATGTTTGGGTGCCTTGACATTAAAAACAAATGAATCGACCAGCGTGAGCTACAACATTCAAGAGATCGCGATGCTTTTATGTCGAAGGTTTGACAAAAATAGCCAAAGCCTAGTGTAATTGATTTGTATTACTGAAAACTCATGCTTCGAAAACGGAATAAATACACGTTTTCTGCCAGTTTTTCACTCATAACTCACGAACTAAAGCGAAAATTAAAATTCCGGCTTCGAGGTGCACATTCCGACCCTTTAGTCCGCCCATGTATAAAATTTCAGATCTCTGTGTTGAGTAGATTTCGCTTGGCATCGCGGACAGACAGACGGAAGACAGACGGAAGACAGACAGACGGAGGACAGACACTTCCTTTTATTAATATAGAAGATAAATACCGAGGAAATTTCAATCCAAGCCGGAAACATTGAATTGGAGCTGCTGCCAGCAACTTCACGGTAGAAGTAGACTTATGAGAAGGGATATATTACGGCATTTAAATGCAGTTGCGTCCATGGTAAGGAATGTATTTCATGCGAACTAAAATGTGAAAAGTTGCTGGCTTATATTTGTTGTCATGTGATGAAGTGGGGTACCGTGTTTTGCGAAAAATCCTGGTAAAGTTTCTGATTATCATAAAAAAACGTGTTGGCTTAAATTTATTGTTTCATGACCAATTATATGCGTAAATCCATGTCAATGTTGGTGTGACTGGCCAATGCCATCTGGGTTTTGTTTATAGATTTCCATGACGACTTTAAAGGACAAGGCCGATAAAAGTGCATTTTGAATGCAGTTTGAATGCACTTTTATGCAATTTTAGCGGCCTTGGTTGCTAAAATGCAATTTTTCGGCGTGTTACCAGTCCGATAAGCAGCTGTTTTAGAGAGCGTACACTAAAAAAATTATTAGGAAACAATTATTAGTCCTTAGTGCTAGGACCTGAAATTTTGAGAATCCGTAAAGCTTAGTAAAGCTGATGAAAACTGTTTTGTAAAACTATCGGACCCCAAGAATCTCTGAAATACTAGATTGAACTTGAATGTGATGCTGCCTTTTTAATGCTTTTGTTTTAAAGGATTGAAATCAACGCTGTGTTTTGTATCTATTCTCCCGTACTTTATTGGTGTAATCCCCGATAGCAGTGGCCGGTGGTTGCGAATTAGACAGCAATATTTGATTATATTAATCCGCACAAATTGTTATTGCTCAGTTATGACCCAATCAGATAATTCCATATCGACAATTTTCAGCTCAAATCATTTGCTGCAATGTGTAATTTGGAATGCTGTACAATGTACTTGAAAAGTTCGTTGGATGGGGAGGAGCTATGGAATATACTCTTTCTCCACTAGTTTTGCTTTAGCCTGTTATTAACATTTACCTGTCTATATCTCTGGACTCTCTTGTTTTCCGAATTCAATGTACTTATCGGTTATCAAATTTAAAGTACATTTTATGAAGTTAAATGGCGAAAAAATGACCAGATGACATTAAATTTTAAACATGACCAAAAAATAATAAATTGTCCCTAAAAGTTACCATTTTTATAATATAGAAGTTATGATCAGAATATCTGCACCAGTGGGCAACGTCCATAATGTACCAGTTAAAAAAAGACATGTATTCAAAATCCCTGCTTATAATAATAACCATTTAAGGAGATTACGGACTTTTCATCTACTAGATTTAGGCAGCACCACAAAAGTTTCACGCACCCTGGGGCTGCCTACCCGATACAACCTACCTTACTTTATTGGAAATAGGGTACATCGAATTGATTCCTTGTTTTTTATTGAAATACTGAGATACCTTCTTACAAAGAAATAGCCTGCAATTACTAAACATAGTTGTTACTTACATTATCGGATTTATGCCCGGTTTCTATAAACTCGTGAAATACCTATGGGTAAATTATCCATGTGCAAATTAGTTCCATATCACCCACAATGATATAATGAGCAAGGCCTTGGAGTTGTACAGTTAATTTAATCCAGAAGGCTTTGATTCTCATTGTTTAAATTATTATTGATCTTACAAGAGGTTACATTTTATCAAGTCATTTATGAAAGGATAAATTAACCCGATCTAGCCCGAGTTTGTAGGAACATTTTTCTGTCATTTTCATATTTACCCAGAGGACATTTATCTACAAACTCGCCACAAGTGTATATGAGTCCTATCTTTAAATTATTTGTGTTTGTATGGTGTTATTCTTGTGTAAATTCTGTCCATTGGATAATTTACCCATAGGTAATTCGCGAGTTTATAGAAACCGGGCATTAATGTCGTTTATAAAATTATACTCCTAAACTGAATGTAATTAAGTTGCCTTTGGAGATAAGCTGCCAATTTGTCGTGATATTCTACTTTTTTTTTTTTTTTTTTTTTTTTTTTTTTCGGATTATCAAGTTTTCAACTGTTGCTCTCAGCGTGTCATTTCGTTAGAATACAATAACGTTATAACACCACCCTTCACAAACTCCTATACAAAGGGCATTTCATGTCGTTTTGGTTTGACATGAATTTAGGCCTAAGGAACCTGTTCACAACATGTTCCAACATGATACATCTTCCCGCTGTGAACTGCCTTGTTCAGCAATTTAATGGACTGAAGTATGGAACAATAATGACGATAGGGTTGAACACAAACTAGGACTACTACAGTATCTATTCAGTATTGATGAACTATTATTCAAGGCCCATCACGCCCCGGTTTCAAACTGACGTCATATTCAAAGCTTTTCTCTGACAACTAGTTTACACCCTCTACCTGTGACTGACAGAATTCATGGAAGGCTTTACTTGGATACTAGCTTTGTTACTAGGAATAAAATCAGGTAAACCTATGTAACAAAGTGCCAGAATGCTTTTGTTTAAACAGTGATAATTACAATTATGATATGCTGAAAATAAGTTATTTTTTTAATCGACTTCCGGGTTAGCTACAGATGGATTCATTAAGCAGGACTTACGGAAGAACAAAGGTCTAAAATTTTATAAGCATATGTGAAGGAGTATGTGGGTAGTGTTAATTGTCAAAGCTACCTGTATTACAACTTCCAAAGCCGTATATGGACACTCTAAAACAATATGTTGCCATGAGAACTGATTTGCATTTTATAAATTATTTATAATATATTACCATAAAGTAGGCACTAAATTGGGCATTACTCCCGTACCGGTAAACCAATTTGGTCCAATATCTATAGGCTTCTTCTCATGGACGTTATAAATGCGTATACTAAGTTTCATGAAAATCCAATAAAGCGTATATGAATTATCGCGCGTACAGGCACATGGACAGACGGACAGGCATTTTCCCGTCCCCCACACAGTCTCATAAAGTATCAATCTGGCACTTAATATATAAAAAAAATGGTCACATTCAACTCTATTTAGTTCGATTACCGCACGGTATAAATATTCATCTAAAGCAGCGCTTCTCAACCATTTTGAACCCGAGGACCTCTAAAATGTCTAAAAAAAATTACGAACCCCTAATTTTACATCCTATTTTTTAAAAGAAGGTCTATATTCTTATATTTGGGGTATTAATTATAGGTCATTATAACGAAATATGTGAAAAAATGTTACTTGTTTACTTTCCACTTGCTTTATGATATAGGTTGAGAAACGCTGATCTAAAGCTTATGATAGTAGTAATAGTGGAGCTATGAATCAAAATGGCCGCCAACCGACGCCGCCCCCGACGCCGCCCCCGGTGTAGAGTCACGTATAGGTGAAACGTGACGATTCGAAAAAGCGAAAGGCGCCCGTTCGTCCTGTGCTAATGCCCACCCGCCCCCAAGCCCCCGTAAAGAGCTATGCCCCAAAACAAAACCGACGCCGCCCCCGACGCCTACTTAAGCCCTTTGGCCCTGTACGTTATATGACATGATGGGACTCGACTCGAACAAAGCAGACGTGGGCAATAAGCCCGTGCTACCTCTACCCCAATCTGACCCCTTTCGAAAACCGACGCCGCCCCCCAAAACCCGTACTATGGTCCTATATGACATGATGGGATTCGACTCGAACAAAGCAGACGTGGGCAATAAGCCCGTGCTACCCAACCCCAATCTGACCCACTTCGAAAACCGACGCCTACCCCCCAGTGGGCCCACCCCCAAAACCCCCGTACTCTGGTCCTATATGACATGATGGGATTCGACTCGAACAAAGCAGACGTGGGCAATAAGCCCGTGCTACCCCCACCCCAATCTGACCCATTTCGAAAACCGACGCTGCCCCAAAACCCCGTACTATGGTCCTATATGACATGAGGGTACTCGTTTCGAACATTGCATACGTCGGCAGTAAGCATGTGATAGCCCCACCCCAATATGACCCACTTCGAAAACCGACGCCTATCCAGTGGGCTGGTTACAACCCCCACCAGATACGAGTCTTGGGGCAGAGGTTATAATGCAAATGCCATCTAACACGTTCCTATGTTATTCATATCCTTTAGTTACAATACAATGATAACATATGTATAGCCTTAGGCCCTATGGCTAGATAGTGTAATATTGCGCATGGGTACATGAATACCTTTACCTAGTTATGGAAAGATAAAATTAGGTTTATACTTACTTCCAGAGGAACTAGGCCTAGTGTGTATTAATTAGATTCATACGGGGCCTACATAAGATATTAATATCAGCTAACTCAAATACGTTGTATTAACCATGGGAATAAAACCTATAGGAAGGTGTGTGTGTGTGTGTGTGTGTGTGTGTGTATTAGCATATTACAGAAATAGTACTGTGCAATACCCGACAGTGAAATTAAGATAAACACAATAACAACTCTGTTAGAATAACAAGTTAGATGATAATACAGATATCGGCTTGGGGCAGAGGATATAATGCAAATACCCACTAAGAAACACTTCCCTTTAGTTACAACGTAATGATAACATATAAGCCTAATGTATTAATTAGATTCTTAAGGGTTGTGTATCCTTCTGGGATGGCTTTATGCTCTGTGCCTATCCTTCGTTTATAGATAGATAGTGTAATATTGCGCAAAGGTAGACATAGGTATGAAAAGATAAAATAGGTTTATACTTACTTAACCAATTCTTCATCCATTCAGCATCCGATGAACACTAATACTATTACTATCAGCTAATGAGAATGATTATGCAAGGAATGGATAAGGGTATAGTTTCATTTCAGAACGTCACAACCTTATTCTATATTAAGGCTGTCACGCTCATATGAAATAATGTGTATACACAAATGGTTTATAATAGAGCTGAATGGTTTATTTCAAAAGTATACATATCTATTAAAGACATGTTTTCCTACCAAACTATATAATTAAACACTTCGGTATGACGAAGACATCCTCTATGAATCATGGAAGATGAGAACATAGCGTTCCAGACACTGCTGCGAAACTGAGCTAGTCCAACGAAATAGACCTGCTTCCATTCTGAAATCAATAAATACAGGTTTTAACAAGTCTGTAAACCACTTTCTAATCTGGAAATAAATCCCTGTTGTTGATGTTGTTAAATACCTACAGTGCAGCCATCTACAAAACTATGCTATTATCAACAAACAAAACATAAAAAATAAAAAAACATTCCATACTGATAACATCTAGAGAGAGAGAGAGTGAATGACTGTTGTCAAAGAATGGTGGTGGTGTGTTATGAAAAGATAAAATAGGCTTATACTTACATAACCAATTCTTCTTCTTCCTTTCAGCATCCTTCCGATAACAAATAGTTTTAAACTCAAACTCCCATCCCCCGTAGGCGATGTATGTTTACATTGAATAACATTCATCAGATTGCTATGTTGTTGGAATAAAGAAAACCTAAAATACTGCACGCATGCATATGTCTATAAAGCATCCGATCGATTCATACCATATATGTAAATAAAACGTTAGCATTTAGTCAGTATAAGGAATACAGTAGACTGCAATAATTTGACAACGAATGTAGTAACCTTCATGCCTGTTGTTGTTAAATACCTACAATGCATAACATCTGGAAAAATCTCTGGCATCCTTTCCTTGTAACCATTCATCACTGTCGCATGTATCCTAATACCGAAAACAAGTATTCTATTTAAATAAAAACATGTCATTGTGGTGAACGCATGCCAAAGAATTAGTTTAAACTCAGACTCTCTCTCCCTCCCTTAGGCGATAATGTCTATACATGGAATACCATTCATCAGATTGCTATGTTGTTGTTGATAAAGAAGCAATTGCCTGAATGGTAATGAATAAACATATTACGTAATCGTGTTATAGCAAGAGTAAACATATCCTTCATATACTTTATAAAATACGTGGATGTGTATTATAACACTAGATAATTAATTTATGTGCAAATAAAAAGATTATACGCATTCATTTAAAGAAAACATTGAATACTGCATTAACTGACAATGAAATGTAGTAACCTTCATGCCAAGGTCAAATGTATTTAAATAAAGAAACAGTTTTAGAACTATTGAAAATGTAACAGCATTAGCAAATGAAGGTTTATAACCCTAATACAATGGAAATGATTATAATGGTCATACAGTTAGGTAGTTATATTCTTATATTGTAAGAATACCTATAGCTTGTCAGGCATTTGTTTCTTTCCTCATTTGCATAGAGTATAAATAATTACCTGCAATCTGAAATCATAATTAGAAATACGGAAATTGTAACAGCATTATCAGATGAAGGATTATAACTCAAATACGAGGCAAATCAAAAGTGCTCAGATACGATTTAAATGAATTTCATATTCAAAGAATTCAACACAACTATATGTACATGTGTTTTAGCGGAATACAAGGACACTAAAACCATTATCAATTGCATGTTGAAAGATAACATATATGACTTAGCGAAAAGGCTGATGAATTTAAGTATATCACCCTTTGCGTTTAAGATATAGCACAGTTCTATATAATATAATCAAGACTTCAGCAATTATATTATTACAGAAAGGTAGCAGCATAACATAACATATATATATATATCACAAACCTTACTTATATGGTGGTACGAATGGATTATTTTGAAGTCTAATAGCTCTTAATATGCGTATGCCTGACAACATTAACAGCTTTATGTGCCGAATGTCTAGAACCTAGGAACCTCAACCTCATGGAACCTTCAATGCCTCCATGTCTTTAATCCTAACAATAATCTGAAATCAGAATTAGAATTATTGAAATTGTAACAAGATTAACAAATGAAGGGTTATAACTCAGGAAACCATAGCAATCTGAAATACTAAGTATATACACGTAAGGAAAGGTTATGTAACACATCAGGATTATATTACGTATCTAGACATACCCAAGTAATAAGGCAATACTATTACGTTTATATATATATATATATATATAATATCTATACCATAGGTTTACATTTTGAGGCATGAGCCAAAAGTCTTTTTGGTAATACATCCAGGCATTCGACATGCACTACCTTGACCACAATTATAGTCATGATTGTGGCTGTTCTGCTCGAGGTCTGATATACTAACACAACGTGGTTGTGATGAGGTTGAATTGAATTTCTCTACCAATGATGTCATCTGTAAACATGAACGAAGTCTAATTAATTAACTTAATAACAACAATAATATAGCTTCCGCACAAAGTTTTTTTATTGCTAATGTCATAAAATACGGTAGATGTAGTGTTACCTTGTTAGTTGAAAATCAGAAGATGATGATGATGACTGTAGAGCTGTTTACACAATTATCAAGACCTCCTACATACATGTCTTTTTATACAAAACTAACCAAGCAACAATATGACGTAGTATTGGTATATGGGGTTTTTACCATTTACGATGTTGTAACAAAGACTGGAGATATCGTTAAGGCTGTTATCACACAACTATGTAAAACATATTTGAAAGCCATTGTATTATTGTTTTCAACATGCCTTTGTATTTATCCTTAATTTTACTGTCCGCGTATAACATTCCTCTCTGTTTATTGCGCCTATCATACGGTCTGAGAAATAGATTCATATGGTACTATTCCACAGATTCCCTAGTTCATATCCCTTTACTAATTAAGTCATATGGTTACAGTTACTGTAATAATGACCTAAGTACGTCAACAAGGCTGTAATGCTATGAATACCTTATTATTGACCATTATTCCTACCCTAGCCTATTAATAATGAAAGGTCTAAACACAGATACGTTTTAAATGAATTTAATATAAAGGGAAGAACTCCTATACCACCAAAGGTATGTATACCTTTGTTTAGGTAATGTTTGAACAACAACAACATAATAATAACAATCGTTGTAGGGCGTTTAGTTATAATCGCATGATATTAGTCATTGTCCGCATAGAGTATAAATAATTACCAGCAATCTGAAATCATAATTAGAAATACGGAAATTGTAACAGCATTATCAAATGAAGGATTATAACTCAAATACGAGGCAAATCAAAAGTGCTCAGATACGATTTAAATGAATTTCATATTCAAAGAATTCAACACAACTATGTGTACATGTGTTTTAGCGGAATACAAGGACACTAAAACCAATATCAGTTGCATGTTGAAAGATAACATATATGACTTAGCGAAAAGGCTGATGAATTTAAGTATATCACCCTTTGCGTTTAAGATATAGCACAGTTCTATATAATATAATCAAGACTTCAGCAATTATATTATTACAGAAAGGTAGCAGCATAACATAACATATATATATATATATATATATATCACAAACCTTACTTATATGGTGGTAGGAATGGATTATTTAGAAGTCTAATAGCTCATAAATATGCGTATGGCTGACAACATTAACAGCTTTATGTGTCGAATGTCTAGAACCTGGGAGCCTATCTCAAATAATAAAACTATGGGAAATTTAGTTTCGGTTATGTTAGGTTATTGCGAACTGAAATTTAAGAAAATCGCAAGGTGTTTTCCATTGTCCTTAGTCACGTTAATTGAAAGGCACTAGTATTTCAGGTTCACACAGACTGTGAATACCCTAGGAGGGATATTTTAAAATCGTTACGGTGCAAATGCGCATGTTGAGGTGTAGGTTTTTTTCGAAATGTAAAGGCAATAGGTTAGGAAAGGTTAGGTTATGTTAAAATTAAATAGGTTTTACAAGGTAGGCAGCTTTAAATGTTGGACGAAGGTGCAGTTAATATCTCAAATAATATAACTATGGGAAATTTAGTTTAGGTTATGTTAGGTTATTGCGAGCGCATGATGAGGTGTAGGTTTTTTTTTCGAAATGTAAAGGCAATAGGTTAGGAAAGGTTAGGTTATGTTAAAATTAAATATGTTTTACAAGGTAGGCAGCTTTAAATGTTGGACGAAGGTGCAGTTAATATCTCAAATAATACAACTATGGGAAATTTAGTTTAGGTTATGTTAGGTTATTGCGAACTGAGATTTAAGAAATCATGTCTAGTTAGGTTACGGTATGTTAGGTTATCTCGGAGGAAATTGAAGAAAAAACTCGTCGCGCGCGACGAGTTTTTTAATTTCCTCAGCCGAGATAACCTAACATACCGTAACCTAACTAGACATGATTTCTTAAATCTCAGTTCGCAATAACCTAACATAACCTAAACTAAATTTCCCATAGTTGTATTATTTGAGATATTAACTGCACCTTCGTCCAACATTTAAAGCTGCCTACCTTGTAAAACATATTTAATTTTAACATAACCTAACCTTTCCTAACCTATTGCCTTTACATTTCGAAAAAAAAACCTACACCTCATCATGCGCTCGCAATAACCTAACATAACCTAAACTAAATTTCCCATAGTTATATTATTTGAGATATTAACTGCACCTTCGTCCAACATTTAAAGCTGCCTACCTTGTAAAACCTATTTAATTTTAACATAACCTAACCTTTCCTAACCTATTGCCTTTACATTTCGAAAAAAACCTACACCTCAACATGCGCATTTGCACCGTAACGATTTTAAAATATCCCTCCTAGGGTATTCACAGTCTGTGTGAACCTGAAATACTAGTGCCTTTCAATTAACGTGACTAAGGACAATGGAAAACACCTTGCGATTTTCTTAAATTTCAGTTCGCAATAACCTAACATAACCGAAACTAAATTTCCCATAGTTTTATTATTTGAGATAGGCTCCCAGGTTCTAGACATTCGACACATAAAGCTGTTAATGTTGTCAGCCATACGCATATTTATGAGCTATTAGACTTCTAAATAATCCATTCCTACCACCATATAAGTAAGGTTTGTGATATATATATATATATATATATATATGTTATGTTATGCTGCTACCTTTCTGTAATAATATAATTGCTGAAGTCTTGATTATATTATATAGAACTGTGCTATATCTTAAACGCAAAGGGTGATATACTTAAATTCATCAGCCTTTTCGCTAAGTCATATATGTTATCTTTCAACATGCAACTGATATTGGTTTTAGTGTCCTTGTATTCCGCTAAAACACATGTACACATAGTTGTGTTGAATTCTTTGAATATGAAATTCATTTAAATCGTATCTGAGCACTTTTGATTTGCCTCGTATTTGAGTTATAATCCTTCATTTGATAATGCTGTTACAATTTCCGTATTTCTAATTATGATTTCAGATTGCTGGTAATTATTTATACTCTATGCGGACAATGACTAATATCATGCGATTATAACTAAACGCCCTACAACGATTGTTATTATTATGTTGTTGTTGTTCAAACATTACCTAAACAAAGGTATACATACCTTTGGTGGTATAGGAGTTCTTCCCTTTATATTAAATTCATTTAAAACGTATCTGTGTTTAGACCTTTCATTATTAATAGGCTAGGGTAGGAATAATGGTCAATAATAAGGTATTCATAGCATTACAGCCTTGTTGACGTACTTAGGTCATTATTACAGTAACTGTAACCATATGACTTAATTAGTAAAGGGATATGAACTAGGGAATCTGTGGAATAGTACCATATGAATCTATTTCTCAGACCGTATGATAGGCGCAATAAACAGAGAGGAATGTTATACGCGGACAGTAAAATTAAGGATAAATACAAAGGCATGTTGAAAACAATAATACAATGGCTTTCAAATATGTTTTACATAGTTGTGTGATAACAGCCTTAACGATATCTCCAGTCTTTGTTACAACATCGTAAATGGTAAAAACCCCATATACCAATACTACGTCATATTGTTGCTTGGTTAGTTTTGTATAAAAAGACATGTATGTAGGAGGTCTTGATAATTGTGTAAACAGCTCTACAGTCATCATCATCATCTTCTGATTTTCAACTAACAAGGTAACACTACATCTACCGTATTTTATGACATTAGCAATAAAAAAACTTTGTGCGGAAGCTATATTATTGTTGTTATTAAGTTAATTAATTAGACTTCGTTCATGTTTACAGATGACATCATTGGTAGAGAAATTCAATTCAACCTCATCACAACCACGTTGTGTTAGTATATCAGACCTCGAGCAGAACAGCCACAATCATGACTATAATTGTGGTCAAGGTAGTGCATGTCGAATGCCTGGATGTATTACCAAAAAGACTTTTGGCTCATGCCTCAAAATGTAAACCTATGGTATAGATATTATATATATATATATATATATAAACGTAATAGTATTGCCTTATTACTTGGGTATGTCTAGATACGTAATATAATCCTGATGTGTTACATAACCTTTCCTTACGTGTATATACTTAGTATTTCAGATTGCTATGGTTTCCTGAGTTATAACCCTTCATTTGTTAATCTTGTTACAATTTCAATAATTCTAATTCTGATTTCAGATTATTGTTAGGATTAAAGACATGGAGGCATTGAAGGTTCCATGAGGTTGAGGTTCCTAGGTTCTAGACATTCGGCACATAAAGCTGTTAATGTTGTCAGGCATACGCATATTAAGAGCTATTAGACTTCAAAATAATCCATTCGTACCACCATATAAGTAAGGTTTGTGATATATATATATATGTTATGTTATGCTGCTACCTTTCTGTAATAATATAATTGCTGAAGTCTTGATTATATTATATAGAACTGTGCTATATCTTAAACGCAAAGGGTGATATACTTAAATTCATCAGCCTTTTCGCTAAGTCATATATGTTATCTTTCAACATGCAATTGATAATGGTTTTAGTGTCCTTGTATTCCGCTAAAACACATGTACATATAGTTGTGTTGAATTCTTTGAATATGAAATTCATTTAAATCGTATCTGAGCACTTTTGATTTGCCTCGTATTTGAGTTATAATCCTTCATCTGATAATGCTGTTACAATTTCCGTATTTCTAATTATGATTTCAGATTGCAGGTAATTATTTATACTCTATGCAAATGAGGAAAGAAACAAATGCCTGACAAGCTATAGGTATTCTTACAATATAAGAATATAACTACCTAACTGTATGACCATTATAATCATTTCCATTGTATTAGGGTTATAAACCTTCATTTGCTAATGCTGTTACATTTTCAATAGTTCTAAAACTGTTTCTTTATTTAAATACATTTGACCTTGGCATGAAGGTTACTACATTTCATTGTCAGTTAATGCAGTATTCAATGTTTTCTTTAAATGAATGCGTATAATCTTTTTATTTGCACATAAATTAATTATCTAGTGTTATAATACACATCCACGTATTTTATAAAGTATATGAAGGATATGTTTACTCTTGCTATAACACGATTACGTAATATGTTTATTCATTACCATTCAGGCAATTGCTTCTTTATCAACAACAACATAGCAATCTGATGAATGGTATTCCATGTATAGACATTATCGCCTAAGGGAGGGAGAGAGAGTCTGAGTTTAAACTAATTCTTTGGCATGCGTTCACCACAATGACATGTTTTTATTTAAATAGAATACTTGTTTTCGGTATTAGGATACATGCGACAGTGATGAATGGTTACAAGGAAAGGATGCCAGAGATTTTTCCAGATGTTATGCATTGTAGGTATTTAACAACAACAGGCATGAAGGTTACTACATTCGTTGTCAAATTATTGCAGTCTACTGTATTCCTTATACTGACTAAATGCTAACGTTTTATTTACATATATGGTATGAATCGATCGGATGCTTTATAGACATATGCATGCGTGCAGTATTTTAGGTTTTCTTTATTCCAACAACATAGCAATCTGATGAATGTTATTCAATGTAAACATACATCGCCTACGGGGGATGGGAGTTTGAGTTTAAAACTATTTGTTATCGGAAGGATGCTGAAAGGAAGAAGAAGAATTGGTTATGTAAGTATAAGCCTATTTTATCTTTTCATAACACACCACCACCATTCTTTGACAACAGTCATTCACTCTCTCTCTCTCTAGATGTTATCAGTATGGAATGTTTTTTTATTTTTTATGTTTTGTTTGTTGATAATAGCATAGTTTTGTAGATGGCTGCACTGTAGGTATTTAACAACATCAACAACAGGGATTTATTTCCAGATTAGAAAGTGGTTTACAGACTTGTTAAAACCTGTATTTATTGATTTCAGAATGGAAGCAGGTCTATTTCGTTGGACTAGCTCAGTTTCGCAGCAGTGTCTGGAACGCTATGTTCTCATCTTCCATGATTCATAGAGGATGTCTTCGTCATACCGAAGTGTTTAATTATATAGTTTGGTAGGAAAACATGTCTTTAATAGATATGTATACTTTTGAAATAAACCATTCAGCTCTATTATAAACCATTTGTGTATACACATTATTTCATATGAGCGTGACAGCCTTAATATAGAATAAGGTTGTGACGTTCTGAAATGAAACTATACCCTTATCCATTCCTTGCATAATCATTCTCATTAGCTGATAGTAATAGTATTAGTGTTCATCGGATGCTGAATGGATGAAGAATTGGTTAAGTAAGTATAAACCTATTTTATCTTTTCATACCTATGTCTACCTTTGCGCAATATTACACTATCTATCTATAAACGAAGGATAGGCACAGAGCATAAAGCCATCCCAGAAGGATACACAACCCTTAAGAATCTAATTAATACATTAGGCTTATATGTTATCATTACGTTGTAACTAAAGGGAAGTGTTTCTTAGTGGGTATTTGCATTATATCCTCTGCCCCAAGCCGATATCTGTATTATCATCTAACTTGTTATTCTAACAGAGTTGTTATTGTGTTTATCTTAATTTCACTGTCGGGTATTGCACAGTACTATTTCTGTAATATGCTAATACACACACACACACACACACACACACACACACCTTCCTATAGGTTTTATTCCCATGGTTAATACAACGTATTTGAGTTAGCTGATATTAATATCTTATGTAGGCCCCGTATGAATCTAATTAATACACACTAGGCCTAGTTCCTCTGGAAGTAAGTATAAACCTAATTTTATCTTTCCATAACTAGGTAAAGGTATTCATGTACCCATGCGCAATATTACACTATCTAGCCATAGGGCCTAAGGCTATACATATGTTATCATTGTATTGTAACTAAAGGATATGAATAACATAGGAACGTGTTAGATGGCATTTGCATTATAACCTCTGCCCCAAGACTCGTATCTGGTGGGGGTTGTAACCAGCCCACTGGATAGGCGTCGGTTTTCGAAGTGGGTCATATTGGGGTGGGGCTATCACATGCTTACTGCCGACGTATGCAATGTTCGAAACGAGTACCCTCATGTCATATAGGACCATAGTACGGGGTTTTGGGGCAGCGTCGGTTTTCGAAATGGGTCAGATTGGGGTGGGGGTAGCACGGGCTTATTGCCCACGTCTGCTTTGTTCGAGTCGAATCCCATCATGTCATATAGGACCAGAGTACGGGGGTTTTGGGGGTGGGCCCACTGGGGGGTAGGCGTCGGTTTTCGAAGTGGGTCAGATTGGGGTTGGGTAGCACGGGCTTATTGCCCACGTCTGCTTTGTTCGAGTCGAATCCCATCATGTCATATAGGACCATAGTACGGGTTTTGGGGGGCGGCGTCGGTTTTCGAAAGGGGTCAGATTGGGGTAGAGGTAGCACGGGCTTATTGCCCACGTCTGCTTTGTTCGAGTCGAGTCCCATCATGTCATATAACGTACAGGGCCAAAGGGCTTAAGTAGGCGTCGGGGGCGGCGTCGGTTTTGTTTTGGGGCATAGCTCTTTACGGGGGCTTGGGGGCGGGTGGGCATTAGCACAGGACGAACGGGCGCCTTTCGCTTTTTCGAATCGTCACGTTTCACCTATACGTGACTCTACACCGGGGGCGGCGTCGGGGGCGGCGTCGGTTGGCGGCCATTTTGGATACGCAGCTAGCTAGTTACTACTTATGATATTTCCACAGTATTTGTCTAGTGTCAAGTTTGAGTCATAAACAGTATATTGGGTTTAAAAAAATTCCTTCCGTTTGAATTTACGGTTTAATATTTTCTTACTACAAAATGTGTCCATCCGTCAGCATAAATATTTAATATTTTAGTTGGATTGCAATTACAGTAGAATCCCGCTATTCCGAACTAATTGGGACGGAACACCGATCGGTTTAGCGGGAATTCGGAATAGGCGGATTTAATGAATAATATCAACGTATTGACTTGTTAAGACGTAAATTAAGTGCGGGGACATCTGCTAATGTCAGCCGACATGTGCTGTAAGTAAACAGCTTTCATTCCAATTTGGTTTCAGGCGTTTTCATCAAGCTTAGGCTCTATGTATGCCTCTATTTAACTTCTTTGTATAACGATAAATGTACGTTTTTTCACGACGTCTTTTTAATTTCCCCTGTTTTTTAATTTTAAAAATCGGTATTTTTTCTGAACTCTGTTCGGAATAGACGGATTTTCGGAATAGCGGGACTCTACTGTACTATGTTATTTTATATTCTTTTTTATTCTCATTGCTTTCCTACAAAACAGCAAACGGAAGGATTTTTTTTTAATTCAACTGTATCGAGACTGTAATCCCTTATCTAAACCAGAAGCCAATATCAAGCAGAGCAAGGAGGGAGTAAATAGCATTTTGACTGTCAACGTGACACTCGTTTCCTGACACCCGCCGGATTGTTCTGTCGTTCAAGTCAGAGAGAAAGATCCTTGTTGAAACCAGATGTTGCTGTACCCTTTCGTATGGATTCGGGTCTTGTATCAGGGGCGTATTCAGAGGGGGGGGGCTGAGGGGCCTGCAGCCCCCCCCCCCCCGAAACGTTAACTAATGCTAGTATGTTCACATAAGGGCACTTTAATTTCACATATAGTAGACAATTTAATTGCACGTCTTGACTCATAAAAGGTTCGGCATTTTATTCTCTAATAACCATTTTTTGGGAAAATTTCATTTTTTTTGTTGCATTTTTACCTATTTTGTTTCAGAATGAACTTTTTCAACATTACAAAGCAATCTAGTAATTCCTTAGCTATGAGACATTCATTAATAAATGTAGTAAACATAACAATAATAGAAAACATAATATTACAGTAGTTATATAAAATACTTAAATATTTTTTATTTGTTATTATACTACTGTATATTCCTTTTTTTTAAATATGTATTTATAAGTCATATTTTCAATTTTTAATGTCATATTTTCATAAATTTAAGGTAATTTTCAGGCATTTTTAGATAAACAACTTCTGAGTCCTAGTGATGATAGTGTTAGGCTTATCACAGCCCCTCCCGAAAAGAAATCATGGATACGCCCCTGCCTTGTATTGTAAGAATTTAGTAAGAAGTTGTGCCAAACTTGCATTTTGTAGGGCCTATGTCACAGAATAAATATTATTTCAAATCCAGTATGGCACTAACAGAGTGTTTCAGTGAAAATCAGGGACTTCAAATCAATAGCTGATAAGCGACAGAAAAAGCGACCTATCAGAAACAGTGATAGGCTTAAGTTATGGTACAGATATTTTCTGTCAAAACTGTGTCTACTCTCTACCTTATGACAGAGGTATTGAGAAGTTTTTTCTTTGAATTACTTTTAGAAAATCGACTTTCGCCTGCCTAAATCAGTCAAATACTCTGGTCAGATAGCCGGCTATACACTTTCATGTAATGCAGGGTGCAGTGCCATAGAAGTTGGTTATACAGGGTGTTAATGAATAACACCGAAATATTTTACCTGTGTATAGAGGGGACATAGACAAGCAACTTTTATTAGTAGATTTTTGCTCTATGACGTAAAATGTGTATGCTACAGGTCATTAAAGTCATTAAAATTTGGTGCTCATAAAACAATAATGAAGCGAAATAGGGTTAAAATGTTATTAATTTGACTTCATGCCTCCTTAGTGATCGATAAAAACGTGATTCTTAATCATTCATGAACAGCTATATCATAATTTAGTGTTTCCATAATCTGAAAAATTTACAGACTAATCACATGACTGGCCGCCAATACATAAATTTTTTATTCATATCTCCAGTGTTAAGAACGAGGTTCCTTTGTTTTTCATTTTTTTCAAATGTTAGAATTCAGTGGCGTCCATGGCCTGGAAGACTTTATGCTGTAACAAGAAAAATTGAATCCATAGAGCAAAAATATCTTAATAATAGTATATTACGATACAAGTGCCGTAATGCGCTTACGGCACGTGTATTGTATGCTATTTTTTGCACGATGATTATTTAAATCAATTTAATTATATTAATTGTGATATTACCTGAAAATATTATGTATATACATTCTTGAAGAGAGATGTTTATTTCAGAAAGTGATTCGCATGTGTTTGTTGTTATGGGAACCGAATATTTGTCCTGGGGGCCGTGTCCATAAAGACTTGTATTATGAAGTGTATCGTAATGAATTATGACGTAGCGCAGGCACCGTAAGTAATTTAACCGCATCGCAACCGCCCTTAGCAACAAGACTGTGTGGGAATGTCAACTTACGATCCATGTAAACAACGTTCGTAAGTACCACTTACTAGCTAAGGAGTGCAAAAAAGTTGTTTGTCTAGGCTATGTCCCCTCTATATATAGGTAAAATGTTTCGGTGTTATTCAGTAACACCCTGTATACGCGATAGCCTGTGCTCTGTGTTTATAAATCCCTAAGTGAGCTGAAGATCTAGTTATTAGCTACTTAATGCGATTAGTACATCTTCCAAGGAAACCCTAACTGAGGTAGCAAACCCTCGAACCTTCTCTTTGCACTTCCACCTGGATGGACGAGTCTTCAAAGACGAGTCTCCGTTAACACTTCTGACTTCTCTAGCATGGCTAATGCACTGGCAGAGAGGAAATTTAAACCACCTCCTCAAGAAAGTTTCTGAGAAAGCTTCTAGGTAACTGACTAGGTTTAGGCTTTTTATAAGCAGTTCTTAAAGTATGGCAATCTTACATTTTCAAACGCTGGACTTGAAGTTTATAATATTCTGAAAGCGGCTTGTTCGCTAGTTGATATTTAAAAAAATTAAGGCTACGCTGCAAAATGAAATCCATACAATTGATTTAAAAAAAAAGGTTAAGAAAATTTACTCTTAGTGGATAAAATACCTTCAAAATTAAGCACGACGTTTCAGCTCTTCCACCGAGCTTTCTTCAGGTGCGCTCCACTCAACTACTGACTCTTAACCTTTTTTAAATCATCAACTAGTGGAAATTATGGACCGTTTTGCAAGTTTTCCATACAATTGGTTAGAGCTTAAACTTAAATGCACAAAGTATCTACAGGATGCAATAGTTTTATTTAAACTTGTAATAGATTGACGGAAAATAATCGAAAGAAAGTAAAAATTTTAAGTTAAATTTACAGAAAAGGGTAAAAGAAATAAATCGTGATTGAATTAACTGTTCTTTATAGTTACTTTGCGCGAGAAATTAGTCATGGACAAGAACTAATGGGCTCTAGACAGAAGCGGATTTCTGAAAAACGTCGGAAAGAATAGAATATGGTCACATTCTGTGAAATAACATGAACACATAACTTGTATAGAATTTGTATAAAGAAGATTGTAGTTATTACAATAATTATAGTTATCATTAGGGCCCGGATTTTTAGGTTTTTATAAACCCTGTTTTAGTTTTTAAACATATTAAAATAGTTTTATTATTTTTTTTACCATTTTCAGACAATTTTTTTAAAAGTTTCACTTCAATAAGCACAATATATAACATATTGAAAGTAATATTAATTCATTTTATTTCACTTAAATTTCCAAGGCTTTGAACCAGAAAACTTTAGGAATACATATTGCTTAGTTTTAGAACTACCCCTGTCATTTTCAACTCCATATAATTATAAACTCAAGAACGTTTTTCAATTAATAACACAACTTTTAGAATGCTTTCCTTTCAACGTATTGCTGGAGCAAACACTGTGAATAATATGGAAATGTAAGCTTCCTAAGAATGCCTTTCATTTACTTCTAAAGAAACCGGGGATTTCGGTTCACTTAAGATTTACTTTACCGGGACAAAATGACAAAATTACAAAACGCAATACTATATTTTATTTTACAAAATAATTAACTGGCAACAATGAGCAAGATGCAAATGTAAGTAGGTACAGTATATAAAACGTAATTTACAGGGTGTCCAGTGAGGCAAGAAGAAGAAATTCAAGCATAATTCAAGGATTTCAAGGCTTGAATTTCCAAAATTCAAAACAATCGCTTTATTTACTAATATTAAAAATGTATGAACATAGGACACAAAGAGTGAATACTAATGACTAATATATCTGAAAATGGTGAAATTTTCGTAAAAACTATCAACTTAAAAAAATATTAATGACTAATATTTCTGAAAATGGTAAAATTTTCGTAAAAACTATCAACTTAAAAAATATTAAGGACTAATATTTCTGAAAATGGTAAAATTTTCGTAAAAACTATGAACTTAGAAAAATATTAAAGACTAATATTTCTGAAAATGGTAAAATTTTCGTAAAAACTATCAACTTCAAAAATATTAATGACTAATATTTCTGAAAATGGTAAAATTTTCGTAAAAACTATCAATTTAAATAATATTAATGACTAATATTTCTGAAAATGGTAAAATTTTCGGAAAAACTATCAATTTAAAAAAATATTAATGACTAATATTTCTGAAAATGGAAAAATTTTCGGAAAAACTATCAACTTAAAAAAAATATTCTCTCCTATGCGATTTCTCCCGAAGGTTCACAAAATTCAAGCATAATTCAAGGATTTTTCTCGACATGGGAAATTCAAGCAAAATTCCCGATTTTCCCGATTTTCAAGGCTGCTGGACACCCTGATTTAGTAGAACATTGATAATTCAATTTTTTATTATAATTATTAATGTTATTTTATCGTACTTTACTTTAAAAGATTTTTAGTCATTTTTAGCTTTAACGTCTTATTTAGCCATTTTTAGCTTTAACGTCTTATTTAGCCATTTTTAGATTTAACGTCTCATTTAGCCATTTTTAGATTTCATAAGATTGGATTATGTGACTGCCTTGACAATGAAACGGATAATTATGTTAAAATTTCACAGTTAGCTAGCAAGGAACAAAATAGTTTAAAACCTAAGAATCCGGGCCCTAGTTATCATAATTATAAAAGGAGAAGGTTGAAAACGGTCACGACATAAATCAAATAGGAGTTGCCGTGAAGTGTAGTTGAACTTCAGTGTGTTTGTATGTTGTCTCCACTCAACTTCTTTCTTCAATCACTACAAAAAAGCAAACTATTTCAGAAGTAATTTGCTCCTGGAGCACAACATGGAACAGAGAAAACAAAAAGAAGAGGAGATGAATACATCTGAGTGGGTTCATTTGCCGTAAAGGTCTTCGAACGTTACAAGAAGAAATTGTTTTCATCTACTTTCTTAAACACAATAGTTAGAATACATAATTATTCTTGGTATTTGGTTATATCAGAACAAGGGCACGACTTGATCTGTATTCAGATGTATTCAGATGTCAATGCCACTCAGTATCTTTGAGGAAAATTGCTTTTCCAACGAGTACAAAGATAAACGCGGCTTTGTATCCATTCATTCACCTTGCGTAGGTTGAAAGATGGCTGAGAAGACAAAACAAACTGGAGGAATATAAATTGAAGCCAAAATAAGACATGGAGTTTGCTTCTTGACATTCGTCTTTAAAGTCTGGATGTAAACTTACCTTTAATAGCAAATCAATTTACAGTTAGCTCGTCGTTATGCAGTTTTCTGCTTCATAACCTGTACTCGTCACCGAATATAGTAAGGGTAATTAAATCACGAAGGATGGAATTGGCTGGACATGTTGCACGCATGGAGAGGAAAGACATATATCAAAAGTAGTGACTGGGAGATCCGAAGGGAAAAGACCACTTAGAAGACCTAGACGTAGGTGGCTGGGCAATATTAGGATGGATTTAAGGGAAGTAGGATTTGCGAGGGAAGACTGGATGGAGTTAGCACAGAATAGGGTTGAATGGCGGACTCAGGTAAGCGCGGCAATGAACCTTCGGGTTGCATATAATAGATAATATTCCTTTAGCCCGGTCACAAAAATCACTAATTAGTGTGCCTCACACAACTGCATAACTTGTCTGTAAGTGAGGTAGACCATTAAGGGCAATCAGTCATAGGAGAGAGGCTCCATCTGGCGCTGTGAAGCGAACTCTGGTTTAGTTTAGTTGGCAGAGCAGCGACACAGATAGCCGAAGGTCCTGGGTTCGAATCCCAATGTCAGAGGATTTTTTTCCCTATAATATTATCATTATAAAACCGAGTGTCATGGCGGATAGTGACTAGACACGCTGCACGATCGCTCCCGACTTTGTTTAATAGCAGGTGAAGTAATACAACATATAATAAGATAAGTTATCCTTAAGCAATAACCATTGCCGGTTCTCCTTACATAAGTACATTCAGAGGAAAATCATGTCGCAGAAGAAAAGTGTGAAAATGGATGAGTTGGAAACAGTGGTTAAGCGTGTTGTGCAGGACTCTCTCCAGGACGCTGCCATGTTGCAGACCCTTACCAACTTGATACGCGAAAGTGTTACTGCTGCAGTTGTGGCGGAGCTGCAGAAAACGATTGAAGAAAATAACAAGGTAATCGGTGACCTATTAACGACTATAGAGTGTCGCGACAAGAAGATCGAGGCCCTAGAGTACAAGCTAGACGATCTGGAGCAATATCAACGACGACAGTGCCTCAGGATTTTTGGTATAGAGGAAAAGCAGTCGGAGGATACTGACAAAATTGTCATAGAGGTCGGAAAGCAGATCGGCGTTGACATCCAGCTGCAAGATATAGACAGGAGCCATAGAGTCGGCAAGCAGGAGAACACCAATAATAGGCCTCGACCTATCATTGCTAAATTCGTGTCCTACAGGAAACGTAATGAAGTGTTCTCCAGGAAAAAGAACTTGAAAAATTCGGGCGTCGTCATCCACGAAGATTTGACACAGGTGCGTCACAGCCTTCTACGAGAAGCCATCGCGAAATTTGGACTTAAATGTTGTTGGACTCAGGATGGTGTGATAATCGTGAACCTCCAAGGCACCAAGCGACGAGTGACACGCAGTAGTGACCTTAATATAGTGTAGAAGTCGGGAACCCACGACACAAGGTCTAGCTCTGTTTGATTTCTTTCTAACCCCTTTAATTTTATATACTCTTAAAATTATATACTGACTTTAAATCCTAGTATTAGAGTAATATTTAGACTAACTGTAGAACTATTAGTAATCCGTAGAATTATTAGTAATCCGTAACTTCGTTTCTCTTTTTTTTTTCTCTCTCTTTCTATCTGTTAAAATTCGGTTGGTAGCATTGACCCACTAAGTCCAGGGAATGTTTCTCCACCTACCCCTGATAATAGCTCTAACAAAAACCCGTTCTCCATCTACCCTCAAGTTCTTTATGACAGTACAGACTTCATTGGTGAAAACAGCGGCCAGCCCACTCCACAGTCCCCCTCCACTTCAGATCTGTTAAAACTCTCCTTCACCCCTAATCCTACTACTCTCAAAATTATTCACGTCAACTCTCAAAGCATACTTTCCCATTTCCAAGAATTCTCTTCTATTGTTTCCGGTCTCGATCTTCACTGTTTACTGCTGTCTGAATCCTGGCTCCAACCCTCCCTTCCTTCCTCACTTGTTGAGCTGAATGGTTTTTCACTTTTCCGCAATGACAGGACGGGTAAGCGTGGAGGAGGGGTCGCTGCCTACATACGAAATGACCTTCACCCAAAAGTTGTGCATGCCTCCCCCTCCGAGTATTCAGCAACCCCAGAATTAATGTTTGTTGAAATCCTTGCCAGCACGCAAAAATGTCTAATTTGCGTAATTTACAGGCCCCCTAAAAGTGGTCAGCTTTCCAATCTAGAAGATGCCCTAATTAATTTAATTCCGAACTATGAACACGTTGTTCTTATGGGTGATCTCAACATCAATCTCCTTAACACAAATTCAACGCTTACCACACAACTAATCAATACGTTTCAGTCTTGCAACATGACTATCCTACCTCTTCTACCGACTCATCATACTAACACTTCTGAGACCTTACTGGATTTAATCGTGACTACTCAACCACAAAGAGTATTAAGACATGGTCAGATGCCGGTTCCTGGTATCTCAGCCCATGACCTCATTTACATGGAATATTCACTTCAATGCCCTAAACGCCCATCTAAATTAATATCATATAGAGACTTAAAAAACATAGACGACAACCAACTGACTGAAGACGCTAAACAACAGCCTTGGCACACAATTTGGCATTTACGTTCTGTTGACGAAAAGTTAAAAGCATTTAATGATATGATACTCCAATTATATGACAGACATGCACCACTAAAGACTAGACGAATTACACGACCTTCTGCCCCTTGGTTATCTTCGACCATACGAGAACACATGGCTCACCGTGATGCGGCATACCGTACTTTCCGGCGCAGTAAAACCGACGAAAATTGGACAAACTATAAGCAGTTAAGAAACAAAACTACGCAAATGATACGAAACGCCAAGATCCAGCACTGCCATAGATTGATTGACCCCACTACGACTACACGCGACTTATGGAGTAACTTAAAAGCAATGGGTTTAGGAAAACAAAAAAATCAAGCCCATGCTGTCAACATCCCTCTCAATGATTTGAACGAATATTTCACTACCGTACCAACCAATACCCTAGATGACCTCACCAAACAAAATACTATTAATTATCTGTCAACCATACCCCTTCCTCCACACCATGAAAGATTCTTTTTCTCCAATGTAACGCCCTTACAAGTAAAAGAGGCACTCTCCCAAAATAAATCGAAAGCAGAAGGCACGGATGGCATTAATATATTAATGCTAAACAAAATAATCGATGTTATTCTTCCTACCTTAACCCATATTTACAACGCCTCTCTCATCACATCCACCTTCCCGCAACAATGGAAAAATGCTCTCATCCGACCTCTTCCTAAAGTAAATCTTCCAAACACCCCCAAGCACTATAGACCTATCAGTATACTTCCGACTTTATCGAAAACCCTCGAACGCATTGTCCACAAGCAGCTGACTGAGTATCTAAACACTTATAATCTACTTGACCCATTACAATCTGGTTTCAGATCAAATCACAGTACCTCCACTGCCCTTCTCAAGGTCAGTGAAGATATTCGTGAGGCCATGGACCGACGTGAAGTGACTGCTCTAACCCTACTTGATTTTTCGCGAGCCTTTGACACCGTTGACGCAGACCTGTTAATTGCTAAACTGAGGTCACTACACTTATCCAATGCAGTAGTCACGTGGGTACAATCATACCTCTCAGGACGCCAACAATGTGTTTCTCACAACAATCTATCTTCTTCGTGGCGTCTCGTGAGGTCAGGTGTACCACAGGGCTCTGTATTAAGTCCCTTGCTTTTTGCAATCTATATAAATGACATTTCTACAGTACTAAAACATTGCCGACATCATCTGTATGCAGACGACCTTCAAATATATTTACATTTTCGGCCTGATATAATCAATGACTCTCTTGCAAAGTTCAATGACGACTTAATCTCGATCAGTAAATGGTCAGCAAAATTTGGACTAAATTTGAACCCAGACAAGACACAAGCCATTCTGATTGGAAAAAACAGATTACTATCTTATATTAACCACACGGAACTTTTGCCTGTGACCTTGAACAACGTGATTATTCCTTACAGTAAAACAGTAAAAAATCTTGGGGTGTACTTTGACTCTGACATGACCTGGAATACACAAATTAAACGTATATGTAAAAAAGTATTTTCTATTATGCATGCGCTAAATAGACTAAAAAATTTCCTACCTACTAAACTAAAACAGACGTTAGTACAGTCACTAGTGATGCCACACTTCGACTATTGTGATGTCTTGTTCACCGACCTAAGTGTTGAATTATCCTGTAAGCTACAACGTGTTCAGAATTCTTGTGTCCGTCATATATTCAACATACGTCGATATGATCATGTCTCAGGTTATTTTGAGCAATTATCCTGGCTTCGACTAAAGGACAGACGCCAACTACACTCCCTAACTCTTCTCTATCAAATACTTAATAAATCTGCACCTAATTATTTAGTCTCTCGTTTCTCACTGTTATCTTCCCAACATAACCGCGACACGCGATCTCAGAATAACAGCCTACTTTCAATTCCACGCCATCAGACATCTCTGTACTCTGCCTCGTTCACTATAGCCATGACCCGCACCTGGAACTCCCTTCCGCCGGACATCAGGGGTAGTCGGAGTCTACAGATTTTTAAGTCTAAGTTACTGAGGTATCTTCGTTACACAACCTAGGTTAATTTACATTGTACAATATTTTATATCACTTAGCATATATTGCCTAAATTTGTTAATTTCTTAGTTTTAGGTTCCAGTTTTAGTGTATATTATATTATTATATTAGGATTATATACACACACCCAAGTACGAGTATATGTAATTCTTAATTCACTTTGTTTTCTCTTTTCATTATTGGACTCATTATTTTCTTATATTTTAATATTCTATTGCTAGCATCTCGTTACTATTATATATGGTATCTAGTGTATTTGTTTTTTTGTAGGTATTACTTTAATGTATTTTGTATTTATCCTGGTTGAGTGGAAGATAAGGCCCTATGGCCTTAACTCTGCCAGGCAAAATAAAACCTTATTATTATTATTATTATTATTTTCATAGCCTATAAGAAATTTTCCAATACCACGTAGGCCTAAAATGTAACGTAAATAGTTATCCGCATGTGAAATAGACCTATAGAAATACTGAGAGCAAGTTCTTGTGGTATGTAGCAGCGGTTTCTGCTAAAAATCGTGAAAATGGATCCTGACAGCTTTCGCTTCACAAACTAAATTGAATTGAATGAGAAACAGGTTCGACTTCTAACAACACAGTTACAGCCAGCTGGAGTGCTTCCATGATTACATTAAACCGACTTGTCCTGTGTTGTGGTTACAATAGTCAACTAATTCTCAAATGGCCGTCGTAAGTGGACAGATTCGAGCTTCATTTATTGCTCGACCTTTGATATGTCTCCATGCTGCAATCTGTTTATATTAAATGCATTTGCAGATCTTGAGTTCTATGCCAATTGTATATTTCTATTCATATGACTCAATCGACTTGAAGGTTGAAGTTGAAAAGTGAAGTCTCTTTCACTGAAACTTGTACGCAACTATGATATTGTCACAATAACGCGAAAACGGCTGTAGCGATTTTGTTTCAATTTTGTACACGAGATGCTTATACGAGTGTGGATGGAAAGTAACGCACAATAATTTTTGAAGTGAAACTTCTTTAGGCGCGCTAGGAGTAAATCGAGAGCTAACCCAAATTTGCGTTACGAAGAAAATCGTCACGAAAGTAGCAGGGCTGTGAAGGACTGCACAGAAAACAATTACCTCAATGAAATTTTTAAAAATCCAAAATTCCAAAATTAAAAAAATTCAAAGATAAAAAATTAAAAAATAACAAAAATCCAATATTTAAAAAATTAAAAACAAATTTAAAAAATCCAAAATTTAAAAACAAAAACCACAAATTAAAAAATCAAAATTCCCAAATTTAAGAAATCTAAAAATAAAAAATTTAAAAATCCAAAGACCAAAATTAAAACAAAAAAACAAAAAAAAATTAAAATTACAAAGATCCAAAATTTAAAAAAATTCAAAGATCTAAAATTTAAAAAATCAAAAAATCAAAAATTAAAAAAAGCCATAAACCCAAAATTAAAATAGTCCAACAATTCAAAACTGAAAAAATCCAATAATCCAAAATTGAAAAATCTAAAAATTAAGTTTCACTTCGGTCGCGTGGCGTTCCACGCACCCGATTTTCTTTTACAAAAAGTTTAATAGGTACAATTACAAACAAATGCACAGATGAAGGGACATCTTTTGTATATTTTTCTATATTGTCGCCAAGTTTCTCAACACATTTCTCCAATCGTGAAACCAGTTTCAAAATACACTTTTCATAGAAGTCAGTTCGGTTGGAGTATAGCCATCTGCGGACTGCTGTTTTCACTTCTGCATCTGACGCAAAGCCAGGAATTTCTTCGGCGAGGTGTAGTGCGATTTTTATGGGCTAAAGGGCATACCCCGAGTAAAATTCACAGGATATGCGTGGCGTTTATGGGGAAGACTGTATGGACCGTAGCAATGCCCCCAGGTGGTGTGCATTCTTCGAAGATGGTCGTTGCTAACTTTTCATTCGTTTAATCCCATGGTCGTATTTGTCCTAGAAACTTGGAATATTTCACACTAAATTGAAACGTAAACAGATTTTGAAGTTTAAAATTTCATTTTAGTTTTTCAATTAGTTTTTGAGATATTAACTAATTTAATTACTTTTTTAAAATCAAAATCTATACTCTCCGACAGATATTAAAACATGAGCCCTTTTTTATGTGCGATTCTTCGATTCTTGCTTAAAGTATTTACTGATGGAATTTTGAATTTGTTTCTACTTTTTGTTGAAAATTTACTTCCCCGAGAAAAATGAAAAGCTAAAAAAGAAACTGTTAACTGTTATTGCGTTAAATATATATATATATACAGGTGGTACCAAAAGTTTAAGGCCACTAGCATATTTGAAAGAAATGCGTATTGGCTTTATACTTTTGGGCTGTATTAACTGATTTTTTGTTTGTTTATTGTGATTGTTAGGAGATGCTTGGAAATGAAAATAAAATGGAATTACTTCTTTTTTCTTCACTTTTACGATTAAAAAAAAAAATATCGATAATTTAAAATTACTACATTTTATAACGTTTCAGGGCATGAGAATTCTATAATAATACAAGTAACGGGTTACTTTTTTGTATGGTGGTACATGTATAGTTACACAACAAATTGATACCTAAGGGCACTATCCGGACGTATTTTTATAAAAATGAACACAGGTGAAACTGTTTTTAATATTCCTGAAAAAAGTTACTACGATTAACACATTTGAAAGGGTGAATGTCGAGTTTTCTCAATGGAGCTATTGATACCGTAACTCTGCCGGATAGTAGTCTGGAGCTACTCAGTGGATTGCAGCATGGTCCACATTTAAAATTATTCATTTTCTGTACTCGACATTCACTCTTTCAAATGTAGTAATGTAGTAACTTTTTCTGGAATATTAAAAACAGTTTCACCTGTGTTAATTTTTATAGAAACACATCCAGATAGTGCCCTTAGGTATCAATTTGTTGTGTAAATATACATGTACCATCATACAAAAAAGTAACCCGTTATTTGTATTATTATAGAATTCCCATGCCCTGAAACGTTATAAAATGTAGTAATTTTAAATTATCGATATATATTTTTTTTTAAATCGTAAAAGTGAAGAAAATAGCAGTAATTCCATTTTATTTTCATTTCCAAGCATCTCCTAACAATCACAATAAACAAACAAAAAATCAGTTAATACAGCCCAAAAGTATAAAGCCAATACGCATTTCTTTCAAATTTGCTGGTGGCCTTAAACTTTTGGTACCACCTGTATATCTAAAAATAATAAACCCCTATATAGAAATCTGACTAGACATTTTATGACACACATTGTAAAGTAGATTGTGAACAAATTTCACAATTATATCTCTATTTTTGTGGGAGAAGATAAATTTTGTGTGTGGCAAAATAACATGGAAATTGTAAGGGGAAACAGGTGGTTCAAGTTTGCATGCACTGGCAGTTGGAAGCGCCCAGAGGTTTAAAAATTGTGTCAGTAGCACCTGTTCCATGCGTCCAAACGGCATAAAATTTTGCACAGGTTTACTTTAGGGAATGCTATAGCCTTAGCAACCAGGGAAGGCGGTTGAGGCCATGTAGGTTCTTTCACCCGCATGGGCCCTCACATTTACAAGGGCAGGAGATTTAGGACCAACCGTAATTTCCTCCCCATGAGTCACCTAGTCTACTTCAATCAATCAATCTTAGATTTTTTTAATATGTCATTTTATCTTAAAATGTTTGTTATATATCAATTCTACACATAATTACAAGAAAAATGACACCAAACAATGTATAATTTACTTTAATAGGAACATAGGACTTGAAAGCAGTTTTCTCGTAACTTTTATTTATGTATTTGTTATAAATGTTCCTATTAAAGTAAATTATACATTGTTTGGTGTCATTTTTCTTGTAATTATGTGTAGAATTTATATATAACAAACATTTTAAGATATTATGACATATTAAAAAAATCTAAGATTGATTGTTTGAAGTAGACTAGGTGACTCATGGGGAGGAAATTACGGTTGGTCCTAAATCTCCTGCCCTTGTAAATGTGAGGGTCCATGCGGGTGAAGGAACCTGCCTGGCCTCAACCGCCTTCCCTGGTTGCTAAGGGTATAGATTTTTTTCACTAAAATTAAAAAAATCGCTCTTTTTGACCAAAATGCTCTATCAACACTTCTGTCATCCCTTAAACCCAAATTTACTCGCCCCTGACTTGAACTCTGAGTGAGAAGAAAAATGCAGAAGACCGAGCTCAAGGTGGCTTCGTTGTTTTCTCATTTATTTTTTCGCTGTTGCTTGTGTTCACTGCTGATTGATATCCGGGACTTCTGTTGTGTTGCTTCCTCCACGCGTGACGGACGAGATTGCGATATCTCGTAGATTGAGAGATTGAATGATGCACAGATATTACTCTCGCTGCTGCAATGTGGAACGCGGCAGATCTTACTACCGAGCGAGATAAAATCAACGTCTTCAAGAAGACACGTCCTTATGGTCAGTGACAAAACAATTCGTGAGGTCAATTCGGAATAGTTATCTGTTGAATATTTTATCTTATCGAACTTGTGAGTGAATTTATCAAGGTATGCATTCACGTTGAAAATTACATTTTTGTCAAAAATCTGTTTCTTTTTTAATTGCACAAAAGAACCACATTTTTCTGCTTCAAATTAACATCTAGTTTGTGTGAAAATCCCACCAGAAAGAAATTTTAAATAAAAGTTTAAATGTCATAGTGTGCATAGGCCTACGTTATACCATTTGAGTGCAACTTATCCTTGTTTTTCTCTCAATTCTTTTTTCTTAATTCTCTACTCTTCAAACGAAGAAAACCTATACTAAAAATTAAGTTAGAAGATTCATTTATATATACAATGAAAGCCTATGAATGGGCCTATGTTGTGAACTAGGGGTTTCCTAATACTCCGAAAAATAGAACTGTGATGTAGGCTTTTTGTAAAGGTATTGGTAATTTTTTCACCGATTTTGAATAAAAATCTATCTAGTAGGTCCTAATGATAGCTACATATGCCTAGTTCACGTCGTTCTATGCATAAAAAAGGAACTAATCAGTGAAAACTTTTCAAGATTGTATGATTTTTTTTTTAATTCTATAATATTTTGAAAATTAGAATATTTTTTGGCTAAAATGTCCTTTTTGGGGAAGCAAAAAGTAAAAACTAAATTTCATACCATAAGATGTCTGGTAAAAATCTAAAAAAAAAAAACAGAAAAGTGTTGCAATATATGGATTTTTCCTTTCAACGTGCATACTTGGAGAGAATCCGGATTTAGAAATACGTCTAGCGGATACTTGCAGAATTATTCATGTAATGAATAATTAAATGCAACAAAATTAATTAAACTCATCACTGTTTGTGTTGCTGAAAGCGAGATAGACAACGCCCGATAGGAGACGTTTCTTCGTGTAATGTGACAGTAAGGTTAAGAGAAACTCTCCTCGATTATTGTTAGCAACTAGACTTCCAATATTTCAAGTCAATAACCGATTTCTCACAGCATGATGTTTGTTATTATTATTATTATTATATTATTATTATTATTATTATTATTCAGCTGTGTTTCTACTCCTTTTAGCCAGGAGGCCATATCTGAAGTTCGGGATGTATGTGTATACATACAGAAGGGGAGGCCATGGAACTATTGATTGTCAATTGTTTCTATTATTAGTGTATTTTTATGGAGTAAATTTCAGATTATATCAATTTAAATGGATATGCTACAGGATGAAATGGTGAGGATGATTCATGGTATGTAAATATCCAATTCGGAATTTGCCTTTACGACTGGGGAAACTTGAAAAAAAACCCGTGTAAAAATGGCCGGCCACTGGATATGAGCCAGGGACTTCCCGAATGCGAGTCCAAGACGTTACCATCTCGGCCAACCTCGCTCGGTAATGGGTTAATTACAGAAACTCACAGACTATAATGAAATGTCCTTATCTTTTTAGGCTAGTTAATTCATCAAAAGGAATTCCTAGTTGTCTGTTTTCTTTGTATTACGTGGAGTCATATCCCTTTCTTGATGTAGTAAGAACTCTCATTTCCTCGCCATCAGAGCGGAGAGATGCTGCAGTTAAACACCTTGCTGACGCGAGAAGCGTCAAATTGTAACTTTACGAGCCCTCTCTCCATAAACATCGTAAGCAAAATGCTACTTTGATGAGCATGTAATTGCTGTTGTAGCACAAGCCTAATACGTTATTATAAACAGAGCAATAAAAAAAAGTATCCACAGCTGTAACACCACTCCATGCTTTCTTACACTGTGTAATAACTAGGGCCCGGATTAAGTGAATAAAAAAATAGTCTAATTTGAAATCAATACCTAGAAGAAAAAAATAACAGAAAAAATAAAATGTGGAAAGAATAAAATTGAAATCCTGAGTTATAACTAATAAAATGGTCACTTAAATATCTACTAATTAAGGAGTGAAGTAAATTTTAAACTACGAAATAAGATTTTTTATATACCGGTAGGCTACTTATCGAATTTGTTGTTGTTCATGATTTACTATTTCTGGATATGACCTAATTATGGAGTCTTAGATCATAATAATTGCTATGTTTAGAGCCAGAAGAGGTGAAGTATTTTGATTCTATTAAAGGCAAGGTTTTATTTCTTCTAGTACGGGTTCTGTAGGCCTAGTTATGTGGATCAGATACGTGTACGTCACGGTATTTGTAAAAGTATTTTTTTCTATGTGAGCTTGTAAATTATAGAGTGATAGGGAAAACGCGAATAAGTCAAAATTCCAATGTTTCAGGAATTACCACCAAAAAAAAATTATTTCCACAGCATTGTTACACTATTTAGTTCAGCCCACCAGATATTTCTTATATCTTATCTTATACTATGTATCTTATCTTATACTATGTAAAAATATCTGGGTGGACTGTTCTAAAAATTGTAAAAATGCTGTGAAAATAAATCGTTATTTGTCTCTCCTAAAACTTTGGTATTTCGACTTATTTGTTTTTTCCCTATCACTCTACACCATTTCAACCTCAATTTCGGAAAAAGTAATTTCAATTTCGGAAAAAGTAACTTCAATTTCGGAAATACGAGGGCTATTTTTTAAAGCATTCGATGGGGCATAAAATGAAAACCACAGTGAAAATCAAAACTGTTTTATTTGGAACATTTAGGTACACCTTCTAGCTTCTTCTCTACATAATCTCGCTCCGATTGAGTCATTTGTCTTAGCGTGGTACCAACTTTACTATACCCTCTTCATAGCCCTCGCATTTCCGAAATTGAAGTTACTTTTTCCGAAATTGAAATTACCTTTTCCGAAATTGAAGTTACTTTTTCCGAAATTGGAATTACTTTTTCCGAAATTGAAATTACTTTTTCCGAAATTGAGGTTGAAAAGGTGTAGAATTTGTTCTACAGTCATAACATTAAATTCGGGAAATATTAATTCTGTTAGATATCCTATAGGCTTTTTTAAGCAAAGTTGTATTATTCTCTTCTGTATTGTATGCACAATTCATGTTTACATCGGGAGAAGAGGATGTGGTTGAAGAAAGTATTAAACTATTCAACTACCAAAGCAATCTCTTTCAAGAAACTTCAATGCAAATAGAACACAACTTACAGTTAATACTTTTAGCTGAAAAACAAAAGGCTGATATTATATTAACTGCATTTGGTATATCTGTATTGTTCTTGTATTGGGAAACTTCTAGTTGCTACAGTTGTGAATTATGTACTTGCTGATTCTGAACGAAACGAGAAAAGTTTTAAGTTCGGTATTTCATTTTAATGTAATTCAAAACCACACAAAAGACCTGAAGTATTGTTTGAAGAGGAGCGCTACTGCTAAATTCTAAGGGTGGACCTCTTCATTTGAATGTATTGGATTTTTTATTTCGCTTTCTGCTTAAAAATGAGAAAACTCCCGCTTTGCGCATGTAAAACTAGCTTCCATTGGTTGGTGAGTCCACTTTACTGCCAGAAGGGATCAAAATCAACCTAGTTCCTGCTTTTCTTTTGTAATTTATTCCTCTCTGTGCTTAAATTAGTACGTTTAGTACTCTGAGTCTGTACGGGCATTGTAAGCTCCAGAGTGAAATAAAGGAATGCACACACAATAGCCCATAGTTTAATTTTTGTCTGTAAATTTACATGAGGTACAGGTTTGTTCATTAGGCGCTTCACACCGCACTACATACCAAGTTGCACCGGTGCTATGCTTGCCGTAAATAACCGTGATTGGCTGACACAGATCCAGCATCTCATTTATTTCCCGTTATCAGCGCTGCCACTGCATTTTTGTAACGTGATTCAAAGCACACGTTTCTCGCGCTATTCGCCCGCTATTCTAGGTAAGTGATAATTTGGCTAGGAATAGTGATATTAGTGTTAGTGACATGTACAACCAGGTTTATGGCATTTAGGTTAGGAATATTGATGTTCGCGTTAGTGACATGTAGAGCTAGGTCGGTGACAGGTTAGGAACAGTGATATTAATATATATATATATATATATATCTATAGCTTGGCCATCCATTTCATGTTATTTTCCAGAGCCCCCGACCATAGGCCAAACTTTGTGTTGGTTCTGATTTTGCTTTTAATCTGTTTCATTTATTCGCCATGAAATTTGTAGCCCTGTTTCTGGATCACATGACCCACCGCCCACAGTAACTCACTGCCAATCGTAATTCTCGCCTTCCAACAATTTTCTGTTTAGAGACTGCCATTTATTGGTTAGAAAAGTGACATCTTCATTCTCATTTTCGCAGTGTTTCGGATACTTTCCACAAAAAATAAATTACTCTATGGTTTATGAAGAATACAACAAGCTAAAAATCACCTATTTTTAACTTTTTAAAAAGTGAATAACCGTAGCTCGTAGTTATTGAAATCATCCCTTTTACATGAAATGAGCTCCACATATCTCCCTGAGTTCCTCTGCCGCCTAAACTTCGGATTATATCATTCAAACAATATTACTGTAACTAATTCTAATCGAAGTTAAATTCTCAGCTTTATTCTCCTCATTGGAATTATATTTTTTCTACCATATGCTTAATACGTGTGACGTAAAGTTTCGAAACTTTATTTGATTTCGACATCTCATGGTGTGTTACATGTCGGCCTACTGGTATTTATGTCTAGATTTAACAATTGTATATACAATCAGTGCTTATGGTAAATTTGACTCGTTCTATATTCAAATAGTCTGTTTGACATGTAGGCCTACTTTGAATCTATCGTATGTAATAAATCTTACTTTATCTAACAGTTAATTTTCTTTTAACAAATAAGCTTTAAATTGATCTAAGAATGGGCATTCAAGTTCATTGTTAGTTTTAAGCATGCTTCATGGGTTTAAGTAAGTAAAAATGTAGAAAATTTGAATTCTTAGAAAAGAAGAAAAATTAAAAATATTGAATGGACATGCTAATTTAATATTACTGCTGAAGGGTCCCTGAATTTTTGACCTATGGGCTTCACTTAGTCCCTTTCTTCCTCGGAGGTATCATCTCTTCTGATTCTGCTATGGTGGTCTGCAGAATCCACCCCCCCCCCCCCAGCAGTAGCTGGCCATCCCTGAAGTTGTGTGCAAAATTTAAAATGTTCTTAAGATGTCAATAAAATTCACTCCTTGATTCATCATCCATCCAAATATATCTTAGGGTAAAATAGGGCTCTCTTTCTATTTTGTCTTCTTTCTCTGATTTTTATCTCCCCGGTTTGTAGCGATGTTTATGCAGCCCATGCCATTTGACATCCGGACCTTACATGACCCACAAGCTGTTGGGGTACATGACCCTCAAGCTGTTGGGGAAGGAATTTCTAAGGAACACCCTAACTACTTCTTTAAGCAGACAAGAACATCGAAGGCCTCCTCAGATAAGTGATCAGCCCAATGCTGAGGCCACCTTCAAGACAACAAGAACACATAAAATGAGACACACCAGGCGCACACATTCATTCTGAACTAATCATGGATGGATTGAAGATGATGATAATGGAAAAATGATAGACGGGGACCACGAAGGAGTAAATTTTCCAATATTTGTATCACATCTGAAAGTAGACAGCTTGATGCACTTCACCTTGTTATGTAGTCCAAAGAATATCTCTGAACATTCTGATTAGCTGCATATGATTGTTCATCTCATTGGCTGCTGCATAGGGCCTACAATGCTGCCAAACAGTTTTACATGTGGGAAGAACAAGAGTTCAGTGACAGAGCTACTAGTGACCAATGTATCATTAAATAAATTTATTTTGTTAAGTTAGAAAAATAGAAATATATAACACCCATTAAAATACCGGGTTTATTTCTATAATATGACAATATTTGATAGATTATCTTTAGCAAGAATTGTTTCCTTTACACCCATCAGGAATCCTGTGTTTGACATCACATCAGTATGATTCTATATAAACAGGGAATAATATGAATTCTTTAGATGCATTCTGAGAAAATTATATATTTCCATAACATAAGTTCTTACATGTCTGGTTGATTTTACCCTATTTTAACTTCCAATTAAAGCCTCTGGCACATAAGGAAGGATTCTCACATATGATTATTCCTAAAAAGTTACCGTACTTGGTACGCACATACAAGAATGACTGTCTTCAGGATGAATCTGTCAAGATGCTGCTAGAGAAAATTTGTTGGTACAGTTGTCTCGCAAGAAATTATTAGACTTTCTCTTTCATGTGGGTACCCAAATGTCTTTTGAGGTTCTCCCTTAGTGAAAACTGTTTGGTGCAGATTTCACATGAGAAAGGTTTCTCCCCTGTGTGGGTAAGTACATGCTTTTTTAGAGTACAAGCATGAGAGAACAACTTAGCACATATATCACATTCGAAATGTTTTTCTCCCGTATGCGTAAGTACATGTTTTTTTAAGACACTTCTTTGAGAAAATGACTCTGTACATATTTCACATGGGAAAGGTTTTTCTCCCGTGTGAGTATACATGTGGATTTTAAGACTACCACTGCGAGTAAACGATTTCATACATGTCGTACATGAGTAAGGTCTCTCTCCAGTATGAGAAAGCATGTGTCTATTGAGAAGACTTTCATAGGAAAATGACTTAGTGCATAATTTACATAATAACGGCTTGTCTCCAGTATGAGTAATAAGATGGGTTTTGAAATCACGCTTCTTTGAAAAAGTCTCGCTGCAGATTTCACATAAGAATGTTTTATCCAGAGTACGAGTAAGTTCTTGGCTGTTACAAAATAGCGTCTGATGGGTCTCGAAGCTCCTTATTTCAGAGGATCCGTTTGAACATATATGAAGGGAGGATGGATCCTCTGTATTTTGGTGACACTCTTCTTGATTATTTCTTTCATGAATCGCTTCGAAAATTCCTGGTCGTGAATCTAGTTCTAGCCTTAGAAGGGTTCTGCCTGCAGGAGAATCGATGTAGCCTTCAGAAGAATCTGTGTCCTCATATTTGATATCCTCTATCTTTATCGGGTCCAATTCTATTTGTCCAGTTTCACACGCTAATTGGGATTTACTGTCTGTTGGAGTAATTTCCAATTCTTCTTTAAGTTCTGTCTCTGATTTTACCACAGCATCCATGCTGTAACTGATGTTCACATACAACATGTATAGGCTATATCAAAACTTTCTTGAGCAAGAAAAAATTCACAGTTTCGTTCCTTGATGTAAATTTCGGTATAAGTGCACTTTCGCTGTTTACGGTTTAGCCTATATGCAAACCAAATTTTTTATTGATCTGAAAACCCCCTCAAATTGTTCAGGAATTTTCATAGAATTTTTTCATACTTCACAAGCCTTTGTAACTTATCTGTCACGAAATCCTCAAATAATAGTAATTGAAGTCGTGATTTTCCCCATATAAAGTCATTGTAATCTCTACCACGGCCATTGTAGCCAATTATATTCCTAGGAGTTACCATTCAGTAGTTTGATAAGTAGTATGATAGGGTAAAAGGAAGTTCGGCGCCGCAGATAAAGAGTTCGCACACATCGCTATGTAGAGAGAAATTGTCCTAGTCCGAACCATGGGTCTTGGCTTAAATTTAACTTAATGGTTGTCTTCAGCAGCGTACAGTCAAGGTTTCCAATAACGATATTCGATATAGGAAGTAGGGAATGTAGGATAGTCATAGGGTCGGGCATCAAACTGGCCGTGAAACAGGTTGTTTAAAAAAATCGGAACTACTGTCCGTTTCAGATGTCTTGAGATAAGAAATCAACAGCACAGTGGCGCCGCGGAAAAAACGGAAACGGAAAAAAGCACAGTTCACCAGCAAGTAAAACTCACTTTGAAATTTATAGAAACAGGGCGCACAATGGGAAAGTGGTATCCCGCTCAACCCACCCAAAATGGTGCACTTTCTTATATACCACGACCTAGCGAATTCTTCTGTCCTCGTAATATGTAGAAATTCGTGATTGGATGTTGGAGGTGTGACGTCATATCGCTAGACGACTGGAGACAGGCTGACAAACCTCGCGGGAAATATGACAGTATACAAGGTAAGTTGGTACAAGGCACTTGCGACAATATACAAAGACAGTTGGTCATCCTTTTTCGCTAAGAAACAAAATACATCACACAGTCCGTGCAAATGAGAATATCGTATGGCCGGAGCTTAAGGGGCCACCTGTTTTTGGATTTCGCCGAAATAAATAACACTAAAATACTACAGTATTTTCGAAATTAATTTTGGTAATACTGAACATACCATGCACTGATCCACACAAAATTTTCTTGATGTTAAAACATACACTTTATCAAAAGAAAACTGTCGATTTGTGAAGCGAAAGAATGTGAATCGGGCTAAAGGTTGCGTTTAAATATAACAGTAGATGTAACCTGACTACTTATTCCATTACATTTTCCTAACATCCCGTGGGACAACGCAATGTGACGCGGCCTGTAGGCTATGGAAAGTGGACTTCGAAAATGTGCGCACGCGACGGAAGAATAAAGCCCACTGTACAATTTATATTTTCAACTGAAATTATAAACGTACTTATTATCCGGTAAGCCCTGGTCAGATGGGAAATTCATCATAAAAGTTAGGAAATGAATTATGCATACTGTCATTTGAAAGCCATTAATGTTAGGAATAACCTGAATTCAGAAGTTCCGTTAACTTCAAATTGAGATTAAACGTGCATGAAAACTAAAGTTACGCCACGAAAATTACTGAAAGTTCTTCACAATGCCTTCTTGCATGTAACCTGTTTCAGGCAGCTAGAAATATTGTAAAACAGAATGCCCTAGAAATTGAGAAAAGTTATATCAAAGAGAGTGACAATTCTTCTTCTATATTTTGCTGCAAATTAAATCTATATTAAATCTTTCCTATTTTGTGCATAGGTGACTATGTAGTAGTAACGGTTTTCATATCATATTTTAAACTAAATATTCTACATATTTTAAATATAATATTTTATTCATTCTTGTGTCCAAAGTTTAGCGTTGTGTATTAAACAGTTGAAATAAAATACTTTCCGTAACGCACTTTATTTACCTTGGTAAACTTCTGGACGGCCGTTTCGCAGGTTGAGTTCCTACATCATCAGCAGAGTGCCAGAGTGGCACACCACCTGCGAAACGGCCGTCCAGAAGTTTACCAAGGTAAATTAAAGTGCGTTGCGGAAAGTATTTTAATTCAACTATTATAATATTTTAAACTAAATATTCTAAATATTTTAAATATAAAATGTTTAAGTAAATATTCTAAATATTCTAGTAATTTATTTATTCTGTTAAACAACATATTAGGCTTTATTTTTCAACAGTATTTTCTTTTTCTTGTTCTTTACCTTGTTTCAGTAAATCATTTCCTAGAACTTATTATTAAAATAAAAATATATTTTCTGTTTAGAATTAGGCTAACACTAGGACACCCAAGAGAGGTTGGTTAAATGAAGCCAACACTCTTTCTAGTTTGTTTCAAATTAATTTTTCAGAACCACCTCCTTTTGAGTGGGGTACACCGTAGCGTAGTGGTTGAGGCGCTGCGCTACATACTGGAAGGTCGCGGGTTCGATTTCCGATGAGGTCGTTGGAGATTTTCAATTGGCTTAATCCTTCTGGTGGCACTATGGCCCTGGGGTCGACTCAGCTTCTAACAGAAATGAGTACGAGGAGCAATTCTGGGGGTAAAGGCGGTTGGTGCGTAAGGCTGAGAACCTTACCACCTTCACGTTCCGGGTGTCTAAAATCTGGGAGCCTCAACCTCCTGGAACCCTCTGAGCCTCCGTGGCGTGTATAGGGAACACTTTTACCTCCTTCTGAGACTTTTTCTCAGTACCATGTTGATTTTAACATTTATTTGACAGCAAAAAGTAAAAGTAAAGTAGGCCTAAGTTATTTACTTGTAACCAATTAAAACATTCAGTTCTTCTTCTGTATCTGGTACCCTATGATCCCCAGGTGGGGCGAAGGGGCCTCCAATGGAGGTTTCATTACCTATACTAATTTTGATATGCTTATTTTCCGAGAGAGGGTAGAGGGACAGGTGGTAAGCCCATCGCCTCGCAACCCCCCTCTGGAAACTAAGTATTTCTTGGACGTGAAAGGGCCGAGAAATTTTGTCCAGAGGCTCTAATTTAGGTTTGGAGTTCTTTTACGTGCCGTAAATCTACGACACGGGACCCCCAGCTTAAAGTCCCTCCCGGAGGACCCCGTGCCCAGGATTTTTACGTCCTGAAAAATCCATCGACCGCGGCCGGGTTTGATCCCGCGCCCTGCGGATCTAGAGGCGGGCACGCTACCTCTAGACCACCGCGGCCGACTCAGTTCTTCTTAAACTCATCTTAAAACATAGGCTCTGACTTTTGGGGGCAAGGTACTTTCTGCTCCCCCATCATTTGAGTTGTTATCATATAACTACTAAAAATCCAATTCTTACCCCCCCCCCAAAAAAAAAATTTCAGGTCTGTGCCTCTGTTTTAGAATATTTTCTGTAATCATTTGTTATCAGTTATGTATCCTATGTATATATATATATATATATATATATATATATATATAAAATTAAAAGCAGCCAAATTAAGCATAGGCCTACTTTATCAACTAACGCTTTTTTATTATAAATTGGAAGAAAGATGTATAAGTTTAATGTTATTGTAGTTTTCCTTGGGAAGACGTTTTATAGTAGGCATAACGTTATTCCATTATTTGTAAGGGGAGGGTATCTTTTCGTGAACTTGGGGGTTACTTTTTATGAAATTTGGAGGTGAGTCATGAAGCTAAACAGGGTGAGCACCCCTGGTTTCAAAGAACCAAATTGAGAGAAGGTAACGCAAGTTACAACAATTTAAACAACATATTCCAAAAGTCATAGAATCAGTTTAACACGTATAGGAAAGTCATAAAATGTAAACTTTAATTAAAAAAAAAAGTCATTTCTTCTAGTGGATTCGATAAACCCATCCCTTTGGAGTCCGTGAACCACAAAAAAATCGGGTAGTCCGTGGGTTATAGGTTATTATACCCATTGCATATTAGCAACATGGGAGAGGATGGTATTTTTAGCTGAACATAATATTAAGTTAAGTTTCTCAAAATATTTAAGCTTTCTTGTGTACATTCTTTGCTCAAATAGAGTTCTTCGGTTAAGGGAAGGTAATACTTTTTGTCAATTGCATGATTTTTGTCCACCGCTGTGGCGTAGGGAATGCGTTCGCTCCTCTCACGCAGCGGGGCTGGGTTCGAATCCTATTCGGGACAAGTTACCTAAGTGAGGTTTTCCCGGGGTTTTTCCTCACCTTTGAGACAAATGTCGGGTAACTTCAGGCCCTTTAGGTCCCCGGATATCATATGGCCGTCATTATTATCTTCATCCCATCCTCTCCTTGTACAGAGTGAATGTGTGAGTGAATGTGTGTGTGAATGGTGTGTCTCGTCCTATGTGTTCGTGTTGTCTCGGAGGTGGCCCCGGCATTGGGCCGATCACTCATCCGGGGAGGCCCTCAATGTCCTTGTCTGGTCAAAAAGTATGTATGTGGTCCATAGATAATCCTTCTCCCAACAGGTCGCGGCCCTGTAAGGCCCGGGCGGCGTGGGTTGCTTAAATGTCCCTAAAAGGTAGAGGTGAAACTAAGGTAAAGATAGATAGATAGAATTGCATGACTTAATTAGACAAAATTTATCGATTGATGTGTACATCCACTCAAAATATCCACCCTCCGCTAATAATAATAATAATAATAATAATAATAATAATAATAATACCATCATTATATCACGGTAAAAAACATTGTACATAAACATCGGCCCTGATGCTTTCCATTCTAGATACCTGTTAGAGTTATAAAAGTATATTAAATAAAATTTAATTATATGTATAATTTACTTTTTTCTGTGCTAGCTTTTAACACCTAGGCCTATATACGAGAAAGTTTGTGCAACATATTTTGGACCATTTATTTAAATTTACTTATGACGTTTACAGATGATCATACAATTGTACGTCCTTAACACATTTTAGTATGCCTACATCAGCAAAATACGTTTTACGTTCATTTTAATATTTCTACTGTCCACCTTTAGTCCGTCCAATTATAGGATTACTACTTCCACTCCGTATAAAGAAAAACCTACTTTAGCAAAGAAAACAAAAAGGAGCAATAAATCGAGTAGATATTTTATACGACTACATCTGATGGACATTTTCCCCTGGTGAACTGAACAAATACTGCCGAGGAGGTAGATAGATACACCTCATGAAAAATGGAAGGATTTGATACATTGCCGTGGAAATCTAGTACAAACACACTTGTTATGGAGGCCAAGAAGCCAACACAATTTACTACGGAAAACAAATGCCATTTGCTTTAAAGTCAAAGCGAGAGAGGAAAGAGCTTGTTTTTAAGTGGAAAATGTGCAAGTCTGCCAGGTGATTTACGCAATTATTTGTCAATAGTTAACTCTTAAATTTAATATTGTGTCATGGGAAACTGTACTTTGGCATAAATTTATAATAAAACGGTGAAAAGAAGAAAACATTTTATTGAACAAAATGAGCTGCTTGCTTCAAGCAAGTTGCCATAGACACAGCATACCAATCAATCACTTTTGACAATAGTTCAAATGATGGTAAAAAATGGGTAACATATAAACAATTGTTTAAATAAATCATCTAAACAATTTTTACTATATATTCTTATATATGTGATGGTGCAATATGCCCACTGAGTCAGCAATGATGTTTTCTGCCATCTGATTTAAGGATGATAAGTTCAGTTCCAGCTTCCTAAGTACGTCAGCAACCGATCGGTATACAATACCTCTTGCTCCAAATAAAAGTCGATGGACAGTAAAATGCCGATCACCAAAATTCCTCCTATATTTCTCTTTAAAGAAAGGAATACAGCTTTCATACATATCCTTTTTTCACGGCCTGCGTTGTTTGCTTGGTCGGCAGCATTATTTTCATACCTTATTGTGGGGTCAAGGATGTAACCTTCATGCGATCCTTTCTTAAAAGCCAGAGATACAAGAAATAAACTTCAGGGTCCTAATGAGTAAGTTAAATGTTTTCTTAGCAGTCCGGCAAGGGGTTGTATATTGTGAGAGAAATGTGAGAGAAATTAAGCTTTTTTTTATAGATTTGAAAATCGAAAGGTAAATTTACAAAGTTAGGCCTAGTGTTTCCAAACATCTGAAGTTCAGAAACTCACAGCTGGGGAAACATGTCATCTTTTTTTTTTTTTTTTTTTTTGTGTGTGCCCACCCTTACCCCCGGAGTGCCAAGCAATTAAGCCTAAACCTCCGGTCAGACCAAATTTTGGTAACCATATGTGATGTGTGTATACCTATTGTGCCCTTATGTACATCCGTAGGGGATGTTGATGGTGTGACGTGTTTGGGCTGAGTACTTGTGTCTTTGTACTTTGGCGCAGGATAGACCTAAGTGCGGATAGGTCTTATGTGCAATATTTCCGAGTGTGTTTCTTTTTAGTGACATGTAGTTATGTATTCTAGAGATTTGTAGTGCGTGTATCTGTTTGAGGGGATTATTGACCAGTCCGGCATTCGCCTAAGAACGAGGGAAACCCCTCAAAAACCTCGTTCGGACTGGAGCAGTGGCCAAATGACCGTCTACTTTGGTGTGTTAATTTACTATAGACTTTTCGAGAAGTGCTGTTTTTGCAAAGGTTTTAAGGGCTGGGAAGGTGTTTTTACGCGTCCAGAACGTGAGGTCCGGTGCCCAGGCTTCCTCTTCTGCCCTAGCGGCTTCGTGGAGGAGTAGTCGAGCTTCTCGATATCGAGGACAAGTATACAGCATATGATACATGGTGTCTGGTTCGCTGTCCTCACAAGCGCATAGATCGTCGTCTGTGAGATTGAAACGGATTAAGTTAGCGGCAAAGTTGCCGTGGCCAGTTAATACCTGTGTGACGAAGTGGTCCAATTTAATCCATGGCATTTTAAGTCTATTTCTGATATTTGGGAAAAAGTCACGAGTGATTCTACCATTTTGGGCAACTACCCATTTTTGCTGCCAAATATCTATTAACTGTGAGTGAATGCGTTCATAAAGATGTGATCGATCTAAGCTCTGAAATTCCCTTGGTCCGATTTGAAGGGTACCTAATTGAAAATTAATTTGCTTCCGCACTTTGTACCTGGCTATCCGTTCCTCAAGCAGAAGATCAACAGGAAGAACACCAGCTATGACTGGTAGAGCATCATTCGAAACAGTGGAGTAGGCTTTAGTTATTCGCAAGAGAGAATGTCGCTGGGCAGATTTGAGTTTACGGATGTGATGTGTGTTAAGTTTAGTGGCCCAAGCGTTTGCAGCATACGAGACAATAGCCTCAAAAATAGCAGAGTAAAGTATACGATAGTTAGTGAATTTGTATCCCCACTGCTGTCCAGAAAGTCTGGCTAGGGCCTGAAATAGGTTGTTAGCTGTAGCACTGATTCTTTGAATATGAGCGGTGAATTTATTACCTTCTTGTAAAGTTATACCCAAATACTTTGTTTCTCGAACATATGGGATCCGGTCTTGTCCTATCCTGATGATTGGAGGGTGATTTCCTATTTTCCCCTTGAGGAGCATTGAGTTTGTTTTAGTTTTAGAAATCTTTAGCTTTGCTTTGTGGGACCAAGTTTCCAGAATTGTTAGTGCTCTATTAGCTTTGCGTTCGAGATCTGTTCTGGACTCACCTTCGATAATAATTACTGCGTCGTCGGCATAGGCTATGACGTCAGCGTCTTGAGTCTGTTCAAGTTGTCTGAGGGCTTCATCAAACACTAGGTTCCAGACCTTGGGTCCCAATACTGAAACATGTCATCTGAAAGAAGTCCTCCCGCTGGTCTTCAGTTGGACAGACCTGGTGTATGGTTAGACCAACTTACGATTACCGATGGGAGATGAGGTCGCTGCAATAGCTACTACATCTTTGTATACATCTTATCAGGGCACTTCCGAATGCACACCTGATCGCGAGGATGAAATGTTGCTCACTGCAGTGGTAAGAGTGCTTTATTGGTCGCCACAGTACTGCGTTTAAAAGTTATTCCTCAGGTTCGCGAGCGACCCCTGGTGATCCCGTAAGGGGATATTCTCAGCGTATTTGTTACGCCAGTCCCCTGCCTACTTACACCTAAGGACACACACACCCAGTCCTGAACCCGGGAAAGGAATTTTTCACTGCTGAAAAATTTCCGACCCCGCCGGGAATCGAACCCGGGCCGTCGGAGTGGAAGGCAGGCGCGCTACCGACTCACCCACGGAGGCGGACACTAAAGCAAAAAACACACACGATGAAACATGCTTCCAATTTCTTCTGTCGGTATTCATAAGAGGACCGTTCACAAAGTAAGCCTCCCTTGGGACGTAAAACACAATTTCGTAGAAATAGGCCTATTTATTGCAACAGATACAGAACGTGTCCAGCTATTTATCAACATATTCAACCTACTTTTGATCACTTGTGTCGTATAAGTCTGCCGCCTGGGATTCGAGCCACTATGTGACAACCGCCTCCGCTTCTCTGCCATTCTGTGTCATTTATTGAGGTGTCATTGGACATCTCTGGGAGCGAGGTCAGGGCTGTAAGGTGGATGTTAATCTTGCAGGAGACTTGCAGGGAGGTTTTGAAGCCTCCACCCTACAGCTCGAACCGCGCACCCAGGGATTTACATCTTTTCCTACCCCACAAGAAATGACAGTGAATGACAGAGAAAGGTAGAAATTGGCAGAGAAACGGAGGAAGTTATCAATTCAATTCAATTAAATTAATTTTATTGTCGTTAAACAGTTGTACAACTGCAATAGACAAAGTCAACAAGTAAAATTACACTGATTACATCCAATAAAGAGCAGACCCTTACATAATTTAGTTACATAACAGTAACAGAAAAATTAAAATCAGTAAATTCACACATAGTATAAAATGGATTGGCGATCAGCTAAGAGTGTAATCTCTTGCAAAATAATTTATATGGTAAATTAGTTAAAACTTGTGGCAACTTATTAAATAGTTTAATGCCTACATAACAGTAACTCTGCATGGTTTTATTAAGCCGGTGCTGCGGAATTTCAATTAACTGGCAGTTTCTGGTGTTATGATTGTGAATTTCTGACCTTACATTATACATATGTTGATTTTGCTTCATAAATAACAATACAGTGTATATATATATAAATTTACTTTGTCAGTATTTTATATTTTATAAAATAAGGTTTGTAATGTGTTCTATCAGGTATTTGAGCTATGATTCTAATAATTTTCTTCTGCAATATTAATAAATCTTGTGTATGAGAACTATTTCCCCATATTAAAATTCCATAATTAATTACACTCTGGAAATAAGCAAAATAAGAAATCCTTACTTATTCAGAGGGAACACAGTTAACTAGATTTCTAAATAAATATACAACCCTGGACAGTTTTCTAAATAAGTTTATTAAAAACAGGTCCTTTTTCCATTACGTCGTGAATCATAAAACACAGAAATTAAAACATTTATTGCAATGGATCACTCTGAAAAAGTTCTCATAACGTTTCAGCCCCACCACGGGGTCTTCCTCAGATGCAATGGTTCAAAACTCAGGCGACAGACTTCTACGGCACAGGGATACAAAAGTTGGTCCTACGGTATGACAAATGTCTGAATTCCGTTAGTATAGTGAATATGTTTAAAAATAGCTCAGCACATTCTGTATCTGTTACAATAAATGTTTCCATTAAATTGTGTTTTGTTTCTGTTAATGGCTTGTAGGAACTTTATGAACGCGGCTCGTATCTTGGCGCTCTATGCGAACTTACACATCACCTTTAAGGGATCTTTGGGAGTGTGTAGGAACTTACACATCAAAATTAGCTCGTATAGGAACTACCATGGGCCTAGGTGCAGTTTACTAAATGGCCAGCCCTGTTACAATAGCTCGATGGACAACGAAATTTGCTTAGGCACACGCTTCAATCACGCAGAATCTGCATACTGTATAATAAGGCTAACAGAGGTATGTAGCACGTTAGAATGGATCAGCTTACAATTCATGCTTGATTTATTCCTCGTGTGGGAATTTGAGCGTTGTGTTGTATGGCCACCTCTAGCTTAATTATGCGTTCATTATACAGTTGCCGCGAGGAACTGTAGAGTTGAAGCAATTAGCAAAAGCTTAAGCGAATCTTACACCTCAATGCACTACATCTTTTCTTTCCAAGACAGACAGAATGTTGTTAAATGAGGCATGGGCGTACGGTAAAGGGGGGTTCAGGGGGTAGAAACCCCTCCCGAAAGATCTGCAATATTTTGAAGATTATAAATCATGGAACGAATTTTTTTTTTAAATTCTGATTCGGTTGTTACATATTTTACAATTTCGTAGATATCAAAGCATTATTTAAGATTTATCGTAATTTATTTAAGATTCAAATTTCAAAACCTCGTGGTGTTGATAGTTTTTCAGCTTAATAAAAATGATGTAGGCCTATTACTAGTAAACAAAAATCCCTTTGGAATCAGTCAAACGACAACTCGAATATTCCCGCCAAAATCCATCAACCTGTTTGTAAAGCCAACAGTAATCACGAGTTCATCACAAAATTATCATGAGTTAATCGGTATTAATCGGGCTTTTCCACCGGTGGATTTACAGATGACTTTAAAAACGTGCCCTATGCACCACACAGTATTATGATAATTTTTCAAGAGAAAGTTTTTATTTACAGACTCTAGCTTAAACTAGAAATGGATAGAAATCTCAAGAAAAACAAAGACTGAGCTGCATATTAATTTACTACAGTGTATTAATTATCACAATACAACTGTTTAGTAATTAAAAAAGTAATAATTCACAATGTGCGCAAGGACATGGAGTTGAGACGACTTTACATTGAACCCCTCCCGAACAAAATTACACCTTACGCCCATGTGCTCAACATTGCCCGTGAGTAAGAAAACCTTGAGGTCGTCTGCAGTGTTGAAAAGCATAGTGGACTGTTTTTACTTGTACATCTGTCGAATCATTACAGTAATCTATATTTACCTGAAGCAAGCCAGGCGAGCAATGTACCCCTAATGAGTTAGACCGGCCACTTCTCCTGCAGTGGTGTACTGCGTGTAGTCTACTCAAGGGATAAAGGCGCTACTTGCTACATGTTACTGCCTGTTATTCAGTACTGATATGAGGCCCGTCCATAAAGTAAGTTTCCCTGAGGCCGTTTACATAAACAAAACACAACTTCTTGGACATATAATATATTCCAACAGACACAGCAAGCATTCAGCTATTATTCAACATATTTGCCACCGGAATTGAAACATTTGAATTTCTAATAATGTTTTTAATTAAGGAATATTCCACAATATAATGGTTTTTCTACATCCCACAACAATCTTCTGCCTCCATAAGCCCCTGTCCATAGCATCTTCTTCACTTAACCTTCTTCTCTCCATACTCCTTTTCTCCCCATCCATCCAGCGACTTTGGGCTTCCCTCTTCTTCTTTTTCCTTCTACTTTCCAATCAAACATTTTCTTGGGTGTTCTATCCTCTGCCATTCTGAGTGCATGTCCATATCATCCGAAGCATCTTTCTTCTACAATTTCCAAGATATTCTTTTCAACTTGCATTATTTCCCTTATTCTATTATTCCGAATTTTCTCTTTCCTGGATTTTCGTGCTGAACGTCTCCAAAAATTAATTTTTAATATCATTAATTTGTTTTCTTGTTGTCTACTTACGGTCCAAGTTTCAGCGCCATATAATGTTGTACTTTGGAATAATGCCTGATGTATTAATTTTTTAGTTTTATGTAAAATATTTTTACTCCATAAGATTGAATTTAGCATTCTTATAATTCTCTTCCTATCCGTTATTCTTCTTTGAATCTCTAAATTTCTTGTGGCATCCTTTTGTATAATAGGCCTTAGATATTTAAAATGTCTTTATTCATTCGTAAATAAATTGAGTTTATTTTCGTGCAAAAGCTATGAACTTCTTTTCATCAAAGTATGAGTCATTTAAAAATGAAAGTGATGAATTTATTTCTTTTTCAAGACGAGAAAAGAAGGAAAAATATACTCTTTATAAAAATCTATTAATTAATGTCATTTTCCAAATAACTCGAAACTACAGCACAGGTTATTTTAATATGTTCAAAACATGATTTATAAGAATGTCAGCACTCAGTTATTAGTTCCTTGCCCATCATATACCATAATTTTCACCTCTAGCAAATCCATGATACAATAATTATTATACAACTGGAATACTCCCGCCGAAATCCATCAACCTGTTCGTAAAGTCAACACTAATCAGCAGCTCATCACAAAATCATCTTGACGTAATCGGAATTATTGAGACTTTTACACCGGTGAGTTTTTAGATGACTTTAAAATCGTTGCCTACATACCTTACAGTATTATGATAATTTTTCAAAAGGATTTTTTTATTTATAGACTCTAGTTTAAACAGGAAATAGACAGAAACCCCCCAAAAAATAGTTTCAAAGACTGTGTTGCATATTATTGATAGTGTATTATTGATCACTAGGGTTCCGATGTATATGACATATAAAAGTGGAAAATGTGACTGAAAATATGCCCTTAAAAATGACTAAATATGACCCAATAAAAGTAACGTATTTTCAAAAAATAAATGTTCCGATTTAAAACGTTTAAAGATACTAAATTTTTACATCACATGAATTCAATCACACAATCACTTTTTAACATTTTTTGTTTACAGTTTTACTTGTAAAGAACTTTTAGAATTTGCTCTTGTTTGCTCGATTCATCAGCTCCAAATACTCATAGTATTTTGTAGACCTTGCGTGTCCCTATAAAATATGAACAGTTGCAATAATTTTAAAATCTAAGTTTCTTTTAAATTGGCATTAACATTAAATTAATGAAATAACTTTCAAATTTAACTCGACCATGTAGTAGCCTACGTACACTGTATAATTGTGATCTTTTACCGAATTTATAACTGAAATATGACGTTAAATTACTAATATGGTCAAAATATGATCAAGACCATAAAAAGAACAAAATATGACTTTATAGGCAAAATAAAAACGGTCCGATTAGGATAACAAGCGTGCAATTCATGTTTAATTTGTGTTTGTGGCGAGAATGGAGGCCAGGATAAAACTATGACATGTCATAAACATCCGAACCCTATTGATCACAATACAACTATTTAGTTATTTTAAAAAAAGGATTAAGTTACAATGTGCGCAAGGACATAGATGTGAGACAACTTTATGTTGAACCCCTCCCGAACAAAATTTCACCGTACGCCCATGAAATGAGGTATTATCGAGCTGAAGAGATCCCAATTTCACAGCCTATAAACGTTCAAAAAATTCCGATGTTAACATTCACACAGAATTTTTATAAGTTGTAACAATTTTTCCCCCCATTACTAAGTTCTATAGGTAGAGGAAATATTGTAGTTGACCTTGAAAATCGCTATCGAATTTTTGTCTAAAACAAAAATCAGAGTTTGTAGAATAGCCGTCTAAGAAAAGTTACGGAAAATGAAGATGAACGTAGCCTACAAGATGTGTGGAGGTAATTACAATAATTGTAGAATTATTATTCTGCTACATCAAAAGCAGGGTTGCCAGATCAGAAATGTAGAACAGTCGTACCAACATCCGAAAATAGTCGTATGCTAGTTTAAAATGTCGTATACTTTGTGATTTTTCAGTGTAATGAACGTATTGCGATGATAATAATAATAATAATAATAATAATAATAATAATAATAATAATAATAATAATAATAATAATAATAATAATTAATAATAATAATAATAATAACAAATAATCGATATTATGCATCCTATATAAGTCATGTAATCTATATATATAAAAATGAATTTATGTGTGTGCGTGTGTGTGTGTCCTTTATGCATTACTACACCATTCATCCGATCGCCGTGAAACTTTGGAAAGTTGTTGGGTACATTCCCGGGAAGGTTTCTGTCATACTACATTTTTAATTTTAGCCTTCGTTCGCGAGTTATGAGTGAAAAACGGCAAGAAAACGTGCATTTTTTACGCTTTCGAAACATCAGTTTTCAGTTATTCATTTCAGTTGTCAAATCAATTGCAGAAGGCTTTGTCTATTTTTGTCATACTTTGGAAACACTAGCATCGCGATCGCTATGGAAGGCAATGGATATCTCCTGTTATTCTAAACACTACAGAAGTTGATAAGGTAATGTTAAACATTTATTTAACATGGAATATGCTTCTTATGAAAGATAGTTGACAGAAAATTCCGGGGAAGTTGCTTAGTTCGGGGTCCTGGCTACAACATTTCTATATGTAATCATAATTAAAATCTCTTATGTAGGGTCGTCAAATCTGCCTGAAATGTAACGGAATTATAAGTCTGGACAAATGAATATAGAAACTACGGACTCAGTAGGCTTATTCCATTCTTCATCTATATAAATAAAAGCAAATATATGTCTGTCTGTCTGTCAAATACATTTACACACATTTTTTTCATCGTGAGTTTAATTGATTTCAATTCTCATAATCTTCTGAGATTGCAGCAACGCTCGACGGGTAATCTATATAGATCTTCTATATAGCCTACATAAAAATGAATGTATGTGTGTCTGTCCTTTATGCATTACTATGCCATTCATCCGATCACCATGAAACTTTGGGAAGTTGTTGAATACATTCCCGCAAAGGCATGCTACATTTTTAATTTTAGCTTTCGTTCGCGAGTTATGAGTGAAAACGGGATTGAGACGTACATTTCTTGCGCTTTCGAAACATCAGTTTTCAGTTGTCAAATCAATTGCAGATGGTTTTGCCTACTTTCGTCATACCTTGGAAATAAAAGCATCGCGATCGTTTGAATTTTGTAAGCCCGCCATGGCCGAATCATTTGTTTATAATGTCAAGGCACGCAGACAGATGAAATGTTCACCCTAGACGGAAGAATAATAATAAATATAGCCCTAAATGGACAAACATTATGCAGGGGGGTTTTTTAGGCCAGGGAACTCGAATATGAGGTTATTTTTCCCATGCTGCGCTTTCTAATAGTGGAATTCACTTCAAAGCCGGATTTACAGTTGTTTCATTGATTAGGCCTATCAAGCGTTTAGTTTAGACCTATGAATGTTACGTGTGCAAAGTGTTAGTAGATATAATAGTTTAATTATTTTGCTCTTAATTTATAATCTTCCGATTAATTATTGTGGGCGAAGCCGCGGGGATCTGCTATAAGCTATAATAAGCTGTAGCCTATCTAGCGTTTTCTGAGGGAATAGTTTGTGTGTGATAAGTCGTTCTTCCCCATTTCAAATTCTAAATACCTATATAAAGACCTTAAAGACCTAGAGTTTGAAAATCGAAGGTCCTTCATAAGTTATTTTCGCATTTACAAAATACAAAACCCGAGCGACGCCGGGCCTTTTAAGCTAGTTGTTAATAAATAATCTTATTTGTAAATGATTAGGTGTTTTCCATTATCTTCCGATGTACTAGATTTGATAAAATACAATAAAATTAAATAAACTGTAGTTGCCACAGTGTTGTAATTATTGCAAAAGGAACAGGACTGCTTTCCAATCATACTGATTTTAGGAGCATGCTTTCAACAAAAACCATAAGAAAACAAAAAGCTGGATACATATCAAAATTTAAAATTAGTCAGTAGATTGAATAAAAACATATAAAACGCTATGTTAAAAATGGTCGTACAAATAGCCGTACGACTGATGATTGCGTCGTACGTCGTAAAAATCCATGAAATAGTCGTATGTGTACGACTATAGTCGTACGTATGGCAACCCACAAGAGTGTAACTTATTATAATTAACCCTTTCAGAGCTGAACTTGTTTAGATATTTAAGCAATCCTCAAGTGAAACCATCAGTGAGCTCTAAGTTACAAATCAATAAGGAAAATTTCAGTACAATATCTGTCTCCTTATATAATGAACCCAACACAAGGATAAAAATCCTCACATTTTTTTCAGAAAACATTTCTTTATTAATCTTATACGCTACCTCTTTTGTATAAATTCTTCCAAGTGACGCATTTATACGTCAATAGCAGTGAAAAGGTTAATAATATAATCATATTGTCTAGTCGAATTTTACCATTTCAATATTATTACCTGCGTCTTTACTGTCTTCATTTTTATTTATTAATATTGATTTACGGTTTAATTCATGCAACAGCTAAGTATGATGCGAACGATTACCACCAAGACTAAAAAATTCACTACTTTTTAAGATTGATATCCTTGCAGCTTGACCACTTACTTAAAAAAAAAACTCTATGGAGCTGTATCCCTTTGAGGGACTGGGTCTGCCATCTGACTGCTGCATCATCTGCCATAAGCAGATGGAAGGATTGGGGGCATGTGGTCAGCATACCGACTCCCAGGACCTTTATTGATGGCTTACTGAACCGGAAGTACTACTTCTTTATCAAGTAACTCCTCAGCTGCTCAAACAGCTGTTAGTGATTAAGTATCATTCATGTAAGGGAAGATTTTTATAGATTCTCCATTCTGTTACTAAACACATACAATATTATTAGAAATTAGGGATGGGTCCTCGATACTTTTGATACCTCGATACTCTCGATACTTGCATGGTATCGGCATCGAACGATACTTCAGAAAACTAGCTCGATACTTTTTCGATACTTTGGTAATTCTGCAATTAAGTGAGAATGCTAGTATTTTTGAACAAAAACTTCTAAGTGGACTGTTTAAAAAAAACTAATTTTAGTTTTAATGTAGAGTTTAAAAATAATGATAGGCTACTGATGATATTAAATTTTGTCTCATTAAATATGCATACTTAATTAATTTAGTTGGTATTACACAGTTTTCTCAAATTTTAATTTTTAATGTACCTATTTATTGAAACTGGAAATGTTGAAGGTATTGAGTATCGAGGAAAAATCGTGTATCGGTATCGAGTATCGAGAAAATCTGGTATCGACCCATCCCTATTAGAAATAAATGTAATAAAAATGCCACATTTATCAACGAAGAGGAGGCAATATTAATATTAATGTCGCTTGTTTATCATTCCATCTATCCAATTATCTGTCTATTCATAAATTTATTTAGAGACCAATAAATCAATCTCGCATGTGTTATATTACATTAAGAAATTAGTTTCCGAACCTGGCAAGATTCAGCAGCATTCAATTATTTTTTATCTTTCTTGGCAAAAGATGCGTCTTCATTTCTGCTCTTGGCATTTTCAATAAGAAACTATTTTCTCGATGCCACATATATTCCAGTGCTTTTACATCCACCCTATTTTTCCTGCCTAAAATTGTGGTCCTACCCTCGTTTCTATGCGCCACAAATCACGTGATACACTTTCTTTGTGTGGGTGGAGAAAGAAAAGAATCGGATCGGACGGAGGATTTATAATACGGCTTCCCAAGCAAAGTTAGCACCTCCAAAGTAAGCCAGACTTTGGGTCACAATAGGTCCTAGCATATGTAACATACGAAAATATTTCGATATCAAATTGTTCACCTAAGCTCTCTAGCAAACCACGTACATGTCAAAAGTGTTAAAAATAATGTTGGTTGTACCGTTGAGCTCGATCAATAAAATAATTATTTAATACCTTAGTCTTATAAAACAATTAGGCCTATCCTGCCGGTTGTAGAATATGGATTTTATGGTAATAGCCAATATGGTATTTTATGGTAATATATTAGAAATAATTTATCAAATGCAACATTATCAATTTATCATGACAACATATTGTTTTAGAGCAGCGTTTCTCAACCTATGGTCCGCGGACCAATGGTGGTCCGTGAAGATGGTGCAGATGGTCCGCAGACATAATTGAAAAATATCATAAAGCAAGTGGAAAGTAAAAAAGTAAAAAAATTTCACATAAAATGGACACTAGATGTCAAAGTTTTTAAAATCTTCGAAAATACAGGTCGTATTGCAAGTTTCCTTACTTTTGCAGTTACGAACCACAGTTTGAAACTCCTGATGCACTGACATTTATGATTCCCTCTTTCATTCAAAACCCTGAAAAATAAGACTTTGTCGGAATTTGTTATTAGAGGCGCTCTCTTAAGAAGGGTTTTATGTACTTAGATTTATTTGTTATATTGACCTATAATTAATACCCCAAATATTAAGAATATAGGCCTACATATAGCCTACTTTTAAAAATGGGATTTAAAATTGGGGGTCCGTAAAACTTGTTAGACATTTTAGAGGTCCTCGGGTTCAAAAAGGTTGAGAAACGCTGTTTTAGAGTATTAATATACGGCTTTGGAAGTTGCAATACATTCAGCTTTGCCAAATAACACTATTCCTTCACATTTGCTTATCAAACTAGACTATTAAACTGAGCGAGGTGGCCAAGATGGTAACGTCTTTGACTCGCATTCTGGAGGTCCCTGGTTCAAATCCCGTAGCCGGCCAACTTGACATTTTGTTTGTTTGTATTTTTATGTGAGTGTGCGGTTGTCAAGATATCACAAATCTGTATAGTTCTGCTGATGCTGGACGATGTTAAAAAAAAACTAGACCTTTGTTCTTCCGTAAGTCCTGCTTAATAAATCTATCTGGAGCTTAACTCTTACATCGAGCAATTATGACTGTTTAAACAAAAGCATGCTGGCACTTTGTTACATTAGTTTACATGATTTTATCCTGTTTCTAAAATGCCTCACTGTCAAGTTCCTGACATTTTCTGGTAATTTGTTGTATGAGTTCTCAGTTCATATGTATTTAGGCTATGTTTTATATGTAAATGATACATATATGAATGGAAATAGATTTACAACTGGCATGATCCTCTCACTGATCAAATGCGTGCAATGACCGCCAGTAAACAATTAGAAGGCGTGTATAAATACCCCCTCTAAAAAATGAGCACGTTCCTTGCCAAAGCTCTTATTGCTGTTAAAAGTATCCCCATTGTAAAGGTAAGTTAGAATTTCAGTACAAGTAGGTCTATCGAGAAGGTGAAAATGGATCAGAAAATATACAGGGTGTTTCAAAAATACTTTTACAAACTTCGGCCATGGGTTCCTTACACCAAAAGAAGGAAAACTTCATATGAACAAATGTCCCATAATACTTGTTTTCACGTTATTAATTTACTAATGAAAGTTGGCCTGCACGTTCTCCCAACCTCAATCCTTTGGATTTTTATCTCTGGAGGCACCTTAAACTATTGGTTTATGGAGCAGACATCCCGGATGAAGAAACTTTTCATCGACGTGTGATGGAAACCTGCGAAACCATTCCCGGAGTAGGCTATTTGAAAGGGTGCGACAGTCCATGATTCGACGAGTGCATGCATGTCTAGAAGCAAGAGGAGGACATTTCGAGCATTTGTTATGAGTTTTGTGTGTTATGAGTAGACTTCGGACTTTTAGGTCGCTAAAAATGCTGTTTTAGGTACCTAAAATAGGCTCTAAAAATTGGGAAAATGGTTCTAAAAATCGTAAAATAGTCTCTTATAAAATCGTTAAGTTGCCAATATTCTGAAATATCTCAATTGCAATGCAGAATATTATATTTACTGAAGTCGCCATTAATCAATAATCATGATAAAACACAGATAGAGGCCTATGGTACACAGAATTATATAGACCTATTACTAGGGCCTGTATTATTACCAAAACAGTGAAAACCTAATCCCTGCGTCCAGAAGCTACGCACGCTAGCATATTCAACCCCTTGTATCCCTCAGTGATTCAGAGAACTACTCGTACGATTTTTTGTTCTTTCGTTACTGGATGTGGGAGTCGGGAGAAAAACACTACATTTTCTTGAGAATTCCAAGGAATTTTTCTACTAAAGACGAAACATTAATTACTAATTAACCACGTCGGAAATGTGTCATGTACTGCACATTCCGAGCTAAAAATTTAGTACAAACTGAAAATAAATGCTAGAATTTATAACAAAAAATAACTTATTTTGAACTTTAGAGGAAAATCAAGCAAAAAGGCAATATTAGGCTCTAACGTAAAAATAGGCTGTTTTAGATCCTATAAAAGTATCAGTTTTAGGCATAGTCACTTATGAAACATGCATATACAAGTTTTCATCCATATATCACTTCAGGATTAAAATAGGTTTTTACCTAAAATCCGAAGTCTAGTTATGAGTGTACCAATGTGTTGAACAGTTCCTAACGAGAAAACAAAGGATTATGGGACCTATGTTCATATGAATTTTTTCCTTCTTTTGGTGTAAGGAACCCATGCCCGAAGTTTGTAAAGTATTTTTGACACATCCTGTATATTTAAAAATAAGACGGAAGGGAAATTGAATTAAAATAATGACCACTGATTATCATTTAAAGAGAGTCATATTTTCCTCAGCACAGTCATCGCCGAAATAGTACCATTATTATCGTGCAGCACGCAATTTTTTCAATTCAGCATTAGAGAAGGCTCTTATAAGCGGAAGAGTACATTAACTTCCCATTACGGTATATTTTATCACTAGGCCTACCCATTATATTTTATCACTACTTCTCGTATGACGGAAAATATAACAGTACCGCTAAAGTGATAAAATAAAAGCTAGTGTGAAATGATTCCCCAACATTCTCTACAAAAAGAATGGACAATGCCATTTCCAACCAGTCTGAACCCCAGATCTTAGATCTGAAGTCAAAGTTTCTAACTAATCAACCATCCGAGGACAGTTGTGGTATTTTTAAACGCTTTTTAAAATCTTAGCTTTTTTGACTGGGAGACTGAAATATAAAGAAAACTCAGACTTTTTCTTTATTTTTGTGCTGTATTCTTATTTTTTGCTTCATATTCATTTATTTCTCTGAACTTGGGAGCTGTTTTCATTTAAACATTTTTCAGGAAGCTAGAGATACATATTTATAAAGTAACTGTACTCTTTGTGAGGTTTTTTGTAGTAATTAAAACAAATCACATTGTATTTTCATAACTATGTCATTTCTCCCGTCAGCACCATGGCCTTCATTACTTTCACCTAGACGAGACAAGATATAACGATGCTGTATTGTTTAAAAAGATCTCCTCACAAACCTTCTTCGCTGCCATTCTGGAGATGACAGCGTAGTAATCTAAAAAAATTAAAATTTCTCCCGTTCTAATGAAAGTTCACTCGCTGGTCCTTTGTTACTTTTGCTCGAGTGACCATTGTATAATTGATGGGAAAATGCAAATGAATTATATTTACCTTGTAATGGTAATGGAATATGGGTACAGTGCTTTATCACAACCAGTGATGTAGTCGAGGGTATACGCCGTATATCCTCTGCTTAAGCTTATTTATTAGTGTACACCTTCTGCTTCTATGCGTATACCTTCTGTTTTGATGACTTTTATTAATTTACTCTATTTGTCTACTTTCTGCATATGTACAAAATAAGATATTAAAATAATACCTATAATAATAGCCTAAGAGGAAGTTTTTGTCTGTTTGTCGGTCTTTTTTGTCTGTGCGCGATGCCCGTAAAATCTATTGCACGCAGAGATATGAAATTTTAAACATAGATGGACTTAAAGAGTGGTCAAATGTACCTCGAAGCCGGATTTTTAATTTTAGCTTTCGTTCGCGAGTTATGAGTAAAAAACTGGCAGAAAACGTGAAATCTTTGCTCTATCGAAGCATCAGTTTTCGGTAATACATTTCAATTTCAGTTTTTTTTTTTTTTTTTGTCATAACTTGGAAAAAATTCATCGCGATTTTTTCAATATATCGCAAGGAATTATCGATCGTTTCGATTCTGTGAGCTCACCCTGATCGATTCGTTTGTTTAAAATGTCAAATACAATAGAGGCGCTTTCTAATTGTGGAATGCACTCCAAAGCTGTTTCATTATTATTATTATTATTATTATTATTATTATTATTATTATTATTATTATTAATCGTTTAGTTTATGAATAATTCGCGTGTAAGTGTTAATAAATATAACATTTTGATTATTTTTCTCCTAATTTTTAACCTTCGAATTAATTATCGTGCTCGAATCCGCGGGCACCTGATAGCTTAATCATATATTCTGAGCGTAATGGACCTTTTAAACATGTTAATACAATACCAACAACAAGATAATTTTACAGCAGCCTTGTTCATTTCTGCAGTTTGCGCCTGTTCAATTTCAAAAGTTGATTCAACAACCTCGCATCATTGTTCACCCCTGTTTCGTGAGCAAGCTAGTTTTGCAGACAAACATTTCGCATGTGAGCCTCACAGGGCTTTGCATATACCTGACGGTGATATGGCAGAGCAATCTACACTAGTGCGATGGAGTCCATACGCAATTCAGATGTGATTGCCCCCAGCTCATACTGTACTGTACAGTTCCTTTGCATTCAACAAGGATGTCAAACTAAAGGGCACCGTACATGCTTCGAAGAAGTACGTTTCTCACCAATTCTAGAGTGATAGGGAAAAAGTGAATAAGTCAAAATTCCAAAGTTTCGAGAATGACAAAAAAAAAAACAATTCTAGAGTGATAGGGAAAAAGCGAATAAGTCAAAAAACCAAAGTTTCAGGAGAGACAAAAAATAATTTATTTCCACAGCAGTGTTAGGCTACAATATCTAGTTCAGCCCACCCAGATATTTTTACATACTATATTATACCGGGTGAAAATATCTGGGTGGGCTAAACTAAATATTGTATCAATGCTGTGGAAATGAATTGTTTTTTATCTCTCATGTAACTTGGTTTTTTGACTTATTCGTTTATCCCTATCACTCTATAATTTATTTCCACAGCATTTTAACAATATTTAGATCAGTCCACCCATATATTTTTACACAGTATCTTATACTATGTAAAAATATTTGGGTGGACGGATCTAAATATTGTAAAAATGCTGTGAAAATAAATCGTTATTTGTCTTTTCTAAAACTTTGGAATTTTGACTTATTCGCTTTTTCCCTATCACTCTAGAATTTCCCTCATAAAATATCCTCAATTCTAATCAAGCTGTGTGCATTAACAACAATGAAGCTAAGTCTTATGTCCTTTTAGTGAAAGTAAATTAGTTTTATCAAAGAGCTTTAGAAGCATATTGTTTTCTGCTAATAACTGGTGCATGTTACCGGTACATTCGTGATTCTTCCCGTTGACATGGTAATCACCCTGCAGCAAAATAATTTTATTCACCACGATAAATATACACGTATTTGCGTGATGAAAACAATTACGCACTGTAATGTGACGCAGAGAAAATGTATTTATTAAACCTCATTGTGCTTTAAAGTTACAAAGATATATGTTCACTGTCGATAGTGATAGTAACAAGAATAGTAAATAATTTTAGACCTGACACGACTCAGTTGATTTGTAGCCTGAACGAGTCCATTATGGAAATGATGTTATTTGAAAGTGTGACTCCCTTGAGGACCGAGGTACGAATAAGCCTTCACCCCTTCAAATGACAATATTTCGATAATATAATCCTTCAGGCTACTGAAAATTTATCTGAGCGAGGTAAGGTCTAAAATATTTACTGTACTGTTTTGATTATGTTCTATTGCTTCTCTTTTTTATACAAAACTAGCTTAAAAGGCCCGGCGTCGCCCGGGTTTTGTATGTTGCGTGTAATTCAAAATTAAATTATGGAGACTTTTTATTTTCAAGCTGTAAATACTTATCACATTCAAACTATTCCCTCAGAAAACGCTATATGACTTCTATCGCTCATGCAGGACTTAGAAATTTGCAACTACCGACATATTCTAAAGATGAACAAAACTGAACAGCCATAGAATGTGCGAATGTGTATGTTTGTTTATTCTGAAGAGAGAAATGGGTCATAATAGAAAGAAGTTTACACTGTGACCTTTCCTGTACTCTTATTGATGTATTTCTTTCCCTTCACATCCTCTTCAGAAACCACTTCGCTGTGTGCTTTTAAGGAGGCCTAACCCCACTGGGAAAGCATGTCGTGGCGGTAACGACAGACTGTCATTCGATATTTAAGAAACTGGCGAATACGTACAGTAAAAGCAACCAATACCTTACCTGGCAGTCATCGATACCAATTTAATTTGCTGTATAAGAGGTTCTATGTCTTCAAGTAAGGAGGTAAGAATTTCAGCAAAAAGAGTTTTATTCTATTGAACATCATGACAAAGAGCCCCTTTGTCCTTTCCTCGCTTCAGTGGAAAATCTTATTTCTGATATTTCTAGTAAGACAGAGGTAGTTTTTTTTTTATTTTTATTTTTTTTATTTTTTTTTATTTTTTATTTTTTTTAAAGAAGAAGAAGAAATTTAGACGTTCGGTAATGTTTTTCTCCTATCCCAAGATATATTTTGATGATTATTTAGCTCATTAATCAGTGATCAATATGGCACGGAAGTTGATGAAATGCTATCTTTTTTTCCGAGAAACCACAGACAATACAGGATGTAGTATAAATACGTCTCACCTCAAAACTAACAAAAATAGCTGACTTTTATTTTGCATTTTTTTTTTTTACATTTTATTCTCTACTGGTATTTTTTTTAGAAAACTTTATTACTTCCCACTTATGCACCTTAATTCTAAAGCTTTCTCTTTTCAAAATATCTTCGAGAATAATTTCTGTCGGTTTTAAATCATTTTTCACTTCACCAATCCATTTCATAGTATCTACTTTTCCTTCACTTCTGCTTTTATAGAATTCCAATATTAGTTTTGAGAGCCTATTTGAATTCATTTGTTTAAAAGTCCATAAAATTTTAACCTTCGTTTTCTGATATCACTATGAATGTCTGTATATAATTTTATTTCCTTTTTACTCCTAATCTGTATTCTTCACCTACTGTACGCTTCATGGACCTAAAATTTCCCAAAAATTTGCACTATTTTTTATTATATTTTCTACATATGTTTTTCTGTTCAAAATTAGGAGTTCGGCTCCATAAAGGCACTCGGGTTTAATTATAGTGTTATAGTGTCTCAATTTTATATAATTAGACTTGCACTTCTTATTATAGATGTTTTATGTAAGCCGATATGCTGTGTTCATTTTTTGGCATCTATTTTTGTTTGCTTTAGTTTCAATTCCATTTTCCTGAATAATAATAATAACAACAACAACAACAATAATAATAATTATTATTATTATTATTATTATTATTATTATTATTATTATTATTATTATTATTATTATTATTATTTGCTATTGTGAATATTCTTTTCTGTCAGATGAATAAAACCTTATCTCGAATAAATCAACAAAAGGAATACTGTAATTGTAACTAAAAGTCTAGCATACTTCAAACCAAATGCATTTTTATATCTCCATCTACCATAACTTGATTTTCCAGATGGGAATTTCTTACTTGCTCAAAATGAAACAAAGTGCACTATCTTATGCAATAAAAGTGTCGGCTGGGCATTATATGAAGAAGAAAACGCAATTATTGTTAACAAGAAGAGAGAGAGAGAGAGAGAGAGAGAGAGAGAGAGAGAGAGGAATAGCGAAAGATATTAAATAATATGTGCCCTAGGATGAGATCTCTAGAATGAGCAGCTAGAATCCAATTTTAAAGTAAAGACCAAGAAAGCGAAGGCTGGGAAATGTATTAAAGTAAATGAAGAGAAGGAATGGCATACGCGTAAATTAAAATGAAGTAAAGCGTTGCCTTTAAGGTGGAAAGAATTCGTCTTGGAATAAGGTAAGTATATAGAAATAGACAATGTCAGTGTATGCTGTTGTAGCCTATGTAGGCCTTTGTGTTTGCGCTCTCGCATCAACTTTATTACAATCAGGTTATATTATTATTATTATTATTATTATTATTATTATGATTATTGAAAGTAGGAAAACCCCAAAGATCACCTTAAGGCTGTATACCACAAGACATGCAATATGGTACATTAATTTCCAATTACAAATAACTTATAAATGTATACAAGGGGTACATTACATAGGAATATAAAACACAATGATTTAATTATAAGAGTAAAGTCAAATGATATATGATGAAGTGAAACATAGATACATAGTCTAATAGAGATCAATATAAATTGACACACATTTTTAACACATTAGCCTACTTGTTTCTATTATAATTTTACTGTTTCTTGTACATGTTATATTGTTTTAATTCGTATATACAAGATTAATAATATAACCTAAAAAAAAAATTAACAGGAATATTATATTGGAATTTTAATCATTGATGCAAAAAAGAGAAGCACGCCTAAGTTACCTTGATAATTTTAATCCGGGTTTTTGTATATTATATAAGAAATTTTATGCGAAAAAAATAGAACTTGAGGAGTTAAATGGAAACCATCGAAGCATTATTATTTTTAAATGAGGGTATAAGGTATAAAAATATTATACTTTATTATTAACATCTGAGTAACATAAAAGTTAACTGATGGTTAAATTTTTCATCTACTAGCGTTTGAAAGAGGATTATAAGAAAGTTTCAGTAATAGCTTTATTAATATACGGATTTCAAGCTTTTACTGAATAAACAGCACAAATGAAAACATACGTGTCTTTTGAAAAATTGACCACCAAATTAGGTACAGATCTATAAAGATTTTCACTTCACTTCAGTACATTCTTGAGTATTCCTCTACTAGTCTTTGTGATAGAAGTCCCTTTATGTATTTTCTACAGACTCTACGTATGGCTGGACAACATTCTTTAATGATTCCAAGCGCACATGCCAAGTTATTCTTTTGATCAGAAAGATGAAAAAGATTGTCGTGGAGGAATCTTTCCGACTTTACGAATACTGAAGAATCTATATAAACGCTGAACCCACTCAGGGTATAGGTTCATTATTTCAAAAAGAAGATTATAACAGTGTTTTCAGCTAAAATTCCTTGTCCATGTGTAAGCCGTTGAATTTGTTATATAGCTTAATGGTACACAAACATCTCTACAATGGAAGAAGTTAAACTAAGAGAAAGAAGAAGATTATAACCAGGCCGCCGGCTCGAAATATTTGGCTCCATAGGCGGAAATAATTTCAGCGTCTCCCCCCAAATTCCCGAATCAATCATTATATTTTTTACCATTTGATTAAACGTTGAATTTCACGTTCTCTATCCTGGTATTAATAAGTGGTTAAATAAATTTGATTTGATTGTGCCTAATTTGAGAAAGGATTGCATGTAACATACCTAGATAGTATGGGATTAAATAAAAAACATTTAAAAGAGAAGGTTACTAATTTTTATCTTCATTACCATAGTTTTCCTCTCCCTTTTAGGGACATTTTTAAGCGACCCAGGCCGCCCGAACCTTACAGGTCCGCAACCAGTTGGGAGAGGGATTATCTATGGACCACATATAGCCTATACTTTTTTGACCAGACAAGGTCATGGAGAGCCTCCCCGGATGAGTGATCATCCCAATGCCGTGGCCACCTCCGAGACGACAAGAACACATAGGACGAGACACACCATTCACGCACAATCAATACGAACAAGGCGAGGGTAGGTTAAAGATGATAATGACGGCCAGATGATATCCGGGGACCACAAGCGCCTAAAGTTACCAGACATTTACATTAAATAAACAAAATAATAAATCACAATTTTTTTATTCTAACATTTCTTTTTAATTTTAATGTCGCATTGGAAATGTGAGCATTCTTTTTATCTAAACGTTGTCGCCCCTAAGAGATTCTAAAAATTTCCCGCCCTAGGCGGCTGCTAGTTCGCTTACATGGACGAGCCGGCCCATTATAACTTTGTTTTGTGCTAAATTTCTATGTTCACATGACAGAAGTTGAATTTTTATTTGGCAACGCATCATATCGCTTTAACGTAAATACCAAATGTAGCAGGAAATTTCGGAGTTCTATCAAAATATAGGCAGCACGGGATGAGGCTTCAGTTCTGTAGTTTGATAAAAGCTAAATTAGAAGTAGATTATATCGCACAGTAGAAACTATTGTAAACTGCTGAATATAGTAGTTGTAGTTAATTTTGAATTTTGAAAATTGTTTTATTTTACTTGTAGAAATATGTATTTGTATTTGTATTTGCAATTCTATGTAATAGTGATAATAAATAATAAAATAAATAAAAATAAATAAATATTACTTACAACCCTGCGGAGTTGGAAGCAATAACTTCAGCAGTGTTTACAATGGTTTCTACTATACAATACAATTCTACCGAAATTATTGCATTATCCTCGAATCTTATTTACGTCCAAGCTCTGTCTAAGCAATCTCGTATACTGTGATTGCTATTGGCAACCACCATATTGTTCCTATCCAATTAAATAACCCGATTCTATACAACCTGTTTATCTAGCGAAGTTAAGGAGAAAGGTACAGCTTAAACACTGAAATATCGACCTCAAAGACTTTTCCTACCCTATACATGACTCATACAGAACTGCATGTAAAAAGAAAGAATTATAGATAGTTACGCACATAGGAACAATGTACAAGAAGGGAAAAAAAAGTGGACCGACTCTTGTAGCTGATTTCAGAGCATTGTGATACGTAAATAAACGTAAGGTAAGTAAAGGAAACGGTTGTTTTCACAAGCAATGGGTTTCGAAATGGGCTAAGTCAACAGTCGACACTAGAAGAAACTTCAACACATTACCTGCTATCCTGTGAAAGCCGCTAGGCATGCGCTGTGGTTCATATCGGCAACTTAGATATTTTAGTAGGTCCGCTTTTTTTCCCTCTACCTGTACACAATCATAATACCAGATATCAGTATCTTCTAGACACCCCGTGCTTTGTACTAAGTAGAAGTGCAAACAGCTATCACTCCATGGGTATAAAATTTTACAATGAATTGACTAATAATTTTTATTTGTTGACATATAACACCTTTAAAAAGAGAGCATATGATTGTCTGGTGTTAAACCCTTTTTATGAAGTCAGTGAATACTTTACTGCGGACCCTATGCAATTATAAACTATTGGCTTTTTTTCTGTGTGATTGATTTTTTAAATGAAGAATTAAAATTGTAATTTTTCTCTTATAGTCTTAATTATGACATAGGTATGTAATGTATCTACTTTTTATTACTATCTGACTCTGTCTATGCATCTATGTAAATGCTCAATGACAATAACAAAAATTATTAATTATTATTATTAATGAATAACTGAAAACTCAGCCTTTTCACGGGTATTAGGATTATTTTATAATTGTTAACGTGCAATTAAATCGATTGTTTAATCAAAATGGCAGTTACTTGCCACATCAGAATTTAGGATTTCCATCTTAATTTAAGCAATTTTTAACAGTTTCATTATCTATTTTTTTATTTCAAAGTTTATGTTTTATACATAGAAATGACCGCCGTCAAGACTTAATTCAATAAATATATATATATATATATATATATATATATATATATTAATTATTTAAGTTTAAATTTATGTAAAAGATTTTGAGGAAATTTAAAAAATAAATAAATAAATAAATAAATATATATATATATATATATACATATTACAATGAATGATATTTAAAAGAGTGGTCATTCTTGTAAATAAAAAAATTGGTAATTTTTGTAAATCATATATGGGGCACTTTGTAGGACAGATTTCATAAGTTCGGTAGTTTTGGAAATATCACGGAAACGATAGTAACAAATTTAGTTACGGGAAAAGTGTTAAACGTACAACATTAAATTAGGTGGCTGAAACCTGCTTACAGTGAACCTCAGCTTCTCGAGTTACAATTAGGGGGGTTAGTGCAGCAGTGGTCTAAGCCACTTTTTTTTTTAATTTAGAGAAAACATAAGAATCCGTTCACCTATGTAAAAAAAAAAAAATCAGATTTCTAGTCCCATAACATTATAAACAATTCAATTAAGTAGAGTGGGCTAACAAAATCGAAGAAATAATTACACAATTGAATACGGACAAGGTAACACCAGCTCAAATATTATACTGGATAATGATATTATATTGGAGCACAAAATTTCTGGTCGCCCTATCACTATTGATGAATAAAGTGAATAAGATTCCAATTTTCAATAACAAGTGTTTGATACTAAGCATAATGCCTGCTTTTATGCAGTTCAGAAACTCTTATCTTCTCGTCTTCTGTCCAGAAATATAAAAATAAAAATTTATAAGACTATTATCCTGTCGGTTGTATTATATAGGAATCCAAGGAAATGAGCTTGCTGATGCACTAGCTAAAGAAGCTGCAAACAACCCAACAACAGAACTTGTGTATGAACAAATGCCTATCAGTAGAATAAAAAGGGAGCTGAGAGAAGAAAGCCTGAGACTGTGGGAAAACGAATGGGAAGCAACACGGAATGGTGCAACAACGAAGACCTATTTTCCAAGTATTAAAAAAAGACTTCACATGAAATTAACTCTAACGCACAATTTAACAGCAATAACTACAGGCCACAGAAAGTTTGGTGAATACTTCCACAGATTCAAGTTGACTAATGACCCTACATGCGTGTGTAAGAAAAAAACTCAAACAGTAGACCATATTCTATGGGAGTGTGACATATTAAACAGTGAAAGAAACAATTTCAAGAAAGCTGTGCAACAGAAAGGCGGGAAGTGGCCTATTAACAAACAGGAATTCATGGAAAAGCACCTAAAACCATTTCAAAACTATATAAATAATATAGACTTTGAACTCTTACAAATAATTGGCAGAACGTAATTGAATAAGATCCAATAATCATTGTACAGAAATTTTATATTTATAATTAGTAGTACATAAGCATATATTATTACGAAATGTAATGGAGCATGCTGTAAAAAATGTTACTTAAAAAAAAAAAAAATTGATGTGAGACATGGTTCCTTACTGGTCGGGAAGAACACAATCTGAGAGTATTCGAAAACAGGGTGCTTAGGAAAATATTTGGGCCTAAGACAGATGAAAATGGAGACTGGAGAAAACTGCATAACGACGAGCTTCATAACCTGTACTTGTCATCGGATATAGTAAGGGTAATTAAATCACAGAGGATGAAATGGGTTGGATATGTTGTAAGCATGGGGGAGGAAAGATCTAAAAAATATTGGCTAGGAGACCCAAAAGGGAAAATACCACTTGGACGACCTAGATGTAGGTAAGAGAAAATATTAGGATAGATTTAAGAGAAGTAGGATTTGAGAGGGATGATTGGATGGAGTTAACACAGAATAGGGTTGAATGGCAGGCTCAGGTAAATGTGGCAATGAACCTTCGGGTTCCATAAAATAGATAATATTCCTTAAGCTTGCTTAGGAATTGTCATAAATATATATTGTATGTATGTATACAGTTTGTTATACTCCTGTATGAGTAACAGGTGATTTTTAGTTTTGTACATCATTACAATATATTTGAAAAAATATTACATGAGAATGGTATTCATCCTTTATGATTAAGAAGATGATGTTTGAGTCCATTATTTCAAAAAAATGCTTTAGAACATTTGAACATTTTTTGGAACAGACATCACATGAGAAAGGTTAATCTCCTGTATGAGAAGGCATGTGTTGTATGAGATAATAAAGTTGTAAAACTGTCCTGGAACAGACATCAAATAAGAAAGTTTTTTCTCCTTACGAATAAGCACATGATGTTCCAGATCACAAATGGACGAAAATGTGTTACCCCATATATTGGTAAGCAGATTTCGCTTACCACTGTGAATTTGATAAGTTCTGGAACATACGTCACGAGATAACCTTTCCTCCTGTGTGGGAAAGCAGATGCCGTGTGAGAATATATCGTCGAAAAAATGTTTTGGAACAGACATCACACGAAAAAGATTTTTCTCTTGTATGAGTATGCAGAATATGTTCTTTGAGATAGCTACGTCGAGAAAAAGTTTTGGAACAGACATGACAAGAGAAAGGTTTCACAGCTGTATGGGTAAGCATATGACCTTTAAGACCATTATATTGAGAAAAAGTTTTGGAACAGACATCACATGAGAAAGGCTTTGTATGGGTAAGCAGATGGTTTTTGAGAACAGAACGTTCAAAAAATGCTTTAGAACATATATCACACGAAAAAGGCCTTTCTCCTGTATGGGTACGTTGGTGACGTTTGAACTGAGCTTTTAGAGAAAAAGTTTTGGAACAGATAACGCAAGAGAAAGGCTTCATTTCTGTATGGGTTAGCAAATGTATTTTAAGATAAGAAAGTTGAGAAAATGTTTTGAAACAAACATCACACGAGAAAGGCTTTTCTCCTGTATGGGTAAGCAGATGTTTTTCGAGGAAAGATCTGTGAAAAAACGTTTCAGAACAAACATCACACGAAAAAGAGTTTTCTCTTGTATGAGTATGCAGAATATGTTCTTTGAGATATCTACGTTGAGAAAACGTTTTACGACATCACACGAGACAGGCTTTTCTCTCGTATGGGTAAGTAGATGTCTGAGAACAAATCGTCGAAAAAAATGTTTTGGAACAGACATCACAGGAAAAAGATTTTTCCCTTGTATGAGTATGCAGAATATGTTCTTTGAGGTATCTACGTCGAGAAAAAGTTTTGGAGCACACATGGCAAGAGAAATTATTCACTGCTGTATGAGGGCTAAAATTATTATTCCCCTCCGCAGTTTCTTCGCAGGAAATATGTGATTCTAACTCTTGCACCGTGCTAGATATATCAGCAACATGCGTATCAACAATATCGCTTTTATGTGGCAAGTTGGATTTTATATCTGTACAGTCACTAACATTATGTTTGAGTTCCACAGAGTTTGATATGTAGTCAAATGTTGAAATGTGTTCTTTTACTTCAATTTCATCTCCTTCATACTTTACCACGGACTCCATTCTGCAGAGTTCACATTTCTATCGAGACGGCTTGTGGCTCTATTAGACAGTACAGCCGCTTCGGCGATGAGGCAGCACTAGCTGCATCTCCACTTCAGAGTATCCTCCCTGCATCTTGCCGCGAAATTCGAATGTGTTAAATACACAAACGCGAATTCCACAGCCCCAAGCATGTGTTCGGTCGCTCTTGGAACACTGAGGTGACTTTCTCTACCTTAAAACAATTTCTGATTATTTTTTATCGTCTGATTTCAGCTCTTAGAAAACACACAAGCATTGAAATCACAATTTTCTCACGTCTTACTCCATATGTGGGAACTCTCTCATGACTTTATCTTAATAAAAAAAAAAAATGTAATTTTCTGTCGTCTTATTCTACCTGTTGGAAATCTCACGCCTTACCTTAAGGCATTTTTTCGCATCATTTTCCAGCTCTTATGGCACTCATACAACTTCCTCTACCTTAAGCATTGAAATTATTATTTTCTCGCGTCTTATTCTTTCTCTGGGAACTAACGTGGCTTTCTCTATCCTAATAAAATTTTTGCTATTTTCTATCGTCTTAATCTACCTCTTGGAAAACCAGGGTGTCCACTGGTCGGGAAAATCCGGGAATCCGGGAAAAGGCCGGGAATTTCGTATGATCGGGAAAATCCGGGAAAAGTCAATGAATTTGTTAAAATATCCGGGAAAATTCGAAAAATTGCAAAGTGAGACCAAAAAGACTTCTAGACAATAATATGCCTATATGAAGGTATATTTAATTTATTTTACTGTTCCTAACTTTTGTATCTGTTATAGCTTAAGTAATTATTGTTTGCAATTACTTTTGTTGCTAAAAGTTTTACTTGTTTAAAGTATGTATAATCCTATAATTTTTCTTACACAGTTATTAGAAAGTGCTTCATATTTTGGTCGGGAATTTCTGAAATGATCAATGAAAATCAGGGAATATGTCGGGAATTTCTTCAGCATTACTTGGTGGACACCCTGAAAACTCACACAACAATTTTTACCAAAAGCATTGAAATCACTGTTTTCTCGCGTCTTATTCCGTCTCAGGGAGCTCTCATACTTACTCTGCCCTAATTCAATTCTTGCCATTTTATCTCATATTATTCTACCTCTTGGAAAACTCAACATTCTGCATTAAGCATTAAAATAACTATTTTCTCAGTGTTTTGTTTCACCTCTTAGAGCACTCACACAACTTTCTCTAACTTAAACACTGTAAGAACTATTTTATCGCGATTTATTCTATACCTGGAACTCTCACACGATTGGATAATCTTGTTATATGCCTTACTGTGTACAGATAATATTATGAAAGAAGAAAATCCTGATGCTGGATGTTTTTAATATTTTTTATTTTCTTAAATGCAAATGAGAGTTCCACAATTTGTCATTGCTGTAATATAGCCCTATGGTGGCCAAATACTCTTCTAACATTTACACATAGATCTTAAAAAACCCTGTGGCTAAACTGGAAATTGTTGAATTCTCCTGGCCTGGCGTTTTGCTTTTTTTTCTCAAAAACCGATTTGAAGAATTAAAACAGTTGTTGAAAGAAAATGGATATGGAGTGGTTAAATTTTAAAAGCAGGTCCCAGAAAAAAAATGTGCCCAAATATAAAACAGTATACAAGAAGGGTGATTTTCATTTTTGGGACAACCTGTTCTGTTAGTCATTATATGTCTTACAAAGGCAAAGGAGAGGTGACGATGAGAACTCGCAGAGAAGGATAGCCCTGGAGAACATCATCATCGAAGTATATGCAAGAATCATAATGCAGAGAATTACGGGGGTCATTTCAAAAGTTCTGCACACTGTAAGATAAAATTAAAGAAAATAGTTTATTTTGCAAAATACCTTTACAGGCCTTTAAGATAACCTTCATTCTTGCTTATGACAGCTTCCCAACGTTTTGGCAAATTTTGTATTCCGGATAGGACACCTTCATTGTTGAGCTGTCTGATTACTCGGGTCACCTCACTGGAAGCTTCATCAATTGTAACAAAACTTTTCCAAGTCTATGGATGGGAAAGACTTCCCCACCCATCACACAGTCCTGATTTGAGCCTACCAGACTTGATTTGTTTCCCCCAATTGAAGGAACCACTCCGTGGAAAATGGTTTGTTAAAATTGATGAAGCTTCCAGTGAGGTGACCCGAGTAATCAGACAGCTCAACAATGAAGGTGCCCTATCCGGAATACAAAATTTGCCAAAACGTTGGGAAGCTGTCATAAGCAAGAATGAAGGTTATATTGAAGCCCTGTAAAGGTATTTTGCAAAACAAATTATTTTCTTCCATTCTATCTTATAGTGTGCAGAACTTTTGAAATGACCCTCGTACAAAATTAACAGGAAACCAACTCCCAGAGGAGCAATACAGGTTCAGGAAAGGCAGAAGAACCTTGCAAGTAATATCAAACCTCATAGACAGTACACGAAGCTCTCAGACATCAAAAAGGCCAATTTTACGCAGTATTTGTTGATTATAGCAAAGCCTTTGACCTACTCAACGGACCAAAGCTAATGGATAAATTGGACAGTATAACAGAGGCAGCCTTGGTTACAATGTTTCATAATCCCTGAAGGATACACAACCCAAATAAAATCTGATTAATGCACTCACGTAACTTTCGTTGCTCTAAGCATGGGCAAGAGACAATTCTGACTTTAAATTCTGATAAACGCAATAACAGGTCATACTGCAAGCAGTGCACTGTCAGCTGTTTTTGCCGGTGTGGGTAAGCAGATGCTGTGTGAGAACAGATCGTCGATAAAATGTTTTGGAACATACATCACACGAAAAACATTTTTCTCTTGTATGAGTATATCGAATATGTTGTTTGAGATATCTAGGTTGAGAAAACATTTTGGAACAGACATTACAAGAGAAGGCACTTACTGCTGTATGGGTAAGCATATGTAGTTTAAGATTATTACGCTGTCTAAACGTCCTTGTACAGACATCACACGAGAAAGGCTTTTCTTCTGTGTGAGTAAGCAGATGGCGTTTGAGACTAGATTGTAGATGAAATGCTTTAGAACACACATCACACGTAGAAGGCCTCTCTCCTGTATGGGTAAGTAGATGATCTTTTAAATTACCACTTTGACAAAATCCTTTGGAACAGAAATTGCAGGAGAAAGGTTTCACTCCTGTATGGGTAAGCATATGTTGTTTAAGGATATGAAGATAACAAAACGTTTTGGAACAGGTACCACACGAGAAGGGCTTTTCTTCTGTATGGGATAGTAAATGTGTTTTGAGAACAGATTTCTCAAAAAACGCTTTAGAACATACATCACAAGAGAAAGATCTTTCTCCTGTATGGGTAAGTAGGTGATGCTTCAAATGATTACGTTGAGTAAACTTTTTGGAACAGACACCACACGAAAAAGGCTTTTCTTCTGTATGAGTTACCAGATGCTGTCTGAATACAGATCGTCGAAAAAATGTTTTGGAACAGACATCACACGAAAAAGATTTTTCTCTTGTATGAGTATGCAGAATATGTTGTTGCAGATATCTACGTTGAGAAAAAGTTTTAGAACAGACATGACAAGAGAAAGGATTCTCTGCTGTATGAGGGCTAAAATGAGTATTCCCTTCCGCAATTTCCTCACAGGAAATCGATGACACCGGGTTCGATATATCAGAAACATACGAATCTATATTCTCGCTTTTTTCTGTTAAGTTCAATTTTATAGACGTACACTCACTATCAATTGTATGTTTGAATTCTTCAGAATTTGATATGTAGTCAATTGTTGAAATGTGTTCTTTTATTTCAATTTCATCAACTTCAGACTTTAGCAGGGACTGCATTATGTAGAGGCCACGATTTTATAATTTATTAACACCTTTATTAGTCGAGATTAGTACAAAAATATATACCGGTACTTAGTGTTTTAACATTTAAAATCAAACTAGAAAATATATTTAACTAGAGAATAAGCTTTGTAATTTCGAAATCATCGTTTCTAAATCAGTGTATCATCTACCCGACAGTGTGTCTCTGTTTATAAAGTGCACATGAAAGAATACCGAGTTTTGTACAGGAAGGAGTTGAATGAAACCAACGACCACGCCCCCCTCAGAACAGCAAGAACGTCTAGCTGTATACAATAGTACAACTGCCCCCTCTAGAATACCCTATGAATAAACCTGGGATTTTAAGGCAAATGCCTAGTTTGTTCCTTATGAAATAACATGAAATTTTTTTTAAATATGTCGACATTTCATGATAAATCCAGTGCTTTAGTTGGGCCGGTACGCACCGGTACTGCGTACCGGTATAAAAGTATTTTCCTTCTACCATACCGGGAAAAATATGTGCTCCGGTACGTCGTACTGGCAGTACAGGAACGAGATTGTCCTAAAATACTTATTAAATGTCTAATTCAATACCAAAAATGACAAGCACTATTACATTCGCCACAGATATGCGTTCTAATCTTCACCTTACTTTCTCCTTAGATCACATGTTGGCTAGCCACCTTGTTTTCATAAAATGTGTGGGACCACCACTAGACGTTTTTGATCCTGCTCCATACGTCAGATCATGACTACAAGGAGGCAATAGGTCAGCAGAAGAAACTGCATGCAGAAAATGTCAACCGAAGGATTACATTCAGTATGAGGCGATATGGAAAATTTTGAAGTAAGATGAGTACCCCCAAAAAATATTTTCCAACTAAAGCACTGGATAAATCGTTTATATTTGTAGAGTTTTATAGTGCCCTAAAATGCCTATTTTCACCTTTGGAGCCTATTTTTATTATTTTAGTGCCTAAAATGCCTATTCTGTACTTTAAAAATAAAATTCAACTTCTGTAACTTTTACAATCCATTACTGAACATCCCTGAATGAAGAGCAGAACAGCAGAGGGTGAGTTTTTCACAGAAACTTGATTTTCCCACAAAACTTTCACCAGAGGAATGCTGACTGACAGGGGAGGATTAGCTCAAAACAACAAGTAGCAGGTATATAGTAAGAAGGGTCATACTGTGTCTATTTTTCATATGAACTAAAACTGTATTTTATAAATGCTGTATAACTGTATTTTATAATTTTATAATTCTGTCTTAATTTTGCAGTTATTTCTATTAAGAATAGGTATACCACGCTTCTTACAGTAAAAGAAAAGATCACGTTACAGTTTAAGAGCATATTGTAGTATTTTTAAGTATGTATATTTTCTGTTTATTTACATATTTTTAAAGCATATTTTAAGTGCCTATTTTATCTTTTAAAAGCCTATTTTAGGCGTCTAAAACTAATTTTTTAGAGCCTAAATTCCCAGGTCTACCTATGAATTAATTTATTTTTTGGTACTCTTTGTCAATCTGCAGTTATTTTATAATGAGTTCATCAAGTATTAGCATTTTTTTGTAAGGTGTTTATAGTCGCTTTAACTCAGGTGGTCATATCGTGACTTACAAATTATGTACAAAAATAAATACGTGACATTGGTTTACACAAGAGAGAAAATTGAAATATATTAAATTAACGTATTACACATTTAGATCTCACTTAGGAGTCTTTTAAAAACTGTAAAATTTGATTGCATAATGATGGTTAGTTCAGTGCCGTTTGCAGATCGTTTGGGATTCTGTTCATCTGTCGCCATCGATGGTACTGTGGACATTTCGGAGTGATATGTTTATCTGTTAAAATTTTGTTACATAGGTTGCGCTTTTATCAGGAGATAGCTATGAGTCTTCTTACAGTGACCTATTCTGAGCCGAGATATCAAGATTTTATTTTTCCTGGATAGATTTTTAATTAGGTACTGCTTAGTCGAATCTTGAGTTATTTCATGGAGTTTGCTTCTTGATTTGCTGTAACATTTAATCCTCCACTGCTGCTGCCATAGTTTCCATTTAATATGAGGTACAGTCTCTATGAGAGATAGCTTTTGTTTTGTCACTTAATGGATGCTTTGTTGGTTCCTTAACTTAGGTTAGAACTGCCTCAGAGTATTTATAACAATCCGTCACCATGGCCGTTGCTCAAAATCTAAGCAGTGGTCCATCATAGCTTCTTGATGATGCAGAATTTCTCCTGAAAGTCTGGTTCAACATTTCTCTTGTGCTCTGGAAGTGTTATAACTAGGGTTCGGATGTTCATGACATTTCATATTTTTGTCCTGACCTCCATTCTCGCCGCAAACACAAATTAAATATGAATTGCATGCTTATTATCCTAATCGGACCGTTTTTATTTTGCATATAATGTCATATTTTGGTCATTTTTATGGTATTGGTCATATTTTGATCATATTTGTAATTTAACGTCATATTTCGGTTATAAATTCCTTAAAGAAGCACAATTATACAGTATATTCACTAAATGGTCGAGTTAAATTTGAAATTTATATCATTCAATTAATGTTATGCCTTATTAAGTAAGTTAATTTTAAAATTAATGCAAATGTTCATATTTTATAGGGACATGCATGATCAACAAAATATTATTTGGAGCTGATGAAACGAGCAAACAGGAGAAAATTCTTTAAAATTAGATGTTCAGTACAAGTAGAACTGTAAATCACCTGTAAAACTGTTAAAAAAAGTGGTTATCTAATTGAATTCATCTGATGTAATAATTTAGTGTCATTAAACGTCTTAAATTTAAACATTTATTTAAAAGAAACACGTTCTTTTATTAAGTCATATTTCGGATTTTTGGGTCATATTTATTCATTTTTAAGGGCATATTTGCTGTCATATTTTCCACTTTTTTATGTCATAAACATCCGAACCCTAGTTATAACGCTTGATAACCGTGAATTGTATTTTGATGTAAGACTAGTAGGGGTTGAGTGTGTACAATCTAAAGCACAAGAATCTGTTTTGCAGGATTGTAGAAAATGGTCATTTGGGTTTAATGATAGTAGGCCTACTTAAGTATTTCCTCAGCTTCTGAACGAACTTCCACAATAAAAGGGTTTGATTTCTGTCTTGTAGCTCTGATATGGTCTCTCCAACGTGCAGAACATTCAGCTCCGGCTTAGCTCAGTTGGTAGAGCATTGGCGCGAATAGCCAAAGGTCCTGGGTTCAAGTCCCAGTGCCGGAGGAATTTTTCTCCTGTAATATTCTCATAATATTCTATTTCTTTGATTAATGAGAGCCATGTCCGATCACACTCCATAATATATATTCAGGCTTAATAGACTAATAGACTATCATAGTTATTGCCTTGGAATCCACGGACCTTCATCATTTTCAAAACAAATATGTGACTTTTTAATTTTTTTGCCAGTTTTTGCTTTTTAGGGCATGGTACAGTCATCAAGAATACAAAATCTCGGTTTCTGTGATTTTGTGACATTCACCTTTTCCCCCTGGACCATCCATTATTGTTAAAAATTTTCACTCAGCGAAGAGAGGTTCACAATAAGACCTACTAGGACACATTTTTATCAGATATTTATGAGAATATGAACTGGGAAAGTCGTATTGCTCAGGCTTAGGGTATAAAATGTTATGTGAGTGTATCACTTTTTTTTTTGTTACCAATAAGTTTATTGTTTTCATTTATCATATTTAATTTGTTATTATTGAATAAGATGTTAATTAATTGATATAATACAACCAAATACACATATCTGAGTTTTAAAAGTTATAGCCTACATATACTCGTATATACTTCATATTTACATAAATATTGTACAAAGGATGTTCCTGAAACCCTGAAAGACCAGGAGCTCACCCTAAGTGATTACTAGACTTCGGACTTTTAGGTCGCTAAAAATGCTGTTTTAGGTACCTAAAATAGGCTCTAAAAATTGGAAAATAGGTTCTAAAAATCGTAAAATAGTCTGTTATAAAATCGTTAAGTTGCCAATATTCTGATATATATTTATTGAATTCACCATTAATCAATAATCATGATAAAACACAGATATAGGCCTATGTTTCACAGAATTATATAGACCTATTACTAGGGCCTGTATTACTATCATAACAGTGAAAACCTAACCCCTGCGCTCAGAAGCTACGCACGCTAGCACATTCAACCCCTTGTATCCCTCAGTGATTCAGAAAACAACGGTTCTTTCTGGGTATGGGAGTCGTGAGAAAAACACTAAATTTTCTTTGGAATTCCAAGGAATTTTTCATTCCTTACTATTTAACCATGTCACAAATGTGTCATGTACTGCACATTCCGAGCTAAAATTTAGTACGAACTGAAAATAAATGCTAGAATTTATAACAAAAAAAAAAACTTATTGTGGACTTTAAAGGAAAAAACAACAAAAAAGACAATATTAGGCTCTAACGTAAAAATAGGCTGTTTTAGATCCTATAAAAGTATCAGTTTTAGGCATAGTCACTAATGAAACATGCATATACGAGTTTCCGTTCATATATCACTTCAGGATTAAAATAGGTTATTACCTAAAATCCGAAGTCCAGTGATTACCACTACATTTTCTATACAGTAACTTTGCTCGTTAAGGTTGACATTACCAGCATAATCACATTCTCGACTACTCTAACACCAGAATATTATTGGTTACAGTTCTATTAAGAAGTGGAATTCACATCTTCAATTCCTTTCCATCCTCCAAAATTCATTTCCTAAACTGAGCCAGTACAACTAGATAGGTTGCAACAGACGCCAAAATGGTAAAGAAAGAAGACAAATTCAAATTAATTCCTGAAGCTTTGAATTCAATTTTACTTTTGGTAAGCTGATTCAAAAAGAGATTCAACTGGAGTAGCACTTCCGAATCCAAAGGTGTTGCTAATAGTAGTTTCTGAACATGTCTGACAATGACATAGCTTTCTGAAGTAACCATATCGCTGATGATGGTAACAGCGGCCAAACATGAAAAATTAATTATGCAGCAGACAAAATTTAAGCAAGTATCTACTGTAGCTCCCCAGTAAATTAAGATGTTGAATGCACTTGACACTAAAGTAATAGAGTTTCTGATTACTTCCACTGTTATTAGGACACTGAAAATTGAATTTGTCAATTCAGCTATTCTGCAAATTTTTGAGTACTTTATGCGTAGTTCAAGAAGGGCTTTAGCTTGCAGCCTGGAATTTTTCAAGACCGAATGGAGTAGAATGTTTTCACGAAAATCGCACAGTTCTTTCAGAAAAAGTATACTGTGAGCAGATGATGCAAAATGTTTTTTGTTTATTATTCGAAGGTCTTCTGCAATCGACTGTAATTGAATCTGTATGCATTTTGCAATCTTACAGAACAAAATAACAGTTACTCCGCCAATTAATTTAGAAATTCGTAGAACTAATTCGTATATCCAAGTAGAAGTTCCTGCCCAGTACCAGACTTCAATGGAAAGAAATGTTAAATAAAATGACAGAAGAATCATTCTTAAAAATTTAGATGCCAGTGATAATTCTCTCATGGACGTTATTTTAAACTTCAGTGAATATTTTGACAACTTTTTGGTTAGCTTTGTAACTCTATTTCTATTCATTGTCAGCATGAATATGATGATGATTTCAGCAGAAAGAAAATCAAATGGTAGGTTGATCTTAAAGACAATGAACAGCTCTGGGGTCGAGGCTGTGAATTCTGGTCGCAGTATACTTACAAAAAAGCCTAACATCAGGTAACATAACACTACAACAGACCATAAAGTGTTTCCTATGTTCAACTTAAGTTTTGTAGTAACATACTTATTACCAATCCAATGAATCTTATAAGGGATCATACCCAGTAATTTTGCCATGTAAATGGCCACTCTAAAATCTGCAGTGATCATTTTCCAGTCTTTATCAGCATCAGTGGTAGTGAGAAGAAACTAGATCAGAGAGATACAAGAAGGACAAGACAGAATGAAAGAGAGAAGCGAAATAGTAAGGAAACCAAGTTTAATAAAAAATATGAGGTAAGGACATAGGTACAGTGCACAACATAAAAGAAAGGGAGAGAGCGAGAAACAAAAACAGAAAATAAGGGAATGAAGTGGACAGAGAAAGAAAGGTAGAGACAGACTGGGGATGAGTGGGAAAAGTGAAGTAGATGAGTATATATACAGGAAATAATTTTTTTTAACTAAGCTAGAAAGGGAGAGAGAGAGGAAAGGTGGAGAGTGGGGTAAGGAAGTTGCTTCAATAACTAAACGGAATGTTATCTTGTTTGATAAAGAAATACATCCTGCCCAATTCTTCACCTATCTTGTAAAATTTAACTAATAGCCACTCTCAGCAGAAACCTTGAACAGTAGTTCTGTCGAGCTGATCTGCAGAAAAACTACAGTATTCATATATTTATACTTCTTAAGGAAAGAAGCTGCAGAAATGTTAATTTTTTTGTATGTTCATTTACGAAAGAAACTTTGAAAAAAGAATAAAATTTTCAAAATTACCTATACAAACACAACAAGCAGTGATGTAAATGTTAACTATGTAAAACAAGCTGTTAATCTCTTAATTAACCATGCCAACTTCAACTACCAGAAAACTTGCATAAATTTAATCAATCTTGACAAGTATAAGTCTTAGAATTTTCATCTGTTTTGAAAAGTTTTATAATTCTTGGAAAGTTCAATATAAAACAAACTTAAAAAATCTTCATCAGGCTTATCAACTGTAGAATTAAGCTATATAAATCTTCGTATATTTTTCAGTGTGAATCTTCAGAAACACTGAATTATGCACAGTCTTCATAAGAACAGCTGTGGATAACTTGTAGAAATCGTCAATTTTATCATGTTCAACTACTGAAAAAAGCTGCACTTTTTTCCTTTATTACCAAGCACCTGACTCTATAGTAACCTGAAGAAATCTTAATTTCATTAAATTCCACCATTTGAAATCTTCCCTGTCTTGTAGCACACTGGTTCTATGAATTTCCTTCAATCTTGTAATAATTCTGACTCAAAACACCTCCATAATGATTATCGAAGCACACTTAAAACAACAATTTTCATAATCAATATAACCGTACAAAATCGTATGTTTCGCTTGACCTATTAATTGACAGACTTATTTGATGAACAGAAATTTCACGAACAACTATATTATAGTTCTTACTGCTAGATAATGAATTAACTGCTTGATTGCTTATGTCATCTCTGAGCTGAATACACAAGGAGTAATAAGAAACTGTCAAACACAGAAAATAGACTGTTTACAAATATTTACATTAGTCCGAAATCAATTAATACCATTATATTAATGTAGTACGATAACTGTACGCTTTGTAAATATGCCCCAAGTCGTGGTCTTCATTTATAATAATTATGTAAAATAGGGTGACCTTTTTACCTCTTACTGCTCGTTTTTAAAGACTTTTTAACTTGTGTTGTCCCTTTTTTCTTAAATTCAAAGCATGAATTCAATATTGTATGTTGATATCTTATTTTTGGAATTGAAAATACTATGTCTAAAATAATTCTTTTTTGCAATAAGTCGAAAATGTTGCAATGAATTATAGCACTGGTACGTGAAGCATGTAAGCCGATGCTTGAAACCAGTTTGTATGTATATCAGTAACAATAACAGTGAAGTTATTAAAGCTATATATAGATCCTGCACGAAATCTTTGCCGATTGCCTACGTCATTGCATTATGTTTTCGTGGGGACTGTAGCGTCGACTGGCCTGCTACCTATCTCTCTCGCACAACAGTACCTCCCTTTCTATTTTTAAAGGCCAAGCTACCTCTCTCTCTCTCTCTCTCTCGCACAATAGCATGTCTCTCACTCTCGAGTAACGGTCGTCATCGGCACAGATTTCGTGCGAGATCTTTACATACAGTGAACGCCGCTTAATGTAATCACGGATAATGTTATCACTTTTATGAAGTCCAGTACGGATTAATACTAATAAATTGAAAAAATGCTGTTTATTGCGATCAAAGATTTGGTTTATGTTATCAGATTTTCCTTTTTGTGGCTTGTACGCTGTATTGGAGGTAGCAATTCTGTTCCCAGCTCATAGGATGACCAGTTCGAGGGGATGGCATTACCTAACTCTCTCTTTTAAGCAATAAAACATGTTTCACGCCACAGTTAAGCTGCAGCTTTTCATTTATGAAGATTGTGGTGTTGACATGCAGTGATGCCTAGTGTAAAATGAAAAGACTTGAACAGACAGGCGTTAGATTTTCTGCTACGCGGTGTTCACCAGAGATCAGTATAGACTTCCAAAAATACTCATAACTCGTAACTGAGTATGGAGTATTGGTTGAAAAAATAGTTGCTTGCAGTCTATTACTGTATTAGCCTATGAGTTGTTCAATTATCACACAGTAACGTATTATTTTATGAATAAATATGTTCAATTCTGTTTTATAGTAAGTATTATCTTACATATGAATAAATAACCTTCATTTAATTCATTCGACTATTGTTATCAAGCGTTTATTTTCTGTCGGTAATTATTTCACAAACATTAATGCAGATTTCTCCCTAGAGTAGTGGAAATGGCTATGACAGAGCCTTCACATTCTTTCAGTCATAACTGGATGCTTTCAGGTGAAAAAAATTGTTTTGTATAATATAATACGTAGTAATATCTGTGATACACATATTGAAATTGTAGTATCAATTATTCAAGACTGAAAAAGAAAGTTACAACTATAACTATTGACGTTCTCAGATTCCCCCGATATCCTATCATATTAATTTATTTTTAATAGTAAATTATATGAAAATTGACTCATTGTGTGCATAAATAAACACCACTTTTCCCCGTACACTTTTAGTTTTTCAGGATCTATTTCCTGAACTGAGCCAACACAATTAGATAGGTTGCAACAGACGCCAAAATTGTAAAGAAAGAAGACAAATTCAAACTGAGTCCTGAAGCCTTGAACTCTATTTTACTTTTTGTGAGCTGACACAAGAAGAGATTCGACTGCAGTAGCACTTTCCAATCTACAGGCGTTGCTAGCAGTAATTTCTGAACTCGTTTGACGATGACATCACTTTCTGAAGTAACCATATCGCCCACGACGGTAACAGCCGCCAAACATGAAAAATTAATTACGCACCAGCCGAAGTTTAAGCAAGTATTTACTGTAACACCCCAGAAAAGAAAGACACTGAATGCATTAGACATTAAAGTAACGGAGTTTCGGATCACTTCTACTGTCATTAGGACACTGAAAATTGAATTCAGCACTTCAGATATTCTGCAAATTTTTGTGTATTTTATGCGTCCTTGAAGAAGGATTTTAGCTTGCAACCTGGAATTTCTCAAAACCGATTGGAGTAGAATGTTTTCAGGAATATCGCTAATTTCTTTCAGAAAGAGTATACGGTCAGTAACTGACCCAGATCTTCCAAAACTCTTTTTGTCCATCATTCGAAGGTCTTCTGCGATGGATTGTAGTTGAATAAGTACACACTTCACAATCTTATAGAACAGAATACAAGTTATTCCGCCAGTTAATTTTGAAATTCGTATAGCTAACTCATATACAATGACATTTTGACTAGTAAACAGTTATTGAAAAATAATAGGAGAAGAAAGAAGGTGAAGAGAAAGAAAGAAAGAAAAACTCTACTGCTGTAGCGAATAGGCTGTTAGATACAGGTTCAAAACAACTTAATTAATGTCCTGTTTCAACATAATTGAATGTTAAAAACAACTTAATTAATGTCCTGTTTCAACAAAATTAAATGTTAAAAACAACTTAATTAATGTCCTGTTTCAACATAATTGAATGTTAAAAACAACTTAATTAATGTCCTGTTTCAACATAATTAAATGTTAAAAACAACTTAATTAATGCACCATTTCATCGTTCGTAATGAATAAAATATGATTAATACCGTAATGGCTACAGCGATAAGGGGAACCTTGTTTGACATTGTCAACATAAGTGACAAGAAAATACGTTTTTGTTTGTAAGAGAATTCCCTAGGAAAATTCCTGGGTAGAGGAAATTATGTATTTCACATCAAATTTTTACTTCCTCTGCCCGTACCATAGGTACTATAGGTAGAGGAAGTATTGTTTTCGACCCCCAAATTCGAAGTTGAGTTTTTAGCATATATACACGTTTCAAGGCCCCTGAATCCAAAAATACTATTTTTGGAAACATGTCTGTGTGTGTGTCTGTGTGTGTGTCTGTCTGTGTGGAAGTTTGTGAACAGGCTAGCTCCGAAACGGAGAATCGTATGAAAACAAAATTTCGTATTTGGGTCAGGTACCTTCTAAAGATGTGATTCGAAGATTGGCGACAAATTTCTCTTATTTTTAAGGGGACTTTACATGAAGAAATTTTCGTTTTTCGCGATTTTCTCGAAAACGGCTCTAACGATTTTCTTTAAAATTTGCACATGTGTTCCTTTTACTGAGACCTAAAACTTTTATTTGAAACTTTTTTTAGAAAAAATTCTCTGAGGGTAGTTACAGGCCACCCACTGTTCACCCACTGTTTGTAGAAATTTTGTCTTGCGTGATGAACAACTGAATACTCGCTCTTCCACGGCCTCTTATTCTATATAAGAATGAGAAGTGAGAAAGATGTATTGTTGGCCCGGTATAGAGTAAAGAAGTATCCGAGGGAAATATTCGATAATTTCGGAAATTATTCTTTACGGCGGAAAGTTCAATAAACGTCTGCAGTCACTTGTTCTTTTTTTTAAGTTTGTTATATAGGCTAGCCTGCGCTTTTAGTCGCATCATTGAAAGAAGAGGTATTTATAGGATAATAATAGCGTAAAATTGTGTCTTGCGAATCTGTAAAAGGATATGTGAATACTGCTAACTTTTTTGGGGGGCAGAGGAAGTTATGTGACTTTCACATCAGATTTTTTATCATCAGAATCACTCAGATAGGCTACCAAAACACGTTCGTACGTAACAGAAACAAATAAATAAGGCGTTAAAAACTAAAAATGACTAAATCTACTTTTCAAGTTAAATACGATAAATTATTAATAATTAATATAATTAGTCGAATTATTATTATTCCACTAAAATTACTCTAAATTTCTGTCTACATTTTGCATCTTGCTCATTGTTGCCAGTACATTATTTTGTAAGATAAAATATAGCATTGGATTTTGTAATTTTGTACCCCATTCTCCTGGTAAAGGAAACCTTAAGTGAACCGAAATCCCCGGTTTCTTTGTAAGCAAATTAAAGGCATTCTTAAGAAGCTAAGGCTACACTTGCAGTTTATTCATAGTGTTTGCTCCAGCAAACGCCGAAAGTGAAGTATTCTAAAAGCTGATTGATTAATTGAAATACTTTCTTGTTGAGTTTGAGAATATTCTTGTTGATGGAAAGTTGAAGTCAGAATGAAAAATTCAATGCCATAGCCGGGATTTGAACCAGGATCTTCGGCTCTCCGTGTTGATGCTCTAACCAACTGAGTACTTTCTTGTTTAGTTTGTGGTGGAGTTGGAAATAACAGGGGTAGTTCTAAAACTAATCAAAAATTGTCCTTAAAGTTTTGTGATTCAGTGCCATGGAAATTTAAATGAAAATAAAATTAACATATTTTTTCAATGTGTTTATTTACTTATAATACATTTAAAAAACAATAAAACAGGGGGTATAAAAACCTAAAACACCGTGCCCTACTGATGATAAAGAGTACCCGAAAGCAATAAGATGCCTTATAAACTATTGCGCAACGTTGTGAAGCTCGAGATAAAGCGACAGGTGTAGTGAACCCATTATCTGCTCACAGTGTTGCGCAACTTCTAGTAACCTTCATCATCGTATTTAACATCGCGAATTTCACACAGTGCCAGTACATCTCCGAACACCTGAGAGCACAAACCGCCCATCAACATCTCGGCTCTGGCATTACAGACAACGGTCGTAAGTAAGAAATCTTAAACTAACTAAACCTAAACTCCGTGGCACTACATCCCTGAAGGGACTTGGCCCACCATCCGATCGCTGCGTCATCTACCATAGGCAGATGGCAGGATTGGGGGCATGTGGTAAGCATGCCGAATCCCACGGCCATTAATGGTGATTTCCATGACCGGAGCCACTACTTCTCTATCAAGTAGCTCCTCAATTTGAATCACGAGGCTGTGTGCACCCCTGCCAGACCTCCCTACCTCAGAAAAAACCGAGGAGGTACCGGGGATCGAACCTGTGGATCTGTAACCAGTGACGCTAACCACGAGACCACGCAGGCGGTCAAGTAAGAAGTCTTACTAGTTTAAATCAATAAAATAAATTATTTAAAACAACGTAGATCCGAATAAAAATACATCAATCTCATTAAAAATATGTAATGAATGTACGTTTGCTTTTTTTAAAAAAAAGATCCGTACCCTCGCTTTTCTAGCTGTGTTTCAAATGTTGTGCTATTTAATAAATGCTGCTCGCGATTTCTAATAAATAAAATATTTTCATACAGAATATTCAAATATTCGTATTTATAAGAAGAGAAATTTAACACGAAACTGGACCTTTTTTCTCCGTAACCAATAGAGATGGTTATAAACTTTTTTATATATACTTATAACATTCACATATCATTGTGTTCTATGAACTAAAAGTTTACAGAGTGACTGATTTAGTTTAATTTTAATTTTAATATTTTATTTTTATCTCAAAAGTTACTGGTAACCGAAACTTAGTTAATTTAAATTCCAATTCGAGAAAGCAAGTGATCCTGTATTTTCAAATACTGGTTGCTGAGAAAAAGTTACACTTCGCCTATACAAAAAATACAATCTGAGAAGAAATTAAGTTCCCTCAGCGCACAGTATAATGTGCCCACCGATGGACATAGCCTTTACCGGTTATTGCTTTTCACATCTAAACACTAAAGGAATAGAAAAACACAATAAAATATTGATTGTTTTATGTTTTACCATTGGTATTTTCATTTCCATGCTGGGATGATGAGATTACAAAAAAATTCTTATTATAAAACTGTTAATTCAAGTAGTTATCTGTAACCTGCTCCGGTAATTTGAAAGTTTTTGTTCATATGTTTCTGAAGTTCGTATTTACACCCCCAAAAAAATCTGACAAAAGTTGTAGGGCCTAACCACTATAATATTCAGTGTAGGCCTAACGTATGAAGTGTTTAAAGAAAAATATTGTTATAAACAGATTGCGAAAAAATTAAGAAAAAAAAGTTGGTGGAGTATTCTCTTCCGACTGACAGTTATAAACAGATATCTTCATATTCCATATCGTAGAAAAAATATTCCGTTAAGCATTGATACTATGCCACCTATAAGCTAGCAGCCCGGGAAACTTTTTAAATCTAGACAGACAATGGGACGGCTAAGTATTTGTACATTCGCTCCTAGTTGGTATAGCCTATAGTTATTTAACGACGGAGATGTAGTGCAAATTAGGCCAGTTACAGTCGCTGGTGTGCCGGAATTTGGTCCCGCAGGATTTCTTTTACTTGCCAGTACCGTTACTGTTACTCTCGAGTCCTATCCATGGAGGTGTAATTAATGTTGTAATTGATGACATATTTAAGTGTCTGCATTTATTATTTTTGTTTAAAGGAGATACTGGTATAGCCTAATAGTTTCTGACAATATATCATGTTTTGATTTAAAGTTTTGATTTTAAGGTGATAATCTATTTTAACATAAATAAAAATAAGTAAATTGTTGTGTGTTAATCCATTTGCATGGTAATAAATATTGTTCTTTTTTATGATAACATTTAATACAGTAAATTAAATCTAATTCTCACATAACTTCTATATAATTACTATTTCTTACTATTTTCACACATCCGTGAATGCGCCATTTTCTAACCTTGTTAATTTAATGCAAAATAACACTCGGTGAGTAGGGAAAGTACCTCAGTAGTACTCTGCAGAAAGAAATATTACATAAAAAAATTACATGGTCCAAAATAAAAAATAATTTAAAAAAAAAATCTAACATTGAAATCTGCCCTTTTCTGGAGAATGACCCATATTGACGATGCCTCACCTGTATGGACATTGGCTAATAAACATTATTATTATTATTATTATTATTATTATTATTAAAACAATCGGGCGCAGATTATAAATTGGTCAACAGACAATGGGCCTCATTAGTATAACGCTTACTGTGCAACTGTGCTACTTAAGGTTTTTTAGGGTTACCAGAATTTTTCAGAAGAAATGTGGTAGATAAACCTTTTCTGCCAATAATTAGAAACACCAAGACTTTTCGATAATTAAAATTCTTCATTCCAGTACTTGGACTGAAGCATGAAGTAAATTAAAGGTTATGAAAAATGAATGTTAGCAAGTTACATACCCTTAACATGAGGTTTCCTAACATCAACACCACCATGTCAAATTGGGGAAAGGCGAACACTTCCACTTCTTCAAATATACACAAGCGATGGTTTATCAACTAGAAGTTCGGTATTTCGTTTTCCTGAAAGTTTACATCAATAAATCCGACCGAAACTTGAAATACAAATGCAACAAACTCTTTCAAGAACGAATTCCCGCGTTCCAACGTTCTAATCGAATCGTCTCTCATCATTCAACTATCGATTAACGTACGTGCGAGTTATCGATTACTCGTAACCTTGCCTAGGAGATCGATCATTCTAATGGATGGCTAATCATGACGATAAAATTAATGATGTGCCAAATAAAACTCTTCTTAGCTTATATTAAATACTTCTGAAGTTCTCTACGTAAATTGGGGAAAACTAGGAAATGTTTAAATTGAATAAAAACGGCGGGAAACTATGATAGTAATCAGGGGTGCCCCCCCCCATAGTTTCATGACTTCCAACTTCCTATCACCCAAACCTCATGAATACTGAATAGTAACCCCGCCTTACAAACAGTTAAACAGAAAAACAGTAGTCCTACTTCAAAACTTCTTCCCTGAATTTGTAATAAAAGATGTGTCAATTGATAAAATATGTTTAAGGAAGTTACTTTTACATGATATGTAGTCTATACATAACTGTTAACAAATGATTACAGAATATATTCCAAGACAAATTTAAGAAAAATTTAATGTTTTAACTTCTTAACAGTTAAGCAATAGAATGGTGAGTCTAAACAACAAGATGAGACGATGGGCCTACAATGGCTTCAGTTCGCATTCGCAGTAAAGTCAGCACATACAACTCGGTGACTGATTTCATCGGAATGGCACTTGGTTACAAGCAAAAGCGTTTTGCTGTGGTTACAACTTTAGGCCTACTAGATGGTACGGTATGTTTATATTTTATTCGCTTCAAAAGAATTAGAAGAGGTTTTAGTTACCTTTTGAGTTCACAAAAGTTGAACTTTTTACTTTTAACCTATTTTACTACAGTTTTCAAACACCTCCCAGAAATTTCAATGATGCACTCTGCGTCTTAACCCCCCTCCCATGGACACCCCTGCAGGAATCTTCTAAATACGAGCAAATCTGATAACCTTAGAGTTTACAGAAAGTTACAAATATAATTCGATTTTCAGTATTATCCTTCAGAAAAGATTTTATTTTACATTCTGTAAAGAAAATTATGAAGAGACCACATGGGTTTTTAACTTCGTGCCACCAGACACCCACAGAGCATTTCTCTAGATTCTTATCATTGAGATACCCATCAGTTAATTAATACCAATGAAAGTTTGTTTTGCATAAAAGATTTGATAAAATGGGCATCAGAATCAGATACATCGTTGTATCGATAGCTAGATCAATAGGCTTAGACACCAATAAACTAATTCAGTTATCTGTAGACACCAATAAACTAATTCAGTTATCTATCATATTGCCAAAACACACCACCATTGTTGTCATATTGAGCGAAGCTAGAGGTTAGCCACCTATAAACTTTCAAAGGAACAGTTCGAGAATGCCCAAACCAGTGAAGAGTCAGGTTTGATCTGAGAAACCGACTACTGCTCCCGTCTACTGCTCAGTATGAGAATCTTCTACAGGAACTCTGAACGAAGAGGTTACAAATATGGAGCAACTTATATACAACAGAGAATATGCTGTCAGACGAATGGAAGGGTCCGTGCTACAAACTCAGACACACCATCACGCGCTTTGCAGTGCATGGTTTCCATTTCAAGATCTGCAACGAAAGGCTACCACAAACCCAGTGTAGAGTGCATATGCAAATTGTGTGCCATCTCATGCAGCCGAAGAGTAAAGTCAATAACTAGTTTCTGCAGTGAATAAACACCCATGGAATAAACACATCAAATCATGCATACTTTGCGCTTTTCTAACTATTATTATTAAAGCGGTTAAGTCATAACACAATATTAAGTTTTCTTGTTTCCTCACTATTGGAAAATTTATCAAGTACCATTTCAAGCACTGCTCTCTTTTCTGCTATAATCTACCCGAGACAGAGGTGTATTCAGAGGGGGGCTGAGGGGGCTACAGCCCCCCCGAAACGTTAAGTCATGTTAATATGTTGCACATAAGGGCATTTTAATTTCTCGGATAGTAGACAGTTTAATTGCACATCTTGCCATATATAATTATAAGTATTCCTCTATTTCACTCTCAACGTTGTTTTCAATGTGTTTCTTATATTTATTAAAGTGAAACTTAAAAGCTCTTATTAAAATGGTAAAAGACTAAAATAAAAGCATTTTAATATGTTTAAATAACTAATAATGTACAGGGTTTATAAAAACCTAAAAATCTAGACCCTAGTCATTACTGTTGTACATGATTTATTCTTAAAGCAAGAACTTCCATATTCATTCTACTTTTCTTTTCAGGTATCTTTCACCACATTTTATTCAATTTATGCTTTACTTGTGGACAAATCGAATTCTAAACATAAAGTAAACATGGATGCCACAACATTGCTTTTCTTGACCATAATTTTTCTCATCGTCATACTGGGAATTTGTACGATGTACAAACATGGCACCAGGAACTTCAGCTACTTCGCAAATCTCAATGTTCCATACATTAAGCCCATGCCATTTGTTGGAAACATGGGGCCTATGGTCTTCAAAAAGAGATCATTTCCTGATCATGTGAAATGGATGTACGATCAAATGAAAGGTCATGCTTACTTTGGAGTATATGAATTCATGAACCCAACCTTCATGGTGAGAGATCCCGAACTGCTTAAGGCCATTACTGTGAAAGATTTTGAATACTTCACAGATCACAAAAAAGTTGTCCAAGCAGACCACTTCTTTTCAAAGATGCTTTTCAATCTAACAGGTTTGTTTTATTAACAGTATCTAGTAATAATTCATTTTACACAGCCGTATTGCAGAAAGGACCCACAGCTCTAATTACAGTTGAAAGTCTTATACACAGATGCAAATCATGTATTAGAGAGAGCTTCATGGGATAGAAAGCTAGCCTGCCAAGCACTTTTAGGCTATACATCTGGTTAGGTTTCTGTTGCTCAGATGGTAAATTTAACAACTATGAGCAATTGGAAAGTTATTATATTAATTAAACCCTCAACCCAGACACTTTAATGCCGAGGAGCCTCTTGTGGGTTTACCCTGCACTGGTATTTAAATGCTACACACAGCTTTATGATTCAGCATTGTGAGTTATTGATTTCTTAATATGTAGGCCTACTGTTAGTTTAAAAGTTATGGAGCTTCAATAAGTTCCTGGATGTCATTAGTTCCTGTTGTAACCTGTTTTCTTTTATCATACCACGCATCGCTACTGCTGTTCTGAATTTTTTTTTTTTTATGAAGTGTGTCTCTGAAAGATGAGACTAGTAGGGGAGGGTTTATGTCCGGACAACTTTGTTTGCAAGAATTAACTGCCCTTCCATCTATTGAAGAAGAAAGTTTTAGGGAGGGGAAACAACTAAATTTTTTGGAGACTGAGAATACCTTTGTCCTTCTAGCCCTTCTCAAACTTACATTTGGTCGGTACAACGCCAAAGTGAACTAAGCGCCAATTGTCAAAATATAGACTATTGGTAGTCCATGGTGCAGATTTTGATATCCTACGGTCTGCAATAACGAACTAAGCGATACTACGATAGTAAAATCAGTTGAGAAAAAAGGAAATTTCGTTTTGATCAAGATTTTTTTACAACACTCAAACTTCAACTTCAGTTTTCTCAAAATATGGAGTTTGGCGCTTAGTTCACTTTGGCGTTGTACCGACCATTTAGCAGAATCAAAAATATTTTCTGCTGTGCACCGAGGAATTAGCTTCATTCTGTTGCAGTCAGTTTAAAAACCATTCAATACGTGACCGAAACATATTTTGTGTTAACAGACTGCCTTCCTCAGGGGCATTCCTGGAACACATAACCGGTGCAGGAATGAAACATAATATGCTCTTGTGTGCTTAGCACATAAAACCGGCTCTAAGGATTAATAGATCTCTAGATAGGCTATGCCTACTATTAAATTTCAAAATACACATGATATTATGTTGAGTTTTCTAAAGACACTATTGCAAAAGAAGCATGAGTATTCTTAATTGAGTAAAATAATTTTTGTGATCTGTGTTTCGAAAAAAAATTCTCATATGTTTATCAAAATTAGCTAAACAGAAGTAATCTTAGCAAATCTTGAGTTAAAATGAAGCATTACCCATGTAACTGTAACTAAGAAAGTCTGAAGACCTTAAATTGATAACTTATCCTACAGGATTATTTGATGCAGTGAAACCTCAAGAACAAAGCATTTAGTTCTAATGCAAGTCCTCAGACTGTTACTGATTAAAAACAGGATTTGTAACTAACAAAGAGTTTTAAAAACTGTTCAGATTTTAGACATGAACATGTGACCTTATAGGCCAGGTCTTCACAGAGACCAAATCTTTATTTTCTAAAAAAGCACCAGAAAAATCAGAATTAAAGTGTTGTAACGCGAGTACTATGCGATGGTATGTGCAATCTTAAACAGTAGCATATGACCTTATACGCCAGGTTGTAAAGGAGCCTGATTTTTCATTTTCAAAGACGATGCAAAGAAATGAAGGTAAATGTTCATCCTGTCTTATGTACCGATATATGGGGAATTGTCTTCACTCAAATTGACGTAGTTTCATTCCCAACCTACCTAGTAATCAAGTGATGGAACAAAGAGAAAAGAAAAATACAAATTAATATTTTGTGTAAAATACATTACAAAGTAAGGTACAAGAAATAAACTATGGGCCTAATCATTGTGTTTAACCATTTTGTTTAGCAGTCCAATACATGATTATATTATATTGTATGAGAAATTGAATTTTGCTCATATAAGGGTTAAATACTTTTATATTTTCAGGCTACAAAGCTTGTGTATTAATATTTGGAGGAAAAGTGTTGCAACTTAATTATATGCCAGTCTGAATTACCGTCAACCCAAATAAAGTGATTATGCTGTAGATGCGGACTGAAGGCATTTGAAAATATTGTTTAAGAAATGAAGTTTTTCAACACATGCTTTCCTTTATCAATAGAGAACTTTTGTGAAATAAACAATTGAACAAAGATATATGAAAAATATCGCTACTTACAGGTCAAAAATGGAAGGACATGAGATCCACTGTGAGTCCTGTGTTCACTACCAGCAAGATGAAAATGATGTTCGACTTGATGAATGAATGTGGAGACCAGTTAATTGATTTCCTGAAGAAATGCTGTCACAATGACATCAGTCCAGAAGAACCCTGCAAGATAAAGAAAGGTATAAATAATAATAGAATAAAACTTATTAATACTAAATTCTTGCAATACTATAAATTAAGAGTAACCGAATTATGTCTAAAAAGTAAAATTTTACAGTAGAGTAAAAAAGAAAATTAATCCTAAATAACTTAAACACATCCCAAATTCAATAATATTTCTTTCAAAATTCAAGCCTTTGGTTTCACCTTATGTCCATTGTGTATGCTATTTGCTGGAGATATTAATTGCTGAAAGTAGGTTTATTACACTTTTTTCTTGTTTTGAAGAACACTGTTAACCCTCAAGTAGTCTTGTGGTACTTTGTGACGTGAGTGTTCATGGGGGCTACATACTACATATGTAGTATGTACATACTACATATGTAGCCAAATAGTCATATGTAATTTTCAGCACAGTAGTCATATGTGATTTACTTTAAAATTGTTTACAATTTGCTTTAAAACCAACCGGGATACACCATTTCTCTACATTATTTGCTTACATTCAAACTGATTTTTTTAAACTGTTATGCCTAATTTGGTTTTAATTTGTGTCTTCCAATATAACTACAGTAGAACTCCAATTATCCAAACTCCTACCCTTCTTCCAGGAGAATATTATAGGAGAAAAATTCCTCTGACACTGGGATTTGAAGCCAGGACCTTTGGCTATCCGTGACACTGCTCTACCAACTGAGCTAAGCCAGAGTTCACTCCACAGCACCAGATGGTAGGCCTACCTCTCTCCTGAGACTGATTGCCCAACAGAGACAATAATATGTGGTTCATGAATGCATACGAGTATATATCCTTCTTTCAGGGCTGAATATTTGCAAAAAAGAAAACTTTTAACACAAAAATCAGCAGTTTCTCAGGACAGCAACTGACTCTCACTGATATGTTCAAGATGTGACAATTTATTTAAGCACAGTACCATATAATTTTTTTAAATGGCCTTTTTCATTATTTATCCAAATATCCAGATATGTGATTTTCCGGATAGGGTCTAATTGGAGTTCTACGCAGAAGAAATTATGCACCAGCAAAACAAAATGGCTGGACTACGCACGAAGCACACACGACTAGTCGAGGGTTAACTATAACAATTAAAACAAATACTGGTATATATGAATTTATGTGTTTTAGGTGAGAACATGTTAATAGTAGAAATGAAGGATCTATTCATAAGATTTGGCAATGATTTAATTGCTACTGTTGCATTTGGACTTAATGTGGATTCTCTTACAAAGCCAACAAATGAGTTTTATGAAATGGGCAAAGAACTGACAGATCACAGTGGCAAACATGCACTTATTTGGATTGGATACTTAATGTTTCCCAAGCTGATGAAGGTAACATTAAATATTTTAGTTCTTCCTATATTAACCCTTTCGGTTTATTGAAGATCTTTTTAAATTAATTTTTTATTTAATATATATTATGTGTACAACCCCAAAGAGCAAAGCTCATGTGAGGGGTGACACACATACATTGGTTCAAAGGGGGAAAAAAAATACATACTACAGTTAGCTTAAGGTTATAACAAAAACTAAACAAACATACCTATATACCAGAAGAAGAAAAGGCTAAATCCAAAAACAGGGTGCCCCCTTAAGCTCCGCCCACTCGATACTCACATTTGCACAGACTGTGTGATGTATTTTGTTTCTTAGCAAAGCAGGGTGACCAACTGTCCTTCTATATTGTCACAAGTGCCTTGTACCCACTGACCCTGTATACTGTCGTAAGTGCCTTGTACCCAGTGGCGCCAACTTTTGAAAAACATTGGGTGGGCTCGAAGACTTTAAAATTGTCATACTTCCGCCCCTTATTGGGTTCATGTAATGGACTTACATAATGTTGATATGACTGCAGATAAATATAGAACTATAGGATGTAAGAAACGGTTTCGTCGTTTTCAGTAAATAATAGCAATCACATTTGTAGGAAAGTGTTGTGTAGCCTGGTTAATGAAAATTCTTTAAAATTTATGTTTTATAATTAATTTTATAATTAATTTTGGTTTTAGGTAACTATTAAACTTTACAGTGATACAACAAAGAAAGACTATTTTTAGTAATAGCAATAAATAATCATTATAATAATACACGACAAATTATTGGGTGGGCTTGAGCCCCACGGGCCCATATAAGTTGGCGCCACTGCTTGTACCCACCTCATTATATTTCCCGTGAGGTTTGTCAGCCTGTCACCACTATCTAGCGATATGACGTCACACCTACAACATCCAATCATGAGTTTCTTCATAATATGAGGACAGAAGAATCCACTAGATCGTGGTATAAAAGAAAGTGCACCAATTTGGGTGGGTTGGGCAGGATACCACTATCCCAAGGTGCCACCAGTTTTTGCATTTTCCTGAAGAAAAAAAAAACTCTTGAAATGTACTAATCAATTTTGAAATATACAGAATTTTCTATGACTTTACAGAAATATATATTATATCTATCCCATTGATTAAAGTAAACATCTAAAAAGTATGATAATGCTTTTGGTTTAAAATTTCTAAGAGAATGGGACACACTTTCAGGTAACAAGTTATACAATTTTATAGCATGAGGTAATATTCCTTTTAGGCCATACATTGTGGATTCGCTATGAGTTACAAAGAGATGAGTAACTTGTCTTGTGTTATGGAGATAAACATCTTCGGGTGTAATTAAGGTGGTGTTGGATTTAATAAGTTTATGTTTGATAGAATGTAAATGACTGACTATTCCTGCATTTGTAGAGACAATTAACTTCTGGTTTTCTTCCCCTAAACCAGGCACTAAACATTGGCTTCATATCAAACAACTCAGCTGAATTCTTCAGATCGCTGGTTCTCAATACAATGGCAGCAAGAGAACACCAAAACATTGTGAGACCAGATTTAATTCATTTGCTGATGCAAGCAAAGAAAGGAGCTTTGAAAGATGAGGATACTCCACAAGCAGAAAAAAATCAAAAAATCAGTAAGTTACGATTTCATTAATATTTCATTCACTGTTATTTTAACTAAGCTTTCTCATTTCACAATATTACCTCAGATATGCCTACTGTAGCAATTCATTTTTCAAATGTTATTTAATTGCTACAGTTTAGTGTTTTCCTCATGTGAGAGTTTAAAGTTATTATAGTAAATTTTAATAGCCCAGAATCATGCAATAATAGTATGTAATCTAGGCAGAGAAGAGTATTTAAAAGTCTGCCTTTTTGATCAGCTGATGTGTCATTGCTCCTTCGTTTCGGCAACACTGTTCACTTACAGCTGTCTGGCATCATTGCTAGCTCTTGCCGCATTGCAGTATTTCTCTCCCAGTCGGCCGTGAGCTGCCTAGTTTGAATATATTAATCGGTATTATTGGGAGAAAGGATTTCGATTCAGTTTTGTTTTATTGAGTGTGTAAAGGTAAATACGATTGGCTAATTATTCATAATGCCTGCTTCGGTAGTATGTGTGTGTGACGTCATTAGTCGTATTTCTATAAAAGGGATTGCAACAGTTCCCTCGTTCTCATTTGCCTAGCATGAATCCGGAGATTAACGTGTAACGATTTAGTGTGTTTTGGCGCCATTCATGTTAGGCTCCTTTCGGTTTTTCTCATCTCTGCCCATGTTTCAAGGTATGTGTTAGCTTGTATATTATGAAGTAATTGGTTGATATGTGGGAACTGCATTGTTGTGTATATATTTTATTTTAGGAGTGCCCAAGCATGCGTTTTGTGTCTATTGCATTTTGTGTTGTGATGGTGGCGTGGTAGTTGTCAGTAAACGTATCTTGATTGTTTTCGCATGGAAGATGTCTGTGATATAACGAGATAAAGATTGTTTGGCCACCATCATTATGTAGAGTAAATAATGCAAGACTGTGAAATTAATTAATTGCATGCTGGGATATTTGTGATGGAGGTTTCATTGTAATATTTTGGTGTGCAGTTCCTACGTCTTTCTCTTACCTTGAAGCATGTGGTGTTTTTCTAAATTTATTTGTCTTGCTTTTATTTCTTGTCTCCGTATTTGATTTCATGTTGCAAATGAGCCTGGCCTAGTGAATGAATGGGAAAGGCCAGTTTTTTTATTTAGGATTGTTTTGTCAGCATGGAGTGAGATTTAAGTATGTATTTCGGCGCCGGGAATGTTAGGATGGATGCATGGAATGATCAGGTATGTTATTATAAATTTTGAGGGCTTGTATATTATTTAATATTTATTATAAATTTAAAATTATTGTTTTCCTTTGGAAATATGAAATTGACTTAACTATTTCAGTGATCCCATGTGTAAATTGTATCAGATCTTTTATTTTTGGATCACTGAATCTGTAAATTTTATTTATTTGCTTATCATTAGAAGTTTGTATGAAATTAATTAAACATTTCAAAAGGTGCTTCACACAGAAAGATGTAATTTATGTAGAGGGAAATATGTTGGATAAATTTTCTGTATGTACCTTCTCTTCCAGGATTTAAACTTGTGATAATGTAACAGGGCTTCACCCGAATTAAAATAAGAAAGAGGGCTTCACCCTAATATTGATTACAGGATTGAAATATATTTATATATATATAAAAGGGTTTCACTCTAAAGTGTTTTAATTTTCTTGGGGACCTTCAGTCAATATGTCATGAATGTAATAGTTTCAATCTTTATTTCAGCTTTTAATATTTGTACACACCCTTGTCCACTGTCAATATGTTTTAGTATTGTAACTTTTGTAAAAAGCAAGATTTTGGATTTTGTAGTATAAAAGATCTGAATATATTTTATATTAGCTTCCACTTTTATAAATGATAGTTCTTCTTTTAGGCGAAGAGGCTGGAAAGCACTTCCAAGCTCTTCGTATTTCTTTGTTTCCTCCTCCCTGGTCACAGTATTTTCAGAGCCTCTGGTAGCAAGAAGATGGTGCCCAGCAGAAGTGAAGAAGAAGCGTTGTATTATTGTTGTCGAGGTGACCTTAAGTGGGGGAGGGGGTTACACTACGGTAGTTTACAAAATCAGTTGACTCAATCATTACTAAAGCTCTCAGGCACCTTAAGGTTTATTATTTACAAATTTTATTTTCATTATGGGTTATGTTGATTTGTACAATACTTGTATCTAGCCTACCTTATACCCATAACTTTGTTTTATAAGGTACCCTTACGTAGTAGATCTAAAATCAACTTTATTTACATTAATACATACTATATCATAACCCTATCCTCAATTACAGAGTGCTGTAAAGTCAAATACAGTACGATTACTTCCACAAAGTCTCTGGCCTTGAAGACTTAACCCAGCCAGCAAGCTTCTTGTTATGTCTCGTTACAGCTTGTGCAGTCTCGCATGCGCATAAGATCACTTAGCTACTGTTGAGCACAGAGTGAAGACCATGCAGCACGTTGCCAGTCGTAGAAAATACTATAATAGTTGAGTGGAGGGATAATGCTGCAGCGAGACAGAGACAGACAACACAGATAGAAGAGCCGAGCCAATCACGATGCAGCTACCTCCCCTAGGCAGGAACTCTAGGAATGATGACACTCGCTCCTAAGGTATATACGTAAAAATCCAGAGACTTTGTGGAAGTAGTCGTACTCTAAGTTATTTTTATAAACATAAAGTACATAAGCCTATGGCGTGGCACCAACTTATATGGACCCGTGGAATTTGTACCACCCAATAATTTCCATGTATTATTGTCATAATTATTTACTGCTATTATTAAAAATTGTCTCTCATTGTTTAATTGCTGTACAGTGAAAATCACGCCATTGTTAACATACTGATACTGTATATAGTAAGATGTGCATATCGCCACTTAGTTGAGCCAGACTAATAAATTGCTGTATTTATTTCCTCCATTTTTAAAAATGCTATACACCTAAGCTTCAATACTGTATAATGAAGTTAATTAGTGATAACAGCTTTGAGGACTGCATGTCCCATTTTGACTTCCAGAATTCATGGTCTCTTCACTTATCACTCATAGAAAATATCAGAATTTATAACATCTATTTGTGTCTAAAGTACCATTCCTGCCATTCCTCAGAAATAATTCTTTCAAAAAGAAAATATGTTCCTTTCATAGGAATTGACGACGACGATGTTGCTGCCCAAGCAATAACTTTCTTCATGGCTGGGTTCCATTCTGCTGCCACACTCTTGAGTTTTGCAACACTCCAATTGGCCATGCATCCAGAAATACAAAACAGGGTGCAGGAAGAGATCAACTCCATTATGGAAGAAGAAAGTGGGAAAATTACATATGCAGGTCTTCAAAAAATGAAATACCTTGAGAAGGTGTTTTCGGGTAAGCTTTTAGTGTGAATAACTGGTAGATAACACCTGAATGGAGACGAAAATTCTAAAATTTCTGTTTGCTGATAACTGGTGGTGTATTTAACCCTTTCACTACTAGTATATTATATTATGTGTCATCGGTGCTGGCCATGCTATTGAGGTATATATATACATGATGCACCACTTTGCATGATAATAGATGAAAGAGATTCTCTATGAGAACAATTCAAAGTTTGTCTGTTGTCTACATCCTGACACCATCAGTTCTCAGTTCTTTGCCTTGTGCTGCCACCTGTGCCTAAATATTTCAGGCAATGTAGGGCACCATCCATTGAAATACATTATAACTCAGCTGTGTTATGACGACAAGAGAGTGTTTATTAATCAGTCTAAACTTCAAGAAATATGTGCTGTACAGTCTAGTTATTCATTGCATGGCCAGGTGGCTTCCTTTCATTAGGAGGAAAAGTTTGCCGACAGCTCAACCCATATTCTTTATTTTGACCTCACCAATCAGTTAGTTATCCCAGCCAATCAAAATCTAACAATGTCCTGTGACAATTTTGACAGCTACTCGTCAACTCTGCGTGGAGTGAAATGCGCAGTTGCAAGATCAAGTTACAGTAAACAATAATACGTGTGAATTAATTAAAGCGAAGGAAGAACTGAGGCCAGTGATAACAATGAGAGAATATTGCAACATTGCTTTTTGTTTTGGAAAGCGGAAGCCAAGACTGATAGTCAGATCAAATAACATAAAGAAACACCGAAACCTTTGAAGCCGACTGACCATGCAATGAATAACTGCACTATACTCCTGTTTCAGAGGAAACTGACAAATTATTTGCAACTGTGTGTCCACTTATGATTACAAAAGAAATTTGCAAATTTATTCAGCACCGCCAGTTTTCACAGGGAATAATATGTTAGCATAGTTAGATAGATAGATACTTTATTCAGTCATTTGTTAATTCAAGATTACATTAGACTTTGGCATACAAATACATATACAATATATTAACAGTGTTCATTAAAAAGATAAAAAAAATAATAAATATATGTCCAACAATTAAATCTCCTGCACGATGAGTATTTGTTCATCATAATCATAGATGCTCAACATGATCCATTCATAGTATCTAGGGATGCCATATGTCTTAGATTTAACAAACAGAAAAGGTCTACATGTACAGCCCCTATAAATTTCAATATTGGTAATAGTTGCTATGGACTCGCACAGCATTGCAAAACTGAGTTTAATTTAATTTTAAAAATAGGAATACAATATGACATTGACTGTGGAAGCCTACATTTTTATTTAGCCTTAGTGACTGTTTTACCCAGGCCAGAGAAACTCCATTTCTTTTATACAGCTAGCACATGAGCAAAAAGTCCATTTACGAGGGATATATTAGTTTACCCTCCAATGGGGCATAAAATGAAACCCACAATGCAAATGAAAACTGTTTTATTTCGAACATTTAGATACAACTTCTAGCTACTTCTCTACAAAGTTGCCCTCTGATTGAGACATTTGTCGTAGCATGGTACCAATTTTCCAATATTCTCTTCATAGAAGCATTTTGAGGTCTTTTGAAGTTCTTCGTTGGTGTGGAAGCACTGTCCTCCCAGATATTTCTTCAGCCGCCAAAAAAGATGAAAGTCACTTGGCACGGGAACGAGTTTTTGAAATCCATCATGACAGGGGATGAAACATGGATTTGTTATCCATGGAATCAAAAGAACAATCCAAACAATGGATGCACACAAATTTCCTGAATAAACCCAAGATCAGGCTTCCACACCAAAAAAGAATTTCAAAACACTTCAAAATGTCATGAAGACCCTTCTCAATACGCTGGCAGCAAACTTCTATGAAGAGGGTATTGGAAAGTTGGTACCACGCTACAACATTTGACTTGATCGGAGCGCGACTATTAGAGAAGTAAATAGAAGGTGTATCTAAATGTTCCAAATAAAGCAATTTTGATTTTCACTGTGGTTTTCATTTTATGCTCCATCGGATGTTGAAAAGAATTAGCCTCTGTAATAATTAAAAGAAAATTTGAAATACTGTTTTGTTTTACAGAAACTCTAAGATTATTTCCTGGTGGACCAGCTATAGATCGACAATGTGTGAAGCCGTACACTATTCCAGCTGACCCTCCAATACAGCTCAAGCAAGGTGACAGCATTTGGATCCCTGTGTATGCATATCACAGAGATCCAGAGAATTTCCCCGATCCTGAGCGATTTGATCCAGAGAGGTTCAGTGATGAGAATAAACACAACATAAAACCATTTACGTACATACCATTTGGAGCAGGACCACGTGCATGCATCGGTAAGTTAAATAAGATCAGGTAAACTGATGTAACAAAGTGACAGATGCTTTTGTTTAATCAGTGGTAATTGCAATTATAATATGCAGAAATAAATTATTTTTGTTATCGATTTCCAAGTTAAGCTCCAGATCAATTCATTAAGCAGGGCTTATGGAAGAACAAAGGTCTAGTTTGATAAGCATGTGTGAAGGAATATGTGGGTAGTGTTATTTGTCAAAGCTAACTTTACTGTATTACTACTTCCAAAGCCATATAGCCTATGAACACTGTAAAACAATATGTTGTCATGAGAACTGATTTGCATCTGATAATCAGGTAATAAGCCCTACATTGGGTATTATTTAGGTACCAGTCAACTGATTTGGTTCAATATCAATAGGCTTCTTCTCATGGACGTTATAATAATTGCATATAAGCTTACCAAGTTTCATGAAAATCTGATAAAGCATATTTGAATTATCATGCGTACAGACACACAGACAGACAGACGGACAGACATTTTCCCATCCACCACACTATCTCAGAAAGTACCATTCTGGCACTTAACAAAAATGTTCAAACTAATCAGCTATCATTGGCAATCAAGAAATCAAGAAACAAATGAACTCCAATGCAGAGGTTTTCAATTTTGGTGTCATGAGAGTAGCAATCTTCCAGGCTATTAAGCTGTGGTCCAAGGTTAATGAAACCTGATGTTTCGCCTGCCACAGCAAAGAGGGAAATGTCAGGTTTTATTAGCCTGGAAGACTGTTACTCTTAAACTCCAGCATTTTGAATTCAAGCACTTCATGTTCTCCACACCTTGAGGCACACTTAGGCCCGTTATTACCATCTCCAGTAAAATATTTACGGCTACTTTTACGGTTACTTTACTGACAGTACGATTTTACAATATCTGGTTAGGCGTTAACTGTTGGTAAAAAGCTCTTAACTGGCAGTAATCTTTACTGTAGGAAAATGTACAAGTAAACTCCTAACCGGAGGATGTTTTGAGGTTATACTTCTCGCGAACTGAATTAAAATGGAGACATGAAGTTATTTAACTGCTTTCGTAATGTCACTGGTGATGAAGAACAATGCCAATAGGCCTATATGTAAAAATAAATAAAAAAATATTGAAAACTAGATCAAATTATTATGAAAGTTTGGACAACAATTACTTTACTATTTGCTTCCTCTACCCGTACATCGGATCATATTTGGGTTTTTCATCCATCTGGGATGGGGTTTCGAAACGTGGTTTTTTTTCTTTTCATTTTTACAACCACTTTACTTGAGGAGGATTGTATTCTTATTTAACAGGAATTGTATAATAAGCATAACATATAAACTATATAGGCCTATATATAATGTATTTTAATATGTTATGCTAAGAGCTAATAATATCATTTGAAAACATCTCGTAATATATCCTGTAGTTATTAGCTACACATTTCATACACAAACTTATTAGGTTTTAGGTCTTGCCTCGCAAATTATGCGACCTTTTTAGGCTAAGACAACTGATTGCGCACTACTGCCCGCACTGTGTACTGCAAACTATAATTAAATTCAGAGGAAGTTATATATTTCACAATAGGTTTTTCTGATACGTCTTTTTGAGCTTTGTTCTTATGGCCACACCTCAGGCTACTGTGTGTTATTTAGTTTGAATTATATGACGCTTTTCGTCGATATCATTCAGAAACAATATTATTCTTCACTTGAAAAGAAATTGCTGTGTCTCTTTATTTTTTTTATATCAGCCATAACCTTATTATCCATTGCAAAATCAAACCAAACAATGAAAACAGATGAAAAACTGCTGCAAACAACTGAGAAACGCTCGTACCAACTGCTGTGACTTTTGTCTGATTGCGTTAACTGGGAGTAAACTTTAACTAGAAGATGATAAGAACAAAGAAGCGTTTACTGTAACTTTACTCCGACCGTAAAATAAACTACCAGTTAACATTTACTCCTACTTAACTGGACATCGTAAGAACGGGCCTTAACATTGTCCCCACATGTAATTCAATGCAGGGAGTAACTAAACAGCAGGTAGGTTAACAACCAGCATGTTTACAATACTAGCTGTTTATATTAGTTCCTATAAACTACCCAAAAGTAGATTTTCTCCCTTCTACTTTTTCAAAATATTCTACAGTAGAACTCCAATTGTTCGGATTAATTGGGACCAGACCCAATTTGAATAACCAAATATCCGGACAATTGGATAAATCATTGAAAAGGCAATTTCTTAAGAAAAATCTAAATTGTACAGTACTGTACTTACATATTATGGGCTAGTTTATCCACATATCCTATATGGTATTGAAGTATGGGGAGCATGTGCCTTTACACATTTATGTAGAATACTTATACTACAGAAGCGGTGTCTTAGAATAATATATAAACTGGGAAGGTTAGACAGCTGCAGAGATATATTTAGGAAGGAAAAAATACTAACAATAATGTCATTATATATATATAGGGTAATTTTACTGTTAAAATCTAAACCAGAATTAAACGTAGCCATAAATGAAATTCACCAGTATGACACTCGATCAAACATAAACCTATACACAAAAAGATACAACACAAAATCATCAAACAGGGATCCATATGTAATTGGGGTACAGTTCTATAATAAACTACCAAACACTTTAAAACAGTGCACTGGGAAAAAATTTACACAAAAATTAAAGAGCTACCTTTGTGAAAAAGCACTTTACAGGATAGATGAACTCTAAATTAGATATAGGCCTAGGGTAAATAGTTCTATGATTTCTATTAATTAATTAATCTTGTATTCTGGTATGATCATAGTCTGTAATTAGATTTAAGTTTGACATGTCCAAAATCAATATGTAATTGATACACTGGATGAAATAAAATTATTATTATTATTATTATTATTATAAAGTGTCACATCTTGAACATACTGGTCAGTCAGTCAGCTAAAAGTTTTGCTTTCTCGTAAATAATCGACCCTGAAAAAGGGTTTCCGAATGCTCGCTGCTGCAAAAACCATTTGAATACAGCCTCAAGGCAGTCTGGATAATTGATGATCCAGATAGTTGGAGTTTGGATAATTGGGAGTTCTATTGTAGTTTTATCAGCACTTATTTGTGTAATGTACAGAGAAAAAGGATGTAAAACAATTTCATAAAGACCTATTACAACTGAAAAAAATTAATTTTTGTACTCATCTATTTTTCAGGTACAAGGTTTGCAATCATGCAGGCCAAGATGGCAATCGTACACCTCCTAAGTCACTTCAACCTGAAAGTAGTTTCCACGACACCCATCCCTATTGAAATTTCCAAGGACGGATACAACATGACAGTGGAAGGAGGTTTTTGGTTAGGACTTGAAGAAAGACAAAATTTGAAGTGATATAAAGATATAAATCTTTCATGAAACCCATAATTTACCTGAAGCAAGAGTCTTGATTTTATATTATAAACAGACTTTCAAGTCTTATGTGCAAAACAATGAGGCATTATTGTTACGTACTACTTTGTTTACTGAAATCTCCTAATTACAGAAATATAGTTGAGTACCAGTATTTTTTCAGAAGTTGGTAAAATCATAAAAGTATAATTTTCAGGAAAACATGTTTTCATATTTATTTGAAAAATCTTGACCCTAAAAATATGATTATTATAATTATTGAGATTATTCACACTAATTTCATTATACTTCCAAAACTTAAAATTTTTATGCATAAATGAAAGGCTAAAATTTCCTGCTTTTTTTTCAAAATACAATTAATGCAAAGAAAAGAAATAAAATTTTGTTAATATTTTAATTTGAATAATAGCTTTACCTTTAGTTTAATATGTCTTTAAATCTTTTCATTGATGAATTTTTATTATGCGTACGAGTTACAGAGATATTATTTAAATTAATTTTAAAAGGCAAAACAGGCTGTTTCATACTCATTTTCAAACTATGATTATTCTGAGGAGAACTCGTATCTGACAGTTTAGGCCATTTTAGTTGCAGTTTGAATGAAATTACATATTTTTTCATGTTTTCTTACATCAAATTAATAAACTTCATCTTTTATTACAGTGCGGATTATAGACTTATCTTTACTCTTAACTATTACAAGGGTATAACTAGGGTTCGGATGTTTATAACATGTCATATTTTTTATTCATTCACACCGCAAACACAAATTAAACATGAATGCACACTTGTTAACCTAATCGGACCGTTCTATTTTGCATATAAAGTCATATTTTGGTCATTTTCCTGGTCTTGGTCTTATTTCGGTCATATTTGTTATTTAATTTCATATTTCAGTTATAAATTCGGTAAAAGAGCTCAGTTATGCAGTATATGCACTAAATTGTCGATTTAAATTTTTCCAAAAAAGAGCCATGAATATTTTGGTTTTACTGTAGCTGAAATGTGAAGGGACAATAACGAGTAATAGCACAATTACATCGCCCTCTGTGTTGTTAACAACTTCCATAGACGTGTTTTTAAAATATTTTCAGTTCACATTTGCAGTGGCATCTGGAAACATTAACAGATAAGAAGTTATTTACAAGTAAAACTGTAAATCACCTGTAAAATCGTTAAAAAGTGATTATCTGATTGAATTAATGTGATTTAATAATTTAGTGTCATTAAACTTTTTTAAATCGGAATATTTAGTTTTAGAAAATACTTTCTTCTACTCCTTACGAGGTCATATTTATGATTTTTGGGTCATATATAGTCATTTTTAAGGTCATATTTGAAGTCATATTTTCCACTTTTTAGGTCATAAACATCCGAACACATTATTTCATTTTCCTGTAAAATACTGTTTTTGTTGTATAGGCCTACAAGGTTTCCATTCCTAAGCAGCAATACACTTTTTCAGGATTCTAAAAATAACGATCATATACTTCGTCAAAATTCTAAAATGAAAATTACGGTATATACCTAGGTACTTTTCAGAATTCTAAGATTGTCACTTATTTCTTTAGAATTTTAAAATAAAAACCATATACGTTTTTCAGAATTGAAGATCATAAATACTTTTTCATTTATTGTCCTTATGTATTTGGATGATTATTGTCAACAAAGAAGTACGGAACAAAGCAAAGTTATTGACTTACAGGTTTGATACTAAACCTTGAAAGTGTTGACTATAAGATGTATTTGTTTCACAAATACAAGTTAAACTGATATGGTATTCTAAGAGTATGGTACTGGTAACCTTGAAGCTTCACACACACAGATGAATTTGCTACTATTCTCATTTTTACTGTTCAAAATCATTACCTCTCAATACTCATATTCACTATGCTAATCATTAAAAAGTTTCTTAATAAAACAACTTATACATTAAATGTTGCATCGTGTACTTAATCCATTTGTGGAATTATCTTTATTGCCTCAATTTAACTGTTCTCTCAGCCTTTTCTTACCTCCTTTTTCCTTTCAGCAAAAATACATAATGAAGTTATACAAATATATTCTAGCAGGTGTGCACTGCTTCGTCCACGATTATTTACTCAACTGCTAGATGTTTTGTTTAAATAATTTTTCATTAAACATTATATTTATTAACAGATATTGTTTTAACATGTATTGCAGGAATTACATAATTTTATTCTTAATTATTTTGTTTAATGTTAAAAATATAAATAATTAAACAAACAAAACAAATCTTATGCTGCTGCATGGACACACAAATTCGAAATGAAATAATTAAAATGAACCATAGATTCATGAACCATGAGGTTCATGAACCTCATGAACCTCATGAAATGATTCATGAACCTATAATTTAAAAAAATAAAAACTAAGGTGCATTTCACGATTAAAGTGCTCCGCCCATGGAAAAAAAAAGACCTCAGATTCGAGTTCTCTAGCCCAAAAAATCCCGCATAGAGAGTTTTGTCCAAATCATTCTATGTTTTTCCATTTAGGTGTGCATTCATAATCCCCTTCTGTGTAAATCAGATCTTTGTGAACCGTAAACAAATGAATCAAAATAGCAACCGAGCAAGGCTATCTTGAATTAATTTCACAATTGAATATTGTCTTGCTAATAGGAACATTTTCCACAACAATCAAATATCTTGTGTGTTTCTTATGAAAGACATTTCGTCTCCTCAAAAACATTTAATTTTTGGCATTAAATATCAACATTTTGCAAATCTTTTCTTAGTGTGCACTTACATTATAAAACGAAGGTACTGTCAACATTCCAAGTCTTTACCTATTAATAGTTTGGCTTTATATTCTCTGTCAGTTAGGACAAAGCCACTTATATAGATAGAGATTGTCTCCCTGAAGACATTCAGATAGGAATACATGTAGTAAACTAGGTAATCTACATTTTGTAATTGAGTGCTGCCATCTCATGGCTTTCTAGGTGATGTAGCAATATGCGAAAAATCACAGTGCTGAAATGAACAGGGCCCATGGCATCAAGCAATAAAGAAAGTGTGTACAGAGGCAGAACGAACAGGATCCATGCTAAGCTATGAGCAAGCAAAGTTTGTAGAAATAAAAATATTTAATTTTTACCCAATTAACATTTATTTAATAATCTTAGCATTACAATATGATCTGTGTAATTTATAGTATTTGTGGAGTTAATTCTTTAAAACTTACAATCAAAAAAGAAATAAAAGAAAATTTCTACAGAACACGAATAATTAAAAAAAAAAAATCTTAAACTGAAATTTAACAGAACTGCCTCAATGTACTGAACTATGTTCATTCAATGCTACTTAATGTTGACATTCATCAAACATAAATCAAAATAGAATTAGTTCTTATCTTTTGCTGCTTTGTCAGTTTAATAAATAAACTAGGATTCTGTATCAGTTTGTCCTTTCTCTACATTAACATTTATTACTAACCATATATTTTTATATGCTGTATTTTTTTGCAACATGTAAACCACATAATGCAAAAGCCATGAGAATATTTGCACAATAGCGATATAAAAAATAATATTTTCATTACAACAAAATTAACTCTTCTGTTCTAGTTATAAAAATCAACTAAAATTCATTTTCACATTTCTGATTCCTGTGTATTTACAGCTTATAAGAAACACTGTTAATTCCACTAAATAACACATGAAAAAACACTTCAACCAAAACTTGGAAAAAATTTGAGTTGCCTTCATTTTCATTGCAACATTGGGCACAATTTATTGTGATACCTCATTTATTTATTTCCCATTCCACTGTTTCTTCCATTTCTAGCACAGATCTATCCTTCCATCTTCTCCAGGGTTCTTCATTCTCTTCAATATTCATTTCCTCTATTTTACTATTTCTATTTTTCTTAAGGGTACCGCCATAGCAGTTAGACTCGCAAACACTTTCTTCTGTTGAAGTTTCTGATTTCTTCCAAGCTTTATATTTACCTTCCAAGTTGTCTGATTCATTGCACTCTTCTATAAAAAGATCAAATTTTTTCCATTCCCTTGCATTTTCACCTGTGCTGTTCTCTTCTTGTGTTTCTTGTACTCTTCTTCTTCGCCAGTTATTTCTAAATTGATCTCTGAAATTTTTTTCTTCTGTAGATACAATATTACAGTTGTGGTTATCATCGCTTTCATGATCTGCAGGGTTATCATCTCTGTTTTCAATTCTCCCGGATACATCCCCATTTCTATTATTTCTCCTCTTTACTGACCACTCACCTCCCATTGCTTCTTCCGTTACTTTTCTCTTTGATGTTTTAAATCCAAAATAATCTCTCTCATTTCTAGTTAGTTCTTCCTTTCTTTTTCTTTTCCATCTTCCCCAATCCTCGGCATTGCTAGAGTTTTCTTCTTCTTTCACATCACTTTCTTCTCTTGTCCATCTCAGCGTATAACCTAATCCATCATCCACATTGTTTTCTTCTTCAAGTTTCATTGTGAATTTCCTCCACTCACCTTGTGCTCCAACCTCTCCCTCTTTATCTTCATATCTTTTTCTTTTACGGTACTTTACATCTCTCTGTCCATAAGTTTCATCTCCAATATATATATTTTCATCTACAATACATTCATTTTCATCTCCAATATATGCATTTAGATCTCCAATATATGATCCATTTTCATCTTCAATACATCCATTTTCATCAACATAAACTCTATGTACTGGCATATTCTGTTCAGAACTGGTCATGTTCTCACTTTCGGGTCTTTTGGTATGTTCACCTGATACTGGTAATTGTGGTTGTGAGAGTCCATGTTCTTCATTTATGTATTGTTGCGAGTCATGTCCATTGTCTTGAATTTCCTGTGCTGATACTGGTAATTGTGATTCTGACAGTTCATTTACAACATTTATGTTTTGTTGCAAGTCATTTCCAATGTCTTTGATTTCCTGTGCTGATACTGGTAATTGTGATTCTGACAGTTCATTTACAACATTTATGATTTGTTGCGAGTCATTTTTGTTGCCTTCGATTTGGTCTTCTGATACCGGAAATTGTGTTGGTAACAATTTATTTACAATATGTATGTTTTGTTGTAAGTTATTTTCATTGCCTTGGATTTGGTATGCTGATATCGGTAATTGTGTTTGAAACAGTCTATTTCTTTCATTTCTCTTCAGCTGTAACTCATTTCCACTGCCTTCAGTTTCATGGTTTTGAGTTTTCTCATTTGAAGCCGTGAACTGTATTTGTAACAGTTCTTCTTCAACGTTACTGTCTTCTTGCAATTCATAATCCCTGCCACCAGTTTCATTACTTGTATTTTCATCAACTGACGGAAAGTTTAGGTCTATGTGTTCATTATCAATATTTCTGTCACAAACTTCATTTCCATCACCATCAGATTCATGATTCTGTTCTTTCCCATTTGATGCAATATGCAACAGTGTTTGAAATGAGACTGGTATCGGTATAACATTTGTACTGTTCTGCTGTAATACATTTCCAATTCCTTCATTTTCACTCATTGGAATTTCCTCACATAGTCCAGAAAACTGTGTTTGTAGTATTTCTGATCCCATACTCCTGCCCAGCTGCAATTCATTTCCACTGCTTTCGACTTCGCCCTTTTGAATTTCCTCAGTTGGTAGTAGCAGCTGTGTTTGTAATTCTTTTGTTCCCACACTGGTGTGCTGCTGCAAATCATTTCCACTGCTGTCCGTTTCACCATTTTCAGTTTCCTCAGGTGGCAGAAGGTCTTTTTGCAACATTACTGATTCCATTCTCCTGCCCTTCTGCAATTCATTTCCACTGCTTTCAATTTCACCCTCTTGAGTTTTTGCAATCAATTTAGACAGCAGTTGGTGTCCGTTACTTTGTTTGGTTTCATCTTCACAGTCATGTTCTTGAGTCTGTTCTGTTGTTACCGGTAATTCCATTTGGGACAGTTCTGTTTCTATGTTTCTGTTTTTGTCACTGTCATGTTCTTGAATCTGTTCTGTTCTTACTGGTAATTCCATTTGTGATGGTTCTGTTTCTATGTTTCTATTTCTGTCACTGACATATTCTTGAATCTGTTCTCTTTTTACTGGTAATACCATTAGAGACAGTTCTGTTTCTTGGTGCACTTCATATTCATTGTCTGGTTTTCTAATCTGCTTGTTTGTAAAGAGTAATTCATTTTGGGATAGCTCGGTTTCTATGCTTCTGTTATTCTGACGTACTTCACATTCACTGTCATGTTCTTGGAACTGCTCTGTTGTTACCGGTAATTCCATTCGGGACAGTTCTGTTTCTATGTTTCTGTTTATGTCACTGATATGTTCTTGAATCTGTTCTGTTTTTACCGGTAATTCATTTTGGGACAGTTCTGTTTCCATGTTTCTTTTATTCTGGTGCACTTCATATTCACTGTTATGTTCTTGAATCTGCTCAGCTGTTACCATTAATTCAGTTTGGGAGAGTTCTCTTTCCACATCATTGCTATGGTGTTGCACTATATTTCCGCTGTCCTGAGATTCCCTAATTGACATTAGTAAATCTGTTTCAAGCAAATTTTTTCCATCGTTGTGTTGTACAGGTACTTCACTTTCATTATCCATGGTTTCTTTTCTTATTTGATCAGTCAATACTGGTAACTGTAATAGTTCCTCTGCTTTATTTGTCTCTTCCTGCTTTGGATCATTTGAAACGTTTTCTTCAGTGTTAACATTCTCTGCTGTATTCGGGTTCTCCATATCATGGCTCTGCAATCGAAAGGAAACCGAGTTTCAATACTGGTTGCAGAGAGGATACATATCTATGTACAGCCAACTGCTAAAAAGGATGGGACAACTCTAGTTCATTAGAACAATACAGTTCAATGCAGTGGTTCACAAGCCTAAATCGTCTTGAAGTCATTGCTCATGTTTGTTTATTGATAGAATGTCTCCGCCTTCTGTACCAAAGTTTGTGAGTTTGCTTCCTGTTAATGTTATGTTAGTTTGTACTTCCTGAAAAATGCTTAAAAACAAACATATTTTATTTTCTCTATCACAAAAACAAAGAAATGTCATAAGCTTCAGAAAAAATCCTACTGTTAGGATTAGTAGGCTATCTTGTTTGTTTGCTAGATAAATTACCAGAAACTTGTAATTAAAATAATTAAAGGCGTTTGACGTTGGAATGAATAGCTGGTATTGCTCACTCATTTAGCAGGGTAGCTATTTAAAGACTGTAGTCACTTTGCTTGCTAATTTAATAACCATAATACATGGCTATATAATTCAATATTGCCTCAAATGGATTTTATGTTTGTCAGCAATATTAATAATTTAATTCTTCAGATAACCTACTGTATTCAGAATTGATCTCCATTCGATTCAATGACAAATATCAGGCTCTTAAACAAACTACAGCCAATTTCATTGGTGTAGTTACATGCTATCTTGTATATGCAGGCGATGATGAGCATGCACAGTATTCTGTATCAGAAACATGAAATGCTTAGGCAGCCCATCTTTTTTGCAGTTGGCTGTACAACTAAAACTTTAATATTACAGACTGTCCTACTGCATACAAATAAAAGTATACAAAATAATGAAAAATTCAAGGATAAAATTATGGATGATCTGCCTTAGAGGATTGTTGATAATAAATAAACTAATCACCTGTAACTGGATCTCGACTATGTAAGGACTACTTCTAACCAAAGCTGCCACTATTTTCTTCAATTCATCAATAAAAAGGTAGTAAAATTTGTGTCCTAATTTTGGCTTCTAGTTCACATACACAAAAGAGAAGAAATGCATCATCTGATTATGGGAGCCTTCCAGCAAATGAAGAATGGCCCTAGACTACCTGAGTGATTTTCAGGTGTTTATGGTTAGGCCCTAATCCTCGAGCAGCAGTGAGTGACCAGAATAAATTATGCCATTTTACATAAGGTCTACTTCCTCAACATTTCTCTTACATTTCTCCACTTTTTAGGTAGTGATGGGCAGAATCGAGTAACCTGTTCTCGAGTTATATAAACAATCGAATGGTCATTCATATGAAAAAGTTCTCCAATGAATGCATGAGCCAAAAACTCATTATGCAATAGCCAAGAACTACTAGAAACTGACTCGATAACTCAAATCATTATTCGAATGTTCAGCTTGGAAATTTCTTTGTGTTACAAGATCTACTGCTATTGGTTCCTACAAAGCATGTGGCTTGGCCACACTCCGAACCATAAACCAATAGAAGTTAGTTTCATCCAGCACTGTCATTACACTAACAGCATTTTACTACTAGCATTCACACAGTAAAGATCCATAAGATAAGTATGCTGTCTCGTCTGTAGTGTGATGTTCTGTTAAGAATCGGCAGCCTGGCCAACATTGAACTACCTTATGTGCATGGTAGCTGAGCAAAACTTATGCCGCATTAAAAAAAAACACCATCATCGAAAAAAGCATTTTATTCTTATTCTTGGATTGTCGCATATACTTCATAAGTATGGTCATAAACATTATCCTGCTGTATTTAAAGTAATACTTGTATGAATCAGCATTTTCTACAATGGATATAGTGAAATCTAAGAACAGAGCACAGATTTCACAAGTATCTTAACAGGACAGTTATAACAATATACTAATTTTAATAACAATATAAATAATTAACATTATTACTATTATTATTAATATTATTACTTTTACTATTATTATTATCAATATTACTGTTATTCTTACAGAAATTATTGCTACTATTATTATTACTTTTATTTTAACTACCATTATTATTGATATTATTATTGTTGTTAATGTAGTTATTCTTATAATTATTGCTTGTGTTGTTAGACTATTATTACGGTATTATAATCTTTAGAGTATTATTAGCATTAAAGTGTTATTAATATTTATTATTATTATTATTATTATTATTATTATTATTATTATTATTATTATTGGTCATACACTTTATATACTTGGTAGAGAAGTAGCGGCTCCGGTCATGGAAACCACCATTAACGGCCGTGGGTGTCGGCATGCTGACCACACGCCCCCCAATCCTGCCATTTGCCTATGGTAGATGACGCAGCGGTCGGGTGGTTGGCCTTATCCCTTCAGGGATGTAGCGCCACGGAGTTTAGTTTAGCATACGCTGTATATAGATCGGGATTACGGGATTTTGTCTTTCTCTGATGCCTCTTGACATCTTGCTTCCATTTACAAGAACGGCTTATCTGCATTCAATGTAAAAAAATTTATTATGATAATTGTGATTTATATTATTGCTGATCAAAATTAAAATATGTCGCGATATCTCGAGCTTTCAGCAGCTAGTAAATTAAGGTTGGGAAAAGAAAGGAGACTCTTATGTTTCGCTGATCTTGGATGTTTAAGAGATGAAGGCAGCGGTCACCCATCTAAGTTGTCCGAAACGAATGTAGTTTAACTGAAATTAATCGGCATGGATGATTGTGTGCATTAAGGGAAAATCTTTCACAGGATTCATAACATCTTTCAGACAAGAAGTAACACAACTTTACAGCAGCACTTTTTGTGTGACTATTGAATGTTAACAACATCTATCCCACGCATTACGGAGAAAAAATATCAATTTAACTCTGACGTAATCAGTAGGAGGAGCTTATGCAAGACCTTGGTGAAGATTAATCTACCAACGAGTATGTTGGTATGAATCAGTGCGAGATTTACACATGTAGACAGTGACACCTAGCCAGTTGTTTTTACACCATTACAAGGTAAGAAGTTTTATACAATTTCTGTTTTCTTTATGGTAATAATGTCTAACAGTATAAATTATTTTTGTTCCACAAGGTACCATACTCGGACCTGTATTAGTTTATGACATTCCTGTTTCTAACAGACATGAGTGTCTAGAAGCCTACATGTTTGCCGATGATTTAGCTGATAATGTTATTCATCATAAGACTGATATTTTAGATGTCAAACTTCAAGAGATAACTGATCAAGTTCAAGGATGGTGTAATGCAAATAACCTTATACAAAAAATAAATAAATAAAACTTAAACTTTAAAGTTATTTTTAAGAAAAAATAATTATCCTGAAAATTATCCTTTGTAGTTACCTCCAACGGGCTCTGGGATGACAAACTCAATTTATTAACTTACATTGCAGAGAAAATTAGCAAAGGCTTATTTATGTTATATAACATAAATATAAAATCCTTGAATGCTGCATATTTTGACATATTCAAGCTATCTAGTTTATGGCATTTTATTATGGAGTAGCCATACTTAATTTTCATTTATTTTACAAAAGAGGGCCATAAGAATAATTAATTTACGGAATTTCACGTAAGTCACATTGTAAACCTCTTTTTATTCGATAAAGTATACTTCCTTTATACTCAATGTTTGTCATGGCCTGTCTCCTGTATGCTAAGAGGAATATTAATAAATTAAGAACATTTGCTTCAGTACTTAATCATATAATCAATAGGCTACATAATCATCTTACACTTATAGCTGTAAGATATATACGTAAACAAAACCCTAGCCAGACTTTCTGGACAGCAGTGGGGATACAAATTCACTAACTACCGTATACTTTTAATATTGCTTTTTAATGGGCCTTAGTCACTTTTAAAAGGGTATTTAATTGAATACTGCTCTTTGGGTGTGGATACATCGATTTAGTGATGAAAAGAACCAAGTCTCACTCTCCAATGCTTAGTTTTACAACCTAGCATTTGTCGTTTTATTTTGAAAAGAACTAAGCCAATGACAGGGATTATTTCATAATACAAAATAATCACAAAAATAAGCGTATGCAAATTTACTACGGTTTCAGATAAAACATTACTACCGGTAAATGTCATTTCGATGTTTTCTAGGTATACAACAGTCTACAAAGAGGCCAGGAAAATGGAAATAAGTTTGACATGGATATTTTCCCATTGGGCATTGTTAATTCTCGGCATTGTTCTTGTGCTATATCTGTATGGGATCAGAACCCACAGCTATTTTCTCAATAAGAAAGTGCCTTTCATTAAACCTCAGCCTTTCGTTGGAAATATGGGACCAATACTATTCCAACAGATGTCTTTCTCAGACTTCATCACATGGATGTACGATGAACTGAAAGGATATTCGTATGGAGGCATGTTCAATTTCATGAAACCATGCGTCCTAATACGAGACCCAGATCTCATCAAGCAAATTACTGTCAAGGATTTTGATCATTTCACAGATCATGGTAATACCGTCTCAGAGGAAGTGGACCCTATATGGGGAAAAGGAATCTTCAATTTAGAAGGTTGGTACTTCTAAAACTAATTCAATCCAAGGAAAAGTGGATATAAGCCTAATCAAACACAATACATAACATTTCCCTGACTGACTGATGAATTTTTGCATGAACAGTTAGGCTAAGGAAAACATATTGAGCGGATAAGAATTCACAAATGAGTCAATGCACGTGGTCAGATTGAAAAGCCTATGGTTAAAACAAGTGTGATAGTCTTTTAACATCCTACAGTTGGGTACACAAATTAAATACTTTAATCTTTAAATGGGGGAGGCTCAATTTCTCGCGAAAATTAAAAATCCGTGCCGGACTGCAAAGAAAACTCTTAAAAAAAGGATTTTGCTCACGATTTATTTCTCCTATCATCAATACGTTAATTTTACGTTAATTTTAAATTTTCTTTGGAGTTATTTTCCGTTATTTTACTAAAAATTTAAGACAAACCTTGTGCCCTACAGAATCCACTAAGCATTTAAGGAGTAAACCATACAAAAGTAAATATCTATATCGTAATACGAGACGTAAGGTCGAAGGTTTAAACATCTTAAATGGAACTAAACATCAGGGGGTTGAATTACTATTGGAACAATCCATTTAGTAACCCTGATTAAAAAAATTAAAATAATCACGATACTAAAGAAACCTAGTACAGAAGATTATTTTAGTAGGTCTAAAGAAAATTCCGCCATTCCAGATTTTAAGTCTTATTAAATTACAAATTAATTACAATTTACTATTTAATGACATTGTTAATTTTCATCAAGATACCATCCGAAAAAGCACATGCTCTTGTCAGGGGCAGTCCAGAGCCGAAAATAACTTAAATACACCAAACAAAAATATAAACTATTCTAAATAAAAATACAATCAATTTTACCCATCCACAGCAATCATAAGAAGAAGAAGCAGGAAAATAAGTATTTACATAATAAACTTAAATTTTAATTGTTCAGATTAATTAATTCAGGCTTATTTTTAACAATGGAATCAAAATCAAAATGGTGACTCAAACTGTGGTCCTAGCGCTCCAAAATGACCTAAATCAGACAATGGCCAGCATCCATATCTCATACAAACAACATCTGTGGTACACCTACAGTTATTGTTGAAGATAACCAAACCAGATAGGCAAATCTACACATGGCATTCCTTAGGTACGTCTCAGCACTTTTTGTATTTGTATTTATGCCCTGGTGATATCAGTTGATAAGTGATATCTTATCTCAATTAGAATATACAAAGACTTATTAATAGACCATCTGCCCTCTACTTTAAGTAAATACTGTACAATTTAGTTTTTTGTTGTTAAGAAATGGCCGTTTTCCATTATTTAACCAATTATCAGGCTATTTTATTAACCGGATCGGGTCCCGTCCCAATTAATCTGGATGATTGGAGTTCTACTGTATATAAAAAATCATACTTCATAGGTTATAAATTGAGCCCCTTAAAGCCCAAGTGGTGTAACTCCAGTTTTTTGTATTTTTAGTTATAATCAGGATCCTATTCAGAAAGTGTTCTTCTATTAATAGCGCAAATGCTGTAAGTCATAACTTGCATAGCAACCCTGTAGGTTAAAGCCGATTTTATGGCATGGGTAATTCTTTAAACAATATAGTAATAGTAAATATAGTAACAATTATATACATTTTTACTTTATGCATAATGTAACAATATTACATGTTATTGTATATACATTTTACTTCAATCATATTACATATTATTATAATACTCTATGAGAATTGCTAGTAAAGGCTCCAAAACACTTGAACAAGAATGTTAAGTACTTGCATCCTCAGACGTCTGGATATGTGGGAAGAAGGGAGTTTAAAATTCGTGGGAAAACTAAATTAAAATATGTACTAACTACAAGGTATTATTTGATTGGCTGAGGGGTAAATAAGACTACGTTTTAGCCAATCAAAGACCAAGAAAAGGGAGGTGCCTACCACAAAAATTAAGAAATCTGAATTTTCAAGCAAGCACAGAAAACAGTCTCTTTTTGATATCATGGGAAGTGGCACGCGTAAAAATCGTCTTCATCCTTTACAGAATAGCCTTTACAGAGTTTAAAGAGTGTCAATAAAAGTGAAGTTTTAGCATGTATATTACAAATCAGTGTAAGAAGAAGCAAAAAGAATTAACTAAGTGTCAAGTTTGAAGGGTTATACTAAAAGTTATGTGTCCTCTAGTGTATTTAGTGGAGGAGAAGGATTTATCAATAAACCCCGGCGAATCTAAGAAAAATTGTGTACATACTTCATTTTCTGGACAATTAGCCTACCTATCTCCGATTCGTCGCCCTGAAGAAGAACTCAAGCTCATCACTGCAAGCAGCCTAGGCAATAGGTGGAAATACAGCGAGATACCAGGTATGTAAAAAACACCTGAGCGTCCAAAACCAACCACACACCACCAAAACTTAAAAACCCCTACAAGGTCTGGTCTGGTCTGGTACCCTATGATCCCCAGGTGGGGCGAAGGGGCCTCCAAGTGGAGGTTTCATTACCTATACTAATTTTGATATGCTTATTTTCCGAGAGAGGGTAGAGGGACAGGTAACACTGTAGGTAGGAGCACAATTTTATGCTGTCCATAAAGCCATCTATTTGGTGACAGCTAAAAAACCTTGAACATCTCAGAACAGCAGTAATGTGAGTTACACCACTTGGGCTTTAAGGGGCTCAATTACTTCACTCTGTAATTAGTAGAGGGGTACGCCGTAGCGTAGTGGTTGAGGCGCTGCGCTACAAACCGGAAGGTCGCGGGTTGGATCCCCAATGAGGTCGTTGGAGTTTTTCAATTGACCTGATTCTTCTGGTGGCACTATGGCCCTGGGGTCGACTCAGCCTATGATGAACATTACCAGTATATATTATGTTATTTATATAGGAGAAAGATGGAGGGATATGCGTTCCACTCTCAGTCCAGCATTCACTTCAAGCAAAATGAAGACCATGTATACACTGGTGATTGAGTGTGGGAAGCAGCTTGTTGATTTCTTGGAGAAGTGTTCTAGCAATGGAGTGCCTCAGAAACACTCCAAGATTGAGAAAGGTAAGATGTATAGGCTATCTTAGTTCTCTACACTTGAGCATGTTCAAAATATATCATACTAGACTATAGTCCTACAAGTTAGAAAGAAACCTGCGCTGAAGGAAGCTGTGATTGCTGCAGCAAGCGCTGCTACGTTCCGCGCAGGCCGTAGAAGTTTTTTTCTAACTTGTCGGTCTAAATGTATTACTTTTCAAAACGCCAATAAAATCTGAAGTATTTTATAAAATCTGTTGCCAATTTAGTGTTCGTTTGAATTCTGACAACACATTTGATTGCGCAAAATGTTTTCCTCCCCCATCTTTTCATTAGTTTTCCTTACTTATATTAAGGGTAGGTATAGCTAAAGCACCGAAATTTAGACAATATTCAATCATTTTTCCTTAGTATACAAAACTCAAATCTCATATTAAACTACACATTAATTCACAAAAAACTTAGTCATTTAAAAGCACATTAAGATAATTTTAAAATGTTCATTGTGCAATTAATTTTATAAACGTATTAGGCCTACACAAAATGGCAGCTACTTGCTAAGTTAGAATTTAGTAGAAAGTATTTGAAAGGTTACTCCTTATACCCCTTTATAGGATATAAGGAGTATAAGCAGTAACCTTTCAAATACTTTCTACATATTCCCCCTTTAGATCGAAATGAAGTTTAACAATTAGAATTTAACGTTTCCGTCTGATGTCAAACATTTTTTTATATTTCAAAACTAGGTACAGATAGATGTAAAAACGACCATCGTCAAGTTTGTTGCTAATTGATATTTACATTCAAGTTTGTATTTAGCCTATGAAACATTTTCAAAGTATTTTAACCGCCAATTTATTTTTATAGGTAAAATATCCAAAACTTATGTGTTATTTTCTATTTCAAGATGGAGAACTCCTTTCTGTGGAACTGAAGGATCTCTTTACAAGGTACACTAATGATGTAATAGCAACAGCTGCATTTGGGTTAAGTGTGGACTCTCTCAAAAATCCGTCAAACGATTTCTACTTAATGGGCAAGGATGCTACAAACTTTGGCTATCTACGGTCACTTATATTTCTGGCCTATGTTGTAGTTCCTAAGCTTATGAAGGTAATTCAAAATGGTAATAAATGTAGTAATGAAATGAAATTCATAAAACATTCTTGATTCTACGTTAATTCCTGCTTTACAAAATGGGAAGTCCCATCTATGTCAGAGTTTGATTTACAGGTGCAAACTCGTGCAGAAGTTATATGCTGACCATAGGCGTAACGAGGGGGGGTTTTGGGGGTTTTAACCCCCCCCCCCATTGGTTAAAAAAAGGAAAATTGTACATTTTTTAAGTCTGATTATAAATTAATTAATACGAGTGTAAAGCGTTGTTAGCTTAAAACTCGTTATTGTGCATCTTAATTTTTTTTTATTTTTCGGGGGAGGACCCCCGAACCCCCTCTCCCTGGGGATATTCTATACCCCCCGGATGTTATAACCCCCCCATATGGTCGACCTGGTTACGCCTATGATGCTGACCTCATTATGAGGACATGATTAGTCACTAATTTTGTTTCAGTTTAGTTTATAAATATTAATAAATTTCATTCCGATAGTGGGTATATCTAAGTAAAGTTTATGAAGTAGAGGCAGCCTACACTATCAAACTTAGACGACGAACAGAATACTGAAAACGAGATCCATAGGCCTATATAACATATAGAGCTAATATATTATGACCAAATTTAATTGCAGTTAAAAAATTATGTTATACAGACGTTGTCCCCTAAAATATTTATACACAAACAAATGGGGAATATCATACTATATATATATACTACGTACACTAGATTATCAGTATATTAAAAGGTTAAAAGGATAAAATTATATACAAAATTAATTGTGTAAGTCATTCACAGGTGTGCACCAGTCATAATATATAAAAGGAAATTAACATTAGTCTTCAGTTAAATTATTACACTATATACATTAAAAATTAAAATTATATAGGCCTATTCTGTTGTCAACAGTGTATAAAACAATGTAATAAAATTTGGTCATCAATGTCTATATTGTTTGCTACCTGTAAGACCTGATTGGCTTCAGTATTATAGTAATATTGCTGTATTATCAACTTTCGGCTATGTGTAAGACCTGGTTGGCTTCCTTTAAGTGTCTCGTTTCCAGCGTCGTTTTTCCTGTCCCAGTATTTAGATTCAGATATGCATTTTGACACCAATCTGTGTCATCTTCAGTGTGGTGTCATAACCTAAATTATGTATATAGTTTCAGTATTTAGAGTACTACAGTAAAGTTATTAAGTGTAACATTATTAAGTATAAAAAAATTTTGTAAATGCAATTAAATTTTGTCGTAATATATCAGCACTATATAATATATAACGATCTCGTTTACAGTATTCTATTCCTCGTCTAAGTTGTAGGTGGCCTCTACTTCATAATTTACTTAGTTTATCAAACTTGTGATTAAATCCTTGTAATTTTTATTGTCAGTGGCATGTTTACTTTTAATTTCCACTTTATCAAATCTTGTAATATGTATTTTTAACAAGTATAGTTTTACTGGTACAGTGGAAGAAAATGCTTTGTGGCCTTAAGTTCGCCAGTATAAATAAATAATAATAATGATTGAACTCATGCTTCTTAATTAACCTCTGATTGGAGTTTTTATAAATTTATTCTGAAATGTTCTACTTGCGTCAAAATATAAAATACATTCACTTGAAATAGACAATACTGTAGTTCTAAATTAGTATATGCTATAGCAAAAGTACATTTCCACGAACATCTCTATAGGGCCTACATAATATCATTTTATGTTTGAATTTAAATAAGTATTTTTTCTACTTCTTTAAACCTATATTATACCACTGGCATACCCGCTAAGTCAAAATTTAAGTGTCTTATTTAATATTTCATGTTTAATATGCATGTATATTTATTCGAGTTGCAAAAAGCATATTATTCAAGTCCATTATTAAAAAAGAGGCATTAACAAAATTCAAGTTTTCCCTTGAAAAATAAAGTTTCGTTCGAAAAGTAAAAATTTTGCGCTAAAACGAAAATTGAGCAAAAGCACAAAATAGCGTGCTTTTTAAGAGTGTAAATCGACAATATTTCGGTATAAAAGTGTTTGAAACAAAAGTTCCCATTTTATTAATGGTAATAAGCACAATTTCTGATTCAGCTACCCACGAAAACTAAAGTTACTAACAGTTCAAGCAAAACTTAAAAGGTCCCGAATAAAAAACATGTTATTTTTATTTCTTCAGGAGTGAAGGAAGTTATATTATGCAAAACACATTTTTCACATTTTTGTACAAAATTCTAAATAGCTCAACTAGTAACGAATCTTCCTGGGTAGAATTCCGTACAACCTGTTAAATGGTCTACTGTACAATGAATATTGTATGTAACATTCTTACCAGTAATTTATTTCATTCAGAATCTCAGGTATTTTTGCATTTATAACAAAGGGTTTTTGCAGATACTACATATCCGTATGCAGTCAGAGAGGGTCATGAACTTCTTTAAGTCTCTGGTGAAAGATACAATGACCACTAGGGAGCGAGAAGGAATTATTAGACCTGATTTAGTTCAGCTTCTGATGTTGGCAAAGAAAGGTGCTCTCTATGATGAAAATTCTCCGAAAGAGATCAAGAGAGGTAAGTCTATCATTAAGATTTTGTTATAAGTTCATTAATCTCTCTATATATTTTGCACAAATCTTGCCAATGATTTTTATTAAACAGGAAAATTATAACGGCTACGTACACGCATTATTTTTTTGGAACCAGGTGTATGTCTATCTATAGGTCCCTACTAGGATACGGAGTATGGGTACCATTGCTCCTAAATGGGTGGAAAGTCTACTGTAGTACTCATATTTATTGGTTATAGTAGGGCTGGGATGGTTATGACTAGGGACCGGATTTTTAGGTTTTTAAAAACACTGTTTTAGGTTTTCCACTAGGTGAAATAGGTTTTTTTTTAGGTTTTTTGTCCAAAATATCGTTTCCGGGTAGAATAATTGTTTTAATGAATTTGAATGTGCTACATAGGATTCAATACATAATTAAAACGTCTTCTTAAAACACAGTGTGACCACTCAGTGTGAATAACAAGACAGTACTAAAGGCTTAAGGCCAACAAACACTTGAAAACACAGAAGTCTATATCTTTGTACGACAACACTGGTTATACGAATATTTTAACAGGAATACGCCGGTACTCTACACTTCCTCTCTTAATACTGTCCATCCTAGACGACAATGGGTTGAACGAAACGCTGGTGGTATTAATTTCAACCCAACAAAAATTATTCTCTCTCCGAAAAATATTGATTCCTCAACTGACAAACAAACAAAAACAGAAAAAGTAGCCTAAATTAGATATTTTAGGTTTTATATCCCGTTTAGGTATATTTAGGTTATTATACCCCATTTAGGTATTTTTAGGTGCCACAGAATTAATGTGGGTGAATCCTATGGGCATGATTCGAAAAAGCGTATGAGCGCTTTTTGTTTTGGAAGAAAGGAAAAAAATAGGTAAAAACCTAAGAATCCGGTCCCTAGTTACGACACATCACGTTTTTGTCCTGACCTCCGTTATTGCCGCAATACAAATTAAACACGAATTGCACGCTTGTTATCCTAATTGGACTGTTCTTATTTTGCATATAAAGCCATATTTTGGTCATTTTTGTGGTCTTGGTTATATTTTAGCCATATTTGTAATTTTAAGTCATATTTCAGTTATAAATTCGGCAAGGGAGCACAATTATACGGTAGGCCTATATGTACTATACCCGATACGAGCTAAGAAGGAAACCTGAAGTAAACAAAAATCAGTATGTCTGTCTCTCTGTTAGGTCATACGAGTATTGTGCTAGAGTGAGACAGGCATGCTGGTATTTGTTTACTTCGGGTTTCCTTCTTAGAACGGCCAGACTTTAGTAGAGTTAAATTTGAAATTTATTTCATTAATTTAATGTTTATGCCAAGTTAATAGGTAACTTAAATTTTAAAATTAATTCAATTGTTCATATTAAAACGACATGCAAGGTCTACAGAATATTACGAGTATTGGAGCTGATGACGCGAGCAAACAGGAGATAATTCTTTAAAAAATAGAAGTTCATTACTAGTAAAACAATAAATCACTAATATTGTTAAAAAGTGATTACCTAATTGAATTTATGTGATGAAAGAATTTATTGTCTTTAAACGTTATAAGTTGGAATATTTATTTTTTGAAAACAAGTTATTTCATTAGGTCACATTTAGGATTTATGTGTCATAAGCAGGGGCGTATTTAGCTACTTAAGCGCCCCTAGGCAGAGAAAAATATTTTCACCCCCTTATTTCCACATGAATGTACAAAGTAACCTACAATAAGCATAATAATAATAATAATAATAATAATAATAATAATAATAACAACAACAATAATATATAATAATAAATAAGTAAGTAAATGAATTAACAGGTGCGTATTGTTGTCAATGTTATTCATTTCTATTTCATTGTGCGTTACATTGGTACTATTTTGAAGAGTTATGAATAAAATGTTTAATATATTATTTTAAAAAAACTGTAACAGCTTAAAAGCTGCCCCTTAAATTCTGCCGCCCTAGGCAGCTGCCTAGTCTACCTAGGCTTAAATACGGCACTGGTCATAAGGGCATATTTGCAGTCATATTTTCCACTGTTTTAGGTCATAAACATCCGAACCTTTGTTATTAGCAAGATAAGATTATATCAATGAAACGCTAATATAAGTACACTAAAAACTTCTTTACTTCAACAGTTCTAGATGATGATGATGATTGGTAGCCCAAGCCTTTTTGTTCTTCATAGCTGGCTTTGATACCACTTCAACGCTGTTATGTTTTACTTGCCATCAAATTGCTACACATCCTGAAGTGTTGGAAAGGCTTCAAGCAGAAATTGATACAGCAATGGGTGACTGCAATGAAAATATATCATACGAGAACATTCATAGCATGAAATATCTTGACATGGTGATATCAGGTAAGTCATCACTTTACCACAAAGTATGCAAAGAGTAAGGGTTAAAGTGTCATCATTTTGTCTCTGACGGAGATTATCTAAAGGGAATATTTAGTATTATATTACTTTTTTTTTTTAAATTGTGATGAATTTTTTATGACCGGTTACTCGTCACATTTGGAGTTAGTGATTGAAAGTTAATGAGCACGTTTGAATTTCAAAAAGACAATAGGTGCTAATAATAATTCTTCAAATCTTATATTTTAGGGAAATCGAAGTAAAATTGGATGCTCAAGTTCATTAATATTACCGCTGTTGATGATTGGCAACGATGTGCCTGTGAAGAATATTCTAAAGATAAACTTAGGAATATGAAGGTTTCTGTGCTTACGAGCTCATGATAACTTGCCTGAGTGCAGTAGAGATTAGAAATAATGATAATTTAAATATTCATAACATTCATCGTAGTCGTGCTGTATATACTATAACTAAACCTTTATTTCTTACAGAAACACTAAGGATATATCCTCCAAGCGTCGCAACTGATCGAAAATGCACAAAAACCTATACACTACCGGCTGACCCTCCTCTCCAAATGAACCCAGGGGACCCTCTGTGGATACCAACTTATGCACTTCATCATGATCCTCAGAATTTTCCTGATCCTGATAAATTTGATCCAGAGAGATTCAGCGATGAGAATAAACATAACATTAAACCATTTACGTATATACCTTTTGGAAGTGGACCACGAATTTGCATTGGTAAGTGTAAGCTTTGTTATTGGCACTAAGATCATTATCTAGCTTTCAAGTATGAGATTAGTGCTTACGCAGTATAAATTATGTGATTAATTAATGCCTTACTCACTTTGCATTGTTTAAGCCAGGGCAAGAAATTTCAAGCCTGAAGAAAGTAGACAAATTCAAAATTTTAGCCGCCATTAAGCTCTATCCACAATGTGCAGCACCGCCGTCTCGAGAATGACTCTCTCTCTGTCATGGGAAAGAGGTTCCATCTGGCGCTGTGAAGTGAACTCTGGCTTAACTCAGTTGGTAGAGCAGTGGCACGGATAGCCAAAGTTCCTGGGTTCAAATCCCAGTGTCAGAGGAATTTTTCTCCTATAATATTCTCATGTAATGTCCAACAGAGTCAATAATCTGTGGTTCATGAATGTATACTGTATATATCAAAATTCTACTTAGCTTAGCAATGTCAGGGCAAGTCTTTGCTGCCGCATATGAGTTTGTACGAATGATAGACAAGGTCATTGTCACCGCATCGGCGATCTGGTAGCGCGCTGTTGCAATTCTGTAATAATTTGGTTCTTAGTCACAGAATTCCAAATAAGTGTTATATTAATTGTACTTTGTTTTAATGCTTTAAATCTTTACAATTATACACCTCTTGAACGACTGCTTGATGCGCAATGCCGGAGCCAGCTTCTTCTATCTGGTTTGCGAAGCCTTGTAATGAGCTTCCACATGCTCAGAGGGGATTCCTGGGACAGGTTTGACTGTTAAAAGGAATTTCTATGAATATATATATTTTTTTTTAATTTCAGGAAGCCGATTTGCTCTGATGGAGGCAAAGATAGCAATGGTTTACTTGCTTCGTCGCTTCAATTTGAAGGTAATTCCCAGGACTCCAATCCCCATAAAGATCACAAAGAAAGGATTCAATATGACTGTAGATGGAGGATTCTGGATGGGACTTGAGAAACGAAGCTGAATTCTGTGTACCATACAATGAATTTATTGAGAAACGCTAAGTAAAACTCAGGTGCAGAGACTCTTTAATCATTATACTTCACTATGGCTACACCGGGATTCTGCTAACTAATCTGACGTATTACTTGAAAATAAAATTATAACGTACGCATAAAACGTGTATACGATTCATTCTATTCTTTTTTGAACCCAAATGTATTATCTCTGCTGGATTAAATCACAGTATAAATTTCGGCCCAAGATTATACAACCCACCAATAAGAGCTCATCCTGAAACATGAACTAAACTTACGCAGATTCAAGAAACAAATTTGTAAAATTTATACAGCTAGTGTGTGACTCATTTTGCATTGTCCTAATGATTTGTTTTCATTTTCGATGTTCATGTGCATCATTTATCTAAAAAATGTTTTTGCTCTTGGTTTGTATTATTTACTGATTGCCTTGATGGCGTGTATGTTTGTGTGTGTATGGGTATGCATTGTATGTAGAGTGACTTTTCTCTAATTTTTTGTTTGTAGTTCCAGATTCGTTATATTTTCTGTCACTGTGCTGAACTGTTCCCGAGCACGAGCTTTTGCTCATTCGGGCACCAGCAATGATTGTATCGTGTTCTACGCATGTGGAATAAATAAATAAATAAATACAGTACTTGGTTCCCGTAATTTCTTATTGTGTGATATACTTCATGAGTATTGCTAATATGGGGACTTGCAAAGAAAGTACACATGTAAGGTTCTATACGATGTTTGTTAATATGTTTTTTTTCTTCATAATTTAACTTGATTTGAATAAATTTTATTTGAATTTGAATCTGTAACACACGCAAATATGAACATATCACTCCTTCTCTGGAAGCATTAAACTGGCTTCAACACTATATTTGCCGTGATTTTTCACTCTGTTTTCGCTTCTCTTCCATTTCATACAATCCTCGAGATCCTTCTATTTATCATCACGTTAAGGAAGTCAAACCAGACATGTCACTAGAGGTAACAGCAACTAAGAATAAATTAATATATTTTGGTCAAATAATGAGAAAATCTAGCTCCTTGGAAAAATACATTATGCTTGGTATAGTGGACGGAAAGCGTGGTAGGGGTAGGAGAAGAACAAGATGGCATACAGAGATTAGTAAAGCAACTAACCTTGGTTGGGAAGAAATTTTAACTGTAGTGAAGGACCGGGTTCGATGGAAGAAGTTGGTGGACATGAATGTCAAAAACAGGAAAAGACATTTCGAATAGACACGGCTGGCAACCTCACTGCTTTGGAAATCCTTTCGGATCACCAGGGGTCGTCCTCGACCTGATTGACTATTACTAGTTATTGCTAAGAGATGACAAAAATTTTGATTTAGCTATTTTGGTAAAAAAAAAATGCTATTATTGGATTTTTAGTGTAAAAATTCAAGAATATCCTCAAGTATATTTGTGAAAAATTTTATGCTGTTTGGACGCAAGGAACAGGTGCTATTGACACCATTTTTAAATCTTAGTTTCAGAGAGTACAGTGAACGACCAAGAAGTCTGCATGAGATTTCAGCAAACATTCGAAAACTCAGTCCAGAACCATCCCAGGCTATTTATGAATTTCCAAAATAGTCTCAATCAAAAGAGAAAAAATTCAGCTATATCTTACTATATTAACACTCACATGACAATATAATATAAATTATAAAAAAAATTAAAGTTGTTAGTAAGTAAATCAGAGAAGAAAATCAAATGAGTCAAAAGTGAAACAGCGCTTGATCTCCACATTAAAATAGGCCTATAATCAAAGTTACAAGATGTTAGTTGGTTGGTAAAGTATGAAAGTTATAACTGGCAATAGCAATATGAGCATGTGGAGTGGTTTCGGAGCGACTTTTTCGCGCAGGTCTCATTTTCATGTCTCATCTGATCAGTTATACAACTCTTTATTGAAGACTTGAAGGAGAAAATAATTTTTCCAAACGTGGTTCGGTGTTTTATAACGAAGGTTTTGTTGCGAAAAATTTCAGCCTTTTTACTCAAACTGAAGAGAGAAGATGGCGATTCATGCAGTTCAACGATAGACTTATTTCACGTTGAGGCCTGTAGGCCTACAGTATCCAAGCTTTCGGCCGCTGACATGTCTGCGGCCTTCCTCAGTCGAAAGCTTGGATACTGTATATCCTTTTACTCGGCTTATAGCCCGTGAAACCATCATTAATAACCAGCGCCGAGAAAGCCTCAAGTCTTATGTAAATTCTGTAATAGTTTATAATAGAAGGTGCCAGCGACTACACCCGCATTTATTACTTCAACTGCCAGATGTTTTTAAAACATTTGTTTAACCGTAAAATAATGAAAACATAGTAGTTCTTCTGTGTACAATAGATCTTGCATTAAAAAAATATATCTGCTCTTCATCAGTTAAAATAGCCAACATCCCGAAACGGAATTAGAACAATGAAAACCCTTACACATACGTTGTTTTTTATGACTTCAAGGAAGATTCATGCCAAAATGGAAGAAAATCAAACAACGGTTCGCTCAGTCAATTAACACTGACACCTTTTTTACATAAATTGCATACATTATATTATAATTTTATATTGTTGTAGGCTTACACCAGATTGGTGGGAAGCACCGTTTCCGAAGATAAAGTCCTACAACTTTAAGTGATTGCCCTCGACTTTGTGATAATTACTTTATTTCAGCGATGCTCTTCTTTCTCAGTTGCTATGGCAACAGAGCAAGGCCACCTGCAGTTATTTTTATTTATTTATCAAAATTGACCCCAAAGAGTAATAATGCTCACAACTAGGGGCAGTAGGCCTACATTATAATATACAAAGAACAATAATATATTTACTAAGATCAAGGAAAAAGTACAATTATTAAAATAATTTAATAAAAGATAGCAGATTACTAAGATTGCCACAGAAGTATTAGCGAAAATCGTGCGTCCATAACACTAAAAATCTGAATATTATAGGAGAAGAATTCCTCCAACACTGGGACTTGAACCCAGGACCTTTGGCTATTCGCGCCAATGCTCTACCAACTGAGCTAAGCCGGAGTTCAACTCACAGCGCCAGATGGAACCTCTCTCCTATGAGAGGTAGACCATGTCTGTGAGGTAGGCCATTAGGGCAATCAGTCATAGGAGAGAGGTTCCATCTGGCGCTGTGAGTTGAACTCCGGCTTAGCGCAGTTGGTAGAGCATTGGCGCGAATAGCCGAAGGTCCTGGGTTCAAGTCCCAGTGTCGGAGGAATTTTTCTCCTATAATATTTTCATGTAATGTCCAACAGAGACAATAATCTGTGGTTCATGAATGCTTCCTATATATCTACTAAAAATCTGGTTTTCTGTCAGGATTTCGCCCATAACTCGCGAATGAAAGCTAAAATTAAAAATCCGTCATCGATGTGCATTTGGACCTCCTTCAGTCCATCTTTTTTTTTTTTTAATAAATAAATTTACATCTCTGCTTTCCGTTGGAAAAGGGGGATCTTAGGAACTTAAATAGAATCTTCAGCTGACCTACAGAAAAAGTGTTTCTGCTGTCACTTATGTGGGTGCTGAATGAATGCCAGTCATAACTAGAGATGGGGAATATTTCTTGTAACTGTTACTTTGTAACTGTTACATGTATGTAACGGTAACGACCTGTTACAAAAAATCAAAAGTAACGGTTACCAAAGCTCCTCCTAGGATAGCTTATTTTCGTCTCAACCAAAGGCGGAACCAGAAAATACTGAAAGGAGGGACCGACACAGACGAAAGTTTGCTATTATTTGGAAATCCAAAAAATGGGGGTCCTCCCCCGGGATTTTTTTTATTAAAAAACGAGGGAAAATCAGGTCGTCCCTTTAGCTCTTCCCACTCCAGACATCTAGATGTGAATGGTGGAACAACTAGCAGTATTGGAAATTCTGACTCCCCCCCTTCACCACTTCTTTACCCTTTCCTACTATTCAACCTTCATCTTACCCACTACGCCATCGAGCAATCATTGCAATGAGAAGCGAAAATTCATCTATTTAAGTTTAGACATCTGCATGAAATGGCGGAGATTGATCATTTCCTATTAATTGCATTTGTGTGAAGTGAAATAAAATCCCTTTAGGCAGGCCTACAGGCTGAGGTAGATTTCGAAGTACTTTTGGTTTAATTTATTGTCACTGCGCAGTTCTCTTCTTCTTTAGCCTTGGCATGATAAACCCGCAATAATAACTGCAAAAAAGAGGAAAGAGCACTTGTTTAAAACATTCAAATCTTGCCTTATATGAGAGCTATCGAGAAACTAGGTATTGATTTGTAGAGTACTCATCAAGAGCTTTTCAACGATACCCCACAAGACGTGGTTTCAAAAATTTCGAATTTCCATCCCCCACCCCTACTCGTACCCCTAAAACCCCCGAATCGTTACTGTCACTGTGAACTCCATAGGGAGTACTCTAATTTATTCCAACAAAGTTTCTCTCTATACTTCATAGGGGCCGAGATATAATTTTTTCAAAATTTAACCCCCTCCCACGACCCCCCCTTGGGCTAATTTTGCTCATTAACTATTGGGCCTAGAAATAACATAATAAAATTTGGTTCAAATATCTTCAAAATTACGGCCGCTAGCGTGTAAATATATATAAATATATAAGAATTCTGTATAGTTTCTCCAAATTTCTCAGCAGCTCTCCTTTTTCTCAGGGTTTTTTTTAATACTTTTATTTTTATTTTTATTTTTATTTTATTTATTTACTTATTATTATTGTTATTATTAGTTGCGTTGAGAAATTTGTCGGTGTCGAGCGAATGTAACTGGTCTGGAACAAAGTAACGTGTCGAGAGTTACACCCGTTACATTATTTTCACCTGCTCCAGTTACACGGACCCGTTACTGTTATTTCCACCTGCTCCAGTTAATCTGACCTGTTACTGATACTCTCGCCTGCTCCAGTTATTTGGACCCGTTACTGTTATTTCCACCTGCTCCAGTTACTCTGACCTGTTACTGATACTCTCGCCTGCTCCAGTTATTTGGACCCGTTACTGTTATTTCCACCTGCTCCAGTTATTTGGACCCGTTACTGTTATTTCCACCTGCTCCAGTTACTCTGACCTGTTACAGTTAATTCTAATATTTCTGTTACAAGTGTTTTATCCGTGACTTTCGCCTCGTTCCGTTACATCTGTTACTTCCAATATTTGAAAAACAAAAATAATTAAAAAATAAAAAATAATAAAAAATTAAAATAATAAAAAAACAAAAAATAAAAATAAAAATATTAAAAAATAAAAATATTAAAAAATTAAAATTTCAAAAAAAAGAATAAAAAATAAATAAAGAAAAAAAAATTAAAAAGTTATTTTCTTAATTAAAACAAAAATAATTAAAAAAATAAAAAATAAAAATAATAAAAAACAAAAAATAAAAATATTAAAAAATAAAAATATTAAAAAATAAAAATTACATAAAAATAAGAATAAAAAAAATAAAAAAAATTTAAAAAGTTATTTTTTTAATTATTAATGGGCGTCAAGAGTTCATGCATAGAATTCATGCTGTCTGATCTCATATATATTTCTTGCTTTACATACCACTTAAAAATTTATCAAAATACGATATTGCCTTTACTGGACAATTTAAACTTAGAATGTGGGTATATAGCATGAAATGTGAATTCAATAACTGTAGTAAATTATTCGAAATAATATTGATAATTTTACTACTAATAATAAAATCCCTATAATATAAAGCTACACGGCTGACTGACTGACTCACTGATATTAATGTTTGCCCACTTCCAGATGAGCTAGAAACTTGAAATTTGGTACACATATAGCTTTTAGGCTGTAAACCACAGGAAAATTCCAAAACGTTTTTTTTTTAATTTCTAGCCCAAAAACCCCCGAGTAAGGGCTCTCTCACTCACATTAACGTTTGCCCACATCCAGATGAGCTAGAAACTTTCAATTTGGTACACATATAGCTTTTAGGCTCTAAACCACAGGCGAATTCCAAAAAGTATTTTTTTTTTATTTTTAGCCCTAAAAACCTCCGAAAAAGGGCTCGCTCACTTCGAGATGAGCTAGAAACTTGAAATTTGGTACACATATAGCTATTAGGCTGTAAACCACAGGAAAATTCCAAAAAGTGTTTTTTTTAATTTTTAGCTCTAAAAACTCCCGAAATAGGGCTCGCTCACTGACATTACTGTTTGCCCACTTTCAGAAGAGCTAGAAAATTGAAATTTGGTACACATGTAGCTTTTAGGCTGTAAACCATAGGAAAATTCCAAAAAAAAGTAATTTTTAAAAATGTTTAGCCCTATAACCCCCGAAAAAGGGCTCGCTCACTGACATTACTGTTTGCCCACTTCCAGATGAGCTAGAAACTTTAAATTTGGTACACACATTGCTTTTAGGCTGTAAACTATAGGAAAATTCCAAAAAAGTATTTTTTTTAATTTTTAGCACTATAATCCCCGAAAAAGGGCTCGCTCACTGACATTACAGCTAGAAACTTTAAATTTGGTACACATATAACTTTTAGGCTGTAAACCACAGGAAAATTCCAAAAAGTAGTTTTTATATTTTTAGCCCTAAAAACCTCCGAAAAAAGGGCTCGCTCACTGACATGAATGCTTGCCCACTTCCACATGAGCTAGAAACTAGAAATTTTGTATACTTATATCTTTTAGGCTGTAAACCACAGGAAAATTCCAAAAAGTTTATTTTCATGACGATAATCGATGTTTTTTACATCGATGGAAAACAACTGATGTTTTTGCTACATCGATGTTTCTCCCCGACATGGATGTTTTTGTAACAAAAAGAAGATTAATAGGCTACCTTGGTTCTACGATATAATTTTATTTACAGGAGCTTAATTTCCCAAAACATTGATTTTTTACATCGATTGCTTTCATGGAAATTCTTCTGTTTATTTATGAATTTTGCCTAATTTTCTGATACCATGGCCCTTTTTAAATATACATCGATGTTTTTTGTCTAAATACATCGATGTTTTCAGGCCGATATTATCGTCATATCGATGGTTATCTCCGATTTTAACCTCGATATTTTAACTATCGATTATCATCCCTAATTGAAAGCTTAATTTTACAACTGTTTTTTATTTCGGGGGTCCCTCCCTAGAGCCCCAGCCTTGGCTACGTCCATAACCGTTGTGGGGGGGGGGAGATAAAGGGCATTCCCCTACAAGTGGGAAGTGATCTGACGATTAACTACGTAATATACAAGAAAAGTAACAGGTAACGGTTATAAATAACAGTTACTTTCGTGTAACTGTAACAGTAACGTAACTGTTCCAAAAAAAGTAACAGATTCCCATCTCTAGTCATAACACGCACACACGCATTAAGCCAGAGACATCAATTGAAATATGACGCAATCAGTAGGAGGAGCTTACGAAGGACCCTGATAAGGATTAGCCTACTATCGAGTATCTTGAGGCTGGCAAAGAAGAGTTTGCGACATCCAACCATGTAAACAGTTTCACCCAGCGAGCAATTCAAGGTAAGAGAAAACGATTTTAAAGATTCTATTTTTCGGCAAATAAAAATGTTAAATTTCGATATAAAAGTTGAATTTAGGTGTTATTTCGCATAAAAGGAATATAATTTCGGCGTTGTTTCGCATTAAAACCAAATATAGTCAGGAATCACGTAGTGTGAAACACTGCATATTTCTGCAGCACACATAATCTACGGGATTGTAAGCAGTGCTTTAGTTGGAAAATATTTTTGGGGGGTACTCATCTTACTTCAAAATTTTCCATATCGCCTCATACTGAATGTAATCCTTCGGTTGATATTTTCTGCATGCAGTTTCTTCTGCTGACCTATTGCCTCCTTGTAGTCATGACCTGACGTATGGAGCAGGATCGAAAACGTCTAGTGGTGGTCCCACACATTTTATGAAAACAAGGTGGCTAGCCAACATGTGATCTAAGGAGAAAGTAACTGTAGAAATGCGCACGAAGGTGAAGATTAGATCGCATATCTGTGGAGAATTTAATAGTGCTTGTCATTTTTGGTATTGAATTAGACATTTAATAAGTATTTTAGGACAATCTCGTTCCTGTACTGCCAGTACGACGTACCGGAGCACATATTTTTCCCGGTATGGTAGAAGGAAAATAATTTTATACCGGTACGCAGTACCGGTGCGTACCGGCCCAACTAAAGCACTGATTGTAAGCCTTTCACTTTGTATGTTTTAATTATTCTTAACTATGGCTTTTGATGCCTCAAGTATATAAACGAGTCTACTTGACACTTTTCACGCAGTCTGGTCGATGCACTCCATGTTGTTACGCGGTGCGTAGATTATAAAGTTTGTGACAGGCAGGGCCGTCGCGTGGATTGTTGGCGCCAGCACAGCCCGGCACAGGGGCAAGATTTCGTCAGGCGCCCCCCCCCCCCCAAAAAAAAAACTCATCGCATCCAGTCGCTCGTTAGCCAAGTTGTGCGTCGGGTTGCGTCGCTGTCTGTGTTTTTGTGCCCAAAAGAGACACCTAATCGGATTACCTTACAAAAATGCCAGAAATAAAATTGTTTAAATTTTTTTAACAAGATTGCATTGAAAATCAAATTAATACAAGTTTAGTAATGTTAGAAAATCTTAACAATCATAAAAAATACTATAGGCATTATTAATGGACTACAAATTAATAGTATGGGAAACCTCGATACATACACTGAATAGAATATAGAAAAGGGAACCGCGTTTATCAAAGTAAGATAAGGTACTAAACATTAAATGGCATTCGCCTGGTTTGTGCACGAGCAAATGTCGTTAGAATTTCCTTCAAGTCTATTTTTTGTGCTTCATCGTTTTCAATGGACAAGATGACCAGAGAATTCAGTCTCTCCTGTGACGTAGTTGATCGTAAATATGTCTTTATAAGCAAATATTTATTTTGGGATAACTTAGCAAATATAGGCCTAAAGTCATTGGTGTCAAATATTTATTTGTTCAATAAAAACATACAATGTAGTATTCAAAATTCAGTTATACCTAACTTTAAAAAATGTTATGTATGGGTACATCCTACTTATTTTTTTTTTTCAAATTTTGTTGTTTTATTTTTGCCATTGCCACGGCGCCCCCCTGGTCGCGGCGCCCGGGGCGATCGCCCCGCTCGCCCCGCCCACGCGACGGCCCTGGTGACAGGTAGCGCGAGGTTTGTGATAAGTCTTGCGAGGCTAGTGACAGGTAGCGCGAAGTTGTGACAGGAAACGCGAGGATAGCGACAGAAAGCGCGAGGATAGCGACAGGTAGAGCGAGGTTAGCGACAGGTAGCGCGAAGTTCGTAACAGGTAGATTAGTTCTGCGCACCGTTTCCCTTTCCACTTGATGTCATGTCCAGCAACCGATTCGTCATTTTCGGTCCACTTCACAATTTTTCTTACATAATTCTTTTTTTAGGAATAATAGGACTTTATATAAATATATTCTATTGGTTCTAAAGAAAATTAAATCCTCAAGTATGGCCATTTTTTCGTGTTTAAAAAAACTGCATGCAAAGATATGGATATAGATTTTTGTTAGTCACCAGTGGTATTGTAAAACATGTGACTTTATCAAATTTGTAAGAAAATACAGAAAATGTAATATAATCAATCTTGCAAAACTTTAAAAAAAAATTTTAAGTAGCTTACAAAGTAATGTAAACCATTAGACTGACAATAGGTATTAATTAATCTGTTCATTTGAAGTATTTATTTACATTTGTCATGAGCATCATGAATGATGTTATAGACTAATAGCACAACACATACATAAACTTCAAGCAAGGCTCAAATTAAGGGGGAGATGGGGGATTTCCCCCTCTTGCCAAATAAAAATTCCTTCCTTGTCAGGGATATTTTCCTACATTTCGTACACTTCAATTTAAAATTACAATGCAGTTAACGGAAACATGCACTTATGTTTCTTCATAATGCAGTTTTGGAATGTAATGTATCACCAGCACAATGCGTAGCAAAAAAATTGATCTAACAATCATTTGAAGTGCATGGTGTAACAGAAGGATGGCACTGGGACATATATAATGGTTAAAAAATGTTTGCGATAACAATGAGTGCAGTAGTGATTGGTGTTCCATGATAGTCTGTCGAGTAACCTACTGTATGTCTTTTACGGAGAGGAAATGTTCTTAAAGTAGGTTAATAATATGTATAAATTTTTAATAAAGAAACGTGAAGTAACAGAGTCTGAATCATCAGGTAATAAGGCTATGTCTTCTACTGAACAGGTAAATGTTCCAACAGTGCATCACCTGACCTCATCTAACTTTCATACCCCCCACCTTAAAGATTACAAATTCATATTTATATCGATTCAAAAATTTTTGCTTTTCTGCTGTCTGATAATACTACATTTATTTTATATGAGGTTAAATATAATTATGTTAGTAGATCTAAATTGTACCCACATTTAATTTGCCCCACTGTCAAAATGTTTTAATTCGATCAGTATACATACCGGTAAGTAATAAATAATAAGCAAACAATAAAAGTAGCATTCAGAGGAAACCAGTATATGTCTAAGAATCCCTGTATAAACTATTGGGCAACAAAATGTAGCTATTTCAATATTGTGTAATTTTTTTTCAAACAATTAGTAAAATTACTAACAATAGCTGAGCTTGGTCAGCAAATGGCCCTCTGTACAAAAGTTGTGCATTATTTGAGATAATATTTTTAACCGCATTGTTTGAGATAATATTTTTAACAAGTAGGAGTCACTACTTAAAAGTCATCTAGCGAGAAGTCCATACTCATAAGTTCATTACGCCCTTAACATCATAATTGTCAATATTTCAAATAAACTGTTAGTAAAATACTCATAGTGCGACCTATGGCGGGTTAAGGGTCTTTTCTAATCAGTCCCGACTCATTCCAACCTACCTTTGTTCTTACCGTTACTCTGGGGAAGAGAATGTCACACATTCTCAGATTAGATTTAATATTTACAGCCTTAATGACTACAAATTAACAGCAAGGGATCAATGACAGCTAAACTTATTGTTTGTAAAAGCAATGTTCTTCAAAATTCTTTGATAAAAATTCAGATTAGATAATGAAGTTAATACCCCATAAATCCTGCTTCAGTTTAGATCATGAATCATTAAGATCAAAACCCAACTACATGGCAAAGGATTGAAGTTCATTTTGTCTCGAATAAGATTTGTTCCAATTTGTAGTCTATCAAGGTGTGTATACATTGGGCCAACGAACGAGAACCAAAATCTTCACTGTCCAAGATTAGGTTAGAGTGTACTGGAGGCAAATCGGAGCCAATGAACCGGTTGGCCTTTGTTTAGGTTCAAGCTTCTGGCGGTAACATCGAAAGGTTGGTGTTGGGTCCCCTCTCCTAGTGTAGTTGGGAGAACTGTTCGTTGGCTCACGTAGTCACTTTGAATCTGTCTTGCTAGTTCAACAGGTCTTTATATGTATTTCATTGTCTTGTATTGGAAATTGCTGGAGTATGAGGTGGAACAATGAGACTGCATTAAATCTCATGATAGAGACTTCCATGAGCTTTCAGATCCAACTGTGATTCATATAACAGAAACACTTGGCCCCAACCCCTTGGTTTGATATGGATGAGAGGCCGAAAGCCAACATGTTGGCGACCAAAATTTGCCCCAATACACTGGTTGTCATTCGTTGGCGTTCGTTTGCCCAATGTGTACCCTCACCTTAACAGTCCAAGCATGTTAGTAGTGAAAATTCGTTCCGACTCACTGAAACACAGTTCCAAACCAGAAAAGCATACGCTAGTACTCTCGTCAAGAACCATAAAAAGCAGTTTGATGATCTGAGCATACCGGTACACTATGGAATTTGAAACATGCAAAATCAATTCAATGCAGTAGGCAAATAACTGCCATTAGTGTATTGGTAACATGGCAGCAGGCGATAATTTTATTTAATCCCTATCTAGTGAGGATAAAATGGATTTCCATCAGTTCATTCGAACTATAGGAATGGATAGTTTTAAGTATATACAAATTTTAATGCAAACTGAAAACCCACACACATTTATCAAAGTATTGACCAGCGAAACAAATTCTAGGTTACTGTCTTGCAACATTATATACAATGTGCAGGGAAAATTAAACGCCTTCTTTGAATATGCATCAGTAGTGTAAACATTTAAAGAAGGTGGTGGTCAGGAATCAATCAAAAAAATGTTCCAATACTTCCTTTGCAGTATATATACACACACACACACACAAACACATTAGGAAAAGTATTTTACATCCATAATAATGTACATTACTTCAAACTCATTGCAAATTATCACAGACATAACACTAGAGTTATTAACTCCATGCATGTAGAACACCGTAGACTTGAATGGAGTATAAATAGAATTTCCCATAATGGAATAAATTTGTACAGTAAGTTAGTATTCCTTAATATGAAAAACAAACTATTTAAGAATAAGGTACAGTCCATTTTACTACGCCATAATTTATATACATTAAATGCATTTTTAAACTTGAATCATCAAACTCTGTTACTCGAGAACATTATTCCAGAATAAAAATATCATTATTCCAGAATAAAAATGTTTAAGTCATAGCAGTTATGTCTAGTTTCTACACAGTGGGTAAGATAGTAGAAAACCCTTACCACATATTCAAAAGTAACATAACCAATCAGATGAGATCCCTATAACCTCCATCAAAATTTCAAGTAAATTAAAATCAGGTAGACTAAGATAACAAAATGCCAGAATGCTTCTGTTTAATCAGTGATAACTGGGATTATGATATGCAGAAAATAAGTTATTTCTGTTATGAATTTCTGAGTTAAGCTTCAGATCAATTCATTAAGGAGGGCTTATGGAAGGACAAAGGTCTAATTTGATAAGTATATGTGAAGGAATATGTGAGTAGTGTTATTTGTCAAAGCTAAATGTATTGCAACTTCTAAAGCCGTATATGAATATTTTAAAACAATATGTTCTCATGAGAACTGATTTGCATTTGATGAATTCTTACCATAAAATAGGCATTAAATTGAGCATTACTCCGGTACCAGTCAACCAATTTGGTCCAATATGAATAGGCTTCTTCCCATGGACGTTAAAAATGTATAATCCCAGTTTCATGAAAATCCGATGAAGCATATTTAAGTTATCACACGTATAGACACAAAGATAGACAGACAGAAGGACAGGTATTTTCCTGTCCACCACCCAATCTCATAAAGTACCATTCTGGCACTTAATAAATGCTGCAAAATAAAAAAAACTGTTAGGTATATTATTCTATTAATATTTTTGAGTGATCTTTTAAGAGTGTAGACAGGTAACAGTAGTATGGTTTGGAAGAGCATCAACAACTAAGGTCATAGGTGACCATACCACAAAAAAATTATTCAATGAAGTTGTTGAAGACAATAAAGCTCAATAAAAGCAAATGCTTTAGAAAAAAAAAGCAGCTAAAGTCAAAGTTTCAAATTATTTAAAAAAGGTTTCATATAGGCCTAATTTCTTTTCAGTCTATTTTTTCTTGTCAATTTAAAATTGAGCTGAATCCTAAAAAAAATAAAAACAAACACTGTGTCTTAAAAAGGCTATGAGTAGGATCCTCACTTTTCAGTGAAACAAAATGGCTCATTTCTGTGTTAAATTCCTTCTATGTCTTACTTACAGTTCTTGACAACAAGCCTAAAAAAATATCACGATTAATGATGGTCATCTTTTGTTACGAATGAAGTAGAGCAAAAATATTGAAAATAGTATGAGCTGTGAAAAAATGTATTTTCTCCTCATAGGATTTTTAGGGGGACCCAATGAAATATGAACCAGCTGCAGATGTATTTCCACTGGGTGTGTGGACACATCTTTCCCACCACTGCACTGTTGCAATGAAAGTCATGCTACTGATGCTGGTTTCACTCTGATCTGCAGTATTGTGTTCACAGTGATGCAGTGTAGTTCAGTGTGAGTCAGTGTAAATTAAAACAAAATATACAAGACAAACCTACGCACCCTAGAAGAATTAAAACAAAATATCTGCCAGGAAGTTGCCAGCATTTTGCAACTTGAACTATGGCGAGTAATGGGTGGTTTCTTAAAGAGGGGCCAAAAATGTATGGACGACAAAGGCTAGTTTCAGTACCTCCTGTCATATTGTTGGTAAGCCTTTAATTAATAAATAAATAAAATGTGCCCAATGGGCATTAAGATGAGTTCAGTTATTCACTGGAGAGTTGCACTATTGATAACGTTCTCTTTGTGCATGTCAGTGCATGGTATTTTGTGCACCAACTCCCCCACATGTACACTTGCATTCAGAGCCGGGATCCTGAAATTCTTTTCTATGCACATTTTATGATGGAAACCATGAATTGCAAAATGCGTTGGTAAGCCTTTAATCATAGTTAAGAAAATTGTTGTACGGTTGCTTCAGCACCACTCTATGGTAGCCACAGACGGTAATGCAAACCACCATCGCAAGCCAGAAAAACACCGTGCAGCTGGTTCATAGTTAATTGGGTCTCCCTGTAGACCTATATGTAGCCTATCATTAATTATAAAAGTATTTTATACCATATTTAAAAATCATATTAATGATGCAAAAGTATTAAGTAATCACCATGCAAACTTTAAGGAGCAAAAGATTAGATGGAATGAAGGTAGCAGGCTAAATTACCGTACCTTTACACTATTTTGTGCCAATTAAAGCAGTACATGCTTCTTTAAACATTTTTACTAGATATTTTATTCCAATTCTTTTTAGGTATTCAGCAGCCTATAAAGGAGCAACAAAAATGGATATAAGTTTAACATGGATATTTTCCCATTGGGCATTGTTTATGCTCGGCATTGTCCTTGTGCTATACCTGTATGGGATTAGAACCCACAGCTATTTCCTCAATAGGAAAGTGCCTTTTGTTAAACCTCAACCTTTCCTTGGGAATAGTGCTCCAATAATGTTCCAACAGATGTCTTTCCCAGACTATATTGTGTGGCTATATGACGAACTGAAGGGACATGCGTATGGAGGAATGTTTAATTTCATGACACCAGGTGTTTTCCTCAGAGACCCGGATCTCATCAAGCAAATTACTGTTAAGGATTTTGATTATTTTACTGATCACAGTAACACCATCTCAGAAGAAGTGGACCCCTTGTGGGGCAAAGGAATCTTCAATTTACAAGGTTGGTAGCCAATGCTGATAATTCTTATAATGTACATTTTAATTTATTAAATCCTACTTGCAGCAGTTATATGTAGGCTATGTATAGTGACTCATGTGCCTTGTTCCACTTTACAGACAATATATTTAAGCTCTAGTGGAGTCAATAACCCAATATGGAATTCTTCATTGAGGTAGCTTATCTAGGACCATTTGTTTAAAATTACTGTAATTTTACTTCAAAAGAGAATAAAAAATTGTTTAAAAAAGCCTACCCTACCTACCCTACACTTTGAATTCAAGTGTAAACCAATTTAAGATAAAAATTAGAAAGCATTTAACAGTAATAATAGAATCTTACAACTTTGTCTTTAATTTGTTTTTTCTCAATTTCTTCCATGTATTTCTCTTTCAAAATCTTGAATTCCCTATTTAAATTTCTTTTGTCAAAATTCTTTAACTGTTTGTAGTATATATATTAAATTTTAAACATTAAAAGAAATTCTCTGTTCTTTCTTGTAAACAGATATGATAATTGGAGCTCCCCTAAACACGATCTTTGCTCATTTGGGGACTTCCAAAGCACATAATTGTGTAAAATTTAGTAATGTTTGGTAGAAATAAAAGTAAAATAAAAAATATGTGAACTGGAAACATAAAATGTAAATATAATCAATATCATTGTATTTCCATTATACAGGGGAAAGATGGAGGGATATGCGTGCCACTCTTAGTCCAGCATTCACTTCAAGCAAAATGAAGACCATGTACACACTGGTGACAGAGTGTGGGAAACAGCTCGTTGATTTCTTGGACAAATGTTGTAGCAACATAGTGCCTGAGAAGCACTGCAAGATTGAGAAAGGTGAGTTAAATTTCTTATTTCTCCACACTTGAATAGACACACCTATTCTTAGAGAAAATGTTTTCCAGGTTTCATAAAATTTGTTATACCTACGCTATAATTTCTGTATATTTTTCGCTACTGATACATAATTTCAATCCTAGTTCACTATTTTCATTAGGATTTATAATGAATTAAAGCTTAAACATTAATTTTAATTGACTTCACTTGAAAAATACAAATGAACTCTTGCTTTCAGCATATACGGATAAGTTGTGAAATTGATTGAAAAATTTAATTTCAATTTTCATTGTTAAATTTCCCCAGTTGCAGTTGCCATAAATTAAGATTGCCACATAATTTTCACATAATTTTGTCAATTATTTTGTGATTTTGCTAAAAGGTCTATCATTCTCGAAATTTTAGCAGAATGTGATGAATAAATATAAATAATAAATAAATAAAATTAGCCTAGACATCCCAAAGGGCAATGGCCTCCTGCGGATCTCAGGGCAGGCTCATATACTTCTCGTTAGGTGAGCTAGTCCTAGCGAGAGTTCTTGTGCATGGTTGGATTGCTGCTGTATTTCTACTAGGCACTTGAGGTGGAGGTTTCTCCCATTTTCTTCCACTCTTTTCTATTCCGCACTACTCAAAACCATAGTCTTCCTGATGTTTTGATGAAGTCGTCCTCCCATCTGGTCTTTTGCTTCCCCACACTTCCCCAGCCTGTTCTGGGGTCCCATGTTGTAGTTTTTTGTGCCCATTTTCGTTGGTTCATTTGCATCACATGGCCTCCCCACCTCCATTTCAACTGTTCTGCTGTGTTTGCCACATCCTTCATACCTATTTTTTTCCTGATTTCTGTGTTGCGGATTTTGTCCTTTTGAGATGTGGAGGATAAATCGCTCCATTTTGCACTGGCATACCTGCAATGCTTGCCATTGTTATGCAGTAAGCGCCCATGTTTGGCACCCATAGAGCAGTACTGTATATTTGTACATAAGTGTGTCATCTTGGTGCTTTGCAAAAAGCAAGTGCCTTTATTATGAGCATATTAGATTTAATCTGAATCTTCCCTCCATGCATATGCAGTGGTGGTGGGGGGGCTAGTAGAAGATGCAACCTGTAACTATGCAATACATGCACACTTGTAAACTATAAAGTGTGTCATTTTTCAAATGATTAAATGCAATTGATCATCTAAGCTAAAAATTAAAAAAGCATTTTCATTACACATTAAATATAAACATTAGAATACATTGTTTTCTTGGAAATTTCATTGTTACATCTTTGTTTTGTATGAAAATACACCTCTTAGACAATTTAAAAATGAACATTTCATTGACAATTAACAATGCAAAAAAGGAGTATTTGCTATGATGAAAAAAAGGACATGTAGCTTTTCAGGCTTCTAATTATAAGAATGCAAGAAACTACAATCTGAAAAGTTAGGGGCTATTATTTTAAACAAAAAAAAATCTAACTTTCGAGGTCCTTTGTTTAATAATATCTTGATAAGATGTTCAAGGTCCACTTCAATTTCTCTGTGCAAATATAAACTTGCAATCCCACTGAGTCTGTTTTCTTTCATACTATTTCCGAGATAAGTCTTCACTCGTTTCAGTGGAGAAAAACTTGTCTCTGTTATGCTTGTGGTCACTAGTAACATACACAACAGTTTCAACAGGACATGGACATGGACATTATGGTAAAATCTAGCATCACACTGGTTAAGAGCCTATATATCACACAGTGCTTGGAGGTGTTCAGCAATCACTGAATCACCAATTTATATATTAAAACTTTTTACAAAAATTTGGCTTTGGGGGGTGCGCCACTATGCATACACACATGAACATCCACAAAGGCACTTCACTGACTGACAGCCACATAGGCATCTAATTGACCAACTCTCACAACAGCACCTACTGACCACAAGCGCGGCTTGTGGCTGGGAAGTTAGGTAAAGAGCTAGAGAGCGGTCTAACTAGGAAGACGCCTGACACCGGTAAGGGTACATTGCATGGAATGGAAGTCTACCATTGCACCGTATGAAGAGCGCATGCGTAGGTGAAGTAGCACTTCACCTACTTCCCCTGAATAACCGCCACTGACTGACCAAAATCAACAAGAGAGCCCACATAGGCACTTTCTGTTCTAGAGCACTGTCATATATCTGAACACTTTCATTATATAATTATATTATTTTTATTATTAATAATTTCTCTAGGCGATAACTGTGTTACTATGTACGAATGAGGCACAGCATTAATGAAAAGGTTTTTCTAATCCTGTTGAAGTTATTCACATATTGTTGTTTTTATTAATATTTTGGATAAAAAGATTAATTAAAACCTTATTGTTAGAAGTCAAATGGATTGTAGTTGATATTTTGAATATTGTCCCATTTGATATCTGGTACCAAAGCCCCTTCCATACAGTCGACTTCATAACAGTGAATACGCCTTGCTTATGTATGTGCAAGCATTAATTTATACCCTGACAGATTATTTTTATTTTGAAGGCATCATTTAGGCTTACTCCATTTCTTACCTCTACAGCTACTCAGCATATAACTTAATCTACATTTTAGTGAATATTACTCAAGACATCAATACTTGCCAGAGTTCAGCTAAAAGTTCAATTTTTCTGGGTACGTGTCAGAAGAGGCCAAGTGCAAAAGGTTTGCATGGGTTTACAGTTAACATTTATTTTCTTTACCGGTATGAATTGTTCAACATGGGCTAAAAGATTCTAACTAAATAGAAATAAAACTACGAATCTAGCCAATAACCCAACCTAACAAACTGTACCCTTTCAAACTGTCTATATAGGGCTATATTTAACATAATTATATTATTATTTAATTGTAGACCTACCGTAATTTCTTGTTTCAAGAGGGAGAACTCCTTTCTGTGGAACTGAAGGATCTCTTCACAAGATATACTAATGATGTGATAGCAACCGCTGCATTTGGAATAAGTGTGGACTCTCTCAAAAATCCAACAAATGAGTTCTACTTAATGGGCAAGGATGCATCAAACTTTGGTCCCGTACGGTCACTTATATTTATGTTCTACTTTATGGTTCCCAAATTTATGAAGGTAAATGAAAATACATAGTGTATTTATCTAACTTGTGTAGAATTTTATTTTTGTTATTGTTGGGATTTGTACTGGTTAAAATATATTATTGAAATGATTATAATTATTTATTTATTTATTGTAATTTTGATGGAATTGATGAGAAATGACTGTTGATGATGAAATTTGCCTGATTAATAAAAAAATTAATTAATAAAAAAATTGCAAATATGAATCTTTATGATGATGAAATTTGCATGATTAATAAAAAAAATTACTTAATAAAAGATTTGCAAATATGACTCTTTACGTAGGTGATTTCATGGAAGATAACTAAAGGAGCTTTCTAGACCCACTCTTGTATAAAGTTTCACATTTGCAAGTGGATATAATTATGTAAATAACAGACCAAACTATCCAAACTTTTTAATTTTTATGACGCAATCAGCACTGATTAATTTTTTTATAATTTCATAGTGAAATTTCATTTTTCACGTTACTGAGAAATAACTTTAAACCAGATAAATCTGATTAGTGATTTTAAACTTCAGTATTTATTAGGGATGGGTCGATACCAGATTTTCTCCATACTTGATACTCGATACCGTCAACATTTCCAGTTTAAATAAATAGGTACCGGGTACATTAAAAATTAAAAGTTGAGAGAACTGTGTAACACCAACTAAATTAATTAAGCGTGCATATTTAATGAGACAAAATTTAATATCATCAGTGGCCTATAATTATTGTTAAACTCTATATTAAAACTAAAATTAGTTTTTGAAACAGTCCATTTACAAGTTTTTGTTAAAAAATACTAGTGTTCTCACTTAATTGCAGAATTACCAAAGTAATGAAAAAGTACCCAGCGAGTTTTCTGAAGTATCACTCGATGCCAATACCATGCAAGTATCGAAAGTATCGAGGACCCATCCCTAGTATTTATGCAATATGCTTACCACTTAATTTTGCATTCATTTTAGTACAGAACAGATCTTACGTAGTACCGTTATTATCTTTCATTATTTGTACATGTAGGCCTAATCTTACGTATTTTCCCACTTTTGTACTAATAAGATTACTTTTCGCAGATGTTAAATGTCACTGTCATACCTAAGAGGGTCACAGACTTCTTCAAATCTCTGATGAAAGATACAATGAGCACTCGAGAGCGTGAAGGGATTGTTCGACCTGATTTAGTTCACCTTCTAATGTTGGCAAAGAAAGGTGCCCTCCAAGATGAAAATTCTCCAAAAAGAATTAAGAAAGGTAAATCTACTTTTATTTTCTCTTGCAGCATTGAAATGAAGATAATACCAAGAAAGCATATTTCATGATGCCTAGAAGCCGAAAGCATTATTTTTGGAATGATGTTTGTGTCTACGTAGGCCCTTGCAAGTAAACTGTTCATTGTATTGACCCCTTTTTTGGGATTATAGACTTTGTTGGACTTTTGTTGTCACCCATATAATTTGGTTTCTGTAGGCAAAATATTAAAGGGAGTTTAAACACAAGCATTGCTCATATAAGGGCATGTTTGGTGTTAGTTGTTTTTACTTGTATTAAATATGTAATAATGATAATAATTTAATGTAAGTAAGTAATGTTAATAAATGTAAATCTAAAAATGTAAAATAAATAAAAAATGAAAAAAACATGAAATTTTTTTATAAGAATTCTGATTATATAAAATAAAATAAAAAATAAAAAAAGGATCTAACAATTTTAATACTTCTATCCATGATTAATAAAGTGGCTATATTAGTTTTTCTTTAAAAATTACATAGGGGTAGTTATTTGTGTCTGTTTTAAATATTTATAGGCTTTCTCCATTATGATAAATACACTAAATCCTGGCAAAGTAAAAATTGATAATAAAATTGAAGTTTACTTTTTTTTGTGGATTAGAAAAATTCCTATTCCTATTATATTCAATTGCATCTAAAGGATTTTAATGGAAAATATAGGAATAAATTGTGTTCCAAGGCAGTCATCAATGTCATACAGCATGAAATTGAAACAAAAAATCAGATAGTGGGACATCGGCTTAAAACTCTATCTCGGAAACTAATAAATGTGGAAATATAAAACAAATTCCATAATTTTATGATTTAAGTAAAAACCCTATTATGAGTTTAAAACTTCGAGTGTTATAGAGGATTGCTCCTATAGTGTTGTGTACAGTAGTTTACATCTAAAGGGTGCGGCAAAACATCCTCCCTATTTTAAATTTCAAATAAAAAACACATGGATCGAAATAAAGAAACTGTTTTAATATTAATGGTATCTACACAGTGGGAGTTTAGGGTTTTCAGTATAATACATTAGTTCACCTCACTGCGAAGTGTCAATAGACCTTAATCCTGCCTCTGTGCCCTTATAGCCAGATTCACCATATCAGTTGTGTCAACGTGATTATGAAAATCATGTGAGGTCATGTGCAAACATCCTTGAAGCTGTACCAGAAGATGCTGTGGTCCTTTTTAGCAATGATCACATTTTCACTTATCTGGATGTGTTAATAAACAAAATTTCCGTTATTGGAGTGGACAGAACCCTCGTGAACTTCATGAAAAACCTCTGCATAGCGACCGTGTTACTGTATGGTGCGCAGTTGGATGAGTCGGAATAATTGATCTTTACTTTTTTGAAGAGGATGGTGCTACTGTGACAATAATCTCTGAAAGATACACTCACATGATCAACACTTTTTTTTAACCAATTCTGCTGACTGAACAGGTATGGTTTCAGAAGGATGGAGCCACCGCTCACACAGCTCGGATTTCTCTCCAAGTGCTGAGACAGATGTTTCCCAGGCGCTTAATTTCTGTACATGGCGACATATCCTGGCCAGCCCGATCACCAGACCTTACACCCTGCGATTATTTTCTGTGAGGATATCTTAAGGGTGAGGTGTTTAAACATCGGCCGAGGACTTTGCCAGCCCTAAGAAATGCAATATTGGAAGAGATTGGTCTTATTCCTCAAGAAATGTTGGTTAGAACGATGGAGAATTTCCGAAGTCGCATTCAACAATGCATTGATAGTGAAGGACACCACTTGAGTGACTCATTGTTCAAAACATGAAACTTCCCACTGTGTAGAATCATTCATGTTAATACAGCTTCTTTATTTTTATCCATGTGTTTTTTATTTGAACTTTAAAATAGGGAGGATGTTTTGCCGCACCCTGTATTAAAGCAGAATTTCTGAATATAATACTAATATAATTTAAAAATTTTATTTCAACAGTTCTGGAAGATGATGATTTGACAGCCCAAGCTTTCTTGTTTTTCTTGGCTGGCTTCGATACCACTTCAACGCTCTTATGTTTTGCTTGCCATCAAATTGCTACACATCCTGAAGTAATGGAAAGACTTCAAGCAGAAATTGATACAGCAATGAGTGACTGCAACGAAAATATATCATACGAGAAAATTCATAGCATGAAGTATCTTGACATGGTGATATCAGGTGAGTCATCAGACAAAGAAAAGAAGCTGATCTATTAAATAAAGCTTTCGGTTAGTATTTCTGATTTGTGCATTTATTTTTCTAGAATCAGTGCTTTAAACTATTTTTTCTGTTCATAGCTAAAGGGCCTCTATGATTGCTAAATAAATGTCCTGGTAGGTTATTACTCGACACAACATCCTTATCAGTGGATAAGAATCACCATAACATGCAGTTATGTCACAAATATTGCGGCAGTATGCATTGAATAAGTGTATGCAATAGTCATATTGCAGATATAAATTGTAAAAAAGGCCTACTATGAGTTAAAATTAATCTTCTGCTGCCCCCCTGGCTGAGTGATTAGATTGCTTGCCTTCCACTGCTGGGACTCAGGATCGAATGTCGGTGCATCAGTGTGGAATTTGTGGTAGACAAAATGGGGTCAGGGCAGATTTTCTCAGGGTGCTCCTGTTTTTCCTACCATATATCATTGCTCCATTCATCATAGTATGACCATTTGGTTGCAAAAAAGAATTACTGAAATTAATCTTTTCTGGCAAATGACTTGTTTTTTATAGAAGAAGCTCAATATTCCATATTCGCATACTGTCCTTTTTCCAATGTCTATAGATAAATCACTTAATCACTTAAAAAGTTACACATATACAATGTATATACATATACATATACAATGGATCCTTTAAAAATTGACATACGACGTTTCGACCCCACCTGTGGGTCTTCCTCAGGTACATTAAAAAACTGTACCTGAGGAAGACCCACAGGTGGGGTCGAAACGTCGTATGTCAATTTTTAAAGGATCCATTCTATATGTGTAATTTTTTAAGTGATTAAGTGATTTGAATATTCCATGAAATGGAACCACTAAAATGGCCACAATTTTTAAACTAAATCAGAAAATAAAAATCCTTACACATGTATCATATTTAATGCCTTGAAGGACCATTCCTTTCAATTTGGAAGCAAATCATAACTGCTTAACACACAAGTTTACAAACAAACAAAATGCCAAATGGTGGAGTTAAAACAGGACCTCTCTTCATGCGTTCTGATAGAATATCCTTGAATAAAATCAAATCAAAAAGAAAATGACTAGCCAATGAAAACCCTTGAGGTGAATGTAAGTGGTGAATATGTAACTCAAATAAACAGTCTTCTATAGGGAAAATATAACAAACCTGGACTACTACTGATTGTTTGTCTTGCCTCTCAACACAGTTTCTTTGAAACTACACAGGTGAAATGTAGACTCATATTCAGCCACATTCTTCAATCACTGCTGACAACTCATAATTATCAGTACCGGTATACTAATTTAACTGAATATAACTTCTTACAGAAACACTGAGGATATATCCTCCAAACGTTGCAACCGATCGAGAATGTATCAGAACATATACACTACCAGCTGATCCTCCTCTCCAAATGAACCCAGGGGACAACGTATTGATACCAACCTATGCACTTCATCATGATCCTCAGAATTTTCCTGATCCTGATAAATTCGATCCAGAGAGATTCAGCGATGAGAATAAACATAACATCAAACCATTTACATACCTACCTTTTGGAAGTGGACCACGAATTTGCATTGGTAAGTCTATTTTATTTCTACTTTTGAAGAATGCTAATTACATCTACCGATATATAACTGGATACAGTTTGTTGTTTTTTTGTCCTCAGACAATGCGTGACTATTTGCCCTATTGTGATATTCATTAAACAAATGGAAATTCAAGTGCTAATTATTGTCTTCTGCTTTCAGGTAGCCGATTTGCTCTTATGGAGGCAAAGATAGCAATGGTTTATTTACTTCGTCACTTTAATTTAAAGGTAATACCCAGGACTCCAATCCCCATAAAGATCACAAAGAAAGGATTCAATATGACTGTAGACGGAGGATTCTGGATGGGACTTGAGAAACGAAGCTGAGTTCTGTGTCTTATGATGTGTAAATTACAGACATAAAATCAGTGCAATAAGTAACTTCTGTCATTCTAACTTCCTGTTCCTATAATTATTTGTGCCACCTGAAAAACTGAGTACTTGGCGATGTTAAGAACAATTTGCATATGGGGGTTCAAAAATATTTGTTAAAGCATAAAATAAATTTCTCTCTTCAGTCTATTCCTTTGGTGCTAAACTTTTGCTTGTGATTACACAATACTTCTGCATCATTAATGATGTATAAAGGCAGGTGCAATCCCAGGCACAGATAATCCCTTTTGTTCGTAGCTCATTTTTTATTCAATTTTTAACATTTTTAATGTATTTTATCCATAACAGTCAATTCAATAAAAATGCCTTTTATCATTTACAAAATAGTGAGAAATATTTTTATCAGATCTATTGTCAAGAACAGTATTTTCCATTTTGTGTTTTCCTTTAAAACAAATCTAAAATGAAATAATTATTAAATGATAATAATCATATGTCGTTCTTTGATATTAACTATAATCAAATGAAAATTTTAAGCAATTTACTTAGCGAAAACTGTCCAAGTTATGATGAGAGAAAGTTAAAAAGCCACCGGATATTCGAACTTCTAGGCCATGCAAAGCAAACTTGTGGCCCATGATACACGCACTCTATTCCCATAGATCTTTTAACAAAACTTTCCCAAGAACCTCATTGGGGGTTTGGGGGGCAGAGCCCTCAATGAGCGAAGCGAGTAATTTTTATACAATGTATTTGTTGCTACTGTATGTTGTCGGTTAAAATTTCATTTTGTTTTCTTGTGTTTAACTACCTCATTACTTTTCATACTTTGCTAAACAAGTTGTATACGCATTGTATGTTTCTAAGTTTAAGTAATTAAACATTTCTGTAATGACTTTCAGTTAGTTGTGTGTGTCCCTCATTACAAAATAAATGTGACCCATATGGCCCTCAGGGACTCTTAGTTTGAAATGCCTGCCCTGTCTTAGTGGTTCTAAAAACTTATCAGGGAACATTTTAGAGTTTTCTGAAGATCTTTGTGAAATGATGGTTTCGTCCAAAATACTGTTGAAGAAACTCAGCAAAGTTATCGGCAGGTTTTTGAAAAATATACAGATCATCTGGTTCCCAATGAATTGGTGCTGAGAAAAGACTACCTACAGTGTCGTGTTGGAGACAGAATAATGGATTTCAATTGATGAAACAAAGGATGTTAATGGTAGGTACCAGTACGTAGCAAACATGGCTGTAGGAAATTATAAGAAGATGGCCTGCAGAAATATTCCTCCTGCCTTGCAACATGTTAGAGGGGCACATCATTCAGGTAATGCTGTTCTTTGCTACAATTCTTTGAATATACGAGGGTCATTTCAAAAGTTCTGCACACTGTAAGATAGAATGGAAGAAAATAATTTATTTGGCAAAATACCTTTACAGGTCTTCAATATAACCTTCAGTCTTGCTTATGACAGCTTCCCAACGTTTTGGCAAATTCTGTATTCTGGATAGGGCACCTTCATTGTTGAGCTGTCTGATTACTCAGATCACCTCACTGGAAGCTTCATCAATTGTAACAAAACGTTTTCCATGGAGTGGTTCCGTCAATGTAGGAAACAAATCAAAGTCTGGTGGGCTCAACTCAGGACTGTATGATGGGTGGAGAACTCTTTCCCATCCATAGACTTGGAAAACATTTTGTTATAATTGATCAAGCTTCCAGTGAGGTGACCTGAGTAATCAGACAGCTCAACAATGAAGGTGCCCTATCCGGAATACAGAATTTGCCAAAACGTTGGGAAGCTGTCATAAGCAAGAATGAAGGTTATATTGAAGGCCTGTAAAAGTATTTTGCAAAATAAATTATTTTCTTTAATTTTATCTTACAGTGTGCAGAACTTTTGAAATGACCCTCGTATTATGGTCAAACGGGGTAAACAGAATATTCTTCATAAACGAGTTAATGTAACACAAACGTGGAAATGAAGGGGTGCATGCTTTAGTTGTGCAACTTTTGAAGCATATACTGCCTTTGCAATCTGTACACTGCTAAATAAAAATATAGTCATCCTGTGTGTAAGAATGCCATCCATTCAAAGCAAACAAAGAGTCAATAGTTTTCTAACTGAACTGTAACTTCTGCATAAACACCTTACCCCCCCCCCCCACTGCTCCATCTAACTCAACACAATAAGTGACTACACATAGCTTAGTCATAGGATGGTAAAGATCCCGCACGAAAACTGTGCCGATTGCCTAAATCATTGAATTATGTTTTCATGGGGACTGTAGCGTCGATTGGCCTGCTACCGTACCTATCTCTCTCGCACAACAGTACCTTCCGTTTTATTTGTAAAGGCCAAGCTACCTCTCTCTCTCGCACAATAGCATGTCTCTCTCTAGAGAGTAACTGTCTCATCGGCACAGATATCGTGCGAGATCTTTACATCTGACTGGCCACCAGGAAAAAAACAACAGAAACATGGTATACCTATTCTTAACAGAATTAACTTTAAAATCAGGCATCATGAACTATATTCACTTAAACAGATGTTCTTTCACTGGTGACTTGACACAGTAGTCCTTCCTCCTTAATCCTCCCCCTCCCCCGTCAGTCAGCATTCCTTTAGCTACGATTGTTTGGAATAATCAAGTTTCTGTAAAAAAAAAACCACCTCTGCTGTTCTGCTTTTCATTGAGGGATGTCCATTATAAGATTGTAAAAATTGCAGAAGTTGAATTTTATTTCAAATGTACAAAATAGGCATTTTAGGCACTAAAATAGTAAAATAGACTCTAAAGGTCCAAATAGGCATTTTAGGGCACTATAAAAAAACTCTATAAATGTAAGTGATTTATCATCAAATGCCCACATATTTAAAAATTTTCATGTTATTTTATAAGGAACAAAATAGGCATTTGCCTTAAAATTCCAGGTCTATTAACACTTCTTATAAATAGTAATAAGTGTTATAACTTAGGTAACGATTTCTTGTTTAAGTTGGCATGTCTTAGACTTCCGAGTATAGTAAACAAAAACAAACTTGCTAACTAATTTTTCATTATTTCAGTATTCAAAAATTTTCCGGGGGTGAGCCCCCAAACCCCCCCGGCACTTTCGACCATCCCCGAAATTATTTTCTGGCTACGCCACTGCCGGTAGTTCGTAGTTCTACGTTCGTGAGCGCAATGTGACAGCACAGCAAAACTACAAAAAAAATTAGCCAGAACACGCATTATCGAATAAAACTATGACGTAACCTGTAGGAGGAGCTAGCGAAAGACCTTGAGGATAATCGACCTGCTATGGAGTATTCTGAGGCGGAATGAATCAGTATTTGGCTATTTGCGAGCTGAACTCATGTAAACAGTCACACCTAGCCACACTATTACAAGGTTAGAGTGTTACCTCCAACGTAAATATTGCATAATTTTGTCGTTGTGAATTAATTATTAAAGGGAACTATATAGTATATTGCGATACAAGTGCCGTAAGCGATGCATACGGATCGAGGAAAGAGTTTGAAAAAACGGGTTTTTCAATTTTCCGAGATCCGTTATGCGCTTACGTCACGAGTATTGCATGCTATTTTTTGCACGATGATTATTTATATCAATTTAATTATATTAATTGTGATATTACCTGAAAATATTATGTATATACATTCTTGAAGATAGATGTTTATTTCAGAAAGTGATTCGCATGTGTTTATTATGGGAACCGAATATTTGTCCTGGGGGGGCCTTGTCCATTAAGGCTTGTATTATGATGTGCCGTAAGTAAATTCTTACCGCACATAGCAACAAGATTGCGTGTGGGAATGTCAACTTACGATCCACGGCAACAACATTCGTAAGTACCACTAATTAGTTAAGTCGTGCAAAAATAAATTTTTGTTCGACCAAACTACAGTACGCTTATACTATGTGACGTAACAGTATCTTAATTACATCCATTGCAGTACAGATATCCATTAAAACACTGGTGTGGTATCGATTATTATCGAACACGGAACGATCTTGAAATCGTGACAGCAGAAAATGAAAGTGCGTAATAAACAACCTGTATTTGAAATAAAATCAATTTTATTCGTGTTAATTTTAATTTTATACTAAACTGAGTTCATTTTGGGTTGTAAAAATCCATACGTTTCAAGAAAATTACCAAGAAGAGGCGTCCAAGGTTCAATCCAGGGGTAGTTCTTTGTACTTTACTTATCCCTCGAGTAAGCAAGGTGTGATTTAGCTATAGGCATATTATATAGCTTGTAGCTTAGTAATAATAAAACCTGTAAATATAAGCATGGAACTGCCCCCCGAGCACGACCTCCTGCTTTTTCGGGGTTTCAGGACATTATATATATTGTGTATTGTATTTATGTAATTTTAAGATAAAATAAAATTAATTATATTATGGAGCACCATATAGGCCTACCGTATAAAATTGTTCGAGCAAGGTCATTTTTTGTATGATATGTATTTTTATGGTATGTCCTTGTGACTCAATTGGTTCCAAAAAGGCAGATGACTCTACATATTTCGCCCTGACTCTACATATTTCGCACCAAAAACATGGGAAGTATACGACTATGTCAGCATTTCTAACATATTCAATTAAAACTAGCAAAAGAATCCGAGTGATAGAGACCTTTACAAACATATGTTGTACTGGTCTGCATCGTAATATGTCAGAGATAATGATGGAACTCTTTTTCGTTCATTTATATGCAACATTAGGACACGAGCGAGAATTCTGTTGGAAATTAACACATTACAGCAATCTTTTAGAATAAATTAACATTTTTTAGAAGTACGCCGACCACCGTGGTCTTGTGGTTAGCGTCGCTGACTACAGATCCGTCGGCCCGAGTTCGATCCTGGTACCGCCTCGGATTTTTTCTAGGATAGGGAGGTCTTTTTTAAAATTTGTGGTCGACCAGCAATACTCGGGGTGCACTCAGCCTCGTAATTCAATCTGAGGAGCTACTTGATAGGGAAGTAGTGACTCCGGTCATGGAAACCACCATTAATGGCCGTGGGTGACGGCATGCCGACCAAATGCCCCACATCCTGCCATCTGCCTTTGGTAGACGACTCAGCGGTCGGGTGGTGTCCTAGTCCCTTCAGGAATGCAACGCCAAGGAGTTTAGTAGTTAGAAGTAGGCCTACTGTGCTTGACCCCGAAATTCGATTACGCGTTTTCAACATAAATACATTTTGTCAGGTCCCCTGAATCTAAAAATGCTATTTTCAGTAACATGTCTGTGTATGTGTCTTTGTGTCTGTGAACAGAATAACTCGAGAACAAAAAATCGTATAAAAACATTTTAAGATTGGGTTAGGTATCTTCTGGGCATGTGAAAGGAAAGTTGATTACTTTCTCTTAGTTTGATAATTTTGTCGAAACGGCTCAAATGATTTTGTTTAAATTTTGCAATGGTGCTTATATTAAGTGCCAGTATGGTACTTTATGAGATTGCGTGCGGGAAGGAAAAATGTCTCCGTCTGTTCGAGTGTCTATACGCGTGATAACTCAAATAAGCTTTATCGCATTTTCATAAAACTTGGTATACACATTTATAACGTCCATGGGAAGAACCGTATTGATATTGGACAAAACCGGAGTAAAGTGCAATTTAGTGCCTATTTTATATGTTAGAAAGCATTTATGAAATGCAAATTAGTTATCATGACAACATATTGTTTTATAGCATTCATATACGCCTTTGGAAACTGCAATACAGTTAGCTATGACAAATAACACTATTCCTTCACATACGATTATGAAACTAATCTTTTAAACTGAGCGAGGTAGCCAAGATGGTAAAGTCTTGGACTCGCATTCTGGATGTTCCTAGTTCAAATCCCATAGCCAGCCAATTGGCCAATTTGAATGTTTTTTCTTTTAAAAAAATCTTAAAAGTAGTTATAAGCCACCCACTGTTTGTAGAAAATGCTCTGTTAAGTCTTGGGAGATGACCAAATAGGCTAAGGATGACAATTGAATACACACTCCTTGCAATGTGGCCTCTTATTCTGTATCAAGATTGTGCGATGAGAGAAATGAAAGTTATGTCAGTGCATTTCATCAGAATTGATTTGGGTTGTGTATCCTTAGGGCATGACTTTGTCTTTCTTGAAAATGGCTCTAGCAATTTTGTTTAAATTTTCTAATCTAAACTACTAGATTATATTATAATTAGCTTACTATACATATGGCCAGTGATGGGAAGTAATTGAGTAAAAGTAATTGGATTACAGTAACAATTCCAAATCGTTAGTATTAGTATCATTCTCGCTTGCTATATCGTCATCATTACTATTTTTGCAACTAATATCCAAATTAAGAGTTAATATTAACAAAAAGTTACTCAATGTTTCTGAAAATATTCTCATTGATGTGTTTTTTTTGTTCATTAATAATTTGGGCTTGTTCCCAAAACAAACAAAAAACAAGGAATTTTTAGGTACTGCCATTTTGTAAAGTAACTGTAAATGTAATTTTTTTTTACTAATTACTTTTTGAAAAGTAAATTGTAATTGTAATTAAGTAAAATGTCTCTCAGGTAATTGTAATTCATCCCAATTACTTTCTTTTTGTACTTTTCCCATCACTGCATGCAGGGGCGTATTTAGCTACTTAAGCGCCCCTAGGCAGAGAAAAATATTTTCGCCCCCTTAGTTCCACATGAATGTACCACAAAGTAACCTACAATAAGCATTATTGTAACTGAAATAGTAGAATAATAATAGTAGTAATAATAACAATAATAATAATAACAATAATAACAATAGTAATAATAATAATAATAATAATAATAACAATAATAATAATAACAATAATAATAATATATAATAAATAAATCAGTAAATAAATAAACAGGTGTGTATTGTTGTCGATGTTATTAATTTCTATTTCATTGTGCGTTACATTAGTTTACTATTTTGAAGAGTTATGAATAAAATGTTTAATATATTTAAAAAAAAAAAAAAAGTAACAGCTTAAAAGCCACCCATTCAAATCTGCCGCCCTAGGCAGCTGCCTAGTCTTAAATACGGCACTGTGCATATGGCCAAACCTTTTATTTGAACATTTAACAAAACTTAAGCCAATAAAACTTAAGATTTCAAGTCTTGCTTCCTGAATAATGTGACTCTATACGAGACTGATACAATTGAATGTGCACTACTGCAATATAGCTGGAATTTATTATGGATAGTATGTGAGTGTATCACATTATATTCTTTTTGTAGGTGTAAAGCAGCCAGCAAAGGAGCCAAAAAATGGACATCACTTTAACGTGGATATTTTCACACTGGGCATTGTACATGCTTGGCATCATTCTTCTGTTTTACTTCTATGGGATCAGACCCCACAACTACTTCCTTAATAAGAAAGTGCCATTTGTTAAACCTCAGCCTTTTGTTGGAAACATAGGCCCAGTAATATTCCAACGGATGCCTTTCCCTGACTTAACTGTACGATGGTACAATGAACTTAAAGGCTATGCGTATGGAGGCGTATTCAGTTTCACGATGCCATGCATCTTCATACGTGATCCAGATCTCATCAAGCAAATTACAGTTAAAGATTTTGAATATTTCACAGATCATACTAATGTTATTGCTGAAGAAATAGACCCTACATGGGGAAAAGGACTTTTTAATTTACGAGGTTAGTAATGTATAGTGTGTAGAACAATTCCACCTATTCCCTCAAATTTGCTTCTTGTTATATCATCAGCTTAATAAATTTGTCTTTACTAAAATTATCAATATCATAAAAAATTTAAAATTTCTTTTAAATTGTCAATATTAAAAAACATTAGAATTTATGTTGTATTGTGTGGTCGATATATTTCGGCTTATTCCGCCATCTTTTCCCAGATGTTCTTATCGTATTCGCAATTCATTCAATGAATAGAAAAGAACATCAAGGAAAAGAAAAAAAGGACCTGAAGATGGTGGAATAAGCCAAAATATATCATCCACAGAATAAAACATTTTAATGTTTTACAATATTGAGAATTTAAAAGAAATTTTAATGTTTTATACTATTGATCACTTTAGTAATAACAAAGCTATTAAGCTGATGCTATAACAAGAACACTTATAAAACCGAATTCGAGGAAATAGGTAAAATTATTCTAATTTATATCCCTCATAGAAAAAAATAAATATAAGATTTATCAACACAAAGGTTAGTAATTTTTACAGGAAATTCAGTCAAAGAAAAAAGTGGACATAAATTATGTGTGACTTGAGGCTTTCCCAGTTGTGAGAATGTATGATGGCTTCTTGGGCTTCCAACTGGGTGAATAGGATGGTCTGAGCTTTCAGCAGCCCAGTATTTGTTTCAACACTGGCCACAAGATCAAATTCCATCAGATCAAAATCCTGGGAGACACTGACATTACTGGGGACGTAGAATAGCAGAATAGCAGGGGTGTTTCAAACAGAAAACATTTTGGGCAAAAATCAGCATTCCTTTCTGTTATTCAGGGGAAAGATGGAGGGATATGCGTGCCATTCTTAGCCCTGCATTCACTTCAAGCAAAATGAAGACCATGTATACACTGATGACAGAATGTGGGAAACAGCTTGTTGATTTCTTGGAGAAGTGCTGTAGCAACGGAGTGCCTGAGAAGCACTGCAAGATTGAGAAAGGTGAGATGAATATCTTATTTCTCTAAGTAGCCTATATTAAATCCACTAGCTTTAATATGTATCCTACATTCCATTTGCATCATCAAATGATAAGTACCAGATAGATAATTACAATATGCATCGTAATCGCAGTGAGACTACAAGACAAAGTCCCATTAATCGCATAACTTACTGCATTTGTTCACTTTAAAGCTTGTATTTTCAGCAAACAATAGTCTCTGCATTAAATTGTCATTTATCAACATACGGTATTTATTTGATTTTAAGTTGATGATAAAATGATGAAAATATTTAGCGCTGGAAGAGATAATTCGAAATTTTCAGTCATGAACATTGTGGGGTTGTCAGTAACTAGGGCATTGTCTTAAGGGGGAAGACCAAGCATTCTATAAAATATGTTCTATAAATTTCATCAAATGACTTCATTAAAATTCTGAAAAGAACGCTCCATTTATTAAAAAAATGAATAAATAACAAGAAAATCCATAAAACGTTAAGTACATATCTTTAGTCTATACTGAATTTAATATGTTTTAAATTCATAAAAAGTTTGTTTATTTTACAGTAATTATAAGTAAAGTATAGTAATATAGATTCTGTTCACTTCCTGGTGTACACAATTTTTCTCAATACCTGAACCTTCTGTACCCAAGGTTGTGGATTCGATCCCAGCCCAGGTTGATGGCATTTATGTGTGCATAAATGTGACAGACCCATGTTAGTAGATTTACTGGCATGTAAAATAACTCCTGCTGGACAAAATTCTGGCACACCGACAGTGGTCACAGGCATAAGTTGCAGTACATCCCCATCATTAAATAACCATATACCAACCAATCAATGCCTATACCAAAAAAGAAATAAGTTACTTTGATAGAGAGTTGCACCACAGAAATTATAAGAAGTTGAAGCCACTTTCAGATGGTGCAACGATGTCTCTTTGTCTCATGCACACAGTGACACTTATAAAATTACAACTTAGAGCAATCATTTTTTTCCTACTTTATTCCTTAGAAACCTTCTGATATTATTTCTTAGAAACCTTCTAAGTGAATAATCACAATTGGCATTTTTTAAATGTGGAATTTGTTGTTTCAAGAGGGAGATGTTCTTACTGTGGAACTGAAGGATCTTTTCACAAGATACACAAATGATGTGATAGCAACCACTGCATTTGGAATAAGTGTGGACTCCCTCAAAAATCCAAACAATGAGTTCTACTTGATGGGCAAGGAAGCAACAAAGTTTGGTTATCTACAAATGATTAAATTCATGGGACATTTTGTGGTACCCAAGCTTATGAAGGTAAATCAAAAGGTTGTAGTTATCTAAGGTTCATACATAAGGTTCTCTATGTGGATCTTATGAAAAACCCATGTGGCTTTTTTTCTAACCTACATTCTTGTAGGCCTAATTCTCTCCCATTTTCTTCTTCTGTGATTGCAGGGTTTGTACCCTGATTGTTTCCCCATTCAAGTGTCTTCCTCTAACGATGTGCATTCACTCTTTTGCCCATCTCTTTGGAGGTCTTCCTGTTCCTTGGGCCAGTTCCTTCCTCACCAGTCAATCTTTTGTTATTGTATCTTTATGTTCTTTCTGACATTTTCTTCTATCATTAATCAATTTTATGTTCTGGTGGCACTATGGCCCTGGGGTCGACTCAGCCTCTAACAGAAATAAGTAGCAAAGGTGGCCAGTGCGTAAGGCTGACAACCTTACCACCTTCATGTGTCGAATGTCCAAAATCTGGGAACTTCAACCTCCTGGAACCCTCTGGGCCTCCATGGCCTGTATAGGGATCACTTTACTTTTTATGTTATCTTGAAGTTTGCTATTCTCCTTAATTTTATATAATGTATTATGTCAAATAGTTCCTGCCCTTGAATATATCATAAAACTTTTTCATTTCACTTGTGCTTATTTTTTGTTCAGTTTTTCCTGCTCTTGTTTCTGCTGCATGTGCAAAAACTCTTCTACTTAATATCATAGATTTGACCTGTTCAATTGTAACCTGAATAAATCCATTTCCACAGAGAGCATAACTTTCATATTATGCTCAATGTCCTTTCCTTTCATCCTCATACAACAGAAATAGGAACACGATTCATGCCTTATGATTAATGGTTACTTTAACTGATGCTGCTCCATGCTATGACATGACAAACACCAAATTATAGTTTCTTACTTTTGTACATCACCAGACGGCTTAAATTGGTTTATTTATAAGTAAGGTTCAAAACCTCCTAAAGTAGGCTACTATATAATGCCATGTTAAAAATCAAAGTTAAGTTCAAAAACCCCTCTATCCCACTGCTTTAAACTTCAAAAACAATTCTATTTTTTAATGGTATTTAGGGGGTTTTGAATCTTAGCCTTCTTACACACTAGCGTTTTTAGCAGCGCTTCTGAGTCGCGCTGCAAACGCTGTATTCTACTTTTGCATGTATTCAGATTGTAGCTATACACACTAGCGTCTCTACACGCCAAAGAAGCGCTGCTACGCAAGCAGGTGCGGCTCCCCGCTGCTAGCAGCTGCGTTTTGCAGTCGGTTTCCTTTTCACACGCAGCGTGAGAGAAGCGCGGCAGTTCAGTTTCAGAAGCCCTGAAGAACCGTGCCATTAGTTTTGACACAGAAGTATTTATTAATGAAGTGGATAAGTGGAGAAAATTTAATAGTTCATCAAAACTTGACAAGGACATTCTAAAATATTTGAAGAATTTATCATCATCTTGTCTCAATTCACTGTAATGTGCATAAAACTGACCATTTATTATCCTGACTTCTTTCATTGGATGCTCTCAATACTTGCGTTTACGTCTATATACCTTCTTCTTCTAATTAGCAACGCAAGTGCAAGAACTTCTTTGTCCGAATTTATGACCAAGAAATGAGGCATTGGAGGAGCATCGCAAAGTAGCGCTTCCAAACGCGACTGAGAAGCGCTGCCTGGCGCTACTCAGAAGCGCTGCTAAAAACGCTAGTGTGTAAGAAGGCTTAGAGGATTCAATGACATATCACATATCATGTACTGATAAAATGGAATAATAAAAATACAATACAATTATATGGCTATAAGCTTTTAAATTTTTTTGCAGATGTTCAATTCCACCCTCATATCAAAGAAAGTTATAAACTTCTTCAAACCTCTGATAATAGACACAATGAGTACTCGAGAGCGAGAAGGGATTATTCGACCTGATTTAGTTCACCTTCTAATGTTGGCAAAGAAAGGTGCCCTGCAAGATGAAAATTCTCCTAATGACATCAAGAGAGGTAAGTCCAGAACTTGTCAATTGGGATTTTACAATTATACAATTATAAATTCAAGGTATTATGACAGCTTTTAGAAATATTTCTGTACAAACAGCAGGCAAGGAATTATTGACTACCATTATGAGCTTTTAATTTTTATTGACTTGCTTGAGATTGATCTCTTTGTGGTCCGAAGACGGAAGGTTCACACTAAATAGTCCACACTTAAAAATTACCACACACAAAAATGTTCAAAACTATTTCGTCCAAGGAAAATGTTCCAAAAATCGTAATGGTCAAATATCAAATGTCCATCTTAAAATACCCATAAACTAAAAGTCCACAAATATGTAGTTGAAGGCATTTTTTTTTATTGATTATATGGATAAAATAGTCTATGCACAATTGTTTTAGACAGAGGGATGGGTAGGTATTGTCCACACCAGAACGGGCTCTAAATTTATTTCATATTTCATATTTAATTATAAGACCTTTAGTTGTACAAACTGCAATCGGTCACATAAGGTGTTTACATTAATACCTATCAACAATACATACCTAGTTGACACTGTGTCTGTCTGATAGTTCATTCCAAAACCTAATCACAAAAACCATCTGACATCTTGAGCTACTTTATTTAACCTCTCATCAAAGGAGACTGCAAAAAAGTTACTCTTCTTTACTTTACTTCTTTACAATTCTTTACTTACAATGCCATTTCTTGACATTCTTGGTCTAGTGTTCGATTTATGGACTTTTTCTCGACTTTCTTGACATGTGGACACCCTGATTATAAACAATACAGTAATTATAAAACACTGTAGGCTTTCACAGCTGGAGTCTATATTAAAAACATTATCTGGGCAAAGGCAAAGAGCAGGAGGACGAACTAAGTGTGATACAGTAATTACTAATTGTTAGGCTCTACATCATATATGGGCAACGCCCGGCCCGCGGGCCGGATGTGGCCCGCCCCGACTTTTGATCCGGCCCGCGGAACATTTTAAAATTGCGCTCGAAAAAGTAAATATTTTCGGTTCTCGCCAACTACAGAGTGAGAGGGGGAAACAAAAGCCTGAACTACGAGGTTGTTCCTTCCGGTCAGCCCTAGAAAAATGCTGCAATAGGCCTAAATCTGAGTATCAAACCAGACTTACAGATGAAAATTTTGAAAACACTCTGCGCTTGTGTATTAGTGGGATTGATGCCAACATTGATTATCTTGTTTCTCAAGTTCAAGCTCAAGCTTCTCATTAATTTCTGCTGATTGTAAGTAAATACATAATCACTTCGATATTGTTCTCATTCATGTAACTTTAGCATTATACTTTATAAATATAAAAAACCGTATCATTATTATTTTTTTCACAACTACCTATTATCTACGGCCCGCGCCTTCATAAATATTTTAAAGTTTAGCCCGCATCTTTCCAAAGGTTGCCCATACCTGCTCTACATGATTCATGTAGCCTGCAAGTAATTCTCAGTGATTTGTCATATTAAATGAGTGTACAGTGAAATCTCTGTGCAATGATTGCCGATATAACGATAATACCCTGAATAACATTAAAATATTTTATTTATACCATTAAAATAATGTAAAATTCCCCTCGATTTTATGATACTCTTTAACGATAAACCTCTCCATTACGATTATATTAAAAATATCTCTCTAACATACTTTTTCCCTGGTACAATGATAAAATAGGTCGCAAAAGAACAAACAGGCAGAAGAAGGAGGCAAAGAGGAGGAGGAGGAGGAAGAACGAAGTGTGAATCTACCAACCAAAACCATTTACCTCTTGTGAAGCTTTACATCAAGTTTATATAAAATTTTCCTTGTGTTCCAGAAGGTCATTTAGTGACCCTTGACACAAATAAATCTATGGATGTTTCCCCTCCATGAAAAAAGTGAAACAGGCCATAATTTTGGACTTTTTCTACAAAGCAAAAAAAAAAAAATATATCCCATTTGTTTATACTTTCCTTGAACGATACTGTAACATAAAACATAATCGCCCAAAATGAGTAAAAAGTGAGTGGGCATGTGCATAGTAGTGTAGATTAAGGGCTAAAATTACATTGAAATGAAATAAAATGAAATTAGCCTTTGATATCCCTTGAGGGCTAAGGCCTCCTGCTTTCTAGCAGGGATTGCTCAAGAAATAGAACTCACTTAGGGGAGCTAGGCCTAAGGAGTCAGCTACCTTGTCCTGACCGTGCACTTTTCTTTCTATATCTATGTCTTGGTCTGATTGACCTTGTTCTGCGTTTCTTGTCTGTGTTGGACTGATTAACACTGAACTTGAGCATTGTACTACAGTTTTCTTCACTTGTTTCACTTCACTAGGAGCTTCCCTAGCTCTTTCCAACCTTTGCGATCTCTTGCTCTCCTTGACCATTGAGCTCCTGCCCTATCTCGTAGTGTGTCTGACCATCTGGTTCTTTGCCTTCCAACATTCCTTCTTCCTACCCTGGGATCCCATATTGTTAGTTGGTAGGTCCATCTTTTGTCGTTCGTTCTTGCCACATGGCCTCCCCATCTCCATTTGAGTTGTTCTGCCTTGCTAACGATGTCGCTCATTCCTGTTCTCCTTCTAATCTCTTTATTAGCTTTTCTTAAATAGTTCATCATCATCATCATCTTCATTCCATGGTTTGGGCAACGTTGCCCGTTCCGGCTTCATAGGTTTCTCCAGCGTCTCCTGGGTCTTCCTCTTTCTCTTCTTCCTTTTGGACTGTAATTTAATACTGCATTTGGATATCTAGTATCTTCCATTCTTAAAACATGTTCTTGCCATTGCTGCCTACGTCCTGATATTTTATTTCTTATTGGCTCAATTTCTAATTCTTTCCTGATTTCTTCATTTTTTAATTTATCTAGTATTGTGCAGCCTTTTACTCCTCTTAAAAATTTCATTTCTGTGGTCTGTATTTTGTTTAAGTCCTTTTGTGTTGGTACCCAAGTTTCGCATCCATATAATAGCGTTGGTATTGCCATTACTTTATACATTTTCATTTTTGTATCTCTTCTCACTCTATTCTTAAATGTTCTTTGTATAGTCCCACATATCATTCTGAACTTGTTTACTTTTTCTTCTATATCTGTGCTATATTTAAAACTTATGTTACATCCTAAATATTTGAAATCTGATATCTGTTCTAAGATTTCGTTTTCTAAAACGATTTTTGATCTGACTGGGTAATGTCCTTTAAAGGCCATAATTTTTGTTTTTTCTTTTGATATTTTAAAATTGTAATTTTGAATAATATTATTTAAGACATACAAAGATTTTTGCAGTTTGTCTTCACTTTGGTATATCAATATTTGATCATCTGCGAACAGCAGGGTGTTAATACAAACATTTTCTTTTATTATGATTCCTGGATCCACTAAAATCTTCCATTTATTTAAAATATCGTCCATGTAAATATTAAATAAAGTGGGTGATAAGCTGCACCCTTGTCTAAGTCCAATATTAGTAAAAAATTTTCTACTTAGTCTATTTCCAGTATCAATTATTATGTTTGTCTTTGTATATAGACTTTTAATAGCCTTAATGATATGTGGTGGGTAGCCCTTATTTTCTAATATTTGCCATAACTGTGTTCTATTTATTCTATCAAAGGCCTTTTCCAAATCGATGAAGGCAATATGGGTTTCTAAATTTTTTTCTCTTCGTTGTTCAATTATTTGATTGAGAATAAATATATTATCTGTACAGGATCGGCCTTTACGAAATCCGCTCTGCTCTTCCCCTATAATGCATTCTGTGATATTTTTCAGTCTATTGTTTATTATTTTCGTGTAAATTTTGTAACTTGCATTCATTAGACTTATTCCTCTATAGTTACCACATTTTCTCCGATCTCCTTTTTTGAATATATTTTTAATTAGCCGGACGGATATCTTCTTAAATAGTTAAAAAACTTAATTATGGGAGTAGCTCCCTATATACAATGACAAAATTAGCACTTTTCGTAAATTCTCAATATATAACAATAACATTCTCTACAACAATATTCTTTTATGGTCCATGCAAAATCGTTCTATCAGAATTTCACTATATTACGAGCAGCGAAATAATTTATCGTTACAAACAAAAAGCACTGTTCATAACAAAAGATGATGTAACAAAATGGTGATATAAAGAGAGGGAATATATAAATTAAATTTAAGGTTTAATTTGTAATGGTGTAAAAATATATTTTTATATTTAACAGTTTTTGATGATGATGATTTGGTAGCCCAAGCCTTTACATTTTTCTCTGCTGGCTTTGATGCAATTTCTACGCTATTATGTTTTGCTTGCCATCAAATTGCTACACATCCTGAAGTAATGGTACAACTTCAAGAGGAAATTGACACAGCCATGAAAGAGACCAAAGGAAATATCTCATATGAACAAATTCATGACATGAAGTATCTCGACATGGTGATATCAGGTGAGTCGTTAGTTCATCACAGAGAATACAAAGAACTACAATACAGTCTTCTAAAGTCGACACATTATAACTTGATATGTAGTAAACCTGCAAAGCCCTGATGTTTTCTGTTCTCTTAAATATAGTAGTAGATTAACCATAAAACCACCCATTTGTATGAGGGCCTTCTGTAAAGTAACATTCCCTGGGGCTGTTTACAGAAACAAAACATAATTTCATGGAAATGTTTATTGCAACAGATACAGCAGGTGTTCAGCTCTTTTTCAACATATTCGCCACCAGAATTGATACATTTTCATTCCGTGGGACCAATGTTTGAAAACCTGTGTCAAAGAAGTCTGCCGCCTGGGATTTGAACCATTGTGTGGCAACCATGTCTGCCTCTTTGTCATTCTCTGTCATTTCTTGAGGTGTAGGAAAAGATGGAAATCAATGGGAGCGAGATCAGGGTTGTAGGGTGGTTTTTTAAACACCTCCCAGCAAGTCTCCTGCAGAAGTTCTAGTGGGAGGTGTTTAAACATTCACCTTACAGCCCGGACCTCGCTCCCAGTGATTTCCGTCTTTTCCTACACCTCAAGAAATGACAGAGAATGACAGGCAGAGGTCACACAGTGGTTAAAATCCCGGGCGGCAGACTTTGACATAGGTATTCAAACGTTGGTCCCACGGAATGAAAAATTTCTCAATTCTGGTGGCGAATATATTGAAAAATAGTTGAACACTTGCTGTATCTGTTGCAATAAACATTTCCAAGACATTGAGTTTGGTTTCTGTAAATGGCCCTAGGGAAACGTGCTTTATTGATGACCCTCATATCATTCAAAATTGGTTTGATGGCACATTAAATTAGAGTGCAAATTTGTTTTGCAACTTTACTTTGATCACTTATATAACAATGCACTGCTGTAATTCTCAACTTAGATACGCTGATCATTGGCCTATTGTGGGTATTGCATTGAGTTTTTAAAGACAGCAAGTAACATTCTCCTGTCTTAATCTTCAAGTGAAAACCGTGCCCCAAAACACATAAGAATGAAAGAAAAGCACTTTATTGAGCGAAACCAAGTGAAGGAGTGGATGACAGAATTTTTAATGCTTGAATGGTTCCAAAACATAGGTACTTGTAAATATGACTGTATGTAAGTTTCTGTAGACTCAGTACTATTGTAAATGTGGCTTTTAGTATGTAAGTTAAACGACGTGCCCACTCTTGTATTGATCTTACGGATGAAAGAAATCTAAATCTAAATATATGGGAATCGTTCACGCAAGTGAAAACCCAATCATAAGGTGGTGAGTTACATGTTTTAGTGTAACAGTAGAAAACATCTGTCAAGGTTTAAAATGTTGATTTTTAGTTTTGATGCCACCTATTAGTTTCACTCATGAACTACATTCTCTGATCACAACAAAGAAAGGCAGCATTTCCATAGTCATGGCCGCCCAGAAGGGGGGAGCAGGATAGGGCCATTGGAAATGTTGTTTACACATAAATGTCTAAACTAAACAACTATAAGCAACCAATGTGAAGAGAGGCTTAAATTTCCTCATTCTGCAATTGGAGTTGTTTGGAGAAAAACGAGTTGACCACCAGCTGACACCTTAGATATGAGCTGTAGGAATAATTACTTCCACTAAACTTAAAATCATTTATAGCCAACATTTACTATAATGGAGGTACGGAAAGGGAAGTATTGCATTTTATATGAATATTTAGTGCCTGTGAAATTGCAAGGGACGCATATTACCATTTTGCCATATATATAAGAATATAAACATAATATAAAATATATAATATTTTGAATTTGCTAATTTCCTTACAGAAACTTTGAGGATGTATCCCCCAAATGTGACAACTGAACGACGATGCACCAAACCATACAAACTTCCAGCCGATCCCCCAATTCAAATGAACCCAGGAGACGGTGTTGGGATTCCTATCTATGCCCTTCACCATGACCCTCAATATTTCCCTGATCCTGATCAATTTCGTCCTGAAAGATTCAGTGAAGAGAATAAACAGAGCATTAAACCATTCACATATCTGCCTTTCGGAAGTGGACCCCGAACTTGCATTGGTAAGTCTATGCTTTTATTATTTTACTGATTTCGTAGTTTTAAAGCATTTACTTCTTATAATCTATATATGGTATAAAATGAATTAATATGTCCTGATTGATTGATTCATCATCACAGACCCAAAACCGCTGAAGGAAAACTGGGAAATTTAGGCAACAGTTTTATTTCATAATAGAGAGCAGAGGACATTAATCTTTTTTAACTAAAGGGCCAATATGTTTTTGGTGAAAGACTAGTGGGCCGTATTGATTTATTTAATAATAACATGAACTGAACTAAACTCCGTGGCACTACATCCCTGGAGGGATTTGGCCTACCAACACGACTGCTGCGTCATCCACCACAGGCCGGCATGCCAACACCCACAGCTGTTAATGGTGGTTTTCATGACCGGAGCCACAACTTCTCTATCAAGTAGCTCCTCAATTTGAATCATGAGGCTGAGTGCTCCCTAACAGACCTCCCTACCTCAGAAAAATCCAAGGAGCTACCATGGATTGAACCTGGGCCGACGGATCTGTAGTCAGCAATCCTAACCACAAGACCACGCCGGGGGTCATAATAACATGATACGTAACACAAATATATAATAATTATTATATTACAATAACTGTATGGGTTACTTACACTATACATGTGTGTGGTTTATATTTTGTCTTTCACTTTGCAAAGTTAATGCAGGCGTCAAAAGTTGAGCAATGGGCAGCATTGTACTTAAAATTAGTATTTGCTTGCAGGCCACCAAATGTTAAGCCATGGGCCGTGGGTTGAAGACCACTGATGTAGAGACTCACTAAAAATATTTTTGAAAACTGGATGAGTTATCCTTGGATTTGTGTTTTCCATAAAGAAGAAACTATTTGCAGTGAAAATGTTGAAGACAAAGAATGTCTCAAATACAGTTAACCCTCGATATAATGCCGCCATCCATTTTCTAGCAATTAGTGGCACAAAGCTAGGGTGGCACTAAAACGAAATTTCATTTTTAAAATACTAGCTGCCTGTCCGACTTCTTATCATAGCCTCCTCATTTTACCACACTATATTTACAGTTATAGTGGCAAGGGAATACTCACTTCATGGAAATACAGTGCAGTATGTTCCTTAAATAATCTTCCTAACATTCAAGCCAGTTTTAAAAGAATTCTGCAACTGGAGGAAAAAAAACTGCAATCCATGAATGAATGAATGAATTAATTAATTAATTAATTTAGCCGATAAGATCCCATGAAGGGAAATGGCCTCCTATCTAAGGGTAAGCTCGTTCATTGTCCTCATGTGGTGAGCTGGTCCACATGATTTTGATCTATTTGGTTTCTTCCTTTCGAAGGTGCATATTTAATAATCACTACATTTAAAAGATTTGGCACAAGCGAAGACCTAAACCCACAGTGTATAGTGCTAGAATTATATATAGGACAACAAAAATGATGGACTACATATCGGACCATAAATGATAGACTATAGGCATAAGTAATAATAGGAAGATCCTTCCCGGAATGGCTAACCGGGATTGCGACACAAGCCACCTCTCCCAGGAGAGAGGCCCGTGCCCCTCGGGGACATTATGGGCTAATACTAATACTAATCAGTCTTGGATGTAACTATGACTAGGTTGGTATCTTAATTCTCAAAGTTAAGTTCCGGTTCCGGTGTAAACTAAGCGCGCGCGGAGAAACGTGGCATTAAAGTTAGTTTTAAAGCAGACTCGAACACCAGTTCAATAAACAAGTAAATGAAAAGTGCAAAACAAAGCATTAGTGACCGATTATAACACAATTTACTGGCTGAAAAAGGATATTTCGGCAATACACTTAAAACGATTGTAGTAACCATACCCCAAAGAACATCAAACGCAAAGACGCAACCCATCATAAAACGACAAGAACAAAGCATTCCAAACAAAGATATAACACTTTAGGTCGAAACATGACTCAACAGAGCACGAAAGTCACCGTTCTTGGGGAAAGCGCACAATCCGACTGCGGAAAATGTGCAAAACAGGTAAACGATGATGACGCTGTAGGATGTGAAGGTGGATGCCAAATATGGTTTCACAAGGAGTGTACAGGAATTACAAAAGGAGAATTTGATATATTGAAACGAAACACATGTAACCTCATGTGGATGTGCGCACCGTGCAGAGCACAACTCCAAATAAGGAAGCCAAAAGAAAACGAGATCGCAATGATCAAAACAAAAATGGAAGAATCAAAATTGACAATAAAGAACCAACTAAAGGAATTAGAAGACTCACTACTGAAGAAGGTAGAAACGTTGATAAAGGTAGCTAATAAACAAGTAGCAGCTAGCCAGGGAGACCCGCGGAAAGACTTGCAACAGATAACTTCAGAACAGCAGAACAACGAAGACGATGACACTGAACCACGTGGAGTGGAACAGAGGAAAGAATCAGGAGAGAAAGGCCCGCGGAAACAGCCGCAGCAGAAAACATCAAAACAACAGATAAACAAAAATGATCACCCTGAACCACGCCTTCTAGACATAGAGCAGAGGAAAGACTCAGGAAATGATAAAGCACAAGAAAGGAATGATGACTCAGAAGGAGAGGAATCAGAGACCACATCATGGAGTCAGGTGGTAACCAGGAGACAGAAGTCACGGCAAAACGCATTGAAAGCCCCCGTAATAATCGGAACAAAAGCAGAAAGAGGCGAACTACAGGCAGCAAACAAAACAGCATGGCTGTATATCGGCAGATTAAAGCCGAATACAACAACAGAAATAGTGACTCAGTTCTTAAACAGGAACGGGATAGAACAAGAAATTACATGTGAAGAGCTAAATACTAGAGGCTCCAATAAAGCCTTTAAAGTGGGAATACCATTTGACAAGCTACAAATCGCAGAGAACTCAGACTACTGGCCGAGTGGAGTGCTAGTTAGAAGATATAGGTTTTTTCGAGGCAGACAGGAAGGAGGTTCCCTCGAGTAGAAGCAAGCAGGACGTGTCAGGAAGTGAAAAAGAGGACGGTAATGAACTCAAAGTGGACAGAAGACAAGTGAAAATCCTAAACTGGAACGTTGAAGGACTCAAGGGAGTAATGGGGGATTTATCGAGAGACATTTTTAGTGATTTCGATGCCTGCATTTTGACAGAGACTTTTGTCACCATAGAATCAAGGGTGGAAGTGAAAGGTTTCTACAACGTACATGCATTAGCAAAGAAAAATGTTAGAGGTAGACCATCAGGAGGAGTGGCATGCCTAATCAGTACAAAGTTAACCCCTTTTGAAATACTTCTGAAGGAAGAGGATCAGATAGTTGTCAAAACAAGAATAGGGATATTAGTAGGCGTATATTACAGACCAGATTGTAGTGCAACAGATGTGATAGACAATATACAGAGAGCTCTGGACGTCATACAGACTAATGATAAAATCATTATTGCAGGAGATATGAACTGCCCATTGGATAAGGCGAATGGGAAAACAGAAACGGTCCTTAACTTCCTTGAAGAGGAAGGTCTCGTATTGGTAAATGACAAGAAAATGCTGACGTACTTTTGCCACAATGGGGGGAGTGCCATAGACGTAGTATTCACAAGAGGATACGATATATATGAGCATAGCCTTATGACGGATAGCGACGCAGCTATACTTAGAAAACACATACCAATCAAAACAACTCTGAAAGTAGCTAAGAGACCAAGAGAACAATTAAAGCCCCAAAGGACAAGAAGAAGACTGGATTTGAACCTACTACAGGAAAATATGGACCAAATTGCAGGCACCTTGCAAGCGGTTAATGAGGGACGTCTGGAGGAAGCCATGACGGAGATAACTCACTTCATAAAAGAAGGAACAATAACAATGGAAAGTACGCGAAGAGCACAAAAATGGTTTGACAAAGAATGCTTCATGGCGAGACAAAATGCCTTAAAGAAGCTGCACACAGCGCGAAGAACAAGAGAAGTGGAAGACCTGAAGTGTTATCAGAGTGCAAGAGGGAAATATAAGGAACTCCAAAAGCTGAAGAAACGAGAGTACAGAGAAAAGGAAGACAAAAAGCTCATTAGAGACAGCGAGAAGGACCCTAACAAAGCACTCAAGACGAGACAACCGCGCTTCCCGGCAGACATCACAATGGAATCATGGGAGAAATACATGAAAGGATTACTAGCATCCAAGGATACCAGACCAGAAATAGACGACAGACCGACGACACAACACATCAAAAAATTCACCAGTGAAGAAGTAAAGAAAGCCATCATGTCAGGCAAGGCAAACAAAGCACCGGGTGTAGACGGATTATGCAACGAACATCTGCAGTTGTCGCTACCCTACCTAGAACCTATCTGGACAAAGTTGATGAACCAATGCCTAGAGTCAGGAAATATCCCTATCACATGGCGGAAGTCAATCATAAAATTGCTATACAAGGGCAAGGGTGATGTAAGTAGACCTGAATGTTACAGGGGTATAGCTCTGGAATCGGTAGCATTTAAGATACTTACCAAACTTTTAACTCAGAGACTAAGTGCCCTGGTAGAACCATTATTACCAGAAGAGCAGTTCGGGTTCCGGAAAGCTAGGAACACGTTAATGGCTGCAGAATGCCTTCTAAAGAGTATACAAGAGAGACTGCAAAACCACGAAAAGAAATATGTCATCTTCATAGACTACTCCAAAGCTTTTGATACGGTCAACAGAACAAAAATAATAGAAAAATTAGAACATCTCATAGGGCACTCGAACATGACAAGGCTAATATCAAATATACTGGCACACAATCAGGTGCAGATATGTGACGGAGTATCTCTATCGAGCTGGATTGATCAAACAATCGGAGTACTACAAGGGGATCCCCTGAGCTCGATACTGTTCAACATCCTGACACACGACCTTCCAAACAAAGTAAATAATAGAGCAGAAAACCTAAATGTTTACATGTATGCAGATGACATGGCTCTAACCGCTGATGACATACAACACCTGCAAATAGGAATGGATCTCATCACACAATGGGCAGATGAAAATGAATTAATAATAAACGTCTCGAAGACAGAGTTAGTGGTATTTAGAAAAGGAGGACGTTTAACCCGGGATGACATCATTGTGTGTGGTGAACATACGCTGACACCGAAAAGGAAATTTAAATACCTAGGAATCACGATGCAAGTAACAGGGACCACCTTCACAGTCCACATAAAAGAGAGACTAGCAGCCGCAATTAGAAGCATAGGTGACATCAGACACATACAAAAGATGTCAGTCAGCACAGCTATGGAACTCTTCCGGGTCAAAGTGCTACCCACTCTCACATATGGTCTAGAAATCATTTGGGAATACTTAACAAAGAGACAATTACAGGAACTAGAAAGCATGAAACCAAGGTACTTGAAGAGGGTGCTTGGGATCTCAAAATTCACAAGATCAAGGTACACATATGTATTAGCCAGAGAAACCTACCTAGTAGAAGACCTGAGGATGAAAATGCTGCTGCCAAATACACCGGCATACGAAGAATTGCTGAGAGAGCTGCAGACGAAGAAGGACTCAATTGACGAGAGCTTTTACAGGACAGATGCCATGATGAATAAAGAATGGATGAGGGCAGAGTACGAGCTGAGGCACATAGTAACACGCTTCGCGGTCCACGGCTTTCATCATCGCATCTGCACCAGGAAGACTTACCATCAGACGTGTGAGGAGTGCAAATGTGAATTGTGCGGTGAACAGTGCGAAACTTATCACGCATTAACATGCAAAAATAGATCAGTGTCGCTGATTCAATTCTGCTCAGAATAACATTGGATTAACATTGTACCTATAATGCACATTGTGCGCAATACTACTTATTATTAATTCTCAAAGGCATTATGTACTGTGATTATAACCTGGCAACTGCTGGAAGCCAGAAGTAGCTAGGAATTTCTTTTTCTGCTTGTAATGTTTTTTTTTGTGTACTTTTTACTTTTATCTTTTGTGTATTCTTATCTTTTGTATCTTATGTTTTAATTATTTTGTATGTATGCATTGTATTTTTGGCATGGACATTGTAATTGGGTTTTATACCTGTAATGTTCATTATTATTAAATAAATAAATAAATAAATTAGTTTTACTTTGTAAAAATCTTGTCTTATATTCACAGGCACTAAATGAATTGGCACAGTAATGAGGTTTCTTATGTATTTCATATGGGAGAAGATCGATTCACTTGCATTTATTGGCACAGTGCAAGGGTGGCACTGTAAAGAGGGGCATTATATTGAAGGTTGACTGTACCATCATTTAAGTTGCATCAGCCACTTCTTGTAACATAGGAAAGTCATTTTCAGCGTAAACATTTTAACAGTTAAAAGCTTGAACTTAACTACCAAAAATTTGAAAAGACTGTTAGTAGTACATTGTGCAACTCAAAAATACATTGTAAGTTTGAATTTTGATAGTGAATATTTGTAGTGCTTTTTCTCTTCGTTGTGCACGTTTTAAGATTTGATAGTGCATGGAAATCCTGTCTTTAGTAATAACGAAAACAAATGGAACTTAATTTTGTGTTGTAAGGCATAATTCAGTACACAAGTCATTAAGTTTCAAAAAGAATACATTTACTTCATAATTATTTTTCTCTTACACAATATTTCAGCAATTGTGATATTAATTTTTATAATATATGGAAACATCAAAATAATAGTGAAATCTGTAACTGTACAAATACAGAAAATACTCTTTTGTTTTTGTAGTTTTTCATTTTACTTATACCCTGTATTAACTTGGTTTACTAACATAATTATAGTACTAAAAAAACTGAAATAAATAGTCAACTGTTTAAGCAAATTAAATAAACTTCTCTTCTTGTTTCTGAACCCACAAATTTCAGACCTTACAAATGCTGGTAGAGGTACAGAAGCTTATACTGTAACCCTATTCATAATGTTCCTTCAACTTATGAATTGATTTTAGTCTTTATAGCCGTACATAATTTAACGAACAATGTAACACTAAATGTGAGATATTCTGACAGAAAATTGGAATTATAAAAGAAGTGATTTTGAAATCACTTGTTTACAACCCATTCAATTTTTTCATCCATTTCAAGCACAGTCTTATCTTTCCACCTTTTCCAAAATGTAGAATTTTCATTTTCTTTAATATGTACTTCTCCTGTTTTAGTGTTCTTTTTCTTATTCAGAGTACCTCCATTATGGTTTCCTTCGCACACACTTTCTGTTGTCAAATTTTCTTTTTTTGCAAAAGTTTTCAATCTACCTTCCAAGTTGTCTGAATTATTGATTTCTTCTATAAGAACGTGTGTTTTATTCCATGTTACTTCCTCAGCAACATTCTTCTCTGCTTCTGTCTCTTCTGTTCTCTTTTTTGTCCAGTGATTCTTGAATTGATTTCCTCTGAAACTTTCTTCCACCGGTAAAATACTAAGTTCAGGGTTATCATCAGTATCGACGTCTGTGGTCTCATTATTTCTTGTTCCACTGCTATCAGATCTCACTCTTCTTCTTTTATTCCTCTGCTTTCTTATGTTTACTTTCCATTCACCTCCCATTGTCTCTTCTGTTATTTTATTACTTGACTTTGTCAAACCAAAAGTATTAGCCTCATTCTGACTCTCCTCTTCTTTTCTCTTTCTTCTCCATCTACCCCATTCCTCAGCATTTCTAGCATTTTCTTCTTCCTTCATGTCATTTTCATCCCTCTTCCAGCTCCACTCACGACCTGTTGTGTTATGTATTTTATGTTCTTCCTCATATTTCAATGTATATTTCTTCCATTCTCCATCTTTATCTGCTTCTCCTTCCTTGTCCTCATATTTTCTCTTTTTCCAGTGCTTAACATCTTTTTCACCATCTATATGATCATCACCTCTTCTTTCATCATTGGGATTTTCTTCATCTCTGTGTTCGTAGTGACTTCCTTCATTTCTATTTTTGTCACCATTCATTTCCTCACCTCTATTTTCATCATGATTATTTCCTGTCATTCTGTTTTTGTCACCAACAATTCCTTCACCTCTATTTTTATCACCATTGCATCCATTGCCTCTGTTTTTGTTACCTTGATTCCCCTCACCTCTATTTTTTTCACCATAACTTCTTTCATCTCTATATTCATCATAACAATTCCCTTCATCTTTATTTTCATCATCATGACTTTGATTTATTGGTTCTTCTTGTACAGAGATTCCACTGTCTTCTATTTCCTGTTTTGATTGTAGTTTTGCTGGAGAAGATATATCTAGCAATACTCTTCCTACATTTCGGTTTTCCTCATGAGATTCCATTGAACTTTCTTCAATGTCCATGTCTTCTGCAAAATTCTGCTCCTCTGTATTCTCAATCTGGAAATGAAAATAAACTCAATTCTATTAAACTGATTTGAGGAGTCAGTTGCAGTCCATGACATTGAAAACCCTAGGCCATAATTTAGATATGGGGTGTTCAGGCAGGCAGGAAATCGAGCGTTGAGCTGAGCAGGGACTATGAGTGGTGTGTCAAAACTGGAGATGGTAGCGATTATAGTGGCGGTAGGTTAAGTCTAACACAATACGTTTTCATTATTTACAATGTATTTTTTTTTTACATTACATACCAAAATGCAGGCATTGATAATTTTCATTTATGAACAGTATATTGTAATGTCCAGTGAGGGAAGTGAGGCGGTATGCGCCAGTATGGAATACCGTCACTGGTTTTAAAGGTCCAAAGGCATACCGGCACTGGTTTCAATGGTGAAATAGCATACCGTCACTGAAAATCAATGGCTATTTAATACAAATTGTTAATGTTCCTTTGAGTCGTAATATAATAATTACTTTTCATGATTATTCACCAACTCGTACCCTTTCATCGGTAGCCATTATCACTATAACTTGTGATGGTCTTTGTTGCCATCTTAATGACTACACCACTAGATTCTAAATATTTCTCGGTAACAAAATGTTGTGACTCTTATATTGTTTAAATAGGTCTTAAATACTTTTAAAATTACTTTATTGAAATAAATAAACTAAACTTAAACATGGACTAGGCCTACACCCGACCGCTGCTCATCTACCATAGGATTGGGGGCATGTGGTCAGCATGCCGATACCCACTGCTGTTATTGATGGTTTCCGTGATGTGAAAAGGTCTGTCAATCGACAGTACATTATGTTCTAGTCTTGTGTTGAGCTCCTATTTGGCAGGGTTGGTTACTCATGAAGAAGTTAATTAAAAACACTACCAAGTGTATATCACATATCCTGCACATCAAGTAATTATTATTTTGTAAAGGAGGGAATGTGCTTTTTTAAATTGAGGTATGTTAGGGAAAAATTTTGGGATAGCATACCGCCTCTGGATTTTTCTCACTTCCTTCACTGGTAATGTCTATTTCCCATGTTTTTCCATAAAAAGATTTACCTGGTCAAGCAAAAGGAGGAAACTTAGCCATCTGACCTGGCAAAAATAGGGTATATCATTAAAATCAGATTCCAGTGAATCCATTAGTTCTCGAAACTGTGATTCAATCCTGCAGATCATATGAAATTTAGTCCTATCATCAACATTCATAACTATGTCAAATTGCACAGTCTTGGCAGTCTTTGGCACAAAGTGCCTCTTCATGAATTACACAACGCACTGTGTGAAATGTCTTTCTTGGAGTCAACTTATGTTGTTTAAGTCCCACAAATTCCACATTACAGCCTGTCATATTTGGAGCGCCGTCAGTGGCGATGGAAACCAGCTTATTCCAGGGCAGTTTCATGTTGTCAATAACATGTTCAACAGTATGAAATATGTCTTCGCTAGTACACGTATCTCTCATGGGGATTAAATCCAGAAACTCTTCTGTGATATTCAGATCTATACCTACTCCTCAGACGAAAATAGCCAATTGTGTTGTATCAACAACGTCAGTACTTTCATCAAGGCACAGAGAATATGCAATTAATTGTTTCCCTCTCAATCTTAGTTGTTGTTCTACATCTGTACTAAGGTCTTCTATACGGCGTGCAATTGTATGACGAGGCAGACAACTTGCATTAAATTGCGGTGTACTTAGTGGACATACAGATTCACTGGCAATCTCGAGGCACTCCTTTACAAATGGCCCAGTGGAGAATGGTCGAAGTTCCCATGCCATTAAGTGAGCAATTCTAAAACTCGCCCTCACCGCACCGTCATTTGTAGCTTCAACTTCCTAGAATTAAAATTGGCGAATAAATAAAGTGATATAATGAACTCTAATAATATTAATGGTTCATATAAAGTATAATTAAAATAAAAGAGCTTACCTCATTGACGTTGGCTTCTTTTAAATTTGCAATTAGTTGCAACCGCTCGTCTCCCTGAACACTGTTATACATGTCACCATGTTTTGAATTGTAATGTCGCTCAACGTTATTTTTTTGTTATAACAGAATGTCCACATACTAAACATTTAGCATGATCTCCAATTTGCACAAAAAGGCACTGCCATTCCCATTGGGATTCTTGTCCCACATTATTTCCACTACAACTTGGTTTCTACTCCATCAAATACATATTCATGGCACCAGCTGTCACTCCAGCGAGACAACAGTTTTATTTACGCTGCGGACACTGACAACACGCAACTACTCCGTTACGTGCACCGAGCACCCACTTGGGTGAAATACTCGCTGTGAGCGATCCTAATCTAGATCATGGGTCTTCAACCCGTGGCCTGCAGAGACAATTAATTTGGTCTTTGAAGATTTGTTGTAGCTGCATTAGTATGTATTTCTTTTAAATATTTTAATATGTTTTCTACTGTCTTCATTGTGGTTACTGATGATATTTCTGGTGGAATGTAAAAAGAAATAATAGATGAGCAGTGTAACCATGTGCTAAAAGAAAAATTTAGCGATGTTGATTTTTATTCCAAATGTTTGGATAGGGACTGTTTTCCTTATTTCTGTTCAGAAATCAACATTTCTTTCTTCTTTTAAATTCTTTAACATAAACGTGGGCCTACTGTATTTTTCTTTGTACTGAATAACCAATAAATTTTGAATTTTAATCACACAGATGTTTTGTTTTGTTAATCCTACATCAGTTGGTAGGTTAAAAAAAAACTAAGATCTACATATACAGTACTCTAGTATTAGAACTAAAATAAAATTATATGAAGGACTGATTTTTAAAATTTTACCCACCTAAAACTTGTATTAAATTTTAAGGCAAATTCCATTTAATGGGTCTGGTCCCATTTAGGCAAGATTAGCAGCACTCCCTCCTTAATTCGAGAAAAAGAAAGAATTATTTTCAGATAGACACAATGACATAACTACTTTTTGCTGCATATATTTCATTTCCTTGAAATATAGGACTAAATTAATTTATCAATAAAACTTAGAACCAGATATCATTTACAAGATCTTGCTTTACATTTCAGCTAGCAGATTTGCTCTCATGGAGGCGAAGATTGCAGTGGCAAACTTGCTTCATCGCTTCAATCTTAAGGTAGTACCTAAGACTCCTATCCCAATAAAAATTGCAAAGACGGGACTCATCATTACTGTAGAAGGAGGATTTTGGATAGGACTTGAAAAACGGAGTTGAGTGTCTTGTGTTTTATGATGTGTGGATGTACACATAAGATGTGTTCTATAAGTACGGGTAACTTGTGTAAATTTATGTCTATCAGTTATTTATGCAATAAAATGTTTACTTGGTCACAAAAAATATCTTTTTAAAAACTTATAGATCCTGATATCTCAGTTTTAAGCATGCTGTGTTTTGCTTCACTACATGAAGGATGTTTAAAATCTTTACATTAATATTGTATAGCTGAGAACCATAGTGTGGCAGTTTAGTGCTGTGACTGTTTTAGGCACGCTAGGAGTAAATCGAGAGCTAACCCAAAGTTGTGTTACGCTCTAGCGATACGAAAAAAATCATCATGAAAGTTGTGGGGGTAAGTAGCAAGCAAAGAGTTGTTATCAAAAGAGTGGGGCAACGGGAACGCACGGGGGAAAGGTATCAGGCATTGAGTGGGGGGATATTACTACTTCGAGCTAGTGGCGTGGTGAGCCCTTCACCATTATAGATGGCTCTACTCGTTGCATGAGCATCGTTTACACGTAACATTCTCGGAAACTTAACCAAAGCATCCCGTTCATGTAAACAAACACAGTGGCTACAATCAGTGAAAGTTTGGGCATTAGTTTATCATAACTGTGTTCTTGTTTTATACGTATTCGATTTAAAATGCCGAAAAAGTGAATTTATTTTATTTTTTATTCAGATGATTTCCTTCTTCCATTCGATATAATTATATGTATTCCTCTATTTCACTCTCAACGTTGCGTGGCGTTCCACGCAACCGATATTTTTTTTAAAAGGAGATACTGGAGATTAACAATTGTGTATATCATATTATAACTCACTTATATCTTCCAAGAAAGAGCTGTTTTGCTAGCAATGCATTCTACAAGATTTGTCGTTTATTATTTGTGCAACTCCACTTTAACAAGATATCACACACATGTCAGCTGCGGTATTATTTCAAACAGCAAAATTTCCTTCAAATGCGCACGATTTTATATACCGGGTAGGTCTAAAGGCAAAACGTGCTTTCGACCAAGGATGTTCTATATTGCCTACTGCATTTCAATATTTAGAAAGCCGGATATTTTCCCTTTACCGTAAAAACCCGGCTGGGCGATCATGAAATACTAAAAAAGCAGGACAAGTCCAGCAAAACCCGGTGCCAAGGAGCCTAATTAAATTCGCTTTACCCGTACCGGAACACGCAAACCGGTAGTCACCATACTTTGCCTGTCAACAGCACACGCGTGGGAGGGAATTCGGCCCCTAAAAAATATTTAAAAAATAATATAAATGTAATTTTTAAGAATAAACTTGAGATAAAAAATGTGGGGAGACACTATTTTTACTTCAAAGCACGTACTTTAACTTTCAAAGTTATCACTGTAATGGTTTTAAGTTGACTGATATTAATAGATTTTGGAGCCTGCAATGCGGTTAGGAAGCCTCTACTGAGTTGAACTTACGTTAGTATAATTTAAGCCTTAATTCCAACTAAAACAGAGAACGATGACAATAGAGATTAAACGGACTTTGTCTAATGACTGTTCACAGAAATTGAGTAATCTATAATCTCGAAAGAAAGAAATAGAAGTAGAGGTTGTTGGGAAATTCGCTTAGAAATCGACAAGGCTAATATATTAAGGATCATTTGAAAAGATCTACGTTATTTTGATATTTCCAATGATTAAATACAGTGAGTCCCACGCAAGAGTTGGCCAATGACGTGGGGTTCTGCGTCGCGGCGGGCACAGCTCCAACTCCCGAGCGGTCGGGTGAAATATCTACGCAAATAAAGCCGCGATCGGTGTAATGATTCAGGTTCTCACATTTAGAGTTAAAATACAATGAAAATAACCACGTACCTCATCACAAGAGATGTTGGAAATGTTCTCCTCTTGCATCCACACAATACTGGCACCTTTTTTTTTAGGACATTTTCTTTCACGCGCATAAGTTCAGCTTCCGAGACAGAGTTAATTTCACTTGTGATAGGCCTATGTGATATTGTCTTTAAGTTCTTCTAACAGCATGTGAATATTATTTAAGGGGATCGCTCGGGAGTTGGAGCTGTGCCCGCCGCAACGCAGAAAGCCCCGTCATTGGCCAACTCTTGCGTGGGACTCACTGTACATACTTTTACCTTAACTTCATTTTATTCGATTTTATTCGCGTATGTTTTTAGGCTATCCAGGTTCATATTAAGTCTAAATAATGCATTCTAACCTTAACGTTTTTACTTAATTTAATTTCAAACACCTATCAAACACCTTATGAAATAATGTTTCCTGAATTAAATCACTGAAGGACTATGGAAAAGACTAAAGAACTTCCTTTTACACGGTTGTGCGCTTTATCTTATTATTAATGATGTCAGACAGGACAGTAAAATATTCAAAACTTGGTTCATGCTAATAAAAAAACACTCTGCATGGCCTCTTTTTGTTGTGCTCCAGAACTTTTTAAATTATATATTATAATTATATAATATATATTTTAATATATATAGACTATTACTTAATCAATGGCAGTAGATAATTCCTCAGCAAGCTAAAGGAATATATATTTTATGGAACCCGAAGGTTCACTTCCACGCTTACCTGAACTCGTCATTCAATTCTGTCCAACTCTGTGCTACCTCTATTCAATCATCCCTCGCAAATCCTACTTCCCTTAAATCTATCCTAATATTGTTCTTCCACCTACGTCTAGGTCTTCCAAGTGGTCTTTTACCTTCGGATCTCCCAGTCAATACTTTTAGTCTATGTCTTTCCTCCCATATGCGCGCCTGTCGAGTCTAGGTACGGCATATTTAAATAATTGGGTTAATAGATAATATTTAAGTAGATAAATAGCCTAAATTATATATCATCAAAACAGAAGGTATACGCATATAAGCAGAAGGTAAAACTTGCAAAGGATAAGGTTTATGGTTGCTTATACCCTGGACTACACCAACGCCCCCAAAAGAAATTCCTGCATGCGTCCATGCCGCCAATAATATAATTATCTAGGAAAAGAAAACACAGATTACGCGTGATTCTGGTAAACGAGGAAATGGACGAGTGAAAGAGATAGCAAAGGAATGACGTTTCCGCACGAATGTCACAAAGCCCTCCGTTATGGTGTAATCCTGCATTTCTTGTTCACAGCAACGCCGCGCCGGCAGTGTCTAACTTGATGTGACCAACACACCAAATTTGCGGGTGTTAAGGTAGGTCACGGTCATGAATATGTTTTTAAGAGCATGCTCGTTTTCACTTTGCTCACAGTATATTATTACTACAGTGAATACAGTCAATATGTTCGCTGAGTAGGTAGTTCAGCTTTATGTGTTGTAGGGAGAATTTACGCATTAGGCCTATGTAATAATTTAAATTGTATTTTATTGTATTTAATACTTAGAAAATATTTCTGTTGCAACCAATTGTTGCTCTTGGAATGAATAAAAGATTTTAAGATTGTTTGAAAGCTTTCGTGGGAACTGTTCGCCCATACTATAATACGCTTTATTACATGTGACGTAAAGATATGTTTTTTATTACGATACAGATTTACATTATAACATTGGTGTGGTATCGATTATTATCGAACACGGAACGATCTTGAAACCTTGAGAGCAACAAATGAAACTGCGTAATAAACAACTTATATTTAAAATCAATTCCGATCGTGTTTTTCCTAACATTAGGCCTACACTAAATTTAGTTCATTTCTTTCTTTGTGCGCGTTGTCTGACATTAAAGCTCAAGAGAATCCCTTCGGCCTGCATGCCTTGTGCCTGCCATAGCCTATATGGGAAATGTGATTATTATTGAACAAGTAACAATCTTGAAACCTTGAGAGCAGCGAATGAAACGGCATAATAAACAACCTGTATTTAAAATTCAATTCTGATCGTGTTAATTTTAATATTCAAAATTGAGTTCGTTTCGTGTGTATTTAATGTGCGTTGTTTGTTATTAAAGTTTAATAGAAGCACTGCGGCCTGCATGCCTTGTAGTCTGCCATCTTATCTGTAGAAGAAGAAAAGAACTATTATAGTACATCCCAAGTAAGTTTGATCCTGTTCAAAACAAAGGAGGAGAACTCACAGAGAGTTTGCGGAAAATTAGCATCATGTGACAAAACGTGATTGGTTAATGTCATTAGCATGCTCCATTACCAGGGTGTGGCTTGCTAGTGGAGAAGTAGTGTTCGTAAGTTCATGCAACAATTAATATAAACATTTACACGTGAAATAACAAACTCTCACTGGCATCGTCATCATTATAGTATATCAATTAGCAAACAAAACAAAGGATTCATTGTTCACGACGACCCTGCAGGACACCCACGGATATCTTACTCCTCTCTCCGTACTTGTTCAAGACAGAGATGGAGAGGAAGTGAGTTGTACTGAGAATAAACTACCATTATCACGGTGATGACATGCGTTCTCACGTGCGGACTATGACAGCCACACCTCTTTGTTTTGAACAGGATCAAACTTACTTGGGATATAATATAACTGTTGTCCGAGAGAAATTTGCTTAATCAGTGACGAGGTATTCTAAAACTTAGCCTAAACATTTAATTATGGTCGAATAAAGACAATGCATGGAACTTCCCTGTAATAGTAATTAAGACATTCGTATGAAAATGATTAAATTCACTTTGCTCGTTTCATAAACATAATCGTGTCTTAATAAATGTCATTATAGGCTCGTTGCATAATGTACTAATATATCACAATCGTTCACCAAACAGCCGCTTAAATAGTAAGGATAATTCGAATTTTCTATGTTTTCCCCGGAGAATATAATACAGTGATTTTTAAAAACACGCTTTCATAATGGTACATGAGTTACAATGACATTTTTGATTAGATTGTATCTGCATGCTTCCTTGGTGACGCTTCGTCCAAACAATGTTAACCATGGCACACATCCAAGGTTTACATGAATGTAAACATGAAGCTATTGTGCCCAATGTCGACGTAACCACGAGGCTGCAAAAAATGTCCTTATGGGATAAATAAAGCCAAAACCTGTCATAACATGTAAATATAAGTCACTATGTAGTGGCCTTCAATCCTTGTTAAGTCTTTTATCATATGCAATCCCACGAGAGTTGGATTTATTAAGACTATTCCATGAATAAAAGTGTGACGAATTATACAAATAATAATTACTTTCCTGCTTTGTTGTATAAAACCAAAACTAACAGCTGCGAGATCACGGGATAGTATGAATCAACCATTCATGAATCGATTCGAGTTACCATCTTTTGACCAGTGCTACCAATGGTGCATATAATACATAGTTAATTTCATTCAGGTAAGCTAACAGCAGAACAGAATAAAAGTAGACCAACTGGCTTGCACCTAATCGAAATTGTGTTTTTAATCAATATGCATTTCTATTATTTAAATTCCCAAACAAGTTATGTTGTATAAAATAATCTGTTTTCCTGTTGCTTAATGGCAGCACGTGACGTATTAATTACTGCACATCTGATGCTTACGTGTCCAGTAACGAGCGGACGATTTTACCCTATAAAACGGCATCCTCGCGATTCCTAAAAGAATATTGTAAGATAAACGGCCGTGATTGGTCTATATCGGAGGAATTGATAAACGTTATTGGTCAATATCAAACACGCGGCGTAGGCCTGTGAGTGTTATAGTCAATATAAATAAAGCCACCGAAAATAAAATCTCCGGATAATTGGATAAATAATGAAAAAAGGTAATTTCTTTATAAAAAAACTAAATTGTACAGTAGTGTACTTACATAAAGTGTAACATCTTGAACATATCGGTCTGAGTCAGTTGATTTCCGGGCAAATTTCAGATTTTTTCGGATAAAAGTTTTGCTTTTCGCAAATAATCGGCCCTGAAACAGGACTTTCCAAATGCTCGCTACAGCAAAATCCAATAAGTGGTCTTGAACACTGTCTCAAAGCGATCCGGATAGTTGAAGTTTGGATAAATAATTGGAGTTCTATACATATATTTTTTCATCGGAACTACAGAACGATTTCGTTAAGAACAGTGTAGTAAGAGTGAAGAGTTAATTTTTGTTAGAATCCATTGTCATAAAACAGGTTGAACATATCAATATATTAGGTGTTAAAATTGACAACCTTCCTAACGGCAGACATTCAGATGGTGGAAGTAATTCAGGTATTCACATAGCTGCAAACATTTGAACATAACATTGTATAAGAATATGCGTGCTTTTATATTTTTTTATAATTACTCAAATCACTGAATATTTTCCAAGTGATTTATTGAAAAAGTCCACTTAATTCAATCCAAAATATATTTAAGTTAGCCTACTTATAATATATAAACGAGTATAGGCCTACTCGGGATTTTAACGTACACTTTTTATTGCCCCCTAATTACCCCATTAGGTGTAAAACTATTATTGTCAGTATTATTAGAAAATAGGGTTGCCACCTTTTGGTAAGGCTAAGGAGGGACACTTATCAAGTATATGCATATCGCCGATCTTCATACCTAAATTTGTGCATGGAACAGTTAATTAATAAGAGAAAGATGGTATATATTCGTTACAAAGCCAAAACAGAGTAGTCTATGTAACAGTAACACTAACATTAGAAAAGAAAAGGCTAGCAAAATAATAAAAAAGATATATAATGCGTCCCTCTTAGGCATAATTCGGGATGGTGAAAATGTTCTTAAAATGCGAGATGTCCCGCCAAATTCGGGACAGGTGGCAACACTATTAGAAAATGAACTTTGGATTAAATTTTTGGGCTATCTTTCATCAAAGAATACTGTTATGCCAAGAGTTTAAAATTTCAGCTCTGCATTCACTTAATTTAAGAGCACCATCTGAAGATAGAATTGTATAAGAAAATGCGTATTTTTATTTTTATGAACACTGTCACTAACAATCACTGAATATTTTCAAAGTGACTTATTAAAAAGCCCACTTAGGGCCTAATTCAATCCAAAATATATGTACGTATCATTTATAAACGAGTATTATCGGTATTTTTTGACCCCTAATTATCCCATTAAGTGTAAAACTATTCAAATTATTATTGTCAGTAACCTACATTCAAAATGGATTTTAAATTTCATTAATAATAAAAAAACTATTATTATCTTTCATCAATGATTATTGTTGTGCTAAGCTAAGGGGTAAAAACTTCAGTTCTGCATTCACTTAATTTAAGAGCGCGATTATTTCTACATTCACACTTATTTATTTCACACACTAATGTATTTTTCCTCTCTAGGTACAATTACTTGTTAGTGGTTTTTACACAACCTGATTCGGGAGAAAAGTGCCTTGGTTTAAAATATGCCCATCATTGATTGGTCATGGACGTTCTCTGACTGGTTTCTACTGATAATAATCTTATCTACAACTGTGTACTTTTATGGCACAAGCACGTTCGGACATTTTTCAAGACAATATGTCCCACACGATCGACCTCTCCCCTTTGTCGGAAACATGGGAAGAACAGTGTTCAGAAGACAGTCTTTCCCAGGTTTGGTTGCTGAGATTTACAGTAAATTTGCAGACGATCAGTATTGTGGATTCTACTTGTTCAAACAACCTGTAATTTTGTTAAGAGACCCGGAACTCATAAAGACTATTGCAGTGAAAGACTTCGAATATTTTACTGATCACAATGTAAGGATTGATGGCTTGGATACCGCATGGACAAATGGCCTCTTCAATCTTAAAGGTAAGTTAATTTAAAGAAGATGGTCAAATATTTAAAAAATGTAATTTTGGTGTACAAACTTCTATAGCGTACTAGAAAATAATTGTGAACCCTTTTTTGTAAAGACTTATGATTGAAGAACTGCGCACATATTTCCACATGAATTCAAAAATTCCCATTCCACTAAAACAAAATATAAATCTATAGTCTACAAATAAAAGAATCTTTAAAGCTCTCACTGCTACTTCCATCTCTCATCGAAGATTAAAAAAAGAATACCCAAATGAGAAAAGAATAGTAGATCTTAAAAACTTTCAATACAGTTTTATAACTCGATTAGACCTACATCCTTCATACGATCTTTTTTAACACTGAAAATGCTCTGTTCAATGGAAAATTCCATCTTTGCAGGCACAAGAACTGCTATTTTAGGCAAAAAAAATACTACAGTTTTAAGTGCCACAAGAGAGCTCTCTGGCTCAATAATCTAAATTATATTCGTGTAAGAATAGGAGTCCTAAAAAGTCCAGTCGTCGTTTCCCTTCAGAATAAGTTGGGTACACGTCTAATTTGCAAAACAAATGTTTATAAAAATGATTTTATCACTTAAGAACAGCTTAGGATTGCAACCAGAGTGATAGGTATTTCCCCCCAACCTTTAAGTGAACTCCGCTTATTAGACAGGTTTTCTCAGGGTACTCCAAAATTCCATTGTTATTCTACAGCTTGTTCCCTGTACGCAAACCAAAAAGTGGCTCAATAATATCATCCTGAATCAGTGGAAGAGCAGCTTGTCTTCTGTTGACGTTTATGAAGGACGTACACGCAAGTCACTTAAGCTATTATGGCATGTTACGAAGTAGGCCTAAAGCTTCTTTCCGATGGAAGTAAAAAACAGCCTGAAAATTGTTGATGTGAGATATATATAAATAATATTGGGGGCGCCTATGATTACAAGATGTAACTGAAATTTCCGGTAGACATATGGCTGTGAGGTTAGTAGTCTATGGCGGACATGATCCCTGGAGATAAGAAACCTAACCTGATCATCGCCGGCTGCTTTTCCTGTATTGCATGTAGGACCAATACTACTACTAAAACTAACCAACTTTTAAAATCGTTAAAATCACTGAACATAGATAAAAAAAATCTTGTAAAAATACTCCTAAGTTATTACGAACTTTATTTTTATCTCGTAAAATTAATGGCATAACTCCCTGCCTCTGATCCCTGAAGTGACTAGGGCTACCATCCGACCACTGCGCCATCTGCAGTTTGCAGGATTGGGGGGGGGGGCATGTAGACACCCACGGCCATTAATGATTGTCTCCGGGACCAGAGCCGCTATTTCTCTTTCAAGTAGCTCCTCAGTTTGAATCACGAGGCTGAGTACACCCCGTTCCAGACCTTCCTAACTCGGAAAAATCCGAGGTGGTACCGGCGATCGAACCCAGGCCTGCTGTTCCGTAGACAGCGTCGCTAACCACGAGACCACACAGGCGGCCAATACTGCTGCTGCTACTAATAATAATTTTCCACAACGATCGTCCTCATACTAAACTTAATGGTATCATGGCAAATAGGTTCTTATTATTACAGGTACAAAACAAAAGACGATCCTTCCTGCTCGTGCGGGAAGTGCAAACAGTGGACCACGTTCTATTTGAGTGTTCAAAACTAGAAACTGAGAGATCAAAGTTTCTAAGTAAGCAAAAGCTAAGCAAAACAAGGAAAATCAACTTTCACAAAAACTAAACTAATGCTTGAACATACGAAAAGTTTCATAGACTTCTTAAATGCCATAAATCTAGACACAATACAAGAAAAAACAGATGTGGATTAGACTAGTTGTTACACAAAATGTAGAGATTAAGCCACCTAGATAGAGATAATTAGCCAAAAGCCATAGTATAAAAAAAAGTGAGATCATTATAAGGGTTTATATTAGCGGGAAAAGAGTGTAGTATTACATTCATTGTAATGGGACGTGACTCTATTTAAAAAAAAACCCTCGTGAATAACTCCGTTTCTTTTGGTAATTGTTTAGAACTACTACTGGCATTAACCATTTAAAAATGCTTCCAGTTTGGGTTCTGTGCGTAGGGAACTCATTAAAACAAAATTCTGTAAACAGAATGACAACTTTGCTTTAAATTATTGTAACGATAGTTATTATGCAAAATATTTAGCAATATAGTAGGCCTATTTCTCCCCCATTCATTCAAAGTCTGCAATTCCGTATCATAGCGAAGCATTTTTCCTGGCTACTTCTTCAAGAGATATTTTAAATTAAATTTCTATACGAACATATCATGATTTAGTATTTTCAGCGAATGTAGAAGCTATGTTCATTTATTTCCAAACAAATTGTTGCCAAACAATCGAGCCTGAATTCGAAATTACAAAAAAAAGTTTTTGATTACTATTTTAAGCACGCGCGAACTGAAATTATTTTACTTTTAAAATGTAAAATAACATAAAACAATGCTAGTCCAATGTTCGACCGTAAGAACCTAACAGGCTCTCACGAATAAAACTCGCTTGCGTTCATTTTGTTAACCTTGTGGTTGCCTGTTAAGTTCTTTATAGCATCTTAAATAATTGTAGCAATATAATAGGATACCTTGGATACAAATAAAATATAACTCATGTCATATTATTAGGGGGCGGATTTCTGTGACCTAAAAATAGAATATATGCATGCATTTATGACCTAAAAAACATTAAAATATGACCAATAAAATTTAAAATATGACTTTACCACTTACACATTGTGTATATTTTTTTAAGTTTCATTACGATTCATTTTATTAAAATATATTAATTATTTAAAATATCTGTAAATCGTCAAAAAGTATCATTATAATGCAAAATTTACAAAATTTAATATGAAACTTCAAAATTTCTTTAATATGTAGATGTAGATGTAGTTATCTCGTTCTGTAGATCCTGTGTTGAGTGGGACTCAAGGATATAGAACACGTCAGATTACAATATACAAGCAAGTAATAAATAATGATATATAATATACTACACTATAAACTTATTCAAACTGGAAATACTCTTCCATATTGTAGAAGGTGTGAGTCATTAAAAATTTCTTGAGAGATCCTTTGAAGGATTTGCTTTTTCTTTGAATACCGTACATAATAATTTAATGTTGTTTGGAAGCTTATTGTATATCTGTATTGCAGAGTAATAAGCGCCTTTCTGAAAAAGTTTTAATGTCTATGTAAATCATTCCTGTTTCTAGTAATATGTTCATGAACACTGCTATTAGTTTGGAATCTCTCAATATTATCTACCATATAACACATAACAGAGTATATATACTCCCCTGTGAGAGTGAGGACTTTTAATTTTTCAAAGAGCGGTTTGCATATGCAAACAATATGCACACAAATATGCCAAAAATATGACAAATATGCATATTCATACTAAATATGCTACAATAGTTTAAAATGTCCTAAATATGCAGTTATATGCACAATAAATGCAGTTATATTTTCACCCGGATGCTTTGAATCGGATTTAAATTAGTCGGAAACCTGAAATAATGCAAAGGGGGAAAAATATGACATGTCATAGAAATCCGCCCCCTACATATTATAATTGATGTAGGCCCACCGGCAAGCCTTCAATCTTTGATATTAGGTTTGTGACAAAGGATAAACGACATTTCGTTGAAAATCACCGGCACTAAATACCTCTTGTTAAGCTATATTCCATAGGCTATAATACGCTAATACACACTAGCTATCACGGAAAAAAATAGTTTTATGCTGCACCCTAGGCTCCTGTCTAATGAGCACCGCCTGGGAAGGTGGGGTTTAGGGTTTCGTCACAAAAGAAATTCAATGTGAGACATAATAAACCTCGTGCTATTCAGTATATTGCTCCTAAACTAACATAAACGTTCCTAACCTAACCAAACGGCAGAGCTTGGCTGGGGTGCAGCATAAATCTATCTTTTGCCGCTATCACTAAAGTATAACACTACCTAACATGCTATGGTAACTCATAAAAGCAGTGCTTCAAGTGGATTGAAGAAAGGGGCAGTATGGAATTTTCTTGAATATTCAAGAATATAATAGAATGCAAGCCTACCACATTGTCGTAGTCGTAAAAATCAATTTGCCACTTGAACCAAAATGGTATTTAATGCAATAATATTGTAGGCCTATCACCTTTTATCAGTCGCCAGGAATATTTTAAATGCAATAATATTGTAGGCCTATCACCTTTTGTCAGCCACCGGGCATAATATTTTAATATATTACAGTTTTATACTTTCCTTGCTTCTTATAAACTCTCGCCATTTTACTTCTATATAGGCCTACACGAATTACAGGCATAAAACCTTCTAAGGCATGTATGCCTACAAGTTCAGAACACGAATAATTTTCGTTAATAAGCATGTAGTAGTTTGAATCTAACAGACTGACTTACGGACAGACATACTGTATAAAAGCTCAACATATGATAATTTAAAGATATTTAAAACAGATCCCAAAGGGACAGGTTTTCAATCCCTAATCCCCCCCCCCATTTCGGTTCGCGTCTGGTTACGTGCTTTACCGGAATGCCTATGAGGTTAGGTTAGTCTAGTGCCCCCTCCCCCCACTAGACTCGTCTCTCGAATTGACTATCTATCCTGGATTATTGCCGGCTGCTTTTCCTCTAAAAGTTGCATGTAATAAATAACGATCGTCCTCATACTAAACTTAAAGGTATATTCCCTTGTGAACAGCCCAGTACTGTCATATTCAATACCACATGGACGATAATTATAATTTAACATGTTCTAAAGAAAGGGACAAGTTACAGCCATGTGTACGGTAGGCTACTTTATGACCACAGAACCGAATAGGCCCTACTGTAGGTTTACATAAAGGAGTAGTCAATCACCGTAATATTTTACAGCATTCAAGCTACTTCACTTAGGTACGATATGCCATTATGGCTGATGTCTTTAGCTTCGGAATGCGTACCCGGCTGCCGGCTCATACCGACCCACTTGAAGCACTGCATGTAAGTATGAATACTGAAAGATTACTCACCGGTCTGTATGTCAATGGAGGCAAGTAAGAAACCCATTTAGTTGGTCTGTACATTTTGCAAGAACGCACAAACAATATCACTGTAAAAATGACTTAATTACACTAACAAACACTACAACCACGCGCGCCTCGCTTCCCACACTCGAAAGATAGACGAAGGTTTACAGGTGACCAGGTCGAGCGATACATCGAACAACCCTATGAGTGAACTCATCCCCTCCACGTAATCCACCAATCACCACATCGAGAAACGATAGCAGAAATAAACTCGCTATCTATAATCTTGTGCCCTGCGTGTAAGACTGGCACAAGGGAGTTTCCAAACTTAAAAAAAAAAGAGTGCGTGGAACGCCACGCGACAGAAATAAAACTTTATTTAATATTTTTATTTCTTCAGTTTTTTACTATTGGATTTTTTCAATTTTGCATTATTGGACTTTTTAATATTGGGTTTTTGGACTTTTTTAATTTTGGATTTTGGACTTTTTTAAATTTTGGACCTTTGAATTTTTTATTTTGGATTTTTTAAATTTTCGATCTTTGAATTGTTTATTTTTTATTATTATTTTTTTTTAATTTTTGGATTTTTAAATTTTTATTTTATTATTTATTAATTTTTGTATTTTTGGATGTTATAATTTTTAATTTTGTTTTTTTAAATTTTGGAAATTAGTATTTTTTAATTTTGGATTTTTAATTTTTTAATTTTGGATTTTTTGATTTTTTAATTTTGGATCTTTGAATTTCTGTAATTTTGGATTTTTTAAATTTTGATTCTTTGAATTTTTTATTTTTTGGATTTTTTAATTTTGTATTTTAGTTTTTTTTAATTTTGGATTTTTAGATTTTTTCTATGTTGGTATTTTTTATTTTTAAATTTTAATTTTTTTATTTTTAAATTTTGCAATTTATTATTTATTAAATTTTGGATTTTTGGATGTTTTGATTTTTAATTTTGTTTTTTTAATTTTGGAAATTTGTATTTTTTAATTTTGGATTTGTGCGGTAATGAACCACCGGGTTCCATAAAATAGATAATATACCTTTAGATTGCTTAGGAATTGTCTATTGCCATTGAGGAAGTAATGTCTGAAAAATTTCCTTTGATTACTCCTAATCATTGAGTTGATTGTTTTCCATGCAGTCCGCACCTTAACAAGTCGGTTTTGAGTGTGACTGATTTCGTGACTGATTGTGACTGATTTCGTGACGGTTTTAGTGTGACTGATTTTCCGATTTACCCTCTACCGCCACTAAAGAAGTTTTACTTCAAAAAATATAACCTACATTTTTGTTGTTTTGAATGAGCATAATATCATGATAGGCCTACATTATAACAGCAGAATAGCAATGTTATTATGTGCATTATACTCTATTATCTATGAAGGCGCAGCCTGGCTGAAAACCAGAGGAATATGATTATTCATACAATTATTATTATTATTATATGCCAGGACATACAACCTTATGATCTCTCTCTCCCATTTTCTCTCTCCTTCCCTCCCCCTCTCTCTCTCTCTCTCTCTCTCTCTCTCTCTATACATATATATATATATATGAGGTGTAAGACAAGGTGACCCAATATCCCCTAAACTCTTCACCAGCGTGTTGGAAGAAATATTTCGTAAGATAAAATGGGGAAGCAAATTTGGAATTGTAATGAATGGCTACAGACTCACCAACTTACGATTCGCTGATGATATAGTCTTATTTGCCAGAACGTTAGAAAGCCTTCAAGAAATGTTACAGGAGCTCAGTGACCGCAGTAGAATGTCCGGACTACACATGAACATGGAGAAGACACAAGTCATGACAAACAGACAATCAAAACTCATCAAGATTAACGGATCAGATCTAAAATATGTATCAGAGTACATTTACTTGGGGCAAGTTGTATCATTCCAAAACCATATGGGGAAAGAAATAAAGAGGAGAATCTCCTCAGCGTGGAGAGCTTTCTGGGGACTGAAATTCATCCTGATGGACAGATCATTAAACAAAAGACTAAAATTAGCGGCACTAGAATCCTGCATCTTCCCTTCACTTCTGTATGGATGCCAGACATGGAGTTTGACATCAGCTCAGAAGAATAGCATAAAAACTTGCCAACAGAAGATGGAACGGAGGATAATGGGGATATCCCTCAGAGACAGAATTTCAACAGAAAGACTGAGAAAGATGTCAGGACTAACCGACGTGGCCCAGCGCGCATGCAGCCTGAAGTGGAAGTGGTGTGGTCATGTTGCGAGACTTCCAGGTACCAGATGGGGAAACATCTCTACTGTATGGGACCCTACGATCGGCAAAAGGGAGAGAGGAAGACCAAGAACGAGGTGGGTAGATTTCTTCAGAAGGCGTGCCGGGTACACTGGTCCAGCGTAGCAAAGAACAGAGATGTCTGGAGAAGCCTACACACCGAGTTGCTGGAAGAAGTTTAGTGAAAGTGAAGTGTTTACCAAGCTCATATGAACCAGCTCACCATATGAGATTCTAACCGAGCTACCCCTCATCAGAGGGAGGCCCTAGCCCTGAATGGGACACATGTGGCTCATTCATTCATTCATTCATTCATATATATATATATATATATATCTGTGTGTGTGTATATATATATATATATATATATATACACACACAGAGACAGACTGGCTTTTAATAATTCCATTATTGCAACCAATGGTCGTAGTATGATGAGTATGTATACACACACACAGAGAAAGACTGGCTTTTAATAATTCCATTATTGCAACCAATGGTCGTTATGATGAGTCGAGCTCTGGTGGAATGATATATGGCAGGGGAAACAGGAGCAACCCGAGAAAATCTGCCCCGACCCCATTTTGTCCTCCACAAATTCCACAGGGATCCACCGAGATTCTATCCCGGGTCCCAACGATGGAAGGTGAGTGGTGTGAGTGGTCTAACCACTCAGCCATGGGGGGTGGGCCTTGAGGCTGACTGTTAGGGCCTTGAAGTATGGATTGCAATTAGGCCCTTTACAACATACTGTTGTAAAGTACTAATGACAATGAGAGGGTTGGCCTGGGTGGCGCAGTCAGTATGGCACTGGCTTCCTATATCCAGTGTCGCTCTATTTAAAATAAATTGTCAAATTCTGGGAAGTAAATTGTGTTTAGGACTATGATACATTTTCTTTTTAATATACGGGACGCATTTATTGACGATTTTTTATTGCAAGGAAATTCAAGTTACGAATTACTAAAAATAATGTACATGGAGGAACATTGTTCGTTAGACAATTTTTCATTTTATTTACACAGGGCTTTTACAGGATCACACAGGATTTAAGATTTTTAACTATTAAGATCCCCAAGAGTAATATTTTGAAATTACTGACACACTTTTCATACTATACCCCTCATGGTAGGCCTACTCAATCTTTTTTGCCCTCATAAGAAACTTGAAGTCCTAGTGCTGTAATGTTTAAGGAGATTTCAGTTACTGTAGAGTATAAAAAAATATATGTATGTAATCCCAAGATACAGGTTAATATGATGAAAGTTTAATGCTTGGGGGGGAGAAAGTACCTTTCACCCCAGTTCAATGCCTATCAATTAGATAATATGCTATCTATAGGCACTAACATTAACACACAAGAAGGATGTGTCTAAATAGTCTAAGTGATGTATCATATCATATAATGAATAATGATACGTTATTACATTTAATAAATACCGTACATAAATGAAGATATTTTCATGGAAAACATTTATTGAAGTTCTACATAAATCATACAATCCCTTGTACTGGAGAACAAAAGAGTGTCATATCTTTTAAAGTTCTTTTATTTTAATATGGCATTACTTACAGGTCAACGCTGGAAAGAAATGAGATCAAAACTGAGTCCTGCTTTTACGTCAAGCAAAATGAAAACTATATTTACATTGGTGTCTGATTGTTGTGAGCAGATGGTAAAATATGTGGAGAAATGCCATCAATTTCCAAAGAACGGTGACATCAAGAAAGGTAATTTTAAAATCCTAACAAGAAAAATAAAAATATTACCGATACCAAAAAAGTAGGCCCAAGCAGGTTTTAGACTCACAGAAGCTGGTGGTGAACAGGGCCTGATAAAATGTTGATATCACCCTACGCTAGCATGCTTGTAGCGCTCTCCCCTAACCCATACTACTATATAATGCTTTTTATTTCTTAAATATTTAATACTTTAAGTTTACTAAATTACATTGGCTTGTGGGCCTCTGGCAATTTAATTAGCGAGCTTTCTTGTTTGGTGTATATAAGTGAAAATTGACATACTTCCAAATTCTATATCTCACCCTCAAGTTTAAAATATGTAACCCTAAATATAATTTACATGGAAAGTATAAAGCACTTTATTTATAGGATATATTTTTTAAACTGTTTAATATTTTCATACCTAAAAATTCCTTCTTACAAGTATTGATCATTGTGCCGCACACCCATGGGCATTGGCATGGGGGGAAAGGGGGGAATTGCCTGCAGTTGTTGCATGCAGAATAAAAAATATAAACCTTTTATAATGAGTTTAGGAAATATTAACTTATTATAAATACAACTGTCTCAGTGTTTTTATAATAATCCATCACTAAGGCTGTTATTCAAAAGAAGGGCGACTTTCCCAGTTTCAACCTCTCTGGATGAAGTTTTTTATTTTAATTAATTATTATATTATATATATATTGTAACTATTTTTCTTATTCAAAATGTATGTAAATAATTCTAAGTGCTGAGACTATTCTAAAAGATGGGTAGAGTGTTTAGACAGTGCTATGCTGTTTTTATTTCAAGTGTCGCAAGAATGATAGAATTTATTTTGAAAACCTGTCACTGAGAATAAGTAAAAAGAGCACTTTCAATAACACATGGGGATGAGAGGATCTTGTGTGTTTTAAATTAGGGTTTTTGGGAATCAAGGGGCTTGTTGTATGAATGGTACCGGTAGGCCTACGTATTATATGTTTTTGTGAACTTCCAAACAATGGTTGGTATCATCCTCACATTTTCCATATTTAAACAAATATGACAAAAAAAGACAAAAAAACAAAAAGAACAATAATTTTATTGCTTTTTCCATTATATAGATGGCAATATGCTAGAAGTTGAACTGAAGGATTTGTATTCAAGATACACTACTGATGTTATTGCTTCAACCATATTTGGAGTTGCTGTTGATTCACTGGAACACCCTAAAAACGAGTTCTTCATGATGGGACAGAACGCCACTAACTTTGAAGGTTTTCAAGCTCTGAAGTGGATTTTACTCATGTCAGCACCAAAACTTTGGAAGGTGAGCTTTTCCGTTTTGTGCGACTACAACTTCATACAAACATGTAGACCTAGCAGTGTTATGGTCCCAAAATTTTCACAGTGTAAAGTATAAAGCTTTGGGAAATTTTGGTGGAATTCGTTCTGTTCAAAAAATTTTACTGAATTTTTGGACTGCATAGAAGCAGGTAATGCAAGAAATTATTAGTAAAATTACTCAAATTTATACAAATTCAAAATTTTTACGTATTTCAAAATGAGGCAATAACAATGCACTTCCACCCACAATTTGGCATGATATAGGGATATCAGTATAGCTATAGTGTTGTGAGATTTCAAAAGATGAAATGAGGAGGTATGTTTCAAACTGTACTAAGTCCACTTTTTAAAATTTTTCAGGAAAGAAGAAAATCTGTTTAAATATAATTAAGGGACGTAAGAACACTTAGTTTTATGCATTATTTTGATAAGTTATACAAAAACAGACTTCACAGAATATAAAGCATACTCAGAAGTCGGAACTATACGAAATCATATAAAACTCATTTTCATCCGTGGGTGGACTTAATACGGTTTGAAACGTACCTCCTCAAATACATTTTATTGATCACATTTACAAACAAGGGCTATAATGAAAATTGAGTATAGCTTCAAATAATATTCAAAATTTTGCATGTCATTGTCAGACAAGTTTTGTTTTAAGTTTCACTTTAATAAATGCATAAACACATTAAAACAAATATATAAATTAATTTTATTTTTACATAAAATTTCCATAGCTCTGAACCACAAAATTATACAAATATTTTTGCTTAGTTTTACACAGTTTATAGAAAACAATTGATTTCCCTCATTTCTAACTCCACCACATAAACTCAAAAATAATTTTTTAAAATAACCAACCAACATTTAGAATACTTTACTTTTCGACCTTGCTGGAGCAAACACTGTAAATAAACTGCAAGTGTAAGTTCTTTAGTTTACTTCTAAAGAAACCAAGGATTTTTGTTCACGTAGGATTTCCTTTATTGGAACAATGGGTTAAAAAATGACAAAATACAAAAAGAAATGTTATGTTTTCTCAATAGATATACTGGTAATCAATTACCAAGATACAAACTATAGGCAGATAATTAAAAAGTAAGTTTTAATTTGTTAAGTATTTTTTTCTTATTTTCAATTAAAAACAGTTTAGGCCATTTTTAGTTTGTAACATCTTATTTGCCATTTTTAGGTTTTATAAGATTGTACTATGTGACTGCCATAAGAATGAAATGGATAATTATGTTAAAATATCACAATTAGGTATCAAGAAACAAAATAGTTTAAAACCTAAGAATCCGGGCCCTAGTGATCAGTCACCCTACGTCCAAGGTCCGCAATTGTGTACCTGACCTTACAAAGGGGCTAAGTGCCAAAATTAAGTTTCTGAGACAATCAACAATCCTTATAAAGAAATAGCATTGGTCCTTACCTGTGGTGCTCTCTCTCGAGCAACTTTGCAACTACACTATTATGAATTTCACTTAGCGCTTAGGGCAATGCAGTATGCCCTGTACCACCATTGTATAGTAAAATGTAATTTTTTTTTTTTTAATTTGGCAGTTAGTCCCTTTGTAAGGTCAGGTACACAATTCATTATTATGGAAATTCAGTGACTTCATGCTTGGTTTGCATCATATATTTTAAATACTACGAGTATATTCCACTGTTATTCCAGTAATCAAACACATCCAATGTTAAGTTAGGCCAGTAAAATGCTAATGGCAGAGATTATTTATTTAAAACTAAATAAAGTATTTTTTTAGCTCCTAGGTATTAGCCTAATACCAAAACAAGTGACAGAGTTCTTCCGAAAATTAGTTCTGGAAACAATATCAATCAGAGAGAAGGAGGGGATTGAAAGACCAGACATACTGCAACTTCTTATGCAAGCCAAGAAAGGAGTACTTGAAGATGACAACTCTAACAACAACAGGATTAGTAAGCAAAATGATCATTTACATGAATATTTTTTTAATCATTGCTCAGATATGGTAGTACAAGTGAGACAGTAGCAGTTGTCCATTGACATGTTTGAATTGTCCTTAAAGATATTGGCAATAGAAATATTATCTCATAACTCATGAGGTGTGGTCTCACAGACTGCATGAGAATTTTCAAACTCACTTTTCAAGGCAGCTTCAAGTCAAAAATTGCTTCGCTCCCCCTATCCTCCTAAAATCACAAACCCAACAGTTTAAACATAGATGTCTCACAGACAGCACCTGTTATGTTACAGTCTGTTATGTTGGAGACTGAACTTTTGACATGATTGTAATTTTTTACAAAACCTTTTGTAGCAGTTGCTGTCTAATGGTCGCTGGTGTTAAGTTTAAATTCAAGTTTTAATTCAAGTTTTAGCTCATGGTATATGTTACAGATTTGTCATATAGTGATTTAAGAGTTATACATACAGCCTTGGAACAACTGAAAAACAAACAACTGAAAATTTGAGTGGAAAAACGTTGCAAGCGAGAAATTGTAAGTTTTACAGAAAGAGGATAAACACCCGGTGCATCAACAAATCTCTTTACATTAGAATAAAGAGTACATTTTTACTTCATACACTTCAGGCTTTTGTCTTATTATGGAAAACAACCTGTTTTGGGTTCCTTTATACTGGAAAAACGTTGCAAAAAAACATACTGACATATAAATTCTGAAGTAGGCTAATACAAGGGTCATCCAGAAGTTCTGATCGCCGATAAAGAAAACAAAAACATTAATAAGTAAGAAATATTTATTGCAATATTTACAGAGATTCATTGGCTACTTCTCTACATAGTCGGAACCGTTATTGAGGCATTTATCTTAGCGATGTACCAACAATTGTATGCCCGTGTCATAGGACTCTGCCGCCAGCAGTACACAGATAGGTGCTGAGTTTCTTAACAATGTTGTCACTGGGGATGAAACATGGGTGTCGCATGCCACACCAGAAACAAAACAACAATCCATGGATTGGCGGCATAGTGGTTACCTGTGAAGATGAAATTCAAGCAGACAATCCCTGTCAGAAAAATCTGGGATTGACGTAGTGTCCTCCTGTGTGAGTTTTACTGCGAGGGAAGACCATAAATGCTGTCAAACATTGAAAAATTTGAGGGCAAACCTAAACAAGAGACGTGGAATGCTGAATGCAGTGATTTCATGGCTCCAGGCATTGGCAGCAGAGTCCCATGACATGGGCATACAAATGTTGGTGCAGCAGTATGATAAATGCCTCAATAATGGTGGTGACTATGTAGAGAAGAAGCCAGCGAATCTCTGTAAATATTATAATAAATAATTTTTGCTTATTGATGTTTTTGTTTTCTTTATCAGTGATCTGAACTTAATTTCTGGATGAATCTCATATTAGACCAAAACCTAAACTAAATACACTTCATATTTATAATTATTTTTGGGGTTGTGGATACCGCAAATAAACCTTCATGATGTGTTCAGTGATGATTTCTCTTTCCGTACCAAACAGTGTTCCCAACATAAAATTGGTTATTTTCTAGTTCCTTCACTTCTTTGAGGTAAAGCATTGATGGCATACTTGTTTTTGGTGGTAGGTCAACAAATAAAACCTCAAATCACACAAGAAGGCTTGCTGACCTTTCCATAAAAATTTCCCTTGTGAGTGAAACAAAACCTTTAGGCCCTATATTAGTTTGTTAACACAGCTGAATGTGAACTCTGTATTAAGATTTGATAATGTAATTTTTATAAATGTTTCAGAATTAGATGATGAGGACATAGTGGCTCAAGCTCTCCTCTTTTTACTGGCAGGCTTTGAAACATCCACTCTTTTGTGTTTTGCCTCTCTTCAGTTGGCTGTACATAATGATGTTCAAAGCAGACTTCAAGAAGAAATTGACATAACATTGAAAAAGAATGAAGGAAAATTAACTTTTGAATCTATAAACCACATGAAGTATCTCGATATGGTGGTGTCTGGTTAGTATAATCTGTCTATCTTACCTACGTATAGGTCAGTCCAATATAAGAAATATTTTATGTTTTATTCTCTATAAGGCAAATGTCTTCAGTAGAATCCCAATTTAACAGAACCTCAATTTAACGTGTTCCTACATTTAACATAAAGTTTTCAACCCTTAGATAGGAACTATCTATGAGATGGATATACAATTTTTTTCTAGAATTCCCTTAATATTCTGGCTGAAATGAAGTGTGATTGGAATCCTGTTTGTTTTGTTGATTGCCCCTTTTAATAATCTCCGAGGCGCTACATCCCTGGAGGGACTTGGCCTACCACCCGACCGCTGCGTCATCTCCCGTAGGCAGATGGCAGGATTGGGGGGCATGTAGTCAGCATGCCGACACCCACGGCCGTTAATGGTGGTTTTCTTGACCAAAGCCGCTACTTCTCTATCAAGTAGCTCCTCAATTTGGAATCACGAGGCTGAGTGCACCCCTACCAGACCTCCCTACCTCAGAAAAATCCGAGGAGGTACCGGGAATCGAACCCGGGCCGACGGATCTGTAGTCAGCGATGCTAACCACAAGACCACGCCGGCGGACGCCCCTTTTAATGCAGTCAGATAATTGTACTCATTGTTGCAATATCTCTTCTGTTTCTGGTATTCTATTGAACAGGTTCTGAACACAGTTTGACGGAATTAATTTATTTTCAGAAATTCTGAGAATGTATCCTCCAGCAGCTGGCGTGGATCGCATTTGTGTTCAAAACTACATTCTGCATGCAGACCCTCCTATAGAACTGCAACCTGGAGATGCTCTTTTCATCCCTATTTTTGGTCTGCATCGAGATCCTAAGTACTTCTTTGATCCACATCGCTTTGATCCTGATCGTTTTAGTGATGAGAATAAATACAAGATGAACCCGTTAACATATCTGCCATTTGGGATTGGTCCAAGAATCTGTATAGGTGAGAACCAAAATTCTACCAATACAATAACATAATATTTAAACCAAGTCTGTGTTCAATGCAATTGCAATTGATATCATCAATTATTACTGTTAAATCCAAAGAGAAACTTAAATATAAGTTGGAATGCAGTTATTATGTTTAATATACTGTTGGTAAGCATGAAAATACACTAGCATTGACAAAATTGATTGGAACAGGAAATAATGTAGGGTTTCAGGCATACATGTGGGGCATCAAGTTCCAAAACCCTGTAAATCAGTTTGAACAGGAAATGAGAAAAAAAAAACTTTTATTGCGCTTGCTTTCATTCTGATGTAACTGTTTTTTTTTTTTTTTTTTTTTTTTTTTGTGGCGATTTGTCTTGAAATTAGAAAACATCAACATAGTGTATCATTAGAATATCTTGAAGCACACAGGCGAAAACTGATGTTCTTTTTCGGATTTACTGAGCTTTGGAACTCAAATCTTCCCTTAGAGGATATTGGAAAAGAAAAAAAATATATTTAGGGGATATTGGAAACGAACTTATGGTCAATTCAGGTTTTATATACATATAAATAAGACAAAAAAATAAAAACTAAGATTTCAATTAACGTATATTTATTTATGTGGCACCTTGTAAATGGACATTTACAGCTTAAGATCATTCAACATTCAAAATGTTTTCTTCTGCTTCATCAGTTTTCATTTTCGTTAATAAAACTGACAAGGTCCAAAGTGGTTTGAATGTAGTTATTAATTGAATTTTCCATAAGACTTGAGGCTTTCTTGGCGCTGATTATTAATAATGGTTTCGCAGGCTATCAGCAGAGTAAAGGGATATACAACATCCAAGCTTTCGGTCGCTGACATCTCTGCGGCCTTCCTCTGGGCTTATTTCCCTGAAGAAGACCGCAGAGATGTCAGCGACCAAAAGATTGGATGTTGTATATCCCTTTACTCTGCTAATAGCCTGAAAAACCATTATTAATAATCTTGAATTTTCTTCTTTTTCACTAACATCCTGAATTTTTTGTTTGTAACAGTAAGTCCTAAATTGATTTTCCTATTTTCAGTTGATTTTCATATAACCTACTCCAAAACCATTCTGAGAGTGGCATTCACCTCTCACTGAAACTCCGGACTATCTCTTAGATGGACCTAGGTTAAATTGCCATAAGTTTTTTGCAACTCTGCTGCCTGACGGGCAATTTTAGGCTAGGACTAAATTTTCAGAGCTGGTGAGTCTGGCGCTTGTCAGTTACTGCTGTCATGACTGTCCACTCCATCGTCGTTTTTAGTACTGATGGAAAATACATAGGGAGACAAACACAGAGAGAGCCAAAAAGCACACATATATAGACATCTATTTATAGCTGACAGACAGACAGACAATTCACAGTTCAGAGTCAGACCTTCAGAGCAATAAGGAATGGTTATAAGAAATTACTAATGTGATACTTAGATTATATAGTTTGACATGGTAGTGATCAAATCTTCTCACAGCTGACCATTATCTTGAGGTAAAATTCCTCCATCCAACAGCTGGAGATAAATAATATGTTTATTATTAATATTATTTTTTTAAACTTTGTATATTCTTCTTGGAGTTCACAGCCGAGAAGAATATGTGCATAATTATATAGTATATGGAAGAAACCTCAAGTCATACAAATATAATATTAAAACTGTAATAGTACTATATCAGTTATTGAATAATTATATTCTCCAGTTATTATCACAAGGTTTGCAAATTCTTGAATTTCATCTGTTTTTCTGTTTATTTAACATGTGCAGCCTATTTTTCTTACCCTAATTTTAGTTAACCTGCCTCATATTTAGAAGAAACTTCAGTTTAAAATTTGACCAGCCAGAATTTTTTTGAATTTGACTTTGTTCACAAATAAAATACATCTAACATCTAACTCAAATTTGCTGATTATGGTACAGAATGAAATAGGGGTGATCAATCATGGTAATTTTCCAGTTCAACATTTGCCTTCACAACTGTAAGGATAGCATGAAAAAACCAAAATCAAATTGGCTAGCCATGGGATTTGAATCAGAGACCTCTGGAATGAGAGTCCAAGACACTGCCATCTTAGTCACCTCACTCGATTTATTTTAGTTTTAGATTACTTCATGATATGTTTGTACTACATAATTATGAAACAGTTAACCTGAATAACAGGAATAAGAACTTTAAAAGTAAAACAGTTCCTCAGTTTTAGTGTTGATTTTGAATTTTGTACAGTTTTTTCTACGTATGTGTGTTTTGATTGAAATCTAATTGTATAATATTTCAATAAGAATTATTTTTGTTTCAGGATCCCGTTTTGCACTGATGGAATCAAAAATTTTACTTGTTCATTTGTTGTCAAAATTCAACCTTCAAATAACTAACAGGACACCAGTACCACTAAAACTGGCACAGAAAGGATTTAGCATATCCATCGATGGTGGTTTCTGGCTAGGAATAGAACCTAGAAACTGATTAAATAATGCAAATAGTGATATGAATACTTGGAAGGAATATAGTGAAAAAAGTGCATATGTGTTTCTCCTCTTAGAAGATATTGAAATGGGTAAATAGCTTTGAAGAGAATCACAGATTTGGCTTGCCTACAGGGGCAGATCCACGGGGGAGGAAATGGGGGAAATTTCCTCCCCCAAAATTTGTAACATTAAGCGCAGATTATTCAGCCTTCTAATAAATTTTGTAAAGACAACATAACCCAAATACTTTAATTACAGCAACGGCATTCATTATTTTGAAATACATTTGTAATAAAATGCTGAAATGTTTATTTTGATTTCAACTGTGTACTGGGAATAATTAATTTTTATGAGTAAAAACTTCCCTCTCTACTTTGGTTCCCCCCTTAAAATGTCTCTCTGGATCCGCCCCTGCTTGCCCATTATGCCCATTATTACCTGCAATCCAAACATTACTGATGTGAAATGGATAAAGGGCATTTTTAATTAAGCAACAATTGAATTATTGGAACTTGGCTGGGGGGACCAAGCCTTTAAAAAAAAATAATAAATAAATAAATAAAAAAAAAAAAAAAAATTAAACTTCTCCAAATAACGAAATTTTCTGACCACTGCTAAATAAGCAATGGAATATAGTGAATATTTCCTCTTTGCTATGTCGTTCATTTCCATCATTATTTTCCTCTTGTCATACATGGGTGCCCATGCCTGGGGGAAGGGGGGTTGGGGCAGCGGCTCCCCCTAACTCTTAGGGAAAGGGAAAAAGTGTATGTTAATAACCACAGGTGTTTTTCTTTTAAGACAATTATTTAAAAGTCAGTAGAGACATACAAAGTTTGCAGAAGTTTTACCAAATCGACAACATGGAAGCTAGAGCCACAGTGGCGTAGGGAGTGGGGATGCAGGGGGTCCGGACCTTACAGAAATTAAAACTAAAATTATATTTTTGTATTATTTATTTTTAAAAAGTTATTAAATCATACAAGATTTGTTGGTGTGTCAAATATGATACAGCAGTTATTTTGTTTTTATAACATAATGAGTAGGCATATTATTTCCACTGTTCCTTGTGTTATTTAACTTTTCTTATAAATAGTAAGTGTTCTCCAAAGCAAAGAACTTCCCTGTGAGAAATGCAAGGAATGTGACCGTTGCGCACGCAAGCATGCTGGCGACCAATAAGAATCTGCCTAGCCACCTGTGATGGTACCCCTCACCTCCTCCTTCTCCACCGGAGCAATATATCGCCTCTTGCCCCTCTAATCAGCAGTGCACCCCGCAGGGAAGTACTCTGCTTTGGACTTAATGAGTATTAAAACTTAGGTAATGATTTATTTTTCAAGTTGGCATGTAAACAAATTTGCTAACTAGTTTTTCAGTGCTATCCTCAACGAATACCACTCAAAACCCCCGGCACTTTTGAACCTCCCCAAAATTATTTTCTGGCTACGTCATTGAGAAACCAGATTATGGTGTGATGACTGGACAAATAAGAATTGTTTGGAAAAAACAAAGCTCCATGATATACTTCCAGAAGCTATGTTTTACTTGCAGTGAGGAGAATGATTACATTCTATCAAACCATACCACCAAAAGCTTTCTTCGGCAAAATTATTAATCTCCTACTCTGTTGTTTTTTGGTAAGGATACAATTCTATCTGAAGTCGGAGCCCAGAAGGGTGATCCATGTGGACTACTTTTGTTCAGCATTACTAACCAACCAATCATTGAACAATTAAAATCAGAATTAAATGTTTGGTTCCTTGATGATGGAACTTTGGCTGGTCCACCTGATGTTGTACTAAATCATTTTAATTATATAATAGAAGAATGTCATCAGCTAGGTTTACAGATCAACCCATCCAAATGCGAATTCTTCTTCTTCTATCTTCAAGGATTAGGCTAGAGCCTGTTCCAGTCTCACATCTTTCCATCTCTTCCTGGGTCTTCCTATATATCGATATCCTATTGGTCTATAGTTCAAAATTTGATTGGGGATTCTGTCAGGTTGCATTCATTGTAAGTGGAGCATCCATTTTTCTCTATACTGTAATATTCTTTCTACTGTCCCTTCAACCCTCAACTCCTTTCTAATATCTGCATTTCTTAAGTAATCCTGTCTCGTACACCCCTTAACCGATCTCAGGAAGCACATTTCAGCTGCTTGTATTTTGCTGTAGTCATCATTTTTCAGAGTCCAAGCTTCGCTGCCATACATTAAAACAGGGAGTGCCATTACAGAATGAAACTTTAGTTGTGTGTCTTTTGTCGTTTTTCCTTTTCCAAATGCGAATTATACTTTCTTTCCGAAAAGTCTGACTCAGTTATTAATGAGTTTGAGATTCTCTCTCCTGGAATTAAAACTGTGGATGATCTTGAATTACTTGGGGTTCCTCTTGTTTCTGGTGCTATGCAGAGACTATTCCAGAAGAGGCATGATGAACTTAGCCTTCTGCTAAATATGAGTGGAGTCAATTTGTATTGTCAGTTGATTGTGTTATAAAGGAGAGGGAAACTATAGCAAACTAATTTCAAATGCGACATTTACATTTTTATTATTCATGTGTAGTTCAGAATAGATTATTAAACTGGACTAACCTGCTAAGGTAGAATATATCAAAATACAAAACCCACGGAAAACAGTCTGGTTTGTCTATTTTCTCTACAACATAAATCCTTCACTTTACACATTGTCAGCTATAATACAGTGGCGGTTATTCAGGGGAAGTAGGTGAAGTGCTACACATGTGCTCTTCATACGGTGCAATGTAATGCAATGGTACACTTCCATTCCATGCAATCTACCCTTACCGGTGTCAGGCGTCTTCCTAGTTAGACCGCTCTCTAGCTCTTCACCTAACTTCCCAGAAACGAGCCGCACCTGCTATAATGTTATTGTTGATCGATGGACTATTTCCAGAATATTCCTGGGTTAAATGGAGTTTTCTTTGGAAGAGCCTGTAAATAATTACACACAGCTTATTATTCACTAAGTAACAGTGTTAAATATGTTAGAGTTATTGTAACTTCTGAAGATCTGAAAGTAGCTCACCAGTGCAACCTTAATACTAAACTTTACGTTCCGAAAGCGCCTCAAGTTACAGCCTGGTATGAGGCCATATTTATTCCTAGTAATAAATTTTGTCGAACTTGCACAAAAATACAGCTTTTGTGGGGATGCCATTCGGTCATATTTAGCAGGGAAGCTTGTCTGGCAAGATAAATCATCAGCACTAAAATTTCTGTAATACGGCAAGTTCCTCCGGTCGCGCCCGCAAGCTAACCAGCCCAACGGGGCAATTTTAGACTAGGACTAAATTTTTAGAGGCCGGCGAGTCTGGCGCAAGTCAGTTACTGATGTCACGACCGTCCGCTTGAACGTCGCTTTTAGTACTGATAGAAAATACATAGAGGGACAAACACAGAGAGAGAAGCACACATATATAAGGTTTGTTCGCAAAGCAAATCCATGACTGCTTGAGAATTTGTTGTACTGCACATGTTCAGTCTGTAACTTATCTATGATTTGCACTTTGCAAACTGTTAGAAGAATTTGGAACGATAGTTACTGCATTTTAATTGATATGATATGCGATTAGAATATGTATTTCCCTTTAATATGTAATGCATGCAATATGCATCGCCAATATAAACTTGGGAAACTGTTAATTATCTTTAATTATTCATACATATAAGTAGCCTATGCTTATAAATCAGGCACTTGAAAATAGGTTACTGCGCATATCTCTGATAACAGATTATGGTAGAGTCCGCAGACTTTTCTTATAGTACCGAAAATGTCCATGAGAACACATCGAAACTCCGTGGCGCTACATCCCCGGAAGGACTTGGCCTACCACCCGACCGCTGCATCATCTCCCGTTGGCAGATGGCAGGATTGGGGGGCATGTAGTCAGCATGCCGACACCCACGGCCGTTAATGGTGGTTTTCTGGACCGGAGCCGCTACTTCTCTATCAAGTAGCTCCTCAGTTTGGAATCACAAGGCTGAGTGCACTCGTACCAGACCTCCCTACCTCAGAAAAATCCGAGAAGGTACCGGGAATCGAACCCGGGCTGACGGATCTGTAGTCAGCAACGCTAACCACAAGACCACGCTGGCGGACGAGAACACATCGAACAGAAGATTGAAATCAGAATCACGAATTCTCGCTTTGTGAATGCATGTGGAGAATGAGCACATGCACAAACGATGTGTTCCTGGTTTCTGACTGCTTTGCGAACAAACCTATAGACATCTATTTATAGCTGACAGATGGACGGACAGACGACGATTCACAGTTCAGAGTCAGACCTTCAGATCAATAGAGAATGGTTATAAGAAATTACTAATGTGATACTTAGATTATGTAGTTTGGCGTGGTAGCAATCAAATCTTCTCGCAGCTGACAATTATCTTGAGATAATATTCCTCCTTCCAACAGTTGACCAATATCTGGAGATAAATAATGTTTATTATTAATATTATTTTTTAAACTTTGTATATTTTTCTTGGAGTTCTCAGCCGAGAAGAATATGTGCATATAGTATATCGGAGAAACCTCAAGTCATACAGATATAATATTAAAACTATAACACTACTATATCAGTTACTGTTTATGTTCTCCATTTCCTATCACAAATTGTCACAGGGCTTGCAAATTCTGAATTTCATCTCTTCTTTTGATTACTTAACATGTGCGGGCTATTTCTCTACAACTCGTCGAGCAAAATTCCCATACTTGTTGCTAGGTAACATATCCCTTTATGCTTCAGTTTATGTGAAAAGGATCTACGGAACACCGCAGATGCTCTTTATTGTGTGATTTATCAAGCATGCCAATACAAAATGCGGTATAGATGTGATATATATTAGCCGCTTTTTGTAAACAGTAATGCATGTGAACTAATATTTATGAAAAGCTTGTGGAAATATGAATGACAATCCCGAGTAAATTTCAATCCCAGACAGAAGCTTTGAATTGGAGCTGGTGCCAGCAACATGGGCAGTACAATATGAGCAATCAATGGTAAGGAATGATTCTCTTGTGAACAAAGATGTGAAAAGTTGTTGGCTTATATTTGTTCTTATTGATGAAGTAGACTACCGTATTTTGTGAAAAACCTGGTAAAGTTTCTGACTATCATAAAGAAACATGTTGGCTTAAATTTGTTTTATGAGCAATTATATGCTTAAATCCATGTTAAGTTGGTGTGATTGGTCAATGCCATCTGGATTTTGTTTATAGATTGCCATGATGTCTTTAAAGTACTAGGCCGATAAAACTGCAATATGAATGCAGTTTGAGTGTAGTTTTGTGCAATTTTAGCGGCCTTGATTGCTAAAATGCAATTTTTGGGCTTGCTACCAGTCCATCAAGCAGCTGTTTTAGAGAGCGTGTACTAAAAAAATACTGAATTCATAGAACACCCTTGCTGCAGAAGATTTGGCCACACTTGAAAAATTATGGGAGAAACATCCTAGCATATCCCGACCATTAACTTTTCCTGAATACCAGATTTGAACATTCGTAGTTTTACTGTCAATGAGAAGAATGTTGAAGAAGCCATTTTATCCTTTCCGAAGGGTTCAGCTGGAGGAATTGATGGCATCCGACAACAACATTTAAAAGACTTGATTGCTAAATCAAATGGAAATGCTAGACGACAACTTTTAAGCTCCCTAACAAAAATATGCAATCAAATGCTCTTCGGTAGAGTCTGCACTGACATCTGCAAGGTGTTATACGGAGCTACACTCCTCGCTTTGTCAAAGAAAGATGGTGGTGTAAGACCTATTGCAATTGGTTCCACATACAGAAGACTGGCAGCAAAGCTGGCATTCAAATTAGTTCACGAAGATATAGGACTCTACCTTCGCCCAAAACAGCTTGGAGTCCACAAGAAAGGCAGGTGTGAAGCAGCAGTACATGTAACTCGGACATACATCGGGCAAAACAACAAAGCAGATTGTGTACTTTTGAAAATAGATTTCAAAAATGCCTTTAACACTGTAGAGCGAGATTGTTGCTGTTGGCTGTAAAAGAGATGTCACCAATTCTTTACATCTTTCTTTGGCAAAGTTATTCATCTCTTACTCTGTTGTTTTTTGGTAAGGATACAATTCTATCTCAAGTCGGAGCCCAGCAGGGTGATCCATGTGGACCACTTCTGTTCAGCATTACTATCCAACCAATCATTGAACAATTAAAATCAGAATTAAATGTTTGGTTCCTTGATGATGGCACTTTGGCTGGTCCACCTGATGTTGTACTAAATGATTTTCATTATATAATAGAAGAATGTCATCAGCTAGGTTTACAGATCAACCCATCCAAATGCGAATTGTACTTTCTTTCCGAAAAGTCTGCCTCAGTTATCGAAGAGTTTGAGATTCTTTCTCCTGGAATTAAAACTGTGGATGATCTTGAATTACTTGGGGTTCCTCTTGTTTCTGGTGCTAGGCAGAGACTATTTCAGAAGAGGCATTATGAACTTAGCCTTCTGCTAAATAAGAGTGGAGTCAATTTGTATTACCAGTTGATTGTGTTTAAAGGAGAAGGAAACTATAGCAAACTAATTTCAAATGCGACATTTACATTTTTATTATTCATGTGTAGTTCAGAATAGATTATTAAACTGGACTAACCTGCTAAGGTAGAATATATCAAAATACAAAACCCACGGAAAACAGTCTGGTTTGTCTATTTTCTCTACAACATAAATCCTTCACTTTACACATTGTCAGCTATAATACAGTGGCGGTTATTCAGGGGAAGTAGGTGAAGTGCTACACATGTGCTCTTCATACGGTGCAATGTAATGCAATGGTACACTTCCATTCCATGCAATCTACCCTTACCGGTGTCAGGCGTCTTCCTAGTTAGACCGCTCTCTAGTTCTTCACCTAACTTCCCAGAAACGAGCCGCACCTGCTATAATGTTATTGTTGATCGATGGACTATTTCCAGAATATTCCTGGGTTAAATGGAGTTTTCTTTGGAAGAGCCTGTAAATAATTACACACAGCTTATTATTCACTAAGTAACAGTGTTAAATATGTTAGAGTTATTGTAACTTCTGAAGATCTGAAAGTAGCTCACCAGTGCAACCTTAATACTAAACTTTACGTTCCGAAAGCGCCTCAAGTTACAGCCTGGTATGAGGCCATATTTATTCCTAGTAATAAATTTTGTCGAACTTGCACAAAAATACAGCTTTTGTGGGGATGCCATTCGGTCATATTTAGCAGGGAAGCTTGTCTGGCAAGATAAATCATCAGCACTAAAATTTCTGTAATACGGCAAGTTCCTCCAGTCGCGCCCGCAAGCTAACCAGCCCAACGGGGCAATTTTAGACTAGGACTAAATTTTTAGAGGCCGGCGAGTCTGGCGCAAGTCAGTTACTGATGTCACGACCGTCCGCTTGAACGTCGCTTTTAGTACTGATAGAAAATACATAGAGGGACAAACACAGAGAGAGTAAAAAAGCACACATATATAAGGTTTGTTCGCAAAGCAAATCCATGACTGCTTGAGAATTTGTTGTACTGCACATGTTCAGTCTGTAACTTATCTATGATTTTCACTTTGCGATCTGTTAGAAGAATTTGGAATCGATAGTTTCTGCATTTAATCGATATGATATGTGATTAGAATATGTATTTCCCTTTAACATGTTATACATGCAATATGCATCGCCAATATAAACTTGGGAAACTTTTAATTATCTTCAATTATTCATACATATAAGTAGCCTATGCTTATAAAACAGGCACTAGAAAATAGGTTACTGCGCATATCTCTGAAAACAGTTCATGGTAGAATCGGCAGACTTTTCTTATAGTACAGAAGCTGTCCATGAGAACACATCAAACAGAAGATTGAAATCAGAATCATGAATTCTCGCTTTGTGAATGCATGTGGAGAAGGAGCATGTGCAAATGATGTGTTCCTGGTTTCCGATTGCTTTGCGAACAAACCTATAGACAGACGGACAGACAGACGACGATTCACAGTTCAGAGTCAGACCTTCAGAGCAATAGAGAATGGTTATAAGAAATTACTAATGTGATACTTAGATTATGTAGTTTGGCGTGGTAGCGATCAAGTCTTCTCGCAGCTGACCATTATCTTGAGATAATAAGACCATTATCTTCCAACAGTTGACCAATATCTGGAGATAAATAATGTTTATTATTAATATTATTTTTTAAACTTTGTATATTCTTCTTGGCGTTCTCAGCTAAGAAGAATATGTGCATATAGTATATCGGAGAAACCTCAAGTCATACAAATATAATATTAAGACTGTAACACTACTATACCAGTTGCTGTTTATGTTCTCCATTTCCTATCACAAATTGTCACAGGGCTTGCAAATTCTGAATTTTATCTCTTTTGTTGATTACTTAACATGTGCGGGCTATTTCTCTACAACTCGTCGAGCAAAATTCCCATACTTGTTGCTAGGTAACATATCCCTTTATGCTTCAGTTTATGTGAAAAGGATCTACAGAACATCGCAGATGCTCTTTATTGTGTGATTTAGCAAGCATACCAATACGAAATGCGGTATATATGAGTCGCTTTTTGTAAACAGTAATGCATGTGAACTAATATTTATGAAATGCTTGTGGAAATATTAATGACAATCCCCAGTAAATTTCAATCCCAACCAGAGACTTTGAATTGGAGCTGGTGCCAGCAACATCATGGGCAGTACAATATGAGATGGGATATATTGCAAGCAATCTCTTGTGAACAAAGATGAAAAGTTGTTGACTTATATTTGTACTTATATGATGAAGTAGAGTAACGTATTTTGTGAAAAACCCTGGTAAAGTTTCTGACTATCATAAAGAAACATGTTGGCTTAAATTTGTTGTTTTATGAGCAATTATATGCTTAAATCCATGTTAAGTTGGTGTGATTGGTCAATGCCATCTGGATTTTGTTTATAGATTGCCATGATGACTTTAAAGTACTAGGCCGATAAAACTGCAATATGAATGCAGTTTGAGTGCAGTTTTATGCAGTTTTAGCGGCCTTGGTTGCTAAAATGGAATTTTTCGGCTTGCTACCAGTCCATCAAGCAGCTGTTTTAGAGAGTGTGTACTAAAAAAATACTTTCTTCACAGGACACCCTTGCTGCAGAAGATTTGGCCACGCTTGAAAAATTACGGGAGAAACATCCTGGCCCATCCCAACCATTAACTTTTCCTCAATTACCAGATTTGAACATTCATAGTTTTGCTGTCAATGAGAAGAATGTTGAAGAAGCCATTTTATCATTTCCGAAGGGTTCAGCTGGAGGATTTGATGGCATCCGACCCCAACATTTGAAAGACTTGATTGCTAAATCAAATGAAAATGCCGGACGACTTTTAAGCTCCCTAACAAAACTATGCAATCAAATGCTCTCGGGTAGAGTCTGCACTGACATCTGCAAGGTGTTATACGGAGCTACACTGTACGCTTTGTCAAAGAAAGATGGTGGTGTAAGACCTATTGCAATTGGTTCCACATACAGAAGACTGGTAGCAAAGCTGGCATGCAAATCAGTTCATGAAAATAGGACTCTACCTTCGCCCAAAACAGCTTGGAGTCCACACGAAAGGCGAGTGTGAAGCAGCAGTACATGAAACTCGGACATACATCGAGCAAAACAACAAAGCAGATTGTGCACTTTTGAAAATATATTTCAATAATGCCTTTAACACTGTAAAGCGAGATAGGTTGCTGTTGGCTGTAAAAGAGAAGACACCAACCCTTTACAGCTTTCTCTGGCAAAATTATTCATCTCCTACTCTGTGTTTTTTTGGTAAGGATATAGGCCTAATTCTATCTCAAGTCTGAGCCCAGCTGGCTTATCCATGTGGACCACTTCTGCTCAGCATTACTATCCAATCGAACAATTAAAATCAGAATTAAATGTTTGGTTCCTTGATGATGGCACTTTGGCTGGTCCACCTGATTTTGTACTAAATGATTTTCATTATATAATAGGAAAATGTCATCAGCTAGGTTTACAGATCAACCCATCCAAATGAGAATTGTACTTTCTTTCCGTAAAGTCTGACTCAGTTATCAAAGAGTTTGAGGTTCTTTCCCCAGGAATTAAAACTGTGAATGGTCTTGAATTATTTGGGGTTCCTCTTGTTTCTGGTGCTATGCCATGACTATTCCAGAAGAGGCATGACGAACTTAGCCTTCTGCTAAATAAGAGTGGAGTCAATTTGTATTGTCAGTTGATTGTGTTATAAAGGAGAAGGAAATTATAGCAAACTAATTTCAAATGCAACATTTACATTATTATTATTCATGTATAGTTCAGAATAGATTAAACCCACGGAAAACAATCTGGTTTGTAAGTAACTAAATCTGGGAATTACACAGTGAAGTTATATTCAATTAAACTTAAAAATGTTGTATTTACATACATCAGCTGAGGATATCCACAATGGTGGATGAAACAGATCTGTCCTGAGAAAAATTAGGTAAAAGTTAGTGAAGTATGTATGTAAATACAACATTTTTAAGTCTAATCTGGTTTGTCTTTTCTCTAGAACATAAATCCTTCACTTTACACATTGTCCGCTATAATACAGTGGCGGTTATTCTGGGGAAGTAGCACTTCACCTACGCATGTGCTCTTCATACGGTGTAATGCAATGCAATGGTAGACTTCCATTCCATGCAATCTACCCTTACCGGTGTCAGGCGTCTTCCTAGTTAGACCGCTCTCTAGCTCTTCACCTAACTTCCCAGCCACGAGCCGCACCTGCTATAATGTAATTGTTGATCGATGGCCTATTTCCAGAATATTCCTGGAGTTTTCTTTAGAAGAGCCTGTAAATAATTGCACCCAGCTTATTATTTACTAAGTAACAGTGTTAAATATCTTAGAGTTATTGTAACTTCTGAAGATCTGAAAGTAGCTCACCAGTGCAACCTTAATACTAAACTTTACGTTCCGAAAGCGCCTCAAGTTACAGCCTGGTTTGAGGCCATATTTATTCCTAGTAATAAATTTTGTCGATCCTGCACAAAAATACACCTTTTGTGGGGATGCCATTCGGTCATATTTAGCAGGGAAGCTTGTCTGGCAAGATAAATCATCAGCACTAAAATTTCCGTAATACGGCAAGTTCCTCCGCTCGTGCCTGCAAGTTGTCCCAGCCCAACGGGGCAATTTTAGACTAGGACTAAATTTTTAGAGCCGGCGAGTCTGGTGCTTGTCAGTTACTGATGTCACGACCGTCCGCTTGAACGTCGTTTTTAGTACTGATAGAAAATACATAGAGAGACAAACACAGAGAGAGTAAAAAAAAGCACACATATATAAGGTTTGTTTGCAAAGCAAATCCATGACTGCTTGAGAATTGGTTGTACTGCGCATGTTCAGTCTGAAATAAATCTATGATTTGCACTTTGCAAACTGTTAGAAGAATTTGGAATCAATAGTTACTGCATTTAATCGATAACAGTTCATGGTAGAGTCCGCAGACTTTTCTTATAGTACAGAAACTGTGATGAGAACACATCAAACAGAAGATTGAAATCAGAATCACGAATTCTCGCTTTGTGAACGCATGTGCAGAAGGAGCACATGCACAAACGATGTGTTCCTGGTTTCTGACTGCTTTGCAAACAAACCTATTGACATCAATTTATAGCTGACAGACGGACGGACAGACGACGATTCACAGTTCAGAGTCAGACCTTCAGAGCAATAGAGAATGGTTATAAGAAATTACTAATGTGATACTTAGATTATGTAGTTTGGCGTGGTAGGTATCAAATCTTGTCGCAGCTGACCATTATCTTGAGGTAAAATTCCTCCTTCCAACAGCTGACCAATGTCTGGAGATAAATAACACGTCTATTATTAATATTATTTTCTACACTTTGGATATTCTTCTTTTAGTCTTAGCCGAGAAGAATATGTGCATACACTATATGGGAGAAAGCGAGAAACCTCAAGTCATACAAATATAATATTAAAACTGCAACATTACTATATCAGTTATTATGTTCTCCATTTCCTATCATAAATTGTCACAGGGCTTGCAAATTCTAGAATCTCATCTCTTTTGCTGTTCACTTAATATGTGCGGGCAATTTCTCTACAATTCGTTGAGCAAAATTCCCATATTTGTTGCCTGGTAACATTTCCCTTTATGCTTCAGTTTATGTGAAAAGTATCTACGGACTAGCACAGCAGACATTTATTTTGTAACTACAGGGAAGAAGGTCTCCACTGGGCTACTCATTTAATAACATTCAGAGCTGAATTTACATATTAATGCAAGTGATATCATCATTGGACTCTAAATTGAAAATCAATTAAGAAAATTTCAGTGGAAAATAAAATAAAGTAAAATATGTGATTAAAACTATGAGCACAATATACTTTATTTTGTGCTGCCTAGGCCTTTCAATACTCATGTGTCATCCTTTAGGACACCTGCAGTGTACAATCTCTTGTATTTACAGTAGTCTGTGTGTACTTTATGTTTACAACTAAGCATGCAATTTTTATAAACTTGTTTTGTCATTTAAAGAGAGAGGAATAGAACGATGCTAAAATTCGAATTTTGAAATCTTGAGTCCTAATTGCATTGGCTTCCCTTATTGGGTAATCAAAATGAAGCACAAATTTGGGTGTAATTTAAGTCCCAATATCTGTGCTATAACTACTGCAATTAGTGTCATATTGCAGGCAAAGTCTGCTACAGATTATTTCTAAATGACTACGAAGAGAGTTCATGATTTGAGGATGAAAGAAGAGCATATCAGAACATGCTTGCCTGTTAGTAACCATGCAGCAGTCATAGGTCCATTCGTTTACAGTGATATTTTCTTTCTACCTGGTCCTGCTTACAGGAATGCGAAGTAGTATGGATTAGTCTATATTGAAATATTGTCACTTGAAGGGGGCAATTTCATTTGTACACAAATTTTCAGGGGAGTCACATCGTGCTGACTTGGTATATAGCCACAGCTGTCATGACTGGCAGGAGGATAAGTGGCTTGCCTCTCTGAATTCAACTCCCACCTCTGAATGACCTTCCTTGGACAAGTTCACATCAGACGCCCCGTGCAAAATTTCCATAATTGTTGCTAGGTAACATGTACCTTTATGTTTCAGTTTATGCAAAAAGGATCTATCAAAGAGCATAGATGCTCTTTGTTGGGTTATTTAACAAGCATTGTTACTACTGTACTTAGATTTCATCTTCTGGCTTTTTAAATGTTTGGTATACAATTCTTTACAAATAATGAATTTTTTGGAGTTTCTCGTAACAGAAATTTATTGCAATTAATGGGAGATGGTCACCACTAGTTTACCCAAATAATAACAATAATATGAGAGCATCACGGGAATGAGTTAGCAGATCAACTCACAAAGGAAGCGGCATCAAGTACAGATATTCTAGAAAGTTACAACAAGATACCTAAAAGTACAATAGCGACGATAGTAGCAGAAGAGACTATAAGAAAATGGCAAAGCGAATGGGAAGAAACACCAAAATTAACTGTGACTAAATCCAATTTCCCAACAATTCAAGATCATCAGAAAACTAAAATAATAATTCCACCTTATCTTACTGCCTTCTTCACAGAACATGGAAAGATAAGGAAGTATCTTCACCGCTTCAAAATTATAGACAACCCGATGTGTCCATGTGGTGTAGAAGAACAAACCGTGAAACATTTGCTATTTCGATGCCGACTGTTAAATAATGAAAGAGATACCATGATAGCAGCGGTGCTGAATACAGAAAACTGGCCTATAAGTGAATAACAGTTAATAATGAAGTATACCAATACATTTGTTAAATTCTGTAACAGAATTCCTTTCAACAATCTCTAAATATACAATAGCACAAAAACATTTTAGTTATTAGGAAAGACTTTTCAAAACCGCATTATAATATCAGTACCAGTAGCCTAGTAATTTCACTAGATCCTGTGAATCATATGATCATTCTTATAAATATAGGTTCAATTCATCTTGAATTGTAAAGTCAATACAAAACAATATTGTAACACTTATGTATAACCTTACTATGAATAAATATGTGCATGTAGTATTACCTACGGTAATGGCACATGCAGTTATAAAAAGAAAAAAATATATGAGGTATGTCTGGATACACTTTCTGAGAAAGGAATAACACTTAGAACTTTAGATTTTTTAATGCAATGTAGATAAGATGTTTAACTGCATTGTGATAGCAGTTTAGTTAAATATAAAGCTCAAATTGTGAGATATATGTTTTCTGAAACCATAATATGGTTTGAATTCAACTAAACATGAAATTTTGAACATTCTATTTGTGGTCAGTTTACTTCATATTAAAGCTATTAAGATGATAAGCTATTAATTTCATTACAATCATGTTGTATACATGCTGTAAGGATTTCAACTTCCTATTTTTCCTATTTCCCAAGGTAATTTACCTAAGAACTAAAAAAATGTACTACACAAGACGTTTAGAGGGATCCGTACATGTACAGCCATATGTCAAAATGTCAGTACTCACTTTCAGTTTGTATAATGTGACCAGACATCTTCTTTTTCGAGAATATACCCTCGTTTTTCTATGTCTGTTCTCTGTCCTGTCCATGAACAAATTTTTAATTTTCCAAAAATCCTCCATTTTTGTAACATCTGATGACTTCGTAGTTTGTAAAGGGTGCCTTAACCCTAGCCCAACCTAGGCTCGATACTGGTTTTTATATTCAGTAATCGTTATTTTCATCCTGTAAGTTGGGAAAACATGCCTTTCAGAATTGAGGAGCATTTTTTCAAAAGCCGATATCTACATGGATGACTCAGTGCCAGAGGTGACTAAGTGCCATCAAGAAAAGTGCTAATATTTGTGTGTATTGACCAGCAAAGATCGTATTCTATCTACGCCAAACATGACAAACAGCCTTGCTGTATCAGTTACACACAGTAATGGCTGCTAGTTATGTTTGGCGTAGATAAAATACGATCTTTGCTGGTCAATACACACAAATATTAGCACTTTTCTTGATGGCACTTAGTCATCTCTGGCACTGAGCCATCCATGTAGATATCGGCTTTTGAAAAAACGCTCTTCAATTGTTAAAAATTGCTGAATTTACTTTGTATCCCTGGCCACAAAGCTAATGTTGAGAGTGTGTTTTCATTAATTGAATCTCAGTGGATAGATAAACTAAACAGGATAATTTAATCTGTTATAGATCTTGGTTGCTGCAATATAGCTTTAAGGAATAGATACTACTCCTGTCTGGATTTCCTGCAAGGAAAGTCATCCTCAGGAAATATCTCTGAACCTTGCCCATTGGTTTTAACATCTGCAATTTAAGAAGTATTGTAAAACAAGTTTATAAACTCCATATATGTGTTATATCCATTTCTTTAAGGTTTTCATTAGGCATGTCCTCGTTTTTTCTTCAGTATCATTTTCCCATCCCACTGCCCTCTTTTTTGTGTAGTTAGATTTGGTCACCCTAAACTTGTAACAAGTCAAGCAATTAAATTTACTGGATACTTTCGTAAAAGCATATTTACAGTCTATGCAGAGACCCTATTAATGAGGTTTTTTCTACCCCATCATCCTCCAGGCATTTTAACAAATGTTTATTTAACGTGGGCTCTTGCATCTGAATTCCACAAACATACAGAGCCTCACAACCCAGGAAACTTTCCGAGGCCAATACATCATCTTTCTAGGAATACTCATTCCTAAGGTATTTAAAGGGTCACCAAAAAAATTATTGTACATGTAGGCCTACTGTAGTTGGAACATAACCACACTTTGAAAGCAAGAGTTATGCAAACATTTAGATGTTTGTAACTTGTATGAATACATATTCATAATATTTTTGTTTGTTGTGAAAGATTAAATAAATTATGTACCCATAACCTAAAAGTATTAAGTATATTTTTAAAAAATAGAAGCATTTTCCCTGATTTAAACTTCATGGTCCCTTACACAACGTGCAAAAAGGGGCTTTGTAGTTAAGTTAAATACTAATTAATGTCAATTATGAATCACTTGATTTAAAACTAAGCTTCAATTTTCACGAACTAAATGCCATATTTTAAATCAAGATTGAATTTTGAATTTATGATCCCCTACCAAAACTGTCTTCCCTTAGCGGCCAATTATTTATTGAATCTCCAAATCTTTGGAAAAACTTATTTTGTCAGAAAAAGCATGTAGGGCATGTATATATATCACATATATATTACATATATATATATATATATATATATATATATATATAGGCCTCTATTACATATATATATATAGTTATTGAATCTCCAAATCTCTGAAAACACTTACTTCGCCAGAAAAGGCATGTATGGTTTATATATTAAATATAGGCCTAGTTATTCTTTGGTATATGTAGGCCTACATATGTCACAATCTGCAAAAAAGTAAATTTAGCTGGAGTCTTTTCCTTTCGAATATAGGACAATGAAACAAAATTTGGTTTACAGTTAGTATTGATTCTTGACACAATAATAACCACTGTCTATCTGAAATAGTATACCTCAAGAAATACCTTCCAAATGTTCCATGGCTAGTGGGATATTAAAAGACGAAAGTAGGCGTTCAAAAACATAATATTTCTGCTACAATATCTTCTCTTGGTCATCAACTCATCATATTGCGGACGGGTCTGTTATTGATATTTTGTAAATGACTATGAATGCTTTCTGAATTAAAGAAAGGCATAACAACACACCCTTACCTATTACTATTATAACAATGCTGCAGTCATTCGTATAGATCACACTACGCTCACCGTCCAAAATTCCCAAACTCGTTGCTAGGTAAAGACACGGTAATTATGTTTCAGTTTATGCGAAAAGGGTCTATGGTCAGGGCTCTAGGTATTTTGGCACCCTAGGCGAGAAATAATTTCGGCGTCCCCTAAATTGTCATCTTAATCATTCCATTTGTTACTCTCACTCTGAAACAATTTTTTATTTTAATGTCGCGTTGGATATTTAAGTTTCTTTAATCTAAAAGTTGCCGCTCCTAAATGTTTCAAAAAATTCCCCACCCTAAGCGGCTGTTCGAGCAACTTTAAAAAGACCTCGTCCCAAACCATCGTCTATCTACAAAAGAATATAACAGCATTGTACCCTAATCCGAAAATCTGCATAAAGAATAGGTGCTATTGTAGTCGAGTGGATTTCGCCAGTGTTGCCACTGTGATTCACCAATTCTCAAGTGAAGTAAACTTGCTGTAATACGTATTTGGTAACATTGTACTGGACTAGAGACAAGTGTGAATACGCCTAATTACCTTTCTATTCACTAATTGACAGATCGAAGAGGATTAGGGTGGCAGCAGGTAGAGACAGTTCTTGAAAAAAAAGTCTTTAAGAAGTGGCATCCATATACTGACTATAGATGCTCTTTATTTTGTGATTGAGCAAGCATTATTACTTACGTGCTAAATTTCTAGCTTTTATTTAAATTTATGGAACTCAATTCTTCACAAAACATAGGCTAACACGTAAAACGTTCAAGCAAAGTCCAGATATTTCTGTGAAGCGGTTGGTGACCACTGTTCTAGATCATCAGGGGTGTGGTGGAGGGGGAAAGGGTTTCCTTCAATATATTTTTAGGCCTATATATTTTAATAAATATTTAATTATTTTATAATTCTGCAAATTTAATCATAAAAAGAAACAGCTGCAGAGAATATCATTCTGGAAAAGAGTTCTGTTGTTTGAGAGGACTTAAATCAACTCGTGAATTGCTCGATGTTTATACCATGCAGTTAATCGGAACGAGAGCGTGGTTTCAGCCCATGAAATCATAACACCCACTAGAACCAGACTATCAATTCCCCGAATTTCGGCTCTGATGTTGATAAAGCTTAACGCTCCAAACATCCAGAAATGGAGTCCAGAGCCTTACGTGAGGACATGGTTACGAAAATACCGAACAGCTGACACAAGGACAAGAAGAAAATATTGACGTGGATGAATATATTTTTGCTGGATTCTTGTAAATATCGTTGAAAAGCAAGTGTACTCAGAAAGTTGTAACTAAAATATATGTTTTCTTTAAAAATGCACAGCATAACATTGTTATGAAGGCCTAATAAAATTAAATAAAATAGAACCTCATTCATGAATGTTTATAATTATTAGAGAATTTTAAACCAAATTTCATATAGTTTGAAACGTTTTCATAGCGTCCCCACACCTCGAAAATCTGCCATTATACTACCGGTACTGTAGATCACAACAAGCCCTAAGTATATTTGAAATAATTCGATGTACGTCACTCGAGCTTTAAGCCCTCTGAAGTAATGATAACATTGATACTGAATTATTCAATAAGAAACCATATCTATGCAATATATTACAATATTCTGTACCTACTTGTAGGCCTACTATGATGAGCCCAAAAACGCCTTACATACATACAGAAAGTAGGTATTAAATCTCACCCAATAGGCTCGAATTTCAGTTGGTGCTAAAGCTGTCTGCAGTTAGTGGAGAGAGAGAAGTTGATCTCTTCAGTCAGTATCACTTTCTCCTTCTACGAATCACTGTACTTTAGATCATCTCTGAAGATTCATAGGTGAGTACGTGAAATGTTACTGTTGGTGCAAGATTAATTTTATACCAAACCTGGACTGGTATCATGTAGGCAGTTTTTCTTGAAAAACAGATCTGCATATCATCAGTTATAATATGCGAGGGCTGGCACATAAGTCATGACAGATCCCCCCCCCCCCCCTCAAGTAAGGCGATGGTACCATGGTATGTCACGGGAGACAAATGTTGTATGTAAATTTTAAAATGTTCCCACATTTCAAAAGAAAAATAATTGCCATGACTTATGCCCCATCCCCCATAGATGAAATTTCGTATAAAATGCCTTTTAAAATGCGGATTATACAAGCAAGTTGGTACTGCGGGTCGGCCTAGAATAGATGGTGCAAAGACCTGCCGCTGGATCCTAAGGTCTCACGTTCAAATCCGGCCGAAGTCGATGGATTTTTCGGTGCGTAAAAATCCTGCTAAGTTACAAAATCCTCCAGGAAGGACTATAAACTGTGGATCCCCTGTCGGTGATTTATGACACGATAAACAACTTAAAGCCTAAATTACAGCCTCTGGAGATTGTCGTGTTCTTTCACGTCCAAGTAATGGTCTATCTTAGTTTCCTCTAGTCTAGATGGTCGTCGAGGCGATGGACATACCACCGGTCACTCTGCCCTCTACTCTACAGGGAAAAAAGGTAACTAAATCGGCTTCGATAACTGAATCGTCCACTTCTTAAAGCCCTCTGCTCCCTCTGCAATGTGCAAAGGATTCGTTAGTTCTGTTAGTTTATCTTCTGTTTTATTGCGTATGTATATATGTATGGCTGGTATTAATTCCAGACTGTTAAGGCAAAAGAGTATAAGTAAAAAATTGTGAAAATGAGATAAGTAAATTACACTGTGTAAAAATGTATCTTTTTGGGAAAAAATATTCTTTGACTAATACTCTTTTGACTTCACAGTCCAGAAGAAGATTGTCAAGTCAAAAGAGTATAAGTAAAAAAAATTAATGAGATATTGTGTAAATAAAAGTCTCTCTTGAAAAATAATATGTTTTGACTTATACTCTTTTGCCTTAATAGTATAGAATTGCAACACTGCCACCGAGTTGTTGACCCACTTTCAGTGTAACAGACTAAATAAAGAAAACCTTTATTATTATTTTACTATTATTATTATTATTATTATTATTATTATTATTATTATTATTATTATTATTATTGCGTATTTGACAATTGTTATTGGCTTGAGAGAACAATTCGAGAGTAATCTCTGTAGAAAGTTCTGGTAATCCATACAGACGGAACCAAATCATGTAGATGTAACGTTTATTTTCTGATCAAAATAATGTGGTTTTCCAACATTTTTAAAATTATAGCCCATGTGTAGAGATGTGACCGATAAAATGTATTTCATCTTTTGAACTCTATTCTGATATGATTTTTTGTATAAATTAAATAATATATTCTAATAGTTGCTTCTATGCATGACTTATATATATGACTCTTCCACTAAATTGTCTCCGAAACTTAAGAGTATATCCTGGGAAAATTTTGTGTACACAGCACTGTCAGGAGGACCCAATAAACACGGACAAATTCGAAAAATTAATTATCACATGTTTCAAAGTTCACTTCGGTTCATGCATGAAAGATCGGCACATAAAGATTAGGAATTTATAATTAGGCTCTTGAGAATCACACTTATTTGCGCAGAGCACTGAGTGGACTTTCTATTATCTGTTAGCAGTCACTCTTCTGGAAAAATCTAAAGAGCTCTTAGAGTAGGCCTACTCGTATTCATATTACATAAAACAATATTGATGTCTTGTACAGTAACCTATGTGAAAATTAATACACACAAACGTTTTTGATGACGCCCCTCAAATGAACTCTTTATTATTATTATTATTATTGTTCGGTTTTCTATTGTAATTATGAATCTTACAGATAAGTATCTTAATTGTTTTAACAGAATTTAATTGTTACATGTTTATAAGTGAAGGGTCGGTAGCAAAAATCAGACAAGCCCAAAATGTTGAAAAAAAAAACTATCACTCACTTTTAGGTATGTCGCATAATATAATAACCTGATACATTTCATATCGGTAAGATTTTTAATATATCTGAAAAAAGTGAAAAGTTTGACTTTTCTTTTAGGCGGAAGGGTATCTTGTACAGAACGCTGAACATATCCACGTATTGCAGAAAATACGTAATTATATTTACATATATTATTTGAAAAGAACTGTATGAAATATGTTAACAACGTAAGATTATAAAAAAAACTTCGTACATATGTGTCTTATTTAATTCAAAACGTAAAGTTGAACTGATTCCCTCAATAAGATAAATGAACCGAGCGAGGTGACCGAGATGGTAACGTCTTAGACTCTCATTTGGGAGGTCTCAGGTCCAAATCCCGTGGCCGGCCAATTTGACATTTTTTTTTCATGGTTTCCTCAGTCGTAAAGGCAAATGCCGAATTGGATAGTTACATACCACAAATCATCCTCACCATTTCATCCTGTATCAGATCAATTTAAATTAATATAAGTTGAATTTTACTCTATTAAAATGCACCGACAATAGAAACAATTGACAAGCAATAGTTCCATGGCCTATCCTACTGTTCAGACACAGATCCCGAACTCCTGATATGGCATCGAAGCTAACAGGAGTATAAACACAGCTGAAATAAAAAAAAAATAAAAAAAAATTGGTCTAAATAAAATAACAATTGGCATGAAACGAATGAAGACAAATCCAATGCCATCTAGATTTTTTTAAATAATAAGTGGATTAATTTGACTGATCCGTTAATGCTACATTAACAAACACTCATTTAAAAGGCACAGATCCTGTTTTTTGTACAACTTTGCTTGAATTGAAGTAAAGAGAACTGTTTAAAGCAAATCTGCTTGTCTGTTTTTTTCTATCACCCCTTGGGTAATATTTGTTCATGCTTGTTTATTATTTGTTTGGAACACAAGAACTGAGCGGCAAACATTCTGCATCATCTGCAGCATCACATTATGATCTTAAAACCACCCGTTATTACAGAAATAACTTATGAAATAAAGCAAGGATTAGTTTTTCCTTGTCTAGAGTCTCGAGGCGAGAATATAAAAGTTTCAGGAAAAATAAGTCATATTCATAAAGTTGGCACGGAAATACCCGAACATATCACATAAAAACGATTGTGTACGGTAGCTTAGATGTCATAAACAGATATATATTAGGATGTTAGATAAATTCAATTCGCAGTTCTGCAAACAATGTGGTATGTTCTCTTTCCGCAGGAAACTGTGGCCAACGGACCAGCTTACACCACGAAACAGGTAGTGTTAATAGAGGGATCCACACAAACTGCATGTTAATCATATGAAGAGTACAGGGGAAAACTTGATAAGTCACATTTTGTCATTTTTTAAAGAAGAACAAGTTAAAAGTTTAAAGACTCTCGTATTTCACATACAATAAGTCAAACTGGTTTTAAAATGCAACAGAAGAAGCAATGAAGTTACTCTGAACAATGACAATTTTGTAGAAAATGTACTACGCACTTTGACACTTTTAAAACATCACATTTTCCATACTAATCACAGGACTTATCAGATTTTTCCCCTTTTCATTAGGACTTGTCAGATGTTTCCCAATTATCACTATCCGATGAGACTGAAAACTGAAGTTTTAACAAATTTGGACTTACAACGTTTTTCCTAGTACTCTTCATATGGGAAATACACGAAGAAAATCATAAATAGATTTTTTTTTAGAGAAATACTGCCACATACTGATAGTTTTCAGTAAACAGAACATATAAAGAACGTTATAATGGGTCATTCTCACGATTGTGGGGATTTTCATCCACTGTTAAGCTGGAATTACAATTGTCAGAAAACTGTGTTTTATTGATGTCATCTCGTTTATTATGATGTTAACCTATTCCCAGTGAACTGGCCGAGCTCAATGTTAATCACTAATTTAGATATAATTTTTTTAATATCAGTAGGTGCAAATATTAGTCAACTCCGTAACGCAGCGTTTTGCGGTCCTAATATTAACAATTTGAAATATTAAAGCATTTTTATTTATTGTTTCTATAGGTCCTTGGCTTGCGATTCACCTAGAATCAATTTTATCTCAAATATTTACTATAAAGGACAAAAAATCAAAACTTTTAGTACAGAATATAGAATCGAGATTTTTAATGCTAAATTTTGTTACTATGGTTGTTACTATGGTCAGACTTTTTAATGTAAAATATTTATTTTCATATCCTAAGCAGATTAAGAATAGAGTGCATAAATGCCTCCTCGTTAAGAAAAAACATTTAAAAATTAGTGCTAACTATTGCCATTTTACTTATTGATACGGGGTGGAGACTGCGTTACGGTGCGGACACTTGCGTTATGGTGTGGACATTCATTTCAAGATGTGGACATGTTTTCGATAATGTATTCACATAATGAGGTAAATACAATTAATAAGCTAAATTAAAATTAAATTAAACATATGCAAGCCAATAAAGTCACCACTGTAACAGTTTTCAACACCGTAACAAATTTCTTCGTGACGGAGTTGACCGTTACGGAGGTGGACATTTTTTTTTTTCATAAGTTTTCGAAGTTAAGACTGAAATAAAACGACGATTCATCACATACTTTATCTTCAAGTACAGCCAAAAATTCTTTCCTAGACTAAAAATATTTATAAAAATCACAAAATCACACTTTTTTCTACGTTACGGTGTTGACATACAATTAAGGTACTTTCCTGAAAAATCTGGTTTTTTGCTCTTATGCTTCCTACAATCACACAAGGAATATTTTTGTGGTTGCCACATTGTTTCCATTGTTCTTCCCAATTAACTTATGACCTATGTAATGCCGCCATAGCATAGTTGGCGAAAATTTAATTTCTAAGTGCGTTACGGTGTTGACTGCCGTAATGCAGGGACACTCAGTTAATCACTTAAATAAAAATAAATAACACACTATAAATAAGAATAAAATAATTATCGTAATATCATCAATGAGATTAAGAATACCTTCTGCAGTTCCTGTATTTACAATTTTTTTAGAAGACTTCTCGGTCAATTTCTTAGCTTTCGTACATCCAGTATTTCGAGTTGGGACATTGATTTCATGGGTAATTTGTAGTTCCTGTCAACATTTCACGCTATTAAATACCACAATATGTCAGAATAAAAATATACTTCTTTATATTTTAACTAGATAAATGATGATTACATAAGAGTAAATAGTAAATAGGGAGGAAATTTCTAATTTACGAGACTGGCAAGGTTGGGACACGAAATTCCCCACAATCGGAAGAATGACCCTAATAGTCAAATTTTGTGGCATAGCTTCATCTTGCAGACAACTCGTCAATTATCCGTATTATAGCCTACTTCATTTTTAGCCAAATAATTTATGTTGTTATTTAACGGTGGTTGTGTACTATTATTAGGCCAGTAAACATCAGCAATGTGCCGAAAGCTTTAATGGAGGATTCTTTCACAAATGTCGCTGATCTATGCCGAGATCTACGCAACTCTGGTAGCAGTAAACCAGCGCTTTACCGACTGTTCACCCAGAGCCAACTTAGCTATGAGTACTTTTCAGAATACCCCCATCCTTGTACAAATTATTTATTTGATTAATTTATTTATCTTTAGGCACAAATCCAGGCATTCGACAGTTTACAAAATAAAGTACAAAAAATACAAAATAATAGAACATATTAACAATCACTTCTAACTTTAAAAATTCGTCAAGGGTATAGATGGGATTTCTTCTTAACCATTTGTGGAGTGTGTCTGAATACCTCTGTTGGTTGTCGTATTTTATTTCATCAGGAAACATGTTATATCATATGGGACCTAAATAATAATATGAATGTACTGTTTTACTTAAATTATGGCCTGTTAAGACAAGATTTTTTTCTAGTGTTGCATCCATGTACATCTTTTCGAAGGTTATGATCATCAGTGATGGTGTGTGACCCACTAGAAGATCTAATAAATAAAGATTTACGTTAAAATTTCATATTCAAGGAGAAGGGTTTACAACGAAACCTATTGATACATTTTGTAGGCCTAATGATTAGTACCGGTACTCTCTTTCGCAACAAAAGGTTGTGGACGGTGAAAAACACTATCTTTAAATCTATGGTAGGCCTACCAAAAGAATTATTTTTGTGAATAACTTGATATAATGTAAATTCGGAGAATCCACTTTTCGACAAAATGAAATATTCAGGATTGCCATTGACATTTTGTTTTAGTAGGAAGTATACCTAGGTTTAAGAATTCAAGAACTACAGTAGGATTCAGAATGAGTAAAAACCGGATTTAATGCGTTCTGGGGCACATGTTTTCAAACGCAGGAGTCCTTGAATCCAAACTAACCTAAATCATTGAATACATGAGCGTGCTTTCATATTTCAGTAGCGAAAGTATTAATAACCATGTTACATAATAAAAATACTTATTGTTTGTGATCAGGATCCATGGAGTTTATTTTCATGGTTGCTCTTTTTTTTTTTTTTTTTCTTTTTTATCTCGTTGCTGCTCTTTTTCATGAATCATGCACATTATTCTAGCATGTGAGTATCAACTCCAGAAAATTCTATATTAAAATATGGTTCCATGTTAAATTACTCTTTCAGAAGGGTGGTCTCTTAATACTGGAAATTCACAGTTCCCCTACCACTCCGTTGTAGGGATAATTGCACGGCCTTACAGGACCGCGACCTTTCGGGAGAGGGATCACAGACGTACTTTCTTTACCAGAAAAGAACATGGAGAGACTCCCCGGTTGGGTGATCAGCCCTATGCCGGGGCCACCTCCAAGTCAACACGAACACATTGGACGAGACATACCAGTCGCACACAAACTCATGCCAAACAAAGCGCGGATGGGATGAAGATGGTGACGACGGTCGGTGTCCAAGGACCGCAAGGACATACAATTTTCCTACCCTGTGAGACGAATATATAGCCTATATATATATATATATATATATATATATAACAAACAACAACAAAAAACAAATAAACTTTTCCCGATCAGGAATCGAATTTGGACCCGTTGCGTGAGGAGAGCGAACCTACTCAACAGTGGTGGACAGTAGGGGAAATCTGTTCCTATAAATTATAATTACGGAACTTTAAAAAGAAAAAAAAAACTTTGTAACATATCGTTTATTAAGTTATTTATTATCATCCATTATGCTTTATACTATTTTTTATTTGTGTGAAGAAGATGTAAATGGCTGTTGCCTTTGTTATTTTGACTAATCACTAAACGATTAAATAAACGCTTTAAAATTATTGTTGATTTATGTTTCCAAGTATGTGAACAGACAACTGCAAAAAAAATATTCATGACATTTTTATTTTGAGCACTATTCCCAGTAGGATTTATTTTAAGTAGCTGTAACTTTTACAAGTTTTTTACTCTATGTTGAACAAAATACCGATGGACCTAAGAGATTTACATGTCAACACATCTAAACTCAAACTGTGCAGTGTAAAAATTAAAACGCCAGGTTTATTGATTTAGAAATGTAATAAAATATACAGGCCTACACAGGTAGTGAATATTAAACAACCAGAAGTTATTTCAACAGGGCATTATTTTTTGTTACGTCTTTAATAATGCCATAAACGTTTTCTAAAACTCCCTTTTCAATGTACATCAGCATAAAAGATTCCAATTTCTGCTGACCCTAATTGAAAATCAATCTGTACGCAGAGTTTACAAGAAACAAAGTTACATGTAAATGTTTTTCTATGTCGCCAAAAAATGTGTTGCCCGCCAATCAACTCCTGGTCAAAACTCTGGTCCTCTGGCGTCTTGAAGTTAGAAATCGCTGGTATATAAGAAATATAATTTTAAAATATCATGGTAGAAAAATTGAATGTGATATTAAGAGAGTTTTAGCAGCAATAAATGCAGCATATAAAACGTACAAAGTTTATTAGTTCATAATTGTTTATTATCTACTGTTGTTGGAAAATAGTCATTCAGTTGACGCTTTTTCCTTGCAGAAGTGTTGTATAGTAAGAATCCAAAGAAACGTCGTATAATTGTTATTTAAAATGTAAGATCGTTATATACAGTGCCATCAAGAAGTCACATCACAGCACTTATGCAGGAGAGACCCCGCTAAGAAACGGAATTCGCTACAGTTGGCAGTGCCAGTGTATGGCTATACTGTTCTGCTATAATTATTTATGAAATAAAAAATGAAAGTAATATAAAACTCGCCTATTTACACAAGATGTTGAAAATGTTTACCATAACAAATTCACTTGCTTTAATTTATTTTCGAAAACTTTAATTAAAGATTTAATGTAATTACTTATTTCAGTTTTCAACTCGTCAACAATATCAAACAAATGTACATCAATAGTAGCATGGCCTTCTCTGGTTTCTTTGTTACAACCTTCGCTTGAATGGCGACCAAAACCAGAACTTCGAAGAGACTTCTTGATGGCACCGTAAAACTTAAGATGCGAGCACGAAATTAACAAAACGAGCTCTAGGGAGTTTTGTTATTTGTTTCGATAAAGAAAATAGGATATATAGGCCTACTTGCCAACGGTTCCTATTTCCAAATAAAATACAACATTAACAACATCGCATTCACTGGCTTACTCAGAGGAGCAAGAGGGACTATTCTACGATCTCTTGTGATGTGACGGGAAAAATGTACACATACTGAGGAGGTGCAAGATGGAATTGTAACATCTGTAATTTAATTCTCTGTTTCAATAATTAGGAATCACCTATAGGCTACAGTATGGTGTCCTTAGCGTTTAAGATCTTGAGAAAGCGACATCAGCCTTCAAAAAATATAATTATAGGCTATATATTTTTTAATTTTCGTTCTGTAAAAAAAAAAAAAAAACAGTTAATTTACTCTTGTGCAGCAGCGAACAACTACAAGTGTTTTGCAGATGACAAGCCGTTTCTTCCTTCTCCTGCTTAGATACGCGGTCCAGAGACGGCGAGACGGAGCACCGCCGTCTCGAGAATTACACTGCCTGTCCTATGCTTTATTTTAACATGGAGTTCAGAGTATTGTTAAATTGCCTAATTTATCCAGTAGAGGCGACACAGTTCACACCCAGATTGCAGCAATCACTAATCAAAATAAGCATTAAACAGACACAGATACTTGTGTTATTTGTTTAGAACGTAATATTATTCCAGTAGGCCTATATGGCACTTACCTTGAAATGGAATTTTGGAGCAATAATTAAACTAAACTAAACTAAACTCCGTGGCGCTACATCCCCGGAAGGACTTGGCCTACCACCCGACCGCTGCATCGTCTCCCGTAGGCAGATGGCAGGATTGGGGGGCATGTGGTCAGCATGCCGACACCCACGGCCGTTAATGGTGGTTTTCTGGACCGGAGCCGCTACTTCTCTATCAAGTAGCTCCTCAGTTTGGAATCACGAGGCTGAGTGCACCCCTACCAGACCTCCCTACCTCAGAAAAATCCGAGGAGGTACCGGGAATCGAACCCGGGCCGACGGATCTGTAGTCAGCAACGCTAACCACAAGACCACGCCGGCGGACGGAGCAATAATTAAAATAAATGTAAATTAATTAGACGCATTGATAGACTATATTATGAGCACCGCCGTCTCGAGGAGTAATACAGTTTAGAAGGCAGTGATTATGAGACGGCGGTGACAGCACTACATAATCAACAATGTCGTAGCAAAAAACAAGAAGCAGTCTGGGTGTGAAAGGTGCTGCCATCTGTAATGTCGCCGAGTACGCAAAATTAGCCGTATAGGACAGGCAGTGTATACACGATTAATACAGTTTAGAAGGCAGTGGACGGAGGGAAGACCCTTAAGTTACTGATAGCGGCACCTCATTAGCTCGTACACGTGATTGGCGGTGAAGGAATTGGCTTCTCATTTGAAAAATACTTTAGAACATTACCCTGCGTATTTTGGCATTATCCTGTGTAGGCTTATTTTCATTATGTGTGCCAGACATAATGAATAAAACAAAACATTTGTATGACATAGTTATGTCATCAGCGAATGGCGAATTTGCCCAGGACGGTAAGTTTTAGTCTTGAGAAGTCTGAGTATAGAATTTATTCGTGCAAGTTGATGTCCGTTTATTCAAATATTGTGACGAACAAGGGAGTCAGCGAAAGAGCGATGAAGACGCCTTGTGTTATGTTGTCATACACGCAGGATTGTGGTAAATTATTCCCTGCTGGCTAGTAGCAACAATGTGGAAAGAAACAAACGACGAGCTAATTCCGAACGTATCGTGTTGCGAGTAAATAATTATGATTGACACATCGTGTGACGCTATTTTTTACTCATAAAATCGTCCATAATACACTTTCGTGCAATGAGTACGGAAACGTGAATTCTGTATGAAGTGGTACGATGAATTCAGTGCAGAGTGCACACTGCTGGCCAGGGTAAGCTTTGGTTATTTCCAGTTACTAGATTAGACCATATGGCTCTTTAGGATTACACCACAATCCACAAGGTCTGTTTTTCCGCAAAACAATAAAAGCCAGAATTGGAGGGAAGCGGTAATTCATTTACAAAAATCGCTTTTGATTAAACACTTCATTTGCATTGCTATGGGAAGTTTGTATAGTCTGGGAATAAGTTGTTCATACTGAGGGACTTGCTGAACTAACCAACCAAGGATAATAATTGCGCTGTTGAAAGGGAGAAGGCTATATTACAGCCTCATTCCAGTTCAATATTGAACAAGCTTCCGTAGGCTACCTAGCACAGATGAACAGCTTTATCTGTTGGAATATAATAATGTCCATGAAACTGTGTGTTGTTTCTGTAAACGGCCCAGGGAAACTTACTTTGTGGACGCGCCTTGTAGGTACTGAATATTAATAGTGTTAGGCCTACACATAGTATATTCATAAAGGTAATGAAATATAATTTGAAGGTTGTGTATTATAATTTACTAATTCAGTATGGTGTGACAAGTTTATAAACTTAAATGTGCTGAACTGTAAAACTAACAAAATATGACTTGACATTTCATGCCCTCTGGACCCTTCATTATTCGAACTCGATCTTTCGTTCCAGATATGTTCAGTCCAGCTCTTGGAGAATTTCAGTGGTTCCTGACTCTTCTGTTCATCGTAGTTTTTGTTCTGTATTTAATCGCCATGATACTTTTGCCGAACTTCTACTATAGCAACAGCACATACAAACACTTCTTAAGAGAGAACATTCCACATAGAAAAGCTATGCCATGGATTCAACCTTTCTCAATAATAAGAAGCACATATCCTGAGTCAATAAGAAATGTATACGAATCTCTGGGATCTAAGCCCTATGGTTATAGGCATATATCTCTACAATCAATTGTAGTGCTTAAAGATCTAGATCTAATAAACAATGTTCTGAAGAGACACTTTGAGTACTTCTCTGATCGACGCGAGGTCTTCGGAAAGAACATGGGTCCCTTGTGGAAAGATGGTATGCCTCATCTCACAGGTAAGAGCATAATATGGTTTAATAACTTATTCTTTTTCTCGAGGGGGGGGGGGGAAGTCCTTACGAGATAGCTGCTTTAACCCGGCATCACTCACGTATAAATTATGACTGTCAATTCATCACTAGGGCGTTAGGTTTGATCTGACGTGTTTTTGTCTTTTATAGCTATTAAATACAACATGCATTAAACATACAATTAGACTCTATGTAACTATTTTAACATTTGTAAAAGCAAATACTGTTATATTGTCTTTTTTAAAACATAATAATAATAATAATAAACTGCTTTCCACAAAAGTAAATTATTTTACATGATTCTGGCATTGTAAACATGTAATTTCTGTCAGTATATTATTATTATTATTATTATTATTATTATGTTATTATTAGTTATACTAGACTAGTTATTATTATTATCATCATTATTATTAAGTTCTTACTGTTGGTAATATTCATTATTAATGAATTATTACTATTATTACAGTGTTATTATAACATTTTTTAAATGTTATGAGAAAGAAACAGAGAATCAAAATAATATTATTCAAGAGCTTTAACGTAAAGTCTTATACACAGAATGAACGCGACGCTTTGTTAATAATACAGCTGCTGACACGTGTGTGATATCATGTTACAGTTGACTTGCACAAATAAGGTAGTATAGAAGACATCGCTAGCAAAACAACTTTTTCTTTTTAGATATAGGCTAAGCTAGTTATTGAAATATATACAATTGTTAGTTCCGACCTAATAGCGCGAGCGATCGCAAGTTAAATGAGGTATGCCAATTATAAGAAATATTTGTTTCATGTAGCCTACTTTTAATTTTTCCTGGTGCTCCAACATGGAATATATTTTCCTGGGCTTCTAACCAGATGATTACTTCATTCTCTTGACAATGGAGCGTCATATCGGCCCCGAAACTTTGAAATTTATCCAAGTAGCTACCTGGTTAGAAACCCGGTAAAATATGCGATATATTTTTTCAAAGATGGAATTACTTTTTTTAAACTTATTTTCTCTTACATATTTTTGTTTATAAAGCAACGATCAATGAAGGATTTCATTTATATTCATTTAAAATTTGGGAATACAAATGGTCGTAAACAGTATGCCTAAAGAATGTCTAAAGGCAATTCTTGTACTATTAGAGTACAGAAATAACTTTTTACAATTTAACCCTGGAACATTTAGAATTAACTCTGATTGGGGGATTTAGGAAAATAATTATTACTAATCTGGATGTTACGATTTGAACAAAAAAATTTAAATTTAAATGTCATTTCAACTACATTTAATGGTTTACTCCAACACAAATATCCACTTCATAAAAACGCTGTAATAAATTTTGCATCAAGATATCCTGAATATTTCCACTTACTTTGTGTCGCCATATGAAGGGTGGGGAAATATATGTTTCACAACATATTTTACATTACATTTTACCTTTTACAAAAATATTTACAGGTAACTGCTGGGAAGTCATGAAGAGAGGCATGATCTCAGGTTTCCAACCCACAAATATGAAATCACTGGCAGAATTCGTTTCCAAGTGCTGCCTACAAGTTATGGACTGCCTAGAGAAGAATCTTCAAAATCCTTCAGATCTTAAATGCATTGTAAAGCAAGGTAAGAACTGAAAGCGATGTACTCCTTGCTTAGATACTTTTAGAGATAATTTGAAATCAATAAAAAAAATGTAAAAAAGTCGACGCTAAGAAACTTTATTAGTGCTGACGTTCTCTGGTAGTAGCCTACTATTCTGGTATTGAAGACAGAGAAAATACTGTAGCCGATGCTGAAATGTGATACAGAGTTTTCGTCATTCTTCACCCTGCACTACTGCCTCTCCAGGGACAGAGTTCCATCGGTCTCGAACATGGTTCTCAAGTCTGCCTCCACTTCTTCAGTCCACCAATTCCTTGGTCTACCAGGGTGTTGTCTTCCCTCCATTCTAGCTTATATTATATAATTATGTAATTTTTGTGTTTTTATATATTGACGTAGCCTATTGTTATTTTACTTTTTGGCTTAATAGTAATAATAATAATAATAATAATGGCTTTAGGTGTTCTTGTATCTCCCAGACTTTCAAAGGGCATAGTCAGCGTTTTCTTTTCGTCTTTATAAACCTAACAATGTCTTCATTTTCGAGGCTTTCATCTATTTCTTTCTCGTTTCTTATTCTCCACTCCTCTCTTTCTAAAATAGCACCAAAGGTTCTTCGTACATTTTCCACTCAAACACCCGAAGTTTGCTAAATGACAGGTTCCATGCTTCGGAGCCATAGGTTACCACTGGCCTAATAAAGGACTTATGCAGGCCTATTCTTAGTTCGGTTCTGCAAGACTTGATTCATTTCAGATTTACAAAATAGGCTCTATTTCCATTAGGCGTAATGATTCTTCTCTTTATCTCTTCGCTTGCTCTGTCATTACTAACTAACACACCCAGGTCGAGCTAGTCTTTTCAAGTCCTCCGAGACCATAAACAAATTTTAGACAAAAAATGTATACATGTGTTTAGCCTAGATATGAACAACATAGGCTAACACGTCTCACCGCGTCATGAAAAAAATGCGCCTACAGGAGGGTTAATAAATATAAAAATATATATATATATATAAGTTATATATAATTGCATTTCCAGATAACAATGTCCTTCAAGTTGAAATGAAGGAATTGTTCACAAGATATGCAACAGATGTCTGTGCAAGCGTCGGTTTCGGCAAAGAAGTGGATTCGTTGGCAAACGCACATAACAAGTTCTATGAGATGGGGGAACGAGCCATGTGCTTCAAAGGGATTTCTGGATGCAGATGGATTGGGTATATCACTATGCCTAAGATCCTAACGGTAAGTCTAGAAAAAGTAAAACAAGCTCAATATCTAGGCCTATATTAAGAGCGTCCAAAAGTCTATTAAACATAATTGAATACCTTAACAATATTCTTGATTCACAATAACATCCAATAACATAATGAACTGTTTCAAGATTGGTTAATAAAATTTACTCATTACGATGAATGATTGTGTGTAACACATGATTGAACCTCCGCCAATAATGATCATAATGAGTAAACATTTTTAACCAATCTTGAAACAGTTCAATATGTTATTGCATATTATTGGGAATCAAGAATAATTTTAAGGTATTTAATTATTTTTATTCATTGACTTTCTGTCAGATCCAAAATTCATTTTAGACCGGTTGATAGAGCCAGCTCAATTTCTTCTGGTTACTGCGAAGACATTCGTAGCCTCCTATTTGCTCTGAAGTATTCTGGATATCCAACCAACATCCTACAAAAGCGATCTGAACTTCCTGTAATTCACCTTGATTTCATAGACGTGTTGCCACTATTAAACTTCCAACTCTCGTAGATGAATATGATTCAAATTGAGGATAATAGTTTAACTGTTTGCAATCCTTAACTAAAATGAAAGGAAATAATTAGGTGCAATATTATATTGAACGTTGGTTTTCCAGGATTTGGGGATTGGTATACTACCCGAAGAAGTGTCATCGTATTTTACAGATATGATAACCGGTGAAGTGCAGAAAAGATCATGTGGAGACGTTTCTAGGCCGGACATTCTTCAAGTGCTTATTAATATGGGAAACAGTGAGTTGAATAACTTTTCCATGCAAAAATTAATGATAGATCAAGAACTGGATGGTTCAGTCATGGGGAAATGGTATGAGAAGTATATATGGGCGACTTTTCCTTATTACACTTCCGACCAAACTGCTACTGCAGACAATTCTATCTGGGTTGTATCACTGTAGCTAGGTCGGAAATAGTAAATGTAGGCAAATTCAATGGTGAAGTTAAGAAATAAGTAATACACTCCCTGCTGGTGAGAATAATTAGAAGAAAATCTTGTCACAGGGTCTCGAACCTTCGATCTGAAACTGTCCATACTCTACCAAATGGGCTAGCCTGAGTTTCGGACATTGTTTTCTATGATTACTTATGATCGACCTTAGGGAAAGCCGTACTTCGAGGCACACTAATTTAAACCATAAGCTCCGTATACCATTTTAGATGGGGTCATACTCAAGTATTTCACATGAATATCTCCATCCTATACAGGGTGGAAGTAGTAGGCCTATAACTTGGTAGATTTTAACAGCTTGTTTCTTCTGTAGAAACAAACAAAACAAAAATTGAAATAGAACTACCATTTTTCCACAATGGAGTACTTTTCACAAAATAAAATATTTCTTCATAAATTTTAACCGTGATTTACACTTGGAAAGTGTTATCCTTACTGTTATAATTATTTTTTTTCACATCGGCAGAGGAAAGGTAAGGGATACATTTATACTTATTAATTTTCAATAAAATTGGCAGTTTCGTGCAAATTAAAAACGAATATTATGTAGATGACATAGTCCACGACAGTTTGGCAACGTCAAGACAGGTTTACTGCCATCGAAAGAGCAAACTGACTGTGCGATGGTAACATTCAGAGGAGAATATTAACCTAATTATCTCATTAACCACGGACCTAATGACAAAACGCAACATTGATTTGTAATTTTTTAAATGTTATTTACTGTCCTTTTCCTGTACCTCTGCCCTCTCTCGGAAAATAAGCGTAACAAAATTCATGTATAAGTAACAGAAACCTCCACTTGGAGGCCCCTTCGCCCCTGACATAGGGGCTACAGGGTTTCGGACAGACAGACCAGACAGACCGTCCTTTTAATATTCACAGTTTTACAGCTTCCGCTCTGTATCTTACAGTTCAATATATTGTTCGAATCCCGTCATAATATTTATATGCCTCAAAGAGAACGATTCAGCCCACCTGTGTATCTCGAAGTATGGCTAGCTCAGTTGGTGGAGCGTCAGCAAGATCAGCTGAAGGGCCTGGGTTTGAATCCTGGTGTCAGATAAAGTTTTCTCCTAATTATTTTCATGAATTGACGACAGATATAATAATCTCTGTTTGTTTTTTTCACCAAGTCAACTATAGAGGAATTGTGGCACAAATCCTGACATTCTTCCTGCCTGGATTCGATACGACGTCAACTCTTCTGAGCTTCGTGTCGTACCAATTGGCTGTGAACTGGGATATGCAGATGAGATTGCTGGATGAAATCAATGAGTGTTTGAAGCAGAATGGAGGAAAGATCACACTCGAAGCAGTCAACAGCATGAAATATCTGGATATGTTTATATCTGGTATGTAAAGTTTCAGCCCAATTCTAAGCTTTATAAAATGTCAGAAAAGCTAGCCTAGTTATCAAGAAATAAAATAAGGTAAACTGATGTAATCAAGTAAGCAGAATGCTTTTGTTTAATCAGTGATACTTACAATTATGATTTGCAGAAAATAAGCTATTTTTGTAATCGATTTCCGAGTTAAGCTCCAGATCGAATCGTTAAGCAAAGCTTTCGGAAGAACAAATGTCTAAAGTTTGATCCTTAACCTTAATTCATACTCTTAAACAATGGTATAAGAAATTCTTAAAACATGTCAACATTTCACAAAATGCACTGGCAAAGAACTCCGCTTAATGTACAAAGGCCTATTTATTTCACAGTAATATAGCTTCTGTACATAACAGTTTTCATGTAGTACTCATTTCAACTTGATCAACGAAATAAACAAATATCTGACTAGTTTGATAAGCATTGTGAGAAGGAATATGCCATGGCTAACTGTATTGCAGTTTCCAAAGCCGAATATGAACACTGTAAAACAATATGTTGTCATGAGAACTGATTTGCATTTGATAAATTGTTTCTAATAGACTATATAACCATAAAATAGGCACTAAATTGGGCTTTACTCCAATACTGGTCAACCGATTTGGTCCAATATCAATGGACGTTATAAATGTGTTTACCAAGTTTTATGAAAATCCGATAAAGCGTATTTGAATTATCGCGCGTAGAGACACACGGACAGACATTTTCCCGTCCCCCACACAACCACATAAAGTATCATTCTGGCAATTAATAATCTAGCATCTCGTGTTTTATTGCAGAAACTCTGAGGCTATATCCGATCACAGCTTCCATAGATCGTACCTGCGTACGACATTACGTGCTGGATGCGGATCCTCCCTGCGAACTAAGATCTGGATCAAGCGTGATGATTCCTGTGTACGGACTTCATCACGATGCCAAGTATTTCCCTGACCCAGAACGTTTTGATCCCGAACGATTCAGCGAGAAAAACAGGAAAAACATTAAGCCTGGGACATATCTTCCATTTGGTATTGGTCCCCGGTCATGCTTGGGTAGGTACTAGTATTATTTTCAAAGGAACAAGCCCTTGTTTGTAACTAGGGAGTAGGCTAGGGTGATCAGAATTTCGAACACAAAATACAGTACTCAGTAGTTATTGCTGTCTGATGATATACCTTAGTCACTAGTTATTCCGGGGTACATATTAGTGGCCGACGCAGAATTTTCTTTCGGGGAAGGATTTGAGGAGATAGAAAGAAAACTAAAAATAATTTAAGTTCACTGATATTTATAAGAGTTTATAAAACTGTAATCTTACCAGTAATTTTGTTTGAATGAGAAACATGGCCAATTGCATTTCAGGAGGAACACAAGTTACTGAAGTTAGAAGTATTTGAAAACAAAGTTTTAAGGAAAATATTTGGACCAAAAAGAATGGGATGTCAGGCGAATGCAGAATGCTCTACAAAAATAAACTTTACAGTCTGTATCGCTCTCCTGATACACTAATATTAATTATTAATTATTAATTGATCATAATTTTAATGGGAAGACCAGAAGGAAAATGACCAGTAGGGGAATCGAGAAGAAGATAGGATGATAATGTTAGCATGGATCTAAGAGCAACTGACTGTAGAAATTAGAACTGGACACAGTTTACTAAGGACTAATATTTTCTGTATTCTATAGTCCATTATGCTCTATTTTCAATTGATGATAAATAAGCTATTTAAATACCAACGATCACAGATATAAAAATGGCCGTACTGATTCGCATTTATAGCCTATCCTTTTTCATTTCTTGTTTACATTTCTGGAGGATATAGCCCCTCTATCCCCCTTTCTGCGTCCGTTACTGGATAATAGGTAATAAAAAAAGTCCTATGTAGGCCTACACTCAAGAAAAAGTTCTGTAAAATTGTATTTCTTAAAAACGACTTAGATAGACAGTTCTTTTCTCTTTGACTCAGCCAAACATTAGTTGTTACATTCTTACTGCTAGGTCCATCGGCCGTTTTATAAGAAGCTGTATTTTTCAATGTCCCTTACCCAGTTATCAAATTTGAGTAATTTTATTCTTCCCTCTCTGTTAGAATTTCTCATATAGACAATTAGTACTAGTAGGTAAGTGGGTAAGTGGATTCATATGCTGAGGTAAGATGAACTGTTTGAACTTCCTGTTCCCCCTCCCCGAATGTGTTGTCCATGCGTTTCGATACAAGTTTTGCCTTCTTCTCAATTTCCCACATAAATAGTAAATCGCTTTATTTTCAACTATCTCAAACCTCATAATTCTCCTATAAATTAACATTTTGTGTCATTTCGAAGCTTTAAAAGTTTCATAGTGGAATACCGCCCTAAAATAACAGTAGCTTATGTCTTGTTTAAGGTGCGCTAATGACCTTTACTCCTATTTCAGGATCAAACTTCGCACTCCTGGAGACAAAGATGATTTTAGTCAATCTGCTGTCCAGGTTTTGTTTCAAGGTGATCCCGCAAACCCCAAACCCAATTAAAATAGTGCAGAAAGGCTTTAATACAACTGTAGAAGGTGGATTCTGGCTGGGACTGGTGAAGAGGTCAGGCAGCTGCAGCCAATCAACCAAGGAAATGAATGAAAGTGATCAGTGATCGTGGCTGGGATTGGACAAGAGAGTTGACAGGCAAGTGTATAAGTAATCGTTGATCTGGTGATCGAAGCTACTAAAAAAAGAGGCAAATGAATGTACAGTGACAGTTTACAAATGGATCTCCATAATAGCTTCGTTGACAGCTTATTACGTATACTAATACTTGTGAAACATTGTGATAATTATACTGTGAATGGTGTGCATCCATTTTGTATTTACTATTAATACAGTCAAGAAGAAAGAAGTTGTATTGGTGACGCCATTATCATTTTAGTTTCTGACATCATTCAGATCAAACCGATGTAAAATAATTGGAGAATAATTTATTGTACATTGTTTATTTTTGTTGAGTTCATAATAGAAGGATGACGTATGACTAGGCCTATACAAAATATTTTAAAGAGTTATTTTATTAGATACATTCTAAAATACATTATTAAAAATTGTCATAGCTGTATCTCTATTTTTGAGGAAGAAGATAGAATAAATTACTATTAGGGCCCTAACCAGGATGTCCATATAATGTTTATATAAAACCGGGACATTTAACAATTTTTGGGGAGTACCTGGGACAATTAAAGAAAAAAAGACAATAATTTCAGCCACAAATTGAATAAAAATTCAAAATTTGCCTTAAATTATCCCAAAATACTTGTTAAATTTCTCCTGCAGACTGGTACAGACGGGATGCCTCCTTGCCACTGTACTTCTAACTTTTTGATATTTCGTCAAACATGCCAGCACACGACACCTCATATAAGTCTAATTTAATAATGAGCTGCTGCATCTTTCATTAATGTAGCGTAAAATACATTGGCCAAAAGTAATCGCAAAAAAACCGGGACATTTGAGTGTCTCAAATAAAACATCCGGGACAGCGGGACATTTAAAAACGGGATTGTCACTGAAAAACGAGACGAATGAACATCCTGCCTTTCATTCATTCATTCATTCATTCTTTCTTTCTTTCTTTATCTTAGTTTTACCTCTCCCTTTTAGGATTTAAGCGACCCAAGCCGCCCGGGCCTTACAGGGCCGCGACACACCCTACTTTAACATGGTATAATAGCAAAATGGGTTTAGAATGAATGGAGAATCATCAAAACTACTCTACTATAAACTCTTTAACTATGGATATATGCATTCATGAACCACCGATTGTCTCGGTTGGACATTACATGAGAATATTATAGGAGAAAAATTCCTCTGACACTGAGATTTGAACCCAGGAATTTAGGCTGTCCGTACCAATGCTCTACCAACTGAGCTAAGCCAGAGTTATTTTCACAGCGCCAGATGGAACCTCTCTCCTATAACTGATTGCCTTTAATGGTCTACCTCACTGACAGACGAGTTATGTCATATGCAGTACTATGAGGCACAATAATTTATTAGTGATCTTTGTGACCGGGATTCCACTGTTATTGTACAGTAACATTCAAGATAGATATACAATGAACGCCGCTTAATGTAATCGCGGATAATGTTATCAGTCAGGTAATGTTATCACTTTTATTAAGTCCCGTACGGATTAATACTGACACATTAAAAACTGCTGTTTATTGTTATCAAAGATTCGGTTTATGTTATCACATTTTCCTTTTTACGGCTTTATTTCCAAGTACTGTACGTCATTCAAAAATTGGTTTTTAAGGGTTTCCATTCTAATTTAACTGCATCCCGAAGTGATCACAATAAGCGGGGTGCACTGTATGTGCATTCAAGAACCAAATGTCTCAATTGGCCATTACATGAGAACTAAGCACGCCGGGTATCTTCACAATGTATGACCATGACCTTGAGTGATGATTGTAAACAAACTGTTAGCGACCTTGAGTGGTAATGATTATCTTACGTAGGCGGCTGGCGTAGTAATTTAAAATTACTGTAGCCAAGACTATTGGATGATAGGGCAAATGCGGTAAGTACTTTTAAATTATTCACTAACTCACTGATGGCAATGTAGAACACGTGCAGAATACTGTAGCTCTGAAGTAGCATTATTAGTGAAGGGCAGGATCTAATGATTTTAAGAATCAAGTATTATGTTCTCGAGTAGTATACAGTATTGAATGAAGAAGTTCACAGATAAAAGCAGGATCCGAGAATTCACGATGCAAGATATGAGAACTCGAATCGGTAGCTGAGATGTTCTGATTATCTGAAACGGATTTTTTTTTTTTACTGAACAACCAAACTTTTAAAGATGTTTTGTTAATCTTACATCAGTTCGTTAACTTTGGTCTACGTAGGCCTATATAGTAGGCTACAGTACATAACAAAGTAAAATTAAGTTGTAGGAAAAGTTATATGAAGAAACATATCAATTTTTGTAGAACTTATATTACAGTACAGTACGAGCATTTTAAGGCAAATTCCGTTTAATCCATACTTTCGGTGATCCGGAAAGGGTCCGTCCCATTTAGATCGGCAGGGGAAACAGAAGCACCCCGAGGAAACCTGCTCCGACGCCATTTGTCCACCACAAATTTCACATAAGTTAGATCCACCGAGATTCGATCCCGAGTCCCAGCGGTGAAAGGCGAGCGGCTAACCATTCAGCCATGGGGGCGAACTCAAACCCATTTATATTCTCAAATTTTAAGTAAATAAAAATAAAATCTTTCAGAGATAGTTGCCTTATTAAAAAAATCAGATAAGAAGGAAATATAGAGAAAAATAAAGTTATAAAAACCATCACAATTTAAAAAATAGTTCTTAGAATAATTAATGATATTAGGCTATGTCCCTTACTATATCCGCTGAGGATTATGCCTACAGGTTATGAAATCACGGAGGATGAAATGGGCTGGACATGTTACGGTTAGCGGCAGGATACGTTTGGTATCTTAAGTTATTAAAACATTTTGAAATGACAGGAAATGTGAGATGGAAATGGAAACGAGAAGGTGACACCACAATGACATTTTATAGTGACCAGAAGACGTCCTTGATCTTGGCCTCTGGACCTTATACTAATACTGTTTACAAAGTAAGAGAATTAGGTCGAGTTTAACTTTCATTTGCCAAGGATGACTTCTTTGGCTAAAAAGATAACTTAAGTGCTGAGAGCTTTAAACCAGATATTTAAAATGGGATATTTGGGAGTACTATATAGCTTTCTGAGGTATTCTTATAATGGCAAATCAGGGTCGGGCTGGCCATAAGGGTAATCGGGCAATTTATCGCCAGTTGTGTCAGGCTGCCCTAATTTTATTTGAAAGGCGCTGGTTGACCGGCAGAAGCTTCAAAATAGTCAAAGGGATGAAAGCTCTGTGGTTTTATTTGTTTTAGCAGTTACCTAAAACCTAAGATTTTAAAAAGGAACTTTTTGAGCCCACCCAATGTAGGACTCTTTCTACCTGCTCCACCCTCAAGTAGGCTGGCTGTCCGATTTCTTAACATAGCTTCCTCATTCCACCGAACTACATTTAGAGCTAGTGGCAGGGGAACACTCACTTCTTGGAAATACAGTTTCTTCTTTATCTTCCTAACATTCACGCAAGTTTTAAAAGAATTCTGCAACTGAAAGAAATATCACTGCAAGCTATATTTTGTAAAAATCCTGTCTTATGTACACTGGCACTAAATGAATTGGCACAGTAACGATGTTTCTTATGTATTTTTTTATGGGAGAAGATCCGTTCACTTACATTTATTGGCACAGTGCGAGGGTGGCACTGTAAAGAGGGGCATTATATCGAGGGCTGACTGTACTAGGCCTACGTGCTATTACGAAGCATATACATAATATGTAATGTTACTGAAGACTAATAATGACACCTAAGAAAGTAAAGATGCCGATTAGTGTACAGCATCACTGCATCAGCATGCAATAGTAAATGTACACTAATGTCAAGGTGAGACATGTTGACGCCATTCATCCCAGAGTGGGGGGTCCACTCTGCTTGCATTGGGCATCACAAACAAGCGGAGCTGACCTTCACAAGCATCTGACATGTGGGGGAATATAATTATGAAGATCACGAAATTTATTTCACATACCATCGAGATGCTTTAGAATTCAACAGCACAGTGAGCTACATGTTCTGCATGAGGTAGGTACCTAGTATACACTTCCAAGTGAACGTGAATAATAAGGTACGTAAAACGCTGAACGTTTTCAGGGATGGGAGACCCACCCTGAAGGAGTACTTCAGCCTTGGTACCTCCAAATTAACCATTTTTACCCTTTTAACTATAATGGGTGTATACAAATTATGTATACCAGGTATGTATACAACCGACCTTTAGACCTGCGGCCCTCACAAAAAGATACTTAAGCTGGATTAAATTTAGTTTTAGTTTTTTAACGGGCGATTTTGAAGATATCTGGTAATTTTCATACCTTCCTGAAAGGTTTAAAAGCTTCAGAATGTTTGCTTCGATACCGCGTGAACAAAATGCACTCCGCTTAATGTACGAAGGCCTAATTATTTCACAGTAATATACCTTCTGTATACAAGAGAATTAGGTCGAGTTTAACTGTCATTTTCCAAGGATGACTTTTTTTGGCTAAAAAGATAACGTAAGTGCTGAGAGTTTTAAACCACATGTTTAAACTGGGATATTTTGGGGTACTATATAGCTTTCTGTATTCTTAAAATGGTAGAACGTACTGCGTGTAAAGCTGTTGACTGTATTGTGTGCAACAACCAATGAGATGAACAATCATAAGCAGATAATCAGACAGTCTAGGGGCCAAGTAACATAATTATGGCAATCTTCGGTTCTAACAGTGAACAATATTATTAAGTGCCAGTATGGTACTTTATGAGATTGTGTGGGGGACGAAAAATGTCTGTCCGTCTGTCTGTCTGTCTGTCCGTCCGTCCGTCCGTGTGTCTGTACGCGCTCTAACTCAAATACGCTTTTTCGGATTTTCATGAAACTTGGAAAACACATTTATAATGTCAATGGAAAGAACCCTATTGATATTGAACCAAATCGGTTCACCGGTACCGGAGTAATGCCCAATTTAGTGCCTATTTTAATAGATTATGGCGCCTTTCTAATAGAAAGGCGCCATAATTCAAATACGCTGTATCGGATTTCCATTAAACTTGGTATACGCATTTATGACATCCATGAAAAGTACTCTGTTAAATTTGAACCTAATCTGTTGACCGGTACCGGAGTAAAACCCAATTTAGTGTATATTTTAAAGGCGCAATAGCTCAAATACGCCTTATCGGATATTTATGAAACTTCGTATACGCATTTATACTATCCATGGAAAGACGTCTGTTGATGTTCAACCAAATCGGTTGGCCAGTACCGGAATAATGCCCAATTTATTGCCTTTTATGTTAATATATGAGAAGTCGCGATAACTCAAATATGCTTTATTGGATTTTCCTGAAACTTTGTATACCCATTTATAATGTACATGGGAAGACGTCTACCGATATTGGACCAAATCGGTTGTCCGGTACCGGAGTAAAACCCAATTTAGTGTCTATTTTAAAAACGCGGTAACTCAAATACGCTTTACCGGATTTTTATGGAATTTGGTATACACATTTATAGTGTTCATGGGAAGAGGTCTACTGATACTGGATGAAATCGGTTCACCTGTTTCGGAGTAATGCTCAATTTGGTGCCTATTTTATGATAATATACGTATTCGAAAGAATTTATATAAAAAAAAAGCAAATCATTTATCATGACAACATAGTCAATTGTTTTACTGTGATATTTTACGGCTTTGGAAATTAAAATATAGATAGCTATGACCAAAAACACTATTGTTTTACATGCGCTTATAACTTACAACTAGACCGTTAAACTGACCCAGGTGACCGAGATGGTAACGTTTTGGCCTCACGTTATGGAGTTCCATGGTTCAAATCCCGAAACCAGCCAATTTCACTTTCTTTTTCGTATTTTTATGTGAGTGTGCGATTGTCAAGATATCAAAAATCTGTACAGTTCAGCTGATGCTGGAAGATTTTAATCTGATTAAAAAGAAAACTAGACCTTTGTTCTTCCCTAAGCCCTGCTTAATGAATAAATCTGGAGCTTAACTTGTAAATCAATTAAAAAAACATATTCTGCATATCATAATTGCAGTCATAACTGATTAAAAAAACATACTGGCACTTTTTTACATCAGTTTACCTGATTTTATTCTATAACGTGGAACTCCCGGCCCTACTATTTTGCTTTTACCAGGATTGTCTATCTCTATGGTGACTGCCGTAGTCTATCTCCATGGTGAATGCCATAGAAGAATGTCAGTCGCGTTCAGCGAGTCGGGTTCGATTCTCGGTCGAGTAAAGTTTCCTAAGTAAGGTTTTCATGTTTTTTCTTCACCTGTGAGATATGCGGAAAACTTTAGGCCCTTCTAGTCTCCGAATATCATCTGTGAATTATTATTATTATTCATACCATCAGCGCCTCGTTCAGCATGAGTGTGTGTGTTCATATTTTCTAATACTGGATGTGACCTACTTCTGGATTTATAAAGTCTAGGACCATAAGATTTGCTGTTTGGAGCCAGCAAAGGAAAACTATTTAGCTTCTATTAAAGTGTCATTCTATTAAGTGTCATTATCGTACTTGAAGAAATTGTATGGTGGACGGGAAATGTCTGTGCATCTGTCCGTATGTCTGTAGGCGCGATGACTCGAACACGCTTTATCGGATTTGCATGAAACTTGGTAGGCCTAGACGAATTTATATTGGTCCATGGGAAGAAGCCTATTGATTTTGGACCAAATCGGTGGACCGGTACCGGAGTAATGACCAATTTAACGCCTATTTTGTGATAATATATTAGAATTTATCAAATTGAAATCAGTTCTCATGATATCAGTATTGCCTTACAGTGTTCATATACGACTTTGGAAGTTGCAATAGAGGTACCCGGTAACTGTGACAAATAACGCTACAGTACCTACATATTCCCTTACATATGCTTATCAAACTTCAGACCTTCGTTCTTCCGTAAGCCCTGCTTAATGAATCGATCTGGAGTTTAACTCTGAGATCGATTACAAAAATTTCTTATTCCAGTTAAGGTATTCCCAGTGTTCCACAACTTGATTAAACAAAATCATGACGAATAAAGTAAAGAATACACGACTTCATCTAGGAGTTATGAATACAAAATACCATTTTTCATAATTATTTTATAAAGATAGGAGACAACTTTGTTGTCTGTACACAAGAAACATTAATTAGAGTGAATTCGTGTAGACGTTGCAAGTTTACATTTCTTTTGTAATTATTAATATTGGATAACGAGCAAACGTTTGTGTGTGCTACGTACTTGAACTCTTATTTTGTAATGGGAGATAAGTGAACTCTACCAAAATCACTTACATCAGCAGTTTGTGGTATGGAGGTCCCCTCAGATATGTTGTGTATTTTGCGGAACCCTAACAATTTCTTTTTAGTACGCCCTCTAAAACATCTGCTTTGTCTTACTGGCAAATCGCCGAAAAATATGAGCTTTCATTTCAAAATTATCTCACTTTCACAATATCTTTGGGATTTTTTCTTTCTTTCAGTTATTCCCTACCATTTACAGACTCAGCAGCGCATTCTATACTATACTACATCATTAATTTTATGTTTTGGTCGGTTCAGTACATTCGTTATTTAATTATTACAATACGCCTTGCTTTAGATGTGAGGCATTTGTTGTATTTTCGTTCTGTTAATATTCTAGTCATCCCACTTTTCCTTCACATATGCTTATCAAACTTTCTCAAGAAACCGTGGTCTAAAACTAAATTGTTTCTGAAATATGGTCTATTATTAACTCCATCTGGCACTTCGTTATATTAGTTTATCTGGTTTTAGCCTATTTTTGTGTCTTAGTCTACTTTGAAATTTTACATGAAATTTAAATTTTTCTTCCCATTTCTTTTCCATGACAAATTATTGAATCCCATAGAATACATTATCAATTTTGGGTTAAAATTTACCTTTTTTATGAATAATAATATAAAAATAATGTTACTAATAACAATAATAGTAACAATTATAGTGACAATATTAATAATAGGCCTAATAGTTTTTTTAAATTAAAGAATCTACTCTTATACAATTCAACGGCCCTAAATAGCGTGCTTGCTCGCTCGCCCGCTTCGTGAGACATCGGGTATACTCGGCGATGTTCGTCTCTCGCAGTGTAAACTTTCACGACGAGAACAAAATTAGGAAAACCATTTCTTTATTAAGTGCCAGTATGGTACTTTATGAGATTGTGTGGGGGACGAAAAAATGTCTGTCCGTCCGTCCGTCCGTCTGTCTGTCTGTCTGTCTGTCTGTCTGTCCGTCCGTCTGTCCGTGCGTCTGTACGCACCATAACTCAAGTACGCTTTTTCGGATTTTAATGAAACTTGGTATAAACATTCATAATGTCGATGGGAATAACCCTATTGATATTGAACCAAATCGGTTCACCGGTACCGGAGTAATGCCCAATTTAGTGCCTATTTTAATGGATTATGGCGCCTTTCTCATAGAAAGGCGCCATCACTCAAATACGCTGTAACGGATTTTCATGAAACTTGGTATACCCATTTATGACGTCCATGAGAAGTGCCCTATTGAATTTGAACCTAATCTGTTGACCGGTACCGGAGTAAAACCCAATTTAGTGTATATTTTAAAGACGCGGTAACTCAAATACGCTTTAGGCCTACCGGATTTTTATGAAACTTGGTATACACATTTACAATGTCCATGGGAAGACGTCTATTCATAATGGATAAAATCGGTTGATCTGTTTCGGAGTAATGCTCAATTTAGTGCCTATTTTATGGCAATATACGTATTCGAAAGAATTTATTAAAAAAATGAAAATCAGTTATCTTGACATCATAGCCTATTGTTTTACTGTGATCTTATAAGGCCTTGAAAATTAAAATACAGGTAGCTATGACAAAAAACATATTAATTGACATGCGCTTATCCAACTAGACCGTTAAAATGACCCAGGTGGCCGAGATGGTAGACCTTTCTTCTTCCGTAAGCCCTGCTTAATGAATAAATCTGGAGCTTAACTTGGAAATCAATTTAAAAAAAAAAGCATATTCTGCATATCATAATTGCAGTCATAACTGATTAAACAAAAACATACTGGCACTTTTTTACATCAGTTTACCTGATTTTATTTTCCTTCAAGAAATCAACAAAAAATTCTCAGAGATAAAGGTTGATCAAAGTCGGAACTGCACAGATATTTCAGTCAGACATAGCAAAAATCGTTGTTAAAAAGAAGTGTCTAGCCTCAGGACAAACACTAAAAATAGTGGTAATAAATGTTAATTTTGAACTGAGATTGGTTCAGAATATGAAAGGTGAAGTTTCCTGCTAAAATGGCAATAGTTTTTTTATTTTTTTTTTATTTTTATTTTTTTTTATTTTTTATTTATTCAATAAGTAAATATTATTTTGGTAACCAATATGAAAGGTTATGTGTTGAGATATTAGTGTACGAATCATAAACAAACTAGGAAAACAGTATTCAAATACCTGTATTTTTTTTGTTAAACAAAATCACTATCAATGTATTAGCTGTCTCTCTACTATAGGTAGAGGAAGTATTGTTTTCGACTCCCAAATTCGAAGTTGTGTTTTTAACATCAACGTTTTGAGGCCTCCTAAATCCAAACATACTATTTTCGGAAACATGTCTGTGTATGTGTCTATGAACAACCTAGCTCTAGAAGGAAAAATCGTATGAAAACAAAATTTTGTATTTGGGTTATGTACCTCCTGAGGATGTGAAAGGAAGATTATCGACGACTTATTTTTAATTGGACTCGAGATAAAGGAAATTTCGTTTTTCGCGATTTTCTCGAAAACGGCTCAACCATTTTCTTTAAATGTTGTACATGGAGGCTTATACCAAGAGCTGAAATTTTATTTGAAATATTTTTTTGGTAAAAATGTAATGAAGGGTAATTATAAGCAACTTTCGCTCTGAAGACTAAATGCAATGGCAAGACAAAAATAACGCAGAATAGTAGAAATAGTAATAATAATATAAAAAAGTGTTAATAATATAGTAATAATAATGGTAATAATAATCATAATCAGGGCCCGGATTCTATTGACATGTCATCTTTTTATTGATGCTGCATAGACATTGCCAACTTGTGGATAAGTCCTAATCATGACCTCTAGAATATAGAAATGCATTTTTATTAGGTCATTTTTTGTCATTTTATGCCATTTTATATTTTTAGGTCATTTATTTCAATTTTAGGTCATTATTTTGTCATTTTCGTGTCATTTTCTTCCTTATTTTGTCATTTTCATGTATTTCCTATTATATTACTATTGTTATTAGATTGACTTGGCACCAGAGTCTACCACCTGCTTGGATTTGAGAGTGAAAATACTGTTTACCCTGAATTAAACAACAATATAATATAGCAGACCACAAAAGGAAATTCCGAATTTTGACTGACCAGTGCCTCAGTGCCAGTATAAAGAAAGAACATTCACAACATGACAGTTATTTACAGTTTTTCCAATTATGTACAAACTAGTCTGTAACTTTGTGTGTACAATAATAATTTTTTATAAATAAAATATCAGTTTATAGGTCATTTTTTATAATTAATAAGTCATTTTCTTTAAAATTTAGGGTCATTTTATAGGTCATTTTTCAAACATTTTTAGGTCATCAGAATCCGGGCCCTGATCATAATAATAATAAAATTCTCTGGGGTGCTTTCGAAAATCTCAACTCAACAGTAAAAAAAAGTACTCTTTTTCTTGCTCAGCTCTCTGGTAACCCTATAAATAAATCACGATTTAAAAAATGAACTAGTTTCTACCTTGAATGTGGCTATTAACTTGGGAACATTTTGTAGATTGTCACTGTCTATCCTTCAGGAAGTGATTATCTGATTGAATTAAAACTAAACTCCGTGGCGCTACATCCCTGGAGGGACTTGGCCTACCACCCGACCGCTGCGTCATCTCCCGTAGGCAGATGGCAGGATTGGGGGGCATGTGGTCAGCATGCCGACACCCACGGCCGTTATTGGTGGTTTTCATGACCGGACTGATTGAATTAATGTGATATAATAATTTAGTGTCATTAAACGTTTAAATGTGGAACATTTCTTTTTAGAAAATATGTTCCTTTATGAGGTCATATTTAGTCACTTTTAAGGTCATATTTGCAGTCATATTTTCCAGTTTTTTTTTTGTCATAAACATCGGAACCCTATTTATAATCAATCACCGATGAGTTTCTGCAAGTTTTTTTACATCTAAACTATCAAATAATCTGCCATTGCAGTAAACTAGTGTAGCTCAGTTTATTTGAAGTCACCTATTGAGGTTACTCCAAAATTTGTGAGCAATTTCTCCAACCTATGAGTAAATTATAATTTTTAATGATACCAAAGTGAGCAAATTGCGCAACGCTGAATATTGTTGAGCAAATTCTCTTAGCCGGAGAAATTGCTCTTAAGATGAGTAAATTTTAATGATACTGATGTGAGAATTTTCTCAAAACTTGGAGTAAAAAGTAATTTCTCATCTTTATTCATACGACCCAATAAGTCCTCTGTGATTGGCTCAACCCCTGTCCCAATTTGCACATACCTGAATTAAATGATAATCGCTTAAGCCTTTTTTGGAGTATACAGCGCATACACAACATTACATTAGGTTAGGCAAGTGCAAATCAACAGTCAACGAATCATTCCTAACGTAAAATATAATGTTCATTGCCGCCCTAGCACTAAGAATGGTGATAACTCGACAAGTAAATATTGTAAATGAGCGTGTCAATCTTGATGTAGAGAAGGATAATTGACTATAAAAGTGTTTACATTGCTCCTGAAGTTGTCGTTGATCTCTTGAAGGCTTGGGCAGGATGACGTCAGCTTGACCCACTTACTGGTTTGACCCTGTGGGCGATGAAGTGCCTCATTCCCGAATCTGAAGACCATGCGCAGTTTGCAATCTACGGTTGTTAGGGAATTCACCACTGAAATGTGAAGAATTTTTTTTTTCCAATAATAAAAATCTTCAATTTGGATAGATCCATAATCCACTTCTTTCTATTTTTAATTGATTGATACTGTGCTGCCCTCAAGGCTATTTAAATGTTCACTAAAAAATATCATTATAAAATTCAATTTATGTTTTCTATAAAATTCAATTATGTTTTCTATATTTTCATCGCTCAAGATGTTACACAATATGACGGGGTTTTTAACCTTTTGCATTATAAGTTCTGAAGAGATATATCAAGGGAAATATTTTTTCCCAAAAGTCATATTTAAAAAATACATATATGTTATTTCATTTTTCTTTAACTTATCATTCTCTCCTTTTTTTCTTCTTCTTTTCCTTAGTTTTACGTGTATGTTTAAGCGGCCCACGCCGCCCGGGCAAAACTAAGGAAAAGAAAGTATCATAACTTCCTTCTTTAAACTTATATGGCAAATTGGCCAAGACTTGCCTCGGAAGCTGCGTGCTAACCTCGCAGCAACAAATCTGAGTGAGGTTTTCGCAGGGTTTCCCTCACTCTATACGGTGAATATCAGATCGGGGACACAACCCCCGCGACAACAGACAATATACAGATGAACAAGAGCAAAGTTAACTGAAAAAAAAAATCCCTTTAGGCAGGCCTACAGGATGAGGTAGATTTCAAAGTGCTTTTGGTTTAATTTATTATCGCTGCGCAGCACTCTTCTTTTTTAGCCTTGGCATGGCAAACCCGCAGTAATAAGAACTGAATTCTGTAAAGAGGAAGAGCCTACAATCATTTGTTTTGACAACAAGAATAGGATATAATATTCTGGGAGGCCGTGCGCAAGATCAGCAATGAATAAAATTAGCAATGCCGCTAAACAAGACAAAATTATATTATAATAATTCTTTTAAGTGTTATTATTTTCAAACATTAAAATCTCGCGTCATATGAGAGCTATCAAGAAACTAGTTATTGATTTGTAGAGTACTCATCAAGAGCTTTTCAACGATACCCCACAAGACGTGGTTTCAAAAGTTTCGAATTTCCATCCCCTCACCCCCACCCCCACTCGTACCCCCCAAAACCCCCGAATTGTTGGTGTCACTGTGAACTCCATAGGGAGTACTCTAATTTATTCAAACAAAGTTTCCCTCTATACTTCATAGGGGCCGAGATATAAATGTTTTAAAATTTCAACCCCCTCCCCCGACCACCCCCTTGGGCCAATTTTGCCCATTAACGAACTTGTCCGAACTATTGGGCCTAGAAATAACATAATAAAATTTGGTTCAAATATCTTCAAAATTACGGCCGCTATCGTGTAAAGATATATATATATAAATATATATATATATATATATATATATATATATATATATAAATATATATATATATATATATATATATATATATATATATATAATATATATATATATTATATATAATATATATATATAAATATCACAAATTTTTTTTTTGAACGGGCGGTCGTTTCGTACTTAGGGGAGCATGAAACGTAAAGGTATGAAAGAATTTTTCGAAAATCATGAAGTGGTATCCATTGCAATAGGTAGATTTTTCTTCGAAATCTACCTAAAAATGCCAAAGTCAATTCATCAAACATTTTCCCTGTGTACTATGATTAAGAGAAGGTGACGCGACGATCTTAGAACAAATGCGAAATCGGTTGTTGGACCGGAGATATAGCCAATGGGCACGTTTTTAAAGTCATCGATTGATTCCACCGGTGCCATCGGTCTTTCACCAGGTCGTTTGTAAAGTCAACGGACAATCCACCGGGAAAGCATCAGGCCGTTCATAAACTCACCGGTGAAAGTCCGGTGGAAGTCACCGATTGCAACCAGACTCACCGAACTTAAAGTACGATGCTTCTTAGATGACAAACATGGCGGAGCAGAGAAGCAGACGACACTTGCCACTAGCATTAATACATTGAGTTTATTTTCGTGCGAAAGCTAACGAACTGCTCTTCATCAGAGTGTGAGTCCTCCGAAAATGAAAGTGATGAGTTAATTTTGTTTGAAGACGAGAAAAGAAAGAAATCTATTAATTCCAAATATCTCGAATAATAATATTTCATGGGACCAACAAATAAACAAATGCTACTGCTAAGCTGTCTCGAGTTATTTATTTTTCTACTCCTTAAGCTAAAAGCCTCAGTTAGTCAAGATATGTTAATAACAGCGTTAATAACAGTCAATAAAGGTGTTCCTATGTCAGAAAAAAATAAGTATTTTAGCAGGAGTAAAACATCGAGATAGTTGTGAAGGTCTACCTGATATTTCGTCAATTAAAAACAAACACAGTTCCTAGTCTTTATATAAATTTATTACACGTGAAAGAAAACCTACAACAATTCACACAACGCTTTTATATACACGAACACAGAACTAGAAACAATTTGAAATTAGATTTGCTGTCATTCAGATTAAATAAATGTGTTGACAGTCATTTATATAAGCAATATACATTTTATAATAATTTGCCCTTTCTGCTGTTGAAGTGCCTACTAACAAATTTAAGGAAGTCCTAAAAAGCTGGCTCATATCAAAAGCATTTTATACTGTAATGTAAATGATTTCCTAAACATGGAATGGACATGCAATTTTAATTAGGCCAGATTAATATTTATAAGTACATGGTATTTTAATTGATCACATAACATAATATAATTTATTGTTTAATTTACTTTTAGTTTTAAGGGTCTTTGATGCAATTGTAAATAGTTAAGTGGGCCTATCATCTTAAAACTTATTTTATTTCTTTTGTGTAACATTGTAAGTTGTATGTATCCTTTTTCCCCCTGATTGAATGGAAGATAAGGCCTTAACTCTGCCAGGTAGAATAAAACATTATTGACAGCACAGGCTATCCATAATGAGGTCAGGTACCGCATTTAACTATGCAATATTTTATGGATTTTAATATGCTCAAAATATTATTTATGAGAATGGTAGCACTCAGTTATTAGTTCCCTGCCCATCATATATTATTATTTCCATTTCTAGCAAATCCATGATACAATAATTATTATACAATTCGAATATTCCCGCTGGAATCCATCAACCCGTTTGTAAATTCAACGGCTCATCAGATGAAAAAAATGGCGGATGACGTTCATCGTACATTCACCGGACTTTCACCGCACTTTTCCACCGGTGGATTTACTGATGACTTTAAAAACGTGCCCTATGGCTCAGGTAATCCGGGGGTGGAAGGCGGGGCAAAAAGAAATTGACCTAAATAATCTTTCTGCGTTTTCAAGATCCCTGTAATCAATTAATACTTAGATACCGGTAGGCCTATTTAGATTTTTTGAAATGAAAGGACTTCAATATACTGTGAACTTGAGATGAACTTGAAAATGTTTCATTAACTAAACATGCACGTCGGATTAGTGGTACGTGTAAAAACTTGCATTTTTCATGATATTAGTTTAGCGACCTTGAAGTACTCAGACATCTTCAGCAGGAAATCCTGGTACTTGTTTGCAAACTCTTCGTTTCTATTAGCACTTCTACGCCTATGTATTTTATCATCTTTAGCAACCTGTACAACCTGAAGCGTTGCTAACAAACATCTCAAAATCTTTCTACAGTATTCTAGAATAATAGCCGGTAATACACACTGTTCTGTGGTCGTTATATTATTCATGGTTAGAGGTTTATAAAATAAAAGTTTTATCAGAATCGTTCAGTGGCGGCTATTCAGGGGAAGTAGGTGAAGTAGCACTTCACCAGTATTTTCCCTTTACAATACGTATTTTTAAAGTTTATTTTCCATATCACGAATTGGTTTTTACTATAAATGTATCTGTATTTTTGAATTGCCCGCCACGCCACCACCTAGTGGCAAAGCTAGGAGACACTGAGATCCTGAGAGGGCAGCGTGCTTCAAGTCGGCCGTGTGAAGGTGAACTGGAAACCACGCCCTCCGTTGCATGGGTAGTCTGTTCAAATAAAAAATGAGGATGGCAAGCAGCAGTTTTCTCGCTTATCCCACGTCTGCTAGGTGGCGAGAACAGAGTAGCCATGAAGCAGCCCCCCTTGTTCAGGCATTTTCTTCGCCGCGCCAGCACCACACTGTCAGCTCGGAGAAAGAGGTGGGCACGTTAGATCTTCCACCGTCTGACGGTCTAACGCCGCCAAATTCGAATGTGTTAAATTCAGAAAAACCCGGATTCCACAACCCCGATTAAGTATTCTGTCGCACTGGGAACACTAAGCGACTTCCTCTACCTCGATCATTAAAAATACTATTTTCTCGTCTCTTATTCCATTTCCGGGGAACTCTCGCGCAATTTGCCCTGCCTTAATTATTATTATTATTGTTGTTATTATTACTATTATTATTATCACCATTATTACTATTATTATTATTATTGTTATTGTTATTATTATTATTATTTTTGTGCTATTTTCTCTCGTCACACAACTCACACAACGTTCGACGAGACGAGAGAAATTAGCAAAAAAAATAATCGCGTGAGAGTTCCCAGAGATGGATTAAGAGACGAGCAGTTTAGATAGGCCTACTAATAATTTTTTAAAATATTTTAAGTTTGCTGTATGAAATGATATTAGCAGCACACCCTCGTTTTGAGCCACGAGCCGCTATTGGGTGAATTCCGTTATTAACATAAGCATGTGGCATTTTTTTCTCTTCACCTAATTTTCCGGCCACGAGCCGCCACTGGAATCGTTAAGGGAGTAGATAAAGCTTACAACGTTCGAAAAATTGATTTTTTGAAAAATAATTTCAGAATTGTGCAGCAACCTTTTAAGTTCCTTTTGTTAAATATTTGCATTTCTAAAGCTGTGTTGCTGCACTTTGCTGTAAGCAGCTACCTGTTTAATTTAATGTTACATTGAAGACTGTAAGCATTTTTCAATTGCATAGTACAACCTTTTATGTTTTATTTTTTCAATTAATCAATTTGTATTCAGTTTAGTGTTATCATCTGCTAACGTCACTTGAAGTAGTTTGGTTTATTTGTGTTCGATCTTATCGTAATCAGTTATTTTATTCAAACCTATGAAAGCGATGCGTCATATAACAGGTCTGGCAGACTTATTTTTGACGGTGATAAATTAATCAAATAATATTTGCTGAAGATAATGTCATAATTTAACATGCATGCGTAAACTGGAAATCTCTACAGATAAACTTATATTTACTCTTTTTTACTGATTATTAATGAATGCGATACATGGTTATCTAGAGAACGGATTTTAAATAATTATATCTAATTACATCTAATTAATTATAGCAAATCTAATTTAAATACGGTAGATCGATACGATGGTAGAAAATACATCACGTCTTACAAATTATAAGTAGTAATCGGTAAGATTACTGCAGCGTACAGACATATGTTAGAATAATTGCTAGACAACGACCCACATTAAGCTGTCAAGGTTATTAGAAATATCAAACATCTGAGGCTTTGTTTAAGTCAAAGATGGGACAATCCACTTCGGCAAAGGTCTTTCAAAAGGCTACAGAAGCAACTGTTGGTTCTCCCTGAGGATTGGTTGGTAACTTATATGGTTATTTAACGACGGGTATATACTGCAACTAAGGCCTGTGACCGTCGCCGGTGTGCCGGAATTTTCTCCCGCAGAGGTTCTTTTCATGCCTATAAATCTATAATCATGGACACACATAAATGCCATCGACCTGGGCCGGGATCGAACCCGCAACCTTGGGCACAGAAAGTCAGTTTCTCCCTGAAGAGATCGACCAACTTTACCACGAACAGTTCTTGTGCCAATAGTGCTGAAGCATCATTTCAATACAGCCGACGTTACTAACTTCCTCATGAAAACCATCCGCTCCTTCCAGTAATGTTTGAACTACAATTATTGTATTTTACTACTGTAAATATCCCGTGATACAGGCCTACCTTTAGGTAAACATGTGCTGTAAGACCTAGGTTAAAAAAAATACGCAGAGATGGCAGCGGTCGAAAGCTTGTATATTTTAGGGATTTTGTCTTGGCTTATAGCCCGCGAAACCATCACCATTCATCACTAATGAACGCTGAGAAAGTGTCAAATCGCACAACATACCTTAGCTCACATAGTATTTTCTTTATAAAACAATATTTCAAGTTAAAAAGGAAAGCACTGTTTTTAAACTGTAACAAACATAATATGCTTGCATATGGTTGAGGTCTAGAATATTCTCTTTCAATACATCAGATTCATTTCCAGATTTAATTGTCAGATTTCTGATTCAATAGAAGATAGAAGGATCTAAAATGAGAATATGGTCAAACTTCTTCGATTATTATTATTATTATTATTATTATTATTATTATTATTATTATTATTATTATCATTATTATCATTATTATTATTATCATTATTATTATTTTTTTTATTATTTTTTTTATATTTCATTTTTTAATTATTTTTTTCACTTCAAAATTTTATGCATCAGAATTTGTCACGAGTTAGAATTGCACATGACTTCTTTTTGAACCTAGTGCTGATTACAAGCCAATTCTCTTCTAAGTATAACTGGTTATAATAACTTTTCTTGCAATTGATAAAACATTGAATAATGCAATTTTAACTAGGAAATGCAGAACAGATATTCTAGAGTTTATTTTATAATACGGTCCATATACTAAGCATGCGCATTTATGAAGTGCTGTTGTGTCCAGAAATTGTACAAGATAACCTTAGTACGTAATAAAAGTAGATCTAATTACACTGTACAACAAATTTGAACTTTTTGTCTGTCATTTATATGAAACTATGTGATTCTGTATACACAAAAGGTTTTTGATTCATATATCAAAACCAAAATTGTCCATCACGTACCGTTGTAGGAGGCACAGTTATCATATTTACGTAAAAAGAAAAAATGTCCGGTATACTACAGGCGTTGTTTAGTCTTTCATATTTTTTTATCACTTCCTTTTTTTATGCCCGGTTTCTACAAACTTGTGAATTACCTATATGTAAATTATCCATGGGCACATTAGTTCCATTTCACCCACAATGATATAATGAGCAAGGCCTTGGAGTTGTACAGTTAATTTAATTCAGAAGGCTTTGATTCTCATTGTTTAAATTATTATTGATCCTACAAAGAGGTTAAATTTTATCCAGCCATTATTATTATTGTTATTATTATTACTATTATTATTATGTATTTCGTGTGTTTGCCCTGGCTGAGTGAGGCTTTATGGCCTTAACTAAATAAATAAATAAATAAAAATGTGGATTTTGGGGGAAATTTTGCGTGGTAAACAAAACGTAAGTACAGATTCGTTATTTTCAACCGAAAATATACAAGAAGCACATATTTTCATCTAAAGGACATTGTCATGTTGTACAGTGTTAGGCCTATTTTCAAGTGAAAATGCATAGGCCTATGTAGGTAGATGGCACCGTATATGAATTACTGTACTGTACCCATTAACTCAGACAGCCACAAAGGCATTAGACACCGCGAAGTAATCAACACGTAAAATTATATTAATGAAAAGCTTTAACTTACAGAAGTATTTTATAGAGCTGATAGGATCCATTGTCAATATCCATGTAGTACTTACATCCCTGTAACAATAATAATACACCATTAGTTAAATGAACATGCCTATTTTCTTTGCAAAAAGTTGACTAAATTGAAGATAAAATAAAGAAAAGTACCTAACATAAAGCCTGGAAAGGTTGAATCAGACTGAAAAATTCAATGCCATAGCCGGGAGTTGAATCAGGATATTCGGCTATCCGTGTCGCTGCTCTACCGAAGATCCTGGTTCAAATCCCGGCTGTGACATTGAATTTTTCAGTCTGATTCAGCGGCTATCCGTGCCGCTGCTCTACCGAAGACCCTGGTTCAAATCCCGGCTGTGACATTGAATTTTTCAGTCTGATTCAACCTTTTCTCCTTAGCCTACACCAGAGGTGTACAAATCTCGATTTTAGCTTGCCCAAACCCGCTTGAACGCCAGGCAAGCAAGTTGCCAGCGTCATAGCTAGGAAGCAGGCAGGTTTCTTTAAGCCCGATGGGTCAGGTCAAACCCAGCCTAGGCAAGTCAGAATAAGCTTGCGACATTCCTATCAGCTAAACATCTGTAGTTGCTGAGTGTAGGTAATACTTTCTTGCTTTTCTACACGCTGGTAGAAGAAATTCACCATGCAGATAAATAAAAGGTGGATAAAGTATTAAAAATCGTTTTAGCGTCTTAACACAATTATTATTTTTATTATTAGGTAGATTTCGAAGAAAAATCTACCTAATGACTTTCAAAAAATTCGTTCATATCGTTACGTTTCATGCCTCCCTAAGTACGAAACCACCGCCTGTTAAAAAAATTGTGATATTTATATTTATATACAGTATATGTATATGTATATATATATATATATATATTTATATATATGCATATATATCTTTACACGCTAGCGGCCGTAATTTTCAAGATATTTGAATCAAATTTTATTATGTTATTTCTAGGCCCAATAGTTCAGACAAGTTCGTTAATGAGCACAATTGGCCTAAGGGGGTGGTCGGGGGAGGGGGTTGAAATTTTAAAACATTTATATCTCGGCCCCTATGAAGTATAGAGGGAAACTTTGATTGAATAAATTAGAGTACTCTTTATGGAGTTCACAGTGACACCAACGATTCGGGGGTTTTGGGAGTACGAGTGGGGGTGGGGGTATGGGGATGGAAATTCGAAATTTTCGAAACTACGTATTGTGGGGTATCGTTGAAAAGTTCTTGATGAGTACTCTACAAATCAATAACTAGTTTCTTGATAGTTCTCATATAAGGCGAGATTTGAATGTTTTAAAAAGTTCTCTTTCCTCTTTTTTGCAGTTATTATTGCGGGTTTGTCATGCCAAGGCTAAAGAAGAAGAGTGCTACGCAGCGACAGTAAATTAAAACAAAAGCACTTCGAAATCTACCTCAGCTTGTAGGCTTGCCTAAAGGGATTTTTGTTATTGTTATTAATGATTTTATGATGTTTTCTCGAAAATGTTTGAAAATTTTTCCCATGCCGGACTAGTACTTTTGTTCATTGATAATTAATTCAAACTGTCCACATTTTAGTTTCTCCTCGGCTTCCTTCAGGGTAAAATTCTCTAAATACATCTGAAGTTACTCAACTACGTAACTGCACGAGTTACCAGTGCACTGCTATACCCAGTTTCATATTCTTTCCGCCAGGCCTTGCAGTTTCCTTAGGTCCTGAGCAACCCACCAAGTTATGAAGAGCTTATGACTCATAGCGACAGTATTTCTTATCATCGTTGTAATCTGGCTTGCTTTCAAGTCAAGCAAGTTAAAAGCTGTGACTGGTTGCAGAATTTCAAAGGGGCAGGCAAGCTAAAATCAGAATATGTACACCTCTAGCCTACACACGGCCAGTGTGAAATAATTATAATTCCACTGTGACCTACTATAGGTTTACATGAAAGCCGGTTGTCGACCAAGAGCTAAGCTAAGTTAGCTTAGCTTAGCTTACATACTGTACCGGATTTCATATGTAGTTTGTCGGATTTCATATGTAGTTGTGTCGGCACAACTACATATGAAATCCCGCACAATATGTGAGCTAAGCTAAGCTAACTTAGCTTAGCTCTAAGTTAGCTTAGCTTAGCTCTTGGTCGACAACCGGCTGAAGCCTGGGCTGTTAAGCACTTATGAGTTGGTAAGTCGCCACTGGGTTGGTATCTCATATTGAGAACGCCTGTAATAATAATAATTAGGGATGGGTCCTCGATACTTTCGATACCTCGATACTCTCGATACTTGCATGGTATCGGCATCGAGCGATACTTCTGAAAACTCGCTCGGTACTTTTTCGATACTTTGGTAATTCTGAAATTTAAGGAAATGCGGTATCTCTTTCTGTTTTTAGTAATCTACTAAATATAGTAAATACTTCTATTTCTCCTTGAAATGGAGAAAACCACTCTGTAACTTTTGTCTAGTCATAAATAAAGACTTTCCGATTTTTAAAATCCAAACAGAAGAGATTCTTAATTGTTTCGTTTCCTGTCAAACTTTTCAATAACAACCAACAAATAAGCTGACTGTCCAAACCCCACTGTAATTTTTGAACAAAAACTTGTAAGTGGACCGTTTCAAAAACTAATTTTAGTTTTAATGTAGAGTTTAAAAATAATTATAGGCTACTGATTATATTAAATTTTGTCTCATTAAATATGCATACTTAATTAATTTAGTTTGTATTACACAGTTCTCTCAACTTTTAATTTTTAATGTACCTATTTATTGAAACTGGAAATGTTGAAGGTATCGAGTATCGAAGTATCGAGTATCGAGGAAAAAAACATGTATCGGTATCTAGTATCGAGTATCGAGAAAATCTGCTATCGACCCATCCCTAATAATAATAATAATAATAATAATAATAATAATAATAATAATAATAATAGTAAATAATTTGTTCCCTAAACATAATACATATTATGTAATAGAACTCGTCAGTATATAAAAGTATGAAACATGATTCATTGAGGATTCATTTAAACATATTCTCGTTGAGCTTCTACAAATTCTTGAATTGAAAAATCTGATGTGAAAGTCACATAACTTCCTCTGCCCAAAAAAAAAGTTAGCAGTATTCACATATCCTTTTACAGAATCGCAATACACAATTTTACGCTATTATTATCCTATAAATACCTAAATTTTTACAAACAGTAGGTGAACAGTGGGTGGCCTGTAACTACCCTCAGAGAATTTTTTCGAAAAAAAGTTTCAAATAAAAGTTTTAGCTCTCAGTAAAAGGAACACATGTGCAAATTTTAAAGAAAATCGTTAGAGCCGTTTTCGAGAAAATCGCGAAAAACGAAAATTTCTTCATGTAAAGTCCCCTTAAAAATAAGAGAAATTTGTCGCCAATCTTCGAATCACATCTTCAGAAGGTACCTGACCCAAATACGAAATTTTGTTCTCATACGATTCTCCGTTTCGGAGCTAGCCTGTTCACAAACTTCCACACAGACAGACAGACACACACACACACAGACACACACACAGACATGTTTCCAAAAATAGTATTTTTGGATTCAGGGGGCCTTGAAACGTGTATATATGCCAAAAACTCAACTTCGAATTTTAGGGTCGAAAACAATACTTCCTCTACTATAGTACCTATGGTACGGGCAGAGGAAGTAAATAAAAAGGATTCAACAATAACCACTTATGAAGTCTAGTTTTGAAAATCCTTAATGTAAGACTAGTCAAGGCCATTGGCAGCAGATTGTACTGTATAATCTGAGTCCCTCAATTTTATAAGATTTTGAGGTTATATGGAGTCGATGATATGGTATGTCAAATTTTTTTCTATCACGTGTTTGGTATTTGTGTACACTATTTCTGATAGGAACATTTACTTCATTTTTCTTTATGAAGATCAGTACATCATAAATATACAAATTTATGACTGTCAAAATTCTCTCAGATATAAATAAAGATTTACAATGATCTAATTTTCTGGAATTAGTTTATTTTTATTTTTTTTGTTTTTTTATTTTTTTTATTAGTAAGTTTTCATGCATAGCCGTGCCATTTCCCCAGAGCACCAACCCATATCTCATTACACTTTGAAAAAAAGTAAAGTATGAAATGCATAGATACTCAACTGGTACAGTAGGTACAATATTCCGGAATATGTGAGTCAGTTGAAGAATTTAATGTTGTACCGGCACGTTGCCATGGTAGCTCAACAGTAGAGCAGCGGCACGGATAGCCGTTCAAATCCCGGCTATGGCATTGTATTTTTCAGTCTGATTCTACCTTTCCACCTTAGCGTACACACGGCAAGTGTGAAAGAATTATCATTCTCCTTACACAAAGTCTGTTCGGGAATTCGAGGTCTATAACCATACACTTCGATTTTTACGAAACTATATACTTTTAACTCCCTGAATGAAAAAAGAAATAATATAAAATAAAGTAACCTGCGTTTTTTAACATAGGTCTAGTAGTCTTCGAATATTTCACCAATTCGGTGCCTAAAAGATGACTGGATAAATATTAATTGCATTAATGCTAGTCAAAGGATTAATCAATACTGTTAACGTTTATATTTACTTCTAGTATTTTGGGATGCCGTTAGAATATAAAAGCGATTGTTTATTCGATAAACATAAGTCAGAGTTGAAAAATATAGTTTTACCCTACAAGGAATAATAATTTTTATTATTTGAATGCTGTAACTCTGAAGAAAGCACAAGTAACTAATTAATAGTCAATGCTATCAACATTAAGGTGTCCATTTCCCGTTTTTCCCGGGTCAGTTCCTTTTTGACAAAATGTCCCGCTGTCCCGAAAGTTTAATTGAGGACACTCAAATGTCCAGCTTTTTTGTTAATGATTGTGATTGGTCAGTGTGTTTCACGCTAAATTAATAATAATTACAACAGTGAAGGTCTTGCTCATTGTCAAAATTTACTTTAATAGAGTAATATGTGCTCACTCTTATGATAAAAGAAAAAACGCACTTCTTGATAGAATACTTAAAAGTGAAATGTACAGTGAAAATGAGGCATCTATTTCAGTGGAATAAATTATCTACACCAGTCTGCAGAAGAAATTTAAGAAGTCATTTGGGATAATTTGTGTGCATGAGATAAAGGTACATTATAAGTAGGCTATTCCCTAAATTTTGTGAATTAAATTGTGTCCCTTTTTTTTTCCTTGACCAGGATTTTTTAATTAAAAAATAAATAAAATGTCCCGTTTTTATACAAACATAATATGGACACCGTATCTACTATCATACTATCAGCTATAGATCGTCCCAACCTTAAAAAACAGTATTGAGTTAAATGTAGTATTTGCATCTCACTTGCACTCGAACGTTCTGCAATTAGCTTCGTCCTTTTCTATCCCGACAATGTTGCCATTTTTCCAAAGTGATAAATGTAATAATGTGATTGCGAGGTCTTATAGAGAATTTTCCGCTCTATCTCATGATGTCAATTGTGAAGTCATAAATAATTAATATGAGGCCTATTTTTCACAATTACGTTAATTTGGCGGAAATCTATATTTTTTCAGATGAATAACTTATCACGTGATAGACAAGAAACCAATAATCGAAACCGACTAAGAATTTTTTCTTGGATTGCCTGATGTTTATAGAAAATACTCTCTTTCCCTTGGCAATAAATTTTACATAAGAAGAAAGCTATATTTTTTTTTATGAAGTGCTGCTTGAAAATTTTCGGATGTTAACACAAAAAAGTTAGTTAGCGAGTAACCTACTTTGTTTTTTATTTTACATTGGTGACTAAGCGAGAAGAAATGTTTATAGATGTCTGAGAAAGTATTTCAAACAAACCAGAGCTCTATATCATGTAGCATTAATAAATTATCACAGTTTTCCCGAGCTCGACAATCAGGCAGTCCTGACTCAACGCTGTACAGATTTTGTTTACTCATATGTTTCTCAGATGATCGTATCTTCTTCAGAGAGTGTTATAATGTGATCTGTGTAGTGAAGTTTAACTTATGGTGTGGTTTTTGTGATTTTAAAAATTAAATTTCATATTTATTTTTATTTTATATTAATTATGAATAGAGAAACTAGAAATCGTAGTGTTTGCAAATTGCGCAGTAAAGAGCGAATTATAGTATTAAATATACTTAATTATTTCTTGAAGAAAATGAACGTTACCCAGCCAATTAAAGAGTTAGCAGAAGCTACACGGTGTTCAGAAAGTGTATTGTATAGAATAAGAAAAGAAAACACGAAAGGTCCTTTGAGAAGGAATAATACCACTCCCTGAGGATAGTGAACAGGCCTAAAGGAAGGTAATGTATTTTAACTATTACTTTCCTAATCTAATTATATTCTTTAAAATTTGATTATTATAACATAATAATTGTAATAATAATAGCAATAACAACAACAATAGTAAATAATATTATCGAAATGAAATTTAATAATAAATTTAACATTTATAAATTATTAGCTTAAAGGACCCGGCGTCACCTGGTTTTGTATTTTGCTTGTACTTCGAAGTCAATTTTAGAGGGAGCCCTCTAATTTTCAAAATCTAGGCCGTAGAGGAAGAACGACTTATCACACCCAAGGACTTGGGATTTTGCACCCCATTACTTCTAAAGACCATGGATGGTGGGATTGAGATAAGAAGAGACAGAAATTCCTATTAGTCTTGCTTATCTGTGTGTCAAGTCTGGTAAAATGAGCTAAAGAATGTAGATTTAAACTTCATTTAATAGGGATTAAAACATTTAAGTGATTTTTTTCCAAATTTAGTTTTACCTAAATTTTTCTCTCGGTTCTATTAGCTCTGTGTAAAGTCTGGTAAAAATTGGTCAGAGAATGTAGATTTAAATAAAATTTATATAATACGGGTTGCTATATTTAAGGAGTGATTTCTTCCAAATTAACTCTGGTTAAAATTTCTCTTGGTTCAATAGGTTCTTTGTATAAAGTCTGATAAAAATTGGTCAAAGGTTGTAGGTATAAATATATATCACAAAATAGGGGTGAAACATCTAAAATGTGGTTTGTTCTAAAATTAGTTTTCCTACCATTTTCTCCTGATTCTATACGTTCTGTGTATAAAGTCTGTTAAAAACAGGTCAAGAATGTAGATCTAAATTTTGGTGATATAATAGGGGTAGAAACATTTAAGGGGTGGCTTCTTACAAAATTAACTTCGCCTATTTTTTTCTCTTGTTTTTATAGGGTCTGTGTGTAAAGTTTGGTAAACATCGTTCAAAGAATGTAGACTTGTAAAAAATCACATAGTAGGGAATGAAAATTTCGCAAGGGGTGCTTTTTTTCGAGAATGATTGTCTCGTAGAATTTTTACTCGATTCTATAGGGTACATGTGTAACAGTTTGCAGATATTAGTCAAAGAATGTAGATTTTTGGGCTTATAGAGAACATATTACTCATGGGGGTTGAAAATAAGGGAAGGAGGGTGTACCGTCGTTCTATCTGCAGGGCACGATTTACAGTAATTATTATATACAACAAACAAATTTCGAGGTTTTCACGCCTATCTAAGAGCTTTTTCACATCATGTGCCTGGTCTTGTGATGTGAGTAGATCTGGCATCAGTGCGCTGCATAAGACCAATACTGTCTTTTAAGGTTGGGACGGTCTATAGATTACTAGCAAAAAAATCAATTGAAGATCGAGAAAATCATCCCCATTCGAATGCGGGTTTGATCCTAATAATTTACCTCGATTGCCTTTCTGAACGTTAATCAAGGAACTATGGTTCCACGGACATTTGTAAATATTCTGTTAGAGGTTGGGTCTATCCCAGGACGATAGTGTCACCGTATGACCTTCGCTAACCGAAACATCGCAGTGACCGCATGGATCGGGCAATGAACTTCCCGTTTATTGCGCAGTGCCTCCATCAAAGGTGCCTCTAAACCGGAAGGGTCTAAAATATAAACATTGCGGTGACCATTTTCATCCTCAGTGCACTCCCAAGAGGAATTAGTGGAGGACAAAACAGGTAATTTCGAAGATTTGTTTTGAGGTTCTGCCTTTCGGCTTTCTTGCAGTAATATGAATTTTTGAAGTGAAACTTCTTTAGCCGCGGTAGGGGTAAATCGAGAGCTTGTGTAACGCTCAAAATCGTCACGAAATTAGTGAGGTGTGGCGGGACGTACTGCACAGAAAACAATCAACTCAGTGATTAGGCTTATCCAAAATTTAAAAAATCAGAAGTTTTAAAATTAAAAAGTTGAAAATCCAAAATTTAAAAATCTAAAAATCCAAACTTAAAAATCCAAAATCCAAAATTTAAAAATAAAAAATTCAAAGATCCGAAATTAAAAAAAATCAAAGATTCAAAATTAAAAATCCAAAATCCAAAATTTAAAAATAAAAAATTCAAAGATCCAAAATTTAAAAAAATCAAAGATTCAAAATTAAAAATCGAAAATCCAAAAAAAAAAAAAAATTCAAAGATCCAAAATTTAAAAAGTCCAAAAAACCAATATTAAAAAGTCCAACAATCCAATACTTAAAAAATCCAATAATCCAAAATTGAAAAAATCCTAAAATTAAAACAAGTTTCACTTCTGTCGCGTGGCGTTCCACGCACACTATTTTTTATTAATGTAATATACCTGTGTGCCCCCATCATTTTCCCCTCCCTGGTCAATCCCCTGGAATTCATTGTCGACCTACAAGATGACCCCCCCTTCCCCAATAACTGCCCGAACCATTACAACTTTTTAACTTCTGCTAACATCGCGAAGAAATTACGCTTTGTTGTGGTTGCCTATGCTTGTACTGTATAAATTTTGGAATTAAATTATTTATAATTATTAGCAAAATGTAACCCGTCTTTGTATTGCCGACAGCTCAACCCATGTTCTTTAATTTTACCGCACCAATCAGCTAGTTACCCCAGCCAATCAAAATCAAAGAATGTCCTGCGACAGATATGACAGCTACTCGTCAACTCCACGTGGAGTCGAACGCGAGGTTGCAAGATCTAGTTACAGTAAACGATAACACGTGTGAATTGATTAAAGTGAGGGAAGAACTGAGGTCAGTGATAATAATGAGAGAATATTGCAACGTTGTTTTTGTTTTGGAAAGCGGAAACCAAGCCCGATATAGTCAGATCAATTAACATAAAGAAGCACAGACTTAATGGTTTATCTCTTTGAAGCCGCCTGGCCATCCAATGAATAACTGGACTTTATGTGAGCCAAATGTAATCCCTCTCCTGACTGGTCGCGGTCCCGTAATGCCCGGGCGGCGTGGGCCACATAAACGTCCCTACAACAGAAGAGGTTAAACTAAGAAAAAAGAAGACTATGGTGATAATGACGATGGTGATGATTAGGCTTCGGACTTTTAGGTCGCTAAAAATGCTGTTTTAGGTACCTAAAATAGGCTCTAAAAATTGGAAAAAAAAAAAGGTTCTAAAAATCGTAAAATAGTCTCTTATAAAATCGTTAAGTTGCCAATTTTCTGAAATATCTCAATTGCAATGCAGAATATTATATTTATTGAAGTCACCATTAATCAATAATCATGATAAAACACAGATATAGGCCTATGGTACACAGAATTATATAGGGCCTGTATTACTACCATAACAGTGAAAACCTAATCTCTGCGCCCAGAAGCTGCGCACGCTAGCATATTCAACCCCTTGTATCCCTCAGTGATTCAGAGAACTACTTTTTTGTTTGTTTGTTTTTTGCTGTTTTTGTTTTGTTTTTTTGTTACTGGGTGTGGGAGTCGGGCGAAAAACACAACATTTTCTTGGTAATTCCAAGGAATTTTTCTACTGAAGACGAAACATTCCTTACTGTTTAACCAAGTGACAAATATGTCATGTACTGCACATTCCGAGCTAAAAATTTAGTACGAACTGAAAATAATTGCTAGAATTTATAACAAAAAATAACTTTTTTGAACTTTAGAAGGAAAACAAGCAAAAAGGCAATATTAGGCTCTAACGTAAAAATAGGCTGTTTTAGGTCCTATAAAAGCATTAGTTTTTGGCATAGTCACTTATAAAACATGCATAGGCTATACAAGTTTTCGTCCATATATCACTTAAGGATTAAATAGGTTTTTGCCTAAAATCCGAAGTCTAGTGATGATGAGCAGTGAAGGCCAGTTGACGGCCAGTGCGCCGATTGCCAATTATCAAGCCAGGGCCGGGGAAATACTTGCTCTGGCTCATAACATCAACCTTATGTTATCTAGTAAAAGTTTTGACCGGTGCGTATTGCAACAGTGAATGCAAGATTGCGCAATAATTGAAAAATCTAACATATTTTGTTTTCCAACAAGAATAATAATTATTCATACGATCAAATCACGTTTTGGGATAATACGTTTGTATTGATTTAAAGGTTATTTATTATATGTATGTTATTATTTTCAAAGTTTATGACGTAATGAGGTACTTATCTGTGAAAGCAGAATGGCTGATTGCACCGTGTTTCACGAGACAAGGAGAATAAAACCACCTGGAGTAAGTGTTACGTTAGTCAGACCGACCGCGGTCGTCAAAACGGCAGCAGCAACAGATCTACAAACCAGGTAGGTCATGTCTGCAACATTCATCATCATGTAGCTGCTACTATATGCAAATCATTGTAATATGATAATCTTTTTGAACTTTTTTTTCCTATGGGACCAACTTTTTTTCAGATTTTCAGGATAATCAGGATATATACACAACCTACATAATATTTTAATGAATTAGCTGCGATAGTTTTGGAAATGAAAACATTTTAGTGTTTAATTATATGTTAACTCCAAATACAAATTTTAACATTGAAATTTAAATTTATCAACCTGTGCTTTTTGCTGTTCGTTTACCTTGATTAGGGGAACAGTCATATGCATTAGTTTTGTTTTATCGTATGAACATTAGCAGAAAAAATATATTAAATTTATGTAACTAAATGTTATCTCTTTTTACTAAAAAATCTTAATACTTTTTGGGAAGGGGTGACCTGAAGTTTATAGGCATTTTTGTTTATATAATAATTCTGTAGAAATTTCAACAAATTTTATTAATATTCACTATGAAAAGTATACCTTAATGCTTTGAAAACAGGCTTCCAGCAATTCGCAATCAAAAATAAAACTATTTTCTAAAATTATTTTCTTGAATCACTATCTAAAGATCACCTGCACCATATGTCTTCTATAAACAACATTGAAATTTTAAGCATTCTTACTATATACCAAAATAACCTATAAACAAAATAATAATAATGTAAACAAGTGCCACGCCCCTTCTCAGCTGGTGCAGTCGTATAGGCCCGATTAATTAATTATTTTACAAACTTGCTGTTGGCATATAAAAAACAAGCAAGTAAAAGAAAATAAGAACATGAGAGTAAAAGTTAAAAAAAATGAAGATGTTAATTTTCCACAAAAAATTCCTCAATTTGATGTTTTTTTTTTTTTGCCAATTTTCTAGTAAGGGTGTCCTCTTAAGCTTAAAACTAAAGGAAATGAATATGTTTAGGCCTATGTAGGTAAACCTTGTTTTTTTTTCTTTTTGAGATTAACTCATAAAGAGATAGTTAAAATACTAAGCTCCGAAGAATTGCAACAGGGCACTGCCAGATCGCCGATGTGGAGGCAACGACCTCTCATTTGTACAAAACAAACATATTACTTCATACGCGAAGGAAGACACATGCCTTGAAGTTGCAAAGTTTCTTAGAGTATGTATCTTTGTATTAAATTTTCACGATAACTACTGACTTTATTGAAAACTGCCAAGAGAAAAGTCATTCTTTATTCTCAGAATAATATAAGTAGTGTCAAGCACCATATTATTATTGATCATAATAATTATTAGTAATTTGCATTATTTTATTTATTTATTTATTTAACCTGGCGGAGTTAAGGCCATAAGGCCTTCTCTACCACTCAGCCAGGGCAAAAACATGAACAACCTTACTAATAAAAGCTGCTTATACCTGCGTTGAACGGTTGTTTGGTTGTTCACCGTGTAAGTTCTGCATTAGCCGCATCACCAATATTCGGTGTGTAACTGACGAGTTTACACAGAGTTTGTACGTCCAACGTCATCAAATACGTCACGCTTTTCATGACGTTACTAGCCTCAGGCTATGAACTATGAAGGGACTGCTGAACGCCATCTATCGGTGTAGCGGGCAAACAACCTTGGATCGTCTGCAGACTAATTGTAGTTTCAGTATTTCATTATATTGTTTTCAGAAAGCTGTAATCATGGGTACAAGTATGGAAATATGTCCCGCAAACAAGGAACAATGTTTATAATTCCGCAAAAGTAGTCCAGAATGTTTCATAACAAGTTACCTTAAGAATGGATGCATAACCTCAAAATTCAATGTCAGATATCTACGGAACGACCGGCTGTTACGGATACCGGCCATCTTTATTATTTACGTCAAGTTTATACAAGGGGGCCAGGCTGTGTAAAGGTTGCACACATTCAGCCTTATGCACCGATTATTAGTACACTTTTTCTCCTCAGCTGTGTATATTCCTGGTATAAATGTTACAACTGGATTATTAGTAAGACTGGAAATACATAATGATAATAATAATAATGATTAATAATAAATTAAAAAAGAACTGATATACATGAATGCAAGAAACGAACATTAAATACAAAGAAAAAATTAGAACATAAGTACTTGAATAATTAATATATAATACAAATGACTAAAAATAAAATAAATAAAAAAATGATGAAAGTCTAAACAAATACATTCTTAGTTATTACAAAATATAATGAAAATTAAAATATATTACTAATTAGCATCAATTCCTAAATGTTATTGTATACTAAATTTATTAAATGGCGCTAGAACTGTGAAATCGTTTGGCAGCTCCTGAGATGGCTATGCAGTGAATTCCAGTGACGAATAGCTGCTGTTGTAAACGAATTCTATATTTTAAAATTTGCTTGAGTGGCAGAGAAGACTCAAGGTCATAACAAGTGTGCCATATAAAATAAACCCATTTATTATTATTATTATTATTATTATTATTATTATTATTATTATTATTATTATGTCTAATATTTTTAATATTTTTATTTTTATTAATGTGGTACATCAATCATATAATAGAAAAAAGAATAATGTAATGAAAGGCTGATTTATTTATTTCTGAAAATAATGTAACAAAATATTTTTCTCATATAATAAACTAAGAATAACATGTATGAACATAATAAAATCTTAAGAAGCAAATAAACGGTTTCTTAAAATAGACATATCCTCTAATTTCAGCGATTATGTAAAATAGCTCTTTATCTACCGTACAGTGTCTCTAGTCTGTAAGAAACCCAAAACTGACAACATTTTTGGGGGATTGTGCCTCTCGCCTCTCCCATTATGCCGATGACCGAGATCTCATTAAGGTCATATTTATTTTTGTAGTATGGGATGGTAGGCTCATAAATGGCTTTCTTCAGGTTGTCCGCTATGGGTCTCAGACCGGACAGTTGGGTCAACTTTGTCGGAGACTGAGTCGATCCCATTTAGATCATTTCAATTTTAAAATTTCACTTCATCGGAGATCGATCCAGGGACTTTCCAGTAGTAGTGCAGTGCCTCAACCAATAGCGTACCTCATGATTATTGACATTTTTTTACTTACACACAATCTAACACTATTACAGTAAATATACACGAATATACCTTTTTATCTTCATCGTCACTGACAGCTACATTGTTCAAATTGAACTGTGGGTTCAAGGACACAATTGACAGAATTAATTTTATCATTCTTATCAAGACAACTCCTCTTTTCTTATCATATATTATCTACTTGGACATGACTGTCATTTGTTGCCATAGTGAAGACTTCTTCAAATTCCATTCTACCTTTCACGCGTGGCATTATGTAACGACCTGTGCCAAAGTTTCTTAAGATTTTTGTTTACGTGAGAACACTAGGCTCAAGGTTAGAAGTCAAGGTTCTTCTACGTTTAACAATGTCACACATTAGACAGACGCCATGCTAAGTTACAATAATAATTATAGACCGAAGGTTCCCATTTTGTGAATCCCAGTTTTATTTTTAAGGGTTTATCGAAGTATTGGGAGAGATTTTATAAAATATTGGTACTATAAACCTGAAATTTGACAATTAAAATCCGAACAGAAATTACATATTCAAACTCCATTTTAATATTTGAATATGTTTCTGAGATAATTATTTTATTCAATAGAAAGTGAAATCAATCCCCTCCGACAAATATCAAAATATGAACCTTAATTGTTTTATGTAACGTTCCTTGATGCTTGTTATATAAAATTACTGACGGATTTTTTATCTTGTTTATTCTTTTTGTTAAAAAAATACTAAGTAAAATTATAATTTTGTGAAAAAATTGACGTTTGATGATTTAATATACTTTTTTTTATAAATAACTAAGACCTTTGCAAAAATTATATGAGAAATTTTGTTGCACATATTGAGAAGTGCAATGTAAACAATTTCAGGGCAGTTTCCCTATTTTTTTGGGAGAAGATAAAATTGAATTTGACTAAATAACATGAAAATTGAAACTGAGAAGACGAGAGATTCAAATTTAGTTGCACTGGCAGTTTAATAAATATGGCGTCTGCAACAATTTTCCATGGAATCAAACGGCATAAAATTTTACAGAGATACACTTCAGGGTAAGCTGGATTTTTTTACATTGAAATCCTAATTTTTTTACCTAAATGGCTAAACTAACAATTCTGTCATCCCTTGGCAAGCAACGGGCTCCACATCTATAAATTTTGGTATCTGCATATAAATGATACATACCATGACATGCCATACCATACCATATTCCTATGTTTACACCGTGAAATAAAAGGCATAAACTGTTTCAACTTTGAAATTACTACTCATATAATATACAAAAAATGTCTATATAATGGGGGCTTTAAGCTGGGGTGTCCATATCGTAGATTTACGGCATGTAAAAGAACTCCAAGCCTAAATTAGGCTATAGTCTCTTGACAAAATTTCCTGGCCCTTTTACGTCCAAATAATACCTTCGTTTCCTGGGGGTGTTTGTGAGGCGATGTGCTTACCACCTGTCTCTCTGTCCTCTCACGGAAAATAAGCGCTACTGCTCTAGGTACTGATACCCTCCTGGGCCCCACCACAAGGGTTACAGGAAAATCAGATCAGTTCAGATCTATAATGTAAGCCGTGTAATAAGTTTCAACCAATTTAGCAAAAATGTCAGATACAGCTGTTTCTGGTACAACTGCCACTCATTCAGGTCTATCTTGACAATCATCGAAACGGGGGTTCGAGAGAAGAATGTCGAATTTGTTTCGGCCCTTGACACATCGAAAAAAGTATCTTCCAGTCCCATCTGTTGCCCAAATAGCAGCCATGTCCTCGTAGTAAGATCGACAACATAGATATGTTTTTGCCAACACTTTTGTACTGTAATGAAGCTAACTTAGGAGGGTAGGAGGAGCAAAGCAGCTTTTCGCTTATTAGAGCTAATTGCAAAATTCTAATGATGGCCTACATCCTTCCCGGAAGTTTACAAATTCAGAATATCGTTGCATCATTGCATCAAGGACAGGCTTTAAATCTGTCACAACGAACACCGACCAGCTTTTCCCATTTTTCTAGCTAAGCAAGTCAGCACGAAAATATTGTCTTTTCAATTTAAGTGTCATCTTTCGCAGCGATTCAATTTACTCAAATCTCGCTATTTTACGTGCAGCACTTTGGAGTTGTTGAAACTGTGGCAGAGAGATAGACACGAAAGCTGGAAAATTACACAAATGGCAATTATTTCATCTAAAATGGAACAAGCAAATTGGTTTATGTATTGTTTTTGTGGATTTTGAAAATGGGCATTGGATAATATTTAATTTAACTAGTTTTATGTTAATAGCTAAAAAGCGTAAATCCTCATTCCTCAACCTAAAATCTGTCAAAAGCCTTTTCAAATAGGAGCCTCCAAATTAGCGAACATCCGGTTATATTGTGGTGATTTTGTGCGAAAGAATGACGTAAGCACGTCAAATTAAACCTCCAGATACCAAGGTTACGCAAGCTCTAGTATCATTCTAGCATAAACAAACACTTCAGTACTTTAACTTCTTCAATCTTATCTTCCATTTATCCTATGGTGAAAAAGGGTAATAAGCTCAATAATTTATTTTTGTTAGGGCCTGTTCTGCGTCCTCCCGATAAGTCTCCGGCTTAATATTCAGCTGGCACTCTTATGTATAATTATTAGAATAAAATGTGTACTAAGGTCTGCAATGTGGTAGATATCCTTTTGTTCGGCTATCTAGAGGGTGGAATGGCTGATAAACCATGATTTTCAAATACAAGAGGAAGCATACTCCCTCTGTTCTGATCCGTTCCGTTCAGTTAACCTTGGATATTATGTTGACAGTGTAAAGAATTGTTGGCTGCCCACTAATCAAATAAACTTGTAAAGCAATAAAGTGGACAATATCTACCCATCCCACTGTCTAAAATATTTCCGCGCCGAATATAAAGTCGATATTGAAGGAAGACGACTTGACAGATATTCAATCAGTTATCCTTAAGGCTGCTTCGAAACCCGTCAGTTTCTCGTCTATATTTCATCTGTTCAGGCCATCTCTCTGGTCGCATTATAGTATAGCCTATTGCGATACAACTGCCGTAAGCGATGCATACGGATCGAGGAAAGAGTTTGAAAAAACGAGGCGCTCGCGCGAGTATTCCATGCTATTTTTTGCACGATGATTATTTATATCAATTTAATTATATTAATTGAGATATTACCTGAAAATATTATCTACTCTTATACAATTCAACGGCCCTAAATAGCGTGCTTGCTCGCCCGCTTCGTGAGACATCGGGTATACTCGGCGATGTTCGTCTCTCGCAGTCTAAACTTTCATGACGACTACAAAATTAGGAAGGAAAACCGTTTCTTTATTATATAAGGCCTAAGTGAAATGAACACAATGAACAAATATTCTAATTTTATTTTTACTTACAATTTTCATAGCTCTGAACCACAAACGTTTTTAATAATCTACCAGTGTAATTTTCTTAAAAATCCTGGAGTCAATGAATAATGGCGGGCGAAGCCGGGGGCAACAGCTGTAAAATATTGATGGTTTTATCTCTTGAAATATCGCTGATAATAATGATCCAAACAAACCATTCCTTCCCTTGAAACATTATATAATTTCTGAAAATTACACTGAATTGATTAAATAAAATTCACATCATATTCATGTCAATAAACAGCTGAGAAACAATACGTATTATGTGTTCACAGGTTCTTTGGAACTGCATAATCGATTCTGATATAGTTTTCCCAGGGGGCGCTTTCATGTCGTGGAATGTACTCTAAAGCAGGAATTTTAGCTGTTTCATTAATTATTAATGGCTTAGTTTATGAATGATTCGCGTGCAAGTGTTAATAAATATAATGCTTTAATAATTATTATACTCTTAATTTTTAATTTTTAAAAGAATTATCGTGGCGAAGCCACGGGTACCTCCTAGTTTATATACATTATTGAAGATAGGTGTTTATTTCAGAAAGTGATTCGCATGTGTTTGTTGTTGTGGGAACTGAATATTTGTCCTGGGGGGCCTTGTCCATAAAGGCTTGTATTATGATGTGTGGCGTAAGTAAATTCTTACCGCACGAAATCTCTTACCGCACGAAATCTCTTACCGCAAGGAAATTTGTTTTGTTACCATAGCAACAAGATTGCGTGCGGGAATGTCAACTTACGATCCACGGCAACAATATTCGTAAGTACCACTAATTAGTTAAGTCGTGCAAAAAGAAATTTAATTGTCGTCTCTATGTACTTTAACACTGGCTACAACAATTTGTCAGTATTTGGGAATTGTTCTGTTACGTTTTTTCTTCTTTCTTTCAGATAACACACCACACATAATATCAAGATGAGTATTTTAAACTTCAGCTGGTCCTTAACGGACTGGGTGCTAGTCTTGGTGACTTTGGTGACATTCCTATACTACATGGGCACTAAGAACTACAAGCGATTTTCCAGCTATAACATACCACATCCAAAAACTCTGCCATTCCTTGGAAATATGGGACCAACTATCATCAAGCGGCAAGCGTTTCCAGATCAGATTTTGGATATGTATAACGAATTTAGAGATAAACCCTATGCAGGCTTCTACATGTTTACTCATCCTGTGATCTTGGTGAACGATCCTGAACTCATCAAGACCATCACTGTCAAGGATTTTGAATATTTCACCGACCACAGATCATTCGTCAGTTCGGAATCTGAACCTGTTTGGGCGAAAGGTCTTTTCAGCTTAAGAGGTTGGTATTCCACATAAGACTATTTATCAAAGTTTAGCAGATATTTTACAGTTTGTGAAAAGCACAACCAGTTTGTGCCAAAAAGCCGTCCGTACACAACACTATTCTGGTGGTTTTGAGGGCAAGTGTGGAATAAGGTATAACCAATGCCGAGAAAGCTTCAAGACTCTTAAAACTATTATAATTTGTTTATTATTTCAATTTAATTATTCCTTTTCCAGACAATACAAACTGAAAATTTTACAGTTTTTGCAAAAAATTCCTTATCTTTGAATGATGATGACTTTTGTTGATATGATTGTTATAATTTAACAAAGCCAAAATAAATTTAAAATTTTTAAAATAAGCCAATATGAGTTAGGAATCATAGAATTGCTCCTGGAATTATTTAAAGTGTGTATATGTTATAATGACGGCCGTGGGTGTCGGCATACTGACCACATGCCACCAATCCTGCCATCTGCCAATTGTAGATGGTCGGATGATAGGCCTAGTCTTTCTAGGAATGTAGAGCCAGGGAATTTAGTTTTATACGTTACAATGATAGTTTCAGTAGAAGTTTCAGTGAAGATATACCATCCCTAGCGATGGTACACCTTCCTTGATTCCTTTAGTGAAAGTGGATTACTGATCCCAAGTTTTCCCAAACAATATACATTCACTAGGGATTGTGCACCATTGATAGTGTTTGTATACCTTCACCACACCGAGTTAGGGAATGTGAACCAAACTACTGCAATAATGATTTTTGGGAAAGTCAATTTTATTATAACGTGGAATAGCAAAAATAATTTTAATACATATTCTTTAATCATTTAATGGTATATTTATGGCATTCTTTGTTTCTTAAATTGAATAGTAATGGACACATATCGCTAATATGAACACTTTAAGTAACGTCTAAAGGAAAACACAGTTTCATTGGTGGATGCTAACGTACTCCTGTTGTACACATCCACTGATCGGGGCCAGTAATGGTACACCTTCCATAGTGGATGATTTTAGTGATGGTTCGCTACGGAAGGTGTACCTTCCCTAACCACCCACTTTCACTATTCAGTAATTCATGTTTTATTTTTTAGGACAACGATGGAGAGAAATGAGGTCTAAACTGAGTCCCGCCTTCACATCCAGCAAAATGAAAACTATGTTTGTCCTGATATCAGAATGCTGTCACCAGCTTGTTAATTTCCTCGAAGATTTTGAGAAAAACCCATCTGACGGTTGTAATATCACAAAAGGTAATGTATGAGCTCTTATGAGGGAGAATACGATATCATTTAGCAGTAATGAATATTTGTTCTGTTATTAAGTGCCAGTATGGTACTTTATGAGATTGTGTGGGGGACGAAAAATGTCTGTCTGTCTGTCTGTCCGTCCGTGTGTCTGTACACGCTCTAACTCAAATACGCTTTTTCGGATTTTCATGAAACTTGGAAAACACATTTATAATGTCAATGGGAAGAACCCTATTGATATTGAACCAAATCGGTTCACCGGTACCGGAGTAATGCCCAATTTAGTGCCTGTTTTAATAGATTATGGCGCCTTTCTAATAGAAAGGCGCCATAATTCAAATACGCTGTATCGGATTTCCATTAAACTTGGTATACGCATTTATGACATCCATGAAAAGTACTCTGTTAAATTTGAACCTAATCTGTTGACCGGTACCGGAGTAAAACCCAATTTTGTGTATATTTTAAAGGCGCAATAGCTCAAATACGCCTTATCGGATATTTATGAAACTTCGTATACGCATTTATACTATCCATGGAAAGACGTCTGTTGATGTTCAACCAAATCGGTTGGCCAGTACCGGAATAATGCCCAATTTATTGCCTTTTATGTTAATATATGAGAAGTCGCGATAACTCAAATATGCTTTATTGGATTTTCCTGAAACTTTGTATACCCATTTGTAATGTACATGGGAAGACGTCTACCGATATTGGACCAAATCGGTTGTCCGGTACCGGAGTAAAACCCAATTTAGTGTCTATTTTAAAAACGCGGTAACTCAAATAGGCTACGCTTTACCGGATGTTTATGGAATTTGGTATACACATTTATAGTGTTCATGGGAAGAGGTCTACTGATACTGGATGAAATCGGTTCACCTGTTTCGGAGTAATGCTCAATTTGGTGCCTATTTTATGATAATATACGTATTCGAAAGAATTTATATAAAAAAAAAAAAAGCAAATCATTTATCATGACAACATAGTCAATTGTTTTACTGTGATATTTTACGGCTTTGGAAATTAAAATAGAGATAGCTATGACCAAAAACACTATTGTTTTACATGCGCTTATAACTTACAACTAGACCGTTAAACTGACCCAGGTGACCGAGATGGTAACGTTTTGGCCTCACGTTATGGAGTTCCATGGTTCAAATCCCGAAACCAGCCAATTTCACTTTCTTTTTCGTATTTTTATGTGAGTGTGCGATTGTCAAGATATCAAAAATCTGTACAGTTCAGCTGATGCTGGAAGATTTTAATCTGATTAAAAAGAAAACTAGACCTTTTTTCTTCCCTAAGCCCTGCTTAATGAATAAATCTGGAGCTTAACTTGTAAATCAATTAAAAAAACATATTCTGCATATCATAATTGCAGTCATAACTGATTAAAAAAAACATACTGGCACTTTTTTACATCAGTTTACCTGATTTTATTTCATCTGTAAATATAAAATTACTATTTCAGCTTTGAAGGTTCACTCATAATATTTTATACAGGGACAGTCAAAAACCCTCAACGCATATAACCTTTGAACCATGTGGTTCAGTGACATGAATCTTGGTGTTTTGGGCTAGCCGTATAATGAGAAAAAAAAATTGTATTATCGAATTTTTTGGGCTTCCGGTTGAGGGGGTACGAGTGAATATTTACAGTTTTTGTCAAAATTAGCATTATTTCTATTTTGTATTCAACAAACTACATACTGGTATTAATGAATTTCATTTGATCCAATGAGGGTAGAATAGAGCAAAATATAATTTTAAAACCACCTTAAACCCTCATTAATTTTGTAAAATGAAACTAGAAGAATAATAATTTTGTGTTAACTTTAATTATGGAAGTAATAGTTAACTTAAACACAAATTTTCATGTAATAGTTGTAACAAAAAAAAACAATAGTCCATAAAATATAAAGAATTATTAATTATATTTAATTATATTTTAATGGAAATAAATATTTATTTTCGAAAAAATGCTCATTAAGAGCTCTTCAAATAGTATCTACATTAAATGCTTCTATACAATTTTTTTTTTCGAAAGTGTATCCTAAGTACCTAATAATTAAGTGATAAAATTCTCCTTCCACACAAAAACAAAAGTAAAGTTAGCTCACCTAAATTAACAGTTCATCAACTTGTGTCAAATCACATTAAACAAAAGAAGCGTTTTACTGGTAGGCTATTATGTATTCATTTTTTGGGATCTATATACAGTTAAAAGTGCTATAAATATTAATCGGAAAAAGAGCAAATTAAATTCCTTATTTTTTATTCTTTAAATTTTGTGGCTATTATCCATTGGAAATGCAGTGTGAAAAATTAAAAACTACTGGACAATTTAGAATTACAAACTTTGACACATAGAAGAGCATGTCAGTCATTAAGTTTTTCGTATAAAATTATTCTCATATTGATAATAGAAATCTCATACAAAGAATTTATTTACATGTTCATAGTAAAACTGTTTTTATTTCTAGAATAAATACAGATCAGCATAAAAATTCACCAATTAACATAGCTCTCAATCAGTACAATCAACTGATTGCACAACTGATTTAATATAGATATATATGGAATGAATATTTTACAATTTAATTATATTGCAAGTTCATTGTTAAAACTTGTTCAAAATGATAATTCATAGGACTCCGATATTTAGATAAAATTTATAGACATATATGTGCAATTTATATTGTCAACTAACAATTTTTATCGTTTTAAGTCATTTCATCTCCATTTTATTTACCTTTATTTTTATTTCTTTGTGTTCCAAATGTATCTCTCTCTTATTCTCTTTACTTCTTACTTTTACATAGGCCTAGATAGTTATTTTAACTTTCCAGCTTTTAATTAACTATTTCTTATTCGTGTTACTGCAACTATATTATACATTGTTAACACAGTCATGGACATTTTAACTGTGTATAATATACCTGTAATGTTCAATCTTTATTAAATGAATAATTAAATAATCATTAAGTCTAAACTTTTCTGTTTTCTTGATTAAGCAACAATAAATTTGCTTAGAAGTATCTATACCCGAGACGAGCTAAGAAAGAAACCTGAAGTAAACAAAAACCAGTATGTCTGTCTCTCTCTTAGGTCATACTAGTAATGGACTAGAGTGAGACAGGCATACTAGTTTTTGTTTACTTCAGGTTTCTTTCTTAGAACGGCCAGACTTTAGTGTAGGTACTTTCTGAATAGTTTTTAATGAGCTTATTAGAAAATATAAAAATACATTAGATATTCTATTCAAAATAACTGAGTTGGATTTACTTCCGGTTAAACATGAAGACCAAAAATGTCGGTAATACAATTTTTTAGTTCTAGTCTATGCCTATTCTTATTCACCAGGGTCCATGTCACTGAACCACATGCTTTACCTCACATGAGCAGTAAAAAGGCTTAAATTCTTCTCCTATCCTGTCTGACTCTGACATAACTTATAAGTGTGTTTCTATTTGTATTTCTTACAGAGAACAATTTGCTAGTTCTGGAACTGAAGGAATTCTTCACCAGATACACGAATGATGTAATTGCAACCACAGCTTTCGGAGTCGGCGTAGACTCTTTAAAACAGCCCAAAAATGAATTTTTCTCAATGGGACAGGAAGCTACGAACTTCGGCCCGTGGAGATTTTTTGGCTTCATTGCTTTTCCGAAAATTATGGAGGTAAGTGAATGCATTTATTAACTTAGGTCTAGTTTTAGTAAGTTACGAGTAAAACTGTCAATGGTTACAATTTAAATGCCAACAACAACAATAATAATAATAATAATAATAATAATAATAATAATAATAATAATAATAATAATAATAATAATAATAAAGCACATTATGTTGCAGCCTATAGGCTACTAAATGAAGTTCATGTTTCGTTATAATACATTACGGTATCAATGACTGGGAAGGAAGAGACACTTCTGTATTCACTCCTTTGAATATAATACAGGAGATAATAATAAAAGTTTGCAGAATTCCCAGCAGAATTGTTATTTCTTGAATTTTAAGTTATGACTACCGAACAGATTTATATGCTCACACTTCTAAAATACATTCATAAATACCGTAACGAACACATATCTGATTCACATAGCCACAATACAAGAAGAAATAAAACCTTGTCTTTAATAGAACCAAAATACTTCACCTCTTCTGGCTCTAAACATAGCAATTATTATGATCCAAGGCTCTAACTCCATAATTAGGTCACACCCAGAAATAGTAAATATGAATAGAAAAAAGTCGATAAGTATATAAAAAATCATATTTCGTAGGTTATAATTTATAATTTTAAATATCTAGGGTCTATTATACAAAAGGATGCAACAATAAATTTAGAGATTCAAAGAAGAATAAAATCAGGTAAACTGATATAACAAAGTGCCAGTATGCTTTTTTAATCAGTAATAATTGCAGTTATGATATACAGAAAATACTTTTTTTTTATTATTATTATTATTATTATTATTATAGATCTCCGAGTTAAACTCCAGATCGATTCATTAAGCAGGGCTTACGGAAGAACAAAGGTCTAAAGTTTGATTCTTAACCTTAATTCATATTGGTATACACTGATATACTAATTCTTAAAATATGTAAACATTTTACAAAATGCATTGACAATGAAATAGTACAGTAAACCAATAAGAAGAGGATAGTTCCACCTAGCGGTATGCAGTTTTGTTCTGAGTATAGGCTTATGCGATTTTAACGCAACGCAATAACTTTAAAGCTAGTTTCTGTTCGTGAAATAACATTTATAGGCTTATGTTATTCTTTAGGAACGATGTAGGTCAATGAAAGACAATGAATTCCCAGTTTTTTTAAAGAAAAATGTAATACTTATTTAAGCACATTGACAAAATAGGACACAAGAATGGAATAGGCTCAATTTAACACAATTGATAATAATAAAAAAAATTTTTGCTTCAGGGTGGACTCGAACGTGATATCTCTTGATTACTAGACAAGCATCTTACCCCAAGACCAAACTACACTACGACATTTGAGTGTCCAATACCATTGTCGTAGCTCACAGAAAAGAAAAATCACCGTATTTCGAAATTAGGCTATATTTCGAGCCTTCTAGTTATCTTATGTTACAATATAGAATAATTTCATTCATTGGTAACATAATATTCGCGATATTCTAGTCATAAATGCGAATTTGGCCCTCACTAAAGCAGAGTACCAACTTAACCAAATTCTCAGAAGTTAATGTTTTTATTTATTAAGAGGTCAGGGATTATAAATCTGACATAGGCTGAAGTAAAATTCAATGCTTTAATCTAATTGTAATCAATTTTAGCAAAATAATTAGTCATTATACAACAGCATTTCGTCTATAATCGTACATATGGGAACATTTGTTTTTCATGTAGGAGTCAACTGTCCATGGCAACTGAAGGAAGCTTTATAAGCTGTCATTAATTGATGACGCTATAAGAAAGAACCGAGAATTTGATTTTGCATTTGAAGAAGGTGCCTTCTTTTTACCCTCCTTTACTAAAGAAGGTTTCGACAGGAATTGAAGGGTTGTACCAGAATTACCCTTTATTTACCTTAGTGACGGGACTCGCCCGCTGATTGGTTGGCCGCGAGCCAATCAAAATGCTTCGAAATGAACCAAAATATTATAATTAATTTGACTGATAATTACTCTTTATTTCGGTACTGGACAACCGATTAGGTCCAAATTCAATAGGCTTATTGCCATGATTGTTATAAATAAGTATATGAAGTTTCATGAAAATCCGATAAAGCGTATTTGAGTTACCGCGCCTTTTCTTATATGATACCATAAAAGGGCACTAAATTGGGTATTATTCCGGTACCGGCCAACCGATTTGGTCCAATATCAACAGACATCTTCCCATAGACATTATAAATAGGTATTCCAAGTTTCATGAAAATCCGATAAAGCGTATGTGAGTTATGGCGCCTTTAAAATATACACTAAATTGGGTTTTACTCCGGTACCGGTGAACCGATTTGGTCCAATTTCAATAGGGTTCTTCCCATGGACATTATAAACGCGTGTACCAAGTTTCATTAAAATTCGATAAAGCGTATTTGAGTTAGAGCGCGTACAGACACACGGACGGACGGACGGACGGACGGACGGACGGACGGACGGACGGACAGACGGACAGACATTTTTCGTCCCCCACACAATCTCATAAAGTACCATACTGGCAAAAGGATGCAACAATAAATTTAGAGATTCAAAGAAGAATAACGGATGAGAAGAGAATTATAGGAATGGTAAATTCAATCTTATGGAGTGAAAATATTTTATATAGAAGTAAAAAATTAATATAGCCTATCAGGCATTATTCCAAAGCACAACATTAGGCCTATATGGCGCTGAAACTTAGACCGTAAGTAGACAACAAGCAAACAAATTAATGGTATTAAAAATGGATTTTTGGAGACGTTCAGCACAAAAATCCAGGAAAGAAAAAATTCGGAATAATAGAATAAGGGAAATAATGTAAGTTGAAAAGAATATCTTGGAAATTGTAGAAGAAATACGCTTGAGATGGTATGGACATGTAGAGGATAAAATACCCAAGAAAATTTTGGATTTGAAAGTAGAAGGAAAAAGGAGTGCTGGATGGATGGAGTGAAAAGGAGTATGGAGAGAAGAGGGTTAAGTGAAGAAGATGCTATGGACAGGGACTTAAGGATGCAGAAGATTGTTGTGGGATGAAGGAAAACCATTGTATTGTGGAATATTTCTTAATAAAAAAAATAATAATTTACTTCACTCTGTAATTCGCCAATATTTAAGGAACCATTTTATTAGTTATAACTAATTTAAATTTTGTTCTTCCCACTTTTTTTTTTTTTTGTTTTTTGTTTGTTTTTTTTTGTTTTTTGTTTTTTTGTTGTTTTATGTAAGTGTATTTAATTGTGTACTGTGTAATATAAATAACTGAACTGAACCCGATCACGAGCAATTGCTCATTCCGGTATTCTTTTGATGTATTAATAATTTAATATTAATAATAAAAGTTAATAACTAAAAATCAAAGAATTTCGGGAAAATTTATTGAAACAAAAAGCAAACAACACAAAAACACAAAATTCTCTTTAATATACCTTCATGTAATTCGAAAATATTAACTGAAACGAATTTTCAGCTGCTTGGAATTGGACTTATATCAGATGGCGTTACCAAGTTCTTCAAGTCACTTGTAACGGATACAATGAGGATAAGAGAACAAAAAGGCATTGTACGACCAGATATGCTACAACTTATGATGGAGGCTAAGAAAAATGCAGAAAAATCTGGAGAAAATGGTAACAAAGTAGGTAAGTAACTAGCTGGTTGCAGGATCCTAAATTTATGAATAGGCCTTTGACCTTATTTGTAATAAGGATAATACGAAATGTTTATTAATCCAACAAGGAACCTTATCCAGATTTAAAACCCTCCTTCCGGAAGAAAGTTGGAAAAAACATCAAATTTGTTTAAATATGTTTTCTCAAACGTATTATGTGTGAAGTGTAATCTAAATTATTTCTTTCCGAGGTCCACAAAATCAAATTACATGGGCAACTTGAATGTTTAAGAGTTGCCTAATTTTTTATTGTCATATACATTTGGTTCAATAATAATTTGAGTACACCTGTCTAGTTTAAACAGGAATGAATCCGAAACAAGTTTTATTTTATTCCTAAGTCAACTTTACCCTATAAAGGTTTAATTTCGAAGATGAACATCGAAGTAGCGATGCATCCTTGTCAGTGCCAAGTGAAATTTGAAAAAATAAGGCAATTCTTTCGTAATTTTCAGAAATCGATGACGACGACATTATTGCTCAGGCACTTCTCTTCTTCTTGGCCGGGTTCGACACTGCTTCAACACTTCTATGCTTCGTCTGCTATCAGTTAGCAGTCCATCCCGACATACACGCAAGACTTCAAGAAGAAGTTGACAAAACACTAGAGGAGAATGGAGGGAAATTCTCATACGAAGCTGTCAACAATATGAAATATTTGGACATGGTTGTCTCAGGTATGTTTCCAAATTATTATAAAGAAAACTAAGATTTTATAATTAGGACAGGCTAATATGTGCGTTTTAATTAGTTACTTACAGTAGAACCAGTCTTAGAACGTCATAATAATGTGCTATAAAATATTAGAACAGCAGATAAAGCAAGTGGAGAAATTCAAATATCAGGGAGCAATAATTACGTATACTAATGATATTAAGGTAGAATTTAAGTGTCCACTAAAATAACGAAATGCTTCCTTTTATGCAATTCAGAAACATTTACCTTTTCCTCTTCCGTCCAGAAATCTAAAAAATAAAAATTTATAGAACAATTATCCTGCCGCTTTATATGGTTGTGAGACATGGTCGCTTACTCTTTGGGAAGAACATAATCTGAGAGTGTTCGAAAACAGGGTGTTTAGGAAAATATTTGGACCTAAGAAAGATGAGAACGGGGACTAAATGCAAAGTGACAAGCATCAAAACCTGTACTTCTCACCGGATATAGTAAGGCTAATTAAATCATTGAGGATGAAATGGGCTGGACATGTTGCTCGCATGGTGGAGGAAAGACATAGGCCTATCTTAAAAATATTGACTGGGAAAATATCACTTGAAAACCCTAGATGTAGGTGGTAGGACAATATTAGAACAGATTTAAGGGAAGTATGATTTGGATGGAGTTAGCACAGAATAGGGTGGAATGGCGGGCTAAAATAAGCGCGAAAATGAACCCCTGGGTTCCATGAAGTACGAGGGACGTCCACAAAGTAAGTTACAGTCAGTTTACAGAAACAAAACATAATTTCAAGTAAATAGTTATTGCAACAGGCATAGCCAGTGTTCAGCTATTTTTCAACATATTCGTCACCGGAATTGAGACATTTGTCATACCGTGGGACCAACTTTTGAGTACCTGTGTCGTAGAAGTCTGCCGCCAGGGATTTGAACCACTGTGTGACAAACATCTCCTCTCTGTCATTCCCTGTCATTTCTTGAGGTGCAGGAAAAGATTAAAATCACTGGAAGCAAGGTCCGGGCTGTAGGGTGGATGTTTTAACACTTCCTAGCAAGTCTCCTGCAGAAGTTCGGCTAGGAGGGGTTTAAAAATTCATCCTAAAGCCCGGACCTCGCTCCCAGTGATTTCCATTTTTTCCTACACCTCACGAAACGACAAAAAATTTAATATCAATTTTTTGCAATGAGAACATACATTAAAATAGTTTTCCTTCCTAATTCACGATTTCTTTGAATATGTAAGTAGTCTGCAGATACCTTAATTTTATGTTTACAGAAACTCTAAGGATTTACCCCCCAGCAGGAGCAATTGATCGCCTTTGCACCAAGAGGTACACTCTGAAAGCTGATCCTCCTCTGGAGTTCTTCCCTGGAGACAATATCTTCCTCCCCGTGTACGGTCTACACAGAGATCCAAAATATTTCCCTGAACCAGAGAAATTTGACCCAGAGAGGTTTAGTGACGAGAATAAACACACAATCAATCCACATGCCTACATTCCATTTGGAGTGGGACCACGAAGCTGCATTGGTGAGTATCAAAACAAAACTACAACTCATGTATTTGCAGAGTATGAAATTAAGGGGGGGGGGGACATACAGCTTTGGGTGAAATTCATAGATGAGACATAGTAGTTGTCAAATAGGGAACATAATAAGAGACCCCTACTCCTGGATTTTTTTTAAATTCAGCCGTGTTTATACCTCTTTCAGCTACTATGCCATATCAAGAGTTCGGGATCTGTGTCGATACGGTAGGGTAGGCCATAAAACTATTGATTGTCAATTATTTCTGTTATTGGTGAATTTTATGGAGTATATTTCAACTGATATTAATTTAAATGGATATGATACCAGATGAAATGGTGAGGATGATTCACGGTATGTAAATATCCAATTCGGCATTTGCCTTTACGACTGAGAAAACCATGAAAGAACCCATGTCAAATTGGCCGGCCACGGGATTTGAACTCCCGAATGCGAGTCAAAGACGTTACCATCTCGGCCACCTCGCTCGGTTTCGTGGATGGTGTTGAAGCAACAAATAGGGTCTCCCAGAAAGCAAAAGAATATTATGTAAATAGCTATGTATAAACAGCTATGTATAAATAATTTCTATAACCTACGTACTTGAAAACGAGTAGGCTAAGTTACATATTGTACAATGCGTATAGACACCTTTGATAGAAATCCAGGACAGGGGCCAATAAATACTAAAGTATTAAATAAATAAGTAAATATGTTTTCTCTAACATTTTTCATTATTTCAAGAAACATTCTCTTCTTAAGTACCCACTTATTTGTTTGTTCATTTTATTTCAGGAAATCGCTTTGCATTGATGGAGACAAAAGTGGTGATAGTATACATGCTAGCAAAATTCAATTTGAAGGCCATTGACAAAACACCAAAGACCATTAAGATAGTTCAGAAAGGATTCAACATTTCAATTGCTGGAGGTTTCTGGATGGGATTGGAAGCAAGAAAATGATGATTTTTATTTATGCTTTTTATACGAATACAAAGATTGTAAATAAAATATTTTATATGATGTTATTAATAAACTAATATCAAGTTTTATTTGGAATTCTATAAAAACGAGATTTCTCCTTCATCCTTAGTATTATTTAATTATTGTTACTCGATATTAACATCGGAATGTGAGACTTGGGCAGGAAACATTCCAAAGAAGGTAGTCCAGAATCTTGCAAGTAAGCAGACACGAAGTTCAAGTGTTTATCATCATTCTCGAGCTTGTTCCTATATTATAAAAAAGAAATGGAATCATAGCGTTTATTTTGTAGTACCGACGGGACGGCCGCGACACACCTAAAAAGGGACTGTCCCGGTCAAAACCCTACTTTTTTTTGTATTTAGCATAAAATTACAACCCGTGTTTTACTAGAAGTATATCACGGGGTATTAACAGTGTTTTGATTGTCCAAAATTAATGCTGAAGTTGATTGAAGATGCTCGTGAGGAATTCTGCGACGCTGACTGTGTTGAAGTGTCCCTTCAGAATATTTGGTGGTGAAGCAAGTTGTAGTTCAGCTGGACGGTCTCTGGAGAAGTTAGTGCATTCAGTCATTAGATGGTAGGCCGTCTGCAGAGGTTTTTCCGGACAGCTGCAGTAGGGTGAGGCAGTTCTGTTCATTTTATGTAGATAGGATTTAAATCGGCCATGGTTGGTGAGGAATTGTGTGGTGATATAATTGGGCCATAAGGATAAGGACAGTCTATGGTGTATGGTCGGAATGAAAATTTTGGTGTGAAGGGAGTCGTTGGAATTGGTGTAAATGGAGTTCCAGATGGTTAGGTAATATTCTTTTACTAACTTTTTGCCTAGGGTTAGAGGAATTGAATTGTAGTCGACGGTAGATTTGTGGTTGGCGGCTATTTTGGCAAGGTAGTCAGCTCTTTCGTTTCCTCTAAAAAAATAAAGACGATTTAACTACAAAGATATCTTTGTAGTTAAATCGTCTTTATTTTCTTCTTCCAAAACTGGAATTCCCTCCAATTTTCCTTCAATGATGACATGCAGCAAGCAAGATCTGATCTATCCAGCTTGTTTTCCTACAAAGAACAGTGTTCAGAATTTTGATCTTTCCTCTTCGTCAGACTTCATTTGCCTCTTTCTTCTGCAATTTTATTTTTTCCACTCTCTTCCAGTACCACATTTGAGGGGTCTATTAGCAAACTCGGCAATCTCCATTATGAACAAAGATAGAGATGTTTACTTCTAATGAAAGTTTAACGCATTTCCTATTACATATTTAGTATATGTGTTGCAAATCCAACTTCCCACATAAGGGAGGAACTCAAATTTGTAATATACACTAAATGTGTAATAGGAAATGCATTAAACTTTCATTAGAAGTTAGCATCTCTATCTTTCTTCAAAATGGAGATTGCCGGGTTTGCTAATAGACCCCTCATTTCAGCACTTCCTAGGTATGTCTTCTCCTTTTTTCTTACTGTCCACCTTTCCGATTCATTCAGAGGTATGATGCAGATATAGCGCTTTATCCAAACTCAAGATTATTAGTGTAGTAGTAGCCAGTAGGTCATGATAGGTCGAAATTATTGCCATTCTCTAACTTGTCCCGCGCAGTTGGCGCTGCGCATATCTGTGAATGGGATGTTGAAGGTTGCATGCTTTTTCCTGGACTTATGTAATCATCACCACGACAGAGTGCTTGAGAGAGTAAACTCGGTCGCACCGAACTGTCATCTGTGAAAGGTAAGTCACTTCTCCAAATATTGCGCGACTATAGATTGTATCATCTCCTGGGCAAGGAGTCCTTCGGGAGGGACTTCAAGCTGGGGGAACCATGTCGTAGATTTACGGCACATAAAAAAACTCCAAGCCTATATTCAGTGGCGTAACTAGACCACTTGGGGCCCGGGGCGGATTAATTTTTGAGGGTCCCTCCCCCAGCAAAAGCTACCAACACGACTATTTTTAACTTATTTTTCTATGGCTAGCCTTTTTGTCTTTCAGATCGTCTCCATGGGCTAATCTATACGAAAAAATAATAGACAGAATAAGGGAGCGAACTCATGTAGTATTTAATGTACCGGTATTCATTTATTAAATACGAACATACATTTATACAAATACAAATATGTGCATAATTAAAAAGTAATGAAATGGGGAAAAAGGTTATGTTTAAATATGACAAAAATTAGGTCATGCTCTATTTTTCATCAGTTAAATGCTGCATTTCAGCGCAGTATTCAACTAAGCCTCTCCTAGTAACCTCTCGCGGCCGGAGACCAAAACATGGGCAACTTAAGTCAATTTTTTTTTAATAGGTAACACGTCAAATAAGCTATATTTTTATTTAATAAAATAATTCCGATGAGTAAAAAAGAAAGAGGTGGAATACTAATTTTTATATTAGGGAGGGGCATCACTGGGGGCCCCCATAGTAAGTGGGGCCCGGGGCGGACCGCCCCCACCGCCCCGCCCTAGGAAAGCAACTGTCGATATTAGAGCCTCTGGGCAAAATTTCTCGGCCCTTTCATGTCGAAGTAATATGTCCAATTAGGTTATTTTCACAAACATCGAGACAATTATAGGTCAGAAGTTCAGGAATATAACACGCGATGGAATCAATTTAATTTATTAACTGAACCAAAAAAGTTACAACTGCTGGAGTTGAGCACTGTTCAAGTGTCGACAAGACACTACAATTTGTTTATTAGCGACTGATGCCCGGTTTCTACAAACTTGTGTATACCTATGGGTAAATTATCCATGGGCAAATTAGTTCCATTTCACCTACAATGATATAATGAGCAAGGCCTTGGAGTAGTACAGTTAATTTAATTCAGAAGGCTTTGATTCTCATCGTTTAAATTATTATTGATCCCACAAAGAGGTTAAATTTTATCCAGCCATCCATGAAAGGATAAATTAACCCGACGATTTACCCTTGGAAAGATCTAGCCCGAGTTTGTAGGAACATTTTTTCTGTCATTTTCATATTTACCCAGAGGGTATTTATCTAGAAACTCGCCACAAGTGTATCTGATTGTTACCGTTAAATTATTTGAGTTTGTAAGAGCTATTCTTGTGTAAATTCTGTCCACTGGATAATTTACCCATAGGTAATTCGCGAGTTTATAGAAACCGGCCATTAAATAACAAAAATTTTAGTCTAAAATAAGACATTTTATATAATTGCTTTTATTTCCCTACTACTGCCATTACTACATTTCTAATGTTAAACTTTAAAATATAGGTATACCGGTAATTGTTTTGTTTTATCGTAAAATAAGTTTAACAATACAAAATATTACAATTTTCGTACATTTCCATTATTGTAAATGTTCTGTCTTTACTGTAAATAGCATTAACTCATAGCCTACTTTTCTGATTGTAAATAAATTTTTTTGGACTACTTTAAATCATTATTTTAGTCTAAGTTACTTTGTTGTATTGAACTGAACCGTCTCCGAGAACAAGCTTTGCTTCTTCGGGCGGCGTTCGAAAACACATTTGAATATATTTTATATTGTAATTTCTAGCAATAAAATTGCTTTGAATTGAAAGAATTTTTATTCATCACAAAAAAATCTATGTTTGAAACTGTTCTGGCAAACAATAGAACCTACAATTAAATAAGGTCCCACACTTGTAACATCCGGGATGTACCTCTTAATAACAATAATAATAATTATTATTATGACAGTCAAGGACACTAAATTAATGAAGCAATGAAAGAAAAAGCTCTTATTGAAATTCGTTCTTCAGATGGGAAAGGATGTATATCGTATATCTTCAAGATGTTATGTTATGTTATGTTATGTTATATCGTATATCTTCAGCACTATAGCGCATTGGTGGATCCAGGGGGGGGGGGACCACGGTCCCATTCCCTTGGTTTTACTTTTACGTTGATTTGAATTTTGTTATTCATTGAAAATAATTACGTAATAAAATAACATTCAAATTTAGTTAAATACTAACAAAAATAAAAGCATTTACGTACTCTCCCTGTTTTAACCTGAGGATTGTAAAATTCAAGTTGAATAGTATTAATTATATTCTAGAGGCCTTCTGTCAACCATTCTAGAGGCCTTCTGTCAACCCAGAAGACAGCAGTTGTTAGAGTTCCTTATCCTTAATTATTATTATAAATTATTAATTCATTTCTTGTGAACTATTTCAGACCAGACTTAAAGTTAAAGATAAATATTTGATATTTGATTAATGATTTTATATTTTATGTGATATGTAAAACCAACAAATTTATCAACATAACTAAAACTCTGGGCAAGAAGAGTTTACTTTCAACTCCATCATTTTTATGTTCCATTTCATGGTTTTAATTAATTTTTACTGTGAAGTGATTTTAATGAATACGAATCATGATTCCTCTTATTTAAGTCAGAGATAACTATTAAGTTACTGGACAAAACCATTTAACACAAAATTTGTTTTCCAGGCTGTTATTTAATGATTTAATTTTATATGTAGGCTTACAGGATTTTCTTGCATAGCTAATGTTTAATTGCGATCTTTATGTAATCTAATGATATATCACTTTCCATTACTCTTACTAAAGAAGGTAAAATAATTACCTCGTATCGCCGTTTTATAGGATAATAAGTTAGTAGCAAACTTGTGCATGATCATTATTGACATTAATAATTATTTTATTACAATCATTACTATGTTATTTCTTCACTTCTATGATTGTTGTACATATTATATAGGCCTAACTGTTCTTTCTTTTATATAATCTTGTATTCACTATTGTAATACGTATTTCTCTGTTGAATCTCTAGATGTTTAAAACATTATTATATAAATTTATTAATCATATTTATTAATGCTGTGTATTGCTAATTTTATAGCTATTGAAACGGAGAATAAGATAGCAATGAAAGTTTAAAAAAAAAAAATGAAAATTGCTTAAATTGTTTCTGAATTTCTACGGATTGGGTTTTTACTCATACTTCCGTCAGCAAAGCTCGCTTAGATCAACCGGGTAGTATTCATACTGCCAGTCACGACTACCTGGTTCAATCATAAGTAAATATCTTTATTATTTTTCAACATCTAAAAGAAGCATAAATAGAAACGGAAATATAAATTAAGACCTTCAAATAAATCTTATTATCGCAGAGCGAAGCAGAATGACCAACTGTCCTTGTATATTGTCGCAAGTGCCTTGTAACCCCTCTACATATAGCCAAATAATGCATAGCACTAACCACATAGTGCGCGAAGTGGAGGCGGCAGCCGTAGCGAAGCGCCCTTGCATTTTCGAATAATGTACGATACACTGTTTGTAGGTTTCGAAAATGTGGCATATTATATCTCCCGCGAGGTTTGTCAGCCTGTCACCTCTCGTCTAGCGGTATGACGTCACACCTCCAACGTCCGATCACGAGTTTCTTCATAATACGAGGACAGAAGAATTTGCTAGATCGTGGTATAAAAGAAACTGCATCGGTGAGGGAGGGTTGGGTGGGACCGATTCATCCCAAGGTGCGACTTATATTTGAATTTTCCCGTAGTATTAGTACTAATAATATGCAGTTTTACTGCCATTGATTATTATTATTATTATTATTAATTTTTTTTTTCACAGTAAAAGCCTTGAACATAAAGATCAACCCTGATGCTTTCCGTTCTAGATATTTGTTAGTTTTTATGAAAATATAATAAGTAAAATTTAATTATCTCTGTAATTTACTTTTCTCTGTGCTAGCCTTTAACACGTTTATGGGAGAAAGTTTGTGCAATATATTTTTGCACCATTTATTTTTCATATCTATACAAACTTGCGTCAAGACATTATATAAATATCTACATCATAAAAATACAACAAAAAATAATATTGTAATCTGCATTGTAATTTATAAGAAATAATCCACAAAACAGCTTTCCAAAACTGTCTTAATAAAACATAGAAACAAACAAATATAAAACCATTAACCACAAACAGAGCACATTGTGGAATTTATAACCAAACCACCAATTTTTAATCAGTAGCGTATCTATTGAATTATCATTATTATTTATGATACAAATGCAATTTTGAAATGCATTTATAACATCAGCCGTTTTATATTATATCCGGTTTTGTTATTTTGCAACGCTTAACCCAATTCTGCCAGTTCCGATTATGAATCTTCAAGAATCTTGAAAATGAGTCATGTACCGTTACAAGCTGAAATAATTATAGGAGGGAGAAGCGATAAGAAGTATAACATTATCAGCACCAGGTCAATACAACAGATTTCCAGATAACAATAAAAAAATGTCTCATAACAATAAGAGAGATTGAACTCTCTTGAATCATCGTTTTTCGAGATGTCTCCGTAGGTGAAAATATGACTTGACCATAAATTTAACCAAGAACGTCTTGATTGGTGTCCAGATGCTCCAGCTCTGAGCAATAACCAGAATATCTAAAATACATCGTTTATAGTTTTATTTCACTGACATGTTAATTATAATCTATGAATGAAAATCTGTCTTTACCCTAGAATAGATCCCGGAATCATCTACTTTAGTGCAGTCCCTACATTTAAGGTAGTGCAGCAATTGAAGGGAACTATCCTGGCTTATCTAGAACTACTTCTAAACTATGTAAGCTATTTTATCACCGATCTCTTTATACTGTTAAAGTAGTTTAAAGAAGAATCCCGGTATTCATTAAACAGCATGGGCCAACGAATGTTTTCAATTCGTGAAGGTTGCTTTCCCTTTTATCGAAACGAGAGTGGCCATCAAGGTCACCTGATGTTTGTAGTCGTAGTATTGGAGTTTCAATGTCAAGTACACAGGGACCTTGCCTCCGTGAAAGGCTGACTCACGCTAAGTCCGTCCCTGACCTGGAGATGGCGCTACTACAAAACGATACATAGAATTGTGAGTGATTATTGTGAATGAAAAACTCAAGTGTATAAATCAGTTCATTTCCAATTAACGGCCCAGGTACCAGGCCCAGGCCCACGAGGTAACATTAATTTAATAGCCTATTCTTTTTTGTATGAAAATGTATTCTATATCAGTAGGCCTAAGTAGAGTATTCGGTTTTAGTTAAATAAATTTTGGGTATCGTAATCGTAATCGTTTTATACATAATTTTATAAATTCACGCCAAGTAAGCAACTAGTAATTTTCATATGAAATACGGTACATGATATAAGCAAAATAAAACTACTTCAAGACTTTTTTAAGATGTCTTAAAAACCCAAGTTACATTATATAAATTTTACTTTATTTTCAGTTCATTATTTAACATTTTTCCAATTTTAGCCTGCCAATCAACTACTGGGAAAATATTGGCCCTCGGACCTAGTTGTAGCCCAATCTTCCAATCTTTAATAAGTCATCCGGCCTATTATGGGCATTTGGCAAACTATTATAATTGCATTATATTCAAATTATATGTAATTTTCTCAATATTTATAGTAAAAGCTCTATTAAGTAATAACAATCACCAAATAACCCCTAGACGACATACCAAAATTGTATTACTGTACTTATTAATTTTAGATCCCCCCCCCCCCCCAATAAGCTTTATCTGTTTATCCAAACATTGGATATCTATTATATAAAGTCGAATGTGTGTTTGTGGGTATGTATGTATGTATGTATGTATGTATGTATGTATGTATGTATGTTTGTTCCTTATACAAATCCACATTTCTTCACCAATTTGTACAAAATTTTGCACACATATCCAGTTAAGCCCGGGAAGTAACGCGGTCAACATTAAAATTGTAATAAATCAGTCCTTCCCTTGAAAATTATATAATTTCTGAGAATATTATACTGAAAAACAATGAAATGCTGTTCAGTTCACATGACAACCGTGTATTGTTTACTTTGATAACATTGGGCCTTGGCAACTGGACTTTAACGAATTATGATTGAATCGATGCAATATATTGGCGAAAATAATTACTGAAAAATGAATTACACGGAAATAAAGCAAAGTGTGATGCAGTCACACAACTTTCTCTACCCTCGACATAAGAAATATTTTCTCACTTTACATTTTGATGTAGAATAAGAGGTCGTATTGCTGGGATAACTTAAGTGTGTGAGTATGCTATATCAGAAGTAGGTAAACAATCCTTTCCGCTTATACGTTATCCATAGCTGTATGCTTTGTATTAGTTGAGAAATAAGGATGTTTATCATAGGCCCTAAGCATGGGATGGAACATTTTGAGTCCTATGCTCGCAGTATTTTATGTCCCGGGTTTTAGGGGAGGAAAGTATGAAAGTGATACTGCATTTCTCTTATTTCAGAACCGAAACGGTTGTATGGTAACATGAGAATGAGAAATAAAATTTTCCGACAAGTCAATACAATCTTATTTAATTTATGTTTCTTCTTATTTCAAATCCTCCCAAGCATGATGTGTAGAAGCAACGGAATGAAGCTTTCGACATCCTCTATGAGCCATAAAAAGCTATATCTAGCGTTTTCTGATGGAATAGTTTGAGTGTGATAAATCTTTTTCTTCATTTCAAGTTTTACATACATATTATATAAGCACCTAGAGTTTCAAAATCGAAAGTCCTCCAAAAGTTAATTTCAAATTACAAAATACAAAGCCCGGGCGACGCCGGGCCTTTTCAGCTAGTGAAATATAAAAGAAAATATACAGGTAAACCCAAGTTTCTACATTTTAACTTTCACAGGTTAAATATACTTCTTTCTTTATCTTATTTACCTCTCCCTTGTAGGGTTTAAGCGACTCAAGCCGCCCGAGCCTTACAGGGCCGCAACCTTACGAACAGAGAAAAATTCTACTTGTTTTATTTCTCATCAAACAGCCGGAAACAGAATAAGGAGTTTCTCAAGTCACACAACACACTTCCCTTGCGCCTGTGGCTGTTACGAATGACAACCGTATATGGCCTTCTACAGAACCAAAATATGATTACATACTTTTTTTTAGCAGACAAGTGGATAAAACCGTCTTGCGTAACTGCCATTGAGTCATAACAAAAGCGAGTGTGGATGCGACAGGATCCTGCTTGCAGAAGGTAAGCTAGTTTTTCATTTGTAGCATCAAAATTTAATTTCGATTAGTGCCTCTTCACACTGGGACACTAGTGACGGTCACGGCACTTTATGATTGCCAACAATGCAAGTTGTATATAGCCTACATAATTCAGTCGTATAATAAAATTGAGCTCAACGAAAGTAGTTATCCAGCCATGAGTTTAGACTTGATTAATACTGAAGATTTTGTAAGTGAAGTGGAATGTCGACCTGTCATTTGGGATGTGAAAAGCGATTACAAATTGTTTTATCATGTAGCTGCTTTTGGCAGTACTAGCAGTGACCGTCACAAGTGACCCAGGTGTGTTCATTGCAAAAACAAGTGACCCAGTGTAAAAAGGCTCTTAGAGCCAGTTCAGCAATCAACATTATTGGTCTGGTGTGAATATTTCGCTTTCTATACTTGGGACATATCCATGTACAGGTAGGGAAAAAAAAGCGGACCGACTAAAATATGGAAGCTGCCGATATGAGCCAATGCGCATGCCTAGCGGCATTCAGAGGATAGCAGGGAATGTATTGAAATTTGTTCTAGTGTCGCTAAATTGCTTGAATTGAGAAATAAATTCACGTAATTTGCATTGCTTGTGAAAACAAACGTTTCCGTTACATCTCTTACATTTATTTACGTATCACATGGCTCTGGCATCAACTACAAGAGTCGGTCCGCTTTTTTCCCCCTCTACCTGTACAATAACTGATTCAAGACTTTTTCCAACGTTTTATATTTTTTATTTTGATTTAGCCTATTTATTTTTTACTCCGGAGCCGCGAGTGCCATTGTCCTTAAACGAGTTTTTCTAGGTTGAAACCCTTCCTTGAACTCGTTTATTACCTTGTAAAAATTACTAACATTTTTGTCTTTACTATTTCCTTCTGATTCATTTACTTTGTCCTTGAAATAGTTTATTTTCTTTGTTCTAATGGTTCTAGAGGTTACTCGTTCAGCATTATAAAGAATTTCGACAGTAGTTTTATTCCGATTCTGCAACCACTGAAGTTTCGCCTGCTTTCGTGCACTTACTAATTTCATGCACTCATCATCGAACCACGGTTCATTTGATTTAAGTTAAACATACAAGATAGCCATGCAGTTCTTTTTAGGTAGATTTCGAAGTAAAATCTACCTATTGCAATGGATAACATGTCATGATTTTCGAAAAATTCTTTCATATCTTTACGTTTCATGCATCCCTAAGTACGAAACCACCGACTGTTCAAAAAAAATTGTGATATACATACATATATATATATATATATATATATATATATATATATATGCATCCACATATATATATTTACACGCCGTAATTTTCAAGATATTTGAACCAAATTTTATTATGTTATTTCTAGGCCAAATAGTTCGGACAAGTTCGTTAATGAGCAAAATTGGCCCCTATGAAGTATAGAGGGAAACTTTGTTTGAATAAATTACAGTACTCCCTATGGAATTCACAGTGACACCAACAATTCGGGGGGTTTTGGAGGTACGAGTGGGGGTGGGGTGATGGAAATTCGAAATTTTTGAAACTGCTTCTTGTGGGGTATCGTTGAAAAGCTCTTGATGAGTACTCTACAAATCAAGAACTAGTTTCTTGATAGTTCTCATATACGGCGAGATTTGAATGTTTGAAAAAGTGCTCTTTCCTCTTTTTTGCAGCTCTTATTGCGGGTTTGTCATGCCAAGGCTAAAGAAGAAGAGTGCTACGCAGCGACAATAAATTAAACCAAAATCACTTCGAAATCTACCTCAGCCTGTAGGCTTGCCTAAAGGGATTTTTAAGGCTGTTTTTTAAATTTATATTCTACATGAAATGACACGATACCCACTTAACACCATAGAAATTAACAAAAATGTTATTTCAAAATTGGTCCTAGATGACATTAATAGTGGCTTGTATTTTTATTCTTTCCCCACTTAAGATGCAATTCTGACAACTAGGATGTCAGCTGATAACAAAAACTATGGGTTTTTCTCGTATAAATGGTATAAATGCTATCTTTTGACGATATCCTCATGCTTGGGCTAGGCTATAGTATTATGTTGAGTAGTTAGCATAATGCAAATAACGTCATTATAGCTTAAACATTTTTATCACATACCAAGGCCACCAACTGAAAAAGAGATAATAATTCCCTTAGATTGAAACGTATTCGTGTTCAAGGATTCAAATTTCACTTTACTTAAATTGTTTTCATTTTGTAATTTGACAATCTCGGACATTGGCCCTCTAATAAACCGAAAAACTACAATTTGGTGTAAATTTTTATATTTTAAATTGAAGGAGATCTCACTTTATATATTCTTTTGGTTCGACTGTAGGCCTACTATAATATAATTATTTCCCACTTGCCGTTTGTAGGCTAAGGTGGAAAGGTAGAGTCAGGCCGAACAATTGAATGCCGTAGCCTGAATTTGAACCAGAATCTTCGGCTCTCCGATCCGCTGCTCTATCAATTGAACTACCATGGCAACATGCCGGTATAACATTAAATTCTCCAACTTACTCACATATCCCGGTATAATAACATTAAATTCTCCAACTGACTCACATATCCCGGTATAATAACATTAAATTCTCCAACTGACTCACATATCCCGGTATAATAACATTAAATTCTCCAACTGACTCACATATCCCGGTATAATAACATTAAATTCGCCAACTGACTCACATATCCCGGTATAAAAACATTAAATTTTCCAACTGACTCACATATCCCGGTATAATAACATTAAATTCTCCAACTGACTCACATATCCCGGTATAATAACATTAAATTCTCCAACTGACTCACATGTCCCGGTATAAAAACATTAAATTCTCCAACTGACTCACATATCCCGGTATAATAACATTAAATTCTCCAACTGACTCATATATCCCGGTATAATAACATTAAATTCGCCAACTGACTCACATGTCCCGGTATAAAAACATTAAATTCTCCAACTGACTCACATATCCCGGTATAATAACATTAAATTCTCCAACTGACTCACATATCCCGGTATAAAAACATTAAAATCTCCAACTGGGTCACATATCCCGATATAATGTTTTGCCGGCTTGTTCCCATAGTAGCTGGCTATGGCATTGATTTTTTCAGTCTGACTCTACCGTTCCACCTTAGCCTACACACGGCCAGTGTGAAAGAATTATCATTCCAGTGGGTGTATAAGTTTGAAATCAGTGAATAAAATTGTACTACTCTAAAATTCTATAGGTCTATCTCTGCTTCCATACAATTTTTTTATGGTGACGTATGATATAAACAGGGTGCTTTCAAGTGTTTCCCATCGATCTTTCTAAGATTCACTGCTGCCAATCTCTGTAATTTACGTAAAAGTGTACAATCTCTGGTTATTTACAATAGAGATGTTATTTTGAGATACTTTTGTTTGAACATTAATTACAATCTTATCTAATGTCTGCGTCATGATAAGTTATACAAGAAATAAATAAGAAGTGGTCTAAGTCTTGTAATCATACAGCATGAGAGTATCTGGCAGAATCAAGGTAATAGAAAAACTTGTTTTTAAGGTTCGTTATTAATAGCTATTTACGATGTAAGACCTTTGTAAAGAAGCAAGGAGGTTAACAAGCACGAGGTTATAACAGTGGAACATTGTACGACGTTTTATGTTATTTTGTACCGTAAATATTAAAAATAAAATAATTTCAGTTCGCTTGTGCTTAGAATATCGTTTTTCATAACTTCGTGTATAGCGGAATTCAGGCTCTTTTGGTTCCCAACAATCTGCGCATATTGGACTAAAAATATTCCATTCTATTTTTGTCTCTTTTTAAATGCTTCCAATAAGCAACCCTATTTCTCGATTAATATAAAACGTACAGTGATGAATAAAGTTAAGTAGACAGAATTTTTTACAGACTTCTGAAATAGCTACCCATCGTTGTCATAAACTCAGATTGAGACAACTGAAAACGCTCTCCCCACAACACCTTTTTATTCTAAATCAAAATGTGATGTGAGAAAATGATATTCTCTATGCCCAGGGTAGAGAAAGCTATCTCACACCCGATATTTATTTACTTCAGTATTGTTTTATAGAAATAAATTATAACGATAGCCTCTCTAATTATAGTTATCCGTCAAAGCCCAGTAAAATGTAACTACCAAAGCCTTATGTGAACACTGAAACAAAATTGGAAGTCATGAGAACTGAACTGCATTTGAGCTGCCAAAATAAAACACTTAGGGCCCTAATGTTCTTTCCACTGGTCACATCGAGGATGTCAATAGCTTTAAACTTCCGGAAAACGCGGATCATTAAAAAAACGCGTGTTAGTCAGTCCAATAGTTGTTTAATCTATATAGAACACACATACTAACATTGCCTTTTATATAATATATTTTATTATTTTCAGATAATTTCATACACTGGATGTTGAGAAGCTGTCACCATGAGCCTTTTAGACTTGAACTGGTCCATAGCGGACTGGACATTAATCCTCATCACAATAGTCACATTGCTCTACTTTTTGGGCACGATGAATTTCAGTCGTTTCACTAAATACAACATTCCACACATGAAGCCTCTGCCCTTCTTAGGAAACATGGGACAAACTATCATCAAAGGACAGGCATTCCCAGATCAAATCCTGCAGTTTTATAATAACCTGAAACAACATCCTTATGCAGGATTCTTCATGTTTAATCATCCTGTAATCCTAATAAATGATCCAGAGTTGATCAAAGACATCACTGTCAAGGATTTTGATCATTTTACAGACCACAGAGGAGTCTTCAGCGAAGAAACGGAACCTTTATGGTCAAAAGGACTAGTAAATCTAAAAGGTTAGTGGCACATCTGTATTGACTCCTTTGATTCTAATACAGAAGAGAATTATAAAAATTTGTTTAAAAAAGCCTATAGAATATCCAACAAAATTGATATTTCCTGAATTTAATGTGATGACTGTAGAACAAATTTATAAGCTCACACTTTTAAAATACTTTCAAAAATACCGCAACGTACATGTATCGGATCCTCATAACTACAATACTAGAAGAAATAAAACATTGCCTTTAATAGAACCAAAATACTTCACCTCTTCTGGCTCTAAACATAGCATTTATTATGGTCCAAGACTCTATAACTCTATAATTAGGTCACATCCAGAAATAGTACTTATGAACAACAAAAAATTCAATAAGTTTATCAAAAATCTTATTTCATACTTCAAAAGTTACTTCACTCTGTACTTAGTAGACAATTAAGGAACGATTTTATTTGTAATAACTCAGTGTTTCAATTTTTGTTCTTACTACTTTTCCTTTTTTCTTTTTACTTTTCTGTTCTTTCTTTATTATTATTATGTTTTAGGTTTTGATTTAATTATATTTTCTTTATGTATTTTGTAATTTGTATTTTGTAATGTAAATGGCTGAACTGTGCCCGAGCACGAGCGCTTGCTCATTCGGGTGGTCTTGTTTTGTTTTGTATAAATATTTTGTATAAATATAAATAAATAAAATAAATAAATAAATGCTTAATTAAGTTTTCAGCTTTATGGCATCCTATACTGGACAATTATGTTAAATTAATTTTAAAAAATCTGTGCCTATATTAATAGCTGGTTGGTATATGGTTATTTAACGACGGGGATGTAGGCCTACTGCAACTTAGGCCTGTGCCTACATACAAACAAATTACTGATTTTCAGGTCAACAATGGAAAGACGTGAGGTCCAAATTGAGTCCTGCTTTCACATCTAGCAAGATGAAAACTATGTTTGTTCTGATATCAGAATGCTGTGAACAGTTTGTTAATTTCCTTCGAGAATGTAAGAAGCAAGAAGAACCAACTTGCAATATCACAAAAGGTAATTAGTTTAGAGGTTGAACTTGAACGGGTGCCGTGTAATCGATTGCTACATATCAAATTTTATGTTAGATAAGTAAATTGAAAACTAGGCTACGTTTCGCTAACATATTTTACACTTCTTACGGATGTTGGGGGGAAAGGGGAGTTGGGTTTCCCCGTGTGAAAGTTCTCGCACAGTACGTTAGTACTTTTAACGTGCGTACGAAACTTAAGAACACTAAAATATTATAAAAGAAAAATTACTCTTACGCTGGGTTTTGAACCCAGGACCCTTGGCTATCCGTGCCACTGATCTACCAACTGAGCTTATCCAGAGTTCACTTTACAGCCCCAAATGGAACCTCTCTCCTATGACTGATTGCCCTTAATGGTCTACCTCTGACAGACAAGTTATGTCACATGCAGTATTGTGAGGCATTAGTGATTATTGTGACCGGGCTTCCACTGTTATTGTACAGTAACAGTCAAGATGGATATATACTATTCATGAACCAAAGATTATAGGAGAGAGGTTCCATCTGGCGCTGTGAAGTGAACACTGACTTAGCTCAGTTGGTAGAACAGTGGCACGGATAGCCAAAGGTCTTGGGTTCAAATCCCAGTGTCAGAGGAATTTTTCTCCTATAATATTCTCATGTAATGTCCAACGGAGACAATAATCTGTGGTTCGTGAATGCATACGAACACTAAGAACACTAAATTGAGTTGCACTTTTTCCTTCAGATGGTGATACATTAGTGCTGGAACTAAAAGAGTTTTTCACCAGATACACGAACGATGTAATAGCAACAACAGCATTTGGTATAGGTGTTGACTCTTTAAAACAGCCTAAAAACGAATTCTTCATAAAGGGACAAGAAGCAACGAGACTTGGCATATGGCGATTTTTTGGGCACATGGCTTTCCCTAAACTAATGAATGTAAGTATTAAGAGTACAATAATATAGGCCAGCGGTTCCCAACCGGTGGGTAATTTACCATCAAATAGTGGGTCGCGGAAGGGTTACAGTGAGTCGCAACTCGATCCTAAAAGTATCAGAAACCATCGAATATACCATCAAAAAAGACCAGAAAATTTTAAAAAATCAAATTGTGTTTTGACTGTTTTCTTGGTTCTTTGTGTACTTTTATAATCGTAGTTTTTATTTTCACCTAGGAACACTTGTTAGTGAGTATGAAACCACTTGTTGTATATATTGCAAACATATATCTACTGTTAAATAAATAACTGTTTTGCTACAAAGTGCTTATATTTTGTCAACCATTATCAAATCAGAACACAAATTGTTAATCAATAATCAACCTGTATCTTCAAAAAAGCATATATAAGCTTATCTATATTTGCAATATTTGATGGTAAATTATATATACATAAGGAAGGGATACGATACAAATAAGGTTTTTTACTCCACCATGGACCGATGGACCGTGGAGGTATTCCGATAAGGAAAGGTGGGTCGCCAGCTGAAAAAGGTTGGGAACCACTGATATAGGCCTATTTTATTTTTAAAGAAGTTAATAGAGCTTTAGAGAATGATGGCACGTGATCGCATTCAACCAACGCTTTTTCATCTTTTTTCAGTTCCTATTTTCCTCATGACGCTGGAATACATATAATAAGTTTCATTTCACTTACTCTGTCTTCACAGAGGGATACAATGATCCGTGCATTATCAATCAACATCTATAATGAAACTTTTTCCTAGTTAGATGTTTTCTGAATGAAAAAGTATTCTCAAGCATTAAACATCAAAGTAGTTTTATTATTTTAAATATGTATATAAATTAACCGTTAAAATTTAAGTATTACATCTTTGTTAACATGATAAGTATAATATTATATCTAGGAATGTAAATAAATGTTATTTCTGTTTTTTTAGTTGCTGAAAATAAAAATAATTCCGAGCCATGTTACAAATTTTTTGAAATCACTTATCTTGGAAGCCATGAAAACAAGAGAAGAGAAGGGCATTGTAAGACCTGACATGCTGCAATTGCTTATAGAAGCCAAGAAAAACGCAGCAGGTCAAGAAAACGAAAAAATCAATGGTCACAAAATAGGTAAGTATTCTTACATGAAAAGCTAACGAAACAGGATAAAAATTCCCTTCCAAATAATGATCGATTGGGATAATATTTATTTATTAAGTGCCAGTATGGTACTTTATGAAATTGTGTGGTGGACGAAAAAATGTCTGTCCGTCTGTCTGTCCGTCTGTCCGTGTGTCTGTACGCACCATAACTCAAATACGCTTTTTCGGATTTTCATGAAACTTGGAAAATACATTTATAATGTCCATGGGAAGAACCCTATTGATATTGAACCAAATCGGTTCACCGGTACCGGAGTAATGCCCAATTTAGTGCCTATTTTAATAGATTATGGCGCCTTTCTAATAGAAAGGGGCCATCACTCAAATACGCTGTATCGGATTTCCATGAAACTTGGTATAACCATTTATGACGTCCATAAGAAGTGCCTTATTGAATTTGAACCTAATCTGTTGATCGGTACCGGAGTGAAACCCAATTTAGTGTATATTTTAAAGACGCGGTAACTCAAATACGCTTTACCGGATTTTTATGAAACTTGGTATACACATTTATAATGTCCATGGGAAGACGTCTATTCATAATGGATAAAATCGGTTGACCTGTTTCGGAGTAATTCTCAATTTAGTGTCTATTTTGTGGTAATATACGTATTCGAAAGAATTTATAAAAAAAATGAAAATCAGTTATCTTGACAACATAGCCTATTGTTTTACTGTGATCGTATAAGGCCTTGGAAATTAAAATACAGGTAGCTATGACAAAAAACATATTGATTTACATGCGCTTATCCAACTAGACCGTTAAAATGACCCAGGTGGCCGAGATGGTAGACCTTTCTTCTTCCGTAAGCCCTGCTTAATGAATAAATCTGGAGCTTAACTTGGAAATCAATTTTTAAAAAAACACATTCTGCATATCATAATTGCAGTCATAACTGATTAAAAAAAACATACTGGCACTTTGTTACATCAGTTTACCTGATTTTATTTAATATACAATTTCTTTTAGCCCCCATAAGGTACGTTATGTAGCTTTATGTCAATTACAATGAATAATGTAGGCCTACCTGTTTTCTTGTATACAAGAGTAGCCTGTTTTGCTAAAGTTTAAAGAAAATTATTGTAATCTCCTAACATATGAAATAGTGGAATTCTCTACAACAACAATCCTTGCTAAAAAAATTTAAGAGTGGTTTATCATATTTAACACCACAATAGTTTAAGTGTCCTGTTAACCAAAATGTTTTCCATTCAAAGAGTGGGCAGCCAAAAAGTAGATGTTCTACGGTGTGTTTTTCTTTACAAATACAATAATATCCATTCTCCCTTATGATTTTAAACCTTTCAAATTAAGAGCCAATAATTCCATGACCTGACAAGAATTGAGATAATATAAGTAGGTCTTAATAGACATTATTATAAGTAGGGCTCGGACTTTTAGGTGCTTATAAAACCGAAAATATTTATTTTTTATGTGGTTAAAAAGTCGAAAATATGTTTAAAAAATATGAAAATATTTTTATTTATTTATTTAACCAATATTTACAGAAGTACTCATCTAGTCATTCTAGTCAGCAAGTGTAGAACTGCTGCAGTAAACGACAATAGATGGTCTTAAGTTGTGCATCTTAAAGCTGTGACGATTTTCACGGAACAGAGACTTGTATCTTGAAAATGTACGTTCAACATTGCAGGATGTTAATCTTGCATATTTGTAAAACGCAGTATCACTGACACTCAGATGTTCCATCTGCTCCAAGTTCTCTACACGGTTACCCATTAAAATATCTGAAATCTTTGGCAACACTTGTAACCTTTCATTCTTATTTAGACATGACAGGAATAATTTTTCTTTAATTTCGTTTGCTTTTGAACCACTGATTTTGTTAAGTTTGTTTTCAATGTGTTTGATTTCTTTTATTGATTCTGTCAACAATTGTTTTGTTCTTTCCAACTTAGTAATGCAGTTTGAGAGGAAACATAAATTTACACTAATAAAGGCCTAATCAGCCCTGATTTATTGTCTGACTCAACATAACGCAACACATTGAAAATATGTCGCAATTTTACAAAAAGAGTCAAAATATTCATTTCTAAACAAGATATCTGGTAAAATATGTAAAAAAGAATTAAGTTACCAAAAATATTTATTCAAATAAAAAATATCGAAAATATTTTTTTTTATGTGATATGCAACTTAGTATTTTGAATCCAAAGGTCCCAACCGGAACTTTGACAAAGTCCTGAAATCATAAGTAATAGCAAAAAAAATATGTATTTACCTAAAAGTCCGAGCCCTAATTATAAGATATGACAATCAATTTTTAAAATGTCTTGTTATTAACACATTCAGAGCTGAATTTATGCACTACTGTAGTAATGAGGCAGTCATCAAGTAAATTCATAAGCGGGGCTAAGTTTAAAATCAATTAGGAAAATTCAGTTGGAGTAGTTAGTTCTCTTGAATGACAGCCATAGCAAGTGGACATTTTAACATAAATATTTTAACTTAATCTTTTAATCTTATATCTCTCCTTTCATAGAATAATTTTGGAGGAAACTGATTTATATGTCAGTAGCAGTGAAAAGTTAATTTTTTTCTGTTGTTTTTTCTGTATTTACGTTCTTTTTCTACCCTTTTTCTTACTTTCTGTCTTTCTTTTTTACTTATTTCTTCCTTTTTCTATCTTCTTTATTACTTTCCTTCTATCCTTTTCTTTTCTTTGTTTCTTTATTTTTATTCTTTGCTATATTTTTTCTTTCTATCCAAAATACGAGTAATACCGTTCTTGCACATTTCGAAGCTTAAAAAAAATCTTTTTTAGAAACTCTTTAGAAATAAGTAATTCTATTTTAATTTCTCCAACGAAGTTTAAAAATTACCTGAAAATATTTGTCTACCAAAACTGTAAATTCCTGTTCATCGTCATATCTAGTAACGTAATAGTCTGTACCATATAGCCTAGGCTACAGTTCAAGAGATTTTCTTTTAAATCAGAGGGCGAATAAGCACAGAAATAATAGTACAGAAATAGCTATGGAGACAAGAATTAATTAAATTCTTGGTTTTACTTTATTTTAATTTTAAAGGAGGTCATATTTTTATTATTTATCCTATCGATCATTCATTTAAATTACTAACCTATTCAACGTACTCAATACAGATGAAATTTAAAATTATTACGTGATTTTCATAAAAATCGTGATAAATTAAGGCTGAAATGTCATGACTATAACACGGAATGGAATCACTTTAATCCATTAAATGGATCAAAAGAGTTTACAACTACTAGACTAAGCACAGTTCAAGTCTCCAACAAAGACATTTCAATTATTTGATTAGCAGTCACTCTAAATTAAATGAATTAAACAGTTAAATCTTTAAGTTTAAAATCAGAAAATTAACCCTTAAATTCATAATGTATCCGGTGTGCTACAATAGCTTTTTTAAAATTTGTAATAAAATTGTGGAAATAAGTCGGAATTAAAATGTCATGTATTTTTGTTTTTTATTTATTTTATAGAAGAAGGTACAAGAAATAAACTACAGACCTAATTATTGAGTTAATTGTTTTCTTTGCAGTCTAATGTGTGTGAGAAATTGAGCAATTAATAGTTAATTTTTAATGATATTACTATCAAAATTTGTATTAGGGTTTTAGAAAATTAGCTATATTTCTTATATAATCATTTATACACTACTTAGAGTTCTTATGTTCGGTTTCAATTCAGTTCAAGTAATTATATAATGTATGTGTTTTTTTCTTTGTTCTGGATCTGTATGGTCGCTTGGATTGCCATGCAGACGACTTTAATAAAGTATTTCTCTCGAATTCATCTATATTTTCAGGTTTCGTCCTATAGTTCCCACTATGTTACACTTCTTATGATTGTAAATATATTTCTGTGAATATTTAATAGTAATTTAGTGTGTTTTAAGGAGCCACGCTGGAACAGAATTTACATTTGTGTTAATATTGTAATATTATATTGTAGTTTGTAATTTATTATTTTTCATTGCTGTTATAACGAGATCAATACCATCTGAAAATCTGTCACGGTTATACCATTTAGGTATATCAAGTAACGTAATACAAATTAAATAATAAAATATAATTCTACAACTTACAGAGGTCGACGACGATATCATCATAGCTCAAGCTCTTCTCTTCTTCCTGGCTGGTTTCGACACAGCGTCTACACTTCTCTGCTTCGTCTGTTATCAACTCGCCGATTTCCCAGATATACAGGAAAAACTCCAGAAGGAAGTCGACCAAACTCTGGAAGAAAACAGAGGAAAGTTTACATATGAGGCAGTCAATAGTATGAAATATTTGGACATGGTTGTGTCTGGTAAGTCATTTAACCATGATTAAAAATAAACTAGTTCAAATTATACACAGTACTATACTGTATATTCATTTTAAACTATCATTTTCACCAAATCGTCTTGGCTCATCGTTTATACCACATGTATTAATTTAAGACAATTTTGAAATTTTTTATGGATTTATTCAAGCCGTTACAGGTCTATTCCTAAAATTAAGTCATGTATATACAGTCAATTGCCACGACTCCTGCGCACATTGTGAGACGCTATAAAATGACATTACGCACATACGTCGCGCAGCGAAACTGAAAGTACATGAATTGTCTTTGGGAAGGAATTATTCATAAATTTTTCTATGGCTGATGTTCAGTTGTGAGTATTATTGAGTTTTTAATGAGTAACTTCACATAGACCCAATATTATTGTTTCCATTATTACGGCCCATATATTATTTTAATTTTGGTTTTAATGACATATTTTATCTGATTTAAATTATCAGCTGTCTTATTACGAATTTTGAACCTGTTAAAAAAAAATCTGTTTCATCACATTTCTCAAAATGAGTTGTTCTTTTCTATGTTGCAAATCTTCTTCCTCCAATTCATCAAATATTTAAATTAACACATTCTTTCACGTTTGTTCACAACTCTATTCTGAACACTTTTACCATTGACAATCCACAAATCTCAACTTTTAGCTTTGAGGTTTAATAAATCTTTCTTTAAACCCTCCAATCTGAAGGTTTGAAATGTAGCCTACTTGAGTTTAAACCTAGATTGGAAGAATATTATCATGCAATGTCCAACAAAGACAATATGTGGTTCATGAATGCATATGCATATATATCTAGATTGGAAGCTAAACTGGTGCAGAGAATCCAATTTTTAGATTAAACCTTGAAATAATTTAGATTTAGCCATACTCGGAGAAAATGGTCCTTTCAGTGGCAAATGTGTAACAAAGATGGGAGGTATTAAAAATTTAAGCTATCTAGTTCTTGCATGCAATCCTTTAAATGAGAGGGTTAAAGCCAAAATGGTGTAAGTCATGATTTATGCATTTAGAGAAACAGACGGTTTTGTTATATGCATTATAGAAATCTTCCTAATATTGTCCTCCCACCTACGTATATATAGACATATAGGGTGGCGTGCACCAAACTCATGCCATTTACTCTTTTAGTAAGCCTTACTTCTTTAGTTCTAACTACTTTAGTAAGCTACTCTTTTAGTAACCGTACTCTTTTAGTAAGGACGGCGTGCACCAACCAGGAGTAAACTAAACTCGGCGGCTTTCAACATAGAGAAATGTACTAAAGAAGTAAAAATTTTATTTACTCCCAGAGTAAATGAACTTACTCCACAAGTGGTGGAGAGCACCAACACGGAGTACGTTGCTAACGTAGTAAGTTGTGGAGTAAATAAGGCCAATATTTACTCCTACTCAGGGGGTGGAGTAAAGTTGTGGAGTAAGTGTGTTCTGTGGCATTTGCGTGAGTTATGAGTTACATATCACATTAAATGGATTACATAGTTCAAACTGAGGATAAGTTGATGAGATGAAGAAGGTTGTATACCAAAAATGAGAGTTGTGGCAGGTGATTTAATAAATATTAAGCGAACCATACCTAGTAGGGCATTTAATAACGTAAATAATTAAGCTCATAAATCCTTACATGAAATTTTGGCGTTTGGAAGAAACGATGTCAGATTCTCACTACATCCATGTGATTTCAGCCAGTCAAATGTGGAAATATCATTGCGGAGAGCGATCCAACTAGGAAGACGTCCACCAAAGGTGAGGGGAAGAGTGAGTGGAAGGGACGTTTGCATTGCACGGTACAAGGAGCTCATGTGCTCTTAAATATCTTCCTAGCTGAATCGGCCTTTAGATGTTGCAGTTCTCCCTAACTTTGGGTCAGAAAACGACGATGTATTTCAAGCTAATCATATGGATACAGATATCGGCGAGGTATAGTACATTCCAATAAATGAAAGCCTCCGTTCTTGGAGCTACCCAGAAAACACTTCCCCCTGCTACTTAACCATAGAATTACTGAACAATAGGTGATTCTCATTGTTAAACGATTTAATGTAATTATTGTAAATTAATTTTATTACATTACACTTCTATAGCTTAACTTAAAGCACAACATTGCGAATGCCAGATAATAATAATAATTATAAGAGCTAAAAGTTCAATAGTTGCACCCGCAGTGTTAATGAATAATATGTCCTTTTTTCTAACCCAGGTGTAAAAATGTCCAAACAGGCCACATCGGAAGAAAATTTGACTGACTCTGGGATTAGCGTACATTGAGAAGGGGACACATTGTAAAACCATTCCTTAAAGACTCCCCAAGTCTCGAATGGTGGAGTGAGACGAGACTTTCATGTTTGGGAATAAACTATAACAGATGCTGCAGGTCTATAGTATGCTGCTAACTATTTAATTAACCCTGTGGACAGGAAAGTGAGAAGCATTATAAACTATATAGAAAAAAATGCCAACATGAGTGCCGAAAGAAAATTTTAAGGAGGGGCCCGGAGGTTGAAGCTGCACAGGATCTAGAGAAGTAGTCACTGAAATTATTTTTAAACACACAACCATCTACATAATTATTATTGGAGTTCATAGCTTCCGAAATATTGTACCGCCATTTTTTGTTTAAATATTACATTTCTCAGTTGTAATATTATTATTTTTATAAGGTAATATTTTTTAAGTAAATGTTCTGTGCATTTGAAAAAGAACAGAAACATAATGCCCCTTATTAGTTTTGTTATCCTTTTTATCCCCCCTTTTTCATGATTTTGTGTAATACTTCTTATTAATATTGTTAAACAGTCAATAAGTATTAATAATTCATTATAGTGAGATTTATGATAAACAACTATAGAATAATTGATTTATCGTTTTTGGGGAAGAATATGTAACTTTAGGAAGTATAAATATTTTAATATAGCCTATTTTAGAACTTTATTATTATTATGAGAGAAATAATTATAATATTGACTGTGAATCAATTATGAAAATCAACTGGAAATTCCAATTGTTTGCATTATAATACAGAAATAGTTTGCACAAAAATTGTAATCACAGTACCCATACGTAGGCTACTAAACTGAAAATACTCAATTGAAGGAATTAAAATTAGTAATGAATAAAACATTACTATTAGACCTATTTTAAAACATGAAGATTGTCATTAGTAATATTTGGAACAACCCAAATTCATATTCATTGTTTCAGCGAACCTTTCCTTTTCATTATCTGGCACTTGAATAATACTGGCAATTGAAATGCACGTGTCCTGCTGCGCTGCACTAACGTTTCTGCTCTGTTCTGCGCAGAATTCGACTACTTCTTTAGTAAAAATCGCTTACTACTTTAGTAACAACTAAAGAAGTAACTATCAATTAAGCTCTCCAACACCAACTAAAAGAGTAAGTTACTAAAAGAGTAGCACTAAAGTAGTAAATTTAGGAAGGGAACCTTACGTAACAAAAACCGGTTTTTCTGTCTCACTCTAGCACATACATTAGTATGACTTAAGAGTGAGACAGATGTACTGGTTCTTGTATACTCCAGGTCTCCGTCTTAAATTTACTACTTTAGTAAGATTTACTCCTGGATGGTGCACGCCACCCATAGGGTGGCGTGCACCAAACTCATGCAATTTACTCTTTTAGTAAGCCTTACTTCTTTAGTTCTAACTACTTTAGTAAGCTACTCTTTTAGTAACCGTACTCTTTTAGTAAGGACGGCGTGCACCAACCAGGAGTAAACTAAACTCGGCGGCTTTCAACATAGAGGAATGTACTAAAGAAGTAAAAATTTTATTTACTCCCAGAGTAAATGAACTTACTCCACAAGTGGTGGAGAGCACCAACACGGAGTACGTTACTAACGTAGTAAGTTGTGGAGTAAATAAGGCCAATATTTACTCCTACTCAGGGGGTGGAGTAAAGTTGTGGAGTAAGTATGTTCTGTGGCATTTGCGTGAGTTATGAGTTACATATCACATTAAATGGATTACATCGTTCAAACTGAGGATAAGTTATTGAGATGAAGAAGGTTGTATACCAAAAATGAGAGTTGTGGCAGGTGATTTAATAAATATTAAGCGAACCATACCTAGTAGGGCATTTAATAACGTAAATAATTAAGCTCATAAATCCTTACATGAAATTTTGGCGTTTGGAAGAAACGATGTCAGATTCTCACTACATCCATGTGATTTCAGCCAGTCAAATGTGGAAATATCATTGCGGAGAGCGATCCAATTAGGAAGACGTCCACCAAAGGTGAGGGGAAGAGTGAGTGGAAGGGACGTTTGCATTGCACGGTACAAGGAGCTCATGTGCTCTTAAGTATCTTCCTAGCTGGATCGGCCTTTAGATGTTGCAGTTCTCCCTAACTTTGGGTCAGAAAACGACGATGTATTTCAAGCTAATCATATGGATACAGATATCGGCGAGGTATAGTACATTCCAATACATGAAAGCCTCCGTTCTTGGAGCTACCCAGAAAACACTTCCCCCTGCTACTTAACCATAGAATTACTGAACAATAGGTGATTCTCATTGTTAAACGATTTAATGTAATTATTGTAAATTTATTTTATTACATTACACTTCTATAGCTTAACTTAAAGCACAACATTGCGAATGCCAGATTATAATAATAATTATAAGAGCTAAAAGTTCAATAGTTGCACCCGCAGTGTTAATGAATAATATGTCCTTTTTTCTAACCCAGGTGTAAAAATGTCCAAACAGGCCAAATCGGAAGAAAATTTGACTGACTCTGGGATTAGCGTACATTGAGAAGGGGACACATTGTAAAACCATTCCTTAAAGACTCCCCAAGTCTCGAATGGAGGAGTGAGACGAGACTTTCATGTTTGGGAATAAACTATAGCAGATGCTGCAGGTCTATAGTATGCTGCTAACTATTTTAATTAACCCTGTGGACAGGAAAGTGAGAAGCATTATAAACTATATAGAAAAAAATGCCAACATGAGTGCCGAAAGAAAATTTTAAGGAGGGGCCCGGAGGTTGAAGCTGCACAGGATCTAGAGAAGTAGTCACTGAAATTATTTTTAAACACACAACCATCTACATAATTATTATTGGAGTTCATAGCTTCCGAAATATTGTACCGCCATTTTTTGTTTAAATATTACATTTCTCAGTTGTAATATTATTATTTTTATAAGGTAATATTTTTTAAGTAAATGTTCTGTGCATTTGAAAAAGGACAGAAACATAATGCCCCTTATTAGTTTTGTTATCCTTTTTATCCCCCCTTTTTCATGATTTTGTGTAATACTTCTTATTAATATTGTTAAACAGTCAATAAGTATTAATAATTCATTATAGTGAGATTTATGATAAACAACTATAGAATAATTGATTTATCGTTTTTGGGGAAGAATATGTAACTTTAGGAAGTATAAATATTTTAATATATTTTAGAACTTTATTATTATTATGAGAGAAATAATTATAATATTGACAGTGAATCAATTATGAAAATCAACTGGAAATTCCAATTGTTTGCATTATAATACAGAAATAGTTTGCACAAAAATTGTAATCACAGTACCCATACGTAGGCTACTAAACTGAAAATACTCAATTGAAGGAATTAAAATTAGGAATGAATAAAACATTACTATTAGACCTATTTTAAAACATGAAGATTGTCATTAGTAATATTTGGAACAACCCAAATTCATATTCATTGTTTCAGCGAACCTTTCCTTTTCATTATCTGGCACTTGAATAATACTGGCAATTGAAATGCACGTGTTCTGCTGCGCTGCACTAACGTTTCTGCTCTGTTCTGCGCAGAATTCGACTACTTCTTGAGTAAAAATCGCTTACTACTTTAGTAACAACTAAAGAAGTAACTATCAATTGAGCTCTCCAACACCAACTAAAAGAGTAAGTTACTAAAAGAGTAGCACTAAAGTAGTAAATTTAGGAAGGGAACCTTACGTAACAAAAACCGGTTTGTCTGTCTCACTCTAGCACATACATTAGTATGACTTAAGAGTGAGACAGATGTACTGGTTCTTGTATACTCCAGGTCTCCGTCTTAAATTTACTACTTTAGTAAGATTTACTCCTGGATGGTGCACGCCACCCATAGTGTATGAACATATAATGACTTACACGACTCTTCCTGCTAACGTAAGTTATCTATACCGCAACATTGCATTGCAATACTTGGGTTAAAAATTTTAAAAACATGACTTACACCACTTTGTCTTTAACACCCTCAAATATTGCCATAGAACAGACGTTATTTATAAACACTACATTAATATAAAATGTTTTTACTTATTTTCAGAAACTCTAAGAATATATCCACCCGGCGCAGCAATAGAGCGAATCTGTAACAAACAATACACCCTCAAAGCAGATCCACCAACTGAAATATTTCCCGGAGACCATCTTTTTATTCCTATTTACGGATTACATCGAGATCCTAAATACTACACTGACCCGGACAAGTTCGATCCTGAAAGATTCAACGATGAAAACAAGCACACAATCAACCCTACAACCTATATTCCTTTCGGAATAGGTCCAAGGATATGTATTGGTGAGTACTACCTTATTACCAGTTTCTAGAGGTAATTTGTTAATAGTAACCAGTTCGTAGATTTATATGGCGGATTCAGAAAATGAAAATTCGCTGAGTTGAGTTCGATTCAATCTTGAGTTTAATACAACTAGAAACTAGAACTGAGACAAATAACTGGATAATAGTTAACTATTTAGACAACTCATTGTAGAAGGGAAAAAAAGTTTACTGTTATTTGGGCTTATAGTTAATTGGACAAATAACTGGATAATAGTTAACTATTTAGACAATTCATTGTAGAAGGGAAAAAAGTTTACTGTTCTTTGGGCTTATAGTTAATTGGACAAATAACTGGATAATAGTTAACTATTTAGACAATTCATTGTAGAAGGGAAAAAGTTTACTGTTGTTTGGGCTTACAGTTAATTGCAAAAATAACTGGATAATAGTTAACTATTTAGACAATTCATTGTAGAAGGAAAAAAAGTTATGTTATTTGGGCTTACAGTTAATTAGACAAATAATTGGACAATAATTAACTAGACAATTCCTTGTAGAAGGGAAAAAACTGTTTATTGTTATTTGGGCTTACAGTTAATAGGACTTTATTTGTAGTTATCAGGATTTTCATCTATGGTCTACAATAAGAGGGAGTGTTTGTCTGCCTGTCTGTCTGTGTGTGATTCCAAGTCAAATCAAGGGCACGCAAAGATCGTAAATTTTTAACATGTGATATGGGTGCTTGGATTGGGGAGACAAATTGAGATGGGTGTTTGGTTGAGTGTTTTGTTGGGAGCTGGATTCGTTGTGGAAATGTACTTACTTCGATGCTCTGTTGGGCTCCGTCAGTTCTGCACCTATATCTTTTCCACGGCTTTTGTAGCTCAGGGTATCACACGAATCATCTGAGGGATTGGTTTATAGCTAGTTATGTCTCTATAAATGATAACTTCACTATAAACATTTTATATCGGCATTTATTCAAATTAACTGTGTTCTGCGTAGATGTTTGTGTAAATTCACCACTTCAATTGCATTTATCAAGTACTTACGTGTATTTCTGTTTTCTTATTTCTCACAAAGTAAATGAAAACTCACACGCTATCTTTTATAATATACATACGTGTTTTACAAGTGGCTTTAGTGAGAATCGCAATTATGCTAGGTAATATTTCCCGCGACTTTCCACAAGAGCAACGTACGGAGGTCTGCTCTCCTCGGCGAATATGGTGGAAGTCAGCTCCTGACCACGCTAGGTTCGCGGCTTAAGGATGCTTCTCTCTTATTGGCTGTATTTTTCATTACGTAAAACAGTTCTATTGGTTAAAACAATTCGCGGGCCAAAACTATGAATTTAGTACGTTGTATTTTCGAAATATACGTTTCTTTTACAGTTAAGATTTCAAATTTGGAATTAGGAAATAATAATAATAATCTAAACGAGAATTTTGATACCGAAATAATAATAATAATAATTTGAATGATTCGAATAAATATGAATTAACTATTGTTTATAATAAATCGAAAGGGGTGGAATAATTCAGCTTCACATGGATGGACCAAACAGTGTCGGATTGCATTTCGAAGCTGAATTTTTTTTATTTTAGTTTTGAATCGCGAGTTATAAGAAATGACAGAAAACGTGATTTTTTGCGCTTTCGAAGCACCAGTTTTCGCTAATACAGTTAAATTGTAAAATTAATTGCATTTGGCTTTGCTGTGACGCCATAGCAACCGGGTATAAGAGCATCGCTGAAATAGATTTCTTCAACATAGCACATTAAATTGTCGATTGATTCATTTGTTTATTATATTTCTGAACTGCACCCGAGCCCGAGCATTCTGCTCTTTCGGGTGTTTATCACTTGCATAATATTGTAAGTTATTTGTATTTTTGTATTTTTGTATTTTTGTATTTGTATTTGTATAATGTATTAAAGTCCGTACCTATTGAAAACAAAAATAAATAAATATTTGAAAAAAAAATTACGGCAAGCAATGATGTGAATATTGTTTACAAAGGTGGACGGAAGGGGGATATTAATTCAAGCCTAAATGGGGAAAATTTGATCGATTTCGACGAAACTCACTCTGCGGGAGGATTAATCGTTTCAATTATTAAATGAATGAGTTACGTTTATGGGCTAATAAATATGTTTTAACTATTTTTCTGTTAAATAAATTATTTATATAACATCTTTCTATTGAATTAATAAATGCGGGCAAAGCCGCGGGCGCCTGCTAGTGTTAGTAATATCATGGACGGACAGTTAATTGCATTTAATTCTCACTATCTGGATCAGTGGCGGACGCAGAGGGAGGGATTGGGGGATAGATCCCCCCCCCCCCGAAATTTTAAAAAAGGCTATATATGCACTCTAAGTGGCTCGTTTTATAAACTAATCAAAAATGTAAGTTAATTAATTTTTTTTAGTATTCCTTCTGTACCTATTCAAATCCCCCCCCCCCGAAAAAAAATTCTGCGTCCGCCACTGATCTGGATCTATGCGATTCTCTGTCTGTTTGCGCCTCCATATGACCAGTACACATACTCAGGCGCCAGAAGCAGTCACATGTTCATCCATCCACTCTAAAACATGACGAAATGTTCTCAACAACATTCTTACGCTGGAACCGATGATCCAGACTACATTAAGCATCAACTAAACTCTGTTTAACATTAACTAGATAATTGTATTAAAATGACATCATTATACAGTTAACTGTTATGATTTTTAATTAGATTAAAGATAGTGGTTATTTGATCAATATTATTTACTGAATTAACAAATTGATATTTATCTGGATAAATCCCAGGTCTACAAGTAGAAACTACGATCAAATTTCACTTATAAAACTTGTACAGAGTCAACATTTATTTAATATTTACACTTCTTGCTCCACTTACATTTAATTTGCAGGACTAGTTTCCAGGGATTACTCCCTCATCCTCAGCTGGTGGTTGACTGATAACAATGTCTTGTTGATCTGATGCATCTGCTCCTACAGTGTTACCACTCCTATTACCTAAAAAACTAAATATCCCATCTGCTGCTGGGACATCAAAATTCAAGATCTTGTTTTGGTTCTTAATGATGAGTATCGTCTCCCAAACTCCTAACTGAGATACTCATCATTAAGAACCAAAACAAGATCTTGAATTTTGATGTCCCAGCAGCAGATGGGATATTTAGTTTTTTAGGTAATAGGAGTGGTAACACTGTAGGAGCAGATGCATCAGATCAACAAGACATTGTTATCAGTCAACCACCAGCTGAGGATGAGGGAGTAATCCCTGGAAACTAGTCCTGCAAATTAAATGTAAGTGAGCAAGAAGTGTAAATGTTAAATAAATGTTGACTCTGTACAAGTTTTACAACAATATGTTCTACTGTTTATAGTACTTCAATTAATTATTTTAACACTTAAATTTCACTTAGTTCGTGATTAGGCAGTTTCTGAAACTACATTTTCAGGTGAAATGAACTACAATAGTTGAATCGATTACTGTAAATGACTAAAGATGTCATGATTGAAAAGTAAAGGTAGTGAAAAAAAAAATCGGACCGACTAGAATATCTAAGTTGCCGATATGAGCCACTGCACATACCTAGCGGCATTCACAGATAGCAGGGAATGTATTGAAATGAACATTGCTTGAATTGAGAAATAATTTCACGTAATTTGCATTGCTTGTGAAAAGAAACGTTTCCGTTACATCTCTTACATTTATTTACGTTTCACAAGCACACAGCAACCAGCAATGGAGAATTATGACTTTTAGATTAAACCATAGCAACCCGATGCCGTACACTGTGAAAAAATCACAGCTGTCTCTCTATTTTTGTGGGTGGAAATAGATTTTGATTGTGGTAAAATAGCATTCAAATTGAAAACGACAAAACAGGCTATTAAAGTTTTATGCACTGGCAGTTGGAAGCGGACTGAGGTTTAAAAATCGTGTCAGAAACACCTCTTCCATGCGTCGAAACGGCAGAACATTTTGCACAGTGATGCGTGATTTTTTGACACTAAAATAAATAAACAGCATTTTTTTTTTTTTACCAAAATCAAAATCAACACTTTTCTAAATCAACAATCCTGTCATCCCTTTGCTAGAAGTAAATAAATATAAACGTACGTTTTCCTTTCTTTGGTAAATCTGTACTGTTTGTATTTTCTTTTTGCAGGAAACCGGTTTGCACTTATGGAAACCAAATTGGCACTAGTGCACATGCTATCCAAGTTCAACATAGTACGTGTTAAAAAGACACCGAAAAGTATCAAGATTATTCAGAAAGGACTCAACATATCAATCGCTGGTGGATTCTGGATGGGACTGGAAGAAAGGCAGTAGTGATATAAAAAAATTCCACAAGCTGTTCATCATTATATTAAATATAAGTAATATGCCTATGTGCTCTATTGATACACGTATTATACTAAAAAATAAAATTATTTTAAGTTTAACAGTAACGCACGATTATTTCCATCAAGACTTAAATATTTGATGTGAAGAGATCTTTTCTTGTTAAATGCTTTCTTCACCTGGCTTATTCTAATTATTATTTCCTTTAACTTGCTTCCTTCCTTTATAATTTTACTCCTAAATACTTTAATTATTTATTCCAATTCCTGAATTACATCATTTGTCAGCTTTTAATGCTGATACCGATGGTAATTTGGTTTTTTAATTCTTAATGCCCATGTGGAATTCCTCCGTCGAATTTCAGGGCTGAACAAAATCCTTCCTCTATCTATAGTAAATATGATAATATATAAGTACAGTAACAAAGTTTAAAAAAAAACTCGTACCGGGTATGTCAAGAATAAAAGAGAAACGGTTTGCAGAAACTGGTAGTAAGACGGCCTGTGAGACTTAATAGCTTTATCCATAAAAAACTTTCAATTTGAATTAATACTGCAGTTTTTTGTCCTGTAAGAGAATAAATTATATTAATGGAGATTTTTAATTGTTTTAAATATTTCCAAAGCAATTTTTAAGAAAAATATCAGCAGAATTTGGGATGAAGTAAATATATTTAATATCAAAACCTTGTAATTTTTTTTCTTACAAAATTGTATGGCACGTAGACCAAAATTGTTCCACAGTCTTCAAACATCTGCCTGGTTAATACATATAGTTACACTCTCAAAAATAAAATATAATAGTGAGAATTCATTTAGCCTATCTTAGTAATAAATTATAAAAAAGAACTATTCGTGGGTTATTATTATAGGCTAAATCCAATTTTACTTCACGGACCACCGCAAGTATAACGCTTTATCGGCTGTCCCAATAATGCCATGATAAATTCATCCATAAGGGTTCCAACAGTTGTGTTATTGTAAAGAAGACCAGCCAAAATTCCAGCCAGATGTGCCATGAAGGAAGCGTCAGGTACAAGAAGATGGATAAGGATTAATTCTGCCCAAGAAGCACATGTGTAAGGTGGTAGCTTATGAGGACCATGCGGACATTCCATTCTTGGTGGAGATTTACAACTTGTCAGTACCTTCAATGCGAATAAGACTCCTGAAAAACCCATTGCACATGACTGCATATAGTAACCATCTTGAAGAAGATTTGATAATCCATAGCCGAGTCCCACATATATGACATTTGTGAGCGCCGAAATCATCACAAGAAGAAGGACAAAATGTGCACTTCTGTAACGTGTTTCTAATACACGTCCTTTAATCAGGAAAGAAATCACGCTGAAACACAAATGCAAGTAACTCCCATGCTCTAGGATGGAGATAAATAGCAGACTATACTTCCTCTCATATAAAACATTTTCTGCGCTAATACAAGTGTCCACACTTTCCAATTGAATAAAATAAAGTAATGATAGTCCAACAATAATTATCAATGTTAAGGATGGAAATTTACAGAGGCTATCATATGTCTTCAATTCTCTTAAACAGTGCATTCCATTAACATCACATTTCATTCTTCGCACTTGCATCTCCATTTTTTTAAATAATCTAAAGTTCCAATATTTCAATCACAAGTTTCAAATGAAAACAACAGACGAAATGCAGAACACATACATTACATTCACAATCACAATTTTAGCCTAATGATTAACCCTTGTTTATTGCAAACAATGAAGTTTACGATAAGGAGCAATCCTCTGGAAGAACACATTTTTCGGATGAGATATGTGTGTGTGTCTTGAATTTATTTACGATACAAACATTAACAAATATAGCGCTGCACATTGGAAATATGTTCAATATTTTAAAGCATTGACAGAGCGTTACGGACATTTATCTTTGATATATTGCATAATACATATAGGTCTATATTTTTACGCGGAATTCCTGCGCGTTTATAAAGCGCTACAATAGACAGAGCCACTAATACAAAATTTAACCTCATGTTACCAATGCCACCTATGTTTGATATTGCTATGCTCTGGATTTTGTTGTCCATTGTCGTAGCCTGCGTTAATATTGTTATTAAAATTGTTAATTGAGTATATTGGTAGATATAACTACAAGTGAAAGGAACTATTATTTCCTATTCAATTTAGTAGATTACGAAGCCTATTTCAGTTGTTGCAGCCAACTCCCCCGCAGATATTAGTCCTTTACGAGTTCATTATACCCACTTTACTGAGGATGTATACGACACGAGTCCAAAAATTGTCATTTTTCTCCAACTGAATTTCACAGTCTGACTCCACCTTTCCACATTAGCCTACACACGGCCAGTGTGAAAGAATTATCATTCCACTATGACCTACTGTTGGTTTACTATGAAACCCGGGCCTTAAAATATTTAAAGGCTGTAAGTCGCCAAATGTTGAAGCATCTTGGAAAGCAGAAGTTCAAGTCTTATCAAGACGTCCAATTGGAGGTGCATAAGTGGCTACAGCATCAATTAAAAAAAAATTCTCACACAGTATCAAAGCACTTTTCATCCAATGGCGTATGTGCATTGAACTAGGAGGGGACTATGTAGAAAATAATGTACGAGCAAACATTCTTCCTGCAGTGAAATAGTGAAGGAAAAAAATTGCTGTTTTCATTTGATTCTCTTTTGTACGTTAAAGTGGATAATAATTCTAAGCTCGAAGATTGGACGCATGCAGAGGCCACGTATTCTTTACAAAGTTGGCTATTTTAAGGTCTATTCCGTTCTTCGTTTTATTCACCGTAGCGCATGTACATTTTCCCCCCAGATTTTTATGGTGATCCATGACTAAAAACTAATTATATCATGCTTCCTATGCATTTTTCCACATTTGGGGATAGTTTTGTCTGCAACGGGCAATGTGTATTTGAAGGTAAGTTGAAGAAGGCCTCATTTTTCGTTATAATGTTCTGTGGAAACCATAGGCGTAACCAGGCCGACCATATGGGGGGGGGTTATAACATCCGCGGGGTCTGGCGAGTATGGAAGGAGAGGGGGGTCCGGGGGCCCTCCCCCGGAAAATTTTAAAAATTAAGATGAAAAATAATGAGTTTTAAGCTTCCGGGGGTTCTCCCACGGAAAAATTTTAAAAATTAAGATGCAAAATAACAAGTTTTAAGCTTCCGGGGGTCCTTCCCCGGAAATTTTAAAAAATTAAGACGCAAAATAACGAGTTTTAAGCTTCCCACGCTTTATACTTGTATTAAGCAATTTATGGGCAGACTTAAAAAAATTATACAATTTTCCTTTTTTTAATCAATAGGGGGGGGGGGGTTCAAACCCCCAAAACCCCCCCCTCGCTACGCCTATGGTGGAAACCCTATATGAAAACTGGACTCGTAATTTAACGACATTTTGTATGCACAGAGGGAATAAGTTGTAAGCCGTCGTGAAGATTGGATATGACAAGATGTGAACAGTTTTCTCGTAAGTCAGAATAACTTTTTCTTAGAGCAAAAATGCCAGAGAATACAACAGAGAGCTGGTGGAAGATAAGAACCTTCCGTACCGAACTTCGAGGGTTTTATAGGTTATACCAGCGTTTCTCAACCTTTTTGAACCCGAGGACCTCTAAAATGTCTAAAAGAAATTTCGGACCCCTAATTGTACATCCCATTTTTAAAAGAAGGGGTATATTATTAATATTTGGGGTATTAATTATAGGTCATTATAACGAAATATGTGAAAAAATTTACTTCTTTACTTTTCACTTGCTTTATGATTTTTTAAATTATGTCTGCGGACCATCTGCACCATCTACATAGGTTGAGAAACACTGGGTTATACTATGCGTGATTTCATGTTTCCAACTACTGCAATACATTAGGTACGATGGTACGATGCTGTCGTGTATTCATGTTTATGGATGTCTCCTCCCTATTCTATCCTATTTCTAACACCCATAATCTGCTTCATATAGCCTATACATTTCATACCCTGACCTCTCATTTTGTATTTCAAAATTTCTAACTGACCCCATATTTTCAAAAAAGAAAAAAATTGCCATGACTCATGCTCCATCCTCGTGTTTGAAAATTGTAATTTATTCTTATAGCGTACCAGCGAAAATCCATTGTGCCAAGAGATGTATGCAATCAGTATCAGGTTAAAGTGGCACAAACATCTATTGTTTCAGTGTGATTCAGTGTGTTGCCACTGTTCAAATCTTATATGTTACACTCACGTAACTTTTTTTCTTTTAAGATTGAACAATACCTAGGTACAATTTTCTCCCTTCGAATTTTGATATAGAGTAGGAAGTCAAACTGCATGGAGTGGAATTCAGTTGCTTTCAGTCTCATGCAAAGACGTACTGTTAGCCACACTTACAAAAGATGGATTCAGATAACTTTTAAGAAAAAAGTTTTAAATACAAGTTTTCGCACTTACAGCTAGTATAATCACCTCGTGTACAAAATTTTAACGAGCTGTTTTCGATAACATACTAAAAAAACAATTCTTAATGAATGAAAAAAAAAAAAAACAAACTCCGTGGCGCTACATCCCTGGAGGGATTTGGCCTACCACCCTACTGCTGCGTCATCTACCATAGGCAAATGGCAGGATTGGGGGAATGTGGTCAGCATGTCGACAACCAGGGCCGTTAATTGTGGTTTTCTATGACCGGAGCCGCTACTTCTCTATCAAGTAGCTCCTCAATTTGAATCATGAAGCTGAGTTCACCCCGTTACAGACTTCCCTAACTCAGAAAAATCCGATGAGGTATTTCTTAATGTAAAATGGTAATAAAAGTAAGCAAACATCGTGTTGCAGCCCAAAAAAATATATAACCATACACGAAAGTCTGTTTGTCTACGAGATCTCGTTCGCGAGATATGCTGTTCACAGACACACTGACACACACACACCAAATACTGTATTTTTTTTTGGGGGGGGGGGGGTAGGCCTGCCAGAAAACGTATAACTTATTTGTGCTGAAAACTCTACAAAGGATTTCAGGGTCGAACACAATATTTCTTTTACCTATAGTTAAGAGTAAAGAAAGTGAAAATCAACCTTCATTATGTAAGGAACATAACGAAACGGTTTGCAGAAACCGGCAATAAGACGGTCTGTGACACTTAAAAGCTTTCACTTTGATTAAAAGCTGGCGTTTTTCACCCTGTGACAGAATAAATGAAATTACAAGGAGATTTTTAAATTTTAAATTTATTTTTTATATTTCTAATCGAATTTTTAAAATGTTGAAAAGTCTCCAGCAGAATTTAGGATGAAATAAGGATATTCAACATCAAAATCTTGTCAATTTTATCTTACAATATTGTATGAGACTTAAAACTGTTCCACAATCTTGAAATTTTCACCTGATTACTAAATATCGTAGCACTCTAAGAAAACTAAAAGATAATAATTTGCCTATTTTAATAACAAGACGTAAATAAAAAGTGTTCATGGTTTAAATATGAATCCAATTTTGCTTTACGGACCATTGCATGTATACCGCAATATCGGGTCTCCATATAATGAAGCCATCAATTCATCCATTTTTCTTCCAACACGTGTGTTATTGTAAAGAAGACCAGCCAAAATCCCAGCCAGATGTGCCATGAAGGAAGCGTCAGGTACAAGAAGATGGATAAGGAATAATTCTGCCCAAGAAGCACATGAGTAAGGTGGATTCTGTATACCATGAGGACGTCCCATTCTTGGTGGTCTTCTATCACTTGTCAATACCTTCATTGCGAATATAACTCCTGAAATCCCCATTGCACATGACTGCATATAGTAATCATCTTGAAGAAGATTTGCTAATCCACAGCCGAGTCCCAGATATATGACATTTGTGAGCCCCGAAATCATCGCAAGAAGCAAGACAAAAGGTTTTCTATTGTAACGTGTTTCTAATATACGTCCTTTGATCAGGAAAGAAATCATGTTGAAACACAAATGCAGGTAACTCCCATGCTTTATCATGGAGATAAAAAGCCGACTAAACTCCATATCGTATAAGAAATTTTCTGCGCTGATACAAGCATCCGCATTTTCCAATGGAATAAAATTAAGTAAAACTTGTCCAGCAATAATCATTAAAGTTATAGGTGGAAAATCACAGAGCTTATCATAATCTTTCAGTTCTCTTAAAATGTGCTCCGCACCATATTCCATTTTTCGCATTTGAGCTTGCATTTTTGACCAACCTTAAAGTTCCAATATCTAAATCCAATCTCACAAGTTTAAAATGAAAACTGATGTTAGTTGAAGTTACACAATGAACATATACACCACATTCACAATCACAATTTCTTCAAGTAATGATTAAGCCTTGTTTATTGCAAACAATGCAGCATACGATTCGGAAGTAATCCTATAGAACACTTTTTCGAATGGGATTATGTTTGTCGATTTTATTCATGATATTAACGCTGGTAAATATACGACTGCATATTTGAAATTTGTACAGTATTTTAAAACATTGACGAAGTCTTATGAACATTTGTCTTTGATATATTAGCATAATACAGATAGGTCTATATTTTTAAGTGGAATCCTTGCGCGTTTACGAAGTGCTACAATAAACAGAGCCACTAATATAAAAATAACATCGTGTTACCAAGGCCAACTATAGTTGATATTGCTAGGTCTAGTCTTTGTTGTCCATAGTCGCAGCCTGAGTTAATATTGTTTTTAAAATTATTGTTACCTAAGTACATTGACAGATATAGGCTAAGTGTAAGAACGATGTGATATCTCCTCAATAATTGAGAATCTTACTATTCAATTTAATGAATTAATGAACGAATACGAAGCCTCTGGTGGGTGTTACAGTCAACTCCGCCGCAAAAGTTAGTCATTTACGAGTTCATTATACCCACTGTACAAAGGCTGTATATGACATGAGTCCAAAAATTGTACTTTTTCTTAGAATATCGCACTTTTTTTTTTTAATTATCCTTTTCGTATTACAGTCGAAGTACGTCATGTAGGTCTCAACAGTTATGACAGATTGGTTAATTTGAATTTCATTGGATAGGTTACTTCCAAACTCTACTTAAATATTTTTTTTATAGTTTTATGTTTTTGTGCTATGTCTTACTAGGATGAGATACATGCACTTTACTGTAGCAGGCCTATCATACAAATCTTCTTTAAGTCACGTTGGAATTAAATGAAAAAAATCCTATTTTCCCCCAAAATCCACTGAAGTCATGAAAATATTAAATTTCAAACTCCTCTAAAGTCATATTTGTCCTCAATTACGACAAGCAAGAATTTTACGAATATGGTCTCAGTATTCAATAGTCTGAGAGCCAAGAGAAACATATTATTACATCAAAGTGCCGAGGAACCATTCCTATAAGAAGGCTTGGACGCATGCATGTGTAAGACAAAATAATATGTAAAATAAAAGATTTATTAGTTTAGGAAGTTCGTTTATAAGTTTTTATGCAAATCGGTTAGAGTTATTTTCGCGAAAATTGCGAAAAGTTGCGCGACTTTACCCATCGATCCAAGTTCAGACAAACAAGGGAAATTAAAAACACCAAAAGACGCAATAACTTAATCACAGTGCACGACCGTGGCACTGCGCTATAAACAGGAAAGTAGCGGATTCGACTCCTATGAAGTCCTTGGGATATTTCAAGGCGGACAGTCCATAAGGCTGACAAACTTAGACCTTCAAGTCCCGAATGACTACAAATTTTGGTAGCATCAACCTCTTGTATGACAAAATAATCTCCTATGACATAATATGGTCTATAATAAAAAGTAACATGTTAACTCCAGTACAAGGTGGAAGTTAGTCGAGGATTGAAGGGGATGTCTAGGCCTACATCCTTGGCAAGGGATTCTGTTCTGAATCTGAAGCCGGCTATTAAATCGTACATTTCTGGTAAACATTGTGAGATAAAATTTATGAAAATGCATAGTAGGCCTAAGTGAAATATAAGGATTCACCGCACATCTCTTTCATCTTCCCATGAGCTCTCTGGAGTCAGCGGAACACAGGTTGGAAATCACTGACTGTATCTGCATGAAGATAAAAAGAACTCCCCTAGACGCTGTCTAGACATAGTGGTGGTATTTATACTCCGTTCTCTGTCAATGAACCGCTGAAGAATCCAGGAAAGCTCTAGGGTGAAAAAAGGAATCTTACTCCGCTGGAAATACTGCTTTCATTACAATTAACTGCCGAAAGAGTCCATTCTTCGCTGTGGTGCTCGTAATGTTTGCGTGACCGAAATTGTACATATAGATTTAAAGGAACTTTTTTAGCGATTAAATTGAATAGGTTAGCTTAGATATTCTACTAAGCAATAAATACGTGCCTCCTAAGAATAAGTGGAGCTGAACTTACTAAAGTATAACTATGAAGCATAATTTTCCTAGATTCTTGTTCTTTCCAAGATTATTTTAAGAGTTTAACACCCTAACCCCCACACAAAAGGTAATTCAGGGAAATGATGGTTGATACTTAAGTGCCTAAATTTATTTATTATTTATTTAGTCTAACCGATCATACACACGAGATTGTGTGTGAAATGTGAAATTGTACACATATGCAAGGCATACATAAAATATGGTAAAATAAAATAAAATAAACCTAATTATTTACAATTCCATTGAGTAAAAATGCAGATTGCACAGAATACGCTGCAAGATGAAGAGAAACATTGGCACCAGATTTTTGTTGTTATTTTTTCGTGACAAAAACATTAAATACGGGCAACAGAAACACTTTCTATGTTGTAGCTGGACATTCTATTAGAGTGTGAAAACTTTGAGCATGGTGTCACAGTATTGTGAAAACGGTGCTTAGAGCATGGAAAAATTCCTTACGTTTCGAAATCACTTGCCACAAATTGAACTTAAATTCTTAGCTAGAGGTATTTTTTATATTTTTTGCACGACTTAACTAATTAGTGGTACTTACGAATATTGTTGCCGTGGATCGTAAGTTGACATTCCCGCACGCAATCTTGTTGCTATGGAAACAAAACAAATTTCCGTGCGGTAAGAAATTACTTACGACACACATCATAATACAAGCCTTTATAGACAAGGCCCCCCAGGACAAATATTCGGTTCCCATAACAACAAACACATGCTAATCACTTTCTGAAATATAACATCAATCTTCAATAGTGTATATACATAATATTTTCAGCTAAGATCTCAATTAATATAAATAAATTGATATAAATAATCATCGTGCAAAAAATAGCATGCAATACTCGTGCCGTAAGCGCATAACGGATCTCGGAAATTGAAAAAACTCGGCGCAAGCACCTCGTTTTTTTTCAAACTCGTTCCTTGATCCGTATGCACCGCTTACGGAACTTGTATCGCAATATACTATTATTTTATGTATTTATTCATTTTTGGGGGGAATGCTTAGAATTTTGTGTTGAAGTTGAAGCGATTCAAATTAGTAAATTTAATTTTCAGACTTAGATAGATGGTTGAGTTTTCCTGGCAGGGTCACATATTGGGAACAACTGCAAACCTTCGTGCAACACATTGATCTTAACGAAGCTCGAAGCTTATGTTACAGAAATTGTTGCAAAAATATTTCCTGCTGCTGCCCACTTGAAGATTTTACGAGTTAGCAGTTTCTCTGGGTCATGACGTAGCCGCATTTACACTCTGATAATTTTAGAATTCAGTTTACATGTTCGCGGAATCAATTCTTGCAGCTGGAGTTAAAACACAAGTTCTGCACGCCGATGCTGATGAAGCATGAAAAGTCTCAGCAGATTTTAGCAGAGCTGAAATCTGCTTTAATTATTAGGCTACGTTTAATTTATATAATACTAGCAGGTGTCCGCGGCTTCAAACGCGATAATTATTTAAAAAATTTAAAACTAAGAGAAAAATAATTAAAACATATTTATTAACACTTACACGCGAATCATTCATAAACTAAACGATTAATAATTATAATGAAACAGCTAAAAATCCGGCTTTGGAATGCGTTCCACGATTAGAAAGCGCCGCCTGAGAAAAAGACCTCAGATTCGAGTTCTCTGGCCCATAAACCCCTTGCATTAGTGAGTTCCGTCCAAATCGATCAATGTTTTCCCATTTAGGCCTACATTCATTATCCCTCTTCCGTCTATATTGAAAATTTCAGATGTCTGTGTGCCTTGAAATTATAAGCACTGAATTAAAGCAATCGATAATTCTATGCAATATATTGAAAAAAAATCACGATGCCTTTATTTCCAATTTATGACAAAAAAGGCAAAGTTGATTTGACAATTGAAAATATTACCGAAAACTGATGCTTCGATAACGCGCAAAAAAAAAACACGTTTTCTGCCAGTTTTTTCACTCATAGGCCTAACTCGCGAACGAAAGCGAAAATAAAAAATCCGGCTTCGGGGTGCATTCGGCCACCCTATGTTTAAAATTTCAGATCTCTGCGAAAGATAGATTTTGCTGGGCATCGTGCACACACAGACAAACACTTTCTCTTATTAGTATAGATGTCATTTTTCATAATGTTAGTTTTATACCATATGTTGTCTGCTAATAATCTCAAAAGAATTGGTTTCAAAAATGTGGATTTTGCTCTCCAACATGATTGCATACCTTAACAGACTTTCAATTGGGAGATATAGTATGGATTACTGATCTTAAGAACCCGGCCGCGGTCGATGGATTTTTCAGAACGTAAAAATCCTGGGTACGGAGTCCTCCGGGAGGGACTTTAAGCTGGGGGTCCCGTGTCGTAGATTTACGGTACGTAAAAGAACTCCAAGCCTAAATTAGAGCCTCTGGACAAAATTTATCGGCCCTTTCACGTCCAAGAAATACTTAGTTTCCAGAGGGGGGTTGCGAGGCGATGGGCTTACCACCTGTCCCTCTACCCTCTCTCGGAAAATAAGCATATCAAAATTAGTATAGGTAATGAAACCTCCATTGGAGGCCCCTTCGCCCCACCTGGGGATCATAAGGTACCAGATACAGAATACAGATACTGATCTTAAGAAGTACGGCAAGAAATAGAAAGCAGATTATGCACCAAGGTCTTATTTTATAGATGCATGAAATCGCATAATAAGACGCAACTGTTATCACTTAATTAAATGTAAAGAAGAGAGATATGTATTAGCAATCATGCCAATAATGTAAGAACGTTGTATGTCCTATTCCTTATTATTAGCAGCTGGACTGCCAGGGACGGGAAAGAGCTACATATAGTAATGAAGTGAAATTACCTAGCAGCCATTTCATAAAATATGGGAATTTTTCCCTCAAAGAGAGAAGTTACAAAATTATTGTAATTGGGTGGTCAAAAATGAGTTTAAAACCTCAAATTTTCTGAATTTTAAGGACTTAGGTGTATCTGAAGTGGTTTCATGTGTAAAATCTATCGATTTATTTATTTATTGCGTTGAGTTACTTTTTTTTTTGCCATTTTTAGCATGATTTTAACACTCTTTAATACCAAATAGTCAAGAGTAATCAGCTATGTCCATTTTCATTTGAAAAAATATACATCTTAAGGTACAATTTGGTATAAGATTAACTTCAAAAAATATGTGTGGTTAATTACTATGTGTAAAATAACAAACAAGGGAATTTTTGTCCCACCCGTAACAGTGATAGTTTTGTTAAATTATTATTGACGAGTTAAATAAATGTTCTGACAACCTGGAAACAGTTTATAATTTGTATTTAATCCCTCATACATTCATTAATAACAACATTAAGACCCTAACAGTATTAGTAGAACAGAAAATGAACTTTTGTTCTGCATCATTAAAATCAGTGTCCAAATTATGTCCCACCCGTAACAGATTTTGAAAAACAAATTTAAAATAAATTTTAAATAATGCTTTGCATGTAGTGTGGAGGATAAGGCATTGTAAATTTTACAGAATGTGAAGAACCAATTCTAGTTTATTATTTATGATATGTATTAAACAAAAATAGTTTTTATAATTTACTAGAATGTCCCACCCGTAATTATGAAATGGCTGCTAGTGAGAAAGGCCTGTCAGTTTTTCTATTCCAGTGGGGCCATGGTCGAAACAAAGTTGCATAGAAAAACACATGAGTAAGGGGGGACGGGAAAACGGAAGGGATTGAATTGAGTTAGACGATAGAGGTTCATTTTCTCATTAGAACTGTGTACATAATTCAAAAGTGAAAGAAGTGTACTTAATACGTTTTTGCAGTAAGCCCACGATATTACATCTGGAATTCACATAAGCTAATCCTGTTAATCTTTAGGTATAAAAGTCTTCTGAGTATTTACATGTTGGGTAGTCCCACTATGCCTTTTTCATTCATGATAATCTTCTGCTTCTTACTCCTGCATGTGGTGATTTCTAAAAAATACTGTAGTCCTGACTTCAATTTCTCCAGTGGCTGTAAGTATATTATTATAACTTCCCTCATCCGTACCACAGGAATTTGATTCCTAAAGTATCTGTTGGCTATTAGCAAAACAAGTTCACATTTTATTTTGTGTTTGCTATTATTCAATCAGCATGGCCCGTCGTATGTATTATTCAGGTTTTAAACATAAAAAAAATTTATTCAACTTTAAAAGCCATGGCCTATTTTAAATATCATGGCCCACTGCATGTAGTTTGCACAGAAGGTAGCAACTACTTATGGTTATCCAGTGTAAGTTATAAGTACTAGTAATCAAAATTAAGTAAAAACGGGTAGTTGTAAGTAACTACTAGTTTTTGTTACTAATAGTAGCTACTTAATTTTTATTCACTTCACCTATTATGTTGTAAGATTAATGAAATCGGAAACGTCCCAAGAGCAAAATGTTACAAGAAAATAGTGTATTTACAGTTTAAAAACGGGAAAAATCGCCTTCCCTAATACCAGTCTTTGTTTCAGCTCCCGTAAGTGAAGATGACTCTGGAATAATTGAACCCACTAAAAGACTTTTCACACAAGAGAAAATCTCTAAGGGGTATAAAGTGTTGCCAGAATATGGATACTACAAAGTGCACCGTAAAGATCCTAAGAAATGGCAAAAAGCCGTTAAGAATTGTGAAGAAGAAGGAGCCTACCTACTTGTAACAAAATCGAAAAGCGAAACGACGGCTCTTCGCCCATTAATTATGAAACATGGAAAAATGGGTTGGATTTTCGTGGGCATACACGACTTAAATGAAGAGGGACAGTTCTTGACGATATTCAGTAAGTGCTGAGGAATGATTTTCATTTTCGACAGTAAAATAAATGCAGATCCGTAGCCAGAATTCAAGATCAGAGTGGGAAAATTGTTTCTCAGGATGGACTAATGTTAAAGCATGGAATAATATTGAATTTGAGCCTCATGTGAAGTAAAAACCACTAACTGCAAACTAGGGCATACTATGAACAATTAATGTAAGAGTTGTTTGTCTTGCGACACTCATTTAGGTAGGCTATTGCAGAATGCTTCATAACGTCTCCTATATTTTACTTGAAAGCAATAGCCTACATAAAAAAATTCTAGTATACAACTGAATCATTCTCACATTCAAAAGGTTGAATTTTCTCAAAACCTTTAGCATTTTCATGTCTGTTTTTTCTGTTTTTCTCCAATGCTAAATACACTCAATTTGCTATTATCGAATGATTCATGGCAATTCTTTGAGGCCTGTTAATTCTTATTGCAACAGATAAACTATATTCACAAACTGCCATAATTCATGCAACAGTTCTTATTGCTCCTAGATATAACAATCCACAAAGATATTCCAATTCTTGTCACTTAACCGATATGTCTTCAAAGTAAAGAGGTATTTGCAAGACTTTCTTTACAACTTTCATTTCTAGTGAACTAGGAATGCTATTGGGCGAATTAATGAACCTAATTGAAAAAAAGGCTTTATTGTAAGCATTACCAAAAGAAAGTTTGAGGGTGGGTAGTGCCTACCCTGAGTTGCTGTAATCTGTTTCATTGCTTCATATTAGGCTAGTTTACACGATGACACTGGGTTTCGTAACCACTTTCACCACGATTTCCTCACTTCCCCATTTCATTTTACGAAACGCGAACTAGCTAAATAAGCGTCAAATATCAACATTACTATTATAGTTTCGTGAAAAGTTAGAATCAGCCGAAACTGCGTAGTGTCGTAACTCATTGTCGCCAGTACATCTAGCGCTTGCGCATTCAAGTAAAAAACAGTTGCGAAACTTACTTACGAAACCTAATTTCGTCCTGTAAACTAGCCTTATTTTTGTTACAGATGAAACTATAGAGAGCACAGGATTCAGATGGCATCCTGGAACTCCTTTTGTGAACAAGGGATATAACTGTGGTTGTTTCTTCATGGATATTCCATCGCGAGTAGGATTATTCAACTGCAAGTGCTCATCTAGATTAACCTTTGTCTGTAAGCACGATTTGTAATACTTTCAATAAAAATCTGATGTGAAACCCACATAACTTCCTGTGCTCAAATAAAAGTTAGCCTCTTAGTATAATATAACTATGTATGACACTCTCTTAATGTACATTGGTTGGAAAAACGAAGAGAATGCCTAAACACATAGTATCGCATCCCCGAAGGAAAAGTAACCCAAATAAAATCTGATTCATGTACTCTCGTAACTTTTTTCACTTTAAGCATGGCCAATACATTTTTCTCACTTCACATTCTGATATAGAACAAGAGACCATATTGCAAAGACGAAGTATTCAGAGTGGGTGGCTTATAACTACCCTTCAGAGAATTTTTCCGAAAAAATTATCCAAAAAAAGTTTTAGCTCTTATTATAAACTGCCCATATGCAAAATTTAGAGAAAATCGCAAAAGCGAAAATTTCTTCATGTAAAATCCCCTTAAAAATTATGGAAACTTGTCAATCTTCGTGTCACATTTTCAGAAGTTAAGTTATCTGACAAACATACAACATTTTGTTTTCATACGAATTTCCGTTTTGGAGCAAGGCTGTTCACAGACATTCACACAGACATGTTTTGAAAATAGAATTTTTTGATTCAGGAGACCTTAAAACATTTATGTTAAAAACTCAACTTCGATTTTGGGGGTCTAAAACGATACTTCCTCTACCTATAGTACGGGCAGAGGAAGTAAAACTCTGACGGAATGCTCACATAACGTTCTCTGTTATGTTAAGTTCGAGGGATGGGGCACTTCGACCAAAAGTTCGAGGGATGGGGCACTTCGACCAAAAGTTCAAGGGATGGGGCATGTCATGGTAACTATTTGTTTCTTTTGAAAATGTGGGACAATTCTCTAGAGACAGCACAGAGAAGGGAATCAAATTTGTAAACAACGCCCTCAAGGATCCTTTCCCTTGCAATTCTAACCACCTAATGATATCGGTAAATTTTATGACACTCTGTATACAGTTTTGAATAATCCTCTAATAAGAGGCTAGCAAATATAACTTCTGACGTGTTTCCTGTTTGGATAATACAGACAGCAAGTCTGTAGGATTAAGTAGGATTATATTTATCCTTAAGAATGCAGATGGCTCTGTTTCTCTGTAGGAATAAAGGCCTTTGGGTTATATGTTAGTGGTCTTGCAATGGTTTTCTCATCAACAATATTCTGCTTCTTACTCCTGCACGTGGTGAACTCTAAAGAATACGGCATTCCAGACTTCAATTTCTCTATCTTCAGCAGGCACAACCAATCCGGCGTTTGGAATGCCAATGTGAGTATTATAGTACACATCTACTTTGGAAAGTTCGTTATAGGCCTATCTCATAAATGCACAGCCAACGCCACCTATCAAAAAAGACAGTATTCAAATGTGAAATTAATTGTCATAGCAACCGGAAAAAGAAAAGACTATTGAATGACTTCGACGAAACTCAGGGAATTCGAAACTGATGTCATTTTTCCCCCGGGGCATAGCACTTTAAACGTGAAATGTACATCGAAAACAGGATTTTAGCTTTTTAATTATCAATTGTTTTAATTGTTTATGCATGATTTGGGTAAGGTTCATGACTCTGTGTTGCGTTTTATCGTTTCACTTCGAATCGTTATGCTCTTAAGGAATTATTTATATTTGAAAGGAAAAACAATATCATAAGGAATAAAATTATGTAATCCTTGCAATTCTGTAAAAACGGTGTAAGTCTTAATAAATATAATGTTACAATGATTTTTCTGTTCAATAAATTATTTGTCGCGGGCACATACTAGTATAGTATATAATATGAATATCATACTTTTTTACTTGGAAATGAAACAGGTCAAATAAGCGTGATTCACATTCAGAATTATGAACGATCTACAGCTTATTCTTCTCCGTAATCGGTGTGCGATTTGGGGGGGGGGGATTATCAGCTGGGTGGAATTAACTGTAGATAGTTTTGTAATTCGAATTTTAATAAAGTCTGGTAAACTGATATAGACAAAGTGCCACAATGATTTTATTTAATCAGTGAAAATTGAAATTATGATATGAAGAAAATAAGTTATTTTTTTAATCAATTTCTGAGTTAAGCTTCAGATCGATACATTAAGCAGGACTTATGGAAGAACAAAAGTCTAGTTTGATAAGCATATGTGAAGGCATATGTGGGTAGTGTTATTTGTCAAAACTAACTGTATTGCAACTTCCAAAGCCGTATATGAACATTGTAAAACAATACGTTGTCATGAGAACTGATTTGCATTTGATAAATTCTTTCTAATGTATTACCATAAAATAGGCACTAAATTGGGCATTACTCCGGTACCGGTCAACCTATTTGGTTCAGTATCAATAGGCTTCTTCCCATGGACGTTATAAATGCGTATACCAAGTTTCATGAACATCCGATAAAGGGTAATTGAGTTATCGCGCGTACAAACATTTTCCCGTCCACCACACAATCTCAGAGAGTACCATTCTGGCACTTAATAACGATTTTTTTCAATCCTATAGGTGCAGCTTGGTCACAAAGACGACCGCCAGTGGGACGTGTATGTCGACCATTCAACTATTGTGTGGAATGGAACAAAATCAATTCTTATTAACGCCAGTATAATAGGTAAGCCTTGTACTCTTAATGTAATCAGAGGCAATATAACGAGAGGTCCGATTTTTTTATTATTATTATTATTTATTTTTTTTTTTAAGAGAATTCGGACATCGATTTATATTTATTGTACCATTTAGCGATATTTACAGCAATAATCATGGTTGTAGTGAATAATGAACAAATATAGTCTTTGTTGATAATATTCACAGCTGTACCATCGTTAAAAAAAAAAATATATATATATATTGCTGCTGTTTATTTGCGATCAATTTGAATCTGACAGAGAAATCAATCTATCATTACATCGATTCATTTCAATAGTGTATAAACATAAGGTTTTGTTATTTCATGACTGGTTATGTTTTAAAAAGCTAATATATTTATATAAATATTATAAATGATTGTTCGATTCTCGGTGGACAGAAATTTTTAACGGATGATCATTGTAATATTTGAGGGGGAAAACAATTTTCTTTAGAGAATAATATATTGAGGTCATGAAATTAGAAGACCTTTCTGGAAGAATTGTCTGTAGATCTATGAGCTCTTTTCTGAAAACCGTTTTATCTGAACTGTTAAATTGAATAGATTATTACCTACAATTTATGTTCTTGAGTTTTGTCCATTCTGTAGCGATAATCTTAATGATTTATGTATAGCGTAGAGCTTTATCACTGGTACTCACTACTAAATTGCGGTATTTTGTTACCTGTTGGAGCGCTTTCAACCGCATGGAGCGGCCATCTTCAGCAACACCGCAGCACCGCAGCACAGCAGCACATGTTGCTGAAGATGGCCGCTCCATGCGGTTGAAAGCACTCCAACAGGTAACAAAATACCGCAATTTAGTAGTGAGTACCAGTGATAAAGCTCTACGCTATACATAAATCATACAATTTATGTTTCTCAGTTTTAACATTTCAATCCATCGAAGCACTTTTGTTGGCTCATATGAAAACGATGTAGGCCTACTGCTGGTATGCCTTCCTGAGTGTATCTGTTAGTTTCTGAAAGTATATTTTTCAGAAGTAAACGTAAAATATAAGATAATAGCAAGAAATAGAAAAAAATATTTACTGTATCAGCAGTTTTAAGACAGCAGAAGTTAAAAGAAAATTATGTTTGTGATTTGTACCTGGACGAAAAGAGCCGTCTTTGGTTGGATACACCGTTTTATGAAAGTAAATTGTGGAGTGTGTAAGAGACTGTAACATCCAAATACGTGAACTGTCAAATTGTTTGAATAAATTACAAATTACTACTCCCAAAATAAAATCCTTCTTTTAGCCCTTGTATCATAAATAACTAGGGACCGGATTCTTAGGTTTTTACCTATTTTTTTCCTTACTTCCAAAACAAAAAGCGCTCATGCACTTTTTCAAATCATGTCCATAGGATTCACCCACATTAATTCTGTGGCACCTAAAAATACCTAAATGGGGTATAAAAACCTAAATATACCTAAACGGGATATAAAACCTAAAATATCTATTTTAGGCTACTTTTTTTTCTTTTTTGTTTGTCAGTTGAGGAATCTACATTTTGCGGAGAGACAATAATTTTTGTCGGGTTGAAATTAATACCACCAGCGTTTCGTTCAACCCATTGTCGTCTAGGATGGACAGTATCAAGAGAGGAAGTGTAAGCCAGGAAATATGAGGCAATCTTATTTTCACTGCTTCTTTTGATTGTTTATGCTTTCTTTCTTCAATTGTATAATATTGTCCTAAAGCAAGTTTACACAAATTTAAGTCAATTTTGTTAAGTTAAACTTTACAAGTATTATGTATCGAATCCTATGTAGCACTTTTAAATTCATTAAACCAATTATTCTACCCGAAAATGATATTTTGGAGAAAAACCTAAAAAAACTATTTCACCTAATGGAAAACCTAAAACAGTGTTTTTAAAAACCTAAAAATCCGGTCCCTATAAATAACTATTAAAAATTTTTCATGATACTAGAAATCTGACATACAAACACCAAATATCTTAAAACGCCAAACGCCATCCATATTGCTCTATAGACCCGTCTTCCATAAAGCATTTATATAACTTTTATTTGTTTCAGCTCCTATAACTGGTGAAGAGTCGGAAGTTGTAGAACCCCGTAATGCAGTTCGCGCACCACTGAAAATTCTTCCGGGGTATGAACTGTTACCAGGATATGGATACTACAATGTGCACCGCCGGGACCAAATGAACTGGCATGAAGCCGTTAAGAAATGCGAAGAAGAAGGAGCACACCTACTTGTATCAAAATCGCTAAACGAAACAGAAGCTCTTCGTCTTTTAATAACAAAATGTGGGAAATTGTTATGGTTCTTCGTGGGTGTACACGACACGTACGTGGAAGGACAGTACATCACGATATTTAGTAAGTGTTGAAATATTTTTGATTCCAAGAAGCAACCTACATAAACGTATCTACTCTTATAAAATTCAACGGCCCTAAATAGCGTGCTCACTCGCTCGCCCGCTTCGTGAGTTCATCGGGTATACTCGGCGATGTTCGTCTCTCGCAGTGTAAACTTTCACGACGAGTACAAAATTAGGAAAACCGTTTCTTTATTATATAAGGCCTAAGTGAAATGAACACAAAGAACAAATATTCTAATTTTATTTTTACTTACAATTTTCATAGCTCTGAACCACAAACATTTTTAATAAGCTGCCAGTATTAATTTCTTACAAATCCTGGAGTCAATTAATAATAGCGGGCGAAACCGCGGGCACATGCTGTAAAATATTGATTGTTTAACCCTTGAAATATCGCTGATAGTAAAAATCCAAACAAACCATTCCTTCCCTTGAAACATTATATAATTTCTGAAAAATGCACTGAATTGATCAAATAAAATTCACATCATATTCATCTGTCAACAAACAGTTGAGAAACAATACGTATTATATGTTCACAGGTTCCTTTGGAACTGTATAATCGAATCTGAGATCGTTTTCCCGGGGGCGCTTTCTAATCGTGAATGTACTCTAAAGCCGGAATTTTAGCTGTTTCATTAATTATTAATGGTTTAGTTTATGAATGATTCGCGTGCAAGTGTTAATAAATATAATGCTTTAATAATTATTATACTCTTAATTTTTAATTTTTAATTTTTCAATTAATTATCGTGGGCGAAGCCACGGGCACCTACTAGTCTAATACAATATTTTGAGCTATGTTTCCATGTAGAACCAACGCCTCCTATTAACAAAACAGTAGCTATTCAATTGTGAAATTAATTGAAGATGGCCTTGCTCGGTTTGCCATAGCAATGGATGCATGCCTAAATGGCGAAATATTGAAAGATTTGGACAAAATTCACTATGCGGGATCTTTTTTAGGGCTAAAAAACTCGAATCTGAAACAGTTTTTTTCCCCGGGCGGCGCACTTTAATCGTGATATGCACCTCGAAGCCGGATTTTTTGTTTTTTATCGTATCGTTTTAATTGCTTATGCATGATTTGAGTGAGGTTCATGAAGCTGTGGTTCACTTTAATCGTTTCATTTCGAATCCGTTTGCCCATATGGCAGCAAAAAGATTTTGTTTTATTCGTTATATTATTTATATTTACTACATAAAACAATATAATTAAGAATAACATTATTTATTCTTACAATTATGTAAAAACTATGTCAATGTTAATAAATATTATGTTTTATGTTTCTGTAAAATAAATGATTCAATTTAAAAAAATCTAGTAATTGAGTAAGTAAACAGGGGCAAAGCCGCGGACTCCTGCTAGTATAGTATAGGCCAGTGGTTCCCAACCTTTTTCAGCTGGCGATCCACCTTTCCTTATCGGAATACCTCCACAGTCCATCGGTCCATGGTGGAGTAAAAAACCATATTTATATCGTATCCCTTCCTTATGTAGGCCTATATATAATTTACCCTCAAATATTGCAAATATATACTGTATAAGCTTAGGCTATATATGCTTTTTTGAAGATACAGATTGATTATTGATAGTCAATTTGTGTTCTGATTTGAAAATGGTTGACAAAATATAAGCACTATGTAGCAAAACAGTTATTTAACGATAGATATATTTTTGCAATATATGCAACAAGTGGTTTCATACTCACTAACAAGTGTTCCTAGGTGAAGATAAAAACTACAATTAGAAAAGTACACAAAGAACCAAGAAAACAATCAAAACACAATTTGATTTGTTTCGAGTTTTCTTATCTTTTCTGATGGTTTATTCGATGGTTTCTGATAGTTTTAGGATCGAGTCGCGACTCACCTGTAACCCTTCCGCGACCCACCGGTTGGGAACCGCTGGTATAGGCTATCTGACAACTATTGAGTAAAAGTTATACAGAGAAATCTAAGCTCAGCAGGCTATTAGAGATTGGGAACAACTGGCCAAGAATAAATCTTTCTGGAGGAAGGGAAGAGAAGATTGAACGTGCGAAATTGTATTTATCGATATTATGATTATTTTATTACTGTTACAGACGAAACTATGGAGAGTTCAGGATTCCGTTGGTACCCTAGAGAGCCAGATGGGGACCAGAGATGGAACTGTGGTTGTTACAACATAGATGATCCACAGCGTACTGGATTATCTGACTGCTTGTGTTCAGCAAAATTACCATTTGTATGTAAGCAGGATTTGTATTAAAATAAAGTAATAAAGAACAACAATTATCTCATGATAATATTATAGAAGAAAAATTCCTCTGACACCGGGATATGAACCCAAGATCTTTGGCTATCCGTGCCACTGCTCTACCAACTGAGCTAAGCCAGAGTTCAATTCACAGGGCCAGATAGAACCTCTCTCCTGTGACTGATTGCCCTTAATGTCTATGACACATGACATAAACTCTCTGTCAGTGAGTTACATAGGCCTACCTATAGTTTAAATGGATATAGTATATTTTGGAATTCATTTACTTTGTCATCTCTGATCAAAGTGGGAACTGCATAGACATTTTAGTCAGCCATAGCAAAAATTGTCATTAAAAAGAAATATCAAGCCTCAGGACAAAACACTAGTCGTAAACTTAAAAAAAAAAAATGTTAATTTTGAACTGTTGTAATTTTTGTATAATGTAATTGTTGCTGTTACATACACGTTTGTGTTACTCTTTTTCCTTTGTTAAACTATTTCATTACTTTGCATTCATGAATTAAACAATCTGTATGCACTTTGTATGCTTCTAAGCTGTTATTATTATTATTATAATAATAAACATTCGATACAGGAAACCACTTTAGAATTTGATGTAAATTTGCATGAAAGTTATTTTCTCGTGCTGATCTTAAACAGTTTATCTGAATTTCACGTTTAAAATTCATCCAGTTCTATATTTGAAAGCTTCTGTTAACACATTCCGTTCACAACACAGGAACCATAATGCTTGGCGGAAGTGGAGGTAAGCTTCTATTTTAGTGGTACCAATAGACGGTGTATTTATAACCAGATATCCCCCTCTCATTAGACAATGTTGTCTCTTTATTTCCCAGGGCTTTAATTATGTGACGATCCAGAAATACCATTTCCAAAATGGGGGGGATGAAGGTTAGGAACTTAAGTTACAGAATCGGTTAAGATGTGGTGATAGGCCTAGCTACCCTAGAAAACAAACACTTCCAAGAAAAACGTTGCATTTAAAAAGCGTTTCAGTCAGATGTTTTAAAGGACCGTGGGCAACAAATGTCCAAGTTTAGCAAACGTTCTTATTTCCCCCGTAGCACTTAATGTCGCAGTATTTATTATTAAGTGCCAGAAAGGTACTTTATGAGATTGTGTGGGGGACGGGAAAATGCCTCTATCAGTCTGTCCATACGCACGATAACTCAAATACACATTATCGGATTTTCATAAAACTTGGTATTCCCATTTATAATGTCCTTAGGAAGACGCCTATTTATTTTGGACCAAATCAGTTGACCGGTACCAGAGTAATGTCCAATTAAAGGTCACTTTTTTTTTTTTATGGGAAATCATGACTAACCACTGAGGGCCTTGACTCAATGCAGTCAGATGTTTGTTTATTTCGTTGTTCAAGTTAAAATGAGTTGAATACTGTTATATACAGAAGGTATATTGCTGTCAAATAATTATGCCTACGTACAATAAGCGGAGTTCTCTGCCAGTTCATTTTGTGAAGTGTTGGCATATTTTAAGAATTTCTTATTTTAGCTTATACGAGTATGAATTGAGGTTAAGTATCAAATTTTAGACCTTTGTTATTCCGCAAGCCCTGCTTAATGAATCGATCTGGAGCTAAACTCGGAACTCGGCCTATCATAATTGCAATTATCATTGATTAAACGAAAGCATGTTATATCAGTTTACCTGATGTTTTTTCATTTACTGCAACATTAGGATCATGGGCATTCTCATACAAACAAATGAAAAAATATATATATATATTTCTACAATTTATGTTAGACTGGCATTACAAACAAAGCAAACACACACTCCTCTGTTTAGACTTTCATGTTGCAAAGCCTACTCAGTTCCCATTCCAGATGGTGGCAATACTGTAAAATTGACGGCCAGATATCACAATTTCAAGAGGATATAACAAAGAGCATTTAAACTTCTAGGCAAAAACTTATTGTGAATATTTAAAGTGTATCTTTTATTCTTTTAACCTTTTATTGAATTGATATTCTGAATGCACATAATATGTAATAATAAAATAAAATAAGCCCATAAGCAAGGGCCTCCTATAGTAGGGGAACCCAAGAAGGGATTTTGGGATTTACTCGAACGCGTCAGATTAAGGTAAGGTGGGTTAATAACATGCTGAAAAGTGTGCATTTCAAAATTCTCACGATTTGAACGTGACATAAGGGAAGTGGGAGGGTCACAATCTTGCCAAAAAAAAATATATATATATATCACCTTGACATTCTCGAGCGCGGTCGAATTGTTTGTTTTTTATTTTTATTTTGAAGGAAATAATGCAAGAATAACGGAAAAAATATAATCTGACTATTTCCACGAGCTTTACTCGTGTATTATAGCTCCCCATACACATAGTATTATGTTATTGACGATTTTTTCTACTTCGGCTTGTGGAAAACGGCAGATTATATATTTTTTTCCGTTAATCTTGCATTATTTCCTTCAAAATAAAAATAAAAATTCGACCGCACTCGAGAATGTCAAGGTGACTCCCCCCCCCCCAGATTGTGACCCTCCCACTCTCTTATGTCACGCGCAAAACGTGAAAATTTTGAAATGCACACTTTTCAGCATGTAATTAACCCACCTTACCTTAATCTGACGCGCTCGAGTAAATCCCAAAATCCCCTCTTGGGCTCCCCAACCACTACTCACGAAGGTGGGGCCCTGTTATATGCCATGGGGAGCTATTCCCTGTAATAGTGATTTACCCCATTAAGGTTATTACTAGGGTTCGGATGTTTATGACCTAAAAAAGTGGAAAATATGACTGCAAATATGACCTTAAAAATGACTAAATATGACCTAAAAGTCCTAAATATGCCCTCATAAAAGAACGTATTTTCTAAAAATAAATTTTCCAATTTAAAACATTCAATGACACTAAATAATTACATACATTAATTCAATCAGATAATCACTTTTTAACAATTTTACAGGTGATTTACGGTTTTACTTGTAAATCGAATTTGTAACTGAAATATGACTTTAAATTACAAATATGACCAAGACCACGAAAATGACCAAAATATCACTTTATAGGCAACATAAAAACAGCCTGATTAGGATAACAAATGTGAATCCATGTTTTAATTTGTGTTTGCGGCGAGAATGGAGGTCAGGATAAAACTATGATATGTCATAAACATCCGAACCCTAGTTATTACTAATTACACTTCACTGCGCTTTTATTACTTCTTTCCTTAGGGTTTTCTATTGAAATCTGTCCCTGGCGACTCTTGTCCAGTCTTGGCGACTACTGTCTGAAACTCATGTGAACAACTGCGCTTAAGACGACTCTTCGCCTTTTACCATTTCGGATGTCCCATATTAATGTAAGTATGAAATCCCCATTTACCTTATACAAACATTTTAGGGGACAGTGCTAAATAGCATAATTAGTAAATACGATATAATTTTGGTTTCACAATATACCAGCAATGTTTGATACATAGGCCTATAGATCTCGTATTGAGTTACTAATTCCTCGTCTAGTCTTTGATAGTGGTTTGAGGAGGACGCTTCTTCATATATTACTTCGATATACCTTCTACCGGAATGAAGGCAGTTTATTGATGGTTTAAAATCTATCTTTGACAACTTCGAAAGAATTCTAACATACACTTAACAAACGAGTTACAGTATTTTCACATGAAAAGGGAAGTTTCTGTGGATGTTTGTCTGTCGTAAAACATGTGGCCTTTTTAAACTATAAAGAGGAAAAATAAAAGATTTGTATATCACAAAATTTATGCAAAATTATTTAATGAATGCTTTATTAATTATCTGTACAAAATGTTGATAACGTGGAGATGTGCGTTTTCTTGCCTTTTCAAGCATCACAAACTTCACTCCGCATCATCTTCAGCTTTATCAGATCATTAAGATCTGGTAGAAATACTTTGCCTCTGCTTAAATATTTGTGAACATTTTTCGTCCTCATTCGGTGTTTAGATCACGTCTTCTTATTTGCATTAAACCGATATTTCGGAAATGTCGTCTCTGTTCTACTATCAAATCGACGGTAGTGGTACGTTGTCTCTATTGTACCATCAATCTGTGTTTGTGACACAGTGTTTTCCTTCTTGCTTTATATGATTTTTTATTCGTTGTCTCTATTCTACTAACAAATCGACTGTAGTATTATGTTGTATCTGTACTACCATTATTCTTTGTCTTCTTTCTTTATTTATTTAGATTTGTTTTATTCGTTGTCTCTATTCTACTAAGAAATCGACTGTAGTATTATGTTGTCTCTGTACTACCATTATTCTTTGTCTTCTTTCTTTATTTATTTAGATTTGTTTTATTCGTTGTCTCTATTCTACTAAGAAATCGACTGTAGTATTATGTTGTCTCTGTACTACCATTATTCCTTGTATTCTTTCTTTATTTATTTAGATTTTTTATTCGTTGTCTTTATTCTACTAACAAATCGACTGTAGTATTATGTTGTCTCTGTACTACCATTATTCCTTGTATTCTTTCTTTATTTATTTAGATTTTTTATTCGTTGTCTTTATTCTACTAAGAAATCGACTGTAGTATTATGTTGTCTCTGTACTAGGCCTACCATCATTCGTTGTCTTCTTTCATCCTTTACTTAGATTTTTTATTCGTTGTCTCTATTCTACTAACAAATCGACTGTAGTATTATGTTGTCTCTGTACTACCATTATTCCTTGTATTCTTTCTTTCTTTATTTAGATTTTTCATTCGTTGTCTTTATTCTACTAAGACATCGACTGTAGTATTATGTTGTATCTGTACTACCATTATTCTTTGTCTTCTTTCTTTATTTAATTAGATTTTTTTATTCGTTGTCTCTATTCTACTAAGAAATCGACTGTAGTATTATGTTGTCTCTGTACTACCATCATTCGTTGTCTTCTTTCTTCCTTTATTTAGATTTTTTATTCGTTGTCTCTATTCTACTAACAAATGGACTGTAGTATTATGTTGTCTCTGTACTACTATTATTCTTTGTCTTCTTTCTTTATTTAATTAGATTTTTTTATTCGTTGTCTCTATTCTACTAAGAAATCGACTGTAGTATTATGTTGTCTCTGTACTACCATTATTCTTTGTCTTCTTTCTTATTTTATTTAGATTTTTTATTCGTTGTCTCTATTCTACTAAGAAATCGACTGTAGTATTATGTTGTCTCTGTACTACCATTATTCTTTGTCTTCTTTCTTTATTTAATTAGATTTTTTTATTCGTTGTCTCTATTCTACTAAGAAATCGACTGTAGTATTATGTTGTCTCTGTACTACCATTTTTCTTTGTCTTCTTTCTTATTTTATTTAGATTTTTTATTCGTTGTCTCTATTCTACTAAGAAATCGACTGTAGTATTATGTTGTATCTGTACTACCATTATTCTTTGTCTTCTTTCTTTATTTATTTATTTAGATTTGTTTTATTCGTTGTCTCTATTCTACTAAGAAATCGACTGTAGTATTATGTTGTCTCTGTACTACCATCATTCGTTATCTTCTTTCTTCCTTTATTTAGATTTTTTATTCGTTGTCTCTATTCTACTAACAAATCGACTGTAGTATTATGTTGTCTCTGTACTACCATTATTCCTTGTATTCTTTCTTTATTTATTTAGATTTTTTATTCGTTGTCTTTATTCTACTAAGAAATCGACTGTAGTATTATGTTGTATCTGTACTACCATTATTCTTTGTCTTCTTTCTTTATTTAATTAGATTTTTTTATTCGTTGTCTCTATTCTACTAAGAAATCGACTGTAGTATTATGTTGTCTCTGTACTACCATTATTCTTTGTCTTCTTTCTTATTTTATTTAGATTTTTTATTCGTTGTCTCTATTCTACTAAGAAATCGACCGTAGTATTATGCTGTCTCTGTACTACCATTATTCTTTGTATTCTTTCTTTATTTATTTAGATTTTTTATTCGTTGTCTCTATTCTACTAAGAAATCGACTGTAGTATTATGTTGTCTCTGTACTACCATCATTCGTTGTCTTCTTTCTTCCTTTATTTAGATTTTTTATTCGTTGTCTCTATTCTACTAACAAATCGACTGTAGTATTATGTTGTCTCTGTACTACCATTATTCTTTGTATTCTTTCATTATTTATTTAGATTTTTTATTCGTTGTCTCTATTCTACTAAGAAATCGACTGTAGTATTATGTTGTCTCTGTACTATCATTATTCGTTGTCTTCTTTCTTCCTTTATTTAGATTTTTTATTCGTTGTCTCTATTCTACTAACAAATCGACTGTAGTATTATGTTGTCTCTGTACTACCATTATTCTTTGTCTTCTTTCTTTATTTATTTAGATTTTTTTATTCGTTGTCTCTATTCTACTAAGAAATTGACTGTAGTATTATGTTGTTTCTGTACTACCATTATTCTTTGTCTTCTTTCTTATTTTATTTAGATTTGTTATTCGTTGTCTCTATTCTACTAAGAAATCGACCGTAGTATTATGTTGTCTCTGTACTACCATTAATTGGTGTTTGTGACACATTGACTTCTTTCTTGCTTTCTTTAGATTTTTTATTCGTTGTCTCTATTCTACTAAGAAATCGACTGTAGTTTGAATAATGTTGCTTCTGTGCTACCATTATTCATTGTCTTCTTTCTTCCTTTATTTAGATTTTTTATTCGTTGTCTCTATTCTACTAACAAATCGACTGTAGTATTATGTTGTCTCTGTACTACCATTATTCTTTTGTCTTCTTTGTTTATTCATTTAGATTTTTTATTCGTTGTCTCTATTCTACTAAGAAATCGGCCGTAGTATATGTTGTCTCTGTACTACCATAAATCAGTGTTTGCTACATTTTGTCTTCTTACTTGCTTTTTTTCGATTTTTTCGTTGTCTCTATTCTACTAACAAATCGACTCTAGTATTATGTTGCCTCTGTACTACCATTATTCATTGTCTTCTTTCTTCCTTTATTTCGATTTTTTAATTCGTTGTCTCCATTCTACTACGAAATCGACCGTAGTATTATGTTGTCTCTGTACTATCATTAATTGGTGTTTGTGACACATTGACTTCTTTCTTGCTTTCTTTAGATTTTTATTCGTTGTCTCTATTCTACTAACATTTCGACTGTAGTACTATGTTGTCTCTCTACTACCATTAATCAGTGTTTGCTACATTTTGTCTTCTTACTTGCTTTTTTTGGATTTTTTCGTTGTTTCTATTCTACTATCAAATCGACGGGAGTGGTACGTCGTCTGTCCATGTGTACTACCATCAGTCGATGTCTTTGATGCGTTGTCTTCTTTTACTTGTCTCCTCGTCTTTCGTTCTTGCCTTCTTCATACTGTAATTATTTTACATTAAAGATTCAACTCACCTAAAATTAGACTCTCCATAAACTTCCAATTGGAAAGAAGTTCAAACTTTATTAGTAATAAATACCATGACCCACACTATCATACACTCTTTTGAATTTACCTGTTTAATATCATATATTCTTTTAATACTAGCTCATTTACAATATATTCTAAATTTTGTACATTGTACAAGCTGAAATACTTAAAGTCATGAGCCGATTGCTACATAACACAATTGTTAAAATGAGGGTAAACCTAAGGGCATACGATCATGGCCAAAATTTCCCTCCCAAGATTTTGCTTCTGTGAAGTGTTTCAGGGAAATCCAATTCACGCAGAAGGTTATTCATTTCAGAGTAACTATTAATACTTTCTGAGTAGTTAAAGGCTCTTCGGTAGCCTAAGAATACACGTCATCTGCTTTTTTTTCAATCTCATCCCTTTCTCTGCATTTCTAATCTCATCTTCAGATACAGCCAACCCTTTAAAACTAGAACTCTTAGCTCAACAGAATGCAGATTTCCAGTTGCTGAAAGATTTTGAGATACTGTGTCTGTTTTTCTTTCCTAAACCTTTTGGTATTTGGGACACAAAAATAACAATAACTTTTATGATCCTTTGGTTCTCGCTAGGTCATGGGAATTCTGACAGGTAAACCCTTGTGTGGTCAAGTCTTCACAGAGAATGTAATACTATATAAATTGTCAGTCTAATAGATGAATAATTAAGCATCCATTTACTCGTGGTCAGGTAAAAGGAACACTGAGTTTCCATATTGTACATTAACGATTTCGGATGTGAATCCGTCCATCCATTTTTACGTTACTTGTCAAGCTCATTAAGACTGAATAATACATTTTAAGTATTTGGGCGAAAAATATGAATATTCACAATGAATAAAATATAGATGGCCACCCTTATGCAATCTGTAGGTACCATTAAACATGCAAAGAAACAATAGAATTACATTATAGAACAATTATGAATGGTTAAGCTATCCACCTCGGACACAACAATCAAGAGGTGATGATGATGATGATGATAATGATATATATCTTAATGTAATGCATGGAAAGAGATTGAAATACAATCTATTGTAAAACCGGAGTGTGACGAGAAGATAGATGCTTGCGGTAGAGAAAGATATCTCACACCATTTACTTTTATGGTAGTTCCAGAATTTTCACCCATACCCCTCCTTGTTGTGTTTAAAAGAAAAGGAGATTTTTTTATATAACTTACATGGTCCAGTATTGGAATGGTGCAATGTTAATTCAGCGTGCTAGAGGTCGCCAGCATATTCGTGTACTCAAGAACTTCCAATTCCCAAAAATGTTCATTTAGTTGTGTATTTATATCGGTAGATCCTTACTGACTCCTTGCTGTAAAGAATCTTGCCAATCTTCACCCCATCTCACACAATATGTTATTAAAATTTAAAATATTACGAGTTTTTCGCATGGTCTTCATAAGTTTTGTATGTTGTTTCCTCAGCAACGAGGAATACCTGTTGATCTCACCAGACAATTAAATGTAATTATGTTTCTGTAGCAACAGACATGGAATAATTTGCTGAAATTGTTAAATTGGGAAGAGCTTATCCTATTTTCTATATTCCTATATATCCCCAGAGTATCGGGGCCTTAAGGTCTCTAAGTGGAGGTTACTGCCACATATGTTAATTTTGTTATGCTTATTTTCCGAGAGATGGCAGAGGGACAGGTGGTAAGCCCATCGCCTCCCAACTCCCTCCGGAAACTAAGCCATTACTTGGACTGAAAAGGGCAGAGATTTCTTTTCAGAGGCTCTAATTTAGACTTGGAGGTTTTCTTCGTGCCGTAAATCTATGACACGGGCCTCCAGCTTAAAGTCTCTACCTGAGAACTCCTTGCCCAGGATTTTTACGTCCTGAAAAAACCATCGACCGCGGCCGGGTTTGATCCCACGACCTTTGGATCTAGAGGCTACCTCTACACTTCCGCTTCCAACAAACTGGTTGAAAATCCAAAGTTCCGCTCCATCACGCCATCCCCGTGCTGGGATGACCCGGGGGCTGGGTGCCCCGGTGACCAGGGCTCTGGGATGACACAGAGTCGCCTCCTCTTAGGCTATCGGGCGGGTCCTGTAAGTTGCGAATGCAGGCCCCACACTGTGATGGTGTGGGGGGAGGAGGAATAAGCGTTTACGTGAATACTCCTTCCCGGACAGTTAGGGGCGCCATGTGTCGTACTTCAGGGACATGGTGGTGGAGGGGTGTACTTTAGCCTTATCCCCGGTTTTCGGGGTAACGGGCGGGACCCCCTTTGTAGACTGAAGTACCAGTGAGGGTGATGCGTACTGGGGCATCTAGGATTCGGATGGGCGTGCTAAGCGATGTTATGGCGGGCAGGTTGCGTCGCCACTTAGCCTCTAGCCGTCAAAGGGTCATCTCCACCTACAAGTGGTGTTTCCCCGTTTTTGCAGACGGAGCAATGGCCTAGTCGACTGTTGCTGAAACAGTAGTCGGGACGGTATTGAGCCGGTCTGGGTTCCCTTAGGGGTCGTTCTCTTCGGAGGCGCCCGACCGGGGCCCAGATTTTACCGTGCTTGGTGTTGGATTCGACGTGGCAGTGGTTCCCGTACTCAGGGTACGAGGAGGGGGGTCGTCGTGTGTGCGTGACCGGTACCATAGCAGGGGGAGGCATAGTCCAACGATCCCTGCCATGACTGGACGTCGGTGGCGTTACTACGGCGATGCTCCCGACCTAGAGGGCGGGGAGGCCTAGGTGGTGCTGGGTCCACCGAACGGTTCCTACCCTCCCCAAAACGCCCATCCTTAATCTCCGTGTCACATGGGCTATGCGTGAATCGCGAGGCGGCCTCGACAGGTGGATATCCCTACCAGGGAATTTACTCTGAATCTCTCTCTCTCTCTCTCTCTCTCCATCACGCCATCGCTCCAAGTTCCTCTGAATGGGAAAACACATACGATAATTGAAGCGTTTATTTTTATAGGGGTCTAAGTGCCAAAATCGTGATTTTTTCAGCTGATCATCTCTCTTAGGCCCAAATATTTTCCTAAGCACCCTGTTTTCAAATACTCTCATGTAATGTTCTTTCCGAAGAGTAAGCGGCCATGTCTCACATCCATATAATACAACCGGCAGGATAATTGTCTTTTAAATATTCTTAGATTTCTAGACAGAAGACGAGATGATAAGAGTTTCTGAACTGCATAAAAATAAGCATTTCCTGATTCGAGTCTAACTTAACTTCTGCCTTAATTTGTGTCTGTAATTATTGCTCCCAGATTTATGAATTTCTCCACTTGTTCGAACGATTTACCGGCTATTCTAACATTTATCAGAAACACACGGTTTTTTTTTTCTGAATTTAAAATTCTGAACTCAAGGAACCTGAAAAGAAGTTCTAAGTAAGTTAAAATGAGCTTATGCATGAAAAAAATTTCAAGTTTTTAGGGGAAATCTACCTATTGCAATCGATACCATGTCATGACATTCGAAAATTTCTTTCATATCTTTACGTTTCATGCCTCCCTAAGTACGAAACCACCGCCCGTTCAAAAAATGTTTTGTGAGATATATATATAAGTTATATATATGTATTTATTTATATCTTTACACGCTAGCGGCCGTAATTTTGAAGATATTTGAACCAAATTTTATTATGTTATTTCTAGGCCCAATAGTTCGGACAAGTTCGTTAATGAGCAAAATTGGCCAAAGGGGGTGGTCGGGGGAGGGGGTTGAAATTTTAAAACATTTATATCTTGGCCCCTATGAAGTATAGAGGGAAACTTTGTTTGAATAAATTAGAGTACTCCCTATGGAGTTCACAGTGGCACCAACGATTCGGTGGTTTTGGGGGTACGAGTGGGGTGGGGGTGGGGGATGGAAATTCGAAATTTTTTAAACTATGTCTTATGGGGTAGGCCTATCGTTGAAAAGCTCTTGATGAGTAAGTTACTCTACAAATCAATAACTAGCTTCTTGATAGTTCTCATATAAGCCGAGATTTGCATGTTTGAAAAAGTGCTCTTTCCTCTTTTTTGCAGTTAATATTGCAGGTTTGTCATGCCAAGGCTAAAGAAGAAGAGTGCTACGCAACGACAGTAAATTAAACCAAAAGCACTTCGAAATCTACCTCAGCCTGTAGGCTTGCCTAAAGGGATTTTTTTTCTTCTTTTCTTTTCTTCTTTACAGTTCTCTCATACTGACAGCTGGAATCAGATCGTGGATGTTCGTTGCATCTCGGCGGGAGTCTTCGTCTCCACTGAGGGTTTTATTTTGGTCGCGGAGGGGAGCTGGATGATTTCTGGAGAAGTTAACACAGAATTGTGGCTTGTGGCGACAGTGGAGTGAGATTCCCTTTCCAGCGGGGATACAGTAAGGTAAGTGCAGCTGTACTCTTCCATTAGAAAATGTTACTTTTTAAGCAAATCAATCTGTTAAGAGCTAGCGACTCTGATCTCTGCCCTTTAAAAAAATATGAAACTATGGCAAAGAGCGAATGGATAACATTTCTTGTTCCTTTATGTCAGGGATAAATACTAGATTAGCCGGTAAATCGTTCGAACGAGTGGAGAAATTCGGATATCTGGGAGCAATAATTACAGACAGAAGTTAAGTGTAGACTCAAATCAGGAAATGTCTGCTTTTGTGAAGTCAGAAACTCTTATCTTCTCGTCTTCTCTCCAGAAATCTAAAAATAAAAATTTATAAGACTATTCAACTCATACGCCGCGTGTTTGATATTGACCAATAACGTTTAGCAATTCCTCGGATATAGACCAATCACGGCCGTTTATCTTACAATATTCTTGTAGGAATCGCGAGGATGGCATTTTATCGGGTAAAATGGTCTGGTCGTTACTGGAGACGCAAGTATCAGTGTGCAGTGATTAATAGTCAGATGGTGCCACTAAGCGGCACGAAAACAGATTATTTCATACAACATAATTTGTTTGGAAATTGAAATAATAGAAATGTACATTGATTAACAACACAATTTCGATTCTGTGCCAGCCAGTTCGTGTGCGTTTATTCTGTTCTGCTTTTAGCTTAATTGAATGAAGTTAACTATGTTTTATATGCACTGGTGATAGCACTGATCAATTCATGGACTGTTGATTCATAGTAGGCTATGCCGTGATCTCGCAGCTGTTAGTTTTTTTTTTTTTTTTTGTAGAACAAAGCACGAAAGTTATTATTATTTGTATAATCTGGTAATCTGGTGGATTTTTATTCATTGAATAGTCTTAATAAATCCAACTCGAGTTGACGAGTTGCATCAGTCGCGAATCTATCGATAAACTCGTCAACTCTCGTGGGATTACCTATGACAATTATCCTGCCGGTTGTATTATACGGATGTGAGACATGGCCGCTTACTCTTCGGAAAGAACATAATCTGAGACTATTTGAAAACAGGGTGCTTAGGAAAATATTTGGGCCTGAGAGAAATGAAAATGGGGACTTGAGAAAACTGCATAACGATGAGCTTCATAACCTGTACTCTCACCGGATATAATAAGGGTAATTAAATCACGGAGGATGAAATGGGCTGGACATGTTGCACGCATGTTAGAAGAAAGACATATCTAAAAAATATTGACTGGGAGACCAGAAGGGAAAATACCATTTGAAAGACCTAGACGTAGGTGGGAGGACAATATTAGGATATATTTAAGAGAAGTAGAATTTGAGAGGGATGGTTGGAGTTAGCACAGAATAGGGTTGAATGGCGGGATCAGATAAACGCGGCAATGAACCTTTGGGTTCCATAAAATAGATAATGTTCCTTTAGCTTGCTTAGGAATTGTCTATTGCCATTGATTAAGTTAAGTAAGTATGTCAGGGATGGCGAATTGGCGGATCGTAGGGTGACCAACCGCGCATTTTAAAGAAACAAATGTGCCGTGCGGGACGTCATTTGTTCGAATTTTCATGTTATTGTCATCGGTACGAATTTTCACAATACGCAAGTGTCCTGCCATCTGGCTTCAACTTAAACTAACCTTTGCCATCAGTATTATCTTTAAAAGTGCAAAGAAGCAGGTTATGGCATATTTGGAGATGTACCTTTCGACTTAGGGTTACCTTTTGTCCGTGGCGTGGCGTGTGTGGCTATTCTTGTGATAACATTTATGCTACATAATGTCCAATGCTTATATTATTATTCCAGAGTTTGTCGACTTTTGTATGTTTTCATTTGGATTAAGGGTCTTCAAACCACAAAATATTTCAACAGAGATGAGTGAAATGTATTTTCTATGGTATTACTTCAGTCAGCCTACTCTCGGACAAAAAGGCCGGAATCTACTTGTAAATGTTAAAATTTTTGTATTTTTAAAATTACATCTAAAAATGTATCCGTCCCCAAAATTTGGGAATGTCCCCTTTTTCTTGACTGTCTTGTCCCTCCTGGACACCCTTGGCGGATGCAGCCCTCGACCTCTTTCTGTGCGGCCCGTGACAAAGCTAATTAATAAAATTTAAAATACTTATAGTTTTATTTGAAGTTTTATATTATGAATAGTTTTGGCCGCGGATAACTTATCTGAAGATTCTTTATTCAATTCAATGAACGATTTACTGACTTCAGGAATGTGCGGCGAAGTTAAGTTTTTAACACAAATACACATTTTGACCTCCCCTGAATAAAAACATACTATTTTCATAAATATGTCTGAGTGTCTGTATGTGTATGTGAACCACCTAGCTCCAGAACGGATAATCGTACGAAAACAATATTTGGGTTAGGGTTAGATACATATAATTGGGTTAGGTACCTTTTGAGGGATTTCGTTTAAATTTTGTACGCGAGTTGCTTATACTAAGAACTAAAACTTTTATTTGAAACATTTTTTCGGAAAAAAATTCTCTGTAGGATAGTTATAAGCCACCCGCTGTTTGTAGAATCTCAAGTCTTGCCTGGTGAATAATAAAGCTTTGCATCAGGTTGAAGAAACTAAATACGCGCTCTTTGCTCTTATTTTATATCGGAATGTGAAGTGAGAAAGAGGTATTGGCCACGTTTAGAGTCAAGAAAGTTGCGTGAGTGCATTAATCAGATTTTATTTGGATTTTACCGTTTTGTATCCTTCGGGGATGAGGTACGATGTAGTAACGACATTCTCTTCATTTATTTAATCCAATTTACATGAAGAGAATGTCATATTACATAATACTACTAAGGTGCAAACTTTTATTTGGGCAGAGGAAGTTATGTGAGTTCCACATAAGATTTATTAGTTAAGTGTTTGAGTTACCGTATCCTTTTAATATTGGCCAATCTTCAGTTATTTTAAGGTGTCGAAGGTTGGTAGAAGTAGTAAAACAAGTACAAATTTTCAGAAAATTTGAAATTGGTCATCAGAGCAGTACCAACAACAGGCGTATTCATGATCTACCACAGTGTATAGATAAATATCACTTGATATTATTTCTAAAAGCCTAGTTTAAATTCTAATGACTTACACATTACTTTTAATATTTTACATTCATTTTATATGCATTTTAAAATTCTAGAGTGATAGGGAAAAAGCGAATAAGTCAAAATACCAAAGTTTCAGCAAAGACAAAAAAAAAAAAGAATTTATTTCCACAGCATTGTTACACTATTTAGTTCAGTCACCAGATATGTTTACACAGAACCTTATACTATATAGAAATATCTGGGTGGGCTGTGTAACAATGCCGTGGAAATAAATTGTTATTTGTCTGTCCTAAAACTTTGGTATTTTGGCTTATTCGCTTCTTCCCTATCATGCTAGAATTAATGTCATGTCCGGTTTTTTGTGTGTAAAATTAGGCTTTTCAGAGAAAATTCCAGTTTTTTTATTTGTTACATCTGGTAAAAGCCTAGGCTATACTAAAGAGGCAAAAGTACAAATGCAACATGGATTACAGCGGAAATGAAGGGTAAAAAATGGTTGCCAACGAGATTAGCAATGTGCTGGAATAGATTCAGAGCACATAACTCCATCAACGCTTATGTCGCAAAAAACGCGGCGGTTACTCATCGTACATGTGTGGGCAGTGCGAATTCCCATTCCCCTTAGCTACAGGCGCGTCTACTAGGAAATATGTAGTTCAAAATTGCTTGCTACACATTGGCAGCTGATGTTTCTATTACAGGGCTTCTCAAGCTCTAAGTGGTGATTTATAATGGAGTATCCACACTTTTAGCTAATAAAAGTGGTCTCCGCTTAAAACGGTTTGAGAAACGTGATAATCTATATGCATAAAATAACATGTCCTGACTGATTCATTCATTTTCGCCGAACCGAAACCAATGAAACTGTACAGGTAGGGGGAAAAAAAGCGGACCGACTCTTGTAGCTGATTTCAGAGCCTTGTGATACGTAAATAAATCAATTCAAGCAGTTATCGACAATAGAACAAATTTCAATACATTCCCTCCTATCATGTGGCTCATATCGGCAACTTAGATATTTTAGTCGGTCCGCTTTTTTTTCTCTGCCGGCAACAGCTAGTAATTCATAATGTTATTCAACTATAGCAGGGATCAAGGATCCACCGATACTTACTGCTGCCTAGCTTTCGTGAGTGAAGAATTCACGAATTTTGGTTATTATCACTGATAATGTGGTTTTTTTTTCATTTCAAAGACTTTTAGGTTTAAATAATTATGTATTCGCGAAATGTTCAAGGAAAATCTCAAGTCTTAGAAGGGATTTTTTTTTAAGTTGTCTTAAATTATACATTTATCTACAGAAAATCAATATAGTATGTACATATTTGTTCAAAAAAGCAGGTAAATGTTAGTGTCAAAATACAAATGTTATATTAACGTTGAACTCAATAAAAGAAAATAAAATGTACCGGTATAATTAATATCATCAGCTCAACACCTTTACTTTATCCGCCTAGGCCTTTTAACACTCTTGTGTCTTCTTTAGGACATGCTGGCGTAATCATTACTGCATCTACACCAACATAACAATATGCCTGAAGATGACTCAAGAGTGTCGAAAGGCCTAGGCGGTATAAAATAAAGGCGTTGACTGATGGTATTACTTAAACATTTTATTTTATTTTATTTTATTTTATTAATGTTGAATTAGCAGGTGTGACAGTGATCTAGAGTTGTGAAGAACTGAAAAGTAGGGTACTTATTTTTCAAATGAAATTAAAATAATCTGATATAATAGAGATGTTCTTGTAAATTCATTTTTGTTATAGTACAGACCTTATGCATTTAAGAAAGTTAATTTATTACATATTTTATTTCAGCATAAATCTAAGTATTTTGGTGCCCTATAATTTATATTCTCAATGTCTATCGATATAAGTAGGCCAAGGAGACTGTTATAACAATTTATCTATATTACAGACAAGTGTAGCACGTAAGAAAATATTGTTAAAATCCACTTTATGAAAGTCGTAAAATCCAAGGCAATTTTATATCTTTTGCAGAAGTATGCAATATTTTGCACCCCATGAGCCGTAAAAGAAGTAACATCTAAATTGTATTAAGATTTCTGCCTCATGAATTATTCAGACCGTAACCCAAAATGAAGGGTATTTATCATTCACCTCAATAACTAATCATTTTAATTTTTTTATATATTTTATATTTTTGTTAATGCTTTTATGCGAAATATCACCGAAATTTACTCAAATTTTGTACCGAAATTTAACATTTTTGTTCACCGTAAAATAGGAACCCTACTGATTCCTTACTTCACTGTTGACAGGATTTCTGACCATAATGATTTTCATGGACTTGACGTGGTCGGTTTGGGACTGGGTCATCCTTGCGGTGACCATAATAGTTGTGATCTTCATATGGGGGACATGGACTCACAATCACTTCAAGAAGAGGTGCATCCCTTACTTGCAGCCTGCGCCATTTGTTGGCAACCAGAAGTTCTCTGTCTTCAGAAGGAACCAAGAGCACTTCCCAGACTTCGTCCTCCGTGTCTACAGAGTCCTGAAGGATCATCCTTATGGAGGTGTCTTTAGCTTCATGCAGCCTCTCTTACTCCTTAGAGATCCTGAGATCATCAAGACCGTCACTGTCACTAACTTTGATCACTTTACGGATCACCACGTCTTCTTTGATGAAAATTCAGAGCCTCTGTGGGGAAAAACTCTTTTCCACTTACGAGGTTAGTACAATCAATGGAATAATTACTTTTCATTATTGTCACATTTTTAGTTATTTAGATATGCATTCTAACTTTTAAAGGGCCAGAAGTAAAACAGTCCACTTATTCATTGCATGCCCAGGCGGCTTCCTTTTATTAGAAGGTAAAGTTTGCCGACAGCCCAAGGTCTTTATTTTTACCGCGCCAGCTAGATACCTCACCCAATCAAAATCTAAGCATTTCTTGTGACGGCTTTGGTAGCTACTCGTCAACTCTGCGTGGAGTGAAACGCGGGATTGCAAGATCTAGCTACAGTAAGCAATTACATGTGTGAATTGGTTAAAGCGAAGAAAGAACTAAGGTCAGTGATAACAATAAGAGAATATTGCAACGTTGCTTTTGTTTTGGAAAGTGGAAACCAAGACCGAATTGGTCAGATCAATTAGCATAAAGAAACACTGACTTAATGGTTTATTCCTTTGAAGCCGCCTGGGTATATATTGAAAAACTACTACGGTATAACCATATATGGGTTTCGATACCCTCAAATCTTTCGATATTCTAATTTGCTAACATGTGAGCAATTCAGTAGGACTGGTTCCATGAGAAAAGCTCCCATTTAAATTTAAACCAATGCTTCTTCAATGGTGACCGTTACAAGTGACCCAGTGTGAAAAGGCTCTTACATTTCAACCTTTCAATACATAATGTCAGCAAATTCGTTGCATAAATAAAAGAACATGTAATTGTTTTAACAATCTTAATTTAAAATTTCTAGGTCAACAATGGAAAGACATGCGATCGACACTGAACCCTGCCTTCTCATCAAGTAACTTGAAAGTAATGTTTGAGCTGATCAATGAATGCTGTCAACAACTCTTTAGCTTTCTTGAAGAGTGTCAGAAGGAAATTCCACAAGGCTACGAGATAGAAAAAGGTAATGTAAGAATAATTTATATTTTGCATTAAAGAACGCTATTATCCTCAACTTTTCTTTTGCAAAAAAATTACCGGTACTATGTGAATCATGTGAGTCTTATCAACCAATGCAAACCAACTCATAACAGTCTATGCATTTGTTTCTTGACAGTTTTAAATTAATAAGTATGATTTATCACATGGTTGGCGCACCATTGAGTAACTTTGATGAAAAAAATAGCAGCCGTCCTTGAAGCAGCCACCCACTTAGAATGCATCCAGCCTGTTGTCAATGTTCTTTTTTCTTGATCCATTACGACATGGTGATCACAGCCTTGTTGTCCAACTCAGATACTAGCTGTATGAGAACAATCACCTGTCGCCAAAAGCTATCAAGTCTCAAGGAAGCTAGATGGTCAATAGTGGTTTCCAGCCATCTTAGAGTCAAAGGCAATGAGAAGGTAGATGATCTAACGAAGCAAAGAAGAACACTTCCACCACCTCCCATCAAGCAATCCTACCAGTCACCCAAGTCCAACATCATGCAATCAAAAGTCGATCGAATACGGTCCCAGTTGCTGGAAAGTTGTGCCCGAAGAACTGGGCATGTCTAATAAGCAAACCAATCCTCCGAGACCTTCCAAGAGCCAAAGAAGTTGCTGCTTCTAGAACCACCACCAATCATGGTGCTATCTTGCTGCAGAGAATCAGAACATCTCCAACTCTTGAATGCCCTCTGTGAGGATACCAGAGTATGGATACAGCCCATTTGCCATAATGTCCAATTCTAGACCATGATGCTGCTATGGAGGACTACCATCGAATAGCTCATCTCTATATTTTCTTAGCGCATCATATAATGGCAGATATGCCAAGGATGGGTGTTGGTTAGTCAGCCAGTCAGTCAGTCAGTCGTGTTTCTAACTTTCCGATGGAAATATTACCATTTGTGGCATATCCAAGTGTCAAGTATGCCTATCTGTCCATATTGCTGTCTATCCATCTGTCAGCGTTGCAGTTAAGTTGAAATGGTTGCAGTTAAAGTAAGTGGTTCGTATTCTGGTCTATACAGTCCTAGGAAGTTTGAGGTTGAAACTCTTAACCACCACTAGCGGTAATGGTAGAATTAAATATAGAAGAAGGTCTGCTAGAAACTTAAGTGAATGCATCGTGAGTTAATCTTACATTTACGATGCTTATTTAGAAAATAACTTATAAAAAAGTAGTAATAAGTGAATAATTAGAGCCATAAAATTTAATAAATATAAAACAAATGAAACACCCATTAAATATGGCATAGCTTCTTTCAATGTCTTGATCAAATAAAGTAGTAAGATTTATTACTAAAGTACATAAATCGTCCGACCTCCAATGAGGATGATCACTAAGGATCCAGAATACAACAAAAATCATGAAAGAATATTTACAATTAACCTTAAAAATTAACAGTTCAAAATAAATAAATAAATAATGACTAATAAAATATAAAAAGATAGTAGGCCTATATTATGTTATCAGTTTATATTGTTATATATGTCAAAAAAATATATTATTAAAAAATTCATATCGAGTTTCTCAAATGAAAAATGAAATTTTGCTTTTACTTGAAGCACTGCTTCGTCTGAAACCTTTTCTTAAATTTTATCAGTTCCGGTTGATTTTATGTGAATAGACTACCAGGAAGTCACATGGTTGATATTCAGATAATTTTGAAATGAATAAAATTTTTTATGAAACGTTGAAATACTTCATACTATTCTTCAACTTTTGATTTCTCACAAAATTATTTTATTTTATTTTACTAACTCACAGTAACAAAATTGTTTTCCGGGCAAAAAACAAGGGACAATTTCTCTCCAGCAACAACAACTTATACTCAGGAATTGTCCTAAAAAATCGCCCTATATTATCCACATTTGAAAAATGTAATCTTTCTTCTTTTCAGATGGTGAAATTCTTGTGGTCGAGTTGAAGGACCTTTATTCCAGATATTCCAACGATGTGATAGCTACAACAGCTTTCGGTGTACAGGTGGATTCTCTAAGACAGCCAACAAATCAGTTTTATTTGATGGGTAAAAGTGCAGTACAAATTACTGGCACTGGATCTCTTAAGTTATATGGATATTTAATATCACCCAAATTAATGGGAGTAAGTTAAGTTGTTCAACATTCAGAATATATTAACACAATAATTTGCCTTTGCATCCTACTTTGTTGTGAATTTGCATCACACACAGAAAGGACAGACAGACAGACAGACAGACAAACACTCCCTCTTATTACAGTGCATGCCACATATTGTGATGCAGCTAATCTGATAACGTTAACCGAATGATAACATTAGCCGAAGGAATTAAACGAAGGTTATTTATTCATATATAAGATAATACACTACAAAACAGAATTAAAAGCTATTTATTCATAAAATAATATGTAACTGTAAAGCATTGAACCACTCATAGGCTAATACAGTACAGTAGCGGCTATTCAGGGGAAGATGGTGAAGAACAAATTCACCTACCATTTCCTACTTATTTGATTCTAATTTTATTTATAATTATTTTTATGATCATAATTATTATATTAGTATTATTATCGTTATTATATTAGTATTATTATCGTTATTACTTTTACTGTTATTCTCGTAAGATGAAATTCAGTAAAATATTGTTTGAATGTTCGCGCCAGAGACAGCGTTCCGCAGTTCCTCAACATTCACCAGGAGGGCAATCACGGAACACCAATGGGCTGGGTGAAGAACAAAAGGAGAGTTCTTAAAGTCATCGGAGAAAATGCGCTTTTTTAAAGCCGGTGGATATGCGATGAGTACGTTGAGCGATGTAAATAAGAACGATCCGATGGATTACCATATTATGTAAACATAATACTGAAAATTCCAAATCTTGGCATATTTTGTCATTAAGCATAAAATACGTCAAAAAACATTAAAAATAAACTTATTGCGTTAAATTAAATCATATTGATTCAGTAAAATTTCCAAAGTTCTTGATATGTCAAATTCTTTAAACTGAAAGAAATCGCCAATTTACAAAAGGGATTTTTTTAATTAACCAGTCATATAATAAAATATTAATGTTCCTATCACTATCTGAATCTGAAGATTCATTGCAGTAATGCAGTTTCCTTCATTGTGTCGACATACCGTATAGGTTAAGTGTTACGAGTTACGACGTCCCTATACCGAAAAGCAGACGACCATAGTATAATGGCAGACGACAATGGTCAATCGCATTTCCATCCGTACCAAAGACCGATGGAAGCGTTTGAAGTGCGATGAATCATGCGCTGGAAAGGAGAACGAGCCGATGGATTCCAGCGCTGTGTTTAGGAACGCTCTCGATGCATGCGCACTTCATGCGCACGAAAATGCGCTGAGTTAAAGAACTCTCCTAAACTTTCCAGCTTCTCTTGCTCTTCTTGTTTACAGCGGTTGCTATGGCAACGTGTAGAAAATTTCCCCCGCTACTCCACCCTCTCGTCGGGATATACGTCATATTTGAAGCAGACAATTTTTGGTCTTCTTGCCTCCTTGCCTATACTCACCGAGCTAAGCCGATAGATTTATGACTACTTGTCTCCCCGGCCGGGACCGTCTAAACGACACTTCTTTCCTAAATACTGTAGTTTTCCTACAAAGTAAAATAAATTTAGGTCTGATTCTATTTTCTAAGTTTTATTAAGTCAGATAAGAAGGCATTATATTTCCTCGCTTTTTTGGGGGGGGACTACATTTTTTGCAGATTCTTAATTGAGAATCCCACTAATAATTTTAAAGTACTGTAGCAGGGAAGCAAATGGAAAGTAAGTTTTATGTTTTGAACACAGTCATTCTACTCTGATGAATATTCGTGGGAACATGCATTCCCTCCAAATTGTCAGTCTGCTCCATGAGTTGCTATGTGTCAGTTGTGATTGTTCGTAACGTATATTTAAGAGTGATTTCACTTTATTAGTTCAGGTGAGCTTCAGTTAAAAAAAAAAATGCTGTTTACTTTCATTGTGTTTGGCAATATAAATTTATCACAAGCTGTTATGTAAAACTGAATCTGTTAAAATGGATACATACTCCCTTTAGCCGTTGGAGAGAGTATAATAAGAGAAAAGTTAAATTCCCAGGCTAGCAAGCCATACAAAGACAAATTAAACGCTTCGTGGTACAACCAGCACCAGTGGTTATGTAGGAACTATTACATTAAAAAGCTATGCTGTTGGCCATGCCTTCACCTTAGGCAAAGAATGAAACTGGAGTCTGTGAATTTTTAAATGTTATTCGTGCTCTGGAGGATAGGAGGATCAACTTGACATACAACAAATAGGTAAGCAATGTAACATAATAACGTGCATGTAGGCCTATGTGCATTGATAGCAGGGATAAATATAAAGCCACCTTCTTCCCCTTGTGGGAGAACTTTATACTGTATTTCCTACTGTTAATGCACGGACATGAACTTTGCAAACCTTGATTTGAGCTTCACCTACGTTTACAAGTACGAGCCGCTACTGATACAGTAACTTAATAGACTGCAAGCAACAATTTTTTCAGTTGTTTTTGTTTTCCTTTAGGAGTCCATTAACAAATACTCCATACTTAGTTACGAGTTAAGAGTGTTTTTGGAAGTCTATACTGATCTTTGCTGAACACCGCTTAACAAAACATCTAACACCTGTCTGTTCAAGTCTTTTCATTTTGCTCTAACCCTCACTGCATGGCAACACTGTTACCTTCATAAATCAAAAGTTGCAGCTTAACTGAGGGAAGAAACATGTTTTATTGCTTAAAAGAGAAAGTTATGTGATTCCACCCCCTCGAATTGGTCATCCTGTGAGCTGGAAACAGAACTGCTACTTCCAATACAATACAATACAGTTGAATTAGGAACGAAACCCATAAAAACGACATTTTGAAAAGCGTACAGTACTTGAAAATAAAGACTAAAAAAAGAAAATGTGATAACATAAACCGAATCTTTGATCACAATAAACAGCATTTTTTCAATGTACATCGGTAATAATTTGTACGAGATTTCATAAAAATGATAACATTACCCGACTGATAACATTATCCATGATTACATTAAGCAGCGTTCGCTGTATAATAGGTTACATTGCTCTCACATGCTAAACAATTTATAAACATTTTTAAGATAAAATGTTGCATGTGCTGTAGTTTTACATTTTTCACAAGATTGTTTACAAGTTTATTAGTTACCACTGAACCTATGAGATTAGCATAATCTAACTTCTTAATTCAAATGTGTTCTTTTAATCAAAAGATTTGTTTAAAACAAGGTTTTGTACATTATTTTTTCCAGACGCTTGGAGTAACTATAATTTCAGGAAAAGTTATTGAATTCTTCAGAGCAGTGGTAGATGGAACAATAGCAAAGAGAGAAAAGGAAGGCATTGTGAGATCAGATTTAATTCAGCTGCTTGTAGAAGCCAAGAAAGGAACAATCCAAAAAGACAAGCAAGAAGAAAAAACCTCTGAAAGTGAAGATTCAGTGAAAAATATTGGTATGTACTGATGTTAGTGTTAAGTAAGATGTAGGTAGATGTCAGAAGAAAACCAAGAAGGCTGAAATCCACCCTCACATAAAAAAAAAATCTTAATACAATACAATTTAACCATTTCTACCTCCTCTACACATACTGTAGGTATTATAGATAGAGGAAATATTATGTTTGACTTGAAATTCGATGTTACATTTTTAATGTAAACACACGTTTTGAGGTGCCCAGAAACCAAAAAGCTATTCTCAGAAACACTTGTGCGGGTATGTGTTTGTGTCTGTCTGAAAAAGAAATGGAAAAAAAATTATATGTCTTGATTAGATATCTTCTAGGGATGTGACACGAAGATTGACAACAACTTTCTCTTACTTTCAATGATACTTTAAATGCAGGAAATGTAATTTCTTGTGACTTTATTGAAATTGACTCGCAAGATTTTGTCTAATGGTATGATTATAATTCGGGATTCTATTTAGATAATGCAAAGCAGAGTGAAGTTGCAAGACGACTGTTATTTAATGTGTGGCATGGCCGCCCCTCTTGGTTCTACTTATATGTTCATTTGACTTTTTTTTTTATTCACAAAAAATTATTACTGGCACCTAATATAACAACATTAAAATTTATACGTGCATGGGTTCTAGGCCATGCTGGAGTATGCGGCAACGAAATGCAGACAGGCTGGCCAAAAAAGGGTGCACAGTCCCTATTTGTAGGTCCAGAACCTGTGCTGGATAATACCAAGTTAATGGTAAGGAAAAGTATATTAAACTGGATCAAAAGACAGCACATAGACTACTGGAATAATGTTCAAGAACAAAGACATGGTAAGCGAATGATGCCACAACCATGTCTCAAAAGAAGTACTGCAGTCCTTAATTTAAACAGGAAGCAGGTAGGGTTGATGACAGGCCATGGGAAACTTAAGAAACATCTGCATAGAATGGGTCTGATAAAAAATCCAGTATGCAGGAAGTGTGGTGCAGAAGAAGAAATGGCGTCGCACTTAATATTCCAATGTGAAGCACTGGAAATAGATAGATACAATCAATTTGGGAGCACAGATTGAAAAGAGATTGTAACTAGCAACAACCTAGTCACTGGGCTCCATAAACTCATTAAAGTATAAGGACAGCAATACCAGAAACACAGGAAGAAAACCGCACAATAAACCTTACATTTCGGTGTGGGCAGGATGGGGAAGGTTCCTCCTGATCATCTTCCCTGTAATATTTAATCTAATCTAATATTTCAACCTGAAGATTGTAAAATGCAAGCTGAATAATATTTATATTCTCGATGCCTTTTTTGTCAAATGTGTAGACTAGCCATGACAACCCACAAACAGCAGTTGTTCAAGTTCCTATCTTTAATTATTATTATAATTTATAAATGTTTAATTGATTTCTTGTGAACTATTAAAGACCAGTACAAGCTTAAAGTTAATGGTAAAAAGTTTGATATTTCTTAATGACTTCAATTTTTATATACCTAGGTAACATGTAGAGCCAAAAAATTTCTCAACAGAACTAAAACTCTGGGCAAGAAGAGTTTTAGTCTCTGAGAACCTAAAAAGCTATTTTGCACTTCATTCCTTTTGGGGGATAACACCCCTGGACCTCCTCATTTTTTTTTTTTTTTTTAGATATTCCATACTCCCACATCCTCAGTAATTGAAAACTTTCCTTTATGCCGCCACCCCTAACAATGAGTTCTGGCTTTATTATAGCATGGAAATGCTAAACTTCTACAAAAATCATAATCCTGTTGTTCACCAGTCAACCATGAGAAATATAAAAAATACAAAGAGATGTTTTCGGTAAAAAGATTAGTTTTAAATACTATCAAGCGCTGTCCAAACTTGATTTTACCAATGATTTGGTCATGGTAATTCTGAACATTAGCAAGAAACATAATCCAGTTTGGCCAGAATCTTGAATTAATGAAATATTTTCAAAAGGTTATACTCCTCTATCACCAGCATCTTGAGGTCTAAATGGCAGTGGTTTCTAAGCTTTTTCCAGGAATAGAAATATCAGCTCTTATCACTTGAGAAGATTGTGCATGAAAGAGCAACAAAAACACTCACTGAAATTACTAGATTTTTATTAAACCGTATGATTGATATTTTTGTTCTTTGGTTATATATTAGTTTATTTCTCTATTAATTTATTTTCTTATTTATTATTTTCATTACTTATTTATATTTCAATTCATTTTTGTAGCCGAAATTACTGATGACGACATAGTAGCACAAGCTCTGACATTCTTTTTGGCTGGATATGAGCAAATATCAACGCTTCTTTCCTTCGCTTCTCATCAGCTGGCAACGCATCCAGACATACAAGTAAAACTCCAGTTGGAAATTGACAATACACTGCAAGAGAATGGTGGGAAGTTCACTTATGAAGCCATTAACAGTATGAAGTACCTGGACATGGTCATATCAGGTAGAGTTTATGTGATATAATATTATGCTCAGTTTATGTTATGTACTATTTACCTTGTTGGCATGTATATTTGTATGTAGACATACCATGTATGTATGTATGTATGTATGTGCATTGTATGTAGAGTAATTTACTCTAAATTTTTGGTTTGTAATTCCAATAGTCATTATAATATCGTCTGTTACTGTATTGAACCGTGCCCAAGCACGAGCCTTTGCTCATTCGGGCACTAGTAATGATTGTATTATGTTTTAAGAAGGTAAAGTTAAAATTAAATTAAAAAATAATGCAATTTATCAACATTAAACTCATTATGATGTTTTCCAAATGTAATACAATAAATTGTTTACCGACAGAAACCTTGAGGATGTTCCCACCTGTAGTAATTGGAGACAGAGTCTGTGTGAAACCCTTTGTATTGGAAAAGGAGCCACCTCTAGAATTTCAGCTTGGAGACAAGGTGCTATTACCGATTTATGCATTACACCATGACCTCAACTACTTTCCCGATCCAGAGCGTTTCGATCCTGAGAGGTTCAGTGATGAGAACAAACACAAAATCAATCCACTCACGTACTTGCCTTTTGGAACAGGACCTCGCAGCTGTATAGGTAAGTAATAGATAATTAACCAATTCTGAGTACTAGAATAAGCTGTCAGCCAACTTAATCAACTTAAAACCCTAGACTGAATGTTTTGCCAAAAATAACTAATAACAGATAACAGATGCTTTGTGATTTGTTTTTAATGTTGTTGGAGTCTTCTAACATACTAGAATCTAGTGTTGTGAACAATTTGTGATCTGAAGGAACTTTACAGACACTATTTCAGAGTATTTAAGGAGCGTCAATTCAAAATGCGATTAGTCCACCTCTGATCGTAACTTAGTTTGAAGAAGGTTTGAACTCTCTAAGGTACGTTTTAAATCGTAATTTTCCACCACTTAAATCGAGTTTTAAATATGGGTTTCAATTCCAATCGTAAACAGTCAAGCGCTCATTTTGGAACAAAACATGCTGTGTCCATCTTTTAGGAGCAACCACATGCCAAACAAGTGTTTTGGTGAACTTTGAAATGTATTTTTGCACTGTTATTCTAATGGAAAAATTCAAGCCGCAGACACCAAAACAGATGTTATATTAGCAGTCAATATTATAGGCAAAATAAGAATAAACATACGAGGATCACCCAGAAAGTAAGTTCCGATCACCAATAAAGAAAAGAAATGCATCAATAAGTAGGAAATATTTATTGCAATATTCAGATTCAGTGGCTACTTCTATACATAGTTACCACTGTTATTGAGGCATTTATCATAGCGCTGTACCAACAATATTGTATGCCCATGTCATAAGACACTGCCACCAACTTCATGAGTCAGATCTCTCAATTCAAACTTTAAGCAACTGTTTCCGTGTGGGCTGGGCTGTATGGGGCCGTACGTACATTGTCATGCAAAAACATAATGTATCTTGTCAGCAGTTGGTGGGAGACAATATTAGTGCAGTTATTTTCTCCTAGTGCTATTCAACAACTACTGGTGCCACAAGACAAACTGCACTGCAGCATTCCCACATACCCCATCTCTACTGCTACACATGGGCATGTGCGTCCGGCTAGAAAATACTTACTTCCTAGATGAACCTCGTTGATCACAACTCACTGCACGTACCTAAGGAAATTAACACAGAATTCTATAAACCTTTGCTTTGACCTCTAATAGGTGCAACCTTTCCCTAAGCTTCCTATTGATGAGGCATATCACTCGAGGCAACTGTCCTTTTGTAAAATATGTATTACTGATGCTGACAATAAGTCTCCGAATTTCTTCTGTAGGACAGAAAATCAAGCTGGGCGAGGAGCAGTTGAATTGGTTTCTGCATTGGCTCATTATCTAGGTCAATGAAATTTTGAACAAAAAGAACTTTACAGCTTTTCTGCACTGGAAGCAGAGGGCATAATAGGAATGCTCACATGGTTCAAGAGCTTTAATTCTGGCTTTAAGGAAATCCCCAGATTAAATGAAGGAGGTTGTTGTGTCTTTATGACACATATCACAGTTAAACTGACTATTTTATCCGGAAGAAGAAGAATCATGTTTTGAAGCAGTTGCTTCTTACAAATGGTGAGTGACTAACTACAGAACACATGACTAACTAATGGTTACCAAGAAGAAGAGTGCAGACCATAATAAAATCCATCGAGTTCACAAAGAAGTAGCAAAGAGCATAATAAGAGAGACTATAGAGGAGTGTGGTCATTCACTTTTGACTGCAGACAGTATGTTCGGCATGTTTAAACATGCTTTTTATTATAGTTTCATAACAAAACAAGATAAGTCCATTATTTTTTTAAACTTTCATCATCAATAATAGATGTAAACAAAAAAGAATAACTTTGCACACCCAATACATTTAACTCTATGTTTATTGCTTATTCTAATCATATAAAGAATTTCTGGGTTTGTTTTAATAGTTTGGCCACAAACAGTTTGTCATTCCTGAAAAATAATGATTTATGGAGTCATCGCATTATGAATGAACACTCCTCATTTGTTAGTGCGTTTCCCAAAGATTTATGTATTGTTCAAGAAGCTTCACCTAAGGTTAAGTTTAATACAATTTCAAGAAATCTTAAGATACAATTATTTTTTAGGTAACCGGTTTGCTTTGCTTGGAGCTAAGATGGCTGTAGCATGCATTCTATCAAGATACGACATAAAGGTGGTTGCTAAGACTGCCATGCCACTGAAAGTCATTCAACCAGGACTCACACTGACAGCGGAAGGAGGCTTCTGGGTTGGACTAGAGCAAAGAAGTTCCTCAAATGTGGTTCCTGAAGAACTTCATGTATGAGTTTAAAAAGATTGCAATACAACATATCCACAAATATCTGCATGAATGCAGCAAGTAGCTGCTGTACATTCATTTCAATGTAGGGAAATCAGTAAGAGTTATTTCTATGCCATTAAGATTTTCCAGAACAAATTTTGTAAGAGGTTCATTGATTTGGATAATAAAATTAATAAAAAATTGTATTATTTCTGCAAAGTTTGTAGTGATGATTACAGAAAATCTTTGGTACTGTATGTTTATATGCAAAATCATTGCTAGAAACAAAGTGGTGAGGGATGTAAGAAAACTCGGACAAGAATTTCAAACTGGCAAGAAACATTGGGGATTTAACATGTAAAATAGTTTTAGATGTTTTTATATCGGTTGTATCCTTATCCCTGTTGTTTTTAAAAACAGTTTTTTAAAATTTAAAACTGCCTGCCAAAGGAAGTAGCCCAGATGGACTCACAATCAGTATACTTAATATATATATATATATATATATATATATATATATATGTACACTGAAGTAAGCAATTAGAATAAACAAATTAAAGCAAAAAGTAACAATAAAATGTTAGTTCATACGTAACTTATGTCATTATGGAGAATTTGACAAGACTTCTTAAGCACTGTGGTCACAATGTCATCTCTTAATGTTGGAGGGAGTTCGTAGGCTACTTTCTTTGGGTCATAATAACACTATGCTCTTTTCTAGAAAATGGTTTTAAGAAAATGTTTTGCATTAAGTAGAATATGTATTCTCCACAAAATTAGGAGTAATAGATCGCATAACATTGACAATGATTATAATAAAATTATTTTAAAAATATATCATTTTTTCTGAATTGTCAAAAAATGCAATCGATGCTTGCTATTTTTTTTTGCAGTAACTGTACATTGAACACTGTACATTAAAGTATCCAGTCATAGTGGCCCAAAGGAAATTCCTAAGTTTAACAACTTCATCTATGAAAAAAAACAGAACTTTAAAATTCAGATATCATAGAAAACACAACGTTTGAAAGTCAGTGTATTGAAATTACAGAGTAGCCATCGTTATGAAAGAATGAATCTCATGACTTGTTGGTAAGATGTTTAGAAATGGTGGTTTTGTTATACAGTAACACCCTGAATTTATGCGACAGGTGGGTCTGACAAAAATTGCTTCAGTTGAACTCTCATAAGCCAACTTTGTATATTACCTAACTGTAACAGTGAGGATCAGTTAACCCATTGGCATACTAATATTTTCAAGCAAAAATGGGAATTTTGTTACTGTTTATAATGGACATCAACTTAGCATACGCTTTAGCATGAGAATTTTGTTATTATTATAATGGACATCATCTTAGCATAGGCTTTAATCTCGAGTTTGGTGAAGTTATGAAACATCCAATGTCCATTGAACAAACAATACAGCAATGACTAAGTTCATTTACACATCTTGTGAACCGCGCCATAGAACTTGAACTTTCTGCTGAACAAGAGTGCTTTCATTCTTTTTGCAACTGTGTGTACATATGTTTTCAAAATTTGACAGACCGCAGTAATACTGTACAATTACTTCTATTTCTTTATACAGGGTGAAAGGGTTATTACTACACAGATTCAAGGGGGCAGTAAAATAACATCAATACATATATTAAATCTATTTTGTGTTTTGTGAATAAGTTTACGGTATATGAGATACTAGCTGTTTCCTGCAGCTTCACTTGCATGGGTTTCATAATTTGGTGGAAATAATCCTCCCTCAGTACTCCAATACTTAGTTTTTACTGATTGTGTATAATTAATGAATAATATTATAAATGAGAATGTGTAAGAATATTTTGCTTCTCCATACAAACTTTGAACCTTCTTATGATCTTTTCATTTATAATAAACCCCTTAGGAGTGAATTTCATGAACAGCTGAAATATGTGTTACATTATTTGTGTTGTTGAGTATTTATACTATGTTTCAAGAAAATCCGAGTATAATAATTCACTTCTGACTAATGTGGTACAAGTATTTGAATTGTTTGAATGTTTCTGCCCAAGGGGTAAGCTGTAAAAAAGTGTGCACTTGTACCCTTCCTTCATGTGTAGGCAGTATATCAAGTATATTCCAATATATTTATTTTTAAATTCATAAGACTGTATGAAACATTGTTTATATTAAGAGAAAAGTATGGCACTAAAAGAAGTAACAGTAGACAGTATTTATATTGGTATTGTCTTAATTGTGCCTTAATTGTGACAGCTAGTCAAAAGTATTTTACTTACAATTTTAAAGTTTGTGTACGTACTTAATGCATTGTGTTATTTTAAACTATATTTGCTAATTTATTTTATGATCTTCATATCATTAACGATTGATTTTTAATACTTTTATATTTTATCAAGATTGTAGTGTAATGGATTAACATTGCTTTTAAAATAAACTATTTAAAATGTCTAGAAAATTTACATTTTGTACCATAGATGCTGCAGTAGTCTGCAAGTATATTAACAAATTTTCATTCTGTTCTATGTCCTTTCCAAATCCTTTCAAAGGAGAAGGATTGTGGCCTTACCTGCAATTCATTTTACAACTGACAATTATCTTGCCGATTGTTTTATGTGGATGTGAGACATGGTCGCTTACTCTTTGTGAAGAACATAATCTGAGAGTATTTGAAAACAGGATGCTTAGGAAAATATTTGGGCCTAAGAGAGATGAAAATGGGGACTGGAGAAAACTGCATAAAAACGAGCTACATAACCTTACTCGTCACTGGATATAGTAAGGGTAATTAAATCACAGAGGATGAAATGGCCTGGACATGTTGCATGCATGGGGGAGGAAAGACATATCTTAAAAATATTGACTGGGAGACCTGAAGAGAAAAGATCACTTGGATGACCTAGACTAGGTGGGAGGACAATATTAGGATAGATTTAAGAGAAGTAGGATTTGAGAGGGATGGTTGGATGGAGTTAGCACAGAATAGGGTTGAATGGCAGGCTCAGGTAAGCGCAGCAATGAACCTTTGGGTTCCGTAATATAGATAATACTCCTTTAGCTTGCTTAGGAATTGTCTATTGCCATTGAGTAAGTAAGTAAAGTGCTTCAATAGAAAAAAAAAGTTCTTTTTTTTTTCTCATAACTTGTGAACAAAAAGCAGAATTAAAAATCTAGCTTCGAGGTGCATTTGAATATATCTTCAGTCCATCTATGTTCAAAATTTCAAAACTCTGTGTGCCTTAGATTTGGCTTGGCTTTGCACACACACACACAGACAGACAGATGGACATGACATACAAGTACCACAAAATGGGAATTTACTATCTCTAAAATCCTCAGGTTTTACAACAGTATTAAAGTTATCTTGAGTGACACTTATCTATGAACTGATAATGCTACAAAAGGTCTGAACCAACAGTCATATCCATTGCACACAAGCTATGTCAATGGATTCTCCAACAGGCAGGTTCAATTATTTACAAATGACCCATAATTCTGATAATGTAGCGCTACAGTGGAATTTTGTGGACTTAACATGAATAACTTTTAATATCATTAATTAGTTAAGGTCAACGGCATCGTGTGGACATAAGAACTCCTTTTCTCAAACACTTTCATTGTATTTGACAATAGCTGAGTAGTAGAATGCCATTAATGATTATGTCAGTAGGCTCCTTCTATAACACTGTATGTTCTTAAATAGTTTCCAAACCCTTAACAAATACAATTTGCATTCAGTGGATGCAAATATTTTATTTTATTTTCATCATCAAAACAGAATACAACAAGGATGCCCATCTGTCATAGCTCTGTTTTCCAGATGGACAACCTATCTAAACCAGACATTTTGCTACTCGATTCAAGTGACATGAAGGAATAAAGTGAAAACTTTGTACACTCATTTATAATGTACATGGGAAGACGTCTACTGATTTTGGACCAAATCGGTAGACCGGTACCGGAGTAAAACCCAATTTAGTGTCTATTTTAAAGACGCGGTAACTCAAATACGCTTTACCGGATTTTTATGAAACTTGGTATACACATTTATAATGTCCATAAGAAGACGTCTATTGATATTGGATAAAATCGGTTGATCTGTTTCGGAGTAATGCTCAATTTAGTGCCTATCTTATGGTAATATACGTATTCGAAAGAATTTATGAAATGCAAATCAGTTATCATGACAACATAGTCAATTGTTTTACTGTGATCTTATAAGGCTTTGGTAATTAAAATACAGTTAGCTATGAGTTGCTTTACATGCGCTTATCCAACTAGACTGTTAAACTGACCCAGGTGGCTGAGATGGTAACGTCTTGGCCTCACATTCTGGAGTTCTATGGTTCCAATCCCGAAACCGGCCAATTTGACTTTTTTTCTGCATATCATAATTGCAATGATAACTGATTAAACAAAAACATGCTGGCACTTCGTTACATCAACTTACCTGATTTTATTCTTTTTGGAATTAGTCAAAGGAATTTGTGAAAATGAAAGTCGACAGTCAGCACGAAAATCAGCCGAAAAAGTGTAATTCAGTTCTAAAATCTAAGGTTAAAATTTTAAATGTGTTGAAATGTTTAATTCCAACGTAATCTATGCCACCAAAATGTATTACAGGAACATGAGAAAACAATCTGACACTTTATTCACTATATTTTGATATAAACATTCATCAACTATAGTCACCAGTGGGTTATAAGATTAAAATCAATTGGGGAAATTTTAATGAACTGCCTGGTTTCTATGGATGACAATTTTAATTTGAGAATAAATGTTTTCATATTCCAAATAAAACATAAATCTATTATGCTTATTTCTCGGCCTTAATTGCAATTTTTGCGGTGACATATATGTACGTCAGTAGCAGTGAAAAGGTTAACATGCCACTGCTTGAATGGATCAAAAGCCCAGTAACACGTTCTCTGAATATATCCTATCCTTGTTAGCAACCACCTCTCTAATGCCCGGTTTCTATAAACTCGTGAAATACCTATGGGTAAATTATCCATGGGCAAATTAGTTCCTAATCACCCACAATGATATAATGAGGAAGGCCTAGGAGTTGTACAGTTAATTTAATTCAGAAAGGCTTTGATTCTCATTGTTTAAATTATTATTGATCCTATGAGAGGTTAAATTTTATCCAGCCATCCATGAAAGGGTAAATTAACCCGACGATTTACCCTTGGAAAGATCTAGCCCGAGTTTATAGGAACATTTTTTCTGTCATTTTCATATTTACCCAGAGGACATTTATCTAGAAACTCGCCACAAGTGTATGTGATTAATAAATAAAATAAATAAATAAGCCCGACACAATCCCTTATAGGGCAAGGGCCTCCTACCATGGTAGGGCTGGCTCTGTTTTACTCTCCCAAGGTGAGCTATTGTTACCTTAAAATTGTTTGAGTTTGTAAAAGTTATTCTTTTGTAAATTCTGTCCACTGGATAATTTACCCATAGGTATTTTGCGAGTTTATAGAAACCGGGCATAAAAGAGCAATTTTCCATTTTCATTTAATAAAAGTTTTAATATAATTCGCAACATTTGGCAGAAAAATTATACATTTTGTACTGATAACTCTAAAAATTCCTTTGACCATTAAATGCAATAGCTTTCCGGCTCTTAAGGTTTAGAGATCCCTCAAATATACCTAAACGTCCTTTTAGTTGGTATCATGGTTACTTTGTCAAGGATAAGGTCATTTAGATGGGATATAGTTACAGCTGTTATAGTAATATTGCAGTAAGCACGTCAAGCGTGGGTCAACATAACCTTGGGCTGCAGCAAAAATCTTCATCTATCATCTAAATTGGAGATAATGGTAGAACTCTAATGAACATTCTCGGAATTTCCTTATAACCGATTTGAAAATGCAGATCGAAACAAAGAACAAAAAGTTGGACGTCCTATACCATGGACTTCCGCAGAAATATTGCCTATTAGGGGGAATGAACAAATTATTGTCACCACTACCATCACTATGCTATTATTACTACAACCACTTTATTATTATTATTATTATTATTATTATTATTATTATTATTATTATTATTATTATTACTACTACTAGCCTACTATTATCATATCATCATCCATATCCTTGGTTTACTGTAGTTGGATCTATGACTATGGATACACAGTAAAAATTTAATAATGTACACTCACATGACTTTTTCTACCCCTTACAATTTCCCAGATAGGCCTACTATTCATATGAAATGGGATAGACTACATATGTTGCTTTACCTTTATTAGAATAAATTTCTTGGCTGGAAATGATTTTAAGTTTAGTGGAATTAATTACTGTACACAGACCAACAGCCATTTTGGTGCCTTAGAATTTATACTTATTCTAGGGTATATTTAGGTCGCTGATGCCAAATGTGCCATTAGTTTTGCCCTATCAGCTTTAGTTTTGTGAGATATGGTATTACCATTATGCTTATTATACCATTTTACGTTTGATATAAATAAAGAAGTGCCTATTTTTAGCTTCTAAAAATCATGTGAAGAAAAAAGCAACACACTAACATTACAATAATATAACATGGGGTCTTCCAGAAAATTGATAATATCACATATTGTACGGTCGTTTATGACTTATAAGTAGGGACCGGATTTTTAGGTTTTTAAAAACACTGTTTTAGGTTTTCCATTAGGTGAAATAGTTTCTTTTAGGTTTTTTCTCCAAAATATCGTTTTCTGGTAGAATAATTGGTTTAATGAATTTAAATGTGCTACATAGGATTCAATACATAATACTTTTGAAGTTTAACTTAACAAAATTGACTTAAATTTGTGTAAACTTGCTTTAGGACAATATTATACAATTGAAAAAAGAAAGCATAAACAATCAAAAGAAGCAGTGAAAATAAGATTGCCTCATATTTCCTGGTTACAGTAAGGAATACACCGGTACTCTTACACTTCCTCTCTTGATACTGTCCATCCTAGACGACAGTGGGTTGAACGAAACGCTGGTGGTATTAATTTCAACCCGACAAAAATTATTGTCTCTCCGCAAAATGTCGATTCCTCAACTGACAAACAAAAAAGACAAAAAAGTAGCCTAAAATAGATATTTTAAGTTTTACATCCCGTTTAGGTATATTTAGGTTTTTATACCCCATTTAGGTATTTTTAGGTGCCACAGAATTAATGTGGGTGAATCCTATGGACATGATTCGAAAAAGTGTATGAGCGCTTTTTGTTTTGGAAGTAAGGAAAAAAATAGGTAAAAACCTAAGAATCCGGTCCCTACTTATGAGCTGTCAATTTGAGGGCCAAAAAATAATCCAGATTTTAGATTTTCAGTACTTCGTACAATTTTCGTCCTACGTGTCCAAAGTATGGTCAAGAACCCTCACTAGCTATATTATCAAGCAAGATTTTGTTTCGCTAGACTAAGAGTTCACGAATAAAATCTATATAAAAGTAGAGCTGGTAGAGAAAAACTGCTTACATATTCGGAATAAGCACACTAAGTGTAGCCAAAATCCGGTAAAACATCTGAGACACCAAACAGAAAGTTCTTTTATTTTTGGGCTGTGTTATTCCTACACGCTCATATCAAAGGTAGTCAGTCAGCTGTTACCACTCACTTTTCTAGTTTTTGTTTAAATAACTCATATTACAGTATGTGGAAATCTAAGCCTAACTTCATATTAGTTGCTTATAGTAATTCAGTTTACAGATTTATGTGTAAACAAAATTCTCAGAGGAGCACCTTCCGCACGGCCATGTAGTACACACAATAGGTCTAAGCAGTGGCGACTCCTGGTTTTTTAGTTGTGTAGGATGGTGTGGAGAGAGCGAATTAACCCATTCACTGCTATTGACGTACATAATAATAAATAATAATAATAATAATAATAATAATAATAATAATAATAATAATAATAATAGTTTATTTAACCTGGAGAAGTTAAGACCGTAAGGTCTTTTCTTCCACTTCACCAGGGACTAAAAGTATGCGTCGCCGTAAAAAATACATAAAGGCTGAGATGTAAATTTAATACAGTAATGCTTTATCCTAAAATATGAAAAGATTTAACCACGTATGAAAACTGTCGTTTACGGAAATGAGCTATTCCGCTATAATTTTCATAGTTGATATCAAACTTGATATTACTCCAGGAATACTTATATTGAAATATAAACAGCACTGTAAAGTTTAATAATAGCTAGGCCTATAATATATACCAAGAAATGAAATAAATAAATAAATAAATATTAATAAAAATATGATCACTCCCCTCTTAGAAAACAAGCTGTCGAACGTGAGGAACACAAAACAGATGTGAGGAAGGACTGTAAGACGTCCTCAACTTCGTCCATATGAAACTGGCTTCCACTACCTTTTCTCTTCCCACCTCCCCCTTCACATGCCCAAGAGCTTTAACAACGGCATGGACTACGTAACATCAACAGTGAGTGACTGAGGACGTCCTCGCAAATACCAACCTGCTCAAAAAGGAACCGCTAACTTCCTTCCCGAGTGCTCTACAATAACGCTGTTTTGTCAATTTATTGTTTTAATTTTGACAATGAATGCTAGTAAACATTTATGTTGATCAATTATGAAGTGTAGGATGATCCTCACATCCTATATGGAATAATCGCCACTGGGTCTAAGTATAGTTCAATGTACGTTATATACAGTACCTGTACGTTACTTGCGCCTGCAGTAATTAAATAATTAATTAAACAATTATATCAGCAAGTTTGTTTCTTTTTACAGTGAAAATACGTGTACATTGTAATAAAATATAGCCTACAGTATTGCCAAGTACCGTAATTTTAATATCAAAATCTAGCCTATCTAGTAATTTAAAAACCATATCGAAAAATCGGACGATTTGGAAGACTGGACAGTTCTAGCTGTAACTAGTAATAACTAGGCCGCATTCCATTGACTGTGAGACGAAAATACCAATTACTCTTTTTAGGAATTAATAATTTTCAGAATACAGACAGAAACATAAAATATATCAACTATTTAACTCTTCTGAATATAAAATAATATCCATAAATGTTACCTACATATAACCTAAAATCGAAAAAAAGTGTACAATATGCCCAAAACGGCAAAATTCTAAACATGCAAATATGTAACGTATTAGAATATGTCTAAAAGTAATCAGGAACGAACAATTCTTGCTTAAAACAATGCTATGACTGAAATAAAAGTCAGGAAGTAAGTATGACATGTCATTAACATCCGGGCCCTACGTGATAAGACCGTAATATAGTTTTATTCTATGACAAAGCAAACTAGTTTATATGATTGTATAATGGAATTAAATCCAGTGATGGGAAGTAATTGAGTAAAAGTAATCGGATTACAGTAAAAATTCCTTTTTTGGTCCCATTGACTTGTAATCAATACTTGAAAAAAATTGTAATTTCTACTTGTAATTTACTTCTGGAAATAAAATTGTAACTGTTACATTTAGTAGTCGATAGTATTAGTATCATTCTCGTTTGATATATCGTCATCATTACTGTTTTTGCAACTAACATCCAAGTTAGAGTTAATATGAACAAAAAGTTCCTCAATGTTTCCGAAAATATTCTCATTGGTGTGTTTTTTTTTTCTTTGTTTGTTCATTAATAATTTGGGCTTGTGCCCAAAACTAACCAAAAATAAGGAATTTTTAGGTACTGCCATTTTGTAAAGTAATTGTAAATGTAATTGTAATTTTACTGATTACTTTTTGAAAAAGTAATTTGTAATTGTAATTAAGTAAAATGTCTCTCAGGTAATTGTAATTCAGCCCAATTGTACTTTCCCCATCACTGATTAAATCAATGTAACTGTGTGTATCCTAACTTAAAAAAGGGTACTTTATATCATAATATAGCGGTGGTCCGCAAGACTACAAAAAAAAAGTTTTGGATAACCATTATTAAGGAAAACGCATTTTCTGTTCAGTTTAATGTTGACCAAGCCCTTTCCATAAATACAAGGAGAAAACGTTTCTCAAAATAGGGGTTTCTTCAATTTTGAATTAGTTTTACTCGTTGCTTTACATAATAATATGTTATAGTTTAAAACATTAAAAAATGACAGACTTTTCTCGTCCTAAAAGAAGAGAAATACAAACGAAACCTTGTCCGTTAATGTTGTCCGATTACCCACATCTCTGCCAATTCACAACTTCATACAGAATCTTCGATACTTAAGAATTATATAGCTCCTTTATACTTCTGTAAAATTAGAATTGTTATATTTGTTCATAATTAATATAATTTATCATTTATACCGGCAGTTAAATTATTTACGGATTATTTAACGCAGACTCCTTGAAAACAGGCCGTTTCGACGCAAGGTACTGTAGTCCAAAGCAGAGCACTTCCCTGCGGGGTGCACTGCTGACCAGAGGGGCAAGAGGCGATATATTGCTCCGGCGGAGGAGGTGGTGAGGGGTACCATCACAGGTGGCTAGGCTGATTCTTATTGGTCGCCGGCATGCTTGCGCGCGCAACTGTCACATTCCTTGCATTCCTCACAGGGAAGTTCTTTGCTTCGGAGAACAGTATTGTTAAGTATACAGCATAGCTCGTCGGTGACTATTATTTTTCAATGGTGCAGCTAATTTTGAAAATTGATATTGTTATTGATCTAGGTCTTCCACGCCCCCATTTACTTTGTTAAATTTATTGGAGTCGTGATGGGCGATGGCGTTTCGCATGTTTGGTATTTCGGAGATAATCGCTCATAAATAAGTGATATAGCACCTAGTTGGAAGGCAAAACGAAATTCATAAAAGAAATTTGAACAATAAGGAATCTCTCAACTTGATCTCTAAACGATCTTTGAACCGATTCACTAGCCTTTCACGTTCAACCTATTCCTCCACTCAAGTTCTTCGGTAGGCAGAGAACTGACATCCTCATAACCAGGACCTGAATTTTGATTACTTAAAAATACTTTAAAAATAAGCTATAAAAATTCTGGAGAAATACACAAAATTGACTAAAAAATAAAAATTTGTATGAAAATGGTAGCTTATTCTTTACGAACATTAGGCTACTTAACGTAGGTTCTACATTACGCAAGAGAAGTAAAAGAGAAGAAATCCAGAATTTACGAAATAGGAATATGAAATGTAATAACTTAATATAAATTACACTGACGTAAATAAACTACTGTACATGTATAAAGCGGTTGCGTGCATATTCATTAACTCCACGCAGAGTTCTGACTGCATAACCTTCAGGAAAGTTCTCAAGGACTCCAGGTAGAGCAGATTGTTTCCACAATTAAACTCGTATTACAGGGGAAAAAAGGACTCGAAAATGGGTCCATACAGATTCGGATAAAAATCATTTATACACTTTTTCAATAAAAAATGTTAGCCGACATTAACAGAATTATGGGCCATCCAAATTACGAGCATTTGAATAGAGGGAAAGAATGGATTTTTAAAACTACTGACATTCAATTCCATTGGATGAATAGTTTAAGAAAATGTTATTTAATAATTATTGTAGAAGACCCCAGAGGAAAAGGGAGGTAAGTCACGTTTCACTGCGTAACAACATCAAGTCTGAAATCAAATATTTTTTTCAGCTGTATTTATTCCCCTTTTAGCTTCGAGGCCCTATCAGGAGTTCGGGATCTGGGTCCTTACAGTAGGATAGGCCACGGAACTATTGATTGTCAATTATTTTCTATTGTTAGTGTGATTTACGGAGTTAATTTCATACTAACTTATATTAATTTAAATGGATATGATACAAGATGAAATGGAGAGGATGATTCTTGGTATTAAATATCTAATTCGGCATTCACGACTGAAGAAACCATGAGAAAACCCATGTCAAATTGGATTTGACCGGCCACGGGATTTGAACCTGCGACTTCTCGAATGCGATTCCAAGACGTTACCATCTCGGCCACTTAATAAAATTCATCTTCATTTTTCTTATGATCATGAAGTAAGTTGGAACAGTACATTTGGGTTCTCTGGAGAACAAATATTTTCATTTCTTGAAGATCTCTTTTCTGATGTTTGGATAAGCGTCCTAAATAAGCTCTTGGAGGATACAGAATTTCGCTCTCTTTAAAATTAGGCACTACACGTCTGTCTTCTCATTCCACCCAACAATGCATTGTACAATTTCCCGATGAATGTTGAGGCGAGAATGGCACGCTTCAACTTTGTTCTCCCTTATTGGTATAGTTTGGAATGGGACACTTTTTCTAAAAACGTAGGCCTACACCAATATCTGATCATTACATTACCCAGTTCTAGAGCTGCTGAATTTCGGCACAGGTTTGCCACATGTTGCATTATAATATACCCACATATGAGAAAATTTTAGGAGAAAAATTCCTCCGACACTGGGACTTGAACCACAGTTAATACAGTAAGGAAACTGTGTGTTAAAAGTCCTATGACAACTTGTTAGCTGGGCGACACTAGCGCTCCATGCGGCGGTTGAGTAAAACTGCATTCTCACCATATAAAATAACTTGGGAAAATGCATAAACACATAACAAAATATGTTATAATAAGAGAAAAAAATCTTCTTTCAAAACTGAATTTTAAATTTAAGAAACAATGAAGCATGTATTATATTTTAGTTAAGATCAGGCACAATTTTTAAATGCCACTTACCTGTAACTTGCACTGCAGTTCCTAGGGCTATTCTTATTACAAGTTTTAATAACTTCAAGATGATTCTTGGAAAACCAATTATAACTCATTTTTATTTTAAAAAGTAGCCTAATATTACATTAGAATAGAAATGTCATTATTTTACAAAAATAATACAATATTACATAAGATACAATACAAAATTCAAATAAAAATATAGGTTTCTATCAATATTTCTCAATTTCTAATAATCCAAAACTGCTTTTAGTATACAGTCGGTACAGCAGTTTTAATTAAAGAGTTCTTATTGGAATTCATAAACTGGCTGTTTTCGAAGTGTTCCAAACATAGGCGGCAATTTACATTTAAATATTTTACAGTTTTTGTTAGTAGGTCTTCTCGCCGACTATTGATGACCCATTTTTTACACCTGAAATCATTACAACAATTGAAGGTAGATCGAAGCCGTAAGATACAGAAACAAAATACAATCTCAACAATGAAGTTGAGGACGAGCAGTGTGACAAACCTATATTCAAAGGTCACTCTTTAATATAATTTATAACTTAAACGTTGATTTTAAAGGTGGGAAAAACCTTGGACTAGATACGCTTCTTAACAGTAGCCTATTTTAGGTAAGCCTATTGCTTGCCTAGGTTTGGATAATGATGTCATGTTAGTTTACTGTCGCAAACACCTTAATGGCACATGTATCCGAGAATTTATGATGTGAGATTATGTTTTCGTCATCTTTACGCCTACATCGTGTTCGAGAAAATAAATATCGTACCGCCTGTAAAATCGGCTATGTGCACTTTTTTACGAAATTGAGTTATGTGCACTGATATTCCTTAGCATTGATCCTTACAACCGGGCATGTGGATCTTTGATTGTCAGGTTTGTGCAAGCAAAGAAAAAAAATCGGCTACATGCTGCAAAATGGCCATGTGCATTAGAGCTCACATAGCCATTCTTGACTGCCAACACGGCACACATGTTTGTATACATAACCGGCCCTGACATATACATTACAATGCACATAGGAAATAAGCTGCACCGCAGCAAATATTGTGTTATCTTAAGCGATCACAATACGACATCCTAAATATTGTTATCTTTAACCGTGATATAGACTGCTGACATTTTCATTTCATTAGTATCTATTGTTAGAAATTACAACATAATTAAAGATAAAAATATTACATTAAAGTAAATGTAAACATAACCACACCAGAACATGTGTCAAGAGTAAGCCAGCAGGCATACAATAAATATTACGTATTTTTCTTCTTACCTTTCTGGATCTTTTGGGAAAGTGAAGAAATGCAATTCAGGATTTCTTCCTTTATTGTTACTGCAATTTATAGCAGAACAATAACATCCTTTCCAAACACGCATTGCTATAAAAATTCAAGACTCCTATTTATTTCCATTCTTCCCGCAGTAGTGATTGTAGTATTACTCAATGGCCGGTAGGATCGCATGGAATCTGCGCGCGCATGTCCGTATGGCAGAAAAACGGACTGAGTTTCTTTACTGTATTAATACGTATACTGTGCTTGAACCCAGGACCTTTGGCTATTCGCGCCAATGCTCTACCAACTGAGCTAAGCCGGAGCTCAATTCACAGCACCAGATGGAACCTCTCTCCTATGACTGATTGCCCTAATGGTCTACCTCACATATGGACAAGACAAGACAAGTCAAGTCCCAGTGTCGGAGGAATTTTTCTCCTATAATTTGCTCATGTAATGTCTAACGGAGACAATAATCTGTGGTTCATGAATGCTTATATATCTATACCCACATATGTTTTATTATTTCAATTCAGTAGCCTCTCTTTTTTTTCTGTTTACTGATTTGCCTATCTCTTCCTCTGTGAGTGAAATTTTAAGTATGACACTTCTAAACCTTCCTTCTTCTTTGCAATTTAGAATACATATGGGTGATTCTTCAAATACGGGAAAATTTGGAGTGTGTAAAATCCAATTTTTTTACTTTGTTTAAAAAATCTAAAAAAAAATCACAAAAATACTTCAGGGGTTACTTGATTATAATATGACACCAGCAGAGCTTAAATGTTTATATTTTTATTTATTTTACTTTCTTTATTTTTTTAAAGCCATGTGAATGACATCCGTGTACATGTGGATGGCAGAAGGCCACATTAATGACTAACTTTGGCCACAATCTGATTTTCTTTATGTGATTTCATATTTTTCTCAGGATACTTCAGTTGATTTTGCATCAAATTTGCAAATTTGTGTGCATACTCCGGAATTAATGTAATTTTAACGAGACTGTGTTTTTATGGTTTTGGGGGAGGGGGGAATCAAGCAGAAATTCATTTAATCAGTTTTAAGATCTTAAGTACAGGTCACAGACACCACAAACACAATAGTATCCTACATTTATCATCTACATGACTTGAGAGTCACCCACATACCCCTTCATGAGACATGTGGATGACACAAAAATCAGGCATGTGGATGACAAAAAAGGAGTTTTAGTGGTCTCAGCAAGCCATTTCTAAACCTCTGTAAGCTCAACTTCAGTCAAGTACTTTGAATTGTTAGGTTTATCATAGTGCATAATCAAAATTAATAAATATTCACTTTCTGCCTACTTTCTAGAAGCCATGTTAATGACGGGGAATATAAACGCTTACCTTGAAAAGATGCAAAGTTCTTTGTTAATCCCAAACTGTTTGTAAGGAAGCAAAATTCAACCTTACAATTCAACCACAAGCTGCCCTGTTGGCTTTCTAACACTGTTGCCAGTTATAAAAATTTCTCATTTCTGCAGAAAAAATTCCATTCTTTTCAGCCATGTGGATGACCAAAAATCCTTGGGACATTCTTTATGTTCATTAGGTGGGGTGACTATTTTATTTCATTTTATTTTTTAGGGGTTAATATTCTTCACACATTCATACTCATTGAAAGTAAAAAAGTTGAAAAGGAAATAACATTTTGTTTTGTGGAAAAATGCATTAGAATATACAAAACCGAGGTTTGGGACAGGGCATGTGGATGACATTTCATTGAATTAAGTTCGATTTTGGAATATCAGAATTTAAAGTTAGTGACATTTCAAAGTGATAGTTGTAGTATGGAAGTAGTAGAAACAAAATATTATTTTAATTTTTTTAAAAGTTGAATTTGAAGGGAAATATCACTCCGGAACACAAATTTTCCCGTATTTGAAGAATCACCCATATAAACTACATCATTCAGATTATATGCCAGTGCCAATTTTGTCCCATCTACCGACCAGCCTAATAATATTAGTATTACTGGACCTACTATTTATAGTCGGAGAGATTTGTATTTAAGCTTACAAAGAAAACCTCTTCGGCATGAATCATCCGAAAAAAGTTGAATCCCTTAACCTCTAAAGAACTGGTGTAATAAAATTCCACACATTTTATTTCCTTAATCGTAAGATGTTTATGGTTAACTGTTGACCTTTGATGTAACTAACGTTGAACAAATACATTTCAGGTACTCTTTTAGTACTAAGTAGTGTTTGTTTATGGTAAATAAATTGTAAGGCATGTCGATGTTTACTCTAAAGAGTTGGTTTCACTTAACCTTTGCATTCCTGCATCCTTCTTCAGAACAAGTAACAGAAAAATATGAATGACGTACATTCAAAATTCTGCGCATACCTTCAATATTGGTCTACCACGCGAGCAGAAAGTGTTATTAGTAATGTGCAAGGTAACTGTATAACAGCTACCTTGGTAATGTGTTATCTATCTGGACACGGGCGAACATTAGTAGCCTATTAATAATTTAGGAATCGCGCACAATGTGCATTATCTTAACCTAAGACTTAACCTAACACCCAGTCCTGAACCCGGGGAGGGGATCTTTCACTACTGAAAAATCCCCGACCCGGCCGGGAATCGAACCCGGGCCGCCGGAGTGGAAGGCAGGCGTGCTACCGACTCACCCACGGCGGCGGACATTAGTAGCCTATTCAAAGATCGAAAGACTAATTTCTTATTGGCTGATATTTTTATCTTTATTCACGTACAACAGCCACACCAAGAGTATCAGGAAAATAAAAGCAACTATGAACCATGGTATCCAGATCTACGCATTACATATAAAAACAATAAACTGTCAAGTAGAGAGTAATGAAAAATCAAAGAGAAAACCTGCAGTCCTTCCGAAAAAGAGCATGGACGATTATTGTCCATAAGAGTATCAAATACGTCACTTAATATTATAAATCGTCATTTGCCATCCTCTGTATAACAAAATTTGGAGCGAAATTACGGAATCACTTGTTAGCCGCGATATCCCTAAAAATAATAAAAGTTATTCCTCAGGTTCGCGAGCGACCCCTGGTGATCCCGTAAGGGGACATTCTCAGCGTATTTGTTACCGGAGTGCGCCAGTCCCCTACCTACTTAAACCTAAGGACACTCACACCCAGTCCTGAACCCGGGAAAGGAATTTTTCACTACTGAAAAATCCCTGACCCGGCCGGGAATCGAACCCGGGCCACCGGAGTGGAAGGCAGGCGCGCTACCGACTCACCCACGGAGGCGGACCCTAAAAATAATAACTTACCATAATTCTGGAAATTTATTTTTCGCTGATTCTTTCTATAATTCTGGGTAGTACGACTAAATTTATTTAGGGGACAAAGGCAAAGGACAACGGACGGAACACAACACCCAGTCTTGAACCCAGAAAGGGGACTTCTTACTACTGAAAAATCCCCAACCCGCAAGGAACTGAATCCGGGCTGCTGGAGTGGAAGGCAAGTCGAGCTGGTGCATATAACTCAATAACAGACAATTACTTACAGAAGAGATAAAACAGTTAAATTTTATTTAAGAATGGAAACTTATACTGTAGTTCAATTACAAGGATCTCTCGGCTAGATATCTTCAACTGTGGATTTTCTTTTTCTTCCAAAGAATGGCTCTAGTGATGTTATAACTTTCTTCTGTGGAATCTTTCGGGGGTGGAAAACTTCAAGCGGATCTTCCTGAAAAGAATAACTCGGGGGTAAGTTATTGCCAAGGGATATCAGACTCACAATAATTATAAACGGAATTTCTATTGGCATCAGCAGCCTGAAGCTGTATATTTCAAGATAACCTTCATAAATACAATCAGATGTAGAATTGGAGCCGGATTTCCCAATAGGCCTCATAGGCCCGGGCCTAGGGCAGCACTTTGCAAGGGGCGGCATTTGCTTAGTTTGTCCTGTAGTTAATTTTTTATGAATTTCACAGTGTAAAATGTACCTTCACAAAGGCATGTGCTTCCAAACATAGGCATAATCTCAAGACAAAATATCTCACACACAAAACTTGTCATCTGAAAGAAGTCTGTCAAACAGTTCAAGTTGAAACTTTAATAGCTGATCCTCAATGTCCACCTTCCAGGGATCGTTAAAAAATACATTCTGCCTTTCATAGGCGTAACCAGGCCAACTATATGGGGGGGGGGTTATAACATCCACGGGGTCTGGGGGGCCACCCCAGGGAGAGGGCGGTCCGGGGGTACTCCCCCGGAAAATTTAAAAAAATTAAGATGCAAAATAACGAGTTTTAAGCTTCCGGGGGTCATCCCCCGGAAAATTTTAAAAATTAAGACGCAAAATAACGAGTTTTAAGCTTCCGGGGGTTTCATTCCCCGGAAAATTTTAAAAATTAAGATGCAAAATAACGAGTTTTAAGCTTCCGGGGGTCCTTCCCCGGAAAATTTTAAAAATTAAGGCGCAAAATAACGAGTTTTAAGCTTCCCACGCTTTATACTTGTATTAAGTAATTTATGGGCAGACTTAAAAAAATTATACAATTTTCCTTTTTTTAATCAATGGGGGGGGGGGTTCAAACCCCCAACCCCCCCCCCTCGGTACGCCTATGCTGCCTTTTATGCTTTCGAAATCAGTAAGTTATATCTTGAAGAAAATTCTTGAATACTTATTTTAATATCCTCACAACAAAAATCCACGGGCCGCAATAACAACTTAAAAGGCCGCCACTTGAAGAGACCTGGTGTGTATAGTGAGGAAATAATATGAAAATGTGAAATCATTCAGTCCAACCATGTAATTTTTTGGTAATTTTATGGCTACTTTACGGTCTTCTTTCCACATTTCACATTTTTGATCAATTTTTAAAAATATAAAGTAATTTTCTCATTTTGTGTTGTTTCTTGCATTATATGGAGTTTTAATACATTTACTTGCATTGAATATTGTCGGAACTCTAAATAAGCATAAATTAATAAATATTGTTATAATTTTAACTTGGGTACAGAAAAGACGGTGTTTGCTGATTGCAATTAACCGTATGCACCAACTAATTAATTACAAGTCTATAATAACATAATCATTTGTATTAAGTGATGTATTCTGTGAACCAGGACATCTCCACCATTACATAATAATTCAATTGTGATTACATCGCTTCCTGCAGCTTTTTGTTTTTTAAGTCAGCTTATCACATGTACAACTTCCACCAATGATGGTTCCCTTATCTCAGTCTCTGCAGTATGATATACTACTGTTTCAGTCTGCTCTGTGTTCCTTGTGAATATATCCTTAAAATATTCCCTCCATCTTTCCATGATTTCCAAACTAGTATTTTCATACAAATCTTTGGATTTTTTTTAAGATTCTGGGGAATTCTCTTGTATTTTTACAGTAATTTTATAGCTCATTTTTTCCAAGATTTTTACTTCATCAAAATCCGTCCCTGGTAATCAATATTCATATCGATTTCAATATCGATATTTTGCTTCCGATATCCCATCGCTACCCTACATAGGCTATAATAGGTGGACTCTGCTCCTAAGATTACATAATTTATAATAGATTCCAACCAAGGCAATAACATGGGATCGTGTTTACAATAATCCGAAGTAAACAACTGACTGTATCTATTCATAGAGGTCTGCCTTTGAACTCTCACAATCTGAACCGAGGTCAAAGCGATTGACTAGAGACTAGACGGGTGGCAAAATAAGCGCCTAAATAGGCATTCTCATACTACAACAGTAAGGAGTGTTGGTTACATCACAGCTAGGTTCCCGTGAAGGTTGCCCAAGTTGAACTGAAGCGAAGTGGAAAGCAGTTGCGCGAGTCATGTGTGAGTGAATGCATGTTTGTGCGCAGCTTGCACATAACACACAAGAAACAAGTGAATGTTTGTGTACGTGTGAAAAATGCAAGTTTAAGTGACAAGTGTTACAGTATGGAAATTAACAGGTAGGTGTCAGAAAGGAAGGTGTCGGTTGTATGTATTAGGCATGTATTAGGTGCCGGAATTAGGAATTTCCTATTATTAAGTGCCAGAATGGTACTTTAAGAGATTGTGTGGGGGACGGGAAATGGCTGTCTGTCTGTCTGTCTGTGTGTGTGTCTGTTCGCGCGATAACTTAAATACGCTTTATCGGATTTTCATGAAACTTGGTATACGCATTTATAACGTGCATGGGAAGAAGCCTACTGATATTGGATCAAATTGGTTGACTGGTACCGGAGTAATGCCCAATTTAGTGCCTATTTTATGGTAATACATTAGAAAGAATGTATCAAATGCAAATCAGTTCTCATGACAACGTATTGTTTTACAGTGTTCATATACGAAGTTGGAAGTTGCAAAAACACCATTCACCTTTTCCTTCATATAATATTATTATACTTATCAAACAAGACTTTTGTTCTTCCTTAAGCCCTCCTTAATGAATCGATTTGGAGCTTAACTCGGAAATAGAGTACAAGAATAATTTGTTTTCTGCATATCATAATTGCAATTATCACTGATTAAACAAACGCATTCTGGAACTTTGTTCCATCAATTTACCTGATTTTATTTACTTCGTAATCTGATTAGCTGCTATGGTCTTATTCAGTTTCCAGCGTAAGCAATAAATTAGTGTAATTAGAGTCAGGACTTCCATGCAAATGCATGTTTTATATTGTTAGCTTGTTACACTTCTCAAACTTCTTAAGTAGCCTATCCGTTTCATGGCTTACCGATTCCAAGTAATGATACTCTTTTTCCTGTTTATGGACAACTTCATGCATAACGCTTGTATGTAAAGCATATTTTGAAGTTTATCTTGCATATTCCTTCCAGTAGTACTTTCTAGTTTGACTACATATTTTGTACTAAATGGCATGATACTGGATTTTTTAAAAGTTGCTCAAGACTATGGTTTTCTGATCTTATAATTTCTGAGGTTACCACAAAAAGACCTAGTGGTTTGCAAGTTTCATTTAAGAATATTAATGTACAACACGACTCAATAAGGAAAAACTTCGCAAAATTGCCTACCACAATAACTAAAGATCTCCATAGTGAGATGTGGACATGGCAGATAAACTGGACAAAGTTATCAATGGAAATCCTGAATATGGATTTATGTCGTCCATAAAAAAAAGTAATTTGCTTTTAAAATGCTGAAGACAAAGAATTTGGCCCCACTTTGTCTCAAATATCATTATTCAAGTTTGCACCTGTCACTTCCTGTGACGTAGAAACCCATTTTCAGCATACAAGAACGTGTTGACATATGCAGACAGGCCTACCAAGTAGAAACAAATAACATTTAAGAGTCTTAGCAAATATATAATTAGCTTAGTTAGAAATTATATTATTCTAGAAGCACCATGAACAAGTATGTGTCAACAGGAAGCCGTGACATGTGATAGTCGCAGAAGGAGTTCTGAATTTCCTATCATTTACTTTAGAATCTGATTCAACATGTTCATATTTTAGTTTCAGTGTCCAAAATAATGATTACTTACTGTGAGTGAAATCCTTTAAATAAGTTTTATTTCGATAGTAAGGCCAATAATGGAATATTCAGTAGCATGCTGGGATCCGTATAGAATTAATCAAATAGATTCACTAGAAAAAATTCAGAAAAGAGCAATAAAATTTATAAAAAGAGGTAAATATTGTGGAGAGGATATAAGAGGAGATAAGATGGGAACTCTTGCAAGACATATCGGTTATGTGCATTATACAAAGCTTATCATGGTTCTAAGGCATGGGGGGACGTTGGGAAAAGACTGGAAAAACCATCGTATTATGGAAGAGGCGACCATTCCCTCAAAATCAAGGGTAGAAGGTATAGAACAGATGTGGGGAGGTTTTCATTTGTAAATAGAACCATTGAGGAATGGAATGAATTGCCTGTAGCAGCTTTTCAGGGAACCCCCCTCCCTCCCTGAAGAAATTTAAGAATAACTTAAGGTCTTCTTTGTGTATTAAGTAATGCTACCTTCTTATGAAATGTTAATTGTTCATGTGATGTTCCTTGTTAATGTGTAAATATTATAGTCTTAGTTGTAGTATTGTAGTATTAGGAATCGCTGCCACCGGGTAATAACCCAATTGCAATGAATAAATACATACATAGGTACATAACTGTGGGTTCACTCACATACCCAGTACAAACAAGATTAGTGATTGGGTAAGCAAAGTTTAAGAGGCTTAGGAAATAATTATTTCGTTTGGTTATTCCGAAATAATTTTATTCTTTCTAGTACCAGAAACATTTGGCCGCTTACTGGTCGGGAAGAACATAATCTGAGAGTGTTCGAAAATAGGGTGCTTAGGAAAATATTTGGGCCTAAGAGAGATGGAAATGGGGAATGGAGAAAACTGCATAACGACGAGCTTCAACCTGTACTGTTGACCGGATGTAGTAAGGGCAAATCACGGAGAATGAAATGGGCTGGACATGTTGGGCGCATGGAGGAGGAAAAACATATCTAAAAAATATTCAATGGGAGACCCGAAGGGAAAAGACCACTTGGAAGACCTAGACGTAGGTGGGAGGACAATATTAGGATAGATTTAAGGGGAGTAGGATTTGCGAGGGATGGTTGGATGGAGTTAGCACAGAATGGCGTGTTCAGGTAAGCAAGGCAATGAACCTTCGGGTTCCATAAAATAGATAATATTTCATTAGCTTGCTGAGGAATTCTCTATTGCCATTGAGTGAGTAATTTGCATAATTAATGCACTTCCTTTTAAATACAGTTATGAGCTTTATGGCCTTAGGCCTAACTCTACCAGTTAAAATAAAATTATTATTATTATTATTATTATTATTATTATTACTGACAACAGATAGGTTTCAAAGTAAACTGTATTATCCAGTGACATGGATAGATCTGAAGATCTGAATTTCAAATTATAAATTATTTCATTACAGTAGAATCTGATTCCCTATAGTCTTACTTCGATCTATTCGAGTAAGCCTACCGATACTGTATATAACCTGTTATGTCTGTGTGTAGACTATATCCTTAAATAATTTGTATTTCGATAATTTGTAAAATAATTATGAATTATCATGGTGAGGTATGATACACAGTTGAAACAAGTAGTCTAGTAGTACTTGAATATAAAAAGGTGGGTGTCAAAAAGAAGCTATCAATTACATTTGTTCTCTGAAACTATAAGTATATTACGCACAGTATGTGTAAGCTTTAGTTTTCATAATACGGCAGATGACTCACACTATTCTTTTTCTTCTCGATCATATTTCTACTATTCAATTTCAATGTGGTGTCGTATGGCCATCCAGTACAAACAAGGCTAGTCATGCATAAAAGAGAGTATGAAGTTTATACTAGCAGATTTCAAGTATCTACTTTCAGTCGTATGCATAAAAATCCAGCGGACCCCCCCACCCACTGCGATCACGTGACAATTCGCTCTTTGTACTTAGTCGCATAGCACCTGCTTCAATTCCGCATGCATAAAGATCGAGCGGGTTCAGCATATGCTAGGAAATTTGTGAGCTACCAAATTCGACACTCACTACTTTCTACTCGGGTGATTCGCACGGAATATATGGACATTCCAGAAAGAAGGAAAACTACAAATAATGTAGGGACAGCCCCCTGGCATTGTAGATGAGCCGGAAACAACCCCTGCGGCTTTTTCTTATGAAAATATGCGAAAATAAAATATGTGAATTTTTATTTTTAATTCTCTGTATAGACCCCAAAATTTGATGTCATGTTTTGAGGCCCCCTGAATACGAAAATATTATTTTCAGAAAGATGTTGTCAGCATAGCTCGAGAACGAAAAATCATATAAAAACTCAATTTTTAATTGAGCTTAGATATCTTCGGGATGTGACACGAAGATTGGTTACTTTACACAAAGAAAACATTCTCGAAAACGGGTGAAACGATTTTGTTTAAATTTTGTATTTGAGGTGCTTATGCTAAGAGCTAAACTTGTATTTGAAATATATATATATATATATATTTTTTTTTTCAAAAATTCTCTGACGGATAGTTACAAGGCAGGCATCGTTTATAGAAACTCAATTTTGCCTGGTGAACGATAAAGCTTTGCATCAATCTAATACAACTGAAAACCTATTCTCTGCAACACGGCCTCTTATTCTATATCAGAATTTGGTACACAAATCAAATTCTATATCAGAATTAGGTTACACAAAAGTATGCGAGTGCATTTATTAAGATTCTATTTGTATTGTGTATCCTTCAGGGATGCGACACGAGGTAGGCCTACGGCAATGACTTTCTTTTCACTTTTACAAGCACTTTATTTGAAGAAAATTTCATTTTAATTAATTTTCTCGAAATAGGTTTAACGATTTTATAGGCTTATTTGTAGGCCTACTATAATATATTATACATAAGTGCTATAAATTTTATTTGAAAAACTTCCCCAAAATAAATTCTCTGAAGGCTAGTTATAAGCCATTCATTTTATACATAGACTTGGATTTTTTGGTCTTGCCTGGCGAATAATGCGACTTGGAAACGAGGCTGATACAAGTGAATGCGCACTACTGCAATTCATCAGTGTACTCTACACTGGAATAGGCTATGTTAAGGGTAGAGGGAGTTATATGAATATTTCATATCACATTTAAAAAATACTAATTATATTTAATGTTGTAATTATGTTATAGTGAATTTTCGTTAAACTAATTTAATCCTAAAATATTATGGGAAAAAATATTTTCATTTATTATATTACTTCATTTCAAGTTTCATGTGAATTGTGAATACTTGTATTATAAGGTTGTGATTATTATTGTAAACTTCTAAAAACTAATTCTTGCATATTACGAAAATAATTATTTCGTTTATATTGTAGGCCTCTCTAAAGTCCATTGTTTGTTATTACTTCAAAGAGACTTGATAGAATTAATTATTTCCTCTTCCTTAAAACGCCGACGTGGCTGTGATATAAATGCCCTGCTCTATGAACACCCTTCTTTGTTTTCTCAGCTTTGTTTATGCAGGTGCATGTTCCGCATGTGGTTGCCGAAGAATGTACTTTCTGCTCTGAGTAGGTAGTATTCTGTCGCAACGATTTTTTATGCATATGACTTGTGAGTGACTACACTTCTCAGCAAGAAGATGCTCTTACTTTATGCTTACTTTTTTTGCATATCCCCCAAATAATGTTTAGCAGTAAACGTATATTGTATCTGACTACTCAGAAATAATATTCTGGACTCCTAGATGTCAAAATAAGGCTGTCAATTCCAGATTCGCCACATCGAACCGAAGTTCATTTACTTTTATCGCCTTAAATATGAACCCTTAATATAATATCCTTTAGAATCTCCTGGATTTTATTCCTAGTTGATGGGTCAAAAACTGAGAACAAGTTTATTCTCATTTTCAAGTTATTGAATTGAAGTCTATTTTTATTTTTATTTTATTGAGAACGGGTCAGACTCTGTAATAAGTAGGGCCCGGATTCTTAGGGTACGTATACATCTGCGCTCCTCTTGCGTGCCGCACGGCACGCAGATGTGTACGGCATTTTGAGGTGCACGCGAACCGCTCGCGTGCTGCTCGCCACGATCCGTCTCCTGTCGGTTTTTTCGACGAACACAAAGGATTTCTGATTTCATATTGGGACGTGTTTTTGGTAGTTGCGTGCTGCACGCGTGCATCTCGCTGAAATTATTTTCACAGCGCTCCGCTCCTCAAGCTTTACTGTACAATTGGCAAATGAAAAAATTATATGAGAGGTTGATGCGAGTCACTTACTCACCTTTTGCGGAATGATAGGTATACAGAAGCAGGAGCTGAGTCAGATGTTGTGTACGTTACTTTGCACTTTCTGAATTTCTTTAAAATACGCTGGAGAAAATCGATCTTTATGTTTGGCTTCTTCCTTCATGCAGGCCTACTCATAAACATTAGCAATAATCTCGCTACTTTGACTGTAGAGTTTCCCCTTTTAGTTTTGACAGTATAGGAGGCATTATCACCAGTGCTTTAGTTGGGCCGGTACGCACCGGTACTGCGTACCGGTATAAAATTATTTTCCTTCTACCATACCGGGGAAAAAATATGTGCTCCGGTACGTCGTACTGGCAGTACAGGAACGAGATTGTCCTAAAATACTTATTAAATGTCTAATTCAATACCAAAGATGACAAGCACTATTAAATTCTCCACAGATATGCGTTCTAATCTTCACCTTCGTGCGCATTTCTACAGTTACTTTCTCCTTGGATCACATGTTGGCTAGCCACCTTGTTTTCATAAAATGTGTGGGACCACCACTAGACGTTTTTGATCCTGCTCCATACGTCAGGTCAACCGAAGGATTACATTCAGTAATTTTGAAGTAAGATGAGTACCCCCAAAAAATATTTTCCAACTAAAGCACTGATTATCACGTTATTAAATAAATAGCATTCGTTAAAACAATTGCATGCACCCGTGTTGCATGAATTATATAGCAGTGAATTGTCGTCTCCAAACAGAGTACAGGAAATTCGACTGTTTGTTTATTGTAACATGTTCTATTTTGCTGACGTGCCTAGCTAGCCCACTGGTCCCTCTCTGAAGGACATTAGTCAAGATTGAATGAGCTAGCTTGTATGTGATATAATCATGGAGTGGTCCGAGGAGAAGATACTGCAGATGAAACATATTTACAAATCAAAACCTCTACTGTGGAACCCAAAACATAAGGATCACTACAAAAAAGTTTAAAGGAGGATGCATGGAGGGAAATAGGAATGGAAATAAATACGTCCTCAGAAGAGTGCAAGAAGAAGATGTTATCTACAGTGGCGGACGCAGAATTTTTTTTCGGGGGGGGGGGGATTTGAATATGTAGAAAGAATACTTAAAAAATTAATTAACTTACATATATAATTAGTTTATAAAACTGGCCACTTAGAGTGCATATTATAGCCTTTTTTTCAAATTTCGGGGGGGGGATCTATCCCCCCAATCCCCCCTCTGCGTCCGCCACTGGTTATCTATGCTTTCTTGTAACCGGCGAGAGAAAATTAAAGTTAACGCCAGCAAAGGTACAGGAAAAGTTAAGTTATAAAATATAAATAATAACACTGTTTACACACTTTTCAACTCTTGTTTAAAAATGGTTTTGTTTCGGTATTTAAGCCGTAGACAAGTTTTGCAATTGAGGACTTTTTTCAAAACTCGTTTTCTAAGCAAAAAACACACACAATATTAGGCCTAATGATGAAAGCTAGTGGTTCGCAGTAGGTTCGTCGCTTTCCTATGGAACGCAAGAGGAGCGCTGTGAAAATAATTTCAACGAGCGGCACGCGTGCCGCACGGCGCGCAAGAGGAGCGCAGATGTATACGTACCCTTAGGCTTTACACTATTTTGTTCCTTGCTAGCTAACTGTAATATTTTAACATAATTATCCGTTTCATAGTCTTGGCAGTCACATAGTAAAATCTTATAAAGCCTAAAAATGGTTAAATAAGACATTAGAAACTAAAACTGCTTTACAAGTAAAATACGATAAAATAACAATATTATAATTACAATTAATCTAGTTTTTATTATTGTTCTACTAAAAATTATTTTTGAAATATCTGCCTACATTTTCCATCTTGCTCACTGTCGCCAGTTTATCATTTTCTAAGATAAAATACAGCATTGCGTTTTGTAATTTCGTAATTTTGTACCATTGTCCGGGTAGAGTTAATCTTAAAAAAGTATTCCTGAAGTTTTGTAGTTCAGAGCCATGGAAACTTAAGTAAAAACAAAATTAATAAAGGTATTTTTTCAATGTATTTATTGTACTTATTAAAGTGAAACTTTTAAAAAATCGTCTGAAAATGTTGAAAAAACTAAAATAAAACTATTTTAATATGTTTAAAACCCTAAAACAGGGTTTATAAAAACCTAAAAATCCGGGCCGTAGTAATTAGCTTGTTAGCGAAACTTCATACGTATTCTTATATTTCCTTTGTATATCAGCGTTTCATAATAATGCCTACTTTCGTTCACAATGGGAGGCAATGACCGTACAAACAATTTCAGAAACAATATTGTCCAATGTTAATTATTATTGTTAACCAGTAGTCTTCTTTTGTTATTATCTTAACGTATTATTGTCTAGTCCTATTTCCGCTATTAGTTCCTATAATATAAAGCCACATGGCTGAATCACTCCCTGACATTAATGTTTGCCCACTTCCAGATGAGCTGGAAACTTGAAATTTGGTACACTTATAGCTTTTAGGCTGCAAATCACAGGACAATTCCAAAAAGTTTATTTTTGTTAATTTTTAGCCCTAAAACCCCCCCCGAAAAAGTGCTCGGTATTCACGAAACGGTGTTATCAAACAGTGTTCACACAGGGCTCTGAAAGGTAATAGCCAATACAGCAGACTAAATACACGAACTCTTTCTCCCATAGATCTTTTAAAAAAACCTTTCCCGAGAACCTCTGCGGGGGTTTGGGGTGGAGCCCCCAATGAGCGAAGCGAAGCGAATCTGTGATTATAACAAAAATCTCGAAAATTTTAATTACTCTTAGAAGGATTAGGTTTCGCATAGAATACAGTAGTTTGTTTTAAATTTGTCTTAAAATTAGGAAAAAATAAATTGGAACAATAATTAAAACTTAATGTATTTTATTTTTAAATGCTTCCTCGATTAAAAGGCTGCCGAAAAGACAAAGCTTACTATCAAAGAATATTAACAATGATAAACAGAAAAAGCACAATAGGAAAATATATGGCATATAACAATTACGCACGTAAAAAGTACTCATATGTGAAACAATAAACAGTAGAGCAATATGATTAAATAAACAGCACTTAAAGATGAAACATTAAATTAATATACTATACAGTAAGAGATTTTTCCTCGCTTATAAAAGATTAGCCTATTTCTGGTTCCATACAAATGGTACCTCAGAATGGCTATCGAACCCTTTAATGCTGATAGGCTGGTCTCTTTTATTGTTTCCTTGGATATGTCCACCCCAAGACAGGTGTTGTCTACAAACGAATAGTTTCTCGAGAACCAAAAAGGAGCACAAAAATGTCAATTTCATCAAATGGCACTGTTGGTTGGTAAATAAATAGAATAAGGTAGCAAGACAAATTATGGGCATTAAATATTTTCTTTGCAGTCCGGCATGATTGTTTATATTGTGTGAGTTGCATATTATTTTAATTCACGAAAATTATTGAATAAAGCTTGAGGTAAATTGACATGAATGTTAACATTTATCTTCCAAATTTCTGCCTACCCGTCTAAATTAATATTTTCCGGATTTAATGTATTTATAGTTTATTTCAATTGTATTAAGTTAAATTCACACTAATTTAAGCTTTCAATCAAGACACATCACCATGCATACGGTACAATCTGGAACCAAACCAATCTTTATTTCAATATAAACTTTTCATATCTGCATATCCACATCTCCAGTTTTGATCCCAGATTATACAATTACATTGTTAAAAAAATCTTGAATTAATTAATCTGAACAAATTTGAAAAAAGAAATAAGTTTAATATATAAATATTTATTCTTCTTGTTTCTTTTTAAAATTGTCTTACTATTATTGCAGCTATTGGGTGTAATTGATTGCATTTTTATTTTGAATATCTTGTTTGTTTGTCTGGTGTATTTATATACACTCCTGGACTGCTCTCGGCCACAAGCATGTGCTCATTCGGGTGGAGTATAGGTGAAAAAAAAATGTGGGGAAAATTGTAAATTTTAATTGATTTGTAATGGATAAAACTTAAATACTTTAAAGAAAAAGGTAAGCCTATAATAAAAATGTCAGAATGGCTTTTTGAAAGTAATAGCATGTTTAAAGAAGACATGTGACTGGTAAACAGACGAATACTGTACATATTATGTTGCATTCTCCTCTAGGTACAGTGAAAAAACAAGGACCGGTTTTTAAATGTGACGTTGCAGTTGGAATGCCACAAAGTATTGCAAGTTACGGTACTTGCGCTGTGGAGTCAATCCGCCTTCTTGTAATAGTAATGCAAGCCTTTTCATAAAAGATGGTAATTTTTCTCCTCAGAGAGTGATGTTATAAAACCAGTGTGATTGGGTAGTGAAATAAAAGTATAAAATCTCAAATTCACTAAATATTAAATAATTATATGTATTTGAAGTTGCTTCATGTGTAAAATCTGTCGATCATGTATTTATTACATTGCAGTTTTTTTTACATTTATAGCATGAATTTAACACTCATTAAAACTAAGTAGTCAAGGGTAATCAGCTATTTCCTTTTTTGATTTGAGAAAATATATGTCTTAAGGTACAATTTGGCATAAGATTAACTTCAAAAAGTATGAGTGGTTAATTACTATGTAAAATAGCAAACAGTGACATTTTGTCCCACCCGTAATGGTGATAGTTTAGTTAAATTATTATTGTAAGAGTTAAATAAATGTTCTGACAATCTGGAAACAGTTTATAACTTTTATTCCATCCCTCATACCTTCATTAATAATAACATTAAGTGTCTAACATTAATAGCAGAACAGCAAATGAACTGTTTTTGTGCACCATTAAAATCGTTGTCCAAATTATGTCCCACCCGTAATAGATTTTGAAAAACAAATTTTAAATATTTAAAATAAATTTTAAATAATGCTTTCCATGTAGTATGGAGGAGAAGGCGTACTAAATTTCACAGAATGAGCAGAAGAGTTCTAGTTCATTATTTATGATATGTAATGAACAAAAATATTTGCCATAATATGCAAAAAAAGGTCCCACCCGAAATTATGAAATGGCTGAATGTTACTTTGAAGTAAGATTTAATATGTTACTGTCTTAAGACTATTATGCTGGATCAGGAAAACTGCTCCAAATATTATTAAATGAAATGAGGGAACAAGGGTAGAATTCGACAGCCAAATCAACCTCGCATCTACTCACTGTGTGTGCCGAGCTGCGAGAAAAAAAATACAAAAGACTGTTATACTTATCAAAGTGACTGAAATCGCCAGTGGTGTAGCCAGAAAATAATTTCGGGCAGAAAGTGTCGGGGGTTTGTGGGGTATGGATTACACCCCAAGAAAGGGGAGTTTGGGGGTCACCCCCGGAAAATGTTTAAATATTGAAGTAATGAAAATAACATTTTGCGCTATTTTAGCACTGAAAAACTACTTAGAAAATTTGTTTACTATACTGTAAGACATGCCAACTTCAACAAGAAATCGTTACCTAAGTCATAACACTTTTTGTGATTTATAAGAAAAGTTAAGTAACACAAGGAACAGTGGGAATAATAAGCATACATTTACAAGCTCAGTATTTTATTTCTAAATAAAATAATTGAATATTTGTCAAAACAGAGCTTAAATAACTAGAATAGAATTTTAGGTTTTGATTTCGGGGAAGTCAACCACCCACGCAGCGGGCCCGGGTTCGAATCCTGGTCGGGACAAGTACCCTAGGTGGGGGGGGGGGTTTCTGGGGTTTCTCCTCGTTTGTTAGACAAATGTCGGGTAACTTTAGGCCCTTTGTTGTCAACAGATATCAACTGGCCGTCATTATCATCTTCATCCCATCCTCGCCTTGTTTGGAGTGTGTGTTTGTGAATTGTGTGTCTCGTCCTACGTGTTCGTGTCGTCTCGGAGGTGGCTCCGGCATTGGGCTGATCACTCATCCGGGGATGCCCTCCATGTCCTTGTCTGGTTAAAAAAGTATCTTTGTGGACCATAGATAATCCCTCTCCCGACAGGTCGCGGCCCTGTAAGGCCCGTGCAGCTTGGGTAGCTTAAATCCTAAAAGGGAGAGGTACAACTAAGATAAAGAAAGAAAGATTTCGGGGGAGGTCCGGACCTTTGGACCCCCCCTTCCCAACGCCATTGTAAATCGGTAACAAATTTATCTATAGAAATTATTGGTAGGCCTAACGAGTTTCATTTATTAAGACTATTTCACCAAGAGAATGAAAGAAATATGTGACAGAATCTCGTAACGTTGTCTGCTGCCTTAAGTCAAAATTTTCTGTAAGAAGAATATTTTGGCGATAGGCAGCAGCCATTACTTTCAGCAGCCCTCTTTCTAAAGAATTTATTTCTCGTCATTTGAATAAATCTCGTGTGAAAACACACAAGAAATTGCTTTTGTATTATGCAAGTTGCCAGCGTTTGTTTTTGTCAGGATATGACCGGTGGCGTTGATAACACTTATCATGTGAAATACCTGACTAACAACACTGGAAGAGGTAGGCGAAGGTTCAGTGACGTTTATATTTTCTTGAATTTCCAACATTAAGTGGAAAATTTTAATCACGTGTTATGTGTTAAAAGAGGAAAAGCTGGAATAGTTTTCACCAAGACTATTGAATAAGTTTAATAAGAAGGTTGGGGCATAAGGCATAGCAAATATTTACGTGGCAGTACTACCGCGTGTGTAAAGTGTGAAATAGGCATATTAAGGTACAAGGCGCGTCCAGAAAGTAAGTTTCCCTGGGACCGTTTACAGAAACAAAACACAATTTAATGGAATATTTATTGCAACACATAAAGCAAATTCGTAAAAGGCAAAAGACATCCCAGCGAAATTTGACGTTAACGACACACGCACTAGGACTGCCTTTCTTCCCATTTTGTGCTCCAATAGTCACAAGAAAAAAATCTGATGTGAACCCCCTAACTTCCTTTGCCCAAATAAAAGTTTTGCCTCTCAGTATAATATATTATGTATGACATTCTCTTCATGTAAATTGGTTGCAAAAATTAAGAGAATGTCATTACCACATCGCATCGCATCCCCGAAAAAAGTCTCAAATAAAGTTTTAGCTCTTAGTTTAAGCACCTCATGTACAAAATTTACACACAAAAAATTTGCTAGCCATTTTAGAGAATATCACGAAAAACGAAAACTTCTTCATGTAAAGTGGAATTAAAAATAAGTGAAAGCCATCGCCAATCTTCGTGTCATATCCACAGAAGATACCTAAACCATATAGAACATTTTGTTTTCATACGATTTTTTGTTCTGGAGCTAGGGTGTTCACAGACACTCACACAAAGACATGTTTCTGAAAGTAGCATTTTTGGATTCAGGAGACCTCAAAACATTTATTTATGTTAAAATTCAACTTCGAAATTGAGGGAACCAATACCTACAGTACCCATAGTACCTATGGTATGGTTAGAGGAAATAAAAATAGGTGCTTTATAACCTAACAATAAAATATTTCATGACAACCAAGAAGGTAAGAAAAGGAGCCAGGATTTATCATTCTATTAAAGTAAAGAAGTATGGAGTAAGAATATTAGTCCAGGCAACGAATGAAAAATAGAAAAAAAAAATCGTGTAGTTTTGAAATTTTGCAGAGTTGTCGGAGGGAGTATCCTGAATAACATACTAAAAGTCCCCGAAGTTGGGGGGTGAGCGGGGGGCAGGGGGGCCCGCAGAAGGTCCCTTTTTTAGGTTTTTCGCTTATATCTAAACAATGGTGCATCGTAGAGGAAAACATGTTATATACAAAATTAAAGCTGATAAAATTTCCTACAAGTTTGGTCCTACACATTTCTTCCTATTTCCAATAGTTTTTTAGATATCCGCCAACGAAAATAACAAATTTTCGAAAAAACCTCTTTCGCCTCGCGCTTTTCGACACACTTTGCCTTCTAGCGCTTCAGCCCTTAGGTATACAGCAATATTCTCATGAAAGAAGTTGTAGGGAAATAAATTCACTTTAAAGTGAGTAAGTCATTTGTTATTTTGTCTTCAAATGTTCAAAAGTTATAACAATTTTAAGTTTCGATCAAATTTCGAGATTTCGAAAGAAAACCGTACATCGCACTTACCCTATATTTAGGGGTTACAATTTTGTATATAAACTGTATATTGTGTATTTACATCATGAAACAAGTGAATAAATATCACACAACTATTAAAGTTGAATTTATTGAAAATTCGATCACGGTACAAGCATAGGACATGTAATGGGAAATACATTATATTCCAGGCAAGAAAGGAAAAATAGGCACAAAAAAAATCATGTAGTTTTGAAATTTGGCAGAGATGTGGGGGGAAAGTGTCCTAAACAACATAGTAAAAGTCCCCATGGATAGGGGGTGAGCGGGGGGTGGGGGGCACTTTTGAATGTCATTTCTCGCAGTTTTCCCTAAACACACAAACGCTATGGGTTCCAGCAAAAAACAGTTTATGCACAAAATTAAACTACATAAAAGTTCTTGTAAAATTATCTGAATGATATTTTTGTGGATTTAATAGTTCAGGAAATAGAAGGATGTGAAGTATGTCATAGTTCTGGAAATTATGTTTTACATAGGCCTACACCTATATATTATATTTTTTAACGAAAATGAAAGCATATGATAATTAAATTAGTATGATGCCAAGCAAGCAAACTAATTCTTAGAAAAATATACTTACTAATGGTTAACGCGTTACACATAATTACATTATATCTAATTATTATTATAATTAATTATAATTATAATTATTATCATCATTATTATTATTCTTGTTGTAAAGCTTAGCCTTTTGTGTTTCGTTAAAAAAATTACCGGTATTTTGAAAGATGGTAAGGAATTAGTCATATTTAGATATTGTAGACCTACCTATTACTTTAAAAAATGTTTACTTGTCTATGTGGCTTCTGAGAATATTTGCACATATTTTGTCACTGTGCAACTCGGTGTGGTAGAAGATATGGATGCAGAAAAGCTGGTATTAAATGCTCATCCGTTTGTGGAACCTGGCATGGTACGTGCACCAACAAGTATACCATTAGAAGAAGAAGAAAAGTTTAAAATTGATGACGTCCAAGCAAAATTAGATGTTCAGGCACTCTTTAATTAACGTTCTATATGTGTATAAATACCGAATGTTCGGTAGATAGAATAATATAACCCTAACTTATCATTCGATGTACTAGGATTCCAGTATTGGAAACTGAAAGAAATAGACAATTAACATTTATTTAAAGTACTATGTAGGCCTACTAGGTCTTATAATTTCTAAATATATCTAACTATTTAAAATTTTTCCAAATGATATTTTATAAGAAAAATATAACGGATAATAGGCCTGGTTTATATTGCTTAAAACGTAAACTCATACCATGAGATTTCTGTAAGCTTTATAATAATAATAATAATAATAATAATAATAATAATAATAATAATGATAATAGTAATAATGAGTTTAATATTTTTGATGTTTACGAATATTATTCTAAGAACTAGTTTGCTTGCTTGGCATCATGGTAATTTATTTATCTCTGCTTTCATTTTCGTTAAAAAATATAATATATAGGTGTATGTAAAACAGAATTTCCAGAACTATGTCATACTTCATATCCTTCTATTTCCTGAACTATTAAATCCACAAAAATATCATTCAGATCAATTTTATAAGAACTTTTATGTAGTTTAATTTTGTGAATAAACTGATTTTTGCTAGAACCCATAGCTTTTGTGTGTTTAGGGAAAACTGAGAGAAATGACATTCAAAAGTGCCCCCCGCTCACCCCCTATCCATGGGGACTTTTACTGTGTTGTTTAGGACACTTTCCCCCACATCTCTGCCAAATTTCAAAACTACATGATTTTTTGTGTGCCTATTTTTCCTTTCTTGCCTGGAATATAATGTATTTCCCATTACATGTCCTGTGCTTGTACCGTGATCGAATTTTTAATAAATTCAACTTTAATAGTTGTGTGATATTTATTCACTTGTTTCATGATGTAAATACACAATATACAGTTTATATACAAAATTGTAACCCCTAAATATAGGGTAAGTGCGATGTACGGTTTTCTTTCGAAATCTCGAAATTTGACCGAAACTTAAAATTGTTATAACTTTTGAACATTTGAAGACAAAATAACAAATTACTACTCACTTTAAAGCGAATTTATTTCCCTACAACTTCTTTCATGAGAACATTGCTGTATACCTAAGGGCTGAAGCGCTAGAAGGCAAAGTGTGTCAAAAAGCGCGAGGCGAAAGAGGTTTTTTCGAAAATTTGTTATTTTCGTTGGCGGATATCTCGAAAACTATTGGAAATAGGAAGAAATGTGTAGGATCAAACTTGTAGGAAATTTTATCAGCTTTAATTTTGTATATAGCACGTTTTCCTCTACGATGCACCATTGTTTAGATATAAGCCAAAAGCCTAAAAAAGTGACCTTCTGCTGGCCCCCCTGCCCCCCGCTCACCCCCCACCTTCGGGGACTTTTAGTATGTTATTCAGGAGACTCCCTCCGACATCTCTGCAAAATTTCAAAACTACACGATTTTTTTTTTCTATTTGGTGTTTTTCGACGTTTATTGACTGGACTATATCTCAGAATAGATTAGTTATGCGAAAACCACCAGTAAGTCAGTCAATAATGAGTGACTATTGTCGAGCGTTAACCCAGGAAGTATCCATCCATTCTCACTTGTATTATTTTTTAAAAATATATTATGCACATATTATGTGCAACTAAATAAAATTGACATAATAGAAGTAGAGACAAAGAACCAATACTGTTTTTTTAGTGGTTTCCGCTGACAATACTAACAAACCGGACAAAAAAACAAGGTTAGCTTTAATTAAACAAGGTTGTAGTATGCCCCCAAGGCATTTGAACGAATGCCATGAACTAGCTTCTTGATAGCATTGGAAATCGCTAGTGAAGGTGAACGATATGAATTTCTGTTGAACTCGCACTAGGTCGGTGATGGGCCAACCTCTATGGGCGTGGGCTACATAACAGAAAATTATCACAAGGTGGGCCGAAATACTCGTAGTTTATTTATTTATTGAAATGCTATGGTGCAATTTTCAGAACTGTTTTGTCTGTTATTTATAATATATAAAGAAGTAGAAGAGTGGAACTGCGGCTGTAGGCCTACTTCCGATAGTTTTTCATAGTCCGGTTGCAAACGGAACGAGTTGAGCCTCAGAAGTGAAGTCAAAAGTCTGTCAATCGAATCGAGGGCGCATGGAAGAATATGAACTTTGTTTAATGCCCGGTTTCTACAAACTTGTGAATTACCTATGGGTAAATTACCCATGGACAAATTAGTTCCATTTAACCTACAATGGTATAATGAGCAAGGCCTTGGAGTTGTACAGTTAATTTAATTCAGAAGGCTTTGATTCTCATTGTTATTGATCCTATGAAAGGTTAAATTTTATCCAGCCATCCATGAAAGGACAAATTAACCCAAAGATTTACCCTTGGACAGATCTAGCCCGAGTTTGTAGGAACATTTTTTCTGTCATTTTCATATTTACCTAGAGGACATTTATCTAGAAACTCGCCACAAGTGTAAGTGATTGCTATCTTTAAATTATTTGTGTTTGTGTGGTATTATTCTTGTGTAAATTGTGTAAATTCTGTGCATTAGATAATTTACCCATAGGTAATTCGCGAGTTTATAGAAACCGGCCATAAATCCCTAACTACCGATGAATTAATTTTTTTTTCTTGAATACAAACTAATTCAGAAAATTTACTCATACAAGATGAAAATAAAATTGCATTCTTATAAAAAAGAACATACCATGTTTGCACAAATCTTCTTTAGTGAGGCGCCTGCCACTGTTTGATTTTCACCAACTTGTCAATATTTGGTTTTATGTGTGACACAGCAATTCTTACTGAGTTCTCTAGATGGGTGTTGATCATTCGAGTTCTGGTTTTAGTCTACATTCTTGAAAATACTATAGTTGCTCATATACGCAGGTAATTACAAAAAGGGACATCGTCTTAAGAGCATGAAAATTCATTTCTGGAAAAGAGGCTCTATCCAAGAAATCGGTGACTCTAACATCTTTGATTTTTTTCTTTTAGCACACAGTTACACTGCAGATCTATTAATTCCGTATTGCATTCCACCAATAGCCACGGTGAAGAAAGTAGAAAACACATTAATTGATTTTAAACTGATCTAAAACTGAAAACAATACTGGTGACCTGTAACAGAACTCTTGAGGGCCAAATTAAACGTATCTGTGGGCAGCGGTTTAAAGACCCATGAGCTAAAGCAAGGCTTAGATTTACAAAAAAGTAAAAAATAAAATAAAAAAAAACTGCATCGTAGCCAAGGTTTTTCTATTCAGTATCAGGAATGAAATAAGCCTACTGAGGCCGGTTTCTACATTAATTTGTCCAGTCTTGATGTACATCCGTTACAGGTGGTTTTAGCAAGTGACTCCCCCTAAGACCGGTTTTAAAGATATTTACACGTCAGAATTAGTCTTCGGTACTGGAGGGTCTTAAACTCCCGTCGAAAAGTGAAAGGGCATATCCTTCTGCTTGTGTCCTCAAATACTGTCTTTGCGCCCTATTGGTTTATTCTCTGTGTCGGTCTTGTAATTAGTATTTATGTATTGCAGAAAATATTACTTGACTTTTACTTGTATCTTCAAATAATTATAATTTTTGCATTATCCAATAATTACTGCATTATGAAGTGAAAGGCAAATGTATGAATTCTTCAGTAACTTAACTTATTTTGGGCAAAAACCCACAAGATTAATATTCATCGTTTGCTTAATCCTAGATCATATACGAGCATAGGCGTAACCAGGCATGGAATACCCCCCATGGAGAGGGGGGTTCGGGGGTCCTCCTCCGGAAAATTTTAAAAATTAAGATGCACAATAACGAGTTTTAAGCTTCCCACGCTTTATACTCGTATTAAGTAATTTATAAACAGACTTAAAAAAATTGTACAATTTTCCTTTTTTTCATGGGGTTCAAACCCCTAAAACCCCCCTCGTTACGCCTCTGTATACGAGCAGTTATTCCATGATTTATTTCCCACCTAGTAACGGAAAGTTCCATTGTCCCTTAGCAACATACTCTCTTATTTTGTTAGCATCATCAACTGCAATTGTTGAATCAGGTTTTCCGAGATTTGTCGGAACAATGCAATTACAGTTAAATAACGAAGTACTAGCCATGTGAAAAAGGGATTTAATGGTCATATAAGTAAATAAAATTCATTTTAATGGTATATTTAACTGTCAAGTTTTCACATTGTATTTTAACATGTCATGAGTAATTTATAGATAAAATGCTCTTGCAATTTATGGTTAACGTTCATTTTCTTTAGCTTACCTCAAGCAATACAATTACCTTTCCGACATAAGAATCATAGCAATTATTTAATTGGGGAAAAATTATAAAGCAGTAACATTGGAAGTTTTATTATTTTAGAGTACGAAGCGCATGGTACCACAGCAAATTTAGCAACTATTTATTAAGTGCCAGTTTGGTGCTTTCTAAGATTATATGGTGGATGGGAAAAATGTATGTCCGCGCGATTAACGCTTTATCAGACTTTCATAAAACTTAATATACACACTTATAACGTCCATAGGAAGAAGACCACTGATTTTGGGCAGTCAGTTGACCGCCGGTACCGGAGTACAGGCCCGACGAGAGGGAGAGGCAGCCGGGGCTGCAGCCCCGGGGCCCGGGCCCATTTTGGGGCCTGGACGACCAGGTTTTATTTTTCACTTTCTAAATTTACTCTAAAATAAAATTTGTTATAAGTCAATAAAATGCCTAAGTTATGTTTAATGTGATTATTTTATCTGCAATGTTCTGTCATAACTTATAACGTTGTCACGGAATTAATCAGTTAATCTGAAACGGATTATTCTTGAAGAAAAATTGCTATTTTTGAAAAGTACAAGCAGAAATCCTTTTGGATTCAATAGTAGGCCTCACTACGTTCGCCATGTAAAATCAAAAAGATTAAACTGGTACATACAGATAAAATTGTTCCTAATTAGAACATTTTAATGTATTTTTCCGTTTCGTGCCCGGCATCAGTTAACCGATTTGGTCCAAAATCAACAGGCTTCGTCCCAAGGGCGTTATAAATGGTATACCAAGTTTTATGAAAATCCGATAAAGCGTATTTGAGTTACCGCGCTTAGAGACACGGACAGACAGACAGTACTGTCTATCAGACAATCTCATACAATCTCATAAAGTACCGGTACCATTATGGCACTTAATAATTATGTAATATCATTACATAATCTTTTTGTTGCATACGTTATAAAGGGCGAGTTGGGTAGTGAATTTAATATTTGACGTGGGCCCGGGAAAATTTGTTCCTGGGGCCCTTGCTTTCTTTCCACGGCCCTGCCGGAGTAACAACCAATTAACGGTCACATGCTTTTTAAATAGCAAATCACTACTGCAAAGCCGCGTGCTAACTGACATGTTGTTTGCTCCAAATGAGCCATAAACTTAAAATTCGGCGTACTTACAGCTTATAGCCTCAAACCGGTGGAAGTATTCCAAAAGTAAGGATTTTTAATTTTTTACCCATGAAAAACATTCCAAATAGCGGACACAACTGAAAAGTCTGTGTAGATCCTCCTTGGAGTTTTGTAGTAGCTAAACGGTAGGTCGTATAATAAACCCTATTGCACTAACAGTAATTGATTTCGAGAGATCTACAAGCTTGGTCCTGTGACTTTTTGTCGTCTCCACCGGTTATATCTTAGATACAAAAAGATTTCTTTGCTTTTAAGTACATTTTGTATACTTTCCTTATATAATGTAGTTTTCGACATAGTTATACGACAGCTAGGATTGTAAAATTGGGCAATCGTATTGGCACATCCAACGTCCATAAACGTGCAAAATTTGGTGTTTCTAGTTTCTCTATAGGTATTAAAAAAAGGATGGATAGCCGTTACGTCATTCACATCTACGACAGATTAGTAGACTCTAGACCAGTGGTCTTCAACCCGCGGCCCGGAGGCCGCATTATGGCCCGTCGCTTAATTTTTGGCGACCCGGGGACTGAGTTGACTTCAGATGTATAATACCACCAGAAGGATTATTCCAAATGAAAAGTCACAATGACCTCGCCGAAGATCAAACTCAGGAACTTCCTGTTTGCCTTTCTTGTTTACAATTATTTCTGAGGTTTAAGACCAAGCCGCTAATCCCCGGGGCTCCTTCGAAAGGATTTGTAGCCATCCATAAATTGATCGGCAATATTATTCTTGGCGCTGTTTTCAGTGGTATAATGAGCTTATTTACAAGTTCTTTTTATACCATGTTGTTTATTTCCTCCGAAATGTTTACATCCTGTTCGCTAATGAGTTTGAACTTTTTATCAGGACAACCTTTGTGCTCTATCGCTGACCCATTCATAAATTCTAAAGTACGAACCTAGACAACTGTTATTGTGTTGTCTGATATAGTGAACTGAAGTTCATGACGTAGTCGCTATTGACCTATTTATTTATCATAATATTAAATAAATAAATAAATAAATAAATAACACATGGGACAGTGGAAATAATAGACCTACATTTACAAGTTCAGTATTTTATTATTAAATAAAATATTTTTTTTATAAAACGGAGTTTAAATAACAAATAGAATTTTAGGTTTTCATTTGGGGGGTCCGATCCCCCCCCCCCCGAACTTTTCCTTCCCAACGCCACTGATTAGTGATTACAAAGAATCTAAATGCGATTGGTCTTTGCTGTTTGTACATATCTGACCTAATCATTTGTCAATGTGTGCCCAGATAGGTTTTCCTTTCTGCCACTTCAAAGTAGCATGAGAAAATAATATTTCGTCTAATTCTCTCAGTTACAGAGAGAATATCAGAAGCGTGTATCTCTGCAGCTCTTTTAATTCGTTTGGTTTAAGTAGTTCTACAATATACTGACCCATCTTTCTTTTTTGATCAGAATGTACAATCTTGGCATTTGCTGAAAGAAAATGAGAAAACAGGATTGCTAGCCTCAAGGATCGAAACCAGAATCTCCCGAATGCAAACCTCTGTTGCTAGGGCCTGGAGCATTTCGCATGGTGATGAAATAATTCACGGAATATAAACTTAGGAAAATCCCGTGATAAAGATGTGCAGTAAATAATAAATTTCCCTAGAACTGAATTCAGAAGTGATAAACCGTTCAAGGAAGCTCTGCATCCGTAATTCACTACACCGGAAGTAGTTGGTTAGAGTTGTATCTATGCAGAGTGCGACAGTTTGTTTTATCAAAGGGCAGTCAGTAGGAAACATGTGCGACAAATTCAAATTGACATTACGTAAATTAAACTACTAGTGGTTCGGCACTACAAGAATATAAAATATGTTAACATTTTATTTATTTAGTTATCAGGATATGCCTTTAATATTTATTACGTTCGGCCTAACTGGCATATTTCTCGCCACCTGAAATTTTCCTTCGTACTGCCGGTCTGTCCTTCAGGAAATGAAATAATAAATAAATGAACACAAGACATATCTTTGAAATTATATTTAACAAGCAACATAAATTATCTATGGATGTAGGAAGGAATCTGTTGAATTTGAATACTGGAAATTGATTTCGGAAATAGCAATGAATAATAAAAATTAATGCGTGTTATTCTACTGGTGTAGGCCTAAGTCTTCCACAGGTGACTACATAAAGGTACAATAGGGATAAACTTAAATAGATTATAATAGTTTAATCGTGGCATCAAGACAAGAAAACATGTTGACCAATGATTTAAGTGTTTGTTTTGTACTTATAATATTAATTCTAATAATAATAATAATAATAATAATAATAATAATAGAAATATAAAACGTCTTTGTTCATGACAACAAGCATGAACAGTGTAAAAAGGCATTGATCCGAAATGCCGGACATTTTGGAATTTTTTTTTAATTCCTGGAGGACGGGAGGACTGGGTTAATAAAAGGACATATCCTCCAAATGCGGGACGCCTAGTCACCCTGGATACATGGCTTATATACTACACAAGTGTCTTTTCTGAGAGAGTCTTTAAAACTTTCTAATGTGAAATTGCAATAATATTATAATCTCGTTAAAAAAAAATTGATAACAACCATAATGATTATAAAGAAGTAAAAACTGCTAAACTTTGATTTAAAAATATATGCTTATGTTCATTTTATTAGTATTACTATTGATAACTCCAAGAATTCCATGAGATAGCATAATATCTTATCTGTAAGCTATGCTGAATGACAATCCTAGTTACCTGCTGAAACAATGATGTATTACTCATTAATTTACTTTTCTTATCTAGAAGATTACTGTAAAATTTCTGTTAAGTCGATATCACACTATCGAAGTTCTTTGAACAAACTTCTTTAATCAAAATGATTTTACAGTCATTGGTGATTCTTTGAAAACTTTTACATTTCGTCAATATTTTCTAGTTAGCCTACCGGTACTTACTTAATGACATTAGACAATCCCTCAGCAAACTAAAGGAATATTATATATTTTATGGAACACGAAGGTTCATTGCCGCGCTTACCTGAGCCCGCCATTCACCCCTATTCCTAGTTAACTCCATCCAATCGTCCCTCGCAAATCCTACTTTCCAAAAATCGATCCTAATATTGTCCTCCCATCTACGACTAGATCTTCCAAGTGGTCTATTCCCTTCGGGTCTCCCAGTCAACACCTTTGAGATATCTTTCCTCCCCCATGCGCGCAACATGTCCAGCCCATTTCATCCTCCGTGATTTAATTACCCTTATTATATCCGATGACGAGTTATGACGCTCGTCGTTTATAAAGTTTTCTCCAATCCCCATGTTCTACATTTTCTAGTTAGGCTTACTACAGCAAAAAGCTGAAAATGGCATGTAAACAGCAGTTGTTTGAAAGATAAATAGAAGACAATGAACCAGATGAAATGTTGAATAAATTTCATTGTTGTTTATTATTGTTGTGCTTACATTCCTAACAACAGCACCAGTCGTTTCCAGTCTTTTTTGCAGAAAAGTGGGTTTGATCAAATATTTTAGTGTACATCTACCCAGGGGCGTATTCAGAGGGGGGGCTGAGGGGGCTACAGCCCCCCCCCCCCCGAAACGTTAAGTAATGCTAATATGTTGCACATAAGAACATTTTAATTTGACAAATAGGTCTAGTAGAGAGTTTAATTGCACATCCCGACAAAACTCAGCCTAACATCGAATTTTTACCTGAAATTTGTTAAATATGCTCCGGAAAAATGAGTTATGCTCTATTATTTAAGTAAATTTAATACTGGACTAGACGTTCTGTTGTTGGCTGAATTACATCACGAATTTTAAAAGATAGTATAAGTCTTATGAATTACATCATAAAAATTAAAATAAAACAAGGTTAAGTTATTGCAATAAATTTTAGTAAATTGAAAAATAATGAATATAACGTTGCTTTAGTATTATATAATCGGTTACAAAAAAATATAGTCTATTTACTATCAACAAATTTGATAGTCGGTTTCCAAAACATTCACTTAGCCAAATAGCTTTTTTTTTTTTAAAAATTAACAGAGATATGCACAATATTTGACATCTCTCATAATATGCTGTTATAAATGTGACAAATTGGTTAAATATGCACAAATATTTTAAAATTGAGCAAATATGATGCATCATTGCAAAACTAACAAAATATGCAAAATTAAACCATCAATTTCTTAATATTTCTTTGACATCTTGTAATAATTTGCATTATTAAAAATATGATTTTCATCAATTTCCGGGCCCTAGTAAAACTTATATAGACTTATATAGCCCCTCCCGAAAAAATATCTTGGATACATCCCTGCATCTACCTCCATGGTGCTAATCTTGAGAGTTTAGGCATACCATCCGACAGCTGCACCGTCTACCATAGGTAGATGGCAGGACTGGGGGGGGACATGTGTTTGGCATACCTACTCCCAAGGCTTCCACTGATTGCTTACTGGATCTGAATTGCTACTACTTTATCAAGTAGCTCCTCGGTTGGTGTCACAAGGCTGAGTGCACCCTGTTCAAGAACCCCCCAACTTAGAAAGATTCAAAGAAGTACCTGCAGATCCCTATCAGCGATGCTAACCACTAGACCATGCAGGTGGTCTTTTAATGTGCTGTAGTACATTTTATTCAAACTTAATCTCGTACAGTATCTTGTTCTTTGATCTTAGATCTTAGGTCAAAGATAAAAGATTATTAAAATGTGATCCAAGTACTTTTGACAGTGTAAGACCAGCCTTATCAAGACATATCCATTCATAATTATCATTATCTAGTTTTACAACAATCAACCTGTATACCAGATAATACATTTTCTGTTTCAGGATGAGCTGATTACACAGGAGGCCTAGATCACCTCATGGTGTCAGCTAACAAGAGAAGAAGAAAACAGGAGATCAATTCATGGAAGTTAGCTAATGGAAAGAGGAGTAAGCATGACACCACTGGAGGCCCTATGGCTTTGTGCAGCAGTTTTCAGCTTTTTTATTCTCATAGTGTATTTAATAGGGACTTGGAACCACGATTTCTTTTCCAAACACAATGTGCCTTGTCTTGTAACAATCCCATTTCTTGGAAACATGGGACCTGTTGTGTTCAGGCAAATGGCAGTCTCCGAGTTTGTAAATGACTTGTATAGGAAGCTGAGGGGGTGCAGGTATGGTGGAGTGTTTGAGTTTATGAATCCTATCATACTCTTAAGGGACCCAGAACTTATCAAAATGGTGACGGTAAAAGACTCTGAATATTTTTTGGATCATCGAGTGCCATTAAATGAAGAAACTGAACCTCTTCTAAGCGAAGGATTAATCAGTCCAACAGGTAAGTTTTACTCAGTTAACCTCTACAATGCTGAATTTATATAAAATGTAGTAGTAGTAGAGTACACAGATCGCATGCGATCCTTTGTGATCCAGTCGGATATACACAGCAGTGGGTTGCCAGCCGTATTATTCAAAATGTCTCTTTCTTGCTTTTGTAACTTGATGTGTCAGTCTCTTCCATTGATTTTTATCCTGTACCCGATCAAGAATCTCTTTCCATGTAAGATTGGTAGCCCTGGTTATCTCATCATGCCATCTCATCTTCTTTCTTCCTTGTTTTCTGGCTCCTTCTACCATTCCCAGCATTATATCCTTCTCCAAAGAGTCATGTTTTCTCATAACATGCCCGAAATATTCCAGCTTCAGTTTTGTGGCTTTAGCTTCCAGGGAACTCCTAGGCTTTATTCTTCCCAAAATTTCTTCATTTGTTTTTCTATCTGTCCACTTTACATTCAATATTTTTCTCCACACCCACATTTCAAATGAGTCTACTTTTCTTTTTTCCGCAACTCTCATTGTCCAACTCTCACAGCCATACAAAATTATTGGAAAAATCATTGTTTGCATTAATTTGATTTTTGTCTTTACTGATATACCTGTATCTTTTATGAATCTATTGAGGTTGTTTGTGGCTATTTTTCCTAATACTATTCTTCTTTTAATTTCATCTGTACAATATCCTGATTTTGTTATTGTTACTCCTAAATAGTTGACTTTTTCTGCCATCTTAAATTCTTCTCCATTTATTGTAATTTTTTCTTTGTTGTCAGTAGTCATGAATGTCGTTTTCTGTAGATTTAATTTTAAGCCTGCTTTGCTGCTTTCTTTTGTTATTCTCATTACTATATCTTCCATTTCTTTGCCACTTCTTGTGATTATGGTGGTATCATCAGCATATCTAAGATTATTGATTCTCCTTCCTCCAATTCTTATGCCTATTTCCATTATATCCATTTCTGAATTTCTCATTATATACTCCGTGTACATATTAAAGATATATAATAATGTAAGCAATCATAAAGTAAAATCATCAGTAAGATATAAGTTTGAAATCAATGGGGAACATTTCAGTAGAATAGAATGACAATCATAACACAAGAATAAAAATCCTCAGCATTGCTCTATAAATTGTATATTTCTGCTTTTATACAGTTTTTAAAGTGATGAATTTATACGCCAGTAGCAGTGAAAAGGTTATTAATCTCTTTTCTAACTCCTTTAGTACAGATTATATGCTCAATTATTATCTTAAACATCTTCTTGGAAAACAGTATTCACATAAGTGAAACTTCAGACATTGTATTTTTTACTGAAAGCAGTGATTTAGTTTGAACAAAGTATTTACCGAATCTCAGAAAGGAAACGCCTGACATTCACCTTCCCGCAGTAGACAGCGGGCAACGTTGAATATACAGATTGTTATATTCAAGCGGCTGACAAATGCAGGGACCGAATGACTCCCGGATTAAGGAGCCCCCCTTTACCAGGTGCCAATGGTCTGTCAGGAGGGCAGATGAACGGGTAAAGGTCTGGGGCACTCTCTTGTCCCTGAGGTAAGAAATTGTCTCTAAAGGCAGATGAACCAACAGTTGGTCAACGGCATAGAATGGAGAAGGCAATAGGAAACCACTCAATTAAAGATCCTTATGGTGAGCTCAAAGCAAAATGTTCTGGAGTTTCTACTCCTCCATTCGGATCTCTGTGGAGGACTGTTTTGAGCGATGTACCAAGAAAATTTACATATATCTGGGACCTAACATTTAACATCCAATGGAATAACTCACAATAAAATTAAAATCCTTATTGAGAAAGGCAGATGTGTTCACGAGCCATCACTTCACAATTGAAACAAAATTAAGATTTCTACGTTGCTACATATTTTCCATCCTTTTCTTTGGAGCTGAGACCTGGACTTTGACTGAGACAACGAGCAAACGACTTGAGGCATTTGAGATGTGGCTGTACAGAAGAATGCTAAGAGTGCCATGGACAAATAAAATTACTAACAATGACATTCTCCACAAAATGAAGAAAGAAAAAGAAGTCGTAAATACAGTAAAATGCAGAAAACTACAATATCTCGCCCACATAATGAGGAATGGAAACAGGTATAAACTGCTGCAAAACATTCTTCAAGGAAAGATCCCTGGTAAAAGAGGACGAGGAAGAAGAAGAAGATCTTGGATTGGAAACTTAAGAACATGGACCTCACACACGAGTGAGGAACTTTTTCGAACAAGCAAAAGTGATATAGCTATGATGGTCACCAACATCTGGAACGGATAGGCACTAGAAGAAGAAGAAGAAGAAGAAGAAGAAGAAGAAGAAGAAGAAGAAGTGTATGTTAAATCTCTATATCAAACATTAATATAAATTCTTATAGTGGTAAGGGCAAAGAAAAAATAGATAATAATCTATGTATGTAGAGGAACTTTGCCATCCAATAGCTTCATGTTAACTATATGGGTGATTCTTCAAATACGGGAAAATTTGTGTTCCGGAGTGATATTTCCCTTCAAATTCAACTTAAAAAAAAAAATTAAAATAAAAGTTTGTTTCTACTACTTCCATACTACAACTATCAGTTTGAAATGTCACTAACTTTAAATTCTGATATTCCAAAATCGAATTTAATTCAATGAAATGTCATCCACATGCCCTGTCCCAAACCTCGGTTTTGTATATTCTAATGCATTTTTCCACAAAACAAAATGTTATTTCCTTTTCAACTTTTTTCCTGTCAATGAGTATGAATGTGTGAAGAATATTAACCCCTAAAAAATAAAATGAAATAAAATTGTCACCCCACCTAATGAACATAAAGAATGTCCCAAGGGTTTTTGGTCATCCACATGGCTGAAAAGAATGGAATTTTTTCTGCAGAAATGAGAAATTTGTAAAACTGGCAACAGTGTTAGAAAGCCAACAGGGCAGCTTGTGGTTGAATTGTAAGGTTGAATTTTGCTTGCTTACAAACAGTTTGGGATTAACAAAGGACTTTGTATAATTTTCAAGGAAAACGTTTTTATTCCCAGTCATTAACATGGCTTCTAGAAAGTAGGCAGAAAGTGAATATTAATTAATTTTGATTATGCACTATGATAAACCTCCAATTCAAAGTACCTGACTGAAGTTGAGCCTACAGAGGTTTAGAAACGGCTTGCTGAGACCACTTAAACTCCTTTTTTGTCATCCACATGCCTGATTTTTGTGTCATCCACATGTCTCATGAAGGGGTATGTGGATGACTCTGAAGTCATGTAGATGATAAATGTAGGATACTATTGTGTTTGCGGTGTCTGTGACCTGTACTTAAGATCTTAAAACTGATTAAATGAATTTCTGCTTGATTCCCCCCTCCCCCAAAACCATAAAAACACAGTCTCGTTAAAATTACATTAATTCCGGAGTATCCACACAAATTTCCAAATTTGATGCAAAATCAACTGAAATATGCTGAGAAAATATGATATCACATAAAGAAAAGCAGATTGTTGCCAAAGTTAGTCATTAATGTGGCCTTCTGCCATCCACATGTACACAGCTGTCATCCACATGGCTTTAAAAAATAAAGAAATTAAAATAAATAAAAATATAAACATTTAAGCTCTGCTGGTGTCATATTATAATCAAGTAACCCCTGAAGTATTTTTGTGATTTTTTTGAGATTTTTTAAACAAAGTAAAAAATTTGGATTTTACACACTCCAAATTTTCCCGTATTTGAAGAATCACCCATATACTCACTGTATGTACATCGTATAATTTTGTTTGTTACTGAAAGAAAACTTACAAAAAATAATGAAGTCACTCCTATAATACCCAAAGTAAAATAGACTATCATAAGACAGTACACATCAAGCAAATATCAAATAGAGGTGTCAGTGTGAGGGGAATTAAACTATATAATAAATTACCAACAAAATTAAAATCATTATCTGACACAATATTTAAATGCTAACTGAAGAAATATTTTATCAGTAAACGTTTCATGTTGATGAACTGTAAAAGTAACTTATTTTACAATGACAATGCTGCTACTGCAGATAGATATATATTTTATAATCATGCAAAAACATTAATAATGTCAGGATGTAAATGTAAGGGTAATTAATTGTGTATTTTGTATATTGTATTTTAGAATTTTACAGTAGGGCATGTAGTTATGTGTCTTGTAAATACCTGTTCTATTCAACAGGGCACAAGGACATGGAATCTAAACTAAGTCCAGCTTTTACAACCAGCAAAATGAAGAATATGTTTGTACTGATCAACGAGAGTGGAGAACAATTTGTCGACTTCTTACAGCAGTGTATACAAAATAAAAACAACCATGTCCAAGGCTGCAGGATGGAGAGAGGTATGGTGTATGGCCTTTTTTTGTATTGGATTTTCTTAAACACCTTCCTACAAGTTATGGTCAAAGTATTAAGTTCATTCTTTTTTAAATTTTGTATTGTTATTACGTAATATAGATATTTAATACTGCGTTTACTTGATATTAACAAATACTTAAATGTAAACTCAATGTTAGAAATTGAGGCATTAAAACAAACAAAAAATATGAAATGTGATGTATATAATAAAATTAACTCCTGATCAGACCTAATTCAGAAAACTGTGCGCACTTAAATTGATGGGTTATGTACATGAGCCACTACTGGCCGATGACTTACTTCCAGGCTACCATGTTCTCGGCACATCGCAAGAATAATGTTTCTGTAGTATAAACATTTGAGGAGGTACATATGATAAATACATATCAAAAAAATTTGAACTGCAAAAGAGATCAACAAGAACAATTCATAGCATTAAGCCAGATTTGTTTTGCAGGGGATTTTTTGTAAAAAGTAGATTAATGACGGTACATAGTTAGTGCAGTTCAATAATTTTTATAAAATATAATGCAAACCAAGTAATTAACAAATCAGATATTCATAATTAAAGTAAATACAAGTATAATGTATAATTTTATTAATTAATTATAAATTTCACACTAATCATCATTCACAGATATTATGTATTTTTTGGGTCAAAATTATAAAATAAATTACCTAATTGATTAAAATCTAAGAATGGAAATACCTTTTTAAAAGGAATTGAAGAAATTTTTAATAAATAAATGCCTATATAGCATTAAGGAATTCTTGTTTCTTTTTTTTACTAAATTTTGTACTATTTCTTTTGTTATATTATTGTAATTTGGATTTCATATTACGATCTTCAAAATATATAATTCATTGTTATTTTTAGGTATAAAAACATATTTAAGAACTATATCCAATAAGTGATAATATATAATCAAAATTAAAATATTTAGCCAAAATATTTATTAAAACAGAATAATATGCAAATAATTTAAATTGGAGTGAAAAAATATTTGTCTGAATGATAGCTAATGACACAGAAATAATTATATAGGCTATGATGCTTTGCTTCTATTTTATGTTTGTAGATGGAGATATGCTAGCTGTAGAAATGAAAGATTTGTTTACCCTCTTCACAAATGAAGTCATAGCTACAGCTGCATTTGGAATTGGAATAGATTCACTGAAGAATCCAAGAAATGAATTTATTGAGATAGGGAAATATGTTAGAAAATTCACCAGATTGCATCGGTTAATAACTTCAGGATACTTGCTGATGCCAAAAATTATTAAGGTATACGTCTCTCGTTACTTTCATATATTTTTAATGAGTTAATATTTTTAACTGAGTTAAAATGAGTTAGCATTTTGAAATTAAAGGATCACTTCAGTCATTCAATTAAAAGAAAATAACTAAACTTTTTAAGTTGTTAACTCAATTGACTTATTATGGAACCTAAGCAGTGTAAAATATACACATTTCTTCAGTTGTTAATGTAACTGTTATGTTACTTTTATGATTTCAGGCATTATACTTTCTGCCCAATAGCATAAGCAATTTATGCTGCAGTCTTGCATATGGAAGAATGATAACTGGAAAAGCTAAAGGAATTATTCGTCCTGGCATGATTCATTTATTAATGCAAGCTAAGAAACGTACATTAAAAAATAACAAAATTGGCAAAGTGAATGGAGAAGCTAATGGAATTTGTAACAAAAGTTAGTATATGATATATTTTGTCATTATATTTAGAGAAAATTGCTAACTGAGTCAGATCCATATTAACACCTAGGGTGAGAAAGCTGCAGCAGCATGCCTATTTTATCCCTTCGCCTAGATTTTATTTATCATAGGTAATGCCGTGAGTAACTTGGAAATCTAGGGGAATTCCAAGTCACCTTTCTTCTGCCATTTGTCGACATGTCAGCTCTGAGCTCACTTCTGATTTCAAGTGTGATATACCGTTTACCAGTGAGGCCAATAGAGTGAGATACTGTATACCTATCACCGCTTAATCAAGGAATAAGTTGATCATAAATTCTGGAATGCTCGAACATTTAATTTCCCTACAGATAGAAAAATACATGATCCATGTCAAGGAGGTGAGCATGTGTCTCACATGTTGACTGTTTGCATTACAAGAAAGTCGCCGTGGGTGAGTCGGTAGCGCGCCTGCCTTCCACTCTGGTGGCCCGGGTTCGATTCCCGGGTTCAGGACTGGGTGTTTGTCAGTAGGTTAAGTCTTAGGTTAAGATAATGCACATTGTGCGCGATTCCTTAATTATTATTACAAGAAAGTCTCATTATTGTGTCTTTTTTCTGGTGCACAGTGTGAAGAAATTATATTGTTGTTGTTCCCGCCGCATTGTCGACTCATTCCAATTGATCCTCCTCAGTTTTTAGGATCTGATTTATTATTGCATTAATTGTATGCATTGTTAGAAAGGTTTGATTCAAAGATGGAACATTAAGAGCAGCAAACACTGAAATGGCTCCAGGAAGTTCAAGATGAATCTAACCCCATTTTAATTTTCTGGAGATGATAGTATGTCAGGTCATGAAGAGAAAACTGAAAATCTAGACAAAGAAAATCCTAAACCCAGTGAAGAAGACAATCCTCGGGAGTCTCAGCAAAATCCAATGTTGAAGTTGCTCAAATTTCTCCACATTATTTTGGCTGAGACAGTAAGATAATTATGTGGCAAAGCTTTCATCACATCCTTGCTACAGGAGGGAAAAGGGTCCTTTATGAGCAAGTACAAAGTCAATTACTGCCACAACTATACCCAAAGCACGACTACTGTATGTGTTTTTCATTATAAATTATGTTTATTGATAGTTTCTGCATAAATGTGTTGTATCAGATTGACAATGTACAAGGATAAATCAATAAGTATCCGGACTTTTTGTTTAATTTTTTGTAGGTTGGCTGTACCGCTTTGTGCTCGTGCACATCGACATGTTGTTCAATTCTCTCTGCTTGTGGAATGTTTTACCATTATGACTTCACTGAGTATTGCGCTGTTTCACATTAAATATGACTGCACTGCTCAGCGTTTACACCAAACAAGAACATAGTGCAGTGATCCATTTTTTGTCATATGAAGGTGTACCAGGAGCCAAAATCCATTGAAGACTTTCTGCGCAATATGGGGGCAATGTTTTACCACGGCGAAGCATTTTCTTCCAGGAAATTGGAGGAAAAAGTAAAGATAAAAGAACTAGGTAGACCAACTCGTGAGTTAAACATCTCACAGGTGGCCAGTGGACAAAAAAAGTTGTATACCATAAACGTTTATGACACCTCTCACCGGAATGTCCTACAGGAGTCATTTTACATGCTTTAAATTTATAAACATTGGACTGTTGCACTCAGAGGCGCTGCCTTGAAAAAATTATTGGGGGGCAAGAACTGGATTTTTAGTAGTTATACATAGACGTTACATGATAAGTTAAATGTTGAGGGGGAGGGGCAGAAAGCATCTTGTGCACCTATGCTAGCACTTATTCATAACTAAATATCTTTGAATTCTTGAATCCTTTTAATTTTAATTGGCTGTCTGTATAAATGATAGTTATACTCTTTTCATCATGTATGTCTGCTTAAAAAATAGTTTTTATTTTATTTTAAATGTAGGCCTATGAAATGGTATATTCAGCACACACTCGTTTTAAGCCATAAGCCACAACTGAATTACACATTGCTTTTTATATTTCACTGAAAACATTACTCGTATATAATTTTTATAGAAAAGCTTACATGTATACCAGAATGGTTTAACTTTTATGTTTTAATTTTGTTTGTTGTTGCTTTTCAACAGAATGGGAATGGGATGAAGATGATCTCACAGCGCAAGTGGTATTATTTTTCTTTGCTGGTTTTGATATATCTTCAATGCTACTGTGCTTTGCTTCGCATTTGCTAGCAGTCCATCCAGATGTACAAACAAGACTTCAGAAGGAGATCGATGAGACATTTGAGGAAAACAAAGGCAAAATAACTTATGAAGCTGTACATAGTATGAAATATTTAGATATGGTAGTCTCAGGTAGGTAATATTTTATAATAGGGTTTGAATGTTTATGACCTAAAAAGTGGAAAATATGACTGCAAATATGACCTTAAAAATGACTAAAAATGACCCAAAAATCCTGAATATTGACCTCATAAAACAACGTATTTTCTAAACCTAAATGTTCCAATTAAAGCGTTTAATAACACTAAATTATTACATCACATTAATTCAATCAGATAATCACTTTTTAACAATTTTACAGGTGATTTACAGTTTTACTTGTGTAGAACGTTTTGGGAGATAAGACAATCCGTAGCATAAAAGGAGATACCCCTAAATACCTTGGAGTTATTTTTCATGACGAGATAGTCTTAAATAAAAATAATATAATAAAAAACCTGGAAGCTGACTTAAATACCCTAGCTGCATCTAACTTACTGAAACCAGAGCAAAAGTTAAATTCTCTTAATCAATATATCTGGCAGGAATTGTATATCCACTTCAGACTGCACCTCTTAATAAAATCCCCAGTTCTTTCTTACAAGATACTGATAAACGAATCAGAACAACTATTAAGGAGATAATAGGATTACCTCACGATTTTCCTATTGAAATGTTGTATGCTCCTAAGAATCTCAGATTGGGATTATTTCGTGCTGAATGGGAATCAAACCTTCAACATTTTTAATATTGCACAGCACTTGTCTCGCATTGAGGATGTACACCTTCATTGCTGCAGAAATATGATTGAAGAAAATCAACAAACACTTAATACACTTGACATGCTATGCAATCAAGATACTCTTAATAGATCAGGTAGATGGATGAGGAGGGAGTTACGAAGAAGATCTTTGAAAGCTTGGTGTCATTTGCCTCACAAAGGAAATGGTGTTTTTGTGTACAAGGAAATCCCGAAAACTAGCATGGGTATCAAACAAAAAAGGCCTCTCTTCATCTGAATGGACAAATGCAATTAAAATGTCGTGTAATGTTTCTGCAGTATGGTCTGTTCCTGGACGATCACAACATTCCACCTATGTCACAGTTCCGGTTGAGAAGACCCTGAAACTCTTGGGCATGTTCTAGGATTTGTCCAGAAAGAGAACTGTTAAGAATTACACGTCCTATACTGCAACTGCACTCAGAAAAGCTAAGTGGGAAGTACACAAGGAATTACACTGTGTTTCAGAATTTGGTAGTAATAGAACTGCAAACATCATAGCCATCAAGAGAGAGGAAGAGATGGCATTAATCCTTGATCCTATGGTCAGATTCGAACAGAATGACCAGCAGGCCCTAGATGTGTGCAAAGAAAAGGAGTCTATTTACCGACCATGTATTCCTCACCTCAATGAGAGTTATAATGTACCCATTTTCGCATGGGAGGTAAAAGGACTTTTCTTTTCTCGAGGCACAGCATTTGCATGGACACAGAAGAGACTCCAAAACCATGGCCTTCTTGCGGAGTATATAGTTAACTGTTGTTTAAAATTCTTAAGAGAGATTCTTTTCATTTTACACAATCATTTATATAACGTGAATTAAGTTGTAATTGTTTTCTTGTTGCTGATGGGTTTTCTTTCAGATAGATGATTTTTTTATGTAAAGAGAGTATTGTAATTTATTTCTGGACCTTCAGGGTCTCCCAGTATGCTGGGCAGATGTTATTTTTAAGAAATATATATATTAAAACATAATCCCTATTACTGAAAATCGGCATGCTGCACAAAGTTTAACACATGGGAAGCAAGTGAAATCAAAATGTAAATAACTCTTTCACTCTGTCATTAATGTTTCTGGTTTTATATGTTTAAATTTAGAGAAGATGATAAGATCATGTTGATATAACTTTTCCAAAAAAAAAAAAAAAATCATATTTTCTTATGCAAAACCATGGGATTTAAATAAAATATCCTAAAATTTTTGTAATACATTTCTTATTGCATATATTATTAACGCAAAAAGTGTACATATATAAATATAATGCAGCTAAAGATGTTAATATAAATTCACTTCTTAAATTGTTTTCTTCATTTCAGAAACATTGAGGCTGTATCCACCAACTGTGATGTTAGATAGAAAATGCATCAAGAGATACACCTTGCAGAGCAACCCGTCTTACACTCTGAACCCTGGGGATGGAGTATGGATACCCATCTATGCACTTCATCACGACCCACACTATTTCCCAAATCCTGAAACATTTGATCCTGAGAGATTCAGCGATAAAAGTAAAGTCAAAATCAGGCCTTTCACGTATCTTCCATTTGGATCTGGACCTAGAAGTTGTATAGGTAAGTTGTAAGCTCATGTTTTCCAACCAAGGTAAAATTTTAATCAACAAAATAATTATGTAAAATACATATCTGCAGACATAGATTTTAATCCTGTCAATCACCAGATTCAAAATAGTCCCTCCTAGATCCCTCCACAAACAAGTTTTAACCCCATAACCCATGGATTCAGAAGGGGAACATTACTTCTGCACTCTGTGGCCAACTTCGTTTTAACCCTCTTGGTGCCTATAGCTTTAAACCATATATGGGCAACGCCTGGCCCGTGGGCCGGATGTGGCCCGCCCCGACTTTTGATCCGGCCTGTGGAACATTTGAAAATATCGCTCGAAAAAGTAAATATTTTTGGTTCTCGCCAACTAGAGAGTATTAGGGGGGAAACAAAAGCCTGAACCACGAGGGTGTTCCTTCCGGTCAGCGCTAGAAAAATGCTGCAATAGGCCTAAATCAAAGTATCGAACCAGACTTACAGATGAAAATTTTGAAAACACTCTGCGCTTGTGTATTAGAGGGATTGATGCCAACATTGATTATCTTCTTTCTCAAGTTCAAGCCCAAGCTTCTCATTAATTTCTGCTGATTGCAAGTAAGTGCCTAATCAGTTTGATATTGTTCTCATTCATGTACCTTTAATATTATACTTTACAAATATAAAAAACCGTATCATGATTATTTTTTCACAACTACCTATTATCTCCGGCCCGCGCCTTCATAAATATCGTAAAGTTTAGCCCGCATCTTTCCAAAGGTTGCCCATACCTGCTTTAAACAGTTTCAACTCGTAAAAAGGTGTGCGTCAACTGTACAATACCGAGTGAATATTTCCAGAGAGTAATTACAACTCTCACCAATTTTGTTTGACCTTGCCACAATGCATTGCATGACCAGTTCAGTTCAGTTTTTACTGTGTAAAAGTGAACTTGTATGTTATTCCAAGGATATTTTTGTGATGATAAAATTCTGGCATATTATGACGAGTGCGATGTTGATATAAACAATCTAAGAAAGGGTGACCAAAGGTCAAACAGTGATAGTGATGAGACACCTCCACATACAGTGTGTGTAAAATGTGAGTGCATTAATTTACATAAGTGCTCTAAATAAAGACCAAATTAGTGATTCACAAACAGGCGTGTATTCAGAGGGGGGCTGAGAGGGCTTACAGCCCCCCAAAAGTTAAGCACAAATAGTAGACATCCTGCACATGTTGACTCATGAAATGTGTGAAGTAGAAATGCTGTTACTGCTTTATCCAAGTGTGTACAAAATTTACCCTAACACGAATTTTTACCTAAGCGGCTCAAGCTGGCATGACTGTATATATCTTAGCTACTAACAGCTGATGAAGCTGGAGTACTGCACCTCAGGTAGATATAGCAGTAAAGCGAGCGATGTTGATAAATTTTCCAATCAAGAAAATTTAATTTTGTTCTATGACTCAACAGGTTTAATGCATTTACCTTAGTTAGATTACGGTGTGATTGTGCCATATATATCAATATACAAACCGGTTTACTTTGAGTATATTCTAGTTATGTTATTAACAATGGGATATTCACTGTAATTTTGTGTGATGATAGTATTAGATTTATCACAGCCCCTCCCAAAAAGAAATCTTGGATATGCCCCTGTTCACAACTAAATAGTATCATAATTTATTTAATTTTTGCAACAAATTTAATGTATTGTTTTTTTTTTTCTTTTCCTTGGCTTGAAGTGTTTAACTTCAATGATATTTAAAGTATGTTATACTGAAACAGCATGAGGCGATGGACTTACCACCTGTCACTCTGCCCTCTATCAGGAAATAAGAGTAACAGATATAAAATAGGCAATAGTAACCTCTACTTGGAGGCCCTGTGCTTCACCACTAAATATGAAATATGAAAATATGAAATATTGGAACAGCAATTCTTGTCAAAACGAAATGTTTTACAGGTTAACTGGTCGAAACAAAATTGTGATTTCACATTAAATAATGTGATAAAAGTTATTCCACAATACACTATGCCTTTGCGGAATGTTCGTACATTTGAAGGACTTTTTCTTCATTCTTTAACACAGTTGACAATATTGTTGGTTTTATATCAATTGGTTTCATTCCACCCTTGATTTTTCTAATGATTTCTACATTCTATTCTACGCAAATCTGTTTTCTTTTTCTTTGTCTCCACTGTCACAAATTATAAAGTTCAAATATAATAATATGTAGGCCTACAGTACAATACTTTATTTTAACATACACATAAGTAATGTCTGTAGTTTTCAATATTTCGGAAAATATGATTCAAATTCAATGATGCTACAGTATTCAGTAGACACTGGTATGACGTGACACTTCTGGCCAGGCTTGAAGAAATTTGTTCCTCCATGCAGGTGCCATATTGTATTTTGTCATTACTTATCATTGACTTTTGAAGTAAATATGCTCTAATGATTGATCGTTCCTAACAAAACAGTGTTGGAATTAAATGAATAAATAATATAATAATAAATATATATAAAAACATTTGTGAATGAAATAAAGTTGTAAAATCAATTAATAATAATTTTTAATGTTTGAATTTCTGTGCTCAATAAGTTACTGAAATGTCGTGCAGTGGGAAATGAGTGGGGATTTAAAATATGTTCTTAACTGAAAGGGGTATGCCGAAGCGCAGTGGTTGAGGCACTGCGCTACAAACCGAAAGGTCACAGGTTCTATTCCTGATGAGATCGTTGGAGTTTTTCAATTGGCCTAATCCTCCTAGTGGCACTATGGCCCTGGGGTCGACTCAGCCTCTAACAGAAATGAGTGCCAGGATCAATCCTGGGGGTATAGGCGGCCGTTGCGTAAGGCTGACAACCTTACCACCTTCATGTGCCAAATGTCCAAAATTTGGGAGCCTCAACCTCCTGAAACCCTCTGGGCTTCCATGGCCTGTATAAGGATCACTTTACTTTACTTTACTTTACTTTACTTGACTTAACTGAAAAGTACTCTAACAGCCATTTCATGATTACGGGTGGGACATTCTAGCAAATTAAAAAATTATTTTTGTTTATTACATATCATAAATAATAAACTAGAATTGGTTCTTCACATTCTGTAAAATTTACAATGCCTTCTCCTCCACACTGCATGCAAAGCATTATTTAAAATTTATTTTAAATATTTTAAATTTGTTTTTCAAAATCTGTTATGGGTGGGACATAATTTGGACACTGATTTTAATGATGCAAAACAAAAGCTCATTTTCTGTTCTGCTATTACTATTAGGGTCTTAATGTTGTTATTAATGAAGGTATGAGGGATTAAATACAAATTATAAACTGTTTCCAGTTTGTCAGAACATTTATTTAACTCATTAATAATAGTTTAACAAAACTATCACTGTTACGGGTAGGACGTTAAGGGTGGGATAAAAATTCCCTTGTTTGTTATTTTACATAGTAATTAACCAGACATATTTTTTGAAGTTAATCTTATACCAAATTGTACCTTAAGATGTATATTTTCTCAAATGAAAATGGACATAGCTGATTTCTCTTGACTACTTGGTATTAAAGAGTGTTAAAATCATGCTAAAAATGGCAAAAAAAAGTAACTCAACGCAATAAATAAGTAAATCGACAGATTTTACACATGAAACCACTTCAAATACACCCAAATCCTTAAAATTCAGATAATTCGAGGTTTTAAACTTATTTTTGACCACCCAATTACAATAATTTTATAACTTCTCTCTTTGAGGGAAAAATTCCCATATTTTATGAAATGGCTGCTAAACTGAAGTCCTTTATATCGAGATTAAACTGTACATTATTTTATTAATGAATTCTTTCCATTTCAGGCAACAGGTTTGCACTCATGGAAGTGAAGACATGTCTGGTGCATCTTCTATCTCGGTTCAATTTAAAGGTCATTTCAAAGACACCAATTCCAATTCAGATTGCTAAGAACGGTAGTATGACAGTGGACGGTGGATTTTGGATAGGATTAGAAGAAAGAACTGAAATGTGATACATAAAAAAATATTGCTCAATTCTGTACATAATTACTTTTATATACAGTTTGTGTTTGTGTGTGGGTGTGTGTGTGTGTGTGTGTATGGTGTGTATATTTTGTATTGCGTACATGATCATCAGTATGTTGACTAACTTAATAAATGAAAGATTATGAAAAAAAGTTACTATAGGAACATGATAATTCTCATCAACAATGATTGTCAGAATTTCCTTGATCCCTCCACTAACAGCCAAACAACAACTTGATGGGGACAAGGGGACTAGAATCCAAAATTTAAAACTGTCCTGACTGTCTGGTCACTTTACCATGACTTAAATGGCGAGGTGTGGATGTGGAATCTCTGCTTACACTTTTCAATACTTTTCAATTCAGGGTGGAAACTGGCATGCACTTTCACAAGTAAGGAAACCCCCCCCCCCTTCCAAAAAAAAAAAAAAACACACTCAGCTTGGCTGGTCTTGGGATTTGAAACTGTGACCTTAATGTGAGTTTGTGGAATCATGGCCAACTTGGCCAAAGCAATGATGGTATTAGATGTATATTACCGATATTAATAACGGTTTCCAAAATTACGGTTTGCCTATATATATGGGTAAGAGTATTTTGTAATACTGGTATTCTATTCAAACCTAAATTATTCAGGTATTCGGTCACTCGGTGAAGGTGATAGTAATGGTGCACAAGTTTCATATGAAAGTAGTGATAAGCTTCTCACACACACAAGGTTCATCACTCGGGTTTAGGCAGGTGCGCACTCAAATCCTCATGAAAACATGTGACTGTAAAGGCAATAGACAAACAAAAGAAAGCGTGTGGTGCATCATTCGTGCAATGCTGCACTCTTTCGCCTGGAAGTGTGCATGTAAAGGCAGAAGACAATCAAAACTTTCCAGGAGCACATCAACTCCTCTGTACTGAATTTTTAAACAATATTGCACGCTCTTAGCTTGCAGGTACAAAATTTAGACAATCCACGCGCTGTTCTTTTGAGAAGGAATTTGCGTGTGTTTGGCAATTACATGCACAATCTTCTGCGCGTACTCTTTTGTTGACACTCTATCATGCGAGGAAGAACGTGCATGCATTTTGGGCTGCATTTTTTCACCGCACGTGATTGCCTGCAAGCTCTTTCCCTCGATATTGCCCATATGCTCCCAGGGGTGTGGTAAAGAGCTTGCATGTAAGGCTTGCAATTAAGCTATTTGAAAAGACATGAAAGACATGAACAAGTGAAAAGACATGAACAATTATGAAGAAAATTCTCTTGTGATGGAACATATAACTGATTTCATTGTTATCAATTTAACTGGACTTTCTCTTTCTGAATTATACCCACTGCCACATATATGATATCCTGGCTCTCACTGGGTGGTGGTCAAGAAATCTCCTGGCGTAAAAGAAAAATTATTGCAGAGCAACATCCCTTCGAGCAAGACTGGAAAATTTTAAAGAGCTAGTTCAGTAGGGCCTACTGGTAATTCTAAGTTTCCAACTAAATCATTGACTTTAAAATAATAATAATAATAATAATAATAATAATAATAATAATAATAATAATAAAATAATGGTAAAAATGTGATGTCCGTCATTATTCTCCCCATTTTGTCATATGACAATGATAAATTTACAACTAAAACTACTGACTAAAACTTTATATCAGATTTGCTGGTCTCTAAAATTTCTTTACGTATAGAATGCCTTCTCTTGTAACTACTGTTTAATAAACATAAAGGTATGTCCAACTTAAAAATTGGGCATGATGGTGCATGCAATGTGATGTGTTCGTTGAGGTTGATGTTAACAATCAAACAGTGTGAAATAAATGAAGTTGTCCAAAATGAGCATGCGATTCATATGATACCACACAGCCCCCCACACTCATTGTGTGAAATTTAAAAATTATCATACCGAAGGATTTTTCAATAAAGTTCAATTTTGCCTTTTCTATAATTTACATTTACATTTCTTTACAAATAAGTCAATCCTTTATGCACATGTTTCTTAGGTGTTCAACTGTTTCAAATAGTGATTTAAACAAATTGTTGCCAACCAAAAGATACTAAATTCTGCTACAGTACGAAATTGCCAGAAAGTATTTTAATTGCTGTTCTAAGCACAAGGAAACTGTAATTCAAAATGAATTTAAAAATTTGTACAGGCTCACATGCAGTTAAGATCTATACATCGATCTCACATCATAAATAACTATAACATCACTGCAATTTTATTTTCAGAAAGAAAAGGCAAAATATGATGGATAAAAGTGGGATGTAAAGTTTGCTTCATTTTCCCTAAGCTTGCAGTTTCTTAGTTTCTGTAAGGTCAAATTGCATTTTACATGTAAGATTAAACATCGAAGCTCTTATGGTTCCAGGAGGTTGAGGATGCCAGATTTTGAGGTATTCGGCACATGAAGATGGTAAGATTGCACAATCAAAGTTTGCATGAGAATATTGTAGGAGAAAAATTCCTCTGACACTAGAATTTGAACCCAGGACTTTTGGCTATCCATGCCACTGCTCTACCAACTGAGTTAAGCCAGAGTTCACTTCACATTGCCAGATCGATCCTCTCTCCTATGACTGACTGCTCTTAATGGCCTACCTCACTGACAAAACATTATGTCATATGCAGTACTGTGAGGCACACTAATTAGTGATCTTTGTGAACAGGCTTCCACTGATATTGTACAGCAACATTAAAGATAGATATATATGCATTCGTGAACCACAGAGTATTGTCTTTGTTGGACATCACATGAGAATATTGCTATTTGTACACATCCAAAGCACTAAGAAAATAAAAATTATATAAACTATTGCATAACATTATGAAGTTAGAGATAACAATTGCTTTCTGGACAGGTGTTGTGTCCCCCACTGCCTGCTCACAGTGTTGCACAATGTACTGTGTGGCCTTCATATCTAGTTAATGTTGTGAATAACTCATTGACAGTGCCAGTTATCTGAGAGCAGAGTCAGACTGCTTACCAACATCTTTCCATTGGCATTAGACCTAAAACCAAAGATAGTAAGTACAACTATGTGTATAAACTTATTCAAATTTTATTCCACTATGAAGCCCTCCCATGATTTTTTTTCAAATTCATGGTAGAACAATGATATAGGCCTATCTACAAGAGGTAATCTAAAACTGTCAAAATTAATGGGAGGCCTAGTGTAATCTGCTTCATACGGTACTGGTATAAGTTACTACTTGTATAAAGGAAGAATGTTTGCCCATGTCTGCTTTTTTATTATAGAAATCTGCAGTATTATTCCGGCGGTACGGAATGGCACAGTTTGTCGAAGCACAGCACTGCTTATTAGAGGATTACAGGTTCGATTCCCGATTAGGTCATTGAGATTTTTCAATTGGCCTAATCTTTATGAATACCAGAAGCAATCCTGGGAAAAGGCGGCCAGTGCTGTTAAGGCTAGCAACCTTACCGCCTTCATGTACTGAATGTCTCAAAATCCGGTAATCTCAACCTACTGGAACCATAAGAGCTTCCATAGCCTGTATAGGGATCACTTTACCTTTTCATAATTTTATTCTGATCTTAATTAAATTTTGCACACATAGCCTTCATAGCCTTCCCCACTTGCTGCCATTCACGAAGCTTCTCCTTTTCCACAATTATTGAAATAACACCGAAGAAAAGAAAGAGCATTGATTATACAAAGCCTGCAGACAAAAGACACAAGGCTACATAAAGCTAAAATTTGAAAATTGGAAGTACTCCTTAAGTTTACTTCAAAGTACAAACGAAATACAAAACCTTGGAATGCCTTTCTTTTATGTTAGTAATCATAAGATATAATAAATTGCTAGTTCAAGTTTACAACTCTATGTTATCTATGTTTCCTTTATTAATATTGATTTACGATAGTTCATCAGGCAGCTAAGTATGATTCAACATTTGTTGATGCTACCACATGTGAATGCTCTCAAAGTAATTGATGTATCGATCACCACCGAGATTAAAATCCCACTACTTTTTAAAGTTGGGGCTATTGTAACGTGTAACTACTGTTTTCAGTGATTAATTATTTTCAAACATGTAATATTTTTATTATTTGCTAAATTGTTATCATAGAAAAAATAATGTGCAATACACAAGCATAAATATACACAAATATTCTATTTCAGGATGAGCTGAGTACAAAGTAGGGTTAGATCATCTCATGAAAATCAGCCAGCAAGAAATATTTCAACTTATGAAAATCATCTAATAAGAAGACATATCAAGATACTAGAGATGCTATTGGTTTGTGCAGCTGTTGTCAGTTTTGTTATTTTCATAGTGTATCTAATAGGGACATGGAACCATGGCTTCTTTTCCAAACACAATGTGCCATGTCTTAAAGCTTTGCCATTCCTCGGCAATATGGGACCAATAATGTTTAGAAAAATGGCTATAACGGATTTCGCTTACGACTTGTATAACAAGCTGAATGGGCACAGATACGGTGGAGCATTTGAATTTATGAAACCTGTTTTATTATTAAGAGATCCAGAAATCATCAAGATGGTGACAGTAAAAGACTTTGAATATTTTCTGGATCATAGAACATCACCAATAAATGAAGAAATTGAACCCCTTCTAGGCAAAGGATTGATCGCTTTAAATGGTAAGATATACAATACATCTCATTTTAACCTATAAACCGGCAGCCCATGGGACACATGTGGCGCTTGGAAGTTGTTAGTGCAGTTCGTGTAACAAAAAAAAAAAGGTGTGCGTGGAACACCACGCGACAGAAGTGAAATTTGTGTTTATTTTTTTATTTTTTCAATTTTGGATTGTTGGACTTTTTAATTTTGGATTTTGGATTTTTTTATTTTTGCTCTTTTAATTTTGGATTTTTTAAATTTTAGATCTTTGAATTTTTATGTATTGAATTTTTTAGTTTTGGATTTTCGATCTTTTAATTTTGGATATTTTATTTTTAAATTTTGGATTTTTAAATTTTGGATTTTTAAATTTTGGATTCTTTTATTTTTAGATTTTTTTAAATTTTGAACTAATGGATTTTTTAAATTTTGGATATTTGGATTTTTAATTTTAGATTTTTTATTTTTTAAATTTTGGGGCTTTGGAATTTTTAATATAGGATCTTTGAATTTTTTAATTTTGGATTTTTAAAATTTTTAATTTTTAGTTTTTTAAATTTTGGATTTTCAATTTTTTAATTTTGAGTTTTTTTGGATTTTTTTAAATTTTGGATAAGCCTAATCATTGAGTTGATTGTTTTCTGTGCAGTCAGTTCCGTCACACCTTACTAATTTCATGACAATTTGAGCGTAACACTAATTTCGTGATGAATTTGAGTGTTACACAAGCTCCCGATTTACCCCTACCGCGGCTAAAGAAGTTTCACTTAAAAAAGAAAACTGTATCATGTTGAAACAGTGCATATTAAAGCAGGCATAAGTTGCCAATCTGTTAATTTCAGTTTTAGAAGAAAAGAAAATTCACAGTTTTTTTCCAACTTGTAATGAAATTACAATCAAATGAAATTAGATCATTTTGTGAGGATTTTGAAGTGATTATTCGAGAATTTTCTTCCAATAACAGGACACAAATGGAAAGAGATGAGATCCACACTAAGTCCAGCTTTTACATCCAGTAAAATGAAAAATATGTTTGTGCTGATCAACGAGTGTGGGGAGCAACTTGGCAACTTCTTACAGCAACGTATACAAAATAAAGATGCTCTTACTGAAGGCTGCAAGATTGAAAGAGGTATGTTGTATGACCTTAATAAATTCTTTCCATGGTAATATTATAGATACCAGTACTGTAAGCAGAGGAAGTATTTATTCAACCCTGAAAATAAATTTCAAGCTTTCAATTTAATATATTTTTGTGATCTCCTGAACACAAAAATATAAATTTGGAATAAATATTTGAACCCAGTGTCAGAGGAATTTTTCTCCTATAATAATATCATGTAATGTTCAACAGAGGCATTAATGCATATGCATATATCTAGACCATATTCATCTAGTATGTAAGTTAGTTAGTTACTATTATAAAATTGTTTAGAGGGACAGCAGATACACAAAAGCCTATGGGCAGTTAATTTCTAAAAACGGCCCTGTGCTTACTGCAGTTACTGTGGTTGAGCAACAAAAACTCGCAGCAAACCCATGTGATCCAGCATGCTGTCACCATTAAGCTGCGTTTAGACCTGTGCGCCTTGCTCCTAGTTGCCGTGCCTCTCCAGTGCATTTGCGCATGCATCAGTGCAAACTCACACATGCACCTTGCCTCTTGTCACATGATTATTGTAGGCGTATGCCTCTTTCTGTTCACACCTGGTAGAAGTGCGCATATGAAATGTCAGCTTTGGATTTAGGTGCCGTAGCTGCTGCTGCAGCTGTTGTTATTTTGCGACAAAGACAAAACCGTAAGAAGCATGAAATGTGCCAATAATCTATTGTCGTTTCAACTTTAAAATAACAATTTTCCAACCAACGACAAAGAAGTATATTAAAGGAACAATTTCAGTCAACTTATTTTTATAGATAGGAAGTTAATTGAGTGGGTATTGAATAATTGTATTATCGAAAAATGGTAAATATCTCAATTGTTTTGCTATTTTTCGAGTGCCAACATAAGGAATAGTTACTTGTTTATTTAAAAAAAAAAAAAAAAACTAGAATAACTCTGTCAAATTTATAAGCATATTTGTTTCTTAGAAACTGCAAGGAATCGCTCCTTTTTGTCCTGCCCTTGTAGTCTGGGAAGCTAGCCATCCACAAACATGGACAAGAGTGATAATCCTCCACGAACTCAATATTCCTTTCATTAGACCACTCCGCCATAATGAAAAATCAGAACAGAACCTTGGAAGACGTACAACAGTTACATGTGTCTCACCGTCTCAAATGGGTAGCTACTTGCACTTACATGCACCAGCGCAAGGTGGTCCGTGCACACAGATTCCATGCATGCCTCACCTTGAACCGTTGCCTGCCCCGGCTTGCATCTCCACGTGACAGGCGCATGCCTCTTGTGCGCACGAAATGTTGCACAGGTGTGAACGCGGCTTTAGTTATGTACAGAAAGTTTCAAATTTCTACACACACTGGCACCTGGTGGACTCTAGTATACGTAATTATTATTAGGGCAAGGCATTTAATGACCATAAAATAGTGGAATAATGCACAATAAAAATGCATTTATGACCTAAAAAAGTGAAAAAATTACATAAAATTAAAAAAAATGACCAAAAATTTTCCATTATTACTTATATTTAATGTTTTCAAACATTAATGAATTGCTAAAAGCAATTTAATGGATGACAGTGCCTTATATACGAATTTACAATATAAAACACACTTATTTTATTACTATAAATCTTTGGACACCCTTAGTGAAAAAAAAAATTCTTTCTGAACTGGCATGCCCATCAAATTAACCCTAGCAAATATGTGTCTTTTAAAAAGAAAGAAAAAATAATTATTTATTGCTACAAGACAAACTGCTGTGGTGTTTACAATAAATCTGAATGAAAATAAACTATGAATACTTGGTGGAGATTCTCAAGTAAAAACGATTGTCTGTTGTCTGAAAGTAACGATTTGTACATGGAAAAGCTCCTCTCTACCTCCACATAACAAAAAATTCTGAAAAATATCTAAAATTACCGAAAATGACCGAAAAATGCAAAAAATGACCTAAAAACTCCCCAAAAATGACCTATCTCTTGAAAATGACAAGAAATGCAATATAAAGCAAAAAGTGCAAAAAGAAATTGCCCGTATTTAATCAATTATTTCATGATACACATTTATATATTTTCCAGCTATCTTTTAACTTCTATATAAAAACGATGCAAAATCATCAAACGCCTTGCCCTAATTATTATAAAGTTTTGCTTTTGGTTACCAGTACTGCACAGTTATAGAAGGATTAGTAACACTTTTCTGTTCTATACCTCATTACTTCTGATATGTTTTAGATGGAGATATCCTGGCTGTAGAAATGAAAGATTTGTTTACCCGATACGCAAATGATGTCATAGCAACAGCAGCATTCGGAATAGGAGTTGATTCATTGAAGAATCCAAAAAATGAATTTTTTGAAATTGGAAAACGTGTCACCAATTTCTCTGGATTACAACAGTTAAAATTTGTAGGGTACATGGTGATGCCTAAAATAATGAAGGTAGACCTAGTTTTGTTTGTGTTATTATTTTCATATTTTTGATAAGCTACTTGTTTGTGTGTGAGTTGAAGTTAAGTATTTTTATATCAGTATGAGCCAGAGTATGAATTAATCATGCGACAGCGGAGGCAAGTAAGCAAGCTGTCTTATGGTACAGCATGGGCTTTTACTTAATGAGGAAATGTTATTTACTTCAGAATGTTCAATGTCTGAAGAAGAAATTAGCTAAATGTTTCACCCTCTCATGAAGAAGCTTGATTTACCCCCTGGTAATTCATATTACTAGAAAAATCCTTCAATATAAGCATCAAAAGACACATTATGAACACCTGCATATTACCCGCATTGATATATTGGGAACACTGGGAACACTGGGAACACTGGGAACACAACCAAAAAAGACAGAAAATCAATTCAAACATGCCAAAGAAAGATGGAAAGAAAAATCCTAGGAATAATGTGGACAGATAGAATCAGGAATGACGTAGTAAGAAGAAGAACACAAATAATAGACGCAGTTACCAAAAGTGGAGATGGGCCAGACACATCATGAGACAAAACCCAAATCGATGGACCCACAGAGGAACATGGGATCCAAGGACGGGAAGGCAAAAAGTAGGACAACAGAAGACATGATGGGTAGATGAACTAAGGGCAACTTTCGGCTACAACTGGACCACTACAGCTAAGAACAGAGGAAAATGGCAACTTCTAATCAAGACAGCAATTCAGAGAAACAACACAAGAACACGACAACACAAATACAACGGAAAAAGGACCCAGTGCACGATTGAAAATTAAAGACTAAAGTCACAGTGAAAAGTGTTTAGAAGCACAAATAGGTCGTAAGAGATTGACTAAATACTGAACCAGAAGCAACATTAGGAATATCCCTCCCGGAATGGCTAAAATCAACCCACCTCTCTCAGGAGAGAGGCCCGTGCCCCATGGGGACTTTATGGGCTAATACTAATACATATAGTAATGAACCATATCAAAACCTTCACACCAAAAGCTCTCTTCAAATTTGTTAAAGTTATGAACTGCTACAGAGTCACAGTTTAAAGCCCAGCCATGATTGGTGGATCTTTCAGAACATAAAAATCCTTTGCATGAAGTCCTCAGGGCTGAGCTACGGAAGCCTGTGTCATAGATTTACAGCACATGAAAGAACTCCAGTGCTGTCCAGTCTTTTGGGATTCTAATTTTGATTTTGGGCTTTGCAGTGGAAATAAGGAGGACTTTTTTTTAAAATATGTCATACTACAGTATAAGACTTGTTCTGCCCAAAAATGTATAGATGTATAGTGCAGTTATTCATTGCATGGCTAGGCGGCTTCAAAGGAATAAACCATTAAGTCGGTGTTTCTTTATGTTAATCGGTCTTGGCTTCTGCTTTCCAAAACAAAAGCAAAGTTGCAATATTCTCTCACTGTCATCACTGACCTCGGTTCTTCCTTCGCTTTAATCAGTTCACACATGTTATTGTTTATTGTAACTTGATCAGCAAACCGTGCATTTCATTCCATGCGGACTTGACGAGTAGCTGTCAAAATCGTCACTGGACATTCTTAAATTTTGATTGGCTGGGGTAACTAGCTGATTGGTGCGGTAAAAATAAAGAATATGGGTTGAGCTGTCGACAAACTTTTTCTCCTAACGAAAGGAAGCCGCCTGGCCATGCAATGAATAACTGGACTATATGAAGGTTTTAACATGTCCCTTGTCTTTTTTTTTTTAAGAAAATAATTAGTACCATATATTTAGATTATTAGAGTGTATATTCCTAGTTTTCTAAAGTTTGTTGCTGTTGTAATGTTACATTTTTGTTTTTGAAGCAAGAATGTAAAGAACAAAATAATTACATCTTCTGATTTCAGGCACTGAATATACGTATTTTGTCTGATGAAATGAGGAGTTTCTTCCGCAGTCTTGTGCAAGAAACAATGGCAACTCGAGAAGCAAAAGGAATTATCCGTCCTGACATGATTCATTTGTTAATGCAAGCTAAAAAAGGGACATTAAAAAGCAACGAAAATGAAGTCAACGAGCTTGCTATGACTATGAGTCACAAAACCAGTGAGTATGTAACAATTTGTGAACACGTAAGAATTTTATAATCTTCAAAAGAAAATGTCTCGTAGAATGTTTCATAGAATTTGCTAATAATATAGTTAATAAGAACTCATATTATTATTTTATTAGTTAACAAAGTCTTGTTTCATAGAGATATGAACACTACTCATAAAAACTCTTCACTAATATTATTAGTTCATAAGTCAGCTGATTGATTTGGAGGTTAGGTATGGATTATTGTTTGTGTTTTCCCATTTTTTTTGTCAATAGGCCTAATATTTTAAAGCAGCACAGCCTACATATATATCTTCATAAATGTAACAAATAATAACTAGCTCTAAGAAATGAATAAATCTGCCAGGCACTTATTCAAGATAGCAGAAGGCTTATGTAAGCCTATGCTACTATCATCTAACCTCAAATCTTAAAAACTTATGACAAAAATTCCTTTGATAGCATATGTAAGCTTTTTCTAAACTAAATCAGAGTGATTCATTTTCCACAAATTTAAGATCATGAAAACTGAATTACATAGGTTTGAGAATAAGTTATGAGTCCAAAAACACTTATAGAAAAACATATAATATTATCGGTAAATTTTATTAGTTCTGCAATCTTTGAAACAGTTTACTAATAATATTAGCAATATTTAGGCCTACTGATAATTTTGAGCCATGAACTCATAACTAATATTATTAGAAAATATTTTAATGAAACAGAAGACTAATAATAACAACCAATATCATAATATGAGTGTAAAAGTTCTATGAAACAGGGCCCAGGATAGAGAACCTGGGACCCTTTGATTCAATATGCTGATGCTGTAAAGATTTAGGTACTACTCAATGAGACTCAACAAAATGTTCCTGTATACCCAGTGCCATATTTAAGCCTACGCAGATTTGAAGGGGTGGCTTTTAAGCTGTTCCTTTTTTTTTTTAAATATATTAAACATTTTATTCATAACTCTTCAACATAGTAAACTAAGGTAATGCACAATGAAATAGAAATGAATAACATTGACAACAATACGCTCAAATTTAATCAACGATCTACTAATGAGTAACCTCCTTTGCTAAAAGCAATTAGTAGTTCTGTTGTTGTCAATGAAATTGGAACTCTCTTTCCATTTAACCGCCCTTGATTAAGCTCTTATATTCTGATTTCAAGGCAGTCTTCGTTATGAGACGCCACTATCACTGTTATAAGATAGCCAGTATCAGTAATTCAATACTCATCAGTGCTAGTTCAGACTTATTATTATTACTATTATTATTAGCCTACTATTTCAGTTACAATAATGCTTATTGTGGGTTGCTTTGTGGTACATTCATGTGGAAATAAGGGGGCGAAAATATTTTTCTCTGGCTAGGGGTGCTTAAGTAACTAAATATGCCCCTGTGTAGACCCTTAAGTTACAGACCAGACTCAGATGCTAACTTCATTAATACATATTTACGTATACCAGGCATGGGCACTTTGTTCCCTTGTTTACATGTTTCCTACTTCCTCATCCCCAGTATTCTGTTGTGACATGAGCCAAGATAGCTGGTAAACTTACATACAGTAGAGAATTTACAGTGTGGCTAGTGATTGCAAGTGTGCACAAAATGGCAAATATGTGCAAACAGAGAAAAAGATATAATTGCCAAGAAGCTTGTGAACAGAAATATGTTGCAATTATAATTCTTTCAATCTGGCCACGTGTAGGCTAAACTAGAAAGGTTGCCTGAAAAATTCAATTCCATAGCCAGGATTTGAACCACACACCTTCAGCTCTCTGTGCTGCTTGCCACATGAGCTACCATGTTAGCTTGCTGGTACAACATTTAAATATTAAATACTACTTTAACCTTTGTCATTTCCTACATTTAGCAGTTCCTGTTTTCTTCCGACAATTTTGGACCAAAGTTTATCATTAAGCTAGGGATTTGCAATCACATTTGCACTGTCCTCTAAATTAAATTTATGTTCATTATCTTAGATAAACGTAAGCTGCATCTAGAGGTGGTCTAGAGGCAGGGACATAACCAGGAATTTTATTAAGGGGGGAACTCAACATAATTCCATACACAATGATGCTTATTCATTAGGCTAAATTATATGGTAATTATAATAATAAGAATTAATTTACTTCAAAGAACAATTAGTGGTACTATGACAATAATCTAAATAAATGTACTGTGAGCTAATTTCTAATTAAGTTAATCCATGTGCAAGTGATATGAATGATAAGCTGTTTTATTATGACTGCCGGAAAATCCACTTTGGACCTCAATTTCAAATGATTAGGCTAAATACATTATTCTCATAGTTTCCCGGCCCACAGTTTTGAAACCCAGCTGAATTCAAAGAGGTTGCCAAATTTTTAAATTAACAGATTACGTTCTTTTGAGCAACAGTCATGGTAACGGAGTATTATAAATACACTGAGGCAGTTGTAAGTTAATACTTGCTAAACTGATAATAAAATATTTATATATTTTTTATTTTGCATGCAACAACTGCAGGTTGACAGGCAAAGAGTACCAAAAAATGAATCTATAAGGTAACATGCCGACACCCGCCCGCATGCATGCCTCTAGATCCAAAGGTCGCAGGATCAAACCTGGCCGTGGTAGATGGATTTTTCAGGGCGTAAAAATCCTGGGCAGGGAGTCCTCTAGGAGGGACTTTAAGCTGGGACTAGTGTCGTAGAATTATGGCACATAAAAGAACTCCAAGCCTAAATTAGAGCCTCTGGACAAAATTTCTTGGCCCTTTCACGTCCAAGTAATACTTTAGTTTCCAAAGGGGGTTTGTGAGGGGATAGACTTACCATCTGTCACTCTGTCCTCCTGTGGGAGCCAAGTGGTCTAGGAGTCATCATACAAAACTGACAACCAGATTTGATTCTTGCTAGGACAAATTTTCCTCTATAAAATGCAATATTTTTTGTTTGTTTGTATTTATTTTTAATTTTATAATTTCTAACAGAATGGGAATGGAATGAAGATGATCTCACAGCACAAGTGGTATTATTTTTCTTTGCTGGGTTTGATACATCATCAACGCTACTGTGCTTTGCTTCACTTTTGTTAGCAATTCATCCAGATGTACAAACAAGACTTCAGAAAGAGATTGATGCAACTCTCAAGGACAATGAAGGCAAAGTAACATATGAAGTCATACACAGTATGAAATATCTGGATATGGTAGTCTCAGGTAAACTATTTAACTTAGAGAAAATAGATAATGTAACTGATTGAATAGAATACTGATCTTAGAAAATAATGGCTTTGTTACACAACAAAGAAACTATACTGATTGAAAGGAATGTGCTCTTGAATAAGTGTCTATTTCTCTTGGAAATAGTCGTTTAGTGATTTTATTGTTCAATTGAGTTGTATGCTGTGATATCTTTCACAATGTGTTTCACCCAGGACCCTATTTCATAAAACTGACAGGCACTACAATTGGTTGTATAAATAAAACAAAGCCACTGCTACCGAGCCGTTGCTTATGAGAAGGTTGAGAATATAGCAACGGCTAGCTGTTTCAAATAAATAAAACTTTCCCCTCCTTGCCTAGCCGCGGCTCAGGCTACTGGTAGCAAGTGCTTGAACACCTGCATCCCATACCGCCCGGCACATTGCAGCTGAGTAAACAAACATGCCACTTGACTATCTGTGACCGATTTAAAATTGAAAGTTCAGTATATAATGTATAAAAGTATTGAATTTAAAGAAAGAAAAGCTACTTTGGGAGAAAGGAAAGAGACAAGAGAGTAAGAACATGTCCTCGTAGTTGTTACATCTCTAGGCCTAGTATTAAAAGGTCCTGGGTTCAAGCCCCAGTGTCAGAGGAATTTTTATCCTACAGTATTCTCTAGTATTCATGTTTTATTAGAAAACCTTGATTTTAGGGCACTAAAAATTATGTTTAGGCTTGTAAATTAATGAATTAAGCATTTAACTAAAACAGTAGACAGATATAATTTTACTTAATTTTAATAAACAAAAGTTAACATTTTATACTAATAAGCACATTCCGATATTTTGCTTACTTGTACCGTCATAGAAACGTATTATAGTTTAACATTTTAAATAATACTTAACAGAGTAGGCAATTGTCCTAAAATCACAAGTATACTTAGTACCTATTAGGTAAATAATTAGGATATTTTATAATCTTAGCAGTTTTAATAGTTTGCTCTTGTGCAGACTGTACCACTGAAGAGTCTAAAAGCTGGTGCTCTACCCCGTTTCTTTCATTCCCTCCAAGTATTTATGTTTGTTTGAAGAGGGGGTATAGTCAAATTGATAGCAAGACAAACAAACCCGGATAAGCTTTTAAGGGTGTGAGATTTGTTCAGATCAGCTTATTTTGTCCCACATTAAATAGCTTTGTAAGAGGATGGAGTTTCCATTTTTATTTCAATATGTTTTGCTATTAGTAAAGAAGGTAGGTCTACATATATATGTAGTTCTTTTATTAATATTTAATTATTTTCCATAATTAATTCATAAAATATGTTCGTTTTGAATCTACTTGCTACATAATAGATTTGAAGTTATTTAGTTTACAGCATTACAATTTGAAATAGTGTTAAAAGAATTATTCACGTTTGAAATATTTTAGTTCATATTGATAACAGTAAAATATGAGAATGTGTTAGACTTATAATGATGTATTATTTCATGATTATTATTATTATAATAATAAAGAAAAGTAACAAAGTTAAGTTACACATGTTTTACAATTTTATTGTACAACCGGTTCTTTACATCTGTGCACATCATAATCCATACGTTCCTTATAAATTACTCATATTGGTTAAAAAATCACCCCCATGAACCCCGCCAATATGATTAAAAACTTCACTTGAGCAAGCTGAGTCCGCAAATGAGGTACCTCAGAAAAAAGCAAGCCGCTGCTACCAACAGAGAGCCGCGGCTTAGTTTTATTTATACCAAATCCTAAGCAGCGGCTGAGCTGTCAAGGTCGTTGAGCAACGGCTAGGCAGGTGGTTGAGGAAGCCGCCTTTTATTTATACCAAACCAAGCAGCTGCTATGAATTAGTGAGTTTTGAGCCGTGGCTTGGTCTTATTTATACCACCAAATGTAACAATTATGTCATTTTGATAGGAAATTGTCTCCATTTTTAAGCCTACTTATCTTACATGTCAATATTATAAATTTATTTATTGTAATAACTGAATTCCAACTTTTCAGTTTTTCTTCTGATTTTAACAATTGTCAGAATGCTATGACATTTAAGAGGAGTCAAGTGTCAGTAAAAACATGACAAAAGACTGCATAGTTAGGTATTTCATAAACGACAATTGTTGGGGAACAAATTTTTGTCATATATTTGTATGTCAATTATAAAAGTTTGTAAAATAGAAAAGTTATTGTCAACTATTTTTGTTACATATGCATTGCTTTAAAAAATAGCAATATGTCTCATTGTACAATAGTCAGGCATTTGATTGTCATCTGATAATTGTAGAATTGTCATTTTTATGAAATAGGGCACAGGTTACATATTTTGGTCAGAGTCATGGCAATGAGGTTTATTACAAATCTAATAATGGTAGCCATGAACAGCTAAGCTAATCAGTAGATGTCTAAGGTCTCGATTTGGACGTATCCATCCTCTATCCACCACAGCATCTGTGGAGTAGAGCTGAGGCCATATTTCTTCTCTCTTTTTCTGTCTAGCTGCTAGATGTGCAAAGCATTTGCAGAAGATGGTAAGATCAGTTCTTTCCTCAGATTTTTAATATGGAAAGTCTCCTTTGCCAACTCATAGGCACTACTACATGTAGGGTGACCAACTGTTGAAGGAAGGAATGGGGGACAAGACATTAAAAAAAGGAGGATATTCCACAATTTTGGGGGACAGCTGAATTTTTGTTTTACCAAGAGTGCTCTTACTAAAGTAATAACACAGAAAAACACATTTTTCATTACATGCACATATACGTTTATTTTTCGCTTATCCCTTTTCGGGTTTAAATGATGGCCTCCCTTGGCAGAAAATACCTTGTCCCCCCAAAGTTGGCGCTTATACCAGTTAACACAACACAGCTATGTTCATGCACTTCATGTTACAGAATGGCCACACTCACCATGCCACGGACTAATGATCTCGGGAAGTCGGATTGTACATCTGGAAAGCTTCTCCAAGGATCCTATAACCTGGTTCTTTGCACTTTCCAAGATCATACTGTTGGAAACGGTTACGCTATGTTTAGTTAAAGTTAGATGGCAATAACATGAAAATTCGTTCCGATAGAAAACGAAACAATTGCAGGACAAATGACATCCCATGTGGGACATAGACCATCCCAAACTACATGAGAAACTACTTTGTAACATTGTGACATTTGTTCAGAGAAGTTTTGCTCTACTACGGAGGAAGGTTTTGAAAATTTGGGCGAGTACCAGAACTTTTTTTCATTTTATCCCTGGTGCAACATATATCCTTGACCACGACCTACAACCAAGAAGGTGTCCACCAACCAAGGTTCTGACCATGATAGCCATGTAGGCTTGGCTCTCAAGAACAGCATGAGCAGCTATTGTCAATGGACACCCTGTGACTCGAAGTACAACAGACAGTAGTAGAGGAACAAGTGCTAGAAGCAGAGATGTAAACATAACAGCTTTGGACCATTCAATGGTGTATTCAGGTATGAAGTCATAGTATCATTATATTACTGTCTGCAGATGTCATGAGAATCTGGTTCTTCATCCATGAGAGCAATATTTAATATTGCTAACAAATCTTAATTGGCCAAACATATTGCAGTTCAGATACTTCGGTAAAAAGAAATAAACAAGATAACCAAATTAAGTATAATAAATGACAGATTAATTGCCCAAATTTATTCAAACTAAAATCATAAAATCTCATAGCCCGTGTTTGGTCTTAAAATGACCGTGAAAAGACGGAACATTCATTATAAATATTATTAACTAGAAAGAAGGCAAAGGTAAAAAGTTTAACAACATCATTTTAAATAACTATTAAAATGAGATTGCAGTGAATAGACAGAGAAGCTGGGAATTTCCCTAGCAGACCTAGCGGGTGCGAGATAAGGCAATGCAGTACTCAGGTACAATGTATCGGGAATCTCCCAAGATCTTATCACAGAGGGTACTGATCCACTTAAGTAATTCTAAGAAGTCGGCTATTGTGTTTAAGCCTAGCTTCTGATGTTGCTACTGATACAACACGCTGTCCGAACCTTCTTAGAAATCCGAGACGCTAAGTTGTGGGTTTTGAGAATAAGGGAAAATCCAATTGATTTCCGTGGGAAACTAACATATTATTATTGGTCGGGAGATTTGCCAATAAGAACTGGTCTATAGTACCACGTGCCGGGATTCACGAATAATAATTAAGAAGAGTAGGGATAAATGTTTGTCCAAGAAAGTTTTCCTTAGGCCTACCGGGGCACTGTAAAATCACTCTACTTCAAGGCCCCGCGCCTATAACAGTCATATTCAACTCTACTTCAAGGCCCCGTGCCTAGAGCAGTCAACAGGACTCTACTTCAAGGCCCCGTGCCTAGAACAGTCAAAATCACTCTACGTCGAGGCCGCGTGCCTACATCAATCACTCTACTTATCTTTGAGGCCGCGTGCCCACAGAATTAATTGGACTTATAAAATTTTAGCTGTGGAATTAATCGACTTAGAAGGATTCTTACTTTCAATCGCGATTAGTCAAAATCATATACGGCAGCAATTGTATCACTAGTAACGATCTACCGAGAACTTGCAACAATATTAATTATTCACAAACAAATTTTGTAATTATTGTCAATGACTGGACTTGTATTTCCAACGTTTTGAATAAACAGAATATTCCTTCAGTGTTCAAAGAAACTGCATTATTATTCAAGCAATAATATTAAGGTGTTCTTCGCTTCCTACCCTGAAGCTAGAGGGAAGTGCTCAACGATCGACTGGCAGACCGGAGGCGGGTTCAACAAATCAGAAATATTCAGTATATGCATTATACTGTGGCGCCCAAACATCTTACATTCCACCGAACCGCTGTACATGGCGCCCAACGTGGGGCACGAGTGAAGCTGGACATCAAGGATCACCAACTTCAAAAATCATCCCAAAACGGAAGGAAGACACCGCAGAATTTCTAGAACGTCACCCGTAAAGGCACCGCTGGAATTCAAGATCGTGGTACATCAGTTCCGGAGACCGTCGCAGAAAACATCAAAAATCACCAACAGATAAGAACTTAAATATACATAGAGTTTCAGTAAAGTAAACAATTTTACTATCAATAATTTAAGAAACAGTAAATATTAATTAAATAAATTAGTAAGCTGACATCAAATAATATTTTTTAAAAGTTTGCAATTTAAGATCAAAGTAAAGTTAAACTGAAACTCACTAAGTAAATTAAAGAATAAATTCAAGTAAAATAAAATCTTTTTCAAATTAAAAGAACTCAGGCATATCGAATATTTATTGTGCAAGGGTATAATTATACATGTTATGCATTATATGTTGAACTTCTTAACCAAAGGTAAGGTAGATCGTAAGAGTGTATCAGTACCCTTATAATTTATGTATGTGGCTTAGAAACGAAAAAAAAATTACTAGGAAGAAAATTAATATGGAAGGTGGAGAGGGGCACGACTTGCTTAATGGTGAGGAAATAAATAATTGTAGAATGGAGATAAACAATGAGAACAGTGTCGCGACAGGTGACGGGGTTTTGGAGCAGGGAGCTGATAATAGGCAGGAAAATAATGCAACAAATATTCAGCTAACTGAGAGTGAGAGTGTAACTGAACATAGGCCTAGGGAAATGAATCAAACCATAGACCCGAATTCTATTGCATATTTGATAGCTATGATGAGGGAATCAAAGGAAAGTATGAGGGAATCTAATGAAGCTATGATGAAGGAACTAGAAAAATCAAGTAACGATACTAGGGAAAGTATTAAGGGGTTAGAAAAATCGAGTAAGGAAACTAGGGAAAGTATCAATGAAACTAGGGAAAGTATCAATGAAACTAGGGAAAGTATTAATGAAACTAGGGAAAGTATAAAGGAACTAGAGAAAAATTCTAGGGAAAGTATGAAGGAACTAGAGAAAAATACCGGGGAAAAGATAGAGAAACTGGGAGATAGGATAGACCAATCGAACCAAGAAAATAGGCAAAATACAGAGAGGCTTGAGAAGGAGCTTAATGATATAAAAGAGGTCCAATCTAATTTATGCAACGAAATCAGGGGAGAACTCTGTAGGGATCTTAAAGAGAGTGAAAAAGCAATGAGGCAAGAGATTAGTGAAAGTCAAGGGGAAATTAGGTCTGAATTAGAGAATAATATGGCATCGGTAGATAGGAAAATAGAAATTCAGGGCAAGAAATATGAAGAAAAATTATCAAATGAAAGGAAAATTTTGGAGAAAGAAATACAGAAATCGGAGTCTAGCTTGAAAAAGAATATGGAGACTCAGGTGGGAAAAGTAAAAGTAGGGTTAGGAGATAAAATCTCAGAAGTAAATGACAAGGTAGTGCATTTAGAAAATATATTAGCTGAGAAAATAGGAGAAATCTCTAAAGAAGTAAGCACGGTAGCTAAGGAGGTTGAAAATCATAGGCCTGTAGCAAATAACTATGCTGTAAATTGTAGTGAGGGTATATGTAATGGAATAGGAAATACATATAGGCCTCCTAGTGTTGCAAATGAGTCCTGTAATACAGTACACGAGACGGTAGCCACCAGCATGCCGGTAGTTAGCGATAATAGGATTAATATATGTAACCTAATAGGAAATGAGGTATCACTTCCCAGCTTCAATGAGAGCAACACGAGCCCTCAGAGTTTCTTGAAATCTGTTGAAGAGTATTTTACTTTGCGGTCTATTCCATCTCAGTACAAAATGTTGATCCTCGGTAGAGCCTTAAAAGGAAAAACAAAAGAGTGGTTTGAACTTACAGTACACCCGGAGTGCAACTATGAGGATTTTAAGCAGTTATTCTTAGCAAGATATTGGGGTGAGGCGAAGAGAGCTTTAGCTAGAAATGAGGTCTATAATGGGAGATATTCACCTAGGGGCAACGTCTCTCTATCGGACCATTTCTTAAGAGTTATAGGCCTAATCAAGTTACTAGACCCCGGAATGCCAGAACGAGAGGCCATTCAGCTTGTGACGAGACATTTTCAGCCGGAAATATGTAACCTGCTTATAGTATCATGTCCCCAAACTTATAGCAAGGCTTTGGAGTTATTATCTAGTTTCGAAGTAGGAACTAACAGAGAAGAGCGTAGCGATAATAGGAGACAAAATGGACCGGATAATATGCAAATGAATCAAGATACGAGAGGAGGTCCAAATAATGACAGAGGTAGATGGAACCAAGGACATGCCAACAGAAATGCGGAATCGAACAGAGGACCCCCTAATAATAACTCATATAGAAATAATGGGAACCAAAACTGGAGGGGAAATAATCAAGAGAATAGGCCTCAAGACAGACAAGTAAATAATGTTCGATTTCATGGCAGGATGCAGAACGAAGTAGGAGAACGAATTCCAGAAAACCAGGGGGACATTAACATAGAAGGTGAAAGGAATCAGGCGCATAGCACGGGAAACCACAATGATATTCAGGGAGACATTCGTCACAGAAATGACGAAAGGCATGTAGCGCAAGACAGGCCTTTAAACTACTAGGAGACGCATTTGGAGGTCGAAATGACGTCACACAGACCGAGGGATTACAAGGATTAAAAAGACCTAATAATGAAAATAAAACACGAGAGAAGGGGTGCGTAGTAGGATGTGCAAATAGAGAGGGTATAACACCCACATATCCGCCATTAATAAGGGTAAAAATAGACCAATTTGAAGTCGATATGTTGGTGGACACTGGCTGTAATTTTTCTCTAATAAACGAAAAAGTCTATGAAACGCTGAAAGCAGCAAGAGTGCGCGTTCAGGAATTGAAAGTACATGGCCTATACGCACAAACTGCAATTGGTGCCAAATCCCATAAAATTGAGCATCAGTGTATGTTGCCGTTGGAAATTGAGGGAAAGAAGTTAGAAGTCTACTTTTTGACAATAAAACATTTAGCACATAAATTAATTCTGGGTTGTGATTCTATGACAGATCAACTAATGAGAATAAATTTTGAAGAAAATTGGATAGAAATGGAATTAGATGAGAAAGAAAAGTTACGTGTACCGTTTTTTTCTAATGAGAATATAATTACTAAGGAGTTGGAGTGCCAAAATGAAGATGTATTATTACGCGAGCCTTTCGTGGTGGAATCAGTTGGAGTACAAGAGGGAAATAGTATCGACGAATATAGGCCTATGGGAATTAAACCGGCCGTATTTATATATGAAGGTGATAATGAGGCTGATTGTGACGAAAGTGTCGCAGAGTTACAGGGAATGGAATCTGATATTGTTTGGGAGGACGAAGAATATGATCATTTGTGCATTAAGGGTTCTAATAATTATGTAGATGAAAATGAATGTGAAACGGTACACGCGAATTTTACTAACATTAGTCAGAATGGAAGAAATGAAGAGGAAAATGTTGATATCGAATTAATTCTCAGGGAGAAAGTAGAAGAAATTGATGTGCTGTCAGATGGTCAAAAGTCGACTTTATATAACATGCTTTATAAGAACAAAGCAGTGTTCAGTTCAACTCCAGGCCTATTTCGGGGTTACCAACACAAATTTAAATTAAAACAAGAAATTCCTGAGCGTCGCTATAAGAGTAGGCCTGTACCAATTTCAATGAGGGATGAAGCCGATAAGCTAATAAAATCCATGCTAGATGCAAATATTATTAGAGTATCGGACTCAAAGTATTTAAATCCGATTTGTTGGGTCGTGAAAGCGAATGGAAAGCTACGTTTAACCCTGGACTCTAGGCATACTAACCTATATATAGAACCAGATCAATTCCGGGCGGAGCCAGTAGAAGATTTACTTGCCAAAATGGGAGACTCAAAATTTTTTAGCAGTATTGATTTGACGTCAAGTTTTTGGCAGATAGAGTTAAGAGAAGAAGACAGACAATATTGCGCATTCAACCATTGTGGTGTTACGTACGAATATTGCCGCTGCGCGTTTGGAGTCAAAACCTCGGGCAGTGCGCTACTGAGAGCGTTGAAAATAATGTTTCCGGATGGGCAAGGCTCCTGTGTGACGTCATTTGTTGACGACTACCTGATTCATACAATAGACTTTGAAGAACACGTGAGACAACTGGATAATGTATTAGGAACATTTCTGAGGTTCGGAATGTCTGTAAACCCGAAGAAAGTCTTTCTTATGAGAAAAGAGGTTAAGTTTCTCGGGTACATTATATCGGAGAATGGCGTAAGGGCTGATCCGGAGAGGATTGAAGCAATAAGGAACATTCCTAGGCCTACTAGCGTAAAGCAAGTTAGAAAGCTATTAGGCATTTTCAACTACCAATCACGCTTTATTCCTGGTTATGCGGAGCTTATTACACCCATCAGAAAGCTCTTGAGTAGCAAATCTAAAAGGTTCAAATGGGGAGATGTGGAAGACAGAGCTTTTATAAGTATAAAAAGGGCTTTCCAGGAATCTATCCTATTAGAACGGCCTAAACAGGACCTACAATACATTCTATACACGGACTCTTCGAGTAATGCAATTGGCTGTGCGCTTATGCAGGAGCATAACGATGGAACTAAGCATATTATAGCTGTGGCCTCCAGGGCCCTTAGCGAGTTGGAATCACATGGATCAGTTACTCTATTAGAGATTTTAGGGGTGTACTTTGGGCTCACAAGATTCAATAGGTACATCTTCAACAGGCATGTTATCGTGTATACAGACCACGTTAGCCTCACTTTCATAAATAAATGCAGATTGAGTAATAGTAAAATAAGCAGAATCATTCACGAAATTAGCCAATATGACATTGAGATAAGGCACGTGCCTGGGAAGGAAAATATTCTGTGTGACTATCTCTCTAGAATGAAGGAGGAAATACCGGAGAACCAGCAATCGTCAAATAGGCCTATCGAAGTGATGCCGGTACGCCTAATAAGGGAACCATCCTTAAAAGCGAACTTTGCGAATATTGTAGAGTTACAGAGACAAGACACAGAAATAGCACGAGTAATTAATGAACTGAGTAGGCCTATTGAAGATGACGCAAAGAAGACAAAGCTAAAATACAGGTGCATCGATGATGTAATATATAAATTATGTGGGCAGGACGTCAAGAAATGGCTAATTTATGTGCCCCGAGAAATAGAAACAAACATCATCAGTACAGTCCATACAGTTTTAGGCCACAGTGGAACGGAGAGGGTGATGCTTTATATATCTGCGAGGGTGTACATTAAGAACTTGGGACGGAAAGTAAGAAAATTCATAAGCAGCTGTGATCTATGCCAGAGGGTAAAACCGCTAAATAAGAAGTTTGATCGGCCTCCTTTGACGATCACAAGGGAAGAAAAAGGGAGCTTAATAGCTATAGACTACCATGGACCGATTCCCACTGGGAGATTCGGAATGAAGTATATCTTTATAGTGGTAGACATTTTTACTCATTTCGTAAAACTCTACCCAGTGACAAGAGCAGACCGTATCCAATGCCTCAGGAAACTTACAGGGGATTTTATTCCGACCTATGGCCCCATCCAAAATCTAATTTCGGACAACGGAGCGCCTTTCACAGGTGAGAGGTTTAAGAACGTGTTAAATAAACATGGAGTGAAGGTATATAAGGTATCAAAATATCATCCCGAGGGGAACCGGAGTGAGCGGGAACTCAGAAATGTGTCACTGTATCTTAGGGCGCTGTGTCACAGGAAGCATTCAGCCTGGGTACCATATTGCCAGAAAATCGAAGATATTCTGAACCACACAGTCAACCCAATAACAGGGATAGAGCCATTTCGATTGATGACTGGGGGTGAGCCTAAAGAACTGGTAAAAGGGATGCCTGAGGCGCTGGATTACGACCAAAATGGCGAGACTATGGAGGAAATTTGTAAGCGGGTCGTAGAGAGAATCCGCAAGAAGAACGAGAAGAGGAGAAGCAAAGCAAAGAGACACAAAACTGTGTGGCTACCTCAGATAGGGGAAGAAATAATGGTAAAAAGGAAGAACTTATCCAGCGCACTAAGAAAGGAGTATGCAAAGATGAATTTATTGTACGACGGACCGTACCAAGTCACCCAAGTTTTTAACGGAATTACAGTAGAGGCATACGACCCGGACAAAGACAGAATTGTAGGAAGATACAACCTGTCCTTCATTAAACCATACATAAGGGCAGAATAATCGAAATGCATTGTACTGAGATGGAATAATGTAGGCCTATAACCTGCAATGTATATTTTACGCGGTAAAATAGCTACTGGCATGATAGGTTATCAGTTCCACATAGGTTTAGGATTAGAGGAATGTGTATAAATGAGAGTAAAATATACGTGTGTGTATTGCATTCTTTATAATATAGTGCAAGTGTAGTGAGAACTGCTTGATCGACCTTGTCAAAGTCTCATGGTAAAAGAGTGTTTCTTTGCATTCTTTATAATATAGTGTAGGTGTAGTGAGAACTGCTTGATCGACCTTGTCAAAGTCTCATGGTAAAAGAGTGTTTCTTTGCATTCTTTATAATATAGTGTAGGTGTAGTGAGAACTGCTTGATCGACCTTGTCAAAGTCTCAATATATAAAAAAAAGTGTTTTTGTTTTTTTTTTATGCATTCAATATATTTTATAAAATTTCAGTGAGAACTGCTTGAGCTTAATTTTCATGGTCTCACGAGGGTATATCGGTAAATTTATGGTGTTTACGTAAAATTTTGTTGTAATGTCTTGGTCATGCAATAAATCAAGTAATACGTACAAACAACGTAACACTACAGAAAACCGCAAGATGTATGAAGGCATGAATGTGATAGGGTCACAAAACTTGTACATGTGGGACAGGATTTAAGGTGAAGTCTCGTGTCAAGATAGGAATTAAATTAGTTATGTATTTGTTTAAGATAGTTGCAACACTGGAGGAAAATAAGGTATAATATTTTGTGGAGAGATGCAGTATATTCAGCCAGTAAGTCAATCATAGGCTATGATGATTCCTGTCTTAATAGACTGGGGCATATATTGCAGTTCAGATACTTCGGTAAAAAGAAATAAACAAGATAACCAAATTAAGTATAATAAATGACAGATTAATTGCCCAAATTTATTCAAACTAAAATCATAAAATCTCATAGCCCGTGTTTGGTCTTAAAATGACCGTGAAAAGACGGAACATTCATTATAAATATTATTAACTAGAAAGAAGGCAAAGGTAAAAAGTTTAACAACATCATTTTAAATAACTATTAAAATGAGATTGCAGTGAATAGACAGAGAAGCTGGGAATTTCCCTAGCAGACCTAGCGGGTGCGAGATAAGGCAATGCAGTACTCAGGTACAATGTATCGGGAATCTCCCAAGATCTTATCACAGAGGGTACTGATCCACTTAAGTAATTCTAAGAAGTCGGCTATTGTGTTTAAGCCTAGCTTCTGATGTTGCTACTGATACAACACGCTGTCCGAACCTTCTTAGAAATCCGAGACGCTAAGTTGTGGGTTTTGAGAATAAGGGAAAATCCAATTGATTTCCGTGGGAAACTAACATATTATTATTGGTCGGGAGATTTGCCAATAAGAACTGGTCTATAGTACCACGTGCCGGGATTCACGAATAATAATTAAGAAGAGTAGGGATAAATGTTTGTCCAAGAAAGTTTTCCTTAGGCCTACCGGGGCACTGTAAAATCACTCTACTTCAAGGCCCCGCGCCTATAACAGTCATATTCAACTCTACTTCAAGGCCCCGTGCCTAGAGCAGTCAACAGGACTCTACTTCAAGGCCCCGTGCCTAGAACAGTCAAAATCACTCTACGTCGAGGCCGCGTGCCTACATCAATCACTCTACTTATCTTTGAGGCCGCGTGCCCACAGAATTAATTGGACTTATAAAATTTTAGCTGTGGAATTAATCGACTTAGAAGGATTCTTACTTTCAATCGCGATTAGTCAAAATCATATACGGCAGCAATTGTATCACTAGTAACGATCTACCGAGAACTTGCAACAATATTAATTATTCACAAACAAATTTTGTAATTATTGTCAATGACTGGACTTGTATTTCCAACGTTTTGAATAAACAGAATATTCCTTCAGTGTTCAAAGAAACTGCATTATTATTCAAGCAATAATATTAAGGTGTTCTTCGCTTCCTACCCTGAAGCTAGAGGGAAGTGCTCAACGATCGACTGGCAGACCGGAGGCGGGTTCAACAAATCAGAAATATTCAGTATATGCATTATACTGTGGCGCCCAAACATCTTACATTCCACCGAACCGCTGTAAACATTGCTCATTCTATTTTAATATATTTCATTAAGGAGAAAAACTGCTCACATGGATACATGATTTGCTCAGTTCGGTTTGTTGTCCACTTTATCTCTAATAAGCTTCTTTGAATTCTTGTAACAATTTTAACCTATCCATCCCCATAATTGGATGATAATCTTATGATCCAATTGATAATGACATCTAACGTTTCCCTTAATACGCCTAATGTGTATGTGGATAATTGCATTTGTGGGAGGTTTTAGAAGAAGTAGGTAGTTACCTATTGGAAGGGTGGATGGATAACATCCTATTCACTCCACAGACTGAGTGTAGGGCATCCAAGTGGAGGTTTCATTACAGATAATTAATTTAGTTACCGTATGCACATTTTCCTATAGACAGCACAGGGACAGGTGGTAAGCCCATATAGAGTTAACTAAGATATTATTTGGTTATGAAAGGGTGGGGGAATTAGGTCCAGAGATAGTACTTTAGGCTTGGAGTTCCTTAACTTGCCATAAATCTACGATATTGCATACTTGCATTTGTGAGATGTTTTAGAAGAATTAGTTAGTTACCTATTGGATGGATGGATGGATGGATGGATAGATGACATCCTGTCCAGTCCACAGACTGAGATAAGGACATCCCAGTGGAGGTTTCATTGCTAACAATTAATTTAGTTATGCTTAATTTCCTATAGAGAGCAAAGGGATAGGTGGTAAGGCCATGTAGAGGAAATTAAGTTTATATAGTCCCTCCCAGAGGTCTCGGTGCCTAGGATTTTTATATCCTGAAAAACCTATCGACCATGTTCAGGACTGAACATGGACCTTCAGATCCAGAGGCACCACCCCAGTCCACCCATGGCATACTAGCCTAGGTGATAATGTGGTGGATACCATGGAAATATGGATGTCCCACCAGGTCTTGAACCCAGGGCTGCTTTCATCATAGGTACAAACACTAGGCCTACAGTGTTTTGCAGATGACAAACAGTTTGTCTTTCTCCTTGCTTAGATACGCGGTCCAATCAGAGACGGTGAGACGGAAGGAAGACTCTCACTGCTAGTGGCACTTCGTAAGCTCGTACGTGTGAATGGCGGTGAAGGAAAACTCTTCTCATTTGAAAAATACTGTAGTGGCCTATTGAGCTTACCGGGTACCTTGTTAGCAACTGCTAATCACAAATTTACTCCTAGTGTCTGTTTTTAATTAAAACCTTTTTATTAAGATATAAAAAAACCTATACCCTCATATAAAATAAATATACCCAAAGAAACTTGCCATTAATGTACAAACATTTATGTATTTTTTGTTTCAGAAACACTGAGGCTTTATCCACCAGCTGTGTTGAGCGATCGAAAATGCATCAAGAGATACACTTTGCAGAGCAACCCGCCTTACACTCTAAACCCTGGGGATGGAGTATGGATACCCATCTATGCACTTCATCATGACCCACACTATTTCCCAAATCCTGAAAAGTTTGATCCAGATAGATTCAGTGATGAAAATAAAGACAAAATCAGATCTTTCACATATCTTCCATTTGGATCTGGACCTAGAAGTTGTATAGGTAAGTTGTACTTTAACATTTTTCAATAACAATTTAACTTATTGTGATTTGAGTTTAATCACCTAAATATTAAGTAAAATATGAAAGATAACTGTGAACATAAATGGTAATTGTACGATACATAAAACATGACAGAAAGTTTGAAAGTTGAGGCGGATTTAGTTTTATACCCTGTAGAGGAAAATTTGTCCCGGGCATTCAATTTTGAGGCCTTCTTGATATGGACTGTTTGCAGCATTATGAAGATAGCTCAAGATAAAGTGGCAGGACTTTACCTAACCTTACTTCTGACCCTATACCTTCAAAGCATTCGTTACCAGAATTGCAATGAACTGAGAGCTGTAGCACAATGAATCATGGATATTCAATTGCTGTTTGTGGATTTTCCTTGCTTCCTTCTGCATTGTACAACACACGTTTTGAATTAATTTGTTTCACACTTAGGGGAACGGTCATTTAGTTACCTATGTGTGCCAAAAAACCGAGACGATTTTGGACTTTTTCAGAGCATCATCATTAAAGAGATACAAGGTAGGCCTGTATTCAGAAAAGCAATTCTAGTTTGAAAGAAGATACTTCATTTTCATAGGCTCCGTACAGGTTAACAGGTTATGTATTGAAGGATAAATACGTTCAAAATCAGAAGGAAAATAAAAATTTGTACAAGTAGTAGACTACTTAACGTCACCTTTTCCTCTGTGACGCAATGAAAAATCCCTTTCCCAGGTTCAGGGCTGGGTGTGTGTTTCCTTATATTTAAGTGTTAGATAGGGGACAGGCACACCCAGAAACTAATCCAATGAAAATATTCTCCTATGGGATCACAATGGAACTTAGAATTTACTTGCTATCTATTCTATTTAATTGAGCCAGTAATATCTTATTAAATACATTATTTTATTAATGAATTCCTTATATTTCAGGTAACAGGTTTGCACTCATGGAATCGAAGATATGTTTGGTGCATCTTCTATCTCGGTTCAATTTAAAGGTTATCTCAAAGACACCAGTCCCAATTCAGATTGTTAAGACTGGGACCATGGCAGTAGAAGGTGGATTCTGGATAGGATTTGAAGAAAGAACTGCAATGTAATAATTTATAAAATGAAATATTGTTCAATTTTGTATATAATTACTTTCATATCTTGACTGGAAGACAAACATTGAAATGATAAGTACAAAACTGAGTTCAGCTTGTTTTGCTTTAAGAACAGGATGCATTAGTCATGGATGGTATATTTTGCACATTTCCACTCTTTAATGAGATACGTAATCATATTCTGGGGCAACTCTTCCCATAGGGAAGTAGGATTCTACTTCTTCAGAAGAAGGCGGTTCGCCTCTTAGTAGGTGCCAGCTATGGTGATCACTGCAAGCAGTTATTTAAAGATCAGGGCATCCTCACTGTAACCAATGTGTATATTCACCAATGTTTGTTAATAATCAAGAACAAATATCCTTCTCTTCTCATAACTGATCAGGTGCACGAACATGATACACGAAACAATCTCAGCATTTTTGTCTCGAGATGTAGACTAGATAAAACATCTAAATGTTTCCCAGCCATGGGCATAAAACTCTTTAATCATATGCCAGCTCATGTTAGAACCTTGCCCACATCCAGATTTAAAAACATTGTCAAGAGCTGGTTAACTGCAAACCCATTTTATTCTATAAGTGAATACTTTGAATGCAACTCAGTGTTTGTTTAACATTGCTGACCCATCTGTACTCTACATAATTTAACCTTGTAATCATATTTGTATTTTTTTGACAAAGCCTATCAATACAATGTATTTTAATGGTGGAATAAATTTTATTATTATTATTATTATTATTATTATTATTATTATTATTATTATTATTTAGATTACAAAAACATGTAATAAGAATAATATGTGGGAAGATAAAAAGAGAATCTCGTAAACCGCTATTTGAAAAATTAAAAGTCCTCACTCTCACAGGGGAGTATGCTCGGTAATCTGTTTACAGGCCTATATGGTAGATAATATTGATAAATTTCAAACTAATTACAGTGTACATGGACATACAACTAGAAACATGAATGATTTACATATACAGGCTAATTCATTAAAACTCTTTCAGAAGGGTGCTTATTATTCTGCAATACAGATTTACAATAACCTTCCAAGAAACATTAAATTATTGTGTATTAAAAGCAAATGCAAATCTTTCAAAAGATCTCTCAAGGAATTTTTAATAACTCACACCTTCTACAATATGAATGAATATTTCCAGCTCGAATAAGTTTGGCAGCTTACAGTTTTGTATATTGTTCTTATAACATGTATGTTTATTCTGACATGACGTATTCTATATCTTTGAGCCTCGCTCAACATAGGATCTACAGAACAAGATATCTACATCTACATATAGGCTACAGTGAATCCTGGCTTTATGCTTCTCATATTAACATTGTTTAGTTTTACGACATGCTCTGTATGCATCAATTCTCTTTCAAAATTGCATATTGTCTCATTTTTAAATCGTTAGCACGCCAAGAGTTGATAAGTTATGTTTAGATCATTTTGTGTATTTAAATTTCATAAATGAGAATACGAACATTAGAAATATTTGTTAAACCAGAAAGATGTCAACAGTGCTTACTGTTATTTTGCCTAACGGGTGTGCAATGAAGTGTAACTTAACCTTTTCACTGCTACTAATGTATAAATGCGTCAGTGGAAAAATTGATGCTTTATGTTGAAATACATTGTAAGAGGATTTTTATTTACATTTTAGAATCATCATTTATAGAAACTACCTAATCCAATGAAATTTTCCTTGCCATTTCAAACCAACAACTCGCTAGTTATTTTGCTTGGTGAATGTTTATAAAATAAATTCAGCTCTGAAAGGGAATATGTTGTATAGAAGGCCCGGCATCACTCAGGTTTTGTATTTTGTAATTCAAAATTAACTTATGAACACTTTCTATTTTCAAACTATAGGTCCTTATATAGGTACTTAGAATTTGAAATGAGGAAGAACGACTTATCACTCTCGAATTCTCCCACAGTCTGTAACAACAGAGGTTAAAGTAAAGTAAAGTGATCACTGTACAGGCCAAGGAGGCCCTTAGGGTTCTGGGAAATTGAGACTCCCAGAAATTTAGATATTCAGAACATGAAGGTGGCAAAGTTGTCAGCCTTATGCACCAGCCGCCATTATCCCCAGGATTGCCCGCGGTACTTATTTCTGTAAGTAAATTTGAAGCAAGCTTTCATTTAGATGTGAACAAAGCGAGTTAACATGTGACACCATGAAGTTGCTAATTTTTTCTCTCTCTCTCTACTCTGAGAGATGTATTTCACTTAAGAGTTATAATAAGATGAGTTCTACGTCCATCATCTATGCATGTACTTCGGAAATTTGCTTTAAATTGCTTTTGAATTGAACGGTACATCAGCTTTTATTTGTGATATTGTTTTCTGAGGTAGACTATGACATAGGCTACTTACAGTATAGTCAGAGATTTACATACTAAGTTATAACATTGAGACCACCAACTTTAACACATATTAACCGACATACCATGGTCTTTCCATTGCCTTCCGCAGGAAACAGAGAATAAATTATTAAGTAGTCATCTATTATTATCATTAATATAAATTTTGACAGTTTTGATTCCCTCTCATTCTTCTTGAAAGAATCCCTTTCCGTATAATTCTGAATGTCATTACCGGTACCGTTATCTAACGAACTTATATTACAATTTGTAACATTCTTTTCTGGGATAAAGAATTTTATTTCTCAACTTGATATGTCCCAAAACTTCAGAAAATCGCAGTTTTTCATACGAAAGATTGCTTTTAATTCTGAAATTCGTTCATCTGTTAGTTACTTCCTCTAGAAAGTACAGCATGAAGAAACACACATATACTGCGTAAATGAGGGATAAGACATAGGCTAGGTCATGGCAAGTATTTTTGGGATTTCCCAAATTGAGGCAATGGTACCGTAAGATATTGTATGTGGACGCGTCATACGATGGAGACAGAGGCGACAGTAATTCAGTTTAAGTGAGCAGCCGTGCAGAATGGATGTGACAACAAGTGAATAGAGTTCTTGAGTCAAAATAGCAGTTCTCCAGAGGAGAAATACTTTAAGTTTTAAAATTCCAAGACCTAGGCCTACATGAAACTTCTTCAAGGTCATATCTCAAAGAGGTTTGCTCACTAAAAGTACTTGGGATCATAGGCGCAGACCTCGGGGCCATAAAATAATTATTGGCTAGATTTGTATGAAATAGCAAAGGAGTTCAACATTACAAATTAAAATGACAGACATTTACAATGTAAATTAATTTGCAAAAAGGTCTCCTTTCTGTACCACAAGATGCTAAGATTTTTTCTTCTCTCTGAAGGAATTTTCTCCCAGCTTAAATATTTTATAAGATCAAACTGACATGTTCGGCCCGGAGGCAGGGCCGTAGCTAGGCGGTGGCGAGATGTGCCCCCGCCAAGGGCGCAGGTACAAAGAGGGCGCAAAATTAACCATGAAAAATCCCGGGAAAAAAAATAATAAAATAAAAAATTTAAAAAATTAAATTTTTTTCAGACTCCCCAGTATTGGAGGGCATAGATTTGTCAAACCCGCAGAAGGACCTTGCTACGGTCCTAGGACAGAGCTGTGGAGGGAAGGCCCACGGCCCGACCAAGGGACACTAGGCCGGATGAAACCGCTTGGGTGGCCAATTCCTTTCACAACAATAAGGACAATACACAACAATAAGGACAATACACAACAACAAGGACACAACACCACCCAGTCCTGACCCACGAAGGAAACTTGACATCTCTGTAAAATCTCCGACCCGGCCGGGAATTGAATCCGGGCCGCCCAGGTGGCTGGCAGTCACACTGCCAACTCACCCACGGCGGCGGACGAGATCAAAGTAGTCTACTAAAACTGATGCATACAATAAATTCTTACCTTAAGTTTGTTTCTCACATCCACCATCAGCTACCTCAGAATACACAGCTGTTTCTTGCACCCCATAGACTACCGGTACCATACATTAGAACACTGTGCTTCCTACATCGCGTACGATTTTCAACACAAACGAACCTTGAAGCACTGTAAATACCGGTAATTCAGAACACTCCCGGAGACGCGATAATATAATATAAATCCTTCAAAATTCGGAAAGAAAGAGCCCGAAGCAGTCCTATTCACAACTGCACAGTACAAGACTATGATTGGCTGAAAGATCTGTTTAGCTTCATGATATTAACCAATAACACAACAGCAACATCGCACAACGTTTGTCATCTGTTTCAGCATACCGGTCGCCATCTATAAGCTTACGACAGGTATTATTTTAAAAAAACAAAAGAATAAAGATAAGCGTAGGCCTACTAAAGTCATCCCTCCAGATCGAGTTCACCGTTTAGCCGCTAGGTGCACTAGTTCGGTCAATGGCGTCACCAGTACCGCGAATTTAATTGTGTTAAAATTGTGATGGACCTAGTTGAAATGTTTTGTTAATCTGGTGCATTGTTGTGTCTTTAATTGTGCTTCGGATGCAGCAAAGAAACAAGAAGATGTGATTCCACAATTTCCCAGCTGATTCTACCTCAAGTATTGTGGTGAGTACAGATTGTTACAGGCGCCTACATGAACGCAGGGTGAAACAGATTCACTTTGGGTTTACTGCAAGACCTACAAAGTAGGCTGTTTGCATTTTATAGACGATGATGGTAGTAAAATAGGGTTTTTACCTAACAAAGTACTTTCGGTGGCCTCCTATTACAGTATTCTTCCCACACGTAATCCCGCAGTAAGCAAGTGTTGTGATGTAGCCTTGTGCCATTAAGACGTGTTGAAACTGAAAATTTCACATTACCATGGCACTCATAAGTAATCGTTTACTTTTTTAAATAAATTGTAAATTGTTTTTGTGTTTGTATCCACACTGATAGTCATATAAAAATGTTGAAGCAATTCACACCTAGTTCACAGCTTAGCCGTTAGATGCTGTGTCATGTCGATAGACTGCATGTTAGCGAAAAGTGCCTATATTTTCCTCTTAAAGTGTCTTTGAAATTGCTTGACCCTAATGCCAATACATGCATAAAATAATTAAGTATTTATTCTCAACTTAGGATGTTTATTGTGCCTAGGTCTTTCGGTTTCACCGAACCCACTTTGCAGCAGGGGGGTATTCAGAGGGGCTACAGCCCCCCCCCCCCCCCATCTCGAAATGTTAAGTTATGCTATTACTTTGCACATAAGGCCAATTTAATTTGGCAGACACCAGACAGTTTAATTGCACTTCCTGACTCATGAAATGCGTAAGACGAATCGTGAAATAGAAATGCCGTTACTGCTTTGTCTAAGTATCAACTAAACTCCGTTGCGCTACATCCCTGAAGAGCTTACCATCCGACCGCTGCGTTAACTACCATAGGTAGATGGCAGAATTGGGGCATGTGGTCAGCATACCGACAACATCGGCCGTTAATGGTGGTTTTCATGACCGGAGCATCTACTTCTCTATCAAGTAGCTCCTCAATTTTAATCACGAGGCTGAGTGCAACCCGTTCCAAACCTCCCTCCCTCAGAAGTCCGAGGAGTTACCGGGGATCGAACCCGGGCCGACGGATCAGTAGTCAGCGACTCTAACTACAAGAACACGCCGACGGTCTTTGTCTAAGTACAAGTTATATAAAATTCAGCCTAATGTCGCATTTTTACCTAAATTTTGTAAAATATGCTCCGTAAAAATGAGGTATACTCTATCATTTAAGTGATTTTAATACTTGACGTTCTGTTGTAGATTGAATTACATACTGAATTTAAAAAAATTGTATAAGTTGTACAAATTACATAGTAAAAATATTAAAAAAAAAACAAGGTTATTGCAATACATTTTAGTAAATTTAAAGAAACTTTGCTTTAATATTATACAATCGGTTCCAAAAAAATAGGCTGTCAACAAATTGTATAGTCGGTTCTCAAAACATTCACTTAGTCAAATAGCTGAAAATGTTTGAACTAACAGAGGTAAGCACAATATTTAAAACCTGACACAATATGCAGTTATTAAACCAGGTTTAAGATACTTTACTGTTGACATGATATAAATAAAATCACAAAAACTTAAAAAATATTCTAAAACACAAGTATAATCAATTTTTTTATCCTTCACGTTTTAGTCATTTCATTTAAACGACGCCAATAGTGAAACACTTCTATTCATCTTATATGTGCCTGTAAAACGAGATGTCCTGATAATGGTTAGGTGAAAGCGAAAAGCCTAGGCACAATAAAAATCCTAAGTTGAGAATACATTTTTTATTAAACAGAAATGCGCGGTAGCTTAATATTTTATTAAGCGATCTCAATGGCACTGCAAAACATATGAACTTTCATGAAAAAAATATTGTGTACAGCAAAGATAATTTTGTCTGCTTATGCCTAATTACGAGTATCCTAATGCCTAAAAATACCTACTATCCAATTTTTATGTCATTAGAATTATTGAAATGTTCAGAAATTGATGTTTTATTAATTCTTCTCTACTGTCTATATCGTAAAAAATCACTTCATATTCCCTGACCTTTTTCCCAAACTTGCATTGTACGCTGACTGTTGTCTTAATGAGTTAAAGCTAGTGGCGTCATTCAGTGGCGGACGCAGGGGGGATAGGGGGGTTACATCCCCCCCCCCCGAAATTTGAAAAAATGCTATATATATATGTACTCTAAGTGGCCAGTTTTATAAACTAATTGTATGTGTAAGTTGATTATTTTTTTTAGTATTCTTTCTACCTATTCAAAATCCCCCCCCCCCGAAAAAATTTCTGCGTCCGCCACTGGCGTCATTAATACCACATCCCTTTATTAAGCTCTCAACATTTTTTATTTAAATAAGAGTGTGTGAATTTCCCATCCACAAAGACTGGTATTTTTGTATAACTTACACCGTGTCAAAAATAGGTTTTTTAAAATTATTTTTATTCCAAAAAGTTCAACATTTGAATTGTTATCCCCCAAAAATTCTTCAAAATAGCGGACGCAGCTTTAAAGACGCTGCAGACTTTTTTGATAGCTTATGTTAGATAAACGGTAAATGGTATCATAAAACCGATTGCACTTCCAGTAAGGATTTTGAGAGATCTATAAGGATCTACAAGTTTAGTCCTCTGACTTTTTGTCGTATCTCCATCGTTTATGACTTATACAGAGTTAGGTAATTTTTATATTTAAGTAAATTTCGTACATTTCCACACATTAAGTATTTTTTACGCATTTATGTAACAGGTAAAATAAAAAAATGGCAAGAATACTAACACATTCAATTCCTAATAAAGTGTTTCTAATATCTCCTTATAGGCCTAAGTGTGGAAAAAGTGACTGGATGGCCATGACGTTTATCACATCTACGACATTCTAAATTACCCACTCTCTGACATTAATGTTGATCCACTTCCACATCAGCTAGAAACTTTAAGTTTGGCTTTTAGTTCCTAAAAGGTGTTTTGTTTTTAAGTTAGTTCTACCCCGTAAAATTTTTGAAAGGTTTTACTGGCATTAGAGTTTACCCATTTCCAGGTAATCTAGAAACCTGAAATTTGGCAGACTTGTAGCTTCTGGCCTGTAACTGACGAGAAAATTCCAAAATGTTGAATTTTCTTACCCCCGAAATTTAATAATCTTAAAATATTATGCATATCTTTAGGTTTATTATTGCTAAACAGTAATAGTCTATACGGCAGTCTACATAAATACACGGACTCTTATCCCCGATAGTTTTAGTTCATAAAAATTAAAAAATTAAAATAAAATAATACAAACTTTTCTCGATAATTTCACTGAGGGTTTTGGGGGCCCCCAAAGAGCAAAGCAAATCTCTTATATATTTCGCCTCCTGAAAGGCAATCAACATAATACCATACAACTACTCCCACGTTAGGTAAATATGCAAATCGGCAAACTGCTGAGGAAACCATGAAAAACCATGGCCATGGGATTTGAACCTGGGACCTAGCGAATGCGAGTCTACACCTTTTCAACCTCAATTTCGGAAAAAGTAATTTCAATTTCGGAAAAAGTAATTCCAATTTCGGAAAAAGTAATTTCAATTTCGGAAAAGGTAATTTCAATTTCGGAAAAAGTAACTTCAATTTCGGAAATACGAGGGCTATGAAGAGGGTATAGTAAAGTTGGTACCACGCTGGGACAAATGACTCAATCGGAGCGAGATTATGTAGAGAAGTAGCTAGAAGGTGTACCTAAATGTTCCAAATAAAACAGTTTTGATTTTCACTGTGGTTTTCATTTTATGCCCCATCGAATGTTTTAAAAGATAACCCTCGTATTTCCGAAATTGAAGTTACTTTTTCCGAAATTGAGATTACTTTTTCCGAAATTGAAATTACCTTTTCCGAATTTCAAATTACTTTTTCCGAAATTGAAATTAGTTTTTCCGAAATTGAGGTTGAAATGGTGTAGAGTACTTGATTGCGAGTGAATTGATTTGCCCACAGACTTTTTCCCTTTTGTAATTTATTACACAATTAATTTGATCAAATATGAAAATTACCTTACCATTTTCCTCCAACCAATTAAACGTCATCTGCTTTAAGGATTAGTTTTTGAATCATTAAATTTCCCATTGAGTCCATTAGTTGATTATTCCAGTTACCTGCTTTAAATACTCATTTAGTATCGCATCTCTCCGTCAGGGACGCATGTGTTTCAGTTGCGGAGGGTTCAAAGGGATTTGCGGTGACAGAGGGCTTTGCATTGCCGTTCTCTCCATTGTCATTTAGGCTGAGTTTCATAATAACGTAGTGTCATTTTATTCTGACCGTGCGTTTCTGCTGCGAACAATATTAAGAAGAAGTAACTGTAAGGGGAAGAAGATACACCACTGAGTAAATGTTAATTACCTTTAATTAACTTCTGACTTTTATTTTGCACTAGCTGGTGAAAAGTACGTGACATGGAGTTCTGTAGACATGCAGAAAAGTTTCTGCTCTTTCTCTTTGGCAAAAAAAAAACAAAGAACAATCTGGCTGAAACTCTTGACCTAGTAAGGGTAATCACATTAATGACTTTATAGCATATACCTTGTACCCTAATAGGATTTGCTCGTATAATTAAAGACAGGGTTTCCATGCACTATTAGATCTTGAAATATGCATGCACCATCAAGGGGCCAAATATGCATAATGAAGGCAAAACACCACAAATATGCACTATCATAATTCAAACTTACATTTTATTTTCCAGTGGTACAATGTACTACAATAGTCTTTCCAAATTTTCATGAGTCGATTTCTGTCAAAATGCTTTTGTACCCACAAAATGACCTTTCTACGCCCTATGAAGTGACAGATGCAAACTTAAATGATATGAGGAAAAGTGAAGCCAAATTCTTTGCTTTCTACTGTACATTTTCATAAAAAATTACTTTAAGAACCACATAAATTCATAACCAGGATTTACATTGATAACTTTGTCCAGTTTATCTTTAGCTTCCAAATCCAAATCCCCATATGCAGATCCTACATTTCTGAACGTCTTCAATAATCCCTAAGGAATCGATAGACCCATAGTCTCCAACTTAATTATTGCGGTAGGCGGTTGTGCAAAGTACGTCTTAATGTAAAGTAAGTCTTTTGTACATTCTTAAATGCACCTTGAGAGTCTTTAATGCCAGCTGCATCATTAACTGCAAAATTGTCAATAATCTAAAACTAGAAAAATACAAATTAATATAATTGAATAACATTTAGTTTCATAATTCAAATTAATAACTCGCCAAATGAGTGACCTGGCTACAGATCCGCAGGCCCGGGTTCGATCTCAAGATACCTCCTCGGAATTTTCGGAGGTAGGGAGGTCTGGAACGGGGTGTACTCAGCCTCGTGATACAAACCGAGGAGCTACTTGACAGAGAAGTAGCGGCACCGGTTACGGAAACTATTAACGACCGTGGGTGTCGGAATGCTGACCACATGCCCCAATCCTGCCATCTGCCTATGGTAGATGACGCAGCGGTTGGGTGATAGGCCTAGTACCTTCAGGGATGTATCGCCACGGAGTAAACGAGTAAACTTGTAAACGAGTAAACTTGTAAACGAGTAAACTTGTAAACGATTTTTCTTGTAAACGAGTTTATATTTGTAAACGAAAGAATTACGACATACAAACGCTGATTTAACTGTTAATTTTCCCAGCTTAGAAACTCTGCCTTAAATACGCCCCTGCCGCCACTGCAAAAAGAATAAAGTCTGAGTAAAACAGCACAAAATAATAGCTAAGCTCAGTGCTGAAGCTGGGCCGGAACGGCGTTCCTGCAAAGTAAAAATCTACTCTTCATCGCTCCGGCATAAACGCAGAGAGAAAAGAAGAAGAATATAATATTATGATATCTGCGCTGCGTATATTTTTACAACACTTTTTTTTTTTTTTTAATAAAGGACCATTATTAGGGTCATGATCTCCTGTTCTTGTAGAGACAGTTTTCTTACCTGCGCGGTTGCCGTAGATTCAATGTGTACGTGGGAAAGTAAGAGTATATCCCAAGTAAGTTTGATCCTGTTCAAAACAAAGGGGAGGAGAACTCACAGAGAGTTCGCGGAAAATTCGCATCATGTGACAAAACGTGATTGGTTAATGTCATTAGCATGCGCCATTACCAGGGTTTGGGTTGCTAGTAAAGAAGTAGTGTTTGTAAGTTCATGCAAACAATAATATCAATATTTACACGTAAAATAAACTCTCACTGGCATCGTCATCATTATAGTATATCAATTAGCAAACAAAACAAAGGATTCATTAGAATATTATGGGAGAAAAATTCCTCCGACAGTGGGACTTGAACCCCGGACCTTTGGCCATAGGAGAGTGGTTCCATCTGGCGCTGTGAATTGAATTCCAGCTTAGCTCAGTTGGTAGAGCATTGGCGTGAAAAGCTAAAGGTCCTGGGTTCAAGTCCCAGTGTCGGAGGAATTTTTCTCCTATAATATTCTCATGTAATGTCCAACAGACAATAATCTGTGGTTCATGAAAGCTTATATATCTGTCTTGAAAGGATTCATTGTTCACGACGACCCTGCGGATGAGTTGTACTGAGAATAAACAAGCTACCATTATCACGGTGATGGCATGCGTTTTCACGAGCGGACTATGATAGCCACACCTCTCTGTTTTGAACAGGATCATTCTTACTTGGGATATAATATAGTTGCATTGCATAGCGGAGCGCTCTAAACGACTCCGCTCTGCTAGCTAATGCGTATATAGTCCAGTTACTCATTGCATACCCAGCGGCTTCCTTTCGTTAGCAGGAAAAGTTTGCCGACAGCTCAACTCATATTCTTTATTTTTACCGCACCAATCAGCTAGTTACCCCAGCCAATCAAAATCTAAGAATGTCCGTGACGATTTTGACAGCTACTCGTCAACTCCGCGTGGAGTGAAATGCGCGGTTGCAAGATCAAGTAAACAATAACACGTGTGAATTGATTAAAACGAAGGAAGAACTGAGGTCAGTGATAACAATGAGAGGATATTGCAACGTTGCTTTTTGTTTTGGAAAGCGGAAGCCAAGATCGATTTAGTCAGATCAATTAACATAAAGAAACACCGACTTAATGGCTTATTCCTTTGAAGCCACCTGGCCATGCAATGAATAACTGCACTATACTTGGAATATAATATAGTTGCATTGCATAACGACGCCGCTCTGCTAGCTAATATGCGTATAAATTTATCGGTTCCCTAGCTATAAAAAAAATGCAAACTTCAGCACTGGCTAAGCTAGTATATACAGCTCTGCCATACGGGCTAAGCAGAAAGTTAGTGGGACTATCACTTTACTCTGAATAATAACCTGACGTGGAGTTTGACATAGTGCCACGTATCTCAAACACGAGAAGGTCTAACTAACTGCATTACAAATTCAAATTCGAGCGGACATGTCCACGCTCCGCCATATGGCGTCGCCGCCGTGCGATGTTTGGATAGGACCATGTTTTGTGTCTGACACGACGCCCTTGCGTGGCCTCTCTGCGACTCCAGTTATAAAATTAAAGTGCTATCTCCATGATGAACTGACAAATCCTATTTGACATTTCACGATACTGTATTCCATTTCATTATTTATACAAAGACTGGGTATAGGACAACCAGGGCCGTCGCGTGATTTTTTGGCGCCCGGGGCAAGATTTCGTCTGGCGCCCCCCACCAAAAAAAAACTCAATCCCACGTGCACCCACCCGACATTCCACCTATCTGTAAGGATTCAAACACAAACTCACAGCGAGCGACGTGACGCGACACTATCAAATACATATAATAATGGGGTTAAACACGCATTTTTTTGGTTATTATTATTAACAGTATACAAGTAAATACAGCTGTTCAATATTGAGCAAATATTTATTTTGGGGTAACTTAGAAAATATAAAGTTATTGGTGTCAAATATTTATTTATTCAATAAATACAAACAACGTAATATTCAAAATTCAGTTGTACTTAACTTTAAAAAATACGTTATGTACATCTAACATACGAGTATAATTTCAAAGTTTGTTGTTTTATTTATGCCGTTGCCACGGCGCCCGGGGCGATCGCCCCGGTCGCCCTGCCCACGCGACGGCCCTGAGGACAACTACTCTTGTGAATTCTCCAAATTTGCACGGATGAACAAACGATTTCAAACAGTTCTTTGTCTGTAAGGCAATCTGAGTTGTGCCGAAAGATTAAATAAATGATTAAACCTGCATCACTCGTGTATATGGCTGTCACGCCATCACTCGCGCGTTAGATTTGATCTAACATGCGTTTTCGTTCTTTTATAGCTATTAAATACAACTCAAACGCATGGATTAAACTTATGATAAGATTCTATGTAATAATTTTTAACATTTGTAAAAGCAAAGCTATTATTTTTTCAAAAATACAATAATAATAATAATAATAACAATAGGCATAATAATAATAAATGACCATAATATTTTACATATTGTAAAAATTGTAAACATTTAATTTTTTGTTAGTGTATTAATATTATTATCTTGTTCACCTGGAAACCCTACGGGTCTCACAAACCCTCTGAGGAAACTAAGAAATTACAGGCCGAGGAATGTTGTCCAGAGGCTCTAATTTAGACTTGTATTTCTTTTACATGCCGTAAATATACGACACCGCCCCCCCCCAGCTTAAAGTTCCACCCTTCTACTTCCTGAAAAAGCCATCGACTGCGACCTGGTTTGATTCCCCAAATTGATTATAAATACAAAACATAAATTGAAGAACATTATGGAATTTTTAGTTCTTCTCAAAATATATTTTTGACATAAAGACACCTCTTCCACCTAACTTCTCAATATAGGTTAGACCTTATAGTTATTCTATTTTCTTATTTGTCTTCATCTTCATCTTCATCTTCATCTCTTCACCTCCTTTACTTTTCTCTGGATATTATCTCCCTTCTCGAATTTCTTCATTATCCTCATCACCTTTCCTTGATGACTCATGCAGTTTCCTTGTTCCTTTCTGATTGTGATTATCGCTCGAAAGCCCGTACCAGCATCACGGCTTTCTGAGCAACAATCAAAAACATAAAGAACAAATCTGCGTCTTCACCAAAGGACCTGTGAACAGTAAAAAAATAACTTTAAATATCAGGTTATGTTTATAGTGATTTACACAACTTTGTTTGCACAGTATAAATCATGGTGACAAACTGCAAGAAAACGTATTTTACCAGGTCTAAAGGCTAGAAAACACATTTTAATTTTACATCTTGAATTTCGGGGCATTGTATAAATACATTTTGGTGAGAAAATTGGACCACATTCTGCAGAAAGAAACCAATCAACATGATTTTTAAACTCAGAAAAGAATCATTTAAAGTTAAACAAAAAGCCACCAGGATCTTTTCAGTGAGTTTTTGTTTTCTCCATAGATGGCATACAGATGGAAGAGGAGAGTTGGTTACTTTGCACAACATAGATATATAGTCCAGTAGCAATAATTTAGGGTTGGTTCCTTTCTGCAGAGTGTGGTCCAATTAGTCGTAAGCAGGATTGCAAGGTTTGTACAGTGATTGAAGTCTTAAGTTTAGCATGACATATAGGCCTAATTAGTACTACGTCACTGTGTACGGACAGTCACTTCACTGCATAAACTGAGTGCGCCTCGAGTACCTCTACTGAATTAAAAAATACAATTTTCAGAAAAATGTATAACTAAATTCGTGTGTGTGTGTCTGAACAGGATAGCTCGAAAACGAAAAACAGTATAAAACAAAATTTACATTTGACTTAAATTCTTTCTCAGAATGTACCGCAAAGATTGGCGACGACTTTCTATTTCATTTATACACCTTTAAAGTAAAGTGTTCCCTATACAGGCCATGGAGGCCCAGAAGGTTGAGGCTCCCAGATTTTGGACATTCGGCACATGAAGATGGTAAGGTTGTCAGCCTTACGCAGCGGCCGCCTTTACCCCCCAGGATTGCTCCTGATACTCATTTCTGTTAGAGGCTGAGTCGACCCCAGGGCCATAGTGCCACCAGAAGGATTAGGCCAATTGATAAGCTCCAATGACCTTATCGGGGATCGAACCCGCGACCTTCCGGTTTGTAGCGCAGCGCCTCAACCTTACGCCACGGCGTACCCCTTATACCCCTTTACATGAAGAAAATTTCATTTTCACGATTTTATAATGATTTTGTTTAAATTTGTACACGATGGGTTTATATTAAGTGCTAAAACTTTTATGTTTCAAAAAAGTCTGAAAGCCATAGACAGCCATAGTTCGTAGAAGCCCAGGCTTGCCGATGAAACACTAAAACATTGTATCAAGTTGAAACAACTGAATAAGCACTCTTTGCATCACATGAGCCGTAAGTCTATTTGGGTTAAATGCGAAATAACTCAGAAATTGAACTACGCTACGCGAAATAACACCAAAATTAACGCTACTTTTGTACCCAAAGTTTACATTTTTATTCATCATAAAATAGGATCCCAATCTATGGGGCATAAATTCTTTACTTATCTGAGATGTAGGCATTATCCACATTATTTCATAGGGAAAGATGAATTTCATTCACCAAGTTTTTATGACAACTGATTTTACTTTCTAGGAAGAAAGCATATTATAGGAGAAATGTGTAGTGTATACTCATAAAATTGTATATATGTGAATTCCATGTTATTTCATCTGTTGCGTCTGAAACTCATACAAGCGGCGTAGCGGAATTCCCAGCTATGAATAATATTAAAACCCAAGAGAGACTCTATTCAACAACAAGAGAGATCCTGCTTGTCTGGGTCCCATGAATAGTGTAATGAGTAATGGTCTAAATGTAACAACAGTAATTAGCATTTAAAAGAGATTTAAAAAATAAAAGGATTACGATAGTTCTTTCTACTACTGTACTAACTTATAGTTTAGGGGGAAATACTTAAGGGAAAATCAATTTGATTAACTTTAAGTTAGCAGATCGCATATAAGAAAACCTTTAAATATATTTCGAATAAGTAACTTATATTCCCATACTCTACCTCCTTCCACCGCTCACCTAGGCCTGAGCGTTGTTCATAGGCTAATGCTTGTGATCGGACTTTAATTCAAATCAGTAAGAGTTTGGCTTACCCAGGGCTGATGTGGAACAGATATGATAAGATTCAATGCCAACTTTAAGTAAAGAAAAGCACTAAAAGAAACCATAAGCATCGGAAAGCTTTCGTGCACTCGTATGTTCATACAACGGTTCCCAGTGAACAACAATGAGACTTACATGAAGAATAATGTGACATTTCCTGTGGAAAAACATATGCCTAATTTTCTGCCTATGTGTACGTTTGTTTTGTTTTGTTTTTTTTTATAAAATAGCTGTGAAATCCTAGTTAATGAGTCGCGATGGTATGAATAACCGAACAGCACGTATTCTGTATAAATAATATTTCTTGATTATTCATTTATTTCTTATTAAAGTTACCTACGTAAATTAAATATCACTCCTGGTTATGTATTTTTACTTCCTCTTCCCGTACCTTTCCTCTATAAGAGGAAAAACTGTTAAACGTCGAAACTTTTCTTCTAATTTTTCTATTTCCTTATATTTCATACTCTTCAAATGTATGATCTCACTCTTCCTCTCCTAATTTTGAAAGAAGTCTAGAGAATTATATTGTGTTCGACCCCCAAATTCAAATTTGAGTTTTTAACATAAATACTGTACACGTTCTGAGGTCCCCTGAATCCAAAAATACTGTTTTACTGTCTTTGTTCATGCGTGTCTGTGTTTGTGTCTGTGTGTGTGTATTGTGTGTGTCTGAACAACCTAGCTCCAGAACGGAAACTCGTAAGAAAAAAAATTGTATTTGGGTTAGGTACTTCCTGAGGATGTGACACGAAGATTACCGACGACTTTCTCTTATTTTAAGGAGATTTTACATGAAGAAAATTTAGTTTTTCGCAATTTTCTCGAAAACGGCTCTAACGATGTTTTAAAAATTTTCATGGTGTGCTTATAGTAAGAACTAAAACTTCAGTTTGAAACATTTTTTCGAAACAAATGTATTTATAAGCCATCCACTTTTGTAGAAACTCGGTCTTGCCAGGTGAACAATAAAGCTTTGCATCAGGTTCAAAGAACCGAATACGTGCTCTTTGCAATATGGTATCTTATTCTATTTCAGAATGTGAAGTGGAAAAGAGGCATTGGCCATGCTTAGAGCAAAGAAAGTTACGTGAGTGCATTAAACAGATTTTATTTGGGTTATGTATCCTTTGGCAATGCGATACGATGTGGTAACGACATTCTCTTCATTTTTACAACCAAATTACATGAAGTGAAAGGCATACATAATATATTATAAGTTAGAATTAGAATTAGAATTAGAATTGTTTCATTTTACCTTGTGGAATTAAGGCCATTAGGCCTTCTCTTCCATTCAACCAGGATTAATACAACTGAACTTTACAATATTACATTAAAATAAGAATGATACAAGTATAGTACAAAGTTACAGATACATAGGAACATGATTATATTATTATCATTTAAGGCTTAGAACTAGTTCACTAGAGATAATAGCCTACAACACACAAAAAACAATATGTTAAATAGTTTGCTACTTACTAAGATTTAAACTATTACTAAAATACTAACTATTACTAAGAAATGTGATGTGAAAGAAAAATGAAAAGTTGTGAATAATTGGAAACATTTTCAGTATTTAGATATGTGATGATTTATACTAATGTATAATTTATGTGATGATTATACTAAGAGGCAAACTTTATTTGGGCAGAGGAAGTTATGTGAGTTTCACATAAGATTTTTTAATATAATTTCTCTCCACTTTGGCATTCATGACAGTATTTAGGTACCGTATGTAAACCACTAACCGCACAAAATTAATCTGAGCACTGAAAATTCATGGAACCATAAAAGATTGATTAGACATGGATATATTTGCCAATATAGTTAGTTTGACAGATCTGGCATCAATCATTATGGATTACATCCATGACGCTTGCATCCTACAACATCGAGTTTACTTTCCATTAATAAACACCTACATCAACAGCACCAGCGACCAAATCTCAAGCCCTGATGAGCAAAGGGAGGAAATCTGGTTAATTATTAGCTACAAGGTTGGCTGCACTGACCATCGTTTCAAAGGGTTGTGAGTATTCGTGTGTAAAAGCTACTCACTAAATTGATGTTTCTTTCTACCAAATTGGAATACTACGAAACTTAATTTATTTGCAAACTCAATTAAGTTATTTTTTAAACGTATATGATAGAATCCAGGTAAAAACGCTTGAAATTCGAAACAAATTACCTTCTAAGGAAATTTAATATAGGGATACTGAAACAGGATCGCCCATACTGAACAATTAGTTCTCCGATTTTAATACTCTTCAGACTTTACTTAATTTTAGAGGTAGCCCTACACAGGAAAATACAGTACCTTATTGCAAGTTTATAATTATATATATATTTATTTATTAAGTGCCCGAATAGTGTGGGATTGTGTGGAAAATGTCTGTCCCTGGAAATAAAAGCATCGCGATCGCTTGAATTTTGTAAACCCACGCTGGTCGATTCATTTGTTTATAATGTTAAGGCACGAAGACATCTGAAATTTTCAACATAGACGAAAGAGGGACAGTGAATATAGGCCTAAATAGACAAACATTGTTCGATTTTGACGAAACTCACTATGAAGGGGTTTTCTGGGCCAGGGAACTTGAATCTGAGGTCGTTTTTCCCAGGCGGCGCTTTCTAAACGCGTAACTGACTTTAAAGCCGGATTATTAGCTGTTTGATTAATTATTAATCTTTTAGTTTAGGCCTGTTTCGCGTGTTAATAAATAAAATGTTTTGTTAGGCCTATTTACTCTTAATTTTTTATCTTCCAATTAATTATCGCGGGCGATGCTGCGTGCACCTGCTAGTAATGTATAAAATTACTAGGGCAAGGCATTTGATGATTTTTGCATCTTTTTTATATGAAGGTTAAAAGATAGCTCGAATATATATAAATGTGTTTCATTAAATCATTGATCAAATAAGGGCAATTTGTTTTAGCATTTTTTGCTTTATTTTGCATCTTTTGCCATTTTCAAGAGATAGGTCATTTTTTGGCAATTTTTAGGTCATTTTTTTGCATTTTTAGGTCTTTTCTGCATTTTTACGTCAATTTTGGCATTTTTCAGTGGAGGTAGAGAGGAGCTTTTCCATGTAGAAATCGTTACTTTCAGACAACAGACAATCGTTTTTATTTGAGAATCTCCGCCAAGTGTTCATAGTTCATTTTAACTCAGGTTTATTGTAAACACCATAGCAGTTTGTCTTGTAGTACTAAGCATTTTTAAATGGCACATATTTGCTAGGGGCAGTTTGATGGTCATGCCCGTCCAAAAGGGTGTCCAAGTAGTATAAATTTACTTGCTTCTTTAGTAATAAAATGAGGGTGTTTTATATTGTAAATTAATATATAACGCACTGATATCCATTAAATTCCTTTTAGCGATTCATTACTTTAAAAAAATAAATTTAAGTAATAATGGAAAATTCATTGGCCTTTTTTTTAACTTTGAGTCATTTTTTCACTATTTATAGGTGAAAAATGCATTTTTTATTTTGCATTTTTTCACTATTTTATGGTCATTAAATGCCTTGTTCTAAAAATTACATTCTGAAACTGTTGCATTAAGTATTAAGATTTTAGGGGCATTGGTACCATAGGCCTACCTGTTAAAATAGGCAACCTCCATGGTCCAGTGGTTAGAATTGCTTGGGGATGTCTATGAATAAATATATAAAACATTTTATTTATTGTTTTATTATAGTGCTTTTTTCATTCTTCATAGTGTTTTTTTAATGCGATACATTCACTTATAGATTGGCCTATGTGAAAAATAATGACATGAATCGTAATCAAACCCTATTGTGCGCTGAGAGAACTTTAAATTCATTTTCTCCAATCGATATGTTTTCACTTGAGTGTAGTCTTACCATTTTCTCTACACCAGTGAGCTCTGAATAACACAGGACTTGTTTGTGACACTGACTTCACTTCTAGGAACTAGGTTAAATGAACCAGGTTTAATATCAACTGAACAGTGAGTCAGGATGCATTGCATAAAAACAAAAAGCCTGTCAGATTCATTTAAGGTACTTCTATGTTATTTTGAGACGTAATCACTGTTTTACAGAACTCTCTCTCTTTCTACGAAAAGTTTCTTTGTGCGAGCCGAGGCGAAAAAAAAAAGTGCAAGCACGTTATCGAGATTATAGAGGATGTCTCCAGATGTCATTGTCGTTGATCTTCTCTTTTGTATAGATTAATAATTATAGCTTTTCCTTTATTTTAAGCACTGCAAATACTAAGACCACGCAGGTGGTCAGATATCATTACTAGCCTTCTTCGACAGTAAATCTTGGTCTATGACGTAGATATAGGCAATAGTATTTCTGACAAAGCAGCAACACAATATTTAGTGTCGCTCAAAACATTACTTACGAACCTCATTTCTCTCCATTCGAAGTCTGCATAGCGAAGAATTTTTAAATGTTAGTTTATTATTTGCCTTTCGTATAACTTCAAGAGAGATATACATTTCTGAGAGATATAAATTTCTTTACAAATAGATCACAAGTCAATATACGCAGATATTTCTGGTTTGTTCATCTCTTTCAAACAGTGACTTGTTTTCGAACAAATTGTTGCCAACCAAGAGAGCCTGAATTTTACTTCAATTTTAAATTACCAAACGTTTTTCGATTTCTATTCTAAGGAGAAGCGAATTAAAATTGTTTTCGTTTTAAAATAATTGACGATTCAAAATAACATAAAAGTCATAAAATGTTCGACCGTTATATGAACTTAAGAGATATACATTTCCTAGGGATATACTTTTCTTTACAAATAGATCACAAATCAATATACACAGATGTTTCTGGTATCTTCATCTGTTTCAATCAGTGACTTGTTTTCAAACAAATTGTTGCCAACCAAGAGATCCTGAACTTCGCAACTCACAAGAATAACAAAACTCTCTGATGCTCTTTTTGTTAATTTCGTGCTTGCCTGTTAACTCTACAAAACGATCTTACATCGTCAACAACTATTGCATCGTCACTAACTCTTCATTACATGAGTATTGCCATCAATTTCGATTAAATTCAGGTATTTTATAGCTTGCACACTTCAAGCTCATGAGTTCAATCAAAATACGGACTTTCCATTTTAGAATGTAAAAAAATAGACTACACAGCCATTTCATAATTGCGGGTGGGACATTCTAGCAAATTATAAAAACTATTTTTGTTTATTACATATCATAAATAATAAACTAGAATTGGTTCTTCACATTCTGTAAAATTTACAATGCCTTCTCCTCCACACTAGGCCCTACATACAAAGCATTATTTAAAATTTATTTTAAATATTTTAAATTTGCTTTTCAAAATCTGTTACGGGTGGGACATAATTTGGACACTGATTTTAATGATGCAAAACAAAAGCTCATTTTCTGTTCTGCTATTACTGTTAGGATCTTAATGTTGTTATTAATGAAGGTATGAGGGATTAAATACAAATTATAAACTGTTTCCAGGTTGTCAGAACATTTATTTAACTCATCAATAGAGCCCGGATTTCCATGCAAATGCATGTTTCTATATACTTTGGTTACACTTCGCAAACTTTGTAGTTACTCATTACATGACTTATGGATTCCAAATAACCATATTTTTTCCGTGCATGTTTGCATATTTCGGCCTTTTTATGGCAAAATTCATGCATAATGCATGTTTTGGATTTTGTTGGTTTAATATAGCATATTCAGACGTTTTTAATGCATATAAACCCTCATTTTCTGGTTTTAGTGCATAATATCAAGTTACCATGCATAACTATGCATATTACGAATGTGCCTCCCTAAAATCTCGGCTTTTCAAAGAAACGTAAAAATGTTGTATTGTATTACCATTGTTATTTGATTGACTTGGCAACAGAGTCTGCCACCTGCATGAATTTGAGAGTGCAAACTACTGTTTACCCTAAATAAACAGTAATATAATACACCAGGCGACAAAAGAAAATTCCGACTCGCCGACCCCCACCACCTTCCATTGAAAGAAAACTGCTAAACAGAATGTTCACTGCTTGAATGTGTCAGACACTAGCCATTGTTGAAGGTGTTGAATTATCTTTGGAATCGTGTTGTGGAGAAATGGGTGTGAGAGGGAAAACTTAAGAAGTTCAAATCCTGATCTTAAACTTCTGAAAACAGTGAAAGACTATTATGTGGAAAAAATGTAAAAGACATGGAATTCAATCTCACCCTCAGTCAAATTTCTTCCCTTAATATGCACCTGTTACTTTTTGTGAAGTAGAAAGATACTTTTCGGCGTCTAACTGATAAACGCACGAGTTTAAGGGAGGAGAATTTGGAAAAACTCGTATATTGTTTTAAGATAAATTGAAATATACTGCAGTAGGCCTACAGTGCGGATTTTTCATAGTGCATGTTTCGCCTTTCATTGTGCATGTTTGGAGATACGATAGTGCATGAATGCATGCATGTTTTTAAGTTTGATAGTGCATGAAAATCCGGGCTTTACTCATCAATAATAATTTAACAAAACTATCACTATTAATAAACTTCATTATGAAGCTTAGATAATTTCAACTGGTATAGTATAATTCAAATTTATGGTAAAAGTTCCACCTAAAAAAAACTAAACTAAACTAAACTCCGTGGCGCTACATCCCTGGAGGGACTTGGCCTACCACCCGACCGCTGCGTCATCTCCCGTAGGCAGATGGCAGGATTGGGGGGCATGTGGTCAGCATGCCGACACCCACGGCCGTTAAAGGTGGTTTTCTTGACCGGAGCCGCTACTTCTCTATCAAGTAGCTCCTCAATTTTGAATCACGAGGCTGAGTGCACCCCTACCAGACCTCCCTACCTCAGAAAAATCCGAGGAGGTACCGGGAATCGAACCCGGGCCGACGGATCTGTAGTCAGCGACGCTAACCACAAGACCACGCCGGCGGACAAAAGTTCCACCTATATACTATAAACTACTAGTATATAGGTGGAACTTTTACCATAAAGTTGAAAACTATCACTGTTACGGGTGGTACAAAAATTCCCTCGTTTGTTATTTTACATAGTAATTAACCACACATATTTTTTGAAGTTAATCTTATACCAAATTGTACCTTAAGATGTATATTTTTCCAAATGAAAATGGACATAGCTGATTACTCTTGACTACTTGGTATTAAAGAGTGTTAAAATGATGCTAAAATGGCAAAAAAAAAGTAACTTAACGCAATAAATAAGAAAATCTACATATTTTACACATGAAACCACTTCAGATACACCTAAGTCCTTAAAATTAAGAGAATTTGAGGTTTTAAACTTATTTTTGACCACTCGATTACAATAACTTTATAACTTATTTCTTTGAGGGAAAATTCCAATATTTTATGAAATAGCTGTACAGTCAGATATAGGAACTGCTTACTTGTGGTCTCCGGATTTTGTCGTGAACAGTAGTTATACAGCAAAAAGTTGATTCCAAATAAAGACCCATAGCTGCGGGGAGACCTCTGTAATACCCTCTAATGGACAGGCACATGGGATGGTAGCTTGCGAGTCAAAGGATTCTCCAGTTTCCTTCAAGAGAACACAACAAAGAAAGTAAAAAAACAAGTAGCAAGATTCCATTTCATTTTTAACGATACCTCTTACGTGTTTCAGTTTCTTGTATGAGCATTACTCGTTTTAAAGTGTGCTGAGGCAGAAATAGGCCAACTCTGGAATTATATTTACTGTGACAATTTAGCGAAAATCCTCCGTGATCTAATTGCCCGAAATTGGGTTAGCACTTTCATTAAATTGACTTCATGTCTTCTTAGTGTTCAACAAAAACCTGATTCTTAATCATTCATCAACAGCTAGGCTATATCATAATTTAGTGTTTCCATAATCTGCAAAACTTATAAACTAATTACATGACTGGCCGCCACTGCATTAGTTTTTTATTCGTAACTACAGTGTTAACAATGATGTGCCTTTGTTTTGCATTTTTTCAAATGTTAAATATCAGTGACCATGCCCTGGGAGATTTTATGCTGTAACAGGAATACTTGAATCCATAGAGCAAAAATCTCGTAATAAAAGTTGCTTGTCTATGTCCCCTCTATACACAAGTAAAATATTTCGGTGTTATTCATAACACTCTGTATATTGTAATATTTTCCCAATCTAGTCTAGGTCTTCCCAGTGATCTCTTTCCCTTCGGGTATCCCAGTCAATATTTTTTAGATAAATCTATATCTACCATGCGCGCAACATGTCTAGCCCATTTCATCTTCTGTGATTTAATTACCCTAACTATATTCAGTGAAGAGCACTGGTTATGAAGCTCGTCATTATGCAGTTTTCTCCAGTCCCCGTTTTCATTTCTCTTAGGTCCGAATATTTTCCTAAGAACCCTGTTTTCAAACACTCTCAGATTATGTTCCTCCCGAGAGTAAGGGATCATGTCTCATATCCATATATATTACAATCGGCCGCATAATTGTATTATAAATATTTATTTTTAGATTTCTGGATGGAAGACGAGCAGATAAAAGTTTCTGATTTGCATAAAAACAGGTATTTACTGAGAATATTGTAGGAGAAAAATTCTCTGACACTAGGATTTGAACCCAGGACCTTTGGCTTTCCATGTCACTGCTCTATCCCCTCTGGCTTAGCTCAGTTGGTAGAGCAGTGGCACGGATAGCCAAAGGTTCTGGGTGCAAATCCCAGTCTCAGAGGAATTTTTCTCTTATAATATTCTCATGTAATGTCCAACAGAGACAATCTGTGGTTCATGAACGCATATATATCCAAGTATTTACTGATTTAGTCGATGGTTAACTTCTACCTTAATATTATTGATATCTGTAATTGATGCGTTTACTTTTATAAAGCTCTAAGTGCCAAAATCATGATATTTCAGCTGATAACTTTAAATGGATCTATGTACCCAGCCAATGCATATCAGGAAGGTCCAAGGTCCAGGGAAAGTCACGTTAGTAGCAATAAATTCCAAAATGTAGCACATCTTTCTGTGGGTCTATGTCTTGTTTTCTACACAATCATGATTTTGGCACTTAGACCCTTATAAAAGTAAACTCTTATTATTGCTCCCAGATATTTGAATTTCTCCATTGTTCGAATGTTTTCAAGTATGATTCGATACTGAAAACACTGTTTGAAACTTTTTTCTTTGTAAAGTCTTTAACGAAAAAATGATGATCATGTACAGGCAGATTTTAGACTAACATTTGCAGCAAAGGTTGAATGGGGCAGATATTCATACATGTTAAACGAAATTGAATCATCACAACGTTGATATAAAGTCATGTCAGACATGGAAACAGCCAGAAACTAAATACAACCCTCTAGTTGCTCTACATCCGCCGGAGCTTCAGTGTACATAGCACCCCCTCCAGGGGGTTTCATCCCCTCGTACAATACATGGCGCATTTCCTCTTTCTGCACTCTGCATCAGAAAAAGGGTACCAGATGCAGCGGATTCAACTTCCAAACTTTCTGAACCAAGAAAGAATTCGTTTCGCTCCGGTTTTTATCATTTAAAACAAGCAGGACTCCAGGTGGGATCTACCTTTTCTTCCCTTCCCCTAAAAAAAGGAGAGCAACAAAGATTCCAATCAGATGTACATATATAGATATATATAATGGGTTAGGCGAATCTAACGCCTCTTTTTTTTTTGTATATTGAAACTAGTGCTTACATTTTAAAAGAGTTCATCAGGGTATCACCTGCATGACGTATTAAATTCCACGTTGGACCCCTCCCGAATTCACCCTTGCACCCGGTGTGCGACAATTTTCCTCACCACCTTTTTTTGAGGGTATAAAAAGGATGAAACTATTGTAGAAGATCACAACTGTTAACGCACATTGTCTCCGTACAAAGTAGCTTCATCTGATGCTGTATTTTTTTTTTGATACGCCCGAGCGGATAAAGGGATAACCGTTTTGTTTGAAAAGGGTAGGCCTCAGGGGATTTCTGGCGACGAATTTCGGAAAGCTATGTAACAGCTGTCTGACACGTTCCGAAGGCACGCGATCAAGGTGATGGTAGATTGCCCGCGACTCAAGACATCGATGAGGATATACAAAAGAGAAAGAGAACAGAAAGAGCGAGCAAGAACGCGAGAGAGAGAGAGAGAGAGAGAGAGAGAGAGAGAGAGAGAGAGAGAGAGAGAGAGAGAGAGAGAGAGACGTAGCCAAGGAGGAGGCCTAAGGGGCCCATTGCCCACCAAATAAAAAAAATCACTAAATTAAAATATACTTTTTTACAGTGATGGGAAGTAATTGAGTAAAAGTAATAGGATTACAGTAACAATTCCTTTTTTGGTCCCATTTACTTGTAATCAATACTTTAAAAAAATGTAATTTCTACTTGTAATTTACTTCTGGAAATAAAATTGTAATTGTTACAATTTAGTAGTCGTTAGTAGTAGTATCATTCTTGCTTCCTATATCATCATTACTGGTTTTGCAACTAATATCCAAATTAGAGTTAATATTAACAAAAAGTTACTCAATGTTTCCCAAAATATTCTCAATGATATGTTTTTTGTTGTTGTTTGTTCATTAATAATTTGGGCTTGTGCCCAAAACAAACCAAAGACAAGGAATTTTTAGGTACTGCCATTTTGTAAAGTAATTGTAAATGTAATTGTAATTTTACTGATTACTTTTTGAAAAAGTATTTTGTAATTGTAATTAAGTAAAATGTCTCTCAGGTAATTGTAATTCAGCCCAATTACTTTCTTTTTGTACTTTTCCCATCACTGCTTTTTTATTTAGTGTTCTTAAAAAAAATGTTTTATCACCCTTATATCATTTTATATTGGACTAACAGTACTTATCAACAGTTGTAAAATTAAGCCTTCAAATTTCATTTTAATGGCCTTTTTTCCAAAATATTATTTTGGAACAGTAAAAAAGTGTGATACCCGGGTTTTTATTTGTAATTTCAAAAAATCTGGTGTGAAACTTACGTAACTTCCTCTGGCTAAATAAAGGTTTGTATAATATAATTATTACGTATGACATTCTTTTCACGTAAATTGGTTCTAAAAACGAAGAGAATTTCCTTACTACATCGCATCCCCAAAGGATACATAACTCAAATAAAATTTGATTAATGCACTATCGTAACTTTCTTTACTTTAAGCAAGGCCAGTACATTTTTCTCACATCACATTCTGGTACAAAATAAGAGGCCATAGCCTATTGCAAAGAACACGTATTCAAAGAGGGAGGCTTATAACTACATTTCAGAGAACTTTTTTCGAAAAAATGTTTCAAATAAAAGTTTTATTTCTTAGTATAAGTACTCATGTATAAAATTTAAACAAATTCGTTAGAGTTGTTTTCGAGAAAATCGTGACAAATGAAATTTTCTTCATGTAAAGTCCCCTTAAAAATAAGAGAAAGTTGTCGCCAATTTTCGTGTCACATCCCCAGAATACGAAATACAAAATTTTGTTTTTATACGATTTTCCGTTCTGGAGCTAGGCTTTTCACAGACGAACACACGCACATACACACACGTACACACAGGATATATCTGTGGCTTGGTCCTAAAAGGGCCAATGTCAACTTCTTGTAAAAATGAGATTTATGCATTATTGAGCTCGGCTAGTCTTTATCTTTCGTATACTAAAAGTGTCAATAGACATAATACAGAAACCTTAAGAGGCCAATGTCGGAAGTTCTCAGCAAAAAATGTTACTTCTATAAAGGCTTCAAAGTCAGTTATCTCAAAAGTAAGTTTTATGACGTTGGCCCTTTTAGAACCAAGCCACAGATATGTTTTTGAAAATAGTATTTTTGGATTCAGGGGGCCTCAGAACGTGTATTTATGTTAAAATCTTAATTTCGAATGTGGGGCTTCGAAAAAAAATAGGCCTACTTCCTCTACATATAGTGCCTAATACGAGAAGAGGAAGTAAAAATATTGAAAGAGCTTGCAAAAGAGGTAGTTTTATGTTATGATATTGGTCAGGAATGTTTGCGTCAGGAAATTTTTACTTTCTCTGACCGTATCGTAAGTAATAAGGTAGAGAAAGTACTGTGTGTAACTCTGAAACACGTTGTCGAGTTTTCGAGATGATTGGATATTTTGATCACGGTAATGGACAAAACACATTTTCGATTAAATGGTAATACAAACATATCGTTCACTGCAAATGTGAAACAGAGCGGTGACCCAAATTCGCTAAAGTTTACTCTGTTCGTTAATTTTATTGTGAACACCAATTTACATTTTATGAAATTACCAGAGGACTAGTATGGAAAAGCACTCCCAATTTACAAACAATAGTTCATGAAAAGCTGAACTGTGGATATCATTTCTCACATAGGTTATGTTTTACCAGTAGTTTAATTTTCCCCGCTAATTTTTTTATGTCATTAATAGTAGCCTATAAATCTGTTTTTAGGTTCATAAATTACTATTTTCATTGTGTGTACATATGTTACCGGCAATGTGTGAAATCCGGCATTCTAGGTAATGTAGGTCTATAGAATGCCTAAAATCGAAGGTCAAAATATGAAATGATTGATATTTTATACATAGCCTAGGCATTGTATACTTTAGGGGAATATTGCTTACATATCTATTGTATACTTTGGTTGATTGTCTGCCGGCAAAGTATATAATACACCTAATCCCGCCATTTTTTCCTGCCACCACTGTTTAATAATAAAGACAATGATGATAATTGATAATTGATTAATAATTCATTGAACTCAGATCGGAAGGACAAAATAGACTAAACGCATAAAGAGGAACTAATATGTCGATGGAGTAGAATTGAGGATAAATTTGTATAACAGTTTTAAAAAATGCAAACAACCAAATACCCTGAACTGAAATTATTAACAAAATCACTTTGTACGAAATAATTTCTACTTTATGTCACAAATATTTAGTGTAGAATAACTCATATCTTTAAAATGTATTTAGACTTTTTGAAATAGGAGAATTAAATAGTCTGCTATATTTGCTATGCGAGATTCGTTATCATTATATCCTGATAAAATACGTTTTCGTAATAAAAAAATTAATAAAAAATAAAAAAACACACATTTTCTGAAATCAACATTCTATATTGAAATACGGTGTAATGAAAAAAATGACAACTGTGATTATGTAGTAGGACTTCTTTGTATGAATAAGACAGGCTGCTGATGTTATCTGTGCTTTATTTCGTAGTGTTGTTCTTTCAGTTTCAAATGCTTGTTAATTAATAAAGGCTTTTCATCTTGTTCCCTTTTAACACTTTGCGTAAACGATACTGGTCATTCTAAAGCCTATAATGCCTAGGAATTGTATAGAATGCCTAGGAAAAGTATGTAACATTTTCACAAAAAAACTTATATTTCATAGTTTGCCTAAAACCATCAGGCATTCAGGCATTCAGATCCACTACTCAGATGCGCGCGCGCAGTAAAGCCGAGCATTATTCCTGTGTCAATACCATATGGAAAGAAGGGAATATATTATATTAATAAAGAGTTTAGGCCTATACTGCGAATCAGATAAATAAAGAGGGAAGGAAGATGAATCAATAAATAAAACAAAGTGGGGGACATACATCTTTGGGTGAGGAATAGGCGAATTTCATTATTTTTTCCTCAGCAATGAATTGCTCTACAATCTTGCGATCTGACATTCTCTTTATTGACTACTTACCTAGGCATTCTATAGAATATCGGGATTTCACACAATGCCAATGTATATATATGCGAATAAGCCCATTAGGACTAAGCAAAGTACTTCGAGGTGTTCATTCGCCTTCCTTGGTGCCCATATCTCCTTCAATCCTTTTACTGTGGGCTTCCTTTCTCTCTTTAGACCACGTTGTTCCAGTCTTCTTCTATGGTTTTTCCTCTTGGTAAACTTGCCATTTGTAAATTTTGGTCCTGAAAATTTCCCGGTTTTGAACATCTTCTGGTATAATTTCAGTTTCAGATCGGCTTTGATTTCGCCGATCCACTTCACAGTGTCTGTTTTCGCTTTACTCCTGTTTTCGTAGAATTCGACTATTTGTTTTGTAAGTCTGTCTGGGTTCATTGATAAATTTCATTTTGTTCCTCTAGTGCTGACAATACTTTTTAATTATGAATTATTTTCCACCTTCAAGCACTAGTATTTTATACAATACACCTGATTAATTTTAATATTGTGACTGTTGGTAGAAGAATACTTTTGTACATAGGTTTTAACCTGACGTTTCTTCTTCAACATATGCTTAATAGATTTTATTGTGTATTTATTATAATAAAATAAAATAAACAGGTACAAAAACTGTCTAGAAATTCTCCGTCAGCACCCTATTATTGCAATATCAATATAAAATACTAGTGCTTGAAGGTGGAAAATAATTCATAATTAAAAACTGTCTGGGTTATTTCTTTTAATGTGTCCGTAGAATCTTAATATGCGTTTTCTAATGGCACTGTGAATATCTGTGAATTTGATTTCCTGTTTGCCTCCGAGTCGGAACTGTTCGTCTTGCGAGTTTTGGGCCTAGAATTGTTCTTTTGCTTTCCTTTTTCTCAATGTTTTTAATGTCTGCTTTCCTGTTCAAAATTAGTGTTTCTGATCCATAGAGCCATTCTGGTTTAATGACTGTCTTATAGTATCTTAGTTTTGTGTACTTGGATACATTTTTTGTTGTAGATATTTTGGGTGAGTCGATATGCAGTCCCCATTTTTTTGCATTGTATTATTATTATTATTATTATTATTATTATTATTATTATTATTATTATTATTATTATTATTATTATTATTACTGTTAGTATTATTACTACCACCACCATCAGTATTAGGCCTACTAATAGTATTGCAATTACTAAGTTTTAGAAACAAAATTATTTGCTGAACACATAATGGAATGACAAATTATATTCTTATAGAGATTTCTAAAATAGCTTAAATTGAATTTCCTAATTAATATACAAAAATTCTTTTACATATCATCGGAGAATTCACTTGGACTATTTTATTTGAAAGAATTTCTTCAAATAAGTCACTTTTAAGATTTGTGATTATATCAAAATACAATCGAACGAAAATTTGACCACAATATCTGACTCATCGAATTGCTGAAAAAGTTAATGAATACGTTTTCATTCCCCACGTTGTTCTTTGCCCTTTCTCAGCTGAATTTATATTAAAGAAGCAGTCATCAGTGGGTTCATAAGCTTGAAATCAAAGAAGAAAATTGTAATAGAGCAGCTGGTTAATATGAATGGTAATCCTGACACGTGGATAAAATTCCTCATATTCCAACATATAGTACTACTCTATTGTTTCTAAATCTCTGTTTTCATGGAATATCTTGTGATGACGCATTAATACATTTGAATACAACTTCATCCACATCCTTGCCTTATTCAGCATGAGTGTGTGTATCGTCCTAGTTCGTTTTGTTCGTTTTGTCTCGGTTGTGGCCCGACTTTGGGCTGATCATTCATCCGGAAAGGCCCTCTATGTCCTTGTGTTGTCAAAAAAGTATGCGACGGGTCGCGATCCTAAGGCTCGGGCGGCGCCGACTGCGTACATGTAGGCTATTTATGTATGAACGTAAAATTCAGGGAAAGAAGGTTTCCTGAATACCAGTTTTATTGTTATAACTACGTTAACCGACCGCTCCATAAGACAAGTCTCATTATGCAGAAATTAGGCCTAGATCTTGTGCAAGGAAGGAAAATGTCGGCTTACCCAGTTCTGTCATCCCTCGATGCCAGAACGTGAAGTAAGAAAATACAGTAGAGCTCCAGTTACTCGGATTAATTGGGACCGGACCCGATCCGGATAGTTAAATATACGGATAATTGGATAAATCATGAAAAAAGGTAATTTCTTTAAAGAATCCAATTGACAGAATTTACACAAGAATAACTTTTACAAAATCAAATAATTTAAAGGTAACAATCACACTACTTGCGGCAAGTTTCTAGATAAATGTCCTCTGGGTAAATATGAAAATGACAGAAAAATGTTCCTACAAACTCGGGATAGATCTATCCAAGGGTAAATCGTCGGGTTAATTTATCCTTTCATGGATGGCTGGATAAAATTTAACCTCTCATAGGATCAATAATAATTTTAACAATGAGAATCAAAGCCTTCTGAATTAAATTAACTGTACAACTCCAAAGCCTTGCTCATTAAATCATTGTGGGTGATTAGGAACTAATTTGCCCATGGATAATTTACCCATAGGTATTTCACGAGTTTATAGAAACTGGGCATTAAGTCAGTTACTTAACACAATCCTGAGCTGTACAGGTAATCAGGAAGGTGAAGAGGTCACGTTATCTTTCCACAAGCCACTTCTGTGGACGTTTCTCTTCTGTACAAGTGACGGTGATTAATGGCGCTGACAGAAAACTGGACATACAAAATATGAAAACCCTGGACCTCATTCTGAACTCTGAAGTGAAGACTGGCTTTTCTGTTTGGAAGTGGAGAGTGTGTTTATATGTTAATAAATATCTGTCTGTGAAGCTAAGTGTTAAATACATGATAAACTCCCTCATACTACTGGCAACTTAAAATCGCATTCCTCCAAATAATTATTTAATACAACAGTGCAAGAACATGACATCAGAGGAATATTCCTTCGTAGCTTAAAGAATCGCGGGCTCAAACCTGACCGAAGGCAATTAGGTAAATCTGATTAAAAACTGCAGCATGTAATCAGCGGGAGAAACTTTGTGGATACTGTCTTCAAGATTTCAACCTCCTTATAGAACCTGAAACCCTAAATTAACCTCTATATAGGCTAGGTTATAAGCCTGTACATATAATTATTCTATACAGGGTGTTTCAAAAATACTTTTACAAACTTCGGGCATGGGTTCCTTACACCAAAAGAAGGAAAAATGGTCATATGAACATATGTCCCATAATCCTTTTCATCGACGTGTCATGGAAGCCTGCGAAACCATTCGACACCATCCCGGAGAATTTGAAAAGGTGTGACAGTCCATGATTCGACGAGTGCATGCATGTCTAGAAGCAAGAGGGCGACATTTCGAGCATTTGTTATGAGTTTTGTGTGTTGACGTGTTATGAGTGTACCAATGTGTTTAACAGTTCCTAATAAGAAAACAAGGATTATGGGACATACGTTCATATGAACTTTTTTCCTTCTTTTGGTGTAAGGAACCCATGCCCGAAGATTGTAATAGTATATTGCGACACAAGGGCCGAAAGGCCGAAATGCCTTTACGGTCCGTGTGTTGCATGCTATTTTTTGCACGACGGTTACTTATATCAATTTAATTATATTAATTGTGATATTACCTGAAAATATTATGTAAATACAGACTTGAAGAATGGTGCTTATTTCAGAAAGGGATTCGCATTTGTTATTGTTTATGGCAACCGAATATTTATAAAGCGGGGAGGCCTTGGTCATTTCTGCTCGCAAATAAGCATTTGCGGGCGGTAAAGTAACTTTCCGCCCGTCGCCCCTAGCAACAATTCACTTTCCGCCCGTCGCCCCTAGCAACAAGATTGCGTGTGGTAATGTCAAGTTACGAGCCATGTAAACAACTTTCGTAAGAAACACTTACTAGCTAAGGAGTGCAAAAAAGTATTTTTGAAACACCCTGTATATAATATTAAATACATGAATAAGTTATATGTAGACTTCGGACTTTTAGGTCGCTAAAAATGCATTTTAGCTACGGCCCTGCACACGAGTTTGTTGACATTTGAATCTTCAAGAGCTTGTTTACAATAATACCGGCAGCATTAAAAACTCTCTCACTCGGCACTGAGAAAGGAGTTTGGTCATTTGACCCATTTCTCGAAAAACGTTTTTCAGAATTCGACTAAACCGATTAATCGGAAAATATAATTGATCGACGATTAAATATTTAATCGATTAATCGGGCCGATTAATCTATTAATCGGTACAGCCCTAGTAATAATATGAAAGTAGGGGCAGATACAAAACGAAGAAGAGGCAGCAGAGAGAGAGAGAGAGGCAGAGATCACGTCCTGGAACACGAGCATGCATACTTCTGCTCTGTGTGGGTAGAAATTTTAAAGTTTTATGGGAGTCGGCTTATCTGTTGTGCTCCAGCACTTGAAGATTTCCCCAGCATCTGGGCTGCGGGTTAAGCCAATATTCTTCTCCAGGTCAAACACATCACTTAGAAAGCTACTGCCTGTGTAAAGTGCTGTAAACCACGTTCAATTCTACTCCCGATTGATTGAGCAGAGATAGCTCCTCTCATCGATTCAAGTGTCTTAAGAGGTGGCGAGTTTATTCTTTAGATTGAGTACAGAAATCGCTGGTCTCTTCACACTTCAGCATTGAGGCCCCAACACACATAACTAGGGACCGGATTCTTAAGTTTTTACCTATTTTTTCCCCTTGCTTCCAAAACAAAAAGCGCTCATACACTTTTTCGAATCATGTCCGTAGGATTCACCCACATTAATTCTGTGGCACCTAAAATACCTAAATGGGGTATAAAAACCTAAATATACCTAAACGGGATATATAACCTAAAATGTCCAATTTAGGCTACTTTTTTTTGTATTCTTTGCTTGTCAGTTGAGGAATCGATATTTTGCGGAGAGAACCATTTTTGTCTGGTTGAAATTAATACCACCAGCGTTTCGTTCAACCCATTGTCGTTTAGGATGGACAGTATCAAGAAAGGAAGTGTAGAGTACCGGCATATTCCTTTTAAAATATTCGTACGAACAACCATTGTTGCCGTGTATGAACAAGGGTATAGAATTCTGTGTTTTAAAGCGTTTGTTTGCCTTTAGTACTGTCTTGTTATTCACACTGAGTGGTCACACTGTGTTTTAAGAAGACGTGTTAATGATGTATTGAATTCTATGTAGCACATTCAAATTCATTAAACCATTTATTCTACCCGAAAACGATATTTTGGATTAAAAAACCTAAAAAAAAAACTATTTCTCCTAATGGAAAACCTAAAACAGTGTTTTTAAAAACCTAAAAATCCGGTCCCTACACATAACATACAAGGACGTAAGACTTGTCTGTTAAGCCAGACTAGTGTTCGGGTTCAGGTTCCAGTCTTAGAATCTTTATAGTAGGACTGAAAATCGATTAAAATTTCTAATCGAGTTAACGCTTGACTTTAATCGATTAATCGACTGATTAATCGACAAACAGGTCGGTATTTTAAACGAAACCAAAGTGTACATTGGATATTATTTTACACGTTTAACAACTACTACACTACAGATAATCAGAAGAAATCCTGAATTAATTAATTAATTGTACTTAACTAGTGAAAAAATATATACAAAACTGTGTGTGCAGCAAAATCTGCTAGATTCCAGGAAGAAAACTTTCTTCCCTTTAGCGTACTGAATATTCAGTATCACGGTAAACCTTGCAAAACTAATCTACCCTTCAGGTTACTGAATAACGAGGGAAAGGAGTTTGGTTATTTGACTCATTTTTCGAAAAAAACGTTTTTCACTATTCGACTAAACCGATTAATCGAAAAATGTAATTGATCAACGATTAAATGTTTAATCGGTTAATCGAACCGATTAATCGATTAATCGGTACAGCCCTAAAAAATATTTAGAATAATTTGTAGGCTGAGAAATAGAGATTGTTGTAAACCTTATTTTAGAAATCTTAAAATTCTTACTGTTCCCTGTATATACATTTATAAAACATTAAATCTAACAAAGAAAAACGAATTAAAATTGGTTAAAACAAAGATTTCCATAATAACACTACTCGACAGGGAACTCTTTCTATTGAAAAATACAAAAGTAGTAAATATGAGAAATCTCCATTTTATGTTGGCATTAGATTCTATAACAAATTATCTGGTAAATACTTCTATTTGACAAATGATTTTATTCTATATTGGAAAATTTAGACCATTTTTTTTTAGTTTTTATTGTTTTATAGTGTTTTTCTATGTAATTATATATTTATTCCATTTATATATGACTATGTCAATAGCTAGTAGGCTATTTACTGCTCTATATGACAAATAAATATGAATTGAATTGAATTGAACTGAACTGACAAAAAAAAAAAAAACCTTTAAGTGGAGACTGGGATTAGGCATAAACAATTTCAAAATAGACATGCTAAAAAAATTGAAAATCTTGATAATAGGCAAGAAAATATTTTTAATCCAGTGCAAAATCTTAATTTCTATATTTTTTCGCAATATTTTTAACCCTACAGTACGTCATAAATGATTACTTTTTTTCACTTCCTCTGGCCGTACCATAGGGCTACAGGTAAGGGGAAGTATGCTTTTCGACTCCCAAATTCGAAGTGGGGCATATAAATATATAGTTTGAGATCCCGTTAATCCAAAAATACTATTTTCAGAAACATGTCTGTGTGTGTGTGTGTGTGTGTGTGTGTGTCTGTGAACAGCCTAGCTCTAGAAAAGAAAATCTTATGTATTTGGGTTAGGTATCTTCTGAGAATGTTTTAAAGGAACTTTACACGAAGAAAATGTCATTTTTCGGGATTTTCTCGAAAACGGCTCTGACGTTTTTCTTTAATTTTTTTTTAGGTAGATTTCGAAGAAAAATCTACCTATTGCAATGGATACCATGTCATGATTTTCGAAAAATTCTTTCATATCTTTACGTTTCATGCTCCCCTAAGTACGAAACCACCGCCCGTTCAAAAAAAAAATTGTGTGATATTTATATATATATATTTATATATCTTTACACGATAGCGGCCGTAATTTTGAAGATATTTGAACCAAATTTTAATATGTTATTTCTAGGCCCAATAGTTCGGACAAGTTCGTTAATGAGCAAAATTGGCCCAAGGGGGTGGTCGGGGGAGGGGGTTGAAATTTTTAAAAATGTATATCTCGGCCCCTATGAAGTATAGAGGGAAACTTTGTTTGAATAAATTAGAGTACTCCCTATGGAGTTCACAGTGACACCTACGATTCGGGGGTTCGAGTGAGGGTGGGGGTGGGGATGGGGTGGGGGATGAAAATTCGAAACTTTTGAAACCACGTCTTGTGGGGTATCGTTGAAAAGCTCTTGATGAGTACTCTACAAATCAATAAATAGTTTCTTGATAGCCCTCATATGACGCGAGATTTTAATGTTTGAAAATAATAAAACTTAAAAGAATTATTATAATATCATAATTTTGTCTTGTTTAGCGGCTTTGCTAATTTTATTCATTGCTGATCTTGCGCACGGCCTCCCAGAATATTATATCCTATTCTTGTTGTCAAAACAAATGATTGTAGGCTCTTCCTCTTTACTGCAGGTTTGCCATGCCAAGGCTAAAAAAGAAGAGTGCTGCGCAGCGATAATAAATTAAACCAAAAGCACTTTGAAATCTACCTCAGCCTGTAGGCCTGACTAAAGGGATTTTATTTTTAAATAGAGTGCTTATACGAAGAGCTAAAACTTTCATTAAACTTTTTTTTCTTCAAAAAAATTTTCTTAAGCGTAGTTATAAGCCACCACTCTTAATATGAGCTCTTAGCAATACATGACCTCGTGTTCTATATCAGAAAGTAAAGAAAGTTAGGAGGGTGTATTAATAAGATGTTTTGGTTCCTCTGAAATTTTCCTATTTGAGTGTAGACTTAAAACGCACTGATGAACTTACTTGATGATTACTTATATTAACTTTTTTGAGATGAATACGAATTTATACAAGTTGGTATTTTATAAATTGGAAAAATAGGAAGAATAATAAAATATGTTTTAGAGAAAACTTTTTAAAGTGTGACATGGTAATATTATCTAATTAGACTATAAGCATAACGTATAGAATTTCTATACCTTATGCTATAGGCTAAGAGTAGAAACCCGATTGCATCCTTTGTGAATATCCATACAAAAAACTAAACAGAAAATGCATATTTTCCTTTTTTTTTAAACAAATTTCAGTATAGCCTTGCATAAATTACCAAGCCCACTAGCCTACCTACAATTCCACGTCCATTTTTACGAGAACAATGATAGATCATCGTGATTGGTTGCAAGTGCTTAATAATTGTTAAACTGAATTGGTCAACCGCACACGAATGAAACAGTCAATTAAAGCACCTCCATTACAATTTGTCGATCAGCCACCTTCAAATCGAATTACAGTGAAAAGCAGACTTGATAATTAATTGCAAGAGCATAAAGTAGCTGTACACACAGAGACAGGAGACAGGAGTTGTGTTTGGAATGGTAAATATGTAGAACAATATTGTCACTGCTGATAGACTATTGAACGAGTGAAGAAAGAGAAGCGCTGTCTCGCCAGTCATTTGTCTTGCAGCGTTTGACAGGCGATTCTCAGCGATCGCGCCACTAAGATTTATGACCTGCCTTTATTCCAATGCACACTGGAAGCTTTCAGAGGCCCTTGTGTACCAATCTCTTGTCCAGTAATCGCTGAATACTATTTCAATTTCTGTATTCTATGTCCATGTATCTGACTAGCGAGTTAAAATTCGTGCATCCTCCAAAGCGGCTCTTCCCAACCTTTTTCTACTTGCGGCAGACGAAAAGTGTAATCTCAATTCGATCTTACACATTCTGAATTACAAGTAACGGTTTTTATATTATTTGTAAGTTTAAGATATAATAAAATCGTAATTTAATGAGACTATTCCACTCATACGCCGCGTGATAAACACACCCTCGTATAGTTTTCCAGAGTTATCAGTAGGGACGGATCCAGGATACCCAGGATACCAGGGTACCGTGTAGTGTAGGTAAAAGAGGAATACGGCTGTCCCCCGAAAACATTTAAAAGGATATAAAACAACCGCGAATTCAAGGGAAATGGAGGGGGAAAAAAACACTATCGTGGAAAAACATTGAATGCCGATACTTTTTTCACCACTCTCTATTTTAGATAGTGAGTGCCATTGGAGCATAGGTGGACATTATAGCTTAACAACAAATTATACAGCTCAGTAGGAAGATGAAAATAATTGATTTTTACTCATTTTGTTTGTTTTTATTTGAATAATAGAGGGAGGCTCAAAGGTTCAACTGTTTCTAAAACGTGGAGTGTTTTTAAAAGAGAAATCAATTGGAAGACTAACAAGTCTAAAGGAATATTGGAAGCATTCGTGTCTGCATAGCGAGGGCTATTTAGGGATATGCTGGATATATTCTTTTTTCCAAAAAGACCCTGCTCTATCCAATTAAAGTGGTCATGTGCATGAAGCGTTAGACATGCAACTCTTGACTGATGGAATGGAAAATGAAGTTCGATCTAATGATCAACGCGAAATTTAAACCTTGGAAGCTCTATACTTCTACAGGGTGTGTGTGAATTGACTGTGCAGATTTTCAGGACACATTGGTCATATTGTGGAGGCCTAAGCTACAACAACGGCGAAAAGTCTACAGTTTTCGTGTTTATTTCGAGCACTGCCAAAATATAAGAAACAAACAAATGCATGACTGCGAAGCAGAAGCGAATTTATCTGCTGAAACTAGAGTCTTTAGCAATATGAATTTTTATTTTTATTTTATTTCATCATAACTGATTGAAATTTTAAAACAATTTTAGATCAATAGGTAAAGACTGTACATTTAATTCTTGTTACTGGTTGTTATATGGTTATTTAACGACAGGGATTTACTGCAACTTAGGCCTGTGACCGTCGCCGGTGTGCCGGAATTTTGTTCCGTAGGAGTTCTTTTATGGGAATACGCCGTAGCGTAGTGGTTGAGGAGCTGCGCTACAAACCGGGTCGCGGGTTCGATTTCCGATGAGGTCGTTGAGATTTTTTAATTGGCCTAATCTTTCTGGTGGCACTATGGCCCTGGGGTCGACTCAGCCTCTAACAGAAACGAGTACCAGGAGCAATCCTGGGGGTAAAGGCGGCCGGTGCGTAAGGCTGAACCTTCATGTGCCTAATGTCCAAAATCTGGGAGCCTCAACCTCCAGGAACCCTCTGGGCCTCCATGGCCTGTATAGGGATCACTTTACTTCACTTCACCTGCACACATAAATGTCATCGACCTGGGCCGGAATCGAACCCGCAACCTTGGAATTCTTGTTACTGTTGAGGATGTGGCGTGATAGAAAAAAATTAATTTTGTCGAAAGATATTCTGAATATCGATATCAGGTCAAAGTAGCATAAAATTCCTCTGTTTCAGTGAGATTTCACAAATATGTTACGACTATTAAAAATTAGTTTTCGTATTTTCCCTCGGAAGGGTGCCTACTGATAACTCAATGCTATCATTTTTTTTTCTTTTAGCCGAATGCACGGTTTCTATAAACTCGTGAAATACCTGTGGGTAAATTATCCATGGGCAAATTAGTTCCTAATCACCCACAATGATATAATGAGGAAGACCTTGGAGTTGTACAGTTAATTTAATTCAGAAGGCTTTGATTCTCATTGTTTAAATTATTATTGATCCTATGAGAGGTTAAATTTTATCCAGCCATGCATGAAAGTATAAATTAACCCAATGATTTACCCTTGGAAAGATCTAGCCCGAGTTTGTAGGAACATGTTTTCTGCCATTTTCATATTTACCCAGAGGACATTTATCTAGAATCTCGCCACAAGTGTATGTGATTGTTACCTTTAAATTATTTGAGTTTGTAAAAGTTATTCTTGTGTAAATTCTATACATTGGATAATTTACCCATAGGTATTTCGCGAGTTTATAGAAACCGGGCATAATAAGCTAGTTATTTTCCAACTTGCAGTTAAAAACAAACATCAGTTTGCGAGTTTTATACAACTGGCCCTTAGAGAACTTAAACAATTCAATGTATCAATTGGGCTTAAATTATATAACACACCTATATGGTATAGGCCAAAGTCCATATATCAGGATGACAGATGAAATAAAGAGACTGTACTTTTCCAGTTCGATGGCAAGCGTTACAAAGCAGGCAACAGTTGGAATCGATTGAGCATGCCATATTCAATTAAACACAAAAGCAGTCTCCAACACAGACATAAAACCAATCAAATAATCGGCTTGATTGGAGGCTTATTGAGCCGCTCCTCATGTTAATGTTGCTGGTTGAGAGTTCAACAATCATACAGGTGAACTTGCCCCCTTTTTCACTTGTCAGAGGTACTGAATAACCCGCCTAATGAATTTAATCCATCCCTTAAAAATATGGTGACCAGAAAAAAATGTTGTAATTTTTTTAACACATTGTATGTTGGATCCCTAAACGGACTTTCCCCCCTTCGATAACTCATTACAATGTTTCATTTTGCTTAAAGGTTTATAAAGACTATTCCACTCATACGCCGCGTCTTTGATATTGACCAATAACGTTTATCAATTCCTGGGATATAGACCAATCACGATCGTTTATTTTATAATATTCTTCCTCGGATCACAAGGATTCCATTTTATCTTATAAAACATCAGCTCGTTACTGGATACGTAGGGCATCAACGTGCGGTGATTAATAAGTCGCATGCTGCCATTAAGAAGAATGAAAACACATTATTTTATATAACATAACTTATTTGGAAGTTGAAATAATATAAATGTACATTGATTAAAAACACAATTTCGATTCGGTGCAAGCCAGTTCGTGTGCTTTTATGACGTTTTGATGTAAGGAACTACCACGACGCCCTCCATCTTGTGATGCGCACTATTGGTAGCATTTGGAACTCCTAAGCAACCAGTTTTTGAACACTGTCAGATTATGTTCTTCCCGAAGAGTAAGCGACCATGTCTCACATTCGTATAATACAACCGGCAGGATAATTGTCTTATAAATTTTTATTTTTAGATTTCTGGACAGAAGACGAGAACATAATAGTTTCTTAACTGCATAAAAGCAGGCATTCCCTGACTTGAGTCTACACTTAACTTCTACCTTAACATTATTTGTATCTGTAATTATTGCTCCCACATAAAAGAATTTCTCCACTTGTTCAAACGATTTACCGGCTATTGTAATATCTTGTAGTGCATTATTTTGAAGTTTCATGACCATATACTTATTTTTTTCTGTATTAATTTCCAATCCAACATTCCTGCAGGCATCGAAAAGACTTTCCTCATTACCACTTTCATTTCCGAATGTCTTAAAAATGAGGGAACCTCAGAACCTAGAAACCATAAGGGCCTCACGGCCTGCATTGCATACAATTCTTTTTCCTTCTTTTAAAGCTTCCATTTCAAACATTTGATGATACAGTATCAATAAAGATGATATATAAGCTTTTTACTCCCAGTTCTGGAGAATTTTCTCACAGCAACATTCCTACGGAGAATTGAATTTCTTTCTTCTATAGCTCTAAGTATTTCATTGTGACTAATGATATTATCTTATAATACAGGAATTACTTACCCAATGGCAATAGACAATTCCTAATCAAGCTAAAGGATTGATATCTATGTTATGGAATCCGGAGGTTCATTGCCACGCTTACATAAGCCAGAATCCTACTTCCCTTAAATTTATTCTAATATTTTCTTCCCATGTACGTCTAAGTCTTCCAAGTGGTCTTTTCCCTTGGGTCTCCCGGTCAATATCTTTGAGATATCTTTCCTCCCCTATTTCATCCTCCGTGATTTAATTACCCTTGTTATATTCGATGAAGAGTACAGGCTATGAAGCTCGTCGTTAAGCAGTTTTCTCCAGTCCACGTTTTCATTTCTCTTAGATCCAAATACTTTCCCAAGTACCCTGTTTTAGAACGGAATAAATATTATATTTAGGATAAAATAAAGCGTTTTATAACTTACTAAACGCGGGTTTAGCTGGATTGTCAAAAGATTTCCACTGCTTTCATAATTTTATTATAAGCCTACCATATTCAATAACTGTTAGAAAGTGAAATAAAAAATATATAGTGTGATATTCTACTGAAAGGGGAAGACTCACTTTATTCCCACCTGGAAAGTTCACAATCACTAGATTAACTGAAATCTGTACTTTTGTGTCCATATCCTTTGATTATTATTTTACTCGGTTGATAATGTAATGCAATTAATGCTTTGCTCTTCGCTTACATTTGGTTATCTTATTTACTTTCTGCCTCCCTTAATGGATTTTTAACCTTTAAAACACTTTACGTACACCGTAGCCATTAGTTTAAAATACAGCGGTGCCGTGTACGGAATCGATGCAGACTGGGAGTAATTTCTGTAATGTGGGTAGCATACAAACAGGTGTTCTTGAGATAGAGCTCTGTGAAACCATCCTTGTCTGGAGGCTGCTCTTTATCGAGCCATTTCCAGCGTCACCTGTGACTTTTGTAAACTGAAAAATGTGCCCCTGGCGCTCTAAAATGTCTGGCTAAACAGCTCTTATACTGGAGACGAAATACCTTTCCACATTACCATACTCTTTTACGTTATGTTATGGGAAACTGAAACAATTTTTCTCACGTTATAGCATGCTTCTAAAGTCGGATATTCAGATATATGAATATGTTATTAGCCTCAATTTCAATAAAATACTGCCATAATAAGAATTGAAAAAGTCTCTACATATAGGACGTAAGAATAGAAATTTAAAGAAAGGAAAACTGAAGGAAAGAAAGTAGTGAAAGAAAAGAAAACCACAGAAGAAGAAAAAGAATAAAATTATCAAAATATAGTTTTTCATGTTTCTTCTTTTTAAATGTTCTGCTGTGAATGGATATAAGTTAATAGATTGTACTATGTTCATAGAAAAGTTTGTATTTTTGTTTGTATTATTTCTGGACTGCCCCCGACCTCGAACATGTGCTCATTCGGGAAGTATCCGATAGAAATAACAATAATAATAATAATAATAATAATAATTATAATAATAATAATATACAAAAAATGTAAAGTATAGGCTAATTGTAAATTGTAATTGAATTGAAATTAAATTTAGTAGAAAAACATTAAAGAAGATTAACACATAAAGAAAGCAAGATATACAAAAAGAAACAAGTAGATAGGGAAAAGAAAAACAGGATATTAGAGAAAGAGGAAAATAATTAAATGCAGATATACATGTATAAGAACAAAAGGCAAGATTAAGTATGGAAAGAACAGAATAAAAAAAGATACTGAACTAATAAAAAGTTTAAACTAGCACGAAAGAATGAACTATAGACGTAAAGGATGAAAATTAATCTTGAATTGAGAAATGAAAATAAAACAAAGTACTCTTAGAGTTACAAACAATATCAATAAGGAATAATTAATTAGAATTCCATGGAAGTATTTCTGGTTTCGTAAGCAAGCGTATACCAAGTTTCATGAAAATTCGATAAAGCGTATTTGAGTTATCGCGCGTATAGACATACGGACAGACCGATAGACATACAGACATTTTCCTGTCCCCCACACAGTCTCATGCAGTACTCGCACTTAATAAAGAAGAAATGAAGGAATCCAATAATAATTAAAAACAATAACACAAATGATTTATGTATAGCGTAGAGCTTTATCACTGGTACTCACTACTAAATTGCGGTATTTTTACCTGTTGGAGCTCTTTCAACCGCATGGAGCGGCCATCTTCAGCAACTGACTTCCGTGGTGTTGTTGTTGTTGTTGTTTTTGGGAACAACAACAACAACACCACGGAAGTTGGGAACAACAACAACAACACCACGGAAGTCAGTTGCTGAAGATGGCCGCTCCATGCGGTTGAAAGCGCTCCAACAGGTAAAAATACCGCAATTTAGTAGTGAATACCAGTGATAAAGCTCTACGCTATACATAAATCATTAAGATTATCGCTACAGAATGGACAAAACTCAAGAATAACACAAAGCTAGCAGGATTTAACACAAAAGAAAATCCATCCTCTCACAACTTTTGGCATATTTCAGTGACTTGCTGCTTAAGTGTAATATTCTAAAGATATATACCTTGTGTGGAACTCCTGATGGTTAGCAAGAATTTTCAAATAGTTAGCCTCGGTGGAGAAGACACACCTGTAATAAGAAGAATATAAAATAATGATCAGGAATTACCACAACTCTCGCTTGAAAATATTAATAGAAAGTGTGATATTTATTGCACACTATTTTATATTCATGCTTTATTGCCAGTGGCAATACAACTTTACCCTTTACCTGTTGGGTATATACTGTATTTAGGCCTACTTGTTTTTTTAATTACCTTTTAATAATCTTTACATAATTATGTCTACATTTATTTAAATTTATTTCACATTTACATACGCATCAACATTATTATCAGGGCTAAGATTTTTAGGTGCGCTTTTTTTTTTGTTTTTTTGTAGTAGCTTACATGTTTTACGAATCGTCATTTTATAACTTTACAGCTACTTTTAAGAATTGGTTATATTTGTTCTCTCTGGTGTGCCGCGACCCTACGGGCTCTCTTCGTGAGGGACCGGGGGCGTGGCGCATGTCTGAGGGACCCTGGGGGTGTGGTGCACGTGGAATGGCTTCTGGTTTTAGCTGGATGTTGGGGAGTTCCGTGGGGGCTCGCGGAGTCTGCTTCGGGGGGCCTTTGGGCATACTAATCATCCCATTACCAGGGATTGGCACAAAGGGCCCGCATATGTGGCCTATGTGCATAGGGTCGTTCCCAATCCAACTCTCCCCCCTATGTGGGGTTCCATAATGCAATAGGGCCTACAATATATCTGTGTTATTCATTTGTGTATAATAGAATACACTTTGCGGAGCCTATTGTTATTTTACTTAATGATTTAATAATAATAATATTAATAATAATAATAATAATAATAATAATAATAATAATAATAATAATAATGAAAACTTAAATGTACCCAAACGGTGACCAGTAACATCTTGCTCATTGCGGTAATTACCTGATGTATCTTAAATAATACATTCCATATGTTACATGTTCCAAGCAGCTAAAAATACCTATGTCATGATTACATATTTTACCTATATGTTTATTAAAATAATAATCACATACATAATAACATCGACAATACATATATCTCGTTTTCAGTTTTTTCTTACCAGTATCTTTTCTTATGCATTCTGTGTAAAATCCTGGTTCCTTCCCTGTTACTGTAACTTTTTTTACATTTTATTATAAGATAAAAGATGCGTACAAATGTGCATTTTTTTTTATCGCAAAGCATTACATCAGTTACTTTTCTTTTGAATTTCGTTTCAATTTAAATTACATAGTGCGCTATATACAGTATTAAAACTTTTTAAAACTTGATAATATTATAGGAGATAATTTTTTCTGTGATTGGGATTTGAACCCAGAACCTTTTGATATCCATGCCGCTGCTCTACCAACTGAGCTAAGCCAGAGTTTACTTCACAGCCCCAGATGGAACCTCTCTCCTATGAATGATTGCCCTTAATAGTCTACCTCACTGACATACAAGTTATGTCATATGCAGTAGGCCTACTGTTAGGTACACTAATTAGTGATTTTTGTGACCGGGCGTCCACTGTTATTGTATAGTTAACATTCAAGATGGATATATATGCATTCATGAACCACAGATTATTGTCTCTGTTAGACATTACGTAAGAATATATTAGGAAAAAAGTGAACTCTGACTTACAATTAGCTCAGTTGGTAGAGCATTGGCACAGAAAACCAAAGGTCCTGGGTTCAAACCCCAGTGTCCGAGGAATTTTTCTCTTACAATATTCTCATGTTTAACAGAGACAATACACCTGTGGTTCATGAATGCATATATTATATCCTTCTTAAAAATTGTTAATTGTTTTATTTCCTAAGCTTATGAGTTAACTTCTCATAGGTTTTTATGTTTGCCTTTCTCTGTATTTTGTGCGAGGTTGTTTTGTCTGGAATAAAATAGAATAATGAGTCTAAAAATAAATGCAAATTGACTTTTCAGCCATCACAGTGTAATATATTGCATTGGTGCGTTTTCATTAACCTGAACGCATTCGTTTATTGGTGCGAATTAATTTTATTTAATTTCTTTGCCTACATTAATTACGCGATGTTAACAAACCCGCAATGATTCCGACGCCATATTGGAGCCCATTGTTCTTTCGCTGCAGACAATAGGAGGAAGCGTAATTAAAACCGAGCTTTTCAAATCAGTCTTATGCTCATTAAAACATTGTAGATTCGTTTTGTGGTCTGGTTTCAGTGTACGCTGTTTCCACCAATGCTTGCCATTTTCAGCGGGGTAAACCTGCAACCACTGATAGACATTAACTGAATTACCAAATCCAAAATGTGCTGTGAAATAACAATATGATGGGAGGAATTTGGTAATGTTTCTCGGGCTTCCTTACCGGATTGATTCGCGAGAATTTTTGTCCTATAATATTCTCATGTAATGTAATTCCTCTGATACTGGGATTTGAACCCGGGAATCAGAGGTGTCAGAGGAATTTTTCTCCTATAATATTATCATGTAATGTCCAACAGAGACAATAATCTGTGGTTCACGAATGCTTATATATATCAGTTATCATTGTCTGACTGGAAGGAGGTGTCAGAGGAATTTTTCTCCTATAATATTCTCATGTAATGTACAACTGAGACAATAATCTGTGGTTCATGAATGCTTATATATCAGTTATCATTGTCTGACTGGAAGGAGGTGTCAGAGGAATTCTTCTCCTATAGGCCTAATATTCTCATGTAATGTACAACAGAGACAATAATCTGTGGTTCATAAATGCTTATAGGCCTATATCAGTTATCATTGTCTGACTGGAAGGAGGTGTCAGAGGAATTTTTCTCCTATAATATTATCATGTAATGTCCAACAGAGACAATAATCTGTGGTTCATGAATGCTTATATGTCAATTATCATTGTCTGACTGGAAGGATTGATAGTCAGTTTGATAGACTCGAAAATATGGACCTAGTGGGAATATAGAACGATATTTGTGGGTGCTCTTCGATGTCGCATGACATCGCAGGGCAATTTCAGATCTTCTCATCCCAAGAGTAGCGGTCAACACATTAGGCCCAGAAGTGGTCACAGTGAAAAGGTACTTCTCTGTCCGCACCCTTTAATCCTTTAAAAGTTGGTTAACACTGGTATTTGAATTTTTCGATATCATGGCAGCATAAATTGCACTGACACAGGTGTTGAAAACGATGCAGCATTCTTCTTAATTTACAGTGACACTCATGGAGTCATATGTTTGCAAACACAACACATTCTATAACAATGTTAAATTTATGACACCTGTGACCTATCTCAATAGAAATTATGCACCTTCATCTCTTTGAATGTACATTTTCAAGCTAACAGAAATATACGAACTGATAGTAATGGACACAGTGACAAGATGATTTATGATTTGACAAGCTACAAATGGAACTACAACCATAGAATACATATTGCATGATTCCCAGTGTTTAAAGAACAGCCATCGCTCGAACATGCTATTGTACCAGTGGTTTAAAAAAAAAAAAAAAAAAAAAAAAAAAAAAACTTTTTAGTGTTAATATTAAGCCAATTCTGTAACAGTTGTCAATTTTGAAATAGTTGTTACAAGGTGAATCTACGTAGGACTGAGTGGGCCTATAAATTAGAGAGTGGAAGTGAAATAATTTTGATGATTTGTGTAACTTACGAGGCGCGTCCATAAAGTAAGTTGCCCTAGGGCCGTTTATAGAAACAAAACACAATTTCATGGACATATAGCCTATATACCAACAGATGCAGCAAGAATTCAGCTATTTTTCAACATATTGCTGCCGGAATTGAAACATTTGTCATACTGTGGAACCAACTTTTGAACACCTGTGTCGAAGTCTGCCGACAGGAATTTGAACCACTGTGTGACAAGCATCTCCGCCTCTCTGTCATTCCCTGTAATTTCTATGTGTGTAAGAAAAGATGGAAATCACTGGGAGCGAAGTCCGGGCTGTAGGGTGAATGTTTAAACCCTTCCCAACCGAACTTCTGCGGGAGACTTGCTGGGAGGTGCTTAAAAATCCACTCTACAGCCCGAATCTCATTCCCAGTGATTTTCATCTTTTCCTACACCTCAAGAAATGACAGATAATGAAAGAGGCAGAGATGGTTGTCACACAGTGGTTCAAATCCCAGGCGGTAGACTTTTACGACGAAAGCATTAAAAAGTTGGTCACGCGGTATGGGAAATGTCTCAATTCCGGTGGCGAATGTGTTGAAAAATAGCTGAAAACTTGCTGTATCTGTAGCAATAAATATTTACATGAAATTGTGTTTTGTTTCTGTAAACGGTCCCAGGGAAACTTACTTTCTGGACGCGCCTCGTATTAATTAATTTCAATGACATGTCAGTGAAAAAATGATTTTAGACAGCTTGAATTAAAAATAATAATTAATTTGAGCTTGGACTTGAGAAAGAGATTTTTAAAGTACTGCATTTGGAAAGTTGAATGTCTCGTGTAAATTAAATACAAGAGGTTTAAAACTGGTACTATTAGGTGAGAAGTTACGATTTTTCATTCACTAAGTTAAAGAATACTTTGTCTTTCTTTATCTTTCCTAATTAGCTCACTTCTCTCAGAAGATGCCCCTGAAGAAGATTCCCTAGGCAAAATTACCATCCGCTTCATGCATAATATTCTGTTTCTTCCTCTACTCTTTTGACCTCTCTTTTCTACTTTTCTTCGTCATATAAGCCTTGAAAGAATATAGGCACTGTACAGTCACTCGGGTTAAATAAGTCTGTTTCGAGATCTGCGGACACTTACTTACTTACTTACTTACTTACTCAATGGCAATAAGTAGACGATTCCTCAGCAAGCTAAAGGAATATCTATTTTATGAAACCCGAAGGTTCATTGGCGCGCTTACCTGAGCCCGCCATTCAACCCTATTCTGCGCAAAGTCTATCCAATCATCCCTTGCAAATCCTACTTCCCTTAAATGTGTCCTAATATTGTCCTCCCACCTACGTCTAGGTCTTCCACGTGGTCTTTTTCCCTTCGGGTCTCCCAGCCATTACTTTTGAGATATGTCTTTCCTCCCCCATGCGCGCAACATGTCTTGCCCATTTCTTACGGCTGTAAATCTACCGCTCAAGAAGAATTTCTACACCGATACATTTTTAAAGTTCTGCATCTGTCTGGTGTAGTTACTATGGCAATTTAAATGTATAGGTTACATAGAACAACGCAATATTTCAAAATACGAAGTTGGATCTCTCTTGTATTACGTCAACACAACTGCTCTTTCTCGCATGTAACCATTGTCCAATTTAAGTAGGCCTACGTATTTACTCAACACTTGATCCATAGGTTTTGAAACAACAGAACACAATGGCTCTTAGCCATTTTCCTCATTGAAATGGTGAAAACAGTAAACACATTAGGCTCAGCTGAAAAGTATGGATCTGATACTGCTATGGTTTAGTTTTGGCACGAAATCAGAAAAGAGTAGAGCAGTATCATAAACAAGGGTTACTTTGACCACCTAGAATGAAATTTTAAAAATAGAGTAGAACCCCAACTATCCGGATTAATTTCGACCTGACTCGATCCGGATAATTGGATAAATAACAAAACATCGTTTCCTAAAAAAAGACTAAAAAAACTAAATTATACAGAAATGCACTTACCGGTACATGAAGTATCACATCTCGAACATACAGGTCAGAGTCAGTTGTTTTGCTCACATAATATTGATTTTGTAAATAAAAGTTTTTTTTCCGCAAATACTCGGCCCTGAAAAAGGGTTTTCTAATGCTCGCTGCTGCAAAAACCACAAATTATTAGGAAAAATTTACTACTGAGAATTGTTTACAGAAGAGTCGAAACATTCCTGCATAACATAGAAGGGATTTTCTAATAGCCAACGTTGCAAGACTGTTTTGTTACGATTTGCTTTCATTATTGCAAATACAAATGACAATCTGCATACCCGCTTCTCGTTATGTTATTATCTACTATTTAATTATTATTTTAAAATTAATAAAGCTATCTTGATATTAGCTTCTCGTGTGTTATAGTCTACTATTTAGTTAACATTTACATGAAATAAAATAAACGTGATACCAATTTCTCAACTATGATTTATTTTGTAATTCGCCACCTAGGCCTTTCGGTGCGTTTGCACCATCTTCAGGGCATCTTTTTGCTGGCTTGGAGTCCCAATAAGTAAAATAACAACTGCAACTCGTCACGTTTATAAAATAAGATAAAATTTATAAAATCTCATAAAAGCACTGTCACAGAACTGTTTTCTGTAGCCTCCTCGCAGCAATCTTGTGTTCTCGGCGAATCACAAAATAAATCATAGTTGAACAACTGGTATCACATTTATTTTATTTCATTGATCGAGCTCAAAAGTATTGGACATGTACTTTAATAACATTTTTGCACGACTTTACTAATTAATGGTACTTACGAATGTTGTTGCCGTGGATCGTAAGTTGACATTCCCTCACGCAATCTTGTTGCTATGTGCGGTAAGAGTTTCCGTGCGGTAAGAATTTACTTACGGCACATCATAATACAAGCCTTCATGGACAAGGCCCCCCAGGACAAATATTCGGTTCCCATAACAACAAACACATGCGAATCACGTTCTGAAATAAACATCTATCTTCGAATAATTGAAAAAACTCGGCGCGAGCGCCTCGTTTTTTTCAAAATATTTCCTCGATCCGTATGCATCGCTTACGGCACTTGTATCGCAAAATACAATTTTATATCAAAAAGGACTAAAAATGAATTTGGAAGGTATACGAATATTTTCCTCACCACAAAGTGTAATCATCTGCCACTATTCGTTAGAGTTTATTCTTTTATAATTAATATTGTTGTTAAATAGCAATTCTCTAGATTATTATTCATTATTATTTAGTCAGATTTACAATGTTTTATAACATCTTCTGATAGCCAAATACGCGGTAAACTGGACTTCCAGCCGTATCGACAAAACCATTTTGCCCTATCTATCCATTGTTCTCTTAACGACCGTCCTTCATTGCTTCCACAACTTCATTCTTCCATGTTTTTGGTGGTCGTCCTCCTTTCCTTCTCCATGCTGGCATCCATTAGAAAGCAATCTTCGGTAGCTTTTCTTGATCCATCCTGATCGGCTGTCCACACCATATTAACTTTTTTTTTTTTTAATTAATTAAGCTGTGTTTATCTCCTTTTAGCTGCGAGGCCATATCAGGAGTTCGGGATGTGTGTCTATACAGTAGGGTAGACCATGGAACTACTGATCGTTTCTATTATTGGTATATTTTATGGAGTAAATTTCAACTGATATTAATTTAAATGGATAAGATACAAGATGAAATGGTGAGGATGATTCAGGGTATTTAAATATCCAAATCGGCATTTGCCTTTACTACTGGGGAAAGCATGAAAAAAAAACGTGTAAAATTGACCGGCCACAGGATTTCAAGCTGGGATCTCCCAAATGCGAGTCCAAGACGTTACCATCTCGGCCACCTCGCTCGGCATTAACTTTTTTTTTCTGAAATATCATATAAGATATATTTTTTAACATCCATTTCCTCCCTTATTTTTTCATTCTTAAACTTATCTTTTCTAGATATATAAGCTGAGCTCCAACATCATCCATTTCCATTATAAAAAATCTTGTACAGTTTTTTGAACTGCCATATTTCTGAACTACAGATACCTCTCCATTAATTTTTTTTTATAATTAGTGTTCTGTATAGACAATGTATCAAAACACGCAATTTGGTAAAAACAGAAAGAGATACTTAATTTCAGTATGTCGTTCAATTTTGTAAATTAAAGTAGACAACGCAGAATTAAATAAAGCTATGTTTTTAAACCAGTAAACTATGCTTTGAAATCATATTTGAAAGATTAATATTTCATGTGCAAGACCAAACAGAGTGTTTTTAATCAACCTGCTTTGTATCGGTCGTTTTAATTCCCATCTACATTACATTTTCCAAATTGCAAACATGCTTCCCAGGTATACGTGTATACAGAGGGATTGTGAATGCTTTGTAATATCGCTGCGTCACTGTCTCGAATTATTACAAAGCCAACCATGGTGTGTAACAATTTTCTCTACTCAGGTCGTACATCAACTAGAGAATGTGGAATGAAGATGACATAGAGAATTGAGATTCCAGACCGTCATCTGAAGATACAGCACAATCAATGTTTACCTTCGGGCTACACACTATGAATGAGAAGTTATACAGAAATTGCTTACATGAGAAGTAAGTTTGCTTTGTTTTCGTTACTTCAAGTACAATACATAATAAAAAAATCTGATGTGAGACACACACATACTTCTTCTATACCAAAGCGTGGTCAACTTTGTCATAGGTAATGTATCGAAAGTCCCGGATTTTATCGATAAATTTATGTTTAGAGAATCCGAAACTCTAGTTATATTTTATGGTGACTGTTTAGCAAATACTCATAGATTTAAACATGTTATGAATAATTACAATACAAAACACATCGCAAGCCTAAGGCGGGACAATCGATTATAAAGATCGATCATTTCGCCATCAGCAATACTCGCGCTTGATACGACTTTTCATCAACTGTTTTATTAGATTTTTAGATTGACCTCCTTGGTATAACTACAATTTAATAATATCGCGTTATTAAGTGGCAGAATGGTACTTTCTGAAATTGTGTGGTGGACGGGAAAATGCCTGTCCATCTGTCTGTCTATCCGTCCGTGTGTCTGTACCGCGCGATAACTCAAACATGCTTTATCGGATTTTCATTAAACTTGGTATACGCATTTATAACGTCCATGGGAAGAAGTCTATTGGTATTGGAGCGAATTGGTTGACCGGTACCAGAGTAATGCCCAATTTAGTGCCTAATTATGGTATTATGTTAGAAAGAATGTATCAAATGCAAATAAGTTCTCATGACAACATATTGTTATAGTGTTCATATACGGCTTTGGAGTTGGAATACAGGTATTCTTGACAAATAACACTACCCACTACCCACATATTCCGTCACAATCTTATCAAACTAGACCTTTGTTCTTCCGTAAGCCCTGCTTAATGAATCGATCTGGAGCTTAACTCGGAAACAGATTAGAAAAATAACTTATTTACTACATATCAAAATTCCACTTATGACTGTTTAAACATTAAGCATTCTGGCAGTTTTTTACATCAGTTTACCTAATTTTATTATTTATTTGTGTGTCTTGTTAGAATAGACTGAACTGTATCCGAACACGAGCATCTTGCTCTTTTGGGTAAATAACTTATGTATCTCATTATTTTTCTTTATCTTAGTTTTACCTCTCCCTTTTAGGATTTAAGCGACCCAAGCCGCCTGGGCCTTACAGGGCCGCGACCTATCGGGAGAGGGATTATCTTTGGATTACATACATACTTTTTTGACCACACAAGGACATGGAGGGACTCCCCGGATGAGTGATCAGCCCAATGCCGGGGCCACCTCTGAGACAACACGAACACATAGGACGAGACACACCATTCACACACACATTCACTCCAAACTGGGCGAGGATGGGATGAAGATGATAATGACGGTCAGATGATATCTGGGGACCACAAGGGCCTAAAGTTACCTGACATTTGTCTCACAGGTGAGGGAAAACTCCGGAAAAAATCTCACCCAGGTAACTTGTCCCGACCAGGAATCGAACCCGCAGCGGTGGACATACTCATTATATGTAAATATATCAGTATTAAGTATCGTTTTAGCCCACGTCGTTAAATGAACAGCACCCAGAAGGAAATGCTGAATTGTGAGCCTGATTAAAAGCTGCATCAGTTCAAACTATATTTACAATCTAATGCGATATGGCCATCACTTGTGCATAGATTATTATGCGTGCCTCGCAAAAGTAAACAGAACGTGTTGAAGTTAATAAGTGGTGTAATTACTATTATGCAAATGAGCAAACATAGCAGCTCGCGCAAACGCAAACAGAAATGCGTGCGAGCCAGTCTTCATCTGCTTAATACGCAATTTATTCAAAACATATTTCACAAGAGTTAATGGGTAGGCTAAATCCCAAATTGTTATGTACAAGACCTGCTCTCAGCGAGTGGTGAAGAGGGCTAAAAAATCTACGAAGTCATATTTGCAGTCTGTGGTATACCTACTTATTTTAGTGAACGATTTTTTTTAACAAAACCAACTTAGGGCCCGGATTTTGATGACATGTCATCTTTTAACTGGTACATCATGGACGTTGCCCCTTAGTGCAGATATTATGATAACTGACTCCTAGATTATGTAAATGGTAATTTTAAGGGTCTTTTTGGTAATTTTCCCCATTTCTTATTTTTAGGTCTTTTTTCTAGAATTCAATGTCATTATTTCATCTGTTTTTGGTCATTTTACAGTCTTTTTTCCCCACACGTCATATTTTTGGCAATTATTTTCTCATATCTTTTAACAGGTTCATCGTGGACGTTGCCCCTTGATGCAAATATTATGATAATGACTCCTAGATTACATGAATGGTAATTTTAAGGGTCATTTTTGGTCACTTTCCCCCATTTCTTATTTTTAGGTCTTTTTTCTAGAATTCAATGTCATTATTTGGTCTTTCTTGGTCTTTTTACAGTCTTTTTTCCCCACACGTCATATTTTTTGGCAATTTTTAAAATATAAAGCCATTATTTTCTCATATCTTTTAACAGGTTCATCATGGACGTTGCCCACTAGTGCTGATATTCTGATAATGACTCTTGGATTGCATAAATCATATATGGGCAACGCCCGGCCCGCGGGCCACGTGTGGCCCGCCTCGACTTTTGATCCGGCCCGCGGAACATTTTAAAATCGCGCTCGAAAAAGTAAATATTTTCGGTTCTCGCCAACAAGAGAGTGAGAGGGGGGAAACAAAAGACTGAACTACGAGGGTGTTCCTTCCGGTCAGCGCTAGAAAAATGCTGCAATAGGCCTAAATCAAAGTATCGAACCAGACTTAAGATGAAAATTTTGAAAACACTCTGTGCCTGTGTAATTAGTGGGATTGATGCTAACATTGATTATCTTGTTTCTCAAATTCAAGCTCAAGCTTCTCATTAATTTCTGCTGATTGTAAGTAAATACCTAATCAGTTCGATATTGTTCTCATTCATGTAACTTTAACATTATACTTTGTAAATATAAAAACCGTATCATGATTATTTTTTCACAACTACCTATTATCTACGGCCCGCGACTTCATAAATATCGTAAAGTTTAGCCCGCATATTTCCAAAGGTTGCCCATACCTGACATAAATGATAATTTTTGGTAATTGATCCCCATTTTTAAATTTCATTTTAGGTTTTTTTTTTTTTAGAATTTAATGTCATTGTTTAGTCGTTTTTGGCCATTTTACGGTCTTTTCTTTCAACATGTAATATTTTTAAGCAATTTGCAAAATATAAAGTCATTATTTTCTCATTTTGTGTTGTTTCTGGCATTATATAGAGTTTTTGTGCATTTACTTACATTGAATATTATCGGAACTCTGAATGAACATAAATGAAGCTTGCTGTAGTCATAATTCGGATACTGAAAGACGGTGTTTTCTGTTTCCATTTAACCGTATGTATCAATTAACTAATTACAAGCCTATAGGCTAATTGAACAACGACATAAATCTAAATATACACAAATCTGATGAGTAGCATTTTCATACTTTTTAATTTTTTTATTTTTGCAGTCATTTTATAGCTCATTTTAAAAATATTTTTAGGTCATCAAAATCTGGGACCTGGTTATAAGGCAGTAGGCCTAACTACAAACTAAACCAGATACTTAATGGAGCATCGCGTTCTGTCATCTAATATATTTTAGCTGGTGTTTCCGTGTAGGGAGCATTTAACTGTGAAATTAATTGAAGATAGTCTTGCTCGATTGCCATAGCAAACTGGGTAAGAAGAGCATCGGTGTGATGCATCTATCATGATAAAAAATCGAGAAAGACGATGAAAGAGAGAGGGAAGAAGGAGTTGTATTGAGAATAAAATTAAGAACAAAATTTTGATGAAATAAGAACAAAAACTTGACTGAAGATAGGACGGTTGAATTAAACAATTACCTAGGGCAAACGAACGTGAATAAGCAGATGCCTCTGTTTTTTACTTGCACTCGTATATGTAATATAAAGAAAGTTTTGTGATCGTGACAAAAAATCGAAATCGAGATAACACAGGGAAAAATGTTTCACGATGCTTAGAAACTGAAAATAGTATATTGCGATACAAATGCCTTTACGGCCCGTGTGATGCATGCTATTTTTTGCACGATGATTATTTATATCAATTTAATTATATTAATTGTGATATTACCTGAAAATATTATGTAAATACATTCTTGAAAATAGATGTTTATTTCAGAAAGTGATTCGCACGTGTTTGTTGTTATGGGAACCGAATATTTGTCCTGGGGGCCGTGGCCATAAAGGCTTGTATTATGAAGTGTATCGTAATGAATTATGACGTAGCGCTTGGACCGTAAGTGTTTTAACCTCATCGCAACCGGCCTTAGCAATTAGACTGTGTGGGAATGTCAACTTACGATCCATGTAAACAAAGTTCGTAAGTACCACTTACTAGCTAAGGAGTGCAAAAAAGTATTTTTGGAAGGAGGTCGGTCTGTCTGTCTGTCTGTCCGTCTATCTCTGGACAAGCACAGCGGGTAAACGGTTCATTGTAGACCTATTTACTTCTTTTTTTAATTAAGGACTTTTTTTTTTGGAATTTCATCGACATGCCTTGAAATCTAGGCTACACTCATGGGACTCTGAGCCGAAATTGAACCCACGACCTTGGGCACAGAATGTCAGTGACAAACTGAGTTACCAACACTGAGAAGAAATTATTTTATTTTATTTCCACTTAATTTGGCATAATTTTGTACATATGTTATGACCGCAAAAAGAAAAACCGTAAAAATGCAAGACAGTGTATTTAAATTGCTTGGTCTCTACGGCAGAATTCTTACATCTGAATGGTCAGCTTTAAACTAGACGTCCGATTTTCAGGAGAGTCAGCTCATCACTAATCCCTTAGGTAAGCACACAGGAGACATTTCACCACACTTCTCCTAAACCTGAGCGTAATACCCAGCACCTAACATATTCCTTGCATGTAAAAACAACTCCTGGTGCTTTTCCAGAAAATTTATTCCTCCAACGTTATTTTCCTCGTGATCTCTCTCGTTCAGTCTGTTTAAAATGGAAGTGTTACGAGGATACTCATTCTGAATTAAATCGTTACAACGTTGATGGTTATCAATTGTTATAATAAAAATAAGCAACATATACTCTAATCAATCCTTTCTAAACAGTATGGTTGTGTGGTGGACGGGAAAATGTCTGTCCGTGTGTCTGTAAGCGCTTTATTGGATTTTCATGAAACTTGATATACGCATTTATAACGCCCATGGGAAGAAGCCTTTTGATATTGGACCAAATCAGTTGACCGGTACCGGAGTAATACCCAATTTAGTGTCTATTTTATGGTAGTATATTAGAATGAATTTATCAAATGCAAATCAGTTTTCATGACAGCATATTGTTTTAAGTGTTCATATACAGCTTTGGAAGTTGCAATACAGGTAGCTTTGACAAATAACACTGCCCATATATTTTTTGACATATGCTTATCAAACCACACTTTTGTTCTTCCGTAAGCCCTGTTGAATGAATCGATCTGGAGCTTAAATCGGAAATCGATTACAAAAATAACTTATTTTCTACATATCATAATTGCAGTTATCATTGCATTGGAATCAAGACCTTCAATGATTAGAAACGTGGCTTTGTAGTATAGTCATGATTTCCCATTTAAAAAGGATATGACATTTAATTAGTCGTTACTCCGGTACCGGTCAATCGAATTGATCCAAAATAAATATACTTTTTCCTGTGGACGTTATAAACGTGTATACCAAGTTTCATGAAAATCTGGTAAAGCGTATTTGAGTTATCGCGCGTACAGACACACGGACAGACAGTCGGGCAGATATTTTGTCACTCAAGTATTTTAACACTAGTGCGATATTGTGCAATTTTATTTCTTGAGTCTTGTGTTAGAAGATCTTTTTTTTTTTATTTCAAGCTGTCTAAAAATATACATATTACCGGAAATTTAAATTAGCAATGCACATTTAGATTCTGCTAAAATTTAAAGCGGTGCAATAGATCTGTTCCCTTGCTCCATAGGCAGTCTCCTTCCAATCAGAAAACGTCACGAACATTAGACCTAGCCACGAGGCTCATCAGTTATAGTTAACGACTGCAGGAAACACAAACAAAAGACAAGTAACTAGGAAGTTATCCTCATTTAGTGTCACAGACACTACAAACTTGTTCTCAAGTGTCGGGGCCAGTTTAATATGACTGCGAACAGCACAGCAGACACTTGCAGATTGAAACCATTGGACCAACTAGACCAGGCCTGTCCAACCAGCGGCCCTCGGGCCGCATGCGGCCCACTCTCACAGTTTTGTGGCCCGCGGATACTTCTAATACGACAACCAATCCCGGTTTTGGTTTGCAGCTTTCCTCAATGTTTGGAAGCACTTATCTATGTGAGAGTGCTTTCTTTTACATGAAATTCATAAATATATATATAGGAACTGTCTCACTGATGATTCCTTTTTACACCTATTTAAGGCCGAGTACACCAATCTCAGTATTCAGAATACGGCGGTAAAGTTGCTTAGTTTACTCCGGTAAAGTCATACTTTCGTTGCACCGTGCTCGGTTTCGACTTTTACCGAGGTAAGATGCTAACCGGCCGTGAAGGAGCAGTAAAGTGAGAAAACCGCTGTTTTCTTTCCAAGATGGAGATCAGCGTAATGTATCATATTTTCGATATCTAGGCCAAAATAATTGAATATAATGAATAATGAGAGACAGGTGGGATCTATTTGAAGAATGAACAATGGTACATATTATGTTTGCAAATACTATGCTGTAACATCGATTGAAATGACCTTCCTTTCTCACCTCAACCAAACCAGGTCCATTAGAAGTAGGCATAACCAACTCATTTTCACGACTGGTACAGTTTCTATGGTACTTGAATTCAAAGTTTGAATTCAGACGACATATATACCCAATATAATATTCCATTTTATCCTTATGGGCATTTATTATTGAACAATAAGGCAACAAATAAATGAAATTGGGCCTATAGACGAGCCACCGTGACTGGCAGATTTGCAGAGAGAGAGCGAAACTAGCGGCCATGGAAGAAACCAACACAAAATTTATTAATGGGAATGGATTAGTAGCAGAGTAACCGCGATATATTCGAACGTTTGAAAACCGCAATATTGTAGCGATGGTGCACAGGTTTTCTTAGAATATCCCGATATTACTTTCACCCCGGTTACGAAACAGCTGAGAAAACCGGAGAATGGTGCACTCGGGCATAAGACTGGCAGTTACTAACATAGAAGTGGACATCCATACTTTATTGAAGGAGTCCGAAATACTCAGTGCTCACATTAAGTTCTAATTTCGGCCTACTGGTAATGAATTCTATTTCAACAATTTGGTCTGCTTACTTTACGGTTATAGTTATGTGAGTGAAACTTTTAGTGTTTGGCCCTCAGCATCAATTGTCGAAATATTTTGGCCCCCAGTACTTCTGAAGTTGGACAGGCCTGAACTAGACCATGAACAACAATATGCGGTTGCCTGCTTTGTGATAATGTGTCTCGAGTCTCGGAACCGATAGTCAGTTTTGGCTAATCGATTTCAGAGCGGTAGGATATGTGCTCCCTCCTTCCTCCTCGCCCTACGTCACCCGAATGTATAGTCCATGACTTGAAATTTCGATTCTTCTTTCTGATACAGTCAATACGTTCCTCGGGGGCAAAGCAGAGTGGATATTCAGGTCTGCATGAAATTGAAAGCTTTTCCCACTTCCTCTCTTGGCGCGATGTTAGCTTGTTGCTCTTTCAAGTGGCTATCTTCTATGCTCAATTTTAACGGCCTCAAATTTTGAATGCGAATTATAACTTATTTGCAAGGAAAAAGCTAATGGCTTCTACAATTACAGCTAAAATGTTGAAAGGGAAAATTTATTGCCAACTGTATCATTAATGAAATTCTCTTACTTTTAGGCGCAAAGAATCCACCTCAGGGCTAACCTAACCTTCGCCTATGAACCTACGAAGTTTAAGAACTAATGATATGTAAAATAATACATCGCCAGGCGATGATAGTGTTACTTTTATATAGGAGATGACATTAATTCCAGACAGAATCTTAGAATCAACATCTTAATATATATACCTTATATATTGTTGCGTTATTATTGTATTGCGGCTGGGATGTTGAACTTTCACCAAGATGGAGTTGGAAGCTTCCGCTTCCGTTCTCATGTGTAGATCTAGCGAGAGAAGCGTGAACTATGCAACAAAGATGGCGCGCATGTTATTATCGTCCTCTTGTGAAGAGCAGCGAGATGTAGTGCGATTTTTATGGGCGAAAGGGCATAGCGCGAGTTAAATTCACAGGGACATGCCTGGCGTGTATGGGGACGACTGTATGAACCGTAGCAATGTCTCCAGGTGGTGTGCATTCTTCGAAGATGGCCGTGATAACCTTTGTGATGCGCCACGTACCGGATGGCCGTCAACGACTGCAACCACGCAGAATGCCACACTTTCATTTGTTTGGTCCCATGAAGAAACTCCTGGCCGGTAAACGATTTGCGTCAGATGCAGAAGTGAAAACAGCAGTCCGCAGATGGCTATACTCCAACCGAACGGACTTCTATGAACAGGGTATTTTGAAACTGGTAAGTCACGGTGAGAGAAATGTGTTGAGAAACTTAATGACTATCTCTATATATATAAAAGGCTTTGTCCTGACTGACTGAATGAATGACTGACTGACTGATTGACTGAATGACAGGAATCAACGTACAGCCTAAACTATAACAGGTAGAGACTTGGAATTTTGACAGTACCTTCGTTTCATAATGTAGGTGCTCACTAAGAAAGGATTTTGAAAAATTCTGATTCTAAATGCCAAAAATTAAATGTTTTTGAAAATACTTAATCCCTTTTTACATAGAATTATCAATTCCAAATCACAGAATATATTGTTGCCAAATGGTATCAGGTGGGCTTGGAAAAAGACAAATGAAATGCACTTTTGACAAATAAGAGAAGTTATCAAAATAATTCATGTTATAAATAAATATTACAGAATGAAATCCACTAAAATAATGGAATCACATAACTTTCTCTACGCTGGACATAGAGAAAAGAAAACGAGGTATGGTAATGTGTATATTATTATATTATATCGCAGGTTTTTTGAGAGAAAAGTATGAAAGTGATAATGCTTTCTGTTTAATTTCATCCGCAAAACGGCTTTATGGTAACATAAGAGTGGGAAATTTCACGCCTCGATATTACAATTTTATGTTACAGGAATTTCTGTTTCTTCTTATTTAAACCTCTACCAGGCTTGCTGTGCACTGTACAAGCGATGGGATGCAAAATTCTAGATCTTCTATGAGCCATAAAAAACTATATCAAGCGTTTTCTGAGGGAATAGTTTGAGTGTAATAAGTCGTTCTTCCTATTTCAAATTATAAATGCCTATATAAGGACCTAGAAATTAAAATTGAAAATCCTTCATAAGTTAATTTCCAATTACAAAATACAAAACCCGGGCGACGCCGGGTCTTTTAAGCTAGTATAGAAAAATAGACAAAAGATGTCCCTGCATATGTGCATTTGTTTGTAATTGTACTTATTAAACGTTTTGTAAAAAAAATTATTGTGCGTTACTTTTCGACCCACCCTCGTATATTGAAGATTCGTCATATTCGTTGCATTACATAGAATTCTACAGATACTAGAGTAGGCCTATATTGTCCTGTATACTTCCCCTGCAGGTATACTTCCTACTGCTGATACATCTATGCTTCAATAATAATTGAATTCAGTTTCCTGTGCCTGCAGAAACGGTGCGCTTTAATTTCCCTTGCATGGAAATCAAATGGAACATACTTCATTTAATTAAACGTAAATATTAACGCATGAATAACACATTCCCCTAACGTTGAGCCATTCCTGTATTTCCTGACATGAGAGGAGCTCGAGTCTAAGTAACAGGAAATCAAGAACTGCACGGTTAATTTTAGAAAATGTTTCACTGCTCTGAAAATGTTTAAAACCGCTGATTGTATTGCCCCGGAATCGAGGGATAGAGGTCGATGCTGAAATTAGATCGGATTAAAATGCATCAAGTGTAACAAGAATGTGAGATTTGTTTTGCAAACCCAATTCCAGTGTTTGTATTTTTAATGGGAACATGTTTACATAAGCGAGTACATATCGGTGTTTACGAATCAATTCGAAAATTCAGAACGGAACATTAGGCATAGCGAGTCTGCATAAATTATGTTTATTAGCAGATCCGTTTATTAGAAACAATTAGTTTCTGTTCTTGATATTGGAAGCAGCCAGGTTCCCAGATGCCACCTATTGATGGGTGTTTAATAATAATCAGGGCCCGGATTCTGATGACCTAAAATTGTTCGAAAAATGACCTATAAAATGACCCTAAATTTTAAAGAAAATGACTTAATAATTATAAAAAATGACCTAAAAACTGATATTTTATTCATAAAAAATTATTATTGTACACACAAAGTTATAGACTAGCTTGTACATAATTGTAAAAACTGTACGTAAATAACTGTAATATTGTGAATGTTAATTTCTCACGGAAATTTATACTGGCACTGAGGTACTGCCGAGTCAAAATTCGGCATTTCCTTTTGTGGCCTGCCGGATTATAGGCTATTATTGTTTATTAAGGGTAAACAGTAGTTTGCACTCTCAAATCCAAGCAGGTGCCAAGTCAATCTAATAACAATAGTAATATAATATAACATTTTGGCGTTTCTTTGATTCTCATTTCCGACTAGACATGACAACACTGTAACGGTGAATTTTTCCTTCTTGCATTAAATAAACAACACTTCAAAGACAGCATCGCTAGCGACGAAAAAAAGTTAACACACTCAATGTAAATACATGAAAATGACTAAATAAGGAAGTCAATGACCCGAAAATGACAAAATAATGACCTAAAATTGAAATAAATGCCCTAAAAATATAAAATTGCATAAAATGACAAAAAATGATCTAATAAAAATGTATTTCTATAATCTAGAGGCCATGATTAGGATTTATCTACAAGTTGGCAATGTCTATACAGCATCAATAAAAATATGACATGTCATTAGAATCCGGACCCTGATAATAATCATCTAGGTTTATTGTAACAGGTTCCGAATAGGTAAAGGGTCCCCTAAACCAGCGTTTCTCAACCTATGGTCCGCGGACCACTGGTGGTCCGCGAAGATGGTGCAGATGGTCTGCAGACATAATTAAACAATATCATAAAGCAAGTGGAAAGTAAAGAAGTAAATTTTTTTCACATATTTCGTTATAATGACCTATAATTAATAGTATACTCCAAATATTAAGAATATAGATCTTCTTTTAAAAATGGGATGTAAAATTTGGGCCCGTAAATTTTTTAGATATTTTAGAGGTCCTCGGGTTCAAAAAGGTTGAGAAACGCTGCCCTAAACGATCAATAATATTGTCAATGTTCTCTTCAATATTCAATAGTTATTTTTGCGGCTTGTCTTTTTGAGCATGAATCCGATGCTATAGTAAATTGCTTGCTTTATTTGAAACCACACAAAAATGAGGAAACCGGTACGAAGAAATGTCTTTCTTGCATAGTTTTGGGTACATACTTATGGCCGGCTCGTCGTTATAGGCGAACTAGGTAGCCGCCTAGGGCGGGGAAGTTTAAGAAACATTTAGATTAAAAAAAGCAAGAAAAATATATGTAGTATCTTAAGCCCTTTCAACTACTGCCTTCAGGGAAATTATTATTATTATTATTATTATTATTATTATTATTATTATTATTATTATTTGCAGTTGTATTAAAGGTACTGTCAATTAAAATGATAAAAAATATACATACAGTAAGAGCACAGCACATAAGTTACACACACACCAAACCAAACGGAATTTGAACCTGAGACCTCCCGAATGCGGTTACTTCACTATTATAATAATTATTTGCATGTATAAGTAATCCAAAAAAGTATATGTCATGATCTTTAACTTTTTATATAGAGGCATACAGGGTCATTTATTCGGCATTTGTTATGAATAACGTAGGCTACATGTTCATATTATAACTTAAAGGACAAGTAGGAGAATATTTTCTACAATAGGCCTATGTAAGAACTCATATAAATCATCATTAAAATGTAGAAACAAAGTTTCTTCTTTAGGAATTCTCATCAGAGTTGAAGAGTGGAAGGGTCGCGTCTGTTGCAAGTCAACATCTGTTCGATCGTGCCGCGAATTGGAATTCGCAATATTCTGCATAGCGCCCGTGCGCGAACACACACACACACACACATACACGAGTGCCATTCCCAATTTGTCACACGCGTACAATACCAAGTTCTGAGTGATGCGACGCTTCCTACAAAACAAATGAAGATCACAGTATGCACTAAAACACAATTCCTGAATTACTGCGCAGTCTTTCTTTTTATTTCAATTTTATTTACACACGTTTTATTATGGACGTGAGTGTATATTTTCCAATATTAGTACTAAGTTATCTTCTTGCTGATAATAATTAGGGGGCTGATTTCTATGACCTAAAAATAGGATATATGCATGCATTTATACCTAAACAAACATTAAAAGATGACCAATAAAATTTAAAATAAGACTTTACCACTTACACATTATGTAGCCTTTATTTTTTTTAAGTTTCATTACATTTCTTTCTTTCTTTCTTTCACACACTCACTCCAAACAAGGCGAGGATGGGATGAAGATGATAATGACGGCCAGATGATATCTGGGGACCACAAGGGCCGAAAGTTACCCGACATTTGTCTCAAAGCTGAGGAAAAACCCTAGAAAAAAACACCACCTAGGTAACTTTTCCCGACCAGGAATCGAACCCGGGCCCGCTGCGTGAGAGGATTGAACGCATCCCCTGAGCCACAGCGGTGGACCATTACAATTCATTTTATTTAAATATAATGTTAATTATTTAAAATATCTGTAAATTCTCAAAAAGTATCAGTATAATGCAAAATTTACAAAATATGATATGAAACTTCAACATTTCTTTAATATGCACACAAATATGCCAAAAATATGACCTAAATATGCATATTCATACTAAATATGCTACAATAGTTGAAAATTTCCTAAATAAGCAGTTATATGCACAATAAAAGCCGTTCTATTTTCACCAGGATGCTTGGAATCGGGTTTAAATTAGTCGGAATCCTGAAATAATGCAAAGGGGAAAAATATGACATGTCATAGAAATCCGCCCCCTACTGATAATTTTAACTAATATTCGGTTTTCATTATTATGATATAGAATGAAATAGCAGCGATGGGTCATGGAAAGTAAATATCTAAACGGTATTTTCCTTTACGAGTGCGGAAACCATGATAAACATAAGACAAATTGGCCGGCAACGGTGTTTGACCCGGGACCTCTGAATGCGAGCCCCAAATGAACGAAATATTTACTATTTCGGGTAATTTTTATGCTAAATTAATCCATTGGACACTCTAAGGTTTAACATTGTACAACAATTGGATATAGGCCTAGCTATTAAGTAGTATGCAACAGACATTTTGTGAATTTTTTAGTTAGTGTCATTTATGGAAGAAATAGAATATGTAATAAGTTATTCTGACCTCAGTATCATGTTCTGACCTTTACCAGCACCTATGGAAGATAATCTGTTTTTATTTTATTTTACGTAAAATTTTAGGTTTTCCTGACGCAGAGAATGAAGACGTTCATACATTTTATTTTCTTTGCCATTAATTCAAATTCAAATTAATTTTCCTAGTTGGTACGAAATGCCAGTAAGTTCCATACTGCACAATTATGTTCAACTGGAAATTACATTACAGGCTCTATTTGGTTGCGTTCCCTGTTTAAATACTTCTATGCCTAGATGATAATTTTCTCGCACTTTTATGCTTCGCACTTAAAATTTATAGGCTTCTGCAATTTTGATGCTATGTCTATGAAATAGTAAATTTGCTGTTACTGTGATATACAAAACTAATTATCGTGCCACTTTTAAATGGAGTTAATATTTTTAAATTAAAAATTGTAGGTTGTCACTATTTAAAATTGAAGTTCCAGATTAAATAAAACGGAAATATGATTTTGTTAATTTAACTAGACGGTTCTGCATTTCGTCCGTTTGTAAATTTGTATATAACGCAGTTAGGCCGAACGCGTTATTCAATTTTCTTTCATTTGGACTTGAATGTTCCTTGATGTCGTAAATAACAACGTATGTGTAGGGACTTTTTATTTGTTTATTCATTGTCAAGATAGTGGTCGCTCTAATGGTTCCTTTCTTTAAAATAATGTTCACATCCTTTCAATGATTCTATCCAAACGTTTCATGCTATGAATTTGTAAGACTGTCTCCACTATCGAGTGTAAAATTTTCTACAAGTTTGTTTCAGTACATTTTTAACGTAACTCTAATAATTTAGCAGCAATTCGTTTGTTTGTAAATTTGTATGTTACGCAATAACAACCTAACGCCTTATTCCACATCTTCTAATTTGGTGTCAATGTTCCTTGAAGTAATTAAAAACGACGTATGTGTAAGAATCTTATTTTTTTATTCCGTTTCAGGATGAAGAGCAGATCTTAGGTCTTTTATGCGAGGTCCACTTGTTAAGCATAGATTTTTTTACCGGAAATATTTTGAAAAGATAAACATCAGGCACAATTCTTTCAGAAATGGGTATGTTTCGATTTTTTTTTAATTAACGAAGTACCGTTCAGTACAATACTAAACATTTTATTTAATATACCACTGACAGCATTTAGGTTAGAGAATGTTATGTCTAGTTATACGTGAAAACAGACATTTCACACATCTCTTCCCTTAAGGGAGGCAAGTATTTCATCTTTCCTAGCAAGTCGTCCGTTGTTATTTGTACTTAATACTTCATTAAAATATATATACGGATGTAATGTAGTAGTAATATACAAACAGTTCTTGGAAAGGAATCTTCAGTTTGTTCAACATTACAGCGAAATTCTCCATAACGAGAAAATTTATGACGAATTAACTGGTTGCGAAATTGTACCTTACGTAGTTATTTCCACTAACATCATTCCATCTACTGTACGAAGGTACATGTACTAAATGTAATATTGCAGCTGTAATACAGCGATTCAAGCTGTAATATCTTAATATAGCAGAGGCTTTATTGTGTGCAAGGTACAGGCTGATTCAAAAGATAGGCCACTTGTTAAACCTTATAGTAATACAGTCCTTGGTTAAAAGTTATTATAAAAGAAAAATGTAGACTTGAATTTTGACTTTGAAAATATCTGACGTTTGAAATTGTGTAGTAGAAAAAGAAATTATAGTACTGATTTCTTAGTAACGTCGGTTGAAGAGTGATATATATATTTTTTTTAATTTATTGAATTAAAACAGCATGTTCCATTGCTTAAGTGTTGCAATACTACATGCTACGTCTCATTAAAAAAAAATTAAGTATATACAAGTAGGCTATCTACAATGTTAGGTACATTAAATCATTAAGTTAATAGTTTCTTAGCAAATTCTAATAAATTACAATTTTGTCAAAAAATGCTATCATTGTACATCTGTGTTATCTAAACCCGTATTATTATTATCTATAATGAACTGAAGTCTATGGCGTGTATAAAGCGTTGGCCATTGCGCATGTTTGATTGCAATACGCTTTTTTAAAATGTCTCTCTGTTGTTGGAGTTTAATGCATCTGTATAATAGGTGGTCTACAGTTTGGGCCTCTTGAAGGCAGGAGCACGTGCCATCATTCATTATGTGGAATCTCTTCAGGTAGGATTTGGTTATTCCATGTCTAGTAACTATTGCTGCGATGCGCAAAATTCGATTTCTGATGCATATTATTAAACTTTGCCGGACTGCATAGAAAACAGTTAACAGAACGATTAGGCTTATAATTTATTTCTTGCACCCTATTCTGTAAATTTTACATGCATTTTAATTTTAATTTGGAGTTATTTTCTGTTATTTTATTACAAATTTAAAGCAAACTATTGCGTCCTGTATGATAAATTAATGCATTTATCTAGGATATTGCTAGGATATTGCAAACAAAATTGAACACTGTACGCGAAATTGGCATACATGTAGTTCGTAAATTCCGTCAAAAAGAAATAGTACATAATTTGTTTAAAACTAACGAATAGATGTTATATACGTGCATAACGGCAAACATGTTCCGTTTTGCTGAAACAAATGCAGTACTACTACTGGACAATTATATGGTCTAAATTATTTTTTTTAATATTATAATACTGTTATTGCAGAAATCCTGAGTTTATAAAATAAAGTGCCAATTTAGGATAAATTTAAAATCTTTTATAACTCTAAATAGTAATAAGATTTAACTGATATGATACAGGATGAAATAATGGGGATGATTCATGGTAAGTAAATATCCAATTCAGTATTTGCTTTTACGACAGCGGAAACAATTAAAAAACCAAGTCAAATTTGGATTTTAACCCGGGACCTCCCGAATGCCAGTCAACCACCTCGCTCGATTGAAACGCCTTGCTGGGGCGGCTATAATTTATACTTATCGCTACACAGTCTCCTTCTTTCTCTTTCTCTCTCTCTCCCTCTCTCTCCCTCTTTCTCTAATTGGTTGAACTTTGACGATTTTAAAACTTATTGTATAATATACAGGAACTATAGTTTCATCCCAATAGATAGTGAAAAGACCACAGTTCCATTTTTCTCAGAAAATTATAGAAATTCAGAACGAACAGAACTTTCAGAAATTAGATTCTCTGTTTTGATGCTATATTGAAAAGTTGGAATATTTTTGCTGAATGCCAAAGAACAGCAGACAGAGCAGAAAGGGGGCCTTGATAAAGGGAAAAAAGAGAAGACTTTGTCCCGGATACGGGTGGCGTTGCATCGTGACTTCGCTAATCCAGCTATCCAGTGCAAATTGGGTTCAGTTTCAATTCTGCTATTTATGCCTCCAGGACGTGTGAGGAAGAGCGAGGGAAGGAGACAGAGTCCACTATTTGCTCTGTGACACATACCACCGCCGACTAAAACACATCTAATTCATTCTCACTCTGCCTGGGATCTAACTTGTTTATCATGATAATTAAATCCACCGAGCAGTGAAATCTTACATGTATGTCGCTTCAGTTCAGCTCAAATTCATGCTTTACTTTAACCCTTAACTATAGACGTAAGATCTGTGCAGGGCCGTGGACAGAAAGCAAGGGCCCCAGGGACAGATTTTCCCGGGCCCCCTTCAAAAATTAAATTCACCACTGAAACCCAACCTCGTCCTTTATAACGTATGCAACAAAAAGATTATGTAATGATATTATACTCGTAGGCTATAATTAGTAAGTGTAAGAATGATACAGTTACTTTATGAGATTGTGTGGTAGAAGGGAAAATATCTGTCCGTGTGCCTGTACGCGCGATAACTCAAATACGCTTTATCGGATTTTGATAAAACTTTATGACGCCCATGGTACGAAGCCTATTGATTTTGGATCAAATCAATTGACCGATGCCGGAGTAAAGCCCAATTTAACACCTATTTTATGGTAATATATAGGGTCCTGACTTTTAGGCTATTTTTTGAAAATTATTATTTTAAATGCTGAAAGTTAGTGAGGCTTACTGTTGAGTCCAAAAGGATTTCTGCTCCTACTTTAAAAAAATAGCAATTTTTCTTCAAGAATAATCCGTTTCAGATTAACTGATTAATTCCGTGTCACCGTTGTACGACAGGACAATGCAGATAAAATAAACACATAAAACATAGCCTAACTTAAGTTGCTTATTGACTTTTAACCAATTTTATTTTAGAGTAAATTTAGAAGATAAAAAATATAACCTGCCCCTCCCTCTCGTCGGGCCTGGATCTGTGTGGATATCGTCTTCACAGGTTGATTATTTATACTATCTTCCCTTCTAAAGGCTCTTTAACCTCCCATATGTTTCACATATCCACTGGTGTTATTCTAGTGGAGCCGTGCTTCAAAACAGTTTATTTCTGTAGCGATCGAGAAGTCGAGCCTGTCTGGAAATTCCGGGGTGCGCGGGCAAAGAGAGTTAAGTCCACTTTCTTGTTACTGACAACTTAACACACTATACCAGCCCAACACAGCTTTAAAGATGCATAAACCTATGAGGCACACATCTATAACTACCGTACAATTTTGAATATGACTTACTGGACTTAACACGAATGTAGAGAACATTTTTATCTATAACTCTATGGACATATCTCAATTTTTTTAGGATGGTGGACTTAACTCTCTTTGCCCGCGCACCCCGGAATTTTTAAAGAGCAATTGAGTACCGGTGGCTTTACTTTTCCAACTAAAACCCTGACACATTAAAGAAGTTGGTGAACATAGTTTCAAATGATTAAATTAGCATTTAGTTCATACTTCTGGATTTTCTGGTTAAAAGCATAATAAGCGAGAGTTTAAAAATTAAAAGCATAATTCTTAGTAAAATAAATTCAGGTAAACCGAAGGTGCCAGAATGCTTTTGTTCAGTCAGTGATAATTGTAATTATGATATACAGAAAATAAGTTATTTTTTTTTATCGATTTCCGAGTTATGGTCCAGCTCGATTCATTAAGTAGAGCTTACGGAAGAACAAAGGACTAGGCTGATAATCATATGTGAAGGAATATGTGGGTAGTGTTATTTGTCCAAGCTACCTGTATTCCAAAGCATTATATGAACACTGTAAAACAATATGTTGTCATGAGAACTGATTTGCATTTGATAAATTCTTTCTAGTATATTACCATGAAATAGGCACTAAATTGGGCATTACTCCGAAACCGGTCAACCGATTTGGTTTAATATCAATAGGCTTCTTCCCATGGAAGTTATAAATGCGTATACCAAGTTTCATGAACATCCGATAAAGCATAGACTATTTGAGTTATCGCGCGTACAGACACTCGGACAGACAGGCACCATTCTGGACATTCTGGCACTTAATAAAGCATAATTTTGGTTGCCCTAGCCATCAATATTCTCAAACTCATTACTTTATTTGGGGTACGCCGTAGTGTAGTGGTTGAGACGCTGCGCTACAAACCGAAAGGTCGCGGGTTCGATTCCCGATGAGGTCGTTGGAGTTTTTCAATTGGCCTAATCCTTCTGGTGGCACTATGGCCCTGGGGTCGACTCAGCCTCTGACAGAAATGAGTACCAGGAGCAATCCTGCCGGTGCCTAAGGCTGACAACCTTACCACCTTCATGTGCCAAATGTCTAAAAATCTGGGAGTCTCAACCTCCTGGAACCCTCTGGGCCTCCAAGGCCTGAATAGAGAACATTTTACTTAGTTTATATTACTTTATTTATTACAGTATTTATTTTGAGTGAATAATTTCAAAGAAAGCACAATATTTTTAGCCTAATCAATTTCGTCTTCTTACGTGTAGCAAAGGAAAAGCCCAGTGACCCTGCATGGGGAGATTTTTAGAGAGTGAAGAATTTTCCAGCGTTATGGCAACATAGAAGTCCCCTCATGCAGCAGTTATCTCACTACAATAGGGGACATGAATGCCTGCTTCAAGCAGAGTTGTGAGCCCCGAGATGGTGCAATAGTGGAGGCATAACATTGTAAATTCTCTCTTTAAAAGGATCTAAAGTTCCTCTTAGCAGCGTATATCTACCAGACATTTATAATTTCCCGAATAACCTCCCTATACCGAATGTTGCAGTGATTTTCTCTCGATCTGTTAATGGGATGGAGGTACATTTCTGAGGATCTAATAAATACAATTTCTAAATGATTGTTTCTTTATAGTACACTTTCCCTCTTTAATTTGGTAAAAAAAATATAGGACGTATAATATTTTCTGATTTACTATCATATACGAGGGAAATCAAATGAAAACAGCAATTAATATTTTTTCCACTATTTTACTGCAGGACGAACGTTTGCTTGTACATTCTTTTTCCCCATAGTGACCTCCCAATTCAATGCACTTACGCCATCGAATAGGAAGTGCTTCGATACCGCATGAGAAAAATTATTTTGGTCGACGCGGTAGCCACTCGTGCACCTCTGATTGGACGTCTTCATCAGACTTGAACTTCTGCTCTCCAAGGTGCTCCTTTAATGGACCAAAGATGTGGATATCTGGTGTTGTCAGAGCGACGGGGATTGCCGAGTTCAACATTATAACGCCCATCCTGATGCTGCTCGTGCAACCATGAAAACCATAGACGGCATACGCTTCAAGTGTCTCCCACATCCGCCATACTCGCCGTTTTGGCACAATCAGATTTTCACATCTTTGGTCCATTAAAGGAGCACCTTGGAGGGCAGAAGTTCAAGTCTGAGGAAGACGTCCAATCGGCGGTGGACGAGTGGCTACAGCGTCAACCAAAATAATTTATCTCGTGAGGTATCGAAGCACTTCCTATCCGATGGCGTACGTGCATTGAACTGAGAGGGGACTGTATAAAAAAAATATAGTACAAGAAAACATTCTTCCTTCAGTAAAATAGCGGGAAAAGATAATTGTAGTTTTCATTTAATTCTCCCTCCTACTTAAAGGTCACGGATTTTCGGACAATCCGCGATTTTGTTTAAGTATAAGAACCCATGTCCAGCCCTCGATTTTGTTTTGATTTTACAAATTTTGGCCTATTTCAATTGCTTTCGAAGAACAATACTTAAATAAATACTCTTTCCTGTCCTTCTACAGAATTTGTTGATGGTGCAAAATTGACTAACCATCTTAGCATAATGCTACTAATAGCTATAAATATTTTTTAAAATTTCCTGTTGTATCATTAATTAATTTCATGTCAGCAGAGGGTTGGTAATATTGCTTTTCATCCACAACGTTATACCCTTGTACACAAATAATGCCTTACTAGCAGGTGCCCGCGGCTTCCCGCGCGTTTATTAACTTAACTCCCAGATGTTTTATTTAAATAATTTATTTAACAGTATATTAAATAGAATTTATTAACACCGACATCGTTTTACATAAATTGCATGGATTAAATAATTTTATCTTTAATCATACTGTTAGACGCAGTAAATAATGATTAAAACAACTAAAACGAACCTTTTGTTGTCATATGGGCTTACAGATTTGAAACGAAGCCATTAAAACGAACCATAGATTCATGAACCTTACCCTTACAGGCAAATCATGCATAAAAAATTAAAACGATAAGTAAAAAGCTAAAAATTCGCCTTCGAGGTGACTTTCATGATAAAAGTGCGCCGTCCGGAAGAAAAGATCTCAGAATCGAGTTCCCCAGCCCCTCCCCCCCCCAAAAAAAACATGAAAATCATTCAATGTTTTCCCATTTAGGAATGCTTTCATGATCCCCTTCTGTCTACTTATGTAGAAAAATCACATCTCTTTCGAGTCGTAATGTTATAAACAAATGAATCAAGTAGAGCGGGTAAACAAAATCGAAGCGATCGACAAATTGAGGTGTTATATTGCAAAAAATCGATTTCAGAGATGCTCTCTTTTTTCCTCCTGGTTGCCATGGCAACCGAGCAAGGACACCTTCAATTAATTTTACAATTGAATACGGTCTTGTTAATAGGTGGCTTTGGGACTAAGCGGAAACACCAGCTCAAATATTAGATTAAATTGTAAATTTATAAATGTGCCTATGTACATGTAAACTTACCCTAAAAGAGGAGGGGAAAAGTGGAGAGAAAGATGAAAAAATACGGGAAAGACGATGAGAGAGCTACGACAGTGTGAATACGAAAGAGACAGGGAAAGTTTGAGCTGTTTTGAGATATTTGTAAAAAAAAAATATGAGTAGGAGAGAAAAATGTGACTGAAAATAACATTAAAGGTTTGTGTGAATATGAGACACTGAGGAAACTTCAAATGAAAAATGATTGCACAAGAGGTGTAGCATCACAGAACATTTGGAAAGCATAAAAAGTAAATGTTCAAATGTCAGCGTAAAATTAATCTTTGTCTACAACAGTGAAAACCGAGAATAAAATGTAATTTGAGAACCCAACTTTATGTTAAGCGACCTGCTCTGCATCATTTGGGAACAGTAATTCGGTGAGAAAGAACAAAAGTTGTTCTATCTCTGAAGTGATAGTGCAGAAACTTTCAGGTAATTATTTCAGCTGTGAAATTTAACCCAGTAATTTGTCTAATCACATGGCTTAAAAAAATACATTGTCTTCCTTTCATCAAACTTGTCTCTTCGTTCTCTAAGAGAGAAAAGCTACTACATTTCGATTAAAAATTAGTAAGAAACAGACTATACTTGATCCATGATGTGTAAGGAGCAAAAGTAAACAACAGACTTGACTACATACTACAGAGACAACTCAGTCACATGTTTACTTCCATTCCGCACACATCGTACAATTATTTATATCTTATGTAATTGTGAAAACATAAGTTCTGTTAAGTGAGTCGCTTGCTTTCTTATTTATATCCATAGGCTTACATGTTTTACAACATAATTATACGCTATAGCCGTTTTGCGTCCCCCTGCAGTCGAATAGTGAACGAGTTGATTCCCACTTTCGGTAAATTTGCCGAACAACAACATCCGTGTTGATTCCGCTAACTTTCGGCCGACTTTAGTAGTACTGTAGTTCTGAACGGACTACTAACTGCTGTGAGGCATTCCACTCTAAACTGAACTCTCAATTTTACTCTTCACATCCCAACATATGCCATCTGCTAGAGGGTGTTCAATCTGATACTTACGTTAAAATGAGAAGCCAGAAGAAAACTACTCCCAAAAAAGATGCAGGGCAAGCAAAACTACATAAAAGAACAAATGGAAAAGATGTCTAATTCAACCATTACCCGGTATGAATATCTTCAAAACATCTGCTACAAGTTTCCCCCATCTACATAATTTTATTGCCAATGCTTGACAATTGCAACTTTGCATGAACAGTTTTACTTACATTATGAGAATAACAAGGGAAATGTTATATCACTGTTGTTAGCTGACGGGAATCAACACGTACGCTATGGAAAAATAAGATTACACCTAATGGGAATCAATACGTCCGTTTCGGAATCAACTCGGTATCAGCCTAATTATACGCTATCTAGCAAACAGGATTTCATTTGTTTTTCTCGTTACCTTGGCAAAGTTGTTGATTCTGAAGGAAAACAAGTGACATAAGCTAGCCTACCAAATATAAAACGTATTTTGTAACATAATTAATTAATTCGTAGTACTTTTCATTTAAGGTACATAATGTGTGATTAAGTACACCACATATTGTAAGTAAAAGTAATAGGCATAACCTCTAATAATTTTTATTATAGAAGAAAATTGCGAGCCAGATCCTTCAGAACTTACGTCACCAATAAAGAAATGTGCGAGGAAAACGTTCGTCCATCGGGGAGAAGATACAGATTGTAGATATATACAAAACATTGGGAATCGAATCCTGGACCCTTGGCGCTTAATCTAAGAAAGAAAGCTCAATTAACTTTACTGTATAGCCTATATTCGACTAATCAGTCTCAAAAACTAAAGCTCTATCCACAATGCGCAGTCGGCAGTTGATAGTCGGTAGTCTGCAGTTTGCAGTTTGCAGTTGCAATCGGCCGCTTGGGAGCAGCACTCGAGTCGTCTACAGTATGCTGTCGACATTGAGGTTAGGGAAACATTTTACAGAATAAAAAAGGTGAAGGAATCGCTTTATAATTGCATGATATATGTTATAAACACATCTTGCGTTCTCGTAGTATGCTAATCTGTGTATTTGCACTAGTAAATAATTTTCAATCTCGTAATATGTTACTTGCACTCGTTCAGTTGGCAGTCAGAGATGAATTTCTCGTCTGCCGACTACTGTCTACCAACTGCCGATTGCCTGCTGTCGACTGCAACTGCACATTGTGAATGGCGACCATTGCTCACCACACGTTATACTTCGACTACAGACTACCATCTACCAGCTACCGACAGCCGACTGCGCATTGTGGATGGAGCTTAACTGTTTTGCACTTTCAAATTTGGTTGTTTACTTTTGCTCCGTACACATCTTGAATCAAATAAAAAATCAAATCCTGGGCATACCGATAAAGTTTCAAACACTGTTAACGATAGATAGTTGATAATATGATAGTAATAAACGCACTATAAACAGTGTGTACTATTAAAACAGAATGAGCACAGTAAATTCGTACGTACGTTTTGTCGTCATGGAAGAATGAAGTAATAAAATTTGATGGCACTGGAGCGCTGTTGTGTAACAGCGTGCAGCTATCGCTTTCAGCAGGGATGCGAATATTCATCGCAATACTTAAACAACAAAACTTTGTTTGTGCAAGCTTATTGATTTCCATTCTACTCTTTCAAAATCACTCCACGAGGCGGGAGAAGCAACTCTCTGCTACTTCTCACTCCATTATCAATTCCACACCTCGCGATACTACCAAGAGAGGACAACGAAAAGCCTTGCAGACGTACCCATGGGGTACCTTTAAGGTCGCTGTGAACTGCTACAGAATCATAGGAGATAAAAATTTTGGGGGGATAAGGATATGTGAATTACTACAATCTATGAAAAATTACAACATGCCAATTCCTACAATTTCCCTTCACAATACCAATAAGTTACTTGTAAAGCTTTTCACGTAGACCTCAATGCTAATTTTTATAACCACCTCCCTCATATATTTAAATGTTTAGAGGTGATGAAAAGAATGCAAAATAAGTAAAATCAGTAAACTGATGTAACAAAGTGCCAGATTACAATTATTATGATATGCAGAAAATAAGTTAATTTTTTTTACCGATTTCCGACTTCAGCTCCAGATCGATTCATTAAGCAGTGCTTACGGAAAAACACTAGTGTAATAAGTATATGTGTAGGTAGTATTATTTGCCAAAGCTGACTGTATTGCAACTTCCAAAGCTATATATGAACACAGGTAAAACAATATGTTGCCATGATAACTGATTTGCATTTGAATAATTTTATCTCTTCTCTATATATATAAAAGGCTTTGTCCTGACTGACTGAATGACTGAATGACAGGCATCAACGTACAGCCTAAACTATAACAGGTAGAGACTTGGAATTTTGACAGTGCCTTCGTTTCCTAATGTAGATGCTCACTAAGAAAGGATTTTGAAAAATTCTGATTCTAAATGCCAAAAATGAGTGAAAAACGGGCAGAAAACGTGCATTTTTTGCGTTTCCGAAGCGTAATATATTTCAATGTCAAATCAATTACAGCTGGCTTTGGCTATTTTTGTCAAACCTTGGAAATGAAACTTTCGCGATCGCTTGAATGTTGTAGCTCACGCTGGTCGATTCATTTGTTTTTAATGTCAAGGCACGCATACATATGAAATTTTCAACCTAATCCCGAAGGATTATTCTTCTTCTTATTATTATTATTATAAGTGGGATAATCAACATAGGCCTAAATATGGTCAAACGTTGTTCGATTTGGACGAAACTCACTGTACAGGGGTTTTCTGGGCCAAGGACCTCGAATCTGAGGACGCTTTTACCAGACGATACTATCTAATCGTGGTATGTGGTCCACGTGATTTAGGAGTTAATAAATATAATGATATAACTATTATGCTCTTGATTTTTAATTTTTGAAATAATTATCGTGGGCGAAGCCGCGGGCACATGCTAGTCTAATATATTACCTTAAAATAGGCTCTAAATTGAGCATTACTCCGGTATCAGTCAATCGATTTGGTCCAAAATCAATAGACTTTTTTCCATGGACGTTATAAATGCGTATACCAAGTTTCATGAAAATCCGATAAAGCGTATTGGAGTTATCGTGTGTACAGACACAAGGACAAGCAGACAGACGAACAGACATTCCCGTCCCCACATAATCTCATAAAGTACCATTCTGGCACTTAATAAATAAATAAATACACTCATAAGTATTTCTATATTTATTTATTTACTTTAAACGATGTTTCGATAAAGGATTTAATGCCTAGCATTCACATAGTAATAATTTTGAAATTGTTATGATTTTTAGCAATGAACAAAGATGCAAGATTTAACCACATCAGCCTGTATTAGAATTGCCCTATCCTAAGTTTGTGTTAAGTGGGAGGGGAAATTTTGTCTTTGTAGTAATTCACATAATTTTTATTTATACTAAACATTCAAAATATATCTTCTCCCACAAAACTAGAGATACAACTATGACTTTTTTTTCACAATATATTTTACAACGTGTGCAACATCATGTCTAATCATATTTTCTGTAATGGCCTTAGTTCTTTTAAAAAATATGTAGTACAATCCCAGTGTAGTATTTTCTTTTTCTTTGTAAAGTATTTTTAAGCAAAAAGTATAAACAATGCCTAGGCCTATAACTAAATAACACATTAGTAAAATTGTAAAGCAAACATCGAAGAATTTCACATAAAAATTCAGATCAGAAGAGATAGATTTCAATTTTTATTAAGAAAATCACTTAAGTTCCTTAATATCTCAACATAGTAAGGGTAATTAATTCACGGGGGATGAAATGGGCTGGACAAATTGCGCGCATGGGGAGAAAAGACTATCTAAAAGATATTGGCGGGGAGACCCGAAGGGAAAATACCACTTGGAAGACCTAGACGTAGGTGGGAGGACAATATTAGGATAGATTTAAGGGAATTAGAATTTGCGAGTGATGGTTGGACGGAGTTAGCACAGAATAGGGTTGAATGACGGGCTCAGGTAGGCGCGGCAATGAACCTTCGGGTTCCATAAAATATATAACATTTCTTTAGCTTTCTGAGGAATTGTCTATTGCCATTGAGTATTTAAGTAAGTAGGCCTAATATCTCAAAAGCAAATTGAAACATAAGTTAAGCATACATTTTAGTTACGAGTGCAACATTTCAAGTTTCTAGGGCAAGTAATCAGGAGGGGAGGGGTATTTTTCTGCAAGTTAGGAAATTTCGCCCATTTTGGCAACACAACTTGAAGGACAGTTATCCAGCCTGCCAAAAGACTGAAAAGAGTTTGAGGAAACTCTGCAAATGTGTCTGGGTTTCATTATCTCCGTCGTGTGACTGCATTATAAATATTCCATGGCATTGTACTGCTCTGTCTGCCACAGGCAATGAGTTCAAATGTCTAGACTTTTCCTTTTACTTATGGTTTCAGGCCATATGAGATTGCAACGCCCAACTCTGAGGGATGATAAAGGAGATTGTTATAGCACTTCATTTCAAATATTTAAACTTTTAAGTGCATTAATCAGCATAAATTATATTCACGACCTCAATACTTAGCCTATCTCTCATCCGTACGCCTTATACATGTAGGCCTATGTGAAGATAGGATGAGAACGGGAAGGGAAATAAAACTGAAACACGGGATTGACAACGAGAAAGAGAAGGAGAAAATCTTATGTGAAACTCACATAACTTCCTCTGCCCAAATAAAAATTAGCCTCTTATTAGGGCCAATAATTTAGTTTTTGTGTATGACATACTCTTCATATAAATTAGTTGTAAAAATGAAGAGAATGTCGTTACCACATTGCATCGCATCCCGAAGGATACGTAACCCAAATAACATCCGATTAATGAACTCGCGTACCTTTCTTTACTTTAAGCAAGGCCAATACATTTTCCTCACATCACATTCTGATATAGAACAAGATGTCATATTGCAAAGAGCTCGTATTTAGAGTGGGTGGCTTATAACTACTCTTCAGATAATTTTTTTTTCGAAAAAATGTTTCAAATAAAAGTTTTTAGCGCTTGGTACAAGCACCACATGTACACAATTTAAAGAAAATCGTCTTCGAGAAAATCGCGAAAGGCATAATTTTTCCCATGTAGAGTTCCTTTTTTATTTTTTTATTTTATTTATTTATTTATTATTATTATTTTTTTTTTTTAAAGGAAGGCTGTCACCGATCTTCGTGTCACATCCTCAGAAGGTACCTAACCCAAGTAGGTCTAAGGCATAGTATAAATTTCGGACCAAGACTATACAACAATTTTACTAGAAGAAACCCTAATCTGATACCACTAAACAATGAATTGTTTAAAAAACAAGTACTCGAATTAATTAAAACTAAATTGTAATGGTACTTTTACTCACTTTTCTTCCGTTATTCATTCTCAACTGTAAATTTTTAAATTTTAACATGAGGTATTTTGTTTGTAACTCTGTTATGTTATTGTAATTTATTTTTTCGTATCTTTATTCATGTATTTATTTCATATAAGCAATCTTATTTATTTGTATTCTTATTTTTCGCCTAAAACTATAATATGTATGTTTTTTATATAATGTTCAAAATATAATTATAGTATGACTGAACTGACCCCGAACTCAAGCTATGCTCATGCGGGGCAAATAATACTCTTTTGAAATTGTACTAATTGCGTTTATATTTATATTTGTATAATTCGTATTTTGTAATTTGTAATAATAAAAAATTTGAAAAAAAATACACAATTTTGTTTTCACACGATTTTTCGTTCTGGAGATAGGCTGTTCACAGACACACACTCACACAGACATGTTTTCGAAAATAGTATTTTTGGATTCAGGTGATATCAAAACGTGTATTTATGTTAAAAACTAAATTTAGAATTTGGGGGTCGAAAACAATACTCATCCTCTGCCTATTAGTAGGCTACCTATGGAACGGGCAGATGAAGTAATAAATCGATGTAGACCTATACAGTATATTAAACACGATAGCAATGGAAACATAGGTTGTAAAATAAAAGTAAAGTAGGCCTATGTCGAAAATATAACTAAACTAAACTACGTGGCGCTACACTCCTGAAATGACTAGGCCTACCATCCGACAGCTACGTCATCTACCATAGGAAGATGGCAGGATTGGGTGCATATGGTCAGTAAGCCGACACCCACGACCGAAGTCGCTACTTCTCATTTAAGTTTGCATCACGAGGCTGAGTGCACCTGGTTTCACACCTTCCTATCCCAGAAAAATCCGAGGAGGTACCGGGTGTAGAGAAATTATTTATTTATTTATTTAACCTGGCGGAGTTAAGGCCATAAGGCCTTCTCTACCATTCAGCCAGGGCAAAAACATGAAACACATAATGATAATAATAATAATGATTAATAATAAATTAAGGAAGAACTGATATACATGAATACAAGAAACGTACATTAAATAAAAAGAACAAATTCGAACATAAGTACTTGAATAATATGAATATATAATACAAATGACTAAAAATAAATAAATAAAAAAGGTGAAAGTCTAAACAAATACATTCTTAGTTATTACAAAATATAATGAAAATTAAAATATATATTACTAATTAGCATCAATTCCTAAATGTTATTGTATACTAAATTTATTAAATGGCGCTTGAACTGTGAAGTCGTTTGGCAGTTCCTGAGATGGCTAGGCAGTGAATTCCAGTGACGAATAGCTGTTGTAAACGAATTCGAATAATGTGTAGTTTGTATAAAGAAAGAAGAAAGAAAAAATATATAAATAACATAAGATAAACATACGGGCATACAAACATTAAGATAGTTAATTTAATAAATAATTTTTTTTTAAATCTGTGTTAAAACATTTTTTTAAAATATAGGTTTCTTCATTCTTATGAAATAACAGTACTAAGAAATGCTCTATAGGGCCTACATGAGATTGCCTCGAACTTTTGTAGATCCGAGAGGTTCCTGTGAAGGTCATTTTCATTGCCAACCAATTTATTTAGAAAGAAACAAAGTTTACTTAATGTTTTAAAACACACCTTTATATTTGAGTAGCAGGATGTTTACCTTATTATGATGGGCTCGCTGCTGGGCTGTCCAAAACAATTAATCATTATGGTATTTGGGCTATGCTCCACCTGAAACAAAATGGAATATTACACAATATCAGGTAAACTGATGTAACATAGTGCCAGAATAAATTTGTTTGATCAGTGATGATTGCAATTATGTTATGCAGAAAATGTTAATTTTTTTATTGATTTCAGAGTTAAGCTCCAAATCGATTCATTAAGTAAGGCTTACGGAAGAACGAAGGTTCAGTTTGATGTGAAGAAATATGTGGGTGGTGTTATTTGTCAAAGCTAACAGTATTGCAACTTCCAAAGCCGTATATGAACACTGTAAAACAGTATGTTGTCATGAGAACTGAATTGCATTGATAAATTCTTTCTAATACATTACCATAAAATAGGCACTAAATTGGGCTTTACTCCGGTACCGGTCAATAGATTTGGTCCAATATCAATAGGATTCTTCCCATGGACGTTATAAATGCGTAGGGCCGTAGGCTATATCAAGTGTCATGAAAATCCGATCAAGCGTATTTGAGTTATCGCGCGTACAGACGCACGGACAGACATTTTCCTGTCCCCCATACTATCTCATAAGTACCATTCTGACACTTAATAATGAATGAATTAAAGTTATAATTTTTAATAATAAGGAATGAAAATACTAAAAACTAACTTCACTAAACTCCGTGGCGATACATCCCTGGAGGGATTTGGCCTACCACCCGACCGCTGCGTCATCTACCATAGGCAGATGGCAGGATTGGGGGCATGTGGTCAGCATGCCGACACCCACGGTCAGCCTTAACAAAGGGGCTGAGAAAGATTTATGAAACTCTGACTCATGGTCTCTACCAGATGCATATTAGGCCTATGATATTATGAGCTGACATTATGTGATAAATTATTATGATAAAGTGTGTCAAAATTTCTGTGAATTTTATAGTTATCACTTATCAATATGCATCAATAATCTTAAAAAATAAAAAAATAAACACAAATTGTCAAATATGTATAAAAATGGGTGAATGTATTTAACAATATAAGTAATCATCAGCTAAAATCATCGATGGGCACTAAGATTAAAATCAATGAGGAAAATTTCAGTGTAATACTGAGTTTCCTTGAAGACCAATCGCAACGAAAGGATAAAAATTCTCACATTTTAGTAAAATATTGTACTATATGTACACGTAATGCTATATTATTTTAAATTATTTTATACAATTTTTTGAAGTAATGAATTTATACTTCTGTAGCAGTGAAAAGGTTAAAATTTACCGTTGTCTAGTGCACACAAATTATCCCAAATTACTTTTTTAATTTCTTCTGCAAGACTGATGTAGATAATTTATTCCGCAGAAGTAGGCCTAGTTGACTGATGACTTTTTTTAAAACTTGTATGTATTTTATCAAGAAGTGCATTTTTCTTTTAATGCTGTGTCATAAAATCTGCTCAGATTGATAACCCATTAGAGTTGTCTTGACAATGAGCAAAGCCTTCGCTTTTGTGACTTTCATTCTAGGGTGATAGGGAAAAAGCTAATGTCAGAAAACCAAAGTTTCAAGGGAGACAAAAAACAGTTAATTTTCAGAGCATTGTTACAATATTTAGTTCAGCCCACCCAGATATTTTTACATCGTATCAGATAGTATGTAAAACTATCTGGGTGGGCTGAACTAAATATTGTAACAATGCTGTGGAAATGAATTGTTTTTTTGTCTCTCTTGAAACTTTGGTTTTCTGACTTATTCGCTTTTTTCCTATCACTAGCACTGCGGCCTGAAACACACTGACCAATCCGGAATCACACACAAAAAAGAGCATTCCCAATAAAATGTCCTGTGGGATATTTGAAAGAAAGAAAGAAAGAAAAAAAAAAGCGAGACGAATGCACACCCCATAAGTAGCTCCTCAGTAGCCTGAGTGTAACCTACTCAAACCACCCTACTACCTCCGAATATGTATTTCCGGGCAGCAGATTTCTATCTCAAAATGCTAAGTAGAGCCTCCTCTTCATAGGACCCACTTCGTGGGAGAGGCAGTGTACTTTCTGCCCCCCCCCCCCAAACTTTTAAATTTTTATCATGTAAGGCTTGCTTACTTACTTACACGATGGCAATAGACAATTCCTAAGCAAACTGAATATCTATTTTACGGAACACGGATGCTCATTGCCGCGCTTACCTGAGCCCGTCGTCCAACCCTATTCTTTGCTAACTCCATCCAACCATCCCTCGCAAATCCTACTTCCCTTAAATTTATTCTAATATTGTCTTCCCACCTAAATCTAGGCCTTCCAAGTGTTCTCTTTCCCTCGGGTCTCCCAGTCAATATTTTCAGGAGAATATTTTAGGGGAAAAATCCTTCTGACACTGGGATTTGAACCCAGGACCTTTGGCTATCCGTGCCACTCCTCTACCAACTGAGCTAAGTCAGAGTTCACTTCACAGAGCCAGATGGAACCTCTCTCGAATGACTGATTGCCCTTAATGGTTCTACCTCACTGACAGACAAGTTATGTCGTATGCAATACTGTGAGGCACACTAATTAGTAATTTTGTGTAAACGGCCCTAGGGAAACCTACTTTATGGACGCGCCTCGTAGTAAAACGAACTACTTAAAATAATAATGCAACCATAACTGAGATTAAAATGAACCGTTTCAAAGTAATATTAAACACATTCCATTTTATTATGTGCTGTGTTTGTTTTTCAGTTATTTCAGGATAAAAAGGGTTCTTGCGCTAGAGTATGCTCACCGAAGAAGAGCTGGAGAGTAAACTATATACGCACGAACTCGACAGAATATTTACAGAACTGATTAAAAACGTACCAACTCTGTTTCTGGCGTCCATGAAAAGTAAATAAATCTCCGGTGAACATTTCTGTGGCTGAGAGAATGATTCAGTCTCTCTCACATTATACATTATTCTCTCTCTCTTCCTCCCACTTTTCTTCCTCTCTCTGTCTGGAATAATAGGGATACATAATAGCCTGTAAATCTCGACTGGGACCTAGACAATGTACGAAAAAAATGATTTAACGTAACAAGCCACCTTGCAAGGTATGAGGTCTGTCAAGAGTGCTAAGCTACACTAAAGAAATATGAAGACAAGCTTTCAGTGCGCGGTGTTTTCTTTCATACGGCTTTCTCATTATAAGTTAATAAATTGGTCCTATAGTCTAGTGGTATTCAACCGGGTGTATGCCAAAATATTTTAGGCATAATAAAAATGTTTAGGAAGATTATTTCGTGTATGATCTGAGCCATAGAAAGTGCACTTATTTCCTTTTCAATTATAGCGTACCTTCCTACAATAATGAAGTGTCGCAGCTGTAGGCTCACTGTATTGTCTTTTTGTTATTAGGAGTGACATTTGACTCTCCGCCTTGTTTCAAACGCCAACTATATTAACCGAAAATGACATCAGAAATAATACATTGAGATTCCTATAAAAACTAAACCAAACTCCGTGGCGCTACATCCCTGAAGGAGTTAGGGCTACCACCCGACCGCTGCGTCATCTACCATAGCCAGATGGCTGGATTGGCGGGCATGTGGTCAGCATGCCGACACCCACGGCCGTTATTGGTGGTTTCTATGAGCCGCTACTTCTCTATCAAGTAGCTCCTCAATTTGAATCACGAGGCTGAGTGCACCCCGTTCCAGACCTCCCATATGAATAAAATTCCTCATATTTTAACATAAATCAGTACTTTGTTAATATAATAATTCTGATTTTATGCAATATTTTGCGATGAAGAATTTATACATTAGGAGCAGTGCATTTCAATTGAACATAAGCAAAATACCAACCGGCCACATCTCTAGTTACGTCACTGAACTGGTAAGATTAAAAGGATGTGGTCAGTATATTTGCTCCAGTTAGTTAACTTTAGTTTTATTGAATAAAACCTTTATTTTCTTTATATTCAAGGAGCTGTCTGTTCAAGAGACTGGCCTCTAGATCTGCAATGCCAACTGGACGATGGAATGTAAGTAAGAAACATCTTATAATGAGCCTAGGCAAATCCTTAGTTTTAGTGAAGATGATCAGGACACAATCGACACATTCAAATTATTGGTTTGAGGACATTTAGAGACTTCTCGAAAGCCACCAGTCCTTCAGACCATCTCCATTATACACTAGGGTGACCAGATTTATGAACTTAAAAAACAGGACAGTTGACAAAATTAGCCTTAAAAAAACAGGACAAAACAGGCTACTTGGATAACAAAGAGTGCAAGCGTTCCTTCTAAGTCTTGCAGTTACCAATTTAATATTAGATAACATATTGCTATAAATGAGACTTCGTTGTCATGAAATATCGCCATTCTGAATTAAAAGCAGTCTTATAAATTCAAGCTTTGTCAATCTTTTTATGACTGAAATTACATTTACAACTGCCAACAATTAAAATTGTTAAAATAATAATCTGTCATATTATAGAAGTAGGATATTTGAAGATATTAAATCGGATACATTGAACAGACATTTGTTGCAAGTTTTAGAAAAAACAGGACATTTGGCGTCTCGTTAAAAATTTGTCGGGACACCGGGACAGTTAATGAAAAAAAAGTCAGTCCCGTTAAAAACGGGACGTCTGGTCACCCTATTATACACCAGGGCCTCGATTATCCAAGGTGGTGTCTCAGTTGGAGAAACGAAACTAAAATTCCGTCAAGCAGGGTGGGAGTGGGTGGATACTGCATCCTAACAAGGTGGTGGCATCGTTGGAAATAGGTCCGAATTTGTTTTTGTATGCCGAGAGGCCTGAAGAATTAAAAATAAATAAATACATAACAGGAACAGGGGGGTGGGAATCCTACAGTTCGTTACCTTTAGGTTGCATTGTAAATGTCATTAGTAGGTTTTAATTACTGATGTGTCGATACCAGATTTTCTCGATACTCGATACCGATACATGATTTTTCCCTCGATGCTCGATACTAGATACCATCAACATTTCCATTTTCAATAAATAGGTACATTAAAAATTAAAAGTTGAGAGAACTGTGTAATACCAACTAAATTAATTAAGTGTGTATATTTATTGCGACAAAATGTAATATCATCAGTAGCCTATAATTATTTTTAAACTCTACATTAAAACTAAAATTAGTTTTTGAAACAGTCCAGTTACAAGTTTTTCTTCAAAAATTACAATGGCGTTTGGACAGTCAGCTTGCTTGTTGGTTGTTATTGAAACGTTTGTCAGGAAACAAAACAATTAAGAATCTCTTCTGTTTGGACTTTAAAAGTCGGAAAGTCTTTATTTATGATTAGACAAAAGTCACAGAGTGGTTTTCTCCAGTCCAAGGAGAAATAAAAGTATTTACTATATTCAGTAGACTACTAAAAGCAGAAAGATATACCGCATTTCCTTAAATTACAGAATTACCAAAGTATCGAAAAAGTACCGAGCGAGTTTTCTGAAGTATCGCTCGATGCCGATACCATGCAAGTATCGAGAGTATCGAGGTATCGAAAGTATCGAGGACCCATCCCTAGTTTTAATTATTGAAATGTGTTTTACTTACACTTAGAATAAGCATATGCATTTCTGATTTACGGTAACAAACATTTTATTGGTAAGTTATGGTTATTTAACGACGGCGGTGTACTGTAACTTAAGCCTATGACCGTCACCAGTCTGCCGGAATTTTGTTCAGCAGGAGCTGTTTCACATACTTAGATTTACAAATTAAATTTCTGTTTGGGCCCACCACCATCCCCGGAGCCCTAGAGTATAGACCATATTCCGATCCCAACAACGTTTTGGATCACTGCTCCACTTCCCGTTCTTGTATATCCTAAATCAATGGGAAATGTGTTTTGAGCTGGCTGTTGACTTCAGCAGGAATAGAACTACAGTCAAACCTCCGAATATCGGTATTTGTGTGCCCTAGCAGATTGTATTGCTATAACTATAAGTTATGAGGGTTATTGTTATATTGAGGGGTTGTAATTTACCACACATTAGAAAGATTGCTTGCAGAAAACTGTGTAATCTAGGCATACAGGATAATTCATGGAACGGACATCAGCAGAAGTAGAACGCTAATTTTGTTACTCAACTTACTGAATTCCATTGAATTGTAACACGGCTTCCTTTATTTTACCAGGCCGGAGCAGTTCAATCTGACAACATTTGATTCCGGCCGGCCGGCATATGGACGATTGAACATTGTGTTCTGTGTTTTACTACGTTTTTTCATAGAAATTACCAGCTGTATATTACGAGATGTAATACCATAGTGTGTTGTGTATATAGTGTGACATTTGTATAGTAATGGAATGAAGTATTGCATAATATTGTTTTACGGATTCAGAAAGGTGAGTGTGTTATGTCGCGAGTACGAGCGGTTTCATTTTATGTTAAAAATCGACATAATAAATCTATCTTTATTCTTGGAGGTTTACTTTACATGTAAAATTATCAGTAACTGAAAATAAATATCATTTCGTTATTAAACTATTCTTTAAACCGTAGTACAGAGTTTTTCAAGAAACAACATAACCTTATATGTTGATAAAAACCGGCCGGAACTGATCAGCTGGTGAGAGAGACTGTCCTGGCCTGGTACAATAAAGGAGGCCGTGATTGTAACCATAGCTACTTTACAACCGCCTGCTAAAAAAATACTATTCAGACTGGTTTAACATCAAAGCACGCTTTGAGCCTAGCCATGTGCCAGAAATTTCAAACTCGTATATGGTGGGAAGAGGAAAGAAATAGACAAGCAAATTCAACACATAGCTAAACCAAAACTAAAACAATTACTGTTTATAAGGTGGTGTAATTGAACATTATGTACATGTTGAATCAACAAGCAAACTCACAGTACGTTTCTGCACACATAAGGAATGATTTTAGCCTACGTGATCCTATCTTGCACCCCTCATTAACCTTTCTTTTCTGGAATTTCTAAAAGAATATAAAATAGATATCAGGCACCCAGAAAACAATATTGGTGGCTGGTTTTGCAGTAAAAGTTAAATCTCCAAATATCGTTATAATAGGGTGTTTCTAAAATAGATTCATCGTTATAGTGAGTTAATTTAACATTACTAAGATAGGAAATTCGACGGGACTAAACAAAATTATTGCTATAGGGCATGCGGGTTTATTGTTATATCGATCTTCGTTATACACAGGTTTGACTGTATTTATTAAGTGCCAGTATGGTACTTTATGAGATTGTGTGGTGGACGTAAAAAATGTCTGTCCGTCTGTCTGTCCGTCTGTCCGTCTGTCCGTGTGTCTGTACGCACCATAACTCAAATACGCTTTTTCGGATTTTCATAAAACTTGGAAAACACATTTATAATGTCCATGGGAAGAACCCTATTGATATTGAACCAAATCGGTTCACCGGTACCGGAGTAATGCCGAATTTAGTGCCTATTTTAATAGATTATGGCGCCTTTCTAATAGAAAGGCGCCATCACTCAAATACGCTGTATAGGATTTCCATGAAACTTGGTATACCCATTTATGACGTCCATAAGAAGTGCCTTATTGAATTTGAACCTAATCTGTTGACCGGTACCGGAGTAAAACCCAATTTAGTGTATATTTTAAAGACGCGGTAACTCAAATACGCTTTACCGGATTTTTATGAAACTTGGTATACACATTTATAATGTCCATGGGAAGACGTCTATTCATAATGGATAAAATCGGTTGACCTGTTTCGGAGTAATGCTCAATTTAGTGTCTATTTTATGGTAATATACGTATTCGAAAGAATTTCTAAAAAAAATGAAAATCAGTTATCTTGACAACATAGCCTATTGTTTTACTGTGATCGTATAAGGCCTTGGAAATTAAAATACAGGTAGCTATGACAAAAAACATATTGATTTACATGCGCTTATCCAACTAGACCGTTAAAATGACCCAGGTGGCCGAGATGGTAGACCTTTCTTCTTTCGTAAGCCCTGCTTAATGAATAAATCTGGAGCTTAACTTGGAAATCAATTTAAAAAAAAACACATTCTGCATATCATAATTGCAGTCATAACTGATTAAAAAAAAACATACTGGCACTTTGTTACATCAGTTTACCTGATTTTATTTTCGCTAAGTTCAGTCATCTATCTCACGGGGGTCGTGCCTCCGATCCGGTACTCGAGAGAGAGTGTGGAAAACCCCGAAAAAATCTCATTCGGATTGGCTAAGTACACCCGGACAATACTTGCCCATTTTGTGCTCGGTTCTCAGAAGCCTGAGCATTCTCCTCCTAGCGTGAGTCGCATTTATGTACAGGTAGGGGAAAAAAAGCGGACCGACTAAAACATCTAAGTTGCCGATATGAGCCACTGCGCATGCCTAGCGGCATCACAGGATAGCAGGGAATGTATTTAAATTTGTTCTAGATAATATAGACAATCAATTGAGAAATAATTTCACGTAATTTGCATTGCTTGTGAAAACAAACATTTCCGTTACATCTTTTATATTTATTATTATTTTTATTTTATTATTATTACAAAATGTTCTAATTATTACAAATTACAAAAATACAAATTATTACAAATACAAATATAAATAATATAAATACAATTATTACAAATACAAAAGAGTAGGCCTATAATTTGCCCCGCATGAGCATAGCTCGTGTTCGGGGTCAGTTCAGTCATACTAAAATTATATTACAAACATTATATAAAAAAACAAACATATTATAGGTTTAGGCAAAAAAATAAGATTGCTCATATGAAATAAGTACATGAATAAAGATAGGAAAAAATAAGTTACAATATCACAACAGAAATACAAACAAAATGCCTCTCTTACATTTATTTACGTATCACAAGGCTCTGAAATCAGCTACAAGAGTCGGTCCGCTTTTTTTCCCTACCTGTACACATAAATACCATCGAATAGAGCCGGGATCGAACCCGCAACCTTGGGCACAGAAAGCCAGTTCCATACAGAACACGCGATCTAGGCAGAAAACAAGCATTTGGAATGTAAGTTTGTGTTCAATATTTGAAGTATCTGTAGAAATAGGCCGTATCCAGCCTGCGGGAATTACATATAAAACGTAATGAGATTCCAATCTGATTCGAGTTTTTGTTCGACAGCGCAATAAATCAATTTGTCATCCATAGGTGGCACCTTCCTATCCCACATCCGCTGGGAACGCGAGCGACATTTCTCTTCTGCATTCCATCAGCATGTCGATATGGCACGGAATAATTTTTAAGGGAAACTGACTGAAGTATGGAGCTTCTGCGCGATCAGGACAATGCTTTCAAATATCTGATCTAGAAAATAGGGATTTTTTTATAAAAAGTAGAAGCTAAATTCTGTTTTAAACATATTCACTGCAAGAGGGAACTATGCCACTAATGCCCGGTTTCTATAAACTCGTGAAATACCTATGGGTAAATTACCCATGGGCAAATTAGTTCCAGAATAATGCACAATGATATAATGAGCAAGGCCTTGGAGTTGTACAGGTAATTTAATTCAGTAGGCTTTGATTCTCATTGTTTAAATTATTTTTGTTCCTACAGGAGGTTAAATTTTATCCAGCCATCCATGAAAGGATAAATTAGCCGGACGATTTACCCTTGGAAAGATATAGCCCGATTTTGTAGGAACATTTATTTCTGTCATTTTCATATTTACCCAGAGGACATTTATCTAGAAACTCGCCACAAGTGTACGTGATTGTTACCTTTAAATTATTTGAGTTTGTAAAAGTTATCCTTGTGCAAATTCTGTCCATTGGATAATTTATCCCATAGGTATTTCGTGAGTTTATAGAAACCGGGCATAGCCTAAATGGAGTAAATTTAAATTTATTCAGTTTCATAAAATATTTTACATCTTATGTTTACATCTTGCGAAAAACCTTTCTTCAGCAGGGCTGTCTGTAAATTCTAACGAATGTTTATTGATGTATATTCTGTACTTCATTGTGCGATGTGTACTATTTTGTTGGCTTCTTGAAAAGGTTATCATTACTAACAATATAAAACATTAAAGATAGAAAGTTATAGTTTTATATATAGTAAGGTTATTTTAGCTGCAATAACAAGGTGCCACTAAAGAAAACATCCAAAAGCTTTTAACATTAAGGGGAAAGTTATGAGAAGAGTAAGAATATGGGCAAACAATGAAATTATCATTGACTTTTTACGAACTGCGAGCACTTTTTTTTAATGTAAATTTTAAAGGACTGATCACTGAAACATCTTCATATTTGTAGGCTTGTTCGTTCGTTCGTGATCCCTATACAGGCCATGAAGGCCCAGAGGGTTCCAGGAGGTTGAGGCTCCCAGATTTTGGACATTCGGCACATGAAGGTGGTAAGGTTGCCAGCCTTACGCACCGGCCGCCTTTACCCCCAGGATTGCTCCTGGTACTCATTTCTGTTAGAGGCTGAGTCGTCCCCAGGGCCATAGTGCCACCAGAAGGATTAGGCCAATTGAAAAATCTCAACGACCTCATCGGGAATCGAACCCGCGACCTTCCGGTTTGTAGCGCAGCGCCTCAACCACTACGCTACGGCGTACCCCCATCTGTAGGCTTACCTTCTTAAATTAAAAAAAAAAATCATTGAACACAGAGGTCGGGTAGCCTATATACAAGCTGAATATGAGCTAACGGAGATACAAAAATAATTACTTATAGATTACTGTATGTGTGACGGAGCATTTTGGTTGGCTAGTATATGGTTATTTAACGACGGGGATGTATTGCAACGTAGCCCTGTGACCGTCGCCGGTGTGGTGGAATTTTGTTTTCTACATGCCAGTAAATCCACTGAGATGGGCCTGTCATACGTACACATAAATGCCATCGACCTGGGCCGGAATCGAACCCACAACCTTGGACACAGAAAGTCAGCGCGATACTAACTGCGCCACCCAGGCCGACGGAGCATTTTATAACTCGTCTAATAATAAATACAATTATACAACACGATATTAGGCTTATTATAGCAATGAGGATAATTTAATAATAAAATAGCTCGTGAAAATTCGCAGCGCGATGGCGAGACGATAGATGAAATTATAGTAGGTCTATATCGATTCTCTTCCCATAGGCTGTCTTAAATAGCGATGTGTTTTATTCGTTTTCATGGTTTTAAATATTCATTAGTCCACCACTGTGGCGTATTGGATGCGTTCGCTCCTCTCACGCAGCGGGTCCGGGTTCGAATCCTGTTCGGGGCAACAGGTGGGGGGTTTTCCCTCGCCTGTGAGACAACTTGTGGTCCCCGGATATCATCTGGCAGTCATTATCATCTTCATCCCATCCTCGCCTTGTTTGGAGTGAGTGTGTGTGTGTGTGTGTGAATGGTGTGTCTTGTCCCATGTGTTCGTGTTGTTTCGGAGGTTACAGCGGTTCGGTGTTGATATGTGATGTTTACCTGGGCGCCACAGTATAATGCATATACTGAATATTTCTGATTTGTTGAACCCGCCTCCGGTCTGCCAGTCGATCGTTGAGCACTTCCCTCTAGCTTCAGGGTAGGAAGCGAAGAACACCTTAATATTATTGCTTGAATAATAATGCAGTTTCTTTGAACACTGAAGGAATATTCTGTTTATTCAAAACGTTGGAAATACAAGTCCAGTCATTGACAATAATTACAAAATTTGTTTGTGAATAATTAATATTGTTACAAGTTCTCGGTAGATCGTTACTAGTGATACAATTGCTGCCGTATATGATTTTGACTAATCGCGATTGAATGTAAGAATCCTTCTAAGTCGATTAATTCCACAGCGAAAATTTTATAAGTCCAATTAATTCTGTGGGCACGAAGCCACAAAGATAAGTAGAGTGATTTTATACGGTGGACACAAGTCCCCGAAGTAGAATTGACTTGACTGCTATAGGCACGGGGCCTTGAAGTAGAGTTGAATATGACTGTTATAGGCGCGGGGCCTTGAAGTAGAGTGATTTTACAGTGCCACGTTAGGCCTAAAGAAAACTTTCTTGGACAAACATTTATCCCTACTCTTCTTAATTATTATTCGTGAATCCCGGCACGTGGTACTATAGACCAGTTCTTATTGGCAAATCTCCCGACCAATAATAATATGTTAGTTTCCCACGGAAATCAATTGGATTTTCCCTTATTCTCAAAACCCACAACTTAGCGTCTCGGATTTCTAAGAAGGTTCGGACAGCGTGTTGTATCAGTAGCAACATCAGAAGCAAGGCTTGAACTCAATAGCCGACTTCTTAGAATTACTTAAGTGGATCAGTACCCTTTGATTATATCTTGGGAGATTCCCGATACATTGTACCTGAGTACTGCATTGCATTATCTCGCACCCGCTAGGTCTGCTAGGGAAATTCCCAGCTATCTCTGTCTATCCACTGCAATCTCATTTTAATAGTTATTTAAAATGATGTTGTTAAACTTTTTACCTTTGCCTTCTTTCTAGTTAATAATATTTATAATGAATGTTCCGTCTTTTCACGGTCATTTTAAGACCAAACACGGGCTATGAGATTTTATGATTTTAGTTTGAATAAATTTGGGCAATTAATCTGTCATTTATTATACTTAATTTGGTTATCTTGTTTATTTCTTTTTACCGAAGTATCTGAACTGCAATATATGCCCCAGTCTATTAAGACAGGAATCATCATAGCCTATGATTGACTTACTGGCTGAATATACTGCATCTCTCCACAAAATATTATACCTTATTTTCCTCCAGTGTTGCAACTATCTTACACAAATACATAAGTAATTTAATTCCTATCCTGACACGAGACTTCACCTTAAATCCTGTCCCACATGTACAAGTTTTCTGAACCTATCACATTCATGCCTTCATACATCTTGCGGTTTTCTGTAGTGTTACGTTGTTTGTACGTATTACTTGGTTTATTGCACGACCAAGACATTACAACAAAATTTTACGTAAACACCATAAATTTACCGATATACCCTCGTGAGACCATGAAAATTAAGCTCAAGCAGTTCTCACTGAAATTTTATAAAATATATTGAATGCATAAAGAAAAACAAAAACACTTTTTTTTTATATTGAGACTTTGACAAGGTCGATCAAGCAGTTCTCACTACACTTGCACTATATTATAAAGAATGCAAAGAAACACTCTTTTACCATGAGACTTTGACAAGGTCGATCAAGCAGTTCTCATTACACTTGCACTATATTATAAAGAATGCAATACACACACGTATATTTTACTCTCATTTATACACATTCCTCTAATCCTAAACCTATGTGGAACTGATAACCTATCATGCCAGTAGCTATTTTACCGCGTAAAATATACATTGCAGGTTATAGGCCTACATTATTCCAACTCAGTACAATGCCTTTCGGTTATTCTGCCCTTTCCTCTAATTTGTTCATATTTACAATACATTGTCGATAAATGACGTCACACAAAAATCACTGATCATCTGAATACATTTTACGGATTTATATCCTTTATTGGTTCTGCCCAAAAATTTTCTGCTTCTATGAATAATTTAAGATAACTAGAGTCAAAGGTTAAGCGTAGTTTTCCATGTGCTTTCACTACACCACAAATCGGATTTATTTGCTTACAGGCTTCTTCCATCATTGAAATTGGTACAGGCCTACTCTTATAGCGACGCTCAGGAATATCTTGTTTTAATTTCAATTTGCGTTGGTAACCCCGAAATAGGCCTGGAGTTGAACTGAACACTGATTTGTTCTTATATAGCATGTTATATAAAGTCGACTTTTGACCATCTGATAGCACATCAATTTCTTCTACTTTCTCTCTGAGAATTAATTCGATATCAACATTTTCCTCTTCATTTCCTCCATTCTGACTAATGTTAGTAAAATTCGCGTGTACCGTTTCACATTCATTTTCATCTACATAATTATTAGAACCCTTAATGCACAAATGATCATATTCTTCGTCCTCCCAAACAATATCAGATTCCATTCCCTGTAACTCTGCGACACTTTCGTCACAATCAGCCTCATTATCACCTTCATATATAAATACGGCCGGTTTAATTCCCATAGGCCTATATTCGTCGATACTATTTCCCTCTTGTACTACAACTGATTCCACCACGAAAGGCTCGCGTAATAATACATCTTCATTTTGGCACTCCAACTCCTTAGTAATTATATTCTCATTAGATAAAAACGGTACACGTAACTTTTCTTTCTCATCTAATTCCATTTCTACCCAATTTTCTTCAAAATTTATTCTCATTAGTTGATCTGTCATAGAATCACAACCCAGAATTAATTTATGTGCTAAATGTTTTATTGTCAAAAAGTAGACTTCTAACTTCTTTCCCTCAATTTCCAACGGCAACATACACTGATGCTCAATTTTATGGGATTTGGCACCAATTGCAGTTTGTGCGTATAGGCCATGTACTTTCAATTCCTGAACGCGCACTCTTGCTGCTTTCAGCGTTTCATAGGATTTTTCGTTTATTAGAGAAAAAGTACAGCCAGTGTCCACCAACATATCGACTTCAAATTGGTCTATTTTTACCCTTATTAATGGCGGATATGTGGGTGTTATACCCTCTCTATTTGCACATCCTACTACGCACCCCTTCTCTCGTGTTTTATTTTCATTATCAGGTCTTTTTAATCCTTTTAATCCCTCGGTCTGTGTGACGTCATTTCGACCTCCAAATGCGTCTCCTAGTAGTTTAAAGGCCTGTCTTGCGCTACATGCCTTTCGTCATTTCTGTGACGAATGTCTCCCTGAATATCATTGTGGTTTCCCGTGCTATGCGCCTGATTCCTTTCACCTTCTATGTTAATGTCCCCCTGGTTTTCTGGAATTCGTTCTCCTACTTCGTTCTGCATCCTGCCATGAAATCGAACATTATTTACTTGTCTGTCTTGAGGCCTATTCTCTTGATTATTTCCCCTCCAGTTTTGGTTCCCATTATTTCTATATGAGTTATTATTAGGGGGTCCTCTGTTCGATTCCGCATTTCTGTTGGCATGTCCTTGGTTCCATCTACCTCTGTCATTATTTGGACCTCCTCTCGTATCTTGATTCATTTGCATATTATCCGGTCCATTTTGTCTCCTATTATCGCTACGCTCTTCTCTGTTAGTTCCTACTTCGAAACTAGATAATAACTCCAAAGCCTTGCTATAAGTTTGGGGACATGATACTATAAGCAGATTACATATTTCCGGCTGAAAATGTCTCGTCACAAGCTGAATGGCCTCTCGTTCTGGCATTCCGGGGTCTAGTAACTTGATTAGGCCTATAACTCTTAAGAAATGGTCCGATAGAGAGACGTTGCCCCTAGGTGAATATCTCCCATTATAGACCTCATTTCTAGCTAAAGCTCTCTTCGCCTCACCCCAATATCTTGCTAAGAATAACTGCTTAAAATCCTCATAGTTGCACTCCGGGTGTACTGTAAGTTCAAACCACTCTTTTGTTTTTCCTTTTAAGGCTCTACCGAGGATCAACATTTTGTACTGAGATGGAATAGACCGCAAAGTAAAATACTCTTCAACAGATTTCAAGAAACTCTGAGGGCTCGTGTTGCTCTCATTGAAGCTGGGAAGTGATACCTCATTTCCTATTAGGTTACATATATTAATCCTATTATCGCTAACTACCGGCATGCTGGTGGCTACCGTCTCGTGTACTGTATTACAGGACTCATTTGCAACACTAGGAGGCCTATATGTATTTCCTATTCCATTACATATACCCTCACTACAATTTACAGCATAGTTATTTGCTACAGGCCTATGATTTTCAACCTCCTTAGCTACCGTGCTTACTTCTTTAGAGATTTCTCCTATTTTCTCAGCTAATATATTTTCTAAATGCACTACCTTGTCATTTACTTCTGAGATTTTATCTCCTAACCCTACTTTTACTTTTCCCACCTGAGTCTCCATATTCTTTTTCAAGCTAGACTCCGATTTCTGTATTTCCTTCTCCAAAATTTTCCTTTCATTGAATAATTTTTCTTCATATTTCTTGCCCTGAATCTCTATTTTCCTATCTACCGATGCCATATTAGCCTCTAATTCAGACCTAATTTCCCCTTGACTTTCACTAATTTCTTGCCTCATTGCTTTTTCACTTTCTTTAAGTTCCCTACAGAATTCTCCCCTGATTTCGTTGCATAAGTTAGATTGGACCTCTTTTATATTATTTAGCTCCCTCTCAAGCCTATCTATGTTCTGTCTATGTTCTTGGCTCGATTGTTCTATCCTGTCTCCTAGTTTCTCTATCTTTTCCCCAGAATTTTTTTCTAGTTCATTGATACTTTCCCTAGTTTCCTTACTCGATTTTTCTAGTCCCTTCATCATAGCTTCCTTAGATTCCCTCATCATAGCTATCAAATATGCAATAGAATTCGGGTCTATAGTTTGATTCAATTCCCTAGGCCTATGTTCAGTTACACTATCATTCTCGGTCAGCTGAATATTTGTTGCAATATTTTCCTGCCTATTATCAACTCCCTGCTCCAAAACCCCGTCACCTGTCGCGACACTGTTCTCATTGTTAATCTCCATTCTACAATTATTTATTTCCTCACCAGTAAGCAAGTCGTGCCCCTCTCCACCTTCCATATTAATTTTATTCCTAGTAACTTTTCCGTTTCTAAGCCACATACATAAATTATAAGGGTACTGATACACTCTTACGATCTACCTTACCTTTGGTTAAGAAGTTCAACATATAATGCATAACATGTATAATTATACCCTTGCACAATAAATATTCGATATGCCTGAGTTCTTTTAATTTGAAAAAGATTTTATTTTACTTGAATTTATTCTTTAATTTACTTAGTGAGTTTCAGTTTAATTTTACTTTGATCTTAAATTGCAAACTTTTAAAAAAATATTATTTGATGTCAGGCTTACTAATTTATTTAATTAATATTTACTGTTTCTTAAATTATTGATAATAAAATTGTTTACTTTACTGAAACTCTATGTATATTTAAGTTCTTATCTGTTGGTGATTTTTGATGTTTTCTGCGGCGGTCTCCGGAACTGATGTACCACGATCTTGAATTCCAGCGGTGCCTTTACGGGTGACGTTCTAGAAATTCTGCGGTGTCTTCCTTCCGTTTTGGGATGATTTTTGAAGTTGGTGATCCTTGATGTCCAGCTTCACTCGTGCCTCACGTTGGGAAATAGCCATGTACAGCGGTTCGGTGTTGATATGTGATGTTTACCTGGGCGCCACAGTATAATGCATATACTGAATATTTCTGATTTGTTGAACCCGCCTCCGGTCTGCCAGTCGATCGTTGAGCACTTCCCTCTAGCTTCAGGGTAGGAAGCGAAGAACACCTTAATATTATTGCTTGAATAATAATGCAGTTTCTTTGAACACTGAAGGAATATTCTGTTTATTCAAAACGTTGGAAATACAAGTCCAGTCATTGACAATAATTACAAAATTTGTTTGTGAATAATTAATATTGTTACAAGTTCTCGGTAGATCGTTACTAGTGATACAATTGCTGCCGTATATGATTTTGACTAATCGCGATTGAATGTAAGAATCCTTCTAAGTCGATTAATTCCACAGCGAAAATTTTATAAGTCCAATTAATTCTGTGGGCACGAAGCCACAAAGATAAGTAGAGTGATTTTATACGGTGGACACAAGTCCCCGAAGTAGAATTGACTTGACTGCTATAGGCACGGGGCCTTGAAGTAGAGTTGAATATGACTGTTATAGGCGCGGGGCCTTGAAGTAGAGTGATTTTACAGTGCCACGTTAGGCCTAAAGAAAACTTTCTTGGACAAACATTTATCCCTACTCTTCTTAATTATTATTCGTGAATCCCGGCACGTGGTACTATAGACCAGTTCTTATTGGCAAATCTCCCGACCAATAATAATATGTTAGTTTCCCACGGAAATCAATTGGATTTTCCCTTATTCTCAAAACCCACAACTTAGCGTCTCGGATTTCTAAGAAGGTTCGGACAGCGTGTTGTATCAGTAGCAACATCAGAAGCAAGGCTTGAACTCAATAGCCGACTTCTTAGAATTACTTAAGTGGATCAGTACCCTTTGATTATATCTTGGGAGATTCCCGATACATTGTACCTGAGTACTGCATTGCATTATCTCGCACCCGCTAGGTCTGCTAGGGAAATTCCCAGCTATCTCTGTCTATCCACTGCAATCTCATTTTAATAGTTATTTAAAATGATGTTGTTAAACTTTTTACCTTTGCCTTCTTTCTAGTTAATAATATTTATAATGAATGTTCCGTCTTTTCACGGTCATTTTAAGACCAAACACGGGCTATGAGATTTTATGATTTTAGTTTGAATAAATTTGGGCAATTAATCTGTCATTTATTATACTTAATTTGGTTATCTTGTTTATTTCTTTTTACCGAAGTATCTGAACTGCAATAAGGTCGCCCGGCATTGGGCTGATCACTCATCCGGGGAGCCCCTCCATGTCCTTGTCTGGTCAAAAAAGTATGTATGTAATCCATAGATAATACCTCTCCCGACAGGTCGCGGTCCTGTAAGGCCCGGGCGGCTTGGCCCGCTTAAATGTCCCTAAAAGGGGAGGTAAAACTAAGGTAGAAGAAAGAAAGAAATATTCATTACATGCTTAATTCTGTGAGTAATCGCTAAATAGTCACAATAAATTCTCTCAAGATAAATTCATGAGCAATCAATACAATCCAGACCTCTCGATAAACGCCTAAAATTTTGGAATAACTGAATAAACTTGATTTACTGAAATTGAACAAACATAATGTAGAAATTTTACGATTGGTTTATTCACCTTCTTGTTTACTAAGTTATATCATACAGAATACTAGTTATGGTGGTGTATGTTACAGAAGCTTGAGCAACGCCGGACAACTTGTACGAGTAGAGGCCTACCTATTTAGTAAGAAATTTACGACAAGCCTCGTTTGCAGTCTTTTTTGTTTTCCTCCGTTGGAGCGCATGAAACCTTTATTGTCATCCTGCATGAGTCTACTAAATTATTCATGCTTCCAAGAATATTTTGCAGAGGATTGTGCGTAAGCTTGCATGTGGGCAGCGCTATCTTCTGTATGAAGAGGGAAATTTTCTGACATTTCAAGCCCTTGAGGGAAGGCATCCGTGAAATTTTACCAACTTCGTACTTTTTATATCACTCACATGACAGTTTTATTTTGTCACTGTCCACACAAAATGTTATTAAAACATAATTGCGTTTTAGTTTTGGATATTTTTCTCTTCTCTGCCTATAATAGATACTGTGTTCGATTGAGTTTTTAGACTGAATAAAATAATGTATATCCAATTTCTAACCAACCATTCTGGTATTTTTACCATATACTAACATTAATCTCTTATCAGTACATGCAAATTTTCCTGATGTTACTTTAAACAGTTTTGGATATATTTTATAAAAAAAAGTTATAAGTTACAGAGTGTTAATGAATAACATCGAAATATTTTACCTGACCTATAATATAGAGGGGACATAGACAGGCAACTTTTATTAGGAGATTTGCTCTATGAAGTAAAATATGTATCCTACAGGGCATTAAAGTCATTACAATTTCGTGCTCATAAGTCTAATCAAGCGGAATAAGGTTAAAATTTTCATTAAATTGACTTTATCGCTTCTTAGTGATCGATAAAAACCTTATTTTTTATCATTCATCAACTGCTATATCATAATTTACTTCCATAATCTCATAATCTGCAAAATTTACAGACTAATCACATGATTGGCCGCCACGGCATTAGTTCTGTTATTCATAACTCCAGTGTTAACAACGAAGTTCCTTTGTTTTGCATTTTTTTTTAAATGTTAGAAGTCAGTGGCGGCCATGCCCTGGGAGATTTTATGCCGTAACAGGAAAAATTGAATCCATAGAGCAAAAATCTCCTAGTAAAAGTTGCTTATCTATGTCACCTCTATGCACGGGTAAAATTATTCGGTGTTATTCATTAACACTCTCTATAATCTCTATATATATAAAAGGCTTTGTCCTGACTGACTGAATGAATGACTGACTGACTGAATGAATGACTGACTGACTGAATGAATGACAGGAATCAACGTACAGCCTAAACTATAACAGGTAGAGACTTGGAATTTTGACAGTACCTTCGTTTCATAATGCAGGTGCTCACTAAGAAAGGATTTTGAAAAATTCTGATTCTAAATGCCAAAAATTAAATGTTTTTGAAAATACTTAATCCCTTTTTACATAGAATAATTCTAAATAAATATATTCTGTGATTTGGAATTGATAATTATTATTATTATTATAATTATTATCAATTCCAAATCACAGAATATATTGTTGCCAAATGGTATCAGGTGGGCTTGGAAAAAACAATTGAAATGCACTTTTGACAAATAAGAGAAGTTATCAAAATAATTCATGTTATAAATAAATATTACAGAATGAAATCCACTAAAATAATGGAATCACATAACTTTCTCTACCCTGGACATAGAGAAAACAAAACGAGGTATGGTAATGTGTATATTATTATATTATATCGCAGGTTTTTGGAGAGAAAAGTATGAAAGTGATAATGCTTTCTGTTTAATTTCATCCCCAAAACGGCTTTATGGTAACATAAGAGTGGGAAATTTCCCGCCTCGATATTACAATTTTATGTTACAGGAATTTATGTTTCTTCTTATTTAAAGCTCTACCAGGCTTACTGTGCACTGTACAAGCGATGGGATGCAAAATTCTAGATCCTCTATGAGCCATAAAAAACTATATCAAGCGTTTTCTGAGGGAATAGTTTGAGTGTAATAAGTCGTTCTTCGTATTTCAAATTATAAATGCCTATATAAGGACCTAGAATTTAAAATTGAAAATCCTTCATAACTTAATTTCCAATTACAAAATACAAAACCCGGGCGACGCCGGGTCTTTTAAGCTAGTAATATCATAACGCGTCAAAATAGTTCATGAAGCAATGTTGAATTTCAACTAATCGAAAGATATTTTTATCTTTTTATTTTTATCACTTTCATTTTATCGCTTTGTGAATTTGTTTTTTATGTAAATTCACAAGGACTGAACACTGAAACTTCTTCATATCTACAGCTTCTTTGATCGGGAAAATTAATCGTTGAACACAGTGATCGGGTGTATAATTATAAGCAGGATATGAAGAAAAAGAAGGTATGAAAATAATGCAAAATTTACGCTTGTGATGAAGTAGGCCATAGGCGTAACCAGGCCGACCATATGGGGGGGGGTTATAACATCCGCGGGGAGAGGGGAGTCCGGGGGCCCTCCCCCGGAAAATTTTAAAAATTAAGATGCAAAATAACGAGTTTTAAGCTTCCGGGGGTCCTCCCCCGGAAAATTGTAAAAGTTAAGACGCAAAATAACGAGTTTTAAGCTTCCGGGGGTTTTCCCCGGAAAATTTTAAAAATTAAGACGCAAAATAAAAATATTTAAGCTTCCCGGGGTGTTTCTCCCGGAAAATTTTAAAAATTAAGACGCAAAATGAGTTTTAAGCTTCCCACGCTTTATACTTGAATTAAGTAATTTATGGGCAGACTTTAAAAATTATACAATTTTCCTTTTTTTAATCATTGGGGGGGGGGTTCAAACCCCCAAAACCCCCCCTCGGTACCGCCTATGAAGTAGGCCTACTATCAAACGCGACTATGCTCATGTCGAAATGATTGATAGGCTATATTATAACCTAAATCGACTATCCCGCCATAGGCTATCTTGCCTACAACGACACAAATAGGATGTGTTTTATTCATTTTCGTGATTCTAATAATAAGCTTATTTATTAAATGCCTATGAAATCCTGTGAATATTCACTAACTAGTCACTTAAATATATCTCGAGGTTTGGATTCTCTCAGAATAAATTAGGAATAAAATACGGACCTCCGTTATATCACCTATGACTATTTCGTGTATATGACGTCATTCCTCTGAAATTTTAAATTTTAAATTTAAGCTAAAATGTTGATAAAGTACCACGACGGTAGTAGTCTGGTTTTATTGTATGCCTATAATTTATTTCTTGTTTTATCGCTAACCTAGCATTTGTTTCTCTCTGTTACGTATTAAAACTGGTTCTGGCGTTAGGCGTAATTCAACCTGATTTAGCGAAACGGTCGAGTTCCTTTGAATCAAAGACATAGCGGAAATGGCAAGCCAATATGTAAGTACAGTAGTAAGGTGAAGTCAGGCTGAAAAATGCCATGCCAAAGCCGGGATTTGAACCAGGATCTTCGGCTCTCCGTGTCGCTGATCTACCATTGAGCTGCAATGGCAACATGCCGGTATTATCGCCTCGCTCAATTCGTTGACAGTTAACATCAAAGAAGTCGCCGCCGCTTGGAGTAGTTGCCACACTGCACAGTGTTAGTAAACAGAGCGGGAAGATGTAGATGCAGCAAAACACTTACGTGGCAATGCCATTGAGCAATGAGAGAATTGGCAACACGAATTCAGTCAGCGGTTTCTTTTGAGAAAACCTTTTACAGTAACAACAAGCATTGTAATATGAGAACAAAGCGAGCCGCCCGTCAACGTTATGAGTGAGGCGATAATACAACACTAAATTCTCCACACGGTATATAGTCCAGTTATTCATTGGATGGCCAAGCGGCTTCAAAGAGATAAACCATTAAGTCGGTGTTTCTTTATGTTAATTGATCTGACTATATCGGGCTTGGTTCCGCTTTCCAAAACAAAAGCAACGTTGCAATATTCTCTCATTATTATCACTGACCTCAGTTCTTCCCTCACTTTAATCAATTCACACGTGTTATCGTTTACTGTAACTTGATCTTGCAACCTCGCGTTCCACTCCACGTGTAGTTGACGAGTAGCTGTCATATCTGTCGCAGGACATTCTTAGATTTTGATTGGCTGGGGTAACTAGCTGATTGGTGCGGTAAAATTAAAGAACATGGGTTAAGCTGTCGGCAAACTTTTCCTCCTAACGAAAGGAAACCGCCTGGCCATGCAATGAATAACCAGAGTATACCACCAGGCGTTCTCAATATGAGATACCTACCCAGTGGCGACTTAAAAACTTGTAGGTGCTTTAAGACCCGGGCTTCACAGTAAGTCACTAAAACCCCTAACAAAAGGAAGCTGCTTGGGACTATAACTCAGTGTATTTATTTAAATTCTTTGTTTTCAATAGGTATTTATTTTCTACTATTCGTTAAATAGTCCTATTAAATACAGCTGCAGGATTAGATATTTTTTTCATAAATAAATTTTTTCACATTTGCTTAGCTCGTAAATTTATTGGTAAAATCACAACTAAAATCAAAATCATTGTGGTATGAGCGTGGATATATTTTCTTGTGCTGTTACATAATATAGAATCCTCAATTAATATCTTTTAATATATTGAAGGCTTTAAGTTAAAATAAACTAATATTCTTTAAAGCTCACATTGACATTTTCCCTTCTCCCCTTTAATTAAAAATGTTTCTATATTTTTCGTAATATTTTTGTATAGATCTACTTTAAAATAAAAATATAACGTAATTTTGAACCGTTATAAGTGACAAGAAAAATGCTATGTGGGTCTTTTTAACCCCTAAATGCATAAGGTACCCTGTGGGATACAGTTGTTTGTCTTAAATTTGTGATAAAACCATGGAGAAGAAATAGGAAGAAAAAATTAACTTTCATGTTTTATTTAAATACAAACGCACAGAAATATATTACAATAATAAATACTGTCAAGGGAGTAATTTGCGGGTAAGGTTCCCGTTGCCTTATAGCCTATGTTCAGTTGAACGAGGATTTCTATATTAAGGTACAAAAATAAACTACAAACCTAATCATTCTGTTAACTGTTCTCTGCGCAGTCCGGCATGGGTTTGTATGTGTGAGAATTGTCTTTCATGCATTTAAGGGTTAACTGTGTTGATCGCTTTGCATTCAAAAATTCTATTATGATACAAGTAAATTTGCATCACGTTGGATAAATAGAAAAAAAATCTGATGTGAATGTCACATAACTTCCTCTGCCCAAATAAAAGTTAGCAGTATTCACATATCCTTGTACAGAATCGCAAGACACAATTTTACGCTAATTATCCTATAAATACCTCTTCTTTCAATGATGCGACTAAAAGCGCAGTCTATATAACAAACTTAAAAAAAAAAAAAAAAAATGACTGCAGACGTTTATTGAACTTTCTGCCGTAAAATATAATTTCCGAAATTTATCGAATATTTCCCTCAGATACATCTTTACTCTATGCATGGCCAACAATACATCTTTCTCACTTCACATTCTTATATAAAATAAGAGGCCGTGAAAGAGCGCGAATTCAGTTGTTCATCACGTAAGACAAACTTTCTACAAACAGTGGGTGAACAGTGGGTGGCTTGTAACTACCCTCAGAGAATTTTCTCGAAAAAATGTTTCAAATAAAAGTTTTAGCTCTTAGTATAAGCAACCTATGTGCAAAATTTAAAGAAAATCGTTAGAGCCGTTTTCGAGAAAATAGCGAAAAACGAAAATTTCTTCATGTAAAGTCCCCTTAAAAATAAGAGAAAATAGTCGCCAATCTTATCCTCACATCTTCAGAAGGTACCTGACCCAAATACGAAATTTTGTTTTCATACGATTTTCCGTTTTGGAGCTAGCTTGTTCACAGATATTTTCCACACAGACACACACACAGACACACAGACACACAGACATGTTTCCAAAAATAGTATTTTTTGATTCAGGGGGCCTTGAAACGTGTATATATGCTAAAAACTCAACTTCGAATTTTGGGGTCGAAAACAATACTTCCTCTACCTATAGTACCTATGGTACGGGCAGAGGAAGTAAAAATATATTTTTAAAAATCAAGGTATGACATGATAATATTTGCAATAATAACCATTACGTGAAGATAAAAGCATACATGGGAACCTCTACTTGTTTTGTGTTTGTAAACAGGCTCTCCCAGAAAAAGCTAAAACAGCAAATGGAAAAAAATCTGATGTGAAAGTCACATAACTTCCTCTGCCCAAATAAAAGTTTGCAGCATTTACGCTAATTATGCTATAAATATCTTATAGCCCCTTCTTTGAATGTTGCGACTAAAAACGCAGGCTATGGGGGGAAAAAAAAACAAGTGACTGCAAACGTTTATTGAACTTTCTGCTGTTAAGAATAATTTCCGAAATTTATCAAATATTCCCCTCAGACATTTCTTTACTGTAAGCAGGGCCACCAGTACATTTTTCTCTCTTCACGTGCTTATATAGAATAAAATGCCTTAAATATCCGCGTATTGAGTTGTTCACCAGGCAAGTTGGTAGGTTACAACCACCCTTCAGAGAATGTTTTTGAAATGGTTTAAGCAATCCATGTACAAAATTTAAAGGAAATTTTTAGAGCCGTTTATGAGAAAATAGCAAAAAACAAAATATTCTTCATGTAAAGTCCCCTTAAATATAAGAAAAGGTTGTAGTCAATCTTCACAGCCTCAGAAGGTACCTAACCCAAGTACAAAATTTTGTTTTCGTACGATTTACAAGAAGCCGTATTGCAAAAAGCACGTATTCACAGTGGGTAGCTTATAACTACCCTTCAGAGAATTTGTTCGAAAAAATGTTTCAAATAAAAGTTTTAGCTCTTGGTACAAGCAATCCATGCGCAAAATTTAAAGAAAATCGTTAGAGCCGTTTTCGTGAAAATCGCGAAAAACGAAAATTTCTTCATGTAAAGTCCCCTTAAAAATAAGGGAAATTTGTCGCCAATCTTCGAATCACATCTTCAGAAGGTACCTGACCCAAATACGAAATGTTGTTTTCATACGATTCTCCGTTTCGGAGGTAGCCTGTTCACAAACTTCCACACAGACAGACACACACACAGACACACACACAGACATGTTTCCAAAAATAGTATTTTTGGATTCAGGGGGCCTTGAAACGTGTATATATGCTAAAAACTCAACTTCGAATTTTAGGGTCGAAAACAATACTTCCTCTACCTATAGTACCTATGGTACGGGCAGAGGAAGTAAAAAATATTGAAGGGTACAGGGGAAAACCCCAGTCAGTCAGTTTTTCAAGGAAACGGAATAATGATGGCATCTATTGGTTGCTGAAGTATATTTTTCGAATAGTCTGTCATCTTTTGTACAAAGTCACACTTTTGTACCAAAGATGACAGACTATTCGAAAAGTATACTTCAGTAACCACTAGATGGTATTATTATTCCATTTCCTTGAAAAAGTGACTGACGGGGTTTTCCCCTGTACCCTTCATTTACTTTTAGAAAATTTTATTTTAGCCTGCTTAAAAGTTTTGAGTACAAAACCCTAATTTTCAGAAAAATATCTTTATATTTCTGTAGGCCTATATACAAAATATAAAATGAAAATAAAAAATAAATACAATAAAAACAGGAAATACTAGTTTCCGCTATGTGTTGAGATTATTGGCCACTATTGTGCCATTTACAAACAAAGGGAAAACAAATAGTAAAATTACATTCCAGGAAAGGGTAATGACACTTATGTAGTAATTTACACTAACCGATTTTTAGGACTTCTATGAACAAAACGTAAATGTGCGTTGATTGTTCGTGAAATCCACGACTTACAACACGACTCTATTCTATTAACGTGTTAAAGATCATGTATCATATTCTACATACTTTATCTTTTTCCGCTGGTATTCCATTTTCCGAAAATTCAAAGTTCTCAGTATTAATGTAGGCTATAGATAGAGAGAAAAATTTGAAGTGGGTTAGTTTTTACTAGTCGTTTATTATTGCTGAATATTTCCAGTAGGAATTTCATAAAGAAGTTACATATTTTTGAAACGTTGTGTGTTCGCCTGTTTGCAGCAAGAAACGCTATACACCGATCTCAACATGAAACAAAGCCCGCGACACTTGCTAAAGGAAAACACAGTCACGACGGCGTGGCTGGGGGGCATTCACCCTAACGCAATTGTTCCTGCAATCTTACATCCAAGTACATTGAAGATCATTCCTTCTCCTGTTTAACTAGAAACTTCAGTCTGAGAAATAGAGTAAGAACATGCTCTATTGCAGTGAACTTCAATGCACGGGCCACTTTTTAACATATTTCGGCTCGCAAACATGCGTCGCTAGAGCTAAAAATAAAAGTATTTTAGCTGCGGCGAATGGAGAAATTCGTCACTGTTATGCCAAAACCATGAATGTGCAAAAAATTAGGTTTTTTACTTCAGTGCATTGCTGGCATCTGTTAACATTAATCTTTGTTCTGTAGGAACCGAGGACATTGTATTTTCTTTCCTTGGTGAGTAATAGTTAGTTAAAGTACAAGTTCTGCTTTATTTTGTTATGCAGTTTTCGAGAAAATCGCGAAAATGAAATTATCTTCAAGTAGAGTGATAGTCAAAATGAAGAGAAAGTCGTTGCTAAGATTTTGTTTGAATTTTCTGCACGAATTGCATATTAAAAAGTCTAAAGCTTTTTTTTAAACACTTTTCCCAATAAATTCTCTGTAGTAGTTGAAATCGCAGGCGGCGGATTTCTACAGATAGGGTATCGAAAAGCTTATGTGACGATATGATAAATGCCTTAATTTGAATGGTAATTATGTACAAAAATCGCCTAAGAATCTACCTTCAAAATGTATGTAATATATATTGTTTTCACCTTGTTAATTTTTTTATTTCAAAACGTCTGCTACTTTCTGGACAGCCCTCGTAGACAGAAAAAAATTACCACCCAACAATCCCTTAGAATTTTACAACCTCAAAAATATTTCAATGACAGGCTCTTTCTTGAATCCAGAGGAACGATCCCCAAAGTGTTTGGAGACTGGCGAAACAGAATCTGTGCAAGATGAGGTGGAGATTAGTAATTACCAGGGCCCGGATTCTGATGACATGCCATCTTTTTATTGATGCTTCATAGACATTGCTAACTTGTAGATTAATCCTAATCGTGGCCTATAGATTTTCATTTTTATTAGGTCATTTTTTGTCATTTTATGCCATTATATATTTTTAGGGCATTTATTTCAATTTTACGTAATTTTTAGTCATTTTCCTGACATTTGCTTCTTTATTTAGTCATTTTCATGCATTTTAATGTGTAAATAAATTAATAGGTTGCTATAATGCAACATTTTGTAGGATCTACTTTAAAATCAATTTTGTTACTTTTCTTCTCAGATGTTCCAATCAAGAACAAAGAACAATGTTTTTAGACCTATAACATCATTTCTGCATTTACAGTTTTACAATTATGTACAAATTAGTCTATAACTTTGTGTGTACAATAATAGTTTTTTTATAAATAAAATATCAGTTTTAGGTCATTCTTTATGATTATTAAGTCATTTTCTTTAAAATTTAGGGTAATTTTATAGGTCATTTTTCAAACAATTTTAGGTCATCAGAATCCGGGCCCTGGTAATTACCATTAGACTAGTAAACAACTGCAGCGATTTTGAAGAATCATTTATATAATGTGTCAGCTATTTAGTTTATATTTTCATTTATACATCCACCAATGATCTGTAAATTATTAGTACTTTTTTATTAAACTCCAAACGTTTGTGTAGTTATCTAATTAATACTCAGCATTAATACAATTTCTGAGATTCCCTGAACCCCAAAAAATATAATTAATAAACAATTTCTGAGACAGTAGTATTAAAACAATATTAGATATTATGAGTTAAGTATATCCATTGGGGTATTCTTAAAATTTCATATACAAACTTCATTTTAGCCCTTAAATTCATAGTGTATCCCTTGGGATTCAGTGATCTGTCTTAAATTTGTAATCAAATGATGGGAAATTTTAAACAGTTCTGAGAACAAGGTACAAGAAATAAACTGTGAGTCTAATCATTGTGTTAACTGTTTTCTATACAGTTCGGCAAGGGTTTGTATATAGGGTGAGAAATTGACCCTCGTTTAAACGCTATAAATATTTCCTCTAAATTCTGTGGCAATCTCTTCTCTATCTCTATGTATATAAAAGGCTTTGTCCTGACTGACAGGAATCAACGTACAGCCTAAACTATAACAGGTAGAGACTTGGAATTTTGATAGTACCTTCGTTTCATAATGTAGATGCTCACTAAGAAGGGATTTTGAAAAATTCTTATTCTAAATGCCAAAAATTAAATGTTTTTTAAAATACTTAAGCCCTTTTTACATAGAATTATCGAAACAAATTCACAGAACATATTGTTGCCAATGGTATAGGTGGGTTTGGATTAAATGAAATGGATGTTTGACAAATTAGAGAAGGTATCATTATAATTCATATTATCTATATTAATAAAAGGAATTGTCCTCGATGTCCAGCGAAATCTACTGAACGCAGAGATCTGAAATTTTAAACATAGGTGGGCTGAAGGGTCGGAAAATGCACCTCGAAGACGGAATTTTAATTTCAGTTTTCGTTCGTGAGTTATGAGTGAAAAACGGGCAAAAAACATGCATTTTTTGCGTTTTCAAAACATAAGTTTTCAGTTATACATTTCAATGTCAAATCAATTACAGTTGGCTTTGGCTGATTTTGTCATACCTTGAAAATAAAACTTTCGCGATCGCTTGAATGTTGTAAGCCCTAAATATGGTCAAACGTTGTTTTATTTGGACGAATCTCACTATACAGAGGTTTTCTGGGCCAAGAAACTCGAATCTGAGGTCGCTTTTACCAGACGATGCTATCTAATCGTGGTATGTAGTCCACGTGATTTAGGAGTTAATAAATATAATGATTTTACTATTATGCTCTTAATTTTTAATTTTTGAAATAATTATCGCGGGCGAAGCCGCGGGCACATGCTAGTTGGTTATAAGTTACTCAAATTATCTACAAAGTCGAGTTTTGAGTCTTGCATTGGGAATAACACGGCTTAAATGAGTCTTAGATAATGAATGCGCACTCTCGCAATGCAGTCCTTTACTCTTTCACTCTTACACAAAGCTAATGCATTTTAAAATTAAGTTTCAGCTGAAACATTAGTATTCCATTCGCAGAACTATCAGAGAGTCATATCATTTTTTAATAATTGGTCATAGGCAATTTTCACAGTTCGAAACAGTTGAGATGCGATTTTGCACGGACTCGACACTCTGGAGTTAATGGGTGGCCATGCATGGAGTCGTGATAAAACTTAGGACCCCGGAGGCGTTAGTTCCACCTATTATGAATGTGGAATAATGCTATGAAGGGATTCATTTGTCACCTTCAAGAATTCCCGCGCCTGCGCCTGTCTGCTTGCCTCCGTGGTACGGCTGTGGTCACAATAGTAATACCAACTTTGACTAATGAGCTGCTAGAACTAGTTACGAAGTTGTAAGAATGATTATCATAGGTAATGCCAAGAGTGATAAATTTCCGAACGAGTTTCAAGCCACGAGTTGCATTTTAATGAATATTTAATGAATAATATATAATATACAACTAATAAAGTGCTTCGAAATTGAATTATTTGAAGTTTTTATATTGAGAGCATACTTAAAGTAAAGTGAAAAGTGATCCCTATACAGGTCATGGAGACCCAGAGGGTTCCGGGAGGTTGAGGCTCCCAGATTTTGGACATTCGGCACATGAAGGTGGTAAGGTTGTCAGCCTTACGCACCAGCCGCCTTTACCCCCAGGATTGCTCCTGGTACTCATTTCTGTTAGAGGCTGAGTCGATCCCAGGGCAATAGTGCCACCAGAAGGATTAGGGCAATTGAAAAATCTCAACGACCTCATCGGCAGTCGAACCCGCGACCTTCAGGTTTGTAGCGTAGCGCTTCAACCACTACGCTACGGCTATGACAAAAATTCCTTTGATAGCGTATGTGAGCTTTTTCTAAATTGATAATTAAATCAGAGTGATTCATTTTCTATAAATTTAAGATCACGAATCTGAATTACATGGGTTTGAGAATAAGTTATTGGTCCAAATACAGTTACAGAAAAATACCTAATATTATCAGTATATTTTATTAGTTCTGCAGTGTATGAAACAGTTTACTAATAATATTAGCAATATTTACTAATAATTTAGAGCCATGATCACATAATTAATATTATTAGCAAATATTCTTATGAAACAGAAGACTAATAATAATAAGTAATATTATTATGTATTTGCTAATAATGTGAGTGTAAAAGTTATATGAAACAGGGTCCTGGTCTGAGTGAAGAGTGGAAAAATCCGTGGAGGGCAGTATGTGTCTCGCGGACCACCAATTGAATAACACTGGAAAATACCTTGTTTTAACATTCGACCTCAAATCTAGTCAGATGAAAGCATCCTACAATCTAAAAGGCCCAAGGAGTAACTAGTGTAGAAGCTATACAATCTAGAGAACCTGTGTTAACTTCTTTACCTCTGAGTAATAGTGTAACAGATGGGAGAAGGGAAAACAGGTGTTGATTTTCGATAACCTGCCTCAAGCTGTTTCCAATATTCGGTCCGAAAACCCATCTCTATCTTTAACGCATGAATAATTACCCTTTCATCGGGCCCTAAACAAAACACATGCATCAGATGTGTTACAAACACATGTTTTATTTAATCTTAACAGTATGTGAGACTTTATCATGGTGATAACATGTCTCTTGTAACTCTCAAATAATAATATAATAATAATAATAATAATAATAATAATAATAATAATAATAATAATAATAATAATAATAATAATAATAATGTAGATTAGTTTACACAAGTTACTATTACAACCATGTTCATCTGCTTTAAAAAGAATAATTCTCTGTAGGCCTACTATACCATTTCTATTCATAGCTTAATTCTCTGGATTCCGTTGTTTTTTGTCTTCATAAATTATATTTTCTGCTTCTATTGTTAAATGTATTTATGGTATTATTTCTGTATTCTTCTTCTGTCTGTATTCATAGCTTAACAATCATTGTTTTATTATTATTAATTTTTCTATTATACATTTATTATAATATAAATAAAAAAAGTTTTTTAACGTTGTTCAAACTGAACTTCACCAGCTCATCTGCTTCTTCCGGTATCTACTTCATTTTTATGTTGCCTATGTAAATATTTTAATAAACATTATTATTATTATTATTATTATTATTATTATTATTATTATTATTATTATTATTATTATTATTATTATTATTATTATTATTATTACTACTACTGTTACCAATGGTTCTCTAAACAGATGACCTCTCATCCGAAAAAATCTAAGAATTGTTCTTCATACTGTACGGAATTAAAAAAAAACTGCTTATACATACGTAGAATTTAATGACTTCAAGGAACATTTATTCAAAATTGAAAGAAAACCGAAGAACGCGGTTGATCATAACCAGGGCCCGGATTCTAATGACACGTCATCTTTTTATTGATGCTGCATAGACATTGCCAACTTGTAGAGAAATCCTAATCATGGCCTCTAGTTTATAGAAATGCATTTTTACTAGGCCATTTTTTTTATTCTATGCCATTTTATACTTTTAGGGCATTTATTTCAATTTTGGGCCATTATTTTGCCATTTTCGTGTCATTTGCTTCCTTATTTAGTCATTTTCATGTATTTACATTGAGTGTATAAACTTTTTTCCCGTCGCTAGCGGTGCTGTCTTTGAAGTGTTTGTTTAATGCAAGAAGGAAAAATTCGGCGTTAAAGTGTTGACATGTCTCAGTCGGAAGTGAGAATCAAAGAAACGCCAACATTTTGTGTAAATTATATTACTATTGTTATTAGATTGACTTGGCACCAGAGTCTGCCACCTGCTTGGATTTGAGAGTGCAAACTACTGTTTACCCTCAATAAACAACAATATAATCCGGCAGACCACAAAAGGATGTGCCGAATTTTGATTCCTCAGTCCCAGTATAAATTTCCATGAGGATAGAACATTCACAACATTACAGTTTTTACAATTATGTACAAACTAGTCTATAAATTTGTGTGTACAATAATAATTTTTTATAAATAAAATATATGTTTTTAGGTCATTCTTTATAATTATTAAGTCATTTTCTTTAAAATTTAGGGTCATTTTATAGGTAATTTTTCAAACAATTTTAGGTCATCAGAATCGGGGCTCTGATCATAACACACAAATTTACAAATAGACGAAATGCCGTTCGATCGATTTACAACAGGACCTCGCTTCGACCGTTGAACAATAACAATAATAATAATAATAATAATAATAATAATAACAATAATAATAACAATAATAATAAAATATTAATAATATTATTATTAGACTATTAAAATGAGTCTGAAAAAATTGTCCTTTAAGAGTAGGCCTACTAGATTCTTAAATACACTCGTTATAAGCTTAGGCTACATCTACTTTTAACTCGATTCCCTTTAAGTATTGTATGGGTGGAGTAGGTAAAAAAGTTTTGATGAATAAAAAGTCAGTTTTCTCAACAATTCCACCAAAATGTTCATCCTTTCAATGGGTATAATTTGGACAATTTTCAAAATAAATTTGGGGAAGGAGGACTTAAAGGGGACTCAATACCCCCGATAATTACAAAATTGTGAAATGTGCACAAATAAACTTCTGAAGTAAAAAAATACATTAAAGCAATTTAAAAAGGATTCAACTGCTAAATTAATGTTAGGTCATAAAAGGAAGAAATGCTTGTCATAATATAAATTCTAAATGAGATATGTACTGTAAAATCATGTGTTAAAAGACTTTTCTAAGAACTGACACAAGAATTTAAACGCCCTGATAGGTTTTCTTTTATACAACAAGAACACCTACTAATCGAAACAATCGAATAGATTAGTGTATTTCATTAACAAAAATATACAAACAGGCCTACACAAATTAACTTTCTACATATGCACTAACTTCTTACCATATTTATTGCTTTTTAAATAAAGGAAGAAAAACCCAAGTAGCATACAAAAACGTATGCCAAATGAATTTTAAGAGTTATTTTCTCCTGTAAATATAGGCCCTACGTAGTCCTAACAAATATAGAGAACAGATTATTATAGATTATTACTCTATAGATTATTATTATATTATTATTAATATATTATTATATAGATTATCACTCTGGATTCTAAGAAAAATCTTTATTAACCAAGTCCTTTGGACATAGAGTTTACGTTTTTAAAGTTATTCGATTTTACAATGTATTTTACTTGAATTTTGAAGTACTTTTTTATTAATTGATATAGAAAATACATTACTGCACATTTTATTTTAAAATTATGGGATTTTGAGCTCCCGTTAGCCCCCTTTCCGAAACCCCAGCTGGAAAGATATGCATGCAAATCATGCCCAATAAAAATATGAAAATATTAGTGAAAAAATATTTTGCAATAATTAAGTTTTTTTACTTCAAATCAAATTTTTAAATCATGTTTACTAAGGCATCATTAGAAGCTGGTTAAGACTGATCTTTTCAAAAGGGCTTATGCTCTTTAATACATATTTTTCATCGTTTGTCGTCTTTTAGCATAAATCTGAATCAGTATTTTAAAAAAAGCTGCTTTAGTACAAGTATTCCTAAAAGAACTCAAGAAATGTATGAATCTCTGTAAGGAAAAATTTATGTTCACGACTGTACCTCGTCGGGAATTCCTGCAGACGACAAATGGGTCTCACTTGAGAGCCAGGATTTGTGCCTTCAGGTTGTGTACTGTCGCAGAAAAAATGTGATAAATCAACACCGTTTTCGTCAACTTCTCGCTCTTCATTATCATTCCAGCACTTGAGGTGGTAGCAATAATATTGACCACTACGGAATTCTGAGAGAAAGGAACCGGCGTCTTAATTGAGTCGTCAGACGCTACGTAAATATTTCACGAATTTTGGGCATTTTATACCTTTACCACTATTTATATGCATCTGAACACAAAAGATAAAAAGCATCTTGGAAATGGATGCTTAGGAGAGATTGGGAAATGAACCTGAGTCACAAAAATGTTAACCCGGTAAAGACGAGAAATCTATTTATTTATTTATTTAACCTGGCGGAGTTAAGGCCATAAGGCCTTCTCTGCCACTCAGCCAGGGCAAAAACATGAAATACATAGTAATAAAAAATAATAAAAATTAAAAAATTAAAAACAAGAAATTATATACTTGAATACAAGAAACGTACATTAAATACAAAGACAAAAATTCAAACATAAAGTACCGTACTTGAATAATATATATAACAATATAATATAATATAACATAATATAATATAATATAATATAGGCCAATATAATACAAATGACAATAAGAAATCTATCATCCTGGAAAGACCGGCAAATTATTCTGCTCACTGATGGATAAATAACTGATATACGTAAGGCTAATAAATAAATGAATGACGTGGGATAGAAATACAGCATGCTAGATGGTTGGTTAGTTTTTGTTTATATAAGCATTCATGAACCACAGAATTATTGTCTCTGTTGGACATTACATGAGAATATTATAGTTTTTGGTTGTTTAACAACTGAAACTCAGACCTTTGCCAGAATTTTGTCCCGAATGAGTTCTTTTACATGCTTGTAAATCTACAGAAATGGGCCTGCCACATCTATGCACAGATAAATGTCATCGAACTGGACCGGGAGCGAACCCTCAACCTTGGGCAGGGAATGCCAGCACGATATGGACTGCACCAACCAGGCATATTACAGTATAATTGATGTAATGAAACGTGAAGGAATGAAAAAAGAAATAAAGAAATTAAACGAACGAATAGAATAAAAAAAAGAGAAGGAGAAGGAGAATGAAAAAGAAAGGAGGAAAGAACGGAAAAGAAAGGCGAGATTTAGAAAATAAAAGTCAGACAGAATTAAAAATTCCGGGGTGCGCGGGCAAAGAGAGTTAAGTCCACTTTCTTGTTACTGAGAATTAGAGTGACTTAACACACTATACCAGCCCAACATAGCTTTAGAGATGGATAAACTATGAGGCACACATCCATAACTACCATACAATTTTGATCATGACTTACTGGACTTAACACAGATGTAGAGAACATTCTTATCTATAACTCTATGGACATATCTCAATTTTATTAGGATGGTGGACTTAACTCTCTTTGCCCGCTCACCCCGGAATTAGAAATAAAGGTCAGAAATAAAGAAAAGATTAAAAGAATCCAAGTCTGAAAGAAATAAATAAGGAAGAAAAGAAGGAATAAACAGATGAAAGAACAAAACGGGTTAAAATTAAAGGAATAAAAATGGTAAAATATAATAGGCTAAATGCAGATAAGTTAAACAAGGAGAAAAGAAGGATGAAAGAAAAGTAGAAATAAATTAATAGACAAATAACATAACTAAATAAATAAAAGAGGTGAAGAAACGAATAAAGTAAATAAGTAAGTTTGTGACTTGAGGCGTAGGGGATGCGTTCGCTCCTCTCACGCAGCGGGCCCGGGTTCGAATCCTGGTCGGGACAAGTTACCTAGGTGGGTTTTTTCTGAGGTTTTTCCTCACCTGTTAGACAAATGTCGGGTAACTTTAGACCCTTGTGGTCCCCAGATATCATCTGGCCGTCATCATCTTCATCCCATCCACGCCTTGTTTGGAGTGTGTGTGTGTGTGTGTGTGCATTGTGTGTCTCGTCCTATGTGTTGGTGTTGTCCCGGAGGTGGCCCGGCATTGGGCTGATCACTCATCCGGGGAGGCCCTCCCTCCATGTCCTTGTCTAGTCAAAAAAGTATGTATGTGATTCATAGATAATCCCTCTACCGACAGGTTGCGGCCCTGTATGGCCCGGGCGGCTTGGGTCGCTTAAATCCTAAAAGGGAGAGGTAAAACTAAGACAAAGAAAGAAAGAAAGAAGAAAGAAAGACTTAAGGCTTTCCCGATGGTGGAAGCCCGAGAAACAATAATACAAACTAATAAGTATATGAATAAATAAAGTGTGAATTAAAAAAAAGGCTGAACCAAATGGGTAAAGTTGTTCACCAAGGATTATGACATAAAGAAAGGACGCACGAAGCAAATTTAAGAGAAACAAAATAAAACAAGGAAAAGAAAGAACAAGAAATAAAAATACATGAAGTTAGAAAGGTTCAAACAGAGAAACAGCTAGGCTGAAAGCAAGTAGAATGACGGACTATTTTTAAAGGGTATTCCCTCGACGTCCCTAAGAGTCTGCAGGAAAATGACTTGGAGATAAATACTGTAGAGAGGAAAAACGATGTCGTTTAATGCCATTACTTGAAGGAAACTGTAGATCTTTCAGGAACTCCCTTTGGTATTTCTAAAGAGTGAATTCAAGACATTATGGACTGTTATTGAAGAGTCTCACATAACCTAAATCAAATACATCTACTTTAATGATCTCCCAACTAGATTCCCATAGTCCCTAGAGTTTACTTCCTCTTTCTTTATTATATTCTACTTTAGTCATGTCATGGTACAAATTTTTACTTGCTCCAATCTTGCTAGCCTATGATAATATTCTTAGAAATCACAACATTTAGTAATTTAAAAAAAAAATCAGCCATATCAGGAGTTCGGGATCTGTATCTACACAGTTACGGTAGTCTATAGAGTAGTCTATACAGTACGGTATGTCTTGCCGATTAAAACGTACCACAGATTCATGAACCTTACCCAAATTGTGCATAAACAATTAGAACGATTGATAATTAAAGAGCTAAAACCAGGATTCAAGGTGTATTTCACGTCGCCCGGGAAAAAAGACCTCAGATTCGAGTTTCCAAATCCAAAATACATCCTCATAGTGAGTTTCGTTCAAATCAATCATTGTTTTCCCATTTAGAGGTGAATTCATGGTCCCATTCTGTCCGCTTATATGAAAAAATAAGATCTTTAAGAAACAAATGAATCAAGATAGCAACCGAGTATGGCCATCTTCAATTAATTCACATCAAAATTGAATAGGGCCTTATTAATGGGTGGCGTTGGATGTTGTACGGTCACACCCAGCAAGCTTTAATGTTTATAGATGGTGTCTCAACGTAAAAACTGCATTGATATTATTTTAAAGTTTGTGTTAACCATTTCACTGCTACTAACGTATAAATTCAACATCCTACAAAATGGGGGATTTTTATCCACATATTACAATTGTCGTTTATGAAGACCAGCTGTTTCATCGAAATTTTGGTTATTGATTTCAAAAGAAGCGCCCACTGATGATATCACTTGATGACTGCTTATATAAATATATAAATTCACCTATGAAAGTATTAATAATGCTATTAGGCGAAACGTTTATGTTTTCATCTTTTGATTAATACTCCTTTACACTCAAGGGAGTTCCGAATATTAAGTAGGGCTTAACCACAGTATAGTATAACAGTAGCGAAGCTCCATACAGTTTTTTTCAACCGGCGCGACTGCAGCTCTCGTAGCGGTGAGCGAGAGATAACACAATCTGTTACATTGTTTCTTATGAAAAATGCACAATCTAGAAGGCAGTGGAAAAATGTCAACAATATTTTATGGAAATGCTTGTAGTGCTATAAACTGCACCAACAGCCAAAGGAACCAAAGGAATCTCTCGATTTATCTTTCTTCAGGTTCCCTAAAGATCCTGAGAGGTAAGCAAAAATAGTTATTTGTTAAATTAAATTGCCAATTTGTGATTATCACGCTTGAATCCATACTAGACCACATCGGGAAACCGGTCTGATACTTTATAAGATATACAATGTCATCGATCTTGAAACTACAACTTCTTTATATTACCATAAAGTCTATGATTTGGTGAGTTCACCAGTATGCCTTTCCGGTAATAATCTCGTTCTAGTAATTTTAAAAATAAGAAGAAATACAGCCATATATTCGTATCTTTCCAATGCTAAAAATGGCTGTTTGCTAGTTCAATCTTGCCGGCCGCTTGGGGTGCTAGTGTCGCACCGATCTGTCAAAAGGATGCATTTTCCTTTCATTAGAGCTTCGCTACTGTTATACTATACTGTGGCTTAACGTTTTACTTATTTATTTATTTTTTTTATGACGAGAAGAATAAAATCAGGTAAACTAATGTAAAAATGATTTTGTTTAATCAGTGATAATTGCAATATGATATTCAGAAAATAATTTTTTTATCGATTTCCGAGTTAAGCTCCAGATCGATTCATTAAGCAGGGCTCACGAAAAAATAGAAGGTGTAGTTTGATAAGCATATGTGAAGGAATATGTAGGTAGTGTTATTTGTCAAAGCTACCTGTATTGCAACTTCCAAAACCGCATATGGACACTGTAAAACAATATGTTGCCATGGGAACTGATTTGCATTTGATAAATTCTTTCTAATATATTACCATAAAATAGGAACTAAATTGGGCATTACTCCGGTACTGGTAAACCGATTTGGTCCAATATCAATAGGCTTCTTCCCATTGACGCTATAAATGCGTATACCAAGTTTCATGAAAATCCGATAAAGCGTATTTGAGTTATCACGCGTACAGACAGACAGACGGACATACATTTTCCCGTCCCCCACACAATCTCATAAAGTACCATTCTCGCACTTAAGAAACATGCGTTTGGCAAGAAATGGGGTAATCTATTTTGTTGTATTTATTGATACACACAATTTTTCTTTCATAGAAGAGTAACTACATAGTATAAGCCTATCCGTATTAACGAGTTTTATGACTATTTTTAACGGTGTTTGTTATATTTAAGATCAATAAACACATTTTTAATTTTCACAATAACAGGTTTAATTTTTAATTCCTAATCCCGATAACTCGGCTTCTCGGAAACTCGGCGCCTTTTCGGTCCATGTTAGAACCAGTTTGCGGGACTGTTAGCTACTGTAGCCTACAAAGTTATGCACATCCATTTCTGCAAACTAAATACGTTCCTGAAATTCTGGGTATGAAAGTTGATTCGGAACGACAAATTGATTTTAAATCTTATATACAGGCTATCCCATAACGCTTATGTTCTAATTGAAAAAAGAATAGATCCAAACCTCTATTCTGAGGAAATAACACACGCGCTTGTCGCGCGCCAAGGCCGACTGTTTCCAAGAATCGCTCTAACAATTAATAATGTAAACACTTTTCCGTATGTTGAACTCTGTTAGTGAGTAATATGCGTTGTAGAATACCGTAAGTTCACATCTGTACTATATTTTTAGAAAATACGTTCTTATATGAGGTCTTATTTAGGATTTTTGTGTCATATTTCGTCATTTTTAAGGTCATATTTGCAGTCACTTTTTTTTAACCCTTTTAAGTAATAAACAGGGCCGGATTCTAATGACATGTCATTTTTTTATTAACGCTGCATAGACATTGCCAACTTGTAGATAAATCCTAATCATGGCCTCTAGATTATAGAAATGCATTTTTATTAGGTCGTTTTTGTCCTTTTGTGCATTTTTATATTTTTAGGGCATTTATTTCAATTTTAGGTCATTATTTTGACATTTTCGTGTCATTTGCTTCCTTATTTAGTCATTTTCATGTATTTACATTGAGTGTACTAACTTTTTTCGTCGCTAGGGGTGTTGTCTTTGAAGTGTTGTTTGTTTAACGCAAGAAGGAAAAATTCGGCGTTAAAGTGTTGTCATGTCTCAGTCGGAAATGAGGATCAAAGAAACGCCAAAATTTTGTATTATATTACTACTGTTATTAGATTGACTTGGCACCAGAGTCTGCCACCTGCTTGGATTTCAGAGTGCAAACTACTGTTTATCCTCAATAAACAATAATATAATCCGGCAGACCACAGAAGGAAATACGAATTTTGACTCACCAGTGCCTCAGGGCCAGTATAAATTTCCGTGAGAAAAGATCATTCACAACCATAGGCGTAACCAGGCCGACCATATGGGGGGGGGGTTATAACATCTGGAGAGGGGGGTTCCGGGGTCCTCCCCCCGGAAAATTTTAAAAATGAAGATGCACAATAACGAGTTTTAAGCTTCCCACGCTTTAAACTCATATTAAGTAATTTATAAGCAGATTTTTAAAAAAGGTGATATATCACAATAATGAAATAAATAGTACAATTTTTTCTTTTTTAATCAATGGGGGAGGGGGTTCAAACCCCCAAAAACCCCCCTCGTTACGCCTATGTTCACAACATTATAGTTATTCACAGTTTTTACAATAATGTACAAACTAGTCTATAACTTTGTGTGTACAATAATTTTTTATAAATAAAATATCAGTTTTTAGGTCATTTTTTTTTATAATAAGTCATTTTCTTTAAAGTTTAGGGTCATTTTACAGGTTATTTTTCAAACAATTTTAGGTCATCAGAATCCGGGCCCTGGTAATAAACATCCGATCCCTATTAATAAACAAAACCCATGAATAACACAAAAATTTAAACAAAGTTTATAACGCGAAAATTTGTATTTCTTACTAGAGAATGGGTTATATGTTTTCAGTTCAATATTTATTATCGCTAAAACAGCGATAAAAACGCTTTGGTTCCTGTACGCTTTGCAGTGTTAACAATACTGTACTGTAGCGTGCGTCAGCACTCGTTGAAGGCACAAAAACGCATTAGAGGGCCAATTAATGCACAATATTCACAGAATCACTTTTAATGATCACCAGTCTTCCCAATTAGAAACAGTAATGGAACGACTCGCTGATGAGATATCAAGTATCCATTCGCAATACAGGGTGCAGCAAAAAATACAGCCATACATACAACATAAAGCAGAACAGTGCAACTCTGAAACCTACAGAAGACACGAGATGAAATAAAAAACAAAGTCGAAGCGGAAACTTCATTCTTTAGTTAATGATAACTAAGGGGCGGACTTCTTTGACCTAAAAGTAGGATATATGCATGCATGTATGATCTAAAAAACATTAAAATATGACCAATAAAATTTAAAATATGACTTACCACTTACACATTGTGTGTATATTTTTTTAAGTTTCATTACAATACATGTTATTAAAATATAGTGTTCATTATTTAAATATCTGTAAATTCTCAAAATTTGCAAAATTTACAAAATATGATCTGAAACTTCAAAATTTCTTTAATATGCACACAAATATGCCAAAAAATATGACCTAAATATGCATATTCATACTAAATATGCTACAATAGTTGAAAATTTCCTAAATATGCAGTTATATGCACAATAAAAGCAGTTCCATTTTCACCAGAATGCTTGGAATCGGGTTTAAATTAGTCGGAAACCTGAAATAATGCAAAGGGGAAAAATGTGACATATCATAGAAATCTGCCCCTAATGATAACTAACGTTAATGATGAAATTACCCTTTTGATTGGAACTAAACCGAACTAGAATTGCTTGGATTTGGAGTAAGAACTGATTAATTAAAGGGAGACCGTACAAAAAATACTCCGTTAATTTAATTTTATTTGTGTTGCAGTCATATTAAGACACTTGTGTTCTCGGCATCGTAAGCTTAAGGGAGGAGAGAATTATTGATTTATCCATTTTGGACAAAAAGTGCTATTTTTTTATTAACTGGCCGTCATTAACATCTTCATCCCACCCTTTCCTTGTTCAGAGTGAATGTGTGTGTGAATGTGTGTCTTGTCCTATGTGTTCGTGTTGTCTCGGAGGTGGCCCCGGCATTGGGTTGATCACTCATCTGGGGAGACCCTCCATGTTCTTGTCTGGTCAAAAAAGCATGATCCATTAATAATCCAAACGTCCCTAAGAGGGGGAGGTAAAACTAAGGAAAATAAATTATAATTATACTAATGATTATTGTTACTATTATTGTTATTATTATTTTTGTTATTGTAGTTGTTGTTGTTGTTATTATTATTATTATTATTATTATTATTATTATTATAGTTGTTTAAACTGGTTTAACTGCAATAAACTTAAACTAAGACCAGAAACCTCATATCCAGTTCCACTACTGGATATAGGAACCAGTATCATCAACATTCCCGTAACTCAAGACGATTATCTGGATCTGCAAACAGAAACAGCCTACTTTTGATCGCAATCTGAAGAGTGACAATTTAAACGTTCTGATCGCTATCAGAAACAGAAAATTCCAGACGGAAAACTATCACATTATAATGGTTAAGAAATGTTATCTCTTTTATAGAGCCACTAGCACACATTCGTTTCATAGATATGGATTTTTTCAATCATCCCATCTATGCAGTCTCATTTATTTTATGAACAAGGAAGAGCAAGTTAAAGTATGCATACACGTTGGAAATCAAATTCCACGTTTATGGTCCAATTTTCTGGAAATTTAGTAGGCCTACAAATAATTGTTTACTTTGAGAAGGTGGATGTACAACAGAAAAAATCAAAAACAATTTTGGGGGCCCCAAAATTATGGTTTTTGAAATTTAAACACTATTTTTTTAAAAGCTGCAGTTCCCACAAAAATGGTGGTATCTTCGAGTTTCTTGCACAGAATTGTTCCTCTGAACTTACAGAATGATGTGAGCCTCAATTTGTTGTTCATTAAGAAATTAATAAAGAATTAATAATTTTTAAATTGAAAAAAATAAATATTTTTAGAATTAAATTTGAATGATAAATGCTACAGATTTTTAAAATTTAAGTGGATTTGAATAAGTGTTGGTTCACATCATTGCCCATTTAATAAGCTTAAAATTGGTGGCAGTGAAGATTCTTCTTTCAAAAATCCATTCACTGTACTATGCCACGCCCCTCCACATGATGACATTTAGGTCTAAATTAAACCATTTCCTGTGTGAATTTTGAAATAAATCATACCATTATGGAAACTAGAAAGAATAGGCGAAACCAAAATGTAAAAATATAAAATGTCAACCAAAAACAACATTTGCAACGTGTATGCATACCTTATCACCTTTTCTCCTTCATAACATCTTAACAGGATGAAGAATTTCTCATCCTTAACCGGGTTTGAACCCCACAAATCTTAATTAAGTGCCAAGGATGTTAACTATCCAATCATTGAAGATTATTATTATTATTATTATTATTATTATTATTATTATTATTATTATTATTATTATTATTATTATTATTATTATCATTATCATTATTATTATTATCATTATTATTATTATTATCATTATTATTATTATCATCATCATCTTCTTCTTCTTCTCAGCTCTTTGTATGGAGTTGGAAGGAAAGGAGGGTCTAAGACAAAAAAATTTCACTCTAGAAATTTGTGTGCAATATTCAGAATAATAGCTTTTTGCATCGTTCTGAACCCTGGTTCAGAAGGTCTGAGTCCTGTAATTGAAAATACTAGTGGCAGGATGTGAACTAAGTTTAATTTCACATTTAAACTCCGCATATTTCCGCATTTTCTCATTAATTAAGACTTTTTTACATTTTCTAACCAATAGCACACCTTTGTTTCATTGGTATGGAATTTTTCAATCATCCCATCCCATCTACACAGTCTCTTTTGTTTTCTGAAAGAGAAAGAGCAAGTTAAAACTCTAGTCTTTTCTCCGACATATCACCTTAACAGATTTCAATATAACTTTGTTTTGCACAAGAACAATGCCATCAGAGCAGGCTTGTGTGTAAACAAAAGCAAGTCTCTATTCATCTTAATGTAGATGAGACGCTAATTTGGAGGCTGAAAGGAGACTGGAGAGAATCCCTGACGCACCTGCCGCCCACCCCTCCCCACTCGCCTTCCTCGTGGGAGGGATGATTAATGAATCAACAACAATGTATATTCTGCGGTCATATCGATCATACAGGGGTGACCCTATCTCATTCAATTATTATACAGGCATTTTCAATCAGGGATTCAAATCCCATTCAAACAGTTGTGGAGAGGTGGGGGTTTTGGCAGAAGTGGAACTCAATCACTAGAATACAGGTCGCTGTGAATTCCTACAAAATCATAGGAGGTAAACATTTTTGGGGGAATAAGGATGTGTGAATTACTACAATCTCTGAAAAATGACAACTTTTTAATTCCTACGATTTCCCTCCACATTGACAATATCTGTGAAGCTTTCCACGCAGATATTATTGCTCATATATTCAATTTTTAAGAGGTAATGAAGGGGGAAAAAAACACATCCGTAAAACTACGCAGTGCAGTAAATAACATCTCATTTAGAAAGAAAAGAGACGACACCGAAAAAAGAAATAAGAAAGGCAATGAATGAATATTTATATGCATAGGCGTAACCAGGCCGACCATATGGGGGGGGGTTATAAGGGAATACCCCCCAGGGAGAGGGGGGGTCGGGGGTCCTCCCCCGGAAAATTTAAAAAATTAAGATGCAAAATAACGAGTTTTAAGCTTCCGGGGGCCCTACCCCGAAAAATTTTAAAAATTAAGACGCAAAATAACGAGTTTTAAGCTTCCCACGCTTTATACTTGTATTAAGTAATTTATGGGCAGACTTAAACCCCCCCCTCGGTACGCCTATGTTTCAAATCCCATTCAAACAGTTGTGGAGAGGTGGGGTTGTTGGCAGAAGTGGAACTCAATCACTAGAAAACAGGTCGCTGTGAATTCCTACAAAATCATATGAGGTTTCCATTTTTGGGAAATGAGGATATAAGAATTACTACAATGTCTGAAAAATGACAACTTTCTAATTCCTACGATTTCCCTCTACATTACCAATATCTGTGAAGTTTTCCAAGCAGACATTAATGATAATTTTTATAATCACCATCCTCCTATATTCAATTTTAGAGGCAATGAAGGGAATGAAAAAACACATACGTAAAACTATGCAGTGCAGTAAATAATATATCAATACAAGTAAGAATCAGCTTGAAAAATTTTGTCATAACCGGGATTTGAACACGGATCTTCGGCTTAACGCGCCGATGCTCTACCATTGAGCTACCATGACAAAATGCCAGTCTGACATCAAATTCCTCAACTTATTCAGAAGACAAGGCAAACCACGGGAGGTTTCTCTCCGTCGAGAACACACATCCACAATGGCGTCCTACCCTTGTAGGTACTTTGAAGCCTAGTTATTATTTAGCCTATATACTATTAATTAAGTGGAAGGAAAGGAAATAGACATTAAATCCATGTCAGACTGGCATGTTGTCATGGTAGCTCAATGGTAGAGCATCGGCGCGTTAAGCCGAAGATCCGTGTTCAAATCCCGGTTATGACATAAAATTTTTCAAGCTGATTCTTACTTGTATTAATATCCCAGACATGGATTTAATGTCTATTTCCTTTCCTTCCACTTAATTAAATAATATATCGTTTAGAAAAAAGATAAGATAATGTAAAAAGAAACAAGAAAGGCTATGAAAGAATATTTATGTGGGCGCATCACAAGATTTAATTACGCCTGCGTGAAGAAAGTGTCTTAGAGAAATAAAATATCAAGATTTCTACTTTTTTTTTATTTATTTCAAACGGTGTTTCGATAAAAAATGTAATACCTAGATTTGACAATTTTATAATTAGGGCCCGGATTTTTATGTAAAAAGATTTTTTTTTCCTGATGCGTACATTCCTAAAAAAAAGTTTTATATCCAAATCGAGGTCCGGCAAACGCAAATTCCAAATTTTATTTCACATAAAAACACATATTTTACAAAAAAAAGTTATGTGAATAAATATTTTCGATATTTTCTCCATAAATACATATTTTAGTACTTTTCCGGATTTTTTATGTAATTTTTTTTCCCTGATGCTCATATCAATATCCGAAAACCGCAAATTATAAATTTTATTTTACATAAAAATACATGTTTTACAAGGAAAGTTATATGAATAAATATTTTCGATATATTCTCCATAAATAAATATTTTAGTACTTTTCCTCATTCTCTTTTAACATTTGACAACAAAATTTTTTATCTCGAATGAATTCAACACAAATGCTTCACTTGCAATGATTCACTTGCACTTGCTTATCGGGGAAGAAAAGAATCCAATCTCAACATTGCGTAGTTCAGTTAAAGAAATACTGTACATTATGTTGAAAGGCAACTTAACACTATCTCGGGTTCGAAAATAGAAGTTCTAAGAACAAAATTTAAAGGTATGTTTGAGAAAAATGGTGGCTACCAATCCCTCTGCATAGTCGCTCAAGTTTTGGAAGGCCAAAACATAAGTGAACTTGATCGTGATTGTGTTAATGATATACAGTACACCTCTTCAAATATGCAAGGTTGACATTGTGTGATGTAGACCGTTCCTTTCCTCAATGTAATGCATTATTCTCGGAGGCAAGGATTTGTGATCCATAATCTGGAGATGACATTAATTTTGTTGCGCACAGCAACTCCAGTCAGCATTTTACATGTGATGTTTAGCTGCAACTGGTGAGTTTCAATACACATTCTGATGTTTTTGTTTCTTTTTCAAAACATATTTGTTTAGTTTTAGCACATATTTTTAAAATGTTAGCACATATTTTAAACATTTATACCACATAAAAAATAAATATTTCTAAGTTTTTTAGCACATAAAAATCCGGGCCCTAGTTATAATTTTAATATCTACTTTTGACAGTGCTATAATTTTTATAGATGAACGAACATAAAAGATTTAACCACACCAGCCTATATTAAAGTTGCTCAGTCCCAAGTCTGTGTTAAGTAGGAATTCACGTATCAAATCGTAGAAATTCACGTATTAAATTGTAGGAATTCACATAGGCCTATCAAAATTCGACCATCTACAACTTTGTAGGAATTCACCAAACTCGTAGAAGACATTTCGTCCTACTATAGTTGATAATCGAAATGGAAGTTCAGAAGATGTACTTTCTGAAGATAAAAATCTGATGTTACACTGACATAATTTCTCTACCTACGCATGGGAAATACAAATTCCTCATTTTGTATTCTGATACAAATAACAGGATTATTTTATTGCTTATTGTTGGTTCAGCCAAGAGCAAAGACGAATTGCTCGCCACATAACATTTAACAGTTTGAGTTTGTACAGACAATAAATGCCTTATAACTACTCTTCAGAGAATATATTGAAAATAAAATATTTCTTAGGCCTAATTTTCGAGAAAATTGCGAGAAAATGAAACTTTCTTAATTTAAAGAGCTAGTAAAAGTAAAAGAATGTAGTAAAATAGTTCCTGTTCACATCCCCAGAAGGTTAACCCGAATATAACATTCTGTGTTTGGATAATATTTCGAATTTTTCATAGACACCCACGCACACATACTTTAAAATTTCCTGGTTTTTTCCTACGAGCCTTTAAACTGCTTCTGTAGAAGAAAATGCCTCCTGGGGGAATTGAACCCAGGTTTTCGGCTTGGCACGCTGAGGAAGAGACTACTCTCTTCGAATGTCATTAATCACCATCCCAAATATTTCTTTAGACCCCTAGAGAGTTTGCTACAGATGTCAGCACATCTATAATGTAACAAGAATGCATCTCTAACTCAATTTATTATTTTATTATGTAGTACTAGCCGCTGCCCACCAAGGCTTGTAAACTACAGTTTAGTTTACTGATCTTGGGTGCCCACGGCTTCGCCCGCGATTACTAACTCAACTGCTAGATGTTGTGCTTAAATCATTTATTTAACAGAAAAATAATTAAAACATTATATTTATTAACACTGACATTGTTTTTACATTAATTGGAGGAATTACGTAATTTTACTTGTAATTATATTGTATAACGTTAAAAATATAAATAAACAAACGAACAAAACTAATCTTATGCTACCATATGGGCATACAAATTCCAAATGAAATGAATAAAATGAACCATAGATTCATGAACCTTACCCAAATCATGCATAAACAATTTTATTATAACAATTGATAATTTAAAAAAACAAAAACTAAAAACCTGGTTTCGAGGTGCATTTCTCGATCAAAATGCGCCACCCGGGAAAAAAAGACCTCAGATAGGAGTTCCCTAGCCCAAACACCCCCGCATAGTGTTTTTCGTCCAAATCATTCCATGTGTTCCCATTAAGGCTTTGCCCGCGAAACTTATAAGCTGTAAAGAACATATTGATTAATTCGAACATTTCGATTAAATGGTGTAATTTACTGATTATTTTACATATTCTACAAAATTTTGAGATACATAATTTACTCAAATATAAATTTTAATACCTTCTCTAATTTTCAAAGTCTTGATTCATTTATTTCCAAAGCCTTATGTAAAGAATGCCAACAATTCACTTGTCAAGTGAACTGTGATTTGGATTTGATAATTCTGTGTAAAAAGGGATTAAGTATTGATTTTGGCATTTAAAATCAAAATTTTTCAAAATCCTTTCTTAGTGAGCACCTACATTATGAAACGAAGGTACTATCAAAATTTCTTCAATATTAAATTTTTAATGTGTCTGCTAATAGGCCTACTGCTTTTAAATGCATATAGGCAAATACATGTTAGCAGTGCATATATTTTGACGTGTACTTTAGTGTTACAATTTCTCGACAAGTTAATATTGCATTTTGCCTACTTATATGTTTGAAATTATTGTAACTGGAAAATAAATAAAGTACACTTGCAACAACTGAATGTGTAAAACCTAATTTTCCAATAATAAAATTGTTCCGTCCAGGGTGTCCACCAAGTAATGCTAAAGAAATTCCCGGCTTATTCCCTGATTTTCATTGATCATTTCAGAAATTCCCGACTAAAATATGAAGCACTTTCTAATAACTGTGTAAGAAAAATTATAGGAATATACATACTTTAAATAAGAAAAACTTTTAGTAACAAAAGTAATTCCATACAATAATTACTTAGGCTATAACAGATACAACAATTAGAAACAATAAAATAAAATAAATATACTTTCATATAAGGGGTACGCCGTAGCGTAGTGGTTGAGGCGCTGCGCTACAAACCGGAAGGTCGCGGGTTCGATTCCCGATGAGGTCGTTGAGATTTTTCAATTGACCTAATCCTTCTGGTGGCACTATGGCCCTGGGGTCGACTCAGCCTCTAACAGAAATGAGTACCAGGAGCAATCCTGGGGGTAAAAGCGGCCGGTGCGTAAGGCTGACAACCTTACCACCTTCATGTGCCGCATGTCCAAAATCTGGGAGCCTCAACCTCCTGGAACCCTCTGGGCCTCCATGGCCTGCATAGGGATCACTTTACCTTTACTTTCATATAGGCCTATTATTGTCTAGAAGTCTTTTTGATCACACTTTGCAATTTTTCGAATTTTCCCGGATATTTTAACAAATTCGTTGACTTTTCCCGGATTATCCCGACCATACGAAATTCCCGGCCTTTTCCCGGATTCCCGGATTTTCCCGACCCTGTCCGTCCCAAACCGGAACAAAATGCAGCATTTTAACGTTAAATTTGCTATAAAATGCTAAATTTTATTTTTAAAATGCTAAGTCTTTACTTTTTAGTTGCTAAACTCCAACATCCCTATATCTTTCTGTAATATTAAAAAAACTTTCGGTAATCTTCAGTTCCATTAAGCGAAAGTCTGCTTTTATAGAAGGCAAGTAGCAAGAGTTATAAAACTTACTAAAATTCTACGTTAGTTACAAGGCTGAAAAGACAAATTTCTGGCGAGGTTATCTAAATACTGTACTTAATGAAGAATGTGCTGATGAGGTTACATGACATTTCCTTTCAGAAATGAAAAGCTAAATTAAAATTGGTTCTCTTCAATTTCCCCTATATAACTCTTTATATCACATTCAATTAAATCGGTTTATTGATTCAGCGGGCTTTAGCTTGGTAGATCTGACAGGGGTTAAATGAAAACGCACTGGAGAATACAATATTCAGCTTAACACGCTATACGAGCACATCGAGAAATAAACTGACACTTTCTATATAATGGAGCATAATTTTTAAATTATGCATACCATGGCAGTTTTGAGAAGTATATTGTAGTATTATGCAGTTATGCAGTCTTGGAAAGAAACTCGTGACAAGAATACAGGTACACGACATAAAGTGGATTACAACACGGTAGCCTACTAAGCTTTACTTCTCAGATGTTCACTTATTACTTTTTATAACATGCTAAAATGAACAATATTCATGGTTATCTTTAGTGTAGTAAAATATGTCACAGAGCTCATTATGGTATAAAAACTTAATTTCAAAAAAAAGTCACGTTAAGACACTACCTCTGAGGTGAAATTTAATAATCATTCTGTATTAATTTGAGCAAGTACAGTGCTATGTTATTTATACTATCTAAATTTAGTCGCCAGTCGCCAGATCACTTACTTTGGCTTACTTACTTACTCAAGGGCAAAAGACAATTCCTTAGCAAGCTAAAGGAATATTATCTATTTTATGGAACCCGAAGGTTCATTGCCACACTTGCCTGAGCCCGCCATTCAAACCTGTTCTGCGCTAACTCCATCCAACCATCCCTCGCAAATCCTATTTCTCTTAAATATACCCTCATATTGTCCTCCCACCTACGTCTAGGTCTTCCAAGTTGTCTTTCCCCTTCGGGTCTCTCTTTCAACACTTTTGAGATATGTCTTTCCTCCTCCATGCGTGCAAATGCCCAGCCCATTTCATCCTCCGTGATTTAATTACCCTTACTATATCCTGTGACGAGTACAGGTTATGAAGCTCGTCGTTGTGCAGTTTTCTGCAGTCCCCATTTTCATATCTTACACCCATTTATTTTCCTAAGCACCCTGCTTTCGAATACTCTGAGATTATGTTCTTCCCGAAGAAAGCGACCATGTCTCACGTCCATATAATACACCCGGCAGAATAATTGTCTTATTTTTTTTAAGATTGTTTTGGCTTTGGCTATTTCTTTTAAATAAAAGGAGGAAGAATGCGAAAAAACGCCACTCCTGGCAACCCTGGTTCATGTTTCTCTTTATTGTTGTTGTTATTATTATTATTATTATTATTATTATTATTATTATTATTATTTATTCTTAATTAGAATATTTGGTAAGGTTTGAATGTATTCACCTCTGGTTTGTGGAAGAGAAGGCCTTAAGGCCTTAACTACACCAGAGGGAAATATAAATAAACAAATAACCCCCTCCCCCAGCATTAAGTCATAAGAATATAAATAACATTCTGAAGTAACGAAGCAAATGATTTTCATAGTGAATGAATTAGTTACTCCTACAATAAGATAAATTCCGAGAAATGTTTTAGACGAAGCTGGAGTTTGAAGCATTAAACAGGATTGTATGCCTCCGCAAACTGAACACAATGCTGCTAATATTAATTATCCACATCCCTGCGCAGGAAATGCGACTAGAATACTATAAATACTCATCTAAATATGGAAACCGAGCGAATTCTTGGAAGCTTTAGATGCTTAAACATCAATAAAAGCTTCCAGGTTTCCTGGAAACGATGACGTTCATATGTGTACGAGTAGGCCTATGGCTCGTAGCAAAATTATATTGACATTGCAACGTCCACTTGTAATAGACTAGCAGGTGCCCGTGGCTTCGCCCACGATAATTAATTGAAAAATTAAAAATTAAGAGTATAATAATTATTAAAGCATTGTAATTATTAACACTTGCACGCAAATCATTCATAAACTAAGTCATTAATAATTAATGAAACAGCTAAAATTCCGGCTTTAGAGTACATTCTACGATATGAAAGCACCGCCTGGGAAAACTATCTCAGATTCGATTATACAGTTCCAAAGCGACCTGTTAACACCGATAATACGTATAGTTTCTCAACTGTTTGTTGATAGATGAATATGATGTGAATTTTATTTGATAAATTCAGTGTAATTTTAAGAAATTATATAATTTTTCAAGGGACGCAGTTATTTTGTTTGGATTTTTATTGTCCGCGATACTGTCCGCGGCTGTATGCTTAACACGAGGGTCGGCTTGATTGGGCGCCCACCGTTGGGGGTTCGATCCCGTGTGCATAAATGTGACAGGTCCATGCATATTATTTTATTCATTTAACCAACTTGGCCGTGTTTCATAGAACTTGCTAATATTAGAACTTATGATATTATTCACTAGTTTTTAAATTATTTTATTCATTTAACCAACTTGGCCGTGTTTTATAGAACTTGCTAGTATTAGAACTTATAATATTATTCACTAGTTTTTAAATTCTTGTTTCATAGAGTTGAACACATAAAATCTCTAAACTAATATTATTATTATTATAGTTCATTAGTCAGCTGATTGATTTGGAGGTTAAGTATGGATTGTTGGTTTTTTTTTCTTCTTAGTCTTTTTGTCAATACTATTTCAAAGCAGCATGGCCTACATATCTCTTCATAAATGTTCTTAATGTTCATAAAAGTTCTTCTAATGTATGGGAGTTTGACCTAATAGTTTATTTTTCAAGTTCCCCATAAATAATAGTCATATAACGTTAAAATAACTTAAAAAGACAATATCAGAAGGGAAATTAACTGTATCTCGGAAGCTGAACTTATGCGCGTGAAAGAAAATTTCCTAAAAAGTTGCCAGTGTTGTGCAACATCTCTTGTGATGAGGTACGTGGTTATTTTCATTGTAGTTTTAACTGTAATTATGAGAACCTGAATCATTACACCGTTAGCGGCTTTATTTGCGTAGATATTTCACCCGTTCGGTCGGGAGTTAGAGCTGTGGGATAATCTACTGGTTTGCAGTAACAATTCAACCTCCAAATATCGTTATAAAATGATGTTTCTAAAATAGCGTCAACGTTATAGTGAGTTACATTTAACATTATTAAGATAGGAAATTCGACGGAACTAAACAAAATTATTGCTATATGCGGGTTCATCGTTATATCGATCTTCCTTACATAGTGCAGTTACTCATTGGATGGCCAGTCGGCTTCAAAGGTTGCGGTGTTTCTTTATGTTAATTGATCTGACTAAATCGGTCTTGGGCTTCCGCTATCCAAAACGAAAGCAACGTTGCAATATTCTCTCATTGTTATCACTGACCTCAGTTCTTCCTTCGCTTTATTCAATTCACATGTGTTATTGTTTACTGTAACTTGATCTTGCAACAACACATTCACTCCACGCGGAGTAGACGAGTAGCTGTCAAAATCGCCACAGGAAATTCTTAGATTTTGATTGGCTGGGGTAACTAGCTGATTGGTGCGGTAAAACCAAGAACATGGGTTGAGCTGTCGGCAAACTTTTCCTCCTAACGAAAGGAAGCCGCCTGGGTATGCAATGAGTAACTGGACTATATAGTGCAGTTACTCATTGGATGGCCAGTCGGCTTCAAAGGTTTCGGTGTTTCTTTATGTTAACTGATCTGACTAAATCGGTCTTGGGCTTCCGCTTTCCAAAACAAAAGCAACGTTGCAATATTATCTCATTGTTATCACTGACCTCAGTTCTTCCTTCGCTTTATTCAATGCACACGTGTTATTCTTTACTGTAACTTGATCTTGCAACCATGCATTTCACTCCACGCGGAGTAGACGAGTAGCTGTCAAAATTGCCACAGGACATTCTTAGATTTTGATTGGCTGGGGTAACTAGCTGATTGGTGCGGTAAAACAAAGAACATGGGTTGAGCTGTCGGCAAACTTTTCCTCCTAACGAAAGGAAGCCGCCTGGGTATGCAATGAGTAACTGGAGTATACATAGGTTTGACTGTACAACATGCATGGAACCCTGTACTCCTGTGATGATGATGGTGAGGCAGATATAGCCTGCCCATGAACCCGAGGGTTGTTATACGACCCAATGACGTAACTACTCGGAATCTTATGAGTTTGTGATGTAGCTATTAGTGTGTAGTCTAACATATCCCGGAGAAAATAACAGCAGACAATCAGGAAACCAGTAATTTAATATATGACAGCACATATAAATGGATATTACCAGCGCAGAACTCAATTACCGTACAGTACAAGCAAAAAACTTGTTGAAAGTCTCAGTTTATGACTTTCGCAGTCATTGAAGTGGCAGGAATACATTAACTTAATGTGCTGATGAGGAATTGGCTACGCTTAGGTTTAGTAATTCATGCATAGTCTAGAGAGGAACAGGACATTACGTTCACAAAATACAGAACCAATCCCTTTCTATGGCAACTCCTTTGAATTTAAGAAATTCAATATTTTCCAACGTTGACGTGTTATGTTGTGGATTGAATCTGTTTGTTTGTTAAGGATGTTTAATGACAGTTGTGTACTGCTAAGTAGGTGTGCCGAAAATGTTGCCCCACAGCAGTAATTTTGCATGTCTGTAAACCTTGGAATTGCCACATTCATTCATATAGGCATAATATATTTAGGCTATCGGCGTTGCCGCAATGAGATCAACACATCTAGCCATGTTTGGGTTCCTGTCCTCTTAAAACCGTTACTCAAGACACCAAAACATATTTAACAGCACCTAGTTGTAGACTGTATACTTCTTGCTTCTAAAGGCGGAATCTATAGAGGCTTTCTGGTTATGTTCTGATCGCTCTCTTGAAAGCTATGTCATTGGTTCCCTACGTTTAGAATTCCTCAAGACTCGTTCAGCCACAGTTTGCTAACGGTTTCTGCTAGCGACTTGAACATATGATGTTTCTTGCGATTTTTGCCTAAGAAGATGGGTGTGTGTAATCTGCGCCACGGTTGACACCGACTTTGAAATAGAAAAAAAATGAGACATGTGAACTGCGGCACACAGACATGTAAACTGCGCCACGGACAAGGCCTATCATCCGACCGCTGCGTCATCTACCATAGGCAGACTGTACGATTTGGGAGCATGTGGTCAGCATGCCGACACCCACGGCCGTTAATGGTGGTTTCCATGACCGGAGCCGCTACTTCTCTATCGAGTAGCGCCTCAATTTGAATCACGAGGCTGAGTGCACCCTTACCAGACCTCAGAAAAATCCAAGGAGGTTCCGGGCCGACGGATCTGCAGTCAGTGACGCTAACCACAAGACCACGCCGACGGTCCTATGAACGGAAATAGCCTGGAAGAATGAATGTAAAACCACGGCCTCAGTGGGCTTAAGTTATTCCATTCTTGATTCTGAACATAGTATAGTGCAGTTAATCATTGCATGGCCAGTCGGTTCCAAAGGTTTCTTTATGTTAATTGATCTGACTAAATCGGTCTTGGCTTCCGCTTTCCAAATCGTCACAGGACATTCTTACATTTTGATTGGCTGGGGTAACTAGCTAATTGGTGCGGTAAAAACAAAGAACATGGGTTGAGCTGTCGGCAAACTTTTCCTCCTAACGAAAGGAAGCAGCCTGGCCATGCAACGAATAACTGGACTATAATAAAGTCCTTCAGCTTCATACATTTAAGAGGCTGTGAACGCTGTGAACCGACAAGGCATAGGCTTACCTGAGCCATAGTGATTTTAACTCTTCAATGTAAAACACTCAATTTCTAACACAATTTATAAATCTCTGCCGGACTGCTTAGAAAACATTTAACAAAATGATTATGAGACTCCTAAATGATTTCTGTCAATTTTATATGAATTTTTAACTTTCTATCGAGTTATTTTCCATTATTTTACGAGGGTCATGTCAGAAGTCATGGCAATTATTATTTATCAGTCAATAAAGCTGCAGGAAACATAAATCAGGATATACGATTGAAAGTCGTCGGAATATTCTTCGCAATGCTGTACTAAATTGGGATCCGGATACAAGGGGCTATGGGTAAGGGACATTGAAAGATGCGTAAATAGAGATCATTGTTTTATTCGTATTACATATGCACAAAACAGCACGCGTAATACTCGTACTCTTACGACCTAACAACCTTCAAAATAATCCCCCAAGGCGTCCACACATCTTTGCCAACGATGAGGAAGGCGCTGAAAACCATCAGCTGTGTGTGATGCGTCTATGCGCGCCACCTCTCGTCGATGCGCTGTTAGGATGTCCTTCCTGTTTGCAAACCGCTTCCCACGCAGCGGCGTCTTCATTTTTGGAATGAGATCACGAAGAAATGCAACTTTTACATATTATGCTCGCTGTTCAATTTTAGTGACACCCATTTTGGAACACAGTCTCTAGGATACTAACGTTTGCATGTGTTGTCTACTGGAAACCAATGCACTCAGACGTCATCTGGTGGTCGCATCCCGTACTGTGTACACGATGTTTTCAAATTTATGTAATAGTGCAATAATTCGGAATATATAAAATAGTTGCCATGACTTCTGAAATGACCCTCGTATAACACATTTCAGACAACTATTCTATCCTACAGGATGTTTTATGCATTTCTGCTTTATACAATTATAGCTATATTAATTTTAAAATATTAGCTAAAGTGAAGGCTATAGCGTACGAGTGTGTGTATTCTACACATAGTATTCTATACATCGCCTACTGCCAATTCTATTTATTGTAACTATTATAATAAATCTTAACACGTGGGGGACTCTAGATTAAGGCAGCACGCACAAGACGTTTCACTTATTCTGATACACTCTACCCGAATTTTTAAATAGAAATACACTGAAACTGGACAGTCCTCATGGAGAAGAATAATTAATATGTGAACACTCTATACAGGGTGTTAATGAATAACATCGAAATATTTTATCTGTGTATACAGGGAAGCAACTTTTATTAGGAGATTTTTGCTCTATGGATTCAATTTTTCCTTTTATAGCATAAAATCTCCTAGGGCATGGCCGCCACTGACTTCTAACATTATAAAAAAATGCAAAACAAAGGAACTTCGTTGTTAACACTGTAGTCAGTAGTAATGAATAAAAAAAAAGACTAATGCAGTGGCGACCAGTCATGTGATTAGTCTGTAAATTTTGCAGATTATGGAAACACTAAATTACGATATAGATAGATAGATAGATAGATAGATAGAGTTCTTATGCTGGAGACATTCACAGAATGTATAGCAACGTCAGAAAACAAAACATTATGGGCTACCAATTGATACTGAAAAATTCGTCAAGGTCATAGATTGGGTTGGCCACCAATTTAGTCTTGAGTGCCCTCTTGAAGGCTTGTAGGGTTGACTTCTTAATGCCATCAGGTAAACTATTGAATAATTTGATAGAGACTGTGTCAAAACTTTTTTGAGCGATGCTGAATTTGTTTTTATTCGGATAAACGTTATCTCTATTTCGAGTGAAATAATTATGAGTATAAAGATTAGCAGTGGAAGTGCAAACATTATTTTTCATATACAGCAGGCAACTCAAGACATACATTGATGGCAAACTCAAGATCCCTAATTTAGAGAACAAAGGTTTACAATGAGATCCTAAGGGAGCTCCGCTGATAATCCTCACAGCTTTCTTCTGCAAAATAAATAATTTCTTAGCAGTAGAATGATTGCCCCATAACAGAATTCCGTAACTTAGGTGGCTGTGAACAAAAGCATAGTAAACAGTTAATAAGGAAGCAGGACCTAGGCTGTGGCTTAGTAGCCTTAAGATAAATAAACTTTTACTAATTTTGCTAGCAACGTAGTTTGTATGAGATGTCCAGCCCAAGCCAGGTTCAATGTGAATGCCTAAGAATCTAAAGTATTTGTCTCGATCATACTCTTGAGGTCTAATATTAAATTTCAAATCAACTGTTTTAGCATCATTTAATTTGAGCTTATTAGCATTACACCATTCAAGAACCTTAGTAGACATTTGATCGACCGTGTTAGTTAAAAAATCAGAATTCTTATGGACTGCATTGAGTGCCAAGTCATCAGCAAATAGATAAGTTTCCAGACATTCATTTTGAACATTTACAGACAGATCGTTTATGTATATAATAAATAGAACAGGCCCAAGAACGGAGCCCTGAGGGACACCATTCATAATTTGCTTAAATTCAGAGGTTTTACCATTGAAACACACGGATTGGTATCTTCCATTTAAATAAGATGATAATAGCTCAACACTTGCATTACCAAAACCATAGAAAGCAAGCTTTTGGAGAAGAAAACTGTGGCACACGGTGTCGAAAGCCTTTGTTAAATCAAAGAATTTACTGTGAACAAAGTTACCAGTTTCTAGTCCTTCAAAGCATCGTTTAACAAAAGCAATAACAGCATCTATAGTACTACGTCCAGCTCTAAATCCGTATTGGGTTGGAGTGAAAAGGGTATTACTTTCGAAGTATTGTACAATCTGTTTGTTCAATAGAATCTCAAAGACTTTAGAAACAATTGGAACAATGCTAATAGGCCTGTAATTGTTATAATCATGTTTGCATCCCTTTTTATAAATGGGAATTACCTTGACGAATTTCAGCATGTCGGGGAAAATACATCTATCAATGCAACAGTTAAAAATATGCACCAGAGGTTCACAAATTAATTCTGAAGCTATTTTAAGAATCTTTGCGTTCATACCATATACATCTAGAGAGGAGCTGTTACTGAGTTTGAGAATGACATCATACATGGCTTCGACAGAAGTATGCTTGAATGTAAATGTGCTGTTAGGTTTGTCTAATAGTGGAAGGAAATCCATAGCGGTACTGTCATTAGGTATATTAGATACAATGCTTTCAGAAACGTTAACGAAGAAAGAATTAAAACCATTAGCATTCAAAACAGAAGAAGATGTGTTACATTTGGAATTATCATTCAAAAGGTCAGAGACGACAGACCAAGTAGATTTGCATTTATTCTTAGAATTACCAATAACATTAGAATAATAATTGATTTTAGTTGACCGAAGCTTTGATTTGTAAATTTTTTTTAGTGCAGCATATTTACATTTAGCAGAAGTCACTCCATAATAAGTAAACAACTTATAATAGAATAGACATTTATCTCTTAAAACATCCAACTCTCTAGTGTACCACTTATTTTTACTACCTTTCATACTGATACCTGACTTGACGAACTTTAAAGGAAAAGCCTTATCTGCAATGTGTTGCAATATATTAAAAAAATTATTAAGTTTATCATTAATATCATGTACACTATATATACCAAACCAATTCACCTGTTTTAATAAATATATAAAATAAACAATAGTCATTTCATTAAAAGACCTTATGGAATTGTATGAGGAAAATACACCAGCAGATCTTTTGCTGGGTAAAGCAGTCTGAAATATTAAAGCATCATGGTCCGAAAAAACAGTTGGGAGGAGATTGACGGAACATTTCTCTACATGAATATTTGTAATAATGTTATCAATGGCTGTACCATGGTTGCCATCCCGACCTGGACGAGTTGGTTGGTCATTAGTAGCACGTAAGCCGAAGCTCTCAAATAAATTCAACAAGTCTTTTGTGTGACTGCTCGTTCCACAAAAATCAACGTTAAAGTCTGCTGTTAATACAATATTAGTATTAAAAGAGGATTTGTACAAAATACTAAAAAGTTCATTTAATTTAGATAGAAAAACCTCAAAGACACAATTACTATTGTCAGGTGTTCTATAAAGACATAAGCAGAAACCATTAACGCTCTCAATAAATATTCCACTTATTTCAAATATATTATCAGTAGATAGATCGGTAAAATCAACTGTCTTTTTAGATAAAATACCTTCTTTAACGAATATAGCTGAACCGCCATGTTTGCCTTTAGTTGACCTACAATAGGAATCACTTAAATAAAATCCTTCTATTTTTACTGTGGACAACTCGAATAAGGTTAACCAATGTTCAGTCACACACAGTATATCAATATTTAAATCATTAAGAAGTTGCGTAATATAATCTATTTTGTTTAAGAGGGACTGAACATTCCAGTACAGAATTTTAAAGTCAAATTGTTTTACAGCATGAAAATCTAAATTAATGCTTTTAGGATGCAAATATTCTAGGTTATTTTTTTCTCTTTCGTTGCAAGGGAGTTTAAAGAACTCCTCGGAAATCTGAATTTACTGATGAAAGTACCAGACGGCCAAAAGTCAGCAGAATAAACGGCATTCATGAGTGAAAGTGGTACTCCTACTTTAAACGAACTATAACCTGGAAATTTGGATTTAAGTTTTTCAACTTCATAGTTGGCACTTTTATAGTCATTTAGGTACTCTAACATGTCAGTACATTCCATACCTGGATCCAGCCGAGATATGAACAAGAAATTAGTTTTTTCTACTGTAATAAGTTTACTCATGCTGTTAGTGCTGTTACCGGTTAAGAATTCGTAGCTGCGCTTCCTTGCCAGTGGTAGGCCTGCCACATCCTTTTTGACGTTACATGGCGCTTTAGGTTTCTTACTATAAGAAACCGTAGTCCAGTTATTGTCACTGTGGTTACTTACACTTGGCCCGGGTTTATCAATACAAGAAGAAGACTGCAATCTAGTTGTCAAAGCTGTTTTGACTATATCACTGTACTTGCTTATGTTAGTTTCCATAGCCACTTGTTCGCAACTTCTGCTATCGTCGTTGTTGTTTACTCTTGTATTCTGGCTGATTTGAACAGAGTTACTCAATGATGTATCAGCAGAGCTACCGACCAATACAGTCTTGTCACTAATACTTAGGTCACGATCACAGATCGACACATTATTATTACCTTTAAACTCATTTATGTCTTTATTAACAATCCTTGTTTCTTTATACTGAGCTAATTCATTCACTACCGCACTCTGCTGAAGTGATAAGTCATCAAGCTGCTTTTTCAGGTTTAACTGATTCTCACTCATGTTGAACATTTCCGTGCTGATTGTGGAAACAATATTTACGCAATCACAAGAGTGGTCTCTAGTAAACTCAAGTTTATTAAAAGAAGTCTTCATTTCATTAAGTTCGTCACATAATTTAGAAATGACCGTTAGCAGCCTCGATATAGTTAGATTGGCGGAACTAACCTCAACTTGATTGCACACGTCACATTTCCAATATAGACTTTTGGATTCGTGTAATACTTTTCTTTCATTAGCTTTAAGAGGCACACAATTTAGATGAACACTTCCACTACATTCACCACTACATATTACAATTTCGTCAAATTCACCAAATGTCCGTAGGCAAAATTTACATGCTAGCAAAATGTGCGCTTCCTTATCACCCATTCTGAGAGCGGAGCAGCATACGTTACAATTTAATGAATTATAGATTTTGACTAATGATTAAGAGTCAGGTTTTTATCGATCACTAAGAAGGCATGAAGTCAATTTAATGAACATTTTAACCCTATTTCGTGTAATTATTGATTTATAAGCACCAAATTATATTGACTTTAATGCCCTGTAGCATACAATTTTACGTCAAAGAGCAAAAATTTCCTAATAAAAGTTGCTTGTCTTCCCCTCTATATACAGGTAAAATATTTCGGTGTTATTTATTAACATCCTGTATAAGAACTGTACTTTCCTCTCTCAGACAGCAATATAGACATAAGAAAAGAACTGAGTTCTTAGCGATGGATGGAATGTGGAATTCATAGATGCACGTAACCGATATCCACACCTTTCTACTTATATAAATTGCAGAGCTCTCTGAAATCCCCTCGGACAGTTTTGTGCTATGTCCTGGATAAACACAATAGCCTGAGAAAGACAGCACAATACAAACATCTCATACCTGGCCATTGTTTCCATTCCTCTTCTCTGTAGGTGGCATATGGAAGACATCCATTCTGTAAACACAAACAGAAATACAGTAAATAAAAATAAAGTAATATATCACAATGCTTATTGAATTTTATAGTTTTGAGAGACAATATTGCCTTCACCGCGAAAACCCCTTAACCTAGATCTGTATTTTCTATTTCAATATTTTATTTAAGCATCTCCATTTTTCTTAATCTCCATGTTTCCAATCCGTATAAAGCAGCGTTTCTCAACCTTTTTGAACCCGAGGACCTCTAAAATGTCTAAAAAGTTTTACGGACCCCCAATTTTACATCCCATTTTAAAAGTATGCTATATGTCTAAAAGGTTCTGCGGACCCCAATTTTACATCCCATTTTTAAAAGTATGCTACATGTAGGCCTATATTATAATATTTGGGGTATTATTTATAGGTCAATATAACAAATAAATCTAAATACATAAAACCCTTGTTAAGAGAGCCCCTCTAATAACAAATTCCGACAAAGTCTTATTTTTCAGGGTTTTGAATGAAAGAGGGGACAGTAGACGTCAGTGCATCAGGAGTTCAAACTGTGGTTCGTAACTGCCAAAATTAAGGAAACTTGCAATAGGACCTGTATTTTCGAAGATTTTAAAAACTTTGACATGTAGTGTCCATTTTATGTGAAAAATGTTTACTTCTTTACTTTCCACTTCCTTTATGCTATTTTTCAATTATGTCTGCTGACCATCTGCACCATCTTCACGGACCATCAGTGGTCCGCGGACCATCAGTGGTTGAGAAGCGCTGGTATAAAGTAACACTCCAGCTGTTTCACTTTGTTAATTTCTTCCTCATATACAGAGTGTTTCAAAAATACTTTTACAAAATTCGGCCATGGGTTCCTTACACCAAAAAAAGGAAAAAAGTTCATATGAACATATGTCCCATAATCCTTGTTTTCTAGTTATTCATTTATTAATGAAAGTTTGCGTTCAACGACCCTCGAGGTCCGAGGGTGCGCTAGTCCATGATTCGACGAGTGCATACATGTCTAGAAGCAAGAGGAGGACATTTCGAGCATTTGTTATGAGTTTGTGTGTTGACGTGTTATGAGTGTACCAATGTGTTGAACAGTTCCTAACGTGAAAACAAAGGATTATGGGACCTATGTTCATATGAACTGTTTTCCTTCTTTTGGTGTGAGGAACCCATGGCCAAAGTTTGTAAAAGTATTTTTGAAACACCCTGTAGAGTACATCCTTTTGAAATTTGGAAACTACAGCTGTTATTAACTTATTCCAGCACGTGGATTTGACCACTTCTACCGAGACACATATAGATATTTTCCGAGAGCTCCACTATTTTAGAGTTATTTTTATCTATGCAGCTCCCGTACTGATCTTCAAATACTCTCGTATCTTCCAAAATAATTCTTTGTCGTTGATTGATCAGTTTACAGATTCAATTTGACACAACAATCAAGAGTTTTGGTAAATTATAGGCTTTGTAATATGCATTCCAGGCTCAAATGCCCACACTGAGAGTAATTTCTCAATAATGAATAAATGGGCATATCAAAGTAGCTTATAGTTAATTAAATCAGAACTAATGGTAGTGGTCAATTTTGATCATGATTGTAAATGAGTTCTTGCAGTTTTCACAGCAATGCAAGAAATTCAAAGCTGTTATAGATAAATGGTTTAACCTAAGAATATCAAATCAGTCGCAGCAGCTGTTAAATGTAACCATTACTATGTAACGTAAATAATATTTAAGTCAAAAGAAATAAGTTTAATGTAATAATAAATAGGCACTCTAATTGTGGTTGTATTCAGTAATGTAAAACAAGATATAAAATCAGGTAAACTGATGTAATAAAGTACCAGAATACTTTGTTTAATCAACAATTCTGATATGCAGAAAATAAGTTACTTTTGTAATAATCTCCGAATTAAGCTCCAGACTGATTCATTAAGCAGGACTTACGGAAGAATAACGGCCTAAAATTTGATGCTTAACCTTAATTCATACTCGTATACAGTGATATAAAAAAATCTTAAAATATGTCAACATTTCACAAAATGCACCGGCAGAGAACTCTGCTTAAAGTACGTAGGCCTAATTATTTCTCCGAAATATACCTTCTGTAAATAACAGTACTTATTTCAGCTTGATCAACGAAATAAACAAACATCTGACTGCATTGAGTCAAGGCCCTCAGTAATTAGCAATGTGGTGTTGTAGTAAGTTATAATCATGACTCTCCATTTAAAAATCATGTGACCTTTAACTAGTCGTTACTGCGATACCGGTCAACCGATTTGGTCCAAAGTGAATAGGCTTCTTGGCCTTGACGTTATAAATGCGTATACAAAGTTTCATGAAAATCCGATAAAGCGTATTTGAGTTATAGCGCGTACAGACAAGGACGGACAGAGAGACGGACAGACATTTTCCCGTCCCTCACACAATCTCATGAAGTACAATTCTGGCACATAGTAAACATGAATATTTCAAATTATGTTAAATGGTTTTATATGCTTTGATGTTGATATTTTTAATATGAACCATTCTACCAATTAATGTATACATCCCAAAAATTGAGCTAAAATTTGCCGTAATCCAATCTCCCTTATTTTCACGTTTAAAAGTTAATTCGAAGCAGTCTTCTCTGCATTCCTCAAGGTGGAATATTGTACACTCCTGCAAAGAGGGGTTGTTGTCCGTCTTGGCCTTGAAATCCCCGGCAGGATCCATGTTTTTTAGTCTGGTAATGTACGCTTACAGCCTCCCTCGCAGATGGTGACCTTGGCGGTTGGAGAACCAACTAACTCTTATATAAAAAGAGAGAGCATTGTTGGTCATGCCTGGTGAGGCACGCCCCCATTCCAGTGCCGCATCTCTCAGATTCATCATTATATTCAACCCGGCACGTCTATCCGAAACCACCTTGGAATAGGCCAATGGTCCCGCCGAACAGCAGGTGAAGACGTGGTGTACTCTTTATGATCGTAACACTGAGGAATGAAGATCAGAAAAACTAAAATGGATGAAAATGCAACTTTCTCAATAAAAGATAGTTTATCTGAGAACACAAATTCAACCACAATTTTTAACGTGTACTGCCTATTGTTCACCACGTGGATGACCTAGAAGTAGGTGGGAGGACAATATTAGGCTAGATTTAAGAGAAGTAAGATTTGCGAAGGAATATTGGATGGAGTTAGCACAGAATAGGGTTGAATGGCGGACTCAGGTAAGTGCGACAATGAACCATCGGGTTCCATAAAATCTATACATATTAATAAAAGGAAGTGTCTGTCTTTCTGACTGTCCGCGATGCCCAGCGAAATCTACTCAACGCAGAGATCTGAAATTTTAAACATAGGTGGACTGAAGGGTCGGAAAATGCACCTTGATGCCGGAATTTTAATTTTCGCTTTCGTTCGTGAGTTATGAGTGAAAAACGGACAAAAAACGTGCATTTTTTGCGTTTTCGAAGCATCAGTTTTCAGTAATACATTTCAATGTTAAGTCAGTTGGCTTTGGCTATTTTTTGTCATACGCGATCGCTTGATTTTGTAAGTCCTGGACGATTCATTTGTTTAGAATGTCAGGCCCATAGACATATGAAATTTTCAACCTACACGGAAGAGGGATAATCAATTTAGACGACACTCACTATGAAGGGGTTTTCTGGGCCAAAGAACTCGAATCTGAGGTCGTTTTTCCCAGGCGACGCTTTCTAATGCACTCCACGTGATTTAGGTTTAATAAATATAATGATTTAACTATTATGCTCTTAATTTTTAATTTTTAAATAATTATCGCGGGCGAAGCCGCGGGCACATGCTAGTAGATAATATTCTTTTAGCTTGCTGAGGAATTGTCTATTGCCATTGAGTAAGTAAATAAGTAATGTCTATTGTTCAATATACTTGGAACTTTTCTTGGGGCTGGTTATATACAATGCTAGCAGGTGCCCGCGGCTTCGCCCACGATAATTAGTTCGAAGATTAAAAATTAAGTGCAAAATAATTAAAACATTACATTTATTAACACTTGCACGCAAAACATTCATAGGCCTAAACTAAATGATTAATATTTAATGAAACAGCTAAAACTCCGGCTTTGAAGTGCATTCCACGATTAGAAAGCGCAGATTATAGTTCCCTGGCCCAGAAAACCCCTGCATAGTGAGTTCCCTCCAAATCAATCAATGTTTGCTGTTTAGACCTAGGCCTATATCCCTCTTCGGTCTATGTTGAAAATTTCAGATGTCTGCGTGCCTTGACATTATAAACAAATGAACCGACCAGGGTGAGCTCACAAAATCTAAGCGATCTGTAATTCCATGCGATATGAAAGGAATAATCTCTCTCTCTCTCTCTCTCTCTCTCTCTCTCTCTCTCTCTATATATATATATATATATATATATATATATATATATATATATATATATATAAACGGCTTTGTCCTGACTGACTGACTGACTGACTGACTGACTGACTGACTGACAGGAATCAACGTATGCCTAAACTATAACAGGCAGAGACTTGGAATTTTGACAGTACCTTCGTTTCATAATGTAGGTGCTCACTAAGAAAGGATTTTGAAAATTTTTTATTTTAAATGCCAAAAATCAAATGTTTTTGAGTATACTTAATCCCTTTTTACACAGAATTATCAAATCCAAATCACAGAACATATTGTTGCCAGTGGTATCAGATGGGTTTGGAAAAAAATGAAATGCAAGTTTGACAAATAAGAGAAGTTATCAATATAATTCATGTTATAAATAAATATTACAGAATGAAATCCACGAAAATAATGCAGTCACATAACTTTCTCTACCCTGGACATAGAGAAAACAAAACGAGGTATGGTAATGTGTATATTATTATAACGCAGGTTTCTGGAGAGAGAAGTATGAAAGTGATATTGATTTCTGTTTAATTTCATCCCCAAAACAGTTTTATGGTAACATGAGAGTGGGAAATAAAAAACCCGGGCGACGCCGGGTCTTTTAAGCTAGTATAGTATACTGCAGTAACTATCCTACGTATTATCTTCCAAAAAATTTCCAAAGAGATACCTATAGGGTTTTGTTTGAGTCGGCAACCAACTTAACAGCACGTAAATCGTAGTCAATTCCCCATAATTTATACAAACTGCAAAACATAGATTTGCAGGTCTGCATTTGGCAAAATAGTTTACCACTAATAACGATAATAAGTTATTATGAATTACCCGGTAATTTCACGTTACATTCATAGCTTCGATAATATACAGTATCGTTTAGGTAGTCGAAGGTAAAAGAAGCACTTTTAACGGTAGATGATATTAATTAAAAGGAGAAAATTACGCCACGGTGTGGTATAAAATTATAACACGCCAGGGTAAACAACTTTGATTGCTTCACATGGAAAATACTCTTTTGGTTTAAAATAATTACATATAATTATTAAATAGACTCAGTATTTCAAAAAAGATCATTTTATAATTCCACGCCTTTTTAAATGTGAAATTTTTCACGGTGAAAATCGCTGTCTTAAGTTGGTAGAAAATCAATAACATTCCCATTCGCCTTCCACCGCTGGAATCCAGGATCGAAACTTGGTGGATGCATGTGGAATTTGTGGGGAAAAATGGAGTCGGGGCAGGTTTTCTCGGGGTGCTCCTCTTTCCCCTGCGATTTATCATTCCATCTTTGCTCCATTCATCACAATATATGAGAATCATTATTATTATTATTAGTTCAAAAATTTTTACGACTGTCTAACAATAATGTAGGCCTATGATACACGTGGTAAAATGATTATGTTCTAGGAATGCTACACTCGTCCTTATGGGCTCGTTTCGCAAACATAACCTATCCGCGAAACAAAATTTAGTTTTTAACACTAGAACTATAAATAACTATTTAGAACACTTGCTATGACTTAAGGGGGAACATACAGCTTCCGGTGAAATTAATGGGTGAAAAATAGGTGAACTTCATTATTTTTTTCCTCGGCATTGAATTGCTCTACAATCTTGCAATCTAATATACTCGTTATTGACTACTTCTACAATTGCATACTATTTTCAAAATTAATCAAACTGTTATGGTTAATTACAGTTTCAAAATGGCAGCCACGTTTCATGCACTGAAATGTCGTTTCCTTGATAACTTCCTCAAGTATCAATCTATCTGAGTGATTATTTTTCTGTGTATTTGTTAATATCATATGAACAACAACTACCTACAATCATTAAAATCAATAGTTTATTTTCCAAAAATATAAATTTTTATGAAAAATATAATTTAAAAAATTGATATTCCAAACATTGTAGATGGTGTTGTTCATATCATGTTTGGAAATAGATAGAAAAAAAGAATCATTCAAAAATATTGCCATTTGTGAAAATTATCATGGCATTTTAGTGCTTGAAACATGGCTGCCATTTTGTAACGATAAATACCCATAACTGTAACAGCTGGATTAATTTTGAAAATAGTATGCAATTGTAGAAGTAGTCGTTGAAGAGCAGTTCATTGCTGTGGGGAAAAAAATTAAATACACCTATTTCTCACCTATGAATTTCAACAAAAGCTGTATGTCCCTCTTAATATTTTTTTGCACGACGTAACTAATTAGTGGTACTTACGAATATTGTTGCCGTGGATCGTAACTTGACATTCCCACACGCAATCTGGTTGCTATGAAAACAAAAGAAATCTCAGTGCTGTAAAAATGACAAAAAGCACACGTGCCGTAAGTAAAACCATCAAAATACAATCCTTTATCGAAGACTGGAACCAAGGCCCCCTAGTTTGTGGCGACTTTAACAGGACAAATATTCGGTCTCCATAACAACCAACATATGCGAATCACTTTCTGAAATATAACATCTATCTTCAATAATGTATATACATAATATTTTCAGCTAATATCTCAATTAATATAATTAAATTGCTATAAATTATCATCGTGCAAAAAATAGCGTTCCGTAAGCACATAACGGATCTCGGAAATTGAAAAAACTCTTTCCTCGATCCGTATGCACCGCTTACGGCACTAGTATTGCAATGTACTATTGTTCCAAATGACAACCTATTCCATTTTCTAAAGCATCAACAATGACTTCCTTTACACCCTGTGCACATTTATTCAGGTAACTACGTGCAAAGTTATTTACAAGTCTGTACTTGCGGAATTAACTTGTACAGTGCAAGTCAGCGTTTAATTATAAATCCCTTTTTTTTTTTCAGATTAATTTTCTAGGAACGTGACTTCTGGTGTAAAATATTACCGCAGCGTTTCCACACCTACACTCCAAGCGCGTCAGTCGCAGACGAAACACGATTTAAATTCCTCCGCGTGCCTCAACAAGTACGTATCTGCCTAGTGTGTAGCGATGTTCTAATTGAAGATTTATGTATTCCTTATCTGTACGTACAACCTCAATAGAAATTTAAACTCGAGAGTTCTGCACTGCAGCAAGGATTCTTCATCTTTTCCTAGTCCTAATTTCTTATGCCTAGTACTTCGGATTTTAGGTAAAAACCTATATTAATCCTTAAGTGATATATGGACGAAAACTTGTATATGCGTGTTTCATAAGTGACTATGCCGAATACTGATACTTTTATAGGACCTAAAACAGCCTATTTTTACATTAGAGCCTAATATTGCCTTTTTGCTTGTTTTTTCCTCTAGAGTTCAAAATAAGGTATTTTTTCTTATAAATTCTAGCACTTATTTTCAGTTCGTACTAAATTTTTAGCTCGGAATGTGCAAAACATCACATTTGTGACGTGGTTAAATAGTAAGAAATGTTTCGTCTTCAGTAGAAAAATTCCTTGGAATTCCCAAGAAAATGTAGCGTTTTTCTCCCGACTCCCACATCCAGTAAAAAGAAAAGAAAAAAAAGAAGAAAGAAAAAAACAAACAAACAAACAAAAAGTAGTTCTCTGAATCACTGAGGGATACAAGGAGTTGAATATGCTAGCGTGCGTAGCTTCTGGGCACAGGGATTAGGTTTTCACTGTTATAGTAATACAGGCCCTAGTAATAGGTCTATATAATTCTGTGTATCATAGACCTATATAATGTGTTTTATCATGATTATTGATTAATGGTGAATTCAATAAATATAATATTCTGCATTGCAGTTGAAATATTTCAGTAATTTCTCAACTTAACGATCTTATAAGAGACTATTTTATGATTTTTAAAACCTATTTTCCAATTTTTAGAGCCTATTTTAGGTACCTAAAACAGCATTTTTAGCGGCTAAAAGTTCAAAGTCTACTTATGCCACTCGTATCTCCTAAGAACAGTCTTAATATCATTGTCTATTTGTAATATTAGCCTATATCTATGTATTGCAAATAATTATTTTAGTGTACAGTATTTCAATCATTTCAATAATGATTGGGGCAATAACCAATCATGCTTCGTTCACTATACTTTTACTTCTACAAAAAAAGAGCTTACCGGTACTTATTTACTTACTCAATGGCAATAAAGAATTCCTAAGCAAGCTAGAGGAATGTTATCTATTTGATTGAACCCGAAGGTTCATTACCGCGCTTACCTGAGCCCACCATTCAACCCTATCCTGTGCTAACTCCATCCAATCATCCCTCGCAAATCCTACTTGCCTTAAATCTATCCTAATATTGTCCTCTCACCTACGTCTAGGTCTTCCAGGTGATCTTTTCCCTTCGGGTCTCCCCGTCAATATTTTATGGATATGTCTTTCCTCCCCCATGAGCTCATCATCAGACTTGAACTTCTGCCCTCCAAGATGCTCCTTTAATGGGCCAAAGATGTGGAAATCTGTTAGTGCCAAAGCAAAGTAGATTACTGAGTGCAGGTGTTTTGCTTCAAAATGATAACGCCCGTCCTCATGCTCCTTGTTCAACAATGAAAACCGTCGATGACATCCGCCATAATCGCCAGACCATGAGATTTCCACATCTTTGGTTCATTAAAGGATCACCTTGGAGGGCAGAAATTCACGCCTGATGAAGACGTCCAATCGGCGGTGCACGAGTGGCTACAGCGTCAACCAAAATAATTTTTCTCACTCGGTATCGAAGCACTTCCTATCCGATGGCTTAAGTGCGTTGAAGTAGGAGGGGACCAAGTAGAAAAATAATGTACAAGCAAACTTTCTTCCTGCAGTAAAATAGTGTGGAAAAATTAATTGCGGTTTTCATTTGATTCTCCCTCGTGTTTATTTACTTACAACAAATTAAAACTCCACATCGTACAAACTCAGTGGCGCTATATCCCAAGATAAAACACCCCAAACATCGACCGCTATGTCAATTATTCTTATTATTATTATTATTATTATTATTATTATTATTATTATTATTATTATTATTATTATTATTATTATTATTATTATTATTATTATTAATTATATTAATACAAAGTTCTCGTGCTCGGGGTCGGTCAATTATATCCATCTTCGACTTCCTAAGGCAAACCTGCCCTACATAATAGGATTGTAGGGCACGTGACAGCATCCCGACTTCAATATCAATTAATGAGCGTCTCCTTGTTTCTAGCCGCTACTACTTCATTCAAATAGCTATCCTTTGTCCTCACATGGCTGAGCGAACCCCGATGCAGCTTATCTAAAAAAAAACTGGTAATCGAACATTGGACTACATATCTTTAGTCAGCGACGTAATATACCTTCTCAATAACGATAAACATTAGATCTACGAGCACAATAACACAACACTTTTATAGTTACATTGCATTCGCTAGATTGACTCTCTCTCTCTCTCTCTCTCTCTCTCTCTCTCTCTCTCTCTCTCTCTCTCTCATCTTTATCTTTCTGATTTATGAAAAAGAGTATGCTGACACACAAGCCGTGCATTTTATGGCTACAGAAAAAGAAATAAACCTGCCGTTCGGTGATAAAATGAAATCTATTTTGTGACATGCATTCAATATAGGAAGAAATTCGCTGAGAGTTTTCAATGTATAAGACAGCTTCATGCGGCATGTCTTCCACTAAACTTTACAGATTCTCTAATGGTACAAACACTATTTTTATGTTATTTAATAAACTTGACATCAATGTTACAGCTATTAAGTTTTGTAACCGCCGTTCTCCTCTAACAGTATTTTCATTACAATTTGTGAAATTTCCTGGTGTGTGTATACGAGGTCAGGTCCATAATGCAAGAACTTTGAAAAATAGAGGTAGGCGCTATTGCTATAGACAGGGGCGGATTTCTATGACCTAAAAAACAGGATATATGCATACATTTATGACCTAAAAAAATTAAAATATGACAAATAAAATTTAAAATATGACTTTACCACTTACACATTATGTAGCCTATATTTTGTTTAAGTTTCATTACAATTCATTTTATTAAAATATAATGTTAATTATTTAAAATATCTGTAAATTCTCAAAAAGTATCAGTATAATGCAAAATTTACAAAATATGATATGAAACTTCAAAATGTATTTAATATGCACACAAATATGCCAAAAATATGACCTAAATATGCATATTCATACTAAATATGCTACAATAGTTGAAAATGTCCTAAATATGCAGTTATATGCACAACAAAAGCCGTTCCATTTTCACCAGGATGCTTGGAATCGGGTTTAAATTAGTCGGAAACCTGAAATAATGCAAAGGGGAAAAATATGATATGTCATAGAAATCCACTCCCTACTTATAGGTATGCAGGCATCGTAGAAGATTGTGTCCCCTTGTGAGAAATTCCACTGATGCTTCATTGAAGCTATAGATTAAAAAACAAAATGACCAAATGAAAAAATGGTATAAATAATAAAATTAGGTAAACTGATGTACAAAGTGCCAGAATGCTTTTGTTTAATCAGTTGTAATATTAGCCTACGATATGAAGAAAATAAGTTATTTTTTAAATCGATTTCCGAGTTAAGCTCCAGATCGATTCATTAAACAGGGCTTACGGAAGAACAAAGGTCTAGCTGATAAGCATATGTGAAGGAATATGTGGGTAGTGTTATTTGTCAAAGCTAACTGTATTGCAACTTCCGAAGTCGTAGGCCTATATGAACATTGTAAAATAATTTGTTGTCATTTGAACTGATTTGCATTTCATGAATTCTTTCAAATATATTCCCATAAATTAGGCACTAAATTGGGCATTACTCTGGTACCGGCCAACCGATTTGGTCCAATATCAATAGGCTCCTTCCTATGGAATTATAAATGAGTATACCAAGTTTCATGAAAATCAGATAAAGCCTATTTGAGTTATCGCGCGCACAGACACATGGGCAGATATTTTGCCGTCCACCACACAATCTATAGGCTTCAAAATGAATTGGTTATGTTGACTTTTCTTATGTTCTTTTTTCACCATCTTAAAGATCTCATTTAAAAGCAACTAAAACCATTAAAAACTAATTTGGAAAAAAATGGAGATGTTGAGTTTTGTCATTTAACAGTTTTGATATTTAACAGTGCTTTATGTGACCAAGTAATTATTATAATTTCTGATTTCACAGCAACCTTAGGAATTTTGAACCACACTTTAAAAACCATAATTTAATAAGGGCACCGGAAAGCGATTACAATATAATACAATGTGCAAATAAGCTTAATAAATCCTCTTATATACAGGGTGTTAATGAATAACACCGAAATATTTTACCTGGGTATAGAGGGGATATAGACAAGCAACTTTTATTAAGATATTTTTGCTCTATGGATTCAATTTTTCCTGTTACAGCATAAAATCTCCCAAAGCATGGCCACCACTGACTTCTAACATTATAAAAAAATGCAAAACAAAGGAACTTCGCTGTTAACATTGTAGTCAGTAGTTATGAATAAAAAAGAAGACTAATGCAGTGGCGACCATTCATGTGATTAGTCTGTAAATGTAGCAGATTATGGAAACACTAAATTATGATATAGCTATTGAGGAATGATTAAGAGTCAGGTTTTTATCGATCACTAGGAAAGCATGAAGTCAAATTAATGAACATTTTAACCCTATTTCGCGTAATTATTGATTTATGAGCACCTAATTATAATGACTTTAATGCCATGTACCATGCACATTTTACGTCATAGAGCAAAAATCTCCTAATAAAAGTTGTTTGTCTAAGTCTCCTCGATATACAGGTAAAATATTCCGGTATTATTTATTAACACCCTGTATAGGCCTATACCTTCAAATTAGACATGTGAAAACATTTCTTAATAATTTACTATAGTTCATCTTTTGTAAAACCTTTGCACTTACGAGAGAAACGGGCTCTTTTGTTAGTACTGTTTAGAGTTTAGACTAAGCATGTATTTGATAGGAGACTTCCCGCTCTACTAAATCCGGTATTAATACCATGGCAACCGTAGTCACCATATTGCAGTACAATCTACGTTTGCTTTACAGAATGCTTTGACTACGTTTTCGCTATAAAGCGCTGGAGCTATTAATACCTCAGCTTTGTTGCTACATAGCTAGTTTCGAAAATTACCCAATGACATTTCGAAATGTATGTACATGTAATTTATCATTCTGTCAGATGTAATCAGTTTTAATGTAACCTAAAAGAGAACCGCTAATTTCACATTGTGGATAGATTTCATAAATATTAACATCGAATACCCTTCTATTCGTATATTCCATTATTTTTATTGATTTTGTTTTAACGAAATTGCTGTGTTCCATATTACTTGATATAAGGTAATAATCTGCTTTACTCTACCCTAAAGATGAATCTCGTAGCCTAATTGGTTCTTTCAATAATTATTACCGAAAAGAAGGCTTCAAATGAAAGTTTTAGATCTTAATGTAGGCAGTAAAGGTTAAAATTTTAAAGAAAAACATTGAAGCCTTTTCTTTAAAAATCTTGATAAAAATAGTTTTTATGGGACAAGATCACACATAGCCTACCACGTCAGACTGCAAGTCACATGTTCGACAAATTGTCTGTTCAATGCATTGTTATACACAGTATTCTAATTGAAGATAGATTCATTCAAAGAAACGCAAATATAAAATGAAAACTCTTTTACGTTTGAATTCCACAACATCTACTTTTTTTTTTCGTTGGCCCCGCCTTCCACCCCCGGAGTACCTGAGCCATAGGCTATAATATCTCCGGTCCAACAACCGATTTCGCATTTGTTCTAAGATCGTCGCGTCGCTTACTGAAAATTCCCATCAGTATTATAGTAATAGAATTGAATTGTAACACTTTAAATCAGGGCTCGCTCAAATTTACCAGTCATCAGATCGCCAATGGCGACCAGAATTCTGAGGCTGGCGACAAAGATTCAATTTTGAAAAACTCATAGGCCTACCTCATCTACTTTATTGTTTCCGCAACAAAATTCAAATTTTATAGTAGATGTTGCCACAAGTAGTTACTTTTGACAGGAACAAGATAACTGAATTTTCTCGGGAGCGTTCGAAAACATCCGGAACTTAATTTGAATTCGTTAGGCTAAGCCAATCGTTGGTCTAGCTTCGGGAAGAACAAAATCTGAAAGTATTCGAAAACAGGGTGCTTAGGAAAATATTTGGGAACACAAATATAAACTGGAATCTCTCTTAAGCTGAATTCCACATCCACTGAAAATTTCCATCAGTATTATAAGTAATAGAATTCAGTGGTAACATTTTAAATCAGGGCCTTTTTCATAGAACTTGCTAATAATATGAGTTAATAATATTAGAACTCATAATATTATTTATTAGTTAACAAAATTTTGTTTCATAGAGATAAGAACACTACTCATAAAATCTCTTCACTAATATTATTAGTTCATTAGTCATCTGATTGATTTGGAGGTTATGTCTGGATTATTGTGTTTTTTCTCTTCTTAGTCTTTTTCTCAATACTATTTCAAAGCAGCACGGCCTACATATATCTTCATAATAATGTACCAAATAAAAACTAGCTCTAAGAAATGAATAAATCTGCCAGGCACTTAGGTACTTAGTAAGTTACTAAAATCTAATCTCAAATCCTAAAAACTTATGACAAAAATTCCTTTGATAGCATATGTAACTTTCTTCTAAATTGATAATTAAATCAGAGTGATTCATTTTCCACAATTTTAAGATCACGAAATCTGAATTACATGGGTCTGAGAATAATTTATTAGGCCAAATACACTTGTAGAAAAATACCTAATATTATCGGTAAATTTTATTAGTTTTGCAGTCTATGAAACAGATTTTAAAAATAATTTAGAGCCATGAACTCATAACTAATATTATTAGAAAATATTCTTACGAAACAGAAGACTAATAATAACTAATATTATTACGTATTTGCTAATAATATGAATGTAAAAGTTTTATGAAACAGGGCCCTGTTTTAGATTAGCGGATATGAATAGTACCTTATTTGAGTTTAATAGATAGGCGTAATATTTCAGAGTAGCACATGCAGGAAACTTGATAAAGTTTATGGGGGTGCCCTATATAGAGGAGGTCACGACACTGCTCATCTGTCGCAGTCATTCTCAAACTGATTGATTTCCTCTTACTCCAATGTTTGTTGTGAGGATTACAGGCTGCATATTCATCTTGCCGAACTCGTGGAATTTACTCAACCGATGTTGGTGCATTCAGAAAGCCAGCAGTGCTAGCAACTCCCTTATCTGTAGCTTTATGCTCTTTAATATATGTTCTGTTTCGCATAACATTCTCTACCCAGTGGCGTAAGGAAGGCCTGAGGGCTAGAAGTGGCTCAAACGTCGAAGTCCGAATTCTCTCAAGATAAATTCTCGAGTAACGAATTTATCATAGGTAGTCCCACGAGAGTTGACGAGTTTATCGATAGATTCGTGACTCGCAGGAGGAGCGAATTTATCTGATGAAACTCGTCAACTCGAGTTGGATTTATTAAGACTATTCCATGAATAAAAATGTAACGGATGTTCAGAAAGCTGAGACAGATGAACAAACAGAACGAATGTCTAGAAAGACTAAAACAGAAGCAATAACATTTTGCCACAAACTAAAGAAAATCAGAAGGAATGAAATAAATCAGAACGAAAAGCGAAAACAGAACTTACACAGAGTATGGCCTAGGGTCGAGGGCTCTGAAAATAAGACGATGGCCTACGTATTATTATTATTATACAAATTATAATTACTTTCGTGCTTTGTTGTATAAAAACAAAACCAACAGCTCCGAGTTCACGGCATAGGCCTACTATGAATCAATCATTCATGAATCGATTCGACTTACCATGTCCATGTTGTGACCAGTGCTACCAATTGTGCATTTAAGACGTAGTTAACTTCATTCAGGTAAGCTAACAGCAGAACAGAATAAAAGCACACCAACTGGCTTGCACCAAATCGAAATTGTGTCTTAATCAATGTACATTTATTTTATTTCAATTTCCAAACAAGTTATGTTGTACAAAATAAACTGTTTTCGTGCCGCTTAGTGGCAGCAATCACTGCACACTGATACTTACATGCCCAGTAACGAGCAGACGATTTTACCCCGATAAAACGGCATCCTCGCGATTCCTAAAAGAATATTGGAAGATAAGCGGCCGTGATTGGTCTACATCCGAGGAAATGCTAAACGTTATTGGTCAATATCAAACACGCGGCGTATGAGAGGAATAGTCGCTACAATCCGGATCTATCGTTACATTGCCTATGATGGCTATGATTCATGGTGATTTATACAGTAGTCTCAAACAATTTGTGAATTTACGTATATTGACAAGCGCTGATGCAATCTGAAAAGCAAAGCTGATGGTTAAGCATGGGCAAATACATGAGAGCATCCAGTCATCTCCCCAAATTCCTCATCATAACCGAGTTGCTGGCCAAGCAAATAACCTAACATTAACTGAATTCGTGATGCTATGGACCTCCTCCCTCCTCCTCCCCACATGCAAATAATGCCGACGCCATCATCTTAATCCCATTATCTTACAGATCTGACCAGCATCCAGGCTTCGATCATATCAAAATGAAGGTCTTACTGCAGATAAACAGTGGGTCCGAATTATTTACGCTGTTATATGATACACAAATTAATCATTAATGATATTCAAATTAATGATTACGATATAATTAATGATTAATGATATTAATTACTAGCAGGTGACCCCAGCTTCGCCCACAATAAGTACTTGCAAGAAGGCCCGTAGCTAGGCAGTGGCGAGATGGGCCCCCGCCAAGGGCGCAGGTATAAAGTGGGGGAAAAATTAACCATGAAAAATACCACCTTTTTTAGACTGGTGCAATTTATCAAGCAATAAAAATTCTAGATTTTATGAATTAATTATTTTTTAAGTAGTGCAATCGTCTGAAAATAAGGTTTTAGTACCTTGAAAGTCCAACACTTAGTTCATTTTCAAATTGAGGTTTAGGTTTTCTTTGATAATAACAAGTGTTTTTATATTAAAATAATAAACAATTTTACAGAAATTTTAAAAAAAATTTTCAGAATCCCCAGTATTGGAGGGCGCAGATTTGTCAGACCCGCCAAGGGCGCAGAAGGATCTTGCTACGACCCTGCTTGCAAGATTAAAATAATTACAACATATTTATTAACACTTACACAAGAATCATTCATTAACTAAACGATTAATAATTATAATGAAACGGCTTTGGAGTGCATTCCACGATTAGAAAGCGCCTCTATAGTATTTGGCATCATAAACAAAGCAATAGTTACTGGACATGGAATAACCAAATCCTACCTGAAGAGATTCCACATAATGAATGATGACACGTGCTCCTGTCTTCAAGAGGCCCAAACTGTAGACCACCTATTATACAGATGCAATAAACTTCAACAACAGAGAGACAATTTAAAAAAGCACATTGCAATCAAACACGGGCAATGGCCGGTTCCTCCAGATCAACTCATTGTGAAACACTATACATCATTTAAACGCTTTATACACGCAATAGACTTCAGTTCATTATAGTTAATAATAATACAAGTTTAGACAACACAGCTGTACAATGATAGAATTTTATAAGAAAGTTGTAATTATTGGAATTTGCTCAGAAACTATTACCTTAATGATTTAATGTATCCAACATTGTAGATACTTGTATATACTTAACTTTTTTAATGAGACATAGCATGTAGTATTGCAGCACTTAAGCAATGGAACATGCTGTATTAATTCCATTAAATAAAAAAAAAAATAATAAAAAAAAAATAAAAAAATAAAAAAAAAATAAAACGAATCGACCAGGGTGAGCTCACAGACACGAAACGAACGACAATTCCATGCGATGCTTTTATTTCCAACTTGTGACGAAAAAAGGCAAAGCCACCTGCAATTGATTTGACAATTGAAATGTATGACTAAAAATTGATGTTTTGATAGGGCAGAAAGTTAATGTCTTCTGCAAGGTTTTCACTCATAACTCGTGAAAGAAAGCTAAAATTAGCCTAAATTAGGTGCATTCGGCCACCCTTCAATCCATCTATGTTTAAAATTTCAGATCTCTTCATGCAGTAGATTTCGCGGGGATTGCGCATAGACAGACAAACAGACAAACACTTCGTCAAGATTAATAGATCTCTTCTAGCATAAGGCTTTCTCTATTATGGTGGCAACGGTTCATAAAGCATGGTCGATTCCATTATACCCCTGATATGGACAATACAATACAATACAATACAATATTTATTGGCCTTTAAGCATAATTACAATCGGCTTCGTCAATATTTTGTTAATACATACACATACTCACACAGACACACATTAAAGTAAAATTTCAGAATCAGGCTTATTAAAGAATTCGTCAAGTGTATAACATGGATTGCATAGTAACCAGAGATGAAATCTATGTTTAAGTCTCTCAAATGGCAAGTCATAGTACCTCTTCGGGATTTTATTATATATTTTCATGCCAATGACTTTATAACTATTGTGTGTACTGTCAGTTGTTCAATTATACCAGTGATGCAAACCCCTTGCAATAAAGTACTCACTCGGGAGAAATATGGTATTTCGATACTCTAGTTTGTTTCTATCGAAGGTAAGGGATGTATTAAGTACACAGAAAATTCAGATGCCTTGTGTTCCCATAAATATGGTGGTGTATGATTCCAACGGAATGAGATATTATACTCTCTACGATCGTTATGAGATGTCTCTTATGAATTCCAAGTGGTAGCAGGAAAACAGCGACAAGCTGATAGATGGTACTCCGTGCGCCCAATAGAAATCCTCGAATGATACTGTACAAGCACAGTTTCCCAATTCATCTGTAAGTTATCATATCACAGAATGGTATAAAGCTGTAAAAATTAATCTCTTCTATTAACCTATGGTATCTTGCATGACCCATATCAATCTACATTAATCAATTTCATTTCGATAGTGGGTATAGCTAAAGATAAAAAGTATGAAGTAAAAAACCGCATCACTATCATAAACTGGACAAGGGATTAGTATCTGAAAACGAGATCCATATGTAACAAATAGTGCAAGTATGTTGTGAAACCAAATTAAACTGCATTTATTAGTTATCTTATTTATATAAAAGTGCACCCTAAAACATTTATACAAACAATTGGGGATTTTATGCAGCAGCAGATTACAAACAATAGCATAATATTACAATAGTAAAGCCAACCATTCTTGCACGTTATCAAATGATATATAGACAGTGACGACCATTGTGAACATTGTTTTAGTATTTCAGTGAGAAAAAAATTATATAATTTTGGCTTTGAATATGTACAGTTTAATTATTTAATTGAGAAAAAGGTATAATTGCTTATAGATTAATGTGACTGGTATATGTGTACTTTTTATTATTTTAATCTTTTGTTGTACTGAAATTCTGAAAACAATGTATATTGTATAAAATCCACAGTTGTTTCTATAAATGTTTTAGAGGCACTTTTATATAAGATAATTAATAAATACATTTTAATATGGTATCACAATGTACTTGCACTATTTGTAGCATAAAGATCTCGTTTCCAGATACTAATTCCTTGTCAGTTTACCGGTCTTGTTTGTTAAGCATATGTGAATTAATAGTGTTATTTGTCAAAGCTAAATGCATTGCAACTTCCAAAGCCGTATATGAACACTATAGCATAAAACAATATGTTGTTATGATAACTGATTTGCATTTGATAAATTCTTTTTAATATATTACCATAAAATAGGCACTAAATTGGGCTTAATCCGGTACCGGTAAACCGATTTGGTCCAAGATCAATAGGCTTCTTTCCGTGAATGTTATAAATGAGTATACCAAGTTTCATGAAAATCTGATAAAGCGTATTTGAATTATCGCGCGTACAGACACGGACGGACAGATATTTTCCCTTCCCCCACACAATCTTATAAGTACCATTCTGGCACTTAATAATCTCAACATTTGTGTACGTCTTAAAAACACAGCATCGAATTTCAAGATCGGATAACTTACAATAGGCCCTACTTCCCTAACTGAAATATGTGTGATAAGGGAACGGGTAGAGTCAATTTAATTTCCAGTAAGGTGTAGGGCCTATATGATGTTAAAAACTTGGTAAGAATATAATAACCTTATACCCTTACTAAAAACTCTTCTGCGTCCAGATGGCAAACATTTAACATTCATAAAACAAAATACAATACATAAACACATTAAACCAATGGCTTTCATGAAGTCTGAGAGATTCAGTCACTTATGAAGCCGCCTGTTCAGTCCTTTCTCTTCTTTTACTGTACGAAGTTTCCAGAAGACGATTATAAAACTTATCAACTCCAGATGTCTGAATATATTTCTTAGTTCGGAAAAAAATAAGTCAAATATAGATTGCTCTACAAGTTCCTTAATTAGAATTTTATTGGAAGCGAACGAACATTCATTGAATTAACTTACATGAATCACTTTAAGACCAATATGCAAATAACGGATATTTCCAGACATGTTTTTCCCTCCAAGTTTTCATACATTAGAATTAATTTTCTTTCTCATCTGTGTCAAAGGCGATAGAGCTTATGAGCTAAATATAAATGAGATCATGGGTTTAAGTAAGAGATGACAGATATTGGAAAGAAGCAATAGAAGTTGTGAGCGAGAGGCATTATTATGTACGTTTCTTTCATTAGATGCCCCTTTACTGCCTGCCTGGCTGGGCTAAAACCTTCTTCTGTCTCCATTTTCATTACGTCACTAAGGTATTCAGAGAATTCTGTTTCATTATGCGAACAGGGTGTATATAAAACGACTTTACGATACCTCGAACTTGCTGAATTGCAATTCAGGTTTAACGTGAAATCGATGTTTATGCCTGTAAATGGTTGTACAGTAAGGTATTATGAGCCAAATTCGGAGCTGCATGCTTATTTATTATACCTATGATTCACAAACCGAAGCTCGCGTACCCTGGGTATCTCGTCCAGACGGAAATACATGACCCTTTTTCCCAGGGGCGTAATCAGAGGGGGGCTGAGGGGGCTGCAGCCTCCCCCGAAACGTTAAGTCATGCTAATATGTTGCACATGAGGGCTCTTTAATTTCGAAATTGAAGACAGTTTAATTGCAATTGTAGAAAATTCAGCCTGGCTCGAAAGTTCATCAAATGTCATAAATTCGTCTCGCCTCAAAATGAACAAAAGTAGTCAACCTTTATTTTGCATTTTTCGGTATTTTATTCTTTATTGGCCCATTTTAGGAAATTTTAATTCTTTCGTTGCATTATCCCTATTTTGTCTTCAGAATTAACTTTTCAACATTAGGCCTACAGACAAAGCGATTTCATTTATGGGACATTCATGCATAAATATAGTAAATGTAAAAATAATAATTGAAAGCATGATAATAAAGTAGTAATATAAAATACTTTAATCTTGTCCATTGTTTATCTTTTTACACTACTTTATAAAATATGTATTTAGAAATACAGTATTGAGTCATTTTTTTCAATTCTTCTTGTCATATTTTCATAAATTTAAGGTCATTTTATAGGTAATTTTCAGGCATTTTTAGGTCATCCACTTCTGAGCCCTATGATACTATTGTTAGGCTTATCACAGCCCCTCCCGAAAAAAATCTTGGATACGCTCCTGCTTTTTCCACAGATTCTATATGTTATTGTAGCCTATAATATCTATTGGTATTATATGAGGAAGGTTAGAAAAAACATCCCGACATCAGTAGTACTCGAGTCCGCTATCATCAGCTGTCGGAGCAGACGCTCCACCAACTGACCTAGCCGAAGTTCGTGATTCGGTGGTACACGGAATACCTCTAAGATTACGCTTAGTGGTATTTATCTCACGTTCAGAGTTTTAGGAGATGGTTGGTTGGGTGGTTTTGTGGTTATTTAAGGACAGGGTTGTACTGCAACTTGGGCCTGTGACCGTCGCCGGTGTGCCGGAATTATGTCCCGCAGATTTTTTTAAAACTTGCCTGTAATTCGTCACATTTATGAACACATAAAGGCCATCAGCCTGGGCAGGGATCGAACCCACAACTTTGGGCATAGAAAGCCAGCGCGATAGTGACTGCGGTGCCACCGCTGCCATATGCGAACAATAACCGAGAAGATAAACTTAATTCTTGGGCTCAAGAAGACTATCAGACGGTTAAGCAGACTTTGAATTTACACTAATACTATCTAAAATAATTATTACAACCGGAATACATGTTGAGGTGCTCTGGAAACTATCAAAAAATTCGGCAGAAAATGTGGCCGGTGTGTGCTTATCGGCCGCTAAGACGATTGTAGTAGCCATCGATTTTAATTTCAGGTGAACAGCTGACAGTATGGCCTATTGGACCAAAACGCACTTTTGACTGCATAGTCAGAAATAACTGTATAGAAATGCTACTTGATACAATTTCTGAACCAAAAAGTCGAATCATGGGACGTCGAATTCAATGTATAATTGATTAATCCACCAATATTCCATTAACTAATTTCATACTATTTTCGGCCCTAGATTTTTGCTGAAAACGAAGTAGGCTGTTTATATTTAATAATTACAATCATCAATATTTAAATTGCATATATAAGTAATAAAACAATCGTTCATACATGCTGTAAAACTTTTGTAAAATTATTTACAAAGCATTCACAAACATAACATTTTAAAATCCTTTTTTGCCTATCATGAAACCTAATAAAATGAGTGTTCACATCAGAATAAAAGTACAACGTCTAAAATCTTACTTATAATAGTTCCACTATGATGATTTGTACAGGCCTACACTTGCCTATTTCACATATAATCCTAATATAGGCCTACATATACACTACACGAAATAAAACTAGTGCATTAGTAGAACCCAGATTTTTCACTTCTGCTGGTCTCCAGCATAGCTCTAGTTTCGGTCCTTGTCTGTATAATTCTAAAATCACATTTGATCCAGTTTTAGCGAAATGTAGTTATGGAGTCTTTAAATCTAAAATAAAAAGAACTCATATAACTTAGATTTTCATCCCTTTTAAAATAGGTTAATCTTCTGGTACCTACCACAATCATGATAATTTATTTTTCATTATTATAATTATTTTTATATCATCTGAGTCATGCCTTTACTCTTAGCTTTTGTCTTTTCCACTAGTACTATTTCACAATATTTTGTCTATTTAGTTTTAAGGTAATTTTAGGTTAAGATTATATTTCAATAAGTAAAACATGTAATTATAAGCCTGGAACTGCCCCCGAGCACGAGCTCCTACTCTTTGGGGGTTTCAGGATCTTACATATTATCTATGTATTTATGTAATTTTAAAATAAAATATAAATAAATAAATAAATATTTATATGTAATTTAAACTCTTTTTAATATAAAGGACGAATGCTGCTGACTATGTGTGACGATTGTTTTATTTGTAATGGAATAAATATCGATGATTGTAATTAGATACAAACAAGCAACTTCATTTTCAGCAAGAATCTAGAACTAAAAAAGCCTATGAAATTAGTTAATGGTATATAGGTGGAGTAATCAATTATACATTCAATGGCGTAACTGGACAACTTCGGGCCCGGGGCGGATTTATTTTTGAGGTCTCCTCCCCCCAACACGGCTATTTTTTACATTTTTCTGTGGCTAGCTTTTTTTCGTCTTTCTGATCGTCTCCATGGGCTAATCTGTACGGAAAAATAATAGATGAAGTGAGCGAACTCATGCATTATTTATTGTATTTATTTATTAAATACAAACAGACATTAGTCCAATAATATTAGGCCTAAGCTATCTGATTAACAAAATACTAATGTGTACATAATTAAAAAGTAATGAAATGGACAAAAAAGTTATGTTTAAATATGACAAAACAAGAAAGTTTATGGTAACAAACAGTTTTATTTTAAGTCGGAGTCAAATAATAAATTTGCAAAATCTGGATTATATTAATTCCGAATATGTAATAGTTACGTTTAAAAATGTCTTTTTATAGCTTTTACCTCTCGCGGCCGACTAATGAACCTGAGACCAAAAAGTGGTAACTGGTGTCAATATTTTTATTGGTAACATGTCAAATACGCAATTTTTTATTTGATACAAAAATTCCGATGAGTAAAAAAGAGGTGGGACATTAATTTTTATATTAGGATGTGGCATCAATGGGGCCCCCATAGTAAGTGGGGCCCGGGGCGGACCGCCCCACCCTAGGAACGCTACTCTATACATTCAAATAAACCATTAACGGTCATGAAATTTATCATTTCGTGGGACATCGGCTTAAGACTTGGAATAAGACGTAGGCAAGTGAGCATCGCTCTCGCAATGCAACCGTTTACTCTGTTGGAATACGAAGGGCGCAGAAAGTCATATCATCTTTTTCTATTGAGATCACTTTTATACAAACAATAATAAAACGCACTCTGATGTAATGACGGACACATTCAGGAATTTAACTGACCCAATTTCAACCTTGCGGTCAGCCAAATAGCGAAACTCATTTTCGCTGTGGTTAAAATTAAAAATAGCAACGGGCAGCCGCTTGCTTATTGATAGCGATAATGATGACGTGTATAGAATATGAGGCACACAAGTATGCGAGTAATTAAGGATTTTTTTTTAATGGAGGCGGCTGACATACGCATGCATACAGATGGTATCTGCGTCCGTTACAATTAGCTTCACATAGTATTGATGACAATACCAGTCAGTTTCCTATCTCTCACTCTCTCTCTCTCACTCTCTATCTCTGTCTCTCTCACTCTCTCTATCTCTGTCTCTCTCACTCTCTCACTCACTCGCTCTCTATCTCTGTCTCACTCACTCTCACTCTCACTCTCACTCTCTCTCTCGTGTAATGAAACCCCTGCCCTTGTGGCAACGTGATGCTAAATTTGTAATTTGCTGCTGCCATTGTGGACTGCGGTTCACATCAGAATCTGGAATTTGCGAGCCTCTGCCTGTCTGGTTACCTGTTCCGTTCACAGCAGGATTAGGATTTTATATAAAAGTGTGGGACTGCATGTTTTAGAAGCACTTGCGACGCCTGGATTTTCTTGGCTCTGGCTGTGGTCAGTGATGGGAAAAGTACAAAAAGAAAGTAATTGGACGCAATTACAATTACATGAGAGACATTTTACTTAATTACAATTACAAATTACTTTTTCAAAAAGTAATCAGTAAAATTACAATTACAATTACTTTACAAAATGGCTGCTCCTAAAAATTAATTGTTTTTGGTATGCTTTGGTCACAGCCCCAAATTATTAATGAACAAACAAAAAACACATCAATGAAAATATTTTCGGAAACAATGAGTTACTTTTTGTTAATATTAACTCAAATTTGGATAGTAGTTGCAAAAACAGTAATGATGACGATATAGTAAGCGAGAATGATACTTATAGCCTACTAACGACTACTAAATTCTAACAATTACAATTGTATTTCCAGAAGTAAATTGCAGGTAGAAATTACATTTTTCAAAAAGTATTCATTACAAGTAAATGGGACAAAAAAGGAATTGTTACTGTAATCCGATTACTTTTACTAAATTACTTCCCATCACTGGCTGTGGTGAATTTGTGTTTTTAGAGCAGAGACGTGCTACAACTAAAAAGAAAGGTAGAAACGGGAACCGAACTCCTGTCTGCTTTCGTCTTATCCTTCCATGTTCTTATATCCGTATTAAGGATTGAGGTTTCTCCCAATTCTACCTAACAGTAACAGTAGAACTAATATATTTCTTAACCAACTCTTCTACTCCGTTAGAATTGTAAAATCCGATGTGAAACACTCACATGACTATTTCTACCCTAAACATAGAGATAGACAAGCAATTTTCCTGTTTCACAGTCTTACAGTAAGTGACCAAATTGCGGGAGTGTAGCCTACATTCAGTGGTCTCGCCTCACACAAATTCATACTGTTCGCGAGAAAAACTTAGGCCTAGTTTGTGGGACAAAGTGGATAGCATAAAACTACCCTTCAGGGATATTCAATCAAAAATGTTTCGAATGAAAGTGTTAGCTTTTAATGTAAGCAGTTGGTGTGTAGAAATTAAACAAAATCGCGAGCCGTTCTCGGAGCAGCCTGAAAATTCAAAAACAAAAACAAAAATTCGTTTAAGGGGAAGACTAAGAAAATCACATTTTCTCACTTTCTTACACAGATATTTTAATATTAATTATAATAATATTAATAATGTTTATTGGTAGCTCAGTAGGCCTAGTAGGCTACTTAAATTCTACCAACACCCCTGAATGAGAAATTCTCGTGTTTAGGGACGAATTCCTTAACAATTAATTATAATTAGGGATGGGTCCTCGATACTTTCGATACCTCGATACTCTCGATACTTGCATGGTATCGGCATCGAACGATACTTCAGAAAACTCGCTCGATACTTTTTCGATACTTTTGTAATTCTGCAATTAAGTGAGAATGCTAGTATTTCTTAACAAAAACTTGTAAGTGGACTGTTTAAAAAACTAATTTTAGTTTTATTGTAGAGTTTAAAAATAATTATAGGCTACTGATGATCTTAAATTTTGTCTCATTAAATATGCAGACTTAATTAATTTAGTTTGTATTACACAGTTCTCTCTCATTTTAATTTTTAATGTACCTATTTATTGAAACTGGAAATGTTGAAGGTATCGAGTATCGAGGAAAATATCATGTATCGGTATCGAGTATCGAGAAAATCTGGTATCGACCCATCCCTAGTTACGTATCAAACTTTAGACCTTTGTTCTTCCTCAAGCCCTGCTTAATTAATTGATCTAAAGGTTAACTTGGATATAGATTACAGAAATAACTTATTTTCTGCATATCATAATATTGCAATTATCACTGATTAAACAAAAGCATTCTGGTACTTTGTTACATCAGATTTTATTTATTTAGGTTTCTTTCAAGGTTGTAAACATAAACATTAATCTTTCGTAATAAGACAGTCAAATGAAAACATTAGAGGGCTCTTAAGTTCAAAATAGACGAGAAAATTTTCAATGAAATTTCCTTGAATGACAAACTTGACACTTAAATGAAAATCCTCATGTTTCACTTAAAACGTAACTCCATTAATCTGATATTTCCTCTTTTACAGTTCTTGAGGCGTCCCACTTATACTGTACGTCAGTAGCAATGAACAGGTTAAAGTTTGTATTTCTTCAGTCTTGCGAATTCCCCCCCCCCAAAAGTTAATGAAGAACTGCTGGGAAATTTGGCTTTAAGGCTTATTTCTTATTCTACCAGTATCTTACTAGAAGTACAACGTTTACATAGAGTTTCAGATTCCAATATTGTGCAAAAAGAATCATACTATTCAAATTTGCGTCCTCAATTCCTTAAACATAGTGGTAACATCAGGAATGACTAGGGCCTAAAATTGGCTCGGGAAGTATCAGCACATAACAACAATATTGATCATAACAATGATGATGATAATAATAATAATAATGACGATAATAATTATAATAAAAGTGAATGTACATAGAAGTATATTTACTACGGTCCATTCACGCTTATCCTGATCAATTGAAGTAAATATAAGAAACCCTTGTATAGGTTATTATAAAAATGAATTTTTATTTTTATTTTTTGTACGTTTTTTTTTCTTGAGAACCACTCCCACTCTGATATTTATATTGTTTTTGTGCAATTTTTAGGTTTTAAGCATTACGCTAGGTACAGTAACATAGGGAATTTACAGTGTAGAATTTACTGAAGTAAGCCAAGAAATTCGACCGTCAAGAGCTTTCTTCGGTATCGCTAGCTAAATCCGTGAAAGATATATATTAGGGGAATATGTAAAAAAAAAAAAACATGTTCTCTGTGATACATCTGGGAAGATGAGGAAGAAGAAGCTATTTTAATATTGGTGAGAATGTTTTTGGTACTTTGTGAAAAGTCTGAGAAGACGAGGAGGAAGAAGCTATTTTAGTATTGGTGAGAATGTTTTTGGTACTTTGTTGTATGTCTGAGAAGAAATGGAAGAAGATATTTTACTATTCGTCAGAATGTTTTTGGTACTTTGTGATACATCTAGGAAAAAGAGGAAGAAGAAGCTATTTTACTATTAGTGAGAAATTTTTGTTCTATTGGCATTACTATGACCTATAGAAGAGGAAGAATATATTTTACTATTGGCATTACTATGGTGTCTAGTTAAAGGTTTGAGGTGGTGCATATTATATATTGGAATTGGTGTTGAGGTGTTGATCGGTCAGTGAATTGTAACATACCGCCCAAACCATCCGGGTCATACCGGCCTTATATAGCAAATTTCAACAACCAATCACAGCTCATCTTACTTTAACCAATCAAACTGCTTTAAACTGCTACTGCTTTCAGCCAATCACAGAGAAGGTTTCATTTCCGTTTTGATAACCAATCAAATCTTTCCTTCTAAACTTATAATATGACAACATGATTATTATATCAGTATTTTGTATTTATATTTTAATACAATTAACTATCAAAATATAATTTAATACTATATAAAAAAACAAAGCGAATTAATTATTTCAGGCAATCACTACTATTAACTATTGCAATCCAAAACCATAACAGAAATAAGCTAACCCCAGTTTGGGCTTGACATGGTTGGTACCCTGATTCAAGTATCATAATTTAATAAATTCTAATTTAAACATCTCAATATACAGGAAATAAAGCGTACTTCTTGAAAATTAATCTCAAATTCTCATTTAATCAGAAATGGATATTCAAATTATATAATTAAACCACAAGGCTTACGAACCTTCAACTATAGCATAAGATGTGTGTACTTCTGTATTACATTTAAAATGTCCTATCATTTTGCATTAGCAAGGATAAGTTAAATTTATTCACAGATTAATTTTCAACGTGCAGAAAAAATGTAAATGTAAAATATTCAAACGTATAGGCCAAGTGCTAATGAAGTATAAAGTTATAAAAATGTAGCACGTTTAAAATATTGTAGGCCTAATATTCATTGTATATTCCATATTTTGTATTTAGAGGTCAATTTAGTAACTTTAAATTTTGATAATAAACGTTCTTGTATAATAACAAACACTGAACTGTGTAAGCAAATAAAACTAACAAACTAGCTAACAAAGCTGTATTATACTTTAAAAAAATGTTGCCTGAAGGAAAGTTAATATGAAACTACCAGAATGTTAATTTAACAGTTTGAATCAGATCCCATACAAACTATAATGTAGGCTTACATTGTACTCAACCTGTACTAGACTCATAACATAACCTCAAGCATGGCTGGTATTCCACATCATGTTTTCCGAAATTAAACGTTTAAGGATGGATAGGAATAGTATATACGAAACAAACATGATTACAGATTAACGAAGCACAGATTAGCTGTTTTTGGAAAGAGTCTGGGATAAAACTAACTTATACTATAAACTTCCCAATATATATAAAACCATTGAACGAATTAAATAGGTTATGAGAAAAAAACTTTTAAATTACCATATAGAAAGATCATATTGATGAGTTCCTTAACGAACAGTAAATAGAGCACAAGACTGTATTGTAAATTATTATTTTAAATACGAACACTACATTCAATAAAACGTTATATCTTATATTTTTATTGTCAGATATACTGTAAGCTATTCTTTCTACTACAACTGCTTTTAACAATGAAAGTTGTATATTATACTGTATTTAAGAAATTTGTTAATTCTGTTGGTAGTAGTGAAACATAGGTACTTTGTAAATATAACTATATTTAAGTTTCTGTACACTCAGAATTATTGTAATTGTGGCTTCTTATATGTAAGTTAAATTACGCGTCCAATATCAGTCTTGTATTGATTTACGGACAAAATAAATCTAAATCTGAACTAGCCTAAATAAAATAAGGCATAATGTGGGTTGCTCTCGTTAAAAACCAAGACCTATCTAAATCACTTCGCTCATTTATATTGGAAAGTTTCCGGTTCCTTTACAAGATGAAAGTTTGTGTTTCCACTCAAGGACAAAATACAGTAAATCTAATTTGAACCAAAAACACTAAAAAAAACAGGGTCTGAGACTCGGAATTCTAAGAAGAACAAAGTACTAAACACAATTGAACTACTTGAGAAGGGTTTGTTCGAAATACCTAGCGTAATAGTGATTACAAACCATAACATCTCAAAAATATAACACATATTGTAACCACTAGTCAGAAATTACCTTCAACTCCAGCTTAGAGGCACGGATTCGATCCTCCATGTGCAACTACCAATTTACAACTGATAGAAATGCGCCACTTTAACGGAAAAACGCGCCCTAACACCGATTGACGTCAACGTGACATCAATTAAAAGCAGTTGAGGTGTTTGTAGGCTTTAGTGCATTAGTGTCCCATGTGCCAGCGACATCATAATCGTCACTTAACTCGCGCAACCCGACGATAAAATGCCGGGTGCTAGTGATATCGTGGGTCTATGATGATACTTCATCTCGTAAGTAATCTCAAATGACCTCCCAGAAATATGATATATTGTAGATGTAGATACATTGTTTTGTGAACTTGTATAGGCCTATTTGAAAGAATTTATCAAATGCAAATAAGTTATCTTGACATACTGTTTTACACTGTTCATATACTGCTTTTGAAGTTGCAATACAGTTACCCACAACATATTCCTAAACATATGGTTATGAAATTAATCAGATGTTTGTTTATTTCGTTGATCAAGTTGAAATGAGTAACCTACTACATTAATACTGTTATATACACAAGTTATATTAGGGTGAAATAATTAGGCCTATATACATTAAGCGGAGTTCTTTGCTAGTGTATTCTGTGAAATGTTGACATATTTTAAGAAATTCTTATATCAGTGCATACGAGTTTGAATTAAGGTTACGTATAGGGATGGGCTCTCGATACTCTCGATACTGGCATGGTATCGGCATCGAACGATACTTCAGAAAACTCGCTCGATACTTTTTCGATATTTTTGTAATTCTGCAATTAAGTGAGAATGCTTGTATTTTTTAACAAGAACTTGTAAGTGGACTGTTTAAAAGACTAATTTTAGTTTCATTGTAGAGTTTAAAAATAATTATAGGCTACTGATGATCTTAAATTTTGTCTCATTAAATATGCAGACTTAATTAGTTTAGTTGGTATTACACAATTCTCTCAAATTTTAATTTTATTGAAACTGGAAATGTTGAAGGTATCGAGTATCGAAGTATCGAGTATCGAGGAAAAAATCATGTATCGGTATCGAGTATCGAGTATCGAGAAAATCTGGTATCGACCCATCCCTAATTATAATATTAATAAAAATAAAACTAAATCAATTTTATACAATGATTCCGTATTGTGTTGTGTTGTTTATCAATTAACAATAGCAATTAAGCGACAAGTAACTAGTTATGTTGTTCAAAGAATAATACATACAAATATCAATTAATTGTAGTAGACTATTTAATTTTAGTTTAATATAACAATGATAGTTACAGGATTTGTTTCTTGATAATACTTTTACTGTACCCTTGAGTTTATAAACTTAGGCCTATTCAAATGCTGTAAATCAGGGAAGTTTTTAATAATCCTACTATGTAACCTAGGACCAAGAAAGCTATTATAATTGCAGGTGGCTCTTGTGCAAACTAGTTGGTTCAGAGCGTTTAGTTGTATAAATAATTATGGGAGGAAAGAAGCAATTTATTACGTTTTTGTGAATGTAATTTAATTCGTTGTATAATGCAATGTAGTTTTCAATCGGGCCCAAATTTTCGCCTTTCCGTGGCGAAAGTGTTGCAAAATCTTCAAAGTGGAAATAAGGGATAATAGAGTACTCTATTATCCCTTATTTCCACTTTGAAGATTTTGCAATTTCAGAAATCGTGTGCGGGTATAGTATAACAGAAGTGAAAATAAGGGATTAATGCCAAAAATAAGGGACCCGAAATTTACTACTCGTACAACATAACAAATGACCACTTACAGCACTATATTAACATTCTCTAATAAAAAATATCTTTCTACGTTCACAATACAAATATTCCTGCCAATACAAAAATACATATTATATTTCGCAATAATTAAAATATCTTAGTAAAACAAATTTAAGAGAATGAATGGCGGGAATTCTGAATATACGGGAAACATTTTTAAAAATACGGGACCCAGGATTTTTGCCCAAATCCCCGGGAAATATGGGATAGTTGGCAACGTGCCGATGATCTACCAACTGAGCAAGCTAAAGTACGGTTTACACTGACAGATAGAATCCTCCTATTTTCTCAGAAATATTTTCATTTTGTGTGATTTTATTTGTGCAAGAATAATATGGTAACAAAATGAAATTCATGCATACATTGCTCCCTCAGCCATTGCATGTAATAGGGATCAATACTTTTACTCTCCTGTTGTGAAGGACGATACTGTATAAATGTAAGTCAATTTCAAATGTACTTGTGGTAACTCTACTGGTAGGATATCGAATTGCATCTTCTGCCTCCATTTTGAATTGCGATCGCCCCTCTCTCAAACCACCAGAGAATTGGGCAACTGCCCTCTAGACTGCAGTAAGGGAAGTAAGTGTAGGCCTTCATGGTAATAGTCTGGGGGAAAGGGAAAATTAACTTGAAGTGAGTCACGGTTTATATTTTCAATGCCTACTCATGTAAACTGTATAAAAGAAAGTTCTGTGGGTATAAAGGAACCACAACTTAGCTGAATTCATTCACAGAAGTAAAACACAACTATTATACAATATGGGCCTTTTCACACTGGGACACAAGTGATGGTCTCCGGTGATTGCAGTGAACACACGTGGGTCACTTGTGACGGTCACTGCTGATACGGTACTGTTAATAGTAGCTATATTTATTATTATTATTATTATTATTATTATTATTATTATTATTAAAATATAATAGTACAGGAATAAACAAAAATCTACAGAAAATGCTATTTCTAATTTAGTATAAAAAAAATGAAGGTAGGCCTATACCCCTAGATGAGCAAATCTCGTGTTTAGGGGTATAGTAGACCAATATAAATCCAATTATATTATAAAAAAATATTTTGTCATCGCTTTTGATTTTCCAAATAGCAGGTCGACATTCCACTTCACTTAAAAAATCTTTAGTATTAATCAAATCTAAACTCATGGCTGGATAACTAGTTTCGCTGAGCTCGACTATAGACTACAACTGAATTATATATAGGCCTATGCAACTTTACTGTGTTTCCAACCCTTAAATGCTGTGCCCGATACAAGTGTCCCAGTGTGAAAAAGCCCTATGAGTATCAAATTTACATGAATCAATGATAAATATGGTGTAAGCAAATTCAAACTTCAACCAATCACTGCTGCCCATCGCTTTATTTTTATTTAGCCTATGTCGCACGAACGTTCAATTTTTTGTACTATAGGCCTATTATGACTTTGTGCCAGCGTACTAAGTATATTTATAGCTTTGTTGACCTAAACACATATTCCAACATAATTGCAACATCAAGATCAATTTTTTTCATTTCCGTCACATCCTTAATATCTAGTGAAGGAGTACTTCCACCAATAATTTATTAAAAAAATTGTGTTTTCGGTAATAACTGTTCATTCGATTGGTAGGCCTATGGTTAGCCCCTACTACAATGTTTTACAATTTGCATATTTATGTTACAAATGCAAATTATAAAAACATGTAAACAAAATGTATAAAAGCAAGATAGGCTATAGAAAACTCGACATATTTTCCAACAGTCTTTGATAGATGCAAGAGCAAATTTGTGGTTCCAAATTTTGTCTTAACTCAACTTTTGACTGGACATGGTAGATTCCAACAGTACCTTCACAGATTTAAAATTAAACCCAGTTCAGACTGCATCTGTGGGGAAAATGTTCAAAATGTCACACACATACTGTTCCACTGTCCAGTTATAGCCACCGAAAGGCTCGAATTTGAACTGTTATTACGAGGGGTATTCCGAAAGTAAGTTTCGTCAATGTATGGCAGGAGCGGCGTGTTCACCAGGGGAACCAAACAAACGCCAGACGAATCCTCACCCGTGGCTGGTTCCACGACGGAAGTGGCGTCAGCGGAGGAGGCATGACGCAGGCGCACTGCGCCGTAGAAGAGCGAGTCGCAGCAGACTGGCGTGCCCGCGGGTATTAGTGTACCGCTCACGATGGCACGAGAGATTTGGCGCCACTGCCATGTACCGCTATCTCCCCTCTTTCAAACGAGCCATTGCTGCAGCCGCTGAACCTTTTATTGAATTGTCCGAGATAGAGCTGTTTGAAATTGATCTCCCGATTTCCGTCCCCGCAAAGTGCGGCCTCCACGAACCCATCTCGCACAAACCTTATGGAACATCAATTTGTCACTCAAAATGGTCTGTATGGAACCTTTAGTAATGTCAGGAAGCTGAGGTGGAGCAGGCTGTGCGCCAATTCCTTGCATCGCAGGGCACCGAGTTTTACCACAGTGGGTTCTTCAAACTGATCGCACGCTACGACAAATGTCTCAATGTCGCTGGCGACTATGTCGAAAAATAGTGCACGGTGTATAGTTCATGCTGCCATGCTGTATTGCTTTTGGGTCAATAAAGTGTCCGTGTGACAAACTAACGAAACTTACTTTCGGAATACCCCTCGTACAATCATTGGGCTACTCTTTTTCCAAACCACTCACAAGTATTCTCATGAATCACAAATCTTAACCAATACTTCATATCTTTTCTAAACAAAATATTCTTCAAGTTACATTTTATAAGAAACTTCTAGTTAATGAATTAAGTCTGCTATTGTTTTTGTATAATATCTAAGCCACATTGTTTTATTTCTATTTCATAACTGTATTGCCTGTATTATTGTACTGTAGCCATCTTGTATATTTATGCTTCATAAGTGTTTGTATTAATAATATGATATAGAGGTAAAAATTACAACCCTAATATACCACTGCGTAAAATAGGGTTTAACCTTTTGGAAAATCTCTATATATATAAAAGGCTTTGTCCTGACTGACTGAATGAATGACTGACTGATTGACTGAATGACAGGAATCAACGTACAGCCTAAACTATAACAGGTAGAGACTTGGAATTTTGACAGTACCTTCGTTTCATAATGTAGGTGCTCACTAAGAAAGGATTTTGAAAAATTCTGATTCTATATGCCAAAAATTAAATGTTTTTGAGAATACTTAACCCCTTTTTACATAGAATTATCCATTCCAAATCACAGAATATATTGTTGCCAAATGGTATCAGATGGGCTTTGAAAAAACAAATGAAATGCACTTTTGACAAATAAGAGAAGTTATCAAAATAATTAATGTTATAAATAAATATTACAGAATGAAATCCACTAAAATAATGGAATCACATAACTTTCTCTACCCTGGACATAGAGAAAACAAAACGAGGTATGGTAATGTGTATATTATTATATTATATCGCAGGTTTTTGGAGAGAAAAGTATGAAAGTGATAATGCTTTCTGTTTAATTTCATCTCCAAAACGGCTTTATGGTAACATAGGAGTGGGAAATTTCCCGCCTCGATATTACAATTTTATGTTACAGGAATTTCTGTTTCTTCTTATTTAAACCTCTACCAGGCTTGCTGTGCACTGTACAAGCGATGGGATGCAAAATTCTAGATCCTCTATGAGCCATAAAAAAAACTATATCAAGCGTTTTCTGAGGGAATAGTTTGAGTGTAATAAGTCGTTCTTCCTATTTCAAATTATAAATGCCTATATAAGGACCTAGAATTTAAAATTGAAAATCCTTCATAAGCTAATTTCCAATTACAAAATTCAAAACCCGGGCGACGCCGGGTCTTTTAAGCTAGTAAATAAATAAATGGGAAACTAGATGTATAGCACAGGGTTACTCTGTGAAAAAAACTGTTAGCATAACACACTTGTCACTCAACTTCATGTGATACGAGGGAATAAGGTAAAAATTTATAATTGAAATTTGCCATATTATTATTTTCAGTTTTGGAAGACAGTGATTTCCGGAGGTACGGCAAAGGGTTTTTCGTATTGCGTAGCTGTAAAAAGAGTAAAAGATATAAAATGGAAATCCATGTGTGTGTTTTAATGTTTTGACAGCGCAATTTTATCGGGGTAGTAGGGCCTATGTTAGAATCGTACCGATGTCACTCTCAGTGACGGATGAATAGGCACAATAACAGAGGGAGCCTGTCATGGCACGAGAACGCATCGTATGTTAAACGTCCGTAATTATTTCATCGTGTTTCTCCCCACTAGGAATAATTATCCGTTCCATTTATCTCTTCTTGTGTTCCAACCCGTATTTCTGACAAATTAAATTCTGTTTCCCCCGCAGAGGCAATGTATCTAGGTAACCTAGGGAACAACAATCTTAATCCTGTGCAGGCACAACTCTAACGTAAAACTGTAGATGTAGCTACACAGAATATAACAGTTTCTCTACTGTCATAGTTACGAATTGTTTCTATGCCTATACCCACCACAAGTATTAATTAGGTATTTAGGTCTATAGTGGTAGAATATACGAGGGATGGGGCATAAGTCATGTCAATTATTTTTATTTTATAAATGTGGAACAATTTAAAAAATCCCTTTAGGTAGGCCTACAGGCTGAGGTAGATTTCGAAGTGTTTTTGGTTTAATTTGTTGTCGCTGCGCAGCACTCTTCTTCTTTAGCCTTGGCATAACGAACCCACAATAATAACTGCAAAAAAGAGGAAAGAGCACTTTTTAAAACATCCAAATCTCGCCTTATATGAGAGCTATGAGAGCTATCCAGAAACTAGTTATTGTAGAGTACTCATCAACAGCTTTTTAACGATACCCCACAAGACGTGGTATAAAAAAATTCGGATTTCCATCCCCCCACCCTCACCCCCTCTCGTACCCCCAAAACCCCCGAATCGTAGGTGTCACTGTGAACTCCATAATGAGTACGCTAATTTATTCAAACAAAGTTTCCCTCTATACTTCATAGGGGCCGAGATATATATATATATACTAGCTGAAAAGGCCCGGCGTCGCCCGGGCTTTGTATTTTTTAATTTGAAATTAACTTATGAAGGACTTTATGTATGTAGAACTTGAAATGAAGAAAAAGATTTATCACACTCAAACTATTCCATCAGAAAACGCTGGATATAGCTTTTTATGGCTCATAGAGGATGTGGAATGCTGCATTCCGTTGCTTCTACACATCATGCTTGGGAGGGGTTGAAATAAGAAGAAACACAAATTACATAAGATTGTACTGACTTGACGGAAAATTTTATTTCTCATTCTCATGTTACTATACAATCGTTTCGGAGCTGAAATAAAAGAGAAATGCAGTATCACTTTCATACTTTCCTCCCCTAGAACCCGGGACATAATATACTGCGAGCATAGGACTCAAAATGTTCCATCCCATGCTTAGGGCCTATGATAAACATCCCTATTTCTCAACTAATACAAAGCCTACAGGTATGGATAACTTATCAGCGGAAAGGATTATTTACAGACTTTTGATATAGCATACTCACACACTTAAGTTGTCCCTCTTATTCTACATCAAAATGTGAAGTGAGTAAATATTTCTTATGTCGAGGGTAGAGAAAGTTATGTGACTACATCACACTGTGCTTTATTTTCGTGGATTTCATTTTCAGTAATTATTTTCGCCAATATATTACATCGATGGAATCATAATTCGTTAAAGCATTAGGCTATATACTTGCCAAGGCCCTATGTAATCATAATAAACAATTTACTGTTGCCATGTGAACTAAACAGCAATTCATTTTTTCAGTATAAAATTCTCAGAAATTATATAATTTTCAAGGGAAGGAGTATTTTGTTTGAATTTTAATGTCGACAGCTATACTTCCCGGGCTTAACTGGGTATGTGTGCAAAATGTCGTGTAAATTGGTAAAGAAATGTAGATTTGTATAAGGAACAAACATACATACATACATACATACATACACACTTTCGATTTTATATATTAGATATATATATATATATATATATATTATTTTTAATTTCAACCGACCCCCGACCCCCCTTGGGTCAATTTTGCTCATTAACGAACTTGTCCGATTAATGGACCTAGAAATAACGTAATAAATTTGGTTCAAGTATCTTCAAAATTACGGGGCCGCTAGGGTGTATATATATATATAGTAATGCTGCAGCATTACAAGATGAAGGAAAACTTTACATTATTTACTTACTTACTTACTTACTCAATGACAATAGACAATTCCTCAGCAAGCTAAAGGAATACTATATATTTTATGGAACCCGAAGGTTCATTGCCGCGCTTACCTGAGTCCGCCATTCAACCCTATTCTGTGCTAACTCCATCCAATCATCCCTAGCAAATCCTACTTCCCTTAAATCCATTCTAAGTTTGTCCTCCCACCTACGTGTAGGTCTTCCAAGTGGTCTTTTCCCTTCGGGTCTCCCAGTCAATACTTTTGAGATAATAAGTCTTTCCTTCCCCATGCGTGCAACATGTCCAGCCCATTTCATCCTCCGAGAATTAATTACCCTTACTATATTCGGTGAAGCGCACAGGCCATGAAGCTCGTCGCTAAGCAGTTTTCTACAGTCCCCATTTTTCATCCCTCTTGGGTCAAATATTTTTCTAAGCACCCTGTTTCCGAACACTGTTAGATTATGTTCTTCCCGATCAGTAAGCGGCCATGTCTCACATCTATACAGTACAACCGGGCAAGGAAAACTTTACATTACCGTTAAAAATAGCATGACTTGATATTCAAATAATGTGAACTTTCATGTGATTCAATTAAATATGTGTTTGGTTATATTTTGCCTGTTTTACGTTAAATTGAGTAATTTTTATGGTAACGTTTCCCTGTGGAATCTTTCAAAGTGTGTGAAGTCACGTTTGTATGGTTTTTTATTAAATTTTAGCGTGAATGTTACTGTATTGGATAGTCTGTAATAATATGATCCTCTGGCATGCTAAGTAAACTTGCTTTTAATTCTTCAGAGTCTACTAGTCTATCTATCGAAGGCCTGAACTGCAACCATTTTGGTTCCCCATGTGAGTAACAATCAACCATTCCTCCCATTCTTTTTGTACTTATATATTGGATTTCTTTTTTTACTTGATACAATTTTGTGCTAGTCACTCCGCGTCTGAAGGCTAATAGCACAAAACTCTCATTGTTTTCTTGTTGCATGTCCTTCACTACTGACCAGACTCTCCATGGTACTTGCAGCTTCCTCCTGGTATTCAAAGCTCACTATCTAAAAAACTTTCACACTTAAATTTACCTCTAAATGACTTCTATACTCCAGACTTTCATGAAAATTTCACTAAATTGCAATCCCATCCAGAGGGTGATTTAAAACGCATTAGCAACATTTTGTTATGCTCTCTTCAAATTGAAAAATGGCCACCAACAATTTATCCAAATACAGGGTGTTTCAAAAATACTTTTACAAACTTGGGCCATGGGTTCCTTACACCAAAAGAAGGAAAAAAAGTTCATATGAACATAGGTCCCATAATCCTTTGTTTTCTCGTTAGGAACTGTTCACCATAGGGATTGGTACACTCACAACACGTCAACACACAAAACTCATAACAAATGCTCGAAACATCCTCCTCTTGCTTCTAGACATGCAATGCACTCTTGGAATCATGGATTGTCGTATCCAGGATGAAGAAACTTTTTATCAACGTGTCATTGAAGCCTGCGAAACCATTCGACACCATCCCGGAGTATTTGAAAGGGTGCAACAGTCCATGATTCGACGAGTGCATGCATGTCTAGAAGCAAGAGGAGGACATTTCCAGCATTTGTTATGAGTTTTGTGTGTTGACGTGTTATGAATGTACCAATGTGTTGAACAGTTCCAAACGAGAAAAGAAAGGATTATGGGACCTATGTTCATATGAACTTTTTTCCTTCTTTTGCCCGAAGTTTGTAAAAGAATTTTTGAAACACCCTCTTTGTTTCCTTTGATGATGCTAACTTTTGTTTGCGGCGGACGTAGGAGTAGTACTTATCATTCATGCAACACAAAATGTAAGTTTTTCTTCGTATAAACTGTAGATAAACCTTCTACGTAAGAGAAACTGTTGAAAACATGTTTGCGAGAAATTTATCATGAATGATATTAAGAACAATATTGGAACTAAACGATAACTTTTATTAGTAAAACACTCGCTTGCCGAAGATGTCAACTTCATTCTTAAAAGATAGCCGCAAAGCGAGCGGTCGTGTTGAATATTCAATAAACAAACACACGGAATGAAAGCAATCCTCAATAACGCGATCACCCGGCGAGCAAAAAAAAACCACAGAATATACTACTTGTAAAGTACAACATTCTAAAACATAAATAAGGCTTTGATGAAATAAAACATAAACTAGTATATTAAAATTCACTTCTTTTATAATTCTGAGTGTCAATGAACACCGTCTTCTTGCCTTCTAATAGCTCTCGTCTCATTCTTGCCCGAGCTTATCCTAATTTACAATGTTACCAGTATTATTTATTCGCTATTTATGCAGCCTAAAAACCTTTTTTTTTCATTACCAACTTTCAATTTTTCCATCGTCTTTTTAGCTTTCTACAATCTACCCATCTTCTTCTATCATCTGACCTTTTTCCATATCTTATTATCTCTTATAAAGTAAAGTAAAGGGGTCCCTATACAGGCCATGGAGGCCCAGAGGGTTTCAGGAGGTTGAGGCTCCCAGATTTTGGACATTCGGCACGTGAAGGTGGTACGCACCGGCCACCTTTACCCTCAGGATTGCTCCTGGTACTCATTTCAGTTAGAGGCTGAGTCGACCCCAGAGCCATAGTGCCACCAGAAGGATTAGTCCAATTGAAAAACTCCAACGACCTCATCGAGGATCGAACCCGCGACCTTCCGGTTTGTAACGCAGCGATCATCTCTTATATGTTTGCCTTCTTTCCTCTTCTCTTCCAATTTTCATCTTCTTGCCATATCCACTTCATTTTCTTCGCACTTTCTTTGCGTAATCTTGTTTCCAATTTGTTTCAATCTTCCTTCTTTCCCCCTTTTCTCCTCATTTATTCATTTCCTTATTTATTTCTGTTCTTTTCCCCCTCTTTCTGATTTTATATGCTGATGACGACTGAAGACCACCGCTGTGGCAGAAGGGATGCTTTCGCTCTATTCGGGACTAGTTTCCAAGGTTGTGTTTCTTCTTACCTGTGAGACGAGTGTCGGGAAACTTTAGCTTTCGGGATCCCCAAATATGATCTGGTTGTCACTAACACCTTCATCCCATCCGCTCCTTGTTTCGGTATGAATGTGTGAGTTTTTAATAAATTTTCTTGAGCTATTTGTCTTGTTTATCAATTTTTTCCGTTTTTCCTTATTACAAACACTCATGTCCAAGGCGGGACTCGAATCCACAGCCTCCTTCACCACTGCTCCAATGCCTTAGCTACCGCGGCTAAGGAGACCGGCAAAATGTATTCGTGTTGTCTCGGAGATGATCCTGGTATCAGGCTGATCACTCATGCAGATGCAGGGATGCTCGTCATGTTTTTGTCTAGTAAAAAAAAAAGGAGGTCTATGTGTGTGATCCGTAAAAAATCCCTCTCCCAGTTGGTCGTGGTCCTATAAGGCTAAGGCGGCGTGGGCCGCGTAAACGTATTTACAACTGGGGAGGTAAAACTGAGAGAAAGGCCGCCCCCATGGCTGAGTGGTTAGGCCGCTCGCCTTTCATCGCTGGGACCTGGGACCCGGGATCGAATCTCAGTGGATCCAAGTGAAATTTGTGGTAGACAGAATGGAGTAGGGGCAGGATTTCTCGGGGTGCTCCTGTTTCCCCTGCCATATAGGATATCATTCCTCCGTTGTTCCACTAATCATGGTATGACCATTTGGTTGCAATAAAAAGAATTATTAAAACTGAGAGAAAGAATGACTACAGAGAAGAAATGCCTCCGTGAAACAGGCATCATGGCAGTTTGAGCTTTTATCTCCGTTTATACAGGATATTGATTGCTGAAACGGTAAAATACCTAACATTAGCCATCCTTTAAAATATTCGACGTACTCTGTAAAGTAGAGCAGACAAGATGGTCGCATTTGAAGACCACAGTCTGCGAATAGGGCGTTAGTAAGCATTAAGGAAACTTCAAACTTTTTATCCCCGTCATCATCTTCTAATTGAATAGGATCCCACGTTATTAGAGTCTGCATATCCATTCAAGATTCTTATTTGAAAATATTTTTTCTTCTTCCCAACTCTTTATCCCCCAGAGTTTGTTGCTAACTCCACCACTTCATTACCAGCTCCCCCTTCCACTTCCACTTCCACTTCCACTCTCTCAACTTCTTAATGCATGTCCTTCCCAATGGACTCTAAAGATTATTATATTACACTCTAGATATTTGGGCTTCTTTGCTAATGAAAAGAAACTGGAGTAACCTACTATTCATATACGTACTTAAAATTCTGCAGCAGAACAGAGTAGCCTATTCCACAGCGGCACTTCACAGAAAAAGTCTTGTATCTTCCATTAGCTACTTCAACGACACTATCTTCCGACAGAAAATACATTTATTTTCTTAAGATTTTACAGTCTCTGCATTGAATCTCTAAATTGGTTATAGGTAATTAGAATATGGTTACATTAAACATGGGACGGCTAATTCTGCAAATCCTTAAATGGAATACAATATTTCTTATGAAAATACAGAATAGGCCTATTCATTAAAGTGCCAGAATGGTACTTTCTAAGATTAGGCTATATGGTGAATGGGAAAATGTCTGTCCATCTGTCTGTCTGTACGCGCGATAACTCGAATAAGCATTATCAGATTTTCATGAAGGCTGCAAAATCTGGTGTTTCTAGCAGCCCTGTAACGTATTAAAAAAACTGGATGGATAGTCGTGACGTCATTCAAATCTATAAGAACCTAGATCATCCACTCATTAACGTCGATGTTCTCGAGCTAGAAACTTGAAATTTGGCAAACTTACAGCCAATGGAAAAATTGCAAAAAGTTACCCTTCAAAAAGCCTTAGAAAGGTTTTGACTGCGTAATTGTAAGCCTTCAGATGCTTTGTAAAAATAATGGAACATTGTTTACGTGAGCAATTTGTTATAAATTTGTTCTGTTAATGTTCTAGTTACCCTATTTATTGCATGGCATATCTGATCAAACTTTCCCCCCAAAAAAACCGTGGTCTAAAAGTACATATTTTTTTAAATATAGCCTATTACCTCCATCTGGCACTTTGTCAGTTGACCTGATTTTATTAGTTTTTCGGCCAGTTTGTTAGTTAAGGCTAATGTATACGACGAAATTAACTTTCGTAACTCAGTTTCGCAACTGTTTGATACTTGAATGCACATGCGCGAGATGTACTGGCGACACTGAGTTACGACACTGCGTAGTTTTGGCTGATTCCAACTTCGCGCGAAACTATAGTTAGTTTTGAGGTTATACACAGGTTCAGGCTATTCTCATGTTGTAAAATGAAGTAAGGAAGCGAGGATATTGTGATTAGCCGGGATTTACAGGCGACTCAAACGTGTTTGTGACATTTCAACGATTTCAACTTCAAAAATAAGGTGAAACGTGCGGTTGCAGTGGAATTTGTTTCAAAGGAAATGGGTGTAATTAATTTCACGAAATCACTTTCATGACAGTAGTTACGAAACCTAGTAAGAGAACAATACAAGGTAACGATTTACTGCATCTTTAACTAAATGTGATTTATCATGCGAATTATAAATCCGTGCCGGACTGGTAAGAGAACAGTTAATGCAATGATTCTACTCATGATTTATTTTTTAATGTTATTTTGAATCGTAAACATTGTTTAACAGAACTAAAAACTAAACTCCGTGGCGCTACATCCCTGGAGGGACTTGGCCGACCACCCGACCGCTGCGTCATCTCCCGTAGGCAGATGGCAGGATTGGGGGGCATGTGGTCAGCATACCGACACCCACGGCCGTTAATGGTGGCTTTCTTGACCGGAGCCGCTACTTCTCTATCAAGTAGCTCCTCAATTTTGAATCACGAGGCTGAGTGCACCCCTACCAGACCTCCCTACCTCAGAAAAATCCGAGGAGGTACCGGGAATCGAACCCGGGCCGACGGATCTGTAGTCAGCAACGCTAACCACAAGACCACGCCGGCGGACGTTTAACAGAACTATCTCCTTCTAATTTATGTCAAGTTTCATTTTAAGGCCGAGCCCGATATGGTAAAAATTTAGGTTCTAGCCCGTTATAGAGATTATACAGGATATCACCAGATGTCACTGTCGATCTTTTCCCTTTCGTACAAATCAATAATTATCCATTTCATTCATTTTAATCACTACAAATACTATTATTCCTACTATTACTATTTATTGCATACCTATTAATCATTTACAAGTCAAAATAACATAAATAGGCCCAATTATTTCGGCAATAAAAAAAATATGGTCAATAAACTAGATTAATTTTGACAATGGACAATCGCAAGCCAACACAGTATAATGTTAACAGCATCGGTCAAAACACTACTTAAGACCTATTTTTTCCCCACAATTAAAAATCTGCATTTCCGTATCATAGCGAAGGATTTTTCCAGATTAGTTCTTTATTTACTAACTTGAAGAGCGATATAAATATTATAAACAAATATTCTATACGAATAGATAACGATTTAGTATTTTCAACAAATGCAGAAGCTATATTCGTTTGTTTTCATATGTCATGTGTTTCCAAACTAATTGTTGCCAACCAAAAGAGTCTGAATTCCTCTACATACGAAATTAACAAAAAGTTTTCATCCTGTATCATATCCACTTAAAATAATATCAGTTGAAATTTACTCCAATAAATACACCGACAATAGAAACAATTGACAAGCAATAGATCCATGGCCTTGTTGTACAGACACAGATCCCGAACTCCTGATATAGCCTCGAAGCTAAAAGGAGTATACACACAGATGAAATAAAGAAAAAACAAAACAAGGGGGTCATTATATGATATTTTGACTTACTGACACTTTTTATTCGTAGCCTGTTTGAAAAAAGCGTGACTCGAATAACCCGGAGTTATAGAAAAGAATTTTGAATGTTTTTACATGTTTGCCTATGTGAGAAGAATTAACAGAAACATCAATAACGCTACCTGCTGAATATATTTGCACACACACACAAATAAATGAACTAATAATGCTGGTCACGGACTTTTTGCACACACGTGCTGTTACAGTATGAACAACACAGCTCAATTAGTGGAAATAGATTTCTAGTCTGCAGCTCAGCATGTCCGTTAATTAAAACAAAAGGTGCACGTAATTTTATCCCGAGGTTAACAGTATACAGAGTCTGGGAACATTTAAATAATTTCAACAAACAAACAGCAAGTGTTTCCTTTTTATGGTTCTGATATTAAACAAATGCACAACAATCTCTATTAACCATGAGCATAACTTCTGACGCAATCAGTTTTGTGTATGTACAGAATATTGTTTTATACAGGGTTTTATTGTCAGGAATGAATTTTATTTTCGTAAAGGTTGTTAATAATACTATTGTTGATAAAATAAAAAGGTATGCCAAAACTTTGGAGAAACATTCCTCGCATATAGAGGGTGAAATTACGTTATAATTTGAAGATGGGTCCAAAAATGATTAAATACTAGAAAACAAAACTGTGAAAAGCAGAACATCGTATTAAATAGTGCTCAAAAACAGAACTGTGGATAACAGAAAAGCAAATGAAATGTTCAAAATGTCTTCCGTTAGCGCAGATGTACATCAGTCAACCCGCCACCGTCGCATGTATACTCCCTGATGCCCCGATAGGCTATATCCCTGGATTATCTCGTATTATCTGCCAGCCTAGCAGAATACGAGCATGGATATTCTATACATCATGCACCGGTGTTGCATAATACACAAGAGTTTTTCAATGTCCAAACAAATAAACATCTAATAGATTCAGGTCAGGCGAGCGTGGAGGCCAAGGAACTGGTCCACCTCTTCCTATCCATTTATCTTGAAACCGTCTACTAAAAAACTGACAAACGGAGAGGCAGAAATGTGCAGGATCTCCATCGTGCATGAAGTACATGTCTCGTCATATTCCTAATGGCACAAGTTCTAAGTGGACACGTATTTTTTTATTTTTTATTTTTAAAGAACTCTCTGCATCTTCGTCCATTGAGACGATATGGCAGTGCATACGGTCCCAGCAAACAGTCACCAATAATGCCGTCCCCGAGTTGTAGATAAAAAAAGGGCTTTAATCAGGAAATAAGGCATTTTCACACCCTTCTTCATTTCATTCTCTATATGCAAGGCCTACTTTTTGATACACCCTGCAGATACAGCATTAGTAGCATTAATAGTAGAATTACGGTATTATATTTCACATTTATTTTCTGCATTATGACTGACAATTCAACTTCAATGTCAAAGCTTGGATCTAATACTTGACATAGGTGAAGCGTAAGTAAAATGTACGTCATTCATGCAAAACTTTTGATGTCCACATAAATGGAATATGCACGGTTCACATCACAAAACCAAACCCCTGGCTTTCACATTGTGTATTATGTTGAACCGACGCAATATAACAGAGAGCATTTGTGTGTGATCGTGAATGTGCATTCTCCAACCCTATGGGGGTTCAAAATGAACCCATAGGGCATATTAATACGTCATACAGTAGACTAAATAGACGAAACTAATACTATTTTGGTTGAAAATTAATATAAAGAATGAACGAAAAATTAATATTAATAATAATTGTACAAAATGACAATTTTTTAAGAACGAAACGTTGGCAGACAATTCCCAAGTACGCAAGAGAAAAAAATGTGACGTGAACCACACAACTTTTTTTACCCTTAATATTATAGTGAAAATGCTTAATTCTTGAACCCTGCTTACTGAATACAAACTATTACTTGACGCTATATACCACGCAGAGACAAAATTCAACTTCTCACTACAATATTGTGAATGTTGATTGACTCACGGTCTATTGGTGAATCTTTATTATGTAAGCTATTTCAAGTGTATCCCTAAATAAAAACGAAACTGTATTGCTTCTACTTATGTCTAGTATATAGGCTTACATTAAAGTGAAAATGAACATATTATAAATCTAGTTTCTAAGGAAAGAACAGCAATGAAATCTGCAAAGTTGCAATGAAAGCAGTTGATCATTGTTGGTAGATGATAAACAAGATAGGCTTATAGAACCGGTCCAAGAACACTGCCTTGAGGAACGACAAACTTTAGAGGATAGAATGTGTCAAGCTGGTTATTGAATTTCACTTGCAAATAGCTAAAGTATGATTTAAACTTCAGATAATAAGGATGACATCTTCGACAAAATATGCCCTTAATGTGAAAGCATCGCCCTATAGCGCACTGTAGCTAAAACTTATATAAATTTGAAGTGAAAATGTGCACAGCACTGATATAATTCTTGCATTTAAAGATATGAATGGCGCCATTATTGTTCTCATTAACGTTTTGCAGACACGTGCAAGTACATTGAGAGAACAGAACAAGTAATCCAAAGTTCATGGTATTGACACATTGTTAACAAGGGCATGACGTCAATTGTTTCAATGGATTACGCTTCGTTTCGCTCGCTCTTCTCTATCCTATTTTCCTCTGCAGGCGAATCATTAAAAGCATACGTGAGCATATGTGTGCAGCAGTTTGTTCAAATGCTGAGACTTTATTTTATTGTTTCTCTAATGGGATTATCTAGTTGCAGAGCCGATTGTTTTAAACTACATTGTGAACTAAGGCATAGGAAGATTATGGGTTTCTAATGAAGACTACAATATCACGAACTGAGAATTGGAATGTACATCTACTAAAAGAAAGAAAAAAAAATATAGAGGCCTAATAAATTATACATTTCCAGCCATTAGTTTAGGTATGCATGCATGCATATACTGAAAACCAATTTGCCACCTCTAAATACCGAAATTATATTACATGGGTAGGCATAGGCGTACCGAGGGGGGGGGGGGTTGGGGGTTTGAACCCCCCCCCCCCCATTGATTAAAAAAAGGAAAATTGTATAATTTTTTTAAGTCTGCTTATAAATTACTTAATACAAGTATGAAGCGTGGGAAGCTTAAAACTCGTTATTTTGCGTCTTAATTTTTAAAATTTTCCGGGGGAGGACCCCCGAAAGCTTAAAACTCGTTATTTTGCATCTTAATTTTTAAAATTTTCCGGGGGAGGACCCCGGGGGGTATGGAATACCGCGGATGTTATAACCCCCCCCCCATATGGTCGGCCTGGTTACGCCTATGTGGGTAGGCCTGTACGTCAGGTTAAATATGAGTATTTGTAGCTTATTTCTGTGCTTTCTCAGACCTTACCTTCATGGATATGATACACCCCAATACTCAGGTGACGATACATAATTTCTGCTTCGATCCTAAAAATAAGTTAAAAGCGCAATTGACAAGATGGTGTTTACATAATATGTCATAAGGAAACAAGAGTTAATTCATTAAGAAATTCCATATCTGTACACCTTCGAGGGACCGCCTGCGTGGTTTCGTGGTTAGCGTCGCTGGCTACGGATCAGCAGGCCCGGGTTCGATCTCCGGTACCTTTTCTGATTTTGTAGGGCGGTCTAGAACGGGGCGCACTCAGCTTCGTGATACAAACTGAGGAGCTACTCGATTAAGTAGGGCTTCAGTTACGGAAATCATCATTAACGACCGTGGTTGTCGGCATGCTGATCAGATGGTAGGTCTAGTCCCTGCAGGGATGTAGTACCACTGAGATTAGATTTTTTTTAACGCCAAGGGTGAAATATGGGCTTTTTAAATTTCGATGTTAGTTTCGTACGTTAGCCTTATATATATATGTGAAACAATTTTTAAGATATTTGTAAAACTGGTCAAGTTTTTATTGGTGTAACTACAAGACGATTCTGTAAGTTTGTCGCTCATGCTCTCAAACCCATTTTTTTTTTCAGAAGTGTTTAATGCCTTCCACAATCAAAAGATAACTCTACTAAATTTTGCATATCTAACCCCTCGTTAGTGTGTGATTTAAAAAAAAACTGTAGCTACAATTGTATTCCTCTTTAACAGAAATAAATTTACAAAAAAAAATTAAAACGTTGATACCCGTATCTTTCTTTTGCAATGTAGGCAATTTAATGTCTTCCCAACGGCAATCTTCATACTACCATATTGAGAAAGAAATATGATATGAAATACATACATATCTCCCCTTTATATATTCCAAGGTGTAGGCTATTGCAGTAGTGGGCATTTAGCTGTCTCAGCCTCAGTTGTTCAAGTCGCATTTTTCGTTATAACCTTTTTACATTAGATTATACCAGTAATTAATAGGCCTAGCTAAAGCTAAATATTATTTTACTAATGGGTGACTTAATACATAACTAAATTCCTTTATTGCAACCAATGGTCATAGTATGATGAAAGGAGCTCTGGTGGATTGATATATGGGAGAGGAAACAGGAGCTCCCCGAGAAAACAAGCCCCGACCCCATTTAGTCCACCACAAATTCCACATGGATCCACCGAGATTCGATCCCGGATCCTGTGCTGGAAGGCGAGCAGTCTAACCACTCAGCTATGGGTGTGTGACCTAAGCTCCCTAATACTTTTAAATTTGTTTACGGTATTACAGAAAGTGAGGTAATAAAATTTTGAAAAAAAAAAATACATAAAATGTTAAAAGAACACATGTAAAGTAAATGAAAGAACATGATAACAAAGTGTATAAAGAGAAAATGAAGGCATAGAAAGGTCTGTGTGTATATCTGAGTGAGTTAGTGAGTGAGTGAGAGAGAGAGAGAGAGAGAGAGAGAGAGAGAGAGTGAGAGAGTGAGAGAGAGGGGGGAGGGAGAAAGAGAGAGAACACTCCTGACTATTAATCAGATAACTGACCAAGTCTTTGTTGACAAAAGGAAGAGCTATAGGAGGAGTTCAAGCTTAAAGCAAACTTGGTACAAAGCACAAGGAGGTTGTTCTTTTACGGGCCATGGGTCTGTAGTTTACGGGTGAAACGTGGTTTGAAATTACTATTTTCAGTAGCAATTTCCCACGTCTTACTAAGAAAGTCGTGAGGAAGCAGAGCTCTTTTATGTGAAGAACTGTTACACAATATTGCGACTTTGTTCAAGTTGCGCATTATGATCGCAAGACTAAAATGTGTTAGCCTCTATTTTATAACTAGACCTAGGATTTTAAGGCAAATGCCTATTTTATTCCTTACGAAATAACATGAACATTTTTAAATATGTTGACAGTTCATGATAAATCAATTATATTTATAGAGATGCCTATTTTGTACATTTAAAATAAAAATCAACTTCTGTAACTTTTACAATCATTTAATGGGCATCCCTGAATGAAGAGCAGAACAGCAGAGGGTGGGTTTTTCACAGAAACTTGATTTTCCCAAACAATTGTCGCCAAAGGAATGCTAACTGACGGGGGAGGATTAGCTCAAAACAACAAGTAGAAGGTATATGGGTCAGTCCATATTAAATCAACAAATTTTAAGAAAATTTCTTGCCGCACCATTTTTTATTTTGATGAAATTTGGTAGGTGATGTGTACCAGTCTTCTGAACCCCAAAACAAATCTTGTTATACCTCTAAAAAATTTCACTCCTGAGATATAGGCATTTGTTTGGAACACGAACAAGCAAAAAATGTAATTCCAGACCTATTTTCTGAAAGCCGTAGAATTTCTATTTGAATTAGTAGGATGATCAAATAGGGCTCATTGGAAAGCTTAAAGAATGGACTTTCATTTGTGCATACTAAATTAGATTTAAGTTAAGTTTGAACAGACGTTTCTAGGGCTCTAATCTTCGTTCGTGAACTGTCGTTTTGTGTAACTTTAGGCATTAAAAAAACAATGAAGGACTTGGAGTAACAGGCCAATTTTTTTTCCTGTTACACTTATATATGAGGAGTATGTGTAGGAAAAAAACTGAGCTGTTACTGGTGGTCCTTCACCCTAAAAAATTTGCTTAAACTTCGAAAAAAATGTAAATCGGGCTTTTTCTCGGTCCCAAAAAGTAATGTGGGACAGGTGATAAAAATCTGAAAATGCCAAGATGAGAAGCCCTTATAGTGTACTTTAAAATAAAAACAAAATCATTTTGTGACTGGAAGGGATAGAGGAGCTACAAGCCTTTGAAGTATCAAGAAAACAACACTTGACCGCTACTGAAAATAGGCTAAGCAGATAGGATAATTACCACAAAATTTAATTTAAATTTACATAAAATATAAAACATTTATTTACAAATGAGAATTTTCCTCAGTCATACAAATTTCTGATTTTTTGTAATTTTTCTAGCAATTTTTCACATTTAACTTCTTTTTAAGCTACATTGATGGCAATTTCAAGTACTGTATTTAGAAACCATTCTTATCCTGGTTTATTTGGTGTAGGTACTGCATTAAACTCTACTCTTCTATACAGTATATTGAATTATATGTTAACTGTTATAATGGGATAAGTTCTGGACACGCACTGTTCATTGGAGTCTGGTTGCTGACCAAGTCACGATTGAACATGCATAGCTTCATATGATCCAGCCCCTCTGTTCAATGCTGTCCACTATCCACTTACTGAGCTGACTCACAGCAAGTAGGTTGTGTTTGTGCTTCATTATCTTTTGATTAGTTTATTTATTTTTTTAAATTATTACTATTGTTATTTTGTGCTGAATACATGCTATTGAAATTGTTACCAGTATATTACTATGATTGAGTGTTCTTGTTCTGTTGGCATCTTCAAAGGAGAGGTATGTCATAAATTATCTTACTCTAGGTCTTCAGTACTCAATACTATTTCCGAGTTCACTGAAGAACAAAAAACATTATTTTCAATTAGATCTGGTTGCGATGATATAAAATGTTTCACAAGGCTGAATTTTTGGACAGATACTTCCAAATTTTATCTACGGTCTTGCTCTGACCCCTACAGTGTTCACTCAAAACCTATTAAAAATCTCTTTCAGATAAATATCAATGACACTCTCTATGTGCAATCCTGAGCTGAAATTAATCCCAGGGAAGGTATTGTGCAGAAATGTTCAAAAAAAAATTAAAAATCCAAAACAAGGAAAAGAGACCGGTAATGACAGTGAAGATGAATGCCCAGACATTTATAAACCTGAAACCATTTTGTTGAAACAGTTAATGATGCTTGGTCAGTCCTTGGTATTTCTCCTGTTAAGGTGCAGAAGCAGTCGGTTGAAGCTAGACCCTCAGTGTTAACAAATAAAGTTAGTAAGATAGTCAAATCTATAACAGGAAAGTAAAGTAAGAACATTTCAACTGATAATGAGGAATTTTCAATGAACATGCAGCCTGCCAGTTTAGCGAATGAGTACAAGCAACTAATTCACAAGCTTAAAGAAAAAAATGAGAGTTGCATCAACTACTAAAGAACATTGTAAGTTTAGCTCCTGGTAGTTGGAGTATTAGTATAGTTCAGAGTGAGTTTAATGTCAGCCAATACTTAGCCCGCCAGTCAAGAAATTTAGTGAAAAAGAACGGGATTTTGCCACAGAATAAGGAGAACAGGACTAGGAATAAACTTGATGAAGTTTCAGTCAAAACTGTACAAGACTTCTACGAAAATGATGAGTACAGCAGATAGATGCCAAGGAAAAGGGACTGTGTATCTGATAGATGACCTAATGGAGAAAAAGGTTAACATAAAGAAAAGGTTAATTTGATGTAACCTTAAATAGCTTTATGCAGCTTTTAGTGTTTAATGCATTACCTACATCCAAAAAACCAGGATAAGAATGGTTTCTAGATACAATAGTTGAAAATACAGTAGGCTACTTGAAATTGCCATCAATGTAGCTTAAAAAGAAGTTAAATGTGAAAAATTGCTAGAAAAATTACAAAAAATCAGAAATTTGTATGACTGAGGAAAATTCTCATTTGTAAATAAATGTTTTATATTTTATGTAAATTTAAATTAAATTTTGTGGTAATTATCCTATCTGATTAGCCTATTTTCAGTAGCGGTCAAGTGTTGTTTTCTTGATACTTCAAAGGCTTATAGCTCCTCTATCCCTTCCAGTCACAAAATGATTTTGTTTTTATTTTAAAGTACACTATAAGGGCTTCTCATCTTGGCATTTTCAGATTTTTATCACCTGTCCCACATTACTTTTTGGGACCGAGAAAAAGCCCTATTTACATTTTTTTTCGAAGTTTAAGCAAATTTTTTAGGGTGAAGGACCACCAGTAACAGCTCAGTTTTTTTCCTACACATACTCCTCATACATAAGTGTAACAGGAAAAAAAAATGGCCTGTTACTCCAAGTCCTTCATTGTTTTTTAATGCCTAAAGTTACGCAAAACGACAGTTCACAAACGAAGATTAGAGCCCTAAAAACGTCTGTTTAGACTTAACTTAAATCTAATTTAGTATGCACAAATGAAAGTCCATTCTTTAAGCTTTCCAATGAGCCCTATTTGATCATCCTACTGATTCAAATAGAAATTCTACGGCTTTCAGAAAATAGGTCTGAAATTACATTTTTTGCTTGTTCATGTTCCAAACAAATGCCTATATCTCAGGAGTAAAATTTTTTAGAGGTATAACAAGATTTGTTTTGGGGTTCAGAAGACTGGTACACATCACCTACCAAATTTCATCAAAATAAAAAATGGTGCGGCAACGCCCATTTGTTGATTTAATATGGAATGACGCATATAGTAAGAAGGGACTTACTGTGGATTTTTCATATAAACCAAAACTGTCTTTGATAAACGTATTTTTAATTCTGTCTTAATTTTGCAATTATTTCTGTTAAGAATAGGTATAGCCTACCATGTTTCTTACAATAAAAAAAAAAGATCACGTTACAGTTTAAAAGCATATTGTAGTATTTTAAAGTCTATTTTCTGTCTATTTACACATTTTTAAAGCACATTTTAAGGGCCTATTTTCTCTTTTAAAAGCCTATTTTGAGTGACTAAAACTAATTTGTTTAGAGTCTAAAATCCCAGGTCTATTTATAACATACTGTGATAGTCCGCAAAAGAAAACAAATCTGATATGAAATTCACTAACTTCCTCTGGCCAAATAAAAGTTAGCCTCTTAGTACGGAGCAGTTTACGAGAAAATCGCGACAAACGAATTTTTCTTCATGTTCTTCTTAAAAATAAGAGAAAGTCGTCGCCAATCTTCGTGTCACATCCCCAAATGGTACCCAACCGAAATGAAAATTTTGTTTCCGTACGATTTTCCGTTACAAGAGGCCGTATTGCAAAGAAAGCGTATTCAGAATGAGTGGTTTATAACTACTCGTTAAAAATAAGAGAAACTTGTCTCCAATCTTTGGGTCACATCTTCAGAAGGTACCTGAAGCAAATAAAAAATTTTGTTTTTTCATACGGTTTTCCGTTCTGAAGCTAGACTGTCCATGGACTTCTACACAGACACACACCCAGACAAGTTTCAGAAAATACAGTATTTATGTTAAAAACTCAACTTTGAATTTGGTGTCAAAAACAATACTTCCTCTCCCTATAGTACCTTTATGGTACGGGCAGAGGAAGTAATAAAGTATTACTAGGTAGATCCATAGCAAGTTTGCACTAAGTCGAGAATTCTGGTCGGGCAAGTTTTTCTCGGGTTCTCCCTTTTCTCTTGCTACTCATCATTCCATCGCTTGTTCAATCGTCGCCAGTATGGCAAAATTTCAGGCAAAAAAACACTTTTCCCAATCATCGAAAGAATTACCAAGTGAAGAGTATTATTTAATTCCAAATCGCTATTTCGTTTAATCACTGGCTACGGATCCGCAGGCCAGGGTTCCATCCCCAGTACCTCTTCAAATTTTTCTGAGTAGGAAGGTCTGGAACGGGGTGCACTCAGCCTTGTGATACAAACTGAGGAGCTATTTGATAAAGAAGTAGCGGTTCCGGTCACGAAAACCTTCATTAACGTCCGTGGGTGTGGGCATGCTGACAAAATGCCGCCAATTCTGCTATCTGCCTATGGTAGATGATGCAGAAGTCGGATGGTAGGCTTAGTCCCTTCAGAGATGTACAGCCACGGAGTTTTGTTTGGTTATCGTAATGTAGATAATTATAGAAAATTTCAACTTTGCTTTAATGTTCTGTATTATAACTAGGAGGTGCCCGTGGCTTCGCCCACGATAATTCATTTAAAAATTAAAAATTAAGAGTATAATAATTATTAAAGCATTATATTTATTACCACTTGCACGCGAATCATTCGTAAACTAAGCCATTAATAATATTAATGAAACAGCTAAAATTCCGGTTTCAGAGTACATTCTACGATTAGAAAGCGCCCCCTGGGAAAACTATATCAGAATCGATTATGCAGTTCCAAAGGAACCAGTGGACACATAATACGTATTGTTTCTCAACTGTTATTGACATGAATATGATGTGAATTTTATTTGATCAATTCAGTGTAATTTTTAGAAATTATATAATGTTTCAAGGGAAGGTTTGTTTGGATTATTATTATCAGCGATATTTCAAGAGTTAAACCAACAATATTGGTGCCCCCGGCTTCGCCCGCCATTATTCATTGACTCCAGGATTTTTAAGAAATTTACACTGGTAGATTATTAAAAATGTTTGTGGTTCAGAGCTATGAAAATTGTAAGTAAAAATAAAATTAGATTATTTGTTCATTGTGTTCATTTCACTTAGGCCTTATATAATAAAGAAACGGTTTTCCTAATTGTGTAGTCGTCATGAAAGTTTACACTGCGAGAGACGAACATCGCCGAGTATACCCGATGTCTCACGAAGCGGGTGAGCGAGCAAGCACGCTATTTAGGGCCGTTGAATTGTATAAGAGTAGATTCTTTCACACTGGCCGTGTGTAGGCATGGAAAGGTGAAGTCAGAATGAAAAATTCAATGCCATAGCCGGGATTTGAAGCAGGATCTTCGGCTCTCCGTGCCGATGCTCTAACCAACTGAGCTACCATGGCAATGTGCCGGTACAACATTAAATTTGCCAGGGTTGCTCAGTTGGTTAGAGCATCGGCACGGAGAGCCGAAGATCCTGCTTCAAATACCGGCTATGGCATTGAATTTTTCATTCTGACTTCGCCTTTCCAAGAAATCTACTGCTGCTACATCCAGTGCTAAACTCTACCTATACATAGCTGAATTTATAGGCCTATATCAATATAAGTAATCGTCAAGTGAAATCATCAGTGGGCACTAAGTTTGAAATCAAAAAGAAAAATTCAGTAAAATATTTACTTTCTTTGAATGCCAATCTTAACGAAAGGACAAAAATCCTCACATTTTGCATAATTATAGTATTTCTCTGCTAATCACGTAACTTATTTCAGGTTTTACACGATTTTTTATGTGACGAATTTATACGTCAGTAGCAGCGAAAAAGAAAAGATTGTTCATAACTGTGCGATGAACTTGATTGGCGATTCAATTCGGACAGTTGGCCTGTGTTGAATACGTGAGTTTAAACTTTTATTAGGGTAATTATCCAAATACAACATAGGCAAAATAATTAAAAGTATATAGGCCTAGCGATTCTCGTGTGGGAATTTCTGTGTGGGATTTATTTCAGGGACTCTTATACACTTCACACACGTGTCGCAGATAATTTGTTTATGATAGGGTAAACACCTAAAAACTTAAATGGAATTATAAATAAATAAAAACATCTGTTCGAGAAGTTAAGTTCCAAATTTGCCAACCTTAAACCGTTATTATTTTGTCTTGGTGCACTGCCTTCGCGATCTTATGCATGATCATGTAGACGGGGCTTCGCAGTGATAGATTACTATCGTTTGGCGGTTCTCACAATCTGTTAATACTCATTGTGCACGTTTTTATTTTCGTTTGTAACTGAAAATCCAAGAGGCTCAACTAATCGCCTCATAATAAGTTCCCACCGATCTGAGTAGGTGTTCGCAGGGTTTTTCTCATTCTACCCCGTGACAACAGACATATGAACAAGAACTGACTTAACTGAATAAAATCATCGTCTTCTTCTCATAGGCCTAATCCTAGGCTTCCAGCCTGTTGGAAAGTGAATCATGCATTCTTTTCCGAGGTCTCCCAGGGGATCTCTTGCCTGCCGGAATGTTATCTCGTAAAATTTTTTGTAGTCTATCCTCGTTCATTCTTAATATGTGGTCATGCCATTCTTGTCTTCCTCTTATGACCCAATTAGGCCTGCCTATTGGCTGGATATCACACTTATCTCGAATGTGCTCATTCCTTATTTTATCATATCTTGTTTTTCTTACTAATTTTCCTTAATATAGTAATTTCCTGAATTTCCAGTATTTGTTTACTTTTTGATGTGTCTGCTGTTGTTTCTGAAGCATATGTGAGGACTGGTCATAGGCCGACTACAGGCTTATATATTCTAACGTTTGCTTCTGTCCTTAGATATCTATTTCTCTATACCAAATCATTCAATGATCCAGATACTTTTGCTGTTTTGTTTGCTTGGTCCATGACCTCTGACTACAAAATGCCATTAACAGAATAAAATGACAAAGTAAATTCCCAGACATTTTTCTAGTGTTCTATAACGAAGAGAAAGTGACGCGCGATCTCAAAACAATTCCGAAATCGGTTGTTGGACCGGAGAAATAGCCTATGGCTCAGGCAATCCGGGGGTGGAAGGCGGAGTCAACAAAAAATTACATAATTCATGGACACTGATCTTTGGTTTGATACAATGATGCACCTATATGGCATGGGTAATGAGTGCACTAAGTTAAGTTGCCGGCACTGGATACTGGTAATTCGACTTTCCAACATGATAGCATTAACGGGAAATTGAAGAAAAATTACGCCGAAAAATATTTTTTGAACCATCCTGTATGCTTCTCGTAAACAGATTTTCTATGAGTCCGATAGTCTGTGTTCCCGACTCTCACCCTTAATTTGAAAATACGCTGATTCATGCGAGATGTTATGCAACGCAAACGTACCTTAATAAAGAGTTAGCAGTCGACTTAAATTACATTTTGATTGAAATTCCAGTCGCATTAACTTTGCCGTCTGTGTGGTCATAATTATCACAATCTCGTCTCCAACAGAGTCGCCTGAAAATTAGGTAGCCGGTCATCACAGGACTTTCCTATACTTAATTTCATTCTTAATTTTTATTTTTTTTGTATTTCTCTCTTTCCTTCATCAGTTTTACCTCTCCCTTTGGGGACATTTTAAGCGACCCACGCTTCCGGGCATTTATGGCCTAAAATAGTGAGAAAAAAATAACACAACATTAAAAAAATTACCAATAAATTTACCATATTTACTTATAATTAGTTCTTTTAAAGTAATCAATTGTCCACCGCTGTGGCTCAGGGGATGTGTTCGCAGCGGGCCCGGGTTCGATTCCTGGTCGGGACAAGCTACCTTGGTGAGGTTTTTCCGGGGTTTTCCCTCACCTATGAGACAAATGTCAGGTAACTTTAGGCCCTTGTGGTCCCCGGATATCATCTGGGCATCATTATCATCTTCATCCCCATCCTCGCCTTTTTCTGAGTGTGTGTGAACGGCGTGTCTCGTCCTATGTGTTCGTGTTGTCTCGGAGGTGACCCCGGCATTGGGCTGATCACTCATCCGGGGAGGCCCTCCATGTCCTCTGGTCCTCTGGCCAAAAAAGAAAATATATGTGATTCAAAGATAATCCTTCTCCCGATAGGTCGCGGCCCTGTAAGGCCCGGGCGGATTGGGTCGCTTAAATCCTAAAAAGGGAGAGGTAAAAACTGAGATAAAGAAAGAAAGAAAAGAAAGTAATCAATTGCTGGAAACAATTTAATGAATAACAATGTGTTATATAAATTTACCATAAAAAACACGCTTATTTTGTTAATAAAGAAGTACGGTAAGTAAATTTACAGTACTTGGAACCCTTAGCGAAAAAGAAATTCTTTCTGAACTAGCATTCTCATGAAATTGTCCCTAGTAGGTATGTGCCATTAGGTATGTGCCATTTAAGAAGAAGAAAAAATCTTTATTGCTAAAAGAAAAACTGCTATGATGTTTACAATTAACCGGAATTAAAATGAACCATGAACACTTGGCGGAGATTCTCAAATAATAACGATTGTCTGTTGTCTGAAAGTAACGATTTGCATGGAAAAGCTCCTCTTTACCTCCACTGGAACATGACCTAAAAATGCCGAAAATTACCTAGAATTTGTCAAAAAATTACCTATCTCTTGAAAATGATGAGAAATGAAAAATAAAGCAAAAATACAAAAACAAATAGCCCTTTTTGAATTGATTATTTCATGATACATCCCTTTTCATTACAAAACATGAAGAGAATATAACCATAGCTGAGATTATGGTTTTAATTGAACATTTTCGTTTATTTTATTGGTTTATATATTGCTCTGCCGTTCAGGATTTTATGGGAGTATAAGGCGAAAATGTAACACGATTCTGAATAACTGAATTCTTGAACTGGAGTGAAATGCTGGTTTTCGTTTCAGTGGCATGCACTTTGGTTCAGTGGAAAGTGGAGAACAAGTGACGGTGGAAATGGCTTGGGTCTTGCTGTGAGGAAGACAGATGAATTCGATTAGCCTTCCACTTTTACTCATGGCCTCCTTGAAAGTTAAAAATTGCTTCAAGACAGCGTGTATATAGCCTGGTGAATACGTTAGACCGGTGACATATAACCTTATCGAATGATCCAGGAGGAAATGCTCAAGAATAACTTAAAAGTGACTTTAAAAGAACTTAAGTCAACGCATGGTAGTTTTAATAAAGACGCGTTTTCTTTAATAACCAGGAAATTTGACATTATAGACTTGACATTTAAGATGAGTCTATCACGGATTCCGCAAAGTACAGATTTTAAATGTCAATTCTCCGATAGCTTTTAATTTGCCATACATTCCCGCAGATAAGACGAGGTACAATTGGTGCCATTTTAAGAAGGCCTCGTCCCAAACCATCGTCTATCTACAAAAGAATATAATAGCATTGTTCCATAATCCGAAAATCTGCACCGATACCAACACCGACAAAGAACAGGTGTTCTAGTAGTCGAGTGGATTTCGCCAGTGTTGCCGCTGTCATTCACTACTTCTCACGTGAAGTAAAGTGCTGTAGTACGAATTAGGCAACATTTTACTGGACTGCAGACAACAGTGAATGCGCCTAATTACCTTTCTATTCACGGTTTGACAGGTCGAAGATAATTAGGGTGGCAGCAGATAGGGGAAGCTCTTGGAAAAAGAGTCTTTAAAAAGTGGCACCCACTTTATACATTTTCGTCCAAGTTTTATAGTTTTAGCGTATACTAGCTTAAAGGCCCGGCGTTGTCCGGGTTTTTATTTGTAATTTGAAATTAACTTATGAAGGACTTTCGATTTTCAAACTCTAGGGCCTTGTATGACATGTAGGCCTACATAGAACTTGCGGAAGAACGACTTATCACACTCAAACTATTCCCTCAGAAAACGCTAGATATAGCTTTTTATGGCTCACAGAGGATGTCGAATGTTGCATTCCGTTGCTTCTACACACCATGCCTGGGAGGGGTTGAAATAAGAAGAAACATAAATTCCGATTACATAAGATTGTACCGTCTTTATGGAAAATTTTATTTCTCACTCTCTTGTTACCATACAACCGTTTCGGAGCTGAAATTAAATATATATATATATATATATATTCAAATTCAATATCACTTTCATACTTTCCTCCCCCAAAACCTGGGACATAATATACTGAGGGCATAGGACTGAAAATGTTCCATCCTATTTTGTCTTCTTGTAGAAGTTTAGGGCCTATGATAAACATCCCTATACAAAGCCTACAGCTATGAGTGACGAATCAGTGGATAGGATTTTTTACCGACTTCTGATATAGCATACTCACTGACACACACTTAATTTGTCCCTGCAATACGACCACTTATTCTACATCAAAATGTGAAGTGAGAAAATGATATTTTCCATGTTGAGGGTATAGAAAGTTATGTGACTGCATCACACTGGATTTCACGTGGATTTCATTTTTCATTAATAATTTTCACCAATGTATTACACCGAAAGCATCAGAATCTGTTGAAGCCCAGTATTATATAGTTCCCAAAGCTCTATTTATTTATTTATTTATTTATTTAACCTGGCGGAGTTAAGGCCTTCTCTACCACTCAGCCAGGGCAAAAACATGAAATACATTATGATAACAATAATAATGATTAAAAATAAATTAAAAAAGAACTGATATACATGAATACAAGAAACGAACATTAAATACAAAGAAAAAATTAGAACATATATACTTGAATAATTAAGATACACTATAAACAGTACACTGTTGTCATCATAACTGAATTGCATTTCACTTTTCAGTATAATATTTTCAGAAATTACAGAACTTTTCAAGGGAAGGAGTGGTTTGTTTGAATTTTAGTGGTCACCGCGTTACTTCCCGGGCTTTACTGGGTATGTGTGCAAAATTTCGTGCAAATTGGTCAAGAAATGTAGATTTCTATAGGGAACATACATACCCACATACATACATACACACTTTCGATTTGGCTTGATTGCAAGACTCACACTTCTTTCTTTTTTTTTTTTTTTTTTTTTTTTTTTTTTTTTTTTTTTTTTTTTTTTTTTTTTTTTTTGTTGTTATGAAAACATGTGACAGCGGAACTTTGAAACTGTGAATACGAGTATGTCACACTTCTTTTGTCACACTTCAATTTTTAATCTTTTTTTAGGCCTATGTAAACAATTGACAGCAGAACTCTCTAACTGTGCCTCATTTCACATTTCCGACTTTTTCCGTGGATTTTCAAAAAATTTTCTTTCATACAAACCGTGTCCTGACAAAACGGACACAACAAAAAAGAAATCAGCCAAATCGGTCGAGCCGTTCTCAAGTGATGCTGCAACATACATTTTGGAAATTCATTAATATAGATATATATTTGTGTGTGTGTGTGGTGTAGATTTAATAGTAAGCTGAACCCTCAGGGGTTTTCTTATAATTGGGGCTGCTGTCCCTTGTGGATTTTCTCTCTAAAGTAAATTCAGGTCAAATTGCAATAATTGAATAGGCCTACTAACTGAACCATTTTTAACTCCAGAATTTAGCTTCAATAAAATACAAAAAGAAAGTATATTATTTCACATACAAATTACGTCTCAACAGCACTGAATATGGTAAATAGCGCCTTGCGGATTGTGTTTAGATAACACGCAGTACACGGCTGTCGGAGAATAAGCCTGTATCGTCATTGCAGGGGACACAGTGAATGCCTACGTCTCAATACCACTGAATATGATAAATAGCGCCTTGCGGATTGTGTTTGGATAACACGCAGTACACGGCTGTCGGAGAAGAAGCCTGTACCACGTTACTTCCCGGGCTTAACTGGGTATGTGTGCAAAATTTCGTGCAAATTGGTCAAGAAATGTAGATTTGTACAGGGAACATACATAGCCACATACTTACGTACACACTTTTGATCTGGCTTGGTTGACTCACACTTTTTTTGTTTGTTTGTTTGTTATGAAAACGTGTGAAAGCGGAACTCTCAAACTGTGAATATGTCACACTTCTTTTGTCACACTTAAATTTTTAAATATTTTTTATGTAAATAATTGACAGCGGAACTCTCTAACTGTGCCTCATTTCACATTTACGACTTTTCCCGTGGATTTTCCAAAAATTTTCTTTCATACAAACCTTGTCCTGACAATTACGAACACAACAACAAAGAAATCAGCCAAATCGGTCGAGCCGTTCTCAAGTGATGCGGAAACAACCATTTGGTAATTCATTTTTATTAATATACGAGATTAGATCGTAGATTATGTCCTATAAGACGACCCCCAAACTATCAACGGCCTACGAATTTATGTTTACGAAACAACTTCAAGAACCTTCGATATTGTTTCAGTTTTCTGGAACAATGGAACAGAACGATACGTGCACAAGATTGAGGCATTTGATGATACTTTTACCTGTCAATATCGAAAAATGAAGAAAATACCAAAATAGATTTTATTTCACGGATTATGGCGTTTGTGGTTTTATTTACGAAATTCGTGTTATTTGGGGCTTACGATTTGCCCGCAAATGGTATCGACTTCTTAATATATATCAAGATAATATAATCATGACAGGTTTCGCACACACTGCCATTACGGCCTGCTCTATACGCTGATCTAACGTTCTCAAGAAACTGTGGTCTAAAGCTCAATAGTTTTTTTTAGGGATTTGGAAGTTTCAATACAGGTAGCCTTGACAAATAACACTACCCACATATTCCTTCACATATGCTTATCAAACTAGGCCTTTGTTCTTCCGCAAGCCCTGCTTAATGAATCGATCTGGAGCTTAACTCGGAAATCGATTACAAAAACAACTTATTTTCTGTATATCATAATTGCAATTATCACTGATTAAACAAAAGCATTCTAGGACTTTGTTACATCAGTGTACCTGATTTTATCTATCCCGCATTCCGAAGTAAAGTTCTTCCCTGCGTAAGAGAAGCACAGTAGCCTACTCCATTTAGCGAATTGCTCTTCCCACTCTAAACATTCCCAAGCCGAGAAACCCAGTTCCAGCAAAATGCCTGATTTTAAGTACAACTTGTGGAGCGGAGTTTGCTGGAAGAAAGAGCATCCTCTTTGATAAATATGTCATGTCATTGCCAAGACAGTTCCTGGATGTGAGGGGGGCGCATTATCCACGATTCTTCTTCCACCTTGACGGCGCTGCTTTTGTATGACGGATGGAAAATTCGAAAGCTGTCAAATATTAACGATCAATAACAGGCAGAAAAATAACGATAATCGAACGTGATGTTGAGATTTTTTTATCGGGTCTTAATACGTCTGAAACCGTGTATGCAGTTCAACGTTGGGATATAATATGTGCAATAGAAGTGGCAGAAATGTTTTCATTATGCACGGAAGTTTAGGAAAATGCCTACTTTGTTTGAATGTAAAAATAAAGTGTTCCCTATTACAGGCCATGGAGGCCCACCTAGATATTTAAAGACTGCTACCAGATGTGTTCGAATTATGACTAATAAAGGCTTCTAGTGAAGTTTTATCATGCCTCTTTTTTCCTTTTTGTTCCGTTGTGCCTTTTGTTTTTAAATGTACTTTTTTGCCTTAAAAAAAACGATAACTCTTAACAGTAATGAAACATTTCTGAGTTCGAAACTGGGAATTGGTTTTAAGTTTCTTTTATAATATTTTCTAAATTAATTTAGTGTGATATGCAACCACATTATTTTTTCACCCAATAATTTGAATTCTTATTATTCCTGATTTGATTAAAAAGGGTCTTTAAAAACATATTTTTCATAAAACTTGTTAAATGATTCCCTTTTTTTTTTCATATAGTTGTCTTCACGGAATTATTTTCATTCCATTATTTAAATTGCCGGCTTCTAAACTAAACAAAAACTGCATGGAAGACAATGGTTCATTTAGTTGCGGTTATGAATAATGATTAATAAATAGCTGTGACTTTTTTCGGTAGCAATAAATTAGGTTACGATAGTTATTTTTCATATATTGGAACTTTTTGCGCAATATAATTTCAATGCTTTTACTGCCCTATTTTCCCATTTTCATGATTTTTAGGTGCCTGAAATGATCTTTTTAGTGTCTTAAGTTTTGATCCTTAGTTATCGTTCAATAATTTTATTTACTACAAAAATGAAGTAAACTACTGTGTTTTGTGAAAAACCCAGATAAAGTTCTGATTATCATAAAGAAGCATGTTGGCTTCGATTTGTTTTATGACCAAATGTATGTTTAAATGCATGTTAAAGTACGTGTGATTGTCAGTGCCATCTGGATTTTGTTTATAGATTGCCATGGCGTTTTTGGAGTCCTAGGCCGATAAAATTGCATTTTGAATGCAGTTTTATGCAATTTTAGTGGCCTAGGTCGCTAAAATGTAATTTTTCGGCGGGTTACCAGTTCGATAAGGAGCTGTTTTAGAGAGCGTGTACTAAAAACATTTAATTATATTATCTGCCTCTAAGACACAGAAGACAAAAATACAAAATATGATGCAGAGAATACCTTTAGATGTTTAGTAATACCAAATCAATAAGGAGTCATTTTGAGTCTATTAATGGTGAGCAGAATTAATAAGGAGCCCTTCAATGCCTATGCGGCTATTTCTTTTCAGAAGTGCGAGGTAAAATTAAATTCATAGCAAAAGCTGGCAATTTTTTTTTAGAATGGTGCCTCTTGCTCTTATCATGAGTCCATTCACTTGGATTGAGGAAACGTCGTACACGACTTGAAATAGCCTAGTCCTCAAATGGAATATAAATTCCTCGTTTTTCATCGTGGACTTCCTGAGGCTGATGTACTGTACATCGATCTGACGGTCGAGTCGTGGATTAGAGCCCTTTCCAGTTTTCTGTCAATTGTCTATTCTTCTAACACTCCCTTCTTTGGCAAGACAGGTAAATTCTTCATAGCCATCGTCTCTGAAAGCATTGGCTATTTTTTATCTTTTAAGACGGTGTCTAGCATTCCGGAGACGCTTGCCACGGGAACACAACACCTATTTTGGGGGGACAAACAGCTTTCGGTGAAATTCAAAGGTGAGAAATCGGCAAATTTCATTATTTTCTCCCTTAGCAATGAATTGCTCTACAGTTTTGCAATCTGACTTACTCTTTATTGACTACTTCTAAAATTGCATACTATTTTCAAATTTAATCAAACTGTTACAGTTATGGGTAATGTTCGTTACAAAATGGCAGCCACGTTTCGTGCACTTAAATGCCGGTTCCGTGGTAATTTCTACAAATGGCAATTTTTTTTTCTATTTGCAAAGGACATGCAACATGTCGAAATCTACTGATAGGTTTGTTTTTAAATCGAGTTCTCACGCAAATTATAAATCTGTGCCGGACTGCAAAGAAAACAGTTAACACAATATTTAGGCTCATATAGGCCTATCTTAAGATAGAGTATATTACACACTCTGCCAGAGTATAATAAATATGTGAATACTATTTATTTTCGCAATTTTAAATATATGTGCAATGATGAATGTATTCATGTAGGAGAACAACCTTTAAAAGAATCCGAAGAAAACCCCTTTACATGAAGTCACATATTTATTTATAAATTTTTAACAAAGTGACTAGGAAAAGGCTAAATTACATGTATATTATATCGCAGAAAGAACCAACGATAAAAGTAATATAAAACTTACACCACTAAAACATAATTTATACATTAATACAAAACAATAGAGTATGATATTTGTTATATACAACCGTGACATGGAGTTTCCTTTCAGAGCTGTCTTTTCAATGGAGGTTTTTCACTTGGATATGGTTTACATTTTCTGCCAATATTCGCGACCATCAATCACTCTTTTGAAGCCTTACGACCTGATGAATTCTGTCGCTTTTGATACGGCAGTGACTGGTACGGGAAACAATGCCACAGCCTATGCTGTTGCTGTCGTTACCAACAAAATCAATTTCAATCATGCCATTTGCGCTGCCACGCTACATAAATCTTAAGCCTGATCTTTTCGTTTCATTAATAACATGTGATAATACAAAAAAAAAGCGTAAGATCACACCGTCAAGTGAGTATATATGTATGTCCAATATTTGGTGTTATTCTTACCAAGGGTTGTGCGTTTAAAGTGAACTATAAGGGCGTGATGCACACTTTCTTTGAATAATATACAACAGGAGAGCCGTTTAAGAACTTTTTTTTTTTATTATCCAAGTTTTAACCTTATTTTACCCGAAGGTATATTAAGGTTATAGTTGTTAACAATCACTTAACATATCTAAATATTAAAGTAATATATGCACAAGAGTATTAAGTCATGAGATGGCTAACAATTTAACATGGGATGACTAACACTATTTGGTTAAAGTCTAGTTTTAACAAATATATAAATTTAGAAATAGCGTATGAAATGGCTAACAACATACGCTAATAGTTAACTTACTTGCTGATACAGTATCTGATATACATTTCTAGCTATAGAACTTAACTACTGGTACAATTTTATCTTTGGAAATATTGTATTTAAAAATGATATAAAGTATTGATATGATTTACGGTTTACTAAAACATCTGTGAGTGGCTTAGAAAGTGTGCAGTCCACAGATTCCAACAGCAATCTAAGTTCGTATCTCTCACTATGAAATAGTGGACAGTCGAATAGGGTAGTAGGCCTATATGTGTGACATTTTGGGCATCTTCTCCACAGATGCATTCCGGGCTAGGTTTAAGATGGAATCTATGTAGATATTCTGTAAAACCACCATGTCCAGTCAAAAACTGAGTCAAAACAAAATTGGGTGTCAGCGATTTGCACTTCAATCTATCAAAAACCGTAGGAAAATACAGTTCTTTTGTCAGAACACCTTTATCGTTGTTCCGCCATTGTTCATTCCATTTCTGAATGATATTATGAACATTTATTGTCTGGTAGATCAAACATAAAAATGAGAGCTTTCAATTCGTTAATTAACCCTCATAGTTAATAGTGACACTAAATAAATGATGAGTCCAAGTTTGTTGGTTAATTGAAAGACTCAACGACCATTCAATAAGCCTTACAAGCAAATAATTCTCACAAATACAATGTTTATCTTGATGCTTCTTGGCTAACAAAATAAATCTTTTCTGAATCATAACGGCGAGAAGACACTAGTAGTTTAAACTCTGGCGACTGAAGGAGGACCACTGACACTTCTGTCAGAACTTGACACGTAGAAATAATCTTCCGCAATATCCAATAATAGATTTAACTAATTTCTTATCTAGAAGTTGCTGCTAGCTATTAAATATATCATTTGAATTTAACTTTAGCCACTGATTAATACAATCACTACCAATGTCGTCGCAATGGCTAAATTGCAAGCTATATTAACCAATTCGATAAAATTGGGATAAATAACTCACATTTTTAAATAAGAAATAATCTTCAAGCTTGGAACAATTCAAATCAAAGATTATTCTTGAAGTCCAACTAAGTCAAAAGGATAATCCTTCTGATACAAATAGCGTTGTCACAAATAGGCTTGAATCATTGTTAATAATATTTCTTGAATGAAGAAAATGCATAGTAACATTATATATTAATATCGAAGCATTAGCTTCTGAATATAATAAGACTAAGGTCGTAATGACCCAAAAATTGTCAATAGAATATGTAAAGGCAATTGCTAGACGTAGCCTATATAGGATGGGAATGCTGTTGTGCTTCCTCATGTTGGCTCTTGTGGCAGTAAAAATATAACATTCTTTGTGTGTATGCATTGTAAATAGAGACAATAACTATCTTCAAATAAGAGCCAATACTGTAGTTGTATGATATTCCTAGGCTACTTACAGTGAAATGTCTGACGAGTAACTTTTTATGCGGGTGCTTATACCTTCGAAGGGGGAAAATTATTTTTTCATTGTGCTAATTTTACCCTATGAAACTTTTAGCTTTATATCTGTGTTTTTACTTTCTCGCATATACATAGTATAGAGAAAGTATTGTGATCGTGACAAAAAATCGAAGTCGAGATAACACCGGGAGAGCACGTTTCATGAAGCCTAGAAACCGAAAAAAATATTTTTGGAATGACGTCTGTCCGTCTGTCCGTCTGTCCGTCTGTCTGTCTGTCTGTGGACAAGCACAGCGGGTAAACGGTTCATTGTATTTACTTCATTTTTTGAATTAAGAACTTTTTCGAAATTTTGTCGAACCGCCCAGAAATTTAGTTTTACAACTGAAATATTAAGGGGACTTTTCATGAAAACTTTAAAAAAAAAATTGTTTTTTGAAAAAATGGCTCTAACGATTTTAATAAAAATTTAAAATTGTAAAGTCTTATCTGTGACTAATAAAATGGCTATATCCGTATTTCCGCAAAAATGACTTAAGGGGCACTTTACTCGTATCCATTTTCAATTTTTCTAGATTATATCCATTACAGTAGGCGATACATGAAAACCTATCACAGTAAAGTTGTAGACAAATTTAAAATGAACATTTTTTATTTAACATATTTCTTTGTACATTTAATAGATATCAAGATAAAAACGAAATAAGGACAGCTTAAATGCGAATTTCAGAACATAAATGTAAATTAAAATATGAATGACATTTTGTTGCCCCTAGTAACAAGAAAACTATAGGCCTAATGTACTTATTGTTGTGAAATGCAATCAGTTTAGCTCAGTCGCAATGAACACACTAAAACCAATTACAGCGAGGTGGTAGGCCTATGGGCTAACAGGGAAGAGGCCCTGAGTCCAAATCAAACCTCGTGGCCGCCCAAATCGACTTGGGTTTTTCATGATTCCGTCGTTCGCAAAGGCAAACGCCGGGTTTGTAGGACTTGCTTATTTTCCATAACTCATCGCCGCTATGTCACTGAATATTATAATCGTTTAAACTGAATATCACATAAGAAGACATCACTAAACAATAGAAACATGACGCGAATGAGTTGCTAATATAGACCAGCGTTTCTCAACCAATGGTCCTGCGGACCACTGGTGGTCCGCGAACACGGTGCAGATGGTCCGCAGACATAATTAATTAAAAAATATCATAAAGCAAGTGGGAAGTAAAGAAGTAGAAATTTTTCACATAAAATGGACACTTCGAAAATACAGGTCATATCGACTAAATTTGACTAATATTGAGCCAAAAAAACAGGAACTCTGCAAGAGACGTCAGGCTCAACCGTCTCATTAAAAGTGAGTAATAACATAATTCCTAATTATATTATCAAATTGGTAATACATATTAAAGTGTGTTCAAAATATAATTTTACTGTCAATAGTTTCATTCCAATTCAATAACTGTGTTTCCGTCGGATTAAAAAAAATGTATTTCGTTATAACGACCTATAATTTAATACCCCAAATATTAAGAATATAGGCCTACATATAGCCTACTTTTAAAAATTGGATGTAAAATTTGGGGTCCGTAAAGTTTTTTACTCATTTTAGAGGTCCACGGGTTCAAAAAGGTTAAGAAACGCTGATATAGACTAATGTTTCACGCAAACATAAAGCGTGCAATATAACCTTCTGTAGTAGTAGTGGTGGCGAAATGCAAATATAAGTCGCCCCTTAATCTTCCCCATTCGATATTCACATTTGCACGGACTGTGTGATGTATTTTGTTTCTGAGCGAAGCAGAGTGACCAACTGCCCATGTATACTGTTGCATATAGCTAAATAATGCATAACACTAACCACATAGTTAAGTCCGGGAAGCGGAGGCGGCAGCCGTAACGAAGCGCCCTTGCATTTTCGAATAATGTACGATACACTGTTTGTAGGTTTCGAAAATGTGGCATTTTATATCTCCCGCAAGGTTTGTCAGCCTACCACCTCTCGTCTAGCGGTAAGACGTCACACCTCCAACGTCCAATCACGAGTTTCTTCATAATACTAGGACAGAAGAATTTGCTAGATCGTGGTATAAAAGAAACTGCATCGGTGAAGATAGGTTGGGTGGGTCCGATTTATCCCAAGGTGCGACTTATATTTGAATTTTCCCGTAGTAGTAGTAGTACTAATAATATGCAGTTTTACTGTCAATGATTATTATTATTATTGTTATTATTATTATTATTTCACGGTAAAAGCATTGGACATAAAGATCGACCCTGATGCTTTCCGTTCTAGATACTTGTTAGTTTTATGAAAATGTAATAAGTAAAATTTAATTCTCTCTTTAATTTAATTTTTTCTGTGCTAGCCTTTAACACGTATATGCGAGAAAGTTTGTGCAACGTATTTTTGCACCATTTATTTATAATAGGCTTATTCTTTGTTGTAGATTTTTATTTCATCAGAAAATATAATATAACATACTTACTTACTCAATGACAATAGACAATTCCTAAGTAAGCTAAAGGAAAACCATCTATTTTACGGAACCCGAAGGTTCATTGCCGCGCTTACCTGAGCCCGCCATTCAACCTTATTCTGTGCTAACTCCATCCAACCATCCCTCGCAAATCCTACTTATCTTAAATCTATCCTAATATTGTCCTCCCACGAAGTCTAGGTCTTCCAAGGGGTCTTTTCCCTTCGGGTCTCCCAGTCAATATTTCTGAGATATGCCATACCTCCCCCATGCGCGCAGTATGTCCAGCCCATTTCATCCTCCGAGATTAGTTACCCTTATTATACCCGGTGACAGGTACAGGTTATGAAGCTCGTCGTTATGCAGTTTTCTCCAGTCCCCATTTTCATCTCACTTAGGCCCAAATATTTTCCTAAGCACCCTGTTTTCGAACACTCACAGATTATGTTCTTTCCGAAGAATAAGCGACCATGCCTCCCATCCATATAATACAACCGGCAGGATAAGTTATCACATATGGGACATACATAGCCTATGAATATGAATGTACTGTTTTGCTTAATCTAAATTTTGGAATATTAATGTAAAAATTTATCTTGTTGTAACCATGAACATCTTTCTAATATTATAACAAGTATAATAATTAATGTTAAAATGTACGAGGCCTATTATGATACATATTAAATAAAGGTTTACAATAGGCCTTATTGTTAAAATAGTATATGAAACACATGGTAGAAGATTTTATTTTGCTTGTAGGTTTGCTATGGGCTTACACGGTCTTACGGTTCGTTTCGCAAAATAAAACCCTTCTTTTACAACTTGTATCATAAGAACATAATAGTCATACTACGATAATAGTGTTTTCAGATATATGGAAGGCTAAAAAATATGCATGTTGCTGGGCTTCTCTTGAGCTTTAACGTCAAACAGCGCACATAAAAACACACGAAATGATCTGAATTTAGTATAATGATAAAAAAGCAACACAAACTGAATTGATTTTATTTTAGGAGAGGTTGTTTATTAAGCAGTTTCATTTGCTGCCCTCAAGGTGTAAAGATCGTTCCAAATTCAATAATAATCGATACCACACCTGGTACGAATCTGATATAGTAAGAAGGTTGCTTGAATCTTGGTCAGTGGGGTTATAGGAGCACAACAGTCACGAGGCCTACATACAAAAGGGTATCTGGGAGAGGATAAAAAAATGAGAAAGGGGAATAAGAAATAAAATACTTTTTATACAACATACTAGGCTGGGTCCGTGGAACCTCCTAGTGGTAGTCCTACTGAACAGACGAGGGACTATTTATCACAGCGGACTGACAAGCTGAATCACTCCGCCTGCGTAACTAGGGATTAGCGTCATGATCGTCGAGGGGGTTTCCACGAACTCCTTCAGGTGAATATTAGCGAGACCAAGTTGTGTTCTGTGTTAAACTTTATGCTTGGATGCCCTAAACAAGTCCACCAACACTTTGTAACTTTATACAGGAGTTGCTGATCCCTCACGACTTGTCAAATTTTGGTTCACTGAGTGCAGGAACATCAATCCTTGTTACGACGTACAAAACAAACTCCAGTCTAGATGTAAATTATAGCATTAAGCCTACCTCTGTTCGCAGTCACGTAATTAAGAAAAGCTAATTTATGTTTACTATCACAACAACACTCAGTTCCAAGAGACCCCGAAATCAAAGGAATACAATATGTAGGCTATACAAAAGAATACAATTGAAGGGGCTAGTTCCATAAGGGCGTAAGGCAGAAATCTTTAATTTTTAGTTTTTAAAATTTACGCCTTCTCGTCTTAACTCTTAAAAACTCAGGGAACTATCGGTATTTGTACTTGTGCCTTAAACCTCTGCTCAGTTATAATAAAAGACCTGTGAGACTGCACATTCATTCTACTTCATAACAGTTCCATACAGGCGTAAGGCACACTTCCTATCTGTTATTGAGGTGTGTTTATCAACTGTTTTTATTTTCTCCAGTGCTACCATCCAAGCAAATATTTATAAAAACTGAACTTGCATTTATGAAGTGTAACTTCATTCATAATAGACTGCTTTGCTTAGCTATTGTATCAATGACTATACTGGTATTCATTGGAAAACATGCAATTGTCACTGTATAACTTAATACAGATTTTTACTAAAATAAAGTAAAAACAAATAATATGATACAAAGTAAAAAGATTTTGCTACTGCAAAAGTACTGCGAAAACCTAACTCAGATCGGTTGCTGCGAGGCTATCCCGCAGCTTCCGAGGCAAGTATCCGGCAATCTAATGCGTTCTAGGAATCATCTAAAAATTATGAAGTTAAAAAAGAAGCGACCTTGCAGTAGAACGTTGAATTTGAAAATATCGCTGGAAATAAACTTATACAAGAAATTTAAAAATAGAAACAATTTAAGTCTGAAAATTCAAACTTAAAAAATTGTTACTTCTTTCCACGATACAAAATTGGGTTCAATAGTCACAATAAAAAAAAATTATGGATATCTCAGCAGAGTGTCAAGTTCGGTAAATGTCCTTTTCTCACTTTGTAAAAGAATAAATTATTTCATTAAAAAAATCTTTACCCTCTCTATATTTACTGCACTGTCTGTAAGTCTTTGTAAGTCAGAATTCGTAGTAGTAATCAAATAAACTAGAAAAACAATTAAACTTTATTCATGCAGCTACAATCAAGTCTCTTTTTTTACGTTTACAGACCGTTAACTGAAATCTAATCTAAGTTTAAAACAATTCCCGTAAAACAACTGATTGCATTTCAAAGCACAGAACAGCAGTCAATGGAATTGACAATTTCAAAGTAAACTGACGACACTGGGGAATAAATAAAAGCATATCCCTACCAATACTTAATACGAAACTTAGCTTTCATTTGAGTGAAAATCCCGAGAAAATTTCAATCCTAGCCAGAAACATTGAATTGAAGCTGCTTCCAGTAAAATCTCTGTAACAGTTGACTATGAGAAGGAATATATTGCATTTAAATGCTGGTATATCCATGTTAAGCAATGTTTCTCTTGTGAACGAAGATGTGAAAAGTTGTTGGCTTATATTTGTTGTTATATGATGAAGTAGGCTACCGTGTTTTGCGAAAAATCCTGGTAAAGTTTCTGATCATCTTAAAGAATCGTGTTCGCTTAAATTTGTTGTTTTATGACCAAATATAGGCCTATGCTTAAATCCATGGTGGAACTGGTCAATGCCATCTAGAATTTGTTTATTGATTGCCACGACGACTTTAGCGTCCTAGGCCGATAAAATTGCATTTTAAATGCAGTTTTATGCAATTTTAACGGTCTAGGTCACTAAAATGCAATTTTTCGGCGTGTTATCTGTCCGACAAGCAGCTGTTTTAGAGAGCGTGTACTAAAAATATGTTTCAATGATTCAATTACAATTTTATTTCAATGATCATTATTAATATTGCAGTAGACCTCGTGTAAAAAACCGCACACAAAATATAAAAAAAACTAAGATTTTCTCTTCATTGCAGTCTTTAAAGGTTTTCTAAATAAGCTATAGCCATTCATTGTAAAGATAATATTGTTTCTAGGGAAACGTTTGGCTAGTAGCTGAACAATACATTACATGAAATTGTCGCCATCTTGAAATGGACGAAAAAATATATTTAAAAAAATAGTTATTTCCCTCATTCTCGCTTTCTAGTTAGTTTTCGTACATAAATTTGGTAACTGATGTATTAATTAAAATACGAAAGGTATACATTATTATATTCAACAGACTCCGAAACATCGATTTCATTGCAAGTAAAGTCTCAGATATCACAAACCAAGATGTTTGAATTTCAAAATAGTCTGCAATAACTCTCTAAGCCGAGGGAAGTTTTACTGTAGAGTTTGAATAAAAGACGCACTTAATACATCTTACTAGATGCAAGAATCGTGATGGATAAGAAAGTTGGCGAACTTGAAAGTAAAACAACAGACTGAAGATCAACTATATAGACAACAGATTTTATGCTTACACTGGAACGGTGTTCTCAAACTGTGGTACCCGTACCCCGGGGATGCGTGTGGCTCTTCTATCTAGAGAGAACGGTAACGTTTCAAAGATGTTCAGTAAAGTTAAAGATATTCATAATTATAAAAGCAATTCATTTAATGACCATAAAATAGTGAAAAAATGCAAAATAAAAAATGCATTTATGACCTAAAATAGTGTAAAAATGACCTAATATTTTTTTTTTAAATGACCAATAAATTTTTCATTATTATTTATGATTATTTTTTTTAAGTAATGAATTTCTAAAAGCAATTTAATGGATGACAGTGCATTATATATAAATTTACTATATAAAACACACTCATTTTATTACTAAAGAAGTAAGTAAATTTATACTACTTGGACATCCTTAGCGAAAAAAATATTTCTGAACTGGCATGCCCATCAAATTTCCCCTAGCAAATACGTGACATTTAGAAAGAAAAAAAATATATTGCTACAAGACAAACTGCTGTGGTGTTTACAATAAACCTGAATTAAAATGAACTATGAACGCTTGACGGAGATTCTGAAATAAAAACGATTGTCTGTTGTCTGAAAGTAACGATTTGTACACGGAAAAGCTCCTCTCTACCTCCACTGAAACATGGCCTAAAATGCCAAAAAAGACCTATAAACGCCAAAAATAACCTAAAAATGCAGAAAATGACCTAAATTGCCAAAAAATGACCATCTCTTGAAAATGACGAAAAATAAAAAATAAAGCGAAAAATAAAAAATAAAGCGAAAAATAAAAAATAAAGCAAAAAATGCAAAAACAAATTGCCCTTATTTAATCAATTATTTCATGATACACATTTATGTATATTCGAGCTATCTTTCAACCTTCATATAAAAAGATGCAAAATCATCAAATGCCTTGCCTTAATAATTATAATACCAGGAATCTTGAAGTACACTGAACGCGGCTTAATGTAATCGCGTATAATGTTATCAATCGGATAATGTTATCACCTTTATGAAGTCCCGTACGGATTAATACTGATACATTGAAAAAATTTTGTTTTTTGTGATCAAAGATTCTGTTTATGTTATCACATTTTCCTTTTTACGGCTTCTTTTCCAAGTACTAAGTTATACGTCATTCAAAATTTCGTTTTAACGGTTTCGTTTCTAACTCAACTATAATGCGTTGTACTGGTGGTGGCTATACTGTTCCCAGCTCACAGGATGACCAGTTCGAGGGAGTGGCATTGCCTAAATTTCTCTTTTAAGCAAACAAGTATTAAAATGTTCTGTTAACAGGAAAAGAAATTAATAGTAACTTATATTTTCAGACAATGATGCGCTTATTTTCTTCATTTATGACCATTGCCCAACTACAACGTCATTGTCCGGGCAATGTGTTGATTTCATATGAAGTATACAAGATTTCCCTAAGCTCTTTGGTTTGCTACGGTGCGTCATTTACCGGTCATTGACGTTATTGGCTATAAATAAACAGTAAATGATTTTAATTGTAACGTTCTTTCTTGATTTACTTCATTGTCCATTCATAACATAATACTTTATATTTATATACTGTATAATCCAATACATAACTCCAATATAATCATATGACATGAGATCAACCCTGTATTTAGTTCTTCGTAAGAAAGAAAACTGAACAGGGCACATTTTGAGAAGAAATTATCTGCTGTCTAGCATCATTATTAGGGTATAGAAATTAATATGAGCTTCAACGAAATTTTTTACCAATTAACTTGCAATTCTGTGAATTTGCGAAACAACTAATATTATTATATGTCTGTTCTGTACCTTGATTTTAGTTGCAATGTTTTACCATGAAATTAAAAGCAAACAAAGGCTTAAGGTTTACAAAATATTGGATTATTCGAACACGTTTCTCATAAATCTGCCAATTGAAAATATAAATAATACAGATAAACCATTTCCTCAGATAAGTGCAGCTATATCCACAGAATAACCACTATCTATCATATACATCTTTATTCAAGTGTGTTTCATTAAATTTAATTAATGCAAAACAAGAGTGGGGAAAGAACAATGCAAACTGGCCAGTGTAATAATGCAGAGAGCTGAAACTCTGAGTATTGACAAAATAAACAATGACCACTGCAATTGTCTCCTTAACAAAGACATTAATTGAATGAAGCGTTCTATTGGGCCGAGCAGAGAGTTGCTTTGTTCTATTCCAGGTGCAGAATGGACACAGATTTCCACGCATCAGTCTCAGTTTCCACTTTGCCCAGATGTATGACATCTCTAACCTGTGCCAATGATTTTCATCGTCAAAGTGGATCGGAATCCATAATGAGCAGCATCTGTTACGAGGCGAAGCTTAATGCATCTGTAATATCTACAGAATTCTCACTACCAGCACTTAAAATTAGGGAATGATACAGTTTCGCAGAATGTATTATTGTAGGGAAGATAATGATCGTCATGTTTCTCAAGAACAATCAACCCTCGATATAATGCACCATCCGTTCTCTAACATTTGGTGGCACAAAGCGAGGGTGGCACTAAAACGAAATTTAATTTTTAAAATAAAAGTGGCATAATACATTGTTGTATTAATATACTGCACTGTATTATGAAAGAAAAAATAAAATCAGATAAACTGATGTAACAAAGTGCCAGTATGTTTTTGTTTAATCAGTTATGATTGCAGTTATGATATGCAGAATACAAAAATAAAGTCAAATTGGCCGGTTTCGGGATTTGAACCATGGAACTCCTGAATGTGAGGACAAGACGTTACCATCTCGGCCACCTGGGTCAGTTTAACGTTCTAGTTGGATAAGCGCATGTAAAGCAATAGTGTTATTTGTCATAGCTAACTGTATTTTAATTGCCAAAGCCTTATAAGATCACAGGTAAACAATAGGCTATGTTGTCATGATAACTGATGTGCATTTCATAAATTCTTTCGAATACGTACATTACCATAAAATAGGCACTAAATTGAGCATTACTCCGAAACAGATGAACAGATTAGGTTCAAATTCAATAGGGTACTTTTCGTGGGCGTCATAAATGCGTATACCAAGTTTTATGGAAATCCGATACAGCGTATTTGAGCTATGGCGCCTTTCTAATATAGTCTGTTAAAATAGGCACTAAATTGGGCATTACTCCAGTACCGGTGAACCGATTTGGTTCAATATCAATAGGGTTCTGCCCATGGACATTATAAATGTGTTGTCCAAGTTTCATGAAAATCCGAAAAAAACATATTTGAGTTATGGTGCGTACAGACACACGGACAGACAGACGGACGGACAGACAGACAGACGTACAGACATTTTTTCGTCCCCCACACAATCTCATAAAGTACCATAGTGGCACTTAATAAATAAAAGGCAAATAAAGAACTATAGCAAGAAGTAAAATTCTGTACAATAGCTCAATTTATCACAGTATATGTCCAATGTTACAGTCAACAAAGGGGTTGAAAATCATGTGGTTCCATGTAAGATGTTAACTGTAACAAAGTAACTGTAGTATAGTGTAATGAAGTGAAAGTTTGGAATGTCTCATTGGATGAAGGGCATTTTCTACCTGCTACACCCTCATTGCAGGCTGTCTATCCGACTTCTTAACATAGCTTCCTCATTCCACCTACCTACATTTAGTGGCAAGGGAACACACACTTGGTACAGCATATTTCTTAAATAATCTTCCTAACAATCACGCCAGTTTTATAAGAATTCTGGAACTGAAAAAAAAAATCACTGCAAACTATATTTTGTAAAAATCTTGTCTTAAATGAATTGGCGCTAAATGAATTGGCACAGTAACAAGATTTATTTTGTATAAGAGAGAAGATTCGTTCACTTGCATTTATTGGCGCAGTGCGAGGGTGGCACTGTAAGGAGGGGCATTATATCGAGGGTTGACTGATTATTTTATTCACAAGCACACAGAAGAAAAGAAATACCGCCATAACGTCACAGTGTCACCTACATTCGATCGCAAGGAATCTTTCCAATCCTCTACAATCTCGAGATCAGATTAGAACAGTTGTATTTATATTTTTGTGCTTAAAGAATTTTTATGGATCAAAATATAACAAATTTGCAACAAAAAATTTAAATAATTTTGTGGGGTTGAAGCGGTTTGAGGGTCTAAAAAGAGATTTAGACAACCATAAATGTTTATGTGGATTAAAGTGTTTATTAATGACCAAAAACCAGGGGTATCAATTAAATCAAATTTTTATTTTATTTTGAGGGGGGTTTTAGAGGGTTTTATGGGTGATATTAAATGTGATATATCAATCTATGCTTCAGTTTATACGGCTTTTTTGAAATTCAATCATGATATGTACTACATATAGATAGAAAGAAATATCAGCATGTAGTACAGAATGTATCAAATATGATACCACCGGCTTTCATTACTTGAACTCGTTCATAGAGTGAAAAAAAAAATCCGAACCCTGATGAATCATAAGTTATATAACACACGGGACAGTAGAAGTGCGCAATAACTAGACCATAAAAAAGTAAAGTGATTCTTATACAGTCCATGGAGGCCCTGAGGGTTACAGGAGGTTGAGGCTCCCAGATTTTATACTTTCGGCACATGGAAGTGGTAAAGTTGTGAGCCTTACGCACTTGCCGCCTTTACCGCAAGGATTGCTCCTGGTAATCATCTCTGCTGGGGGCTGAGCCAACCCCAGAAGGATTAGGCCAATTGAAAAATCTCAACGACCTCATCGGAGAATGAACCCGCGACAATCTGGTTTGTAGCGCAGTCCCCCAACCACTACCCCACGGCGTACCCCATAAACTTGATCGTGCGGGCGGTAAAATATGCATTTAAGTTTTAAAAACGGGGAGTTTATTAGCTGAAGTGGTGAATTTTTTAAACATAACCTACTCTATTTATGATTGGATCCGAAGTACTGATTTGATTACGTAAATAGTAGACTATATAATGAAAGTATACATCAGAAATAGAAGCGTTACATTGACAAAATAAATTACACTGTCAAACACTTTTTTTTATCGCCTAGATGTAAATGTAATGATTTCCAGATAACGTATAATGCTACAGGAAATGCTGCCACATCATAAATATCACGCAACACATAGTTTAATGTAACAAACATGGAGTCGGTTTATTAAAATCAACTTCTCAAATTAGCGTTGCTGTTGACGAAATTCTGGTGTCAATTCACTATTAATGCCCGGTTTCTATAAACTCGCGAAATACCTATGGGTAAATTATCCAATGGACAGAATTTACACAAGAATAACTTTTACAAACTCAAATAATTTAAAGGTAACAATCACATATACTTGTGGTGAGTTTCTAGATAAATGTCCTCTGGGTAAATATGAAAATGACAGAAAAATGTTCCTACAAACTCGGGCTAGATCTTTCCAAGGATAAATCGTCGGGTTAATTTATCCTTTCATGGATGGCTGATAAAATTTATCCTCTCATAGGATCAATAATAATTTAAACAATAAGAATCAAAGCCTTCTGAATTAAATTAACTGTATAACTCCAAGGCCTTCCTCATTATATCATTGTGGGTGATTAGGAACTACTTTGCCCATGGATAATTTACCCATAATTTCACGAGTTTATAGAAACCGGGCATAAGTTACTCTATTGCCAAATTCTACAATTCAGTCAATCTTAACTTCAGATATTTATGGATAAGGCCCGGAAGTTAGAAAAAACCACTATTTACCTAAGATCTTCATTCCTATTAATGAAATTCTAGCTCCTAATCACTATTCACCTTAAGCTTAATAGTGCCATTTATGGAATATTCATCTAAAATTCAATACTAACAATGAGTAACTTAAAGCTTAATAGTGCTATTTATGGAATATTCATACAAAATTCACTACTAAAAGTGAGTACTCCGTATGTTCCAGTCTTGTCAAATCAGGGAGCCGAGTGTTTACGGAAGTAGACCTAGATATTAAGGTTTTTCACCGAATAATGTTACAATCATTAGTAAATGAACAAAAGCTGTTACTTTTTTTAAAAGGTAGCTAGGCTTTTTGTAAAGATCTCTCCCCTAATGCAAATATAGAATAAAAAACCGGTGGATTCTATTTAAAATTATTTTCACCGTTATCTGAACTATAGAAACATTTTACTATAAAAAGTACAAAGAATACAAATTTTTTTGCCATAGCCCCAATTTTTTTATCTATCGTAAGGAAAGAAACCTGCTGCACTAGCAGACAAAAAACGAAATGGAGGTGGAAGATGGACCTGATTATTTACGTAGGGGTTTAAGGTTTCACGCTCGTTTGTACGTTCAAACTGCGTTAAGGCATCTAGAACCTAGTTTTCTATCTTTTCCATTCCGCACATACAAAGAAATCGTTTTGCTCAGTCCAATAGAGAACATCCACCTTTAATCTATGTAGTCATTTCGCTTTAGAATATGCCATTAGGAAAGTTCAGGGAAACAAGGTAGGCCTAGAATTAAATGGCGGTCACCCGATTTTATATTATACATATGACGTATGTTTGCTGGGCGATGACATAAACACAATCGCGAGAAATGCAGAAAGTCTTTTCGATGTCTGCAAGAATGTTGGATTGGAAATGAATACAGAAAAACTAAGTATATGGTCATGAAACGTCATTACAATGAGGTAAAAAATATTAGAATAGCTGGTAAATCGTTCGAACAAGTGGAAAAATTCAAATATCTTGGAACAATAATTACAGACAAAATTAACATTATGGCGGAAGTTAAGTGTAGACCAAATCAAGAAGTGCCTGTTTTTATGCAGTTAAGAAACTCTTATCTTCCCGTCTTCTATCCAGAAATCTAAAGATCAAAATTTATAAGACAAATATCCTGCCGATTGTATTATATGGATGTGAAACATGGCCGCTTACTCGTCGCGAAGAACATAATCCGAGAGTGTTCGAAAACAGGGTGCTTAGGAAAATATTTGGGCTTACGAGATGAAAATGGGGACTGGAGAAAACTGCATAATGACGAGCTTCATAACCTGTAGGCCTACTCGTCGCCGGATATAGTAAGGATAAGTAAATCACGGGGGATGAAATGGGCTGGACATGCTGCGCGCATGGGGGAAGAAAGACATATCTCAAAAATATTGACTGGGAGACCCGAAGGGAGATCACTTGGAAGACCTAGACGAAGGTTGGAGGACAATATTAGGAAAGATTTGAAGGAAGTAGGATTTTCGAGGTGATTGGATGGAGTTAGCACAGAATAGGGTTAAATGGGGGCTCAGGTAAGCGCGGCAATGAACCTCCGGGTTCCATAAAATAATATTCCTTTAGTTTGCTTACATTGACTAACTCTATATACTAAGGTACAGAAGTGTCCATATTATCCGGACTCCACTCGTCCGGTTAATCCGTCTTCTGATACAGCATAAACATCATTAACCTCCATTAACTGTCTGTCTGTCCGTCCGTCCGTGTGTCTGTAAGCGCAATAACTCAAATACGCTTTATCGGATTTTCATGAAACTTGGTATACGCATTTACAATGTCCATTGGACGAAGCCTATTTATAGTGGACCAAATCGGTTTACCGGTACCGGAATAATGCCCAATTTAGTGCCTATTTTATGGTAATATATTGATTTACAGTGTTCATAGGCTATATGGCTTTGGAAGTTGCAATACAGTTAGCTTTGACAAATAACACTACCCACATATTCCTTCACATATGCTTATCAAACTAAACCTTTGTTCTTCCGTAAGCTTGTTTAATAAATCGATCTGGAGCTTAACTCGGAAAACAATTGCATAAATAACTTATTTTCTGCACATCATAATTGTAATTATCACTGATTAAACAAAAGCATTCTGGCACTTTGTTATATCAGTTTACTTGATTTTATTTTAAAATTTGCTCAAATGGGTTACCTGTTACTAGTCTAGAAATATGACATATTCTATTCAGAGGAACCTTAGGGGCTTTAATGAATCTGAAAAGGACACTAATGAAGACTTTTACAAGTTAGTCAACTAATGACAATATCACAGAGGTCTCATTTGACCTTTCTGGTACCTGTCGTATTTCATGACAAGTGAGTTGTTAAAAAACATATCAATTGTTACGTTACTTAATAAATTGCCTGTTATCGAGCGAGGTGGCCGAGATGGTAACATCTTGGACTCTCATTCGGAAGGTCCCAGATTCAAATCCCGTGACCGGCCAATTTTATATGGTTTTTTTCATGGTCTACCCAGTTGTAAAGGCAAATGCCGAATTTTATATTTACATACCATGAAACATCCTCACAATTTCCTCCTGTATCACACCCATTTAAATTAATATCAGTTGAAATTTACTCCATAAATATACACCAATAATAGAAACAATTGACAATCAATAGTTCCATTTCCATGGCCTACCCTACTGTAAAGTCGCAGATCTCGGACTCTGATATGGCCTTGCAGCTAAAAGAAGTATAAATACGAATGAATTTTTAAAAATTGCCTGTTACATTCTGCATGTTTTGCGTCCTTCGGGTTTTGCACACAATCCCCTCGGTTTCACAAGCAGTTCTTATAAAAACTATAGATTTATGTTTTAAAAAAACACTCACCGTTATCTCCACTACGAGACACCTTGCAGTATTCACCAATGTTTTTTTGCTCCAACCCCCAACTTTTTTGATACTATGAGAGACCTGTAGCTCACAACAAAAACGATCATCAGTCCTCGAGCCCTCCACAAGCTACAACCATTCATTTTCATTTCCAACAACCGTATGAAATGAACCTAGCCTCACGAGTGCATCTTAAATCAGGAAACCGGTGTAAGCACCTCAGGGGTCAAAGTTCATCTTGTAGGGGAATAGAATTCCAGTCAAAAAAAGAAACCGGTCGGAATTGTATGAAGTTGCAGACGATGTGGTTGTAGTACCAGAACCTGTCGTTTTATTTGCATGTAAAGACATAACATTTCTTCTTCTGAGAAAAGCAAGCATTGGAAGAAACGATTAAGCCAATATTGCAAGAAATGGTACGAGATTCCTAAGTCAATGGCCGAAGATACAGATTTACATACAGTTATTCTTAGAAAAAAGCTTTGAATTGTTATATTCTCTCAGGAAAATATTCGTAGAAGTAATAATAATAATAATAATAATAATAATAATAATAATAATAATAATAATAATAATAATAATAATAATAATAATAATAATAATAATAATAATAATAATAATATTTTTATTAAGGAATATTCTACAATACAATGGTTTTCCTTCATCCCACAACAATCTTTTGCCTCCATAAGTCCCTGTCCATAGCATCTTCTTCACTTAATTCTTTTCTCGCCATACTCCTTTTCACCCCATCCATCCAGCACTCTTTGGGCTTCCCTCTTCTCCTTTTTCCTTCTACTTTCCAACCCAACATTTTCTTGGGTATTCTATCCTCTGTCATTCTGAGTAGCCTACATGTCCATACCATTTCAAGCGTCTTTCTTCTACAATTTCCAAAATATTCTTTTCAACTTGCATTATTTCCCTTATTCTATTATTCCGATTTTTTTCTTTCCTGCATTTTCTTGCTGAACGCCTCCAAAAATCCATTTCTAACAATAATTATCATTATTGATTGTCAATTGTTCTGTTATTGATGGAGTAAATTATTGAGCAAATTTTAACTGATATTAATTTAAATGGATATGATACAGGATGGAATAGTGAGAATGATTCATGGTATGTAAATATCCAATGAGCTGAACTAAATCAAACCTAAATCCTTAATTGGAGACGATCAGATTTATAATGTTGTTGTCACAGCCCATGCATTTATTGTAATCATCTTTATAGTTATACCAATTATAATTATTGTTATAATAACTTATATAAATTATCTTGCCATACGCTATCTCGCTTACAATGACCCAAATAGCGATGTGTTTTAGTCATTTTCATGGTTTCAATTATTCAATACTTGCTTAATTCTGTCAGTGATCGCTAAATACAGTCACAATAAATATTTCTCGTGGTCGGAAGAAGTTCAGAAGTGGATAAAAATACGTTGAATAAAAATACAAATTATTTTAAATAGAAATGCAAACGACTACATTCGTTTACAGTAACAATAGGGAGAAATTTAAGAAAAAAGAAATAAACAGGAAAAATAAATATTTACGGTACATAATAAACTTAATTGTTTTTCTTAAATTTGTAATAGTTCTGATTAATTAATGCAGACCTATTTTTAACAACAGCATTATATAAACTAGGACCAAAACTATGATGGTATTTTCAGAACTGTAAATTTTAAAAGTTTAGGTTCTGTCAAAGGATTTGATTGGTTTCGTCTTGTGTCACAGACATTTTCTGAAAATGATATTTTTTATGCCAGGGGACGACGTAACATCTATTAATGCCAAAAATTCGACATCGAATTTCAGAATTAAAAATAAAACATTTTATCTGAAAATGGTATTTTTCCATCTTGGGGACCTCGTGACATTTATTAGTGAAGAAATCGAAATTGAATAAGTTACAATATTTTCTCTATGAACAGTAATCTACATATGGTAAGGGTAAAGAAAAGTAACAGGGTAACAGTAAATTAAAAGAAAGGTACCGGTAGTTGTTTCTCAATGCATACCTGATGTAACCTGGGCCCTATTTCATAAAACTCTACAGGTATTACAAATACGACAATTATGTCAAGTCCGACAAATTTTTCAATATGTCATGACAACTGTATTTTTCATAAAATAAATATTACAACTTTTCCTTACATTACAGGAAAATTAATGTAAATTGTCAGACTAAAAGAATCCTTTTCATAAACGCGACAATTTTATGTCAAACCTAAAGATTACTTTAGTTCACTGTAGTTGGCTCTCAAATACGTGTGTGATAATCGATCTCAACATCGATTGTGATACCTAAGCAATCGATTATTATTATCGAAAATAACTGAATTATATTTCTCTCTGAATACAAAGTCAATGAAATTGAAAATCCGTGCCTAAAAACCTTGCGTGGTCTCATGTCTACTTCTTCTTCACTTCCACTAATACCAATATCACTACTACTAGTGTTCATTATTAACAAGAAAATTTAGCAAGTTTATTAACAAGGCAGTTTAAATCACAAAAACAGTTTGCCAATGAAAGACTGCCTGTCATTTCTGCAATGACAATTCTACATTTTTTGTAAATTTGTAAATATATCAACAAAAATTAATGTTTTATAAATGGTAGGTATCCTAGTATTGACATATTTGTCAAACTTTTACCTGTAAACTCAAAAGTTTTGAGAAACCACAATATATAAAATTGTCATACAAATCTACAATATTGTCATGACATTTATGTAAAGTTGTCAGCTTATATGAAAAACACAATTGTCAAAATTTAATCTGTAAAACAATTTACTGATAACCGTCACCTGTAAAATTGTAACTTTTATGAAATAGGGCTCTGGAGTTATCAGAGAAATTACCACGAACAAATGAGATACACACACAGTTCAAATGTCAGTAAACGGACTATAAGATAACATAAAATAACCCGTAACAGAGGATTTTCATTTTGGCGACCACTTTAATACTTATTCCCTTCTCTTGTATGTGATTTATTATGGCAATTACCATAAATAAAACAATTCTGTTGCAAAAAAGTGTTTTTAAAACTCAACATCTGGTGAAGACGGCTAATTTCCCTCATGGGAGAATTAAGAGCTGCTTTCTCTAGTTCAAACAATCCGAACTTATAATATTTATATTTACTATTTCTTTATAAACTTTTACGCTTGAATACGAACTTCTAGTACAGTTAGGATTGTCATAAGTTTTATTTTAAATTTATGTTTGCATTAATTAGCGTACGAGCTCTGATACAATAGAAACAGAAATACAAAAGGCGATCACATAATCGGTAAAATACGAAACTCCTAGTCTTTTTATTTTGTTATTTTCCGACATTTATTGTGGATATGTGTTTCATTTTCACTGAACCATCATCAAGGCATCTTATTCTGAACACATAGAAGAGCAAAACATAAGAAGAATCGAGAAAATAATTTTACTAAAGAGTAAAGTCTTCATAGAGATTTTAATTGTAATTATTGAAACTGAAAAACTAAACTCTATGGTGCTACATCCTTTTGAGGGACTAGGCCTGCCATCCGACTACTACGTCTTCTACTATAGGCATATGATAGGATTGGGGGCATGTGGTCAGCCCCACTAGCCCCAGTGGACTTCCAAGGCCACTATTGATGGCTTACTGAGCAGGAACCGCTACTTCTCTATCAAGCAGCTCCTCAGTTTGTGTCTAGAGGCTGAGTGCACCCCGTTCTATACCTCCTTACCTCATAAAAATCCCAGAGGTACCGGGAATCGAACCCAGACCTAACAACTATAAAACGCAGGAGGTCAATTATAATTACGCCAATAGTAAAACAGTTTTCTTAATCTGAAATTAGATTTTTTTTTTAGCTCAACAGTACAAGCAACATGACTGAACACTTTTTCTTCGAGACCAACACATTCTTTTCTTACATTTCCATCTAATTTGTATGGAATAGGCTTTGTGCTTTCCTGATTGAAGAGGAGGCTTCAGCAATGTTTATTTCTATTACTACTATATTACTACTTTATAATTAGAATTATATAACTCGGGGTCAAACAGAAAGCTCGAGTAAAGAGGCCAATTCGCGGGAGTGCACATTCAATTGTCTCAACCTCACACAAAGCTGTGTTGTTTACGAAACAGGTTTTAAATACGTGGAAGATAATATGCTGTTCAGAACTGCCATTAAGACAATAATAATAATAATAATAATAATGGCTTTAATAATAAATAATAATTTTGTAACGATGATAATGCTGTAATAATAACACAGAAGTAATTGGTGATGATGACCGTGATGATAATTAAAGAAATAATAATATTATTATTATTAGCTATAACCACAATAAATCGAATTTCAAAATCGATTAAATGGCAATATTTCCTTCGTGTACAGTAAAGGAGGATAGAGAAATTAATTGACTGACAGTAAATTAAAAGCAAGATTCAGTGGCGTAGCGAGAAAATAATTTATGTGTGAGTCGGAAGTGCCGGGGGGTTTTGGGACTTGCCCTCGGAAAATTTATAAATAATAATGATAATCACATTTTACGCTATTTTAGCACTGAAAACTCAGTTAGAAAATTTGTTTATTATACTCTAAGATATGCCAATTTAAACAAGAAATCGTTACCTAAGTTATAACATTTACTACTATTTATAAGAATAGATATTATACTATTTATAAGAAAAGTTAAAAACATATGGAACAGTGGAAATAATAGGGCAGCATTTACAAGTTCAGTATTGTATTATTAAATAAAATAATTAAATATTTCAAACAATATTGCCTAAATAACTTAAATATAATTTTAGGTTTTGTTTTCGGGGGAGGTCTGGACCCATTGGCAAGGTTGTTAGGTCGTTTAACTCATCCGAATGAGAGGAAAGCTTATGTGTTGGGTATATTCTTTGGTTAATTAAAAAAAAGAAAAACATTATGGATTCTGTAATTTAGATTAGGCCTATACGAATCAATTACTTTAATTTTCTCCGATCGTTTATATCAAACGATTACATACCCTAGGCTAAAAGTTGTATCTAATTTCGTGTTTGTACTCACCTGCACTGACACCAGCTTGAAGAACAGTTAGGATGCGAAGAGACCGAACAATAGGGAGTCTGGACCCAGAAGATGTGGAGCATTGCGTTTTACCTGCGCGAAACAGGACCTCTCTCTCAGATCAGCTGTGGAACCTGCACACGCAGAAAAAAATAGCAGGGGTAACTTTTTTATTCATAAATCGGAATACTTTTTTAACACGAAGATTGTTTTCTCACGGTCCTTGAAAGGTGTCCTCGACCCCTAGTGTCAGTAGATGTATTTTGTCTGGCCCGTTAGTCAGGTTTCCTTGTTGGAAAGAGGGGAATTAGACGTCTAAGGGAGAGAGGGTGGGATTTTTTAATACATCCCCCGTCTGCGAAAGCTGCTGCTATTGTGGAAAAAAAAACGCTGGATGTGGCTTTCTAAAAAGGCACTTTAAGACAAGGATTGAAATGGTTTGGAATATAAGAGAAGGTATAAGTCGTATAGAGTGAGTAAAAATATATGGACTAGTTTTCTGGGCGAATAAATTCAGCCAACATATTTTATCTGCCATCTTCCCCACCCCCCACCGCCATCAACCCACCACCATCATGTTACTCAGAAGTTGAAGCTCGCTGCAAGAAATGAATTATGAGAAACTCGATGCAAAAATGACTCAAACCCAGCTGCTTAAGAGGTGCATCTGTGAAGTTTTCAAGTCGCGTTTTCCATGTGATTGTAATGAAAACCTTACCATGAATTGAAAGTAACATTATGAAGTGCAATATTCATGTAAAATTTCAAGCAAATATGTAAGGTATTTACAAGTTTTTGCATTAATGTTTACTTATTCGTATCGTAAGCAGCCTACTTAAAGAGTAAAAAAATATTCGGTGTCAAAATACCAGCATTAATACACTATGTGATCATCTGAATTATAAAAAAATAAAACTTTCAGAATCATGTCCGTATTTTTGTATGTTTGTGTATGTATGGCCGTCAGTTTGTAAGTGTGTACGAAAAATCCTATAACAACAAAATTATGTATTAGGATTTGGGATATGACACGAAGATTGACAACTTTCTCCTTTCGACAATGGATTTAATAATGCCTAGTGTTACAATTTTAATGTCTAACTTTTGACAGTGAGTCCACTTGGAAGACCTATACGTAGGTGGGAAGACAATATTAGGTTAGATTTAAGGGAAGTAGGATTTGCGATGGATGGTTGGATGGAGTTAGCACAGAGTAGGGTTAAATGGCGGGCTCAGTTAAGCGTGGAAATGTACCTTCGGGTTCCATAAAATAGATAATATTCCTTGCTGAGAAAATGTCTATTGCCTGAACAAACTCTCTCTCCGTGGCGCTACATCCCTGGAGGGACTTGGCCTATCACCCGAACGCTGCGTCTTCTGCCACAGGCAGATGTCAGGATTGGGGGGCATGTGGTCAGCATGCCGACACCCACGGCCGTTAATGGTGGTTTCCATGACCGGAGCCGCTATTTCTCTATCAAGTAGCTTCTCAATTACAATGAACAAAGATAAAAGATTTAACCACACCCACCTGTTTTAAAGTTGCTCAGCCCCAAGTTTGTGTTGAGAGGGAAAATCGTCTTTGTAGTAACTAATATAAATTGTTTTTGTAGGAATTCACTTATCAAATTGTAGGAATTCACATATCAAAATCCTACACACAGCAACTTGTAGGAATTCATCCAACCCGTTTCTAGTAACATGTCGCCTTTAATAGCTACTCACCAAACACAGTTTCGTTTTGTAACATTGTCGTTGCCATTATTCACAGACGTACTGTGGTTGAGTATACGACCGTTCTATAATGTGTAGGAATTTTCTGAACAAAATTATATTTTAATTTTTTAAGTTTTTTAATGTTAGTTTTAGATGAAGTCACTTCGATAAATAGCACATTCATCGGAGAAGAAAAGGTCAGCCCGCTGCTGGAGGGTCGGAAATACCTCAAACAATCTCGCGCATGCTGAATGGCATCATCATTGAGCTCGTTGACGGTTGCTGGTAATCACTTTCTGGATGCGTAAATATGGACCATCCTGGTTGACGTTGAATCCATACTACCTTATACCACAGTATAAGTATTAATACTTATAAATACTTATACTGTGCTTATACTATATTATATTGTATTCTTATAATTAGAATTATAATTAGAAAAAGCCACTGAATCCTTTTCAGGCAAGGGCCTCCTACTATCGGTAGGGTTAGCTCAGTTTGTACACACGGGGTGAGCTATTTCCTGTGTGCATGCTCGGATTTGGGCTTTTACTTTAACTGTTAGTTACTGTGTGTAGCTTGTGTTCCATTTTGAGTCTAGAATGAGTGTCCTGTACTTTTTCCCTAATTCACTTCACTTCACTTCACTTTTAATTTCTAAATTATGTCAACATTTTATTCTAAACCTAAAATTGTGATTTTCCATTCCCTTCTATCCCTTGCTACTCGTGACCATTGAGGTCCTATCACTTCTATGAAGTCCTGAGCCCATCTCCATTCTTATAAAGTTATGTAAAAGTATAGGGTAACAAGACATGTGGACCACCCTGTATATTTACTTTAAATTACGAAATAATAATAATAATAATAATAATAATAATAATAATAATAATAATAATAATAATAATAATATTATCATCGTCATCATCATCATCATCCTTATCAGCGATACCCAACATCTTCTCTTACGATCTAATGACGTCACATTGTCGGTTTTACCCCACCTCCTTCGTTTTGTTCATGACAATGCATGATCGCATTTCACGGCGTAAGGAAAGGAAAATGCTATCATGCACTGTTATGGACAAAACGATGGAGGTGTGGTAAAGCGACAATGTGACGTCATTAGATCGTAAGAGAAGAGGTTGGGCATCGCTGTTAATCATTACTGAAAATAAAATTAAACTTTAATGTTTCTAGAGAAACAGTGTGTTTACAAAACAAACTGAACCGCAGGCTTCATCATTGCAGTTGCTCTCGTTAATCATCTGCATGTGCTTTTTGAGGAAGAACTGTGATAATTTATATAAAAATTTCCCCGTTTTTATTCACTGACCAGAAGAATTACTGACTCCTATAGATTACGTGCGAAAAACGTCACCATGCACCAGTGCTTCCCGGTTTATAAATTATAGCGGTCTAACTCATTGTATAAACGTAGTGTACAACAACACAAAAATACAAACGTGAGCACAGAATTCATTTTTCAGAGGTGGAATGCTTATATTTTCTATTTTTGTTACTTGTACTTTTATTTAAGTATGTATGTGATCCAAAGATAATCCCTCTCCCGACAGGTCGCGGCCCTGTAAGGCCCGGGCGGCTTGGGTCGCTTAAATCCTAAAAGGGAGAGGTAAAACTAAGGTAGAGAGAGAGAGAGAGTACTTTTATTTATTCAGCTCTTACAACTAAGTTAGAAATTTAATACAACTTGCCCTAGTAACTCTCATTTGCTAATAACTCCGTGGCATCAACATCTCAAGGCGGGACAAAATCTGTCGTTATTGTTTTCAAATACTACCTTATAGAACTAGATCTGGGAATATCTGCATAAAAGTAATCTGGTTAACAGAGCAATTAATTGTTTAAATAACCATTTCTCTTGTCCAGTTAACTGAATAACAATTAACCAGATAACTGGATAATGACATAATTTTATCTAGTTGTAAAGACGTCATGTTACCCAGTTGTAATGACGTCGTTTTATCCAGTTATTTGTGATTATCCAGATATTTTTTAAAACAATTAACCGCAGTGGAATTAACTGTCTGGATAATCGACATAAAAATCCAAATAACTGGAAATAGTATCCAGTTAAATATGTGTTCAAATAAAAGTTAACTGTTTTATCTTTTCTGGAATTGTCTGTGCAGTTAACTGTTATCCAGTTAAATGCCCCAGCACTACCTTATATTCTCGTACATAAAAACTGTCTTAATAACATTTTTATGTAAATAATATGTAAGTAGGCTAATAAGTTTTCTGTATCGTACATAGACAAATGTCGGGTAACTTTACGCCCCTGTGGTCCCAGGATATCATCTGGCCGTCATTATCAACCTCGTTCTGTTCAGCGTGAATGTGCGTGTGAATGGTGTGTCTCGTCCTATGTGTTCGTGTTGTCTCGGAGGTGGTCCCGGCATTGGGCTGATCACTCACTCGGAGAGGCCCTCCATGTCATTGTCTGGTCAAAAAAGTATGTATGTGATCCAATAGATAATCCCTCTCCCTATAACTCGTGGCACTGTAAGGCCCGGGTGGCGTGGGTCGCTTAAAGGTCCCTAAAAGGGAGAGGTAAAACTAAGGTAAAGAAAGAATAAAAGTATAAAAATCGCTGTTGTCTCTCGTATTCACTGCAGGGTATGAATTTCGGCATATTTTATGCCATCTTCAGCTTTCAGATTTGAGGGTCCGCCGACTTCTTGGATGAATGAGGTATAATAATTATTGATAATTATAATAATAATTAATAATTATTATTCACATAACGAGCTGATGTTCGAGGTGTAATAATTACATTATTTTTATTATTTCAAAAGCATTTCTTACGTTCTGAATTCCGATGAATAGCCCTAAATCATTTGGAGTGGATCATGAATATACAGCATATTATGTAAACTCTATATTTCTGAGAGAAAGCAATACATTGTAGAGCAACATTAATGCCTTCAGGGTCTGTGTACCTTTACATTTGATTAATTGTGCACTAATATTAGTACAAGAGTCTGGGCGGAATATGGCCTGTGCTTATATTTATCTACTGTAGTTACCAACTCACGCTCTATTTCCCTAGGCAATGCTTTTTCAATATTGGAGAGAAATTTAGAGAAATGTAGCCATATTGCAACATTGTTTTCATACAGGGTCTTTTAAATCTACAGTAAAGACTTATACACTTCTGTCACCCTATTTTAGCTCATGCAGATGACGTTTGTCTGTTGGGTGATGATATAAACACAATCTAGGGAAATGCAAATAGTCTTTTCGATGCCTGAAGGAATGTTGGATTGGACATTAATACAGAAAAACTAAGTACATGGTCATGAAACGTAAAAATAATGCTCTACAATTTATTAGAATAGCCGGTAAATCGTCCGAACAAGTGGATAAATTCAATTATCTGGGACCAATAATTACAGGTAGAAATAATATTAAGACCGAAGTTAAGAGTGAACTCAAATAGGGCAATACCTGCTTTTATACAGTTCAGAAACTCTTATCTTCTCGTCTTCTGAACAGAAATCTAAAAATAAAAATTTATGAGACAATTACCCTGCCGGTTGTATTATATGGATGGAAAATGTAATCTAGTTAAAAATGCTCATTCTTGAAAAGTAGGGGAAGCAGATACTGCTTATACCATATTTTATGGAAATATAGTAGAGTTCAAAATTCACATTCCTTCCAATTTGTGGACCTTATCCCTATAATATAAAGCCAAATGGCTGACTCACTCACTCACTGAAATTAATGTTTGCCCATTTCCAGATGAGCTAGAAACTTGAAATTTGGTACACATATGGCTTTTAGGCTATAAACTACAGGAAAATTCAAAATAGTTTTTTTTTTTATTTTTAGCCCTAAAAACCTCCGAAAAAGGGCTCGGTTTCCATGGCAACGGTATTATCAAACAGTGTTCACGTAGGGCTCTGAAAGTTTAGAAATAATTATTTCCGTAAACCTAACAGGGTGGTCGAGATAGTAACGTCTTGGACTCGCATTCTGAAGTCTCAGGTTCATAATAATTAATTCCAATTGACAAATTTTTGTCCAGAACTAACAACATTTACTTCTATCTGTTATAGAAATTTCACAATTGATATTCTTTAATCGGGAGCTGAGTCCCCAACGAGCGAAGCGAGTTTTCTTGTAAAGTTATAACACACAAGCATTAAATACATAAGTAATAATGAAAAAATCAAAATCAAAATAATGTAACACTTTTTTTTAAAATAAAATAACATGCCGAAATTGTCCTAAAAATGCCAAAAAAGACCTACCTATTGAACATTAAAAATGCAAAAGCAATTTGTCCTTATTTAATCCATTAATTCATTTTACATATTTGTATATATTCGAGCTATTTTTCACCCTACATATAAAGAAAGATGCAAAATCATCAAATGGCTTGCCCTACTTATAAGACTGCGCATGTGTGCCTTGCGGATGTATGTATATTCTAAGTTATTAAAAATATTCCAGGAATACTTTTTGGCCATGACGAAAATATTCCTGTAATTATAATTATTTCAACTTGTGCAAACAAAAAGCCAACAGCTGTTTTTCGTGGAAATAAACTTTCAAACGGAACTACATTTTTTTATTTTTCCAAGGTTACTCATTGTTCATTGCTGACAGGGAAGTGGACATGGACAATTGCGAGAACATGCGAACATAATGGTGAAATGTGTGATGAATGTTTGTTATAATCACTGACATGGTAACAGATTCATCTGTATTACTGCTCGTGCATTTGTTTAGCGCAATAGGGTACACAGAAAACCAATATTATATATTATGCTCTATTTATTATGGTCATTCTTTCGAATAATTTCTTCACTTTTCGAAAGATTTCTATATTTGTCACTTTGTCATCCTTTTTCTTTCCATTCTTCTCCAGCACCACTCTTAAAAACATTTACGGTATTTCCTCTCCTTTTGTTAGTGCACATGTTTCCGATCCATATAAAGCAATGCCCCATACTAATTTTTTCTCTAATCCAAGCTCAAATGAATCATACCTAAGATTTTTCAAAAGTTAATTAAATTCACTGAAACCTACTTCAGTAGGCCTAATATTTAATCTTTTCACTGCTAACTTATTATTCACTGTGCAAACTGGTGGTGCTGAATTAATTTACTAGTTTCTTTTGCAATCATAAATCCCAAATAATTTGTCAGTTTCGTCTGAAACAAGAAAACAGCACCTGAAATATCTATCTCCAGATGGCAGCACAGGCAGGGGCGTATTTAGCTACTTAAGCGCCCCTAGGCAGTGAAAAATATTTTCGTCCCCTTATTTCCACATGAATGTACCACAAAGTAAAATACAATAAGCATTATTGTAACTGAAATAGTAGGCTAATAATAATAGTAATAATAATAATAATATATAATAATAAATAAATAAGTAAATGAATAAACAGTTACGTATTGTTGTCAATGTTATTCATTTCTATTTCATTGTGCGTTACATTAGTTTACTATTTTGAAGAGTTATGAATAAAATGTTTAATATGTTAAAAAACAGCAACAGCTTAAAAGACGCCCCTTCAAATCTTCCGCCCTAGGCAGCTGCCTAGTCTGCCTAGGCTTAAATACGGCACTGAGCACAGGGAACTGTGAAACTGAAAATATATTTCGTCTATTAGCATGCAAAGTGGTGCGTCGTATATATCCGTCAGTAGTGATGCGCAATGGCGGATATATACGGCAGTAGTAATGAAAGAGTTGACCAGTAGAATAAAAATCAGTTCGTATACACATTTTGTTATGAAGTGACGAGTAAAAGAATAGATGATAAGTTAGTATTAATAAATTTTTATATTAATAAGTTTTAATATACATTAACCCTCTTTCATTTCAGATGTCGGGATTCATCCGATGCACCAGCTCCATCAGGAATTGCAAAACGGTAAGTAGAACTTAAGTTTTTAAGTTTCCATACATAAAACATAATACTGAGTGTCCTAAAACGTTAGCTGCTTATCGAATGTACGTTCGCAAAAATGGTAAGTTAAGAAAACAGCATGGAGCTTATGGAAGTTGTGTCGCCATATAGTTACCCTGCACGCTGCTATAGCAGTCGTTTGTTTCTGCAGTCATTCGTAAAAGCACTTCATATTTTTCCGCTCCAAACATACGCGAGAGTTTAAGAAATATGAGGGGTGCAGAGTAAGTCCAAATAGATGTTATTGAAAAACTGAGAAATTTATGAAAATTAAACATATAAACTCTACATAAGGTGAAAAGAACAGGTGCTGCATTCTGTAGGGAAAACGTGACACTATGGACTTACTTAAGTTCACCCCTGAAAAAAAGGAAGACTTATTCAATGCAGGCAGTATTTACACAAAAAAAATGCCAATTGTGGACTTACCACTAATGCTCTGCATCCCTCATGTATATACTGGCAATGGTTCTTTCCTCATTTTACGCTCTGCTCTTTGGCACTTGAAGCGGTGGTGCCGAAATGCCCGATTTTTCCTGGGGTCTGTATCTATAAAGGAACGTTTCTTTGTTGACGGCATCGATATAATAACTACAAAACCTAATTATCTGAATGAGAATCTAAGGACTTCGAAGGCTGAAGCATCAATCAACCAACAAAAAACTATGTGATCAAGAGTAGGATCGCTGGAGAAATGTGAGAGAATCCGAAGGATGTGAAAAAGTGAAAAAATGTAAATTATCTTCGCGGGATTATGACGGAAAAGGATGGTGACTGTAGAAATCCAAGCTAGAATGGAGCCTGATAACAAATGTTAATGTTCTAAAATCACCGTTAATTTCTAATCAATTCATCATCATCTACTTTCATGGTTTAGACCATTTCTAATCTGTTCCGCTTCTTATAGTTTCTGGCACAATCTTTTTACTGGTCGTCCTCGAATTCTATTTCCTTGAGGGTTATAATTTAAAATCATACGAGGCAGCCTTTCTTCATTTATTCTATTGACAGGTTCAAACCATTTCCTTCTCCATTCTTCTGTTTTATCTACTGCACTGACCATTTGAAATTCTTTGCGGATATCCTCATTTCTTTTCTTATCTAAAAGAGTATATCCTGCCAAATACCGTAGAAATTTCATTTCTGCTGCTTCCAATCTTCTTAATATGTTTTTAGAAAGAGTCCAGCAATTCAAAACCAAATTATAGGCCTATACGTCAATCAGAAAGCCAGAAGTATGGATCGGAGATGTGGATACTCACGAAGGAACCGTACGAGCGATGACAGTTTATCTCAGAATTATGTTTAAACTTGGGGGGAATGGGCCAAATCTAGGTACCCATTGCGTACTACATTGTAGAGGGCATAAAAGAGAAATTCCGACTGAATTTTAGTCACAAGACCATAATAAGGCCGGTATGGGGCACTGCCAGCAATTCCAATATCGACATCTTAAGAAGATTTTAATACAAATCTTTTCAACATGGTATGTTTCCAATGCTACATTACACCATGACCTGTACATCCCTACCATTAAAGAATAAATCACCTTGTACAGCATTCGATATCAGCAACGCCTAAACAATCATCCCAATTTCCTATCCAATTTATTGGACAATAGTTCCTCAATCGACCGTTTATATCGACATAAGATTTTATACTTGGCATTCCGATTCAGTGATTTGCATTAAACAGTTTTTTTTATAACTCTCATATCATTACTGTGTCATTTATACTACAATGCCCGGTTTCTATAAACTCGTGAAATTATGGGTAAATTATACATGGGAAAATTAGTTCCTAATCACCCACAATGATATAATGAGCAAGGCCTTGGAGTTGTACAGTTAATTTAATTTAGAAGGCTTTGATTCTCATTGTTTATATTATTATTGATCCTATGAGAGGTTAAATTTTATCCAGCCATCCATGAAAGGATAAATTAACCCGACGATTTACCATTGGAAAAATTCTAGCCCGAGTTTGTAGGAATATTTTTTCTGTCATTTTCATATTTAACCAAAGGACATTTATCTAGAAACTCGCCACAAGTGTATGTGATTGTTACCTTTAAATGAATTGAGTTTGTAAAAGTTATTCTTGTGTAAATTCTGTCCATGGTATAATTTACCCATAGGTATTTTGCGAGTTTATAGAAACCGGGCATGTTCCTATTTGAACAGATTGTAAATCTGCAGAATAATTTTTTTCTTAAATAGTCAAGGCGCTTAAGTAAGGCATTGGATGTTATTTATACGCTTATTGAGATTACGGCAATAGATAATGGAGAAATGGGACAAAATCATTTCTATCGAGACATTTTTGCGAATTTGTGGACTGGGACAACTGAACGCTTTCAGGAGATGTGAGTTAGGTCACGCACTGAAGTCTTAGGAGAGGGAAAGCAAAACAATGAACATCCTCCTAGTCTTCAGACTATACAAATTTCGATATCTTGGTAGGGAGCGAGAGAAAACCAAACAAGGAGCAGCCGTTTCTTCCCCCCTCAACTTCTGTTTTATAGTTTTGTTTGCATCCGGTAGCAAATCCGTTTCCATTTCAATTTCTGTTGATCCGTACACCGGCAAATATCGCTGTTCCGGTATTAATATGACTGAAATGTAGGTCACGAAACAACATCCATATAGAGGGCAGCTTCAATAAACTTAACAGATCAATAATATGAGATAGGCACAAATCAACCATATATCATTAACTTCAATTATTCCCGGTTTCTATAAAGTCGTGAAATACCTATGGGTAAATTATCCATGGGCAAATTAGTTTCTAATCACCCACAATGATATAATGAGAAAGGCCTTAGAGTTGTGCAGGTAATTTAATTCAGAAGGCTTTGATTATCATTGTTTAAATTATTATTGATCCTCTGAGAGGTTAAATTTTATCCAGCCATCCATGAAAGGATAAATTAACCCGACGATTTACCCTTGAAAAGATCTAGCCCGAGTTTGTAGGAACATTTTGTCTGTCATTTTCATATTTACCCAGAGGACATTTATTTAGAAAATCCCTACAAGTGTATGTGATGGTTATCTTTAAATTATTTGAGTTTGTAAAAGTTATTCTTGTGTAAATTCTGTCCATTGGATAATTTACCCATAGGTATTTCGCGCGTTTATAGAAACCGGGCATTAGTCATGGTCTCGTCAACTTTCCACACACACACACACACACACACACACACACGGAGATTCACATATGAACCGCTTACAGCAGAAACTTAATTAATCTAACATTTACACTTTTTTGCGGTTTAAGATTTAGAGCGGGTCAATAGTTCGTTTACCGTCCATTTGGAGAAACTAACGACCACCGACTTAGAGAAACTAGAGAAAATCAAAGCTCGTTTCCTGAAACGAGCAATAAGAGTAGGAACAAACGCACCCTCAAGACTATTATGGTGATGGATGTCGTCCACGGTTTTCATTGTTGCACGAGGAGCATGAGGACGGGCGTTATCATGTTAAAGCAAAACACCTGCACTCAGCAATCTCCATCGCTTTGGCACTATCGGATTTCCAGATCTATGGACCATTAAAGGAGCACCTTGGATGGCAGAAGTTCAAGTTTGATGAAGACGTCCAATAGGCGGTGCACGAGTGGCTACAGCATCAACCAAAATAATTTTTCTCACGGGGTATCGAAGCACTTCCTATCCGATGGCTTAAGTGTCTTGAACTAAGAGGGGACTAAATAGAATAATAATGTACAAGCAAACATTCTTCCTGCAGTAAAATAGTGGGAAAAAATTAATTGCTGTTTTCATTTGATTCTCCCTCGTACAATAGGCCTACATTAATAATTTTTTGCACGATTTAACTAATTAGTGGTACTTACGAATGTTGTTGCCGTGGATCGTAAGTTGACAATCCCACACGCAATCTTGTTGCTATGTGCGGTAAGAATTTACTTAGGCACTCATCGTAATACAAGCCTTTATGGACAAGGCCCCCCAGGACAAATATTCGGTTCCCATAACAACAAACACATGCGAATCACTTCCTGAAATATAACATCCATCTTCAATAGTGTATATATACATAATATTTTCAGCTAATTAATATAAATAAATTGATATAAATAATCATCGTGCAAAAAAATAGCATGCAATACTCGTGCCGTAAGCGCATAACGCATCTCGGAAATTGAAAAAACTCGGCGCAAGCGCCTCGTTTTTTCAAACTCTTTCCTCGATCCGTACGCACCGCTTACGGCACTTGTATCGCAATATACTATAATCAGTTAATAAGACTTTGTGGCTAGTTATTAAATAAATATTTAGAAGTCTCGTTACTGATGGATAACATCCAATCCTCGGAACTGTGATCCACAGGTTGCTAACCATGACCTCCAAGTAATCATTTATTAAAGTGAGAGACACGCCCCTGTGAATAACCCAGACGCAAAGGCATTTTTTGAATAGTTGGTTGAGAGAGTCGAAATAAAAAGTTTGGAAAGTTCTTTCTATCCGTTTATTGCTTGTCATGGTGCAGTTGCTAGAAGTTTAGGAAGTGTACCAATATAAACTAGCGACGCGGGAATTGAAGATACGTAATATCGAGTTTAGCCTGCAGCTCGTTGTTATTATGTCTCCTTGATGTTAAATAGTTTCTGCCATGCTTTGTACTATGTAATAAGGTTTTGTTTTTAAAAGCGGATAATTTACAGACAGCCATTTTCGTGCCTTAGAATTTAGTTTTGCCCTATCAGCTTTAGTTTTGAGATATGGTATTGCCATTATGCATATTATCCCATTTTACGTTTGATATAAATAAAAAACAGTACCTATTTTTAGCTTTTAAATCATGTGAAGAAAAAAGCAACACACTAACATTACATTAACATTACAATAACAATATAACATGGGGTATTTCAAAAAACTAATATTATCACATACTGTAAGGTCGTTTATGACTTATGAGCTGTCAATTTGAGGGTCAAAAATTAATCCAGCTTTTAGTTTTTCTGTACTTCGCACAGTTTTCGTCCTTCGTATCCAAAGTATGGTCAAGAACCTTCACTAGCTATATTATCAAGCTAGATTTTGTTTCGCTAGACTAAGAGTTCACGAATAAAATCTATATAAAAGTAGAGCTGGTAGGAAAAAACTGTTTACATATTAGGAATAAGCACACTAAGTTTAGCCAAAATCCGGTAAAACATCTTAGACACCAAAGAAAAAGTTTTTTTTGGGGGGGGCCTTAGTAATCGACACGCATGCAAATGAGAAAATATTACATTTTATTTTCTAGTTAACGTTAGATAAATGAAGGAACGATGTAATTTATTTTAGCAAGTTTTTATCCCACAATGTCATTTCTGATTTTAAATTAGATACAATGTGTGTGTGTTATGTATACCGATGTTTTGGGTTGTCTTAAGTGATTCTTAAATTCCAACAAATTCCGACCAGAACTTCTTGAGGAAAACAACATGCTAGAGAAAAGTACAGCCTATCTTTGAATAAATTATTATGGATAGAAGGGACGTAATATACGAGGGATGAAGCATAAGTCATGGCAAGTGTTTATCTTTTAGAGATGTGGGAATATGCTGTCCACATTTTGTCATTCTTTACGGCTACTGACTCACTATTAAATTACCATCAACTCTATTCGTATAACTCTACATCACAATTAAATATCACTGTTTAGTTTGTTATCGTGTTTGGAAGAGTCACTATTTAAGATGAGTGAAAATGTTGCGTCATTTTAACTAAAATCACAAAAACACTAAAAATGCCTTGAGGGAAGGAAATATATACGCATACTGCAATACACCCAGTTACTTTATGTCGGGATGAGAAGCTAGAAAATTCGAAAATCCCAAACGAACAACAAGAAGCTTAATCCTTAAGTTCACGAGACTAAATTTCTAACACAATTTATAAACCCGGGCTGGACCGCATAGAAAACAGTTAACACAATTATTAGGACAGTAATTTATTTATTTTTTATTTATCTTTTTCAACTAAATGGCATCACCGAGCGAGGTGGCCGAGACAGTAACGTCTAAAGACTCGCATTCGGGAGGTTCCAGGTTCAAATTCCGTGGCCGGTCAATTTGACATGGTTTTTTTAATGGTTTCCCCAGTCGTAAAGGCAAATGCCGAATTGCATATTTACATCCCATTGTCATGTAAATAGGACGAGTGAAGAAAGGTTACCGAACAGGATACTAAGATGGATACCATCCCGGCGGAAGAAAAGGGGTCGCCCACGACGCAACTGGCAAGATGATGTGAAGGAGGCAATGGAACAAAGAAATATGAATAAGGAGGAAAGTCAAAACAGAAGAAAATGGAGACTGGAGGCGGAGACAGCCGAAAATAATCCGCAAGAAGAAGAAGAAGAAGAAGAAGAAGAAAAATTATCCTCGCCATTTCATCTTGTATAATATCCATTTAAATTGATATCAATTGAAATTTAATCTACAAAATTACACCAATAATAGAAACAATTGACAAGCAATAGTTCCATGGCCTACCCTACTGTATAGACACATATTTCGAACTTCTGACATGGCCCAGTAGCTGAATTAAAAAATGGCATCAGATCGTTCAAAAACGTTTGACCAAAGGGGTCCTAAATATGGTAAGTATATACCTCAGCGGTTACAATACAAGCAATATAAATATACAGCATATTCAGTTATTTCAGCTGCTCAATTCTTTTGGATGAATAATCATAAGCACAAATCTATTAAGTAAAGTATTGATGTCTGTGGAAAATACAAAGGGAGTTCTTTGTTATCCCCAAAAGGATAGTACGGACAAAGTTCTTGGGATATTCCTATTGACCGAAGATACGATATTTTCATGTGGATTAGGGTAAGTGCCTCTGCAACCAAACAAAAGTCCAGTCACTGATCAATGACTCAAATTGATGCCATAATATACAGGGTGTTTCAAAAATACTTTTACAAACTTCGGGCATGGGTTCCTTACACCAAAAGAAGGAAAGAAGTTCATATGAACATATGTCCCATAATCCTTGGTTTTCTCGTTAGGAACTGTTCAACACATTGGTACACTCATAACACGTCAACAGACAAAACTCATAACAAATGCTCGAAATGTCCTCCTCTTGCTTCTAGTCATGCATCCACTCGTCGAATCATGGACTGTCGCACCCTTTCAAATACTCCGGGATGGTGTCGGACCTCGAGGGTCGTTGAACGCAAACCTTCATTAATAAAAGAATAACGAGAGAACAATTATTTGGGGACATATGTTCATATGAACTTTTTTCCTTCTTTTGGTGTAAGGAACCCATGCCCGAAGTTTGTAAAAGTATTTTTGAAACACACTGTATAACAAGATAAGGAAGGAATGGTAGGTAGGCTTATATATGGAATTATTTAATAGCTTTATACGAAATTTCAAATTTTCTTTGAATTTATTTTCTGTAATTTTCTTACACATTTAAGGGTTATGCAGAAAAAGAAACATGTGAGAATTTTACATAAGATTTTTGTATAATTGAAGAAATCGTTCAATATGGCAAATGCAAGATTGCAGACATTTTATATAGCCTAGGTGGTAGATTTTCTTGCGCTACGTTACAGGATTCTGTTTAGCTCGTTCGTCTTGATTGTGTCAGTGAAGTGTTGCTGAAGTACTCAAGATAATTTGCTACGAGCACACAAACGTGAAAGTTACTGCTTTAGTGCAGTTCAAAGTTCAAACATTTACGGTTATTACAGTATACATCAGTGTTTCTCAAAACCTTTTAGACAGTCGAAGGTAAAAGAAGCCCTTTTAAGGGGGGACATACAGCTTTCGGTGAAATTCATAGGTGAGAAATAGGTAAATTTCATAATTTTTTCCCTCAGCAATGAATTGCTCTACTTCTAAAATGTCATACTTTTTCAAAATTAATCAAACTGTTTCAGTTATGGGTAATTATTGTTATAAAATGGCAGCCACGTTTCGGGCACTAAAATGCCGTTTCCGGATACTTTCCACAAATGGCTCTATTTTTGAATGATTCTTTTTTCGATCTATTTGTAAACATATCATGAACATCACCTTCTACAATATTTAGAATATCTATAGTAGGCCTATAAGTATTTTTAAAAATGTCTCTATGGACATATTTTAAATATTTTAGGCCTACTTCAAACATTTCAGCCTACAGCATATCTGGCTAATGGTGAATTAGCATATCGTGCTAAAGGTAAGACCACCTAATGTTTTTGGAAGTAATCGTACAGTATTAAAGCCACATTTCACTTCATTAGTTTTCAATTTAATAAAATATGTTGTATTGGCTTTTTTTAAGTTTTGTAATAGCCTATAAGTTATAAAACTTCTACGACTTTTTAAAATTTTAAAATTAATAAAATTCAGCTAACAAAAGAACGTATAATATTTAGGGCTGTACCGATTAATCGATTAATCAGCTCGATTCATCGATTAAACATTTAATCGTCGATCAATTACATTTACCGATTAATCGGTTTAGTCGAATTCTGAAAAACGTTTTCCGAGAAATGAGTCGAATGACCAAACTCCTTTCTCAGTGCCGAGTGAGAGAGTTTTTAAAGCTGCCGGTATTATTTTTTGCACTCCTTAGCTAGTAAGTGTTTCTTACGACAGTTGTTTACATGGCTCGTAACTTGACATTACCACACGCAATCTTGTTGCTGGGGGCGACGGGCGGAAAGTGAATTGTTGCTAGGGGCGACGGGCGGAAAGTTACTTTACCGCCCGCAAATGCTTATTTGCGAGCAGAAATGACCAAGGCCTCCCCGCTTTATAAATATTCGGTTGCCATAAACAATAACAAATGCGAATCCCTTTCTGAAATAAGCACCATTCTTCAAGTCTGTATTTACATAATATTTTCAGGTAATATCACAATTAATATAATTAAATTGATATAAGTAACCGTCGTGCAAAAAATAGCATGCAACACACGGACCGTAAAGGCATTTTTGCACTCCTTAGCTAGTAAGTGTTTCTTACGACAGTTGTTTACATGGCTCGTAACTTGACATTACCACACGCAATCTTGTTGCTAGGGGCGACGGGCGGAAAGTGAATTGTTGCTAGGGGCGACGGGCGGAAAGTTACTTTACCGCCCGCAAATGCTTATTTGCGAGCAGAAATGACCAAGGCCTCCCCGCTTTATAAATATTCGGTTGCCATAAACAATAACAAATGCGAATCCCTTTCTGAAATAAGCACCATTCTTCAAGTCTGTATTTACATAATATTTTCAGGTAATATCACAATTAATATAATTAAATTGATATAAGTAACCGTCGTGCAAAAAATAGCATGCAACACACGGACCGTAAAGGCATTTACGGGTCTCGAAAACTTAAAAACCCTCGGCTGCGCCTCGGGTTTTCAATCTGTTTCCTCGACCCGTAAACGTGCCTTTCCGCCCTTGTGTCGCAATATACTATTACGGGTCTCGAAAACTTAAAAACCCTCGGCTGCGCCTCGGGTTTTCAATCTGTTTCCTCGACCCGTAAACGTGCCTTTCCGCCCTTGTGTCGCAATATACTATTAAACAAGCTACGATCGTCTCTTGAACATTCAAATGTCAACAAACTCGTGGGTCTCAAGTCTTGGCTGAAAAAGTAACCGGAAATGTAAGTTTTGTATATATTTTTTCACTAGTTAAATAATAATGGTATTCATTAATTCTGGATTTCTTCTGATTATCTGTAGTGTAGTAGTTATTAAACGTGTAAAACAATATTAAATGTACACTTTGGTCTCGTTTAAAATACCGACCTGTTTGTCGATTAATCAGTCGATTAATCGGTCGATTAATCGATTAAAGTCAAGCGTTAACTCGATTAGAAATTTTAATCGATTTTCAGCCCTAATAATATTTAAATTATAGAGCATATTTCATTGGTTCCGGAGCATATTTTACAAATTTTAGAGCATATTTGCGTATTTCGTCTTCTGGTAGAGCATTAACTTCCGTGGCTTACGAGTTTGTAACAAAACACATCCCACTGAGTATATGACCGAAGCAAACGTCCAGACTTTCATCTCATGCGATGAATTAAATGAGTGTTCCCAATTTTATAAAACAGAGCTACATAACAGAACAGTTTATGAAGAAACTTTGGTGTGGCATCCAGATACAAATTAGTTTCTCAAACTAATAATGCTGTCCAGTTTCCGCAGAATTAAATATTCACTCTGAACAAATAATACCCCTTGACGACCACGTGCATAGCCTTAGATATAATAATAAAAAGAGACTTCAGTACCCCTAACTACTTTAATCATGGGCGTACGGTGGTATTCTGTTTGGAGGGGGTTGAATATTACGCTGTTTCAGCTCCATGTCCTTTCGCACATTTTAAATTAATATACTATTTTTAACAGTTGTATAGTGATTATTAGTACACTACAAACAATATGTTAGTTATGCAGCACAGTATTTCAAACTGTTTTCTTTAGGTATCTGTCCATTTCTTAACTACTGGTGCTGGTTTTTGGAGCTAAGTCCATTCCAGAAAATTTGGTTTTACATATTGAAAGCTGATATTCACTGGACTCCTGAGATCCAACCGATCACACCATCCACCGATATCCAGGTTATCGAATCATTTATGAGAAATTCCGAAGGAAATTTTGTTTATCAGTAACGCATCACTGTTATAAGACATTTATAATAAAAAAAACACCAGTATTAATAAATGTTCTTTAATAACAATAGGCCTATGCTTTCCTGTACAGTAGAAGTTTAGAAGTTATTTCAGATCATTTGCTCATTGAGATTAAGTATGTGCATGATTAAGTATGTCTCGTATGTACATTACGAGACTATAATATAATGATTAATGAGAAATTGAAATTCACAAGATTTTTTAAATAATGCTGTGTTATGCAAGAAAGTATAACAAAATAACCAAACCAATGCTATTATTTTTTTTTAAATCTTTGAACATGATGTTATAATCCTAAAAATTGCAGATATTTCGGGAGGATATTTCCCCCACCGTACGCCCATGACTTTAATTATGTTTGCCATAGTCTATTGGATTTTAAGTTTAGTTCTGATTTACAAATAGGCTACGACTACATCCTGCGAGATTTGAGATCAGGCTATCTCTATCCTAATTACAGCTCTAGGTATTTTCTTAAGTCTCTTAGTACATGGCTGCATTGACAGAATCCGCATTCATTTCTCCAAGACCTGTGCAAAGTTATTTAGTTATCCTGTTATTTCTTTGAATTAACTGAAATTTTGACAGTCCCTGACATTTATGAGCATTGAGTTCCATTATCGGATTATGGAAATTGTGATTGGTGAATGAAGAGTAAAGAGTTATGAGTTGGGATGGTATTGATAGTGTTAAGTCATGTCGTGAATGGCAAATTCCGTTTAATCCGGATTTTCGGTGATCCCGACAGGATGAGGTCCCATCTAGTCCGGATTAGTGGGACTCTACTGTACAGTCATTTTTGGCATTCCTTTAAATTGCAATCAGTTCCCAGTCAGAGTGTCCTTGACGAACATCAGAAGCTGTTCACTTTCATCTATTAGCCTAGACCTATACAACTTTAACCAAGTCTGTCAAACCTTCCCTGGTTTGATTCCTGGTCTAGACAAGTTGCTTAGATGGGGGTTTTCCTCACTGTAAGATGAATATGAATGTCGGGTAACTTTAGACACTTGTGGTCCCTAGATTACATCTAGCTGTCATTATCCATCCCATCCGCGCATTGTCCAGAGTGTGTGAGCGATCTTGAAATGTCTCATCCCATGAGTTTGTTTTGTCTCGGAGGTGGGCCTGGCATTGGGCTTTTTGTGCCCTCCCTTACCTCCGGAGTGCCAGGCTGATCACTCATCCGGGAGGCCCTTCATGTCCTTGTCTGGTCAAAAAATATTATGTGATCCATAGAAATTCTCTCCCGCGATAGGTCGCCGACCTAAAGGCACGGGCGGTGTGGACCTCATAAAAGAACATACAAGGGGATAGGTGGAATTCAGGTAAAGAAGAAAAAGAAGTTCTAATACCAAGCGCAAAATAGAAAGCAGTTTCGCTAATGACCGAAATCCATGTATAATAGATCAAATGGCAGATGCAAGACGAAAAGGTTAACAGCTCAGCATTTCAAATCGATTCTGAAAATATAAAAACTTCTTAATGCAGAAGCTTAAAAATAAAGACTAGTTTAGGTTCCTGTTTTTATATCGTTTTACCATACGCTGCTGGAAAGTTGGATTCATCCTCTTCAGCACATTTACTACGCTAGCTAACGCCTGAGAAGAAAAGAAAAATACAAATTTACTGTGTCCAATGCGGCCAGCGCGTCGCTTTTGTTAAGGCAAGCATTTCTCTCGAAACCTTGTACAGTGTTTTTACTAAGCCGACTATGAAATTGTGTTCCTTTTTACAATCCGCCCTTTATCTTTATTGTGTATCAGAAACCAACGGACACGCTCACAAAGAGAAGATACTTCATTTAATGAATATCCCGTGGGCAAACTTCAAATTGAAGCCCAACAATAATATCTCACAGCCGTGTGTGCTGTTCACTTAATATGATTGCGGTGAGGATCCCAGTATACAGTTCTGACTACAGTTTACTAAGGCCTATATTACACTACCACATTTCTATACCGCAGAACATGGTCAACTTTTGGTCAAACCTTAGATATTTGATCATATTTAAGATACTTGTTACCAGCAGGTGCCTTCGGCTTCGCCCACAATAGTTTTTTTTTTTAAATTTATTACAATAATTTAATAATAATACAAATTACAACATCAAATTAATTTAAAAATAAAATATTAAGAGTATAATAATTTAAACATAGTTATTAACACTTACATGCGAATCATTCATAAACTAAACTATTAATAACTACAATGAAACAGCTAAAATTCCGGCTTTGAAGTGAATTCCACGATTAGAAAGCGCAGCTTGGGAAAAACGACCTCAGAAAACCCAGTGAGTTCCACAGTGAGTTCCGTCCAAATCGATCAATGTTCGCCCACTTATGCCCACATTCGTTATCCCTCTTCCGTCTATGTTGAACATTTCAGATGTCTGCATGCCTTGATATTAGGTTTTAAACAAACGAATCGACCAGGGTGAGCTCACATAATCAAGGCGACCGGTAATTCCATGCGATATTTTGAGAACATCGCGATCCTTTTATTTCAAAGTTATGACTAAAAAAATCAAAGCCACCTGCAATTGAAACGATCCTTTATTGCAACCATACGGTCGTGTTATGAAGAACGGAGCAAATGTGGAATGATACATGTCAGGGGAAACAGGAGCACCCCGAGAATTCCTGCCCGACCCCATTTTGTCCACCACAAATTCCACATGGATCCACCGAGATTCGATCCCAGGTCCCAGCGGTGGAATGCGAGCGGAATAACCACTCAGCCATGGGGGCGACTTTGGCATTGAAATGTAATAGCGAAAGCTAATGCTTCGATAGCGAAAAAAATTCACTTTTTCTGCCAGTTATAGCGAAATTTTGAAAAAGTAAAACATATGTCAAAATGTAACCTACATCTAACAAATATTTGCCTACATGTATTTAAAATCTGTCTTCAACAAAAAGTTTGAAGTTAGGCCTATGACATGGAAGAAATTTCAATATTACTCTTCTTTAACCTGTTTCGGCTTCCGCATAAATTGTAGGCTACGTTTCAAAATATGTCAATATAGGCTAATTTATTCCCTAGAAATCTAGAAATCATATTTTGGCAACCGATTTATTAAAAAAGACTCTTTTCTTAATTTACAAAGGCAGATTCAAATAATAGAATGTGATAACATTTTAATCTGTTCTACTGATGTAGGCTAGTCTAGTACTGAAAAAAACTGCAAATGAAGAAAAAATGTAAAATTAACAGGCAAGCCATACCAAGCCAATTTCTCTTCAATTTATCCATGTGTATAAAACAAACAGTTCTTATGTTTGTCCCTAGAAAGAAGAAAGTTTACCATGTAAAATGGGATAACAAACCCCCATTGGTACTTAAAAATGTGTTGGCCTTACTACATTAGGCTCTGCCTTAGGTGGAGTCTTCAAATACCTCATTGTCATTGCCATGCAAAGAGGGAATATGGATGTAAAAAATAAATAATGTAACTAAGTACGACAGTGTAACATCACATTCCCTTAGAAAGAACATTAAAAAATCCCATCTCGGGATTGGAATGGATATCATAGACTTGCTTATACTTCTCAAATAAAAGAGAGGACAAGGGACTTCTTTATGAAAATGAACAGTACCCTACCGATGTGGTTAATCAGTGTAATTAATGTAAGGATATATTCGTGTTACCAGCATCCACAACATCAAAAGTTTTCTACCAGCTTGCCGTAGCAATCTCAGATTACCCAACTGTTCATATTGCAAAAGGATGTGCCTCATTATGAAGAACTTAAAAAAAAAAAACTCTGGATCAGTAGCTAGGCTACAATAATTCACGTGTGCATAAATTATTTTTTTTTTTAGTATATAAAGATTCTGGAAATCGCAAAATTCATTAGAGCACGAAAGTAAACATCAATTCAGTTGTTTATATTTTCACGGTTAATTCAATTAGATTACTCTGACAAAATATTATTAACTACATTAATAAGGCCTATAGGATTTATGATTCTAGATCCTTGCTGAGTACGAAATAGGCTAATGTGGTTTATATTTCGTTTTCAGCAAGTATCTGGAATTATTAAACCTATAATTTACTTAATAGTATATTGGTGGAGTAATCGAATACACTTGAATTACAACTCAACCGTTAACGGCCATGAAATAATTTATCTTCATTTTTTTTCTTTTTTTTTTTTCTTCTTCTTCTTGGCTTTAGCTGGCATGCCCCATTGCAGTACGCAGTACTACATGCCATACTTTACATATTTCAATTTAGTTTGTGCTTATTTGCACATTGTCTTACAAACTTATTGTTAACTTATTCCCTATAGATACTTTTTAGATTATCACTTCACTTAACACTTATCAATATTACTTAACAATGTCTTCATAATGTTACTTATAGCTTATATTATTTTAGTTCGCCAAAGTCGATGCTCTGTATAAATGTTTTAAAGACTCTCAAATGATTTGAGATTAGCTGCACCTTACTCACTGGCCATTTAGCACGTTTAGATTCAATTTCTTTTATCATTTTGTCTCTTTGTGGTTTAAGTTTGTCACATCTATAAATCAAATGTTCTGCTGTTTGATCCTCTTTAAGGCAGATACAAATAGGGTCCTGTATTATACCTAGTCGGTATAAGTATGATTTGGTTAACCCATGTCCAGTAATCACAGCTGTTAACGCGAAATTTAACTGAATTGGTTGTTTCATTCTTTGAACTATTCTATCTTCATGTTGTTTTTCACAATAATAGTGTATTGCATCCCAATAACTGTAATCGATACATTTTAGGTCAAAAATGGAGAATTATAAATAGGCCTTGAGGCCCGGAGCTTAGTTAGTACATTACGTTTTGGAATATTTAAACATCTAAAAGTTAACAAAAAAAAAAACACCAAAGTTACATTTTTATATTTTGCAACAGATTCGTAAATTGAAGTGGCTCATGACATGATTGCTTAGTTTTTGTTTATATATCGGCGGAATTTAATCTTTAAATGTTTGATAGTTATAAAATTCAATTCAGTTTGATTAAAATTTTAGATGAGCAGTGCAAAATATGTTTCACACACTTTCTCGCATTTAAGTGTTAAGATTTGTACAATTGAGGTTTTTTGGTTCGCGAAAGAAATCGGTTGTACTCGTACCATTCTAAAATTAATGTACAACTAGGGTGATTCTTACAGAATTTGTTATATAATATTCTCTTTAAGCATCACACATATTAAATTAATAAATCATCGCTTCGATTATTCGATATACTTAGACCTATATTTCGTACGTCAAGATAAAAGATGGGGCAAATTAAACAAAGTCAATACAATGTATTAGGTCCACTTATTGCTATTTTGTTAGGATATTTGTGTGGGTCTACTTAGTACAATATCTAAATAGCCTACTTTTCATATTTCTCGATTCTGATTTATTCAAGAGAATATAGTAATCTATATATTTTAAGCCTATCATTTTCTTTATTATTAATACTGCGATTGATATCATTACAATTTTTTTTAATTTTACGAATTTTTTTTTTTTAAATTACATAAATACGTAGATAATGTTATGTAAGATCCTGAAACCCCGGAAGAGCAGGAGTCCATGCACGGGGGCAGTTCCATGCTTAGTGGAGGCAACTTCTACATATACAACTTTCTTCAAGGCAATGCCGACAGACCCTTATAATCCGCAGTAAATAACTTGAAATGAGGGTGTCTTGAACAATAGAGTTGTATATTCTGGATTTTCAGCATGTTTTCTTGGCGTTGAACTTGCCTGACAGCCAATAGAATTTCGTGTGCAACCAATCAATGCTCATTTCTGAATTTTTGACATTAAGCTATGACTCCACGTGGGCACCAGACGAGTGCCTTCAGTCAGTACCATATACCACTCCTTAAGTGCCAGACAATGGCTTAATCCTCAAAGCGTCCCGACTGTCTACATAGGTCTAGCCTCCACTATACATGTTACACTTTATTGAAATATAACCTTAACCTTAAATTACCTTAAAACTAAATAGACAAAATATTGTAAAATAGTACTAGGGGAAAAGACAAAATCTGAGAGTAAAGGCATGACTCAATTGATACAAATATAGACTAATTATAATAATGAAAAATAAATAATCATGATAATAGTGGATACCAAACGAAAAGGCTATTTTAAAAGGGATGAAAATCTAAGTTATATGAGTTTTTAAATTTCAGATTTAAAGACTCCATAACTACATTTAGCTAAAACTGGATGTAATGTGATTTTAGAATTATACAAACGAGGACCGAAACTAGAGCTATGTGATAGACCAGCAGAAGTGAATCATTTGGGTTCTACTAATGTAGGCCCTACTAGTTTTATTTCGTCTAGTGCTGTGTTCATGTGGAACAGCTAGGAATTTTGTTTTATTTTTATTGTAGAATTTGAACAAGGAGTATCTATAGATTTGGTCGGTGCTAAATACATTAAATTCGGAATAGATTTGTTCAGTTGGGTAGTCCAGCCGTTTTTTAACATATCATTAATATTATTATTATGGTAAATTTTATGGGTTAAAAGTAGGGATGGGTCCTCGATACTTTCGATACCTCGATACTCTCGATAGTTGCATGGTATCGGCATCGAACGATACTTCAGAAAACTCGCTCGATACTTTTGCAATTCTGCAATTATGCAATTATGTGAGAATGCTAGTATTTTTTTAACAAAAACCTGTAAGTGGACTGTTTAAAAAACTAATTTTAGTTTTAATGTAGAGTTTAAAAACAATTATAGGCTACTGATGATATTAAATTTTGTCTCATTAAAAAGCAGACTTAAATAATTTAGTTGGTATTACACTTCTCTCAAATTTTAATTTTAAATGTACCTATTTATTGAAACTGGAAATGTTGAAGGTATCTAGTATCGAAGTATCGAGTATCGAGGAAAAAATCATGTATCGGTATCGAGTATCGAGTATCGATAAAATCTGGTATCGACCCATCCCTAGTTAAAAGTTCTAAAAATCTCGTCTGACATTGGTCAACATACAAGTTACATAAGTGGTTAACTTACAAAGCCCAAAAAAAAAGGGGGGAATTTTCCGATTCCATGAAAATTCAGTCAGCAAAGACAGGTGGTCAAAATACTTGGTCAAGGTGGAGACCTTCACAGGTTTTATTGTAAGTGTAATTGTAACTTATAAAATAAAACATAAAAATCGCCGGGAGACAATTTACAACTATTCTTTAAGGACATGCAAACACAAGGAGATTGCTAACATTTAGCAAGACGTAGGGGGTACAGTGTATAAAATAATTTGAGAACCGCTGTGTTAGATGACCTATACTTTGTTATGAGTAGATAACAGTCAATGTTTTTTTTATTTTTCATGTACCCCGTTCTGCCAAACATTTACAATAGTCACGTTGTCCTTCTCAACTGCGAAGGACAAGTTTCGCGCAATAGGATGTGGTTAAGAAGAACAACACTGACGTGTGATTTAATCTGTCAGGTCAATTAATTGTAAATGTAAACGTTGAAGTCGTTGGACGCTGGGTAGCTGATTAAATTTTAAATTAACTTTAAACTCTGTGTGACTCTTTGTACTACTTTAAATTTTGTTCAAGTAACAGTTGGAGACATTTAAAGACAGTTAAAGAAGTGATTCGCGTGTTAAACTAAATCCATGAGATACTGTAACTTTTAGTCAACTTAAAAGGGCTTATACATTAGTGAAATCTCTTTTTACGTAATCTTGAATAATCCAACTTTGTCTGGACTGATTGTAATACAATTTTGTACATGTATTCTACAGGAAAAAATCCTGGGCACGGAGTCCTCCGGGAGGGACTTTAAGCTGGGGGTCCCGTGTCGTAGATTTACGGCACGTAAAAGAACTCCAAGCCTAAATTAGAGCCTCTGGACAAAATTTATCGGCCCTTTCACGTCCAAGAAATACTTAGTTTCCAGAGGGGGGTTGCGAGGCGATGGGCTTACCACCTGTCCCTCTACCCTCTCTCGGAAAATAAGCATATCAAAATTAGTATAGGTAATGAAACCTCCATTGGAGGCCCCTTCGCCCCACCTGGGGATCATAGGGTACCAGATACAGATACAGATTCTACAGGAGATTAGCTTTAATTTGATATGCAAGGATGTTAATGAATACCACCGAAATATTGTGCCTGTTTATAGAGGGGACATAGACAATCAATCAGGAGATTTTTATCTATGGATTCAATTTTTCCTGTTACAGCACAAGATCTCCCAAGGCATGGCTGCCACTGACTTCTAACATTTGAAAAAATGCAAAACAAAGGAATTACGTTGTTAACACTGGAGTTATGAATAAAAAAAAAAAACTAATGCAGTGGCGGCAAGCCATGTGATTGAGTAGCTTATAAATTTTGCAGATTATGGAAACACTGAATTATGAAATATCTATTGATGAATGATTAAGAATATGGTTTTTGTCGATCACTAAGAAGGCATGAAGTCAATTTAATGAAAATGTTTCCCTATTTCGCTTAGTTATTGTCTTATGAGTAACAAATTGTAATGGTTTTAATGCCCTGTTGCATACACATTTTACGTCATAGAGCTAAAATCTCCTAATGCAAGTTACTTGTCTATGTCCCCCCTATTCTCAGGTAAAATATTTCGGTGTTATTCATTAACACTCTGTATAATTCATCTAACAAACTTTTTAAAAATAAAATCTCATCACCTATTAAACATGATATCACCTAAACCAAGGAAGTTGTTGTCAATTTGTTTCTTTCAGGAGGGGGCATAACGCTTTGGATGAAATTACAAATTAAAATAACATAAAATAGGCCTACGTTTACATTTGAAAAATATACAAATTAAAAAATAATTAATTAAAAGACTACATCCTTATTGAAGAATTTGTTTTATGCAATATGACTTGCATAACATCTCTTATCATGGCACCAAAAATTGTTCTGAGTAAAACGAGTGCTGCATTAATTAGATTTTCATATTAGCTTTCAGTTTTACGATAATAGGCCGCTACGTCATTTAAATATGAGGTTCGTAAAATACAAAGCCTGCTATGATAGCAGTAAAAGTTAGGAGGAGCATGCGCAGAAAACATTTCATTCAGACGCAAACTTGCGAAAAGTGAGATATCGCACATTTTCTTGCAGCCTTTAACATTTCAGTAAAGTGAAGAGAGTTTTCAAGAGTTTGGCAGGGCTATAAAGAGCGAGATCCATTGGGAACTTCCTACAGAGGCATATCGAAATTTCAAATTAATGAGAAGTATAGCTGCAGCTCCATCCTCCTTCTGTATGTCATTGCTGGAGTTACTCTCTCCATGACATTTTACTTCCTACGTTTTTCTTTAAATATATTCTACATCAGTGGTGGCTTTAATCTAGAGTATCCATATAATGTACAATTTCAATATGTGGATAAATATCTTCATATTTTAAAATGAAGCATTAATCTATTACACAGACCAACAGCCATTTTGGTGCCTTAGAATCTATACTTATTCTCGGGTTTATTTAGGTCACTGATGCCAAATGTGCCATTAGTTTTGCCCTATCAGCTTTAGTTTTGTAAGATATGATATTACCATTATGCATATTATCCCATTTTACGTTTGATATAAATAAAAAACAATGCCTATTTTTATCTTCTAAATCATGTGAAGAAAAAAGCAACACACTAACATTACAATAACATTACAATAACAATATAACATGGGGTCTTTCAAAAAGTTAATATTATCACATATTGTACGGTCGTTTATGACTTAAGAGCTGTCAATTTGAGGGCCAAAAAATAATCCAGCTTTTTTTTCTGTACTTCGTACAGTTTTCGTCCTACGTGTCCAAAGTATGGTCAAGAACCTTCACTAGCTATATTATCAAGCGAGATTTTGTTTCGCTGGACTAAGAGTTCACGAATAAAATCTATATAAAAGTAGAGCTGGTAGAGAAAAACTGTTTACATATTTGGAACAAGCACACGAAGTATATACAAAATCCGACAAAACATCTGAGACACCAAACAAAAAAGTTCTTTTTTGTTGGGCTGTGTTTTGCTTATTTCTAGGCCTTTATGCAATTTTTGCGATGACGAATATGTACGTCAATATCAGTGAAAAGTTTAATAACCTTAACTTACTTCTACTGGGATGCTCGGATTTGAATGAAGGAGAAAAAAGTTATTCTGAAAAGCACAGATGCAGTCAGATATCAGGCAACATATTAGCGTTCCTTTGTGCCTCAAGCTAGATCCGACACTGGATCTCAAGAGTTTCGACTACGAGATAAACTGTTCCATTAGGCGGAGAGTGGTGAAACGCTGGAGCGAAGTCATTTTTGTCAAGTTTGACAAGCACGATGTTCAAGTATTCATTTGTGTTAGCGCCCTACTTGTCACCTCCCATTCCAGATCCATGCATACTGAATATCAACTGTAACGTATCCCATACGACAATAATGTCACGTTCCACGTTATGGGTTCACATGACCCTTCTACAACTGCTTATCGAGCTACGTTTTAGATATTAATTACTATGAGGTCATTAGTTCAACCGTAGATACATAGTGAACATAATTATACACAAGACCTTTATGTTTGCGTTCTGTAAACTCCCACCAGTAAGAATGTACTGTTATTATACAGAATTACTGTTGAAACTGACTATAAATTATAGGTCTTTCTTTCGATTTGGACCAATAACAAAAGAACGAGTCTAAAATCAGCCCACTGATTCACTCAATCTTTATCGAAATTTGTTTTATCTCCTCTGATATTTATTTGTTATTTATTTGTCAGTTGGCACAATACAGGCATTGACATATAGGCCTAAGATATAAGTAGGGGGCGGTTTCTATGACATGTCATATTTTTCCCCTTTGCATTATTTCAGGTTTCCGACTAATTTAAACCCGATTCCAAGCATCGTGGTGAAAATGGAACGGCTTTTATTGTGCATATAAGCATAGGCGTACCGAGGGGGGGGGGGGTTTGGGGGTTTGAACCCCCCCCCCCATTGATTAAAAAAAGGAAAATTGTATAATTTTTTAAAGTCTGCCCATAAATTACTTAATACAAGTATAAAGCGTGGGAAGCTTAAAACTCGTTATTTTGCGTCTTAATTTTTAAAATTTTCCGAGGGAAGACCCCCGGAAGCGAAAAACTCGTTATTTTGCATCTAAATTTTTAAAATTTTCCGGGGGAGGACCCCCGGACCCCCCTCTCCCGGATGTTATAACCCCCCCATATGGTCGGCCTGGTTACGCCTATGCATATAAGTGCATATTTAGGAAATTTTCAACTATTGTAGCATATTTAGTATGAATATGCTTATTTAGGTCATATTTTTGGCATATTTGTGTGCATATTAAAGAAATTTTTGAAGTTTCATATCATATTTTGTAAATTGTGCATTATAATGATACTTTTTGAGAACTTACAGATATTTTAAATAATTAACACAATATTTTAATCAAATGTATTGTAATGAAACTTTTTAAAAATATACACAATGTAGCCTATAAGTGGTAAAGCCATATTTTAAAATTCATTGGTCATATTTTAATGTTTTTAGGTCATAAATGCATACATATATCCTATTTTTTAGGTAATAGAAATCCGCCCCCTAGATATAAGACATAACATCAACATAAAACTACACTAGGATGGTGATTTTAAAAACTCTTCTATAGTATAGAATAGGTTTTTACTAGGTAATTAGTAAGTGTATTAGAAAATTTATTTTTGCTATGATTTTTTACAAAATAAGGCAGCTTGTTGTAATCTTAGGGCCTAAACATAAATGAGAATTAACTGATTTACTAAGTCTAAATTGTGGAAAATTCAAAGCAGCATTAGCCTATTTCTCATGTTATAATCCTGTACTTCATTTATGGATGTATAGTCAGAAATATTACAGTGTACATGCCTAGGCAACTCTAATAAGAACAAATTCACAATAGTTAAAATTTTCATTTCGATAAAAATCTGTTTACAATGATTATCTGTAGTCACTATTCTTTAAAATTCTAAGGACTTTCTATTGTGTGAAAAAAATGTTCAGCCTCCCCATAATAAAATAAAGACCCTACTCTCTTCTTTGTATTCTAACTTATGCATACGTCACACCAATGACAGAGTATGTTAAGATTTATTCTGGAAATAAAGTGAATTACGCTTACATCAGTTCAGAAATCAGCATTATAATATATTATGGGAAATGTATTCCACAGTTCAGTAACGTATTTCATGGACTTTGACCAAGTAATATTTAGGCTTTTTCCAGTTCCTCGCCTTGGAATCATGTGGAATTCTGCTCTGCAATGCCTCCTTATCGCTTCATAATGCAGTCAGCCTTTATCAACTCGTTTATCTGAGTGATTATTTTATGCCTGGAATATAAAAGAGAATATTAACTTTCTTATGGCTGCATAACTTGATAATGGTTACTGCTGAACTCCTTATTAAGAAGTGGGTATTGTTCTGCATGTTTGTACAATAAACAACAGCGTGGGTCAAACATATATTGTTTTATGAATGTGTATGTATTTTATGATACTTCCCGGGATTTTAAGTTTTTAACCTATGATTATCATTGTTATTAAGCTATTATTATTAAAGTAGAATTCCAGTTATCCGGATTAAATTGGGACCGGAACCGATCCAGATAACCAAAGATCCGGTTAATTGGATAATTCATGGAAAAATAGAATTTCTTAAGAAAAACTAAATTGTACAGTACTGTTCTTACATAAAGTGTCACATCTTGAACATATCGGTCACAGTCAGTTGTTTTGCTGACAAACTGTCGATTTTATCGGCAAAATTGTTGTTTTTTCGCAAATCATCGGCCCTGAAAGAGAGTTTCCTAATGCCCGCTGCTGCTAAAACCACTTGAATACGGCCTCAAAGCGATCCGGATAATTGACGATCCGGATAGTCAGGGTTGGAAAAAAACATGTTTTTTTTTAAAAGAACAAAAAAAAACTTTTTTTTGTTTAAAACGTTTTTTATGTGAACAACAATGTTGGTTGTTTTAAACGCGTTTTTTAAAACTTTTTTATGTTTACAACAATGTTGTTTGTTTAAAAAAGTTTAAATTGTTCATTTTGTTTAAAACAACCATTTTAATGTATAGGGCCTATTATATATATATATATATATATATATATATATATATATATATATATATATAACGTTTTAAACAAACTTAAAAAACACAAGCACTTGTTTTAAACATGTTTTAAACACTTGTTTTAAACATTCCAACCCTGCGGATAGTTGAAGTTCGGATAATTTGAGTTCTACTGTATAATCATTATTATTATTATTATTATTATTATTATTATTATTATTATTATTATTATTACGGTTTTAGTTTAGATTTTAGGCAATTATTTTTTTTTAAATTCTAGTCCACCGCTGTGGCTTAGGGGATGCGTTCGCCCTCGGGTTCGATTCCTGATCAGAACAAGTTTTCTGACTCGGGGTTTTCTGTAGTTTTCCCCTCCCCTATAAGGCAAACGTTAGGAAACTTTAGGCTCTTGTGGTTCCCGGACATCATCTGGCCGCCATTATCTCCAAGGCGACTGGTGTGTCTTAAGCAAAGTGTTCGTGTTGTGTTGTAGGTGGCCCTGCATCGGGCTGATCATTCATTCAGGGAGGTCCCCATGTCTTTGAGAATTTTATTTTTAATAAAAATATCGTCAGGTATAGTCCAATGTCATATGAGGATATTGTACAATTATTTATCTCGCCTGATTGAATCACATGCTTTCCTAAAACTCATGATTAGCTGGTGAACAGACTTATTATATTCCCACATTTTCATACCGCTATGTAATTTATCACTATAGATTTCAAGCGTATTTGCAAATGCCTACGTCATTATGCATTATGTATATATTGTTACATTTCCCAGTATTGTGAAATCAATACCTCTCATACGTCGTTGCCGTTAAGTACTCTGTTTACACTCACTAGCGTTTGTAACTGTTCCTGAAATGTTATTATAGTAAACTGAAGTAAGCCTGCAGTTTACTGATACAAACCAACTTGATTAACATATCGAAATTATCGTTAATTAAAAACAGTATGAACTAATTAAATTATGCTCCATGTTGTTTGTGCAGTATTTCATTTAAATTCGTTTACAGTAACAAATAGCAGCAAAGCACGCAGTGAATGAAATGTGCAATGGATCGCTGCTCATACAGTGTCATTTGATTTAAAAATTCTACCATTGGAAAATTCTATTTGAATACAGATGCGAAATTGTGTATCCATTTTAAAGCAATGAATATCTGATAACTATTCTGTTAGCCGGTTCTTTTGTAATATTAAAATTTATAGGATATTGCATGCTCTGTTCTGTTCCCAGGAGAGAGCCGAAATAAAAGAGTTCCGGGGCCTGTTAGATAGAAACTTTCCAACTCTAATGCTACTGTAAAAATGCATTGATATTTTCTCTTACTATTAACGTTCTTTTTCAGGGTTTCCCAAACCTTTTTGTCTAAGGCCCCCCCACAGCATATCGCGTGGATGTCCAAGGACCCGTAGCCACAGAACATAGTAAGCCAGCGGTTCCCAACTGGTGGGTCGCAGAAGGGTTACAGGTGGGTCGCGACTCAATCCTAAAACTATCAGAAACCGTCGAATAAACCATCAGAAAAGATAAGAAAAATCTAAAAAAATCAAATTGTGTTTTGATTGTTTTCTTGGTTCTTTACATTTGGCATCTGGGGCAGACAACAGAACCAATACATCCCATATATATATATATATATATATATATATATTGCAGTATTTTATGGTAAATTATATATATATAAGGAAGGGATACGATACAAATAAGGTTTTTTACTCCACCATGGACCGATGGATAGTGGAGGTATTCCGATAACGAAAGGTGGGTCGCCAGCTGAAAAAAGGCTGGGAACCACTGTAGTAAGCCTACTACGGCAGAACGCCAACCAAACAGCGCGCAGAAGACAATATACCGATAAATTTCAATTGTTCATTGCATGGCCAGGCGGTTCTCTTTTGTTAGGAGGAAAAGTTTGCCGACAGCTCAACCTATGCTCTTTATATTTACTGCACCAATCAGCCAATCAAAATCTAAGAATGTCTTGTGACGGCTGTGACAGCTACTCGTCAATTCCGCGTGGAGCGAAACGCGGGGTTGCAAGATCTAGTTACAGTAAACAATAACACGTGTGAATTGATTAAAGCGAGGGAAGAACTGAGGTCATTGATAACAATGAGAGAATATTGCAACGTTGCTTGTGATTTGGAAAGCGGAAAACAAGAGCGAATTGGTCAGATCAATTAACATAAAGAAACACCGACTTAATGGTTTATTCCTTTGAAGCCAGCTGGGTATGTTATGAAAATCTCTACTAACTTATAAAATATCGGTCTTACGGGGAAAGCAGCAGCAGTTGACACCCGACCTTAGACAATGTTCTGAAGATGTCCGACGCAGCTCGCGTCAGCCAACAAAACTGACCGACCACGGCCCATAAGCCCGGAAGAGTTGACTTAAATAGACGCCTGCCGTGAAAGCCTAAATACTTACATATCTAGGAACCTTTTATCTCCTTTTAATTTTTTTTTTTGTATGCCCAAAAGGCAAACAAATACATGAAACATAGGATAGTGCATACATAAGTTTCATTTAATGGGCATTCCAAAGTTTAAATGGTAAGCATCAGCAACTGCTTTCACAATGTTTGTCTGAATATAAGCTTTTGTTTTGTTAGGCCTATACGCTATTTTCTACAGTATGCATCTAGTGCACAAAATTTAATTTCAACGTTGTGGAACTTTCCCAACTACTTTTTTAATAAACATCTTCAGCTCTAGTAGCTATATTAAAAATTAAATTTAATGCTTGCTGTAAAAAGACCAACTTTTAACTTTCTGGATTAAAAATAATTCGCCTACGGATGTCGCAGCTAATTTGCAGAAACTGGAACACGGGGATAAAGTTAATAACAACAACAGCAGCTAAACCTTGAGTGATGTTGCTCAGAGCATCACGTGAATTTCAATCTGGATCACATACTTCATTTATTCCTTGTTAGAAACTTTGTAGAGAGGTATTTGCATCAACCCCTTTATTAACTTATTCCGTCTTAAACTACCAGGAAAGTTTTTAAAGAACTTGATCGAGAGTAGATTGATTATAATCTCCACGTGCACGAGGATTTTTATTCTGTTCCATCAGATGAAATTTGGACAAAATCTACAAAAGAATGAAAGTTATTAGAAATACGCTGTTTGCATTTAACCGTATGTACCAATTAAGTAATTACAAGCCTATAATTGAACAACAATATAAATTATAATATTGCAGGAGAAAAAATTCTCTGACACTGGGATTTGAACCCAGGACCTTTGACTATCCGTAATAATAGGAGAGAGGCTCCATCTGGCGTTGTTGTGAAGTGAACTCTGGCTTAGCTCAGTTGGTAGAGCATTGGCACGGGATTTGAACCCAGGATCTTTGGCTATCCGTGCCAATGCTCTACTAACTGAGCTAAGCCAGAGTTCACGTCTTCACAACGCCAGATGGAACCTCTCTCCTATTACTACGGTTACTCAAAGGTCCTGGGTTCAAATCCATGTGTCAGAGGAATCTTTCTCCTATAATATTACCATGTAGTGTCCAATAGAGACAATAACCTGTGGTTCAAGAATGCATATGCATATATAGTATCTAACAACATAAATGTCGGCCTGGGTGGCACAGTTAGTATCGCGCTGGCTTTCTGTGCTCAAGGTTGCGGGTTCGATCCTGGCCCAGGTTGATGGCGTGTATGTGTGCATGAATATGACAGGCCCATGTGTGTAGATTCACTAGCATGTAAAATAACTCGTGCGGGACAAAATTTCGGCACACCGGCGACGGTCAAAGGCCTACGTTATAGTAGCCTATATCTTCGTCGTTAAATAACCATATACCACCCAACAACATGCATATAGAAAAGGGACAAATCTGATGAGTAAACTATCATTTCCATACAAGTTTATGGGTCTTTTTTCTTAGTTTATGAGTTTTTCTGGTTTTTTCAGTCTTTTCTTTTTACCTCATTTTAAAAGTATTTTAGGTAATCAAAATCCGGACACTGATTATAAACAATTAATTGTGTAAACAATAAGCTATTACTACTTGCTACTGCACCTTGAAGTGAGGTATTTCAGTTCTATAAGCTATACCAAAATCTGAGTCGAAATCTATTCTTTTCTTTAAAGCAATTGGGGTAAAGGTGTTAGGAATGCTTAGAATCTGATTCTTAATCATTCATCATTAGATATAGGCCTATCATAATTTAGAGTTTTCATAACCTGCAAAATTTACAGACTAATCACATGACTGGCCCCCACTGCAGTGGTTTTTTTTTTATTCATAGCTCCAGTGTTAAAAACGAAATTCCTTTGTTTTGCATTTTTTCAAATGTTAGAAATCAATGGCGGTCATGCCCTGGGAGATTTTATGCTGTAACAGAAACAAAAAATTGAATCCAAAGATCAAAAATTTCCTAATAAAAGTGGTTTGTCTATGTCCCCTCTATACACAGGTAAAATATTTCGGTGTTACTCATTAACACCCTGTATAAACAGGGCTCAGGGAGGAGCTCAGACGTCTTTGCCATTCTTATGATTCACGTAGCAAAACTGGAAAAGAGGTGGAACTGATGGAATCGGTGAAATGAAGACGTAATATCGCGACCTGCTTACATTTTAATGATACCATTCGTTATTTTGTAGGAGAAACATAGTTAACTTTCCTATTAGAGGTCGTGCACTTTAAGTCAGTCCTAACTTAGTAAGAAGTAGACTGCTACGTGCTTCATTAATATTCCAGGGTACCTAAGGAACTAATGTCTCTACGACTGCACAGTTTCTTGCTTCTTGTTTTGGTGTCTTCCTCATTACAGCACAGTTGTAGTTAGACAAACGTTCTGTAATGTTCTTTCCAGTGGCGTAACTGAAGGGGGCCCAAAATGGAAACCGAAAAAAAGGAATGCACATTGGATGTCATAATGGGAGGACATGTAAAGGAGCAAAAGAAATAAAGTTAGCTAGGAGAAAGTATAGGAGAAACATTCCTGACATTGGGATTTGAACCCAGGACATTTGACTATCAGTCCATGCTCTATCATTTGAGCTAAGCCCGAGTTCACTTCACAGCGCCAGATGGAACCTCTCTCCTATGCCTTTAATGGTGTACCTCACTGACAGGCAAGTTATGTCATATGCAGTACTGTGAGGCACACTAATTATTCTCTATCCCATTTAAGAACGATCCTGTTCAAAACAAAGAGGCGTGGCTGTCATAGCCCGCACGCGAGAATGCATGTGTTCACCGTGTTTATGTTAGTTTGTTTATTCTCAGTACAACTGACCCGCAGGGTCGTCGTGAACAATGAATCCTTTGTTTTGTTTGCTAATTGATATACTATAATGATGACGATGCCAGTGAGAGTTTGTTATTTGACTTGTAAATGTTGATATTATTGTTGCATGAACTTACGAACACTCATTAGCCACGCCCTGCTAATGGCGCATGCTAATGACATGAACCAATCATATGATGCGAATTTTCCGCGAACTCTCTGTGAGTTCTCCTCCCCTTTGTTTTGACTAGGATCAAACTAGAATGGGATCAATTATAGCCTAGTGATTTTTGTGACCTGGCTTCCACGCATATGCATTCATGAACCAAGATTATTGTCACTGTTGGACATTACGTGAGAATATCATAACATATTCTTATGTAATTATATTATATAATATTATATAATATTCTCGTGTAATGTCCAACAGAGACAATAATCTGTGGTTCATGAATGCATATACAGGGTGTTAATGAATAACACCGAAATATTTTACCTGTGTATAGAGGGGACATAGACAAGCAACTTTTATTAGGACATTTTTTCTCTATGACGTAAAATGTGTATGCTACAAGGCATTAAAGTCCTTAAAATTTGTTGCTCATAACTCAATAATTGAGCGAAATAGGGTTAAAATGTTCATTAAATTGACTTCATGCCTTCTTAGCAATCGATAAAAACCTGATTCTTAATAATTCATCAACAGCTATACCATAATTTAGAATTTTCATAATCTGCAAAATTTACTGACTAATCACATGATTGCCCGCCACTGCATTGTGTTTTTATTCCTAATTCCAGACCTAACAAAAATATTTCGTTTGTCTTATTTTTCCCTCAGAATTGTAAGATATCGATCGTCATTTTTTACAATTTTCCCGACCACTACACAATATTCACTGTTCCTTTGTTTCTCATCATTTCAAGTATTAGAAGTCAGTGGCGTGCATATCCTTGGGAGATTTTATGTTTTAACAGGGAGAATTGAATCCATAGAGCAAATATCTCCTAATAAAAGTTGCTTGTCTATGTCCCCTCTATACACAGGTAAAATATTTTGGTGTTATTCATTAACACCCTGTATATCCAAAAGAAATATAGTTCGCAACTTGCAGTGAACATGTCGGTACATGTCAGCTATCGGCCTACAGAGTATTGAAAAATTTAATTTGAAATAGTCTAAAACACGAGCGCCATAGGGAAAACGAGTTGTGCCTTTCAGGATAAGTGACAATTATGCTATTTCTAGTTCATTATTGGTTTTCCAAATACTTTGAGACGATGTACTATCATTCTTACTGCTTTTTTATATTAGGAAGTGCACTCATAACACCAACAATGTTTACATTAATGGCAACTACTCTGAGGTAGATATCAGATGGAGATAGTTTGTTTTAAAATTTGCCTTTAGCAGATTTTGAGTTATTATCGAACTCGAAACTTGGGTGTCCTATAATCAACAACATTAAACAAAACAATTAAGTCGTCTCCTAATTTACTTTCGCCCCCAGGGCCGTGTTTCATAGAATTTGCTAATAATTTTAGTTAATAATATTAGAACTCATAATATTATTTCTTAGTTATCAAAATCTTGTTTCATAGATATGAACACTACTCATAAAATCTCTTACTAATATTATTAGTTCATTAGTTAGCTGATTGATTTGGAGGTTATGTATGGATTGTTGTTTGTGTTTTTTTCCCTTCTTAGTCCTTTTGTCAATACTATTTCAAAGCAACACGGCCTACATATATCTTCATAAATGTAACAAATAATAACTAGCACTAAGAAATAAATAATCTGCCACGCACTTATTAAAGGTAGCAGTAGGCTTATGTACTAAACTCTAACCTCAAATCCTAAAAACTTGTTGTGACAAAAATTCCTTTGATAGCGTATGTAAGATTTTTCTAAATTGATAATTAAATCAGAGTGATTCATATTCCACAAATTTAAGATCACGATATCTGAATTGGATGGGTTTGAGAATAAGTTATGGGTCCAAAAACACTTATAGAAATACACCTAATATTATCACTAAATTTTATTAGTTCTGCAGCCTATGAAACTTTTTACTAATAATATTATCAATATTTGCTAATAATTTAGAGCCACAGACTCGTAACTAATACTATTAGAAAATATTCTTATGAAACAGAAGATTAATAATAATATCTAATTTTCAGAGTGGGTGACTTATAACTACCCTTCAGAGAATTTGTTTCGAAAAAATGTTTCTGAACTGAACTAATAATAATATCTAATTTTCAGAGTGGGTGGCTTATAACTACCCTTCAGAGAATTTGCTCCGAAAAAATGTTTCTGAATTGAAATTGAATTGAATAATTTAAAAAAAAAATTAAAGTTTTAATGCTTAGATTAAGCATCCTACGTATAAAATTCAAACAAAATCGTTAGAGCTGTTTTTGAGAAAATCGCGATAAAACAATATTTTCTTCATGTAAAGTCCCCTTAAAAATAAGAGGAAGTGGTCGCCAATCTTCGTGTCAAATCCCCAGAATTTTGTTTTCATGCGATTTTCCGTTCTGGAGCTAAGCTGTTTACAGAGACTCACATAAACACACACACACACATAGAGATTGACTACTTTGTGTGTCCGTACAAGTTGACAGTGCATTACAGCTGGTGCAGATTGATAACACGTGAACACGAAAAGCGCATTAATCAGTGAGATATAAAATAAAGTACCTGACCATCATCGTTGCTATAAACGCTGTCAGGAAATCAGACCTTGCTCTCTTCCGGTCTAACTCATTACGCTGAATTCTCTTCAGGTGTGTCCTCCGTTTCTTCTTCCTGCTGGCTCCGATTTTCTGGCAGTTCATTCGCTTTATATTGCGGGGAGATGGAACGACCTATGACTAACAGCCCCAAGCTGTAGGGAAAACTTTGAAGACTCTCCCCCCCCCCCCACTTTAGGTAGGGCCTAATATTAGATTTTGATAACATTTATAAAATTTTCAACAATTTTGAATGGGCTCTATATTGCAATACAGTGAACACCGCTTAATGTAATCGCGGAAAATGTTATCACTTTTATGAAGTCTCGTAGGGATTAATACTAATACATTGAAAAAATGCTGTATAATGTGATCAAAGATTCTGTTTATGTTATCACATTTTCCTTTATGAGACTTTATTTCAAGTGCTGTAATACATTCAAAATTTTGTTTATAAGGGTTTCGTGTCTAAGTCAACTGTATTGTGTTTTACTGGCAATACTGTTCCCAGCTCACAGGATGACCAGTTCGAGGGGGATGGCATTATCTAATTCTCTTTTAAGCAATAAAACATGTTTCACCCCAAAGTTAAGCTGTAGCTTTTGATTTTCGAAGATAGCATGCTGACATACAGTGATGGCTAGTGTAAAATGAAAAGGCTTGAACAGACAAGCGTTAAGATGTTTTGCATCGTGGTGTTCACCATAGATCAGTATAGACTTCCAAAAATAACCGTAACTCATAACTGAGTATGGTAATGGACTCCTAAAGGAAAGTAAAATTAATTAAAAACTTTGTTAGCCTACTGGTTAAAAATAGTTGCTTGCAATCTAGCCTATTACTGTATTAGCCTATGAGTGGTTCAATGATTCACAGTTACATATTATTTTATGAATAAATATTTTTAAGTCAGCTTTGTAGTGTGTTATATTATATATGAATAAATAACTTTCATTTAATTCCTTCGGCTACTGTTATCAATCGGTTAATATTATCAGATTAGCAGCGTCTCGAAGTGATCACAATAAGCGGCATGCACTGTATTAGGGAACGATACATTTTTTATTCACTGACCCCACTCTGGGCACTCCTTGCAGGAAGCATTGGTCGTATAAAAAATGTTTCTGGCAAAAGTTTTGTATAAAATTAATATAGGCCTAATATAAAATCATAATTCTATAAAAAGAAAGGCTCGTCGTATTTTGACAAGCTCAAGTTATGATGCTTATTGCAGGCCACTATTTACCGAAGAGAAGATTCTCGCAATGATCAATCAATATGCTTTTGTTTGATCAAAATAAAGACTAAAAATTACAATCACAAAGATCATCAGCCTACAAGCAAGGACGGATTAAGGGAGATCCTGGGGTCCGGACCCATCAAAATATGAGATTTTTAAAGCATTACGTATCGCTCAAGACAGGAAGGAGTCAGTAATTTATGGTCAATCAGTTTACGACTCACCCCCCCCCCCCCACATGGAAACCTAGTTAACCTATTAGACTAGGAATTTAATCTCAATTTTCGTAGCTAGGCGATAACTAGCAAATGGAATAGATGATACTTGCATTATTCCTATGAACCAACCAGAGCTGAATTTATGAATTCATACAAGCAATCAAATAAAATCATCAGCGGGTTTTAAGTGTAAAGTAGACGAGAAGATTTTCAATTAAATAGTTGGTTTTTATAAATAACAATCATGGAACGAAGATAACATTCCTCTTAATCCTAACAGAGCAGTATTTTATAAATTTTATATTTAATCTTTTATACAGTTTTTTAGGTGACGCATATAGGCCTACATGTCTGCAGAAGAGAAAACATCAAGTCCATTGTGTTATCAAATACTGTACTCCAAACGTAAAATTTATGAAACGTCCATTTTTGAGATTGAATATTGTAATTTGTAGCCTATTATATAATCAAAACACGAATAGGCTAGAATACTTATAATAAATTTTGATCTTATAGTGTGTAGGATTGCCTATTGAACACGTTCACAAAATATTTCTGAAATAGCTCAAGGGAAGTGATACCTACCTTCCTGGATGAATGGTTAGGCCAATTAACCTTCCACCTTCCTCGAAAAAAAAATGTTTTAAACAAATTTTTTAGCTCTTAATGAGGACGTCAGAGAAAATCGAAAAAATCGTGAAAAATGAAATTTCCTTCTTGTAAAGTAGTGGTAGTAAAGGTAGGAGAAAGCCGTTGCTCATCTTCACGTCACATCCCCAGAAGTATCTAACCTAAATAACAATTCTGTTTAACTACTATTGTTACTAAATTGAAGGTTTAGTTTACTGTTTCCAGACAATAAAAGCTGACCTTTTCTTTTTTATTTATTTATTTAAAGTCGCTAAGCTGACCTTTATATTCCATCAAAACATAAAAAAAGAATTCTAAACGTAAAGCACACCATATCAAAACGTAAAACACACTTTAGTGACAAGCGACATATCAATTGATAGTTGTAATTACTGCAGTTTTGAGTATTTATAGGAAGAAATTAATTTGAATATATTACAATTTTTCTACTATTTACAATATTGTAGCAGGTGGATCATCAAATTAGTCTTCATTACTCATATTTTCTTTTTCAAGCGAAATCTAAAATGGAAACTTCAGTAACACACTTTGTTGATGTATGTTGTTGCTAGGAAACAATTTCTCAGTCGTCATTATGAAAATTAAAGTAGGCTTTTGACTGACTTCATTGAATAACTTACATAAATTTCTGCATTGTAAAAATAATTTACGTTAAATATACTGAGCATAGATAGAATATTGTAAGACGACAAGTTACAAAATTAGTTTCAGTACCTTGCGGGTCTTACAAACATTCCCTCCGGTCGTGTTTTAACTTGACCCTCTCCTTACTAAAGCCCTAATTGTGTAACTAGTGTAAATATGCCTAACTATCTTACACGGCTTGAGAAAGCAAAGGAAGGAAGCTATGAATACTGAGAAGACTCATATCTAAGCCTAATGTGACTTAAAATAAATATGATTCTAGAGTTTAGAGATGGAAACTTGGTTTTGCAGTACATAGGCTATGTAAGAAGCACACCTAAACGAAAGAATTAGTCCGCCGCCATGGGTGTATAGGTAGGATACTTGCCTTTCACACTGGTGGTCCGGGTTCGATACCCGGCCGCGTAGTTGGTTTTTTCAGTAACGAAAAATCCTCGGGTCCAAGACTGGACATCACCCAGCAAAATTATAGGCTATATTAAAAACCATTAAATTAAAGTGGTGACTGCTAGAATAGGATATAGGGCATTCACAATAGATCTATTTAATGTCGCAGTGTTGAGAAGCCGAAGGGCTTACACTACCCCTCATTAATCTAATCTAATCTAAACGAAGGAATCCGAAATGTACATTAGCCTATCTCATTTCTCGCAAAAGTGTATTCGGTACAATCCAAAACACAGATGACGAAAATAACGAAAATTCAAATTTAAGATAGGCGTAAAATACTTGTATTGCTGTTCAAAATAAGTTTACTAAGAAATTCCCTGAAGATGGAGGAAGCTTGGTTCTCTGAAACGTCGGTGTCTTACAAATTTCTCACCTGTTAAGCAATTCGGAAACAGGATATTCATATCATACGCCAAGAAAACCTCAAATAATTTATCATATTTACAAAGTATTTTATAACAAAATATTTAAGTGAAATAAACACAGGCACATAAAATATTTTCTTTTGGTTCTTCTGTAAATTTCCCCGTTTGTGACAGAGTTCATCTCCAGTGCACAGATACAGTGGCGTACCAAGGGGGGTGCGAACGGGGCGGCCGCACCGGGCGCCGTAAGGAAGGGGGCGCCATAGGCCTAATTGAAAAAGGATTTTTTTAGTTTAAGAAAAAATAATTTTTTTCAGGCAAAATATAAGGTTTTATTGGTCAAATTTTCTTTATTACTTTGTTAAATACTGCAGAAATATTATTTAGAAATGAAATAAACGTTTCGTTTTAAACTATTTATATAAGTATAGACAATAAGAAATAGGTCGTGGGCGCCGAGCACACAGGAAAAGTTTACGGTGTAATTTAGCAATTTTATCTATTTTATTTTCAAACAAACTAACCTTACAATACTAACAGTTTTATTTCATTCATATTTTTCTCTTTATAATACGTTAAAGTAACATACTACTTATTAAAAATAAATAATTCTGAACATTAAACTGTGTTTAAATTAAACTCATTGAACCTTGAACCTTTTAGTGTTAGGGGGCGACTACCATCTAATTAGCCCTGGGTTCCAAGTAGCCTCGGTACGCCGCTGCACAGATATGTACCGTTACGTATTTAATGTTTGTTATAAACAGGGTTAGGATTAAATGGTGGAATTTCCATACCAAAAAGGGAAGGGGAATGGTGATAAAAACAATGCAAAATAGGGGGAAGGTGATACTGACCTCTTTACGTAAGAAAGAAACATTAACGAAATGCAGGCTATTCACTAATTCCAAGGAAATAAAAAGAAAATGGAATATTTAGCAAATATTTTTCATTGTTACAGGCTGTGCCTTCAGTCCTGCATTTTCTGAAATCACACAGGTTCACTATTCCACCTTCACTGCAAACTGATAAGTTCACTAAAAGTTATTTAAAATCTTGAAAATTGGAACAAAAACAAGATAACTATATAATAAAAAATGTAATAACATTTGTAAGTCATAAGCTATAAATCATGAATCCGATTTAGAAGGTTATTAAAAACTGCAATAATATACAAAAAAAAAAAAGAAGGGAGAAGAGATTATGGGCACTGTTGAGAGAAAATAGGTAGCCTACACCTCCTACGACTGAAGGCTGACCATCCAGCCCACATCACAACAGTTGTCTACAGTTTGTGCAGAAATTACCTGAAGGTGACGTATTAGCGTCCAAACGCGTAGAAGAAACAACATCTGCATTTTAGTACAAGACTTTATTATATTGACTTTAAGCAAATTTTTAACAATTTTGAGAAGTTTTTAGTAATAGGCCTAGTTACGACTGACTCATTATTTCTACAAGTTTTTACATTGCCGGACTAGTGCTACTTATTTATGTTAAATATAATAGGATATGGAATGTTTTATAAAGTAGGTTAAGTTTATATTGTTTTTAAATAACTGAGCATTGATGGAAATTATAAATTAAAAAAAACAAATAAGCTCAGTAGGAAAATGAAAATAATTGAAATATGGAAAAAAAGGGATACTGGCCCTTAAAAAAGGTGTAGAAAATTGCTTCCATGCTCAACAAGAGGCAACGTTTTACACTGTGGATTCTTTCACAGGAGCTCTAATTTGATGTATGAAAAAAAGGTGCGCACTTAAGATCTTGAATATTGGAACAAAAACAAGATAACTATATAACACAATTCTCTCATAATAATTCTGATATAAACTTAGGATAAAAGCAGTATTGCGAAAGCGTATTCAGTTGTTTCAATCTGATAAAAGACGTCAAGTCTGAGTTTGAACAAAATGATGGCTGCTTATGACTACCCATCAGAGAATTATTACGAAAAAATGTTTCCAATAATTTTTTTAACTCTTAATAAGGACGTCAGAGAAAATCGAGAAAATCGTTAAAAATGAAATTTTATTCATGTAAAGTGTAGTAAATGTAGGAAAAAGTCGTCGCTCACCTTCATGTCACATCCCCAAAAGTATCTAACCTAAATAAACAATTTTGTTTAACTACTGCTGTCACTAAATTGAAGGGTTAGTTTACTGTTTCCAGGCAATAAAAGCTGACCTTTTCTTTTTCTTGTGTTTATCCCAACTCTGATTATAAAGTAGAATCGTGATATTTCTTTCTAAATAAATAAATAAAAAAAAAAGCATGTAAGTGATTTTGACTTCTCTATACCGGTACTCAATTCTGATAACTACAATTAGACAGAGCTCAGGGTAAACAAAAAACAGTAATCTTTATACACTGGACGAATAAATTCATAACTGAGATGAGTTTCAACTGTCAAGTAGGCCTATTACGTACCAGACCGAATTTCTAAAAATGTATACAATAAAAAAACAAGAATTCTCCGTCAGAAGCTAAAGTTAATATTGAAGGTATAGTTTACTCTTTCCAGGCAATAAAAGCTGACCTTTTATTTTTCATGTATTTATCCAACCCTGATTATAAAGGAGAAACGTGACAATTCTTTCTAAATAAATAAAAAAAAGCATATAAGTGATTTTTACTTCTCTATACTCAATTCAGATAACTTCATCTTTAGGCCTATATACTGTACGAATAAATTCATGACTGAGATGAGTTTCAACTGTCAACTGTTACGTATAGGCCTAGACCTAATTTCTAAAAATGTGTAGGCTACAATCAAAACATAAGAATTCTCCGACAGAAGCTATTGTTATAGTATTGCATAAGTGCACAAAATATCTTCAGGACTTTGCATAAGTGTAAAGAGAGGACGTGCAGGCATTAACAGGTGAATGTCACATGGAAAACAAAAGCAAGTGTTTACTTACAGAGGTTGTGCATTGTGGAGTGCTTGACACTGAGTAAGAGAGGGAATAATGTAAGTGTATATACCCGGTACAGTAGTCACCGCACATAGCCTCAATACAGCTCACTGACTCGACTGCCTTCCTTCGTCCACGGAGAGATACTGAAGCTATGATGCTGTGTGCTACAGAGCAAGCTTCCCCTCCGACCCGCTGGCGAATCATACATCGCACCCACACAAAATGGCGGACGCATTCCGCTCACCAATAGATAAACTTTACTCTGGACGCTATTACGTAGATACAACTTTTTTAAAAACAAAAATTTCGATGCGCTGGTTTTTAACAGAAAACAGACCCAAGAGCATCGGATAAGGGGTGAGTGTAGAAGGATGGGGTTTAACCCGCGTATAACAGATTATATGCAATCCCCCCTCAATATAGTTATAATAGAAATTAAGTACAAAAGCATTAGCGCTATAGAAAGGTACATTGTGTTAAATGCGACCATCTTGTAAAAGGTGGAGTACATCGTATTAGCTTCGCTGATTCAGATGGCCGATTATATGGCAGAACCGGTGCCGTAGACTACAGCAAAAAATAGCCTAAACTCCAGATTGTTTAAAAATAAGAAGAATAGGTCTATATTCCTTTTACGAGAAGAAATATTTGGAGGGTATTTTTATACAAAAACGAAAGGAGCGTCCACCGCTGTGGCTCAGGGGATGCGTTCAATCCTCTCACGCAGCGGGCCCGGGTTCGATTCCTGGTCGGGACAAGTTACCTAGGTGAGGTTTTCCGGGGTTTACCCTCACCTATGAGACAAATGTCAGGTAACTTTAGGCCCTTGTGGTCCCCGGATATCATCTGGCCGTCATTATCATCTTCATCCTCATCCTCGCCTTGTTCTGAGTGAGTGTGTGTGTGAATGGTGTGTATCGTCCTATGTGTTCGTGTTGTCTCGGAGGTGGCCCCGGCATTGGGCTGATCACTCATCCGGGGAGGCCCTCCATGTCCTTGTCTGGTCAAAAAAGTATGTATGTGATCCAAAGGTAATCCCTCTCCCGACAGGTCGCGGCCCTGTAAGGGCCGGGCGGCTTGGGTCGCTTAAATCCTAAAAAAGGGAGAGGTAAAACTACGAAAAAGAAAGAGAAAGAAAAAAGAAAAACGAAAGGAATAATTAACTCTAGATTATTTAAAAATATGCAAGAATATATTACTTTTACGAGAAGAAATACTTGGAGGGTATTTTTTTTTTTTATTAAAAAACGAAAGGAATAATTACTAAATTAATAAAACATCTATGCTGCCCATTTCATAATTTTAGGAAATGATGGTTCTTGAAAATATAGGCCTAATATTGTTGTAATCGGTTTGATGGTTCATACCAGAGGTATTTTCTTTCATATCAGTAGCATAGCCAGAAAATAATTTCATGGAGGGTCGAAAGTGCCCGGGGGTTCACCCCCGAATTTTTTAAAATATTGAACAAATAAAAATTACATTTTACACTATTTTAGCACTGAAAAACTAGTTAGCAAATTTATTTACCACACTCTAAGACATCCCAAGTTAAACAAGAAATCGTTTCCTAAGTTATAGGCCTAATAGCCTATTTATTACTAACTTATTTATAAGAAAAGTTAAATAATTTATGGAACAGTAGAAACAATAGGTCTACGCTTACAAGAAGTTCAGTATTTTATTATTAAATAAAATAATTAAATATTTGACAAAATGGACTTAAATAACTTAACTAGAATTTTAGGTTTTGATTTCGGGGGAGTCCGGACCCCCTGGAACCCCCTTCCCTACCCCACTGTTTCATATAGGCCTACTTGGTAATATCTAACTTAGGCCTGCTATTATTTTACTAGGACTGAAGAAGACACATTGATGTAGAAATGCATATCCGGGAAAAATACTAATATAGGCCTACTTCGGTCAGTCTTTTGAGACATTGGAATGGGTAAATATTGTCTGCCCTAGAACCGGCCCTAAAGTAAACAAGTAAGTATGTCTCACTCTAGCACATTACTCCTATCTACGTTAAGAGTGAGACAGACATACTTGCTTAAAATATAGGACCGGTTCTAAAGCGGAAAATATCTACCCATTCCACTGTCTCAAAATACTCTGACCGAAGTATAATTCCAGGGTGCACTCACGTAAGAGCAGTGACTAATAGGCTATTCATAACGGAAACTAGACAAGCATTTTTCACAACCTGAATCTTTAAAGCTGCAGCACATTAAGAACTTCGGTCTTAAATATTTTACTTTTAAGCTCGACAAACAATAAGTGCAAATATTGTTTATCAATTGAAAAGAGCTATTAGCCATAACATTTTTATAAGTGACTAGCTGAAAAGGCCCGGCGTCGCCCGGGCTTTGTATTTTGTAATTTGAAATTAACTTATGGAGGACTTTCGATGTTGAAACTCTAGGTCCTGATATAATAATGTATGTAGAATTCGAAATGAGGAAGAACAACATATGGCACTCAGACTAATCCCTCAGAAAACGCTAGATATAGCTTTTTATGGTTCATAGAGGATGTCGAATGCTGCATTCCGTTGCTTCTACTCATCATGCCTGGGAGGGGTTGAAATAAGAAGAAACATAAATTACGTAAGATTTTATTGACTTGACGGAAAATTGTATTTCTCATTCTCATGTTAAACCGTTTCGGGCCTGAAATAAAATAGAAATGCAGTATCACTTTCATACTTTCCTCCCCTAAAACCCGGGACATAATATACTGCGAGTATAGGACTCAAAATGTTCCATCCCATGCTTAGGGCCTATGATAAATCTCAACTAATACAAAGCCTACAGCTATGGATAACTGACTATTTACCGACTTCTGATATAGCATACTCACACACTTAAGTTGTTCCTGCAATACGACCTCTTATTCTACATCAAAATGTGAAGTGAGAAAATATTTCTTATGTCGAGGGTAGAGAAAGTTATGTGGCTGCATCACACTGTGCTTTATTTTCGTGTAATTCATTTTTCAGTAATTATTTTCGCCAATATATTACATGGAATCATAATTCGTTAAAGTCCAGCATTAGGCTATATAGTTGCCAAGGCCCTATGTAATCACAGTAAACAATTCACTGTTGCCATGTGAACTGAACAACATTTCATTTTTTTCAGTAGAATATTCACAGAAATTATATAATTTTCAAGGGAAGGACTGATTTGTTTCAATTTTAATGTTGACCGCTATACTTTCCGGGCTTAACTGGGTATGTGTGCAAAATTCCGTGTAAATTGGTAAAGAAATGTAGATTTGTAGAAGGAACAAACATACATACATACCCACAAACACACATTCGACTTTATATATTAGACTACTAAGTAAAAAACGTGAAATTTGTGTGTTTTCTTACATTACATAGAAATAGGCCTACACTTCAGAATAGCCTATAGCCTACCAGCGTTTCTCAACCTTTTTGAACCCCAGGACTTCTAAAATGTTTAAAAAATTTTAGGGACCCATAATTTTACATCCCATTTTTAAAAGAAGGCCTATATTCTTAATATTTGGGGTATTAATTATAGGTCATTATAACGAAATATGGGAAAAATTTTACTTCTTTACTTTCCACTTGCTTTATGATATTTTTTAATTATGTCTGCGGACCATCTGCACCATCTTCGCGGACCACCAGTGGTCCGCGGACCATAGGTTGAGAAACGCTGGCCTATACTATAGACTACAATTTGCTATAAAACCACTAAATTAAACAGAACAGCCAGATCTCATTTTATCATTTTGTTTTTCCCTAAGCTTTAGAATCTTATTTAAATATTTTAATAAGAGTGCGGGAAATATTAACTCACAGGCTACGCTTCGAAAATCTCAGGGCTGTTTTAAATGAATTTTTACAAGATTGTATAGGCTATAATAAGATTCATTGGTTAACACTGTAATTGTGTTGTGTAATGTGTAAAATAGTTAGACCTATTCCCTCGAATTTTAAGTTTTATACATGTTCTTGTAATTATCAGCTTAATAGTTTTGTCATTTCTAAAATCTGTAGTAGTCAATATTATAAAACATTAAAATTTTGTATTCTATGGGATGGACGATCTATTTCGGCTTTTATCCCGCCGTCTTCAGGTCCTTTTTCTTTTCTCAGATGCTCTCGTCGATCCATTTCAATTGAAAGTTTCAACTGAAATGGAATACAAAATAGGCCTACACACACAAATGAAATACAAAATTTTAATATTTTATAGCAGCGTTTCTCAACCTTTTTGAACCCGAGGACCTCTAAAATGTCCAAATAGTTTTACGGACCCCCAATTTTATATCCCATTTTTAAAAGTAGGCTATATGTAGGCCTATATTCTTAATATTTTGGGTTTTAATTATAGGTCAATATAACAAATAAATCTAAATACATAAAACCCTTGTTAAGAGAGCGCCTCTAATAACAAATTCCGACAAAGTCTTATTTTTCAGGGTTTTCAATGAAAGAGGGAACCATAGACGTCAGTGCATCAGGGGTTTCAAACTGTGGTTCGTAACTGCAAAAGTAAAGAAACTTGCAATAGGACCTGCATTTTGGAAGATTTTAAAAACTTTGACATCTAGTGTCCATTTTATGTGAAAACTTTTTACTTCTTTACTTTCCACTTGCTTTAAGATATTTTTCAATATGTCTGCGGACCATCTGCACCATCTTCACGGACCACCAGTGGTCCGCGGACCATAGGTTGAGAAACGCTGTTTTATAGTATTGACAACTATAGATTTTAGAAATGACAAAGCTATTAAGCAGATAATATAACAGGATCATTTATAAAACCAAATTCGAGTGAATAGGTGAAATTGTTTCAGGCTACACACTATACAACATAATTATATACCTCGTAAGAAAAAATATGAGATTTACTAACATAGCCTAACACTTTAATAAAAATTGTAAGCTACTATGCAACACCCATGGTTTCATTTCCATTTAGGTCTAATTAACTGAGGGTATAAGGTGGAGCATAATGTAGGCTATTAAGTAAAGATTTGCAGGAAAATAAAGAGGAATTTAAACTACCTCTGGGTTTGTAGAGCTCTTTAGTTAGCTTCTCATCCAGTAATACCTATTCCAACATCTGACCCGGCTTTTTTTTTTCTGAAGTAGAATAAAGAAACTCCTATTTTTCAAAGCTGTATCACTGCAAGATTCCTTTCTAAGGGGAGAGGCTTGAACAGAACAATTGTTATCTTACTCTGCTCCGCATAATTGTAAAGAAACTGGCTCATGCTGTAGGGGAATCCGGATTTTCATTCAGCTTGCTTAACCAGCAATGAATCTCGCTTGAGTTTATTTTCTGTACAAACTCTGTCTCCCCTGCACAAGAAAATTCCCCAGACGGGTTTAATATGGAATTTCAGTTTGAGGCCAATATGACGTCTGCCAAAAGGACGTTTGTCTCTCTTATAGGCATCCGGAGAGGAATGAAACTAAGGGGTGATTCCTACCTTTATAATTGTACTTAAAGGGCTATCAGCTTAACTGCAAGTCTCATAAGAGGAATTGCTCCAACAGCCGTTGTTTTGCTTGTTAAGAAAGAGATGAGAAAGGGGAATATGCCTATACCTATGGGTATATGCATAGGCCTATTATACAACACAGTTATGTACGTACATTGATAGCAGCAAAAAATTCATTTGGAAGCAAAGGGCGTTACAAGCATATTTCTATGGTTACAATGACATTAAGAAAACCATGTTCCGTAATATTAACAATCAAATTAAGAAAATATGATGAATATAGCCCAACCTACCTTGATTTTTTTTATACAGATTTTCATGGCACTTTTCCTTAAACGAATTGAGTATCCTATTGAATATAATGTTTACTTTAAGTTTGTAATGAAATAACGAAAAATAAATGAGTAGAACATTTTAAAACAGTAGAATGTTATAGTCTACCGCTGTGGCTCAGGGGATGAGTTCGATCCTCTCACGCAGCGGGCCCAGGTTCGATTCCTGGTCGGGACAAGTTACCTGGGTGAGGTTTTTTCCGGGGTTAGGCCCTTGTGGTCCCCGGATATCATCTGGGCGTCATTATCATCTTCATCCCATCCTCGCCTTGTTTGGAATGAGTGTGTGTGTGTGAATGGTGTGTCTCGTCCTATGTGTTCGTGTTGTCTCGGAGGTGGCCCCGGCATTGGGCTGATCACTCATCCGGGGAGGCCCTCCCTGTCCTTGTCTGGTCAAAAATGTATGTATGTGATCCAAAGATAACCCCTCTCCCGACAGGTCGCGGCCCTGTAAGGTCCTAAAAGGGAGAGGTTAAACTACGAGAAAGAAAGAAAGAAAGAAAGAATGTTGTACAAAATCCATAGGCCCAATTCGTATTCTTAGCAGCCTATCATAATTTGAGTGTTCGAAAACAGCTTGCTTAAAAAATATTCGGACCTAAGGGAGATGAAAACAGGGACTGGAGAAAACGAGCTTCATAACCTGTAGGCTACTCTTTACCGAATATAGTAAGGGTAATTAAAGATGAAATGGCTTGGGCATGTTGCGCATATGGGGGATGAAAGACTTATCTAAAAAATATTGACTGTGAGACACGAAGAGACCACTGGGAAGACCTAGAGACAATATTATAAAATATTTAAGAGAAGTAGAATCTGGAGTTAGCTCCAGAATATAGTTGAATTGCGGGCTCGTGTAAGCGCGGCAATGAACCTCCGGGTTCCATAAAATAGATATTTCTGTAGCTTGCCTAGAAATTGTCTATTGCCATTGAGTAAGTAAGTAAGTAAGTAAGTAAGTAAGTAAGTAAGTAAGTAAGTAAGTTAGCATCCAGTCATGGTCTTTATTTATTTATTTATTTATCATCCTCACATTTGACATATGCCTTGCACAGCCTTGCTTATTACCCTTCAAAATAATAAGTTTAAAAGTGTACGCGTAAGGCCTATTCGATTTACTCGCTCCATGTAAAAATACTGAAAATCTAAGGGACTGTTTGGATAAATAATACACACATTACAGTGCGTTCTAAAGACACGTTAACCATCGGCATCCTTTAAGGATTAAGACATTGCCTGACCCTTATTGGAGTGAAACGGGAAAGCGGCACATCTAGAGAAACAGACACTTTCTCACTCCACGTGGAGTCAAAGCTAAGGTGTCAAAAAAACATTAAATTTGTTCTCATTGCTTGCGATCAAAATTCTATTGACTGTAAAGCAAGTCCAATGTCTGGAAAAAAAAGCTGAAGACCCAAAATATAGCCTACAATATTGTCATAGGCACCCTCCGGTTCAATTTATGGCGGTCTGCCGGCCTTTGATGTTAATGGTTAGTGATGATGTTAGTGCTTTAGAATGCACTATACCGGTATATTACTACAGCATGGTGCAACCCGCGGCTCTCGTACTACGTTAATTTGATTGGTCCATGGACCTCTTGTAGGCCTACATTCTTAATATAATTTTAAATATACCTAAAACAAATTATTGCAAGTTGATCTACACGGAGGGTTTGGAGATTTGTGATATGCAGACTGATCAGTTCTTTCAGGCCAAAAAGAGTAATGTTCCTAATAATTTCTGCAAGAACTTATCAAAATAGTATGTTCCTAAACTGAAAAAATTCTCAGTTGAAATCGTATCGTTATTTGGCAGTATATATAGAGTGTTAATGAATAACACCGACATATTTTACCTGTAGGCTATATAGAGGGGACATAGACAAGCAACTTTTACCAGAAGATTTCTGCTCTATGGATTTAATTTTTCCCTTTACAGCATAACATCTCCCAAGGCGTGGCCGCCACTGACTTCTAACATTTGAAAAAATGCAAAACAATGGAACTTCTTTTTAAAACTGTAGATAATACTATGTATGAAAAACTAATTCAGTGGCGACAAGTCATGTGATTATTCTGTAGGCTACAGTTTCCAGATTATGGAAACACTAAATTATTATATATCTGTGGATGAATGGTTAAGAATCAGGCATTATCGACCACTAAAAAGGCGTGAAGTAAATTTAATGCCAATTTTAACCCTATTTTGCTTCATTATTGACTTATGAGCACCAAATTGTAATGACTTTAATGCCCTGTAGCAAACACATTTTAAGTCATAGAGCAAAGATCTCCTAATAAAATTTGCTTGCTATGTCCCCTCTATACTTTCTTTCTTTCTCTTTCGTAGTTTTACCTCTCCCTTGTAGGGACCTGTCCCCTCTATACTCAGGTATGTGTGTGATAATTCTTTTTCACCTTTGAGAGCTATTACATATTTAAAATACTGAGAAATCGCATTGAAAATATTTCACTAAAATCATGCCTTAGACTTTCCTGACAAAGCTTTTAAAATTAATATTGAGAAATCTGTGTGAAAAGCAGTGTAAATTTTCACAATAACTCCCCTAATTTTAAGGCTTGTCAAGTGAGTAAACTTGTTGAAGTTTGAATAAATTAACAGTAAAGTTATGTATATCTCTATTTATGGCAAATCTCCATTTATGACGAAAATATTCTCACATGACCAATCAATATGATTGAATTGATCATTACCATGAATATATTATCCATTAGAAAGTAGTTTCGATCATGCAAAGATAATAAAAACAAAAGATACTTAGAAATGTGCGGTTTGTTGGATTTGACACAATTTTAATTTTCAGCCTGAGAAGCCAGAATCCCCATCTCTCCCCACCCTTAATTAATAAATCTTTGCAACGTCCCTGATGAGGGGGAGTGGGAGAGGCTAATGCAATTAGACCTAATGGCTATGAGGAGGGATGGGGTTGCTAAGCAAAATGCTCTTCAATGAAGCTTGTTGCATCAAAAATTTCGCATTAAATAAGTGTAATTAAATTGTAATTCTTTTCTGTATAAATCAAGCCAAACGTGCTATGGAATGCGACAGAGATTTTCTGCTGTTCAACTCCAGCTGAGAGTCTTTCAAGTTATTTTAATGGCATGAAAATCTATATCGGAAATATCTCTGAAACAAAAGGGAAGTTTTATATCCAATACTTTCAGATCAATAAGAACCAGGAATAAGGAAAAATGATTTAAGAAAAATGCGAAACCTCTATATACCGGCAATGCAAGAACCAACAGCATGACAAAATAATTACTTTATTTTTTTTAATGACATAAAAATGAACTGTAGAAAAAAAGACCGTAAACTGGCCAAAAAATTAAGAAATAATGACAATGAATTATAAAAATGACTTAAAAATTAAAAGCGGGGAAAATGACAAAAAATTATCCTAAAATTTACAATTTTTATAATCTACGAATCATGATCAGAATATCTATACTAGTGGACAATGTCTAAGATTTACAAGTTAAAAGGGGACATGTCACCAAAATCCGGGCCTGTTCATAACTCTAAAACTATTGTATTAGTCCAATCGTAATGAAACTGGGTATACTATTGAAGCAGTCTACATTATTATTAATTATTATTAATATTATATTTGTTTGCGGTCATTAGGGACCACATTAGGCAACAGTTACCCGTTTCCGGAAGCCTTCTTTGCAGCCCAAAATCTTTACAATCTTTCTCTGGCAGCCTGTCTGCTTTCTTCTGTCTATCCACTGTTCAGTTTTGGTTCGTCATGAAATCCTTGAAATTTGTCGATCACTGACCTAAACTTTTTTCAGTTCGGGATGTCTTCTGAATTTAGTCTAACCTGCTTGAAATCCTTTCTCACCTCCCTGAACCATTTGTCAGACACTTTAGGTCTACTAGCAAGTATTTAAAAAATATTTTTTGTTAGTCTCTTCTCATCCATTCTAAATATATGCCCATAGAATTTGAGTCTCCGTTTTCTTATGGACTCAATCAGTCTTTCATTTTCACGGTATAGTTCTTCCCTTCCTCGCAACCTATAGGCCTACTGTCCGTCCACAATCTTGGGGCCCATTATCTTGCGAAGGATCTTTCTTTCGAACTTTTAGCTTCTCTTATTCCCGCCTTCCCTGTCGTTTGGAGGCATTCACTCTACATATTGGGTTACGAAGTAGCGTAAAGGTTGTGGCGCTGCGCTACAAACCGGAAGGTCGCGGGTTCGATTCCCGATGAGGTGATGAGGTCGATGAAGATTTTCAATTGGCCTAATCCTTCTGGTGGCACTATGGCCCAGGGATCGACTCAGCCTCTAACAGAAATGAGTACCAAGAGCAATCCTGGGGGGTAAAGGCGGTCGGTGCGTAAGGCTGACAACCTTACCACCTTCATGTGCCGAATGTCCAAAATCTGGGAGCCTCAACCTCCTAGAATCCTCTGGTCATTCATGGCATTCACTTTACTTACTCTGCATATTATTATTGCTACAAGTTTCAACTAAATAATGTAAAAAATGCAGATTTTTTAGATCTCATTGCTAGTGTTCCTTAAGCAGATATAAGCAAAAGCCTTTTGTGGTCGTGTATTCAGATTTTTCAGCAGAGTCTTCTCTTTGTCTGGTAATGCGTATTCGGGGAGATCCCTCTTTCTAAGTTACTGCTGCCGAGGGAATACTTGTATATCGAGCCTGACACAGTAACCCCTGAGTAACCAAGGTGATCTCTTAACTGAAACCCGCGCATCTTCAAAGGCTACGGGAGCAATGCTGCATGCATGCTCGGCTTGTATAGGGAATTAGACAGCATCAGAGAATGGAGGGAAAGTTTTCAAAGCAAGCCAGGCGGCCACAAGGAAGAAAATGCAATATATGTAGGCTATTATAGGTCTATGTAAACAACCATTCAAAAATTATATTAGATCCACATGAAAGAAGAGCAAGTTTCATTAGCATCGTAAGGGGCAAAGAATCAGTTCAATCTGGCTTCAGCTAGAACCGTTCCTATAATCCAGAATTATAATACTTTTTCCATCTTTTATAGGCCTCGGACTTACCTTAACTTCATATACGGTGATTTTAGCTCTGTTCTACTTCTCTTCCAAATTCTACAATCCTAGATACCCTTCTATTCCTCATCACCAGGGCCCGGATTCTGATGACCTAAAATTGTTTGAAAAATGACCTATAAAATTACCCCAAATTTTAAAGAAAATGACTTAATAATTATAAAAAAATGACCTAAAAACTGATATTTTATTTATAAAAATTATTGTTGTACACACAAAGTTATAGACTAATTTGTACATTATTGTAAACATTGTAAATGCAGAAAGTATGTTGTAGGTCTAAAACTTTGTTCTTTGTTGTGAATGTTCTTTCCTCACGGAAATTTATACTGGCACTGAGGAACTGGTGAGTCAAAATTCGGCACATCTTTTTGTGGTCTGCCTGATTATATTGTTGTTTATTGAGGGTAAACAGTAGTTTGCACTCTCAAATCCAAGCAGATGGCAGACTCTGGTTCCAAGTCAATCTAATAACAACAGTAATATAATAGAGCATTTTGGCGTTTCTTTGAATCTCGTTTCCGACTGAGACATGACAACACTTCAACACCGAGTGTGTCCTTCTTGCATTAAACAAACAACACTTCAAAGACATATATTTTCGTCCCGCTGGGGACGATGCTGGATAGGTGACAAAACGAGTTAATAAACTCAATGTAAATGCATGCAATTGGCTAAAAAAAGAAGAAAATTAGAAAATAATGACGTAAAATCGAAATAAATGCCCTAAAAATATAAAATTGCATAAAATGACAAAAAATGACCTAACAAAAATGCATTTCTAAAATCTAGAGCCATGATTAGGATTTATCCACAAGTTGGCAATGTCGATGCAGCATCAATAAAAAGATGACATGTCATTAGAATCCGGGCCCTGCTCATCACGCTTTAATAATGACAAAATATACTAACCATTTAATGCATGACACTCATTTGTCACACAAATTATAAATCTGTGCGAAAAAAAAGACAACAGTTAACAAAATGATTGTGCTCATAGTTTATTTCTTGTACACTATTCGGAAAATGTAATATGTAATGTAGATTTTCTTTCGATTATTTTCCTTCAAATTTAAACCATTGTACCCTACGACCGCCTGCGTGGTCTTGTTGTTAGCGTCGCTGAGTACAGACCCGTCGGTCCGGGTTCGATTCCCGGTACCTCCTCGGATTTTTCTGAGGTAGGGAGGTCTGGTAGGGGTGAACTCAGCCTCGTGATTCAAATTGAGGAGCTACTTGATAGAGAAGTAGCGGCTCCGGTCATTAAAACCACCATTAACGGCCGTGGGTGTCGGCATGCTGACCACATGCCCCCTAATCCTGCCATCTGCCTTTGGTAGATGACGCAGTGGTCGGGTGGTAGGCATGATCCCTTCAGGGATGTAGCGCCACGGAGTTAATTTTATTGTGCCCTACAGTTTACATTACGCAAAGGGTTAAATTTATAATTTTATTATCTGTTGATTCCACGTCTTGAAGAATAAGTTTTCCGAAAGTTAGGAAGATTTTCTGATTTTTTGAATAGTTTAATGCCAGAAAATACGAATTTGTGTGAAAATCTTCCGAACCTCTTACTGAACTAAATTTAAGGAAAGTGAACGACAATGTGCAATAGGGGATGATAGGTATTTGTTTGAGAAATACATCGCGCTGTACTAGGACATTATAGATCCGACTGCTGTCACTTCTGTGCTTATCTTATTAATCTTATTATTGTAAATAGTATATTGCGACACAAAGGCCGTAAGGCATGTTTACGGATCGAGGAAAAACTTTGAAAACCCTCGGCGCAAGCGCCTCGTGTTTTCAAACTTTTTCCTCGATCCGTAATGCCTCTACGGCCCGTGTGTTGCATGCTATTTTTTGCACGACGATTACTTAGGCCTATATCAATTTAATTATATTAATTGTGATATTCTTTCTTTCTTTTTCGTAGTTTTACCTCTCCCTTTTAGGATTTAAGCGACCCAAGCCGCCCGGGCCTTACAGGGCCGCGACCTGTCGGGAGAGGGATTAACTTTGAACCACATACATACTTTTTTGACCAGACAAGGACATGGAGGGCCTCCCCGGATGAGTGATCAGCCCAATGCCGGGGCCACCTCCGAGACAACACGAACACATAGGACGATACACACCATTCACACACACACTCACTCAGAACAAGGCGAGGATGAGGATCAAGATGATAATGACGGCCAGATGATATCCGGGGACCACAAGGGCCTAAAGTTACCTGACATTTGTCTCACAGGTGAGGGAAAACCCCGGAAAAAACCTCACCTAGGTAACTTGTCCCGACCAGGAATCGAACCCGGGCCCGCTGCGTGAGAGGATTGGACGCATCCCCTGAGCCACAGCGGTGGACTAATTGTGATATTACCTGAAAATATTATGCATATACACTATTGAAGATTGATGTTTATTTGAGAAAGTGATTCGCATTTGTTATTGTTTATGGCAACCGAATATTTATAATGCGGGGGAGGCCTTGTTCATAACAGCCCGCAAACGCTTAATATTACTTACGGCCCTTGGGCCGTAAGTGTTTGCATGCGGAAAAGGCTAATCGCCCCCTAGCAACAAGATTGCGTGTGGTAATGTCAACTTACGATCCATGTCAACAAGGTTCGTAAGTAGCCTACCACTAATTAGCTAAGGAGTGAAAAAAAGAATATCCCTATAATATAAAGCCACATGGCTGACTCACTCACTCACTGACATTAATGTTTGCCCACTTCCAGATGAGCTAGAAACTTGAAAATTGGTACACATATAGCTATTAGCCTGTAAACCACAGGAAAATTCCAAAAAGTTATTTTTTTTTTTAATTTTTAGCTCTAAAAACTCCCGAAAAAGGGCTCGGTTTCCATGGCAACGGTATTATAAAACATTGTTCACATATGGCTCTGAAAGTTTAGAAATAATTATTGACTATATACACTCACTCTATCTCCCATCAGGGCCGCCACATGGGGGGGGGGGCTGCCGGGTCCAATGGTTCCCGGGCCCGGGCCCCGGTCCCGGTGATGTAATATAATTTTAGGGAAAACTGGAAAAGTTTAATAAAATGTTCTGTTACACGAGTAACGAGAAAGAAGTTCCACGGAGAAGGGTAGAGTCTAAGCCAGGGCTTGAATTAATTAGGGGATGGGGGGGATTTCCCTCTCTTGTCAAAAATTTTCCCTAGCTCATGAAATAAAAATTTATTCCTTGCCAGGGATACGTTTTATAAACTACAGTTTAAAATTCCAGTGCAATTACTGTTTGATTTCGTGCACTTTACAAATAATGATATATTATTAGTATTACCTAGGTATGCATTGCACGCGGTGAACGCGTTAATGAGGGTTGCTTTCATTCCTTGTGTTTATTTATTGAGTATTCATCATGACCCCTCACTTGGCGGCAATCTTTAAAAGTGAAGTTGACATCCGTATGCCGCAGTCAGGCTAAGCTTCTCAATTGCTGGAAACATGCACCATGTTTATTCATAATGCCGATTTAGTTTGTGCTATATTAATTGTTTATGTTGGTATTATGTTTGTAAGAAATTTTAGCAAATAGCCCCACTTTTGTCTTCATTTTTCTACTTTCGGTATAATATAATACCGCTGTAATGTTTAAGTTTTTGCTTTTTGAATATTTATGCTCCTTATTAATTTTAGTTTATGCTTGGTTCCAATAGACTAGTCCTTGAAATTATTTTGATTGTAGTAAAAAGACAATATATTCATTTTAAAGTAGTGTCGTGTTTTGTATTTAGACGTTTCAACACAATGATTTACTAATTCAGGATAAACACAATTTAGAATAATAAACAAATACTCTTATAAGGCGTATAAAAAATACTGATATATGGGCCTATACTCATATATTTCGTATTCGCCAAATCTTGGAGAAAAAGTGGGAATATAATAAGTCTGTTCACCAGTTATACATAGATTTTAAAATACCATATGATTCAGTTAGGCGAGACAAATTGTACAATATCTTCATTGAGTTCGGGATACCAAAGAAATTAGTTGGACTGATCGAAATGTGTCTAAATGAAACTAATAGAAGAGTCAAGGTAGGAAAATTTATATCAGATAGGTTTATCATTAGAAGCGGATTGAAGCAAGGAGATGCATTCATTATTGCCTTTACTTTTTAATTTCGCTTTGGAATATGACATTAGGAAAGTTCAGGAAAACAAAGTAGACCTAGAATTAAATGGCAGTCACCCGATTTTAGCTTACGCAGATGATGTTTGCTTGTTGGACGATGACATAAACACAATCGAGAGAAATGCAGCAAGTCTTTTCGGTGCCTGCAAGAATGTTGGATTGGAAATTAATACAGAAAAATCAAAGTAAACTTATATGGTCAAGGAACGTCAAAATAATAATCCACAAAATATTGGAATAGCAGGTATATCGTTCGAACAAGTGGAAAAATTTAAATACCTGGGAGCAATAATTACAGACACAAATAATATTGGTTTAGGTTAGGTGGCTCTAGGCCATTAAGCATGAAAAAGGTATAAAAAGGAGAGGAAGGTGCCAGAGAACTTACCAATTGGCAGGAGAAGCTGGTCTTCAATTGGTGCTGGCTCTGGTATCATAGAAACACATAAAAAGAACAATAAAAACGAAAATTTTCGGACAAACTTTGCCCTTTGTCAATCACTTAGAGAATGGAGCTTGAAGAGAAAGTGTAGGGTTGCCAACCTAGCCAAGAATGGCATCCTATGTTCTCTGGCCAGGAGGGAAAAGGTGTTATCTGATGTTGAGGTTGGGGGGGTTTCTGGATTTGGTTATCCACTGGTGAGCCAGTTCCCACCTTCTGAGTTGGGAGGGGTTGCAGCTATCAGGGAGGCTTTTGATTACTTTGATGGTGAAACAGTCCTCAAATGATATCCCATGGTCCATGGTGTGTTTGGATACAGGTTTATCTGGATTTTTGCTTTTGCAGTCATGCCTGTGGCCATTCATTCTTTTTCTTAAAGTTTCAGTGGTTAATCCTATGTATTGGGCCAGCAAAAATCCAGATAAACCTGTATCCAAACACACCATGGACCATGGGATAACATTTGAGGACTGTTTCACCATCAAAGTAATCAAAAGCCTCCCTGATAGCTGCAACCCCTCCCAACTCAGAAGGTGGGAACTGGCTCACCAGTGGATAACCAAATCCAGAAACCCCCCCAACCTCAACATCAGATAACACCTTTTCCCTCCTGGCCAGAGAACATAGGATGCCATTCTTGGCTAGGTTGGCAACCCTACACTTTCTCTTCAAGCTCCATTCTCTAAGTGATTGACAAAGGGCAAAGTTTGTCCGAAAATTTTCGTTTTTATTGTTCTTTTTATGTGTTTCTATGATACCAGAGCCAGCACCAATTGAAGACCAGCTTCTCCTGCCAATTGGTAAGTTCTCTGGCACCTTCCTCTCCTTTTTATATCTTTTTCAGACACAAATAATAGTAAGCCATTGAGTATACTCAAATAAGGAAATGCTTGTTTTTATGCAGTTCAGACACTCTTTATCTTCTCGTCTTCTGTCCAGACATCTAAAAGTAAAGATTTATAAGATTATTATTCTGCCGGTTGTATTATAAGGATGTGAGACATGGCCACTTACTGGTCGGGAAGAACATAATATGAAAGTGTTCGAAAACAGGGTGCTTAGGAATATGTTTGGGCCTAAGAGGGATGAAAATGGGGACTGGAGAAACCTTCATAACGACGAGTTTCATGACCTGTACTCTTCACCTGATATAGTAAGGGTATTTAAATCACAGAGGATGAAATGGGCTGGACATGTTGCGCGCATGGGGGAGGAAAGACGTATCCAAAAAATATTGACTGTTAGATCTGGAAGGCAGAGCCCACTTGAAATACCTTGACGTAGGTGAGAGGACAGTATAAGACTATATTTAAGGGAAGTAGGATTTGCGGGGGATGATTGGATGGAGTTAGCACAGAAGCGGGCTCAGGTAAGCGCGGCAATGAACCATCGGGTTTCATAAAATAGATAATATTCCTTTAACTTGCTGAGGAATTGTCTATTGCCATTGAGTAAGTAAGTAGGCCTAAGTAAGTGAGTAAGTAAGTAATAAAAAATGTTGGAAATATGGTTTCTAGTATCATTTGATAACGAACCACCAACGTAACATATTACGTTCCTGAAAATTACATTTTTAGAATCAGAGGATCTTAAAATATATATTTATGCTGAAAAAATCGACATTCCTTTTTTAGAGTAGAACCCAAGACTTCCTCTACTCGTATGATAGACTACTGAAAATAAAAACTGTACACGGAGGAAAAAGTAGAGAACAGACACCTGGCCCAACCCCCCCGTCTGTCGGTCAGTCATTCCTAGCAAAGTTCATCAACCCAACCCCCATCCCCCAGCCCACAACCCACTGCATAGATCTGGTTCCCTTCAGTATGTCTGGGATGGGCTTGAGATACCTGCTCCCTACACCAAGACGTTTCCATGAAATCGGTTCTATATATACTTCATACATGATAGAAATTTTGTTTATGGAAAATACAGATATTTTCTTCATTTAGAATTATGTTGCTTATCACAGAACTTAGAAACTGTAATCATTTGTATCTCTGTATTTTTTCGACGGTATTACCATTTAAATTTAAGGTTTATTGAAGGTCCTAGCGCCAGGGTGAGCAAAGTAGAAGCATAAATTTTTTTGCAATTTTTAAAAATGTACTTTTTTCGTATTTGGTGGTGTTTTTACTAACACTGTTCATATAAGAACAAAATTTGCCTTTTACAAAAAGTTATTTACAAGAAATTGACTGTTTTATGTGCCCTGGTATTCTGACATTTCATGCCATCTATCCGCTAATTGTAAAAGCTCTTTCTATGAGTGGGTATTATTATTTCCTAGGATACAGCGTACAAACAACACAATGTTATTCATCAGATCCACATTACCAAAGATCTAGCAATCGTAAGCATAGCTCTCGACGGTATTTCAATCGAAGACTATGTTAAAATCAAGGAAATAGCAGCGAGTGTCTGGAATCTAAATAAAGCCTTTATAATACAAGGTAATGCAACACCCATGCAATAAAGGTAAAGGCTGGCAGAATATTAAATATTAATATTATATTAAAGGAGAATAACTTAACTTAAACAAGTATACATTCAATATCGAGTAAAACAAAAAATATATTAATTAAATCTGAAGTGACTAAGTAAAGACACACAGTTTGATCTTGAACAGCTGACTTATTGTATCCTTGATGACTGTGAATTTGTCACCCTTCCGACCATTCTGTTTTTTTCTCCTTTGCATTGCATCCTTGAGAAAAGCAGGGCCGTCACATGGGGGTGCTGCCGGACCCAAGGGACCCGGACCTGGGCCCCGAAGGGGCCCGCTGGATCCCGGTGATGGGATATAATTTTATGGAAAACTGGAAAAGTTTGATAAAATGTTCTGTTACACGAGTAACGAGAATACCAAGTGAGGGGTCCGCGACCAGAAGGCCCTACATGGTCCTGGGCCCGACCCCGAGATGTGGCGGCCCTGTCTCCCATAGATCTTTTAAAAAACCTTTCTCGAGAACCTCAGCGGGGGTTTGGGGGCGGATCTTCCAAAGAGCGAAGCGAGTTTTATGCTCTAAAACCGAATGAAAAAAGAAAAAAGAAATCAACAAGTATTCAAATGGTCTGTGGATTTCTGCATTAAAAATCTAATGTTAGTTCTGCGTCCTGTTGTGGAGAGCAAGGAAGCGGAAGAGGATAAAATAAGAAGAAGAAAAAGAGTTGGCCTACAGAAAACACTGGCGAGTGAATGTATTTTTTTTTTTATAATAACTCATAGGCTGCAGCTTTAATACCATTTCAATTAAAATGACTTCATAATTTTCCTTAAATCTTGCGAAATATTTTAGTGCCATCTTCCGAAATAATTATTTCTGAATTGTCAACATTGTGTACGGAAGAAGACCTAACCATAAGGCTCGTACCTTTGGATACCGGAGTTTATTTCCAACAAAAAGTTAATATACCGGTTGTCGACTATAGCAGTTCTTTAGTTGATTTAAAAGAGTTGGGTGCCATTTTATAGCTGTACTTTAATTCGGGTTAGTTGGCGCCAAGTTGGGAGATCATTTATACCACAGTCCTACAGGGGAGTACTGGTGTTGGGCGATTCTGGTTGTCGAAAAGGGGTTATTGCCGGCTAGTAACTCAGTTGATAGATTTATGCACGAGATTCTTAATAACGGGTCGGTGGCTAGAGAAATTGTCCGAGGGAACGAATAGGCAAATCAGGATGAATTAGGTGAAATAAAATGTTTGTGATCTTCTCAATTTCTATCTATATTCTAAATAAAAAGGTTTGTTCTGAAAGGTAAAAGTTGTATTATTTAGTCTTTTCATAAGATGATGTAAGTCCAAAGGGGTGATGTCGTAGTAATTATAAGTTGTTGTTGCAATGTCTAAGACTATGATAATATTCACTTCTTACGCGCTTCTTCACTATTCACAATAATTATTCCGTCGATTCTATTTATATGGCGCGGATTATTAATACTTCCTTTTTATCTCGCGGGCAACTTTACTAGTTATGCACCGGGTACGTTTTAAGTTTAATTACTTTAACAAAAATCACTTATACAATCTCTACTTCCGTAGGTTAATACTGACGCGCGGCGATGTTATATTATACTAAATTGATCTATTTATAATGCGCGGATTCGATATCTTTGAAGTTGAATATTTATAGAATATTGTAGTTTAGTCCATGTTATAAAAGTTAGCTGAAGGCTCTGTCTTAGTGTCGTAGGTTCGTCGTCTCTCTCCTGATCCAAAAAGATGCTGTGACTTCGGGCCTCTTTGATAATATATCCTGGGTAGGTGGAGGGGTGAATTGTTGCTATTGGATGGTTTCAACCTAGGGTTTTACTTAATTGGAGGAGATCTTGGTTTTCTGCTAGCTTGTTTGAATCTTTCTTCGGTTAAAATGCGTTAATGTTCGTTGGGTCATTAATTTTATGTGACATCTCGACCTAGTCGTCAGAATGTCTGTCATACAGGAAGTCTCCTCCTACTAAATATATCTGTGATAATAACTGTGATAGCTGAAGGCTATCAGAGTTAATACTATTTCCATTTTGTGGGCTGATTTTAGCTGAATCGAATGATCTAAGTCTCAAGTCTGTCGGATTAAAACTATGGAAGTTAATTATAATGTCCGATTAAAATGATTAAAGGGGTTAATTAAAAGTTTAGTGTAGTATATGAAATTGAAGGGGGTGTTTCTCTCTTTCTATTGGTATAATTTGTTTTATTGTCATTATTTTATTTATTGAGTTATTGATGTTTGAAGTTGAGGAATTTAATATAATATAGGGGAAAAAGGCCGGTTCGTATGGGGAAATGTTCGGTTTCATATGATCGCATAATGAGTGGAAAATCACGCGATATATTAGGGTGATCAAGAATAATACGAGCGAGATTTTACAGTCATTATAATACCCGTTTTCAAAGTCCTAAATAGTCCTATGTCTTGTTTTAATTTCGGTTTTTAAATTTGTTTTGATATAATTTCGTGATATTATTTCTTAATTAATTATCTTTGTTTGATACGTTTTTCTCAGTAATTAGTGTCCTTACATCACCTTGACTCTTTAGTTAATTATACATACACATACATAAATTCATAAACAATAAAATGCACTTTTACAATACTATTTTACCTTAACGTAGTCTGTCTTCTTATTATTCGTCGTACATATTGTATTCAGTCCGTTGTCCTTCTGTTACACTAGTAAATCATAAAAATATTCATTATATCTTATCAATAAAATACACACTATGATTAAAGTTTGTGTTCATAACCTAGTCTTATTAATTTTATCTTCATTCTTCTGAATTTTGATGCTGATGCTTAATTGAAGTGAAACGTTGGGGTACGCTTTCCTTTCCTTATTATGGTCTTAAATAACTCTTAAATTATATCCAGATTTCACATATTATACTCCTATTCCAATTTCACCTCGTAAGTACTTTTTGCTATGTTACCTTTCATTACTTTCAATATCCTTTATCTGTTTCTATCAACTTATTCAATTCTTTCAATATCAATATTTATCTCACCTATTATCATATTTCATTCACTTATGTCACATATTTCGTCGCTACATATTTTCATCGTAATTTTATACGGTACACTTTCTTATTCTTTGCTTAACTTTCATCTTTCATTCTTCTCCATCACATTTTTTTCAATACTTTTCTCATATACGTAATTTATTAATATCTTACCTTGTTTGCATACACTTTTTCAATATTCTTAGCATATTCATTATTCAATCTTACCATATTTTCTTCACTTCTAAAATGACTTTACTTGGTTAATTTTCGGGAAAGGGTTGATAATATGTGCTGTCCATACTTTTGTATGTAAAATAATTTATTTTATTTTTTTTTTATTTAAAATTTTGTTCATATTATGTTATATACTATTCCAATAAATAAAATTAAAATGTGCCGAAAATGGTTGTGTCTAATTAATCATTAGGTCAAATAATAGTGTGATTCCTTTGGTCAAATGAATGTTTTATCTCTTCAGCATTGAATTTAGAGGGGAGGTAGCCTTATAACTTAAAATTATCTATTTACACATTGAGATCATTACAAAAATAATACAGTGCACTTGTATTTGTAGTGGATTAATTTGCTGCGAATACTCATCATATTTGATATAATAAGTCTCGTATCGGAGAATTGTCTTTCAGCAAATAAATTAAAGACTATAGTCACTCAACCGTAAATTGTACATTCATCCTTAGATGTCAGGTAAAACATTAATTTGTGAAGTAGGAATCACTCTAATTATTTTACATAGTCAGTCCAATTCAATCCTTTTTCAGATCCGGTCATCTTATATTTACACTTCCTTTTTCTTCCAATCCAAATACCAGGCTAAGGCTTGCTAGCCATTACATGATAGGGCTTTAACAAATGTTTTCTATACTTGCCGAGAATTTTCTTTGGATTCTCTATGTGGGTGAGTTGATAGGTATCAGTACTAAATTTTGCTTTTACCTGAAATGGTCCAGAATAAAGGAGACTGAATTTCTTCTGGCGATTGTGTAATGCACTTGAAATTATATGTGATTTAAGCAATACATAATCTCCCGGCAAAGGATCCCACCTAGGACGAGGGCGTCTGGGTTGTCGTCTCCTTTTCGACCACTTGCTCTGTAGGCGTTTAAGGATAGCATTGCATATGTCCAAGTCTGATTTATTGCAGGTCGGTAACACAGGGGGGGTGTTCTTGAAAAGAGGGTTCACTTTACAATGTGTTACTACTTCTAAGGGAATTTCCTTCGTAACGTGATGTTTTGTTTCGTTAAGTATGGCTTGGATGGGCTTTAAGTATTTATACCAATTTTTGTGCTGTCGGTGAGTTAGCAATCTTAGATAGGAAATCACTTGTCTGATATATCTCTCAGAGATATTGGCAGAGGGATTATATGAAGAGCAGTGTAGGGTCTTTATATTGAGTTTAGAGAGTCCTGAGTTCCACTTTGGGCTTGAGAATATACTAGCATTGTCAGTTAAACAAAATTCGACGTTGCCAAATGTGTCGACATATTCTTCTACTTTCTTTAGGCAGATTCTAGTAGATAAGTCCCGTATAGGGTACAGTGCTACAAGTTTGGAGAAAGTATCCACAAAAATAAGTATGAATTGGCAGCCAAAGTTACTTCGGACTAAAGGACCTAAAATATCCCCGCATATTAATTGGTTGGGCTTGGTGGCTTCAATAGAATTTACAGACACTTCATATGCTGTGTTCTTACTCTTTCCTACTTGGCATAGGTGACAATTTCTTATGTAAATTCTAATCTTACGTCCAAGTTGTTTTATGTAGAAATGCTCACTAATAGAATCGATCAATTTTTCGGTTCCACTATGCGCAAGGTTTTCGTGATAGCTTGCTATAATATCAGTTTCAAGAGATTGGGGGATGTAAGGTCTCCAAGCGGGATTTTCTTTGCCACAGAATTTATATATAATTCCGTTGTAAGTAGCTAACGTGCTTTGCTTATTAGCTTCACCTGGTGGGCTAGAAGGTGGTATTTGTAGTTCCTGCAACTCGTTCTGAACGGTAGCCAAATAAGGGTCATCGAGTTGAAATTTTGATAAATTACTAAGCTTGTTATTCAATTGGTACTTGTCACTAACCGAAATCTTCATAACCCTTACCTCCTTTTCCACCTGGCCTTCTAAGCTTGCCATCCCTGGATGGTTAGGCAATCTCGAAAGCAGGTCCGGCAGGTAGTTTAGGGTCCCTTTGATATGCTCTATCTCAATATCGTACATAGTGATCGCGCTAATTAAGCGTGATACACGGGAGTTGCTAAGTTTGCATTGTTTAAGAAAACTTAGGCTCATGTGGTCACATAAGACGGTAACCTTACGATTGTAGATATAGTGTTTGTATTTGTTTAGTGCTTCATATACAGCATACACTTCAAGTTCAGTGGGATACATACGGGACTGGGCGATCGTTAGACCTTTGCTAGCCGTCGCAATAATGCGTTTTTCGCCATCTTTGACTTGAAAAAGAATACTTCCTATTCCTCTGGCACTAGCGTCAGTTTGAACGTAGAAGGGTTCTTCTTCGTCTGGCTTCTGAAGTTTAATGGACTCCGCAAACAGTTGCTTTATTCGGTTGAATGCAGCATTTTGCTCGGGGGTCCATGTCCACTTTTGGTTTTTCTTCAGGAGTGGCTTTAAGGGGCAAATTTCTTGGGAAAAGTTGATAACAAAGCGTGCTTGATATTGGCATACGCCAAGAAAAGATCTAAGTTGTTTCTGGTTACGGGGGGGCGGGGATTTTCAAGATGGCTTCCACTTTTTCTTCGTCAATTCGGCAATCCTTCCCGGATATTATATATCCGAGAAATTTCACCTCCTTTTGAAAGAAATGGCATTTAGAAATATTGAGGGTGAAACCTGCTCGTAAGAGCTTTCCCAAAGTCTGATCGATATGAGTCAGATGTTCTTCTTTGGTCTGTGATGCCACGAGGACATCGTCTAAATAGGGGATTATGAATTTATCAGTCTGCCAATCAAAAGTAAGGGCTAGAGCACGCAGTAAGGCAGACGAGGAAGTGCGGCACCCGAAGGGCGTGCGCGCAAATCTGAAATTACGTCCTTGATAATTGAAAGAAGTCAAGTCACGTGAATCAGGATGAAGTGGGACTTGCCAAAAGGCAGAAACTAAATCAGTTGTGGAGAAATAGTTCCCTTCTTTGGCGCGGGACAGAAGTTCATCAGAAGTTAGCGGTCTATAATGGTCTTCTTGGGAATCTGCATTTATGGCCCTGGCGTCGATCGTGATGCGTACTTGGCCAGAAGGCTTAAGTACAATGCACAGGGGGCTGCAGTGGGGACTATTTGAATTTTCTATGATTCCCTGTGATAGCATGTCCTGTATGGCTGCAGAAACTTTGTCACGTAAGCTGAGTGGAATGGGACGGGGCTTGTGTCTTATAACAGTGGTAGATGGACGGATTATTTTGTGTGTATAAAAATGGCATTTTCCAATTTTATTGGAGAATAAATCTTTGTGCTTATACAGAACGTCAAATAATTCTTTCCTCATAGTAGGGTCCAAATCATGTGCTTCATTAACCTTAAGTGTTATTAGTTCTTTAATTTCATCTACTGTATTAATATGGTTTATAAGGGTTTCTGTCTGCAAAATGTTTTCTTTTGAGTTAAAATCTGAGGGTTGGAAGTCAGTCATTGTTTGTATTGAAGAGGGTTCTTTTGTAAGAATGTGGAAAAGGGGCTGTTGCTGGACGGACAGAGCTTCAATAAAGAATTCCTCCTGGCTTACGTCGGCTTCACAGCTGGCGGTAGCTGGGGGAGGGGGGGTTCTACTACAAAAGGGAATGACCTGTTCTTGTCTGTTCTCGTCAATGAATGCGAAGCTTTCACTTCGAAAATTTATAATCCCTTCAAGTTGACGGAAAACCTCTGTTCCAACTATAATGGGTAAATTAAGACCAACTATAACCAAGAACAGAATTTCTATTGTTTGTCCTGCAAGTGTGATAGGCACTAAACATTGGTGTTTAATCCTACACCTTTGCTTCCCAACGGCTAGGAGGGCAGTCATGTTATACACCGGCAGTATTTGTGAAATCGCTTTAGTGCGCTGCAACTCAAGAAAAGTGGACTGGGATATAACCTGAGCATCACTTCCGGTATCTAGAGTGACTTTATATGACTTATTGCCAATACCAACTTCGATAACTGGGGCTCGATGTTGGGTGCTCAGTAGTTCATTTCTCTGCAAAATTCCAACAGTGATATCGGTTTCTTCATTGTTTGTGTTGTTTAGCTCACGGCTAGGGAGATTTGTATTATTAAAAATTATTTCATTGTTGTCAGATGAGATATCAGTATTTACAACAGAATGATTTTTATTGCTATCACCAACAAGAGGAGAAATTTCACTGCCAACAATTTTATTGTTGTCAACAATGGCATTATGTACAAGAGTATTGTTGACATAGGCATTATTATTCTCTGTTAATTGTTGTTGATTACAGTTTGACTTACTATGTTCTGTTTGTTTTTCTGATGATGTGATAGAAATAACATTATTATTTTCTTTTATTGTTGTTAGTGGTATATTGTTAATTGTTGCCTTTGGAAATTTCATCATAGATAACATGTGATTTCTTTCTTTATGGTTAGTTAACAATGGGTTTATTTCACTAGTTAGTGAATGATTGACGTCAAGAAAGTTATTTACAAAGTGGGCGTCACTATGTACGATATCAACATTTTCACAATTGCTTCCATTTTTATTCGAAAGAGTTGCAGGGGTTACCACAGGAAGAGCGTGTTGACCCCTCACTCGTTTAAAGTCACAGTGGGAGTGGGAGACTGCGTTCTTTGTTCCTGATTGTTCTGATCATTGTTGTTGGGTCTATTTCTAGCATGGTCATACGAGTTGTTTCTGGTGTATTGATTATTATTACGATAGGCGTACCTGTAATTGTTTCTACCTCTATAGTAAGGTCTGAAGTAGCCTTGGTTGTATTGGGTTCGGTTGAACCAGTTAGGTCGAGAACTAGCATAGTTATGCCTATATTGTCCTCGGTAGCTATTGTTATATCTGCCATTGCCATAGGGGCGGAAACGATAACCTCTGGTTCTCCAATTACTCCTAGAATTTCTCGAAAATTCAGTTTGTGGCCAATAATAGTCAGGGTGTCGAAACTCATTGTTGTTTTTACCATCATATTGTCTATTTTCAGTGTTGTCAGGTGATTTAGAAGGGTTGGGTGATCGCAACCCGTTTTCAAAAGGAGTGTGGTTAAGGGCGGTTTGCACTAAGTTGATATTCTTTCTGTGCATTTGATTTGCAGACACTATGGGGGCGTTTTGTTTGTTAGATTGGTAGGAAGTATCCTGCATGGATTTCAATAATTTTAACATGTCAGTGGTGGACTGGGGAGAGGCAATTATGAGGCAATTTCGTACCATTGAAGGGAAGTGTGAGTGAAGGGCATTAAGGAAATCTATCTCCTTTATCTCAGGCTTGAGTAATTGCCTACTCTCGCATAATGAGATAAAGTACTCGAGATACGATTGTCCTTGGCTTCTATCATATTTCCCGTGAAATATTCTCGCTCTCAAACGAAGTTGATCTGTTTCGCCCCAGAACTCTGATAAAAACATTTTCTCGAACTGACTAATGGACAGCTGATTATCTGGGTTGATCACTTGTAACCATCGAGCTGCTGTTCCTTTTAGCGATTGCGCCACGAAAATTAGTTTCAAATGTTCAGGGACACTTCGTAGAGTGAAATATGTCTTGAGATCTTTTAAGTATCTTACTGGGTTAGTTTTAATTGTCTCTTCAAAGCAAGGAAGCGGAAAGTCAGAATTATTTAATGAAAAATTGTTAATGGGAATTTGTGGGGACTCGCGGCTAGAACTGGCAACTCGCTGGTCCAAACCATTGTTCATTCTTTGCATAGGTACAGAGGGTTCTGGTATTTCGGGTACATTTGGCACTGGATCAGGTAAGGTTGATGATGTAGAGGCTGAGGTGGAGGGGGCATTACAGACATGGGGCATTATTGCATTTTCCCTTGATTGGTCAATAATGGTTTCCTGTTCACGGACTTTTTGTTGGAGCCTGTCAATTTCGGACTGGAGGGAAATTAACCTCGTGGAGTTATTCACTGTGTTTCTTTCTATAGTACCAACCTGTGATCGAACGGAGTCCACCTGGCTGGTGAGCACTTGTTCGGTGTTGGCTATTTGTGCAGTTACACGGGAGTCCATATTTTGCAACTCCGCAGTAACGTGAGTTCTGTGTTCGTTGATTAAAGACTTAAATTCTGAGGTTTGTTGTGTCATGTCTGTTCTTAATTGTGTATTCAGTGTTGTTATTTTATCTTTAAGTGTTGTGTTCACAGTAGCCATGTTGGTATTCATTTCATTTCTTATTTCTTGGTTCTGATTATTAAGTGTGGTGTTTACTGTGGAGATTAATTCATCTTTCAGTGTCGTGTTCTGTAAATTGATTGTTGTGTTCATAGAATTCATTTTATCATTTAAAGTGGAGTTTTGGGTAGCTAGCTCCGTGATTTGTGAAGACAGCTGGTTTGAGATTCCTGCGATCATGGCTTGTAACTGTAGTAAAAATTCAGTATTAGGGTTTAGCGTGTCTTGTGAAAGATTTATAGTGTTCTGTGTAGCAGCAGGTTGCGTATTGTTATTCTCTGAGGGAGAGCTTATTGGGTCCGGTGTGTCGTCTGTAAGAGGCGTGAAACTGACCGCAAGATCACTTTCTTGTTCATGTGGGTTCACATTGTTATTTTCTGTACAAGTTGGTGGATTTTCACTTTCACTGTTAGGAGTATTCGAATCTGAATATAATGTCCGAGTTCCTGAATTTTGCTCCATGGTATGAAACTTTTTGTGGCTTCTCAATCTCATAAAAATTTGAAAAATAAATTTAAGTTACTGAATTAATAAAAAAGTTGAAAATTAAAATAAAAATTAACAAAAATTAAATGACGAAATTACAATGCAAATTGAATAAAAATTGCTTAAGATTTTACTTTAATAATAGAAGCAAAATTCCGGATTCGACCTATAAGTTTGGATAACGATACCCTTTTGTTGCTTCGGGTGTCCAGCTGTTGGGGGTTGATCCGGGGTCCAGTTGTTGAAGATCCTGTTGTTGAGGGTAATTGATGTAGGTGAATATCCAGTTGGAGGGCTTTGATGTTGTGGTAATCCAGATGATGTTGCACTGATTCTAATTTAAATTTTTTTTAACACTGATTTGAAACTGTTTTAATTTGTGTTTGTTTCTGAGGTTTTACTATATCGAAAATTTAAAGTGTTTTTGTTACTCGTTCCTCGGGAATTTCAAATTCAAGCAATCACGTTGGTAGCCATTTTATAGCAGTTCTTTAGTTGATTTAAAAGAGTTGGGTGCCATTTTATAGCTGTACTTTAATTCGGGTTAGTTGGCGCCAAGTTGGGAGATCATTTATACCACAGTCCTACAGGGGAGTACTGGTGTTGGGCGATTCTGGTTGTCGAAAAGGGGTTATTGCCGGCTAGTAACTCAGTTGATAGATTTATGCACGAGATTCTTAATAACGGGTCGGTGGCTAGAGAAATTGTCCGAGGGAACGAATAGGCAAATCAGGATGAATTAGGTGAAATAAAATGTTTGTGATCTTCTCAATTTCTATCTATATTCTAAATAAAAAGGTTTGTTCTGAAAGGTAAAAGTTGTATTATTTAGTCTTTTCATAAGATGATGTAAGTCCAAAGGGGTGATGTCGTAGTAATTATAAGTTGTTGTTGCAATGTCTAAGACTATGATAATATTCACTTCTTACGCGCTTCTTCACTATTCACAATAATTATTCCGTCGATTCTATTTATATGGCGCGGATTATTAATACTTCCTTTTTATCTCGCGGGCAACTTTACTAGTTATGCACCGGGTACGTTTTAAGTTTAATTACTTTAACAAAAATCACTTATACAATCTCTACTTCCGTAGGTTAATACTGACGCGCGGCGATGTTATATTATACTAAATTGATCTATTTATAATGCGCGGATTCGATATCTTTGAAGTTGAATATTTATAGAATATTGTAGTTTAGTCCATGTTATAAAAGTTAGCTGAAGGCTCTGTCTTAGTGTAGTAGGTTCGTCGTCTCTCTCCTGATCCAAAAAGATGCTGTGACTTCGGGGCTCTTTGATAATATATCCTGGGTAGGTGGAGGGGTGAATTGTTGCTATTGGATGGTTTCAACCTAGGGTTTTACTTAATTGGAGGAGATCTTGGTTTTCTGCTAGCTTGTTTGAATCTTTCTTCGGTTAAAATGCGTTAATGTTCGTTGGGTCATTAATTTTATGTGACATCTCGACCTAGTCGTCAGAATGTCTGTCATACAGGAAGTCTCCTCCTACTAAATATATCTGTGATAATAACTGTGATAGCTGAAGGCTATCAGAGTTAATACTATTTCCATTTTGTGGGCTGATTTTAGCTGAATCGAATGATCTAAGTCTCAAGTCTGTCGGATTAAAACTATGGAAGTTAATTATAATGTCCGATTAAAATGATTAAAGGGGTTAATTAAAAGTTTAGTGTAGTATATGAAATTGAAGGGGGTGTTTCTCTCTTTCTATTGGTATAATTTGTTTTATTGTCATTATTTTATTTATTGAGTTATTGATGTTTGAAGTTGAGGAATTTAATATAATATAGGGGAAAAAGGCCGGTTCGTATGGGGAAATGTTCGGTTTCACGACCAAGAGCTAAGCTAACTTATAGTAGCCTATATCCCAAGTAAGTTTGATCCTGTTCAAGACAAAGAGAGTTCGCGGAAAATTCGCATCATGTGACAAAAGTGATTGGTTCATGTCATTAGCATGCACCATTACCAGGGTGTGGCTTGCTAGTGGAGAAGTAATGTTCGTAAGTTCATGCAACAATAATATCAACATGCAACAATAATATCAACATTTACACGTGAAATAACAAACTCTCACTGGCATCGTCATCATTATAGTGTATCAATTAGCAAACAAAACAAAGGATTCATTGTTCACGACGGTCCTGCGGGTGAGTTGTACTGAGAATAAACAAACTACCATTATCACAATGATGACATGCGTTCTCACGTGAGGACTATGACAGCCACGCCTCTTTGTTTTGAACAGGATCATTCTTACTTGGGATATAATATAGCTTAGCTTAGCTCACATACAGTGAGGTATTTCATATATAGTTGTGCCGGATTTCGTATGTAGTTTTGTCGGCACAACTACATATGAAATCCCGCACTTGTTAGCTTAGCTCTTGGTCGACAACCGGCATAAAAGTTAAGTTTCAGTGGGTGACTCTTACTGTTTAACCGTACAATTTTGCATATAGACTAGCAAAAGACAAAATAATATAACTTGAAATCGTCATCATAGCTTTAACTGTAAGTTTAGGTCCTATATACAAATCCAGATTCAAAGTGCACATTCAAACCGAGCCAAGAACATGGCTCCTGGCGGAGAAGTCTATTGTCTTGTCTTCAATATGAGCGTATCCTGCGAGCAGAGCTCTGTTCAAAGTTCATTGTATGCGCACTGAATACAGGGCTGCGAGGTCGCTGCGAATGAAAAATGCACAATAATAGAATAATAACAAGACATGGCAGGATGTCAACCAGTCCCGAGAAGCTGCTCTGGAAATTGCGTCGTGATCTCTGCAGAAAACCCCCTTGAAATTAATTACATGCAGCCAATTCCACATCGCCGTTACCTCTACGGCATGCGAAAGTAGCTAGATTTTACTCAGAATAGGATTAACACTGTACGGAAGGAAATCTCTATCTATACAGTGACTCCAATCACTGGCATAACGGATAAAGGTTGAGGCCCCTCCGTAAAATTTAATTTGGGCCCGCTAGTAAAACCATCCATATTCAAGCATATAGATTCAGTATCATGTATTCCACCGCGGAAAATATAAAATTTGATAGGTTGATAGGACCTCGGAAGTATTAAAATATGCCTGTATTATTATTATCGTTAGGCGATATTATTATTATTATTATTATTATTATTACTATTACTATTATTATTAACATTAATAGCAGCTGCAGTGTCGGAAATTAGGAAACAGAGTAGTAATATTTCCTAGACCTCTTACCTCCAAAATCTGGCACAGATAGGCCAACACTGTAATATCTAAAATCCTGTAAAATCCTTAAAGGTTACTAGAAGTTGCGAAGAGGTCTACTCTATACATATTTTATTTATTTTCAACACTTCCTACCACTGTAGGCTGCCTAGTGACAAAGTATAATATACAACGTAATCTTATCTATAAATGAATTGTTAAACATAAAGCATTAACATATATAGCAGAAATCTATAGAATTATAAAACACTATGTCAAATTATAACAATGATGCCTATAAATACGCAGTGATCCCTTCAAAGCAAGAAGAACTAAATCCTTCAGCTTCTGCACGTCTAGTTGAAATTGTTTCCAGATGTTAACTACATGACGTGGAATTGTGCCTCGAGCTCCTATTAACATGCCGTATATTTTTATTTCTTTCAGGTGGTACTTTTCCAGGTAGTATGGAATTGTAGGTTCATATATTAGTTGTTTCTCTTTATTGACCTCTTCTGGTTGACCTCTGTGTTTTTCAAATCTTATCGTCGGGTCAAGAATGTATCCCTCTAACGAATCTTCAGCGTATACAAGCATGTCAATACGGCGGTGGCTTCCGTTTGTGGCCACACCATGGACCTCCTCGAAGACTTTGAAACCTTTCTCACGTAGGAGATCTGCAATTTCAGTTCGGATCTGATGATGCCTGGCGTTTCTCAGTAGCTCACCATACGGGCAGGATCCCAGGACATGTGCCAATGTTTCAGTCTCTCTACGGCATCGCCGACAGAGGTTATTGTCCAAAGATCTGCCTGGTATTGATCGCACTGCAGAGACGTTTGCTGTCATCTTCAAGGCCTCTCGCCATTCGTTTACAGAAAGGCCCTTATGATTTTTTATCCAACTATTGGCTGGGGTATATTCATCATATAACTCGACACCCTTCCCTTTTTTTGGCAATTCTGTCCACTTTTTAAATTCTATTTGCCGTAATTGCTGTCTGACTTTCCGTGCGGAGATGGTGTTACTCCGGACATCCAAAACGTCGTTATTAACTGCAACGTTGAGTTTCGTGGTACTGATCTTGCTTTCTTCAGTGAGATTCCGTAATGATGAAATGTACGGATTGTTGGCAACAAATAAAGTTCTGCAGGAGTTAATATGCTGCAATCTTATCTCCCATGTAGCACGGAAAAGTCCCAATCCTTTCACCTTAGGTGCGCTGTACAACATTGAATCAGGTGTGTCAGATGGCAGTTGTAGGATTTCTTTAGTGGCACTTCTTAGTAATTTGTCGACATCATGAAGAAATTTCGACGAAACATCTTCTACTTTTGATGTCTGGAAAGGGTATATCAAGCTAGGAGTAATGGACACATTCAGTATTGATATTTTTTGATCGCATTGCAGTAATGGTGATGATACCAATTTCTCTAGCTTGAAATTCAGCTTTTTAATAATAATACTAGGGTTGAATGTTTGGATATTTCTGAATGTTGTCCCTAGGTAACTGATTTCTTCGCCTTTATTAAGAGACTGGATGGTACAGTCATGCGTAATGCTTAAATTTTTGGATACTATATCTCCATTAACAACATTAATGCATGTCGATTTTTCAGGATTGATGGCAAGTCCTAATTCTGAAAATCTTTGCAATGCTAAGTTTGTTAGTTCTATAGCAGCAGTCTCATTTTTCCCAATAATAACGGTGTCATCTGCAAAGCAAAGAACTGTCAATTTGGCAAGTTCAGATACCAGCTGTGTCTCGGCTTGACTTAAAATGGTGTGCATTAATAAATTTCATTCCGACAGTGGGATATATATAAAATAATGTACGAAGTAAAAAACCGCCTATAAACCACTATCAGAGATATACAGGCCTATGTAACAAATAGTGCAATTATATTGTGAACCAAATTAAATTGTATTGTTAATTATGTTATAAAAGTGTTATTTATACAAACAATTGGGTATTTTATACAATATAGGCTACCGGGGTGCGCGGGCAAAGAGAGTTAAGTCCACTTTCTTGTTACTGAGAATTAGAGTGACTTAACACACTATACCAGCACAACATAGCTTTACCGTACAATTTTGAATATGACTTACTAGACTTAACACAAATGTAGAGAACATTTTTATCTATAACTCTAGGGACATATCTCAATTTTTTAGGATGGTGGACTTAACTCTCTTTGCCCGCGCACACCGGCTATATTAAGTTTGTCCAGAAAGTCAGTATAATAAAAGATTAAATCACACACATATACCAGTACCAGTCACATTATAACATAATAACAATACAATTTAATTTGATTCACAATATAGCCTAATTGCACTATTTGATACATATACTAAATCTCGTTTTGAGTCACCATTTCCTCATCTAGTTTTTGATAGTGGTTTATAGGCGGTATTTTACTTCATACATTATTTTGAAATGGTGTGTTCATATCAGTATTTTGTCTTAATATCACACCAAAGTACTGAATTTAATATCAACAAAATCTAACTCCTTTCCAAACAGTACGAGCTTTCTATCCGGGTTTTTGGTACACTTGAAAATATTATTGCAAGACTTTTGTCAGGCTGTACTTGTATTATTCTCAGAAGTAACCATCTTTCAAATAAGGGAACTCTTTTTCTTTTACTGCTTTGCATGTTATTCACATTATGACAACCGGCACGTTGCCATGGTAGCTCAGTTGGTTAGAGCATCGGCACGGAGAGCCGAAGATCCTGGTTCAAATCCCGGCTATGGCATTGAATTTTTCATTCTGACTTCACGTGTCCATCTTAGCCTACACACGGCCAATGTGAAAGAATTATCACACCTATTTACATTTCTTTTCTTCCGGTTTTAATTTTGGGCCCCCTAGGATCTCCGGCCCTCCCGCGTCGTGGAGTCGCGGGCACTTCACTTACGCCACTGGCTCCAGGCAGTAATTCATACCGCAGGCAACTCCACAAATATTTGTGTTTTTTATTCAAATTTGGGAGAGCACACATCATGAATATGTCTCAATATACATCCTGGTTCAATAAGTTACGACCTGTTTTCATACTAGCAGTTGCCCGCGGCTTCACCCGTGATAATTCATTCAATCGCTACATGTTTTTAAGTGACATATTTAACAGAAAATTAAGCAAAACAATATCTTTATTAACAATGACATTGTTTTTAAAAAATCCCTTTAGGCAACCCTACAGGCTGAGGTAGATTTCGAAGTGCTTTTTGTTTAATTTATTGTCGCTGTGTAGCACTCTTCTTCTTTAGCCTTGGCATGACAAACCCGCAATAATAACTGCAAAAAAGAGGAAAGAGCACTTTTTCAAACATTCAAATCTCGCCTTATATGAGAACTGTCAAGAAACTAGTTATTAATTTGTAGAGTACCGGTACTCATCAAGAGCTTTTAAAAAAGTTTCCCTCTATACTTCTTAGGGGCCGAGATATAAATGTTATAAAACTTCAACCCCCTCCCCCGACCACCCCCTTTGGCCAATTTTGCTCATTAACGAACTTAACCGAACTATTGAGCCTAGAAATAACATAATAAAATTTGGTTCAAATATCTTCAAAATTACGGCCGCTATCGTGTAAAGAGATATATATATATAAGTTATATATATCACAATTTTATTATTATTATTATTATTTTTTTTAACAGGAGGTGGTTTCGTACTTAGGGAGGCATGAAACGTAAAGATATGAAAGAATTTTTCGAAACTCATGACATGGTATCGATTGCAATAGGTAGATTTTTCTTCGAAATCTACCTAAAAATGCATGAATTATATAATTTTGTTTTTAATTATATTGTTGGTCACAATCAGGGCCCGGATTTTGATCACCTGAAAATACTTAAAAAATGAGCTATACAATGACTGGAAAAAAAATACCTAAAAATATGAAATGTGGGAATAAAGGCCGTAAAATGGCCAAAAAATTACCAAATAATGGCTTTGAATTCTAAGAATGACTTAAAAATGAAAAGTGGGAAAAATGACCAAAAATACCCTAAAAACTGTCATTTTTATAATCTAGGAGACACGATCCGAATACCTGCACTAAAGGACAACGTCCATGGTGTACCAGTTAAAAGATGACATGTCATCAAAATCCGGACCCTGGTCATAACCTAATTAATAAATAAGTGAAATGACTAAAACGAATCACGTCCTGCCATATGGGTATAGGCTACATATTCAAAATGAAACGATTAATACGACCCGTAGATTCATGAATTTTACCCTTACACTCAAATCATTCATTTAATTGGAAGGTTAATAATTAAAAAGCTAAGAATCCGGCTTCGAGAAGCATTTCAGGATTACAGAGCGCCGCCCGGAGAAAAAAAAGACCTCGGATTAGAGTTCCCTGGCCCAAAAAACCACATAGAGAGATTCATCCAAATCAATGTTTTCCTTTCAGATCTACATAACTTACATGATCCCTCTTCCGTCCATCTATGTTGAAAATTTCAGATCCCTCCGAGCTATGACGTTATAAACAAATGGGTCAAGCAGAGCGGTCTGACAAAATAAAGCGATCGACAATTTCATGCGTTAAGTTGAAAAAAAATGCGATGCTCTTCTCACCCAGTTTGCTATGGCAACCAATCAAGGCCACCTTTATTAATTTCACAATTAAATACGGTCCACACGGAAACGCCAGCTCAAATAATACCTCAGATCTGCAATAAATGCAAAGACGCAGGCCTTTGTATACTCTCTTCTCTCCTGCTATTTAGTTAATCTTATAAAATTAATATAACTTACTCATAATTTAACTCATACTCATAATTTAGCTCATATTTTTTCTGTTAAATATTACGGGCAAAATATATAATAGCTTCTCAAACAAACATCTGACTGAAATTCAGTCAATAGGCCTATCAATGAATATTGTGTTCAATATCAAGATCGGAATCAGCCTACTGAGACCCGGGATTGAATCTCGATCGATCCATTGGAATTTGTGGTGAATTAAGTGGGGTCGTGGCAGATTTTCTCGGGTACTCTTGTTCTTCCTGACATATATCATTCCACAGTTGTTCCATTCATCAAAATATGATCATTTAGTTGGAATAGGCCTAAAGAAATTATTAATAAGCAGGGCCCGGATTTTGATGACATGTCATCTTTTAACTTGGACATTGCCCACTAGTGCAGATATTCTGATCATGACTCCTAGGTTATGAAAATTGTAATTTTAGGGTAATTTTTTTAGTCATTTTCCCCATTTTTTATTATTTTCAATTCATGTTTAGAATTTAATATCGTTATTTGATATTTTTTTTATCATATCACGGTATTTTTTTCACATTTCATATTTTTGTGTGATTTAAACAAATATATAAAGCCATTATTTTCTTATTGTGTGTTGTTTCTGGCATTATATTGAGTTTTTGTGCAATTACCAACATTGAAGATTATCATAACTCTAAATAAGCATAAATAAATAGATCTTGGATACAGGAAGACGGTGTTTGCTGTTTGCATTTAACCGTATGTAATTAACGAATTAGAAGCCTATAATTAGGTTGACAACATAAAGGTAGAATATACACACATCTTATGAATAAACTAATATTTTCGTACTTTTTTTCATAGTTTTTTGTTTCTTTTCAGTCATTTTATAGATTTTTTTTACAGCATTTTTAGGTCATAAAAACCGGGTCCAGTTAATAAGCCTACGAAGGCCGTGATTTCTACATCTATCAGTCCACACTTGTACTTCCGTTACGTCGTTTTTCGTTACAGCGTTTTTATCAAGTGACCAATTTTATAGTTTGGAAGTCAAAAATGAAAATTAAAAAACTTAACCTTTTTAATGATTCTATTTTACCAGGAAAATAGGTGGGTTCTAAGAAAAATCAATGCAGTTTCATTTTCTGCGTTATTCCTCAAAGGATATGCCTAAAATGGAATTGTGATCCTTTTCCACGAAGTAGATATACAGAAGAAGAGATAACAATACCACCCTAATCAGATGGATTTGGCTGTAGTGGGGGCACAGACGCTGACAGACGGGCGCGCGCGAGGGGGAGGGATTCCATTAGGAAAGAAACGTGAAAAGAAGTGGTTCGGGGAAAATTGTGTCAATAATGTAGCATTGTTGTGATGGGTGGGGGAGGAGCGTGACAAGGGGAGTGGCATGACAACGACATGACTTGTCTTGATACCTGCCCACATGAAGCCGGCTTTGCCAATTTACAGCACTCTAATCCCTGACAGTATCTGTGCCTGATATCAATACCTCTGATGCCTTTTATATTCTACAGTAGATACTTATTTACAAACTCGAAAGAAATTTGTGTGTAATGTATTATTATTAGGGCAAGGCATTTGATTATTTTGCATCTTTTTTATATGAAGGTTAAAATTTAGCCCCAATATACAGTGAGTCCCACGCAAGAGTTGGCCAATGACGCGGGTTTCTGCGTCGCGGCGGGCACAACTCCAACTCCCGAGCGATCGAGTGAAATATCTAAGCAAATAAAGCCGCGATCGGCGTAATGATTCAGGTTCTCACATTTACAGTTAAAATTGCAATGAAAATAGCCACACATTATAACATTAGAAGAGAAATTAACTCTATCTCGGAAGCTGATCTTACGCGCGTGAAAGAAAATTTTCTAAAAAAAGGTGTCAGTGTTGTGCGTATGCAAGAGGAGAACATTTCCATAATCTCTTGTGATGAGGTACGTGGTTATTTTCATTGTAATTTTAACGGTAAATGTGAGAACCTGAATCATTACACCGATCGCGGCTTTATTAGCGTAGATATTTCACCCGATCGCTCGGGAGTTGGAGCTGTGCCCGCCACGTCACAGAAATCCGCGTCATTGACCAACTCTTGCATGGGACTCACTGTACATAAATATGTATCATGAAATAACACTGTACAACAAATTTGAGCGTTTTTCTGTCCTTTATATGAAACTAAGTGATTCTGTATAAACAAAAGGTTCTTTATTTATATGTCAAAACCAAAATGGTCCATCACGTACTGTTTTTGTACGAGACACACTTCTCATATTTACGTAAAAAGCAAAAATGTGGATTTTTGGAAAATGATGCGTGGTAAACAAAAAATAATTACTGATTCGTTATTTTCAGTCAAAAATATAAAGGAAACACATATTTTCATCTAAAGGATATTCTTCATGTTGTACAGTGTAACTGATTAAATATGGGCAATTTGTTTTTTTTGCATTTTTTGCTTTATTTGGAATTCTTCGTCATTTTCATGTCATTTCTTGGCATTTTCTGCATTTTTGGGCCATGTTTCAGTGGAGGCAGAGATGAGCTTTTCCAAGTACAAATCGCAACTTTCAGACAACTGACAATCGTTTTTGAGAATCTCCGCCAAGTGTTCATTTCAATTCAGGTTTATTGTAAGCACCACAGCAGTTTGTCTTGTAGCTAAAAAAAAAAAAAAATCAATCTTTCTTTTTAAATGGCACATATTTGCTAGGTGCAATTTGATGGGCATGCCAGTTGAGAAAGAGTTTTTTTCACTAAGGGTGTCCAAGTAGTTTACTTCTTTAGTAACAAAATATGTGTTTTATATTGTAAATTCATATATATATATATATATATATATATATATATATATATATATATATATATATATATATATATATATATAACGCCTTTGCACCCATTAAATTATTTTTAGCAATTCATTACTTAAAAAATTAATTACAAGTAATAATGGTAAATTTATTGGTCATCTTTTTAAAATTTGTGTCATTTTCTCTATTTTAAGGTCATTAAATGCTTTTCCCTAATTATTACGGTTATTTCTTTTCATTATTATGACGAAAAATTATTACTAACTTATTACTAGGCCTACTCGTGTTCCGTGAATAGGCTAGTTAGGCTAGTTAGACAAAAAAATCTAAGATGGGCTCTTCTTCTTGTACAGGAATAAAAAAATAAAATTTCTTCGCTAAGTCGTTTTTAATTATTTCAAGGAACATTTTATGACAAATTGGAAGAAATTCGAACAGGATTGGCCGTGACTGCGTAACAAACAAATTTACAGATAAACTGCCAAAATACGGATAAACCATTAGAGTTATGTCAAAAGTATACTGGAACAAAGTGGAAGTAGTCTTTAAAACTTGTATTGTAGGCTATGTCATACAGTATAGTCATAGAATTTTATAGCATAAACCTATTAGTGAATCTCAAGATGTGACCTATCCAGTTTGCTTTCCTACGTTGAACTGTCTTCAGGATTAATCTCTTCTCATTCACTCTTCTCAGGACTTCATTTGTCATTTTGTCGATCCGTTTTATTTTTATATCCTTCTCCAGCACCACATTTCAAAACTTTCCAGGTTCTTCTCCATTTTTCTTAGTGTCTATTTCTTCGATCCGTATAAAACAATGATCCAAACGTAGCACTTGAACCATTTCTTCCTCAAATCCAAGCTCAAATTACTAGACAACAATTGTGAATGCTGTCTTGGGCTTGACAACATTCGTGATGTGAATTCCTTGACATAGGCCTATTTAAAATGACGTCAGACAAATACCTACAGGCAGACATAGTAATGCACAAATACCTATGAACCTGCAGAATTGAATTTTATTTTGGTTTCTTCTTTCTCATAAAATTACTGTTCTCCGCCTTAAGATTTTACAGATCCCTAAAATTCCGAGATTTGTCATTTTTATTGTGTACCTAATTCTTTAGAAATCACAATGCCTGCAGCATTTGATAAATGGTATAGCATGCTAATTCCTGGTAACACATATTAGCCTGGAAAATTTATATTACCCCTTTTTATTTCGTCATGACAACAGAAGACAAACTGTTTAGCCCATAATACTGTAAGCAACTTGCGATAAGGTTGAACGAAACGTAAAAATGTCATCTCAATAACAATTGAACCATATACCTTACCGATTTTCCATCGGCCCATGAAGAATGACGCAAATGTGTGGTTTGCTTACGTCATGATATTACCTCGTACCTGCGACATCACATCTATTTGCAAAAACAAGAAACGAAGTTTCTACTGAAATGTCATTCTTTACCTCAAAGCTTCTAGAAAACGACAATTTAGCAAATGCATTCTCCTTCAGAATCTGTACAATGGCCTACTAAGGTTCAAAATTAATTTACATTTTTTTTATACAAAGTTTCAAATTTTTGTTTTTGGTGTTAAGTATTATGAAAACCTGATATGTCCAGCTTCAGAAAATATAATTATAGTTTATGATAGCCTAATTCTGTTTACATAGGCTACTTGACTTGAAAATATCACACCATCGCATCCTTTGACTTCTCTCTTTCCTGCTTCCTAACCTGGGTTCCAAAATAGTTACAGCATATGTCCATTTTTTGGGGTCCATTCTAAGCACATGTCCTGCTCAACTCCACTCTGGATTTATTGCTGTTCTCGCTGCGTCTTTCAACTTCGTTGTCTTACGGGTGTCTTCGTTTCTTAACCGGTCTCTTCGTAGCTTCCTTTCCATTTTCCTCTGGCAAACTTGTATTGTAGTTATTTCCTTTTTAGTTAGTGACCATGACTGCGATCCGTATAGGCCTAGTAGCATCGATAATATACACATAACCACAACATATTTCTTAACCTTCACATTAATATATTTGTCTAATAAGATAAATTTTAAACTCCAAAATCTCCTCCATACTTGCGCGACTCTTCTATTTCTTTCTGAATTCGATTTTAAATGAATCTGTTTGGCCTAAATAGATGTATTCTTTAATGTACTCGATTTTATTATTATTTATCTGAGTATTTCCTCGCTGTTGGTCATTATCTTTGTTTTTATCACATTGATTTGAAGGCCCATCTGCTTGCTAAGTTCTTCTAATATTTCCTTGACTTCTCTATGTGTTTCAGTTATGATAGCAATGTCATCTGCAAAGCGGAGGTTGAACAGCTTTCTTCCTTTAATATTCACTGCAAAATCTTTCTTCATTTAGTCCTATAGAAAATTTCTCCCTTTAAAGATATGAACAGTTTTGGTCCTGCTGCAACGGGATTTCTTCCCCCATCTTTTTTTTTTATTATTTATTAAATAGACTCATCAGCATGGTCCATTAATAATATTACATGCATTACAATACTTACTCTCAAGTCCATTTTGATTCTAGCTAGGGTTGAGCATCGATGGCCGATGTTTTCATGTCGATGATCGATGTTTTCTACATCGATGGAAAACAACCGATGATTTTGCTACATCGATATTTCTCTCCGACATCGATGTTTTTAAATATTTACAGTACTAAAATAAGATTAATCGGCCTACCTTGGTTGCAAGATATAATTTTATTTACAGTAGCCTAAATTCGATGTTTTTCACAGACAGTTTTCATGGAAATATTTGTTTTTTTTTATGAATTTTGCCTAATTTTCTGAAACAATTACCTTTTTCAATATGCTACACATCGATGTTTTCCGTCAAAATACATCGATGTTTTGAGGTCGAATTATCGTGACGTCGATGGTTACCGCCGATTTTAACATTGATGTTTTAACTATCAATGCTATCTACGTACCTTGATCAATGCTCATCCCTAATTCTAGCTTCGTTGTTTAAGTATAGTTTGCCTACACCCTAAATAAAAACTTTCTTAATCCTTTCAGAGCTGGAATGTATAGTTTATATATAAGCATCCCTCAAGTAAAACCATCACTGGGCATTAAGTTCGAAATTAAAAGAATTTTTTTTTTTTTAGAATAATTGGTTTGTGTGAAAGATAATAGTAAAATTCCAGAAAAATCCTCACATTTTACAATAAAACAATACTCTATTGGTCCTAAACTTCAACTTGTATACAATTTTTAGGTGACGCATTCATACGTCAGTAGCAGTGAAAAAGTTAAGAATTTATCAGCTTCTGAAACAAGATTGGCTCTTTATACTTTTTAGATTCAGGTGTTTGTATTTCTCCTTCCTAAACTCTGGCAACCCTAGGTATATTGCATGCTGTAGACCGGACGAAAGAATATAATCGTTCAAGAGCCTGAAAATCAAACTATTCCTCCAAAAATAACCAAAGTGTCGCTCGATCAATTAGCGTTGACCTTTTGTCCTCTCCGAGGTCAGTTATTAAATAATGATGAAGGGGTTTTTGGAAGGTTTAAATAAAACATTTCACGCCAAACAAAACATTTAAACCTGTAATGGCATTTTCAAGTATTCTACCCTTTTCAAACGTTCCAAACATGGCACGTCCGTTACATTTTGGTAGCTTGTCCATAAATTATTGTAGAGTGGCAGCGACAGGCTTGGCGCAAGAAGCTTCTAGTGTTAGCCATCACTTATTAACACCACCGATACGCCGAGTCTGTCCGGCTAATTTAACCCCAGCATAATAGAAAAGCTCCCATTCCAAGCTGTCTTCACTTCGGCAGTGCTGCTGCAAATATATTTGTAAATGAAATTTTGACGTTTTACATTTCTCAGCAAGCTATATAGAACAGCTGCTGATAGTTTCAAAAGAATTGAAGGACTGAAAATCACAGTAGACCAGGCATCTATGAGTGACCATTGGTGTTTGAATATATTACCAGTTCGTTATTCAAATTACAGTTTTTTTTCTTATAAAGATAATTATTTTTATTGCTTAACCACAGTTTCCTAACCTGCTGGATTTATTTATTTATTTATTTTTTTTTTTTGCAGTTGCGTTAGAATTTTTGCTTATTATGTTATATTTTGGAGTAGGCCTATTCTGTACTATTAAGAGGAGATATTAATTTAGATTATCTGAGTTTACATCACAAAGGTTTCAACTATGAACTTGAGGTGTTAACTCCTGAGGTATTCACAAACCAATCGCCATTCCTGGGAAGTAAGACTATTATAATGATAATGATGATGATGATGATAATGATGATGATGATGATGATGATGATGATGATGACGATGTCGACGACGACGATGATATTGATAACTTATCGAAAAAGTTCAATTTTTATTTATATATGGCCTAAAGTGCAATTTTTATAAGGTATAGGCCTATGCCCTGCCTACTGTTTTATGAAGAGCATAGACTTAGAAGTAGAACATTCTTTTAACGAATATTTTAAAATAAATGGACTTGAAACAATTCGAGTATAGTTTATTGAAATGGAAATATTTTTTACGGAGAGTAAAACTTTATTTTTGATCGACTATACTATAATAAGCTTATTACGTGTGACATAACGGTATCATAATGACACTCATTTCGATTGTTTTTCATTTCGACGTCGGTGTATCGATTAATATCGAAGACTTAACGATCTTGAGATCTTGAAGGTAAATATGCGTACTAAATAGCCTGTAGGCCTACTTAAAATAAAACCAATTCTATTCGTGTTATCAAAATCCGTTGTTTTCATGAAAACTACGAAAAGGAAGCATAGATTTGACCGACGACATGAGCTGCCACCTGTCATAGAAGACAAAATCTACTGACAGCTAGTGTGAATCTAAAATCTAAAAGTTTAACATTTAGACTAAGTATAGACGAACAAAGACAGTCATATGCAACTTCCCTATAGTGGTAATTAAGACTACTCGTATGAACATTATGAGTAGACTCAAATCAGGAAATGCATGCTTTTATGCAATTAAGAAACTCTTATCTTCGCGTTTTCGGTCTAGAAATCTAAAAATATAAAAAATATAAGATAATTATCCTGCCGGTTGTATTATACGGATGTGAAACGTGGTCGCTTACTCTTCGAGAAGAGCATAATCTGAGAGTGTTCGAAAGCAGGATGCTTAGGAAAATACTTGGGCCTAAGAGAGATGAAAATGGGGACTGGAGAAAACTTCATAACGGCGAGCTTCATAACCTGTACTCGTCAACGGATATAGTAAGGATAATTAAATCACAGAGGATGAAATGGGCTGGACATGTTGCACGCATAGGGGGAGGGAAAACATACCTCAAAAATATTGATTGGGAGACCCGAAGGCAAAATACCACTTGGAAGACCTAGACGCAGGTGGGAGGACAATATTAGGATAGATTTAAGGAAAGTAGGATTTGCGAGGGACGGTTGGATGGAGTAGGCTAAGTACAGAATAGGGTTGAATGGCGGGCTCAGGTAAGCGCGGCAATGAACCTTCGGGTTCCATAAAATAGATAATATAGATAATATAATAGCTTGCTTAGGAATTGTCTATTGTCATAGAGTAAGTATGAAAATTATGTTGCTCGTTTCGTAAATATACTCTTTATTGCACTATAACTATTAAAGATTGTGCAGATCCAAACACGCTGTTATTCAACTAACACGAAGATAAAATTAATAAAGGTCAAGAGAATAACAGTTCAGCATTCTTCGGCGTTTCATTTCAACCTCCCTTTAGTTTAAAACCTTATCGCAGCAAAAGTAATTGCCGGTTTCCAATTGCAGTAATTATTATGAGTAATTTTAATTCAAATAACTGAAAACGGGTTAGATGGAACGATGTAAAAAAAACAATTTCCTGCATAATAATAATAGAGCAGGCAATATTGTAAGAGAGCTAAGAATCCGACACCAGCTATGATTAGGCCTACTGTACAACGGTAGGAAGCTGATATCCAGATATCCTACACATGCTACTTGCATATATTACATTCCAACTGTAACCCCAATTAACCTTCCACCTATGCATACCACAGCCGTAAATAGGGTGGAGGGTGCTGCTATCTAGATTAATAATAATTGTAGTCTAAAAGCTTGGTATTTGGCAAATAATACAAAATATTTATTTATTTAAAATTACTCAGCTAATAATAATACTAATAGTAGTAAAAATGACGTCAGAGCTCCAATATTTTTTTTAATTTAATAATCCATGTTCCTACAACAACAAAAAGTTGATTGGATATTAATACACAAAAAAACTAAGTATATAGTCAAGGAACGTCAAAATAATGCGCACCCTAAGTAGGCTATATGGTCTTTCAGGGATGCAGACGCAGGATGGGCGTAGACCGGGGCTACTCCTTACCTTACTTTACTTACTCAATGGCAATAGACCATTCCTAAGCAAGCTAAAGGACTATTATCTATTTTATGACACCTGAAGGTTCATTGCCTCGCTTACCTGAGCCCGCCATTCAACCCTATTCTCTGCTGACTCCATCCAACCATCCCTCTCAATTCCTACTTCTCTTAAATCTATCCTAATATTGTCCTTCCACCTACGTCTAGGTCTTCCAAGTTGTCTTTTCCCTTCGGGTCTCCCAGTCAATATTTTTGAGAAATGGCTTTCTTCCCCCATGCGCGCAACATGTCCAGCCCATTTCATCCTCCGTGATTTAATTACCATTACTATATCCGGTGACAAGTACACGTTATGAAGCTAGTAGTTATGTAGTTTTCTCCAGTCCCCATTTTCATCCCTCTTGGGCCCAAATATTTTTCTAAGCACCCTGTTTTCGAACACTCTCAGATCACGTTCTTCCCGAAGAGTAAAAGACCATGTCTCACATCCATATAATACAACCAGCAGAATAATTATTGTCTTATGATTTTTTTTTCTGGAGAGAAGACGAGAAGATAAGAGTTTCTGAACTGCATAAAAGCAGGCATTTCCTGATTTGAGTCTACACTTAACTTCCGCTAAGTTGTGTCTGTATTAATTGCTCCCAGATATTTGAATTTCTCCACTTTTTTAAACGATTTACCGGCTATTGTAATATTTTGTAGCACATTATTTTGACGTTTCATGACCACATACTTAGTTTTTTCTGCATTAATTTTCAATCAAACATTCCTGCAGGCATCGAAAAGACCTTCTGCATTTCTCTCGATTGTGTTGATGCCATCGCCCAACAAGCAAACCTCACATGCATATTCTAAAATCGAGTGACTGCCATTTAATTCTAGGCCTACCTTGTTTTCCTGAAGTTTTCTAATGGCTTCTTCCAAATCGAAATTAAAAAGTAAAGGCTTCAAGCCGCTTTTAATGACAAACCTATCTGATATAAGTTTCCCTACCTTGACTCTGCTATAGGTTTCATTTATACACATTTTAATCAGTCTAACTAACTTCTTTGGTATCCCAAACTCAATGAAGACATTGTACAATTTGTCTCGCCTAACTGAATCATATGCTTATTCCTTACCTTACTACTTCTTTATCAAGTAACTCCTCAGTTTGAATCACGAACGGACTTAGTGCACCCCGTTCCAGGCCTCCCTACCTCACAAAAATCCGAGGAGGTATAGGGGAACGAACCCGGGCCGTATCCAGCGACGCTAACCACACGGACGGCCGTATCCATATAAGCTGGAACGTTATTCCTAAATAAATCAGAAAAACTGGAATTAAAATAAATGTATCCTATATAAAAATATGTTATTTTACCTAGATCTGGAATAAGAGGTGAAGATAAAATCCGTTTCATTTGCTGTAAGTAAAAGGAAATGTTGCAAGCAAAATTAAACTTACACGAGGAAGGTTTTTTTTCTTTCTTTCTGAATAACTTCACAATGGAAGATATGACACGTAACAATCTCATATGGCATGATAATGAAATCTGTGACACATTTTCGTAGTTTTCCAAATTTATTATTAATCATAAGTTGATCTTATTACGACCATAAAGTCATTTTAAATATTTACATTTGAGGTCGTCAAAATATTACATAAAATATCCATTACTCTTCGAAAAGCTAGATTTAATAAAAAAAATGTTTAATTATACTTGCTCATGATTTTAATATTTTCAAATCTCTATGATGCATGGGGGAAAAAAACGTTGAGCATCAATAAGCGCAGACAGAATAAAAGCCATCGTCAAAGCGTCAAGTCGACTGTCACATGTTCATTCCCCTACCCAGAAACCATCAGCCGAACAGTTGACGCCATTTCAGCGTGAAAAAAAAAAAAAAGAAAGAAGCTTACATGCGGTTCTGAAAAATGCATATGGTAGAATTTCGAAAAGCTTTAAAGCTAATACATAAAACATAGGTGTAATGAAATTATAATTTACTAAATTTGGAAATTCGCTATATCAGTAACGGAGAGCTGACAATGGTGAGTCTACTGAATGTTTCAGCAGTAGCCTTCTCTCTCTCTCTCTCTCTCTCTCTCTCTCGCTCGCTCGCTCTGTTACATTTGCTTTGTGATCGCTGAAATGAGTGATTTGCTCCGCCATACACTGCCTAAGCCAACCTATTGCCATCCTATTAATTTCAAATCAGTGTGCATTGACATCGGAGAGCATAACAAGAAAATTCATATCCTCTCTCACTACCAGATACACAGCTTAAGGGGAGACGTACGTACAGGTTTCAGTACTAAAGCTCTATCCACAATGCGCAGTCTGCAGTTGTTAGTCGGTAGACGGTAGTCTGTAGTCGAAGTATAACGTGTGGTGAGCAATGGACGCCATTCACAATGTGCAGTTGCAGTCGACAGCAGGCAATCGGCAGTTGGTAGACAGTAGTCGGCAGACGAGAAATTCATCTCTGACTGCCAACTGAACGAGTGCAAGTAACATATTACGAGATTGAAAATTATTTACTAGTGCAAATACACAGATTAGCATACTACGAGAAAGCAAGATGTGTTTACAACATATATTATCCAATTATAAAGCGATTCCTCCACCTTTTTTATTCTGTAAAATGTTTCCCTAACCTCAATGTCGACAGCATATTGTAGACGACTCGAGTGCTGCTCCCAAGCGGCCGATTGCAACAGCAAACTGCCGACTACTGACTAACAACTAACGACTGCGCATTGTGGATAGAGCTTAAAAATGAGTGAAATATTTTTTAGTATATGCTCTGTGAAACAGCTGCTTGTCGGACTGTTAACACAGGGGTGTATGTAATCTGCGCCACGGTTAACGCCGAATTAGAAATAGAATAAAAATGAGATATGTAAACTGCGGCACACAGATATGTAAGTTGCGGCAGTAGTTATAGGCAAACAAAAGTTAGATCTAATAAGTTATGTTAATGTTCGTTTCTATTCAGTAACAATTTGTTGCACATGAGGTGATGGGAGCGTAGGCCTACTTGTCTGTAGGTTGGTAGGCCTACCATTCTATGTATGTTGGTAACTAGTGCTTTATTTGCTCTATCTTTAGGTTGGTAACAACTTTTCTCTAGCGAAGCACATCAGTCTCAGAGTGATTGTGTACATTATCTTTTAGTGGTCGCAATTTCATAGCCAGTCCTAAGTCTGGAGAAGTGGGAAGGAAAACGTTAGTGCGTTAGTATGACGATGACGACATCTAAATGTCGGTGGTGCAGTTTACATATTATGTAGAAGATTACCTTTTCCCCCGAAAAGTAGCACAGCAATATATACAGTAAAATATAGGATATTAATTATAAATGGTTGTGAATATATGTTAGATACTGCATAAAATGATTATAATAACATTCCTACGTGAAAATTTTTTGACACATGAAAATTTCGTCATAATCTTCAAAAAGCAAATTTAGTTGGAGTCTTTTCGTTTCGAACATAGGACAATCGAACAAAACATGTTTTACAGTTATTATGGATTCCTGACACTTAACAATTATAACCACTAGTCTATCTGAAATAATATGAAATCGTAATAAATAACTCCCAAATTTTTCATGGCCTGTCATAAATTGTGTTAAAACAAAATTTGGTGTAAACATTTTAACATTTAGCCGAACGTGCACTGTAGGAAAGAAAAGTTCTTTAGTCAAGGCACCATTTCTACTTTTTATTCAAATGTCATTACAACGATTAAATATGTAATGCAACATTTTGTTTTTAACGTTAGATATGGGGCTCTTGGAATATGAATAACATAGACCGGAAGATGCTGCTGATTTAGCTAATTTTTGAACATATCTAATGTGGATTTAAAGAGTGTAAATGCTGCGCTTGGACATTAATGGTCGTAAGTCCGAAAATAATGAAGATATCGAGTAAATTATTTCACTAACATAAATATAAATGTTCTATCTATAACTTCTATAGCAAGGACTTAGCGCTTTGAGGAAATGCTAATCTACAAATCTAACCTGATACAAGCCATATTAAAAATTAATAGTATACTTCAAAACTCCCCTTCTGCATTTCCATTAAGATATCGCAGTTTCCCTAGAGGCCATATAATGATCGTGAAATAATTTGCTAAAGAAAGATGAAGCATTAATTAACTATTCTCTCAGAGAACTCTGAAATATAAGAGAGCTTTAGAGCATACAACACGTGATTCTTAAGACGTCTTTGTTGTCATAGCAACCCATTTGCCTTTTTTTTCGTCTTTCAAGATATGGAATTTAAAGTATGAAAAGTTGCATAAATCAGACCAGTAGAAAGCAATCTTGTTCAAGCGAAAAATTCGCACCAGTATTTTTTATTTACATAAATACTAAACCAGGCTTTGTGTGTATCAGTAAACAGCCTAGCTCCAAAACAGAAAATATTATGAAAACAAAATTTTGAATTTGGGTTAGGTATATTCTGAAAATGTGACACGAAGATTGGCGACGACTTTCTCTTATTTTTAAGGGGACTTTATAGGATGAAAATTTCGTTTTTCGCTTTATCTCGAATATGGCTTCAACGATGTTATTATTATTAGCCTATTATTATTATTATTATTATTATTATTTATTTATACTGGCGCAGTTAAGGCCATAAGGCCTTTTCTTCCACTGCACCAGTAAAACTATACATATCGTAAATAATACATACTACAAACAATACAAGAATTGATAAATTATAAATTAAAACTAAGCATGCTACAGACAGTAAAATTACAAGGATTTATTTACAAGTTTGATAAACTAAACTAAAATAAAATTAATGACTAATAAAATGGATATTCAACTTATTTCTAAATTGTGGTACATTTCGACAGTCTCTGATATGACAAGGCAACGAATTCCAAAAACGAGGAATTGATACACTAAAAGATGAAGAATAGAATGATGTTGTATGTCGGGGAATAAGCAGTAGATTTTGGTTATGCGTTCGTGAGGTCGAAAGGAGATTAAAACGAGAGTGTAAGTAAGAAGGAGAGGAAGATAATAATATGTTATGAGCACGCTGAAGTCTGTCAGTAAGGCTGGTGTTTAAGTTGGTCAACAGAATATCGCAGTAATCGAAATGAGGCATCACTAGCGCTTGGACTAGACGTTTCTTTAGTTCACTAGGGAGAAAGTCGTTCACAGTTTTTAGAGAATGGAGTAATGAATATACCTTTTTACAGACGTGTGATACTTGAGTGTTCCAATTTAGATCTGAATCCATAAAGACGCCAAGATTTTTTACCGATAAGCTGTAGATGTTCTTTACATTTTGTAAATGGGGTGCTTATACTAAGAGCTAAAACTTTTATTTGAAATATTTTGTCGGAAACTATATATGAAGGGTAGTTACAAGTTACCCACTGTTAGTAGAAACTCAGCCTTGCCTTTGCATCAGGTTCAGACAACTGAATACACGCTCTTCGCAATGTATTCTCTTATTCTATATCAAAATGTGAAATGATAAAGATGTATTGGTCATGCTTAGAGTAAAGAAAGTTACATGAGTGCATTCATCAGATTTTATTTGGGTTATGTATCCTTCGGGGATGCGATAGTATGTATTAGCGACATTCTCTTCATTTTAACAATCAGTTTACATGAAGAGAATGTATTATATTATGTTATACTTACTTACTTACTTACGTACTTACTTAGGCTACTTACTCAATGACAATAGACAATTCCTAAGCAAGCTATCTTAAAGAAATATTATCTATTTTATGGAACCCGAAGGTTCATTGCCGCGCTTACCTGAGTCCGCCATTCAACCCTATTCTCTGCTAACTCCATCCAATCATCCCCCACAAATCCTACTTCCCATAAATCCGTTCTAAGATTGTCCTCCCACCTACGTCTAGGTCTTCCACGTGGTCTTTTCCCTTCGGGTCTCCCAGTCAATACTTTTGAAATATGTCTTTCCTCTCCCATGCGTGCAGCATGTCCAGCCCATTTCATCCTTCGCGATTTAATTACCCTTACTATATCTGGTGAAGTGTACAGGTCCTGAAGCTCATCGTTATGCAATATTATTTTATACTAAAAGCCTAAATTTTATTTGGGCACATGAAGTTACCTGAGTTTTACATAAGATTTTTTTAAATCTTGTCAAGAGACTCGAAGTTGATTTTCAAGACCATACACACTATAGAGGTTCGTATACATTGTACGGGCAAATCTGTAAAGAACAGCCACCCTGCAATAACAAAGCCTTTTAGTATGAAGAGCTAATTGTGTGATGCTGGATTGTTCAGATGAAGTTCAGAGGTCACTGATGCGAAAACAGACGAGGAAGAAAGGAGGTAATAGAGTTTAAAAGAAGATTACCGGAATGGAAAGAAGTTGAAGCGATAACAAAAGTGATAATATAATCATCTTCATTGTAGACAGAGCTGCGTCATTATGAAGCTGTCAGAGGGATTATTGCAACAGACGGCCTCTGGAGGAACCTCCATCACTCTTAAACTTCGCTGTGAAAATAAAGTTCCATCCAACGAAAATACTGATGTTAAATGTTGAACTTTTATTTTGTTTTAAATCAAAGAGAACTGTGACGTTGATTAAATTCTCAAAACTTAAAAAAAACGTTTCTTTTTAATAGTAGGATTTGCAAAATACACAGTTCTCTTGGTATTATGTTAGAAAACATTTGCAATATTTTATCTTAGCTAATACAAAATAGGTTTATTTCATCTTCATTACAAACAGGGACTTTTGGTTGCATTTCTGTTTTACCATTCAGTCCCTCTATTACTAAACAACATTACCTAGGTAAACTAAACTCCGTGGCGCTACATCCCTGGAGGGACTTGGCCTACCACCCGACCGCTGCGTCATCTCCCGTAGGCAGATGGCAGGATTGGGGGGCATGTGGTCAACATGCCGACACCCACGGCCGTTATTGGTGGTTTTCATGACCGACATTACCTAGGTATAGGCCTATAACTATTTCTACCTAATGCTTAAAAACAACAACCAAGTATGTTTATATATTATTTCCTACTTCATTTGAATTTATACTGTTACTTTCTTCTATTTTATTTAGCCATTTTCTTAAACTACAAATAAAAATTTCCTCATTCTTTTTAATAAATCCGTATTTTTTGTTATGCATACATGTTAAATGTTAATGGTAGCTTCTTATATGCTACCCCTTTATTAATTTTTAATAATTTACTATCAATTAAATTTACCCTCCACCTCTCAGTTTCCTTTACACTCTAAAATTATATGTTTTGCATCCTCTTCCTCGTTACATAATGGACATATTCCCCTAGGTACCGATCCTCTCAAGTTTTTCAGTCTCCAGATTCCTAGTCTCCACCAGGCCAAACTGGATCTTTCTTCCAGATTACATAAAAATAAATATGCTTCCATACCGCATTCCGATTTCATCTCTGCATCACATTTTCTTAGCTAATACAATATTATTTTCTCTACCCAATCATGGGCCTAGAAGAAGAACTGATTGCCTTCGACACTGAAATTTGATGTCCGCTTTTTTTAAGAAGTAGGACTACATTTTGTAGTTTTCTCCAGTCTCCGTTTTCATCTCTCTTAGATCCGAATATTTTCCTAAGCACCATGTTTTCGAACACACTCTAATTATGTTGTTCCCTTACAGCATGCATGTCAATTATGCGGCCCTTTGAAAGCGCATTTTCGACCCGCATGAAGAATTCATAAGCTGGCCTAAATTTAGTTTTATTTTTAACCGGTGATTTTGGGGATAGGCCTACCAGTTTTCTTTTTATGCCTATTAAAAAGTTGTTAAAATGTAATCAAGTTTGCCACAAGGATTATGGCAATGGTTTGTTCTACGATAGCCAGCTAGTAGGTCTATACCATAGTAGCTATACTAGCGGGCCATGATTCTATTTATATATGTGAGCAGTTATTTTCCTTCATGAAATCGAAAAATTTCTCAGAGATCAAGGCTGACTGATCAACAATTGTCAACTCTGATCAAAGTCGGAACTTCGTAGACGTTTCAGCCAACCATAGCAAACATTTTCGTTAAAAAAAAAAATAAATAAAATAAAATAAAAAAGTGGAAAGCCTCGGAAAAACACAAAAATAGTCATTATGTTCAATTAGAACTGTTTTAACGTTTATACAACATATTTTTGGCTGTTGCAAACTATGGTATTCCGGCAATATTTACCATAATTTTGTTTTAATGTACTTCGGACCATTAGACGCACACAACTTTCAAGCTCTGTTTTCAAGGTAAATAAGATGCGTCTTATGGTCCGTAAAATACGGTAGTTACAGATGTAATTAAATTATTATTATTATTATTATTATTATTATTATTATTATTATTATTATTATTATTATTATTATTAATACAACCGGCAGAAAAATTGTAATATAATTTTTTTTTATTTTTAGATGAAAGCGTAATTCCAATACTCCTAAAGTTTGTAAGCATTGAAAGTGGAAGAGAAGTGAGGGAGAAAAATATGTTTATGTACGTTCTGCATGGATCGATACTGTCGAGTTGACGGGAAGGGAAATCTGTTCGTGGTGAAGGGAAATTACTGATAATCACCTCCGAAAAGGTTTGTTAGTGAAAGGAAATCGTTACATCTGCGACATCATCCTAATCAAGCCGTTCATTTTGGACGCAAGTCCTGGTGCAGCTGATTCACGAACGCTGCGTCGTGAATATGACTTGAGGGAATTCTCTTCCCAACTTAAATTCCTGTGCATACACTTCCCTTTTAACCACACGAAAAATATAATAGCCTATGTTGACAACAAACAAATTGTGCAAAATATGTTGCACAAACTTTCTCGCATATACGTGTTAAAAGCAGGCACAGAAAAAAGTAAATTATCCATACAATTTTATAAATACATGTTTTATAACTAGGGGGCGGATTTCTATGACCTAAAAAATAGGATATATGCATGCATTTATGACCTAGAAAAAAAAATTAAAATAAGACCAATAAAATTTAAAATAAGACTTTACCACTTACACACTGTCTATATTTTATTTTAAGTTTCATTGCAATACATTTTATTAAAATATAATGTTAATTATTTTAAATATCTGTAAATTCTCAAAAAGTATCAGTACAACGCAAAATTTACAAAATATGAAATGAAACTTCAAAATGTCTTTAATATGTACACAAATATGCCGAAAATATTATCTAAATATGCATATTCATACTAAATATGCTACAACAGTGGAACATTTCCTAAATATGCAGAAATATGCACAATAAAAGCCGTTCCATTTTCACCAGGATTCTTGGAATCGGGTTTAAATTAGTCGGAAACCTGAAATAATGCAAAGGGGAAAAATATGACATGTCATAGAAATCCGCCCCCTATTTATAACACTAACAAGTATCTAGAATGGAAAACATGAGGGCCGATCTTTATGTATGTACAACGCTATTTCCGTGAAATAATAATGATGATAATGATAATAATAATAATCAATGGGTATTTTGAGTGGGTGTACACATCGTTCAATACATTATCTTTGTCTAAGTAAACCATGCAATTGACAAAATGACATTGATGACATGTATAAAGTCATGAATAATGTGAAGAACGTCAAAATAATGCTCTTCAAAATATTAGATAGCCGGTAAATCGTTCGAATAACTGGAGAAATTCAAATATCTGGGAGCAATAATTTCAGATACAAATAATATTAAGGCCGAAGTTAAGTGTAGACTCAAACCAGGAAATGCCTGCATTTATGCAGTTCAGAAACTCTTATCTTCTCCTCTTCTGTCCAAAAATCTAAAAATAAAAATTTATAAGACAATTATCCTGCCGGTTGCATTATATGGAAGTGAAGCATGGTCGCGTCGCTTCCTCCTCGGGAAGAACATAATCTGAGAGTGTTCGAAAACAGGGTGCTTAGGAAAATATTTGGGCGTAAGAGAGATGAAAATCGGGACTGGAGAAAACTGCATAACGATGAGCTTCATAACTTCTACTCGTCACCGGATATATTAAGGGTAATTAAAGTACAAGTAATAAATATAAGTACGCCTACAAGTGTTCCAAAGACAACACAATGAGCAAAGGTTTCGAAACATTTTTTAAGATCTAAGTTTAAGGAAGACGTTTAAAACTGTAAATCCAGGGGAATTAAAGAAGAACCGGGAACGATACGGGCACAAATTTTGTCTAGGGAGAGAAAGAGAAATCTGGAAAATGTTTCCTGGGACGTCTAGCAACCTTATCATTAATCTGGTTTCATCAACAGAACTGAGAATGTTAAGATAACAAGATTAGGCATAATATGAACGTCAATACAAGAAACAACGAGGGAGAAGTTAAGAGAACTTGAAAGTGGAGCATTTTAAATTAGCAAAACAACAACAAAAACTCTTGAATTGCTAGAAATGCTGCAGGTACTTCAAACAATTCAAGAGCAATTCTCTTCATATTGTGAAGTGGGACTGAATATTCTGTTATAATTAATCAAACTTACATACCAATTCAAGAACAACAGTTTAGACAATACTGTATTAGCCTAATACCATACAGAATGCTCGACTTGACCAATGGCTTAAACAAGATACTGACCCACTCAAGTCTGCCCTTTAATTCTGTGATTGAGTGGGCAATATAAATAAAATAAGACCATAAGTAAAACCATAGAGATGAAGATGTATTCAGAATATTAAACTTTAGTTACCGAAAGTAATTTTTTTTTTTAATTCAACTTCAATTATAGGCGTACACATTTGAACATCGAGGTCATATCACGTTACAGGTTCTGTGAGTTATAATAGTTGGCTCTGCAACTATTGATGTAGGCCTACTTTCTTCCTCTATTGTTGGTGTGATATGGCATTTGACAATTTTAATTGATTTTCACTTCTGATGATTATCATCATCGGGTTTTTTTTTTTTTTTTTTTTTTTTTTAATGTATGTCTACATCTTTCGTATTCTCAATCTCCAAGCCTCTCTATCCTCCCATAGATTCTCAGGAACGTTTATCTCCTTCATGTCTTCTTGTAGAGTAGGATTACCTCCACAACGTCTCTGGGTTTTTACGTATATACCTTAGGAGCGAGTCTCACCGCTCGTAGAGTTCTTGCGTAGGGGAGGTAGCTGCACCCTGATTGGTTGTCCCACTCCACGTGTTTTCTGTCTCTGTCTCTCCGGCATTATCTCTCCACTCAACTATTATAGTATTTTCTACGACTGGCGACACGCTGCATGATGTTCACTCTCTGCCCAGCGGTAGCTTACTGATCTTACGCGCACCGAATTCGCGCATCTTGGTAACGAGACGTAACGAGAAGCTCGCTGGCTGGGTTAGCCTTCAAGGCCAGAGACTTTGTGGGAATAATCCAACTCTATCCCATTAAACCATGTCTTCTTTGGTCTACCTCTCTTCTTTCTGCCCGGAGGATTCCATCTGAAGATCTTCTTTGGTAATCTTTCTTCCCCATCCTTCTCACATGAAGATACCACACGAGATGCTTTTCTTTAATTTAATCTATTATAGTGTGTTGTACTTCCATTTGTCCCCGAATTTCTTCATTTCTAATTCTTTCCATCCTAGAAGTTCTATTTTGTCCTCTCCAAAAATTAATTTCTTTTGCTAATAATTTTCTTGCCTCTCTCTTTTTAATTGGTCAGATTTCTGAACAGTATTGTACTATTTTCTTAACTACTGAATCATAAATATACTGCTTCTTCCTTCTCGTGATATGTCTGCCTCACAATTGATTATGATTATGATTATGATTATCAATTATGATATATGTTTACCTTGTAACCTATCAAACACTGTAACAGTTTCTTAGTTAGAGAGACATTATCACTTTGGATCCAATCGCCATTCCAGCGGGTGATGATGAGATTCCTGATCTGGGTTTTAAAATAACATGCAGGACATTTGGAATAGAAATAGTAGGCATTGAAATGAATTTACTACTGGATTGCAAGTTTTGTAATCGATGATGAAAATTTCATTAAAATAGCTGGGTTCTTTCCATAACACTCGAATAAAAATCATCATATTTTACTAATCTCTATTAATTATATTTTCATGGCGTTGATACTGTGACGAATTTATACGTTAGTAGCAGTGAAAATGTTAATGTCATTATCTGATTCGTACTTTATAATAAACTCATGGTTGCTAACAATACAGGCCAACTTTTATAGATTATTAGGTGCCAGAATGGTACTTTATGAGATTGTGTGGTGGACGGGAAAATGCCTGTCCGTCGGTCTATCTATCCGTGTGTTTGTCCGAGTGTCTGGACGCGCGATAGATCAAATACGCTTTATAGGATTTTAATGAAACTTGGTATACGCATTTATAACGTCCATGGAACGATGCCTATTGATATTGGACCAAATCGGTTGACCGGTACCGGAGTAATGCCCAATTTAGTGCCTATTCTATGGTAATATATTAGAAAGAATTTATCAGATACATTTCAGTTCTCATGACAATATGTTATTTTACAGTGTTCGTATACGGCTTTGGAAGTTGCAATGCAATTAGCTATGACAATTGACACTACCCACATATTCCTTCGCATACGCTTATCAAATTAGACCTTTGTCCTTCCGTAAGCCTACTTAATGAATCGATCTGGAGCTTAACTAGGAAATTGATTTTTTTTATTACAAAATTTTCTAATTATTACAAATTACAAAAATACAAATTATAACATAATTATTACAAATACAAATATAAATAATATAGCCTAAACACGATTATTACAATTAAAAAAGAGTATTATGTACCCCGCATGAGCATAGCTCGAGTTCAGGGTCAGTTCAGTCATACTACAAATATTATATAAAAAAACAAACATGTTTTAGTTTTAGGCAAAAACAATAAGGTTGTTCATATGAAATAAAAACATGAATAATGATACGAAAAAAATAAAGTATTATAGCATAACAGAGATACAAACAAAATACCTATGTTAAAATTTAAAAATTTACAATATTGAGAATGAATAATGGAAAACAAAGTGAGTAAAAGTACCATTACAAGTAATTTTTAATCAATTCTAGTACTTGTTTATTAAACAATTTATTGTTTAGTGGTGTCAGATTAGGGATTAAAAAATAACTTATTTCCTGTATATCATACTTGCATTTATCACTGATTAAATAAAAGCATGTCGGTTGCGGTGGTCTAGAGGTAGCGTGCCCGCCTCTAGATCCGAAGGTCGCGGGATTAAACCCGGCCGCAGTCGATGGGTTTTTCAGGACGTAAAAATCCTGGGCACTGAGTCCTCCGGGAGGGACTTTAAGCTGGGGGGCCCGTGTCGTAGATTTACGGCACGTAAAAGAACTCCAAGCCTAAATTAGAAATTTATCGGTCCTTTCACGTCCAAGTAATACCTTCGTTTCCGGAGAGGGGTTAAGGAGCAATGGGCTTACCACCTGTCCCTCTGCCCTCTCTAGGAAAATAAGCGTAACAAAATTCACATAAGTACAGAAACCTCCGCTTGGAGGCCCTACGCTTCTGGCACTTTGTTACCTCAGTTTACCTATTATTATTATTATTATTACTACTACTACTATTGTTAAGTGCCAGTATGGTACTTTATGAGATTGTGTGGGGGACGAAAAAATGTCTGTCTGTCTGTCCGTCCGTCTGTCCGTGCGTCTGTACGCACCATAACTCAAGTACGCTTTTTCGGATTTTCATGAAACTTGGTATAAACATTCATAATGTCGATGGGAAGAACCCTATTGATATTGAACCAAATCGGTTCACCGGTACCGGAGTAATGCCCAATTTAGTGCCTATTTTAATAGATTATGGCGCCTTTCTCATAGAAAGGCGCCATCACTCAAATACGCTGTAACGGATTTTCATGAAACTTGGTATACCCATTTATGACGTCCATGAAAAGTGCCCTATTGAATTTGAACCTAATCTGTTGACCGGTACCGGAGTAAAACCCAATTTAGTGTATATTTTAAGGACGCGGTAACTCAATTACGCTTTACCGGATTTTTATGAAACTTGGTATACACATTTATAATGTCCATGGGAAGACGTCTATTCATAATGGATAAAATCGGTTGATCTGTTTCGGAGTAATGCTCAATTTAGTGTCTATTTTATGGTAATATACGTATTCGAAAGAATTTACAAAAAAAAATGAAAATCAGTTATCTTGACAACATAGCCTATTGTTTTACTGTGATCTTATAAGGCCTTGGAAATTAAAATACAGGTAGCTATGACAAAAAAAACTATTGTTGTACATGCGCTTATCCAACTAGACCGTTAAAATGACCCAGGTGGCCGAGATTGTAGACCTTTCTTCTTCCGTAAGCCCTGCTTAATGAATAAATCTGGAGCTTAACTTGGAAATCAATTGAAAAAAAAAAAACATATTCTGCATATCATAATTGCAGTCATAACTGATTAAACAAAAACATACTGGCACTTTTTTACATCAGTTTACCTGATTTTATTATTATTATTACAGAAGTTATTGATAGCCACAATATAGCCAAAGAGAAAGCATCGACACCTGCAGGCTTCATGAACAGGATCAGAACAAGAGCTTTCCGATACTCGCTCTATTAGAGGTTAACATTTCATACAGTTTATAGAACAAGCTAATTGCTTGATGAACACAATATCCGCTGGTGGAAATCGATAAGTAAATAATTCCATCATGTGCAACAAGCCCGTATAATCTGTTTCCACGTTACAAATCATTTTTTATAGCGATCTTGTTAAATCATATGTAACAATAGGTTGCGTTTGTCACAAAGTTAACCTAAGTGTAAAATTGTCTCCGCATCATTACGTTTGAGAATCGAACCCCGCCCTCGGAACATAATCCATATCTCTAAAGTGAATCAGTCATACGATGATTTGGTACCGGATACTCGTTTCAGAATATCAAGTAACGGAGGTATACAGAATGTTAATGAACTTTACTGTATAATTTGAAAAGACTATTTCACTCATTTCGATTAATACCTACCGGGTGTTCGGTAATTCATATTACAAACTTCTAGGGCTAGTAGAGGGGACTTAGTAGACAAATATTTCGAATAGGAACCCATGTCCGGAAACGCACCGTGTTGTTTTGCAACCAGAGAGGCAGTACTGGTACATGACGTCAGAAGAGCATCATATGAAATGAGGTGTGACATAAGGTACAGAAGTAAATTACGTTTGATCATTGCAAACGATGGAAAAAACAACAACTTGTCAACAATGGAAAAAACAAATTTGTTTCTGTATTCTGCACTGGATGTGTCGCATACGAAACTGCTCAGTACAACAGAGGCTCGATGTGACGACCACCAACGTCGTTGGACGCATTGTACCGACGAATCATGTTCCGGTACACTCGTTCCATCACACCTGGTGTCCCGTTAATCTCTTGAGCAGCGACCATCAATCGTACCAGCAGTTTTTCCTCCGGTACGTTTCCGGACATGTGTTCCTATTCGAAATATTGTCTACTAAGTCCCCTCTACTAGCCCTAGAAGTTTGTAATATGAATTTCCGAACACCCGGTATAAAGTCAAACTTCTATCCAACGAAGATCGATATAACGATAAACCTGCATATAGCAATATTTTCCTTTGGCCATGGCAAATTTCATATAACTTCTATCATTTCTGGAAATTATCAAGGAAAGGGCATTTAATTGCACGAAACATGGCTGCCATTTTGTAGTTACTATTCCACTCATACGACGCGTTTTTTATATTGACCAAAAGGTTTAGCAATTCCTCGGATATAGACTAATCACGATTGTTTTTCTTATAAACTGCTTACTATTAATATGAGGATGCGATTTTATCTCATAAAACATCAACACGTAAGGAAAGGTTCACACTCAGGCGATAAGCGATATATCGCGAGCGATATACGATACGCGACACGCACGGACAGATACTTGAAATCTAAAGGGAGGCGATAAAAAAGGTTCACACTCACGCGATAGCGCAACATATCGCAAGTGCTATATCGCTCGAAGTGCAGCATGCTGGTCGCCTGAGCGATTTGTTGCTTACGATATTGTAACTTTTGTAGTGAAGATTGTGTTCCCACCACATTTTAGGTAGATTTCGAAGAAAAATCTACCTATTGCAATCGATACCATGTCATGACTTTCGAAAAATTCTTTCATATCTTTACGTTTCATGCCTCCAAGTACGAAACCACCGCCCGTTCAAAAAAAAAAAAGTGATATATATATATATCTTTACACGCTAGCAGCCATAATTTTGAAGATAATTGAACCAAATTTTATTATGTTATTTCTAGGCCCAATAGTTCGAACAAGTTCGTTAATGACCAAATTTGGCCCCAGGGGAGGGTCGGGGAGGGGTAGAAATTTTGAAATATGTATATCTCGGCTCCTATGAAGTATAGAGGGAAACTTTGTTTGAATAAATTAGAGAACTCCCTATGGAGTTCACAGTGACACCAACGATTCGGGAGTTTTGGTGGTACGAGTTGGGGTGGTTGGTTGGGGGATGGAAGTTCGAAATTTTTGAAACCACGTCTTATGGGGTATCGTTGAAAAGCGCTTGATGAGTACTCTACAAATCAGTAACTGGTTTCTCGATAGCTCTCGTATAAGGCGATATTTAGCACATCGAAATCTACCTCAGCCTTTAGGCCTGCCTAAAGGGAATTTTTATCGCCCAGGTCGCGCCGATTTATCGCTCGCTGTGTGAACCTTCCTAGCAATATATTGCCGCAACAAATTCCTTCCGATAAATCGCGTATCGCTTATCGCCTCAGTGTGAACGCTGCCTAAGGCATCAACGTGCGGTGAATAATGCGTCACATGCTGCCTTAAGCATGAATGATTGAAATAAAAGTTTCAGCCCTTAGTATAAGAACCTGGTATTTTGATCCTAAATGTCTTCCTCTTTGGCTTTCTTAGTGAATTGTTCGTTTTGGAATGAAAACTGTTGCTCTACCTCTTCATGAGAAAATATTCTTCTATACCAGCATTGCCGTTGTATTAATTTCCTGTCAATATCAGGAGGAAATGATGGGAATTGCGAAAATATTGCTTAAAAATTAATTAATTCGTCTAAATAAAAATATATTATTGCCAAAATTCGTCTAAAAAAAATTATGTTTACTTTTCGCGTTTATGTGAAATTCTCGTTTCTGTGAAATTATTATTTCGCGAATCAGAAGTGCTGTTTTTGGGGTTATAGATGGCGGTAAAATGAAATAACCGAGCGAGGTGGCCGAGCCAAATCGCAATCAACAACCGAGCGTCTTGAACTCGCATTCGGGAGGTCCCAGGTTCAAATCCCATGGCCGGCCAATTTGACATGGGTTTTTTTTTCATGGTTTTCCCAGTCATAAAATGCCGAATTGGATATTTACATACCATGAATCATCCTCACCATTTCATCCTGTATCATATCCATTTAAATTAATATCAGTTGAAGTTTACTCCATTAAATACACCGACAATAGAAACAATTGACAAGCAATAGTTCCATGGCCTACCCTAGTGTACAGACACAGATCCCGAACTCCTGTTATAGCCTCGAAGCAGGAGTATAAACACAGATGAAATAAAAAAAAAATGAAATTCCGCAAATATTTGTCGATTTGAGAACAATTCGCATTATCGCATCACGGGAATTTCACGGATCTCTAAGGTTAATGCTGCACTTAGTAGTTGTGAAACAAACAATCGCTATTGAAGTATAAGAATAACGGACGTTATTTCACCAGATTTACACATAGCACAAAGGATTCAAAGTTGATCGCATTACGTATGAAAATCCTCCATTACATTGTGCCATTCTATAGTAGCACCGACTGTTTTAGTGATAAGTGCATCACGGCAGAGTAGCAAATACCATCTGTTGTGTGGTTTTGCTCCACTAACAATCTGATGAGAGATCTGGACTTTGCGGTAACCACCGCATGGAAGCTAGCAATTGGTTGCAAACACCAACAATCAACAGTTAGCCGAATGCCACAACTATGTCAGGAATACCTTGTTTCCACCATTTTGTAGTCTAGACTGATTCCCTAGGAGATATAATATACAGGCAGTTAGGCAGAGCCGGTCGAAATGAATTTCTTATACAAGCCAATAATTCTGGTATTTATGGCGCTTTGAGGTGCTGAGTCCTTCAAGCTGTAACTCAATAACAATCACTAAATAAACATTTCCATTCCATTTTATATACTTACTATAAAGATATTATATATACAGGGTGTCTCAAAAAAATATACTAACACTTTGAATGAGTATAAAAACATTATTTATGAACATTTCGAAAAGTTTAAAGGCTTGAATTACAGAAGAAACATGTAATTAAAGAATCATGTTCGGAAATGTTCAAATTGATGACCGTCATTGTCCAGACAAAGCTGATAATGCAAACGTCACGACACAGTTCATTTGGAATTTTACGACATCGTCTTTCAATTTCCAATTTCAATGCATCAATTGTTCTTGGTTTTGTGGGATAAACTCTGTTCTTGAGGTATCCCCATAAGAAGTAGTCCATTGGCGTGAGGTCTGGGGAACGCGCAGGGTATTCAATGCTACCCTTTCGTCCAATCCATGTGTTTGGATGAGCTGCATGGAGGTGAACTCTTACATCTCGATGGTAGTGCAATCTGTATTCTGTACATCTGTAATTCAAGCCTTTAAACTTGTCTCTATGTTCATAAATAATGTTTTTATACTCATTCAAAGTGTTACTAAATTTTTTAGACACCCTGTTTATATAGGCTACATATAGGCTATAGAGTGTTTCAAAAATACATTTACAAACTTCGGGCATGGGTTCCTTACACCAAAAGAAGGGAAAAAGATCATATGAACATACAGTATGTCCCATAATCCTTGTTTTCTCGATAGGAACTGTTCAACACATTGGAACACTCATAACACGTCAACACACAAAACTCATGACAAATGCTCGAAATGTCCTCCTCTCTTGCTTCTAGACATGCAATGCAATCGTCGAATCATGGACTGTCGCACCCTTTCAAATACTCCGGGGTGGTGTCGAATGGTTTCGCAGGCTTCCATGACACGTCGATGAAAAGTTTCTTCATCCGAGAAAACAGGGATTATGGGACATATGTTCATATGAACTTTATTTCCTTCTTTTGGAGTAAGGAACCCATGACCGAAGTTTGTAAAAGTATTTTTGAAACACTCTGTAGGCTATATGTATTATACAGGGTGTTGATGAATAACACCGAAATATTTTACCTGTATATAGAGGGTAGGCCTACATAGACAAGCAACTTTTATTAGGAGATTTTTGCTTTATGACGTAAAACGGGTATGCTATAGGGCATTAAAATCATTATAATTTTGTGCTCATAAGTCAATAAATATGCGAAATATGGTTAAAATTTTCATTAAATTGACTTCATGCCTTCCTAATGATCCATAAAAACCTGATTCTTATATCATTCATCCACAGCTGTTACATAATTTAGAGGTTTCATAATATGCAAAATTTACAGACTAATCACATGATTGGCCGTCACTGCATTATTCTTTTTTTATTCCTAACTACTGACTACAGTGTTAACAACGAAGTTCCTTTGTTTTGTATTTTTTTTCTAATGTTAGAAGTCAGTAGCGGCCGTGCCCTGGGAGATTTTACGCTGTAACAGGAAAAATTGAATCCATAGAGCAAAAATCTCCTAATAAAAGTTGCTTATCTATGTATCCTCTAAATAAAAAATAAGGTAAAATATTTCGGTGTTATTCATTAACACCCTGTATATTAAATATACTGAACGTAGGAATTTCATTTATGCAGACTGCATTATTTGCTGCTGTTGCTTTGTTACTACCAACATTCAGGTCCATAAAGGAACACCTTGTAAAACTTCATCATAAGATCCATTCAGTAAGCTAATACAACCATAGATATATAAGCTTTCATGAACCACAGATTATTGTCTCTGTTGGACATGTAATGTCCAACAGAGACAATAATCTGTGGTTCATGAAAGCTTATATATCTATCATGAATGTCAACTGTACAATAACAGTGGGAGCCCGGTCACAAAAATCACTAATTAGTGTGCCTCACAGTACTGCATATGACATAACTTGTCTGTCTGTGAGGTAGACCATTAGGGCAATCAGTCATAGGAGAGAGGTTCCATCCGGCGCTGTGAATTGAGCTCCGGCTTAGCTCAGTTGGTAGAGCATTGGCGCGAATAACCAAAGGTCCTGGGTTCAAGTCCCAGTGTCGGAGGAATTTTTCTCCTATAATATTCTAATACAACCATATTTAACGTTCAGAAGGCATTCTTGCCATATGACAAACTCACTAAAAGACGAATGTATAATTAAGCTGTTTATGCAACATGTGTCGAATAAAATTAATTCAAACTATTCACTTCAGAATTTCCAACGATTTTATGCGAAGGATATGATTTTCGAAATGGTTTGTTTGGAATATACAGAGTGCTAATGAATAACACCGAAATATTTTACCTATGTTTAGAGAGGACATAGCCAAGTAACTTTTATTAGGAGATTTTTGCTCTATGACTTAAAATGTGTATGCTACAGGGCATTAAAGTCATTACAATTTCGTGCTCATAAGTCAATAATGAAGCGAAATATAGTTAAAATTTCCATTAAATTGACTTGATGAATTCTTAGTGATCGATAAAAACCTAATTCTTAATCATTCGTCAACAGATATATAGTTTTCACATTCTGCAAAATTTAAAGACTAATCACATGACTGGCCGTCACTGCATTAGTTATTTTATTCATAACTCCAGTGTTAACAAAGAAGTTCCTTTGTATTGCATTTTTTAAAATGTTAGAAGTCAGTGGCGGCCATGCCATGGGAGATTTTATGCTGTAATGTTAAAAATTGAATCCATAGAGCAAAAAATCTTCTAATAAAAGTTGCTTGTCTATGTCCCCTCTATACACATGTAAAATATTACCTTTTTTTTTTTAAATTTAGGTTTATTAATGAGAATTTTGTCTTTAGGTTTTTAATTTTTTTCATTTATCTACGCATGCTTTATTAAATACACTATTTATACAGTAACACACGTCTTTTTGTTATCAAATAAGACTCTAAAACTGAATACACTGTTCTGTACTGAATAACTAATAAAAATTCGGGCGTTAAAATGTAAAGAGTGTTTCTGAAGATATTGTTATTTACTTCGATGCCCTACTTCATCTCGTTATAGGTCTACGTGTAAAATTCTGTTGAAACTCCCTGAAGTTGGAAGTCGATGAACTGCTGAGGATATTGTGCACGCCCGACTGGCCATCAAGTCATATTGATTCGAAACTGGAACAAAAAGTGTAATATTTAATAACTTCCTTTAACTCCTTGTAACAAGGCAGCGTATAATGTAAGCGGAAAGAGCATTAGCCTGGAAACATCCAACTATAGCAGCTGTGCTCTACAACTTTACATCGCGAAAGCCATTAATATGGATTAATATTATTATATCATGATTGTTATATTATTATTATTACTATTATTACTATCAAATCGAAAATTATTATTATTATCATCATCATCATCATCATCATTACATTAGCATATAGCTTCGGGGTACGCCGTGGTGTAGTGGTTGAGGCAATGCGCTACAAACCAGAAGGTCGCGTTTTCGATTCCCGATGAGGTCGTTGAGATTTTTCAATTGGCCTAATCCTTCTGGTGGTACTATGGCCCTGGGGTCGACTCAGTCTCTAATAGAAATTTATTAGTACCAGGTGCAATCTTGGGGGTAAAGGCGGCCGGTGCGTAAGGCTGACAACCTTAACACCTTCCCATGCCGAATGTCTAAAATGTCTAAAAGAAAGCAACCGTATTTGATTAATCGTACCCGATATTAATTTACTTCAGTATTGATTTACGAAAATGAACTATATCGATAGCCTCTCTAATTATAATTGTCCCAGTAAAATGCTGGGCAAGTAGCCTACGTTTACTGTAGTTTTCCAGAAACGTAACCTTTAGAAAAGTCAACCAGTTTGCAGCGTGTTTTTTCTAGTTTCAATGGCATGTTTGCGGGAATCAGCAATGCGAGTTGACTGACGGGGTGTGTAAATTCTTGTTATAACATAGGGTACGTTTGTAAAGTCATCAGTAAATCCACCGGTGGAAAAGTGCGATGAAAGTCCGATGAATGTACGATGAACGTCATCCGCCATTTTTTTCGTCTGATGAGCCGTTGACTTCACGAACAGGTTGATGGCTTTCAGCGGGAGTATTTGAATTGTATAATAATTATTGTATTATGGATTTGCACACTGTCTTCTAGACTGTATTACTCGTGTATACACTGCCTGTCCTATACGGCTAATTTTGCGTACGCGGCGACATTACAGATGGTAGCACCTTTCACACCCACCTGCAATACCCTTTACATTACCGTATGCTGTGTTGCCCTCTGAAGTATAAACTCGGAAACTGAAATATGCTGGAATTTCATGCTATCTGGGTGTGAACTGTGTCGCCTCTACTGGAGAAATTAGGCAATTTAACAATACTCTGAACTCCATGTTAAAATTAAGCATGGACAGGCAGTGTAATTCTCGAGACGGCGGTGGATTTGCAAGAAGTGGAAATTATAATATATGATGGGCAGGGAACTATTCATTCTCATAAGTAATTTTTTGAGCATATAAAAATCCATGAAACATTTTGCATATTTAAATACGGTACTAACCTCATTATGGATAACCTGTGCTGTCAGTTTCGATATATTTGGAAAAGGACATTAATTAATAGATTTTTTTGTAGAGTATTTTGTTTCTTCTTTTCTCGTCTTGAAACAAAATCAAATCATCACTTTCATTTTCGGAGGACTCACACTCTGACGAGCAGTTCGTAGGTTTTCGCACGAAAATAAACTCAATTTATTTATGCTTATGGCAACTGTCATCTGCTTCTCTGCTCCGCCATGTTTGTCATCTAAGAAGCATCGTACTTTAAGTTCGATGAGTCTGATTGCTATCGATGACTTCCAACGGTGAGTTTATGAACAGCCTGATGCTTTCCCGGTAGATTGTCCGTTGACTTTACAAACACCCTGGTGAAAGTTCGATGGCATCGATGAAATCAATCGATCACTTTAAAAAAGGGCCCACATAGTCACATTTTCCTTCCCAAAGTTCACTGGCTAAGGATTATCCACGGTTTGGTTAAAAATAGACTATGCTTCAATAGGCTACATAATATTTAATTATCCTATACAATACAACAGTTTGGATTAAATTTGTAATAAAATAATGGAAAACAACTCCAAATAAAATTTAAAATTCATGTAAAATTTACAGAATAGAGTACAAGAAACAAAATTTTAGTATAATCATTGTGTTTACTGTTTTCTTTGCAGTCCGGGACGGATTTATAAATTCCATAAGGTGACTGCGCTAGGCTATTCCAGAATAGTTGGTCAAGAATTTTCAACCCACTCTGACGAGAAATTAAAACTTCGAAAATCCTTTCCTCAGCTCGGTTGGTCTCGGAATTTGAATCCACAAATTCAGAACGTTTTCGCAATGGCAATCCCTCATTGTTATACACGTAAAACCTAAAGTATTTCATCGCTACTCCTGCAAGCAAAGACGTCATCATGCAGTAAAAAATTGCATTCAGAAAACCACGAATTCAATACAGAATTCACTTCTTTTTTTACATGTTTTGAGAAGTGGTTATCCATTTTTAAGCAGGTGGAACATAATTTACCGTCTGCTTTAGCTAGTAGAAGGTGTATTCTAATTGCAACTGTGGGGACAGAGAGGTAGGACGGCATATTTCTTCCATCTCGTCTGAGCCGAGAACACAATGAACAGGTGAGAGAGATATATCCCATTCATACGTTCACATTAATTACAGCCCGGAGCTCTTATTTACGAGTCTTATATTCCAGCGCCCCATAGATATCTCGGTGCTACATCATGTAGGGAACAAAAATCACTGCCTCCTTATTTTCCTGTCATAGCCTACCAGAGTAGCGAAAGTAATGAGTTTGTGCTGTAATATCTTCATCGTGTTTTTCCTAGAACATTATTATGTAACTTTTTATAAAGTTCTTCATACCTTTAGAACGTAAAGAAAACTGAAATATAAATAAAACACTGTCGGTTAATGCTGGATACTATACTATAAGCCAGCGTTTCTCAACCTATGGTCCGCGGACCACTGGTGGTCCGCGAAGATGGTGCAGATGGTCCGCAGATGTAATTTTAAAAAATCATAAACCAAGTAAAGAAGTAACAATTTTCACATAAAATGGACACTAGATGTCAAAGTTTTAATAATCTTCGAAAATACAGGTCCTATTGCAAGTTTCCTTACTTTTGCAGCTACGAACCACAGTTTGAAACCCCTGGTGCACTGACGTCTATGGTTCCCTCTTTCAATCAAAACCCTGAAAAATAAGACTTTGTCGAAATTTGTTATTAGAGGCGCTCTCTTAACAAGGGTTTTATTGTTGAAGGTGCCCGAGTGTCTGATACCTGTGTTATAATTCCTAATTATATTATCAAATCGGTAGTAAATATTAAAGTCTGTTCAAAATATAATTTTACTGTCAATAGTTTACTTCCAATTCAATAACTGTGTTTCCGTCGAATTAAAAAAATGTAGCCTATTTAGAATTATTTCGTTATAACGACCTGTAATCAACATATATTGTACATTAAGAATATAGGCCTACATATGGCCTACTTTAAAAAATGGGATGCAAAATTAGGGGTCCGTAAAAACATTTAGACATTTTAGAGGTCCTCGGGTTCAAATAGGTTGAGAAACGCTGCTATAAGCTAAAAAGTTAGTCTTAATCATTGTGAAGCCAAGAGTTTATTTTACGTTTGATTGCTGCTGAAGTTTGTTTTATTGTAAATGGGTCTTAGGCCTTACAGAGGTCTAGTGAGCGAATAGAAATTTAATAGTGCAGGTTACTGAGTCCTGTAAAATGTATTTTATTCGTGATTTCTCAGGCTTCGTAATAATACGCAGAAAATATCTGCCAAGCAAACACCAAAAATACAAGAGCCATAGAAAGCTTTATCAAGCGTTTTCTGAGCGAATAGTTTGAATGTGATAAGTACTTTTTCTTCATTTCAAGTTCTAAATACCTATATAAGGACCTATAATTTGAAAATCGAAAGTCCTTCATAAGTTAATTTCCAATTATAAAATACAAAACCCTGGTGACTCCGGACTTTTTAGCTAGTCTTGTACATATTTTAACACAAACATGTATTAAATATGAGTTTTCATAAACTTCCTGGCCCTAATTATAAGTAGAAAAAGTAATCTGCTAGACCCTGAATCTCGTTGTCAGGTTTTATCATTAATACAAATTTTAGGTCCCTTTAAATCCAAAAAAATCGGGTGTGCACGTGACAGAAGTAAAACTTGGATTTTTTAATTTTTAAATTTTGGATTATTGGATTTTTTCAATTTTGGATTTTTGGACTTTTTTAAATTTTGGGTTTATAGACATTAATTTTGGATTTTTTATTTTTTAAATTGTGAATCTTAGCATTTTTTAATTTTGGAATTTTGGATCTTTGAATTTTTTAATTTCGTAATTTTGGATTTTTTAAATTTTGGATCTTTGAAGTTTTAAATTTTTTGTTTTTTAATTTTAGATTTTATGGATTTTTTAATTTTGGATCTTTATTTTTTTAATTTTGGAATTAGGATTTTTAAATTTTGGATTTTTTAAATTTTGGATGTTTTAAATTTTGGATGTTTGATTTTTTATTTTTTGAATTTTGAATTTTCGATTTTTTAATTTTGGATTTTTAGATTTTTAAATTTTGGATTACAGTTTTTAATTTAGGAAATTTGGATTTTTTTATTTTGGATTTTTGAATTTTTAAAATGTCATTGAGTTGATTGTTTTCTGTTCAGTCCGTCACAGCCCCGCTACTTTCTTGACGATTTTCTTCGAACGCAATTTTGGGTTAGCTCTCGATTTACTCCTAGCGCGCCTAAAGAAGTTTCCCTTCAAAAATAATTTACGTTCATAAATACGTTTGTTTGAACAGCGTGGCTTGAGAACGAAAGATCGTATAAAAACAACGTTGTATTTGTGTTAGACATCTCCTGGAGATATGACGAGATTTCGTTATTGTTACTAGATTGTAATCTAAACTAAATAAATGAATGAATGGGTGTAGGCTGGCAACTGTTACGTGAAGAACTTTAAAAGCGTGTTTACAGCAGTTACATTCAGCGTATGGAAATGGGAACAGCTGTGCTGCGATGCATTCTTTTTAATGGTAATGCTGCGATCAAAGCGAAATATCACCGTAATATTGTGTAGCTGTATTAATCTCGTGTTCACGTTCATAACATTTGCAGAAATAAAATGGAAGGAAATGCCGTGCAAAAAAAAAAAAAAAAAAAAAAAAATAATTAAAAAAATAAACAGGTTAATCCCTTTTGGAGGTTTTAAATATAATATGTAGTTTTATATTATACTAGCAAGTGCCCGCGGCTTCGCCCGTGATTATTTATTTAACTGCTAAATGTTCTATATAAATCGGTTATTATTTAACAGAAAAATAATTAATACGTATTTATTAACTCTGGTAATTATTTTTACATAAATTCCTTGAATTACATGATTTTATTCTTAATTAGGCCTATGTAGTTTTATGTAATTGGTATTAAAATATAATATTATTTAATACTATTATTACTAACCGCTGTGGCGTAGGGGATGCGTTCGCTCCTTTCAAGCAGCGGGCCCGGGTTCGAATCCTGGTCGGGACACGTTACCTAGATGGGGTTTTTTCTGGGGTTTTTCCTCACCTGTGAGACAAATGTCGGGTAACTTTAGGCCCTTGTAGTCCCCAGATATCATCTGGCCGTCATTATCATCTTCATCCCTTTCCTCGCCTTGTTTGTAGTGAGTGTGTGTGAATGGTGTGTCTCGGAGGTGGCCCCGGCATTGGGCTGATCACTCATCCGGGGAGGCCCTCCATGTTCTTGTCTGGTCAAAAAAGTATGTATGTGATCCATAGATAATCCCTCTCTCGACAGGTCGCGGCCCTGTAAGGCCCGGTCGGCTTGTGTCACTTAAATCCTAAAAGGGTGAAGTAAAACTAAGACAAAGAAAGAAGAAAGATTATTATTACTATATACTTTGCCACGATTTTCCAGTTGCTATGGACATGGCCCAAGAATTAAAATATAATCATATAAATGGAACCCATTATAATACAACTTCCAATTAATTCATACTGTTGGGGTCTACTGGAAATATTCATTAAGCCAATTATGAAGAGATTTATTTTTAAGAGAGTAAAGCTATTATTGTGACAATCATTGTCTATAGTTCATGCAGAATTTTACCTGAAGATGACGTATTATCGTCAAAACGCGTAGGAAATTAGACAACATCTGATTTTTAACATAAGACTTTTATTTTATGGACTTTAAACACATTTTTAACCGTTTTAAGAAATCTTTGTAATATAGCCTATATGTAACTAATTTATTTTTTGTAGGCCTACACAAGTTTTATAATTCTAGACCAGTAGCTTATGTTACTTATACAGAGTGTTAATGAATAATACCGAAATATATATAGAGGGGACACAGACAAGCAACTTTTATTAGGAGATTTTTGCTCTATGGATTCAATTTCTCCTGTTACTTCATAAAATCTCCCAGTGCAAGGCCGCCACTACTTCTAACATTTGAAAAAATGAAAAACAAAAGAACTTCGTTGTTAACACTGGAGTAATGATTAAATAAATAAATTATTACAGTGGCGACCAGTCACGTGATTAGTCTGTAAATTTTGCAGATTATAAAAACTCTAAATTATGATATAGCTGTTGATGAATGATTAAGAATCAGGTTTTTATCGATCACTAAGAAGGCACAAAGTCAATTTAATGACTTCGCTCTATTTCGCTCTATTTCGCTCCAAATTGTTATGACTTTAATGCCCTATAGCATACACATTTTACGTCATAGAGCAAAAATCTTCTAACAAAAGTTGCTTGTCTATGTCCCCTCTATACACAGGTAAAATATTTTGGTGTTATTCATTAACACTCTGTATATATTAGACTACATTAAGATAAGTTATGTTTCTAAAGTAGGTTAGGTTTTTACTGTTTTAAATACTGAGCATAGGTGGAAATTATAATTTAAAAACAAAAATAATAAATTCAATCAGTTTAGTCCCTTAACTAACACACGTTTAGGCGAGCTCAATCCACAATTTCTTGCTTTAAATTAACTTTACTACACTTTCTGCATGTGGAAATAATGTATGCAAATGTTGGATATCAACCATGAATTGGGAGCAGCAATTCGACATGTCGGACCCTAATAGTTATTTATTACGTTCCCCGGATATAACTATATGGCAATAGTAATCATGACTTATAGCTTCGCTCTCGGTCATCTAACGTTGCCATTCCCGACTCCAATTATCATTCGAATACAAACACTGCCACACATTCAGGGCTTATCGAAACCTTTCACTAAATTGAAAAAAAAATCATTTAGCATAATGTAATTGTGTTTTCATGCAAATCCTTCAACGCATGTTTTGTTTTTCACCAATGCACGGAAGGTATATACAAACAGCATTTGTTTTGGAGTACATGATTATTAATGTATGCTAGTGTGGCATCTGCAACAAATATGCCGATGTTATAGGTGTCCTGACAAACACAACATGAGTTAAAAAAAAATAAAAATAATAAAAAAAAAATAAAAAAATAAAAATAATAATAATAATAATTGCCCCCTGCTTTTCAGACTGAACGGTATTCCGTAAGTTAACTGTTGTTTTGCCACCACTAAAACAAGCCGCTGTTTCGATGTTGGTGTTGGCTGAAATCCGTCAATACTTTAACGTCTTTTCCTCAGATTCGATTCTTTTTTAAACGACCAGAGAATGATAAGAGAAACTCGGGTGACTTGCCTCAAATGTATGTCCAAATTATCAGAGTCTATTTTCCAGGTTTCAGGTGGCTGTCAAAAGAGTACAGCACCTCTTACATTAAAAATTTTCTTTACATGCGTAAAAAACCTTTAGAGATTTAATAAATATTCGAATTTCTAGTAGTAGGACAGTGAGTTTATAAACCTACGAGTTCCATTGAAGGTATTGCCGTAAAGAAAGTATTTTGTTGTAGTTTTTAACATCTTATATCTAAGCTTAGTCTACCGCTGTGGCTCAGGGGATGCGTCGCTCCTCTCACGCAGCCGGCCCGGGTTCGATTCCTGGTCGGGACAAGTTACCTAGGTGAAGAGACAAATGTCAGGTAACTTTAGTCCCTTGTGGTCCCCGGATGTCATCTGGCCGCCATTATCATCTTCATCCCATCCTCGCCTTGCTCGGAGGGAGTGTGTGTGTGAATGGTGTGTCTCATCCTATCTGTTCGTGTTGTCTCGGAGGTGGCTCCGGCATTGGGCTGATCACCCATCCGGGGAGGCCCTCCATGTCCATTTCTGGTCGAAAAAGTATGTCTGTGTTGTGATCCATAGTTCATTCCTCTCCCGACAGGTCGTGGCCAAGGCCATAGTGGCACGGGTTGCATAAAGGTCCCTACAAGGGAGAGGTAAAACTACGAAAGAGAAAAAACTATGAGTAAGATAAGTGCCACAGTTTATGGATGTAGCTAATTAGCAAGGAATTAACCTTAAACATAACTGTGATATTTCTTAACGACACTTTCCAGCTTATACTTACTTCCCCAAAAGAAATTAATTCGTGTTTTCTCTCTTGGACATGAACATGGTTCCACTCACTATCGCCAAATAAAGTGTTAGAATGTGAATTAGAAGAGACATGTTTCATTGGCTCACTTAGAGATCTCGCTTAGGGACGAGTACTTAAAATTAAATTCAGTGCATTGTGTGCAGAACTGAACAGGGAGAACAAGACTAGACTAGAAAGATAGATAGGCCTACATAAGCATTCATGAACCACAGATTATTGTCTCTGTTGGACATTACATGAGAATATTATAGGAGAAAAATTCCTCCGACACTGAGACTTGAACCCAGGACATTTGGCTATTCGCGCCAATGCTCTACCAACTGAGCTTAGCCGGAGTTCAGTTCACAGCGCCAGATGGATCCTCTCTCCTATGACTGAATGCCCTAATGGTCTCCTATAATATTCTCATAGACTAGAAAGACTACAAGAAAAAATGTCTTTCCCATTTTCGCTTTTGCTTCTGGTAACACGCCCAAATTAGAATAGATCTTCTTTTGCAAAATCATGGAATGATCCACGGAATCCGGAGTATCACGTTCTATGGTTATAATCGCTTTAGATGAAATTGCGAAATTACTCCAGTGAACTCTCAATTTTACAAGGACGTTCTGTGGTTTTTAGTTACATATTAAATACGTTATTATATATTTAGTTTCAAAATTTATTTTAATAAAAAAATTCTAGGAGTTTGATTATGCAGGCTACAGTTTTAAATTAAACTGTGCTATTATTTTACCTAAGAAGGTATCATATCAAATTAACTGCAAAATTACCCGGTTCTACCCTACACACTATCAACATTTGTTTTTGAGCTCAATATCGGTGTATGCTAGTCTGTCACATGATACTACCCGAACATTTAAACACATAATTGAACATTGCTAGGCCTATATCAAACGCAACATGAGTCAATGTAGTTTTTCACTCATGTGATATTCAGCATTCATAGGAAATCCGACACCAATATAATTTTGCTTTTGAGCTAATTACTAAATGTAGCTTGCATTGGTTTGCTATCTGTATTGTCCAACCACAACAAGTTGTGGACCTTGAATTATATTACTGTGACTGTCTACCTACCATGACAGTTTGTTTTCCGAATTCAATTGTTTCCGAAAAAATTAGAGAGCCCAGAACTTTCACAAGAAATTGTAGCTCACTCAGAAGGTAAATGTAACTTGTAGTTAGTAATATCCACTGGAAAGTTTCAAATCGCATGTAAATAAAAAATAGTATTTCTTATCTTAAAATAGCACCAGATTTGTGACTTTTTAAGGGTGGACATACAGCTTTCGGTAAAATTCATTGGTGAGAAATAGGTGAAATCCATAATTTTTTTCCCTCAGCAATGAATTGCTCTACAACCTTGAAATCTGACATACTCTTTATTGACTAGTTGTACAATTGCATGCTATTTTCAAAATTAATTAAACTGTTACAGTTATGGGTAATTATCGTTACAAAATGGTAGCCACGTTTCATGCACTGATATGCCGTTTCTTTGATAACTTTCACAAATATCAATATTTCTGAGTTGTTATTTTTCTGTGTATTTGTTAATATCATATCAACAATACTATTTGCAATCATTCATTTAACATTAATATTTTTTTTAATATAGGCCTATACAGGGCGTCTCAAAAAATGTACTAACACTTTGAACGAGTATAAAAACTTTATTTATGAACATAGAGACAAGTTAAAAGGCTTGAATTACAGATGTACAGATTACAGATTACACTACCATCGAGATGTAAGAGTTCACCTCCATGCAGCTTGTCCAAACACATGGATTGGACGAAGGGGTAGCATTGAATACCCTGCGCGTTCCCCAGACCTCACGCCAATGGACTTATTTTTATGGGGATACCTCAAGGACAGAGTTTATCGCTCAAAACCAAGAACAGTTGATGCATTGAAATTGGAAATTGAAAGACAATGTCGCGAAATTCCAAATGAACTGTGTCGTGACGTTTGCGTTATCAGCTTTGTCTGGACAATGAAGGTCCTCAATTTGAACATTTGCGAACATGATTCTATAATTACATGTTTCTTCAATAATTCAAGCCTTTAAACTTGTCTCTATGTTCATAAATAATGTTTTTATACTCATTCAAAGTGTTAGTACATTTTTTTGAGACACTCTGTATTTTTTAATGAAAAAGAACATTTAAAAAAATTGATAACTATGGTAGGCCTATTCAGGCAATATTTACTATAATTTTAATTTTTTTAGTGTAGTTCGGATCATTAGACCACCCAACTTTCAAGACTCTGTTTTCAAGGTAAAAAATTGCGTCTTGTGGTCCGTTAAATACTGTACGTGGCGTATGAATGGAACCGTCTAGTAAAACAAACGCAAAAATGTTTGGATATTTAACTGCAAATTTATTCACTTTCAAGTAATGTGTTATCAGGAGTCTTTCTGTTCCATCCAAGAAAAATTCTACTGAACTTCGCACAGCTAGGCCTACACTAATTCCACTTTGTGTAATGAACTAGTCGCCCTTAAGTAAGGCAATTACTTCGGTTGCTAGGCTCTTCAGCTTGCATTGCACGTCTCCAGACACCTGGCGTAAGACAAAGGTTACGTGATTAACACTCTTAAAGGCGACCTTCCTTTCTTAACACCATTTGAGGAGATTGTGTGAAGTGCTACGAGACGATAGCACTGAAAACATGAATATATAATCTTTACCTATCAGAATATCAAAATCTCCGAACGAAATCCCTTCAGAATTCTTCCCTATTTATTCCCCCTCGCAATTCTTCGCCCTTCTCTACCGGGACAGCCCGTATGTGGAACTCTCCACCTGAGGATGTAAAAGACTGCCGAATACTATGAACGTGCAAAATCAGGTTAGTTGACTTCTTGAATGTAATTATTATAGTTTAATATAGTTTTAATTATGTTTCCTACTTAGGTAATTGTCAACAGTATAATGTAATTAAACATTTTATATATAGGCCTATATATTATTAAATTGGATTACTTATGTTTGTATACGAGTAAATATATATACTAGCTTAAAAGGCCCGGCGTCGCCCGGGTTTTTTATTTTGTAATTGGAAATTAACTTGTATATAAATTAATTTGTCAAATTCCCGTTTCATTTATTTCCAAACCCATCTGAGATCACTGGCAACAATAGGCCCTATGTTGTCATGTGAACTGTGATTTGGATTTGATAATATGTGTAAAAAGGGATTAAGTATTCTCAAAAATTTGATTTTTGGCATTTAAAACAAACATTTTGCAAAATCCTTTACAACTACATACAACTACATTAAGTACTTTAACTACATTAACAACAAAAATAAATAAATAAATAAATAAATAGACTTAGTACTTTATTTGACCTTACATACCTGCTACGAGGCAAACTACGGATTTAAACAAAAATAATTAAAAAATAAAACATATTTAATTACTGTATGAAGGTATTCTTTTTCAATAATTATGTATCTGCGATATTTCATCGCATTATGCTAATCTAAGTTCTAGTGTCCTAAATACATAGCTTCGGAGAAATTTGTTTTCTAAAATATCGCATGTATCACTGTTATTGTCGCTACGCAGCACTCTTCTTCTTTAGCCTTGGCATGACAAACCCGCAATAATAACTGCAAAAAAGAGGAACGAGCACTTTTTCAAACATTCCAATCTCGCCTTATATGAGAGCTATCGAGAAACTATTTATTGATTTGTAGAGTACTCATCAAGAGCTTTTCAACGATAGTTCACAAGACGTGGTTTCAAAAATTTCTACTTTCCATTCCCCCATTTGTATATATATATATATACACACACAAAAAATTCAACGGGCGGTGGTTTCGTACTTAGGGAGGCATGACGCGCACAGATATGAAAGAATTTTTCGAAAATCATAACATGATATCGATTGCAATAGGTAGATTTTTCTTCGAAATCTACCTAAAAATACGGTCCTATACGGTCCTATTTACTTGCCTATAAATCGACAGACATGGTGGGACTGTCACATGCTCACTGAAATGCTCTCGACCTGGGCCTGGCTCGAAGTCACGAACTTTAAAACAAGAGATAAAATAAACAAAAAGTTATTTTTTGTTGGGCTGTGTTATCAATTAGTTAAGTGGTTCTGACCTGTACGATTTGGTGATCACAGTATGTTCTGATTTAATTGAATCACGTGTTAAACAGATTTGGTCACCTAGGCTGGGAATAGCTGTTCAGAGATACCGCTCTAATGCTATCTTTATTCCATAATGTGCTCCTGGCTGGCTGGCGATACTGCCTGCATAGCGCTTGTTACCTCCTCGCATTGTATGATCTCCTGACTGTTTGCATGGAGAAATGTGAGGAAAAACGTAAGCAGTGTGGTAGAAATCAAGTCCAGGCACAATAAGCATGGCCTTCTTTAATTAGGCTGGAAGGCTAGATAAAACATTCAATCAGGCCGATTGTGCCTGGTTCTACTCCCGAAAAATGATAATTTTCATTAAGGAATGGAAAATTTAATATCACCTTTACGTTTATTTATTTTTATTTATTTATTTACTACATATTTATATTTCCCTTTGGTGTAGTAAGGGTTTATTTTCCACTAACCAGAGGTGGATACATTTTAACATTACCAAATAATCTAATTAAGAATAAATAGGCGAAACATATGAATATACAGTAGAACTCAAATTATCCGGATAGCTTTGAGGCAATTTGAGAAATTATCCGGATTTTTATTATACGGATTATACGGATCGGGTCCGGATAGTTGAAGTTTCACTGAATATAAATATAATTATATTAATGGAAACTGTACTGATATATTAAAACTATATAAAACTATAAAATGAAATGCAGAATGGTAGTAGAAAGAATGAAAAATGAGAACGGAAATAAATGAAACATTACAAAAAGATCAATAATTTTAAACATGAAAGCAGTATAGGCCTATGATATAGATGTTAATGGTTGGTGGTCAAGTGGTCAACTAACTTGATCTCGAACGTTCGGTAGACTTTTATATCCTCAGGTAAGGAATTTCACAGACGAGCTATCCCGACAGTGAAGAATTAAGAATAAAATACAGTATTGTAAGGGGGTGGTAAGGTGGAATTATGATGGGATCTTGTTCCGAGTTATGTTATATTATATAATACAAGAATTAATTACAGTTGTGTATACCTTAATTAAAATGTAATAATCCCCTCATTTAATTATCTCTACTGTAACTGTTATACACAATTATTTTAAACCAAAACCCTAAAACGTAATAATTATCACCGGTAAGTTAACAGAAATATAGGCAATTATATGCTTTAATGAAGACTCTATAAACACATGAAACATCAATTTATTTTGTATGGTGTTCGACATGGCAATTTAACGACGGTCGTGTATAACTAGTACTTAGGCATGTAACCTTCGCCATTGCCAGGGAAATTTTGTGTCTACAGGAAAAGGACTATCACATTAACGCAGGTTAATACATTGAACAATAGTTTGTTCTTTCTACATTTGTTGAATATTATGAGTTGGGTCAATGAATGATAGGCCTACCACTGTCTTCCGTACACGCGTTCACAGTTTGCAGACCCTATAGATATTACAGTATTCAAATATCTTGTGTAAGGGTAAAAATTGAGATAAATTTTGTGTGTATAATATAGCCTAATTTACAAGCTACATCCAATCTCGTATATAAGCTAGCCTACTAGCAGGTGACCGCGGCTTCGCCCACGATTATTTACTCAACTGCTAGATATTTTGTTTAAAATATTTATTTAACACAAAAATAATTAACATATTAGAATTATTAACACTGACGCCGTTGTTACATAAATGTTCCATCCTATTTTGTCTCCTTTTACATGCTTAGGGCCTATGATAAACATCCATATTTCTCAACTAAAAAAACAAAGCCTACAGCTATGAATAACTTATCAGTGGATAGAATTTTTTACCGACTTCTGACATGGCATACTCGTTGGTACACACTCCGACTGAAACAACTGAAAATGCTGTCCGTGCAATACAAACTGTTATTCTACGTCAAAATGTGAAGTGAGCAAATGGTATTCTGTATGTCCAGGGCAGAGAAAAGTATGTGATTGCATCACATTGTGCATTATTTTCGTGGATTTCATTCGTCAATATTTATTTACACCAATGAATGGCATTGATAGCTTCTCTAATTTGTCAAAGTCCCGTATCATTTATTTCCAAAGCTACCTGTGAATACTGTCGTCTTAAGAACTGCACATGGAATTTGATTTGGATTTGATAATTCTGTGTAAATTGGTATTCAGTATCCTCGAAAACATTTTATTTTTCGCATTTAAAATCGAAATATTCAAAATCCTTTCTTAGTGTGCACTTACATTATAAAACGAAGGTATTGTCAAAACTCCAAGCCTCTACCTATTATAGTTTAGGCTCTAAGTAGATTCTCTGTCAGTCAATCATTAAGTCAGTTAGTCAGTCAGGACTAAGCCTCTTATATATAGAGAGAAGAGATTATGTCTCGTATATAAGCCAGTATGTTCACATCACATCTCAACCTTCTGGCCTTATACAATTTAAAGGGGGCCGTGATTTCTTAAATCTGTCAGGTTTCAAAGTTTATATTAATGAATTTCATTCCGATAGTAGGTATAGCTAAAAAAAGATATGAATTAAAAACCCGCCACAATATATGTGTTCAGCATGTCAGTGCAATAAAAGATTAAAATGATAAAAAGTACACATATACCAGTTACATTAGTCTAAAAGCATATTCAAATTTGATTGTAATATTTCCTCATAGGTGTGCACCAGTCAGAATAATTTAAAAGCGATATAACACCTTTTCCCAATTTAATCATTAAACTATGCACATTAAAAGCTAAAATTATAATTTTGTTGTCATTGAAATACTAAAACAATGTTCACAATGGTCGTCACTGTCTATATATCATTTGATAACGTGCAAGAATGGTTGACTTCACTATTATAATATAATGCTATTGTTTGTAATCTACTGTTGTATAAAATCCCCTGTTGTTTGTATAAATGTTTTAGGGGACACTTTCATATAAGATAACACAACCCATCAAAAAAGAACTTTTATTTTGGTGTCTCAGATGTTTTACCGGAATTTGGCTATACTTAGTGTGCTTATTCCAAATACGTAAACAGTTTTTATCTACCAGCTCTACGTTTGTCAAGGGGGGGGGGATCTTATTCGTGAACTCTTAGTCTAGCGAAACAAAATCTTGCTTGATAATATAGCTAGTGAAGGTTCTTGGCCATACTTTGGACACGTAGGACGAAAACTGTACGAAGTACAGAAAAACTAAAAGCTGGATTAATTTTTGGCCCTCAAATTGACAGCTCATAAGTCATAAACGGCCTTACAGTATGTGATAATATCAATTTTTTTTAAATACCCCATGTTATATTGTTATTGTAGGCCTAATGTTAATGTAATGTTAGTGTGTTGCTTTTTTCTTCACATAATTTAGAAGCTAAAAATAGGCACTGTTTTTTTATTTATATCAAACGTAAAATGGGATAAAATGCATAATGGTAATACCATATCTCTAAAACTAAAGCTGATAGAGCAACAGTAATAGCACATTTGTCATCAGCGACGTAAATATACCCAAGAATAGGTATAAATTCTAAGGCACCAAAATGGCTGTTGGTTTGTGTAATTAATAAATAGAGTTTAATTTGGTTTCACAATATACTGCACCATTTGATACACATAGATATCTTTTTCAGATACGAATTCCTCGTCTAGTTATTGATAGTGGTTCATAGGCGGTTTTTACTTCATACATTATTTTTTAAAGTTCATGTTTAATCCAAAACTCCTCATTGAAAAACAACTGTTACGCTAGAACGAGGATTGTAGTAGAGGTATACGCATCTGCATAATTGTGTGACGAAGTTTTGTGAATTAAAATTCTTACCTGGTGATGAGAGATAAGGACTTTAATGAAGTTCTGCAGGACTGAGTCTGTACAGGAGTGCAGCCACGGAACGACTCTCGTCTGAGAGAAGACCTAATGAAAGACGTTTCATAGCGCAGGAGTTACCTCTGAAAGAAGTAAAATGAAATGAATTTTCATAAAGGAAAGAAAAGTAGAGAATATTTTTATATGGTACCGTATAAAGATGTACATTTTCTATACAGAGAATATGAATGAAATTATAAACCAGACTTCGAAAACGGAGGATATGTTTACATAAACTAAATAATAATATGTGGCAAGAACTTAAGAACTTAATAACTAAAAGTTCACCCATCTTAACACCTTGCATTTTTTTTCCATGTTTAACTTCTAAACCCTCTTAAGAATGCTTCAGACAAAACAATAGGGGCTCATACAATTATTTACCTAAAAGAAACTTACATTATTCTTAATAAGAATTTCGCAGAACTGACTATTTTTTTGTGCCCCCGGAGTGCCAAGCAATAAAGCTGATTACCTCCGGTCAGACCAAATTTTGGTAAACATTTGTTTGATGTATTTTCCTAATAGTGCCCTTATGTACATCCTGATGGGATGTGTAGTGAAATTGTGTTTGGGCTGTGTACTTGTGTCGTTGTGTATTAGCGCGGGTTTGACTTTCTTGCCATGAAGGCGATTGCTTGTCGCTAGTTGTGTTTGCTTAGTATCGTGTAGAGATGTTTTCTAATGTACTTAGCAGTGGGTGTATCTGTGTGGGGATTATTAGCCAGTCCGGCATTTGCCTATAAGCAAGGGAAACCCCTCTAAAACCTCGCTCGGACTGGGATAGTGGGCATAGCCCGGACAAAGACCATCTATCATGTGTTGGATTATTCATTATACTCTTCTTTTTGGCGAAACTTTTGAAGAAATTGACTGACTAACGCAAATGTCTATATTTTCTTTCTATCCCTTCCGATCAGTGTTCAGAAAATTCGCGGATCCAGAGGGGGGGGGGGCATTAGGGGCCGCAGCCCACCTCTATTGTTTTTATTTTAAGTTGAATTGATTTTTTTGTTGAAAATAATTTCCTAAAAAATAACATTCAAATTTAATAAAATACAAAATAAAATATAAACATTTATGTACTCGTCCTATTTCAAACTGAGGATTGTAAAAAGATAGTTGAAAAGTATTTATATTCTAGATGCTTTGTGTGAAATGCCCAGACTAGTCATGACAACCCACAATACAGCAGTTCTTCGAGTTCCTTATCATTAATTGTCATTATAAACAATAAGGATTTCACAACAGCACTTACTTGAAGTTAAAGGTAAAAAGTTTGATATTTGATAAATTATTTTATTTTTTATAAAATACGTAAAACTAACAAATTTCTCAACAGAACAAAAACTGGGCAAAAATAGTTTTAGTCTGCTAAGAAATTTAGAGGAATCACCTACAGGAACTAAAACTCTTAATTTTGGACTTTATCCCCTCTGTTTTGGGGGATATTCCAAACCCCCACACATCCCCGTAGTTGCAAACTTTTGTTTATGTCGGCCACCCCTTCTATAAGTTCTGGATCCGCCCCTCGTTCAGACAAGGGATGTAGGCCTACATGGCTGAGCATACTTCTGGAAAATTGTTGTAAATTTGGAGCTTTGTTGTAAACAACTCCACCTGCGAATGGTTTATATATTTGTCCATGCTGTGGACATGATAAAAGAAAATGATGTGTGTGTAGTTATGCTTACAGCTCAATAGAACAAAATAAAAAATAAAAAGGAGGACAAAATAAGGAACAAAAAGGACAAAATAAGGAACAAAAAGGACAAAATAAGGAACAAAAAGGACAAATTAACGTCCGGTATGAGTTAGTACCGTACGGCGGACAATTAGCCAAAAATCCGGACTGTCCGGCAAAATGCCGGATGTACGGTTACCCTAGGACAAGACAGCCTTGTCTACAGTTATATTTGAGGGGGTTGTGGGTTTGTGTTTACGAGGGTGCATGAAAAAATCATAGAAATTAATATAATAATAATAAATTATAGGGCCAATTTGGGAGAATAACATAGGCCTATACAAACTGAGACCAGAAAAGAAGTTATACAAACAAACATAAAAAATAGGCCATACTTTCAGGAAAAGAAGATAAGATTCTATGGTCACATTTTCAGAATGGAAAGAGACAGACTTACCAAACAAATTTTTGATCACTATGTAAATAAAAAAAACTAAACCAGCATTTTTCAAGGAAGTTGAAGAAGATTTGAAATTGCTCAATATCAAAAAGGAGGATATTGCAAACAGAGCAAAGTTTAGGAAAGCAATATTTGATGGCGAATTTCCAGAGAAACCCAAGAAGAAAACGGGAAGTAAATGGACGGAAGAACGGAAACAGCAACATCGCGAAAGAATGAAGAAATTTTTGTGAGGAGAAGAAGAAGACAACTGTTTCACGTAGTCCTAAGCTGGCCTAATCGAAAGGGAAATAATAATAATAATAATAATAATAATAATAATAATAATAATAATAATAATAATAATAATAATAATAGTAAAACTGTGAAAATTTGCCGCACTTCGCCCCATACATCAGTCCTCCTCCCCCTAACGGTAAATCCCACAAAAGAGACAAAGCACAGCAAGAAATAAATAAAAATAAATTACTGTTTTTCTTATTAGGCCTACACGCATTCAATATATTTCGTTGCTTTAATGGAAAATACGTTATCGTTAGGATATAATTGGTTTATATAATTAGTGTCGCATAGATCTTCATAACAAATTATTAAATTAAGGAAGGGGTCTGTTGAATCAGAACTCTATATTGTGATAGCGGAATGTAATCATTTCCTAATTATCGTGTACTAGTGGTAACAGAACTTGTTCATTTTTGTCTTTTATATTGGATAATGGAAATTTAATAAACATGGCATATACAAAGAATTCAAATCAAATTTCATATGAATATTACATTATCAAATTATGTCTACTGTGTAGGCCTTACAATATTACCTACGTCAAGGAAACTTATTGCAAACAGTAACGGTACAAAGAAATTGTGTCATCCCTATAATATAAAGCCACATTGCTGACTGACTGACTGACTGATTGACTGATTGACTGATTGACTGATTGACTGGCTGACTGGCTGACTGGCTGACTGGCTGACTGGCTGACTGGCTGACTGGCTGACTGACTGACTAACTCACTAACTCACTCACTCACTTACTCACTGACATTAATGTTTGCCCACTTCAAATGAGCTAGAAACTTGAAATTTGGTACACATATAGCTTTTAGGCTGTAAACCACAGGAAAATTCCAAAATGTTAATTTTTTTTTAATTTTTAGCCCTAAAAACCCCCGAAAAAGGGCTCGGATTCCATGGCAACGGTATTATCAAACGGTGTTCATGTAGGGCTCTGAAAGTTTAGAAATAATTATTTCCGTAAACCTAACGGGGTGGACGAGATAGTAACGTCTTGGACTCGCATTCTGAAGTCTCAGGTTCATAATAATTAAATCCAATTAACATATTTTTGTCCAAAAATAACAAAATTTTCTTCTATCTGTTAAAGAAATTTCATAATTTATATTCTTCATAACTCGTAGATGAAATCTCGCATTTTTACTTGTGTCTTTCTATGTTTTTCCCGGTCGTAAAGGCAATGCTGAATTGAATATTTACATAGATAGCCTATGAAATCTACGTAAAAAAAAATATTTAGCTATTACAGCAGACTAAATACACGCACTCTATCTCCTATAGATCTTTCAAAAAACCTTTCCCGAGAACCTCAGCGGGGGTTTGGGGGCAGCCCCCAATGAGCGAAGTGAGTAACCTTTATAAAACGCCATACTGATTCATTATTCTGTTGAATGAGGCTTTGGCTGAAACTGGTTGATTATCTGGTGTTTTTCGTTCGTTCTTTATAATTCTGACTCTTTAAAAACAAGAGTTCGTATCCGTAACGAAAATTAATTGCTAACTCTATGTTTCCTCATGGCCTACATATGAAATATAAACTATAACATAGTAAAAATCTCTAAGAAACCCTGTTTCCCTTTTATCTATGAAAGGCGCAAGGTTATTGTACTATGTAGACGTAGGGTATTAGTCCCAAGAGGATAAAGCCAGGAATTTGTCATGAATTTGTAATGTACGCTTTGAAGGATCGTTTATAATCCTTTCTTGCGTAGGAGTGCAAAGTTACTGGTTTATGAACAATTTCACATGTTCAGAGAGCGGACATACTTAAGGCAAATTATGAAAAATGGGGAAAATAATTTATAAAGTTTTGAAACTTTGAGAAAACATCCATATGGAGTGTAGTTGTAAGAGGCATAAAAGTTCCCTTTTCTCGAGGGGGTACATCTCCCTTCCTGCCCCCCGAAAGTCCATTATGACCATTTTTTTTCAATTTTTTTCGCATAATGGTTTTATTTATTTATTTATTTTTTTGTAGAAAGGAACTGTTCATATAAAATTATTCCATTCGGGAGGTCTCAGGTTCAAATCCCGTGGCCGGCCAATTATGCATGGGCTTTTTCATGGTTTCCCCAGTAGTAAATGCCGAATTGGAAATTTAGTTACCATGAATCATCCACAAGGGGCGATGGGTTTACCACCTGTCCCTCTGCCCTCTCTAGGAAAATAAGCGTAACAAAATTCTCATAGGTAAACAGAAATCTCCACTTGGAGACCCTTCGCCCCAAAATGGGGGCATAGGATTCGAGAGAGAGAGAGAGAGAGAGAGAGAGAGAGAGAGAGAGAGAGAGAGAGAGAGAGAGAGAATATCATCCTCTCAATTTCATCTTGTATCATACCCATTGAAATTAATATCAGTGGAAATTTATTCCATAAAAAATACACCAATAATAGAAATAATTGACAGTCAATAGTGTCATGGCTTACCCTACTGTATAGACACACATCCCGAACTTCTGATATGACCTCGCAGCTAAAAGGAGTATAAACACAGCTGCATTAAAAATATATATATATATTCCTCGTAAAATTCTGCACAATAAAAGTCCTATGCATGTTTTAAGCTGAATAGGCCTACAGATGCCTTGCTATTCGGGTATCTGAATGTTTTCCAAAGTCTATGTGCACTTAGACCTAATATTAGGACTACGAAAAAAACTATTAGTGTAAAAGTTAACTCTATATTGAAATAAACATTAGGCACTGTGTTTATTGAAATTAATTTTTAGGAAATTGAAATAACAATTTCAGATAGTTTATCCACTTAAAAAAATATGAATTAACTAATTAGACAAACTTTATCTGTTCAAATTTTAAGGTGGAAATGTAGGGCTATTTATTTCCTGAGCGTATGGTCCATGTATCTATTTCTTCGACTTTTACTTTAGCTAGTACACTAAAGCACAGAAAAAGAATAAATGGTGCAAAAATACGTTGCACAAACTTTCTCGCATATACGTGTTAAAGGCTAGCACAGAAAAAATTAAATTAAAGAGACAATTAAATTTTACTTATTACATTTTCATAAAACTAACAAGTATCTAGAACGGAAAGCATCAGGGACGATCTTTATGTTCAATGCTTTTACCGTGAAATAATAATAAGAATAATAACAATAATAATAATCAATGACAGTAGAACTGCATATTATTAGTACTACTACTACTACGGGAAAATTAAAATATAAGTCGCACCTTGGGATAAATCGGTCCCACCCAACCTATTTTCATCGATGCAGTTTCTTTTATACCACGATCTAGCAAATTCTTCTGTCCTAGTATTATGAAGAAACTCGTGATTGGACGTTGGAGGTGTGACGTCTTACCGCTAGACGAGAGGTGACAGGCTGACAAACCTTGCGGGAGATATACTATGCCACATTTTCGAAACCTACAAACAGTGTATCGTACATTATTCGAAAATGCAAGGGCGCTTCGCTACGGCTGCCGCCTCCGCTTCGCGCACTTAACTATGTGGTTAGTGTTATGCATTATTTAGCTATATGCAACAGTATACAAGGGCAGTTGGTCACTCTGCTTCGCTCACAAACAAAATACATCACACAGTCCGTGCAAATGTGAATATCGAAAGGGGAAGATTAAGGGGCGACTTATATTTGAATTTCGCCACTACTACTACTACTACTTAGGTTATATTGCGCGCTTTAACTGCATGTAGGTCATACCACGTGTTTAGTATGTTTGCGTGAAACATTAGTCTATATCAGCGTTTCTTAACCTTTTTGAACCCGAGGACCTCTAAAATGAGTAAAAAACTTTACGGACCCCACATTTTACATCCAATTTTTAAAAGTAGGCTATATGTAGGCCTATATTCTTAATATTTGGGGTATTAAATTATAGGTCGTTATAACGAAATACATTTTTTTTTAATCCGACGTTAACACAGTTATTGAATTGGAATGAAACTATTGACAGTAAAATTATATTTTGAACACACTTTAATATGTATTACCAATTTGATAATATAATTAGGAATTATGTTATTACTCACTTTTAATGAGACGGTTGAGCTTGACCCCTCTTGCAGAGTTCCTGTTTTTATGGCTCAATATTAGTCAAATTTAGTCGATATGACCTGTATTTTCGAAGATTTTAAACCTTTGACATCTAGTGTCCATTTTATGTGAAAAATTTCTACTTCTTTACTTCCCACTTGCTTTATGATATGTTTTAATTAATTATGTCAGCGGCCCATCTGCACTGTGTTCGCGGACCACCGGTAGCCCGCGGGACCATAGGTTGAGAAACGCTGGTCTATATTAACAACTCATTCGCGTCATGTTTCTATTGTTTAGTGATGTCTTATGTGATATTCAGATTAAACGATTATAATATCCAGTGACATAGCGGCGATGAGTTATGGAAAATAAGCAAGTCCTACAAACCCGGCGTTTGCCTTTGCGAACGACGGAACCATGAAAAACCCAAGTCAATTTGGGCGGCAACGAGGTTTGATTTGAACTCAGGACCTCTTCCCTGTTAGCCCATAGGCCTACCACCTCGCTGTAATTGGTTTTAGTGTGTTCATTGCGACTGAGCTAAACTGATTGCATTTCACAACAATAAGTACATTAGGCCTATAGTTTTCTTGTTGCTAGGGGCAACAAAATGTCATTCATATTTTAATTTACATTTATGTTCTGAAATTCGCATTCAAGCTGTCCTTATTTCGTTTTTATCTTGATATCTGTTAAATGTACAAAGAAATGTGTTAAACAAAAAATGTTCATTTTAAATTTTTCTACAACTTTACTGTGATAGGTTTTCATGTATCGCCTACTGTAATGGATATAATCTAGAAAAATTGAAAATGGATACGAGTAAAGTGCCCCTTAAGTCATTTTTGCGGAAATACGGATATAGCCATTTTATTAGTCACAGATAAGACTTTACAATTTTAAATTTTTATTAAAATCGTTAGAGCCATTTTTTCAAAAAACAAATTTTTTAAAAAAGTTTTCATGAAAAGTCCCCTTAATATTTCAGTTGTAAAACTAAATTTCTGGGCGGTTCGACAAAATTTCGAAAAAGTTCTTAATTCAAAAAATGAAGTAAATACAATGAACCGTTTACCCGCTGTGCTTGTCCACGGACAGACGGACAGACGGACAGACGGACAGACGGACAGACGGACAGACGGACAGACGGACAGACGTCATTCCAAAAATATTTTTTTCGGTTTCTAGGCTTCATGAAACGTGCTCTCCCGGTGTTATCTCGACTTCGATTTTTTGTCACGATCACAATACTTTCTCTATACTACGTATATGCGAGAAAGTAATACAAACTAAGTGAAACGAAAGTACGCATAGATTTCAGCCGAAGTATACACATGATGTAATCTAATAAATAGTCAACAAAGGTGCATTTTTCAGTGAAATTACATTACCGAAAATTTTATAACGAGAAATTTCAGAAAGTTTAAGCTTCTTTATATAATACATGAACCAGCAAATTGGTCAAATAATGTTCTGAAAATTGACATCAGAAATTTAGGGGTATTTACTTTCCTTACGACTTTATGAGTCGTATATAGTTAACCCTTTTAAAGCTGACACAATAATCCTTCATCAACTAAAATACTAGTGAGGCGTAAGTTTGAAATAGAAGAGGAAAATTTCAGTGGATTTCTATAAATGAGGGGTCTATTAGCAAACCCGGCAATCTCCATTTTGAAGAAAGACAGAGATGCTAACTTCTGATGAAAGTTTAATGTATTTCCTGGTATATATTTAGTAAATGTGTTGCAAACCTACTTCCCATATAAGGGAGGAGCTCAGATTTTCAACATATTCACTAAATGTGTAACCTACAATAAAATGCATTAAAGTTTCATTAGAATTATCTTTTCTCGCAATGGAGATTGCCGGGTTTGCTAATAGACCCTCAAATGACATTACAAAGACAAAGATATAAATCTCCATATTTTAACATAAAGCATCGATGTATCCTGTGCTGCATAATGTCTAGGCCTATGCCAGTAAAAATAAAGGTTAAAATGAATATTTCCTCAACTTTTACTTCCCCCAGCATACGAAAGTACAGAGCAAGTGTACAGTATCAGTGAAATGAAAATATGCATAGATTGCAGGAGAAATATACACAATATGATGTAATCCAAGAAGTATTTAACAAAGGTACATTTTCTAGTTAAATGAAAATAATGAGAAGTTTCCCTGAATTATCTGGAAATAGCAAAAAGCCGAGGAAGTTGATATGCAGGAAAGCATGATGACATGTTCCAGCCTACGGTAGATTAACAATTTGCAATCAAAGAGGTATTATTTGTCAAACAGTCGGACTGGATGTTATTCCAGTGAAAGACTACAAAAGACTCTTAGTGGGAAGTTTTTTTTTTTCCGTTTCCAATATACGCTTCTAAAACCACGGATTCGGAACGGGATACACAAGAGTATTAGAAACATGATGCATGTTGCATGAAAGCAGCTACAAGAAAAAAAATCCCTTTAGGCAGGCCTACAGGCTGAGGTAGATTTCAAAGTGCTTTTGGTTTGTTTTATTATCGCTGCGCAGCACTCTTCTTTTTTAGCAAACCCGTAGTAATAAGAACTGAATTCGGTAAAGAGGAAGAGCCTACAATCATTTGTTTTGACAACAAGAATAGGATATAATATTCTTGGAGGCCGTGCGCAAGATCAGCAATGAATAAAATTAGCAAAGCCGCTAAACAAGACAAAATTATGATATTATAATAATTCTTTTAAGTGTTATTATTTTCAAACATTAAAATCTCGCGTCACATGAGAGCTATCAAGAAACTAGTTATTGATTTGTAGAGTACTCATCAAGAGCTTTTCAACGATACCCCACAAGACGTGGTTTCAAAAGTTTCGAATTTTCATCCCCCCACCCCCACCCCCACCCTCACTCGAACCCCCGAATCGTTGGTGTCACTGTGAACTCCATAGGGAGTACTCTAATTTATTCAAACAAAGTTTCCCTCTATACTTCATAGGGGCCGAGATATACATTTTTAAAAATTTCAACCCCCTCCCCCTCCCCCGGCCAATTTTTCTCATTAACGAATTTGTCCGAACTATTGGGCCTAGAAATAACATATTAAAATTTGGTTCAAATATCTTCAAAATTACGGCCGCTATCATGTAAAGATATATATATATATATTAATATCACAAATATTTTTTTTTTTGAACGAGCGGTGGTTTCGTACTTAGGGGAGCATGAAACGTAAAGATATGAAAGAATTTTTCGAAAATCATGACATGGTATCCATTGCAATAGGTAGATTTTTCTTCGAATCTACCTAATATTGTAATAGTACAGTATGCAACAAACCTATATAAGTTAGTATTTGTTAAGATAAGAGTATGTTTATGAAACTCGCTTTGCTCGTTTCATAATTTTGATACGCGTATCTTAATTGCCATATAAGCAAACTGCATATGACTGTTTTTGTTCGACCATAATTCTAGAGTGATAGGGAAAAAGCGAATAAGTCAAAATTCCAAAGTTTCAGGAATGACAAAAAACAGTTTATTTCCACGGCATTTTTACACTATTTAGATAAGTCCACCCAGACATTTTTACACAGCATCTTATACTGGGTGGACAGATCTAAATAATGTAAAAATGCTGTGAAAATAAATAATTATTTGTCTCTCCTAAAACTCTGGTATTTTGACTTATTCGCGTTTTCCCTATCACTCTAGAATTAGTCTCAATGTTTAAGTTTGGAGATTTTAGATTCACTCAAACAAACGTCCGCGCTGTCCTTCGCATCAGCTGGTTGTCGTAGTTCTTGTCTTCTGTGACAGATGTAGTTGGTCAAATCGAAGATTCTTTTTGGTCGTTTTCTTGAAACCAGCGGATTTTGACAACGTGAAAAGAATTCGTTATAGTATGATATTAAAATTATACGAACAGAATTGGTTCTACTTTAAATGCAGGCTAAACGAAAATCTATTCAAAAAACGCTAATACTTTATGAGAAAAATTGCTTTTATTGTGTCTTGTATATTGTAGGTCTAAGTTAAGTTACTTCCTTTCCTAGTGTAACACATTTTGCTATAATAGTTTAATGTTATGTAACATAGACTCAATTAGCTACTGTATAATTAATAACTAGTGTATTCTTATTACTTATAGAACTGTGTTAGTGGATTTGTTTATTCCTTTCTTTCTTTCTCTTTGTCTCTGGTTGTCTGAAACTAACGACTTGTACATGGAAAAGCTCCTCTCTACCTTCACTGAAACATGACCTAAAAATGCCGAAAATATCCTAAAAATTGCCCAAAAAAAAAAAAAAGATCTACCTCTAGAAAATGACGAAAAATGCAAATTAAAGCAAAAAAATGGAAAAACAAATTGCCTTTGTTTAATCAATTATATCATGATAGGCTACACATTTATATAATCCGAGCTATCTTATAACCTTCATATAAAAAAGATGCAAAATTATCAAATGCCTTGCCCTAGCCATTACACTCTAAATTCCAGTCGAGTTAGCCTTTGCGAGTGAAAACCTCCTGAAACCCCCTTACAGATACTAAAAGAATAAACAATCGAATATGTTACCAGATACTAACAAATGCAACCAAGAGTGGGAATGAGAAATAGTTACGTAATCAACCCTTAAATGCACAATGTACCCTTACCTTAAAGTTCTAATAATATAACGGAAAATAACTCGAAAGAAAATTTAAGTAGATGAAAAATTGGAGAATAAGATAGGCTACAAGAAATAAATTATGAGCCTAATCTTAATATATATTAATGTTTATTTACATTCAGCTTCCCTTAGTTAAGGGTTGCCCTAAGATAAAGCGTAATATAAAAGAAAATGATTTGCACCACAAAGAAGTGTTTACAAGCATTTACAATAAACATTAAGAAAAACTCACATATCAAGAAAACTTATGAAACAAGAAAAAAAGAAAATTGAAGACAAATATATACAATTTAGGAATATAAGTGATTTCTGAGTATAGAGAGGGAACCTTTCAGGGCTGTCAGAGACACTTCTTTCTTTCTTCTTCTCTTTATTCTCCTTAACTGTTTTCTGTACAGTCCGGCACGGATTTATAATTTGCGTGAGAAATCCAGTCCTTTGCATTTAAGGTTAAGATAGGTATCTTAGGTATCAGGATTTGTCCTGACTGCTTAACTAATGCCTGACAGAGAATCAACGTAGAGCCTAAACTATAATAGGTAGAGACTTGGAATTTTGATAGTACCTTCGTTTCATAATGTAAGTGCTCACTAAGAAGGTATTTTGAATTTTTTTTATTTCAAATGCCAAAAATCAAATGTTTTTGAGAATACTTGATACCTTTTTACACAGAATTATCAAATCCAAATCACAGTTCACATGACAACAGTGTATTGTTGGCAATGGTCTCAGGAAGGTTTAGAAATAAATGATATAGGACTTTGACAAATTAGAGAAGCTATCGATAAAATTCGTTGCTGTAAACAAATATGAAATCCACGAAAATAATGCACAATATGATGCAGTCACATAACTTTCTCTACCCTGGACTTAGATAATACCGTACGAGGTATGGTAACATGTATTTTATTAGGCTAAATCCCAGGTTTTTGGGGAGGGAAGTCTGAAAGTGATAATGAATTTATTTTTAATTTCATCCCCGAAAAAGTTGTATGGTAACATGAGAGTGAGAAATAAAATATTCCGCAAAGACAATACAATTTTATGTTACCGGAATTTTTGTTCTTATTTCAACTCCTACCAGGCATGGTGAATAGAAGCGATGGGACGCAAAATTCTACATCCTCTATGAGCCATAAAAAGCTTTATCAAGAGTCTTACGAGGGAATAGTTTGAGTGAAATAAGTCGTTCTTCTTCATTTCAAATTCTAAATACCTATATAAGGATCTAGAATTTGAAAATAGAAAGTCCTTAATAAGTTAATTTCGAATTACAAAATACAAAACCCGGGCGACGCCGGGCCTTTTAGGCTAGTACAAAATAAAAACACATGAAATGGCTAGCACCTAATGGAAACTGTGTTTTTAACCAATTTAAATTGTTTCAATTTCAAAGTAAGTTACGTTGTAGGCCTATGTTCTTGGTAGCAATAGGCCTGCAGACAATGTGACGTTCAGAAACTCTGTATCTTCTCGTCTTCTGTACAGAAATCTAAAAATAAAAATTTATAAGACAATTGTCCTCCGGTTATATTATATGGATGTGAGGCATGGTCGCTTACTCTTTGGGAAGAACATAATCTGAGAATATTTGAAATCAGGGTGCTTAGAAAACTAGAGATAAAAATGGGGACTGGAGAAAACTGCAAAGCGACGAGCTTCATGACCTGTATTCGTCACCGGATATAGTAAGGGTAATTAAATAACGGAGGATGAAATAGGCTGGGCATGTTGCGCGCATGGGCGAGGAAAGACATATCTAAAAAATATTGACCTTGGAGACAAGAAGGGAAAATACCACTTGGAAGACCTAGACATAGGTGGGAGGACAATGTTAGCATAGATTTCAGAGAAGTAGGATTTGCGAGGGATGGTTGGATGGAGTTAGCACAGAATAGGGTTGAATGGCCGGCTAAGGTAAGAGCGGCAATGAACCTTCTGGTTCCATAAAATAGATACTATTCCTTTAGCTTGCTTTGGAGTTATCTATTGCCATGGAGTAAGTAAGTAAGTAAGTAATACTGATACAATGATGTAACCAGCAACGAGCTGGCGTTTTATCAAACAAAATTGCATCCTTGTGATTCTTCCAAGCATATTATAGGCTCGTCATTGGTGGACGACCGTCATTGGTGGAAATACGAGACATTGCTAATCTTTATTGGTCAATATAAATTACGCGTCGCATGAATGGAATAGTCGTTTTAATATCCTTTGGCGATATTCTCTAAAATGCTATATATCAAATATATTCCTCATTTGTACGATTATGCTTAGGCCTATATTGCCCTTGACAGGTGAGGATGCCAAAGGCTTGACCATTGCATTTAATTAATAGTAAAATGGCGAGCACTTTTTCCAGAACCAGTGGGAGTACGGTAAATTAACAGATCACTATAAAGTGCATTTTCGAGAATCGCACTTCGAATTTCGCATTGTACATCATAATTAGAGACCAGTCTGTTAGTATGGACGCGTATAAATATTTCATAAACCTTTAGAGTACCATGAAATATAAATTGGGTTATTATGAATGCAGAAATATAATTGAAAAACGGGAAATTTGTTTTGCCTAATGATCCCATTTAGTGCATTTAAATGTTAATGCAGCTAATGATGTCAGCGTAGTGACAGGTGAATTCACTTATCGTACTTGACATTCTATGCGAAGAGTAGCGAAGGCAGAGTGCTCTGTATTATTTTTATTGAACTATTTTAATTACATCCGTAATTAACTCTTAACTCAAAGCTTAACGCAATTGCAAAGTTGCTGTCCAAACGGTGCTAAGTCAAATGAAGCTACTTTTTCAGGAAATTCGCGGGTGCTCGGGCAAAGAGAGTTAAGTCCACCATCCTCAAAAATTGAGATAGGTCCATAGAGTTATAGATAAAAATGTTCTCTATATTTGTGTTAAATCCAGTAAGTCATATTCAAAATTGTATGGTAGTTATGGATGTGTGCCTTATGGGTTTATCCATCTCTAAAGCGATGTTGGGCGGGTAAAACGTGTTAAGCCACTTTAATTCTCAGTAACTAGAAAGTGGACTTAACTCTCTTTGCCCGCGCACCCGCGAATTGATAAACTTCATTGTAGCCAAAGAGGGTGAATTTATTTCAAATAGCTAATTTTCTCCTTATACTCTCTAATATTAACCAATGACAACACACTGAATCCTAAGGAGCTGGACCTAATTTTTGTAACAGCTTTTTTAACACAAGGAAACATTAAAATTAAGTAAACTTACATACCACACACTGGATGCCATTATGGGAAGCTGCAACTCACTAATGGAAACACTAACTTCCATAAGAATTCTCCTCTTTATAATGTGCTCCGTCTATACAATCAATTGCACAAAATGGGCAATATAGATACTAACAATAAGCGGTTTAAAAACATCGGTGATAAAAATGTGATAACTTTAAAATAGTAATTATTAAAAAGTGATAGCTAAAATATGCTCCATGTAATTTTCTTTATTTAAGTCTTTCGTTTCCTCCAAAACTATTATAGGCCTATTACTTATGTTTTGATCTGTTCCCTGCATTGTATAATTTTCCTATTGTATGTGTTTCTTATTTCTTTTTTCTGTATTTTTTTTAGTTGTAGTGTTAGATTAAATATTTGAAGTATTACATTAAACATATAATATTAGTGTTGTAAAACTGGTGTAATTAGTATGAGAGAATGTTGTGATTGGGCAATGAACCTTTTATATTCTCAACAAAATAAATAAATAAATAAATAATAGATAAATAAATAAATGCATGATAAAATGAGTTAGTCTATATTTTAAATCCTTATAATAATGTAAATTGGACTTGACAATGTTTTAATAAATATTTACATTTCAGATTAGCACTTAAAAAATAAAGCACTTTTATGCACCATTTATTAGCAATTTTGCACCTAAAATCAATAGCTTTACTGAAAAGTGTTACCATAAATTACTACTTAGTCTACAGTAGGCTACATCTTCAGCTTTTAGCAGAGTGTACATATGTAAGCATGCCACTAACTGTAAACTTTATCTCACTAACATTTGAGGTGAAGTCTCTTTTATGGAAGCAGGTTTTCACTGTCTGAAACTTGTGTAATAGGGTAAGATGGAAATTTATACGAGAGCCTTAATGTATTGTTTCTATTGTGACATCACGTTTGATGTTTCGGGGTGGGGAATCAAAACAACTTGAAAGTCGGATATTGCATTTCAAAAGACTTCTCCCACATGACCTTGTTTTCCATTCGGAAACACACAGGCCTAGACTGGGAGTGTGGTGGACCCGAATCCGACAAGACGAGATGCACAAAAACCTGCGTCGTCACTTCACAGTTCAGGACGACGCTTTTGCAAAACCAAAAGATGTGGTTTGCGCCCTCAGTAAGATTAACGGCATTAACTGACATTTTCCCCGTTTGTTTTTATCAGCTCTAGAGAAATGTACTGTCAAGATAATTCTTGAACCGGTACTAATTCTAACAACAGTAACAACTGTAAGACGACTTAAATAATTAAGATCTGGGAGGACTTTGATGAAATTACATTTTTTCTCTAGTAACACAGAAACATAATTATAATAAATAATATATTTATTAAGTGCCAGAATGGTACGGCAATTAAATCACGGGGGGGGGGGAATGAGCTGGACATGTTGCGCGCATGGGGGAGGAAAGACATATCTCAAAAATATTAACTGGAAGACCCGAAGGGAAGAGACCACTTGGAAGACCTAGGTGAGAGGTCAATATCAGCATAGATTTAAGGGAAGCAAGATTTTCGAGGGGTGATTTGATGGCGTTAGCACCGAATAGGGTTGAATGGCGGATGAATGTAAGCGCGGCAATGAACCTGCAGATTCCATAAGGTAGATAATATTCCTTTAGCTTGCTTAGGGATTGTCAATTGCCATCGAGTGAGTTACTATTGTGGGTGCCACTTCTTAAAGACTTCTTTTCCAAGAAATGCCTCTAACTGATGCCACCCTAATCCTCTTCGACCTGTCAATCAGTAAATAGAAAAGTAATTAGGTGTATTCACACTTGTCTGCAGCCCAGTAAAATGTTGCCAAATACATATTACACCACTTTACTTCACGTGAGAAGTAGTGAGTGACAGCGGCAACACTGGGGAAACCCATGCGACTACTAGAACACCTTTTCTTTGTCGGTGTTGGTATCAGATTTTCAGATTAGGGAAACATGCTACAGACGAATTTGGTTAATTCGACGTTGGATAATTCGAAATATTGTATAATTCGAATAAATACTCATTTCCCTTGAAATTCCTATATAAATGTATGTTAAAAAATTGCAATTAATTCGAAGTTTTTTAGCTTAATTTGGATAAATCGAAGCCAAAATTTGTCTCATGTTAATGTTGTAAGGATTCCAAGAGTTCATTGCTTCCACGAATTCCACAAGAATTCTATAATTCGCTGAAGAATCCTAGTCGCTCGTAGCCAGCAGGTACCGTACTAAAGTGTATTTTTAACCACCGTTATCTTCCTTCTGCTGAATAGATGTTCAATGGAATGCGAAGTTCACCCCCTCCGCTACAGTCGTGGAGGGATTCAACACATCTGTGAAAATTTCAGTGTGCATTCTATCCTCAAAGAGTGACTGTGTTTGAAAATGTGAAAAGCGTGGAGCATACACCTGTTTGACGCCTGCAAAAAAAGTGGAGTGTTACGAGAGGTGGAGAGAGGGGAAAGAAAGAAGTGTGATATTGCAATGGAATATGGAATTTTACCGAACACTTTGTCCACCTACATAAAAAATAAGGACAAAATCTTGGAAAGTTAGACTACACAAAACGGGGGAAATAGGAAACGTTTGAGAGGCGGGGAATTTCCCAGTGTTGACGAGTGCACTCTAAAATGGTTTAAGCAGTCGCGTGATCGTAACATACCTTAAATGGGCCATTGTGTTCCTTTATTAAATTTAGGGTTACAATTTTAGTGTGGAAAAAAATGGTTTCAATTAACATCATAACAATAGGATGGCAGTCATTAAGGTAAGATTCACTGTACAATAATTATTATTTATTGCAATGAGTTTATTTTTTACATTTTTACGGCATTTTCGATTAAAAAGTCACAGTTTTGGTTAATTCGAAATTTGAATAATTCGATTTTTTTTTTTCTAATTCCACTTGGGGTTCGAATTAAAGAGTCCACTGTATTATATTCTTTTGTAGATAGACAGTGGTTTGGGACGAGGTCTTCTTAAAATGGCACGAACAGTACTTCTTGCAAGGTTTTTGTTTCTTCCTAGATGTTCCCCTTGGAGATTATCCTCTGTTATGTCCATATAACTCTAGTGCCTTTCTCCTTGCAGTCGCCTGGCCCGCAACTATGACCCTCGAATCTGTAGCTGAAGAGCCCATGAGGACTTTCGGTTTGAAGTTTGCTGTATAAAATAAACAGTAGGACTAGAATCACCACTTCCATGCTTCGACACGGAGTGACAAGTTCAGAGTTTGGGTATTTACACCTTGATTATCGTTACGGGCAATTCCTAAATGCAAGTTCGCAATCCGCGTGAAATTTTAACAAGAGCTCTGTGTAGGGGAACACGAAAATCTCATTTCAACAGCATCAACAGTCCACCCGCAGATTTCCAAGAATATCAGCACGCGTGATATTATTTACACGTTATCTGAAGCTGCAAAAGGGACTAACTCCACTTTCCGTTCCAGAGTATTCTGCATCGAACAAAGGCCTCCTGGAATGTCTTCAGTAAATTCTGAAATTAGTCAAGATTTATTTGGTTTAATAATATTTATATGTTCAGTATGTTCAGGCAACTTTCCATAATCTATCATTTAGGTCCTTTTTAACTAACTAAAGGTTTTTTTAAGAAAGTCTAGATTCCCTTCAAAAATAAAGTATCTTTGAAAAACGATAATTTCGAAGGAAAAAAACCCAAGATTTAGTATTTTTTCATGAGTAAAAAATAAAAAATGACCAAGTGTTTGAAAAAAAAAATGATGTCCACTTTTGAAATGCTAATAAGCACAAAAATTATTGTATTGTATTATATTGTATATATTTCACTTCTGCAACTAGGCAAATGTCCGGTGGCAGAAAAAAAATTACAGTTAGAATTACAATAAGTATAACTTACAGTTAGAATTACCATAAGCATAGCTTACAGAACAAGAGAAAGAAACGCCAAAGAGAGGGCAAAGAAAACAAACAACAAAAAATTGCTAATCCCTATGCTTAACCCTATCGTAGCTCATTACTGAGTAATTCCTAAATTACTAATTATTTATAATAATTCCTAATTATTGAAGCCGTCACTCTTGAAGACTAGGTATCTATAGATATTTACAATTTATTCTCAAATGAAAGTATAAGAGAACACAGCTGAATCGTAATTACCAAAACAGGGTACTGCAGCGCCTATTGGCTCCTCCCCTAGCCCTAACAAATCATGACAGAAAACGTAAGTTTTCAAATTCGCCTTAAATAATTTTAATGAAATTTCTGAGTTCATTTAACATGGAAAAACAAATAGGCAAAATTTGGGCTACTGGAAATGCATTGTTTTAATTTCAGAGTCCCTTTAATAGTTAAAATAACGTGACAATTTGATCAAGCACTGGAAAAAAAATAATAATCTTTCCTCATTGAGCAATGAAATTCAAACTGGGTTTACTGTGTTTTAAAGTTTTTCTTCATGTAAAGTGGAAATAAAAGTACGAGATAATCGTCTTACATCCTCAAAGATATCTAACCGAAAAATACAATATTATTTTTATATGCCTTTTAGTTCCCAGCAATGATTGTCTTGGACACACAGACACACACAGAGACATGGTTCTGAAAATAGTACTTTTTGATTCAGAATACCTCGAAACAATATTTAAGCTAAAAACGCGACATTTAATATCAGGGACGAACAAATACTTCCTCTGACTATAGGACTGGTAGGCTATCTATGGTACAGAAGGGGGATCATGAATGGTAGCCGAATTGGGAAAACATTGATCGATTTTGACGAAAATCACTACGCGGAAAATTTTTGTGCCAGGGAACTCGAATCTGAGGTAGTTTCCCCCCCCCCCCAACCGGGCGGCGCTTTCCAATCCTGAATTGCACTTCAAAGTCGGATTTTTAGCTTTTTCAATATTAATCGTTTATGAATGATCTCCTTGTGCGCCTATGTCTTAATAAATTCAATATTTTAATTAGTTTGCTGTCAAATAGGCCTACTTTCTTTCTTTTTTCTTTACCTTAGTTTTACCGTAAGACGTTTAAGCGACCCACGTCGCTTGGGTATTACAGAGCCGCGAACTGGCGGGAGAGGGATTATCTATGGATCACATACATCCTATTTTTTACCTCCCCGGATGAGTGGTCAGCCCAATGCCGGGGCCACCTCCGAGACAAAACGAACACATAGGACGAGACACACCATTCACACCACATTCACTCTGAACAAGGCGAAGATGGGATGAAGATGATAATGACGGCCAGAAGATACCAGGACACCACAAGGGCCTAAAGTTACCTAGGTATCCCGGCATTCGAACCCTGGCCAGCTGCGTGAAGGGAGGAACTCCCCACAGCGGTGAACACTGTTAAATACATGATTTAAAATGTCTAGCCATCTAATTTATAAACGCGGGCGAAGCTGCGGGCACCGGCTAGTAGATAATAAATAGTATTAAAACCTTAGACTACATTTTTTAATTTTTTAGAAAAGCAGCTCCATGGAAACTACCATGTACGAAAAACATAAGAAACAAGTTTTTTTGAGTATATTCTCTCACAAGGCACGTGGAGGTGTATGCGATCTCAACGACCGAGCTGTAAAGATGTAAGCAAGCAATATCTGTTTCAAGTGTTGATAAATTATTCAAACAAATCAATAAATCTGGAAATTGGATCAAGCCTGCCGATATACTGTACGAAATTACTTTCCATCCACGCGCTCTATCACTTTCATATCTGATTCGAGTCTGACAGCGCAGAGAAGGCAGCTCTTCCAAGAAAGCAGACGAGGAGACTCTACCACTTCAGTTGCCAAATCTGAGATCAATTACACACAGAATGAAAGTGCAGCTTAAAAAATGGTCCGTCGGTCAAGCGTAATTTTGTCTTCTTCTTTCTTGACGCGCTATTCGGAGCCCCGCGATTCATGCTGCTAGTTCACTATTACCAGATTGAAGAACGGGAGCTTTAATGGAAGCCTAGGGATTACAAATTAATTCACGAGACTCAATTTCTCACAAAATATGCAAGCTCATGCCGGACTGCAAAGAAAACAATTATCACAACGTTTAAGCTCATTATATAACTTATTTCTTGTAGGCTATCTAGCTTACCTTCTAATTTTATATTAAATTTAAATTTTTCTTCCTATTTTTCAGTCATTTTATTATAAATTTAATAAAAACTGTTGTATCCCATAAGTTATATTATGAATTTAAAAGTTAAGGAGGAATATACACCGCTATAAAAAATTCTACTTTTTAAATTTGTTTATTGGAAAAGCATTTGTTTCTGAAATGCCTATAAAGTTTTAAAGCAAAATTAGCTCTTTTCGCGTAGTTACAAACATTTATGTCAGACAATGTGTTGTCATTTTAAATTTACTGTCTAATTTTTAACACTTTTTTTTTCTTTCTTTCTTTTTTGGGCGTCGTTAAACTAAAACTATCGATCCAATTTTCATGAAGTTTTGCAAGCTCGTTTTGTTCATCATGCTTTAGAAGCTAAACCTTAAAAAAGACTACATTGTGAAATAAGCATTTTTAGCCTAGTTATTTCACTTTTTATTTATTTTTATTTATTTATTATAATTTTTTTTTTTGTTTGTTAAAATATAAGTTTTAAAGACTTAAATGTTACCAGATTGCACCTACAAAGTTTGAGTGTGCTGTAACTTCTAGCCTAAGGTCTTAGATACTAGGGTAAATAATTGAAGATCATTAGCTTAGTCCTAATAGTTTTTTTTTACAAATAATGCTTTTTGTGATATGATTTGATTTAAAAAATGAAAAAAGCATATTCCCTTACTATTGGATTTAATACAACACCGATTTAAATTTATTTTATTATAACATATTAAAGAACACGAATTAAAATACTACTGCACAAAATTTAATTTAAATACGAAGCATAGTATATAGAATGTATTGCTATTTTAATGAAATGTTGTCTTACGTATTCCTAATGTGATAGCGGTTTATGATACCCCGTTATAAAGTTTATACAGTGAGTCCCACGCAAGAGTTGGCCAATGACGCGGGTTTTTGCGACGCGGCGGAGACAGCTCCAACTCCCGGGTGAACGGGTGAAATGTCTACGCAAAGAAAGCCGCGAATGGTGTAATGATTCATGTTCTCACATTGCCAGTTAAAATTACAATGAAAATAACCACGTACCTCATCACAAGAGATGTTGGAAATGCCCTCCTCTTGAATACGCGCAACACTGGCACCTTTTTAGGGAATTTTCTTTCACGCGCGTAAGTTCACCTTCCGAGATAGAGCTAATTTCTCTTGTGATACTGTCTTTAAGTTCTTTTAACAGTAGCCTATGTGACTATTATTTATGGTGAACTTGAAAAATAAAGTGCATAGGTCAATTCCCCACACATTAGAACATTTGAAGTTAAATTAACTCTATCTCGGAAGCTGAACTTACGCGCGTGAAAGGAAATTTTCTAAAAATGGTGCCAGTGTTGTGTGTATGCAAGAGGAGAACATTTCCAACACCTCTTGTGATGAGGTACGTGGTTATTTTCATTGTAATTTTAACTGTAAATGTGAGAACCTGAATCATTAAACTGATCGCGGCTTTATATGCGTAGATATTTCACCCGATCGCTCGGGAGTTGGAGCTGTGCCAGCCGCGTCACAGAAACCCGCGTCATTGGCCAACTCTTGCGTGGGACTCACTGTAGTATGGCAATGCCATTTATATATTGTTTCTTTATTTCAGAATGTTTATTAATTTTAATTTTTAGACCTAGTTGGTAAATATTGTCGGCCGCGGTGGTCTAGAGGTAGCGTGCCCGCCTCTAGATCCGAAGGTCGAGGGATCAAACCCGGCCGCGGGTCGATGGGGTTTTCAGGACGTAAAAATCGTGGGCACGGAGTCCTCCGGGACTGGGGGGCCCGTGTCGTAGATTTACGGCACGTCAAAGAACTCCAAGCCTAAATTAGAGCCTCTGGACAAAATTTCTCGGCGCTTTCACGTCCAAGTAATACCTTAGTTTCCTGTGGGAGGGTGGTTGAGAGGCGATGGGCTGTCCCTCTGCCCTCTCTCGGAAAAATAAGAGTAACAAAAATTCATATAGGGTAACAGAAACCTCCACTTGGAGGCCCCTTCGCCCTAACATAGGGACTATAGGGTTCCAGACAGACAGCCAGCCAGTTGGTACACATTGCCTATGCTGAGAAGTCTGACTTAACATATAGGCCTACGTAAAAAGTAATTGTTTATAATTATGTTTTTTATAAAGCTATAATGTGTAGCAACATTTAACTTGTAAGAATATATACAAATTGCACTATAATTAACTAGCTTAAAAGACCCGGCGTCGCCCGGGTTTTGTATTTTGTAATTGGAAATTAGCTTATGAAGGATTTTAAATTTTAAATTCTAGGTCCTTATATAGGCATTTATAATTTGAAATAGGAAGAACGACTTATTACACTCAAACTATTCCCTCAGAAAACGCTTGATATAGTTTTTTATGGCTCATAGAGGATCTAGAATTTTGCATCCCATCGCTTGTACAGTGCACAGCAAGCCTGGTAGAGGTTTAAATAAGAAGAAACAGAAATTCCTGTAACATAAAATTGTAATATCGAGGCGGGAAATTTCCCACTCTTATGTTACCATAAAGCCGTTTTGGAGATGAAATTAAACAGAAAGCATTATCACTTTCATACTTTTCTCTCCAAAAACCTGCGATATAATATAATAATATACACATTACCATACCTCGTTTTGTTTTCTCTATGTCCAGGGTAGAGAAAGTTATGTGATTCCATTATTTTAGTGGATTTCATTCTGTAATATTTATTTATAACATGAATTATTTTGATAACTTCTCTTATTTGTCAAAAGTGCATTTCATGTGTTTTTTCCAAGCCCACCTGATAGTCTACCATTTGGCAACAATATATTCTGTGATTTGGAATGGATAATTCTATGTAAAAAGGGATTAAGTATTTCAATAACATTTAATTTTTGGCATTTAGAATCAGAATTTTTCTAAATCCTTTCTTAGTGAGCACCTACATTATGAAACGAAGGTACTATCAAAATTCCAAGTCTCTACCTGTTATAGTTTAGGCTGTACATTGATTCCTGTCATTCAGTCAATCAGTCAGTCAGTCAGTCAGTCATTCATTCAGTCAGTCAGGACAAAGCCTTTTATATATATAGAGATATTCATATTATTACTCAACTATCTTCAACTCGTCTTATTTAATTATTTTATTTTCTAAAAACGATGCATTGTATTTAATTTGCTCGTCTTTTTTATTAATTAGTAAACATAATTTATAATAACGGTATGCTTGAACGATAAAACTTAATTTTAGTTTTATTATATTCACTTATATCTTAAGTAGCCTACACAGCTTTTACCTGGGCCCCTATTATATTCGGTGAAGAGTACAGGTTATGAAGCTCGTCATTGTGCAGTTTTCTCCAGTCCCCATTTTCATTTATATTAGGTCCAAATATTTCCTTGAGCACCCTGTTTTAGAACACTCTCAGATTATGTTCTAGCCGAAGAGTAGGCGACCATGTTTCACATCCATATAATACAACCGGCAGGTTAATTGTTTTATAAATTTTTATTTTTATATTTCTGAACAGAAGATCTCGTAGAGGGTATAAGGTTGTAAATTGCAATACATTTTAATATTACTACCCTGTACGGAAAATAAGTTCATTAATGAGATATAGCACATTTAAAATTAGCAGATAGACCAAATTATAATCCTCTCAAATACTTTTACTAGGCGAACTAAAGAACATTTTTCCGAAACAGATTTATTGCAGACTAGCATGTGCCCGCGGCTTCGCCCGCTATAATTATTTCAAAAATTAAAAGTTAAGAACATAATAGTTAAATCATTATATTTATTAACACCTAAATCACGTGGACTACATACCACGATTAGATAGCGTCGCCTAGTAAAAGCTACCTCAGATTCGAGTTCCTTGGCCCAGAAAACCCCTGTATAGTGAGTTTCGTCCAAATAAAACAATGTTTGACCATATTTAGGGCTTACAACATTCAAGCGATCGCGAAAGTTTTATTTCCAAGGTATGACAAAAATAGCCAAAGCCAACTGAAAATGATTTGAGATTGAAACGTATAACTGAAAACTGATGCTTCGAAAACGCAAAAAATTCACGTTGTTTGCCCGTTTTTCACTCATAACCCACGAACGAAAGCGAAAATTAAAATTCCAGATTCGAGGTGCATTTTCCGACCATTGAGTCCACCTATGTTTAAAATTTCAGATCTCTGCGTTGAGTAGATTTCGCTGGGCATCGCGGAAAGACAGACAGACAGAGGGAAAGACACACACTTCCTTTTATTAATGTAGATGACAATTCCAAATATGTCCTGTCATTGGATTTTAAAGCGTATGCTTATTTTAGACTTGGTAATTTGTAACGCGAAACTTGTCGACAGTTCGTGTAAGTTAACTTAACTTAATATAGACCTATCCTTAATCGAGATTGTAATATTCTTGGTAGGGGGATAAAGCTTTCGCACCCTCATATCACACATTTCCACGTCACCAGGTTTAGGTTCACTGACAAGTTTTAGTTATATCCTTAATCAAGATGAACCACGGGGCCTCGTCTGTTTGATACGATAACACTTTTGCAACATTATCATGTTGAAATATCAGTACGAGCAAAACCTTTCACAACTCCGGAGTTTGTTAAATGAAGCATTTAATATTTCCGCATTATTTTGAAAAACTGTATCCGCTATTAGAATAACATGACACTTTCTAAAAAACCTCGCACTGGTTTCTCGCTTCTGTTAATTTAATTATCTCTTCTTTTAAAAAACAATTCAACGCGACACTGATGTTTTAACAAACGTCACGAACCGTCATAATTGTCGTCAGTGGAAGGTTGATGCGGCTTAAAAATACTCTCTCCTCCCACAGCCCTGCCTCCGTTGAAATGTATGGAAAAATCATATACAAGTTGGGAAGCTCAAAATTCAAAATTGCTAATGAAAAAGCATTATTCCATAAACTTGCAAATTGGTTTAAAATGGTTTTGACAAATTCTGACAGGCAATACCACGGACCTGCCATTAACTGGCTTTTGGTGTCACTGTATTATTTTAGCATTTACGGTGACAGAGAAATGACAGGATTCAATATCAATTTATTCATGCGCAGAGTGATATTTTTCCATCGATATTTTGTACATTTCACAAACAATCCACCTGAGAAATCCTGAAAGACCACCAGGTGAATTTCCCTTCGGACCGCGGATGTAGTCAGGGACGAGAAATCCAACAATGATTAATTTCCTGGAGACAAAAGGGATGCTGAGGTCCTCTGTGCTCACTGCCTAGCTCTGAGGTGGGAGTGGATTGGGTTTAAGGGGGACATACTCCTTTCGGTGGAAATTCATAGGTGAGAAATGGGTGAATTTCATTATTTTTTCTCAGCTCTACAATCTATCCAACCATCCCTTGCAAATCCTACTTCTCTTAAACATATCCTAACATTGTCCTCCCACCTACGTCTATGTCTTCCAAGTGATCTTTTCCCTTCGGATCTCCCAGTCAATATTTCTGAGATATGTCATACCTCCCCCATGCGCGCAACATGTCCAGTCCATTTCAACCATCGTGGTTTAATTACCCCTATTATTTCGGTGAAGAGTACAGGTTATGAGGCTCGTCATTACGCAGTTTTCTCCAGTCCCCATTTTCATCTCTCTTAGGCCCAAATATTTTACTAAGCACCCTGTTTCCGAATACTCTCAGATTATGTTATTCCCGAAAAGTAAGGGACCATGTCTCACAGCCATAGCCTATAATACAACCGGCAGGATAATTGAAACGTTTACTTTTATAAGGGTCTAAGTGCCAAAATCATGATTCTGTAGAAAACAAGATATAGACCCCCACAGAAAGACGTGGCGAAGATAGACCCAGCGCTATATGTAGCAAGTTATTGCTACTAACTACTAACGTGGCTTTCTCTGGACCTTGGACCCTTCTGAAATGCATTGGTCTGGGTACATATATCCATTTAAAATTATCAGCTAAAAAATCATGGTTTTGACATTTAGACCCTTATAAAAGTAAACTCTTCAATTGTCTTATAAATTTTTATTTTTAGATTTCTGGACAGAAGACGAGAAGATAAGAATTTCTGAACTGCATAAGAGCAGGCATTTCCTAATTTGAGTCAAACACTTAACTTCTGCCTTATTATTATTTGTGTCTGTATTTATTGCTCCCATATATTTTTATTTCTCCACTTGTTCGAACGATTTACCGGCTATTCTAATATTTTGTAGCGCATTATTTTGACGTTTAATGACTTAGTTTTTTTTTTCTGTAGGCCTAATAATTGCAAATCCAATCCAATTATACCCTTTATTTTATTTTATTTGTTTTATTTTATTTTATTTTATTGACTGAGCTCAACGGTACTGTATCACGTATTCTAACACCTGAAATACAGGTTTTACATTAGTCAGTGAGACGAGTAATGATTCAACTCCTGAAGCGTGGAACAGATAAATGATACATCCTCTTAGAAACGCGTACTTGGACAGACAGAGCACTCTATAGCTGTGGTTGCAAAACAGCAGCCACCTCGCTATACCTGGAAAATGTTCATTCCAGAGAACATGGAAACGGCATTTCATGTTTTACATAATCTCTGCCACTGAAAACACGCTGAAATATACAAGTCTTGTCCCGGCTTGGATACACTCAAAAGTCCCATTGCAGTATTTCGGCTAAAACATAATTGATTATGTTTTTGATCTCTGTTAGGACTTCATGTATTGTATCTTGATCTGACATTTTTTTAATACTTCATGTTGACATGGGATAATGTTGTAACGCTTTATAACATGTTTCCTTCGGCTGCAGTGGTTAAAATAAATTTTACATAGGCTAGTTCAAACTTGACTGGACACCATGACTGGGTAGAACCAAGAAAACAACCAGGCGGTTTAAAAAAAATAGTATTAATGAATTTCATTCCACTAGCGCTGAATAGCCTCAAAGTACTGGAATATAAACCTAACAGAATCTATCAGAAAATCTGAAGCTGGAGACGTAGAAAATTACAAATTTGAACACAATTTATTGTTTAGATCACAGTGTACCTTACAAATACGTTAATTATAAATCAACATAGTTCTTGGATTGCATATATTAGTGTAGGTAGGCCTATTTTATAGTACTGTGATTATACATAAATTCATTTTTAAAGAAGTTATCCTTTAACATTTGTCATATAATCAATAAAATATATAAACAATAGTAATATTATATCAATAAATAAATTAAAACAAGTTGTATATCAACTGGTCGTTTAGAACTAGCACAAATTAGTAAAATTAATTAATAAGCAGTTGAATATCAGCTGGTCAAGAGATAAAATGATATTTACCAGGGCCCGGAATCTGATGACCTAAAATTGTTTGAAAAATTACCTATAAAATGACCCTAAAGTTTAAAGAAAATGACTTAATAATTACAAAGAATGACCTAAAAACTGATATTTTATTTATAAAAATTATTATTGTGCACACAAAGATATAGACTAATTTGTACATCATTCTAAAAACTGTAAACGTAAAAAAGGATATTTTAGGTCCTAAAACTTTGTTCTTGATTGGAACATTTAGGAAGAAAAATAAGAAAATTGTTTATAAAGTAGATTCTACAAAAATGTTGCATTATAGTAACCTAGTAATTTATATAAAGTAAATTCATAAAAAAATGACAAAATAAGGAAGCAAATGACACGAAAATGACAAAATAATGACCTAAAATTGAAATAAATGCCCTAAAAATATAAAATTGCATAAAATGACAAAAAATGACCTAATAAAAATGCATTTCTATAATCTAGAGGCCATGATTAGGTTTTATCTACAAGTTGGCAATGTCTAGGTAGCATCAATAAATAGGTGACATGTCATTAGAATCCGGGCCCTGATAATAACAATTAGTACAAAACATTTATATGAAGTTAAATACCAATGAATTATGAACATTAAATTGTTACATTTAGTAATATTATTTACACTTAAAAATTGAGACCAGTAGTTGTGGGATTCATAAATATTATAAAAATGGTCGAAAGATTAGTCTGTTAGACTTATATTCTAATGCTTTGAGGCTGAATACAAACTCCACTTTAAAAAATAGGATTAGTACATTATTCAACAAGCCTATAGCCTAGTGGCATTTCTAGACAGACAAAGGTAAAAGAAGAACTTTTAACGGTAGATGATATTATTTACAAGGAGAAAATTATGCCACTGAGTGGTGTAAAATTATAACACTCCAGAGTTACCAATTTTGATTGCTTCACATATAAAATACTGTAAGGTAAAAATATTTGCATATATTTGCATATATTTAAATAAAAATTTGATAAAAAGTCGAAATTGTAAAATTCACCACGTCTTTAAAAATGTGAAATTTTTCACGGTGATTACAAAAATCGTCATACATTTATTATTACATCACAAATTTTAACGGCTGTCTAAAAATAGTGTGTGATGCTTATGGTAAAATTACCTTATTTTGCTCGTAGGAAACTCATGGGCTCGTTTCGCAAGCATATCTCCTCGTAACAAGAAATCCAGTTTTTACCTCTTGGATCATAAATAACTATTATTAAGAAACGAGTATTTTCATATGCCTGTCTTAAGTACCATATTGTCAAGTTGCATAGGTCTGTTTTTGTTCGACCATAATTAAATGTCTAAGATTTGTTCTTTTTTTTTTAATACCTGTTAATTGATGACGCAAACGACTCTTGGCCATTTCCGATAGATGGCAGGATACAAGTCGTGCAGACCGCAGGGCTTCACTTGACGTTCTAACAACAGACTACGCATATTAGAACACACGAAATAACTCAATTTAGTACAATATTAAAACTAAAATCAACGGAAGTTTTTTATTTAAAATACAGGTTTTTTTTTCTGCGGTTTGAGTTGTTGCTATCAATGGCTCAATCACTCATTCCATGTTAGAAGAACGAAACTTACATTCAGCGTCATAACAAGTAATTCTTTTAAATATTGTTGGCAGCATTGATTTCATTGTATTAATATTTGTGTAATATGTTATTTGTGAACGCTGATGTTAAACCGGTCCCAGACGAGCTAAGTAAAGAGTATAAAACTGTGTGTTTTATGAAGGTTTTAACATTTAATACAACAATACTGGGAAAATGAAATTCATTAACGCTAAGATGAAGCTATCTCTGTGTCTGTTTGCGAACAACACAAATAAAATAATAAACCTGAGAGAGTGTGAGAGACGAGGAGAGAGAGAGTACGAAAAAACGCGTTCTTCTCCCCATTTTCTCTCTTTTGAGAATGGCTCTTAACAATTTTGTTTAAATCTTGAACAATAATTACCTCTTGAGCTTCTCGGAAGAAAGGTATTACACCCAAGTTTTCGGAAGCAATAATCGCCATCCTCACGAAATGTAAACAGTCTAGAAATATGAGGAAAAAATACGGGACACTTTGATTTTGGTTGAAAATAATTTTGGGGAGGGTCGAAAGTGCCGGGGGGTTTGCGGGGCTCACCCCGGGGAAATTTTTTAAATATTAAACTAATGAAAATAACATTTTACGCTATTTTAGCACTGAAAAACTAGTTAGCAAATTTGTTTACCATACTCTAAGACATGCCAACTTAAACAAGAAATCGTTATCTAAGTTGTAACACTTATTAGAGAAAAGTTAACATGAAATAATGGAAATAATTGGCATACATTTACAAGTTCAGTATTTTATTATTAAATAAAATAACTAAATATTTTACAAAATAGAGCTTAAACAACTTAAATAGAATTTTAGGTTTTGATTTCGGGGGAGGTCCAGACCCCCTGGACCCCCCCCCCTTCCTTACGCCACTGGGTGCAACATGATTCAGTTACAAAGATTAATTTTATTCTAAATACAACAGAGCAAACCGACACGACCAAGCATGATCATACTCATGCCAAGTATCCCGAATGGTCCCGCAAATCGCAGTGAAGGTAGCAACTGTTAACCAGTACTGCCGTCCCAATTTTTCTGGATTGTCTTTGGAGGATAAAACATAATTACAATTAAAAATTAAAATACGGAACAAAACTGCGTCCCGAAGACTTCTTTCGGGACAAAGAGACGCATTAGTGAAAAAAGGGACGTTCCCGTGTTTTACGGGACGTCTGGGAACCCTTGGTTCCAAAATTTGGTTGGTTTCCAAAATTTTAAAAGGCATATTACTATTTTAATTCTTAATACTAATATTATTTAGCCGAACTGAAGATGGCACATCCTAGATGCCGAAATGCATCTTAATAACTAAACTACACATTTTTGGTCTAATTTAGAAGAGCGGAAACTTTTCGCCTATGAGTAGGATAAGAGAATATTGTAATTTAGCAATGAATCTGTTATATTCTCAACGTAATAAATAAATAAGTAAACAAATTGTTTTTAATGTATTTATGTATTTGTTGTAGTTTATTCATGAAGGCTGCGAAATGTGAAACTGGACCCAGACAAGATTAAAATAAGGATATAATATCATCTTTCTTGTCATTATTTTAATAATTTACCACTTATCGCCTTACAAGACCGAGAATTAGAACAATAAATGGAAAATGACACCATCAGGAATCAAACCCACTACTTTTCAGTTAATTGCATATTGCCTCAACTAAATGAACCTCCAGTATCAAAGGCAACTTTTATATCGTTTTATAACAGGCTACTTAGGTAAGAGCTAAGTTACAACAGTTTTCTTTCCTGAATTCTCAATTATTAAAATTCTCTTTCAGCTGCGGAGAAATATCACGGAATTGCGCCTGATTGGCTTCGTCCTCTACTTCATTCTTCATGGGTAAGTCACAGAGTTTTCAAGCATGTGGTCAGCATGTCGACTATCATGGCCTTTAAGTATATTATGATTTAGTTTAGACTGCAGTTTCCTTATTGTTGTTTAATATTTCCACAAATTAGATTGGTTCGTTAAAGAATGTATTATTAATATTTTTGCTGAATTAGGGCCTATAAAATAAAGGAAGGATTTCATTAGTAGAGCTTAAATCCCTACTTATAAATTGGCATGGCCCCATTTAGGTCTTCTGGAGGGAAAAGAGAATAGGTCTATCCCGAGTTCGAATCCCAACTAAAAAATCCTTTAAATCATATAATGAGATAAAACTTTTTGTTTGTAGTATCCCCCGAGCTTAACGGAAGTGTAGCCCCATTCCTAAAGTTGGGACACTCTTAGGAGGGGCTACATTATCCTGATGAGATATGAGAGGTAATTATACTAATGATAGGGTTATTAAACCTAATCCTTGTTAATCAACCAGGCCATGTCGGCCGGGAGAACATATCCCCTTAGTCGGACTAGGAATCGAAGCCAGAACCTCAGCAATCAAAAGATCATTAGTTTGGTCAACGACATAAAACTGAAAATGTTCTTGTTATTCAAACTTCATGAGCACACCACAGATAATTCAAACACGGTGGGAGAATTTAGGTAATGGATGCGATTTTAAAGTGAATGATAGGGTTTCAGTGTTTGTGTACTATTCGTGCCATTTTAAGGAGGCCTCGTCCCAAACCATTGTATATCTACAAAATAATAAAATAGCATTGTTCCCTAATCCGAAAATCTGCACCGATACCGACAAAGAACAGGTGCTTGTAGTCTCGTGGATTTCCCCAGTCTTGCCGCTGACATTCACCACTTCTCAAGTGAAGTAAACGTTCTGTGGTACGTATTTGGCAACATTGTTCTGGACTACATACAAGTGTGAATACGCCTAATTACCTTTCTATTCACTGACTGACAGGTCGAAAAGGATTAGGGTGGCAGCAGGTAGAGGCAGTTCTTGGGGGGGAAAAAAAGTCTTTAACAAGTGGCACCCACGTTACTTGCATGAAGCCTATGTCTATACCTACATGCCAGATCTATATTAGACGCCATGTAGTACAAGCTCTATGGAGTTTGAATTGGTTATTTAGAAGTAGGTTAATCGATGTAACATATTAGGAATAGTTTCTTTCACATAGTTGGGTTATTACAGGGAAATAACTTGTCAAAAATATGTTTATTTAATGATGGGTATGAACACCGAAATGTTTGGTGAAATATAATTGGTTTTGAAAGATAATTTGAATAGAATAGCTCGTACAACCACAGATATGAATATTTTTATCTTCTAACTTTTCAATCAACTGCAGTGAACTAAAATACCGAACTGGAGTTATATTTTCAGTTAATTTGCAGGGTTGTCCGATGAATGGATTTTGAGGGTGAAACAGAGGTATACGAAATGTAATACTGGTACAATATTATGCTCTCAAATACTTTTTCTTTTTAATTCAACTTTGTTTATAATCGTTTGAACGAATCTAGTTCTGTGTGAATACCAATGATGTGCATCTGTTTTCTATTGTTGATGTGTTTAAGGCGTCTATTCGTTTCACTTAATGAATATGATACAGAATGAAATAACGCGTGACACAGGGAATGTGACTGCTCCTCTCACGCAGCGGGCCCGGGTTCGAATCCTGGTCGAGACAAGTAATTAGGATGGTTTTTCCTGGTTTTTTCCGTAGGTTTTTCCTTACCCGACAAACGTCAAGTAACTTTAGGCCCTTGTAGTCCCCGGATATCACCTGGCCGTCATTATCATCTTCATCCCATTATCGTCTTGTTCAGAGTGAATGTGTGTGAGAATGTTGTGTTCATGTTGTCTCGGAGGTGGCCCCAACATTAGGCTCATCACTCAACCGGGGAGGCCCTCCATGTCCTTTCTGATCAAAAGATTTATGTATGTGTGTTCATTACATAATCCCTTTCCCGACGGGTAGCTGCCCTGTACATGGGTGCGTAATTCCTAAAAGGGGAGAGGTAAAAAAAAAACTACGAGTAAGAAAGAAATATGAAATAGCAGCGATGAGTCATGGTAAGTGAATATCCAATTCGGCATTTGTCTTTACGTTTGGGCACACTATGAATAGAACCCAAGTCAAATTGAGTGGCCATGGGATTTGAACCCGTGATCTCCCAAATACAGTCCCAGATTAAAATTGTGCCCCAGATAATAAGATGTAAATTAATTGATGCATGTAGTGAGGAAGAGTAATTACATTTGCGTACTGTGTACAGGGAAGGTCTGTGTTGTGGGGATGCGAGGTTGAGAATTCGTTGGGCGCGAGTGTACTGAGAATCGATCCATAACCGCCGTAATCCCTTCATGTCTCTCGCATTCACATTGGGTTAATAGTTTAATGTGTTTAAACAGCCCGGCTACCCGCACCCGAATTCTCAACACCCCCATTCTAATCTCCTCACATGCACTACCCCACAAAATTACAGCATTCTTAAACTGCCTCAGTCAGCATTTTCACCGGAGAGAATAAAAAAGTTATCTACACTCACTGTCGAAATATTCAAAAGCTCATCCAACGTAAATAGTTCTAAACAAAAAAAATGTGCGTGGAACGCCACGCAACAGAAGTGAAACTTGTTTTAATATTTGGATTTTTCAATTTTGGATTATTGGATTTTTAAATTTTGGATTGTTGGACTTTTTAACATTGGGTTTTTAGATTTTTTAATTTTGGATTTTTAAATTTTTTTATACCTTAATTTTGGGTTTTTTAATTTTTAATTTTTTTAAATTTAGATCTTTGAATTCTTTATTTCTTGGATTTTTAATTATGGATTTTTTATTTTTTTATTTTGGATATTTGGACTTTTTAATTTTGGGTCTTTGATTTTTTTAATTTTGGATTTTTTTAAATTTTGGATCTTTGAATTTTTTATGTTTTGGATTTTTTAATTTTGGATTTTCGATTTTTCGATTGTTTAATTTTGGATTTTTTAATTTTCAATTTTTGGATTTTTTAAATTTTGGATAAGCCAAATCATTAAGTTGATTGTTTTCTGTGCAGTCCTTTCCGTCACGCCTCACTAATTTCGTGACGATTTTGAGTGTGACACTAATTTCGTGACGGTTTTGAGCGTTACACAAGCTCTCGATTTACCCCTACTGCGGCTAAAGAAGTTACACTTCAAAAATTATGGCCTATACTCTGTGTAGCTTAAGTCACACGAAAATCGGTACCTAATACGCAATACAGTTGAATCTCGTTTGTTCGAACCCCTTTAGGCCGGATTCCTCGTTAGTCCTGTTCAAATTTAGCAAAAATATTAATACATTTTCAGTTCTATATATAATACTCGTAGTAACGTAGGCCTATGCCTTAATTTTACACAGTACACTTTATCACCTGTTTATTCATTACGCGTAGTGCTGTGATCTTAAACGTTTGAAGTGGCCCAGATATTAGGCCTATTCCTGTAAGATTCAAAAAATAATATTGTATAACGGCAATTTTCCAACTGCAGTATTTTTTTCTATAATATCCACTATTTCTCACTATAATTTTCAACTATGTAACTAAATTCTTGTAATTTTTATTGTCTGTAGCATTTTGAGTTTTAATTTCTAATTTATCAAATCTTTTATTTGTAATATGTATAGGCCTAGTCTTACTGGTGCAGTGGAAGAAAAGGCTTTATGGCCTTAACTTCGCCAGTTTAAATGCATAGTAAATAATAATAATAATAATAATAATAATAATAATAATAATCCGGATTTTTGTTAGTCCAAATCACCTTCGGTCCAGTTTCGTCCGGAGAATCGAGATACTACTATACTAGAAGAGAGACCACTGAGAAAAGTCTTCATTAAATCAATTAAAAAGGAGTTTTTTCCAGCTTGTACCAGTCCAAAAATGGTTAAGAGACAGTAATCCCATCAAGCACTTTTTCCTAATGGGATAGGTTTAGGCATGTACTAAAATCTAACCTCAAATTCTAGAACCTTGTTTTGACTAAAATTCATTTGTCGGTAAATATAGATATTTTCTTAATCGATAATTCAATCAGAGCTATTTGTTTTTTTCACAACTTTAAGATCACGAAATCTGTATCACATAGATTTGAGAATAACTTAGGCCTATCAGTTCAAATACACTTAAAGAAATACACCTAATATTATGAGTAAATGTTATTAATTTTGCAGTCTATGAAACAGTTTACTAATATTATTAGCAATATTTACTAATAATTTAGGTTCTTGAACTCATAACTAATAACACCGGTACTAACTAATACTATTTTGTATTTGCTAATAATATGAGTACAAAATTTTTATAAAACAGGGCCCTGTTTCTCGTTTCGTAAGAATGAAAATTGCCATTCATTTTAAACAAGTGTTTATTTTTATAGAAAAGTAAGGCGGCCTAAATGTAAGACTATTGATTTGCGTACAGCTGTTTACCTTCTATTTTTAAAATACGAGTGAAAAGAAATTGGTAAGAATTAAATTTCATGCAGAATATTATGGAATTATCATAGGTAATCCCACGAGAGTTGACGAGTTTATCGATAGTTTCGCGACTGCGCAGCAGGAGTGAATTTATCTGATGAAACTCGTCAACTCGAGTTGGATTTATTAAGACTATTCCATGAATAAAAATGTAACGGATTATACAAATAATAATTACTTTCGTGCTTTGTTGTATAAAAACAAAACAGCTACGTGATCACTGCCTACTATGAATCAACCATCCATGAATCGATTCGAGATACCATATTGTAACCATGGCTACCAATGGTGCATAAAAGACATAGTTAACTTCATTCAGGTAACTTAACAGCAGAGGAGAATAAAAGCACACGAACTGGCTTGCACCGAATTGAAATTGTGTTTTTAATCAATGTAAAGGTAGAGGGGAAAAAGGGGGACCGTCTAAAATATCTAAGTTGCCGATATGAGCCACTGCGCATGCCTAGCGTCATTCACAGGATAGCGGGAATGTATTGAATTGAACATTGCTTGAATTGAGAAATAATTTCAGGTAATTTGCATTGCTTGTGAAAACAAACGTTTCCGTTACATCTCTTACATTTATTTACGTATCACAAGGATCTGAAATCAGCTACAAAAGTCGATCCGCTTTTTTCCCCTACCTGTACATTTCCATTATTTCAATTTCCAAACAAGTTATGTTGTATAAAATAATCTGTTTTTGTGTTGTTTAATGGCAACATGTGACGTACTAGTCACTGCACACTGATGCTTTCGTGTCCAATAACGATCAGACGATTTTACCCGATAAAACGGCATCCTCGCGATTCCTACAAGAATATTTTAAGAAAAACGGCCGTGATTGGTCTATATCCGAGGAATTGCTAAACGTTATTGGTTAATGGTTATCATTGGTTAATGAGTGGAATAGTATACCAGAAATGTACTACGGGACTAATCATTGTGGAAACTATTTTCTGTGCAGTCCGTGATGGTTTTACATAGTGTTTTATAGAAATTAGGTCTCACCAAAAAGATTAATATTGTTTGATCTCACGATGATGTATACACTTTTTGAAACACTATTTCTCAGCAACGAAATTAAACAGAAATAAATGTTCAAAATGCTACGCTCCCAACAACAGAAATGTTTAATCTGAACTCTCAGTTCCTCCAGTTTTTGTGATTTTGTGGCGTACACTGTGATCTTTAAAGTTCCCCAAAGGTAGAAAGAAGTCTGGAACGGTTAAATCCAGAGATCGAGGCGGGAACTCCGTCGGACTTCCTTTTCGTCCTATCCATCACTGATTTGAATGGACGATCGAGAAAATTCCTAACATTTACATGAAAGTGCGTGTTGAAAATGGTTCTCAAAGCGGTCATTAAGACGTGAATTGTGGTTTCCAACATTTTGCACGCCAGTTTGACCCATGGCAGTCCCTTCAAAGAAGTAAGGCCCATTTATTCCTCTGAAAATCAGACCACACCAAATTGCTAGTCCTGGAAGATTGACGGCCTTTTCTCCAAACATGTTTGAGTTTTCTTGAGCCCAGTATACAGGCAAGATTTCCATTTTTGAGCTGGAAAACTTCGTTTAATACTGGATTTGTCCCTACCATTCTCAAGAGAATGTGCAAAAACCTGCAAGACTGCATCAACATTCTCGTAATCGAAGGAACATCTCTTTCTGCCGCACCGTCCTTTCAGTCCATCTTGCACCGTTCCATCGACTAAAAATTTGTCTCGGATTCTTGTTGATGATGGTGTACCAAATTCAACCCTCTAACGTCATTGACCTCAACAACATTCTCCACTTTCCAGTAACATCTCAGTGAGTTAGCCACTTACATACATCAAACAATTAATGCCCCGAACATGATTCTGTGCTTCCCATTGCCTTCTAAATCATAAACAACGAAAACTGTATTTCTGTCTAATTTTGTTGCTGAGGTAATCACCCAAGATTGAAACATCAAGTCACATCCTTGAAACATGAATAATTTTGTGGTTATGGCTATGAGGGAAATATAACTTTGAAGCTTTAACTTTAAAACCTGAATCGTCAGTATTATTCATTTTCTTCTTTTTCATATGGCGTAACAGCCCTGAGTCGGGCCTTAGCCTCCATTGTCGCCTTCCTCCATTTCTCTCTGTTAGCTGCTGCAGTCTCCCAACGTTTGGACTGTATCATTCCCTAAGGCTTCTTTCCAGCGATCTCTGGGTCTCCCCACTGGCCTTCTCCCTTCGTATTTGGCCTACATTACCCTCTTAGGTATGCGATGTTTTGGCATTCGGACCATATGACCTGCCCATTCTAATCTTTTAAATCGGATGGTGGTTACAAGGTCTAGATCTTTAGATAGTGAATAAATTTCATTATTATATCTTATCCTCCATCTTCCATTCTCATTTACAGGTCCGTATATCCTTCTTAGGATTTTCCTCTCGAAGGTGTTGATTATTCATTTTAACATAATAGTATTGTCACAGATAATGTAACGAGAGGTCCGGAATTTATCGATAAATTCTTTATCTTGATAGACGCTGGATCTCCAGTTATGATGTGACTATTTATCGAATACTTGCACAATTAAGCATGTAATGAATAAACCATGTCTTGATGGCGAGACAGTCGATATAGCACGATGGTAGTGCTGCGTGCAGTTATTAACAATACTTTCCGCTAAGCTCAAATGTTTTATTTTTTATTAAACTCTCTAGTGTTATTAATATTGTATTTATCGTTATATGAGATTTACCACACATAAAATTGTGTCCATATGCAGCTCCTATATACTCAATCGCTTTATTCGCTGTGCTTTTGATCAAAGAAGCTATGAAAATGTTTCAGTGTGAATTCTTAGTGAATTTACATAAAAACAAGTGCACGTAGGTGCAATATAATGAAAGTGATAAAAATAAAACAACAAAACTATGATGATAGACACTTGTATTTGGTGGAAATTTTCACAGAGCCTACTATTATTCTAGTTTGGGCACAGATTCATGTGGTAAATAGCCATAGTTAAAGTGTCATGGGAACTTTATCTATGGGCTCAATGTTGTATAAACAGTCGTTTGAAAATGGATAAATAAAAATTGCCCCAGAAATAACACTGTACAACAAATTTGAACTTTTTTCTGTCCTTTATATGAAACTATGTGATTCTGTATAAACAAAAGGATTTTGATTCATATAACAAAACCAAAATGGTCCATAACGTACCGTTTTTGTAAGACACACCCTTCTCATATTTAAGTAAAAACCAAACTTATGGATTTTTGGGAAAATGGTGTGTGGTAAGCAAAAATAATTAGAGATTCGTTATTTTCAGCCAAAAATATACAAGAAAGACACATTTTCATCTGAAGGACATTTTCCATGTTGTACAGTGACAACAAATTTGAACTTTTTTTTTCTGTCCTTTACATGAAACTATGTGATTCTGTAGGCTATAGACAAAAGGTTTTTGATTCACATATCAAAACCAAAATATTCCATAACGAACCGTTTTCGTACCATTCTCATATTTACGTAAAAACCAAATTATGGATTTTTGGGAAAATGGTGCGTGGTAAGCAAAAATAATTAGAGATTCGTTATTTTCAGTCAAAAATTATACAAGAAACACATATTTTCATCTAAAGGACCTTTTTCATGTTGTACAGTGGCAACAAATTTGTCTTTTTTTCTGTCCTTTATATGAAACTATACGATTCTGTATAAGCAAAAAGGTTCTTGATTTATATATCAAAACCAAAATGGTCCATCATGTACCGTTTTTGTAGGAGACACAGTTCTCATATTAACGTACAAAGCAAAAATGTGGATTTTGGGGGAAATGGTGCGTGATAAACAAAACATAATTACAGATTCATTATTTCCAACCAAAAATATACAAGAAACACATATTTTCATCTAAAGGACTTTTGCATGTTGTACACTAATACAGAGAAATTACAGAGAAATTACTATTCTTGAAGTGTAAGGCGCGTTACTGTAAGGAATTTGAATCATTTGTGCGCTGTAAGGAAGAACATATTAACATTACATATACAATAAGCACTTCTATCCATTATCCACAGACACAGGTCGTTTAGATATAAAGGAGTAGTTTAGTATAGGTCTAATAAGGACCTTTAAGTTCTTTCTTTGCAAGACGTCCAACTCCTTTTTAAACAAGGAAACTTCTGACATTAAATCAGTAATTTTGTGTCTTTCAAATTTGCTTCGCGAAAGATTTCTGAATGATCTTTAGAGGAATGCCATTAAGAACAGAGATTTCTATGGGACGCCGTCTGAAATGAAAGCAAATAGCAAACTCCGAGGAAGAAACTCTTTGAAGCGTGTCGCCATAGCAGAGGCGAGCAGGTTTCAAAGGTTTAATACACCGTGAGTGACTCATTGGGATGAGATGCTGCACGTCAGGGGTTCGCAACTTGTGACTAGGTTTATTGTCAAAATAAATACGAGGGTTGTATAAATTACATTACAAAACTTTTTGAAAAACAAGGCCAAAGCGACAAATTCTAGTAGGCTAAATCGAAATTAAGTGAAACGTCGCTTTAATGTTATTCAATCATAAGGCTAAGTGAAGTCAATTATTATTGTGTTCATGAAATTTTCACTTTGCTAAATATGCTGTAAATGTCTTAATTAAAGAGATATGCACAATATTTAAAATCTGTCAGAAATGTCATTAAAAATGTTACAAGTTAACAAAATATTCACAAATATTTTAAAATCAATCAAAACTAACAAAAGGCAACAATTTGTAAAATGAAACCATCAAATTTCTGTTATTCCTTTCATGTCTTATTACAATTTAAGACTAGCAAATAACAGACTGCATTATTAAAAAACTAGCAGGTGTCCGCGGCTTCGCCCACGATAATTAATTGAAAAATAAAAAATTAAGAGTATAATAATTATTAAAGCATTATATTTATTAACACTTGCACGCGAATCATTCATAAACTAAACCATTAATAATTAATGAAAGAGCTAAAATTCCGGCTTTAGAGTACATTCCACGATTAGAAAGCGCCGCCTGGGAAAACGATCTCAGATTCGATAATGCAGTTCCAAAGCTAACTGTGAACACATAATACGTATTGTCTCTCAACTGTTTGTTGACAGATGAATATGATGTTAATTTTATTTGATAAATTCAGTGTAATTTTCAGAAATTATATAATTTTTCAAGGGAAGGAGTGTCTTGTTTGGATTTTTATTGTCCACGATACTTCCAGGGTTAAACTATAAATATATATTACAGCTGGTGCCCGCGGCTTCACCCGCCATTATTAATTGACTCCAGCATTTTTAAGAAATTTACACTGGCAGTTTATTAAAAATGTTTGTAAGCTTAGTTCAGAGCTATGAAAATTGTAAGTAAAAATAAAATTAGAATATTTGTTCATCGTGTTCATTTCACTTAGGCCTTACATAATAAAGAAACGATTTTCACATCGCCGAGTATAGGCCTACCCAATGTCTCACGAAGTGAGGGAGCAAGCACGCTATTTAGGGCCGTTGAATTGTTTAAGAGTAGATATGATTATTCATATTTATATTCATATTCCGGGCCCTATTATTCATTAATGCATTACTGTATACAGTCTGTAGCTGTCTTACAGTGAAAGTAACACAGTTTTTTTCTGCTAACAGAAAAATGCTCTGGCATATGAACAAAACAGTTCAAAATAAGTCTTCATTAGTTACTGTTATTCCAGGGACCTTTGTTGAATATACATAGGACAGCGGGCCTATGTCCACCTTCTGTTGTCATCACAGATCCAGTAAATTATTACTTCTGTCGGATGACAGGAAATGTTACATGTCCACGTTCGAGCTAGTTGGACATTTCCATGTCATGTTTAATATTTGAAAGAAGTCACTGCAACGAGATCACAACAGCGATCACGATCTCCCGATATATCTCGTCTTTATACATAACTTAGTTTACAATATATCGGTACTACACCATTTCAACCTCAATTTCGGAAAAAGTAATTTCAATTTCGGAAAAAGTAATTTCAATTTCGGAAAAAGTCATCTCAATTTCGGAAAAAGTAACTTCAATTTCGGAAATACGAGGGCTATCTTTTTAAGCATTCGATGGGGCATAAAATGAAAACCACAGTGAAAATCAAAACTGTTTTATTTGGAACATTTAGGTACACCTTCTAGCTACTTCTCTACATAATCTCGCTCCGATTGAGTCATTTGTCTTAGCGTGGTACCAACTTTACTATACCCTCTTCATAGCCCTCGCATTTCCGAAATTGAAGTTACTTTTTCCGAAATTGAAATTACCTTTTCCGAAATTGAAGTTACTTTTTCCGAAATTGGAATTACTTTTTCCGAAATTGAAATTACTTTTTCCGAAATTGAGGTAGAAAAGGTGTAGATTCTCTTTGACATTACAGCTAACATCCGTGGCTGGAGACAGCTGAGCTAGGTTTGGTCGTGATGACTGATCTTAGGGGGTGAGGGGATGCCGTTTATTGAATAATAAAAGACACGTCGGCACGCTTCTCCGAACCACAGATAATAAGAACGGTCTCGGACATATTCTATCCCTTAATATCTGGAAGGGTGGGAAAAAATATAAGGGGATGAAAGGCACTCCCATAATATTGCACTACCCAATCAGAACCCTAACAATCTAGCAATCAATAACAATTGGGATGGACTGTGACTGGCCACTACCACCCCTATTCTCCCAAAACCACCCTCTCAACCCCCTAGATGGACTGACCTACACAGCAGTATCCCTTTGCCCCATTATGCTTGTCACAATGTGACTGCACTTTATCTTCCAGGGATTTGGAGGGGAGAATGTTTGCGAAGGAGTGGGCAAAGACTTATGCCGGTCTCTGGATAAGTGGAGCTAGGAATAACGCCATTATTCCAAGTGTTATGTCTGGCTCCCTATTGTATTCTTACGTCGATGTGACAAAATGATTATGATAATGTATTACAGCAGCCGTTACTTTCATTATTAGGTTATTCTATGGTCTATATGAGTTCTCAGAATCGCTTGGTAAAATGAGAGATGACAGTTTACGAACAGGTTTCGAGCAAGTTTCTATGAGACGAGAATTGTATACAGCAAAAAGCAAAAGAAGAAGAATTAGAGGGTGAATAGTACTTATTTACTTACTTACTTACTCAATAGCAATAGACAATTCCTAAGCAAGCTAAAGGAATACTATCTATTTTATGGAACATAGAGGTTCATTGCCGCGATTACCTGAGCCCGCTATTCAACCCTATTCTGTGCTAACTCCACCCAATCATCCTTCGCAAATCCTACTTCCCTTAAATCTATCCTAATATTGTCCTCCCACCCACGTCTAGGTCTTCCAAGTGGTCTCTTCCCTTCGGGTCTCCCAGTAAATATTTTTGAGATATGTCTTTCTTCCCCCATGCGCACAACATGTCCAGCCCATTTCATTCTCCATGATTTAATTACCCTTACTACATCCGGTGACGTGTAAAGGTTATGAAGCTCGTCATTATGCAATTTTCTCCAGTCCCCATTTTCATCTCTCTTAGGCCAAAATATTTTCCTAAGCACCCTGTTTTCGAATACTCTCAGATTTTGTTCTTCCCGAAGAGTAAGCGGCTATGTCTCACATCCATATAAAACAACCGGGAGGATAATTGTATTATAAATGTATTATGTAAGAAAATAAATTGTAATTAGAATAAAAGGAAAGTAGATTAAATTCAGTAAATGAGAAAAGAGAGAGTGTTTGTTAGGACAATAATACGAAGAAACAACAATGAAATAGATGTAATCCTGGAAAATGAAGACATAGTTCTGTTTACAAAGTAGAAAAGAGGGAGATACAAAAACACCTAAAGCCATATGTAGATATAGAATGAAGGGAAGACGACGCCCTGGTACACCGAGGAATGGAATGATGGACTTATGAAGCGGAGGCAGACTTGAAAATCATGAACTTACGACCCTGGAGGTCTGTTACCCAGGATCGAGACCGACGGAAAGTTGTTGGAGAGACCAAAACTCACCCCGGGCTGTAGTGTCAGTTGAAGAAGAAGAAAAAGAAATGAGAAAGGAGAATTGAAGAGAAGAAAACAAAAAAGGAAGTAAGTCTACTGTGGACTAAAACTAAAATGAAGAAAATAACAATTGATAGCCGATAGACAAAACGAAAAAAGATGAAATATAAAAAAAATTGCAGACAGTTTTGAGAGAATTAAGTGGCACAATGGAAAAAGAAAATACAATATAAAAATTGAGCAGACAGTTGGGAAAAAATTAAGAGAGAATAATGAAAGAAACGGAATGTAAAATTGAGAGAAAACTAGCACAAAAGAATTGAATTTATTTTATTTATTTTTATTTATTTTATTTATTTATTTATTACAAGAGATATTACAAGAGGTATTACATTTAGTAATACACCCGAATGAGCAAGACTGCTCGTGCTCGGGTGCCGTTTCAAAAATATCAAAGTGAAGAAAGAGGAGAGACAAAGAAATAGAGTGTATAATGTGCTTAACTAAAAAAGAAAGTAAAACAAAAACATTAAACATAAAAACATAAATACATAAAAGGAGTGAAACAAAAATTACTTAAAAGCTAAAAAATTACAAAAAATTCTTTACATATCTATTAAATTTAACAGTGGAGTATGCTGAGAGATCAGGATTTTTTCTGATAATTGAGTTATAGAAGCGCGGTCCAAAATTAATGCTATGCTTTAATCCTGCCGATGTGAGACATTTGGGTTCTAATAGGAGTAAATTAGTATTTCGTCTAGTTTTGTAGATATGATCACTGGAAGAGTATTTTATACGATGTTTGTGAAAATATTTTAATATAGAAAATTTGTAAATATGGTCCAAACTTAAAACATTAAATTCCGAAAATATTAGGCTAGTTGGGTAATCAATGTGTTTTCTTAGACAGATTTTTATTATTCTTTTTTGTAAAAGGCGATTTTATTTTAAGGATTTTAAGCGTAGAACTTAAAAGTTCCTTTTAGGATACAATCCGCTCAAAAAGACAGAAAAAATTACAAATTAATTACAAATATATTAATAACTTAATTAGAGACACATTGTTAATACAAATATTGAACATAACCCTCAACCTAATGTCATGCCAGAATTATATGATAGCTTAAGAATGAATTTTCGTAGAAGATAATGAGAAATTAGGATTCATAAGCGGTTATGAGGTCATTAACTAAGAATGGAAGAGAAGAAGAAAGGAGATGAATAACGAATGGGTGTCAACCATAAACGAAAAAATAAAAAAGAGTGAATAGAGAGGGTATTGTAATAGAAAGTGAACATTAAGGAAACGGTAAAACTAAGACATCTTAGGAGAAGTATAAAATGAAGCATAGATTTATTAAAAATAAAGAAGTCCAAAAGATAATAAAATAAAAATATAAACAAGATATGGATGGACACAAGAAGATAAAATAACTATTCTATTTTTTTAACGTAAGATGTGTGCAAGTATTACTATAGGCTTCCATTTTACGCTCCACAAATTGTTGTTGTTGAGGTCACAAGTATTCACACATCTAAGATATATGAAATATTTATTAAAACTACAAAGCAAATTTCTATTGTAGGCCTCCATATGATGACGATATTCTGTGAGAGTAATAACGAATTCAAAGCCTATAGATAATGATTCTAGAGCAGAAAATGACTTCTACTAGCTTAAATAGACGAATCTTAGATGCAGTTTTGTTTGTAAAGGATATTTTACTATAAAAATCTGTAACAACTTGCTAAATTTGTAATAGTGAGATAGAAAATATTGACTTCCTCTACCCTTCTTAGCCTATATTTGAGTAATTGAGTAATTTAACATTTCCTTAAAAAGTCTATAACATATTCATGCTCGATGGCATACTCGTTATTTATTAGACGATTTTTATTATAATGCCGCCGTGGGTGAGTTGGTAGCATGACTACCTTCCATCCTGGCGGCCCGGGTTCGATTCCCGGCCGGGTTGGGGATTTTTCAGCAGTGAAAAATTTCCTTCCTGGGTTCAGGACTGGGTGTTGTGTCCTTTCATTCCCATCCCGCGAGAGGCAATGGCAAATCTCCGCGGTATCACCCTTGTCTGAATCACCTCGGACGAGTCGTGGTCATCATCCCACGGCTTCGTCCCTGATCTGGACCTGCCTTCGGGCAGAACACTCATCATCATCATCATCATCAGTTTACACGAAGGAAATGTCGTGGTTCAGGATTAGGTTATAGCCTACAGAAAATGGCTCCAACGATTTTGTGTAAAATAATGTACACTAACTAGCCTAAAACACAAAGCATATATTTGAGATGCTGCTTTGTTAAAATTGCCTGAGGGTAGTTATAAACAAGCCATCTATTCCACAACCTCAGGTTTCAAGATCTCTTTCGAGTAGGTGGCTTATGCGATGCTGAGACAAGCGATTGCAAACTCCCGCAACGTGGGCACGTAACATAAGAAGCGAGAAAATAGCAAAATGCATCTCAATGTCAACACAAACTATGAGAAGATAGAGAAAAAAAAGAGTGCGTGGAACGCCACGCGACAGAAGTAAAACTTTATTTTATTTTTTTATTTTTTCAATTTTTGATTATTGGATTTTTTCAATTTTGCAATAAGTTATTGGACTTTTTAATATTGGGTTTTTGGACTTTTTTAATTTTGGATTTTTTAAATTTTCGATCTTTGAATTTTTTATTTTTTTATTTTATAAATTTTTTATTTTTTTATTTTTAAATTTTTTATTTTATTATTCATTAAATTTTGGATTTTTGGATGTTATAATTTTTAATTTTGGATTTGCGTGGTAATGAACCTCCGGGTTCCATAAAATAGATAATATACCTTTAGATTGCTTAGGAATTGTCTATTACCATTGATTAACTAAGGTCTGAAAAATTTCCTTTGATTACTCCTAATCATTGAGTTGATTGTTTTCTGTGCAGTCCGCACCGAAACAAGTAAGAGTGTGACTGATTTCGTGACTGATTGTGACTGATTTCGTGACGGTTTTAGTGTGACTGATTTTCCAGATTTACCCTCTACCGCCACTAAAGAAGTTTTACTTCAAAAGATTCATATTATACACTAGCTGGGATAGACAAATTTATACAATGTTTCATATCAGAAGTTTTTCTTTTGTTGTCTGCATTGTGTACGAGAGATGAAACCTGATGAACCTCGGCACACAGTTTGCCAAACACTGACTTAATTCACTGATCTCCTTAGCTTTAGCTTCAGCTAACAGTATCGCCCACTCTGCAATCTGGCCGCCATTAAAGTGGGCAGGCTTTATCGTTTTACGATAACGTTGTTATCCCCTGTAATAAGTTGACCAAACTAATTTTACCTATACACTGTACTAAACGCTGAACACAACCCTGCAATTTTGCAAATTTGAATTGCAGTTTCTGCACGTGTGAGGAGCAAAATGTTGCAACCGATAATCCCTTACTGAAGACGAATTTGTCTCTATGATCTACACCCTTCAGTGTATAACTTGAAGCAAAAGCATTTATCCCTCCTTACTAAGTTACTTGGAGTACGCCGTAGCGTAGTGGTTGAGGCGCTGCACTACAAACAGGAATGTCGCGGGTTCGACTCCCGATGAGATCGTTGGAGTTCTTCAATTGGCCTAATCCTTCTGGTGGCACTACGGCCGACTCAGCCTCTAACAGAAATGAGTACCAGGAGCAATCCTGGGGTAAAGGCGGCCTTACACACCATAAGGCTGACAGCCTTACCACCTTCACGTGCCGAATGACCAAAATCTGGGAGCCTCAACCTCCTGGAACCCTCTGGACCTCCATTGGCCTGTATAGATATCACTTTACCTTACTTTACTTTTAACTAAGTTAGGCTACATGAAGACTCAAGACATCTATAACTATGCAGAAAAATGCCTTGCTTATAATTTATTTATTATTTCATTCTCTCCTTCTGTTCTATTTATTCTTCCCGGCTTAGTTATAGAATCCAATGCCTATAGCAGATGGTAACAAATCTACGGATCACATTAGGCATATATTTTAGACCAAGACGTAGATGGATTCCTTGGTATGTAGGCCTAACGGGCTGCTAGGCAGTATAAAGTCAAAATTTGAGGCAAACAGGCACTAAAATGTTTTAAAATAGGCCCTAAAATAGGCACTATTTTTTAGGTAAAAGCAGACTCTTTCATAGACCGCCGGCGTGGTCTTGTGGTTAGCGTCGCTGACTACAGATCCGTCGGCCCGGGTTTGATCCCCGGTACCTCCTCGGATTTTTCTGAGGTAGGGAGGTCTGGAACGGGGTGCACTCAGCCTCGTGATTCAAATTGAAGAGCTACTTCATAGAGAAGTAGGGGCTCCGGTCATGGAAACCACCATTAACGGCCGTGGGTGTCGGCATGCTCACCACATGCCCCCCAATCCTGCCATCTGCCTATAGGTAAATGACACAGCGGTCGGGTGGTAGGCCTTGTTCCTTCGGGGATGTCGCGCCACGGACTTTAGACTCTTTCATAATAAACAGCCGTTTATGGTAATAACAATAAGGTAGCCTATGTCTTTAAGTTACATCTAAGAAGAACGCAATAGGCCTATGTTAGGAATATGGACATGCAGTATTTAAAACAATTTCCTACTACTGCAGGCCTACTTCTTTAAACTGAGGAGGCTAAGTATTTTACAGTACTTGAAACACTTTTCACAAAAAGTAACTGAAGGGTAGTTATACCCTTAGCAACCAGGGAAGGCGGTTGAGGCCAGGTAGATTCCTTCACCCACAGGCACCCTCACATTTACAAGGGCAGGAGATTTAGGACAAACTGTAATTTCCTCCCCGTGAGTCACCTAGTCTACTTCAATCAATCAATCTTAGATTCTTTTAATATGTAATTTCATCTTAAAATGTTTGTTATATATCAATTCTACACATAATTACAAGAAAAATGACACCAAACAATGTATAATTTACTTTAATAGGAACATAGGACTTGAAAGCAGTTTTCTCGTAAATTTTATTTATGTATTTGTTATAAATGTTCCTGTTAAAGTAAATTATACATTGTTTGGTGTCATTTTTCTTGTAATTATGTGTAGAATTAATATATAACAAACATTTTAAGATAAAATGACATATTAAAAAAATCAAAGATTGATTGATTGAAGTAGACTAGGTGACTCACGGGGAGGAAATTACGGTTGGTCCTAAATCTCCTGCCCTTGTAAATGTGAGGGTGCCTGTGGGTGAAGGAATCTACCTGGCCTCAACCGCCTTCCCTGGTTGCTAAGGGTATAGTTATAGCCTAAGTAGGTTAAGCCATTATTTGTAATAAAAAATCAGACGTGCTTTGCAAATATTTCAACTATGCTTATAAAGAAGGATTTTTCAATATTAGTTCGTTTTTTTGCCTTTTCTTTAACTCCAAGAACGGTTTATCGACAGTAGATTATAAGAATGAGAATAATCAGTTCTCCAAATTTGTTTCTTTATAGACTATAACTTATTTATTTCATCAAAGGGCATAAATGCATGGGCCCATTATTACTGTGGTCTTGCAATATAACATGAAAGCAGTAGTTATAGGCTACTTTAACCACAGTTCACATAGAATTCCATCTAACTTACGGAAACCGTCCGTCATAGGTGGCATCAACTTCCTTCAAACTGAATGTGGCATTAGGCAGCAAAATAAGCTTATACTACATTGAATTATTAACTAATTTCCTTTCCATCTGAAATTGCACGCATCTGTGAATTCAACCTGAGTTAGAACCTCAACTAAAGCTCCTTCCAACCATTTGCAACTGTAATCCCATTTTCAGCGAAGTAACTCAATTTTAATAATAGCCTAACTGCATTGACTCTAGCAATACCAAGGGGCTCAGATGCCCATAACTTTTACTTTTTATTTCTTTATCAGGAATAGTTGTAATATGATTCTAAGAAGAAGAAGAAGAAATTATCAATAAATCATTTACAAAAAGTTAATAACGCTAAGAATTATTCAGAATTTACTTACTCTTACTTACTCAATGGCAATAGACAATTCCTCAGCAAGCTAAAGGAATATTATCTATTTCATGGAACCCGAAGGTTCATTACCCTGCTTACCTGAGCCCGCCATTCAACCTTATTCTGTGCTAACTCTATGCAATCATCCCTCGCAAATCCTACTGCCCTTAAGACCGTCCTAATATTGTCCTCCCACCAACGTCTAGGTCTTCCACGTGGCCTTTTCCCTTCGGGTCTCCCAGTCATTACATTTGAAATATGTCTTTCCTCCCCCATGCGCGCAACATGTCCAGCCCATTTCATCCTCCGTGATTTAATTACCCTTACTGTATCTGATGAAGAGTACAGGTTATGAAGCTCATCGTTATGCAGTTTTCTCCAGTCTCCATTTTCATCTCTCTTAGGCCCAAATATTTTCCTAAGCACCCTCTTTTCGAACACTCTCAGATTATGTTCTTCCCGATCAGTAAGCGGCCATGTCTCACATCCATATAATACACCCAGCAGGATAATAGTCTTATAAATATTTATTATTACATTTCTGGACAGAAGACGAGAAGATAAGATTTTCTGAACTGCATAAAAAGAAGCATTTCCTGATTTTAGTTGAGACTTAATTTCTGCCTTAACATTATTCGTGTATGTAATTATTGCTCAGGGGCGTATTCAGAGGGGGGCTGAGGGGGCTGCAGCCCCCCCCCCCGAAACCTTAAGTCATTCTAGTATGTTGCACATGAGGGCACTTTAATTTCTTAGATTGTAGACGGTTTAATTGCAATTGTAGAAAAATCAGCCTGGCTCGAAAGTTCATGAAATGTCATCATTTTCTCTGAGACATCACAGATAATGCACAGTGTAGTATTATAAAATACTTAAATCTTGTCCATTGTTTATTTTTTACACTATTTTTTAAAATATATAATTTAGAATTTTTTCAATTCTTCTTGTCATATTTTCATAAATTTAAGGCCATTTTATAGGTCATTTATAGGTTATAATAGGCATTTTTAGTTCATCCACTTCTGAGCCCTATGATAATATTGTTAGGCTTATCACAGCCCCTCCCGAAAAAAATCTTGGATACGCTCCTGTTATTGCTCCCAAATATTTGAATTTTTCCACTTGTTCGAACGATTTACCGGCTATTCTAATATTTTATGGAGCATTATTTTGCGTTCCATGACCATATACTTAGTTTTTTTCCCTCTCTATTAATTTCGAATCCATCATTTCAACAGGCATCGAAAAGACTTAATTATTCATTTTAACGAGTTTTATTTTTTCTTTCTCTTGGTTCGGCCTTTACAGGATCCGTCGGGAGAAGGATTACATCTAGAACACAGACATACTCTCTTGACCACACAAGGACATGGAGGGCTTCCCCGTATGATTGATCAGCTGAATGAATTTGTTTTAAACAAATGAATCGAGGAGACAAGGCTAATAAAATTGAAGCGATGGACAAATTGATGTGTTATGTTGCAAAACACGATTTCAGCAATGCTAATTCTTTCTCGGTGCAGACCAAGGCCTCCTGCAATTAATTTTACAATTGAAATATTTTAGCCAAAACTGGTGCGCAAAAATTCACGTTTTCTGCCATAACTGGTCATAACTCAGCATACGGACACTCTTTAGTAGGCCTACATCTATGTTGAAAATTTCAGATCTCTGCGTGGCGTAGCTTTTCCTGGGCATCGCATAAGACAGACAAACACTTTCTCTGATTTATAATAATGATCTTGATGATGGTGATGAGTTTTTTTCCCAAAGGCAGATATATACCAGGTACGAAGCCATGGGATGATGATCACTATTCGTCCAAGGCCCTTTCAGGTGAGGGTGATGTTTGTTTTTAATTGAAAAGGGGAGGTACAATATGAGATTTTAATCAACACCGGAACAAAACATTACTGTAAATGTCACACTTCTCGGATTTTTCTGAGGTAGAGAGGTCTGGAACGGGGTGCATTCAGCCTCGTGATTCAAATTGAGGAGCAACTTGATAGAGAAGTAGCGGCTCCGGTCATGGAAACCACCATTAACGGCCGTGGGCGTCGGCATGCTGACCACAAGCCCCCCAATCCTGTCATCTGCCTACGGTACGGCGGCGGTCGGGTAGTAGGCCTTGTCCCTTCAGGGATGTAGCGCCACGGAGTTTACTTTTAAATCTCACACTTTATCTAAAATGTTGAGGAAACGACCCGGAAATAAGTACAGTAGGTCAGTAGCAACGAAATGTCGGGTCACCCTTCTCCACAGGTTTCCGTCAACTCATGATGCAAGAAAAATGAGACTTGAAATTCTCTCCCCAGTAACGGAAAATCTTTGTATTTCTGGAACACAGTTACATGACTCATACTCCTTCATATACCTCCAAGGTTCGCTTATACAGAAAATTTAGACGTAAAAAAAAAAATACATCCCTAGACAATATCACCCTTAAAAAAAGCCCAACCCCTCCCTCTACACTGCTGCGCTTATTTCCTCTTTCACCGGCATAAAGGGTGTATATCCAGACGCGATCCCTTTATTCCCCTTCCCTTCGCCAAGAATTCGCTTCACTTTTTTGTATTATTTTGCGAAACAAGCTTACACGTTGGTGAACCCTCTGTTTCTTTGTGCTTGTACACGAATGTAAGATTCCAATCTGATTTATTTGGGGTTATAGTGAATGTCACGCCCTTTTTATTCCCGGCCTTCGTGTTTCAATGTCGTTATTTGTACATTACCGTTCAAAATTATTAAACTCTCTAAGGATGTTGTTCTTATCTCTGTAATATTAATTCGTCATGTAATAGTAAAGCTTCTAATTCTTGTCCGTTCTCACAAATGCCACACTAGGCATAATACCACAATAATCTTGTATGATCAAAATGTACGGGAAGAAAAATATACACAAAAATAGATACTGATATTGGGAAGAACAACAGGTACCACCTTAATTAGAGTGAACGTAGAAAAATCCAAAGTAGAAAATTCACTTTTCATCCTTGGGGTAAAAAAAAAAATCCCAAAAAGTATTTAATGACTTCAATATAATTTTGGCTCCCCAGAATAAAGTCAACTTAAGAAACCTCCTAAAAATGAACATAGGGATAAAGAACCAGACAATAAAAAATCAGGTATTTACAAATGATTGTAAAAAAGTTTACATTGGCCAAACAAAAATGAATGTTCATATTAAAATTAAAAAAAACATTTTAGGAACATGAAATTCAGACAGGCAAATCTGCAATAGCGGCTTATTTTTGGGGACAGGGACATGAAATAAACAGGATGTGAAACTATTAAAATCAGTAGAAAGACCTCAAGAATTAACAGTCTGGGGGAAAAAAATTAAAAAAACAAACACTAATTACTGAATTTCGAAATACCAGCAGAAGACAGTCTAATCAGAAGATACATTCACCCACCACTAGATGGCATCTTGGTCGTTGAGGGGAGCAGCCCTGCCAACCAAAATTTCAGATGTAGCTGACGATGATCACAATGGTGTTTGAAACTACGTAGTTCTAAAGTAATAACTATAAAAGTGAAGTTTAAGTGTGTTACAAACAATAATGTACACATAAAATGTTTTCCTAAATTTGTATTTTTGGATTCAGGGCACCTCGAAACGTCAATACTGAAAACCCGTCATTAAATTTCAGGAACGAACACAATGGTTCTTCTACCTATCCCTTTCAGTCCCCATCTGCACTATTAGACCTATATACATAAGGGCAGTAATACGTAAGCAGTAATACGTAAGCAGTAATGGGGGAGGGGGTTCAGGGTCTGCTTATTTTTTCTGACAACGAGAAGAAGGGGTCACAACAGTTCTTACGCAAACTTAAGACGGCGAAGCAATTAGCCTACAGTGCATAGTGTAATAACAAGCAAGCAAAGCATGATGGAGAAAGAGCGTTCTAGGGTCTATATATACCCATTTATATAAATTTGTAGGGTTAATAATGTAATTTATTGGTAACTTTTTTTTTCTGCCAAATAGCAACGACGTACAAAATGTCATAAAATCTTATTACGAAAGGAGGGGTCTAGCATTTGATTATTTTTTCTTACAAGAGGGGCAGACGGTACAAAACTAAAAGTATGCTTACATAATAAGCCCCACTTGAATGATCCCTCAAATAAATTGGGCTTTTTTAAATAATAATTCGTATTTTTTTTTAATGAGCATATTTCATGTGATTAAAGATATACATTTTTAGGAAAAAATGAAATGCCCTTAATGACCTTCCAATTTTTTCTTCTTTAAACACTTGATTAGAGGTCCTTTAAACTGTAATAATGACCAAAGATTGAACTTTCTGCTCTAGTGTAGAATTCAAACTTGATATTACCGACGTTCGGCTCTTACCCGAGTAGAAATACTCGTAAAATTCTCTGAAGAGTATTTATAAAATAAAATAAAATCTGAATATTATGTCCTGGTGTTTAGGTTAGGCCTACTAAACCAGAACGTAATCTGCTATGATTTTATTTTGATAAGTTTATTTTCCTTTTCAAAATACAACAATAACTACAGATTAAAAATTTAACAATTATTCTCTTCTGCACAGTTATTCAATTTTACAATATTACTTAATAAACAAAATATAGCCTAATTCTACAGCTAAATACATTTCAAAATAATACTACTACTACTGGTATTCAGTAGCTTACAACTACTAAAACTGCAACTAAGTTTACATCTAAAACTACATATTTACTAAAAAGAAAGAAGATAGGGGGAAAAAGAAAGATGATAGAGCTTCGTTCAATTTGCCGGTATTCGGCATTTCAGTCATGAAACGGTTCTTCGGCAAACGCTTTACACTTTCTTTTTCTTGATCTGCCTTGTCTATCAGCCGTTTTATTAATCCAAACAGTTTTTGACCAAGAGTATTTATAACATAGCCATCTCGTTAAACATAAAAATAAAAAAATATATAAAAAACAACAAAACTGATAAGTTTTAATAATCTCTGAATGAGGCTTAGACAACTCGTTGCACACTCCCGCAATGCGACCCCTTACTCTGTGTCTCAATATGAAGGATACAAAAAGCTTTAAGAGTGTTGAAGTTTTTCCAAAATTTTCCTAACCCGCGTTTGTAATATATTCTTAAAATAAGGAAATCCATATAAACCAGAAGCTAGCTGTGGTCTTGATGTGAAAGAGTGGCAGGATATGAGAACAAGGCACCGCCATTTCCACCACAATACGTCTCTGTATTCAACATTCAATGCAACAACCCACTCTATATCGGGGAAACATGAATTCAGTGTACTCTCAGGGGACCGAAACGCAACCCACCCATCACGAAGACAAGCACTGCTTAATACAGGGATGTACAAAACCGGACAATTTAACAAGATTCAAAATAAGCTTTAGACATAGAACAGTGTATACAGTCTGTAAAATTTTTATGGTCACAAAGAAGTTCTAAAAATTGTGTAGCCTACCGGTAGTTTCAAACAGAATTTATACTTTCTCTAACCGGACCAAGGGAAAGAAAATAGTTTTTATTAAAATCAATGGGACAAACACGTGTAGGCTCAATAGAAATAGAGTTTTGGACTTGATCTACAGATTTAATTAAATGTCAAACAGATTTGTTATGTTATGTAAATATTAGCCACTGGGCTATATTTGTAACATGTTCATTCTTGTATCATTATTACTTATTGTTCATTGTAGAACAGATTGTAATGTTGAAGAAAGATTTTTAAAAAAATTTAAATCAAGCTGTTTGCTTTACACAAGCCTACCAGTCAATCCTCTTTTGTTCTACATTTTTAAAATTAGGCTTATAAATAATAATACTGTATATTGTAAGTAGCCTACAATAATCATTATAAAATGTAAGTTTTATACATTTTTGAAGTTTTTTTTTTTTAATTCAGCTGTGTTTATACTCCTTTTAGCTATGAGGCCATATCAGGAATTCGGGATGTGTGTCCATACAGTAGGCTAGGCCATGGAACCATTGACTGTCAATTGTTTCTATTATTGGTGTATTTTTTCTATCAACTGATATTAATTTAAATGAATATGGTAAGGGATGAAAGTACTTACAACTTTAATAGAAGTATTCTAAAAAAATAAACAATTAAACATGTATTTTTTTAAATCGATCTCTAAGGATGAAATAGAGCTTCGCTTCGAAAAAATGGTGCCTATGACACTTATCAGTAGGGGGCGGATTTCTATGACATGTCATATTTTTCCCCTTTGCATTATTTCAAGTTTCCGACTAATTTAAACCCGATTCCAAGCATCCTGGTGAAAATTGAACGGTTTTTATTGTGCATATAACTGCATATTTAGGAGATTTTCAACTATTGTAGCATATTTAGTATGAATATGCATATTTAGGTCATATTTTTGGCATATTTGTGTGCATATTAAAGATATTTTGAAGTTTCATATCATTTTGTAAATTTTGCATTATAATGATACTTTTTGAGAATTTACAGATATTTTAAATAATTAACACTATTTTTTTAATAAAATGTATTGTAATGAAACTTAAAAAATATATACACAATGTGTAAGTGGTAAAGTCATATTTTAAATGTTATTGGTCATATTTTAATGTTTTTTTAGGTCATAAATGCATGCATATGTCCTATTTTTTAGGTCATAGAAATCCGCCCCTTACTTATCAGTTTAATTAGACTAGAGTGTAAAGTCTTTGAGATAGGACCTTCCTAACTTATGGAGTATCTATATTGCATGGATACATGGAGAACAGCAGGATGAGGCCCATAACATTATGAACATTTTGTACATACAATTCTTTTTGAAAATGGCATCAGTAATGTATAATGGGAAAGAATAACCAGTCACGACTCCCTATAATGGGCACGTTCATGCAAGTCTGTGAAGCTCACAATAGCAACATTGCCTCAAGCCAGAACCGCGACTTCAGGAATGAAGGCTTCCTCCCAACATTTTGGCATCTTTTCCATGCATTCAATGGTTGACAAAAATGTGCATCATTTTCGTAATTTTTATTATAGTTGTTGATTCAATGGCGGACCCAGAAACGCACCGTGCCCCCATTAGTTTTTCTTTTACACTGATTTGAGTTTTTTATTCGTTGAAAATAATTACCTAATAAAATAAAAATCAGGTAAACTGATGTAACAAGGTGCCAGGATGCTTTTGTTTAACCAGTTATAATTTCAATTATGATATGCAAAAAAAACTTTTTTTTATATAATTTGATTTCAGAGTTAGCTCTAGATTGATTCATTAAACTGGGCTTACGGAAAAACAAAGGTCTAGTATTTTTAAGAATCAGATTAAAATCGCCCAGCATCAGCAGAACTATACAGATTTGTGATATCTTGACAATCGCACACTCACATAAAAATACAAAAAAGAACATAAAAATGGCCGGCTACGGGATTTGAACCAGGGACCTCCAGAATGCGAGTCCAAGACATTACCATCTCGGCCACCTCGCTCAGTTTGTCTAGTTTGATAAGCGTATGTGAAAGAATAGTGTTATTTGTCATAGCTAACTGTATTGCAACTTCTAAAGCCGTATATGAACACTGTAAAACAATATGTTGTCATGAGAACTGATTTGCATTTGGTAAATTCTTTCTAATATATTGCCATAAAATAGGCACTATATTGTGCTTTAATCCGGTACCGGTCAGCCGATTTGGTTCAATATCAATAGGCTTATTCCCATGGACGTTATAAATGCATATACCAAGTTTTATGGATAACCGATAAGCGTATTTGAGTTATCGCGCTTACAGACACACGGACGGACGGACGGACAGACATTTTCCCGTCTCTTAAAGTGCCATTCTTGCACTTAATAACATTCAAACTTAATTAAATACAAAACAAAAATAATAGCATTCTCGTACTCTCCGTATTCCAACAATAGGATTGTAAAATGCAATTTGAGCAGTATTTATAATTCAAGACGCCTTAGACTAGCCATGTCAACCCATAGAACAGTTAGTGTGCTGTAGCCTGTAGGGTTTCGAAAGACATAGCCTAACTTCGAAGCTGTTCAGAAATCACTTAGAACTGCATCATTAGCCGCCATGTTATGTTAATTTCAGTTAGCATTAATGACTACGCACAGAGGAATTGCTGAAAGGACTGATGCACAAAAAGTTATTGAAAGATTTGCACCAGATAGGTGCTACATACTTCCCTTTGTTATATTAAATAATTGATTTCTTGTGAACTGTTTTTACTTACTTAAAGTTAAGGGCAAAAAGTTTGATATTTGATTAATGAACCAATAACCTTCTTTTTTTATGCTGATGCTCTACCAACCGAGCTAGCCAGAGTTCAACTCACGACGCCGGAGAGTATCTTACCACCTGATTACTCATAGCGGATCGACCTTACTGAAAGACAATTAGGCCTACGCCATATACAGTACTGTTAGGTACACTAATTTAGAGACTATATGGCTGTGTTTCCACTCTTATTGTATACTACCGTATAAGATGTGTGTATTGAACATTAGACAAACCTCTGTATAACGAAGATCGATATAACGATAAACCCGCATTTAACAATGTTTCTTTGGCACTGGAAAATGTTCTATATTGTTAAATGTAACGCACTATAATTATTAAGCTATTTTAGAAACACCCTTTTTTAACAATATTATGTTGTTCATCTAAAATCTTTTCGCCTTATACCCTCAAAATAACATTAAGAGGCCAGGAAGTGTATATATATATATATAATAAATAAATTTGTGGACCACCTTTACAATGATAGAAAGAAACTTGAGAGAAAGAAAGAAAAAGAAACCTACATAACAAGCAAGTTTCTTTCTTTCATTGTAAAGTGGCTCACAAATATATATACTTCCTGGCCTCTTAATGCTATTTTGAGGGTATAAGGCGAAAATATTTTAGTTGAACAGTGTGAATTTCCCTCAAAGAAAAAGATGAAATTTATCAATAATATTATGTACGTCAGACCAGTAGCTTAGCCCTGCGGATGGTGGCTGGTATCAGATGTTAATATCCTTCGCAGCCACCAATAATTGTTTTCTGGGGGACTGATAACTGTTAGCCTACATTTTGTGAAATTACAGGAGAGAAGGGTTTAGTATGGGGAGGAAAATAGGGTCATTGAGAGCAAAATCATCTCTTACTTGTGCATAAACATTAGTTCGGTTGTTACTTCAGCATGCACAGCATATGCAGTTGAAACACCATATCGAGCTAATGGTTTTAGTTTTGCCTTAGCTATCCTGTCGTATTATTTCCTCTTCCCACTCTCAATGAGTTGCAATTTCTGCCAAAGACCAGTGCCTAGGCTCAAAGCTTGCCATGATTCGTGACGTTAAACAATTCTGAATAGAAAATGTTAAGTGTGAGAGTGTATAGTAGCTATGGTTACCTGTCAATGGAAGTCAGTAATTTTAGGAACAAGGTTAGCTGTCTCACAATATATGGATTTGTAATTAATAATTTTTAACTTCTTTTCACGTTTAATCCTTGAATTACCCCCATAGATTACAAAGTATTCTGCATGCAATTTTCCTAATATGTGGTACTTAACAATAATCCTCATATAATAATAATATTACCTGCTAGGGCCCAAAAATGTCGCTATGTGGAGGTTTAATATTACAACACTAACCTTAGATATTTAATGTAATACTAAAATATTTAAACTAATACTAAGTTTACAACTAAAAAATAAAAATAAAAAAATAACAAGAAACACATACAATATGGAAATTGCACAATGAAGGGAACAAATGAAACACACACACACACACACATATATATATGTGAATAAATATGAAACATATATATATATATATGAAACACACATACACACACATAATAAAAATATATATACATATATATGTGTGTGTGTGTTTAATTTGTTCCCTTCATTGTGTAATTTCCATATATATATGTAATAATAATAATAATAATAATAATAATAATATATATGCGCGTGTGTGTGTGTTTGTGTTTGTGTGTGTGTGTATAAGAAAGATTTACATAAAGAAAATGACATGGAGCATTTTTTAATAATTACAATTTTAAAGTTTTCAAATTTTGATCACATAATTTTAAACCACTTATTGTTAGTATTAAATATACCTATATTGTCTATTTTGTGTAATTGATTGTATAGACGGAGCACGTTATAAAGAGGAGAGTTAGGCCAATTATGGGAGTCAGTGTTTGGTTTTAGGATGATAAAGAGATCATGTAATTTATATAAGATCTATATAATTTAGTAAAATCTAGTTTGAGAACCACGTGTCTATGTTTTGGGTACGAGTAAATTAAACTTATTTCAGCAGATGTCTCACGTAATCTAGATAACGTGCAAAGCATTGAGCGGAGAGGTTTTGCCACTTCTATCGCTTTCCACTCAACTTTTTCGGATATCCCAGTTGACCCTGCTTTCACTACCAGTTTCAGCAATAACTTCGATAAATCGAAACTTCTTATTGATCTTTAAGAGCCAAGCAGCATGCAACAAAGGACCTGGAGTTCATTCCAGTGGTGTAGGTCTACCACGGAAATAAAATTTCCTCTTCCTATAACCCAGCCACCTCATTCAAGTGACGCAATTGCGAAATGTAGTCAGGTTTATAGATCACAGAAAAATTTTACTCAGGTTTCCTTATACTACAGTGGACGCCGCTTTTTGTGATCATTTCGGGATGCAGTTACTCTGATAATATTAACCGATTGATAACAGTAGCCGAAATAATTAATTTAAGGTTATTTATTCATATATAAGACAATAAACTATAAAAAGGAATTAAAAGCTATTAAATACGTAATTGTAAATCACTGAAAAACTCATTATATAGATGTTAAATGTGCATTCTGAATGCAGTTTGAATGCTGTTTTATGCAATTTTAGCGGCCTAGGTTCCTAAAACGCAATTTTTCGGCGTGTTACCAGTCCGACAAGCAGCTGTTTTAGAGAGGAGAACTAAAAATTATACGTAAAAGTATGAACAGTTCCACCTTATACCCCCGTTAATATAAAATATTTAGGATCAACCTAAGAAGTCTAGGCCTAGGATTTAATAAGAATATCAGCTTTAAGATTAATTAAGTCTATTATTAGGCTTATTAGGCTTATTATTAAGATTTAATTAATCTTAATAGCTGATATTCTTATTAAATCCTAGGCCTAGACTTCTTAGGTTGATCCTAAATATTTTATATTAACGGGGGTAGGCCTATAAGGTGGAACTGTTCATACTTTTACTGATAATAACCCCTCGTTGGAAAAGATGAAATTCATTAATAAAAATTATATGTTAATATTAAATCCGTGAGGAAGGAACGCCGAAGAGAATAAAATGCAATATTTCACATATGATGTAGAATTCTCTATCGTAAATGACAAACCGACCGGAGACTTCCAAGTGAAACACATCGCATACAAAATCTCTGTTTCAATGACGAGATCTGTGGAAGAGAAACTGCCTTTCATCAAGAGACATCCATCAATGGATGGAACATCAAAGAGATATATTTTGTATACGCAGAATAAAGCAAACACTTATAATCTATAGCTATAACCACTTGGAGTCAAAGAAACAGTAAAGTTATATTCTATGCCAACCCATTTCAATGTTATTCCATTAGTCTTCGTAATATTGCATTCTGATTTTTTTTATTAAAATCCTTCCATCACTGATAATACTCTTTGTTATACCAGTTACACCACCATAAAACCCTATCAATGTGGATCGAGTTTATAAAGGAAAATCGGGATAATAAAGGCTAATGCAAAAATTGCTACGAATTGTAAAAATAGAGATTATGGTCATCTGAAGCCATGGTCTGTGCCTTTATCGAAACCTCATGTATATTAACCTTATTTATATACAATTCAGTGTATTTCCTGACAGTTTTTTTTCAGTTCGAAGTCACTTCCCTCTTCTCCATACCAAATATCTAAGGCCACTCTAAACCTATGAACTGTATATGTAACACTGCCAGGGAAGCCCTCGGAAAAAAAAAAATTCTGATTTGAATGGATTCAACTTCAGAATAACATTCTGAGCATTGTAAAAAGAATTATACCTCCAGCCCAAAAATTGATGTTTTACGACCTTTAAAACTTTATTGTTCAAAAAGCATAATTTATGGCAACTGATCTCCAAAAATAAGGAATTTTTCCATGTTTTAAACGTCAGTTTCACGGTACTGTAACATCATGCTCAAAATATGTCACACACTAACAGAATGTCCAACTACATTACTAGAGCAAGGAAGTGTTTCTGTTGCCCGAATCATTTTTTTCTCACGAAAAGTAACAAAGAAAATATTAGGGCCATGTTAAATTTCTATTTTAAATTTTAGAAGCGCAGACCTCTTTTCGAACTGAAAATATTATTGTTGGCTATGCTGTCTTTATGTTTGTTGTGATCAGATAATGTAGTACAAGACTGAAACCAATAGATGGCATCGAAATCTAAAAATATACATTTTGCACCCTGACGTTTATTTTCTGTGGAGATGTGTTTATCGAGTTATGGTTGGGTTTCTCAGGCAAAATCACATATAATGAATCAAATACAAATGTCATTCATTCCAGTGCGTTCTGTGAACTCAGCATATATTTTATAAGGTTTTTCTTATGTAACTGTATACGATTTTAACTTATAGGAGTAAGTTAGTTGTTAATTCCTTAACTAAACATCCGGTTTCCTGGTGACCAAGGAACAAATTGATAAGTAGGGCAATGCATTTAATGAACATAAAATAGTGAAAAAATGCAAAATAAAAAATGCATTTATAACCTAAAAAAGTAAAAATATGACATACAAGTTTTAAAAATCACCAATAAATTTTCCAGTACTAGGGCAGGGCTACTTATAATATAAATATATATATATTAGTAATGAATTGCAAAAAGCAATTTAATGGAATTATATATGAATTCACAATATAAAACACAGTTATTTTGTTACTAAAATAGTAAGTAAATTTATACTACTTGGACACCTTTACCGAACAAAAAAAAATTGTTTTCTGAACAGGCAGGCCATCAAATTATCCCTAGCAAATATTATGTGCCAATTAAAAAGAATGAAAAAAGAATAATTCTCTATTGCTACAAGACAAACTGCTATTAATTTGGTGTTTACATTAAACCTGAATTAAAATGACCTATGAACACTTGGCTGAGATTCTCAAATGAAAACGATTGTCTGTAGTCTGAAAGTAACGATTTGTACATGAAAAGCCCCTCTCTGCCTCCACTGAAAAAAGACCTAAAATGCTGAAAAATACTTAACATTTCCAAAATATGCACCAAATACGTACCAAATATGACTAATATATGCAGAAAATGACAAATTCCTAAAAATGAACTATCTCTTGAAAATGATGAAAAATGCAAAATAAAGCGAAAAATCAAATAAATAAATAAATAAATAAATTGCCCTTATTTAAGTTAATTAATTATTTCATGAAACACATTTCTATATATTCGAGTTATCTTTTAACCTTCATATAACAAAGATGCAAAATCATCAAATGCCTTGCCCTATTGATAAGACTTCGCTCGGATTTGCTAGTTAAACTTAACTCCTTTGTCTTACTCTCAGTCATCAGTTCACAATTTCACGCAAACTTTTGCATTCCCTTCTCTCGTAATTAAGGCATAATAATACCTGATCTTACACATACCCTTTTCTACAAAGTTGTAAGCCTATTAAGTTTTCATATCCCAGGTCAGCTCATTGTTCCAATACCGAAAGCCTAATTGCCGATGAAGCAAAGCATCTAGTAATACAATAGGTAATTAGTGTTGTATTACAATATTAAGCACATTAATTGTCCGTTACATAAGGCGAAAACGCACATCAATTATGGCATTAAGGGCTTATAACTAAAGATAGGATTTCCATGCAAATGCATGTTTTTATATAAGATTGTTACAGTTATCAAACTTGCTATATATCCATTTTATGGCTTACTGATTCCATAATTAGTTAGTTTATGTAAATTCCGCCTATATACCACTAATATTAAAAACAAAAAGCTGAAGTTTATATGAGAAGTAAAAGAGAAACTAAAATATGCTGTAAATTTAGCTTGTATTATGTATTAAAATAGTTAATAAATTAAATTAATTCATTACTTTATAAGATATTAAAACGACATTGAGCTCAATGTATTGTCACAATAAAATATTTACAATAATTAGTAATAAAAATTATAAAATTGACCTTGTCACTTATTATTTAAAATATAGTATAGATTAAAACATATGTGAATTTGAGCTGAAGCATTCACATATTGTCAATTGTTAAAATATCGTGCAATGTTTATGTGTGTCACAAAAATTGCATAGATGAGATGCACTTATCTCCTTCTTCTTGTATTTATATTTATACCACTGGAGAAAAATGAAGCTAATCAACTATTACTGATTCCAAATAAGTACGCTTTTTGTGCATATTTGCATATTTTGACCTTTTTAGGGGGAATTTCATGCATAATTCTTTTTTTTTAGGTTTTAAATTTAAGAAGCATATTTTTTAAGTTTGTCTTGCATATTATGTAAATTGTTCTAGTTTGAGTGCATATTTTGTATTAATTGGCTTAAAACTGAATTTTATAAATGTTTCCTCTTAAGACTTTGGTTTATCTGATCTTATAAAATCTAAGGCTACCACAGAAAATACTTAACGGTTACTTTTAAGAATAAGAACGTTAAGATCTTCATATTAGGATATACTTACTTATTCAATGGCAATAGACAATTCCTCAGCAAGCTAAAGGAATATTATCTATTTTATGGAACTCGGAGGTTCATTGCCGAGCTTACCTGAACCCGCAATTCAGCCCTATTCTATGCTAACTCCATCCAACCATGCGTCGCAAATCCTACCTCCCTCAAATCCATCCTAATATTGTCCTCCCACCTACGTCTAGGTCTTCCAAATTGCATTTTTTCTTCGGGTATCCCAGTCAATACTATTGAGATACGCCTTTCCTCCCCAAAAATGAACCTGACTATCGAAAAATTGGAAAGTGTGTTAGTGATATATTGTCCTACTCGAAAATAAAATGTAATTTTAAATTTTCATAGTAGGCTACATATTTAAAGTATTCTTTCCTTTCATTGTGCATATTTTGGTCACCCGATAGTGTATATTGGATGCATATTTGAAGATATTTCCGTTCGAAAGGTTGGTTGGGATACACTGCAACTTAGGCCTGTGACCGTCGCTGGTGTGCCGGAATTTTGTCCCGCAGGAGTTCTTTTACATGCCAGTAAATCTACTGACATGGGCCTGTCACATTTATGCACACATGAATGCCATCGACCTGAGCCGGGATCAAACCCACAACCTTGGGCACAGAAAGCCAGCGCGATACTAGTTGCGCCATCCAGGCCGACTCCGTTCGCAAGGAAATATTACATTTTTACTAAAGCTTTTATAATTTTCTCTAAAATTTCGCATGAAATAACTAATGTTGCTTCACAAGGCTTGGAAAGCCTTCACGAAGAATGGAATTTAATAAAGTACATACCAGACAATTTCAAACTTACCTGTACAATATTATTCACATTCATGCACGTGCAAAGCCCATAAAAGAATGTTCATATAGACTTTTGTAGACAAAGCACAGCAAGACGCAAAATAGTAACAGCATTGAAATTAACACTAGCAGGTGCCCGCGGCTTCGCCCAGATAATTAATTCGAATATTAAAAATTAAGAAAAAAATAATGAAAACATATTTATTAACACTTACACGCGAAAGATTTATTAACTAAACTATTAATAATCATAATGAAACAGCTAAAAATCAGACTTTGGCGTGCATTCCACGATTAGAAAGCGCCTCGATTGTATTTGACATTATAAACAAACGAATCGACCAGGGTAGCTCACAAAATCGAAACTATCGGTAATTCCATGCGGTATATTGAAAATTTCGCGATACTTTTATTTCAAAGTTATGCAACAACAAAAAGTCAAAGCCACCTGCAATTGATTTGACAATTGAAATGTATTACCGAAAACTGATGCTTTGATAGAGCAAAAAATTCAAGTTTTCTGCCAGTTTTTCACTTATAACTCACGAACGAAAGCAAAAATTAAAAATCCTGTTTCGAGGTGCATTCGGCCACCCATCAGTCCACCCATATTTAAACAAAATTGTGTTCAAGAGTGTTTTGACTATACGTTTTAACAGCAGGCATATGCTTGTGGATCAAACTTCCACAGCTAGCAGATTAGTATAGCCTGATAGATACTGATGTTGATACTGTTAATTTTGTTTTGCATAATAAAATATTAACGTAACTCCTATTTTGTTTAATTACACGACATAAAATTGCATTTTTTTCACATATTAGACACATTATGGAACTATTATCCATACATATTAAATTAGCCAACGTAACAGAATTCTCAATTTTCTCGAGGAAGTGTAAGAGGGATTGAAATCCACTTCCCATAATATTCAGACCAAAATGAATCTGCATGTAAACATAGTAACTAAAACTAAACTAAACTCCGTGGCGCGACATCCCCGAAGGCCAACCACCCGACAGCTGCGTCATCTACCTACAGGCAGATGGCAGGATTGGGGGAATGTGGTCAGCATGCCGATACCCACGGCCGTTAATGGTGGTTTTCATGACCTTAGTCGCTACTTCTCTATCAAGTAGCTCCTCAATTTGAATCACAAGGCTGAGTGCACCCCTGCCAGACCTCCCTACCTCAGAAAACCCGAGGAGGTATCGGGAATCGAAACCGGGCTGACGGATCCGTAGTCAGTGACGCTAACCACAAGACCACGCCGGCGGTCAAACATAGTAACTAATGTACAAAATATGAGAGGTAGGTTAGCTTGGAAATTGTTAACTGTTTTCATCTGTGTGTTTTTTTTATTTTGTTCCTTCTAAAATTATTGAATAATCCAATTACCATTTGGCTATGAAATTATGCATAATTATGAAAACAATATCATAATTATAGCTAATAGTATGTAATTGGAACGAATCCGCGTGCCCACAGGCCTATCGCTAATGAACTTAATTTCACTTAAAGTAGACAGTCTACAATCCAAAGCATGGGGAGTAATCATCAACTCTAAAGCCTACCTTATAAACTTTAAAGATTAAGAAAGGCGTTTTTTAAGACAGCGTTCTTTTCATCTATCTTCCTCTCATGCTATCATGACAACATATTGTTGTAGGGTGAATGTTTAAAAATCTCCTAGTCAAAATTCTGCAGGACGCTTGCTAGAAGGTGTTTAAAAATCCACCCTACAGCCCGGATATCACTCCCATTGATTTCTATCTTTTCCTACACCTCAAGAAATGACGAGAATGACAAAGAGGCGGACATGGTTGCCACACAATGGTTCAAATCCCAGGCGGTAGACTTCTCCGACACAGGTATTCAAACGTTGGTCCCACGGTATGAAAAAGTCTCAATTCCGGTGGCGAATATGTTGAAAAATAGCTGAACACTTACTGCACCCGAACAATAAACATTTTCATGAAATTGTGTTTTGTTTCTGTAAACAGCTCCAGGGAAACTTACTTTATGGACGGCCCTCGTACAAAATTTTATTCAAATATTGCATATCCGATTTTTCTTTTTTTTTTTTTAATTTTGGTGTGTATAACAATATACCCACTGTACCAATACAGAGGGAAGAAAAATTTCAGAAGTAGGGCTATTAGTAGAAATAGCACACCAGTTATTGGTATAAATAATTCATTCCCTAACTTATCCGTTAGTATAACTTTCGCTTTTTTAATATAATCACAGGCCTACAGACTGACAACAATAAAATGAATATAACATAAATGAATGTAATTTGAAATGCTTGATGTGAATTTTTTGTGACCTTCCGGATATAAAATGTAGTGGAAGTAGTTATTACTGTGGATAATCCACACGTAAAATGTTTTACATGGGTAAGTATAAAAGGAGACCATTTGTAAAGAGAGATTTAGGTTAATACTGAAAATGACAATTTTAATGGAAATTCCCGAGCGACCCTTTGAGATTTTTGGGGGTAAAATCATTGTTCCTTGTGCTTCGGCCATGGGTGAAACACACATCTTGCGAAGAAAGGTGCTTCGGCAGGGGGGAATCCTGCTTCGTCTGTTTTTTATCCGTTCTCTTTTTTATGCAACCGATGTTCCCAATCACTTGTTTTTTACATCCCTCCATTCATAAAAAAAAGTTCATTTGATCGCTTCCCTAACTTCTCTACCTTATTTCCTCTGCAGATTTTTTATTTCGCACGTTTCTCACGCTGAGAAACGGAGTCTTTGATCCCCTCGGTTAGTAACGGAAGTCCCGTTTCTTGATAGACTATTTTTTTAAAAGAGAATGTAGGGCATGAGAAAATACTTCAAAATGGTGCTTGATCCACAAGAAAAATCATCACTTACAACACTGTTAATGGTCCTGTATATTCTTACATTGTAATGAGAGGAAATAAATAAATGACTAGTTTTTATGACAAGTTCACTAGAGGGAGGGAGATACCTTGTAATGGTAAAATATCCATTTTTATTTTATTGCTTAGTTTCATAGCTTGAAGAGTGCTTTATGGATATACAGGCCTATGTTTTATATTTTGTTCTATTTTGTGTTAAGCATATATGCAATTGTCTAATCCTTCTTATGGAGCTCATGACAAATAAACAATATAATCAATAAATATAAAAAAAATCCTTTAGGCAGGCCTACAGGCTGAGGTAGATTTCGAAGCGCTTTTGGTTTAATTTAGTATAGCTGCGCAGCACTCTTCTTCTTTAGCCTTGGCATGACACACCCGCAATAATAACTGCAAAAAGAGGAAAGAGCACTTTTTCAAACATTCAAATCTCGCCTTATATGTAAGCTATCGAGAAACTTGTTATTGATTTGCAGAGTACTCATCAACAGCTTTTCAACGATACTCTACAAGGCGTAATTACAAAAATTTTAATTTCCATCCCCCACCCCCACTCGTATCCCTAAAACACCCGAATCGTTGGTGTCACTGTGAACTCCATAGGAAGTACTCTAATTTATTCAAACAAAGTTTCCCTCTATACTTCACTAGCTTAAAAGGCCCGGCGTCGCCCGGGTTTTTTTATTTTGTAATTGGAAATGAACTTATGAAGGACTTTTGATTTTTAAATTCTAGGTCCTTATATAGGTATTTATAATCTGAAATAGGAAGAACGACTTATTACACTAAAACTATTCCCTCAGAAAACGCTTGATATAGTTTTTATGGCTCATAGAGGATGTAGAATTCTGCATCGCATCGCTTGTACACAGCAAGCCTGGTAAGGGTTCAAATAAGAAGAAACAGAAATTCCTGTAACATAAAATTGTAATACCGAGGCAGAAAATTTTATTTCTCCCTCTCATGTTACCATAAAACTGTTTTGGGGATGAAATTAAACAGAAAGCAATATCACTTTCATACTTCTCTCTCCAAAAACCTGCGATATAATAATATACCATATTACCATACCTCGTATTGTTTTCTCTATGTCCAGGGTAGAGAAAAGTTATATGACTGCATTATTTTCGTGGATTACATTCTTTAATATTTATTTATAACATGAATTATAAATTGATACCTTCTCTTATTTGTCAAACTTGCATTTCTTTTTTTTTTCCCCCAAAGCCATCTGATACGTTAGCAACAATATGTTCTGTGATTGGGGTTTTATAATTCTGTGTAAAAAGGGATTAAGTTTTCTCAAAACATTTAATTTTCGGCATTTAAAATCAAAATTTTGTAAATTCCTTTCTTAGTGAACACCTACATTATGAAACGAAGGTTCTGTCAAAATTCCAAGACTCTGCCTGTTATAGTTTAGGCTCTACGTTGATTCCTGTCAGTCAGTCAGTCAGTCGTTCATTCAGTCAGTCAGGACAAAGCCTCTTATATATATAGAGATAGGGGCCGAGATATAATTGTTTTCAAAATTTCAACCTCTACCCCGATCCTCCCCCTCTTGGGCCAATTTTGCTTATTAACGAACTTGTCCGAATTATTGGGCCTAGAAATAACATAATAAAATTTGATTTAAATATTTTGAAACTTACGGCCGCTAGCGTATAAAGATACATATATATATATATATATATATATATATATATACACACACATACATATATATGGTATACATAAATATACACACAAAAAATTGAACGGGCTGTGGGTTCGTACTTGGGAGGCATGAAACGTAAAGATATGAAAGAATTTTTCCAAGGTCATGACATGGTAGGGATCGCAATAAGTAATTTTGGAATACTATTAACAACCATATATATATATATATATATATATATATATATATATATATATATATATATATATATATATATATATATATATATGTGTGTGTGTGTGTGTGTGTGTGATTTTAACTGTGATAATTCCCTTAAAAGAATAAAAGATAAAAATAAATAAAAGATTGTTTAAATAGTACATAGCTTATTAGAGGACACCAAAACATTGATAAGATCTTAATTACGAAGCATTGGGATAAAACATGGAAATCCACTCCTTCAAAACTGTAGCTCATACATGGGCATTTACTGGATCACTTGTGGTTCTCGACCTTCCCGCATAAGACACAAGATGGCATTGCGGACATTCGGTTTACGTGGTGGATTATTCCCGTGCATGAATCATATCTCTTTGCAAGCAGTGACGGGTTGCGACACAGATCCGATTGGAAAGGCGTTATGGCACATTCTAAGCCTTTGTATGATGAAATAATTGCACACGTATTATTTGTATTATTACACGTATTACACGTATTGTATTATTTGTATATTGTAGTGTATATTATAAAGTGAAATTAGTGTTTCCCTAAGAATGAGCAACCGCCACTGCACTTATTGTCTGTTTGTGTCTCCATCTACCCGTTCTTTTTGAACTATGTGTAAGTTGACCAAGTTTGCGGGTTGCTTGTCAATGGATAGGGGTTTGCCCATGATTGCAGTGTAGCTCGACCGGAAATCAGTTATTCCGAATACTCTTCTCCGTACAAGGCAACAAGTCCTGCTGACCATTTTAAGTCAATCTGGCTGAGACAACTAAAAAGGCACTACTGCGATATTCTATACTGGAATATATTCCATGCTGTTAAGCTATGCTGGAATATACTACATTAGAGTAGAGGAAGTTGTGTCAATGTTCACATCAGCTTTTCTTATTAGAAGTGTACAAACATCACACGTAAATGCTATTACTACAGTAGTATTTTGAACAGTACAGTATTGCCTACATCTAGGCCTATATTTCCCCTATATCGCAGATTTTATATCCGTTTAAATTTGGTACACACAAATTTATTGATAATAAAACTGGTCGCATGGTGCTGCTACCTGGCGGGCAATGTAGTGAATAAAATGTGTATAACTATTATGGTCAGGATAGACACACGACATTATCACGTATACATCACCTGAGTTGTTAGCATGCATGTTGTCCCCGGGCAACGTATCTTCTTCCTCTCCCATTCTCATGAACAATGTGTTATTGTTTGTTCAAACATCCTACCTCGCCATTTTTACATCATTCTAATGAATAAAACAACATTCAGGCTATCTAATAATACACTGTATTAAGCTCATAGTCAATGAGAAAACTGCGTGGGTTATATGTACCGGTATTTAATGTAATACAGCCATTTCAGAATTACGGGTGGGACATTCTAGCAAATTATAAAAACTATTTTTGTTTATTACATATCTTAAATAATAAACTAGAATTGGTTCTTCACGTTCTGTAAAATTTACAATGCCTTCTCCTCCACACTACATGCAAATCATTATTTAAAATTTATTTTAAATGTTTTAACTTTGTTTCTCAAAATCTGTTACGGGTGGGACATAATTTGGACACTGATTTTAATGATGCAAAACAAAAGTTCATTTTCTGTTCTGCTACTAATGTTGGGGTCTGAGGGTGGCGTGCACCATCCAGGAGTAACCAAACTAAAGTAGTAAATTTAAGACGGAGACCTGAAGTAAACAAGAACCAGTACATCTGTCTCAATCTTAAGTCATACGAGTAATGTGCTCGAGTGACACAGACAAACCGGTTTTTGTTACGTAAGGTTCCCCTCTTAGATTTACTACTTTAGTGCTACTCTTTTAGTAACTTACTCTTTTAGTTGGTGTTGGAGAGCTCAATTGATAGTTACTTCTTTAGTTGTAACTAAAGTAGTAAACTATTTTTACTAAAGAAGTAAACGAAATCTGCGCAGAACAGAGCAGAAACGTTAGTGCAGCGCAGCAGAACACGTGCATTTTAATAGCCAGTATTAAAGTGCCAGAGAATGAAAAGGAAAGGTTCGCTGAAACAATAAATATGAATTGGTAGTGTTTTATTCATTACTAATTTCAATTCCCTCGGAAGAATATTTTCAGTTTAGTAGCCTACGTTAGGGTACTGTGATTACAATTTATGTGCAAACGATTTCTGTATTATAATGCAAACAATTGGAATTTCCAGTTGATTTTCCTAATTGATTCACTGTCATTATTACAATTATTTCTCTCGTAAGAATAATAAAGTTCTAAAATATATTCAAATATTTTTATTAAATAAAGTTATATATTCTTCCCCAAAAACGATAAATCAATTATTCTACAGTTGTTTATCATAAATCTCAATATAATGAATTATTAATACTTATTGACTGTTTAACAATATTAATAAGGAGTATTACACAAAATCATGGAAAAGAGGGGGATAAAAAGGATAACAACAAAACTAAGAAGCTTGTTTCTGTCCTTTTTCAAATGCACAGAATATTCACTTAAAAATATTACCTTATAAAAATAATAATATTACAACTGAGAAATGTAATATTTAAACAAAAAATGGCGTTACAATATTTCACAAGCTATGAACTCCAATAACAATTATGTAGGTGGTTGTGTGTTTCTCTAGATCCTGTGCAGCTTCAACTTCCAGTGCCCCTCCTTAAAATTTTATTTCGGCACTCATGTTGGCATTTTTCTTCTGTGTAGTTTATAATGCTTCCCACTTTCCTGTCCACAGGATTAATTAAAATAGTTAGCAGTATACTATAGACCTGCACCTTCTGCTATAGTTTATTCCCAAACATAAATGCATCATCTCACTCCACCATTCGAGACTTGAAGAGTCTTTAAGGAATGGTTTTACAATGTGTCCCCTTCTCATTGTTCGCTAATCCCAGAGTCAGTCAAATTTTCTTCCGATGTGGCCTGTTTGGCCATTTTTACACCTGGGTCAGAAGAAAGGACATATTATAGGCTACATTAACACTGCGGGTGCAACTATTGAACTTTTAGCTCCTATAATTATTATTATAATCTGGCATTCGCACTGTTGGGCTTTAAGTTAAGCTATAGAAGTGTAATATAATAAATTTATAATAGTTACAATAAATCGTTTAATAATGAGAATCACCTATTGTTCAGTAATCTCTACCGTTAAGTAGCAGGGGGGAAGTGTTATCTGGGTAGCTCCGAGAAAGGAGGCTTTCATTTATTGGAATATACTATACCTCGCCGATATCTGCATCCATAGGAATAGCTTGAAATACACCGTCGTTTTCTAACCCAAAGTTATGGAGAACTGCAGCATGTAAAGGGCTCTCCAGCTAGGAAGATATTTGAGCGCACATGCGCTGTTGGTACCGTGCAATGCAAAGTTCCCTTCCATTCACTCTCCCCCTCACCTTTGGTGGACGTCTTCCTAGTTGGACCGCTCTCCGCAATGATATTTCCATATTCGGCTGGTTGAAATCTCATGGATGTAGTGAGAATCTGCCAACGTTTCTTCCAAACGCCAAAATTTCATATAATAATTTATTAGCTCAATTATTTACGTTATTAAATGCCCTACTAGATGTGGTTCGATTAATGTTTATTAAATCACCTGCCATAATTTTAAAAACACCTGTACGGGAGATTCGTAGCCCACAAAGGTATTGTAGTCTTCGGGATAGAGCGGAGTTCCTGTCAGAATTGTGTCGAAATGGTTCCACCATATCAAGCAGCATTTCTATATATTTCTTATGGAACCCAAACCTTTGTCTGTATTCGTGGGCATTGTACAATGTAAATGGGTCTCTGCTCTCCTTAACTACCGTCATTTTTGGTATACCACCTTCCTCATCTCAATAACTTATCCCCAGAATGATCTATGTAATCCATTTAATGTGATATGTAAATCATAACTCACGCAAATGCCACAGAGCACACTTACTACACAACTTTACTCCACCCCCTGAGTAGGAGTAAATATTGGCCTTATTTACTCCACAACTTACTACGTTAGTAACGTACTCCGTGTTGGTGCTCTCCACCACTTGTGGACTAAGTTCATTTACTCTGGGAGTAAATAAAATGTTTACTTCTTTAGTACATTGCTCTAGGTTGAAGGTCGCCGAGTTTAGTTTACTCCTGGTTGGTGCACGCCGTCCTTACTAAAAGAGTACGGTTACTAAACTTACTTTTTACCACCCAATTACAATAATTTTATAACTTCTCTCTTTGAGGGAAAAATTCCCATATTTTATGAAATGGCTGAATAGCAAAATGCTGGCACTTAGTACGGTTGCACGTGTTGTTTTATTTTAGGATTATATTGTTTCCATAAAAGTTTATTTGTTACGGTTATTCAAATTAACTGTATTTTGACAATTGGACCTATAACTGTGCCTGAATTTTTGTCCCCCAGGAGTGTTTACGGTTGAAAAAAGGATGGGCCGCGTCGTAGTTATTTACGACTAGCAGGTGCCCACGGCTTCGCCCGCGATTATTTACTCAACTGCTATATGTTTTGTTTAAATCAGAGTTTCTCAATCTTTTTGAACCCGAGGACCTCTAAAATGTCTAAAAAAAATTCTACTTACCCCTAATTTTACATCCCATTTTTAAAAGAATGCCTATATTCTTAATATTTTGGGTATTAATTATATCGAAATATGTTAAAAAATTTCACTTCTTTACTTTCCACTTGCTTTATGATATGTTTTAATTATGTCTGCGGACCATAGGTTAGAAACGCTAGTTTAAATCATTCATTTAACAGAAAAATAATTAAAAAATTATAGTTATTAACACTGACATCGTTTTTACACAAATTGCAGGAATAATATTTTATTCATAATTATATTGTTTAACGTTAAAATTATAAATAATTTAACGTACAAAACGAATATTATGCTGCCATATGGGCATACAAATTCGAAATAAAACGATTAAAATGAACCATAGATTCATGAACCTTACCCAAATCATACATAAACAATTTTATTATAACGACTGATAATTAAAAAGGCTAAGAACCCGGTTTCTAGTTTCATTTCACGAATAAAGTGCACCGCCCGGGAAAAAAATCCCTCAGGTTCGAGTTTCTAGCCCAAACAACTCCACATAGTCCAAATCATTCAATGTTTTCCTATTTAGGCAGGCTTTCATGACCCCCTTCTGTGTAAATCAGATCTCTGCGAATTGTAAACAAATGAATGAAGATAGCAACCGAACAAGGCCATCTTGAATTAATTTCACAATTGACTACTGTTTTCCACAACAATTTGCTCGTGTGTTTCTTATGGAAGGCATTTCGTCTCCACGAAAACATTTGATTTTTGGCATTAAAAATCAAAATTTTCAAAAATCCTTTCTTAGTGTGCACTTAGATTATGAAACGAAGGTACTGTCAAAATTCCAAGTCTTTACCTATTATAGTTTAGGGCCTACGTTGATTCTCAGTCAGGACAAATCCGCTTATATAGATAGAGACGTAAGACCGTTATACGTATAGAGCTTAAAAGCAAGCACGAGGTTGTTACTCGTGTGAGCCTGTTATGTTCTTATAAAGGTCGAACATCGAAGATCGAACGACGTTTTAGGTTCGTAAATAATTTCAGTTCGCTTGTGCTTAGAATAGCAATCAGAAAACGTTTTGGTAATTTCGTACTGTAGCGAAATTTAATTTCTTTTGGTTGCCAACAGTTTGTTTGAAACAAATCACTATTTGAAAAAGTTGAATATCGCAGAAGTATTTGCTTAGAAGGTTTACTTATATGTAAAGAATTTTGTTTCTCTTAAAGTTATATAAAAGGCAAATAACTAAATAATACTGAAAAATCCTTCGCTGTGATTAGGAATTAAATGAATGGGGAAAATGAAGGTCGAAGTAATGTTTTGAGCGAAACTAAACATTGTGTTGGCTTGCGTTTGTGTTTTGCTAAAAACACTAAAAGTGCCGGTATCTACTACTATTAATATCTATAGTTTATGGACCGAATTTTTATTGTCAAAATAATTACTTATGTTATTTTGAATTGTAAACGATTAATAGGTAGGCTTCCCGATGATAGTAGTAGTAGTACAGTATTTGTAGTGGTTAAAATGAAGAGAATGAATAATTATGTGTTTGTATGGTAGGAGAGATAACGACAGTGACATCTGGTGATGTCCTCAATAATATTGGTGTTCTGTGATAATTGCTATAACTTACTACACTGCCTTCTAAACTGTATTACTCGTAATTCTCGAGACGGCGGTGACTTACTAGCACCAAAACTGTAAAAATGACCTAAGATCTCATTGAACACATTATTGCGTAAATTAATATTTAAATTCAAGCTTTCTTTGTAAACATGTAGTTGGAAATATTTACAAGAAGCCCAGTATATTATAATACCTACATTGCTTTAGTTGTCTCTAAAATATATTTTTAAGAAAGTAAATTCCCGACAGGTCGCGGCCCTAGGTCCGGGCGGCTTGGGTCGCCTAAATCCTAAAAGGGAGAGGTTAAACTACGATAAAGAAAGAAAGAAAGAAAGAAGAAATAAAGTAGATGGAGTTTGTTATTTTTAAATGCAAGAACTATTATTATCCGTATCTTCATTGCTATTAATTTGACTAAATTAAATATATTTTTAACCTTTAATTACTGCCACAACATTCTATAATACAAGAAAGTTGAGCCACATGTTTAGGTAGTGCAGAGTTAGGTACTGTAAACAAATGCTAGCTAAGGAATGTACTTCACCCGCAAGAAGGAATGTCATATAGGCTACAACTACTGTAGCTTAGGAAAGTACCAGTGTAGCGAATGATTGTCGTCACGATTCCAACAGCGTTAGGCTAAGTAAAATAGAAACAGAACTAGCTAAGCAAAATATTGATTATAATTTTTTTCACATAACCTGAATAATATTTACGTTAAATAATGGGCAATGGCGTCCCAAACCTCTAACATTCCGTAAATTTCCAGTATATGCGTAAAATATCCGCTTTTTTCTACAACAGCCTAGGCTTTCCATTGAGATTCCATGAAAAACACGATTCCATACTTCATAATCGAGAGGAAGTCGGAATAATATAATATAATTTATAATGTAGAAGCATTCGTAATTTCTAGAGAAATTGTACAACAGGTTAACTTAATTTGTTAGGTATTTCGGATTATTCCTGGCTTTTGGGACCCAAAATCATACATATTGTTATAGGGCCTATTAAGATTCAGATAATTAAAACAAAAATTGTTGGGATACCTACTCAGGGTCGGCCTGGGTGGCGCAGTTTGTATTGCGCTAGCTTTCTGCGCCCAAAATCGCGGGTTCGATCCTGGCCCAGGTCGAAAGCATTTGTGTGCATAAATGTGACAGGCCCATGTCAGTAGATTTACTGGCATGTAAAGAAACTCCTGCGGGACAAAATTCCGGCACACCGGCGACGGTCGCAGGCCTAAGTTGCAATACATCCCCGTCGTTAAATAACCATAAACCAACCAACCAACCAAGTTTCATGAAAATCCGATAAAGCGTATTTGAGTTATCGCATGTACAGACACACGGACAGATAGATGGGCAGACTTCCCATCCCCTACCCAATCTCTTAAGGTCCATTCTGGCACATAATAAAAATAAGTAAGATTTTCACTATTCTGGCACATAATAAAAATAAGTAAGATTTTCACTATGTGTCTACATATTTTACGGTTATAATTGATTTCCGTAAAATCTTAAGAACAACTTAAAGATTCAAGGTTTCTTCAGATACCAAAAGCCGGGCAAAACATTAATTCATTGACATTTTGCAATGGCATACGAGAATTTCCACTACAACCCCCTAAAATGATCATTTTTTAAAAAGAAAACACGTGTAAAGCCGGCAAAAGACATCAACTTTCCCAAAGATGGAAGCTTTCTAGATCGCGAATCTATGGATGTATGGAATTTTCCTTGAGTACAACGCCCTAACTATGAAAACATACTTTAACGTCTGGAATTATCATGACTATTGTGTAGGAATATGCTTTATACACTACAATACAGTCAGTAACGTACTTAGAATTACATACATTAAAACTTACCCAGTCAGTTAAAAGTTGCAAGACGTTTTGTTCCAACCAGCTGATCACTTGGTCTTCAACACACACACACGAACATGAACACTGAAATGTAAACTCGTTTCCACAGACGCTAGCAAGGCTAACTTGAATGCAACGATTCCTAATCTCTCCTCCTCTCCCTTTTTATTCCACCCCTTTCCAACCCTATCTACAGCAGCAGGGGTTGAAGCTTCTTTTCTATCGGAAGGGCTGGTTAGGACTGACATGGATGATAGGCAACATAAGCAGGCTGGACACCTTAACCTAGCAAGATTTATAAGCTTTGTTTACCACGTAACTTGATTATGGAATGTTGCACGACGTTTGATGGATCTAGGATGAAGAGAATGGTTATGACGTTCTCCGCAACAGCTCGTGTCTTTTTTCTTTCTTTCTTTTTATGTCTACCTAAATATAATTTAATATAGAATCCAATTTGGTTACACGAGGGATGAGGGACAAGTTATGGCAACTATTTTTTTCTTTTGAAAATATGGAACAATTTTAAAATATTCAAATGAAATGCCAGAGTATAGAATATAAGTATAATGCAGATTAATAATAATTTCTTATTGCAGCCAAATGGTCATACTATGATGGAGCAACGGTGGAATAATATATGGCAGGGGAGACAGGAGCACCCCGAGAAAACCTGACCCGACCCCATTTTGCCCACCACAAATTCTACATGGATCCACCGAGATTCGATCCCGGGTCCCAGCGGTGTAAGGCCAACAGCCTATCCACTCAGCCATGGGGGGCGCGGCCTATAATGCAGATTAAGGGTACTAGATGTAGGATCAGTGAAGGAAACAAACCCCCCATAAACATCCATACGCGACTGCATCGTGCCACTCTAATGAATTGCGATAATTGGTTGGTATATGGTTATTTAACTACGGTGATGTACTGCAACTTAGGCCTATGACCGTCGCCGGTGTGCCGGCGGTGTGTGTCTTTTACATGCCAGTTAATCTACTAACATGGACCTGTTATATTTATGCACACATAAATGCCATCGACCTGGGCCGGAATCGAACCCGCAACTTTGGGCACAGAAAGCCAGCGCGATACCAACTGCGCCACCCAGGCCGACAAATTGCTGAAGTTGGAAGCATGAAAGCACACATAGGCCTACCCACTCCGTGATCCTTTAAAGTTCATTACGTTTGGGCATTATTCCCCAAAGCTACGATCAACTCCTTATGGGATTCTCTGGCTTTTAATCCTCGGATAGTGATTATTTTGACATAAGGATGCTTTTCACATCTTGTCATATCCATTTTGCTCGGCGGCTGAAGTCTAAATTACCACTGCCTATATTCGTATAGGCTTAACCGTACATCACAATGCTACCAAATTATGTGTCCTTATTCTAGAGAAGCCTCACTCTCTCGTGATATACAACTCGTGATACAATCGCCTTACTTCAGAAAAAAAGAATAGTTGCCATGACTCATCCTCCATCCCTCGTAGAAACGTTTAATTTAGTTATATAAATTATCCACCAGGCCACCCCCATAGCCGAGTGGTTAGACCGCTCACCTTCCACCGCTGGGGCCCGAGATCGAATCTCGGTAGATCCATGTGGAGTTTGTGGTGGACAAAATGTGGTCGGGGCAGATTTTCTCGGGGTGCTCCTGTTTCCCCTGTCATGTATCACTCCGCCAGAGCTCCATTTATCACACTTTGATCATTGGTAGAAATAAAGGAATGTATTACTATTATTATTATTATTATTATTATTATTATTATTATTATTATTATTATTATTATTATTATTATTATTATTATTATTATTATTATTATTATTATTATTATTATTATTATTAAAGTTATCCGCCAATATACAATTTACTACTCTAATTTGAGAAAGTTATCCTTGCTGAAAAAGGAGAAATGTGTAGGCTAATGTGTTTTGAATATGTATTCATTAAACCAGCTAATTCCGTGGCATTGTATCCCTAAACGGATTAGACCTACCATCCGACCGCTGCGTCATCTACCTTAGGCAGATGGCAGGATTGGGAGGGGACATGTGGTAACGGCATTCTCTTCGTTTTGACAACTTGATATGAAGAGAATTTTATTTTTCTTGATTTTCTCGAAAACGGCTTTAACGGTTGTAATTGTCTGCAGGAATTGCAGACAATAACTTTATAATATACAGTATAATATTGTGTAGGCCAATTTAATATATTATACTAACAGCTAAAACTTTCATTTGAAAAAAAATCCCTAATGAATTCACTGAAATCCTCTCATTTCATCACAGACTTATGTCTTGCCTCGCGAATAATGAGACTTCGAATGAATCCAAGACAACTGAATGCGTACTACCGCAATACACCCCTGTATCGTACACTGGAATATTTAAGGGTAGAGTAAATTAGGCCTATGTGTTTTTACATAGGATTTTGTTATAAAATTCCTCCATCGAATTCTACAATCGTAGGCCTATTTGAACGATTATGAGTATGAGAAGACAAATAAAATATTGAGCTCGTCCAAAATCCAGACCGTGCATATTCAACTAACGCCGTGGCACTACATCCATAAAGGGATAAGGCCTACCATCGGGCCGCTGTGTCATCTATCATAGGCAGATGGTAGGATTGGGGGAATGTGGTCAGCATGCCGACACCCACGGCACATCATGAATATTACTTTCCATAGAATATACTTTTAACAACTTTCTTATTTAATTCCCACCGAAGTAACTCACTCAGATCATCCGCCTTCAAGGCACTCTGAACGAATCTAGAAATGGAAACAAAAAAACTGATCAGAATTTAGCGATGTGTAAAAACTGCTTTACTCCAGTGGCAGCTGGAAAGCTCATCATGGAAGGATTAAAATTTTGTCCGTCTCTCTCCCACACTGAATCCAACCCCTTTTCCATACTTTAATCCCACAGATGCTCCCAGATGGGTCAGTACATTTGAAAGGTCAAAATATCTTGTGGCCCTTCCCCATTCTCTTTTATCGATTTCTCTTTACAGTTTCTCTGGAGTAATACACACATGGATCTGATCTAGTAGCCTAAACTTTGCATGAAATCTCTATCTAGCCTATATAAGCGGCTTTGTCCTGCCTGACTGACTGAGCCTAAACTATAATAGGTAGAGATTTGGAATTTTGACAGAATCTTCGTTTCATAATGTAAATGCACACTAAGAAAGGATACTGCAAAATTTTGATTTTAAATGCCAAAAATCACATGTTTTTGAGGGGACGAAATTCTTTCCATAAGAAACACACAAGCAATTCGACTGTTGTGGAAAACGTTAGCAAGACAGTATTCAGTTGTGAAATCAATTCAAGATGGCCTTGCTTGGTTGCTATCTTGATTCATTTTTCGATTCTCAGAGATCTGATTTACACAGAAGGGGATGATCAATGCTCATAAGTTCATCTCCCGATATGGAGTTAATTTCTCTTGTGATATTTTGTGTTTAAAGTTCTTCTAACAGTATTGACTATAATTTATGGGGAACTTGAAAAATAAAGTGTATAGGTAAAACCCCCACACATTAGAAGAACTTAAAGACAGTTTCACAAGAGAAATTAATTCTCTCTCGGAAGCTGAACTTATGCGCGTGAAAAAACGTTTCCTAAAAAGTTGGCAGTGGTGTGTGGATGCAAGAGGAGGACACTTCCAACATCTCTTGTGATGAGGTACGTGGTTATTTTCATTGTAATTTTAAATTTAACTGTGGGATCCTGAATCATTACACCGTTAGCGGCTTTATTTGCGTAGATATTTCACCCGATCGTTCGGGAGTTAGAACAATGGCCGCCGCGACGCAGATACCCGCACGATTAGCTAACTCGTACGTGAAACGCACTGTAGTATGATCGAACAAAAAATATTTTGTTGTTGCTTTTTATTAAACCTGCTGTGCTTCCACCTAAAAAAAATATGCATCACCTTCTAGATTTATTTGGAGACAAGAAAGAATTCCTCGAGCTCTATATCTAGATTGAATTGTTCGGTAAAGGTGGAAACCGCTTTGACAGAATTCAGATCAGACATCTGACTGTATCACTTCCACACTTCCTTGTAAACTTCAATCTCAGAAGAAACATGAATTATTTTAGTGATCAAAATGTACCTGTGACGGCTTCTCTGTCAAGATCCACCTCATCAGTTATTTACTTCGCCACAACGCTTCTTCCTCAGATATCCATCCCCGTTCTTCAAAGGACATGACAAAGATTTCTACCGCCTGTACAATGTTTGGCAGCTCTCGCTATTTCAAGACGCTTCTTCTTAGCAGCTATACTACGGGGTGTACGAATATTTAGGAGTATTTTGCAGGGTTACACAAAGTCATAGTTTCGTATTTGTCTGCTTGAGAGGGTATGTATTTTCGATTGACCCAAAAAGAGTACAATTAAAAGAAAAAACTCACTTCAAGCTGGAACTAATGAATTTAGGGAATTTTGATTACCTATAAATTACCAAAAAAGTACTATAAACGAGAGATTTGTAACCTAAAAAATGCCCTAGAAATTATTTTTAAAATTATCTAAAATAAATGTTATATTCTAAATTTACTTAGTTGGAAAAGAGGGTTTGAAATCTGTATTATAAATAATAATAATTTAATTAACAATTCAATTATTGTACCATAGCCCTACCAACACTAAAGATTACATACTATAAAAAAGTAAAGTATTCCCTATACAGGCCATGGATGCCCAGGATTCCAGAAACTTAAGTTCCCAGATTTTTAGACATTCGGCACGTGAAGGTGGTAAGGTTGTCAGCCTTTACCCCCAGGATTGCTCCTGGTACTCATTTCAGTTAGAGGCTGAGTCGACCCCAGGGCCACAGTACCACCAGAAGGATTATGACAATTGAAAAACCCCAACGACCTCATTGGCGATCGAACCCGCGACATTCCTGTTTGTAGGGCAGCGCCTCAACCACTACGCTACGGCGTACCCCGATTGTATAATATGGTTAAATTTATTTTATTTTGTATATTTTATTGCATATAAATTACATGTTATTACCTTGAAAACTATTTTTTGTTACAGTCTTTTTTGTCATTGATTTCCATTTTTACTTCAAATTGCAGTAAACAATAAAAACTTAATGCAAGTTTAACCGGAAGAACAATATTAAAGGAGTGACTGGATTATAAAGGGGTGGAAGTTAACATGAAAATTTTAAAGTGTAGAAAAAATTATTGAAACATATAAATATCGAAGGAAACTATATATAGGATGTTAATGTATAACACCGAAATATCTTACTTCTGTAGCCTATAGAGGGGACATAGACAAGCAACTTTTATTGGGAGATTTTTGCTATATGACGTAAAATGTGTATCCTACAGGGCATTAAAGTCATTACAATTTGGTGCTCATAAATCAATAAAGAAGCGAAATAGGGTTAACATTTTCATTAAATTGACTTCATGAATTCTTAGTGATCGATTTCATATTCTGCAAAATTTACAGACTAATCACATGACTGGCCTTCACTGCATTAGTTCTTTTATTCATAACTACAGTGTTAACAACGAAGTTCCTTTGTTTTGCATCCTTTTTCAGAAGTCAGTGGCGGCCATGCCCTGGGAGATTTTATGCTGTAACAGGAAAAATTGAATCCATAGAGCAAAAATCTCCTAATAAAAGTCGCTGTCTATCCTCTCTTTATACACAGGTAAAATATTTCGGTGTTATTCATTAACACCCTGTGTTATTGGCGGTTTCTGCAAAAAGTTGAACTAAAGCGAACTAAAAATTTACATGAATAAAAAAAATGCTCCTAAGAGATAAAAAAAAAAGCAAAAAAGGCATTCTATGTAAGGCACTCGGATACTTTGGCACCCTCTATATACGCGAAGATGACCGTGCTTATTACCGAAATTTGAGATCAAATTAAGAATGGCGTAATTCGTATCAAGCTCCTCTCATTGTTAAACTAAAGACACCGGTCGTAAAGAAGGTGAACCCTGCTTCGCGGTTAAGCGACCACAAACTTCTCATTTTTATAACATAGTACAGAAGTGAAGTTGTAGGGTATGAATACTAACCATGCTGTATATTTTGTTCGTCCCTGTTTCACACTTTGTAAGCTAATAGCATTTTCAGATAGTCCCAAACCACGTCAAAGAGAGACACGGCTATAGCGACAAGCGCTCCGAAACTCTAAAGTGACTTCTCGATACTCCGCATTTAAATAACCCAATTGTTCTCTGACAGACGTCCACTTTTTTTGTTTATTTTCAATTAGCCAAAACTGAATTTGAACTTTCAACTCTTACCCTAGATGTTAGAATATACAGAGTGTTAATGAATAACACCGAAATATTTTACCTGTGTATAGAGGGGATATAGACATGACACGTGAAATAGCCTATAGTAACTTTATTGTGGAATACATGATATTTTTAAAGTGACAGTAAAAAACAGGAACTTAAATTTAACTGTATCTGTACATTGCGAAGTCAAATTAAGTTACTAATATCGATATCCACTTTGAGTTCGGCTTAAGTAATGCGTTTTACTATAGATCGACATTTTTCCAGTTTTCACAACCTGAACGAAATCGGAAATGTGGGTGGCCTGAAAAATAACACCTTCGGTAGGTCGCCTGTCTTAACGGTTTACCTGCCCCAGCCTCCAAAATTGGGAAGTTTAAGCTGTGGTAAAGTTGGAATTCCTTTAAATAAATTTTGCAGAGGACCTGGCGCAGCTGTTGGCTTTGCAGTTGTTTCTGCCTGCGTAGGAGCAACTGTCTTTTCGGTGGTTGTGACTTCGGGTTCAGCTAAGGGCTCTGTGAAAGAAGACAACATTCACTGTGAAAAAATGCAAAGCAGTAAGGCAAAGATGTCATGTGTAAAGGACCATCCACATTAGTCGAGAGCACAGCGAATCACGCAAGCACAGCATTGCCAACCTCTAAGAAACACATTTTGGGAGACGAGGTAGAGCATATAGATAGATTAGAGCGAAAATCGGTGTATTACATTTTTTATGGTGTATGTCAATATTGGGTATTTGTTAATAATTATATTACCAATGCAACGGAGGTTACTAGTAAAAATACTAACAATCTTTATAACAATGACTTGTGCTCATACCAATGTTTCTAATTTTGGATCGTTGATATCAACCTCAGGGGAAATGAATTACCAGTATTATTATTAAAAGAAAAGAAAAAAAAAAACAAACAAACAAACAAACAAACAAACAAAAAAAACTCCATAAATAAGACACTTTTAATACAATTCTGGTTTAAATGCTCTATAGTAATTTATAAATAATTAACTATTTTTTGTTATCTTACACCCTATTAAATGTAATTTAATGAGCCATCTTATTTAGAGCTCTCAAGGTTTTCATCACATCCAAGTGATTGCTTTTGCATTTTCCGTGTACTACTACTTGAAGCTTAGGCAACGCTGCAATATTTTTACTCACTATCACTCATTCTTTTCCTGAATAGGCTACTAAACTAATAGCATAGCTAATACGATTGCCCACTGTGCTAAAAAGCACAACAAATAATTTGTTTAATTTTGATAAGTCTCTTCACAGACGAAAGGAACTTGTGTCACTTTTTCTTCGAGTAACCGAAAATATAAAAAAAAAAAATACTTGCACTTTCACTTTGTAGAGCATGTATGCTGTCCTAAGCGTTTACATTTGACGTTAATTCTTCAACAAAGATAAACTTTACGAACGGTCAAAAATTGATAGAAACTTAAATATTTTCGTACATCGATAGAATTCATAACGATCTCGGCACAACTGCCGAAAATTTGGGAAGGTTGGCAACATTGCACAAAAATAAGCACGAGTAATGTAAACGGGCCTTAATACAAGTGATTTGTGTAATAGAACAGTGAAGTAATTTGTGACGAGTGTAACAGAGAAATAAGGTAGGCATAATAGTGATGAGTATAATGTAAGAGTAAAGTAATTGTGACAAGTGTAACATAAGAGTAAAGTAATTGTGACAATGTAACATAAGAGCAAAGTAATTGTGAAAAGTCTGGCAGAAGAGTATAATAACTGTGACGAGTCTAACATAAAAGTAAAGTAACGGGTGTAACAGAATAAAGTAATAAGTGACAAGTGTAACAGAAGAGAAAAGTAATTGTAAAAAATGTAACATAAGAGTAAAGTAATTATGACAAGTGTAACATAAGAGTATATAAATGTGACAAGTTTAACATAATAGTGAAGTACTTGTAACCATGTAACAGGAGTAAAGTAATTGTGACAAGCGTAACAGAAGAGTAAAATACAAATTTTTCAAACGGTTGTGCTTGTGAACTTGACGGGAGATCGTCAAGAATAACGTTAAAATAGAAGGAAATTTAGAGAATGAGAAACTATCTAAGGATTAATTGCGGAGGGTAATAAATACGTGAATAGTATCGTACTTACAAAATGTGTCTTTTGTATGCATCTGCATTTCTAATCTAATGCATAAAAACAACTAGTGGGAAATAAGTTTTTTTCGGGGGGGGGGGGTTGAACTCTTGAAAACTTCATTAGAAATCTACACAGTTCTATATCCCTTTAGCAAATGCTCCTCTTTAAATGTAAGAACATTGCTAAGTATCTATTTTCTTAACATCCTATTACTGAAGTATTGCATACTATAGTATTTGCACATATTCAATTGTAACTTTTTTATTTCACCAAGCTGCAGCGTTAATATGAAGCTAAACTCTATTATTTTTGCAAGAACTACAGCGATAAATGTATAAATTTTATTGACAAGTCTGTATAGGTAAATTTTACTGTATTCGACTAGGCTATATTATGGATGAAAAATGTTCTATATTTTTTAGTATGTACTAAAATTCAGATGTGACAAAAACTTATGGATTCAATGTTCTTAGCTTCTTACAGCAAAATTTATGTTGCTATTGTTTCACGATATAGAGAGTATTTTTTCACTTTGTAAGAAGCTATGTTAAATTTATAAATTTAACCCCAGAAATTCCTTAAAAGAGCACCACCGCCAATCTTTGGAGCGGGCTTGGTAGTTGTTGTAGTTGTGGTGGATGTGGTAGGAAGGGGTGGTGTAGTTGTAGTTGTAGTTGTAGTAGTAGTAGTAGTAGATGTGGTAGTAGTTGTAGTTCTTACTGTTGATATTGGTTCTGTAAATGGAAAGAAAATGTTAAGAAATTAAACAATATGAATATTAACTGACCAGGTGTATGACTGGTATGATTTCTGAAAATATATTAGGGCTACCTATATATATATATATATATTTTAATCTATGAGATCGCTATAGGATTCCAGAAGTATAAAACTGAACTACTTTGTCTTAAATCGTAATATTGTACCGATATTATTTGAATTTTTTCACTTAGGCCTACAGTTATTTACTTACGAATAATACCTATTGCACCAAAAAAATTAGGTCACGAATTGCCATAGCCAAGATGGCATTTACATACAAGACAATGACATCCGGTGATATACTCAGTATTCGCTATAATGTGCTAACGCCCTTTTCTTCACCCTTAACGGGCTCGAAATACCGGTAACATAAAATTTTATAATTATAGGAGAATACTTACTTTGATAGAAGGGATTAAAAGTACACCTCGGTAACTCACAATAGTCTACTTTTCCATCCTCGTCTGCAACTGTAAAAAAGAAATCCCATTTAAAAACTGTATATATATATTTTTTTCTAATATATTACCATAAAATAGGCATTAAATTGGACATTACTCCGGTACCGATCAACCGATTTCGTCCGAAATAAATAAGCTTCTTTCCATGGATGTTATAAATGTGTGTACTAAGTTTCATGAAAATCCAATAAAGCGTATTTGAGTTATCGCGCGTACAGACACAGACAGATGGACAGACATTTTCCGTCCTTCCCCCAACACAATCTCATAAAGTACCATTCTGGCACTTAATAACAACAACCTGCAACCAACTTCGTCACTTAAGCATTGAATTTACGGCAACCGCGCTGGCAAGGCAATTGTTGCGACAAGAACTGACCTTAATAATGGTTTTTATTTTTAAAAATGTTGCCAAAATATACACCGATTTCATATGTACATTTTTCTTCCCTGCGTTTATGCCGGAACGATGCAGAGTAAATTTTTTATTTGTTAGAGTACCGTTCCGACCCAACTTCAGCACTGAATCCAGAAAAACTTTGATATAAGTAGCCTGATAATATTTCAAGAACTCAAGTACAAGCATACAACATTTTCTTACCTATTTTTCTGCACAATTGGACTCGATTGTGTAAAAAACGAGGCATCCATACGCCCACTCTGAATTCTGCATCCATTAAACACCCGTAAGAACATTCAAGCATTTTTACCTGAAAAAAAAATGGGATTAATCTTCGATAAGTTTTAATGACTGTTTTTCGGTCACTACAGAAAAACTGACGGAGTTGGCACAATTCCCATGTGATGTGTGGCGGGATATAATTACACTGAAAACAATGGGTAGAACCCAGAATTCTCTGCTGCTAAATAAACCATTTAGCGTGAATTTATTGGTTGATGTAGGGATTTGGTTGAATATAAAAAAATGTTATAATTAGACATCAGATACTAGTTAAAATGCCTATTTTATTCTTACGAAATATAAATCTTTATGTAGGCCTAAGTTCATGTCGGCCGCTCGGTGGTCTAGAGGTCTAGAGACCCGCATCTAGATCCGAAGGTCGCGGGATCAAACCCGGCCGCGGTTGAAGGGTTTTCCAGGACGTAAAAATCCTGGACACGGAGTCCTCCAGGAAGGACTTTAAGCTGGGGAGGGGGTGGGTCTTAGATTTACGGCACGTAAAAGAACTCCAAACCTAACTTGGAGCCTCTGGACAAAATTTCTCGGCCGTATCACGTTCAAGTAATATCTTAAGTTTCCTGAGGGGGGTTGAGAGGCGATAGGCTTACCACCTGTCCCTCTGTCCTCTCGCGGAAAATAAGCGTAACAAAATTCATATAGGTAACAGAAACCACCACTTGGAGGCCCCTTCGCCTATAGGGTGACAGTCAGACATGTAAGTTCATAGGTCGGTTCAATTTGTGTAGGCCTACGGTGAAGATTATTTAGATTATTTCCGTGTATAAAGCCAATATTAATGACAATTACTGACTTCAAATCTAATCTTGCATTGTATTAGAACAGATTTGCAATGAAATGTACAGTAACTGTTATTCTGTGAATGTTTTGTACTGTCAGATCGTACTGTAAATTTTCAATTCATATTTATTTTATGTTTCTGGCGACCTAAAACTCTTTTATGGTGGAATGTGTGTTTTCCAAACTTGCATTGTAGTCTGCTAATTACCTTCTTTTGTTGAAACAAGTAGCGTAATTAACATCCCCATACCTTTCTAAAGCTTTCATTTTGCAGGAATCAAGAGGCTTGCGTTAAAATGGAAGGCTATGTATTATACGTTTTTTGTAAGACAAGACTCTCTTTAGGTTATGTAGAATTGATCTGCTGCTTCCCAAGCAAAACTGTTATGCAGACCAAAAAATTTACTTTTTCAAATAGGCAGCAAAAGATTATTATTTTTACTTGCGTAAAACACAATACAATCATTACTGGTGCCCGAATGAGCAAAACCTCGTGCTCGGGTACAGTTCAGTACAGTAACAGAAAATGTAATGACTATTGGAATTACAAAAAAACATTTAGAGAAAAGTTACTCTACAATACATACATGGTACATACAAATATACATGCCAACAAGGTAAATAGAGCATAATATAAACTAAGTAAAGTGTTCTCTATTCAGGCCTTGGAGGCCCAGAGGGTTCCAGGAGGTTGAGGCTCCCAGATTTTATACATTCGGCACGTGAAGGTGGTAAGGTTGTCAGCCTTACTCACCGGCCGCCTTTATCCCAGGATTGTTGCTGGTACTCATTTCCGTTAGTGACTGAGTCGACTTCAGGGCCACAAGAAGGATTATGCCAATTGAAAAACTCCAACAACCTCATCGGGGATCGAACCCGCGACCTTCCAGCGCAGCGCCTCGACAACTACGCCACGGCGTACCCCGCAATATAAACTAAGAGTAAAATAAACATATTAAACATTATTTTTTTTAGATAAATGATACATATGAATAGCGAAAATGAAAAGCAAAACAATTAGGACAATGTAAAATGAGTAATACATTTGGTTGTATAAATTTTATAAGTTTGTTTCTTGAATCTGCGTTAATTTAGTTCATATAGTTCAAGATGAGCTCTTATTAGTGAGTTGTATGAACCATAAAGTATGGTTTAAGTGTTGCGTATTGAATAAAGCGTATGGAAAGTGGAAACTGAATGCAATGAAAGCAGTAAACTTGCTACAATAAGAAGAAGAAGAACATTAATACTTTTAATTTACATTATACAGAGTGTTGCAAAATTCCATACACAAACTGCTATGGATTGTAGAGGAGACCAAAACAAACTTGTTTTGTTATATAACCATACGCCGGAAACCAATAGGTACATCAGTAGTCACCTTCGAAGACAGACATCGTTGAGTAGAAATAAACATCTCTGCGCATGACAAACACGTGACACGTTGCAGATTGTACACAGTTCAGGTAGCCTTTAGGCACTTTAATGTTTGAAACACCAGATGTGTCAGAGGAGGATCTCGTTGATCGGATTCTTGTAGCTACCGACCAATTACAACATAACCCTGGAATATTTCACCGTATGAGAGAAGCAGTATCACGTCGTTGCAGATCATTTATTGAAGCAGGAGGCCGCACGTTTGAACAATATCTGTAAATAAACCTCACCACAACCAGTTCAAATGGTCACCATACCTTCATTGTCTGTCAGCAATGTTTCCATTCGAAGGTGACTCTGCTGTAACTATTGGTTTCCGGCCTATGGTTATATAACAAAACAATTTTGTTTTGGTCACCTCTACAATCCATAGTTTGTGTATTAGTCCAGTCATTTGGTAGTTTTACCTGGAAAGTTTTCCGGGAGTTTTGAAAATTTGTGATTCTATAGATTTCGACGTGCTCTTTTCGAATTTTCACTTTGCTACCTCGTATCTTTGCCGCTCGCGCCGCCATATTGGAAAAATGGCGCCCAAAAACAATTTTTTCACAATATCTCCTTTCCGACTCATTTTACGATGAAAATAGTTATGTAATAAATTAAACTAGACAAAATTTCCTATAATTTATGTAGTAATGATTTTTTTTTTTGTAAAATGAATAGTTTCAGCGTACGAGCGCCGCGAAGTCTACTCCGACACGCGTTTTGTCCAAAGCCACGGAAGATGCGGATACGCCACTACCTGCATCATTTTGCGGTAAATCATTTAATGAGCGATTTTAACTAAATAAGGTCTCCTGATTTAAAAAATGTCATTATTTTTGTTGTTTCACATCTAGTTTTCGTGTTTGCTGCTATGGCGGACGCAATTTTAAGGTCTGTGTAGACTTTTTGGGGGGCTAATAGTAGCTAAACGGTAAGTCGTATAAAAAAAACCTGTTTCAGAAGCAGTAACGGATTTTTGGAGATCTACAAGTTTGGTCTTATGACTTTTTGACGTATCTTCATCGGTTATCCCCTAGATTGAGTTAGATTTTTTTTATTTTAAATAAATTCTGTATATTTTTCTCACATTATGTAATATTGGCACACATGGTATGAAAGATAGAATCATACAATTTGGTAGGAATTTGGGCACATACAACAGTCATAAGCGTGCTAAATTTGGTGTTTCTAGCTGCCCCATAAGTATAGAAAAACTTACTCGATAGCCGTGACATCATTCACATCTACGACAGTCTAATCTTCCACTTATTAACATTGATCTTTATTCACTTCCAGATGAGCTAGAAACTTAAAATTTGGCAAACTTATAGATTTTAGATTTATTAAAATACATGTTCAAAATCGTTCAGCTCGATCAATGTAATAAGATAATTAAGATACCATTTGCTCAACTAAAATATATTTTATAGATATTAGCTTATAACCATTGTAAAAATTCCAAAAAATTCAATACTTTAATATTTCCCCCTACAAACAAACTTCGATTTTTTTGTCACTGATCATTTGTACGGCATCAGATGATTTGGCAAAAATAAATTTATTTGGCCTGCACTCACAAAAAATACTGGAATACATACGTCTTGGACTGTTTGAAAATATTATTTGATTTTTCCCCGAAAATTATTATCAAAATTATCCTAAGTTTTAAGTATTTTTTATCCTGTAAGCTAGTCTAAGCATTAACTTATATCTCTCGTTGTGAAGTACCTATTGCAAGAAAACATGACGTGTTACATAGAAACGGTCAACGGATTCATGTTCAGTGACCCAAAATTGGTTAAGATCACCTATCACACCACTTACCGCAAAGGAAAAAGTTTCCAAATTCAGCATCAAAGCTGCATACAGTTATTTTATTATACAAAATGTCAAAATAATATTTTTCACAAATGTCAATTAACCAGATGTGATAGAGAAAAACAAAATGCATTTTCGAATTTAGCACAGCGACTTTAATCAAACACACCTATTTTCGTTTTTACCGCAGAAATTTTCGTCTTTTTTTCTAGGCTGATATAATCAATACGGCAATCAGCATTTCATCTACATTTGATTCCGTAATAGTTGTCAGCGAAGATGTAGATCTTCTTATTCTTTTGACGGGTCTATCTACGCGTTCAAACATAGCCTATAATCTCAAACCAGGAATAGCCTAGGAAAAATTTCGCAACGAATATATTCAACTCCATACCACTGCTGAACCTGGTGATAGGTTTGGAACGAATGTTGTCGTGCTACTGCTTCCGTCGGTGGCAGCGATGCAATATTAAATTTATTTTCATATGCTGATTTTGTGAAGCATGCATATCTATAGTTGTTTAACTACACACTTTTCACTGCACTGTAACTATACAATGCTAGGAGGAAGCTTCAGCAATGATCTTTGGATTTGCATTTTGGTTTTTGAATACCTGGACAAGCTCGTTTAATTCTGTTTTTTTTTTAATACATTAGCACATTTAATTTTTCTTTGTTTAAAGAGAGCTGATGTTGTATCACAGCCACTGAAGGCGTGCAGAAATAATATTATGTTATCTGCGGCTGTTTTATTTTTGTTGAATATATTCGTTGCGAAAATTTCCCTTTTCCTGGTTTGAGAATATATATATATATATATAATATATGTGTGTGTGTGTCTCTGAACGCGTAGATAGAGCCGTCAAAAGAATAAGATCTACATCTTTGCCGACAACTATTACGGAATCAAATGTAGTTGAAGTGTTGATTGCCGTATTGATTGTTATTAGCGTATCCGCATCTTCCGTGGCTTTGGCCAAAACGCGTGTCGGAGTAGACTTTACGGCGCTCGTACGCTGAAACTATCCATTTTACAAAATAATTGTTACGACATAAATTATAGGAAATTTTCTCCAGTTTAATTATTACATAACTATTTTCATCGTAAAATGAGTCGTAAAGGAGATATTGTGAAAAAACTATTTTTGCGCGCCATTTTTCCAATATGGCGGCGCGAGCGGCAAAGATACGAGGTAGCAAAGTGAAAAATCGAAAAGAGCACGTCGAAATCTATAAAATCACCAATTTTAAAAACTCCCGGAAAACTTTCCAGGTAACCCCCTTTTTGAGCACCAAATGACTGGACTATATGGAATTTTGCAACACTCTGTATAATTTACAAGTCTTTGAAAGCAAGTGAATTGCACATTATAACTGCATATTATCTTTGTTTCAGGTGAGTACTCAAATGCAGTGAACTTATTATTACAGTAAGTAGATAAAGTTACTTCGCATTAAAGTAAAGACCTATGTGAATTTACAGTGCACACCAAAGATGAAGTCACCGGACTACTGCCGTGTGTAGCGTGAGGCCATTACCGGGCATTGGACGATCGTTCGCCGTCAGAATTTTTAACTTTCACCGTGTATTGCATATTTTTATTTTTGAAGTGAAACTTCTTTAGCAGCGGTAGGGGTAAATCGAGAGCTTGTTTAACGCTCAAAAATCGTCACGAAATTAATGTAACAAACAAAATCGTCACGAAATTAGTGAGGTGTGACGGAACGGACTGTGCAGAAAACATCAACTCAATGATTTGGCTTATCCAAAGTTTAAAAAATCCAAAAATTAAAAATCCAAAATTTTAAAAATCCAAAATTTTAAAAATCCAAATTTAAAAAATCGAAAATCCGAAATTTAAAAATTTTAAAAATTCAAAGATCCAAAATTTAAAAAATCCACAATTAAAAGATCCAAAATTCCGAAATTAAAAAATTCAAAGATCTAAAATTCAGAAGTCCATAAATCCAAAATTTAAAAAATATAAAAGCCAAAATTTAAAAATCCAAATAGACTATCCAAAATTTAAAAATAAAAAAATTAAAAATTAAAAAAATTCAAACATAAAAAATTTAAGAAATTAAAAATCCGAAATTTATTAAGTTAATGAAAAATCCGGTATTAAAAATCGAAAATTGAAAAATCAAAAAAGTCCAAAAACCCAATTTTAAAAAGTCCAATCCAAAATTCAAAAAATCCAATAATCCAAAATTGAAAATCCAAAAAGTAGGCCTAAAACAAGTTTCACTTCTGTCGCGTGGCGTTCCACGCACACTTTTTTTTTATTTATGTTATTTTATTTATTTATTCCACCTGCGTAAAACACATACAATCATTACTGGTGCCCGAATGAGCAAACGCTCGTGCTCGGGCACAGTTCAGCACAGTGACAGAAAATATAACGAATAAATGTAACTAAAACTAAAAATTTATGGAAAAGTCACTCTACATACAATGCATATCCATACACCTATGGCACACACAAACATGCACGCCAACAAGGCGAGCAGTACATAATACAAACCAAGAGCAAAATAAACATATTAAACATCACGCATTTTTTAGATAAACGATATACATGGACAGCGAAAGTGAAAAGCAAAACCCTAGGACAATGTAAAATGAGTCACACACTAGGCTTTATAATTTTCCAAATTTGTTTCTTGAATCTGCGTAAACTTAGTTCATATAGTTCAGAATGAGCTCTTATTAGTGAGTTGTATAATGTTGAGCCGAAATTTATACTGTGATTTAATCCAGCATTCATAAAGAATAGAATTTTGATTCTGTCTGGTAAGGTAGTGATGAGGATTGTTGATCTTAAAAATATTTTTATTTTTATGAAAGTAAGTCAGTAATTTGTGTTTGTATATTTGTTTTATATTTAAGACCGGGTGTTTGATGGAATACTATGTACTCAACGTGGTGTGTATGGAGAAATTAAAGCGCTGAATTTATACATTAATTTAAGTAAACTCATTAGTGGGCTCCAAGTTTGAAATCAATGAGGAAAATTTCAGGAGAACATTTTGTTTTTATAAATGGCAAATATAATACATGGATAAATATCCTTATATTTTAACATAAAGAACTACTCTATGAACTGTATATATATGCTGTTAAGTAATGTTTTGTGGTGACGCGTAACACAGCAGTAGCAGTGAAAAGGTTAAGCTACGTTTGAATTTCTTTCTTCATAAGTTTCCAGTCTTCAAGTTGATATATTATCAAAGACATTATGGAATTTAATTGCATGAAATTTTGTAGGGCATTTCTAAGATATTCGAATAACCAATTCTACCATTTTCAAAATATAATTTGCTGGGAAAAAAAAACAAATATAAGGTGCACTTTCGCATGAGATATAGCAGTTCCTTTTATACCACGATCTAGCGAATTCTTCGAGGATGAACAGGCTGACAAACCGTTGGGTACAAGGCAAACCTGTAGGTACAAGGTACTTACTCTCGAATTTTTAATATTTGGTACAAGGGGCACTCTCGAATTTTTAATATTTGGTACGAGGGGCAGTTTTAATATTTGGTACAAGGGGCACATTCGCACTTTTAATATTTGGTACGGTCGGGAGTGTCGGGGACAATATACAAGGATAGTTGGTCACCCTGCTTCGCTGAGAAACAAAATGTAAATATCGAGTGGGCGGAGCTTAAAATGCACCTTGTATTTGGCTTTCGCCAATTTGCTTTACTTTAGAAAATGTGAATCTCCAAGTATAAATACGTAGATTTAAAATTAGAATTTTAATACCAGTTTTAAATAAAGATTTGCATGAATAAAATAGGCGTTATAAATAGTACGTAGACAAAGTACGTAATAGTACGTAAACAAAGTACGTAATAGTACGTAAACAAAGTACGTAATAGTACGTATACAAAGTACATAATAGTACGTAATAAGACAAAGATTATGTTTATGTGGAACTGATAAGCTGGTCCCCAAATAATAATCTTATATTTTACCCTAGAATAAATATAGCTCTAATACCATGAAAGAACTTTTCTTTATTGCAATAAGACGAAGGCCTCAAGTAAGTTATAGGCTACTAAAAATGTTGCTAAATTGAGGGTGAAAAGGTATAATCAGAGAGATAAAGAGAGAGAATCACGAAGAGGGGAGACGAGGTAACAGCACAGAAAGAAAGTTAGAGAGATCAAGATAAAGAATGAATACGAATGGAACCATATTAACAACTGTAATATATAATTTAGTAATTTCAAGATCTGATTTCACTTACTTCAGCTTCAGATGGAGTTCCTGTAGATATTTTCTTCAAGACTTGTCCCCATTGTCCAGCTGAAAATAAAAATGTCCATCTTAAAAATGTAGATTATTGTATTATATGACATGGTCAAAGCCGTCGGGTTCCTTTGATTTTTTAAAAATTTAAACTGTATAAAACAGAAAAACCTTTAGGCAGGCCTACAGGCTGAGGTAGATTTCGAAGTGCTTTTGGTTTAATTTATTGTCTTCTTTAGCCTTGGCATGACAAACCCGCAATAATAAATGCAAAAAAAGAGGAAAGAGTAATTTTTCAAACATTCAAATCTGCCTTATATGAGAGCTATCGAAACTAGTTATTGATTTGTACAGTACTCATCAAGAGCTTTTCAACGATACCCCACAAGATGTGGTTTCAAAAATTTCGAATTTCCATCCACCCACCCCATCGTACCCCCAAAACACCCGAATCGTTGGTGTCACTGCGAACTCCATAGGGAGTACTCTAATTTATTCAAACAAAGTTTCCCTCTATACTTCATAGGGGCCGAAATATAAATTTTTCAAAATTTCAACCCCTTTCCCCGACCCCCGCTTGGGCCAATTTTGCTCATTAACGAACTTGTCCGAACTATTGGGCCTAGAAATAACATAATGAAATTTTGTTCAAATATCTTCAAAATTACGGCCGCTAGCGTGTAAAGATATATATATATATATTACTTTTTTCTTTTTGAACGGGCGGTGGTTTCGTACTTAGGGAGGCATGAAACGTAAAGATAAGAAAGAATTGTTCGAAAGTCGTGACATGGTATCGATAGCAATAGGTAGATTTTTTTTTCGAAATCTACCTAAAAATGCCATCAAATTATGTTGATTCATTTGTACAAGTCCACAGAGAGACGTAATTTGACGGCATTTTTATACGCACAGAGGAATTAAGTTGTGAGTCATCCACCGTACAGAATGGACGAGACAAGATTTGATCAGCATTCTCACATCAAAATAACTTTTTCTTAGAGCCATAATGTCAGAGAATGCCACAGAGAGCTGGTGAAAGCTTTTGGAATAAGGACCTTCCATACCGAGCTTTGAGAATTTTATAGGTTGAACTAAGCGTGCTTTCTTGCTTCCAACTACTGCAATATAGTTGAGTGGCACGATGCCGTCATGTATGCATGTTTATGGGTGTCTGCTCCCTACTCTATCCTACGTCTAGTAAGCATATCCATATTCTGCATCATACACACATTCCAAACCCTGCCCTTTCATTTGTATATTTCAAAATGATCCTACATTTTTAAAAAATAAAAAAGTTGCCCCGATTTATGCCCCATCCTTCGTAGAGAGAGAATATAATAATAATTATAGCTGCCCTGTCCAGGGTTACCAAAAGATACAGCCTAGCTAGATCAGTCTGTTAAAGACAATTTTACGAATACATTATCTAAGAGTTAGATATGAAGCTTCATGTAATTTCACATGAGTATTTAAAATGTCTATAAAGATGAAAAAATATGTAAAAGGAACTTTACTAAAATAGTCGCTATATGGTGTACCATGGACATAGATGGTTGTCCACAGAGTGAAGGTAAATAGTAAAATGTGCAAATTGCGTAGAAATCTTAGCCTTGTATTCTTGTTCCTTCTTACTTGTTCCTTACTAGCTTAATGCGATATTTTAACATAATTATCCGTTTCAATTCCATGGCAAACACGTAGTACAATCTTATAAAACCTAAATATAGCTAAATAAAGACGTTTGAACTAAAAATGGCTAAAGCTGTCATTTTAATTAAAATACGATAATTTTTTTAAATAATAATAACTTATTTATTTAATACAATAATTTATTATTGTTCTACTAAAATTTCTTTTCAAATATCTGCCAACATTTTGTATTTTGCTCATTGTTGCCTGCACATTTGTAGAATATGTAGCATTGCATTTTGTAATTTTGACATCTATAATCCCATTGTCCCGGTAAAGGAAATCGCTAATGAACCAAAATCCCCGGTTTCTCTAGAAGCAAATTAAAGGTATTCTTAAGATGCTTACACTTGCAGTTTATTCACAGTGTTTGTTCCAGCATGACGCCTAAAGTAAAGTACTTTATTCTCAATGTTGCTTGACTAATAGAATTTAAAAAAAGTTCTTACGGTGTTTAGACCTACGTGGTGGAATTGGAAATGTCAGGCCTGTGCTCTATAAACTACTAACCATTGAAAATTAATAATAATAAAAATTCGTATAGTTTTGTGGTTCAGATCCATGGAAATTATAAGTAAATATAAAATTAATTAGCCTAGTATTTGTTTCAAAGTGTTTAAAAAGGCGTTAAAAACTAATTACAAGCTATTGTTAAAAATTGAATGTTATTGATATGTTCCGCCTATATACCACTATATATTACAACACTCAGCTGAAGTCTACATGAGGTAAGGAGCAATTAATTAACAACACGTGTTATTGAATTTGATTTTTGTTGTGTGTTAATTGCTCCTTACCTCATGTAGACTTCAGCTGAGTGTTGTAATATATAGTGGTATATAGGCGGAACATATCAATAACATTCAATCTATAATTATACCACTGGAAAATATGAAGCTAATTAACTATATTGTTAAAAAGTTTTATGGTTTCCTTTGAGGGATGCCTAATACACTGATATTGTATAATTCCCCACTTTACACCCTCAAATATTTAAATTAAATAAAACCAGGGATATTGCATAATAGCTTACAATAATTTTTTATTATAATAAACCAAGTTATACAGTCTTGTACATTATTAAAATCAGGCCTGACTTGAAAGCTTACAGTGGTAAAACGGCTATTTTTACTCTTTTTACTAAAATAAAGTCTAAAAATTCTTAAGTTGAAATATTAACATGAGATCCTTGGCTGTGCAAGGATCTGAACTGAACAACTGAATTGCACAGCCAATTATCTCATGTTAACATTTTAAGGTGTTAACCTAACTTAAGAATTTTTAGACTTATTTATTTATTTTAATAAAGCTTTAATGTAAGCTATCAAATCTCAGGCCTGATTTTAATACTTTACAAGATTGTATAACTATGTTTATTATAATAAAAAATTATTGGATGGTATTATACAATACCCCTGGTTTTATTTTATTTAATTATTTGAGGGCATAAGGTGGAGAATTATACTATATCAGTTTATTGTAATATGTTAAAAAAAACTAATATGGGGTTTATATAAACATAAAATTGGGGCCCTGGTTATCATACCAACAGCCACGCCATTTGGGTGACTCATCAATGGCTAATCTTACCGTAAGTTTCAGACTACAAAGCACTTCTGAAAGTCACTGACACTGGAATTATTCGCATATGATAGTAGACAATCTTACTTTTTTTTAAGGTATCGTAGACTTTGCAGTCAGTGCCAGGGATTGGTGTTGTACTGGCTGATTCGGTTGATTCTGCTGATTGTGCTGATCCTGCTGATTCTGCTGGTGAAGCACTTTGTCCCTACAAATATTAGTTCAGAAGTCAGAAAACCCTGTTTATGAAACCAAACTAACATAAGCCTATGTCTTTATTGTTAATTCAATGGGGAAAAAATTGCTAATTGTTGTCTCTGCAATATGGCCGTTCCCAACTGCTTTCTATCTTTGTTTATGTATGTTGACGAATTCCATTTCCTACCTAAGAGGGAAATATGTTGTAAAATTTCTGCATAATAATATCAACCTAATCCCCCGACATCTGAATTTTTAAAACGTATTTACTAATTACGTCAGCTTAATTGGCCTCGTTAATATCTAAAAATTCCAATTGTCAATGTATTGAAACGCACTGAAAAGGAATTACAGAATTATAGAAAGTTAAAAGTTGAAATATGTTTCGTACATAACATACGTAACAAAAATAAAATATACTTTTTGCTTGGGCCTTATTAAGTGTCAGTATGGTACTTTATGAGATTGTGTGGGGGACGAAAAATGTCTGTCCGTCTGTCCGTCCGTCCGTGTGTCTGTCCGCGCCATAAGTCAAATACGCTTTTTCGGATTTTCATGAAACTTGGAAAACACATTTATAATGTCAATGGGAAGAACCCTATTGATATTGAACCAAATCGGTTCACCGGTACCGGAGTAATGCCCAATTTAGTGCTTGGTATACCCATTTATGACCTCCATGAGAAGTGCCTATTGAATTTGAACCTAATCTGTTGACCGGTACCGGAGTAAAACCCAATTTAGTGTCTACTTTAAAGGCGCAATAACTCAAATACGCTTTATCGGATTTTTATGAAACTTCGTATACGCATTTATAATGTCCATGGGAAGACGTCTATTCATCATGGATAAAATCGGTTGAACTGTTTCGGAGTAATGCTCAATTTTGTGCCTATTTTATGGTAATATACGTATTCGAAAGAATTTATAAAAAAAATTAAAATCAGTTATCTTGACAACATAGCCTATTGTTTTACTGTGAAGTTATAAGGCCTTGGAAATTAAAATACAGGTAGCTATGACAAAAAACACTATTGATTTACATGCGCTTATTCAACTAGACCGTTAAAATGACCCAGGTGGCCTAGATGGTAGACCTTTCTTCTTCCGTAAGCCCTGCTTAATGAATAAATCTGGAGCTTAACTTGGAAATCAATTAAAAAAACATATTCTGCATATCATAATTGCAGTCATAACTGATTAAACAAAAACATACTGGCACTTTGTTACATCAGTTTACCTGATTTTTTATTTAGTTTTAAAATAGTACATTATGCAAAGAACTTATAATGGTATTTTTTAAGATACACTACGCTCGCTTCAATCATTTCATAATTACCATATGAATTTCTTAATTATCATTATAGGCAACGTCCATACGACTCTTTCTGTTCGACCATAATTAAATGTTTTAAGTTCTGAGATTTTAGAGTCTCTCAATGAAGCAAAGATGGGTGCGCTTCACTGTTCTCAAAGTTCTTGTCTTTTGCGACTGATGGCGTCCGGTCAAGTAGTAGCTTGTTCTTGGTCATTTCCTTGAAACCAACGGATTTCAACAACACGAAATTAACTCATTTTAGTATAATATTAAAATTAAAATAACTCATTTCATTTTAACTACATTTGTTTACTACGCAGTTTTATATGCTACTCTCAAAGTTTCAAATTCATTGCTTGTTCGATAATAATCAAGCTTATAATGCTATAATGAATGCTATAACACTATTCCATTTTCGTAATGATTATTCAAAATAAGATTATAATTGATTAACAACATTACGTTGGATATGACACTGTAGTTCAAAGCATTGTATGAAAAATAATCTACTTACTTGCGCTGACCTAACGACCGCTATAAGCACCGATATTGCTAATACGAGCCTCATGGCACCTGAAAACAAAAAATTAGTAAATAATTTACTTGTCAGATTACTATATGTTTTACCTAGCCAAAGACCATGGATTAAATTGGTCTGTTTTATGGTTGGTCTTTTAATAAGGGGGATGCAATTGAGGTTGTCAGTGCAACAGTGATCTAAGTCACTTTTAAGTTTAGAGAAAAAGCAAGTTAAATCTACACTTGTGTTTTTCATGCAATTTGAAAGATAATCCCTTTAGGCAGGCCTACAGGCTGAGGTAGATTTCGAAAGCAATATCAAAGTGTAAAAGCACCATATAAAATATAAACAAATCTTAAATCTTTTTTATAAAAAGAGAGTTGTTTATTATGTTTTAAATTGATATTATATTTTATTATTTATTTTTTATTTTGCCTTGCACTACTGTTCTAAAGGTGTGCAACTATTATTTCAAACTCTATTACATTGGTAATTTTATCCTTAGTCGTTCCCCACACATTTCTTTCGGCAGGCCTTCAGGCTGAGGTATATTTTTAAGTGTTATTGTTTTTGAAGCATTCAAATCTCGCCTTATATGAGAGCTATCGATAAACTAGTTATTGATTTGTAGAGTACTCATCAAGAGCTTTTCAACGATATCCCACAAGTCGTGGTTCCAAAATTTTCGAATTTCCATCCCCCCACCCGTACCCCCAAAACCCGCAAATAGTTGGTGTGACTGTGAACTCCATAGGGAGTACTTTAATTTATTCCAACAAAGTTTCCCTCCATACTTGGTCAGCTTAAGGGGAGGTTGTAAGCTGTATCTCTGCCATGTTAAATTATGGATGTTCATGTTCCTTTTTCTCAAAAACCATTTGATCAATTGAAACAAAATTTGGTAGACTTTTAGATCTGTATCTTGTCTTTAAACGTTGGTTTTTTTAAAAGGAATATGTTTGTAAACAAATTTGTTATAACTTTTTTTGGAAAATTGAATTTTTTCATTTTTCATTTTTTTATTAATGTAGTTTTAGTAACTGGAACAAAAATCAGATCTCTACTCTTAATAACTCCCGAGAAAAAGGAACAAATGAGCACAAAAAACAAAACGAGAGAAAAAGTACGTTAAAGATAAAATGTACCATAATGTGCTCGAAGTGCATATTCAGGACAAAACTTGTATGTCGGATGAAACCCTATGGAAGAATGTAGCCCACACTGCTCTCTTCATATTTTCCAAGCTATCTGTATTAGTACCTACATCTGTATTAGAGCTAAAACCTTGTCCATAGTACAATTGCAGCTCCTTCTCAGTGGGCCTTCGTTGCCGTGTGAGTGGCTTCAAGACGGTTCCCACTGTACTTTTTTCTCGATTTTCTAAGGCGTGAGGCCATACGTTTCTGTACATGCTAAAATTTAATGGATACTTTTTTTTTTAACTATAGAAAAGAGCAAAATACCTTCATACCCCGTCATCTTCCAGGCTTGCCAACCACCGATTATTTTACCTGGGCCCTCCCACCTCAGTTCCACAGGCATCCAGAGCCTCTCGAACCCCGGATACTCCACATTTTTGATCAAATGTGCTTACAACCTCCCCTTAACTACAGTGGTCTACTATTCAGATGTTTCAGAGCTGTTATCACTTTTATGAGTCTCTGCAACACTGTTTTTTGTTTTGTTTTGTTTGTTTGTTTTTTTTTTGGATCATTGTTGCACTGACATTTTGTTTCTACTTGACACAGGAGAAAAAATATATAAATTAAAGTTGGATTTTTAAATGTAATGAAACGTCAGCTTAAGAGGAATAGACTTGTATTAGTTTTATTTATCAATTCCAATGATTTCTACAATTGATGAAATACATGAACGAAGTCCATGGGCGGTGCATATTGGAGAATACTATTAATGGCCTCCAGTTTTATTTATTTATTTATTTTTTATTTATTAATCTTGGTTTTCAAAATTTTGGTTGTACATATACAAGAGAATTTTTGTTTAAGGAAACAGGTTATTAACTTTAAAAGTACCTACACCAGAAGTAATCTGTCTAACCTAAATATAAGAATAAAGTTCACATTCAAGTCATGCAAACAGCATCACTTTCTAATTTTCATTGACGGGGGGGGGGGGAAGGGTTAGACCACTGTTGCGCTAACTCCCTCAATTTTATCTAATTAAGGAACTTTAAAATTACACAAAGATTGTGTAACATATCGTTAATCATTATATTTTATCGTTATTTCACGAAAATTTAAATTATTCTTATTCCTCCTTTTGCATAAAGGAATTTTCATTGGTTACCTGTTTGTATGTAGACTACAATCAAACTTTTATTTTAACATATAAAAAATCTGATGTGAAACACACATAACTTCCTCTGCCCAAATAAAGCTTTCCTCTTGGTATAACACATTATGTATGATATTCTCTTCATTTGTCAAAATTGGTTGTCAAAATGAAGACAATTTCGTTACCACATTGCATCGCATCCCCGAAGGATACATAACCCAAATAAAATCTGATTAATGCACTCACTTAACTTTAAGTGATACAGAAAAATGATAAATCCGGAAGCATATTCAGTCTGAATTTACAATTAAAATAGTTTAAGACCCCAGTCAGAGGAGAGGTTTGAAATTCTTTCCCTCGCCTCTAATTCTTGCGTTTTATGGCATCTCCCCCCCCCCACCAAAATTCCTTAAGAATATGTATTTCCTAGAACAGTAGCTCTAAACATAAAGAACATACCTGATTACAAAGTTACAGAACAATTCATTGCTGAGAGAGAAAATAAAGAATTTCATCTATTTCTCACCTATGAATTTCACCAAAAGCTCTATATGCCCCCCTAAGGGTAACAAATTAAATACTGTATTTTACTGTAATGTGTCTACTAAGCTACTTAACATACTTTAGCTAAAAGCTATATATTGAACAAGAATTGTCTTCAAAGCATCTTACCTTTGGATTTAGCGTCCGGCAACGACAAGGGCACCAACAGATACGGACTGAGTAGTTTCAAGGGCCAATGCCAATCAAAACGCCAGTTGGAAGCAGTGGACAATCCCGTAGTTAATTGTCAGTCATGGTTTGATACCCACGGCCTAGGTATAGCTAAGGCGTCCAAGTCTATCTAATATACGTCATAAAGTAATGACACTTGACGTGAGCACAAGAGAACATAGCGGAGATACTGGAACATAAATAAACAGAAATTGAGACAGTGTCTAATAAGTAAACAAGTAAACTGATATTAGGCGATAACGCCTACAGTGCCATAACCAGTCATTTGATATGAAAATACTATTTTTCTTCGACCACACTATAATACGCTTATTACGTGTGACGTAACAGTATCATAATTATATCCATTTCAATACAGATTTTCATTATAACACATTTGTGGTATGATTATCACCGAACACGAAACGATCTTGAAACCTTGAGAGCAGCAAATAAAACTGCATAATTTTAAGTAAAAAATAAATAAAATAAAATAAATTAATTAAATAAAATAAAATTCTGTTCGTGTTAATTTTAATATTAGGCCTGTACTAACCTGAGTTTATTTCGTCTTATAAAAAATCAGTTCATTCAAGAAAATGGCTAATAAGAAGCTTCGACGTGACTGTACGCCAAGTGCTACCATCTATCGCAGAAGACAAGAACTACGAGAACTTGCTATCAGCTGATCGCCGTGGGCAGCCATTTTTTTATGAATCTCAAAGCTTAAACATTTAATTAAGTTTGAACAAAAACAGTCGTATGCAATTTGCCTATAGTGGTAATTAAGATACTCATATCTTATTAAATGCCATTATAGGCTCGTATAATGTACTATTTTGTTCTACCACACTGTAACATCCACACTACATGTGACGTAATCTGATTTCCATTATTATAACACTTTTCTGGTATCGATTAATATCGAACATGGAACGATCTTCAAGCCTTGAAAGCAGCAATTCAAAATACACAATAAACAATCCGTAAGTAAAATTAAATCGAATCTGTTCGTGTTATTGTACTAAATCGAGTTTATTTCTTGTTTTTTAATGTGGGTTACTGAGCTGCCTGTAAACTGTCACCTGCCATCCATCACAATAGACGAGATAATCTAAAAGCTGATCACCGAGGTCAGCTGACTCATTTGTTTGATGAATTACAAGGTATTCTAAAAACCCAAACCTTTTACATTAATTATGGTCGAACAAGAATAGTCACTTTCAGCAAATATTGCATACATTGCATTAATACATCTCGGACAGCTTAGGTAGGGTGACCTAACAAGCTTCGATAGTCGGAAGAACGAGGGCGGTTCACAAAGTAAGTTTCCATAAGGCCGTTTACACAAACAAAACAAAATTTCATGAAAATATTTATTGCAACAGATGTAGCAAGTACTCAGCTATTTTTCAACATATTCGCCATAGGAACTGAGACATTTGTCATACCGTGGATCCAACTATTAACACTTGTGTCGTAGAAGTCTGCCGCCTGGGATTTGAACCGATGTGTGACAACCATCTCCGCTTCTCTGTCATTCTCTGTCGTTTATTGAGGTGTAGGAAAAGATGGAAATCACTGGGAGCGAGGTCCGGGCTGTAGGGTGGTTGTTAAAACATCTCCTAGCCGAAGTTTTGCAGGAGACTTGCAGGGAGATGTTGAAGCCTCCACCCTACAGCTCGGACCCCGCACCCAGATATTTTCATCTTTTTTACCCCTCAAGAAATGACAATGAATGACAGAGAATGGTAGAAATTGACAGAGAAACTGAGGTTATCATACAATGGTTCAAATCCCAGGCGGCAGACTTCTATGAGAGGGATACGAAAGTTGGTCCCACGGTATGATAAATGTCTGAATTCCGGTGGTGAATATGTTGAAAAATAGCTTAACACATCCTGTATGTTACAATAAATGTTTTCATTAAATTGTTTTTTTGTTTCCGTTAATGGCCTGTGGGAAAGTTACTTTATGGACGCGTCCCGTACTTCAGTCTGGCTTTGTCAACTAGTTTCAGCAAAATGGAGACTACGAATCCCTTGTGCTACTTTTAGAAATCCTCGCAAACAACCTGTACTGCGGTATACTGAATTTACTCTAGTAAATAATATCTAATCATTCACTTATTATTATTATTATTATTATTATTATTATTATTATTATTATTATTATTATATTTGTAATAATAACAAAAATAATTATTATTGTATTTCCTGAGGGCCGCTTTTAAATAACTTCCGGGCCTATTTTTATCCCTAGTTCGTCTCTGATTGCAGTTTGTTGACTGAAACACACCAAGTATTGTAAATTGTTTTCAGGCGTTAATTTTTAATTTTTATTTTCTGGAATGTTCCTATAGCCTACTGTACATGGAAACCTGAACTTATCAGAGCACTGTGTTGACAGACTGAAGTACAGTTTGATAATATGGGTTCGTGTGTAGAGGAAGGGATTAGAGCATACCAGTTCTCCTATCTCTTCGAGTTTTAAGGACATAATCAGTCATATTTGCTAATTGTCGCTTGCATTTAACGTCACTGCAAATACTGGTGACTGGGTATCCAAATCTATTGTTCCTCTTGAATGCACGAATCACTAGAATGCGGAGTTTACATATTTGCATGCTTTTTTTTTTCTCCCCCCTCAAGGGATGACCGTGTTCAGAGTGGTTTTCTAAACTACTTGCATTAGAAACTTGAAATTTTGCCCACTTAATTAAAATATAAATTTAAACTGACGTTTAAAATGTCGTTCTAATATCTCAATTTCTTTTAATTATAATTAAAATATAAACCTGAATTTTTTATGTGAAGTTCTTTGATGAATCCTTTACAAATTTTCTGAGGGAGATTTTTTTATATTGTTTATATTACAATTTTAAATTTTTACCTAGAAAAATTAAAAAAAGAATTGCTCTTGGATTATGCTAAATATTAAAGAAACTATGGTGTATAGAAAATATTGACATTTTATTGCATGCGTTCAAAAGAACAGGTGGGGGAAGGGGGGAAAGCGGACCGACTAAAATATCTAAGTTGCCGATATGAGCCTCTGTGCATGCCTAGCGGCATTCACAGGACAGCAGGGTATGTATTGAAATTTGTTCTAGTGTAGATTCTTGACTTTGCCCAATTCGAAACCCATTAGAAAATAAGCTAGTAAAATTCATTTTCTGAGAATAATCCGTTAATTAAGTAGTTAAATATTGCGGCAATCGAAATATAGTGGGAAAACAATGTGCATTAAGGAAACAAGACAGGTCTAAGGAATACCCATGACCACTGGTGTGAACAAGGTTCCGAAATCAGCTACAAGAGTCCGTCCGCTTTTTTTCCCCCTACCTAAACATTGTGAAAAATGTTCACAGCTTATCTCAATTTTTGTGGGAGAAGATAGATTTTAAATGTGGCAAAATAATATGCAATTTGAAGGTGCGAAAACGGTTATTAAAGTGTGAATGTACTAGTAGTTGGAAGTGTGCTGAGGTTTAAAAATGGTGTCAGCAGCACCTGGGTCATTCTACAGAAATGTCTGCTTTTTAAGTAATGAGAATACAAAATTTAAATTTGGTTTAAAAAATCAGAAAAAATCCTGGTTATTCTTTTATCCAAAGAAGAAACTTTCAGCATACAATGCATACACTTTACTCAAATTTGGGGTTACTTTGTCAACCAAAATTGATTTTAAGTTCCAGGAGAGTGATTTTACTTACTGATGCTATTATATCGGTGGAATCACACCTCCCCAAATTTAATTTTTCAGTAGGCTATATATGGTTTCAAAACTATCTAGGACCTAGGTCAGAATGGGAGTTGAGGTGTAACTCGCAAAACAACATAGGCCTAGTTTTTGTTGAAAACATAATTACAAATTGTCCTCACAATTTTCCCAAGTATTGATGGAATATGTTTAAAAATGTTAGGAACTGTTATACATTTATTAGGGAAAAAGAATTATTTAAGCCAAGAAGTAAAAATAAAGAAAGTGCACAAGAATCTTACAGGACTAATGACGAATCACTCTACTGGAAAAAGTTAGCCAGGAGAGTGATTAATTTTCTTAGCCAGGAGAGTGAGGATTTTTATTCCTTTTGCCATGTGCAGGTAGTACAGACACAGCTTGATGTTAGGCTATTAGGGAGACTTTTTGAATCACCAAAAGCATTTAATTTCTCTATTTTCAATTTTTTTACTCTTAAATTTAAAACAATACTACAACCAGGAGAGTGATTGGCAATAAACATATTTACTTAAAAGTGAAGATGTATTTTGCTCAGTTGCACCAGGAATCACAACAAAAATGTCTTTTCTTCACTGGTCTTCTTTGTTCACTGGCCTGGAACAGCGTTGCCACATTGAGAAGCAAAAAGTTTTCTTCCCCCTTTTTTCCTCAAATTTTTCTTATAGCGCCAGGAGAGTGAGTTCAGAAGCTGGGGACTGAACTTTTGAACAGAGTACAAACTTATTCAAACTTCAAAAATTTGAAACATACATGTGAACTAGTCCCCAATACAATAAAGAACAATGTCACAAAGTGAATTAAAATAATCATGCCACACATTGTTTCTATAGTCAATAGAGTACTGTAAACCTGGAGTGGGGACAGCCCAGGAGAGTGATTTTTTACTTAAAAGGGCTGAAATTCACTATGGAAAGTTTCCATAAGTTTGACATTGATTACTTAGTTTATAACAATGGGTCCCATAGTTAAACATGGATAAATAAAAATATAGAAATAACAATGTTATTTACAGAGTATTAAGAGAGGACAAAAAGAGCGTAATTCCTGTAGAATGACCCACCTGTTCCAGCGTCCAAATGACAAACAATTTTGCATAGATATTCTTTAGGGTAAGCTTGATTTATTGACACTAAAATTTAAAAATCACAATTTTTTTTACCAAAATGGCTAAATCAACACTTCTGTCATCCCTTAAGCATAAGCATTAACTAATAATAATAATAATAATAATAATAATAATGGGTACAGAAAGCAAAACTGTTGCAATTTTCTGACAACTGTAATTCAAATATCAAGAGTTTGAAACTCAAGATTAATGGCAATTGCTACTTTTGAAAATCATACCATATTAGTCTTTATATTTAGATAATAACAGACCAATGATTGACACCATGAAATATAAGTACAGTAATAAGATACCCAAAGGTCAAAGCAAGTGATAATGCACCAACAAGGTTCTGTCATAATGACGGACTGAATCATAAAGACCATTTATGCCATATTTTCTATGCATTATCTTCTCTAATGAGATTCAGTTATGTGGAAATATCAGAAACCAGATAATATTCTATTAGAATCTTCAAATTTCAAATATGCTGCATAATAAAACCAAGCAGTTTTGTACACCACATAAAGAATATATGAAGGCCGTTCACAAAGTAAATTTCCTTGGGGCTGTTTACAGAAACAAACAGTGATGGGAAGTAATTGAGTAAAAGTAATCGGATTACAGTAACAATTCCTTTTTTGGTCCCATTTACTTGTAATCAATACTTTAAAAAAATTTAATTTATACTTGTAATTTACTTCTGGAAATAAAATTGTAATTGTTACAATTTAGTAGTCGTTAGTATTAGTATCATTCTCGCTTGCGATATCGTCATCATTACTGCTTTTGCAACTAATATCCATATTAGAGTTAATATTAACAAAAAGTTACTCAATGTTTATTCTCATTGATGTGTTTTTTGTTTGTTTGTTCATTAATAATTTGGGCTTATGCCCAAAACAAACCAAAAACAAGGAATTTTTAGGTACTGCCATTTTGTAAAGTAATTGTAAATGTAATTGTAATTTTACTTATTACTTTTTGAAAAAGTAATTTGTAATTGTAATTAAGTAAAATGTCTCTCAGGTAATTGTAATTTAGCCCAATTACTTTCTTTTTAAACTTTTCCCATCACTGGAAACAAAACATATCTTCATGGACATGTTTGTTGCAACAGATAAGGCAAGTGTTCAGCTATTTTTCAAAATATTCGCCACCGGAATTGAGATATTTTTCATTCTGTGGGACCAATGTTTGAATAGCTGTGTCGGAGAAGTCTGCTGTCTGGGGTTTGAACCATTGTGAGGCAACCATGTCCGCCTGTCTGTCATTCTCTGTAATTTCTTGAGGTGTAGGAAAAGATGGAAATCAATGGGAGCGAGATCCGGGCTGTAGGATGGATTTTTAAACACCTCCCAGCAAGTCTCCGTTAAAAGTTCGACTGGGACCAAACAAAGGAAAAGCTATCACGGCCATCTTCAAAGAATGCACACCACCTGGAGACATTGCTATGGTCCATACAGTAGTCCCCAGACACACCATGCATGTCCCTGTGAATTTCACTCGGGTTATGACCTTTAGCTCATAAAAATCACACTATACCTCACTGAAGAAATTCCTGGCCAGTAAATGCTTTGCGTCAGATGCAGAAGTGAAAACAGCAGTCCGCAGGTGGCTATACTTCAACTGTACAGACTTCTATGAACAGGGTATTTTGAATCTGGTATCACAATGGGAGAAATGTTTTGAGAAACTTGGTGACTATATAGAAAAATAGACAAACGATGTCTCTACATGTGTGCATTTGTTTGTAATTGTACCTATTAAACTTTCTGTAAACAAAACTATTATGAGTTACTTTTCGATCCACCCTCGTGTTTAAGATTTTGTAAAGCATGTTCGTTACTTACGAATCCCCTTAAATTTGGGCAGAAAAGTGGGGGTCGTAAGAAATTATTAGCAAAGTTACCTTTAAAAATTCCTAGTTTTCCCCTTGACTTATATTCCTGAATACTTAAGCATACGTGCTGATATTCATAACCTCTTATTTTTTATTTAATGTATATAATATAATACAACCCCAAAGAGCAAAGCTCATTCGAGGGGTGACATAAATACATTGGTTCTAAGGAAGAAATTATAAAACATACTACAATTATCTTGGGCTATAACAAATTCACTGGTGACAAACATACTACAAATCACAACAAATTTGAAATATACTAACCAATTTTGAGAAATGCATTCTTTTTGTACGACTTCCAGAAACATATTATAACTATCCTATTGACTAAAGTACACATCTAAAAAATATGATAATGCTTTTGGTTTAAAATTCCTAATGGAACTGGACACACTTTCAGGTAACATATTATACAATTTTATAGCATGAGGTAATATTCCATTTAGGCCATACGTAGTGGATTTGCTATGAGTTACAAAAAGATGACTGACTTGTCTTGTGTTATGGAGATGAACATCTTCGGGTTTAATCAAAGTGGTGTTGGATTTAATAAGTTTATATTTGATAGAATGTAAGTGACTGACTATTGCTGCATTTGTAGAGACAGAAAGTGGCTTTACAAATCTTCTTGCGTATTTAACAAAGTGCTATAACAAGAGACAGTAAAATTACTTCTATAATATTTCACTATTAAGGGAAAATTACTGGTGTCTCCGGTATATAAAACATAATGAATAGCTGACTGAAAGAGAAGAGTGTCCCTGAGTGATTGTTACACTTGCAGGAAAATATTATTCTGAAATATATGTAATTAAATACAGGTACAGTTATGTAAATTGCTGGGCACAAACTAACCTATGCACAAAGCGTACAAAGCTTTTTATCACTTGCTTATTCTTTCCATGCCGTATCTGCAAATGAATGTGCTATAATGACCTTAACAGCTGATAATTCCAAGACCCTCAACACTACTACCGGTACTTAGCCTACTAGCGATAAGAGGATATGAATAAACTGCACTTCACAGTTTACCCTTCATGACAAATGTAAATTATATCCAGTCTTACGATAACCATTCCTAATTGCTAGTTTTTTCAAATTGTTTTACACTTGTATCTCTATATTATCATCTTGCTTGTAACCAAGTACTGCTTTCACTCTCTTGTGCAGGTGGCAGTGGTCATTGTCAGTCAATAACTTTTATTTTCCTAAGTAAATCATGCATTTCATAGAATTTACTGTTTACTGCCAGAATGGTACTTTAGGGGATTTGTGGGGGATGGGAAAATGTATGTCCGTCTGTCTGAGTGTCTCTATGCACGATAACTCAACGCTTTATCAGATTTTCATGAAACATGGTATACGCATTTATAACGTCCGTGGGAAGAAGCCTATTGATATTGGACCAAATTGGTTAACCGATACCGAAGTAATGCCCAATTTAGTGCCTATTTTATGGTAATATATTAGAAAGAATTTATCAAATGCAAATCAGTTCTCATAACAACATATTGTTTTACAGTGTTCATATATGGCTTTGGACGTTGCAATATAGTTAGCTTTGACAAATAACACTACCAACATATTCCTGCACATATGCTTATCAAACTAGACCTTTGTCCTTCCGTAAGTCCTGCTTAATGAATCTATCTGCAGCTTACCTCAGAAATTGATAACAAAAATAACTTATTTTCTGCACATCATAATTGCATTAATCACTGACTAAACAAAAGCATTCTAGCACTTTATTACAGCAGTTTATCTGATTTTATTATTATTATTATTATCTTCATCATCAACATCATCATCATCATCATCATCATCATTACAGTAGAGCACTGCTTGATTTCTAAAATCTTAGGTGCTGGAATGCATACTTACACATTTTGCCTCCTTTTCAGTCATACAAGTTTTGATTTTTAAAAACTTGTAATAAAACTTACAATGAGAAATCATTTTTTTTCAAAACACTTTTCTGAATTTCAGGTTTTTAACACATAAATTCTTATAATGAAAACAATAAATCCACAAGATTTAATATAAACAACAGGTGATATGTAATATCCTAATATATTCTGTATATTTTTTTTAATTGAATATTGAGTAGGCCTATATTTTTAAACATACTGAATTTTAACTGAGCCTAGTTATAGAAAGAGTTCTTACTTCAATGCTTCAAGAAAGAAATAAAAAAAACATTGCAAAATTACTTAAAAGACAATAAAAAACAAACAGTCTAAGTTGAATTAAGAAAAACATTTTCATAAAACAATACTGTCTTCATTATGCACCTTCTCACTTTGATTTTTGACATACTGTATTTATAAAAAAAAGATCATTCATATAAAATAAATAAAAGAAGAAAGAAAAGAAGAAAAAAAAACAGAGAACAGATGTAGGAAATTTTTTTCTAAACTGGACTATCAAGGACTGGATTGATTTACCTGCAAACATTCTAGAGGCTTTCCCAAGAAGTGACAAGGCAATTAAAAATAGACTGAAATCACTCCACAATAGTATTTAAATGACAGTTATCAGAGGCAGTGATATGGAAGTGACGTATAGTGACAGTGAAAAAGGCAGGTTGTAAGCATATTATATAAGTATTGTGTAAAAATTTAGATTTAAATAGTATTAAGGTATTTGATATTAGATTTAAGTACTAGTAAGTAGTATTTACTGTATAGCTTTGGCTATGTAACTACTATTGGATGGAAACACAATTGTATTTAATAAATATTCATTCATTCTACTTACACTCTCCACTTCACCTTCCACTTTCCCTCTGATCATCTTCCCATTCATTTTCCCAGTTACCGGTATGCCTCCACTGCAGCATCTGCTATGGACCTCTCCCATCTTGCCCCATGGCTTGTTGTCTCAAAGTTGCTGGACGGTGTGCCACCAATCTGGGGGCTCTGGTTTCTTCCTTACCAAATACCAAGGCAGTGGCACATGTAGAATGGTAAAAGTATCTGCTGGGAGGGGTCTGTTGATGGGGGGGGTCATTGGGCATGCACATCATCCCATTCCTGGAGGTAAGCACAATGGCCTGCAATGGGTGTTATGCTTAAAGTCGTTCTCTACCAGCCTTCCCCCCTTCAAGTGCTCCTATTTCACATTTAGTAAGCGTATTATAGTATGAATTGATAAATTTCATATTTGCCACAGAGGGAGGATTATTTTGAACAGTATTTACCTCCTAAAAAAAAAAGTATTATAGTATGGTTGAACAAAAAGATATTCATATTACATGCTTGGCAATGGAACTAGACCTCAAATTATCAATTACTATAAATTTTCTTATTCAAGTTTTTTAAATGCCAAAAACTCATAACATCTTTATAAAAAGAAAAGTGATTAAGTTACATCTTTTACAAGTACAGTGTACGCCGCTTAACGTAATCGCAGATAATGTTATGTCGGGTAATGTTATCCCGTACGGATTAATACTGATACATTGAAAAAGATTCGGTTTATGTTATCATATTTTCCTTCTTGCGGCTTAACTTCAAAGTACTGTACGTCATTCCAAATTTTGTTTTTTAGGATTTTGTTTCTAACTCAACTGTATTGTGTTGTATTGGAAGTAATGGTACTGGTTCCAGTGACCAGTTCGAGGGGGTGGCATTACCAATTTTCTCTTGTTGCTGTTTTTTTTTTTTATTTGTGAAGATCACAGTGTCGACATGCAGTGATGGATAGTGTAAAATAAGAAGACTTCAACAGTTAGATGTTTTGCTACACGGTGTTCACAAGAGATCAGTAAACTTCCAAAAACACTATGAGTATGAAATATTAGTTAATGAACTCCAAAGGGAAAACAAACAATTAAATACTGTTTTAATGACTGCAAACAGAGTCTTTTGCAGTCATAATATTGTATTATGAGTGGTGGTTCTATGATTCACAGTTACATATTATCTTGAATGAATGAATAAGTAGCTTTTAATTGTTTTGTAGTGTATTATGTCATGTACAAATAAATAACCAATCAATTGTTTCGGCTACTGTTATCAATGGGTTAATATTATCAGATTAGCTGCATCCCAAAGTGATCACAATAAGCAGCGTGCACTGTATATATTTCATATAAAATAATAAAATGTCAACTTACAATGGTTTTTCCAAAACGTGTTTTTAGTATGCATCCAATAGACTGTGTCCAGCTTTCATTTAATGAGATATTTTAGCAAGTTGAATTTCTACATTGTGTGGGGAGTTGGCCCACGGCAACAACCACAGTGTTAGGTAATTTTCGTTCAGGTTTTTCTTCCTTTGAGGTTTCAACTTCTCCACAAAGCAGCAGGTTCTGTCTCTTCCGCCAGTTGAGCTGTACCACCGCCACACTGCTGTTGAGGACTTCACTGTAACCCTGGCAAGGGGCCCTAACAAGGTGCTATCAGCCGGGCCAGCTGAACCTGGGTTTTTAATGAAGTGTTACTCCTCCCGTCTCCCTTTTGCGTCTGGGGTTGGGACCAGCAATACTTACTTACTTACTTACTCAATGGCAATAGACAATTCCTAAGCAAGCTATCTTAAAGGAATATTATCTATTTTATGGAACCCGAAGGTTCATTGCCGCGCTTACCTGAGTCCGCCATTCAACCCTATTCTGTGCTAACTCCATCCAATCGTCCCCCACAAATCCTACTTCCCATAAATCCGTTCTAAGATTGTCCTCCCACCTATGTCTAGGTCTTCCACGTGGTCTTTTCCCTTCGGGTCTCCCAGTCAATACTTTTGAGATATGTCTTTCCTCTCCCATGCGTGCAGCATGTCCAGCCCATTTCATCCTTCGTGATTTAATTACCCTTACTATATCTGGTGAAGTGTACAGGTCCTGAAGCTCATCGTTATGCAATTTTCTTCAGTCCCCATTGTCATCCCTCTTGGGCCCAAATATTTTTCGAAACACTCAAACACTCTCAGACTACGTTCTTCCTGATCAGTTAGCGGCCATGTCTCACATCCATATAATACAACGGTAGAATTAATTATCATTATCATCTTCATCTCATATAATAATATATTTCTTAAAATTTTCTTATCTCCTTTATAATAGTATTAAAAACATGACTTTTATTGAAGGCTGGTTCCATACCTTGTGATCAAGCACCGCCTACCAGATCATATATAACAAGTAGAATCAAACAGAACAGTTTTATGTTTAACCAAGAATGTTACAAACATAATGCAGGCTTAGTCATGGGGAGTCCATTGTCACCACTACTAGCAGACTTGTATATGAGTAACAGGTCACCAGAGGATTCCCTCAGATTTTCAAAAGTTGGAGCAGATACGTTGACGATATTTTCGCTATAGTTCCAGAGAGATTTATTGAAGATTCTATTAAGCTACTAAACTTACAGGACAGAACAATAAAATTCACTATGGAAATAGAACAGAATGGGTGGTTACTGTTCCTGGATCCAAAAATCATCAGAGGTTGGAACAACCTAGAATTTGGCATCTACAGAAAACCTACACACGTCGACAATTACATCAAATACAATAAGTTTAATCCGAAACCACATCAGTTTGTCATCTTCCATAGCTTAGTACACAGGCTAATACACATTCCTCTAACTAAGGTTGATTACAACAAAGAACAACAACAAGTAGCCATCATCAATGGTTTTAATACTAACTTTATAGACAAGATGATTTTAAAGCATAAGAAGCAAAAGAGGATAAAAGAAGTTTGTACTTTGACCAATGCAGAGAAAGACCAGTTTAAGTTTAAAAAGTTTACATACCATCTGAAGGTGTTCCACAAATTTGAGAAGATTTTTAAAAATTATAACATCAAGCTAGTCCCTCAGAATAAACACAACCTCAGGAATCTACTGAATCACCCTCTCAACAATACTAAAAGAAAAACAGAATTATCAGGAATATACCATATAGATTGTGATGAATGCCCTATGACATATGTTGGACAAACTAAAAGGAACATTGAAACGAGGATGAAGGAACACCTAAGGAATGTTAAAATGATGCAAACCGATAAATCAGCTGTAGCCCATCATTACTGGACACAAAACCATCACATAAAGAAAGAGATTAAATTATTAAAACATCTTAGTAAACCATCAGAACTCAACACCTGGGAAAGGATCTTTATCTTCAAAAACAGCAAGAGTATTATGAATTTCGATATACCATCAGTGAGTGACGTCATCAAACTCACCACCCAGAAGGTAGAGAGCAGCACGGGGCCAACTATAAATACTACCAGCCATGGGTTCAATACACCAGTTGACCAGCAGCTGAGGATGGGAGAAAACTCCCGAAACTAGACCTGCATATTTTAAGAACTGTGACTTAGTGGACCATCACTGTATGCAATATTTTATTCATTTTTATTGAAGTAGAATTAATGTTAACAAATGATATTCCTTGGTCATACTCAGATAACCAACCAACATATGGCAAAAGCACTGTGATTTTATGAATGTGTTGCCACTATTAAAGTTTGCAACCCTTGTATCATAGATATAAGTTGGTATATATTCTTTTAATTACTCATGGTGGGTTCATAATACATTTTTTCTCCTCATTCATTTCTTCCAGTTGATGATCGTAGGATTTAAATCTTACTGATGGATCAATGTAAGAAGTATTTAAGTGAAGGTAGGAGGCATGATAATTTGGTGGAAAAAATTGAAAGGATATTGGAAGAAGTGGGAATGGGGGATATTTGGCAACGAGAAGTAGGCAATAGGATAGGGTTTTGGGGAGAAGTAAGAAAAAGAATAGAAGACATGGAAAAACAAGAGATTTCAGTGAGCTTTGTAAACTTAAGTTCCTTGAGATTATATAGAGTAATCAAAACAGAGTGGAGAAGGGAGAAATATGTGGATTTTGGTGATAAGCATGGAAGAGAGGGATACACATGAATGAGAGCAGGGGTCTGATCACTCAATCACTATGAATGACTTCACAGTAACCAAATGAAAATGAGCTGGCCCCATCAGCCGACCTAAAATTACTAAGAAGATATGACACGGAAACTGACAATAATTCCATCGGTCAAGAGGATTCTCGAATTATACAAGTAGTGTTGCCACCTGTCCCGAATTAGGCGGGACATCCCGCATTTTAAGAACATTTTCAGCGTCCCGAATTATGCCTAAGAGGGACGCATTATATTGCGGGACGCCAAATTATTCCAAAACAAAACATGAGACAGGAATTCTTGGTGGCATATTTTGTGAATTTCGACTCATGGTGAAGATACCGATGTCGTTCCATCGCTAAAATGTATCGTGTTGGCAGCAGTGAAATCACCGCCCATGATGTTATTCTTTGCAATTTATTTTTCTACGGGGAAGTACCGTAAACAGAATATATGACACTCTGCACTGTTTTGCCAAGTACAGTTCCTTCTGGAATTATACACATTTAGGTATGAAGATCGGCGATCTGCATATATTCGATAGGTGTCCCTCTTTAGCCTTACCAAAAGGTGGCAACCCTATATACAAGCTTTTGAGGAATTTGCATTTCCATACAGAAAAAGAGCAAAAGAGTCTTCACTTCCATCATGTGTCACATTTAGGATCAGACTGAGACCCAGAGGACTCCGGCACCTCCATTCTCCCCCACCAATGAACCCTCATTCATTCCATTCTTTTGACTTGAAACAAAGTGTTTTTAATGGCATTAATACTACTAGGGAAATACCACAAAGAAGTGTTGATATCTGTAGCACAATTGAGTATGGAGTTAGTATGCACATTTCCGTCTTTATGTGCACAGAAAAAAAATGTATAGAAATGCTACTTGATACAAATTTCAGAACCAAAAACAATTCGATCTTGGGACATCAGCTTTTCATTGCTGTGCCTTCCAAGTTGAAGAAAATCTGAAAACTATCAGAGCTTAAAAATTATGGCATACAAACAAAATTACAAAACCTGATATCTTACTATCTTCTGTGATGTTCAGTATTATGATGGTAGATTGAACATGTCCAAATGAACATAAAGAACCTATAAAGAAGGAAATTTACAGGACATGGCAGGCCAATGAGATAAATTGACTTAATATTATACATTGTGTATAAATAGATGTATATTTTATGAAAGAGTGATTAAATTTTACTAGTAACAATACATTATTTAGAAATATTATTCTGTTCTCACAAGATGAGAACATTTCTTTCATGATAGCATCAGTGTGTGTTGCCAATTGTTTGGGTGTTATATCTTCAACAAAGAGAAAGCCTAGGAAACATAATTACACTTAATTCTTGTTCTTGTCTCTTTGATCAACATCACAGGTACCGATTTGAAAATGTTGGGGAGCAAGATTTGGATTTTAGTAGTTATAAGGAAGCCTTATACAGTAGTACCTTGCTCCCCACAAAGTTGGTGCCAATGAACATCGTCCAGTTTACATTCATACGCCGCATGTTTGATATTGACCAATAATGTTTAGCAATTCCTCAGATATAGACCAATCATGATCATTTAACTTATAAATACAAGGATGCGATTTTATCTTATAAAACATCAGCTCGTTACTGAAAATGTAGGTATCAACGTGCAGTGATTAATACATCACATGCTGTCAGTGAACACAAAAAAAATTGTAATATAATATAACTTGTTTTGAAATTTAAATAATATAAATGTACCTCGATTAAAAACACAATGTCAATTTGGTGCAAGCCAGTTCATGTGCTTTTATTCTGTTCTGCTGTTAGCTTACCGGTACCTAAATTAGGTTATGTCTTGTATGCTCCATTGGTAGCATTGGTTACAACATGGTAACTCGAATCGATTCATAGTATGCCGTGATCTCTCATCTTTAGTTTTGTTTTTACATAATGAAGCACAAAAGTACTTATTATTCGTATAATCCATTAATTTTTATTCATGGAACAGTCTTAATAAATCCAACTCGAGTTTACAAGCTTCATCAGATAAATTCGCTCCTGTTGCACAGTTGCAAATCTATTGATAAACTCGTAAACTCTTGTGGGATTACCTATGAAAAACATGTTCTCATCTTACAAAGAAGCAATTATCTGTTCAGTTTATTGCAAGCCCACTCTGCTTTAACCTTCCACTGTAAATCCATTAAGCACCATATGGGTACGGCATCGGTGATGTAAAGGTGTGTAGGCATACATTTTATCCCATATAACATGTTTTTAATCAATGTAGGATTATGTTAATGCGTGATCTTTTCTTTTTAACACAAATCATTCTGAAGATAGTCATGCAGCAACTAGAGCTGTGATGTGGTTGACTCTGGTCCCCTGTTGCTAGGGTCTGGAAGACTTAATAGTAATAGGTTGAAGGATCAACATCAACCTTTCCCAATCTAGATTCCATAAAAGAATTTACATTTTAGTCGGAACTTACTTCTTGCTATAGTACTAATGAAAGCATTAAAATGATTTCCAATATACTAAAACAATGCCCGTTTATGATTAAGTCTAGTAAGAGATTTTCTAAAAAAGATTTAAGGGGTACTCTCGCTTTTGACTTATGGAACATTGCCAGACTTAACCAGATTTTTAGAATGAAAATGGAATCACACAATATTGCCTAAGGTTATACAAATTTAAGTCCTCTGAGGTGGATTCAGTTCGTACACATAAATTCTATCTGTAAGCAGCAATTTAGTCTATGATACACTCACAGGGTTTCTTACACCTTTCACCAGAAGACGTTAAATTAAAAATTTATTTTGAGAGTTGGGGCCTAACAGGTTTGTGATCAACCTTGCGAGATATTGCTGATCATCATAAGCGGAGTTATTTTCACATGGGTAAATATAATTTAACACATGAAAAACAACTGCAGAATAGCCAGAGACAGAATGACATGTGCAGCAACAATGTAAATAAATGCAATTTGAGGCCAAGAGGAAAGGGATACAACAAATTAATGTTGAATCAGTAACATCGGCAACATAGTCTTGGTTACCATTGCAGCGGTTCTGTAGTGCTCATTTGTTTTCTCAATCGCAGTGCTAATGTCAGGCCCCACATCTCGAAAATCATGGGATAGATACGAATATAACACAAAAAATAGCTACTTTAAAGTAAATTTTCATAATTTTCACTGGCACAAATTACTCCAGATTTCAAATTTGGGAAAATTAATGATTTTTTCCCTATATGAAACTGGAAATATCTTTAAGGGAGTCTGCATACCCCCCTCCCCAATAACTCCAGAAAAAAAGCATTGGGTCTAGTTCATCTACTACTTCAGAATTGCTCAACACCTATAAACACACGGCATGATTGTAAAAAGTCTTTAATTTATGTAAACCTAATAATATTGTATGAAACTTATGTAATTATTTTCTCAATAATTATGTAAACTTATGAAAACCCGTGCGAGAACTCTTGCATGTGGAAACCTAAGCCTCCCCTTCCCCGAGCATCCATATGAAAGGTAAAAGATGTTAGCAAAGCATGTCTATTTGTATCAAAAATTACATAGGCCTAAATCTAACTTCCAATTTACTTAGAATATGAAATAAAAATCTAATATAAATCTGATTAATAGATTTAAGGATACCTCCGGAGAAAGAGGGGGTCACTGCCTACACAATTTTTTAGAAGAGGATGACATCATCTACGAACATGCAGAATTTGGTCAAAATGAAAAAATGAAATGTGTTTCTTTTAACAAATTGCTAACATTTATGAAGTGATAGTGCATTTCGTCACTGCTATGGGAAATTTTCTTTCTTTTGACATTTCATTTGCTAAGATTAGTTGGGAGTGATAGCTGCAAAATATATCTATACTACAGAAATAACATATATGACTTTAATCCACGTTTGTAATGCATTCTCTTATTTATAGACGTGTACCTTTATATTTATATTTATATGTTCATCTGGAGGGGGGTACCCAAAGCTGTATGTTCTCCCATAATTAATTCCAAAAATCCTACAATGTGTTTATATCAGGTGGACTAAATAAAATCTAATCTAAAATCTATGAAATAGGAGTGGAATCTTATTAAATTCTGTGAAGAATTTGCATTATCAGACAGCAAAATACTTGAACCTGATTTCTAAGTCTCATTCATATAACCATTCCTTTAACAACAGTAAAATTATCAGGGCTCAGTATTTTGGAAGAGAGTTACATGAACCTGATCCATAACTCTAGTTAAGTAGCTTAAAATAGAATTTTTGTGAGTATTAGAACTCCAAAAACACTCAAAAGCCCAACACCAGCAAATGGTTCCAAGCTATTTGCTCTTGATTTATGTTCATTAGCAGCTGGTGCAACTGTTGTTGAAGGTGGTGGCGGTGTTGTTGTCAGCACTGGAGGTACCGTTGTCTCAAGATATGCTGGTCCTGGTACTACTTCATAGCGTGTATGGCTGTACTGATGTAAGATTGGTAATTTATCCAAGATATTTTGGAAAGGAATGTTTATTCCTGCACTTCGAATCATGCGGTATGCTGTAAAAAAAAAAAAAAAAAATTGCTTTCAGAGATATGAAAAGCTTATATAAAATAATAGTGTCATAATTTTGTTTTTGTTTGACCATATTATAAAATGCTTATTAGTGTGACATAATGGTATCATAACGATACCCAGTCTGCCTCCGTGGGAGAGTCGGTAGCAAGCCTGCCTTCTACTCCGGCCCCAGGTAAGATTCCCGGCCGGGTCAGGGATTTTTCAGTAGTGAAAAATTCCTTTCCCGGGTTCAGGACTGCGTATGTGTGTGTGTCCTTAGGTTTAAGTAGGTAGGGGACTGGTGCACCCCGGTAAGAAATACGCTGAGAATATCCTCATACGGGATCACCAGGGGTCGCTCGCGAACCAGAGGAATAACGTTTTTAGTGATACCGGTACCCATAATGATACAGATTTCTATTATGACATTGGTGTGGTATTGATTACTATAGAACACAGAACGATCTCGTGACCTTGAGAGAATCAGCTGAAAACTGTGTAATAAATAAAATCTCAAAATTTAAACATTCAGACTAATTATGGTTGAACAAGTCGGCTGCGGTGGTCTAGAGGTAGCGTGCCCACCACTAGATCCGAAGGTCGCGGGATCAAACCCTGCCGCAGTCGATGGGTTTTTCAGGACGTAAAAATCCTGGGCACGGAGTCCTCCGGGAGGGACTTGTAGATTTACGGCACGTAAAAGAACTCCAAGCCTAAATTAGAGCCTCTGGACAAAATTTCTCGGCCCTTTCACGTCCAAGTAATACCTTAGTTTCCGGAGGGGGGTTAAGGAGCGATGGGCTTACCACCTGTCCCTCTGCCCTCTCTAGGAAAATAAGCGTAACAAAATTTCACATCGGTAAACAGAAACCTCCACTTGGAGGCCCTTCGCCCCAACATGGGGGCATAGGATTCGAGAGAGAGAGAGATGGTTGAACAAAAACAGTCATATGCAACTTGCCTATAATGGTAACTAAAATACTCGTATAAAAATTATGAAACTTGCATGCTTGTATCTTAATAAATGTCATTATAGACTTCTTGCATAATGTACTATACAGCCATTTCATAATTTCGGGTGGGACATTCTAGCAAATTATAACAACTATTTTTGTTTATTACATGTCATAAATAATGAATTAGAACTTGTTCTGCACATTCTGTAAAATCTACTTTGGCTTCTCCTTCGTTCTACATGCAAATCATTATTAAAAATTTATTTTAAATTTGTTTTTCAAAATCTGTTGCGGGTGGGACATAATTTGGACACTGATTTTAATGATGCAAAACAAAAGCTCATTTTCTGTTCTGCTATTACTGTTAGGGTCTTAATGTTGTTATTAATGAAGGTATAAGGGATTCAATACAAATTATAAACTGTTTCCAGGTTGTCAGAACATTTATTTAACTCACCTATAATAATTTAACAAAACTATCACTGTTACGGGTGAGACAAAAATTCCCTTGTTTGTTATTTTACATAGTAATTAACCACACGTATTTTTTGATGTTAATCTTATACCAAATTGTACCTTAAGATGTATATTTTCTCAAATGAAAGTGGACATAGCTGATTACTCTTGACTACTTGGTATTAAAGAATGTTAAAATCATGCTAAAAATGGCAAAAAAAAGTAACTCAATGCTATAAATAAGTAAATCGACAGATTCTACACATGAAACCACTTCAAATACACCCAAGTCCTTAAAATTCAGATAATTTGAGGTTTTAAACTTATTTTTGACCACCCAATTACAATAATTTTATAACTTCTCTCTTTGAGGGAAAATTTCCCATATTTTATGAAATGGCTGTAGGTATAGTCAAATCTCTGTATAACAAAGATCAATATAACGATAAACCTGCATATAGCGATATTTTTGTTTGGTCCTATCTTAATAATGTTAAATGCAATTCGCTATAATGATGAAGCTATTTTAGAAAGACACTTTTGTAATGATCTTTGGAGGTTGAATTGTTACTGCAAAACCAGTGCTTAGCCATATGGATGGTAGGTGGTATCAGATTAGTATCCTTCCCAGCCATCAATATTGTTTTCTGGCGATATCTGTTACATTTCTTAGAAATTCCAAAAAGAAAGGTTCATGAGGAGTGGAAAATAGGATCGGTGAGGCTAAAATCATCCCTTATGTGTGCAGAAACATACTCTGAGTTAGGTTTATACTTTAACATGTACATAACTTGCAATTAAAACACTATATAAGGAGCAACTGTTTTAGTTTTGCCTTAGCAATGTGTTGAATTGACTTGTCTTTCTCTTCTCTCTTCCCACCAACTACGAGTTTGAAATTTCTTGACACATGGCTAGGCTCAAAGCATGCCATGATCTGTGATGTTAAACAAGTCTGAATAGTATTATTATTTATTGTGCGGGTGTATATTAGCTATGGGTATAATTGAACGGAAATCAGTAAGTTAAGCAACAAAATTAGCATCCTACTTCTTCACATGGCCGTTCCATGAATTATCCTGAAGGCCTAGATTGCACAGTTTCCTGCATGCAGTCTTTCTATTATGTGGTAAATTACAACCCCTCAATATAACAATAACCCTCATATAATAATACAGGGAGGCCATTTTATGCGGAAATTTTTTAACAGCGTTGCCCCTGCTCACACTTTCCCCGCTGTTGTGCTTGCACCGGCGGGGACCGTGTTCCGTTACTACCGGCAAATCAAAACTTTAGAAGCAATACAAAATAATAACTCAACCAATTTATTATCAAAATAGAGGCTTATTACTCACCATTTATTTGAGATACTGAGATGGTACAGTCAGGATATTTGCGAGAAAATCTCCGAATCTTGTTATTTGTAAAAATCTATGGTTATTTCTCAATAAGTAACATTCCACCAAATAAATTCGCTGTTCAACCATATACATTTTCGATTATTGTCTTATTTACCACACAACAATAGACAAGCGTCTCACTACAATACACCGAAGCAACTAACCGCTTGTATGCTTTGTACAACTGCGAAGCAATGCGACGCTAGCGCGGCAATGCGGCAGTGATGTGAGGTTTCCTCATAAAATGGACTCACTGTACAATCTGCTAGGGCCAATGAATATCGTTATACGGAGATTTGGCTCTATTGTGACATTGTTTGTCTGGCTTCAATAAATAACAATAAATAATTTGTGAATAATAGTATTGGTTTGATAGAGCCAAAATAAGATTAGAAAATTAAAAACTAAAAGTACAACAATTTGAGCAACATGTTCCAAAGGTCACAAATACAGTTTAAAAGAAAAATGAAAATAATAAAATGTTCACTTTCTCACTTAAAACCACTTCATCTAGTGAGTTGGATGAACCCACCCCTTCAAAAGTTTGTGACATATACTAAGCATCTTGAACTCGCATTCGTGAGGTCCCAGGTTCAATCCCCATGGCCAGCCACTCATAACTTAGATAAATACCGAATAGGAAAATTTACTTATCATAACTCATCTCCTTCAACATTAACATAGTAATTAAAACTGAACATAAGTTTAAATTAACAGATACATGTCAAGGCCTACTCTGGTATACCTACAGACAGTGAAGGAAGTGAGAAAAATCCAGAGGCGGTATGCTATCCAAAAACTTTTCCCTTACATACAACATTTTGTTACCGAGAAATATTTTTAAAACATAGAATCTAGTGGTGTAGTCATTAAGATGGCAAAAAAAGGCCATCACAAGTTATAGTGACAATGGCTACCGATGAAAGCGTATGAGTTGGTGAATAATCATGAAAAGTAATTATTATTTGATTCAAAGGAACATTAACAATTTGTATTAAATAGCCATTGATTTTCAGTTTCGGTATGCCATTTCACTATTGAAACCAGTGCCGGTATGACATTGGACCTTTAAAACAAGTGACGGTATTTCATACCGGCGTATACCGCCTCACTTCCCTCACTGCCTACAGAACCTGAACTCCTGATATGACCTCAATGTTCAAACGAGTACATTTAAAGCTGAATTTTAAAAAAATTACTTATTATACCCATTGTATATTAGCAACATTTCAAAGGTCATAAATTAAAATATAACATATTCACTTTCCTCACTAAAGCTATTTCATCTTGTGGATTCTACAAATCCCTCCCCGTCCGTAACACAGAAAAAAACCTGGGAGTCCTATATTGGAATAATATCTAAGGTCAACGTTAATTATGCAACTTTTCAATTTTACCTCACTATTGGAATTTATATGTACAGAGCAAACAATATTATAAAAAATGAAAGTAAAATTTGCCACTTTACCTAAATAAGGTTAAGTGGATTAATTCATACTTACCATTCACTATCATTTCTTGAAAGCAATCCATTATTTTGCATGTATCATGATTCTGTTTTCCTGAAAATAATGTCCTCACACTTTAGACAAATAATTAAATGTAATTAAATATCATGAAATTTCCCATGCTTGTAATACTCAGATAGTAAAATACTATGTTAAATCAAAATCTTAGTAAAGTAGGTCAATTTTCTGTGACCAATCAGATCTTTCTGGTCACCCAATACAATTCCTGGCATTTTTATTAGTCTGTCTCCATCAAGTGGACCCTGCTGAACATAGATTGGGAACCATTCGATTGATTTATTTATTTCATCCAAATATATGACTTGAGGCTTTCCCGGTGTTGAGAATGTATTATTGTTTCTCGGGCTTCCAACGGGGTGAGTTGGAAGTTAGGTTCAAAGCTTTCAGCAGCTATCTCCGCTGCCATCTTCTTGGAGAAGTGAGCTGGATTGGGAAAAAACTGCTTCTTATATAGGAAAAGACTGGCCAATATTGGCCTCACACCCTTTCTAGTATATCCAGTCTTTTCCTATATAAGAAACAGTTTTTTCCCAATCCAGCTCACTTCTCCCAGAAGATGGCAGCGGAGATAGCTGCCAAAAGCTTGGAACCTAACCTCCAACTCTCCTGGTTGGAAGCCCGAGAAACAATAATACATATTCAAATATAGTTTACATCGAACACTGAAGCTCTGCTGAAGTGGACTTAACCCATAAACCAAAGTAAGTTATTGTTCAAGAATTACTTAATTAGAAACATTGGTCCCTCAGACCGTCATTCAAATATACAGTAGAATCCCATTTATCCGAAACAACAGGTGCAGGGGTGATTTCATTAAGTAAATATTCAGATAATACAATCAAGGGAGAACACCTTATTCACACTTTAAAAAATTGTACGTGAACACACAACTTCCTCTACCCTTAATATTCCACAGCTTATAACTACCCACTAGAGAATTTTTACGAAAAATGTTTCAAATAAAACTTTTAGCTTTTGGTATAAGAACCTCATATACAAAATTTATATAAGATTGTTAGAGCCGTTTTTGAGAAAATCGTAAAAAAACAGGATTTTCTTCATGTAAAGTGGCACTAAAAGTATGAGAAAGTCATCACCAATCTTCGTGTCACATCCTCACAAAAATATTTTGCTTTTATACAATTTTTTGTTCTCGTGCTAGGCTGTTCACAGACACACACACACACAGACAAGTTTCTGAAAATAGTATTTTTGGATTCAGGGACCTCAAAATATGTACTTTTGAAAAAAACTCAACTTTGCATTTTGGTGTTGAACACATTACTAGTACTTCCTCTACCTATAGTACCTATGGTATGGACAGAGGCAGGGCAGCCAATTCTCAGGGACAGGCCCAGGACCATGTACTGGTCGCAAGCCCCTCACTGGCCGCCAATCATCTTCATTCAGTTGTCTCTTCCCTTTTCCATAGAGTTTCCTTCTCGTTACTCGTGTAACAGAACATTTCATCAAATTTTTCCAGCTTTATACACAGAAATTTGTAAAAGAAATAAAATCAGGTAGACTGATATAGTTAAGTACCAGAATGCTTTTAGTTATTCAGTGAAAATTGCAATTATATTGTGCACAAAATAAGTTATTTTTTAACTTGATTCCTAAGTTAAGCTCCAGATTGATTCATTAAGAAGGGCTTACGGAAGAACAAAGGTCTAAATTTTGATAAGCATATGTAAAGAAATATGTTGGTAGTGTTATTTGTCAAAGCTAACTGTATTGCAACTTCCAAAGCCGTCCGTATATGAACACTGTAAAACAATAGGTTGTCATGAGAAACGATTTGCGTTTGATAAATCCTGTCTAATATATTACCATAAAATAGGCACTAAATTGAGCTATACTCCGGTACCAGTCAACCAATTTGGTCCAAAATCAATAGGCTTTGTCCCATGGACATTATAAATGTGTATACAAAGTTTCATGAAAATCCAATAAAGCATATTTGAGTCATTGCATGTACAGACACATTCTGGCACTTAATAAAATAGTTCAGTTCCTATATACTGCAATAGTTCTTGATCCTTCATATCAAATTATAACACATATATGCTCAACATAAAAATATAAATATCCTCCATGTGAAGGATAAGTGAATAATTCATAATTAAATCATTAAAAGTGGCATAAGTGTTATATGATTTATGACTTTTGGATGGTCATCAAGGTGTCCCCGGGCACACCCCATAGTGATCAAGTGCTACAGCAGTCTCATAAACTGGTATTTTGGTTTAAAGTAGGGCTGAAAGTCGATTAAAATTTCTAATCGAGTTAACACTTGACTTTAATCGATTAATCGACTGATTAATCGACAAACAGGTCGGTATTTTAAACAAAACCAAAGTGTACATTTAATATTGTTTTACACGTTTAATAACTACTACACTACAGATAATCAGAAGAAATCCTGAATTATTAGTTAACTAATGAAAAAATATATACAAAACTTACATTTCCGGTTACTTTTTCAGTCAAGACTTGAGACATACGAGTTTGTTGACTAAACTACCCTTCAGGTTTCTGAATAACGGGATTTGTTTGGACACAATAGGCTGAATGACACATGATGTACCAAGGCCGGAGAAGCGAGAGAAAGGAGTTTGGTCATTTGACCCATTTCTCGAAAAACGTTTTTCAGAATCCGACTAAACCGATTAATCGGAAAATGTAATTGATCGACGATTAAATGTTTAATCGATTAATCGGTACAGCCCTAGTTTAAAGGTTAAACAAATTGAGGTTTCATAAGTTGATCATTTCGTTTTCCTTTTTTTTTTTCCTCTTAAGATGTTCAGATGAAATCGTTTTAATATAAAGAATATAATATACACACCTGTATTAATACATTGTTCAAAGAACCCATATGTAAAACCGAGGTAACCCTTCACAACTGGACCCAAAGATTTATCGAGAGTATACAATAGGCAACCTGCAACACACTACATACAAAAAAATTAGATGATTTTGAAAAGTATCAGTACTATATTTCATTTATTTCTAAGGTATATAAACAGAGAATTTCATTGCTACAGTTGAAAATTGTTAGAAGAATGATTCTGAGTGTTCAGTAATTATCCCATGTTCCAATGTTTTGTCCAATTTTCTACAAACCATCAAACTGGGTTGTGTGTCATTGACGACTGTGGCTAAATAAAAAATTCCTTCTATATTTTCACCTCTGTATTTGTTTTCCTATATCCTCTATGTTGGGGCAAAGAGCCTCCAAGTGAAGGTTTCTGTTACCTATGTGAATTTTGTTATGCTTATTTTCCAAGAGAGGGCAGAGGGACAGGTGGTAAGCCCATCGCCTCTCAACCTCCCTTCAAAAACTAAGGTATTACTTGGACGTGAAAGGGCCGAGAAATTTTGTCCAGAGGTTTTAATTTAGGCTTGGAGTTCTTTTACATGCCGTAAATCTACAACACGACCCCCCCGCTTAAAGTCCTGAAAAATTCATCGACCATGGCTGGTGGATCAAACTCCTTTGGATCTAGAGGCGGGCACAGTACCTCTAGACCACTGCAGCCGACATAATTTCACTTATCAATATGAAATTAACCAAAAGCATAGTTCTCTCTTTACTTCATCACATGATGTAGAAACAGCAGTTTACTCAGCACTGTGACTGAGATGTGATGACTTGATCATTCTCAAAGTAAATAAAATAAAGAACTGGAGCCAAGGTTTTTGTCTACCGCCATGGGGGAACTGGTAGCATGACTGCCTTTCACCCTAATATTCTGGGTTAAATTCCCACCCAGATTGGAAATTTTTCAGTAGTTTCCTTCCTTCCTTTTATTGCCATACTATGAGAGGCAATTGCAAATCTCCCCAGTCTGAAAGAACCTCGGACTAGTCATGATCATCATCCCATGGCTTCATTATAGGTCTGGACCTGCCTTGGGCAGAACATCATCACCATCACCGTTGTTGTCATCATCGTCGTCGTCGTCATCATCATCATCATCATGGGTAGCTATGAAGTAACTTTGATACCAAGAGCAACCATTATGTTAACCGTAAGAATCCTGAAACCGTAATGTTCAACAGAAACAATATTCTGTAGTTTCATGAACATATACCGTATCTACATCTTAAATGTTACTGTACAATAACAGGGGAAGCCTGGTCACAAAATCACTAAACTACTGTGCCTCATTGTATTGTATATGATGTAAATAGTAAACTATTAAGCATAATCAGTCAAAGGAGTGATATTCCATCTGGTGCTGTGAATCAAACTCTGGCTAACTCCGTTGGTAGAAATCTATCAGATAAATTGCTCAGAGTGTAATGAAACATATGTAGAGAAAACCAAAAGAAATATAGACATGAGATTGAACAAACACATGAGAAACATTAGGTATTGTCATAGAAAAATCAGCAGTGGCATTGTTGGAATAAGAACCATAACATTTGTAAGGAGGCCAAATTATTGAAGTCGGTAAATAAACATAAAGATCTAGAAGTTTGGGAAAAGATTTATTTTAAAAAAGTTTGAAGAAAGGTTAATGAATTTTGAAATACTGCAAGAGGAAAACTTGATCAAGAGGTTCATAAAATCTACACCAGAGGGCACATCATGACTCATTGCGTACATCCTGTGGAAGCCTAGTCCAGGTGTAACATAGAAAGTGATAATCAAGTTGTGCGTTACCATTTGAGCTCGATGAATAAGTAATTATGTAAGTTTCATTGAGCCATCATTATAGTCCAGTCAAATTATCACAAAAAAAGTCATGTGGATGCAAAATTTAGGGTAGAGCTAATTTTTTTATATGATGTCTGGGATGGTTTTGAGAGTAATTTCTGACATTTTGCCAACAAAATTTTTTGCCGCCGGAGCCGCCATCTTGAAAAAACTTCAAAATTTTCTATTTTATTTCTGTTTTTGCCCATTATCTGCCAAAATATGCGCCTGACAAAATGTTTTATTATCTATCCTAAAAGTGGACTAAATTTGCCACAGTTTGAGATCAAATTGAGTTTTCTACCATGAATAGTTTCGGAAATACAGCTCTCCGAATTTCAGCAACATTTTGCAGAAAATAAAAAAATCTGAACTTTCAACTAGTTTTTGCTCGCTATCTTCTAAATGACCGAACCATCAGTAAAATTTCGAAGGATAACTTTTAAAGTAGAGTAAATTTGCAACAAGTTGAGTATTTAATGTTTTCATACCTATTATAGGTCACCAGATACAGAGGTATCTACAACTCCTCACATTTCAGAAAACTTATCGAAGGTAGGAAAGTCTAGTTTTGCCTAGGATATTCTAAATGGCGTTTATCAGTAAAAAGCCTGTGTTGTCTTATAGTTAAGGTTTACATTGTAATTAACAACCAAAACAGTATTTCCAAGAATTTATATTGATAAAAGACTAAAAAAAAACAATGTAAAAAGAAAATAATAAGAAAAGTACAGGTACAGCAGTTTGATTTGGAAAGAACGGCGTTTTATTTTAGAAGAACACTTTTGCAGTGTCCTCTGAAAAAAAATTACTTCCTATAGCAGATACAGTTCTCCGAAAATGGAAACATGTTATCGGAGGAATGGCGCTAAGAGGCTCTTTGTCACTGCTCCGCATACCGTTCTCTCCGGATACATCTGTTTTAATGTGTTTGAACCAGGCAACCTTAGGCATTTTGAAATATTTGCAGACACATTATGACTCAAAGGTTTCAGTTATCTTCGATGGTTATCCTTCAGACGCTAATCAAACAAGCACAAAGAATTGTGAGACTCCGACGGGCTACGAGTCCATCTCCTGATGTCGTCTTTGATAGAACTACTGTTTTGAAAAGCTCACAAGAAACTTTTCTCACCAATGAAAACAACAAGAGGCGCTTCGTAGAATTGGAAAAAGCTGGAATAGGCTGTTAAAGATGCAGATGTCTTGTTAGCACTGCCTTCTCAAAAGCATCTCAATACGACACTGTCTTTGTAGTTGGGGAGGACATAGACCTTATTTCCTCACTGCATTACCATCCCCTCATATAAAGAATACATATATCTCCAAAAGTACGGAAGAGGCAAAGCTGCAGACATCTTCTAATCAAGGCAGTCATTTCGCCACAGCTTCTCCAACATGCTGCTGTTCATCCATGCTTTCAGTGGTTGTGACACAACATCTGCAGTTTTTGGCCACGGGAAAACCCACTTCTGTTCGCCGATTTTGAAACATCCTGAACTAGAAGAGGAGGCTAATGTATTTCTGAACCCTCAAGCTACATCAGGAGAAGTGGCTGAAGTGGGCCAACATTTTTTGGTTCACTTATATGGAGGAGACCCTGCTACACAAACACTTGACGAACTTCGGCACGGAATATTTGTAAAAGCTGCAGGAAGAATGAAATTTAACTCAGCGAGGCTGCCCAAAACAGTGATGCAGTTCAACTTCATGCCATGCGAACATACCACTAAGTTCAGGCATGACTCTGTGAATACAAAGACCCTTTGAAGTGGGGCTGGGTGAACACACCAAGGGGCCTCGTTCCCCTTAAAGCCAAGAAGGAGCCAGCTCCAGAATCAATTCTGAAAAGTATTTCCGGTACCTCCAAGAAGGGGTGTTTAAACACTTGTGGGTGTAGTAAAGCTGGATTGAAGTGCACAATCATATGTAAAACATTGCAATGGGCAGTCGTGTGACAACATACTAATAGCCCTGTCCTCTGACAGTGAGGATGACGACACTCCTGATGAGCCACTTAATTAATTTTCGGATGAAGACGCTGAAGAGAACTTTATCAACACTGGCGAGATTGTGAACATCACGGACGAAATAGCAGACGTCAACTGCCGAAGACTATGGACAACAAGTTATTCAATGCAATGTTTCACCAGAACTCGAGCTAAATAAATCTTTTTGTATATAAATGAATGTTCTGTGCCGTTATTGCTCCTAACTTGTACGCACATGTAATTATTCAATCGTTGAAGTAGATATATTTTTAAACCTCTGTATTTTGTGACCTGTAAAAGGTAGCATAAGTTTAAAGTACTCGACAAGTTTCAAATTACCTCTAGTTTAAGTTTCCATATGGAGTTTTACTATAGGTTTGGTCATTTAGAAGATAGCAAGCAAAAACTAGTTGAAAGTTCAGATTTTTTAATTTTTTGCAAAATGTTGCTGAAATTCGGAGAGCTGTATTTCCGAAACTATTCATGGTAGAAAACTCAATTTGATCTCAAAATGTAGCAAATTTAGTCTTCTTTTAGGATACATGATACAACATTTTTGTCAGGTGCGTGTTTTGGCAGATAATGGGCAAAAACAGAAATAAAATCGAAAATTTTGAAGATTTTCCAAGATGGCGGCTTTGGCGGCAAAAAATTTTGTTGGCAAAATGTCAGAAATTACTCTCAAAACCATCCCAGACATCATATAAAAAAATTAGCTCTACCCTAAATTTTGCATCCATTCATGACAATTTGATTGGACTATTAGGGCATCTTGCAACTCTACAAAACAAGAAGATCCAATGATGGTTCAGAGAAATCGAAAGTCGTAGGCACAATAAATATCCTAACTTGAGAATAAAGGTCTTATATAATTATATAATTAATTTAATGTAGCATATAAAGCTGAAAACCAAGTTCAAATTGCCGTGCAGGACTAGATTTTTTCTTCAGATTACATAATAATAATAATATTAATAATAATTTTATTGCCATTAAGCATTACTGCAATAGACAAAGTCAGTAAGGTTAAAATAATATTACAATAAATACAATAAAATATACATACAAAAGTTTCGGTCACTGACCTATATGACAAAATAGAGGTCACACGTCTACTTGGCACACACGTCAACTTGAAAACTCGTATCGAACAAATTCTTCTGTACAGTAAAATAGATTTTTGACAAGAAAACTATAAAGCTTGTTTTTAAATTGCTTTGCTGGTAACCGAGTTATCTTTAGAGGGAGCTTGTTATACATTTTTATGCCTAATACCTCATAACTGTTCAATGACTTTGATAATCTATGAAACGGAATATTGATAAGTTTATTGTTCCTGGTGTTGTAACTGTGAATTTCTTGTCCAGTGTGATAGTTTGATAAATTGTTATTAACATATGATATAGCTTGTAAAATATAGAGATTTATGACTGTCAAACATTGTAATTTAATAAACAGTGGTTTGCAGTCTTCTAATTTATGTTCATCCGAGATTATCCTGATAACTTTTTTCTGAAGAAACAATATTTGTTTAACGTGACTGCTGTTTCCCCATAATAAGATTCCGTATGTAATTATGCTTTGAAAAAAAGCAAAATATGCTGTTCTTACATAATTAATTGGTAAATGGCTCTTTAAGCTTTTCAACAAAAATACTACTCTGGAAATCTATCTAATGTGAGGTTCCCAGGATAATTTATCTAAATAGATACCTAAGCACTTTACACTTCTGTCATAATTTACTGCAGGCAATTCTCTCAGACTAAAATACAGTTGTTTAGTTACCTGTATTGATCGTGTGTTTCCCTGCACTAAGCCATATAATGTTTGCATATACCAAGTCTCTGTAGACACACAAAATAAAAATGTAAATTAGTACATATTTTACAATAAACACTGAACAAGTATCTTGAACAAAAAATCCAAGTAGAATTTGTCTTTTCATTTTTATACTCACAGTTTACAAGTGACCATGTCTCGAACACCAAAAAGAAAAGTACAGATGTTTAGGCTGCCAAGCTTACAGTTTGAGTATGATGAAAACGGATGTGCTTTTAAGAATTAATTGTAAGTCCCCAAATTCAGCACTGGTGGCTGGGGAGTATTCGGTTGGGGGAGCTATGGGGGCTACAACCCTCCCCAAAATATTAAGACATGCTAATAATTATATTGCATATGAGGAAAATTTTTATTTGACAGTACACAGGAATTTTTCTCCTGTAATATTATCAAACATCTGACTGCATTGGAGTCAAGGTAATCAATGATCAGCAATGATTGTAGTATAGTCATAATTTCCCATTTAAAAAGCATGTTACTCTGGTACTGGTCAACCAATTTGGTCCAAAATAAATAGGCTTCTTGCCATGGACATTATAAATGTGTATACCAAGTTTCATGAAAATCTGATAAAGCGTATTTGAGTATCGTGCGTACAGACACATGGACGGACAGACAGATGGACAGACATTTTCTCATCCCGCACACATTCTCATAAAGTACCATTCCGGCACTTAATAAATGAGTAACATGTAACTATAATCAAGCCAATAAGTTTGCAAGCAATAATTATTACTAGCATCTTGTCAAGAATGGTAGTGAGGTAGTGGTTAAGGCACTGCGCTATAAACTGGAAGGTTACGGGTTATATTCCTGATGAGGTCATTGAGATTTTTCAATTGGCCTAATCCTTCTGGTGGCACTATGGCCCTGGGGTAAACTCAGCCTCTAACAGAAATGAGTAAAATAAAATCAGGTAAACTGATGTAACAAAGTGCCAGTATGTTTTTTGTTTAATCAGTTATGACTGCAATTATGATATGCAGAATATGTTTTTTTTAAATTGATTTTCAAGTTAAGCTCCAGATTTATTCATTAAGCAGGGCTTACGGAAGAAGAAAGGTCTACCATCTCGGCCACCTGGGTCATTTTAACGGTCGTTGGATAAGCGCATGTAAATCAATATGTTTTTTGTCATAGCTACCTGTATTTTAAATTCCAAGGCCTTATAAAATCACAGTAAAACAATAGGCTATGTTGTCAAGATAACTGATTTTCATTTTTTTTTATATAAATTCTTTCGAATACGTATATTACCATAAAATAGGCACTAAATTGAGCATTACTCCGAAACAGGTCAACCGATTTTATCCATTATGAATAGACGTCTTCCCATGGATATTGTAAATGTGTATACCAAGTTTCATAAAAATCCGGTAAAGCGTATTTGAGTTACTGCGTATTTAAAATATACACTAAATTAGGTTTTACTCCGGTACCGGTCTACCGATTTGGTCCAATATCAGTAGACGTCTTTCCACGTACATTATAAATGGGTATACAAAATTTCAGGAAAATCCAATAAAGCATATTTGAGTTATCGCGACTTCTTATATATTAACATAAAAACACTAAATTGGGCATTATTCCGGTACTGGCCAACCGATTTGGTCCAATATCAATAAACGTCTTCCATGGACATTATAAATGCGTATACGAAGTTTCATAAATATCCGATAAAGCGTATTTGAGTTATTGAGCCTTTAAAGTAGACACTAAATTGGGTTTTACAACGGTACCGGTCAACAGATTAGGTTCAACTTCAATAGGGCACTTCTCATGGACGTCATAAATGGGTATACCAAGTTTCATGGAAATCCGATACAGTGTATTTGACTGATGGCGCCTTTCTATTAGAAAGGCGCCATAATCTATTAAAATAGGCACTAAATTGGGCATTACTCCGGTACCGGTGAACCGATTTGGTTCAATATCAATAGGGTTCTTCCCATGGACATTATAAATGTGTTTCCCAAGTTTCATGAAAATCCGAAAAAGCGTATTTGAGTTATCGTGCGTACAGACACACGGACAGACAGACAGACAGACATTTTTTCGTCCACCACACAATCTCATAAAGTACCATACTGGCACTTAATAATGGCCAATGCATATGGCTGACAACCTTCATGTGCTACGGGTCTCCATGGCCCATACAGGGATCACTTTACCTTCATAACCTTATAATGAACCCCTAGAAACTATGGGTTTGGTAATTTTCAGAACTGATGCCTGCGGGATATATGTAGGCTTGGTATTGGGAATGTTAACTTAGCGAATGAGCTCTACCAGACTGCATATTGATAGCAGATAGGCACTTTGAGGAAGTGGACTTGTCAATTTAGCAAGGCTAGGTACGTGCTTGATCAAGGCTAGCATGCCCCTGTGCTCACTGGAAAGGATGCTAGACGAGTTTGGTAAGCTGACAAAACTCCAGTATGCATGTACTTGCAAGTAAAATGGAGACTCATTATGAGATCCAGCATTCTTATAGATTGAATCAGAAGTTCTGGATCTTTCTGTGCATCGTTGCATTTTGCAAGCTAATGAAAGCTATTGAAAGCAGTATGAAAGCTAATTGCCTTTCTCAAGATAGTGCTCATGTAAATAGCGTATAATTACCTTAGACCATTTTTCAGTTTTATCAGCTTACTTCTTAAAGGTTGACATACATTAATTGTAGTGTTTGTTTGCTTGAGATATACTATCATAACCTTCACAGTAATAGTTCCCATTGCCATCTAATCTATCACAAATATGTGGTAGCCACTTCAATAGTATAAAACATTTAAACTATAGGGACTAGTTCCTGGGTTTTTAATAGGACCTCTCTTTCTTTATTTTCTATCCCATTGCCATGACAAAAATGATAAGGAGGAGTATCATGACCTTTTATCATTCATTAACCCTTCATTGCTACAGCCATATGTATGCTACAGCACGCACCAGTGCTGGCTGTACTATTGATCCATATATATGATGCACCACTCTGCATGCCAATAGACAATAGAAATTTTTCATGAGAGTGATTCAATTGAGTGATGTCATCTGTTGTCTAAATCCTGACACCATAGTTTCCTGCTCTGCTTTAGGCTACCATCTGTAGCTAAATATTTCAGGTGATTTATTCCACCATTCAATGAAATGCGTTATAATCCTGCTGTGTTGTGACGACATGTAGGCAACACCATGGTTGCGTAAATTTCAAATTGAATAAACAGCTAAGAACGCAGCACTTGGGAAAGTCTTTCCCTACAGTTTATAGCCTAAATAACCAGTAAAATATTTTTTGTACACGCTCCACAAAGTGACTGTTTCTCGGACTACTAACACGGCAGAAAGTAGCACTTTACTGTAATAGTACAGTAAAGTAATTTTACCCATACTAGGTCGGTAAAGTTGCCACGGTAACCCCTAGTGGATGTAGTTGCTCCTAGATGCCTTTACAGAGTCTCCCAGTGTATGATTATTCAATTCAATTTTATATGTTAGGGGTTTTATTGTTCATTGTCTATTAATAAGCATAGTAAACCTTGTCATTTAGACATCTTGAATTTAATAAATAAATCTCATAATAATTTCTTATAATTTTTATGATTTGGGGAGGACTCAAACGCACGAAGTTTGCATTACTGACCTTACGTTTAGTCCACCATGCTACGAGTGCCAGTTAAGCGAATTCAAATGAGCCTCTTGTACTATTGCTTCATTTAACAAGGCATAATAAGTTTCGCTGCAGAAAATATTATAAAAATGACGTGTAAATTCAATTGAAATAAATATATTTAGTTTAATTAATCAACATTATTATCTTAACGATGTCTTTAAAAGTTTTTTAAGGAAAAGAAACAATCCACAGCAATCAAATTTGTAAACATGCACTACTGATACAATCGCCATTATCTTTATTTTCTTTATGCATAATCATTGAAAATGACTGAAAAACTGAGATTATTAGTGGTAAAATTTCAGAGCTTTTACTAAAAAATATTGTATGCAAAATGTACGCATAAACTTTAGCAGACTCATCCAGTATTTTTAGCCTTGGCTTACACTTCAGCTGCAATATTAGATACATCCACTAAAGCCTTATAAGCATACTTAATACATTAGTAGCTATTATTACATTACGACAATATTAGGTGAAAGATACTTTACCATTTGTGATTAGCTGCCTCAAATTGCAGAGCTCCTGCTGTTGTGCTGCCTGAAACATAATTTGGAAGTATTTAATTTAAGTGCGGTACACCTTTGAAGGTTAACAAAGAAACAGATTTTCTCATTTGACTATACACCATGAATAATGAAGACAAAGTGGTAGATAAGAGCATGAAAAAATGTTGTGAAAGAAATGGAAGACAGTGAGGAACAAGACAGAAAAGATAACTAAAACATGGGAAAAGAGGGAGAGGGTAGGTTGGAGTGTATGTTAGGGTGTCCATTCATCCTGCTTTTCCTGAGACAGTCCCTTTTTTTTTTCTTTCTTCTTTTTTTTTCTTTCCAAACTGTCCTTCTGTCCCGAAAGTTTTATTGGGGACGCTCAAATGTCCCAGTTTTATTATTTATTTCTTTTTTTTTATTGGCCAGTGTATTTTACACTACTTTAATGGAAGTTTAACCAGTGAAGGCTTTGCGCATTGTCAAAACACACTTTAATGGGATATCATGTGCTGACTTTTATGACAAAGCATAAGAAGAAAATGCATTTCTTGATCAAATACCGGTACATAAAAGTGAATAATACAGTGCAGCGAGACCTGGACTATGAGTAAACAAGCCGCTAACTTAATCGACACCTTCGAAAGAAGGATTTTAAGAAGGATATATGGCCCAGTTCAAGATAATGGTGTGTGGAGAATACGCTATAACAATGAATTATACAATCTGTACAAAGACAATAAGTTAACCACCATCATCAGATACCACAGGCTGCAATGGGCTGGGCACATCATCAGAATGGGAGATAATCGAATCCCCAAGAAAGTACTATTTAGCCAAATCGAAGGTAGAAGGCCTATAGGAAGACCCAGGGACCGCTGGATTGACACAGTGGCAAGTGATGCTAAAACCCTACTCCAAACCAGGAGGTGGACATCAATTGCCAAGGATAGAACCAGATGGAGGCAGATGATAACGGAGGCTATGGTTCGATCCCGAACTGCAACGCCATAGAAGAAGAATAATAATAATACAGTGATAACAAGGCATCTATTTCCTCGGAATAAATTATCTACATCAGTCTGCAGAAGAAAATTAAGATGTAATTTAAGTCATTTGGGATAATTTGTGTGCATGAGACAAAGGTAAATTTTTAAATATTTACTAAACTTTGTGGATGAAATTGTTGTTCCCTTTTTCCTTAATTGTCCCAAGTTTTTCCCCAAAATGTTTAAAATGTCTTTTTATACATAAACATTGTATGGATACCCTAGTAGGCTATATGACTTCGTTAACTTACAGATGCTGCAGTGACTAGGAAGAATAGGCTAACAGTTCCAATGATTATCTTCATTTTCAGTCTGGAAAAAAAAACGTACAATTAGTATAAGTTCAGGCCTTTGAGAATTTCAGGTCATTTTTATTAAATAAAATATACCCAAGTATATACAATAAGGGGGGGTATGCCATAGCATAGTGCTTGAGGCGCTGCACTACAAACTGGAAGGTCGCGGGTTCGATACCCGATGAGGTCGTTGGAGTTTTTCAGTTGGCCTAATCCTTCTGGTGGCACTATGGCCCTGGGGTCAACTCAGCCTCTAACAGAAATGAGTACCAGGAGCAATCCTGGGGGTAAAGGCAGCCGGTGCGTAAGGCTGTCAACCTTACCACTTTCATGTGCCAAATGTCTAAAATCTGGGAGCCTCAATCTCCTGGAACCCTCTAGGCCTCCATGGCCTGTATAGGGAACACTATATACAATAATGAGATCTGTGCTTTGCTTTTTGCAGACAGTCATGAGATATAAATTATTATCTTGGGGAGTTCACGTAGAATCGGATATAACCTGATTTTGAAAATGAGAATTCTTAGAATCATTAAACAAAGTACCATTAGGTCTCATTGTAAACTTCTGAAATTTTAACAAAATTGTAGAACTTTATTTATTAGATCTCGGAGTGCAAGTCAACACCAAAATTAATTATTAAAATCGACAAAGAGATGCACATGGGTACAACAATAGAAGAAATGTTCGCATTAACACTCCAAAATTTAGATTAAGCGAACAGTACATTCATATTTCTTTAGACCCCATATGGTAGAACATGTTACCTAACGAAATAAAAAACAACAACAAATTGAGGTTTTCAAACATACAGCAAACTCCTGAATATCCATGTTAATTGGGACTGTGACATGCATAAATAATAGAAAAACATGGGCATCTGGATGTTAGAATTATTACTGTTCTAGCTTTAGGCAATGTTGTTAGGGGGCTACACATTAATCTAATGTGATTTTAATAGGCTGTAAATGCTACTAAATTTATCACAATGCCCATTTCATCAGAGTTTTAATTAACTACACATACAGGGTGTTAATGAATGACACTGAAATATTTTAGCTGTGTATAGAGGGGACATAGACAAGGAACTTTTATTAAGAAATTTTTGCTCTATGGATTCAATTTTTCCTGTTACAGCATAAAATCTCCCAGGGCATGGCCACCATTCACTTCTAACATTTGAAAAATGCAAAACAAAGGAACTTCGCTGTTAACACTCTCGTTATGAATAAGAAAACTAATGCATTGGCGGCCAGTCATGTGATCAGACTGTACATTTTGCAGATTATGAAAAATCTAAGTTATGATATAGCTTTTGATGAATGACTAAGAAGGCATGAAGTCAATTTAATGAAAATATTAACCCTATTTCACTTCATTATTGACTTATGAGCACCAAATTGTAATGACTGTAATGCCCTTTAGCATACACATGTTACATCATAGAGCAAAAATCTCCTAATAAAAGTTGCATGTCTATGTTCCTCCTATACGCGGGTAAAATATTTCAGTGTTATTCATTAACACTCTGTATATGAATTTTTACCCTTTGAAGCAGATAGTTAATGGTAGAAATCCCTTCTATACTTTTGATTAATTTTTAAATTTAGAAGTGATAGTAAATATTTGTCTTGTTTGTGTTCCCTGCATTTAAGCCTAAGAGAGTATAATGAGTTTAAATAAAATGTAAATAAATATAACAGGGTACTCATAATCTACACTAGAGTAAACACAGAACAACTCTGAACCTGAGGCAGAGCAGGCAGTATCACGTGACGAGTGATAAGCGAATGAGGTTGTTGCGGTGTTGTACAGTTAAAGGACCGCGCTGCCTCATTAAAGATATGTACTTCACTTATTCCATTGCACACTCAAAATCTATTTCATATAGGTCTTTTTTGAAATCACCATTGGAAAGCTGTATTTATTTGGAAGCCGACTGCCCAAATACCATATCGTACGACGCTCCATTGAGGAGAAAATGGCCTATTTTAAAATAACGAAATACCTTAAAACAATGCTTGCTTGTTCCTCTTAGTGAGTAGGCATGCATCTCCCTTCTCTATCTGTTAGACACAGACAGCTGCACACTACTGAGTCGTCAACGCCGCACGTTGCGTAACATTCTATTGCCTTATCATATGTTCAGAGTTGATTTGTGTTTAGTATAATATTGAATACGTGTACACTTGGGCATTATATCACAACTTCCATCACCACACATTAGCAACATGTTAAAAATAATGGATAGCAGAATGTACTATCCGCACACGATTTCTTGGTAGTCCTTATTTGGTAGGTTTCAATCAATTCCGCAAGCAGAGCTGACAACATTGAAACATGAAGTACGCTATACACCCTGACATCTAGTGGCTTCAATACTAAGCTTTCATTCTGTCTCAGAATCCTTATTTAATGTTGACATTACCTTCTCTGGCGTATGGCATTATGGAAAAAACACATGGGACAGACCTCTCTTTTTATCAAATTCATTTCTAATGGTCCCACTTTTAATGTACCCTCTCCATTGCACTCGTGTAAGAGGGGAATGGAACCTAACATATTTTGTATCTAGAAGAATGACATAATGATATTACACCTAAGTTATGAGACAAATTGATAAGTAAAGCCTATGACAGCATGTTGCATTTTGCAAAACTAGTTTGAGCTGAATTTCAGTAACCTCAAATGTCGCTATAAATATGTACAGTGTCAGTTTCTGTTTGAGACCGCTGTCTCCTAATACTTATCACAAACTCCTGTAGGGAGTTTCGTTCCAATCACCATAAATATCCTTAATGATAATATTAACCTGTGTTTTCAGGAAATAAGTGCAGAAAAGCCACAGGAGACTGACTTTTATTACACCTTGTCAGCATTAAAACATTACGAAAGCTGACGGAATCATGGTGTTGTTTTGTGATTCCCCACCCATAATCCTTCATATTAAAATAAAGAATCCTTGAACTCTTGTTTGTTTGTCTATCGTAACATGCCATTACAATCATGGATACAATTGCATTATATTTATATAGTAAATAATTAGTTCTACATACAAACAGTAGAATGTATTATCATTAAGTTTTATTTTACCCAGCAGCAACTCTTTACCACATACGAGCAATTCTGAATCAGATGGATGCGGGATGAAATTAAGAAGTCGTAGAGATTTCCGGACCCCATGAGAGAAAGCGAGAAGTTACTATCAATCTCAGCAAACATTATCCTTAACGATTTCTGTTGATTATATAGTAAGAGAGGAAAGCACACGAAAACTGTAGATGACAAGCGAAAATGTTATAGTTAAGGGACAAACAGAAGATAATGAGACTGAATGAATAGTGGAGACCAATAAGTGATGTGTTAGAGGTAAATTGAGATAGTGGCCCGGGCCAGAAACAGTTGATCTCTTAAGTAACGCGTCACCGCTGTAATGATTTTTTATAGCACCAATAAATTAAAATTTCAATTAATTTTTATTTCCATATTTCTCCAATTTCTGGGTTTTTAATTTAGAAACATTTAAGTACAGGTGCCAGGACTCGGTGTAGCTTTGAATTCAGATGTTTCCTATCTCAATATAGCTGGTATTTCCAGTATCTTATATAAACCTTGAATTTGCATAATACTACAATAAACCAGTTCTGCTTAGCAGTAATTTCAAAATGATAAAATTATAATTGACTGATGGCCGGTTTCTATAAACTCGCGAATTACCTATGGGTAAATTACCCAATGGACAGAATTTACACAAGAATAACACCATACAAACACAAATAATTTAAAGATAGCAATCACATACACTTGTGACGAGTTTCTAGATAAATGTCCTCTGAGTAAATATGAAAATGACAGAAAAAATGTTCCTACAAACTCGGGCTAGATCTTTCCAAGGGCAAATCGTCGGGTTAATTTATCCTTTCATGGATGGCTGGATAAAATTTAACCTCTTTGTAGGATCAGTAACAATGAGAATCAAAGTCTTCTGAATTAAATTAGCTGTACAACTCCAAGGCCTTGCTCATTATATCATTGTGGTTGAAATGGGACTAATTTATCCATGGATAATTTACCCATAGGTAATTCACAAGTTTGTAGAAACCGGGCATGAGTCTATTTCCTTTCCCTCCACTTAATTAAAAGTAAGATCCTGTTTAACTCTACGTTCAGCATTTCATGTCTGTAAATTTGTCTTAAGCGGTTAAAAACAAATGCATTGTTCAATTTTCTCCCAATTTGGCATCAATGTTCCTCGAAGTGACTAAAAACAATATATATAGAAGGTTGTTTACTTTTTTATTTCTTTTCAAAGATGGGGACGACTTTAATGGTCCTGTTTCATATAACATTTAGCTTCTTTCAAAGATTGTAGGCAAAATTTTTATTCAATAAAAACACTGAAGATTTTTCTACAACTTTCATCTAGTACATTTTTTACATAACTGTAATGGTTTACAGACATTTTGTCTGTTGGTAAATGTATTTGTTATGCAGTCACGGTCAAATGCATAGTTTGATTTTCTTCCAATTTTGCAAAAATGTTCCTTGAAGTCATTAAAAACGATGTATGTGTAAGGACTTTTATTTTTTATTCCATTTCAAGAAGTGGTCATTTTAACTGAAGAAGAGCAGATCTTAGGTTTATTTTTTTATGCAAGGTCTACTGTTCACAGAACTGCTAGTAATAAACAGCTAGGAAATAATAACATCAGTATTGAAAATTACAATATATGAAGGATCACTGCACAATTGCCTGTAGGGTCTTATTAATTATTTGATATATGCTTTCTGTACAACCTGTGCATGTGGTAAAGCAGAAAGCGGATTCACTTATGAATAGCTTATCTCTGCCTTGAAAATGGAAGGTCTATTTTTTAACTGCAAATTTTAAAAGAAGGATGAAGTTATCTTTATATTCTGATAATATGCCTGCATTGTTTGTGGAATAAATACAGGTTTGTCACGGTCAAGAAAACATTTCTGACATTGCGTAAAGGAAAAGGTGATCAGTTTGTTGAAAATATTTCAAGTATACCATCACTTTCCCAATATCCCCCAAAAAATTTTAAATCATTTATATTTTAATAAGAAGCTTTCTATAAGAACTTCCTAAAACTATCCTATTATCAATTGATTTACTCAGAATTACAGGTTCTTTATTTACTTATCAGTGACTAAGTTAACATGGCATACTGTGATCAAGCAGTGTATTTTTACTGCATCTGTATTGAATGTGCATATCATTACTAAAACTGCCTTGAATTCGGAAAAGAAAAATTGGTATTAGTAAACATATTACTATATAATCAGGATGACCATACATCCCGGTTTTACTAGGACAGTCCCAATTTTGAGCACAGTCTCCCAAGAAAACTTGTAGGACATCTAAACATCCCGGTTAAGGAAAATTGTTACTTCTGCTATTTATTTAAATTATATATTTCATGCTATGCTCTGCTCACTGGAAGTGACACTATGTGCAATAAGAGTGTCAGTTGTCTACAAGAGATACTCAATTGCAGGCTTAGAGATTCTTGCGATATTTATTACTGCCATGGATAAATTGGTATCTGGTCAAAAATAATATAGTTTCTGTTGGTTCATGCTATTAATACCCAATGCCCAATGCTGGTCATTCTTATTTTATGCCTGTTATGGTCTACTACTTAAAACATAAATTCAACAGAATATGTTAGGAGAAAAATTTCTCTGAGATTGGAATTCCACCCATGACCACGGCTTTCCTTGCCAATCCTCTAACTACCTGAGCTAGCCAGAGTTTGATTCACAGCACTAAATTGAACCTCTCTCCTATGACTAGGGTTGCCAGCTCTTGAAAGTGGAAATAAGGGTTAATAGTATATAACGGACGTGAAAATGAGGGACAAACACCAAAAATAAAGGACCCAAAGTTTACTACTCGTACAGTATAACGAATGGTCACTTATAGTAGGCCTACTGTATTAATGTTCTCAATTAAAAAATAGACAATAATAATATATCACTATACAATAACAATACAAACATTCCTGCCAATACATAAATAAATTTAAAAAAAAAACACATCAGGACAGGGGTTTAACACTTGAGAGATTACAGTAATTTACAAATTGTTATCCAGCCAATTAGAACTACCAACCATATTTCATATACAGTGCGCCCGAGAACAGTCTCCGCAGTTGCTATTTGCTGGAGAGAGGGCTAGGTGCAACAGTTACGTTGGCAACACGGGCTTTTATAAAAACAAACCGCCAGCTGTGTATGCAGGCAGGCAGAGGTCACTGTCACTTTATCAATGGGTGCATTGTCTAATTACTAATCAGTGCATATTGCAGTGTGCAAGCATTTTAGATCGAATATTGTGACAGGACTTCCAGCACCTGCAATGATCAGCTGTGGTGAGTACCAACTTAACTGCTGCAGCTAGCTGCCTCTCCAACAAGTAGCCGCTGCGGAGAATATTCTTGGGCGCACTGTATAAGTCATAATAAAAATACCAAACCAAAACAAATTTACAAGAATGAATGGCAAGAATTCTGGAAATATGAGATAAATCACGAAAAATACAGGACTCGGGATTTTTGTCCAAATTAAGTGAAAATACACAATTTCCCAGGAAATGAGAGGTAGTTGCCAACCCTACCTATGACTGATTACCCTTAATGGTCCACCTAAATGAAAGACATTCACATCATATACAGAATTGTGAAGCACATAATAATGTAGTGATTTTGTGACCAGGTTTCATTGTTTTATAAAGCAACATTTGAGAATTTTTCTTCTAAAATATTCTTACGTAATGTTCAACAGAAACAATATTCTGTGGTTTCATAAACACATATCTATATAAATTAAGGAGTTAAAATCTCCAATTGACTTTACTCAAATGCAATGCATTAGATAAAGGATAGGAAAACAATTTTATTAGCAAAAAATTAAATAGTTTAAAATTTTGACAAAAATCTGTAGATTTATGATAATTTATGCCATCTTCTAAAGGCTACAAAATAAATATGCTAGATAAAATATTGTTATGTTCAAAGATTTTGGGAACTTTAAAATTAATGCTTGCCAATGTTTACAACACTAGTGTAAAATTTATATTGTTAAACAGCACCGCAAATGAATATTAACAACACCAAGACTCATGCTTCAAGCATATTTCATTGCTTTCAAACGATCATGTTATATTGATTATTTTCAAACAAAAAATGGGTACTACCTAGTGGTCTTTAAACCAACTAACAGAGATCTTATAACCACGTTTTCTGCCTGTTTTTCAATCATAACTCAGGAATGAAAGCAAAAATTAAAAATCCAGTTTTGAGGTGCATTCAGACAGTCCACCTATGTTAAAAATTTCAGATCTTTGTGTGCTTTACATTTGGCTAGGTACTGCAACTGACAGACAGGCAGGCAGACAGATAGACAAACAAACAAACAGTTCCTCTTATTACATAAGATTTGTATTATATTGTCATTAGACATGGAACAGGCATATGACAGTTCACAAATAATACTCAAACAAGAAAATTACAACATATTTACAATCACTTTTAAGTTTATAAATTCATCAATAGAATAGAAGATATTTCTTGTGCTTTGAATTTTTCCTCGTGCTGGTAATATATGATATTTTCCCGGGCTACTAACCAGGTGGTGAATTGGATTAATTCCGACGTTTCGAAACCAAACTGAGGCTTCATTGTCAAGGAGAATGAAATGCCGGGATTAGATGGTGTGTATTTATAGGACTGCTGTGAATGGGGACATCCGGATTGGAGAAAGGATTTGTTGAAGACCAACCAATCAGGAAACAGATGGGTGCTGTAAGAACAGGAGGGAAAAATTAGAGAAGTAGAATCGGTCCAAATAAGGGCCAACGGTCAATAGGTAGTGAAAATAAATTATTATTATATAGGTGGTGGTGGAAACGAGAAAAAATTGGAAAAAAGGGAAACACGGTCCAAATGAGGGCCAATGTTTTTAATTACTCTGGTGGTTCATTGGAAGGTGTGCGGTTGGCTCGTATGGACCTGAGCGACTCAATAGCATGGAACCAGGCAGGGCTTAGTTGGATACCGCTGTCTCTATTCATGTTGTTTGGTTCCAAACGGATCTCCACGGCTTCCCTCACCACTCTTCCAATGAACCACCAGAGTAATTAAAAACATTGGCCCTCATTTGGACCGTGTTTCCCTTTTCTCCAATTTTTTCTCGTTTCCACCACCACCTATATAATAATAATTTATTTTCACTACCTATTGACCGTTGGCCCTTATTTGGACCGATTCTACTTCTCTAATTTTTCCCTCCTGTTCTTACAGCACCCATCTGTTTCCTGATTGGTTGGTCTTCAACAAATCCTTTCTCCAATCCGGATGTCCCCATTCACAGCAGTCCTATAAATACACGCCATCTAATCCCGGCATTTCATTCTCCTTGACAATGAAGCCTCAGTTTGGTTTCGAAACGTCGGAATTAATCCAATTCACCACCTGTTTAGTAGCCCGGGAAAATATCATATAAGATATTTCTTGTTAACCATTAACTATTCTGCTCGCGAAGTGTTAAAATTTATTTATGTATACTATTATCCTTAATGAAAACTCCTCATAAAACGAGCATTATGGCAAATTTAGTAGCATTTACAGCCTATCACATCACATTAGATTACAGTCACCAGAGCAGTAAATGTTCATATTGATCACAGACTGCAGGAAACCAAGTAATGTAATATTACTGTCTTTGCATTTTTGGACAGCTAGCATGCAACATAATATTAATAGCTCCCTCACCATAAGTGTTAAGGCTTCTGTCAACTTCTGAAACTAATATAAAAGATTTAAATTTAACTTAATTATTTTACTCTGCTGAAAAACATCTGGGATACCTATAGTGAAGATACAAAAAGCAAAAATTACCAACCTTTTAATGATTCTTCAGATTTTGGTGACAGACAACACTGACCACAGTAACGAGTTCTTAAAATTCACTCGGCAGCACCACAGTAATCTCTAGAACTCCTACTCAGCTTATGCAAAATAGTAGAACCTTGAATACTCCCCTCCTGAAAGATAGCAGGTAGATATGAAAAAGAAGGGAAGAAAACACACTTGCAAGTTGGACTCCTTTATCCATTTTAATGAGTGTCCTCAAAGAAACTAACTAGTAAACTAACTGGCAATTGTTATCAATCCAAGTTTATCCTAACACCTACTTAAACATACAAATGACCAAGTGACAGTGACACTAATGAGCAATCAAGCATTATTGTTCTGCAATATGTTGAACTAAAACTGCAAATGGCCAAGAAAATTCTTAAACAGCGCTCACTCTTAGGCCCCTTCACACTAAACAATTCTGAATTAATCAGAATCACCCTGAATCAAAGTCAATCTGATTTGTGATCTCAATACCTTCACACCAGCAGAGTCAAACCAAGTCAATCTACACCAGCAGCACTCATAAGGTGCATTCTGCACGCGGGACAGGTATTACAATTGAGGTAGGGCAGGGAGTATCAAACAGCACACACGCCAGCATGTCTGTGATGTCCCAATGAGCTGTTGTTAAATGAAGATAAAGAAAGACAAGGATATAGATATAGAAAATAAAATAATTTATAATGTCTAAGTTTATTTAACAAAGTATTTCACGTAAATGTTACATCTGTTTATCTAAAAACAATAAAATATGACGTTTTGTGTCATCTGTGCAACTCTTTTTTTGCAGTTTCCATGTATGTAAACATTTAGTTTTTTGTTCCTAATACTGTATATCCTGCTAAACTTCAGAATAACGTGACCGCCGTCTCAGCCGGGCCGTACTAAGGGGACCAAGTCTACAATGTCGCCAATATTACAAATATGACTACATGCCAATTGAATTCAGCAGATAAACGACACGCCACACCAGTGTATTATTTTGTAATCCCATACAAAATAACGAAATAACATACAAATTAACACACTCATAATATGATAGTAAATACAGATGACAAATAAAATCAGTTTTAATAGGAGTTAGTCTACCTTAAGAAATTATTACAAAACAAAGCAATGCACTTCTTAGTGTAACGATGTTTTATGAAAGGTGTGGAAGGGTAATTAAGGTAAATTCTAGGTCAGTGACAGGTTATGGTAGGTTAGGAACAGTAATGTTAGTTTAGCAGCAGTATACTGAATAGTGCAGGGTTCGTTATGTGTAATGTAACAATGTTTTACGAAAGGTGTGGGAGAGTAAAAAGCTATATCAAGGTAAGTAGTGACAGCTAAATTCTAGGTCAGTGTCAGGTTATATTAGGTTAGGAACAGTTATATTAGTTTAGGAGCAATATACTGAATAGAGCTGGGTTTATTATGTCCCATATTGAATATCTTCTAGGACGGGAAATTTTATCCTTGCGGCAGTTGTTCCTTTTTTGTTTTCCATGGCTCGGAGGGGCACAGTTGGTAATGGCAGAGCATACCGCACTGTTAACTGGCTACGCTATTCTGAAGAAGTTCCTGTAATACTATTATTCAGATGTAAAAAGTTATTTAATTAAATTTATTTTGGCACTTGTAATAGCACACCCATTTATTTTAAAACAAAAAGTACACTGCCAGTATGTAATTGCGCATGCCATTGCACCTCAATCCTCCAGGTGCCCCTGTTCAGTCGCTGCATGCATCCTATCTCGGGGAAAGGCATCAGGACAGCTCTGCAGCACAACTCATCTACACAAAATCCCCTTCTTTTTTCCTGTCTTTCCTATTTTCTTTCAAGCTGTCAGCATGAATGTAGTCGTAATATTAACACAATACTATTTCATAGAAGGTAATAGCGTAAACAAAAATGTTTATGTTCTGGATGAATGAAATGCATTGAAAAAAGCCGGATTTTGGTATTTTTCATCATAAATTTTTTCTAGGCAAATGATACACTGTTTATTATATTTATTATCTCAATTATTGGATTTGAATTATAGAAAGTCTATCACAGTACAAGAAAAACCTCACAGATTGTCTCTGGTAAACTACTGAAATAATTCTATATAATGGGCATTTAATTTTAATGCAGCGTAATTACTATAATTGCAATAAATTTTTAATTGAAAGTTCCAAGTACAGTATATCGTATCTGATTGATGCTATGCCACTGACTGAAGGAAGAAGACTCTGACTTGTCAGATCATGAACTAACTTGAATCAAGGTGAATTGAACCAGGGCATATTTAAGTGGTGGAGCACAAGTCGAATCTTAACGAGTCAATTTCACCTTGATTTGGATTTCAGATTCATTTAGTGTGAAAAAATTCCTTAGGATCACTTACAGCTATTCCTTAAGAATTGTATGGGTGTACAAAAGCCCTTGGGAATCCAATGCAGCTATTTCTTAAGAAGCATAGGGTGTACAAAGTATTTTTTTTTTTTTAATTCAGTATGTCTCACTGAACCTGTCCCTCTGCCCTCTCTTGGAAAATAAGCATAACAAAATTCACATAGGTAACAAAAACCTCCACTTGGAGGCCCTTCGTCCCAACATGAGGGATATAGGACACCAGATGTCTCACTGACACACGACATGTATAAAAAGGAACAACACATTTTGTGCTGAAATCTAACTTTACCTGGTAGACTAGCTGAGATCTATGGTATGTTTCTAGGGCCCAATCTGAGTCCTCAAACTGTCCCTGGACCTCCTACATAGTTATGTCAAACTGATGTGTTAATGTAGTAGACAGGAGCGAGTCCTTACAGCACGTTATGTATTCTCACACAAGTGGGACTGCTTTAGCTGTTGGTCTCTCTCAGACAGTTGGATATGCTACTTCCACAATATTAAGAAGGGCAATCTCCTGGTTTGGTAGTGGTATGATGCTATGGGTGCCTGCAAACTTAGTAAAACATTAATTTGTATACGAAGTAGATGACAGGGGCTTATTGTATTAATAATATGAGTGAGAAGTCGAATGTTGTTACATTTACTTCACTTGTAATAGTTTTTATTATGACCAGTTTCAGGAAACATTTTTTCTCCCATCCTCAGCAGACTGCCGTTTCCTGTTCTTGCACAGGTGCCACCTGGTTTTCATAGGATGAATTTCTTGATCAAGTAATTCAAGAGGGGAAATTAAAAATTCATTAGTTTTCTCTTGGTTTTTAAGGATAAAGATTTTTTTTCAAATTATTCCGTATTTCCAGTTCTGTATGACTCTTGTGGTTTTTAGTAATTTTGCTTCTGGTTCAATGTTGTGGTTCTTGATTCAAAAAGGAGCTGCAACTGTTCGTTTATCTGTTTCACAGTTCTTTATGTTCCGGAAATGCAACCCTGGTTCTGTGGCTCATTTTAGGGTAAAAACCCACAACTCTGAATAAAAAAAATAAAATATAAAAAATATTTTAAAAAAATAATAAATAAAACAAATAAAAAATAAATTAAAAAAATAAAATAAAAATAAATATTTAAAAAAACTGGAAGCATTTTTGGATTCAGGAGACCTCAAAACATGTATTAATGCCAGAAACTTGATACTCATTTCAGAGTCAAACACAATAATTCCTCTACCTATCATACCTATGGTACAGGTAGAGAGAGGAAAAATATTAGAAGTTGCACAATATGAATTATGGATACTACCGAGGAAAGAAAGTATATTTATCCCTACTCTTATTCCTTCAAGTTTGTGCCTGTGGTTTCCATTCTCTGATACAGTTGATAACACATAATCACAGTTGTCAAACAAGTCACCCACCTTGAAGTAGTTGGAAGAAGTTGATAAAAAACCTGTCCTGTCAATAAACTGAATTTAAATAGCCAGAAAGTTGCCATGTGGGAATTTCACTCCTAAGCACCTTTAAACAAATTCACAAACCTTAAACAACAAAGGCCGATAACCAAGCGTATTGGGCTACCATTGATATTGATAAGTTTCATCTCTGTTAGATAAATAATTACCTGCTTGAATATTAACTAATAGTCCCCTGTCAAATGTACAAAAAAGGGCTCCCGTGTGCTCCTTGATGATGCAAGTGTGGGAGTGGTCTCAATCTCTTCGTTTGACCTTGGAGAAACATAATTTTGATGGTGCCACTCTTGAAAATGGTGCGTTTGAATGGTGGGGGCAAAAAACAAAATGGCCACCATCACAAACACGTTTTCCTGTTTATATCAGTAACCGTTGGGATTACAAAAAAACGTTTGAAACAAGAAATATAGCTACATAGATTCTGCACAGAAAAGTTTATTACAGCTTTTATGTAGGATCAACCGTTTTCTCATAAAAGGTACTTTTAATTTTTCAAAATTAAAAATGATTATGTCTCAGTATGAAGGTTTTGCAGGCGCATATTTACATGCCTGACATTATTTGCACGGCCACTGGATACTTCTAACAATAATTAATATGTTAAACACTAATAAATTAAAAAAATAACTCCTTTCCCTTATGTTGTGCCGTAGGAAACTGAAAGATAAAAAGTACTACTATAGTTTTAACCTTTAACGAAAATACTTTGGAAGAAATACAATGTTTGCAGATTTATAGGCCTATAGACAGAGTGGATACACTCCTATAATTACATTTTTAATTATAATCATCGTCACTTTCAATACAAATCTCACTTAGACCTAAATCTTCATCATCGTCCAGCTCGCACTCTCCCATATTGTCACAACGGTTGGGATTACCTTCGCAAGTGCACATTTCAGTACACCGGAGTCCATTTGACTGACATGTAGCCTACATGGAGGAGAGCAACGCCTTTTGGAGCATGAGCAGCGACAAAGTTCCAAGATAAGCTCTGGTGAACAAGGGTTGGTACAAGCAACAGACTCGTATGCACTCCCTACTTTTTTCCATCCAAAATCTGAGGGCGGTGGGTTATTGGGATTCTTATTTAGGTCCTGATTCCATTCAAAACATTGAAGGTGAGCCCTTAGCCATGCCAGATCCAGTGCAGATCTTGTTGGAGGAACATCTTGGCATATTTTCTGTGTAAACAACAACCATCGCACAGGACCTACCTAATATGTCGGCCAGTGTAGTTTTGGGGATATAAAGCTGCAAATGAACGCTTCCAAGATAGTCCTGACATCTTCAGTGAGTGAAATTGTAGTCCCCAATATAGCCAAGGCTTCTAGCAGCGTATCACTTGCGGAATTAAAAGATTTCCACCACTTTATTTTACCTTTGCCAGCAAATGATCCTGTTACATCAGCTCCTAAAATTGCGTGTAATCCAGGGAGTGCAGAGGCATTCAGAGGTCCAAGTGCTCTGTAAATTGCACCAGCTGAACAAACCTTAGCCGAGGAAAAATGCAAAATCTTTCGAAAGCTGATTATATCATCTCAGTGCTAAAATCAGGACATCAGTATCGGGGGAGAACACATGAGTAGTTTTAATTCCTTTCTGTGCTAAATAAGATGCATGTAATATGATCTTTGTGTTGGCCTCCTCCTGCGACACAAAGATCATATTACATGCAGCTTATTTAGCACAGAAAGGAATTAAAACTACTCATGTGTTCTCCCTCGATACTGATGTCCTGATTTTAGCACTAAGATGATATCCTCAGCTTTCGAAAGATTTTGCTTTTTTCCTTGGCTAAGGTTCGTTCAGCTAGGTTCAATTTACAGAGCACTTGGACCTCTGAAAGCCTCTGCACTCCCTGGATTACACGCAATTTTAGGAGTTGATGTAACAGGATCATTTGCTGGCAAAGGTAAAATAAAGTTGTGGAAAGCTTTTAATTCCGCAAGTGATACGCTGCTAGAAGGCTTGGCTAAATTGGGGACTACACTTTCATGCACTGAAGATGTCAGGACTATCTTGGAAGCGTTCATTTGCAGCTTTATATCCCCAAAACTACACTGACCGACATATTAGGTAGGTCCTGTGCGATGGTTGTTGTTTACACAGAAAATATGCCAAGATGTTCCTCCAACAAGATCTGCACTGGATCTGGCATGGCTAAGGGCTCACCTTCAATGTTTTGAATGGAATCAGGACCTAAATAAGAATCCCAATAACCCACCGCCCTCAGATTTTGGATGGAAAAAAGTAGGGAGTGCATACGAGTCTGTTGCTTGTACCAACCCTTGTGCACCAGAGCTTATCTTGGAACTTTGTCGCTGCTCATGCTCCAAAAGGCGTTGCTCTCCTCAATGTAGGCTACATGTCAGTCAAATGGACTCCGGTGTACTGAAATGTGCACTTGCGAAGGTAATCCCAACCGTTGTGACAATATGGGAGAGTGCGAGCTGGACGATGATGAAGATTTAGGTCTAAGTGAGATTTGTATTGAAAGTGACGATGATTATAATTAAAAATGTAATTATAGGAGTGTATCCACTCTGTCTATAGGCCTATAAATCTGCAAACATTGTATTTCTTCCCAAGTATTTTCGTTAAAGGTTAAAACTATAGTAGTACTTTTTATCTTTCAGTTTCCTACGGCACAACATAAGGGAAAGGGGTTATTTTTTTAATTTATTAGTGGTAAACATATTAATTATTGTTAGAAGTATCCAGTGGCCGTGTAAATAATGTAAGGCATGTAAATATGCGCCTGCAAAACCCTCATACTGAGACATAATCATTTTTAATTTTGAAAAATATAAAAGTACTTTTTATGAGAAAACGGTTGATCCTACATAAAAGCTGTAATAAACTTTTCTGTGCAGAATCTATGTAGCTACATTTCTTGTTTCAAACGTTTTTTTGTAATCCCAACGGTTACTGATATAAATAGGAAAACGTGTTTGTGATGGCGGCCATTTTGTTTTTTGCCCCCACCATTCAAACGCACCATTTTCAAGAGTGGCACCATCGAAATTATGTTTCTCCAAGGTCAAACGAAGAGATTGAGACTACTCCCACACTTGCATCATCAAGGAGCACACGGATGTACATTTGACAGGGGACTATAAGCAAAATAGTTACAGCAGATTCTTGCCTAATCAAAACCAAGTAATGGATCCTTTGAGATCAACAGAGAGTTATTGAGAGACTGTCATATGGTTTTTTTCCCCCTAAGCATGGAGCTATACAGTAAGTGGCCATCCAGAAGGAATGCCTCTGCCTTCTGTACTGAAAGTTCTGAGTTCGCTTCCTTTTAATTTGTTAACAAACAATGTTATGCTATATATTAATACTTGAGATGGAGATTTAACATACATAACTTCATTTAATTCAAGAACTAACCTGAACATATTTCGAGCCTAGATCATGACTCATCCTCGCTATTCTCCATACTCAGATGAGTATAGCGAGGATGAGTCATGATGCAGGCTAACATGTTTAAGTTAGTTCTTGAATTAAGTGAAATTATGTATATTAAATCTCCATCTAAAGTATTAATGTATATTTATTAACTTCACTATATAAACTTCCTATAAATCTTAGGACTGAATGTTATGCTAGTTTGAACTTCCTGAAAAAACTGAAATAAATTTAATATTATCTCCAATGGAATTATGTTGCTCAACTATATTCTTATTTAAATCTAGTGTTAACTAGTGTTAAAATATACTCTTAAACAATACATAGCCAATTTGAATGGTTTAGTTATGTGTTATTTTGTGTATGAAGGGATGATGAGACAAGCACTCATTCCGGATCTAGAACTTAAAACGTTTAAGCAGCACATCTTTTTTGGAGTGCATAAATATGTAGGCAAAATTGGTTACATAAGTAGATAAGCATGTAATGAACTCCAAAAACCTTGCGTATTATTTCCATATTATGAGACCTAGTGATACTTGCCTTGCAGAAAAGAAGACATGATTTTCACATCTTCTTAAAAAATTAAATAAAAATTAAGAAATATCATTTAAAACTCCTTCCCCTTCCTAAAAACCTTGAGATAGTAAATCTGTGGGATGTTCCATTTATAACACTTACACTTAGCTCTTTTTTCCTATGAGAAACAGCAAAGACAGGCCATGGAGTATGATGATGTTCTGGGAAAATTTGTAGACAGACAAAATTGCAAGTGGCTATTATTCTGAATGAATAACAATGAAATAGCTCATTCATTTATTTAACTTGTGCCCAGTAATATTACGCGATGTGTGGGTTTGTTGATGTTCACAAAGACATTTAACATCACAAAGTAGTACAAAAACAATGGCATTGTTCATTAAGTGTCACTACATTGCAAGCTACAGCTGTCGTTTTATATCTGTGCCTCTCGCCGACAGTTGGAATTTTGTTACAAGTGCTTGTGCGGGAGCAGGTAGTCCGTGTATTCCAATACAAAAGACATAAAGATCCCTTTCTATTCAGTGTTTGTCCGAGCTCAAATCTGTTCACATCTGCTGCCCGTTGTAAATTTAAGAAATGTGTTGTGCACGCTAGTGGAATCGAGCCTCTCTCTCTTCTGCTACCAGGAAATAGTCAAGTGACAGACCAGCAGAGATATAATACAATGTCTGTACTGTGAGGAGTTGGAAGCTTTCGGCAGTTTGATTCTGCTCTTAGTTCTTACTAGGTTGACAAACTTTTGAACATGAAAATAAGGGAGATTGGGTCACAGCAAATTTTAGGGCAATTTTTGGATTGTTAATCCTATATTAATTACATATTGTTATATTGTTAATCATATATTAAGTTAATTAAAATATCGACACAATAATTCAAATTGTAGCACCTAAAACCATTTAATATATATTGAAATATTCATATATTTTATATCAGGGTGTCCATAAAAATTTCAAAATAAATTTCGTAGACTTTTCCATGACTAGAAACTTACATTTCCCTGACCACAAGAATCAACGTTTTCAAGGTTCTTATATAAACAGAACAAAAAACAAAATCCTGCCTCTCCTATCCCCATAACAAAAATAAGAAATGTCTTGCTCACATACTGAAAAGAAAATTGCTTACACAGTCTGGGATACAGCAGACTGGAGCTAAACACATGCCTCTCACATTTTGCTCACTGGAGCTAGTTATTTTCCTGCCCATTCCATACTTTTTTTTTTAAACAAATTTCCCTGATCTTTAATCAAGGTTGTCTTCCTTTAGCCTTTGATAAACCAATATCGAACTACAAGGCAGCAGCTGCTAGTTTTGGTCCGCCCCGGGTGTAATCTTGGGTTACCAGAAAATGTAAATGGAAGTACATTGTAAAACCGGATAATAATATAATTTCCCTGATCTTTTCCATTACTTTACAAAATTCCCTGACTGATTTCAATTTTCCTGACTTTCCAGATTGCAGATATGTGTGTGTGTATGCTAATGTATGTGTATGAAGGCAGTTTTGCTGTAAACTGCCAGTCACCTATTCAACTCTCATGGAGGGAAGAACAAAATGACTAAATAGGCTAATAAAAAAATAACACTACTGTTGTTGCTAATAGTAAGTGAAAGCTATTACTTTTTTTACACCTGTTGCTTTTTATTAAGCGAATTAATTTGTTAAGTCTATAGTTCCCATCACATTACTTGAACAATACGTATAATATTCATACGAAAGAAATTTATATACCATATTTTTTACAATCAATTTAGATAAGAATAATTCAGACTTACATAGAAACATGAAAAAATGGGGTATAAAAAATTTATGTTATGGTGTAGACACATTGGCAGTTGTCCTTTTTCTTCTTTAGATATTCCTGAAATAAATGGAAAAATATACATACAGCATAACCCATAAGTTCTATTTTCATTGTGTTATATTTTTGTATAAAAAACCTGAAATTCAGAATTTGGGAGGACATAATGTGGTCAGGGAATTTATTTTTTCAGAATATGAGAGATTGTTAACAGGATAAATGAAATTATGACCACAAAAAGAAACTGTCTTCTAATATCAATCAATACATGTTGGCTTTCCTCTTCAGGACTTTAGTGTGATCCTGTACATGCAATCATGTGTACGACCGGGGGTGATGGGGAGCAGCATAATATGAACTTGGTTGTAGGAAGCTGGTAGTAAGAACTCTATGAAGGAATCTGGGACATTCTCACATATACAATTTTCCCTTTAAGTTCAAAGTAGATGTAAACAAACTCTAATGTACCACTCCGCCGAGCATGTGACAATACACGTGGAGATTTACCCGCCACGGAAAGAAACGGAATGAGGATTTGTGAATATTCCAGTGTTCTCAATAGTACATTTAAATTATTTTTTATGACATGCACCATTGTTGAAAAATGTGATATTTATTTTGAAAAGATCGAACCATCTGTACAAAATTAGGCTTAATATTAGTATTTAAGAAAGTCATAGACAGTTAACAAGAAGATATTAACGAGTATAAAAAATTACTCTCAGTTTGCAATGTTGGCTACCGTCTTCAGAGGCGTTTTCTTTTTGAATGTTGTTCACTATTAATTAATTTCTGTTTGTAACTGCCCCAATCCTATCAGAGCTGTCAGTTACATGCAACTTTTGACGAAATTTTTGTCTTGTTCTAGCACACGACTTTCTTGTCGTCACGTACATGTTGTATAGTCAATATAAATAAATAAATGAACTCACATTCAGCAGGTCATACCAAATTCTTGTGAGGGGCTGTGGCAAGTTCATTCCAAGATGGCGTGCTTGAGCATGGGCACAGCCGACTTAAACGCCTACAATTTGCATCTGTTGTAACGGTTTAATTAGTTCACTTAGTTATTATGCGTCAGGAAAATCTGACCAAATTAATTTTGTTTCATAAACAGATCTGGTTCAGAAACGTGTTTTTAAATTTCTCTGCACAAAAATAGCTACAAAAAGGTACTGTTTGAACTGAACTATTTTATTAAGAGCAAGAGTATGCAGCAAAAGTTACAGTTCGTCCACTAGCCAATGAGGCGCTCCCTTGTCACTTGGCTTTGTTTACAACTACTTTGAACTTAAAGTGAAATTAGTATAGAAGAGTTTTGATTAAAAATATTTTCCAATCTTAACTACTTGTATGGCAGAATATACTTTTCGTTCAATCATACTATAATATGCTTATTATGTGTGATATTCATTTCAACACTGATTTCCATTTTGAAACCAGTGTGGTATCAATTATTATCGAACATGGAACGATCTTGAAAACTTCAGAGCAGCAAATGAAAATGTGTAATTAGACAACCTGTATTTAAAATAAAATCAATTCTGTTCGTCTTAATTTTACTACATTCAATTTATTTCATGTGTTTTAATATGCGTTTTTGACATTAAACTCGCTTTGCTAGTTTCATAAACATACTGGTACCTTAATAAATGCCATTATAAGCTTGCTGCATAATGTACTATTCCAAATTACCTCTTAGCATAACAAGATAAAATAAATACGTACCTGGGAACTTGTCTTCTCAACATGAGGTACTGGGAAGGAAACATGCTGAACTCTGCAGCCATATGTAATTGGTGTAATTTTGATCATAGTATGCAGTGGTACGTAAATGTAAGGAATTTTTTCTGAAAAGAAAGTAAAGATTAATCAATTAGAACAGAAAATTGCTGCACAAGGGTTTTTCTTGTATACTACAGCATGTTGACTGTAGTGACCTCTAAATTTTTATGAGTGTTGTTTAAAATTTTAACAAATCTCAACAAAGTTAAACCTCTAGAATCATTAGAACAAAGAAAAGAAACTATCCCAAAGACAAACTAAATTAATTAGAGGAAAATAGTAAAGACAAAAATGTTAGGTATCTCTACAAGGGAATACATTTTGCGTGCAAGGGGGAGGAAAGACTTATCTCAAAAATATTGTCTAGAAGACCCAAAGGGAAAAGACCACTTGGAAGACCTAGACTTAGGTGGGAGGACCATATTAGGATAGATTTAAGGGAATTAGGATTTGCGAGGGATGGTTGGATGGAGTTAGCAGAGAATAGGGTTGAATGGCAGCACAGGTAAGCGAGGCAATGAACCTCCGGGATCCATAAAATATACCGTATATTACTTTAGCATGACTAGGAATTGTCTATTGCCATTGAGTAAGTAAGTAAGAAATTATCAATGCCCAAAATGTGTTTAATTAGCTGAACTAATGTTGATGGATACTCGATTAATGGAAATAGGAATGATCCCCATCATGTATATGATATTTAAGATCATAAAGAACTACTGTAATATTATCACAGGTAATGTAACGTGAGGTTCAAATTTTATTGAAGAGATAATCTGGATCTTGAGTTACATTTCATTGTGACTATGTAGCGAATACGCACAGAATTAAGCATGCAATGAACATTATTAAAACCACGAAAAAATAAAATACTCGTTATTTGTATCACAGTAAGTGAGATATCCTATGGTAAGGCAATCAATCTATTATAATATACCAATCGTTTTGCCATCAACTGTAGTCACGCTTGGTGCAGTTTTCATCAGCCATTATATTTTTTAGATTAACCTCCTTGGTATAATATCTTATTAATATTGTATTTGTTATTACATGAGATTTAAAAAGTTTCTTCACCACACATATAATTATGAATTTTTTCATATCTTCTTTTGTTCATATGTAGCTTATATATATAACCAATTGCTGTGTTATATGATTACTTTTTATCAAAAAAGCTACAGACGTGAAGATGTTTCAGTGTTCTGTCCTTGTGAATTTACATAAAGACAAATGCATGTATATGTGATAAAATTAAAAAGATAAAAATAAACAATAAAATTATGATGATAGACTCTTGCAATTGGTTGAAATTTCACATACAGTCGAGCCTCAATAACTCCAATCATTAGAGGATGCAAAAATAAATTCTCGTTATAAAAAAATTGAGTTGTAGAGAACACGAAATATTGATGTCGGCCTAAAAACTACATTTAAGTAGTCTTAACTTTTTTCAATGAAAACACTGACCTTAATAAAAGAAAAATGTATTTCTTAACTAAATTAATGATGTGTAATTAAAATTATAACAAAGTATGGTATTGTTTATAAAGGAGCCACATTTTTATGACTTCAGGAAGTCTGTCATTTTCTTCTGCTTGACTTTTTTTTCTCGAGCTTCTTCCACAAGGATTTCGAGTACGTTCAATGACGTAAAGACACACTCACAGATGGTTGTACATTTATAAACATTCTTAGAATATTTAACTGGTAAAATGCTTGATTCGTTGATGGTTGAATATTCGTAGTGTTTATATCTTTATCTCCCTCTCCATCATCAGAATCTTCATGACGCTTTACTGCATTCACTATGTCTTCAATATAAGTTTGGAATCCACCACCAGGAAGCCTCGAAGTATGTTTGCTCCTCCTGGAAGGTAGACCACACTTCGGGCTCTGGTGTAAATGTAGCTCTTTTGTTTTTCTGGTTAACTATAACACAAATCTACTACTGAATCTTCAAGGTTTTTCTTTCTCTCACCCTAGCATTTTTAGACAATGAAACAACCCCATCTGAAATGGTATCTGTGGAGAGTGGGTTATTAAACGGACAGTAAAAATTGCCAACACCAGCTTCCTTGCTTTCCATTTTCCATGATATACACTAGTCCGGTACCTGCTGGATAACAACTTGTAGTTGGGGTTTGAGTTGTAAAAATTACAAGATGTAGGAAGTTTTCTCTAGATTTCGTTCTGTATTCAGTAATTCATTATCTTACCTTGCAATAAATCTTTCTGATATTATTATGCCCTTGTAAATGAGTATTCAAGTTATAGAATTCACAAAATATGTTATTTAAGCTTTAAGATATCGAAAATTTCGAGTTGTGGAAATTAGACTTAAAGAGACCAATATATAAGGTAATTATAGGAATTTTGTTCGAGAAATATTAATTACTTCGAAAAATCGAAAATTCGAGTAATAGAAGTTCGACTTATCAAGACTCGACTGTATTTCAATAAACTTGGTCAAGATGGCAGCCTGTATTTTCAAGAAGAGTTTGAAAATAAAAATAGAAACATAATAAAGTAAAGCAACCCCTATACAGGCCATGGAGGCCCAGAGGGTTCCAGGATGTTGAGGCTCCCAGATTTTTAGACATTCGGCACATGAAGAGGGTAAGGTTGTCAGCCTTACGCACCGGCCGCCTTATATCCCCAGGATTGTTCCTGGTACTCATTTCTGTTAGAGGCTGAGTCAACCCCAGGGCCATAGTGCCACCAGAAGGATTAGGCCAATTGAAAAACTCCAACGACCTCATCAGGACTCGAACCCACGACCTTCTGGTTTGTAGCGCAGCACCTCAACCACTATGCTATGACGTACCCCGAAACATAATAATACAAACACAAAATTTTTATCATAACACCTTTTAGTCCTAATTCAATAAAAAAAACGTACCTGATGGTATATCCAAGAAATAGCCTAAAAGACAACGGATGACAGCTGCATGAGAAATGACCAGAATATTACTCTCTCTTTCCAGTTCCATGATAATGGGCTCCAGTCTGTCTAACACATCCTGATAATTTTCTCCATCAGGGTACCGGAAAAGAAATTTGTCTCTTATTCGTTTCTCATGCAATTCTGGAAATATTTTGTCTATTTCATCATAATTCATTCCACTGCAAACACCCTGGCAATTAGAGAAAACAAATCAGCTCCAACAAAAATACCTTTCTGATGGTAATACATTTATCTTCAAAGAGTGAATGAAGTATTTATCACAGAATCCATAGACTCTATAAGATCTTACTTCATTTTTTACATAGAAGAACAGAGTTATTTTATGAGCAGATACAGTGCATGCCGCTTATTGTGATCACTTTGGGATGCAGCTAATAATATTAACCGATCAATAACGGTAACCGAAAGAATTAACTGAAGGTTAATGTAAATGTGTTAAATTGTTCCACCTTTAACCACAATACAACTAAGTAGCAGATAGAGTCATCCGGATACACGGTGTCTAAATATTATGTATTCTTATGAACGTATTTACAACAATATACGGTACAAGTCAAACTGATAAAATTTTAAAATTAGCGACTAATTGTCGCATTAGTCCATATATATAAGTTATTTTTAAAACTTTAAAAAGCAATAAGTTTTAAAATGCTCTTAATTTGTTATGACCCTTAAAAATTAAAATATTTATATGTTACTCAAAATTGATTATCTTTCTATGCCTAGTAGCAAATTCTTTTACCAGTAGTCCAATACTATCAAATAAGTTAACCATACAATTTGTCGCTGCTCTTCACAAGATGACGATAATAAACTGCATGCCATCTTTGCTCAACAGTTCTCGCTTTTATCGTTAAAGTTGCACTTCAAACTACCATATTTATCTGAATATAAGCCTTGCTTTTTGTGCCTAGATTAAGCCCAGCGAAATATGCCTGCAGCTTAAAATCGGCTAAAAGTATTTTTATGCAATAATGGTAAAAATGCACACAGTATACCCGATTGAACTACAATGGCTGGTTCCCCTCCTCCAAGCACCGCCACTTATCAATTATCTCGAATCTCCAGGACTATTGATATGTTAATCAATTCAACATTGAAAATACATCAATTTTAATCAAAGCATTGTAGAAAATGCGTAAAACTGCGTAAGCAAGTGATGTTCATTTTATGATATATGTTTTGCATATTTTATCATTTTTCTTAGCGGTATTACAGAATATGCATGTATTATGAGTTGCCCACAAGTAAAAAAAATGCCATAACATATGGGAATGTAAATAATGGTAATTTTAAGCTGATGGTAACTGAAAATGCAGTTATGAAAAATAGAAAAATTGCATGAAATTCAACAATGAAAGTGGTAGGAAATGTAAGGTATAAAGTACTGATTTTTGTTTTGTTTTGTATTCTGTTTGTTTATTTAATTATATTAAATAAAAGTATAATTTTATAATTTAAGTCAGCTGATACTTTCTTTTTATTATTTCAGCTACGAAATGAGTTACTTTAATATTATGAAAATGAGGCAATTTATTTTTTCACTTTGGGATTAATTTAATATTTTTACCTTTACTTTACTGTTAAAAAGCCAGGTGTAGCTTAAATTCAGGGACAGCTTATATTTGGATAGATATGGTACATCTCACTGAAATTTCAAGACCCCAGCCACTATACCAATCCAGAAAAAATGACTGTGTTATTTTCCGGTCCACTTTTGCACAAGTCTCTCAATAGTGATACTGCAATATCATGAACCCTAATTTTTATTCTCAGGAAGCCTGCCTCTGTCTTTGGTAATTATCAGGGCCCGGATTCTGATGACCTAAAATTGTTTCAAAAATGACCTATAAAATGACCCTAAATTTTAAAGAAAATGACTTAAAAATTATTAAAAAATGACCTAAAAACTGATATTTTATTTATTAAAAAAATGTTATTGTACATACACACAAAGTTATAGACTAATTTATACATAATTGTAAAAACTGTAAATAGGCCTAACTGTAATGTTGTGAATGTTTTTTTTTCTCACGGAAATTTATACTGGCACTGAGGCACTGGTGAGTCAAAATTTGGCACATCCTTTTGTGGTCTGTCGGATTATATTGTTGTTTATTGAGGGTAAACAATAGTTTACACTCTCAAATCCAAGCAGGTGGAAGACTCTGGTGCCAAGTCAATCTAATAACAATAGTAATAATACAGACATGACAACACTTTAATGCCAAATTTTTCCTTCTTGCATTAAACAAACAACACTTCAAAGACAGCACCGCTAGCGACGAAAAAAGTTAATACACTCAATGTAAATACATGAAAATGACTAAATAAGGAAGCAAATAACATGAAAATGACAAAATAATGACCTAAAATATAAAATTGGATAAAATGACAAAAAATGACCTAATAAAAATGCATTTCTATAATTTAGAGGCCATGATTAGGATTTATCCACAAGTTGGCAATGTCTATACAGCATCAATAAAAAGATGACATGTCATTAGAATCTGGGCCCTGGTAATTATCATCCCCTTTAAGTTCTGGAAAGATTATCATTGCAGTTCCCCCTACAGATTACTTACTGCATCCAGCTCATTAAGAGCAAACCATCTCTCTTGAGAGCATTTGAAATGTTCTGCTGTTTCAATTGTCCTTTTTAGATGTGATGTCCATACTTTAAGGTTTGGAATGTCCATATCAGTAACAAACTGTGTAAGTACCTTAGCATATTCTCTCCCATTTTCACTGAGGCTACTGTCACCTCCAATTACTGCCTTCATGTTGAATTCACTTTCTCCATGCTATTAAAAAAAGGAAATTACTATGGGCTATAATCAAGGATTACAAATCTTATTTTTGGATTTGCAAAAGGGATAAGATTCAGTTCCACAGATTAAACCTCAGACATTAAAAAAGAAAAAAATAGTAATTTATCAACAAATTTAACAAATGTGATAAAAAATTTATACAGAAATTATATAAAGAAAAGTGTTGTCTTTTCAAACTCTTACTTGATCCTGCAATGATGCACTTAGCACATTGGTTCACAATACTGTATACTATTTTCATAATCTACATCTTTGATTTTTAGGTGCTTCTTACATTCATGTCTACCTTACACTTAGAAATATATAATATAAATCATTCTAGAAACCAGCTAAATTTGGTTAACCGTAGGATTTTATTTTTTTATCCCTCGCAGTACTCACTCTAGTTAAATATATATTGCGTGGCAGCAGCTGAAGACTCATAAGGTAGTAGATTATACGACTCTGGATTGGTCCTTCATGATTATGAATTTCCACACTCTCACCTGGTAAAATAAGTAAATTCGTGAGGCAAGGAAGTCAAGAATTTTCAAAATTGAAACTCATCAGTAGCATATTTCTCAGAAAACAGTAATTGCTCCAAGAAAATAAATTAATTGTCGAAAGTATTTTACATGCTTCAGCCTATAAATAATAACATACATGACATAATACATCCATGTGTTGTGGAATGAAATAGACAGTCATAAAACTCAATTACCTCAGAGCAGCATTTCCCAACCAGGGGGCCATGAGAGATTTCACGGTGTCTGCAAGAACATTTTATTTTTGGTGTCTGCAAGAACATTTTATTTTCATTGAACTTTATTTTATCAGGTTGCTCACTGCCTGGGATATTTGTAATGTACATTTCAGGCTCTCAAAGCCCATGGTTTAAGTTTAAGTAAAATTTAATACGAAAGTGGATACTATTACCGGTACTCCTTCCCATTATGAAATACAGGCAAATAACTAACCCATTGTGTAGGTTCTTTCAATTACTTTTTCTTCTGGCTGGTTAATTCTATCTTAAACTCCGTGCCTGGATGGATCAGTGTCTTTCTTACTCACCTCCCTGACTAATGATATTCCTCATTGTTTCAAGTCAAGTTGGGAAATATTTGGTTTAGGTAAACACTAAATGTATAACGTGCATCTCAGCGGACTGTATGCATAGATAATTAGGGCTGATTAAAATCAAAATGCACGCCATACATTCGAATAGAAAATAAAATAATAGGTTTACAAGAAAACAAAAACCATAGGCGATGTAACACGACACTGAATTCTTCTTAAGCACAATCACTCACTAATTCTTGTTTGATGTCTTGACGATCTTCTAAAGCTGAGATGATTGAATCCGCCCAATAAAAAACCTTGTTGGTTTCAATACAGATTTATTTAAAATTCCAGAGGACCACTCGACTTGATACGTCGAGAACTTGTAATTATTAATTAAGCATATACATATAGCAATTGTATGCTATAAAATTGATTTACAGTTAATCTTGAAATGTCTTTTAATCTCAAGTCACAAACGCAATACTAATGTCAATAAATTAATTTGCGTTGTGTAGCATCAAGGCAATATTCAAATATTTATGAATGTTAAAATCTTTTAAACACTCACTTGTGAAATAACTCCTTCTCGTAACGAATATCACTACAGGAAATAATCCTGAAGTCCAATCAAGTAATATTAAAGCTAGTAGATAAGCTTAGCAGCGACGTAGAAGAAATTCACCATTTTGCGGCGAATAATAATTAGAACTGCTTCTGTGCAGATAAAATTAATGTTGATAATTCCTTGAATCGTTGTAAACAGATTCCAAGACGAATAAGTATTAATAGCTGCTGCTAGCTGCATCCAGAGAGAATTGAAAATCCTTTCAGAGGATTACACAATAGACGACGAAGGAAGAAGAATGAAGAAGTAAGGTTTGAATTGAAAACAATGACTTGTAACAATACTAAAAAGTCAATCCCATTGGACGAAGATAACAACGATTAAGCAAATAAAGACAAAAGATTGTATTTTGACAATAAAAATAATAATTACTAGAAGGCCGTGAGAAAAAATTACATTGAATAAAAATCTTACCAAGGCCGAAAAAAGACAAGAATAATTATTAAAAGATTATTATAGAAGGCCAAGAAAAAATAAAAAACTCCATCAAATCTCAAGTATCAAACATAACTGAACACTAAAATAAAATGAAATAAAACAAAATAAAACCACATATGAACCCATCATTATGTAGCATGGCGTGTTGCATGTGTTTCTCCTGACCGGAGTTCTCCCAATAAATCCCTCACACCTGCTATATGTTGCATAGTACTTGTTATATGGAAAGAAACCTGCCCAGCAATCATAAGTATGAGCCGATACATCCCCTCCTTAATCCTAAGAGACTGGTGGGGATATTTACCCTTGTTTGATTAAAATAATTTTTTCAAAACCTTCCCTTTTCAGTTATTGTCAGGGCTAGATTATTCTGGTGTTTATTTTTCAAAAATTTGGTGAAAAATACATAAAACATATTTACATTTTAAAATATAGTAGAAATTTTGTGGTATTTTTAACGTCATACTTATATGTTTTTACAGTACATGATTATTTAATTTATGTATTTAAAAAAGCTCAGTGTAAAACAAAATTGTATGCAAAATATTTGTCTCTCATTTATTTTATTATTGCAGCTGATACTTTAAGAACTTCAAAAGGAAAGTATTCCAAAAGCTCAGGAAAACTGTCCGTTGTCATGGATGGCCCTGCAGGTTATAAAATAGGAAAATATATTATAGTCTATACTTTCAGGTTAATGTACCTTTCCAAATGAATTCTCATTCCTTTAAAGCCAACATCTTCAAAACTAATACATTTTTCAAACATGCTCTTTGTTTGATCATAAAAATGAAGATTTTTGCAGAAACGGCAAATTCGTGACAAAATTACAACCATAAATCACATTTGTGATAAATCATGCATGTACTTCTTGCTACATCTCTCCCGTTACATTTGTGTTTATCGTTAATAGCGAAAAAACCTCGGACCTGATTATTTTCATTTCAATACTGAATAAAATATTATGTCTTAATGTTGACTGTAGTATGAGTTCAAATTCATAATATCAAAACAGAATTGCCAACTCTTTTGGCATGGACATGTTCTATCACTATAAAATTGTGCCTTGTCCTTGAAATATGGCAACCCTAAGTTAAGAGAACATTCTACAACATTACCTGCATTTTTAAGTTTAATGTAACTGATATCAGGCTCATCATTTTCATTTAATTCTACATAATTTTCTGCATAGTGGTCAATCCTTTTCAAAAAATCTTCTTGTACCTCACTTGGTTTCTTTCCTTTATAGTCTGGGCTTGATACTTTCACATCCTAAATAAGAAGAATAATAATAATCATCTAGTAAATATTTCATAAATCCAGTGTTTTTTTTCTACTCTCACTTTTGACTTGACAGAAAATTGCCAAATTTAACCAAATTTTTAGAATAAAAATGGAATCACACAATGTGCATAAGGAATGATAATTCTTTCACACTGGCCGTGTGTAGGCTAAGATGGACACGTGAAGTCAGAATGAAAAATTCTTAGCCTACACACGGCCAGTGTGAAAGAATTATCATTCCACTGTGACCTACTAGTGGTTTACTATAAATCCCGGGTCTTAAAGTACTTACAGGTTGTAAGTCGCCACTGGGTTCGTATCTCATATTGAGAATGCCTGGTGGTATACTGGGATTGTGAGTCAGTTGGAGAATTTAATGTTGTACCGGCACGTTGCCATGGTAGCTCAGTTGGTTAGAGGATCGGCACGGAGAGCCGAAGATCCTGGTTCAAATCCCGGCTATGGCATTGAATTTTTCATTCTGACTTCACGTGTCCAATGTGCATAAGGTTATACAAACTTAAGTCCTCTGAGGTGGAGTCGGTTTGTACACATCAATTCTACCTGTTAAGCTAAAATTTAGTCTATGACACACTCACAGGGTTTCTTGTACCTTTCACCAGAAGTTAGCTATACCTCTATTTTCGAGAATTGGGGTCTGAAAGGTTTGAGACAAAACTTGAAACTACTGCAAGATATTGCTGATCATCTGACATGTATATAAGTGGAGTTATTTTCACAAGGGTACATATAATTTAACACATGAAAAGCAACTGCGGGATAGCGAGAGAACAGAACATCATATACAGCAGCATTAATACAAATAAATGCAATATGAAGCCAAGAGGAAAGGGATACAACAAACTCTTGAGCATGTGCTAATGTTGAATCAATAACCTGGGCAACATAGTCATGGTTACCATTGCAGCGGTGCTGTAGCTCTCACTTGTTTTCCTGATGTCAGGCCACGCCTCTTGAAAATCATGGGATAAATAACAAACCTCATATTAAAAATAACAACTTTAATGCAAATGATGCGTATAATCACTTTATTCTGTATGGCACAAATAGATTTCAAAATTGTGAAAATGATTTTCTCCTATGTGAAACTGGAAAATTTTTAAGGGGTATGTGTACCCTGCATACCCCCAGAAAAAGATTACTGCATAAAACTATAATTATATGCATTGTTATTACACTGAATCCTGTCTGTAACAGAACTTTACTTAGTGGAATCCAGGCCTTATGGGAAAAATTCTATGGTACTATAAATTTTACATCCAAAAACATATAAAATTACCTGTATTAATCAGAAAATAAAGTGGAAAAGGAAACTACATTTGACTGTGTGTAGTGAGAAACACAAAACAACAACTGATGGTTTACAGAAACGAATGAAAATAATTTTTTTTGTGCCAATCCCTTCACAGGGTGTACATTCCATTAGCTTAGCATTACTTTGAACAAGAGATTTATTTATTTATTTATTTATTTCTTAAAGGTCCCAAAGAGCACATATGGCTCGCATAAAGGGACAGTCAAAAGTACATCATAGGCAGACTTTACAAAGTAATACAAAGTAATAGAATAGAGACTGCACAGATTATAAGAAAAAAATATATATACAAAACAAACAAACAAATATTTTTGGGATATGTCTTTCCTCCCCAGTGCGTGCAACATGTCCAGCCCATTTCATCCTCCATGATTTAATTACTTATACTGTATTCGGTGAAGAGTACAGGTTATGAAGCTCGTTGTTATGCAGTTTTCTCTAGTCCCCACTTTCATCTCTCTTGGGCCCAAATATTTTCCTAAGCATGAGCACTCTCAGATTATGTAAGCGACCATTCATCACATCCATATAATACAACCGGCGGGATAATAGTCTTATAAATATTTATGTTTAGATTTCTGGACAGATGTCAAGAAGATAAAGAGTTTCTGAACTGCATTAAACCAACCATTTCCTGATTTTAGTCGACACTTAACTTCTACCTTAATATTATTTGTATCAGAAATTATTGCTCCCAGATATTTGAATATCTCCAATTTTTCTAACGATTTACCGGCAATTCTTATATTTTGAAAACTGTGATTGCTGTCTTTAAATACTGTGGATGAGACTATGCTACAGTATTCAGTGATCAAAGATGGTTTCCAATAAGAGACTAGTTCTCGATTTTAACACCAAAGCATAATGAATAGAGGAGAAAGTGTGATGACTGAGGTAGTTCTCTGGTTCTGCCGCTAGATAGCAGTTACTCTGCTTGAGATTCGCGGGAGCAAGATTACTACGGGCGGTATAGGAAAAATTGCAAACACTCTTAAACAAAATAATACATTATAATCTATTTCAAAATGACTCACCTTATCTAAATTGAATTGTTAGATACTTTTGACAATTTTTGGGCTGCTTTACACGTCTTGGAAGATCTCATCTTCATAAATAAACATGGCCGTGTGTAACAGTAATTTCTCAGATTGCAAGAAGCTTGACCGTAACATTTCGTTCCACATCTTTCCAAAAATCGAAGATGTTCACAAGCAATGAACAATTATATAATATAGGCATGAAACAGCTAAGGGATGATTTGATCTAATATTTTGTTGCCTAGAAAATAGGGTAGAGGGTATGTTAGTATAATTTGATGAGAATTTGTTAAAGAATGTACATTTGTATAGAAATAACAACGTATAATTAGGGTAGAAAACAGCTAAGGAATATTTTATAAATTAATATTAATATTACATTGTATAGAATATTACTGAGTATTCATTTGTATTAATATTGTATTATTAGTAATATTATTTATATTAATATTAATTTTCTCCTGGCTGTATGGGGTAAGTTATGTAGGTGATACACGGTCAAAAGTGTAGATCTGTGTACAAATTATGTGAACAGAGATAATATAAACTAAGGGATGGTTTGTGAATTGCAGGGCACGGAAAATTTCATAAGCAGTACTACAAAAATAGGGTGCGTGATCTTTAAAATTGGCGTCTCAACATCCGATAAAGACGCACATACGCAAAAATTGTTTTGCAATGCATTCTACATATATAACACAATATTTCAAAGCATTTTCCCTGATTTTTTCATAAAAAAATTAAATCCTCTTGCCTTAACTACAGCCCACTATTTGCTCAAACCCTCGACCATCCGCCGTTCGCTGTAACTGATGTACGTCTTATGTTGTTAAATTATTTTATTAAAAAAAGGAACAAGATATTAAACTAATAAGACATTTGCTATGATAATTATACATAAAAATTACTAACATAAGTGAACAGAAAATATGATAAATAATCCAATAAATGCATAAATAAAAGTAGTGCAGATTTACTAAGTTAGAAAAAAGCTTCATTCACTCCTTTCCCCAGCGGGTCAATCTTGCAGTATGGGTACAAGTAGTCAGTTAATATAGTATTATTATTGAGTCCACGAATAAATTATGTAAAATTGTTTACGTTATTGCTGGTATTTTATGGAAAAGATGCCTGCTAATACCTCAATACCATTCTGATAGCTTTAGCTTTAGAGTAATTACTATTACTTGTTAACCATTATAGATATATAGGTGGTACTCAATTTATAATAAGATCCAAATATTTCACTAAACCTTACACGCTTGATCTCTTTCTGGACACAAAAATAAAATAATAAATGTCGCATAGTCAAATTTGCTTCACCCTCAACATTTCACGATCATCCCACATCATTCAGACAGCTGTAGCTCCCACTCAATTACTCGTAAACCATTCAAGATATAAAGGTGGTACTGAATTTAAAATAAAGTTGAAATATTTCACTAAAACGTTCTCGCTTGAAGTTTTTACGGGACACAAAAATGAAAAAAATTGTCGCATAGTCAAATTCCGTTTCACCCTCCATGCATTTTGTGTAATTGGTGATGTTTATATAATGAATTAACAACATTTATCACAGTCTAGGATGTCCGGGTAGCGCCGCGTCGAGTGTTGAGAGGCCAACGTTTCTACAGCCATGTTGCTGTCTTCTTCAGGGCCAAAAAAGTCACTGGCTAAGCCGGGCATCGGGCTCTTATATATCTATGTGGTGTTGCGGAGCAGTAGCGGGCGTCCGGCCAATCACAGAAGAGACATCAGTTGGAGCTCTGGGATTGGTCGGTCGACAGCAGCGGTTGGTCGGAGCTCCATTGTCCCTATCTGCTGCATCATGGTGGTGTCGAAGAAGGGGTTGCCAGGTTTTCGGCAAGTCCAGGCCTTTATCCCCGTTGATGTTCTGGGGTCTTCTCACTATTTCAATCGCTTCTTTCACCCTTCTCGGCCACCATCTTTCTTCTCTACTTATGAGGCGCGTGCCATCAAAAACGATAGCGTGTCCAGTCTTCGCTGAGTGGAGGGCTATGGCCGACTTATCAAAGTTGTTATTCTTGTAGTGGCGTATGTGCTCTTGTAGGCGTTCTGCTACTGTGCGGCCAGTCTCGCCAATGTAAGTCCGTCCGCAGCTGCAGGGGACCTCATATATTCCCGCCATCTGTAAGGGTTCTAATTTGTCCTTCACCTGGACCAGTCTGCGTCGGAGAGTATTGGGAGCACTGTAGGCGACCTTGATGTTCTGTCGTTGTAGCATTTTTCCAATTCGGTCGGTAATGCCCCTCACGTAAGGAAGTAACGCTACCCCGCTGATAGGTTCTGGGGGTTTCTGAACCTATCAGCGGGGTAGCCCCTTCTTTGACACCACCATGATGCAGCAGATAGGGACAATGGAGCTCCGACCAACCGCTGCTGTCGACCGACCAATCCCAGAGCTCCAACTGATGTCTCTTCTGTGATTGGCCGGACGCCTGCTACTGCTCCGCAACACCACATAGATATATAAGAGCCCGATGCCCGGCTTAGCCAGTGACTTTTTTGGCCCTGAAGAAGACAGCAACATGGCTGTAGAAACGTTGGCCTCTCAACACTCGACGCGGCGCTACCCGGACATCCTAGACTGTGATAACTCCGGCCGCGGAAGCCTACAGACCTAAAAACATTTATGTCCGCATTTTTTAAGTCTCTGTTTCAACCATCAGAAGGACTGTGTTGTGCAGATTATTTCTGCACAAATTTCACAGAAATAGGACCAAGGGTTAATTAAACATTGCGAGTTTAATCATAAGATGCCAAACTATCATGATGCAGCATTGAGAAGTTGAAACGCAAACGAAGGTGCTGCCAGTGTTTCGGTGGACCGCCGCTCTCCCTATACCTACCATTGTATTAGCGGGCGAGTCATCACACTTTCTCATTCTATTCATTATGACCAAAGTAAAAGTGACAGAGGCGAATGTGATGAGAGAAGTATGTAAATAGTGCTACAAATTATGTTAGCTATTGCATATGCATTACCTATGATTATGAAAAATCCCAAACAGGTGTTTGTAATGAGGAATATGCCCAGCTATGATCTGGCTAATTGGCTGATTAGAAAGACATTACCTTATTTAACTGTTTTAAGTAATGTTCACTACACTTACCATTATATTATGTTCGATAATGTTTGGATCAGTACAGATTGACTCAATAAAAAACAATTTGTAGCCCATGTCGTCACTAAACTTTTTTAATTTCTTCCGTCTAGTCACGGTAGTGTTGGTTGCATCTATAATCTGAAACAGTACCAATGTTTAAAATCAGTACAGGTGTTTCAGTCAGGAAAACCTGCATAGTAGATCTTAAGTGGGGAGAATTTCAATTGTGATTATCAGTGAATATGTTCACATGATTGCATTTTAAAATTTCGTTATTGCTGATGATTGTCATAGCAGTGTGCTGATGGGGGCTCAAAAGGACTTGGAAATTGACTAAATGACGAGCACCTTCAGGACCTGTTAAACACAACAATTAAATTGAAAACCAAGCAATGTAAGTGTATTCAAAAAAGGGTTGTTAGGCTTAAGATGAAGAAAATATCAAACAATTACTGTAGGGAATTACTCAAACAAATCTTTATCTCAGTTACCTTCATTGTACATATATGAGATATTACTCTATGTAAGTCAGTGAATACCATCTAACGTGAATTTCTTTTGAGAATATGACAGGAATGCACCTAGTAAAAATTCAATTCACGCTTGGTACAAACAGTTTAAAGAAAGCGCCTAAATCTGTGACCACCTACACAAGATCACCGGACCTCGTGGTGTGTAATTTCTTTTTGAGGAGTTACATCAAATATCACTCCTTATTCCACCAAGACTGTGTAATACTGCACACGTTAAAGAGCGTATTGTCGCAATTACTGGCATTACATATTACTGGCAAACCTATATTGAAAATGATGCGTGTATGGAAAGGACTAGAATAATGTGTGGATGTGTGCTGTGTCACCCATAACACGTACACATTGAGTAGTTGTAGATGTTAATCATTAATGTAAGTTCAATAGTTTACTTACAATAAGATTTTGTAATCCCTCAAGACTTTATGAAACACAGTGTATATTTTAACTAGATGCAACATTTAAATTTGTTTTAACACTAAATTGTGCAACATTTAAATGTTTTAACACTAATTGTGCAATATTTATTTGTTTTACCAGTAAATTGTGTGCATACTGAGTCAATAGGGGCTACCTCCATTGGAAGGCAATTTGGAGTAATAAAATAAGCACATGTACTATCCGTGCACGATTTCTTGGGCACTTGGCTCCCTGGTCCTCATTCGGTAGGTTTTGTTCAATACCGCCTAACATCTAGTGGCTTCATTACTAAGCTTTCATTCTGTCTCAGGATCCTTATTTACTGCTGACATTACCTTTTCTGGCATATGGAGTTGTTATGGGAAAAAACACGCTTTTGCGAACTGATGATTTCACAAACACGGCACATTGTCCATACAACACTTTCCTGGTGCTTAACACCTTTTTAAGAATTCCGTATGTGCTAATTACAGACACTCCAGTGAACTCAGATGTCAATTTCACGGTCTGAAAGTTGAGCAAAATTTTCACAAAACATATTAAATACATTTAAAAGTAGGCCTATAGTTTTCTCCACTTCTAAATGCCTTACCTCTCTTTCGTTTTACAACACACAATGGTGAACCATGTTTTAGAAAGACTCTTCTACATGATTAAAACAAATCTTCCAATGTAAAAATATTGAGCTTATATTATTTAATATTCTATTCCCGAAGGAAAATGAGCTATTTGATAACCAAACTCTTATGACATGTAATTGTTACACAATACATTCACCCCATTATATTGTTGGATAGCATTAAAATTATACATTAACATTTAATCTTCAATTAAGGACTGATAACTTTATTTTAATTTTTTCGCGGCTCATTCACGGCACACTGTGCCGCAGCATATTGGTTGAAAAACGCTGGTCTATACAGTAGGCCATGCAACTATTGACTGTCGACTTTTCTATTGTTTGTGTATTTTTAATTGTGTATAGTAAATTTCAACTGATATTGATTCAAATGAATATGGTACAGGATGAAATAGCGAGGATGTTTCCCGGTAAGTATTTATACAATTTGGAATTCAATTTATTCTTTGTCCACCTCACACTTAGCTGTTGATGCATGATTGCCATGAACAAGCTTCTGCTAAAATGTAGTTTCTTTGGTTGACAACACTTCAGAAAGACAGGCAGGTAAGCTATCTTTTCTTCCCCCCCGACCCTCGCTTCCCCGTAAAACCAGCGCCCAAGATGATCGTGCATGGGTAGTAGCAGACACTTACAGCTATTTCTCCATTTTCATCAAACCACTCGATGGTATCTTGTAAAGCTTGCTGGACACACTGTTCTCTGAGTTTTGCACCTTTTTCATTTCCTTTCTCAAATAGTGAGTGATCTGTATAATCTGACATTTGGCGGCGGTAGTTTCCCAAATTGAACACTGTAAAACCAGAGTAGACATGAAAGTGACTGAGTTCTTTACTTTGATTTATTCAACCCTGATCCATATCAAATCTAATATAATATTTGAGTTGGTCTTCTCTTATAGACCATATTCTACTGTGTAATTAAATGAAGTGGCCTTGCTTGGTTGCCATAGCAAACTGGGTAAGAAGAGCATTGCTAACGTAGGTAAAGTTAGTAAAAGTGGAGAATCCAAATAAAAAAGTAACAAACACACCTGATGAAAATATATCAGAATGGATGAAAGAAGAGCCACGTTGTAGTAAAGATATTGTAATGCAAGATGAAAACGAGAAGTGGCATATGGCAAAACAATCAAGAAAATAAAACAGAATGAATAAGTCTGTGGTCGCTTTTCAAATATGCCCTTCAGGTTAAACAATTAACTAGGGCAAACGAACATGAATTAGCAGATACCTCTGTTTTTTCCCACTTGCCATTTAGTCTAGAAGCCTGGAATTCTGTGATATGCCCACCAAGCTAGTTGTATATAATTTGATACATCAGAATGATATTAGAGATTATTACAGTAATTCAATGATGTGTAGGGAACGGAATTAATCAACTGACTAGACTTGATGTAACTTTGTCCTGCCGTTAGCAGTACCAGTGGCAGCTTGGGATCGAATATTCAGGGTAGGCAAATTATAGAGCATAAACATTACATAATCCTCAAAACCTGTCTTTAATGATACCAGATCCATCTACGCATTTCACAGCTGATAACTAGGATAGGCTACTTCTTCTAAGCCAGCATCATCAAATAGGACAGAACGGAAGGAGCTTCTTTAATTAATTTAATAATTTTTTCTGCTCTCTCAGACAGCAGCCACCCAACCAAGTTTGTATTGACCTAAGGTGCCTTAATGAATAACATGTATTATTGAATACATAGAAGATCTAAAGGAAGGTTTTTGAAATATAATCTGAAGACTGACACACGATTCAATATAATAACTACACCAGAATTGAAAAATGTCAATTTAAAATCAGTCAACATATGCTAACTGGATATTTCAAATAACGTAACATACCCTTAGTTTTAAAGCCAATCCAGTTTAGATATCGGCAAAGTTTCTGAGAAATGTAAGTTTTCCCTCTTGCTGGCAATCCAACCATTGCCACAACTTGTGGATTTCGTAAATAATCACTGTAAAATGCTGCAAACAGAAAAAAATTTGGTAATCAGTATGTGCTCACCTATAGATTAATCCGTAATAGCCAGGTGCAGATTCTGATTTATAAATGGGCATATGAGCATATTTAATGTGTTTAAAATTTTCCTTGGTCCTAGTTTTCAAACTTCTTTTTGTCTTTCCTATGTATTTCAAATTGCAGAACTGGTATGTTCCGCATTATTGTTCTTGTGGGTTGTTTTCTAAGTGAGTGGATCGTATAATATTCTTAATATTGAATTTATCTGTTCATGTCAAAGTGATGTTGTGTTCTCTGAGTATTCTCTTTAATTTTTTGTCTGCAGTAGGGTGATAGGTTATTTTCTTGTATCTCAAAATTTTCTTTTTCTGTTCTAAGTGTAGTAGTTTCCTTGATTAATTTCTGCATTTTATATTTCTTTATTTTCTTCTCACTTATATATTTTATGAACTGTTATGAACTCAACTTTTTACTCAACTCAAGTAACTTTTATGAACTCTCATGGGATTACCTATGAAAAAACAGTTGCCACGACTTATGCCTATAATACTTACACATCATACTCGGAGTTGTGTCTAAGCTCAAATGTCGATTGAACCGAAATTGTGAAGTACCATGAGCTCTGGATTTTATAGCCATATTGTCTTCTTCGGACAGCAGCATTAAACTCTGCTCATGTTCCTCTCTTATGCCACTTGTAAAAAACTGTACTGTTGATTGTCTCTCCATTCTGCTTAAGCAATACAACTTCCTCTGTAACCTATAATAAAAAACATCCCACCACATATGTTATAAGAAGATTACAAAGTCATGCATTTGTAAGGGTATTCTAACAGTCGATCATATACTATGGGATTGCGAAATGTTAAAAGCCGAGAGACAAAAACTCCGAAACCATGTACTTAAATCTGGAGGACATTGGCCCCTAAATAATCATGAACCTATGAAAAAATATGCTAAAGAATTCCAAAAAATCACACATAAAATAAATTTCGACTTATTGAAGACATAATATCCATAATGGAAAATATGTAAATTGAAATGTGGCTTCTTGTTTTAATTTATGTATTAAAAAGATTGTACATTAATTTTAGTGCATGTAGTATTACATATTATTGTAATGAACCATGCTGTAAATAAATAAAAAAAGTATAGAAGTGGGGAATAGTGAATACAGAGTCACTGTGCCCATAAAGCAACAGTACTAATATCCTTTCTGTATCACAGTCCCAATGCATACAAACAAAAAACATGAGTAATTTAGTTGCAGAAATTAACCCTTCCACTGCTATGGCCATATATGTCCGTCAGAGCACATTACTTTTCTCACATATATCTATGCACCACTCTGCATCCCAGTAGAACAAAAGATATTGTCAGTGAGATAGATTCAAAGAGGGTATTAGTTGTCTAATTCCTGACACCATCAGTTCCCTGTACTCTGTTCTTTGCTGCTGTCTATAGCTAAATATTTTGGTCAACGTAATGCATTGAAATACATGTGAATCTCTTTAAAAGTCATGGTTTTCCAAGAATTATGGACATAAATTATTATATTTTTTAAAATAGTTCAAAAACAGAATAAGCAATTACCCTAAAACCCGATATATTAGAAAATTATAGGCGAAATATTCCTCTGGCACTGGGACTTGAACCCAGGACCTTTTGGCTATTCGCGCCAATGCTCTACCAATTGAGCTAAGCCGGAGCTCAATTCACAGCGCCAGATGGAACCACTCTCCTATGACTAATTGCCCTAATGGTCTACCTCACAGACAGACAAGTTATGTCATATGCAGTACTGTGAGGCACACTAAGTAGTGATTTTTGTGACCGGGCTCCCCTGTTATTGCACAGTTAACATTCGAGATAGACATATAAGCATTCATGAACCACAGATTATTGTCTCTGTTGGACACTACATGATAAAATTATAGGAGAAATATTTCTCCTATAATTTTATCATGTAGTGTCCAACAGAGACAATAATCTGTGGTTCATGAATGCTTATATGTCTACCGACATATTAATTACAGTGGTAAATAGTACATTTCTAATAGTCTAATATTGTGACAGGTTATTTATATCACTTGAATTCTATTGCGTGTTTTAGTTTAGATTTATTTTACCTATTGTGAACCACAACATACATTATAAACAATTACCCTAAAACCCCAGATATATTAATTACAAAGTGGTATGGTACATTTCTAATACTATCTAATATTGTGATAGGTTCTTTATGTCACTTGAATTCTATCATGTGTTTTAGTTTAGATTTCTTTTACCTATTGTGCACCACAACTTACAAATTTACTACCGATGGATGTTCATTATGTATTCCTGCATGTAATCTAGAATCATTTATTTTTAGGCATTTTATGAAGCCAAAAAATAAGATAAGCAGGAAGTCTCACAGAAATCATAATTATTACACATCTACAATGTTTATTTCCAAAATAACTTTAAATTGCTCCATTCATTTACAATAGTAATTCTCATAACCCTACAGACTCACTGAAATATTCCATTTAACCTCAAAATTTTGATTACTTCAGCATGGATACTAAGATAACATGCTTCATTTGTCTTATTAGCACAGAGTATTGACATAAATAGGGAGTAGTTTAATTGTGCCAATATAAATGTATGTCTACCTATGATTAAATCATTAAGGATTAAAGTTAATAAAAGCAGAAAGCATTTTACATAAACTTTAAACAGTGGACTCTTAATGATCTCTATCCCAAGGGGATCTATAGAAAGAAATTGATTATCCAAATTTTGAATTAACCAAATATGATTTTTTTAAATGAAAATGCTATAGAGCATTTATAGAGCATATTGCAATAAATAATAATAATTATTATCTATTGTGCAGTGGACCTTACCTTAATAGCTGCTACAGTGCCGTTATGATGTTAAATGAAATCATTTTTTCCACATTAAAATTCGAACATTTTAATAGAACACAATCCATTTAGACAACATAGAAGCACATCGATACTATAGCTAACTTAAAAAGTGAGTGATTCTTTTTTATCCCTTTTACTTACTCTTTTAACAGTTCAACATTTTTCGCAGTTGCGTTAGCTAGTGTAAGCGCCATTTTAAAGTCACGGGAAAATGATACATTGCGACTCACCCGAGTCCCCCACCCCCTACTCTCAATCCGAAATAGCTTATTTTGTTGCAAGGGTCGTTTTTATAATTATGAAATATTATGTGGAGGTGCAAGGGCATTTTTTTTATTGTGAAATATTAGGTAACATGGCAGGCGAGTGGAAAGGGGAACAGGGTGAGTCGCAAATTATTAACTTGCCAAAGTCACATTATCATGAGATTTGAATGGTCAATAAAATAAAATTTTCAAAAGTGCTGACTTAATGAGTGAAGATGTTGAAAGTGAACAAATGAGGTGAACAATCGGACCTCTATTCAACACTAAGGCCGGTGTTCATAGTTGCAATAAGTTGTACTTAAATCCAAGTCGAACTTAAAACTCGTCTTAAGTTGAATTTCTCGCACAAAAAAGTCATACTTATGACGTAGTTACTTTATAAAGTGAGACTTTATAAACTTATTGCTATTCATAGTCACTAAAGTATGACTTATTTTTGGAAATAAGCTAAACTTTATCAAGTCAAGGGTCCCCCTGACTTATTTCAGTTTAAGCCAGAACCATGGACAGTGATTTTGAGGATCTGGGCGAGGTATTAGAAGAAAATTGCACCCCAAAACATTATTTGTGTAACACGATGAATCCATTCAAATTCTACAGTGACACATTTAAAAAGAGGTTCCGTTTGAAGAAAAATACAGTTTTGGAAATAACAATCTGCATTCTTTTATTGGCATTTCCCTCTGCTGGCATTTCATATAGGCCCAAAGCTTCCTAAGCTGTTTTGAATCTCTCTAGAGCCTAATTAATATCGAAATAAATACATAAGCGTACCGGTATTAATTCTGAATGATGTCCAAGCAATAGGCTATATACACAGAATATTCTCAAGAAACTATTGATCAGCTTACTTACACGCTGCATAATATGTATGGATGGATTATTGAATTCTTTGTTTACAATGCACAGCACACAGTCTGTGTTTAGAATTAGAATTAGAATTGTTTTATTTTACCTGGTGGAATTAAGGCCATTAGGCCTTCTCTTCCATTCAACCAGGATTAATACAACTGAGCTTTACAATCTTACAATAAAATAAGTATGATACAAGTACAAAGTTACAAATACACAGGAACATGATTATATTATTATCATTTAAGACTTAGTGTTTGTATTTGTATTTCACGATAGAAAAATACAAAATCAGATGGCTTTGCATTACATAAAAAAATTTTCATACAGTTCATTGATGCAATTGTTATGGCATGGAACGCACGATTTTTCTCCTCCCAGCTTTGTCACAACCACATACTGTATTCAAGTTTAGAACCGTACTCTGAAGGTGTGAAATCATTCTCCTACTTCCCCTCCCTTCATCAACTCCAAATCGTAGCGATTGGTTCAGGTGTCCAACTGTAATGTCATTCCCATCCCTTCGTGACCTCCAAAGCATAGTGATTGGTTCAGTTGCACAATACAATAAATGAATGTGTGATTATTGCTCTTTGGGGTCCTTATTGAGAAGTAAATAATTAAATTTTAAAAAAGTAATAAATAAATTTTGAATACATTAGTTTGCAGAGTTGCTTTACATTCGCCGAATAGCATCCAAATCCCACTGTACAAAGTTTGCTGCAGGATTCATGATGGCAGAATATGAAAAAATCTTTTGTTCATAGCAATAATTTCAAGTCATCAAGAAAGTTGAAACAATTAAGTATGTTTAGTTCTGGATATTACTGCAGTAACAATGTTGAATAATTCTCCATCAACCATCATTCAATTAGCTGACTGTATGAATCCCATTTTTTAACTCCTGTTTGCAACAACAGTGCTTCACATGATCCCTTTAAAAACACATGGAACCCAAAATTATCGGCACATGCGGATTCAGTTGTGAACAGGCCTACCAGTACAATAACTGTGTATTTCAAAAGTAGGTTGAAATGCTTTGTATTGTAGTGTGTTAAAAAATGGAATATCAAACTTTTCATAAACAATACATGAGATGGAAAACTGTAATGATAATGATAAGAATAGAGTTCTCGTGAAAACTGTTCAACTTAATATGCTAGTTTTCTAATAGCGATATAGGATTAATGAATAAAATGTTTCATCAAAGCACAATGTATTTTAAGTTTTTGGGAAGTACAATGTATACCAGTGCCAAATTAGGTTTTGAAATTAATTCTTAATTCTTCAATTACAATCACTAAGTCTGTAGTAAGATATTATTTAAAATGGTACCATTTTACTGAGAAAATGGTACTTGCATCTCAACTGACTTAAAACCATCTTGCAATGTTTCCTAGCAGAAAATCCCTTTTATGATATAAAGAAATTGTTTGACTCTTCTGTCAACATCTTTCTATAGTGTAATTTTTCATATTAATTTGTATTTCAATCTTATGTAGGACTATTTGTACATACGTTCTGAATTGTATTGCTGTATTTGTATTTGATTTGCAATTTCAATGTTTTTAATGTTTTTAAAAGTCCTATAGCAGCCTCTCGAAGCTCATGGAAAATTAAACTTAAAATAAACAAAAATTAAATTAGAGGGACGGAAAAAAAAGAGAGAAAAATGACTATACATGCTTACCAGTCAAAATTACCTGTGCTGGACTTACGGGTAGTTTAGAAGTCCTGGTTCCTCTTAGATGCAGTGGATGTGGATGCATTCATACTTTAATGGAAGTCACAATACAGAGATTTCAATGTCGCCAACGAATGCCTTGAAACTCGAACTGCTGTGCTGCGGTTACAACAAACCTACCTTTCAATTTATTACTAACAAATCAGGAATCGACCTGGATGAAGACAGGAAAGTGAAAGGATGTTGTAGGAGGTAACACTCTTACATATACAAGAGAAGGATACACAGACTTATTAATTTACTGACTAACGAAGCAACTCATAACTACAAATACAATCAACTTAAATATGTTCAAAACTACTCTATCTTTCAATATTCATTAAAAAAAGAGCCATATTGAAATACTAATCAATGAAATGTAGTAAAACTCCGCTTTTCAATATTCACCAGCTTGTGTTCATCTTCAGTGATACATATGGTAGTACGTATCACTGAAGATGACCACAAGCTAGTCGAAATATATATAATGATATTTTAAAAACTTGAATATTGAAAGGCTGAGTTTTACTATATTTCATTGATTACTCTATCCTTTCCAATAGTCTTAACTCTTGCATGTGTCTCCTGTTTATGTAATGCAAAAAAAAAAAATACATAAATTATTCTAATATTTTATTTATTATACACAACCTAATATGAAACACAAAGGAACATAATTCTAAAAATAGCAGAGCTACGCGTATTGTGATTACAACAGCGCAACAACTCAATAAAAATTACATCTTGTTTTAAGGGCTTCAAAGGATTGTATTTCACAGTCAATTTGCGTAGATTCTTATTACTATACTTAGTACCTTGGATGGAAGTTTTTGCTTCAGTAAAATTTTATTTTCTTACCTGTTACTTTTCTAATAAGGCACCCATGTATAGGCAGATTAATACAGAATGCTTGACACTAATAAATAAACTTTAAATGAAATGTGACGTGATTATTATTCACGTAATATGCGACCTAGATCACATCTACTTTATTTTTCTCTTCCCAGGTTGGTCACTTATAAAATACTGTATAATGATAACGCATGCATTAATGGCAATTTATGATAACATTATAGTAAGGTGGTTCTGCAACATAACTAAATAAAAAAATTATACATGTTTTAAACAATTACAAATACACTTGATATTACTGAACTAATCCTTTCTTCCTGTATGGATCATTCATATATATAAAGCTGCTTCAAATTTTCAGCTAAATAAATCTCTACCAAAACAAAAAATAAATGAAACAATATACTGCAAAATTACTGCACAGGAAACTGAAATAAATTAGAACTGTAAAGAAATGAAATATGAGTACAGTAGAGTGTCGGTATTTCGAACCTTGATAGTTAAATATTCAAATTAATCAGTGCTGAAAAATTTGATTTAACAAAAATAATATAAATAGTTTTTAGTTCACCTTTAGACATTGATATGAATGTGAGAGATAATGTCGAACAACTGCTTACGGTGACCTCGACAGACAACCTCCTGTTTAGACGGAGGCATGACTTTGCTGCTCAGAAATGATGCAGTTCACTAAAACAAAAGACACTTGACAAATTTTTTAAAAATATAATGAATTTTTTTTTTTTTTTAAATGTAATGAAATGTGTATTTGTTTTAATCACTACTGAAATAGGTCCAACAATATTTAGCTTAAACAGATTTTATTCTCAAAAGGCACTTGACAATTTCTTTTAAAGGAAATCTGTATATTTTTATTTTTATTTTAAGGCATCTGTATGTTTTTATTTTCTAATAACTGCTGCTAGGTAATTTTTTTCGTGTATACAGGCTTTCTCAAGTAATTTAAGTTTGAGTTTTTTAATACTTGAAAGTAGTCTAGGTCCCATCCACTTCAAATTACCAACACTCTAATGTACTATAGAAATATGACAAAATACGTTCTTTGAAAATGAATCTACCACAATGCACTTCAGGGTTTCTATCCTTACAATAAGTCACCTAGCTCATGACAATACACTGGCAAAATATGAAGATATAAAACCTATTCTCTTTCAGGTTATATGATTTGATTTACTAGACCAAATATTACATTTGTTTTTAGGGGACAGTTTTTTCACAGAGAAGTATCAATTAATTCTCTTGAATGGACCCATCAACCATATTCAACAGCAGTCCACTTTAGATTGACCCGTTTCTCCTAATTTATTTCTTAAGACAATTTTGATATGTTAGTACAGTTTTTATTACATTCAAGTTATGATGCTACTGGAATGAAAAGATCATCACATCTGCTCCAACTGCAAGGTTCGATAAGCTGGAATAAACATTATAGATAATCATTATTTAGAATTTCAGCAGAATATACTAATTTTTCATACACTTATTTTGTAAAACTATTCTTCTCAGAGCTGGGTCCTATAACTGATGCTGAAACTTTATTATTTCTTAAAAAATTAAGACTAACTCAGAACTGACTGAAGCTTTTTAAAACAAAGCCCTTCTATTATAATAAAAAGTCCTCTTCAAGAAACTTAACATACAGTGCAGTGGAACACCCTTAACAGTAGTGGAATACAAGTCCCAAAGTATTGTTAAAGGTTGTAAGATTGTCGCATCATGAGGTCAAAATAACCATCATCATCAATGCTAGCACTGAGTCCTGCGTAGTAGTTAGTGAACTCTTCCTGCGTCACCTGAAACAAAGAACATAATGTAGGCCTAGGCCTACAGCCTTCAAACCAATAAAAATTTAAAATCTGATGTGAAACAATTACATGATTTTCTCTACCCTAAGCATGGACAAAATATTTTTTGCTTCACTTTTTTGCTACAGAATAAGTGGCTGTATGGAAGGGGGTGTGCATTACAGCTCGCATAAAACTTAATTAGAAGCATTTATTTCCAGTGACTATTCCACTCATACTTCTTACCTCCACAGTCATTTTAAAATATTATACTTTGGAAACTTGTATCATAAATACTTATTTTTGAATGTGAGACTTAAGGCCTACATACATATAATACAAGCAAAATCGATAAGCAAGATATAGGGGAAAATATACAAAAATTAGTGTTAGAATAAATACATAAAAACAGTTGCCAGGAAAGAAATTGAAAGATATGAAAGAAGGAAACAAAAAATAAAAGATATAAATAAAATGATGCAATGCAAAGAAGCTGACAGAGGAACTGAATTAATCAGCTTATTAATTATGACTGATGCTGGAACTATAGAGGAATCAGTAAATACAAAAGGGAAAAAAGAATAAAGAATTTTTTTATAGTGACATACCTTGCCGTCACCAGAGTTTCCACCTTTTTCAAAGTTAGCAAGAAACTTGTTCAGGATTTCCTCTTCGGATTCTTCTCCACTGATGTATCGGGGGTGGCGTTTCACCGAGTACACCCCTCGCAAGTCATCAATGAGGATTGCCCCATCCCCTGAGGCATCCATCTTCTTGAAAGCCTCATCGATCACCTTGAGTCGAGAGGCAGACATTGGCGGCTACAAATAAATATATCAGCCAGGTTTGTTATCAGCATCTCAACATGAAGAATGCAATTTAGGGCAGCAAGTGTAGAAATTTACCATAATTCAATTTTTGCAGGCAACAGTGTTGCCCTTGGAGAGCTAAGTTTTCTCCCCCCCCCCTAATTTTTGGCAGATTTATTTAACGAGTCTAACCATTTTTATACCCTCCCGATAGGATAACATTTCAGCTTGAAAAAATCTACCAAGGCAAAAGACATCAATTACTCAAACACAGGTATCCCTTAATGACCAAATTCGTGCATTCACTCTATTAATACTACAAGGACATTGCCCTTGCTGATCTTGTAAAATATTGCTGGCCACTTTAATGGCCACCAAGCTCTTGAGTCCAATATCTTGCATTTCAAAAGTTAGAGTATATTTAAAAATAAATATAAAAGGAATAAAAAACAATTGCAAAGCATTACATTTCTTCTTTCTGTACCTGGTAGAATATATTTAATGTGATCCATAATTTTTTTTTTTTTGTGGATTTATATTTGAAATTAAATTGGCAAAGTGAAATGGGAAAAAAACGCTACCCCCAGGGAAACATGTTTGTAATCACATTATTCAACTTTTTATTCTCAGACAAATTCTATGCCTGACAGAATACTTATTTTGTCCAAAACATAAAAATAATTATGAAAAATGGTTTCAAAAAAATTTTGAATTTCCAAAAATCTGTATTTTGTTTTTAATTCCCTTTGATTAGACTAACAACATACAAACAAATTGTACTTGAATGCTGGTATTTATCCAGATGTCCGATGCTGTAGATAATTTACTACAAGAAATAAGAGTGTTATAATTTTTTTCCTTTGGATTAGTAATTTCAGAAAAATTAGCTTTGCTTAAACTTTTCTCAGAACTTGATACAAGAGGTTTTAACAGTGAAGTACAAGGGTTGATTTTTTAGTTCTTGCAACTATTTAATTTCTCCATACATAGCATATGTACATAGTTTTAAGTTTTATAGGCCTTCAATGTAATCACCCCCATTGCACACAACATGTTCCCAGCGATGCGGAAGTCTTTGGATCCTGTTGGCACTGCCTAATCTGTTCATGGTTGTTGATGGTGCAAAGAGAGTCGTCAGTTGCCTGTAAAAAATCTTCAACTGTACAAAAACAAATCCTGCAAAGTGGCTCCTTAATGTGAAGTACTACTGTTCGTTTTTGCAAAATAGAAAACAGTGACACTTCATGGGTAATCCACCCATCTTTCTGCATGACAATGTTGAGGACGTATACAGCAGTTCTATCTGAACTGTTCAATCACTGGGGCTGGGAGGAGCTCTATCACCCTCTGTACTCTCCAGATTTAAGTCCCTGCAACTTCCATCTAATCCCAAAGATGAAGAAGCCACTTCACAGGATTTGATTTCGTACAGTTGAAGATGTTTTACAAGCAACCAACCACTCTCTTTGCACCATCAACAGATTAGGCAGTGCCAACGGGATTTAAAGACTTCCACATTGCTGGGAACATGTTGTAAGCAATGGTGGCGATTATATCGAAGGCCTATAAAACTTAGAACCAAGTACGTATGCTATGTATGCAGAAGTAAAATACTTGCCAGAACTATAAAAATAAAAATTTAAAAAAATAAAATATATTAAAAAAAAAAAAAAAACATTGTATTCTTCAAAACTTATGCAATAAACTTATTTAAAAACTCACCCTTATCGCAACTAAAAACTCTTCCATGTTCAGGCTGCCACTTTCGTCTGTGTCAAATTGTGAGAAAACTTCCTGGATCTCTTCATCTGTAAGTTCCATTCCAGCCTCCTTCATACCTTCTGTGAACTCTTCCAAGTTCAATGCTTTGCTCCCATCATCGTCCATGTTGCGGAAGAACCTGTTTTGAATTAGAAAATCTTAGTGCACTGAGACCAAATGAATCTACTTAGATTACATTTTGATGGAATTGCTTGATTTTGTCATTGCAACTCATATTACAAATCAAATTATTTCAGACTTACATCCTAAAAAGTGAGAAAAAATCTGAAGAACAAAAATTATGACAATGATTAAGATGCTGCTGATGTTGTTGATTAAAAATAACATGAATATTCAGCTCATGAATAAGTTATCAATCCAGTATAAGAATACAGTGAAACCTCTCTATAATGGACACGTCCGGGACTGTAAAAATCGTCCGCTATAGAGGGGTGTCCGCTCTAGAGAGATTAAAAAATTCTAGAGTAAAATAATCTACAGTAGGCTACTTACATGAGAGTGTTATACAGTACATGAAAGTCTCTTTAGTTTACACTAATCACTAATACACAGATATGTTATGCTGTAGGCCTACATATTGTGAAAATCCCGAACACTATACTGTAGTTCACTTTAGGCCTGCCATCAAAATTAAAACCACATTTTTTACAACCACATTGCTTATTGCCCTTTTTCATAAAATATATGTGATTTGAAGAAAAAATAAAACTTACGTAATTAACAGCACTGACAGGATAGTATTGGAACAGTACTTGGCTTGATTTTTTCGTCAAGTGTCCGTTAAGAGAGGTTTGAAGAGGCTTTTTAAGTGGATTTTTTGTGTCCGTGTCCATAATATACAGTGTCCGTCTTAGAGGGGTTAATTAGTATGATGTTTCATTATAGTGACCTAGGGACCAGAAAAATCGTCCATAAAGAAGGGTGTCCGCTATGAAGGGGTGTCCGTTGAGAGAGGTTTCACTGTATGTAAAATTTTAGCCAATTACAAATGCCTATCATAATGCTATAGTTTTATTTTTATCATTTTCATTTTACCTCATCTACATGCATTTATGTAAATTAACAAGGAAAGGACTCTGAAACATCTTCGTACCTGTCGCTTCTTTAATCAAAACCTTGTAGCTTTAAGCACTGAACACATCGTTTGTATATACATAAGCAGCATATGAGCAAAAGGAGTTAAGAAAATAATGTATGGTAATATATATGTGGTAAAAAGCATTTTATCTCAAATATTAATATCATGATATTATTAGAACACAATATTGTATTATACCAAGGAGGTAACCTAAAAATAAATAGCTGATAAAAAAAATTGCACCAAGTATGACTATCGCCGATGACAAAACCACCGATACGATTGTCCCGATATAGACTATCTCAATTAAAATGACACAAATAGCGATTTGTTTAATTCAATTTAGTGGTTTTAATAATCCATTACATGCTTAATTCTGTGAGTAGTTGCTAAATAGTCACAATAAATATAATTTGAATTCCAAATTCTTTCAATTGAATTTATTGATAAAAACGAACCTCTCATTATATTACCCATGACTAATCCATTCATACGCTGCGTGTTTGATATTGACCAATAACGTTTTGCAATTTCTCGGATATAGACCAATCATGATTGTTTATCTTATGATAAACAAGCTGGCAAGGATGCAATTTTATCTGATAAAATGTCAGCTAGTTACTGGAAATGTAAGTATCAACGTGCAGTGACTAGTACGTCACATGTTGCCATTAAACAACACAAAAACACATTATTTTATACAACATAATTTGTTTGGAAATTGAAATAATATAAATGTACATTGGTTAAAAGCACAATTTCGATTTGGCGCAAGCCAGTTCGTATGCTTTTATTCTATTCTGCTGTTAGCTTACCTGAATTAGGTTAGCTATGTCTTATAAACACCATTGGTAGCATTGATCACAACATGGTAACTCGAATCGATTCATGGATGGTTGTTTCATAGTATGACGTGATCTTGCAGCTGTTGGTTTTGTTTTTAAACTACAAAAGTAATTATTATTTGTATAAACCAATGCATTTTTATTCATGGAATAGTCTTAATAAATCCAACGCGAGTTTACGAGTTACATCAGAATAATTCGCTCCTGCTTCGTAGTCGCGAATCTATCGATAACTCTCGAGGGATTACTTATGAAAAAACTTTCGAATAAAAGTATTTCAGGTTAGGTTATCGCCACTGGGTGCAGGAAGATCGAGTTTCCACCATGATAGCATGAGGTAGGCCTACTGTTTACCAGGTAAGACAAGCCTGAGTTCATGCAAACTACTGGCTTAGAACTACCCTTCAGAGATTTTTTTCGAAAAAAATTTTCACATATACAGGTAAGTCATAAGATTTTAGTATAAACACATCGTGTATTAGTTTGAAGAAAATCGTGATAAGTAGAAAAATAATGAAGAGAAGTAAGATAAATTCGATGCCAATATTCGCGTCACACAACTAGAAAATATCGAAGTTAAATACAACATTTTATTTTTATACGACTTTTCGTTTTCGAGTTATGCCGTTCACATACATACAAGGTTCAGAAATTTGTACTTTTGGATCCAGAGAACTCAAAACGTGTATTGATACTATACCTATGGTAGGTGTAAAAAGCTGGGCTATACCCAGTCATCGTTCAAACATTCGTAGATATATGACGCATGACGCAAAGATGACGTGACATAGATGCCGGAAAGTAAGAGTCATAAGACTTTATTCCTAGAAGTCATAGAAATTATTTCGTCAGAATCTATAATCAACACTCACTCCCAACAAGGCGAGGATGGGATGAGGAAGATAATGACGGAGAGATGATGATATCTGGGGACCACTAGTGCCTAAAGTTACCCAACATTTGTCTCACAGGTGAGGAAAAGCCCCAGAAAAAACCTAACCTTGGTCACTTGTCCCGACCAGGAATCGAACCCGGGCCCGCTGCGTGAGAGGAGCGAACGCATCCCCTATGTAACTCGATGTGATAAAATCTACTGAATTTACAGGAAGCATTAGTTAATCGGCCGTATGATAACGACTGGCACACATTCATAAATAGCATCATTTTATCGTGACTGTGCGCCACATGTTACGCTTTCTGTTTCATCCACACATGCAGTGGCGTCTCCTGCATAGGATCACATGAGCACGTGAACCTCCTAATAATTCTTATCTTACCTAATTTTGTCAGTATTATCGAATAAATAATAATTCTTGTATGGTTTGCCGTCTCGCTGTATAGAAAGATGTGTATTTAATTCCCTTTTGCGGGCTTCCTCGAGGTGGTTCACTAGCTAAGGGGTGAACCTCTTAGTATTGCGTTTTGCATTACCAAAAGTTAGCAGGGGCTCCGCAGCTAGCAAGTGTGACAGGATCACATATCATTCGTGCACCCGACCTTAAGAGGGCAGCATCGGGCAACGCATCTGATTTTTCCCCCTTCAACTGAAGACGGCAACATCGGTAAACTCAGAGCTCTATGGCACCACAGTTCTCCGACATATTTTTCTTACCACCCCTCCATCTCATCCAACTTGCGAGCTGCCAGAGGGAACTTGTTTTATGACCCATCCATCTTCCCTTATTATATAGGTGTGCACAATGTTGTCGCATTGTCGCAATTCACAGTGAAGCTTTGATTTCCTGTTTATTTCCTCTTCATTCCGTCCTTTATGTCACAATTACCTACATCAATATGCCATTATTATAATTATTCATAAATAAATAAATATTTACTTTAGTTCATTGATACATAGCTGAACAGTGATTTCTCTTTCATCCTCAGCTGGAAGGTATAAGTTGCAACACAGTCTTCTATCCCTGTCTATACCATGTGTTTTGCTCAAAACTTCAAAATATAATTTTTTTTCTGGCCAGCAAAGATTAACCAGCGGGTGGTAGGTGGTCTGCTGTTCCCGTTTGTAGTAAGGGGTGCGAAGTTTACAGTTACATTCTCTCCCAAACAGGAATTCTGTATCAGTTCAATTGGAATTCTCACAGCGTGAAGTAGTAGTTTCTTTGTGATGTCGCGATTGTTTGTTTAGTTTAGTAGTGTATATAATATTAATAATTCTAGCGTAGTTTAATGAATAGTTATAGTAGTTAAGGAGTAGAACAGTATATATAGTTCACTACTATAACCATTTGGGAAATGCATTCAATTAGTGGGGTGAATTAGCTGAAAAAAAGTTCACATCTGGCAACCAATGCGCCACTTTGGATTCCGATAGTACATGGGTAGACGAGTCTAAAAAGCCCGGGACACAAATTTTCCTGCCCCTCTAGCGGTTTTGATGACGTAATCAATATGGCCGCCAAAGTTTTGTGGCATGCTTCTATATTTCCATATATAACTTGGGTTTGTATTTTGATATTAACCTATATTATTAGTGATTTTTAATCAGGGGAAAACGTGCTTTCCAACGGTATATATGACATGACTGTTTAGGTTCATAATAGCAGAAACATTTGTACCTGAATTAACATTTTTGTTTTTTATTTTGATTTTTTCGAAATATTTTGCTAAATAACTTGGAATCCGTTACATGTAGATGAAAATGTGTTCTATACTTTATTGTTTGCCAGACAATTTCCTTTCGAACGGTATATATGACTTACATTTTATCACAAACAGTTCCTGAAAATGTGTCAAAACAATGTAGAGTTGCACAGCGAATCGTTATGGCAACAATTTTATTTATATGGGTTCCGAAAAGTAATAGTGGGGCTTTATAACTGATTGAGTAGCAGATGCAATTGTTGTAATTTTTTATGTATAGGTAAGTAAATTCTAGATATTTTGGAGGTTCTTTTTAAAATCGTAACCCCTCTTAAATTTTGAGGGAACTTCAAAATGTAATAATAAATAAAAGAGATTAAATTAATAAGATTCCATTTAGTAATACTAAATGTGTTGTGTGAGGAACTTCACCGTGTAAAGAAGATATTGCTTTCGTCTACTCATAGGAAGACAGAAATTACCCAATCATGTCAATGAAGAGGAAGCATGAATTGGTTGATCCTACGACTGACCCAGTGGTTGGTCCGTTTGTATGGGAACTGTGTTTGTTATGCCAGAAGCATTCAAAAGAGCGCTTGATCATTCCGAAGTATGAAGGTTACTTAACAATGGCGAAGAATCTTGCATTTTTGCTGAACATGGTGAGCTTCCAAGTGGTATAAGTAATTTGGATCAGTTGGACGATGGAAGTTGTCGTCTTTCATATGCTGCCCATGCAGCGAAATATCACAAATCCTGCAAGAACAAATATGACAGTCTAAATGCAGATAGATTATCTGGTGAAAAGAAACAGAAAGGACATCTGCATTGCTCAGACCAAACTCCTTCTACATCAAAATTAACAAGATCATGATTTTGTTCAGATGTGGAAAAGGTGTGCCTGTTTTGTGATGAAGGACAAGGTAGAGACAAACTTGTGACTGTATCCACGCTGGGAATTGGGCCTACAATTCATACTCTTGCTCTACAATATTGCAGGATAAAAGCTGGTGAAGAAGTTATCGCCAACAGATTTGGTAGCATTAGAAGCCAAATATCACAAACTATGCCATACTCGCTTTCTAACATGTGCGAAAGCTGATGAACGTTCTCGAGGAGAAGATTACCATAATCCTGAAAAAGTTGTTTGTGCTACAGTTCTAACGGAATTGGTCCAATACATGGAGGATTCGTACTCATATAGCAGTACTTCTCCAGTGTTTAAACTTTCTCATCTTACAAAATTAGTGTCTCAGCGCATGATGGAAATGGGAATACAAACTCACAAAAAGAATATCAATGGAACACGTCTTAAGGAACAACTATTATCATTTATACCTGGTCTGAGAGCAGATAAGCCGGGATGTGAAATTATTTTCACTTTCGAAGGGGATGTTGGCGATGCCATTCGCGATGCCTGGGCATTTAATGACTTTAGTGATGGTATGTGTATGGGACGGGCAGTAGGTTTATTACGAAGACAGCTCTAAGAACCTTCTGTCAAATGCATAGTTATCTTCGTGATGCATTGTGCCCACTTTTTTTTATCATCTTTTAAATTTGATTTCTCTTCAAATCCCTCAACTAAAGAAATGATCCTAGGGGCTGCTAGCATCCACTTAAGCAGAGCATTTTTACTATAAGGGATGCCAATAGCTCCACCTTCACCCTTTATAACTTTGTTATTGTTTTCATAAGCTTGTTGTCAGATATTGCAGAAAACGTTGTAGCAGTTTTGCTGCACGTAAAGTTGCCACGAAGAAATTCAGCATGTATATCTGGATTTTTTTGAATGGTCCTGTAGAGAACGTACGAGTACTGGCAACCAACGAGAATAGTGGACTGTGTCCAACGCAAATGTCCACAGACATAACTGAGCCAAAGTATCGACGTACATCGTAAAGATAAATGCACGAATACTCAATGCAAGTCACTAGAAGTGATTCCAGTTTGATAACTCTGTTCCAAGATTGGAACTGAGGACAATCAGATGTTTTTGACAAAATCCACAGTTCAATGCATTCGCCACTGATTCTTTCACAACATGCTTCGTTGAATGCTTTTACCTGTAGACAATGCAAGGCAGTTATGTAACTTCATGTGCATACCGAGATCTTTTTACATGCGACGATGTAAGGCAGTTATGTAACTTCATGTGCATACCGAGATCTTTTTACATGCGACGATGTAAGGCAGGATTTTGCAACACCAGAACTTGCAATACCAGCTGTTGCAATTCAGTCCATCCACTGCCAGTTAACCACTTGCCAAGTAAGTTAATGACCATCATTTCTATGTGAAGGCCACCCATTATGAGTATGATGCGATCCTCGCCATATTTGTCAGGAAATTTCCCTTTCAGTTGCTTCCCAGTAGCATATACTGGTTGGTCACATATAATCACGGGTGTTTGATTTCCATTTAAGTTTGCTGTAGCCATTAGTATGATATCCATCATATGAAGTACCATTGCTGGAGTCGCAATTTCGTCATTTAGAAGTGGAAGCAATGATGCATTACACCTTACTTTTCTAACATCAGGTTCATTTTGGGCATGAAAAGCCGAACACGATACTCTAGGCACATGCTCTATTCCTTGTATATCTTCAACATGCATTCTCTCTAGGACAGAGTTATGCCAAGGATTTAAAACTTTCCTAGGGGTGAAGGCAGGATCATGGTCAGTGTACTGTAGATTAACAGTTGCGAAAGGTGGGGCACTTGTAACTTGACCAGTGGCAGGAAGTGTAGTGTAATATTCAGGGAGGCCATTGACAGTTTGTTTGTTCCACTGCTGGATACGAACGCTGTCATCGTCAATCTCCATATTGCTTCACTGTGAGGATGCTGAATAATCGTAACATTTGAACCATGGAAAGAAGTAACGACAGTAGAAGAAGATTGATTGTGCCCGTCCCAGACACATACCATCACTAAAGTCATTAAATGCCCAGGAATCGAGAATGGCATCGCCAATCTCCATATTGCTTCACTGTGAGGATGCTGAATAATCGTAACATTTGAACCATGGAAAGAAGTAACGACAGTAGAAGAAGATTGATTGTGCCCGTCCCAGACACATACCATCACTAAAGTCATTAAATGCCCAGGAATCGAGAATGGCATCGCCAACATCCCCTTCGAAAGTGAAAATAATTTCACATCCCGACTTATCTGCTCTCAGACCAGGTATAAATGATAATAGTTGTTCCTTAAGACGTGTTCCATTGATATTCTTTTTGTGAGTTTGTATTCCCATTTCAATCCTGCGCTGAGACTAATTTTGTAAGATGAGAAAGTTTAAACACTGGAGAAGTACTGCTAGATGAGTACAAATCCTATATGTATTGAACCAATTCCGTTAGAACTGTACCATAAACAACTTCTTCAGGATTATGGTATTCTTCTCTTCGAGAACGTTCAGTAGCTTTCGCACATGTTTAGAAAGCGAGTATGGCATAGTTTGTGATATTTGGCTTCTAATGCTACCAAATCTGTTGGCGATAACTTCTTCAACAGTATTTCATCCTGCAATTGTAGAGCAAGAGTATGAATTGTAGGCCCAATTCTAAGCATGGATACAGTTACAAGTTTGTCCTTCATCACAAAACAGGCACACCTCTTCCACATCTGAACAAAATCATGATGATCTTGATAATTTTGATGTAGATGGAGTTTGGTCTGAGCAATGGAGATATCCTTTCAGTTTCTTTTCACCAGATAATCTATCTGCCTTTGGACTGTCATATTTGTTCTTGCAGGATTTGTGATATTTCGCTGCATGGGCAGCATGTGAAAGACAACATCCATCGTCCAACTGATCCATATTACTAATACCACTTGGAAGCTCACCATGTTCAGCAAAAATGCAAGATTCTTCGCCATTGTTAAGTACCCTTCATACTTCGGAATGATCAAGCGCTCTTTTCATTGCTTCTGGCATAACAAACACAGTTCCCATACAAACGGAGCAACCACTGAGTCAGTCGTAGCATCAACCAATTCATGCTTCCTCTTCATTGACATGATTGGGTAATTTCTGTCTTCCTATGAGGTAGACGAAAGCAATATCAACTTTACACGGTGAAGTTCCTCACACAACACATTTAGTATTCCTGAATGGAATCTTATTAATTTAATCTCTTTTATTTATTATTATATTTTGAAGTTCCCCCAAATTTAAGTTTTAAGGGGGCTACGATTTTAAAAAGTACCCCCTAAAAATCTAGAATTTACTTACCTATACATAAAAAATTATAATTACTTTACTATTACTTTTCGGAACCCATATAAATTAAATTGTTGCCATAACGACTCGCAGTGCAACTCTACATTGTTTTGGCAAATTTTCAAGAACTGTTTGTGATAAAATGTAAGTCATATGTACCGTTCGAAACTAAATTGTCTGGCCAACAATAAAGTATAGAACACATTTTCATCTACATGTAAAGGATTCCAAGCTATTTAGCAAAATGTTTCGTAAGAAACAAAATCAAAAACAAAAATTTTAATTCAGGTACAAATATTTCTGGTATTATGAACCTAAACAATAATGTCATATATACCGTTGGAAAACACGTTTTCTCCTGATTAATAATCACTAATAATATAAGTTAATATCAAAATACAAACCCAAGTTATATATGGAAATATAGAAGCGTGCCACAAAACATTGGCGGCCATATTGATTACGTCATCAAAACCGCTAGAGGGGCAGGAAAATTTGTGTCCCGGGCTATTTAGACTCGTCTACCCATGTACTATCTGAATCCAAAGTGGCGCATTGGTTGCCGGATGTGAAATGTTTTGGTACAATTTTCAGCTAACTCACCCCACTAAATAGGCTAGTTCGTTTTCTACCAGTGAACTTAAAAGTAATTTTGTTTATTAATGTGTGAATACCATGCAGCACTTGCAATGCTGGCAATAGAGAAACGTCTAGTGCGCGAGAAGAATGACTTCAACTTTAAAGTTGTCGAGAAGTTCGCTGCACAGAAAGAAAGAAGAGTACATTTTCTCTACAAGTGATTAGATTCGTAGGTCCTGTATTTTGATTTTCTATTTTTAGCCCTATGTGAACACCCAAATATTTTACCCACGTGACGCCACTGCACACATGTTTTATTACTTCCACTAATTGCTCACGGAAATTACTGATAAAGCTATCCGTAACACAAACACGGAATTTTACTTTACATAAATAAATGCTTCTCTAACCAATCGATTGGATGACGCAATGAAATGATCAATAATTTCGTACAGGTAACCTAGTAACCATGGATTACTAACATGTCAACATAAAGTTGGAAGTAGGTCAAACTTTTGGTAACCTGTCATTTAAAAGAGTGAATTATGGATACCTGTATCTTGTCGCCATCAGCAATATATTACATACTGGATCTACTGAATTGTCGGGAATCTTCTCTTGCCTTTTTTAGCCAGTTCAGTGTTTACTTTCTCTCCCTGTAAACTAAAGAACATGGAAAATTCCCGATGCTTTTGGTTTCTTCTGTTGTTTTCTTTATCTAAACTTGGCATTGAATCTTCTTATCATATGTGTTCCATACCGGCCCTGAGCCGATCTCTTATCGGTCTGAGTTTAAGTCCAACCACATGCCTATTAACAACGCCCAGGCCTAGATGAGCGGTGAAAGAGGGTGGAGTTTCAACTAGAGTGGCTGTAAGGCACGAGTCACAATGAATTCTTAGACCAGCCCCTGGGTGAGCCGGACTCTTATTGGTTTGATATCAAAAGTCTGGCTCTCACATGTTAACCTTTGAACACAGGACGGTTGCATGTTTGGGAGCGAATGATTGGAGGGGGGATAAGACACACACATTAAGTGGAGGGCTGGATGAAACTGCCTTGTAAATACTGTCTTCTATATTAGTCATCTGAAGTGAACAAAGCACGTCGAAACAAGCAGAAAGTTATTTCCCTTATCAAAAAAGGTTAAGATTAGGTCTGTAATCATTATTTTCTTTCAACGAATCTAGAGGCTCGTAGCTGTACCCGTCATCGCGAAAAAGGGGGGGGGAGAGAAGATATGCCATAAATACATGCCATGGTGCCAACGTTATATAGCCTAGTACCTCTGAAAAATCCTGTCGATATCAAGCAAACAAGATGCATTATTGGAAAACAAAATATGCAACAATATGTAGCCTACTCTTGAATGAAGGCGTCAATTTTCTATTACTTATTTTATGTCTTGTACACATTTTAACAACTAGCACGTAACAGAGTGCATTATTAAAAAAATACGATTTTTTATAAACTTCCGGGTCCTAATTATTATATTCTATGTGGTGAATGTAAGACTTATAAGAAAGTACGAAATAGTAATAGCTTTTGTACTTTTGGACAACATATTTGTTATGATAATTCTTTCACATTGGCCGTGTGTAGGCTAAGATGGAAAGGTAGTCAGACTGAAAAATTCAACGCCATAGCCGGGATTTGAACCAGGATCTTCGGCTCTCCGAAACGCTGCTCTAACCACGTGAACTACCATGGCAACATGCCATTACAACATTAAATTCTCCAACTGACTCATATCCCAGGTCGCTTGTCGGCACGGGGTTGATATCTTATTTTGAGAACGCCTGGTGGTATTCTGGGATATGTGAGTCAGTTGGAGAATTTAATGTTGTACCGGCATGTCACCGTGGTAGCTCAGGTGGTTAGAGCAGCGGCACGGAGAGCCGAAGATCCTGGTTCAAATCCCGGTTATGGCATTGAATTTTTCAGTCTGACTTCACCTTTCCAGTATTTATGTTCATAAATATTTCACTGGGATGAGCTCATGACTCAGATTTCAAAGCAGGCGAGGCATGTCCGTAACAGTTAACGTGTACCAAATACTATAGAGACAATACCGGACACTTACTGGTAGAGAAATGGGGGACAGATTTTGCAGCACTCCTGGTGGCACAACCTAGAAACTTGGGGCAAAATTAATATATTCAAAACATATATAAACTGTAATATGCTATTCTGAGCCATTAGGTAGATACCCCTTATACATAACATGCCGAGTCTGGCTATTTCGGCTCTTCTATTAAAAACTGTTTAACATATACAGTGTGTCCACGCTAGAGGGATCGAGAAATAAATGCTCGCCAGTTAAAACGAGATAAGGATATTGCTGCATTCTGCATATGACAGGAAAGGGAAACTCTCCGAGATTGTGCAACACTGTTTTCAGACAGCTCCACACGCATGCGCATGCGCGTCAAGAGCTTTTGTCTCGAAATGTGGACACCGCAACAGAAAATTCAGTGAGTGTTATGGCTAGCAGAGGAGAAATCTGTTACTCGGTTGCAATGCCGTGTTCGTCGTACGTGGAATGTGGATCCACCTGGTCATAAAGCTATTCTCCAATGGGACAGAACACTCCGAGAAACAGGTTCTTTACTATTCTCGATCCCTCTAGCGTGGACACCCTGTATGTATCTAGATACTGCAATTGTATTCAGTAGTAGCAGGTTGGGCCGCTAGATGGTGCTCAAAATATTGTCCCCCGATATATCGCAAAGTGTCCTGTATTGGTCTAGATTGTATTTGCGTGTACTAACTTATTCTATAACAAGATGTATGCCTAAATGTACTTTTCGGAATCAAATTAAAAGCATGGATGGAAACGGTTTTACTCATCCTACCGTATGTTACTGGCATAAATACCGGGGGAGTAGGAAGGCAGAGTGCAATATGCCTACAAATCTCATTAGTGGTAGAATCCGCTAAGTATAAAATCAAATTCCGAAGCTCTTATCTGATAGAACCAGAAGACTTTAATATGGTAATGCAGCGACTTCAGCAATCGGTGCAAGTAATATGATCTTAATATAAGGATTAGGCGTGGTTTGAATGAGAATGACTAGGTGGAGTTGCTTTTCTGGGAGAAGGGCGTAATGTCTATTCCTTGAAGTGGAGGAAAGAGTTACTATACCTATAATAATACTCAGACATCATTTCATTTTCATCGATCTTACCTTCCTCCTTATCCGAAATTTTTCTGATTAAAAACGGTAAGTCATTCATGGTACAAAAGGGTTTTAAGCTAAAGTGTCGATTTTGCCATACGTAAGTTATTTATTTCTTCGGCAAAATGTTTATAATTTAATGGGCGTGACTTGCATAAAAATCTTTTCAAAAACATTTTTGAAAAAGGAGCCCAAAGAGGGGGGCTCAAAACCTTCTTTTCGAAATTGTAAAATGTATTATCAGTATTCCAGAGGTAAAATTATTAAAATTTAAATTGAAAAAGCGTGGTAATTAAATTTATTAGCTACAATGTCGTAATTCCGGCATTAAAGAGTTTGCGATCGTGAGAAAATTCTAACTACACTAGGAACTGAAGCTTTAACTTTTAATGTGAAATTTTGGAGAAAGTAATAATTCTTCTGCCAGAAATATGCTGCAGGTATGTTTAAGTGTCCATATCCAAAAACATGTATCCATATACAGTAGAACTCCAACTATCCGGATCGCCAATTATCCGGAACGCTTCCCCCCCCCCCCCCCCCCCAGCGAGCATTGGGAAATCCTCTTCCAGGGCCGATTATTCGCGAAGAAGCAATACTTTTAGCAGACAAAATCGACAGTTTGTCTGCAAAACAACTGAATCTCGGTAGCGCGCCTACCTTCCACACTAGCGGTCCGGGTTCGATTCCTGGCCGGGCTGGGAATTTTTAAAACGGGCGGAATCCCTTTCCTGGGTTCAGGACTGGGTGTTTAAGGTTTATGTGTTAGATGAACTTGCCCACTGTTCGCAGTTCTCATTATTAAAACAACTTATTTTTTCTTTTTCTAGCTCAGTTTAAAATTTTTCACTTTTTTTTTATAAGTGTGTCATTCTTTCTCACTTTGTTTTTTTGTTTCTCCTCTTTCTCCACTCTGATGTTCTGAAACTACACCCGAGCACGAGCAGTTTGCTCATTCGAGTGTATTTCTAAATAAATATTTGGTTCTTTTCTTAAAAAGTATTGTACTTTAATTTTGAAATTTGTAAAGGTTTTTTGTTTATTTGTGTTTTTTTGTATTTGTATTTGTATTTGAATTGATTAACAATAGGCAATAAGCAATTGAAACTGTATTGCAAATGTAAGCAACCTGTACTTAAAATAAACATAAACATAAATGATATGTTCAAGATGTGACATTTTACGTAAGTACAGTATTGTACAAGTTAGTATTTTTTTAAGAAATCATCTTTTTCATTAATTATCCAATTATCTGGATATCTGACTATCCGGATCGCGTCCGGTCCCAATTAATCATGATAATTGAAGTTCTAAATTAAATTTTAACATTTTAACATTTTAACAATTTTAACATTTTAACATTTTAAGTTAAAAAATACCTCAGCATTTCGCAAACGATATAGGGGTTTTTACCACAAAATAACACTCCAAATACTGTAAACCAAGAGTACTTACCGGCCCAGACCCAGAATGCCGGTGGCCCCTCTGGACAGACATAGATGGCGCAGTTTTTCCACCGGATCTTTGGCCATGACGACTTGCCTCCTCGACTTGTTGATCAGTTCTGTCTCCTGCATCGTAGCAGCGGACTGCGGCCGGTACATACCTGCAAGGTCATACATTCCATTACGTCACGAACCTAATTAGGCACTCACTATGAAAGTTACTTGTGTGGGCAACTGAGCTTGTTTCCTGAAGGAGATGAGTCACAACAAACTGCAATTTACTTTCCTTCCTTCAGAACTGAGAAAAACTATCAACTATACATCGTACAAAACTTCATGCTGTTTCCAAAGGCTAAATACGGAACTAATGCTATAAGCTAGCTCATTCAAACTATAATCATGCCCATAACTCTAATGTATTTTGTATAGCAAAATAAACAAAAATACGAGGGAGAATAAATTAAAACCACAATATATATATTTTTTTTTTCCACTATTTTTCTGGAGGAAGAATGTTTGCTTGTACTGTACATTATTTTTCTTCATAGTCCCCTCCCAGTTCAATGCACTTACGCCATTGGATGGGAAATGCTTCGATACCTTTCTTTCTTTCTTTCTTTGTCGTAGTTTTACCTCTCCCTTTTAGGATTTAAGCGACCCAAGCCGCCTGGGCCTTACAGGACCGCGATCTGTCGGGAGAGGGATTATCTTTGGATTACATACATACTTTTTGACCAGACAAGGACAAGGAGGGCCTCCCCGGATGAGTGATCAGCCCAATGCCGGGGCCACCTCCGAGACAACACGAACACTTAGGACGATACACACCATTCACACACACACTCACTCACTCAGAACAAGGCGAGGATGGGGATGAAGATGGCAATGACGGCCAGATGATATCCGGGGACTACAAGGGCCTAAAGTTACCTGACATTTGTCTCACAGATGAAGGAAACCCCCGGAAAAAACCTCACTTAGGTAACTTGTCCCGAAGGAATCGAACGTGAGAGGATTGAACGCATCCCCTGAGCCACAGCGGTGGACATGGACCACATGAGAAAAATTATTCTGCTTGACACTGAAGGCACTCAAATGCACCGCAGATTGGATGTCTTCATCAGACTTGATCTTCCGCCCTCCAAGGAGCTCCTTTAATGGACTAAAGATGTGGAAATCTGATGGTGCCAAACCTGGCAAGTATGGCAGATGTGGGAGGCACTTGAAGCATATGTCGTCGATGGTTTTCACGGTTGCACGAGCAGCATGAGGACACATGTTGAAGCAAAACACCTGCTCTCAGCAACCCCCTTCGCTTTGTCACCATCAGATTTCCAAATCTTTGGTCCGTTAAAGGATCTCCTTGGAGGGCAGAAGTTCAAATCTGATGAAGACGTCCAATCGATGGTGCAGGAGTGGCTACAGCGTCAACCAAAATAATTTTTCTCATGCGGTATCGAAGCTCTTCCTATCCAAAGGCGTAAGTGCATTGAACTGGGAGGGGACTAGGTAGAAAATAATGTACAAGCAAACATTCTTCCTGGAGTAAAATAGTGGGAAAAAAATAATTGCTGTTTTCATTTGATTCTCCCTCGTAATAAATCATCACAAGTTCTAGAAGGGCTAACTTCAGATTTTGAGGTAAATTAAACTGCAAAGAAGACTGACTTTTTAAATGATGGGGTTGGGGTTTCTATGAAAAGGAAATACTGGAATGTCAGCAAGGCAAATGGGAGAAATGTCCTTATTTTCTACTTACTCAATAGTTATAGACAATTTCTAAGCAAGCTAAAGGTACTATATTATCTATTTTATGGAACCCGGAGGTTCACTGCCACGCTTACATGAGCCCGCCATTCAATCCTATTTTCTGCTAACTCCATCCAACCATCCCTCGCAAATCCTACTTCCCATAAATATATTCATTGTCCTCTCACCTATATCTAGATATTTCAAGTGATCTCTTCCCTTTCGGGTCTCACAGTCAATATTTTTTAGATATGTCTTTCCTGCCCCATGCGTGCAACATGTCCAGCTCATTTCATCCTCCGTGATTAAATTACCCTTATAATCCAAATCTATAGTTTTTCCCTACAAAAATACAATACAAGTGTCATGGTAATTTTATTTTTAAACGTCTACTCTTTCGAAACATTCTCTTATTTTTTAATCTTGTCTATTTAAAAGCACGTGACCGGTCAACCGATTTGGTCCAAAATCAATAGCGTTCTTCCTATGGCCGTCATAAGTGTGTAAATAATAAATAAATAGCCATGGGCTTTTACAGATATTTAATTAAACTGACATTTTTTTTCTCTCTTCGTACAACTTCTTTCTACAGAAATTCATCAAAATTGTTATATATAATTTTTGCAGGACATACAGAATGATATCCTTCCGTCTAAATGTATTTAAGTAAATTTTGGGCATATGGTACAAGTTTTAAAGATGTATTTTCAGTAGAAGCCAAGAAAAAGGAACATGAGAATGGAAAACTTAATATGTATGTAGTAACACAAACAAGGTCTTTATTATTTTTTTACAAAAAGTGAAACAGACTTGAGACATTATTTAACATACAACAAATGTTTATAGAGCTTCCTGTATTAAGTTTAAATGTATAGGCTAAGCTCATTTGCATTGCCTTCTAAATCTTCAGAACCTTTTGAATAAGAAGATAACATTTTTAGTCTGTGCAAAAATAAAAAATAAATAATATTAATATTAATAATAATAATAAAACTAAACATTCGAGATGTTAGAGAATTAAAACCATAACATGTTACATATCATTTTAACACTTACTTTCTCAAGATTCAGAAGCAATTAAAAGCAGAAAATACATAATTTCGATATTTATGATCATTATTTCGACTCTCCTTAAAATTTTACCAAAGTTCTGGTGTGGGCCTACAATGTGATCGTTAAAATGCTAATTTAATTTTTTTTAATTATAAAAAAACCTGTAAAATGTCTCTTATGCTAAATTTTAGGTATAAATTCGTTCTTATTGCCTCACTAAGAAATCAGCGAAAGATTTTACTAAATTTATTATAAAAATAATATAATTTTATTAATAAATTATTCATATTAAATGCTTCTGTGCAGGCCAAAAATTAAAATGTTATGACCTCCAACTTCAAAGTATAGCCTGTCAAAACTTTGGGATCGTGCCAACAGTATTACATACGGGTTAACATTATTTAGGCAGTCAAGAAGTGATTTTCTTGTAAGTAGCTTATGTACATTTTTTTTTAAGGACATACTTGTTCGTCTAGTAAGAGTTAATTTTCCTCGCCTTTTCACGTTCCTAAATAAGATCTTATTGATTGCATCAGCTCTTACAAAAAACTAAACTATGTTCTGGTGCATGCGCAGAACATAGGCCTAGTGTAACTCACGCTATATTGCACATGGAGTAGTACGAGCTGAATTACATGCACACAGGGTTTGGGGTCTCCTTTAAGGCATTACAAATTTCCGACTTCTGAGTTGAATCAATTTATTATAGGAAGTTGCCTTGCAACGGGGGCCCTTGAGTCAGGGAGGCCCGCAAATTACTAAAATAAAAATTAAAAATTATAAACAAAATTTATAATTCTGGCGACGATGTTGAATAACCTTCTCACATGTCAAATTCAAATGTAAAATCCTCGCCACTGAACAACACTGACTGCTTTAAGTTAATGATTGAAATCTTTGAAATAATGAGTAAATGTTAAATGATCATGTTTGCCATTATTTTTATTTATTTCAACTGTAAATATGTTTTCAAATTTAATGAGAAGCACTAAATGTCCACTTAAAGAATTATTATGTAACAAAAATACTTTGTTTTTTTTTTTTAAATTGAGGATTATCAGCTCCTTTCTATGTCTTTTTTATTAATTAAAATTAGAACAAATGTTTTCTAGTTATTAAATTTATTACATTTTTTTTCCATTTAGACTAGTTACTTATCTACAATAACTATTTATTCTGTGGAAAAGGTACTTATCCTTAAGGAGAGACGCTTCAAAACAGCACTTTAAAGCCTTTTTCGGATCATATAAATTTCAATCGAACGGCTGCAAGCCTATAACCAGTAAAACTAGTGTGAGAGCCGACGTGACAATGATAGTGTACAGTGGCTTTCATAAGTAGTTTCAATTAACCTTAACTTCAATTTTGTGTCAATAATTGTTACAATATTAAATTTTTGTTTTTGTGTAGGCCTACTCATATAATTTTACTAAATCCACTTGCTAGTAATAAATATTATTTATTGCAAAATGGATATTTTACTCCAACAAAAACAAGACAACTCCAACAGTTGGATTTTTCCCCTGAAAAATTAATCAGCCCCTCGATTGTATTTTTGGATTCAGGGGATTGCAAACCGAGTATTTATAATGAATACTTGACATCGAATTTCAAAGTCCGTATAACCGTATTCCCGTATATGTAGTATGCACTAACGACGTAAAAATGACTTCTTTAGTCATCTAACTATCGTATCTATGGTTCGAGTAGAGAGTCCTGGAAGGACAGGGAATCAGAACCTTTATCCAATTTACAGTGAAAGAGATGACTCTCCTATACCCCTGTTAAAGAGTTTGATTACCGGACTTCCTAAATGGGAGGGAAACACGCACATCTGCAGATTTTCCGAATGATTACATCGTATCCAAACCTAATGTCCGGATTAATGGGGTAATCGTGATTATCGCTTTGTGGTCGATAAAATAGACCACGCAATGCTATTAGTGACGTGCCTATAACGAGAACTGCTGTGCAGTCTGTAGAAATTCCCGTCAAAATATTTGAAAATATTTAAATAACGTGGTTAGCTGTGTGGAGTAATAATTTACTAAATAATTATACTATTTCCTTTTTTTTCTTCTTCTTTTGGGGAGTAGGTATGGACTTAAAGCACTGAAAATCCATTTTATTCAATATGCTGTAGAACAAATTAACAAGTAGCCTATGTTGTATACCAATATTTCCATTTAAAAAATCGCAACAAATACAGTTCAGAATGTCATGAAAAGGGCTCGGATGTTTATGACATTGGCCTATCATATTTTTATCCTGACCTCCGTTCTTGCCGCAAACACAAATTAAACACGAATTGCACTTTATTATCCTTACCGGACGGTTTTTATTTTGCATATAAAGTCATATTTTGGTCATGGTCTTAGTCATATTTTGGCCATATTTGTAATTTAACGGCATATTTCAGTTAAAAATTCGGTAAAGGAGCACAATTATACAGTGTGTGTAGTACATGGTCGAATTAAATTTGAAATTTATTTCATTAATTTAAAGTTTATACCAAACTAATAGATAACTTAAAATTTAAAATCAATGCAGTTGTTCACATTTTATAGGAAGACGTACAGTCTACAAAATATTATAACTATTTGCAGCTGATTAAGCGAGCAAACGGGCAAATTCTTTAAAAATAGAAGTTCATTACAAGCAAAACTGTAAATCATCAAAACTGTTAAAAAGTTATTATCTGATTGAAATCGTGTGATGTAAGAATTTAGTGTCTTTAAACATTTTAAATTAGGACATTTATTTTTTGAAAATGTGTTGTTTTATAAGGTCATATTTAGGTTTTTTGAGTCATATTTAATCACTTTTAAGGGCATATTTGCAGTTATATTTTCCACCTTTTTTAGGTCATAAACATCCGAATCCTAGTCATGAATACAATACGAAAAGAATGTCTTTGATCCATTAACTTAACCTTAAACTTTCACAATTTCTGGAGCTAAGCACAGTTCAAGTTTCGGCCTAAAACTTGTCGTTTCTTTTCTTAATTCCCAATTATATATGTATGACGTAATTTATGTTTATGTTTTGTGACTCTCCTTTAAAATGTTGTGTGGCACGTATTCTATTCTTTTCTGAGGCTTTCATGTTTAAGCAATAAATCTTAAATAATTGTACTCTTTTATAACTCTGCAACGTTGATAATATACAGGTGTTCTAATATTATTTTGCATCATTTAAAAAAATAGTCCATATTTTACTCCATATTTTGATAACGTTTAGCCCATATGTATATATTTACCTATTTTTATTACACATAAATCCTAGCTCTGGTCATCAATAACATCACTTACATAAAACTGCATTATTAAGTGATTTCAGTCAACGTAATTGAATGTGAAGCTACTAGAGGGCAGCATGGTCTGTGTATAGGAAAATTCACCTAACAATTTCGAGCATACTTTTCTTCAGCTGAAGTGAGCAAGCAGACAGATCATAGTGGTCAAGTCAGAAACCTTACCACCTCCACTACGATACTGTGAAAACTGGGGAATCTTTAGGCTTATGTATTTATGCTGCCTACTTTACTTTCTACGAAAGGGGGAAATAATCATACTGTGCTTATGGATTAAAAGCCTACCATCTGCGTTGAGTTCCACGTTTATCTCCTTACAAAACCTAATTAATAACCTGCCCCTGCCTCCACAATCTGCCATCGGTACTGAGGATACCACTGTGGTTCGGAAATCACGTAATAGATTTATATAGTAGAGTCTTCTTGGCCTCTAAGACACTGATGCTCAACCCCTTGCAGAAAATCACCGTAGAAAAAATAAAAAATCTGATGTGAAAGTCACATAACTTCCTCTACACAAATAAAAGTTTGCAGCATTTACGCTAATTATGCTATAAATATCTTATAGCCCCTTCTTTGAATGTTGCGACTAAAAACGCAGGCTATGGGGGGAAAAAAAACCAAATGACTGCAAACGTTTATTGAACTTTCCGCTGATAAGAATAATTTCCGAAATTTATCGAATATTCCCCTCAGATATTTCTTTACTGTAAGCAGGGCCAACAATACATTTTTCTCACTTCACGTGCTTATATAGAATAAGATGCCTTAAATGTCCGCGTATTGAGTTGTTCACCAGGCAAGTTGGGAGGTTACAACCACCCTTCAGAGAATGTTTTTGAAATCGTATAAGCAATCCATGTACAAAATTTAAAGGAAATTGTTAGGGCCGTTTATGAGAAAATAGCAAAAAACAAAATATTCTTCATGTAAAGTCCCCTTAAATATAAGAAAAGGTTGTCGCCAATCTTCACAGCCTCAGAAGGTACCTAACCCAAATACAAAATTTTGTTTTCGTACGATTTTCAAGAAGCCGTATTGCAAAAAGCACGTATTCACAGTGGGTTGCTTATAACTACCCTTCAGAGAATTTGTTCGAAAAAATGTTTCAAATAAAAGTTTTAGCTCTTGGTACATGCAATCCATGCGCAAAATTTAAAGAAAATCGTTAGAGCCGTTTTCGAGAAAATCGCGAAAAACGAAAATTTCTTCATGTAAAGTCCCCTTAAAAATAAGGGAAATTTGTCGCCAATCTTCGAATCACATCTTCAGAAGGCACCTGACCCAAATACAAAATTTTGTTTTCATACGATTCTCCGTTTCGGAGCTAGCCTGTTCACAAACTTCCACACAGACAGACAGACACACACACGGACACACAGACATGTTTCCAAAAATAGTATGTTTGGATTCAGGGGGCCTTGAAACGTGTATATATGCTGAAAACTCAACTTCGTATTTTAGGGTCGAAAACAATACTTCCTCTACCTTTAGTACCTATGGTACGGGCAGAGGAAGTAAAAAACATGGGGCATATAGGGGCACTTTTGCCCGAAATCCAAAAGGTTGAACACAAATGCTCTACATCTAGGGGATAAACTAGGTACCACTAGGTAGAACTGAGAAATGATCAGATTTTAGACATAATAAAACAAATCTTATGTGAAACATAACATCCTATGCCCGAATAAAAGCTTTGCCTCTTAGTGTAATGTATCATGTATGACATTCTCTTCATCTAAATCGGTTGTAAAAATGAAGAGATTGTCGCTACCACATCGCATCCCCGAAGGATACACAACCCAAATAAAATCTGATTAATGTGTCCTCGTAATTTTCTTTACTCTATGTATGGGCTTATAACTACCCTTCAGAGAATTTTTGAAAAAAAAAAGTTTCAAATAAAAGTTTTAGCTCATACGTATAAGCACGTCATGTGCAAAATTTAAGCATAATCTTTACAACAGTTTTCGAGAAAATCGCGAAAAACTATTTTTTCTAATCTGAAATGGCAATCACCTCCATCTTCGTGTCACATTCTTTGAAGGTACCTACCTAACCCAAATATAAAATTTTGTTTTCGTATGATTTTTCGTTCTGGAGGTTGGTTGTTCACATACACACACACGTTTCTGAAAACTGTATTTTTGAATTCAGGGGACTTCCTCTATAGAAGGCCTACCTATGGCTCGAGCAGAGGAAATAAAAAGAAACAGAAAGAAGAGAGAAGAAAGGAAAGAACCCAGACAAATGGACATCCTTGACATATAAAAGTAACTGCATTTTATTCAGATTAACTCACAAGAATATTATGAAAGTCAAAGTATGAACTCGTAGAGTGACTCACATTCGCGTTGTTAGTAGAAGTCATGTGAATCTCAAGGTTATGTGTACTCGTTCATTCATTACGCTTCTGTCCACTCATCACAGTTTGTTACTATTTTAGATTCGATTAGATTTTTATTTAGTCCGAATGAACATAACCATGTTATGGGTAATGGGACTCGTCAAATATACAAATTTACATATCCACAGTCAATGCTAAATAATTAAAAACAAAATTTACATCAATAATGGTCTTTTTGATCCACTAGTCACAAGTTAGGACACTTTTTTAAAGTCATGTAAATCCACCTGTGGAAACATGCGATTAATGCTGATTACGTCATTTATTTTTGTGACGAGTTCCTGAATACTACTGACTTGACGAACAAGGTGATGGATTTCGGCGGGAATATTCGAGTTGTGTAACAATAATTTCTGTACCGTGAATTTGCAAGAAGTGGAAGTAATAATATACAATGGGTAAAGAGAATATGAACTGTTCCGTAGACCCTTTTCGCATAAACTTGCACACAAAGGTACACCTTAAGCTATTACCTAGCAACGCGTCAAGGAATTCTGGACGGAGAACTTGATGAGGTCTACACGAATGGACCTATGACTGCAGCCTGGTTAGTAAGAAGGTAAGCGTTTGCTGTAATGCTTTTCTATCGTTCATAAATTATTCATCACTCTCTTGGTAGTAATTTAGAAATGATCAATAAGCCTACTATACTACGCCCGCAGTATGACGACCAAGACTCCATGCCATACCTGCATACGAAATGCATTGCTGAAATGCAAGTGGGTTCACGTCCTGAAAACCCTAATTTAATTACGCTAACTTGTTTACATTGAGTTCGAACCTATGCAAGTATATTTTAATAGTTGAAAGTTAGTTTATTGTTTTGAAATAAGTTTACATATAACTTATTTATTTACGTATTATAAAAGATTTGTTTACTAATTTTCTAAATTACTTTTACATTATTACGCCACCCGAATGAACACATGCTAGTGGTCGGTGGCAGTTTAGAAATGGACATAAATACATTAGATAAAATACTCTCTCTAAAATACTCTATTATTCTTTGTAATTTCACTGTCAATTAGTCAGTAGTATGATGTTGTCAATGTAAGTTTGTTATGTAGCCTATCGAGTTTAGTAGCACCTTTTTGCCCCCGGTTTTTGTTATTTTTAGCACATTTTCCCTTCCTTTTTCCATACGAAAACTGCACCTAAATCCTAACCCTGATTATTAGTTTTACAGTGGATAAAAACAAAGACAAAGCTCTAAAGACACGATTATGTTCACTTGATTTATTCTAAGTAAGTCGGTTAGACCTATGTCACCATTGTGACAGTGTACCACAGTAGACTATAGTTCAGTTTAGGTTAGCACCAAATCCCAGATTGCTTGCAGAAAGTACAAAATCAAACTTTATTCTGTCTATACACAGCATTAAGATGAATGAAATTCTTAAGTCTAACTGCATATGCCAGAAACGAATTAAAAATAATTTATATGAATTCCTTTTTTTCCTGTAAAATATGTTGAGGTGGGATTTGTACCTTTTGGAAACAAGCTCTACTTTTTGTTGTTGTTTTAGCTATTGTATTTAACATCAAACACTATACATAGTGCTCTTTGTAAGTCGGTCATGTTCTATATTCAAATCGTATTTCTCTTTTGACATAAACTTGGAATCTGTGGATTATAATAAATCTTATCTTAGAAATTGATCCCGGTGAAATCCATTTTGAATAAGTACAAGTTTCTCTAAAATAAATTTTTATTTACAAGAAATCGCTATAATGAAGTTTCTTACAAAACACGAGCAGAAGAGCTAACTGAAATTTGCTATGGTACTGAAATGACTAAAATAAATAAATCTTGGCGGTGGACACCGAAAGTAAACTATAAAATTGATAAAGAAGCATCAGTAGAAGCTGGGTACTAGCTGTTAGGGAAAACATAATAAAATGCTTATCCTTTTATTTCATATATAGTTAATTTAGGACTTCGTCTAGCTGTGTACATATGAAACGGAAGTAGAATAATTTCTTACAGACACGATAATTAAATTTTACTACATAGTACGTAAGATATATCTATAAAATAAATTTGCAATTACAAGAAATCGCTATAACGAAGAGTTTCTTAACAAAACACTAGTAGTAGACCTAATTGAAATTTGGTATGTTAGTAAAATGACTATGGCTGGACACCGAAAATATTAAAAAAATTGATATAAGTTACACATAATCTATTTAAGAAACACCTGCAAAAGAAAGTATAAAGATCAATGTGATGACACATTGTTCTTTTAGGAAAAGTCTAGCTAAGTACATATGAATTGAAACTTGGATAATTTATTTCTTAAAGATACGATAGTTCATTAACTTTAACATTTCTATAAGGGCCAGTTGTATAAACATGTAATCTGTGGTTAGCATGCAAAATTAACTTTCAGTTACGTTAACTGTTTTTCTGTTGTATAAATATTAATCCAATTTTATTCATCCTAACCAACAGTTTATATAACTGGCGAATTTTTGCAAGTTAAAACATTAACTGATCTGGACATTTTTAATACATTTCAAACAGTGCAAGACACTAGAAATTCATTATATAAGTGCAATGTGAGTTATTAATTATTATTTTCATATCATTTAGATTCAGTATGCTTCCATTTTGTGTAATGACATTAAAAATACAGATACCGGGACCTTAGCTTGGTTGTTGGTTATGGTAGCCCTACATTATAAAATAGCAACATTAATTTCTAGATTTCTGATTATTCTAATACAGTACCTCATCTGGTGATACAATGAAAATCCATAATGCATCTCGTGTATGTCATAAGAGAAAGAATCCTTTATTAGTACTAAATGACGATGTTACCGAAATTTGAGTAGAAGAACTAGGCAGAGGCTGTCTCCCATTGCAGTCAAGAACAAAGCGAAATCATATGATCATGATACTCGGAGTCAGCCCTGAGGTCCTATGAAACGTATTGTGTCTGGAGGCTTCCAAATAACTTAGTTACCGGGGACAAAGGAACAGCCAGTAGAACCATTCATAATGTGACAAGAGAAATTGATGCTTTAAGGCCTCGGTTATTAGAATGCCAAGTAAGGATATTGACATAGGAAAACAATACTAGATTTCTGCAATATTCGTACCTTTCCAGGCATTGTGGGGGCAACAGATAGCACTTACACATCTAAACGCATCTATGGACAGATTTAAAGCAGTTTGAAGCAAACATATAAATGACTTCAATTATTTTTTTAACAAACTCATCTTTATTTACAAATTGAAAATAAATACCAAAGACATATGCGTAATACGGTCTTTATCTCTGATTAAACAATTGAAAATCAAATATCAAAGATATAAACATAATACACACTGCAAATTTCCCTCAACTTTGCACAGTTGCCAAATGTTTTATTATTTCCTCCAGTTATTTAAAACTGTGAGTTACACAATCTACGATTAGTTTTACGTATACAACATAAAAAGCAAGTTATTTTCCAACTTTCAGTTAAAAATAACCATCAGTTCGTGAGTTTTATACAACTGGCCCTAAAATAAATTGGTATATACAAGAAATTTGTATATACAAGAAATCGCTATAATGAAGTGCAAAACAACGAGTAAGTTAGCAGATTAACTGAAATTTTGTATGTTAGTGAAATGAATATGGCGGCGGTCACCGAAAATATTACAAAAATTATACAAGTTACAGTCAATCTTGGGGGTCACCGAAGATCAACTGCAAAAATTGGGCAATGCCCGATATACTTAAGCTAAGTAAACCTGCAAAAGAAAGGATAACGTGAAGATTATCCTGAGAAAACAACCTGCAAAAGAAAGGATAATATAAAGATCAACATTTTTACCTCATGTATTGTTAATTTAGGACAACGTCTAGCTGAGTACAAGAGAATTGGTACTTGGATAACTTATTTCTTAAAGATACGATATTATACTAGCTTTAACTATATACATTTCTATAAAATAAATTTGTATTTACAAGAAATCGCCCTAACAACGAGTTTCTTAGCAATACACGATGAATAGAAACTAATTTCATTTTGATACGATAGTGAAATGACTATAATGAGTCGATCTTGGGCGGTCACCGAAGATGAACTACAAAAATTGGGCAACGCCCGATATACTTAAGCTAAGGAATTTTTTTAAAATAGAGAGATTGTCCACCTTAGAACCCTTGTCGTTTCACTTATCTGGGGCCTTTTATAAAATATAAAATAACACAGAAGTCACAAGCACACGTTAAAAACACTGTTGTCAAATTAATAAAACTTCTTCTTGGTCCCAGATGCGTCTAATATTTGAAAATGCACAACAGATTGTGTCTCCAAGCTGAACTGAAGATGATGCAACTTGCATCGAAATGCATTTTCAAATATTAGACGCATCTGGGACCAAGAAGAAGTTTTATTAATTTGACAACAGTGTTTTTAACGTGTGCTCACAGTATAGTATAACAGTAGCGAAGCTCTAATGAAAGGAAAATGCATCCTTTTGACAGATCGGTGCGACACTAGCACCCCAAGCGGCCGGCAAGATTGAACTAGCAAACAGCCATTTTTAGCATTGGAAAGATACGAATATATGGCTGTATTTCTTCTTATTTTTAAAATTACTAGAACGAGATCATTACCGGAAAGGCATACTGGTGAACTCACCAAATCATAGACTTTATGGTAATATAAAGAAGTTGTAGTTTCAAGATCGATGACATTGTATATCTTATAAAGTATCAGACCGGTTTCCCGATGTGGTCTAGTATGAATGCAAGCGTGATAATCACAAATTGGCAATTTAATTTAACAAATAACTGTTTTTGCTTACCTCTCAGGATCTTTAGGGAACCTGAAGAAAGATAAATCGAGAGATTCCTTTGGTTCCTTTGGCTGTTGGTGCAGTTTATAGCACTACAAGCATTTCCATAAAATATTGTTGACATTTTTCCACTGCCTTCTAGATTGTGCATTTTTCATAAGAAACAATGTAACAGATTGTGTTATCTCTCGCTCACCGCTACGAGAGCTGCAGTCGCGCCGGTTGAAAAAAACTGTATGGAGCTTCGCTACTGTTATACTATACTGTGGTGTGCTTGTGACTTCTGTGTTATTTTATATTTTATAAAAGGCCCCAGATAAGTGAAACGACAAGGGTTCTAAGGTGGACAATCTCTCTATTTTAAAACCATTTTACCCTGTCTGAAAATGAAATTCATTAATTAAGCTAAGTAAACCTGCAAAAGAAAGGATAACGTGAAGATTATCCTTTTACCTCATATATAGTTTAATACAGTACTACGTTTAGTTGTGTACAAATGAAACGGAACTTGGTACATTTATTTCGTAATGAAGCGAAAATACTTTTACTCTAACTTTTCAAAGATATATTTTTGATGAATTTATATTTATAAGAAAACGTTTTAATGCAGGTTTTTTAAAACAAAAACACGAATATTCGATCTAACTGAAATCTGGTTTGGTGTTGCCATCTTTTGGTGGAAATTGAATTATGGTTGTATACGAGTTGTTAAGACCGGTATAATCAAGGGCTGTTAGACAGAACTGTTGGTTTGGTACACACGCAGTTCTATATAGACAAATGTCCAGAACATCAGGTTGATGGGCTGGCGCCCAAGGAAATCTTGTATCAGCGAAACTCACTTGAAGCCATCTACTAAGTTTCGCTTAAGAAACTATACTATTTACCGTACAGATCGACAAAATAGAAATGGAGGTGGAACAGCTATATTAATAAAAACATCAATTCCACATCGTCTTGCAAACTTACCTCAATTCAACATGCTTGAAGCAAGTGCTGTATATATTAATTTCGATGGAAGTGAAATATTAATTTCATCTGTGTATTATCCACCTTATAATCATATGGACGAAAACGATTTGAATGCTATTGTTAATGTCCATAGAAATTTTATAATTTGTGGTGATCTAAACGCTAAGCATAGGGCGTGGAATTCACGCATTAATACAAAAAAGGGAGAATTTTTATTAGACCATTCACACAAGTTTCACTATGCAATTATTGGACCGCTTGAACCTACAAGATTTCCTTGGGCGCCAGCCCATCAACCTGATGTTCTGGACATTTGTCTATATAGAACTGCGTGTGTACCAAACCAACAGTTCTGTCTAACAGCCCTTGATTCTGACCACGTTCCAGTTCTTTTGTCCTTCAAGGGCCGTGTCACAAATTACTCGAAATCCAGAAAGATTAACAGATCAATCGACTGGAATGAATATAGCAAAAGAATACACTCTAGTGTTCCTGGAAACCCGCTTATATCTAACATTAGTGATATAGATACTGCAGTAAAGCTCTTGACTGACACTGTACAAACAACGCTGGAAGAGGTAACAACTTTATCTTCATTCACTGCGGAGGAAAATGAAAATCTAGAATTAAAATTCCTTCTAAGAGCCAAAACACGAGCAAGGAAACATTGGCAGATTTCTGGTGACCCTTCATACAAAAGAGCATTTTATCGTTACCAAAGAGCTATTAGGAGAATTCATAAACGCGCTTTAATGGATAATTTCGCTGAAAAAGTAGAAAGCTTAAAACCGTGCGGTAAAGACTTCTGGAGCTTCACTAAGCGAGTTATGGGTAAATCTCCCCAGACAAAAAATACACCAATTCAAGATAACAATGGTGACAATGTCTACGATCCACAGATGAAAACACAAATTCTAGCAAATTCTCTCTGTGAAAGGTTCAAACCTCAGCATCATCCCTGTGACGAAGAATTTACAGTAGAAATTAGAAGACAAGTTAATAAACTACTTTGTCACCCGTTGTCTGGAATCTTTCCTCCGATCCAGCCTATTGAGGTTAAACAAGTAATACAAAATTTATCATTGAATAAAGCTCCTGGACCAGATGGCATTACACCAATGGCTCTTAAACGTTTACCAAAGAAAGGAATAACTCACTTGACAAAAATCTATAATGCATGTGCCCGCTTCGCTTATTTTCCAACAGCATGGAAAAATGCTAACATTGTTGTGATTGCTAAACCGTCTAGTTATAGACCAATCAGCCTTCTTGACTTCCTGGGTAAAATTTTAGAGCGTCTTATTCTTCAAAGGCTTCTCCCAATTCTTTATCTACCTGAAAGGATACAAAATGAACAGTTTGGTTTTAAAAAGCATCATGGTACTAGAGATGCTCTATACCGGCTGACATCATTTATTGAAGAAGGATTTCGCTTAAAGGAACATACAGTTGCTACTTTCTTAGACATTCAACAAGCGTTTGACACTGTCTGGCATGAGGGGCTCATCTTTAAACTTTTCAAACTCAAGATTCCTACCGTCTATATTAAACTAATAGCGAGTTACTTACAAAACAGAAGATTCAAGGTTGTACATAATAGGCATCATTCCAATGTGCAAATTGCTGAAGCTGGTGTTCCACAGGGTTCTGTTTTAGCCCCAACTCTTTATTGTATATATGTTCAAGATTTGCCTACCCATCCTGCATGCTTACATGGATTATATGCGGACGATACAGTATTGTACACACGGAATAAGGACATATACACTGCATGTAAACAACTACAGTCCGCTTTAGATAATTTTACACAGTGGTCCACCAGATGGCGACTGAAAGTGAATGGTGAAAAGTCCCAATTGGTTGTGTTTACAAAGAGGTTCCCTCACATAACCCAATCTCTCACTGTTCAAAACCAACAAATACCACTCGAAATTACGACAAAATATCTTGGAGTTATCTTGGATAAAAGGCTTACATTCAGACCACATATTCAGACTGTGAGAGATAGGGCTTTTCAGCGGTTTATGGTTTTATACCCTATGTTCAAGAGTTATATTCCACTTAAGACCAAACTCTTGTTGTATACTGCACTAATAAGGTCATATATAATTTATGGATGTGAAGTTTGGGCTACGGCTCATTCAAGACACTTGAAACGTTTAGACGGCATACAACGTGCAGTCTGTAGAACTATTACGGGAGCTGATTATTACATACGTAATACTCAACTTTACAGTGATCTCGACATCGAGTTATTGAGTGTCTACTTGCAGCGCATCAGATCCAGATACCTTGAGTCCTTAAAACTTCATTCAAATCCCTTACTAAGGGAAATACAATGTGACTTGTAGAAATACATAAACACTATTCTACATTCATTACTCGGCCTCTACTTCTAGTAGACAAGCTGTGAATTAACTGTTACATTTCACTACTTTTTCAAATTGTGTATTATGTCAATGTAAAGGCATGGGTCCAGTTGGCGACCTGGTACTTAAATATATTTAACTTTCATCATCACCGGTATAATAGCGATCTGTTCAAATGAGCTATTTCCGTAGGTATTGTTAAAGCTTTACTATAGTCGTTCGTGTTTTAAATCTAAATCCGATTTATTATTTATTTATTTACTTATTATTTGTAAGGCTTGTTCTTGTAGTTGTGCAAATTGTGATTACTATTTAGCCCTTCGTTTGGTATCAATGGACATTTCAGATGGTCATGAAAATCGTTTTGCAATGTCCAATCTTTTATCACACAATGTCATGGAGTGATAATGGATTATAATCAAGTTCCCTCTAGTTTACTAACTGTAATTCTGCAATGGAATTATCAAATGTAAGTACATATGAATACAATGGTGATTCTAGAATTTATGTAAGCTTTATAAACGCTTCAGTTGGTATCTTCCCTGAACCAACAATGAAACAAAAAAGAATCTGTGACGGCTAAGATGATTTTCATTTTCCTATAAAACCTGTGAAGTCATATAATAATTTATTATTCTAGGCAAAATCAAATAGCAAAGGATACCGATATCACAACACCATGAACCTAAGAATACCATAAAAAAACAACTTATGGAGGATACTGCTTAGCCGACTCCTTCTTACTTGCTCTACGATTTCAGAATATCACGGCCTCTGAATAAGATCCCTTCAGAACACTACCTCATCTATTCCCCTCACAATTCTTTAAAATAAACTATTCTTCGTCGTTTACTATAGCTCGTCTGTGAAATTCCTTTAGTTGAAAATATAAACATCTGCCAAATCCATTGACCACTTGACCACGAACCACTAATCCATATTATATCAAGGTAAAGTCAGGGCCGTATTTCTAAATAGGCTAAGTAGGCTGCAGCCTAGAGCGGCAAATTTTCAGGGGCGGCAATTTATTCAAAAGTTAAAATGAAGTATTTCAGACGTTAATAGTATTTTCCGTAAGAATTTAAGAATACATGTTACTTAAAAATATGTTTTAGTCCTTCTACATAGCCTACTTTATAAAACTATAACATAATACAAATTCACTACTTTGTATTGAGGCAAATACAACAAAAACACTTTCATATGAGGACATTAATAACGAGTTTGCCATTAAGAAATCTCGTAAGATAGCTACGAAGATTACGTGGGGTGAGTTGTTTTAGAGAAGTTTGTATATTTTTCAACAAATAAACCAGTAAATAACTACATTTTCACCGTGTAGGACAACTTAATTCAAACTGAAATTAGTTCTTCAATTACGCAAAAGATAGTCATTAGCATTAAAATATAAAAATATGTTTAAAATAGTGATCACTGATCTCCAAGAACCACGTAATTAATTAATTTCGAAACCCATTTCATTTTTAACGAATCTTAAAAGAAGTAGGTTAAAAAAACAAGTAGATAACTAATTTGATTATATAATTTATTATGTAAACCATTAAAATTGTACTTTTATCTAAACTAAATGAACTTTAAGCTTAAAAAAGATGAAAACATTCTATCCTTTTGTTGCATAAAACAAATGTACTAAGCAAATATGAACTATAGAGGGGGCGGCAAATGGACTTTAGCCTATAGTCGGCAATACTCTTAAATCCGGCCCTGGGTAAAGTGATCCCTATACAGGCCATGGAGGCCCAGAGGGTTCCAGGAGGTCTCCCAGATTTTGGACATTTGGCACATGAAGACGATAAGGTTGTCAGCCTTACGCACCGGCCGCTTCTTAGAGGCTGAGTCGACCCCAGGGCCAAAGTGCCACCAGAAGGATTAGGCCAATTGAAAATTCTGAACGACCTCATCGGGAATCGAACCCGCGACCTTTCGGTTTGTAGCGCACCGCCTCAACCACTACGCTACGGCGTACCCCAATCCATGTACATTTTAAGCTATTATTATTTTTTTGTTTTTTCAAGTTTTTTCGTCCTTTTTCATTCTTTGTACCCACTACTATTAATTATCGTATCATTATTGTATTACTTTAAAATAGTTTTATTACATTTTTAATTGACAAGTATGTGTAATTATATTTTTATATCGTCTATTGTAACTTACCCTTAACTGACTTAACTAGTAACTTATTTAATTATTGATTAAGCTACTTTAAGTACCTATTACTGGTTAGTGGAAGATGAAACTGCCTTAACTACACCAGAGGAAAGCAAAACAATAAATACATAAACCACTATTACACACGTGTTCAGAAAACATTTCACGAATAATCAGTTAAAGTAAAGCAATATGGCATAAGACTGATAATTCTGCAGTCAGGTACGTAGATACTTTTTCAATATTTGTTTAGATTTTCTATTCACGTTGTGACGTAATGCCAGTGTGTGAATCAAAATTTGAATACAAAATAAGCAATATTTCTGAACACAGTAATTATATTATCATGCACCACTTGCATTGAGACAAGTGGTCCATGTGATACCCGCTCCCTCTGTGCAAGATCAGAGAGGCTTAATGCAGCTTGCATCTTATAGTCAGATGTACTCCACATTACTATATTCCTATGATCTATTATTAATAAGTTATTTTGAATTTGTAGGCTATATTTATATATATTTTTACAATTTGCTGCTGCAGACATTAAAGAAAGCAGTGGATCTACTCTTCACGAATCAAACTTTACACACTTGATCAAAGTGATGACTGCACGTAAGAGATATCAGAAATATAAGTAACAAAGAGGAAAATTTTGGTAGAATGAACACAGATGTTGATCAGTTTAGAGTGGTTCCAGGGAGTTAACACCAACCGGGTTTTCAGACTTCAGTCCTGACAGGGTTGTGTGACTCTTCAGTGAGATAAGATTGAAAATCTGTCAGTATCCAACATCAGTAAAATTAGTCTGTTACTTAACAGAAAACCCTATAATGAATAGGCACCAGAGTTAGATGGATCCTCACTATACTGTGGATGTTTCAACATCTGTAGTGAGGCCGCTAAGAATTTAGAGAATGTTTGTAATGAAGTGGGATATGTCCTAGGGGAGTCCAGTCACAGTCAGCGTACCATGCTGAAAGCTCAGGTTCAATGCCCCTCCAAGAATACATCTTCCTCTACAGAATCAATTCTGCATTTTTTGTGTGTGTTTTTACATACTGGTACTGTACTTATAATCGTATAATGGATTTTTAATTTAGTTAGCATATTGTAAATTTATATTAGCACTTAAGACGGGTACATCTGACTCTAAGATACAAACTGGGGGATAACTCCGCCTACTTGAGGTGCAACTTGTAAGACAGAGACAATATATGTTTATCTTTTTGTTTAACGCTCTTTTCATCGAGTGCTGGAAGTGCAGAGAATCAGCTGTTCGGAGGAAGCTATCATGTTTCTACGTCATGCAAATTACGCGGGAAGAGAATGACGCTCATTAGTTGATTTCATATTTTTTAATAGGAAATCAGAAACGTTTATATTCCGTTGCAAGCAATACAATTTTGATGGAAAATATAGGGTGAAAATGTGTGCAATGGCAGTCTTCCATGTCACACGATCCAATTTGATGGTTTGTAGAAATCTGAACCAAAAATGCATCGTGCGCCATTGTCTTTAGGCAGTGAATCTTCCAATGAACGTCCTGCAGACTATTTCCGTGAATAAAATTGTGCATCTCAAGTTGCCGGTCCCAAGCCCGGATAAAGGAGGAGGGTCTCAACACTTCTGAGTAATTAAAAGTGATTATTGCATACCAAACATGATGAGTAGGGGGCGGATTTCTGTGTCATGTCACATTTTTCCCCTTTGAGTTATTTGAGGTTTCCAACCAATTTAAACCCGATTCCAAGCATCCTGGTGAAAATTGAACGGTTTTTATTGTGCATATAACTGCATATTTAGGAAATTTTCAACTATTGCAGCATATTTAGTATGAATATGCATATTTATGTCATATTTTTGACATATTTGTGTGCATATTAAAGAAATTTTGAAGTTTCATATATTTTGTAAATTTTGCATTATAATGATACTTTTTGAGAATTTACAGACATTTTAAATAATTAACATTGTATTTTAATAAAACGAATTGTAATGAAACTTTTAAAAAATATACACAATGTGTAAGTGGTAAAGTCATATTTTAAATTTTACTGGTCATATTTTAATGTTTTTTGGGTCATAAATGCATGCATAGGCCTATATCCTTTTTCTAGGTCATAGAAATCCGCCCCCTAATGATGAGTAACATCATCATTATCATAACAGTTACATTCTCCATCATCTTGTTTGGAATATTTTTGTTGGAGATGGTGGTCAGTGATATGCAAAGATGTTAAAATAGTTATAGGTCTCTGTGATATGGAAAATAAATATTTTTTACTGTTTCTGAATGATATCAGCCGAGTTAATACAAATACAAATGGTCTAGATCAGTGGTTCCCAAAGTGGGGTCCGCGATGGTGTTTCAGGGGGTCGCAGGCGGTTTAAGAAGAAATAGGATAGCCTATCCCATAATTTTGAAGTGCTTAACTGTGTTCCCCGCTTCTTTATCTTTGTGAAACAGCATTCTCCCACTTCAAGTACTTGAAATCAAAGTTGAGAAATAAACATGAAGTTGAAAGTGACTTAATGTTGAAATTATCAAACATTATACCTAACATTGTCGGCCCCCGCCTCTAGATCCGCAGGGCGCGGGATCAAACCCTGCCGCGGTCGATGGATTTTTCAGGACGTAATAATCCTGGGCACGGAGTCCTCCGGGAGGGACTTTAAGCTGGGGGTCCCGTGTCGTAGATTTACGGCACGTAAAAGAACTCCAAGCCTAAATTAGAGCCTCTGGACAAAATTTCTCGGCCCTTTCACGTCCACGAAATACTTAGTTTCCAGAGGGGGGTTGCGAGGCGATGGGCTTACCACCTGTCCCTCTACCCTCTCTCGGAAAATAAGCATATCAAAATTAGTATAGGTAATGAAACCTCCATTGGAGGCCCCTTCGCCCCACCTGGGGATCATAGGGTACCAGATACAGATACAGAAACCTAACATTGCAAAGCTAATTAATCAAAAGCAGCTTCACTGTTCACATTAAGGAGTAAACTCTGTTTGATATTGTTATTTTGTCTATTGAATTTTATACATTTGAATCAAAGTATTTATTTAGTTTTTTTTATTTCAAAACCCAGAGGGGGTCCGCGAAATTTTAATTTTTTTCAAGGGGTCCTCGGACTGAAAAGTTTGGGAACCACTGGTCTAGATAATTAACACTAATGCACTGCAAATAAGGGAGGGGACAAATGCCATGCTGTTAAGTATGGGGACTTCAGTGCATGTTTGCAATGCGGCATGCAGTCATATTTTTGGTGGCGTGACCAATCGTAGGCGATTACTTCCTGACGTGGGGAACCTTCAATATTTCTGCCGCAGCACGTTGCGTCTAAAGCTAAACTGTATTTTAAAACTGCGGATTCCATTAATTTGAAGCCATACTCTATTTAGTCTACAAGACACCGAAGATTGAAAGAAAAATGAGCACAGACTGTTGACTATGATTCTACATCACACCTTAAAAACGTTATCCTATTATTACTAAGTTACTGGCATTGCTTGCTTATTTATTTATTAAGTGCCAGAATGGTACTTTCTGAGATTGTGCGGTGTAGGCCTACGGGAAAATGTCCGTCTATGTGTCTGTACGCGCGATAACTTAAGTACGCTTTATCGGATTTTCATGAAACTTGGTATACGCATTTATAACTTCCATGGGAAGAAGCATATTGAGTTTGGACCAAATCGGTTGACCGGTACCGGAGTAATGCCCAATTTAGTACCTATTTTATGTTAATATATTAGAAAGAATTTATCAAATGCAAATCAGTTCTCATGACAACATATTGTTTAACAGTGTTCATATACGGCTTTGGAAGTTGCAATACAGTTAGCTTTGGCAAATAACACCACCCACATATTCCTTCACATATGTTTTTCAAACTAGACCTTTGTTCTTCCGTAAGTTCTGATTAATGAATCGATCTGGAGCTTAATTCGGAAATCGATTAAAAAAAACTTATTTTCTGCATATCATAATTGCAATTATCACTGATTAAACAAAAGCATTCTGGCACTTTGTTACGTAACTTTACCTGATTTTATTTTTGTTCTTTTTTTTTTCTCTCTTTTGGTTAGTTCTTTTTCTTTAATCTTTCTAAAGTAAGGATCATAAAACCTTATCCACTCCAAAAACGAAACAAATAAAAAAAAGTTGATAATGGTATAATGATATTTTAGTATTGCTAGTGAAACGTCATGTTTAATTCCAACCAGTAGTTAAAACAATAGGCGCATTCTCCTAGATAAGAAAATCATAAGACGTAAAATATCCTTTCGTTTTTCTATACGTGGGTCTCTAGTGGGCTAGCATTTTGACCACATCAAAGCGGGGCGCGTAAGGTGACTTTATGTTAGATGACGAACACGCAAGCCTACAGTGTTTCGGATCCGACAGTAAACTGCTATTACAGTAACCGTCAACATTAATACTCTTTAAGGAATTGACTAGTAACCATCCAGACGATCATTAATAAAATGACTCATGGAAAAGTATACAAGACATATCCCTAAAAATGAGAAGAAAGAAATAGGCAAAGAAATAAAGAGAAGAATATTATCTAAGCTTCGAACTGTCTTACATGGAGCTTAAAACGGATGAAACCAAATTAAAAAGTCAAGCCATCAAGACGAACTATTAACCCTTAATTAAATGCGCGAGACTCAGATTATCACGCCATTTGTCGGACTGCAGAAAACAATTAACACAATGTTTAAGCTTGTAGTACTTTATTCTATAATTTTATACGAAATGTAAATGTTTCTTCCAATTTATTTCCCGTCATTTTATTAAATATTTAAGACAATATATTGTATCCTATAGAATACATGATCAATTTTAGGGTTAACCTTGAATAAACAATTTTTTTTTCATTTTCAATTTCATTTTTACACTGTAATTTAACGAAAACACTGTAAAAGAAAGAAAGCACAAGGAGTCAATCACTTATTGGTTTTAGAACTGCGAAGGGCAATGACTTTCTATTGCCTGCATAAATTGTACATTTCTCGCCCACCTCAAAAAAAAAAAAAAAAAAAAAAAAATCTTAGCATAATATATTTTACTAAGAGCAATGATAATGAATATTTAACCGTCAAATAGCAAAAATAACTTTAGGAAGAGGATGAATCAAACGTTAATAATATCTCCATAAACACAACTACACAGATTAATAACAAGAGGGTTTTACGCATATTAGATGAATCAGTTTTATGCCTCCACTGCAACAAAACTTAGTAAGTAATCATGGAGTAGCTACTCACATTAGCAAAGCTCACCCTGACATTGAGCTTTGTCTTTTCGGCACCCTTGTAATCAAGGAAGCATTTTAAATAAAATAATAAATATTTATATTGACTTGTAAGGTATTCAAATCATTCTTTATCTATTGACTGCAACTAATAATTCGTATACACCCTAAAGAAGTTCTCAAAATAATCCGGTAAGCCTGAAAGTTCAAGAAGTACATCAAAGTGGGAAGAGGTCAATAAGAATAAAATATTAAAAGTTCATTGGGAAGATACAAGTAACATTTCCATACGATGACTAAAAAGCGAAATTAACAGGATTACAATACTTACTTTCCAACAGTGAGACATCCAAACTATAGTAAAGTTCTACTTAACACTATTCCCAAAGATTAATGGTTCTCTACGACCCCAACACCATATAACAGTAATATCACTGGCCTCTACTCAAGCATACTACCAATATTTTGTTCGAACTTACCTCTAATTTTTTGTCTGTTTATAATAAAAGCCTTATCCATTCTGTACATTTTGTACCCCCAAATCCAATTGCAATTACGTAAGAAACACTTTCTCTTTAATAGCGAAGACGCTTCCTCGAACTCAGGCACTTCCGCGGAGAGTATATCATAATTAGAATGGGTGATTATCTCGACACTGATTTTTAAAAGCACACGCACACAATTTTAAAATGTTCTTACACTGTTTCACGTTAAATATGTAACCTTTTTGACAATAGAAAGCTCGAAAGGATATTCTTAGGAACCATAGTTGGGGTAAGTCTTTACAATCTTTGACGAACGAAATCTTCTGTCACGGAAAATCTCGGTCTTTATTGCTTTAGAGTTGCGCTAGCTGTTTCTTGAATATTGTTATTGGACAACAGCGCCTGCGCGGTGTGATTAGACTTCACGCGCTACTCTCCTGACGGAGAAATTGCCTCGCAATCACGGGGATTTGATGCTGTATCCTGAAAAACATTACCTGCATTTTTACAGAGGCAAATAAACTACATCCGTTTTTATTTTTCCATTTTCAGGTACATTTTCTTAAAATCGAGGTAAATGTTATTACTTATTAGTATACTATTACCACTTTCAATTCGAATATTCGTCTATACGAAACTTTAAAGTACCAAGCATTTTATTCAAAATAAATAAAGGCATTCAAATTAAATTACTTTGAAAATTAAAATACTTTTTAGATAAAGATTAGGCCTATAGCTACATAATACACAATTCAATATTGTGAAATCTTCACTATACATATATATATATATATATATATATATATATATATATATATATTATCTTTAAAATCAGGCACTCTACAAAATGACTAGGCGTTGTATTGAATGACAAAAATAAGTGAGGTATAAATGATTTAATTTTTTTCTAGGCATTTTATAAAATGATAAAGGAAGCAGACAGTATTATTTTACAATATTTAGTTCTGGTAATTTCGAAGTATAATTTGCATAGTCAAGTATTCGTGGTTAAAGATCATTTTCCGAAAATGGCACTCCACTCTCCCTTGTTGCAAGAAAACAGGACTAAAGTAGAATATAATATGTTTAAATATATTTTTAAAATTTCAGACTTTTTGAGGACATCTCCATATTTAATTAGTGTTGGTGTCTTTAAAAAAAGTTTAAAATTAATTTCTAACCCATTAAGAGCTGAATTTGTATTATTATATAAGCAATCAACAAATAAAATCATCAATGGGCTTTCAGATTGAAGTCAACGAAAAAAAAATGAAGTGGAATAACCAGTTTCTACAAAAAATAAACATAATACGTGGATAAAAATCCTCACATTTTACACAAAGCGTAACTCTATATCTCTGCTTTAAACAATTGTTCGAAGTGACGAATTTATACGTCAGTACCGCTGAAATTTTTAAACGCACTTAATTTTATAGACTATTTTGCTAAAAATTGTCTGATATTTTATACAATTCCTACCTATTTATATAATGCCTGCAGATATATATATATTAGAATTATACTGTTTCATTAATATATATATATTTATTTATTTATTTATCCGCACCAAAGATTGAAACAGTATAATTCTAATCTTATTAACAAAGTTGCATCTTCATTCATTTTTTAAAAATACCAAATTCACAAACAATAATTAATTTTCTTTTAAGTCACTTTCTTATTCTTATTAACAAAACTACAAATTGAAAGTGCTAGATTTCTAAATCGATATTATGACCTAGTTTTGAGAAAATATACCTGAATGATGGAAAATTATAAGGGCATGATGAAGCAGTCCTAATCTCCTTAAGTAGTAACAAATTTATAGGAACACAATATTGTTATTATCATCATCATTATCATCGACATTATCACCATGATCATTAGTGAAGACAATAATTTTATAGGACTAGGAAATTTTCACAGAAATTCTATAGCAGTCATATAGATGTAATATAATGTGCTACAAATTAGTATACCAGTTTCAGCATGAAAGGCTTGTTTTATTAATACAAGGAAGAAAAACCTTTCCAACGTTGAATTTTATAATTTATACCAAAAAAAATTACAGGTTTACTGGTCCGGATAATCGAATGTTACATACACATCGCATAGCTACATACATATTATAGAAGAGATTAGATGGATATCTAAGAAACTTGACAGAAACAATAAAGAAAACTTGACAGAGAAAAGAATTACCGGTAATCAGAATTGTTAATTATATTAATCATATATTAACTATATACGGAAATCAACTTATAGCCTAAGTTAAATTAAATTCCTTTGGTAACATAAAAAATATATAACAGCAATGATATTTTTAGAAAAACATTTAGAGAATTTTTTAAAACTTGATCGTCCAATAGGCAAATATGGAACAACACGGTTCGAATTCCATGTAAAGTTGTAAGTGCCGGTTAGCGTCAAGCGACATTTGGTGGTCGTTAACCTACATCAATGGGGCCGTCCATCTTCTCTAGGGACCGTCTAGCCACCACCTCTACGGGCAATCGTGAAAGGGCTCATAGCCCCCAACCATGAAACGAAATAAACGAGCCCTAGGATTACAATAAGAGGAAAACGAGTAGGAAAAGGAAGAGGAAGAAGAAAAAAGAGAATGAAAAGGATAATGTGAACGAGAATGAAAAGGGCAATGTGAACGAGAAGGAAAGGTCTAAGAAGAAGATGAAGTTTACTCATATGATTCAAGTTACACAGTGAGACCTAGATAACCCTTGACATTTTAAGTGAACTTGGTAGCGTGTTTTTTTTTAAGTATAAATGGGAACTAAGATCGGCATCAAGCAAGTGGCACTGCTTCTCCCGTTAAATAATATATCACCCTTAATCGTGCACGCAAAATGTCATTGCTGTACAGCAACCTTTGAACAAAGAATACGCTAATATCATCGTTTATTTATTACGAATACCTCCTATGAAATCGAATTTTGCAGACTTGAAACACGAACAGAATTATGCCATTCAATGTTCGTTTTAAACCTGCCTAACTTGTCGTAGTTTTGCTGTAAATGAGACGTAGGCTACATTTGTAACAACGACAAGAGCGAAGTTATATTGAAGAGCTTTCCTTGACTGTATTTATATTCACTGATGCCTAAAACAACACTATTAAGCTAATTATATTCACGAAAAATTTTGAAATTTGTTGAACTTCACGAAACGTGGAAATGAGCGCGAATAATCCCCATCCAGAAATGGGTTCGGAAATATTTAAAATCTTATTGTAAATGTTTGAAATTTTTATTTTGTGCTTTTAGTAGCCTGCTTTCCTTTTATGCTGTCTCTACGACTGCCGAGAAGTTAGAGGTAATTATGATCGACTAAAGGAATGATTAGGCCAATGTGGTGTTCAACAGATTTCATAGGCCTAAAAATACAACCTACCCTAGAAGTATAATTGAAATGGCCTATCACAGATACGATTACCAAAAATTAAACAATAAAATCCCTTCATAAGGCACACTATAATAAATTGTTTTATTTTAACACTGAAATTAAATTTATTTTAGTTTCCACATGATGTAGCCTATTGTAATAATTCTGGTTGTATTTTTCACCGCTATGTTTGAGTATTAATGTAAATAAAGGAATGAACTTTCTCAATGTTAAATGCAGTAGTTAATAAAATAACTAATTTCGCCAAATATTTAGCGAAATAGACGTTAACATCGAAATCAGCTGTTTTGGTTCACCAAAAAATCAGGCTCTTAGACAGGAATAATGCTGGATTTTTAAAAATAAATCTCAAAAAAGATAATGCGGAATGAAAAGTTTTCTTAGACAGTACAATAATGCAACTAATCCAATCAGGCAAAACGTATTTGGAGTTTTTAAAAGCTAAGCTATTCGCTAAGCAACTAAGCCACCTATAAAGTGAACAAGCATTTATGAAACTATCATGCATTTGTGCTATGTTATTTATATGCACACAATTAGTTGTAATGTATCATGCACTATTTAAGTGAACAATTCTTCTCTAACCATATGAAGTAACATGGCGCCAGAGTGGAAGAGTAGCCCTATCAACCCACCTTTTATCTTCTTGAATTCTAAATTTTAAATCCCTAATTTTTATTTTCCATATTAATTGGAGAACCATCACATAATTCCAACAACACATCGACTAATTTATTGTAGATGAGTAGTTGACTGCCCTGACTGCTATTATTGCTGCCGCCGAATAGGTATTGCTTTTGTTTTTTATATATTTAAAAAAATTAAAGTTTTAATTAAAAGCACGAAGAATGGTTTTGTGGTTCTTTGTCACTTCTGTGACATTTATAGAAAGTGATGTTATTTTTAAATGTTTTTTAATTCCAACGCTTTCATTCTTCACTCTTTGTATTAGCATATATATTTCACTATTCTGTTGTTTCCGTAAATCATGAAATGCCTAAAATATAAGGTTCAATGTTTCAATAATAATAATAATAATAATAATAATAATAATAATAATACTAAAATGACCCCATACAATACAAATAAAGCTAAAATATTCAAGAACTATTTCAACACAAATAACCGCGATAAGAGAATCAGTACTGCGAACTCAGAAATATTTATTCCGATCTAAACAGTACCGGGTAATGCAATTTCCATATCATGTAAAACAGCAGTGGAAGATAATTGAAAATATTATCTTACAAGGCTCATAACCTTTTCACTGCTACTGAAGTATAAATTCGTTAACCGGTACCTCAAAAATTGCATAAAAGCAAAAATGTAATATTAACAGATTATTGATGATTAATGTAAAATGCGAGGATTTTTATCCTCGAGTTACTACTACCATTCTTGGAAACCAGCAATTTCAATGAAAGTTTCCTCATTCATTTCAAACCTAAAGCCCTTGATGTTTTTCACTTGATGAAACCTTGTATTGAAATATAAATTCAATTCTAAAAGGAACCATGTATTAAATTTGGCATGATATGCTGGAACCATCGTGTCTAAACTTAGATAAAAAGTAGCAATACCTAAGTTAAAGTGTAGTAACAAACTGGTCTAAATATAACAATTGAATGCATGTCAGGTGAGTCTCCTCCCATCTTGTCACAACAAATAATAAATACTGTCCGTGCTCAGTTATGAATGGAGAGTAACAACACGAGAAATAAGACAGCTTATAGTAAGGAAATGACAACAAAGATTAGAGAAGGAACCTACGGAAATGCTTCTTTCGTACTGCTAATAGTAAACTATATTGCCAGTTTATTAAAATACCATAGTATGCCTAACGATTTTACTTATGAGAGAGTTTTACACATAAGAAAGCTTCCAATAGCTTATAAAATGCAATCATCTTGACGAATAAAGCCATAAAACACAAATAATGATATATTCAAATTATGTTAGTTTCTGTATTAACTTACTAAATGCAGTATTACTTAATCCAATCCCTTTCTTATTTAGTCTATAATTACGTTAAGACTGTGATGAATTATTATAATACAGTATATTATTGAACCTTCAAGTCTCTTGCTTCTATCTAATTGCTATCCAATTTCCTTTATTATTCAAAAAATTATCAGAAATAATATTTTCAAGATGCCTTTTATAAATACAGTACAATTTTCTACTTACATGCAAAATTACTTTCTAAGCTTACTTTCAAATTTTTACCAAGATTTGATGCAGTTTTTCTGCTAATCCGTCCAATGTAGGCCTACGTAATTATCACCATTATAATTATTATTATTAACAGTATTATTTTTATTAATATGATTAAGCTCAATAAGTATTATCACTGTTCAAGAAGCACCAAATGGGATTTTTAAAATACTAAATGCTGTGTAGGCCAAGAGGACAAGAGGCTTTTATTTTTAGCTGTTAAAATAGTTAACCGTTATATTGATGTGTACCCTATATGATACAGTCGATTGTCTTAAATTTGTATTAAAAGGGCTGAAAATAAATTTGGAAGGAATATTTAAATTTCACATGAATTACAGAATGAAGAAGCAAGAAATAAGATTCAAGCCTAATCGTTGTGTTAACAGTTTTTTTTCCCCCCAGTCCGGCAATTGTGTGAGAAATTGATCCTCGCCAAATAAATGCCCCAATAATTCAGCATTGCGACGGTTAAATGAAGCCAATTGTTTGGCAAACTGTTTCTACAGCCAAAAATTAACTTTAAACACACTTTTCCAAGTACCTGTATCTAAAATATTGTTCACTTAATTACTTAGTTTCTGCTTCTGAGAGGCTCATGTAGTAGTCTAAGTACATTTAATTTCATAAGAATAACAATTATTATTATAATCATCATTTTCACACAAATGTAATGAGGCATATAATGCTAAACTGATAAATATTTGAATGAAGCTTGAAAAGGTAGAAATCTAAAAAATACATTTTAGTTCTCTTTTTAAGTGTTAAAAAGTGTTATGTTTATATAATGTCTACTTTTAACTTTCTACTCATTCTTTTATGACAGCTACTTCTACAACTACACAGGTGATTTGTGTATGCTCTCTATTAATAATAAAAACTGTTTGCATACCAAATATAACTGACATTTTCACCGAACTTTGATATCACGACAACAGGGACGAAGATGGACCACCTTTTAAGCTACATCCTCTGTTCACAAGACAAAACAAAGCATTACCCTTCTTCCATTGTTACCTTGTAATATCATAGCACTGTCAGCATAAATTAAAGCACAAGTTAAAACTGAAAACTTCTGAGCTCACCGTGATGAACTGTTCTTTTTCAGGTCGACACACGAAAGATAAATATGCGCGCTCACTAATGCAAAAGAAGTGTTAGACGTGTTTGATGGCGGTTATGATTTTACAATTGCCAAAGAGTTGAAGCTAGTTCTAGGACATTCATAACAACATAAGCTTGGATATACGACTGTAAAAAAGGTTTTCGAGATCGCGTGTTTGGGTTGGATCACGCCAAGCCACCATACAGTTTCGCCGCAAAGTAGATTTTGAGAGCAACCCCCGTCGGGGCGGAGGGGGTTCAGATTCTTTGCGTCGCCGCACTTCAGCTTTTGGATTTCTACTGCATCATTTCAACCCTTTTAAAACAAAATATCGTGTTCTTGAGAGCCGGCCATGTGTTCCACTTAGATATGAATAACGCAAGCTTTCAAAAGTTAACTACTCTGAGCTGAGATTCTTGTTCCTGGTCTAGATCGACCTGTAGAGATTCTGAAGGAGAAGGCATACGTGCAAAATTTTTACTTGGTTCCAGTCACATTAAAAATACTCTTTTAGCGAAGAATATGAACTTAATTTGTATGTTACTAGCAGGTGTCCGCGGCTTCGCCCATGATAATTAATTGAAAAATTAAAAATTAAGAATATAATAATTATTAAAGCATTATATTTATTAACACTGGCACGTGAATCATTCATAAACTAAGCCATTAATAATTAAGGAAACAGCTAAAATTCCGGCTTCAGAGTACATTCCACGGTTAGAAAGCGCCGCCTGGGAAAACGATCTCAAATTCGATTATGCAGTTCCAAAGCTAACTGTGAACACTGAACTGAACTAGCTCAACTGTTTGTTGACAGGTGAATATGATGTGAATTTTATTTTATAAATTCAGTGTAATTTTCATAAATCATATAATTTTTCAAGGGAAGGAATGGTTTGTTTGGATTTAATTGTCCGCGATACTTCCATGGTTAAACTATCAATAATATTATAGCTGGTGCCCTCGGCTTCGCCCGCCATTATTAATTGATTCCAGGATTTTTAAGAAATTTACACTGGCAGTTTATTTAAAAGGTTTGTCTTTCAGAGCTATGAAAACTGTAAGTAAAAATAAAATTAGAATATTTGTTCATTGTGTTCATTTCACTTAGGCATTATATAATAAAGAAACGGTTTTCCTAATTTTGTACTCTTCGTGAAAGTTTAGACTGCCAGAGACGAACATCGCCGAGTATACCCGATGTCTCACGAAGTGGGCGAGAGAGTGAGCACGCTATTTAGGGCCGTTGAATTGTATAAGAGTAGATTATCAGGGTTCGGATGTTTATGACATGTCATATTTTTATCCTGACCTCCATTCTTCGCCGCAAACACAAATTACACATGAACTGCACACGTGATCGTACCTTTTTTGCATATAGGCTGAAGTCATATTTTGGTCATTTTCATGGTCTTGGTCATACTTCGGTCTTATTTGTAATTTAACGTCATATTTCAGGTATAAATTCGGTAAAAGAGCACAATCATGCAGAGTATGCACTAAATTATCGACTTACATTTTTTTTCGAAAAAGAGTCACTAATATTTTGGTTTTAAGGCGTACTGTAACTAAAAATGTGAAGATACAATAGCAAATAATAGCACAATTACCTCTTCCTCCTTGTTGTTAGCAACTTCTAATAGACACGTTTTAAAATATTTTCAATTCACATTTGCAGTGGTATCTGGAAACATTACCAGATTAGAAGTTCTTTACAAGTAAAACTTTAAACTGTAAACTGTAATGTTGTTAAAAAGTTATTAATGATTGAATTAATGTGATGTAATAATTTAGTGTCATTAAACGTTTTAAATTATTTTAGAAAATACGTTCTTTTATGAGGTTCATATTTAGGGTTTTTGGGTCATATTTAGTCATTTTTAAGGTTATATTTACAGTTATATTTCCCACTTTTTAGGTCATAAACATCCGAACCCTACTTACTATTAAAGATAATCTGATTAAAATCGAAAATTTTAAAATCCATTGCACCTTTTTAAATGTTAAATTATCGTGGCGGTCGCAAAAATCGTCATAATAGGTAATGGAAAAGCGTTGTCAACTCCGTTCCTTATGTTGGCAGCTGTGTACCAGAAAATTAATACTTCTGTCTAAAAAAATCGCAAAGTTCGAGGCTAGGTAAAGACGTCGAATGAGTGTCTTGTTAGAAATTTTGCTTTTACAACATGTCGTGCGTTATCCACATATATTTCTGAATAAGTTCACTGACCTAACAGGGAGTTTCCATTCTTGGAATAGACATATGCATATTAATGTGGGTATTGCGTGATGGCTGAGAGGGCACTCCATTGTAAGAGAAACATTCAGAGCTTGTCAAATATTCCTAACTACAAGCGAGCAGTTTCTTTCATTCTACGACTACAGATTTCATTAAATATTACGAAGGATAATAGGTCTACAGTATTACGCCTAACTTAGTTTAAACGGACGGTTTCGTAAGTTTTTATAATTCGGCATTTAAACAATCCTCTGAATGAATTGGTAGAAGGCTCGGTTGAAACAATAACAAACAGGCCTAAGGTGTATACTATGTACTAGATAATGTGACCATATTTTCTGAAGCTGAAATGGGATACTTCTCACCTGACACTTTTAAAATTTGGTCTGTAAGTTGATTAAATTAGAAAAACTAAAAGCACGTTATCTATACATTATAAACGTAACGCATAATGGTGAGGATATTCAATAGACTATACAATAGAACTCCAACTATCTGGATTAATTGGGATAGAACCCGATCCGGACGAATTGGATAATCATGAAAATTGTCATTTCTTTAAAAAAATAAAAATAAAATAAAAAAATAATAATTGTACATACTGTATTTACATAAAATGTCATATCTTGAACATATAATGTAGTTGTTTTAATAATGAGAACTGCGCACATTGTGTATGCTAAACTTACACAAAACATTAACATCCTGTCCTAAATCCGGGAAAGGAATTTTTCAGACGGGAATCGAACCAGGACCGATAGAGTTGTAGGTAGGCGTGCTACCGATAGTCAGTTGTTTTGCAGACAAACTGTCGATTTTGTCGACTAAAAGTTCTAATTTCCCCCCTAAAACTCGGCCCTGAAAGTGTTTCCCAACCCCTCAAAAAAAACTTTAATTACGGCTTCAAAGCGATCCGGATAGTTGGAGGTAGGATAATTGGAGTTCAGGTGTACGTTACGATAATTGAAGGCAATGTTCTTATAATGCTCAACAAATAACATTTTGCTATTATTTTAAATATAAACACGAAATAAAGTTATCATGTTGTATAACTCATAAATCTGTTAGATACTGGATACTAGATACTGGCAGTGATAATCCAAATTCTGAGAAGTCAAATAGGCCTCCTAAAACATTTCTACCCATCTCAGATAGCCTTCTTTTCCCTCATTATTCCACTGAGTAATTTTGTCTGCAGTAGCAAATAGCTTATAGATTACGGACATACAAATTTAAAATAATTACTGCATTGTGGCAAACAGATTTGAACATTTGTAAATGTATACCGTATATTTCCGCAGATAAGACGACCCCCAACTATCAAATCTCAAATCAAATCAAATCTCTTTATTCCCATTAAACAATACATAACAGAAGTAATGATTGTATAGGCGTCGTCAATTGAAACTTAAAATCTAAAAATATATACACATGACAAAAGAGAAAGTATAAGTACATATGAACAAACATTGTTAATATATAGAGTTAGATAATTAATTTTGCATAATACCAATATGGAGAATATTATTGAAATTCATAATCTAAAAATTCCTCTATGCTGTAAAAACAGGACATAGTTAAGAGATTCTTTACTGTAGTTTTGATCTGGATGTGCTTAAAGATCTAATTGAAATGGGGAGTTTATTAAATAATTTTATACAAACACATCGGAACCTTTTTAAGGTTTTTGAATATTGACAATAAGGTTTGTTTATATCACTTTTATGCCTAGTGTTGTGATTGTGAACATCAGAGTAAGATGTGAACGGCCAATGAATTTATGTTTACAAAAAACTTTAGAAAGTTTCGTTTTTGTTTCAGTTTTCTCGTTGATTGCTAAAACGTTGCCAACCATTGCAGGCTACCCTTACCGGAACAAGTGAACACAATTATTTGTATGGTTATTTAAAGCGAAACTTTAAAGCCCGTCAACTTGCCAACAATCGTAACTAAAATACAGAAAGAGGGATTATAAACTTAAGTAGAAATGCCTACTTTTCGCAAGTGACGAATTCACGAATTGTTACTATTATTAATGTGAAAATCTTTTGTTGAATGCACTTCTAGGTCGAATCAGAATTATATAATATTGCCGTTATACTCTTGCGAAAAAATACGGTTTTTTGTTTTTGGTATTTTATATTATTTTAGGGCAAAATTTCTTTTTTGTACGAAATTTTCTTTTTCAAGGGAAATCTCGATTTTTGAAATGTCTCTTTCTATAAAAGGACATAATTATATGCTTACTGAAAGTCAAATAAATATACAGTATATTAATATGTATATGCATATTAATAGACACAGATATCCCATAAACCACTTAACTGTTGAGTTAGCAGCAAGTCAGTGGTATAATATAACTGCAAAGAACCAAATATATATTTCGATTAAAATTTAAATAATTTGAGGTTTAGAGAGATGTTCATGAAACTAATTTTTGCTATAGCATATATTCATTTAGCACTAAACCCAATTCTTGGTTAACATATTTTATATCATATCCCAATACGGAAATAGCTGTATTTTGGTGCACAGTAGTTATATCCTCGATGCATCTTGCTATATAGGCCAGGGATATTGTGTTAAACAGTTTATTAACACTACAGGCAAGTATTAATAGTCAACTGGAAAGAATCGTGAAAATCTACAAAAAGAAACGTCTAAAATCTTCTTGATGGTTTTATTTTTTCAGAAATATGAAATTTAACACTTCTGTTCACCGTAAAATAGGATCCTAAAAACAAAATTCCTAGCTGTTCCAAATGAACACAGCACTAGACGGAATGAAACTAGTATATTAATAGAACCCAAATGTTTCACTTCTACTTGTCTATCACATAGCTCTAGTTTCGGTCCTCGTCTGCATAGTTCTAAAATCACACTACATCCAGTTTTAGCCAAATGTAGTTATGGAGTTTTTAAATCTAAAATTTAAAAACTCATAGATTTTCATCCCTTTTAAAATAGGTTTATCTTTTGGTATCTACTACTATCATGATCATTTATTTTTCATTATTATAATTATTTTTATACCATGCCTTTTATACCATGCCTTTACTCTCAGCTCTTGTCTTTTCTCCTAGTACTATTTCACAATATTTTGTCTATTTACGCGTAGTTTTAAGGTAATTTTAGGTTTTATATTTCAACAACGTAAAACATGTAATTTATAAGCATGAAACTGCAGTCCTCGTCTGCATAGTTCTAAAATCACACTACATCCAGTTTTAGCCAAATGTAGTTATGGAGTTTTTAAATCTAAAATTTAAAAACTCATAGATTTTCATCCCTTTTAAAATAGGTTTATCTTTTGGTATCTACTACTATCATGATCATTTATTTTTCATTATTATAATTATTTTTATACCATGCCTTTTTATACCATGCCTTTACTCTCAGCTCTTGTCTTTTCTCCTAGTACTATTTCACAATATTTTGTCTATTTACGCGTAGTTTTAAGGTAATTTTAGGTTTTATATTTCAACAACGTAAAACATGTAATTTATAAGCATGGAATTGCCCCCGAGCACGAGTTCCTGCTCTTTCGGGGTTTCAGGATCCTATATATTACGTACCGTATTGTACTTATGTAATTTAAAAAACATTAAGAAATGAAAAAGGAATTTCTATTGAAATTATTTTGTCTGCTATGTTTCGCTCATACGCCCCCTGTACCTTCATATTATGACTGTATTTTACTATGTGCTATAAGTCTGTAACTCACCTCATAAAGTTAAAATCACAACCGGAATACACTTGTTACTCTGTCGCAATGAATGGCATGCAGGGTTCTGGTTTCCAATACCTCTTTCGGTATTGGCTGATAGAATCGCTTTTATTCGTGACTACCTTGAAACATAAATTATGAATTTCTTGTGGTTCTGTTCTTAGAGGGTTTACAGCAGGTCAGATGGTATCGACCAGTGCGGGGCTATTATAAAGTCTCGACATGATGCAGTAGAAACTGCCGGCAAAGCTGGTATCTGTTTTACAACTTTTCATTAATATGTGGGTCGTTGTATACAAAACATACGAAGCGATGCAGTGATCTTAATTTTATTTCGAAAATAGAGCATACGGCATGGAATCTGTTTATAATATAAGTTATCACCTGCATAACATCGTCCAGAAGGAGTGTTGTAAATCCACTCCACGGAAACATTTCTGTTTGTGGGTAGTCTTGAAATATTCGTATGACACCATGATACGAGGGCCGTCCAAAAAGTAAGATTCCCTGGGGCAGTTTACAGAAATATAACACAATTTCAAGGAAATAGCTATTACAACAGATACAGTAAGTGTTCAGCTATTTTTATACACATTCGCCACCGGAATTGAGATATTTGTCATATCGTGGGACCAACTTTAGAATACCTGTGGCATAGAAGTCTGCCGCCAGGGATTTGAATCTCTGTGTGACAAACATCTCCGCCTCTCTGTCATTCCCTGTCATTTCTTGAGATGTATGAAAAGATGGAAATCACTGGGAGCGAAGTCCGGGCTATAGGGTGGATTTTTAAACATATCCTAGCAAGTCTCCTGCAGAAGTTCCACTGGGAAGTGTTTAAACATTCACCCTAAAGCCCGGATCTTTTTCGACATAGGTATTCAAAAGTTGGTCCCACGGTTTGACAAATGTCTAAATTCCGGTGGTGAACATGTTGAAAAATAGCTGGACACTGACTGCGTCTGTTGCAATAATATTTCCTTGAAATTGTGTTTTGTTTCTTGTAACGGCCGCAGGGAAAGTTACTTTATGGACGCGCCTCGTAGTTACTAATGAAACAAGTGGAAAAACGCGATTTTATTTTGCGAGTAGGCATGTTTGCGAAACGAGCCCGTAAGGCCTAGAAGCAAAATAAAATAATTTTACCAAGTGAATCATTCACTATTTTTTAGATAGCCGTTAATATTTGTGAAATAATAATTTTACTATGTACAGTCGGTCAATTAAAAAACGTCGGGACTCGTATGCAGTTAAAATTAAAGTTTTAACGCATTAGTTCACATGTTTCCTATAAAAAACATAAAATACAGGCCATTCTCGAAACATATGAGGCCATGCGACAGGGGGGAAAAAATGAACAAGGGAAAAAATGAACAACGCGGAAAGCGCAACGCGATATTCAACTTATGTATTGTCATAATTCATTTTGCTTTGTATCATCGCCACATACAAATGCTAAAGTGAGAGAAAGTGTAGTTAGGGCTGTAATTGACCTGCATTTTCGGCCTCTGAAGCAGCGAGAAGGTTCCATATTTATGAAAGAGCAGCTCAGAGGTGGGAACTTCACTATAATGCGACCGGAAGTTTTCATAGGAAACGTGGATCTGGCCGGGCGCGAATTTCGATGCTAGATTGGTTGCAGAAGTTGAGCGTAAGTTATTGATTTTGCACTACAAGTACCGGTATTATAAAATAAAATCTTTAAAAAATGCTCCTTGAATAAACATATTCCTCGCGAATCTATTAATTATTAATATTATAAAAATTTGCAACCAAGAATATGGCGGATTTGAGGCATATAGCCACAGCCTTCTATACATGTTTGTTTTGGAACATAACTGACTAAACAATGAAGAAAATACATGGATAGACAAGAGGCATGTGTGAACCTATCCTTAAGTCTTCCTGTACATGCGCATATGCTCGTTCGTGATACTTTATAAAATAACGCCCGACGTCCTTTATTTGACCGACTGTACCGTGCAGCCATTTTGGGAGGTCTCCAACTGTTCTGTCAAAACTAGTATACACTTGCGCAGACAGATGCTATTGATTTTCCGGTGCAAGGCTGCCAACATGTAGTCGTGGACAATGCTTTTCAGCCAAATGACTATTTTTTTGCGACTACCATGAGAAATTTAACATTTAAAAAGGAATAATGAATTTTAGCATTATCAATTTTTATCAAACTGAGCATGTTTAATAACCACATGCAATTATCTTTAACTAAAAGAGTATTATCCATGTGACTGAAACCATAGTTGGTAACCATAATGCACGTCATATTACATTTAATTTAATTTAACTCAAATCATGATTTGATCAAGTTCCTTGGAGTTCATCTCGAAGCTGGTTTGGGTTGGCTTTCACATAAATAAACAGCATATCAAATAAATTGAGTAAGGGATTGTTCATTTTTAGGATTTTGGGAAACTGACTTCCCCTAGAATGTTTACTGACAGTTTATTAGGGACATATACAAAGCCACTTCAGCTACGGAACCCTATCGTGGGGCAATAAACAAGCTGTTTATTTTGCAAAAGAAGTCGATCAGAATTATGTGTGGATTCTCTTTTAGAGCACATTGTAGGCCTCTATTTATAAAACTGAGAATTCTGACTCTAAGATCAATGTCCATCTTAGACTGTCTTCTTTATATCAAGTGAAACATTGATAGGTACACTCTTTGTTCTGCAATTCATAGCTACTCCACGAGGAATAGTTCCCACATATATGTTCCCAAATGCAAATATAGTAAACCACAAAATAGTTTTGATGTTGAATCTTTAAATATACATAACAGACTTTCTGACAATATTAAAAATCTTTCTTTAGCAGCTTTCAAGAGGACAGTTAGATCAACATTGATCTCAAATCCTATGTAGAGCCTACGTCGAATGAGTATTTTAATAGCAGATTATTTTAAAGTACTATTTTATCAAACATTGTATGTGCAATTTTATGAAACATTGTATGTGCATTGATTACTTTGACGTTGCTATACATTTTGATGTCTCTAGCAAATAAAGATCTACCTATCTATCTATACAGTCCCTTAAGGTGAGCTTTGCTCGTAGGGGTTTTCTTACTTTCAATAAAAACAAAAATTAAAAAACCCTGGAGTGTTATAATGTTATACCACTCAGTGGCATAATTTAATTAATACTATCTACCGTTAAAAGCACTTCTTTTACCTGAAACTGGCTAAAAATCCGGCTTCGAGGTGCATTTCACGATTAGAAAGCATCGCCAGGTAAAAAAGACCTCAGATTCGAGGTCCCTGGCTCAAGAAAAGCATAGTGAGTTTCGTACAAATCGGTTAATGTTTTCTCAATTAAGCCTAAATTTATAATCTCCCTTCCATCCACATAAGTGAAAAAATGCAGATCTCTGCGTGGTATAAACAAATGACTCAAGCATAGCGGGCTAACAAAATCGAAGCGATCGGCATTTTCATGAATTACATTAAAAGAAATCTATTTCAGTAATGCTCTTTCTTTCCCAGAAGCTATGGCAGCAAAGCTAGGCCACCTGCAATTAATTTCACAATTGAAATTTAATAGAAAGAACTGATGCTTCGTTAGCAGAAAAAAAAACTTGAGTTTTCCGCTCATAACTCGCGAACGAAAGTGAAAATTAAAAATCCGGCTTCCAAGTGCACTCGGACCCTCTTCAATCCATCTATGTTAAAAATTTCAGATCTCTGTGCCGTGGAATTGGGTGGGCATTGCACACAGATAGACAGGAAGACTTTTAAGCATTTCCTCTTATTATATAGACTATTCTACTCATACGCCGCGTGTTTGATATTGACCAATTACGTTTAGCAGCTCCTTGGATGTAGCCTAGATCAATCACGGCCGTTTATCTTACAATATTCTTGTAGGAATCGCGAGGATGCCGTTTTATCGGGTGTTTAACGGCTGCTCGTTACTGGACACGTAAGCATCAGTGTGCAGTGTTTAATGTCACATGCTGCCATTAAGCAACAAAAGTAGATCATTTTATACAATATAACTTGTTTGGAAATTGAAATAATAGAAATGTACATTAATTTTAAACACAATTTCGATTCAGTGCAAGCCAGTTCGTGTGCTTTTATTCTGTTCTGCTGCTAGCTTATCTTATGAAGTTAACTACAGTGAGTCCCACGCAAGAGTTGGCCAATGACGCGGGTTTCTGCGTCGCGGCTGGCACAGCTCCAACTCCCGAGCGATCGGGTGAAATATCTACGCAAATAATGCCGCGGTCGTTGAAATGATTCAGGTTCTCACATTTACAGTTAAAATTACAATGAAAATAACCACGTACCTAATCACAAGAGATATTGGAAATGTTCTCCTCTTGCATACGCGCAACATTGGCACCTTTTTTAGGGAATTTTCTTTCACGCGCGTAAGTTCAGCTTCCGAGATAGAATTAATTTCTCTTGTGATATTGTCTTTAAGTTCTTTTATGTATGGGAAATTGACCTATACACTTTATTTTTCAAGTTTCCCCATAAATAATGTTTACATACTGTTAGAAGAACTTAATGACAATATCACATAAGCCTATCAAAAGAGAAAGTAACTCTGTCCCGGAAGCTGAACTTATGCGCGTGAAAGAAAATTTCCTAAAAAGGTGCCAGTATTGTCTGGACGCAAGAGGAGAACATTTCCAACATCTCTTGTGATGAGGTACGTGGTTATTTTCATTGTAATTTTAACTGTAAATGTGAGAACCTGAATCATTACAACGACCGCGGCATTATTTGCGTAGATATTTCACCCGATCGCTCGGGAGTTGGAGCTGTGCCAGCCGCGACGCAGAAACCCGCGTCATTGGCCAACTCTTGCGTGGGACTCACTGTATGTCTTACCATTGATAGCACTGGTCAGCAACATGGTAACTCGAATCGATTCATGGATGGTTGATTCATTGTATGCCGTGATCTCACAGCTGATTAGTTTTGCTTTTATATACAAAGCACGAAAGTAATTATTATTTGTATAATCCGTTACATTTTAGGTAGATTTCGAAGAAAAACCTCCCTATTGGAATCGATATCATGTTATGACTTTCGAAAAATTCTTTCATATATTTACGTTTCATGCCTCCCTAAGTATGAAACCATCCCCCGTTAATTTTGTTTTGTGTGTATATATATAAGTTATATATCTTTACACGCTAGCGGTCGTAATTTTGAAGACATTTGAACCAAATGTATTATGTTATTTCTAGGCCCAATAGTTCGGACAAGTTGGTTAATGAACCAAATTGGCACAAGGGGGAGGGTCGGGGGAGGGGGTTGAAATCTTGAAAAATTTATATCTCGGCCCCTATGAAGTATAGAGGGGAACTTTGTTTAAATAATTAGAGTACTCCCTATGGAGTTCACAATGACACCAACGATTCGGAGGTTTTGGGGGTAGCGGGTGGGGGGAATGGAAATTCGAAATTTTTGAAACCACGTCTTGTGGGATATCGTTGAAAAGCTCTTGATTAGTACTCTACAATCAATAAATAGTTTCTCGACAACTCTCATAAGGCGAGATTTGAATGTTTGAAAAAGTGCTCTTTTCTCTTTTTTGCAGTTATTATTGCGGGTTTGTCATGCTAAGGCTAAAGAAGAAGAGTGCTGCGCAGCGACAATAAATTAAACCAAAAGCACTTTGAAATCTACCTCAGCATGTAGGCCTGCCTAAAGGGATTTTTTATTCATGGAATAGTCTTAATAAATCCAACTCGAGTTGACGAGTATCTCAGATAAATCTAATGGATTTTTTTTTTCTGCATGGATGGAATTATGGATTTAAGGGGTTGGCTAGATTACTATAAAGAAAATCAATCAAAGATCGAGAATCGATAAACTCGTCAAATCTCGTGGGATTACCTATAATGATCATTTTATTGAACCCATTCTTGTATTTTTTTTAACTTTATACAACTTTTCAAATCATGGTAGAAAAGAATAAGCTTGGCACTATCTGCTTGAATAATTTATCATAATTCAGACATATTTTGACAAACATTAAGTGCTTTCAGAATCTGAGGTTCAAGTGGAGAAGTCGCAACATCCACAACAACAGTCATCGATTTCATCCAAAATATCCAGTGAATAGCAGTAGGTTTCACAGAAACTTTTACGACATCCATAGAAATCGAAAACAACTTTCCTTGAGATAAAACTGTCGAAACCTAGTCCATGTACTAGGCGAACGTTCGGACATTTCGAGCATAATTCTTTAAGGCAACTGTCATCAGCTCTTACTTCTGGATACCAGTGTATTTCTTCCAAGTTTGTTAGACTGGTGCGTTTGAGGACGTTTTCAATAATGGTAGGCTGGCTGGCACTGACTACGCTTAGTACTTTAATGTTTAGACACTGGAGGATAATGAATTCTATCCAATCATAATCCTGAGTCATTTTTATTTTTAGATATTCAACTGATCTAAAATTTGGAAAGGTATTGAAAGATGGCTTTGGACGAGTCTCAACTTCAGCAGTAGTACATATGTGTAAATATTGGAGATTACTACATGTTTCACCAATGAATTCTAAGTCCAAACTGTAGTAAGATCGTAAGTCCAAGGACACAAGACTTTTGCCCAAAACTGGGAGAATCTTTTTGTAATTATCTGATGATCTACCTGTAGCATCCAAGGTCAGAGATCGAAGGTTCTTGAGCTGTGTTAAATAAGAGAGGTCAAATTCACGTTTGAGTTTCAATACAATTTCAGTCAGATGCGGTAACTTATCAACGATTAGTCGTAAAGTGTCTTCCTCTCTAACTGCTATACCAAAAGACTTTAGAGTTGATGCAGACAACACATCACTCAAAGGATCTGTTGAAATTCCATTGATAAGAGCTGCACAATCTTCATCATACCCATAACTAAACTCTAATAGGTGCAGTGTTTCTAGTTGATTAAGTTTAAGAATATCGGGAACATTGACATGAATATTAGAGCATCTCACAATCTTAAAAGACTTCAGTTCTCGGCAGCATTCAACAACACATTTTAAAGTGTTATGACGTAAAAATAGAGAGCCACATAATGTCAACTGTCTGAGCTGTTCTGGAAGAACTAGATTACCATGTTCTAAATGAACATTAATTCCAAATCCTAAACTAAGTATCTTTAAATTGTGTAAACCTCCAACTCTCATCAGAATCGTCGTCAGAATGAAGTTGCAGTAGTCATAACCAGTTTCATACAAATAACCAGGGCCCAGTTCAATAGCCGTAACGTCGGGATGCATGATAACGTCAACAAGACTCAACAGAATCTGCTGGATATAATCCTTCCTGGTATATTCGTAAATCAAGAAAATGTCTGAAAACATCTCCATCTTTGTTAATAGCCGTTTTGTGATTTCATTTGCCAAGACTGATGGAAGCCTCGTGCCATGGAAGAAGTCTTTAAGCCCCTCGCAAGTTTTAGTTACTTCTTCTATTAATAGAGATGGAAGAGAAACTTTCATGAGCTCCAGCAATTGAATAGCTCCTTCCTCCATGAATGAAGTGAAAGCTGCGAAGCCAAGCTCAGTCAAGTCTTTTGGCTGATAACTAGACATCTTTATAAGTTACAAAGATAAAGCCTTCAGTTTTTTTTCTAATTTCCATAAATTTATTTCATTGTTTGCACTGTCACGTGTTATTCGTTCATAACTTGAAATAACTCACACGATGAAAGTATAGATAATCGTCTTTTCTTTCACTTCACCAGGACTCAGATACACTAAATGATACAAAATACATTAAATTATAAAATGTATGTTAAAAAGATAAGCCCTATTGCGTAAAATACACGAAGTTAAGCTATACAATGTTCTATTGATAATCACAGATGGCCATGCACAGATTTAAGAGAAACAGATGATATAGTAATGCCTGCACTTCGTTTGTTTCTAAAAATTGTTGAAACCAAGTTATATCTTGACCAAATATTTTGAATATATGTACACTTATTTGTGTATTGTATTTTTAACACGAGTTGTTATTTATGAGTTAATTGATGCGTGAGAAACTAGATAGAATTGTTCAATATGATTACAGCAACTGTTAGTATTTTAATATGGGTGAGTTTCAAGAATAAGCTTCACTACAAAAATTAGACAGTCCAGCATGCCGTAATGGTAATATAGCTTTAACATGCTTCACTGCAAAAATATTAATACAATATAGGCTAGGTCAAACTTAGCTACATATTAAAATGTTCAATTTTCATCTCTGAAGAAACAAAGTCTCAATTTTTATTCTTGTGTACTGTTATTATTGCTTTGACCATCATGGCTTGAACTACAGGGAATTTTCACAAAATATCTCATTCGCTGTACAGTGCAATGATGCGTTACAATAAATAGCATTGAAACAATTCAAAATGAAAATCCAGGAACTTCAAGTTGTTTGTAATTACTAGAGACCGGATTATAAAGGGAATTCCTTTTTTTATATTTCATCACAAAACGTGATAAAATTGAACAGGACATTACTGAGTAAGTTTCAACTGCAAATGACCTGGTTTTAACTTTCCTTTTTTCCCTTTTTTCGGCTCATCTCCCTTTTTTTTAGGAACTTTCCCTTTCCAGTACCTTTTTTGCTAATTTATTTTGAAAAATTCGTAAATTACCCAGTATTTGGTAATATGAAAACATTAAAAATTGTTTTCACTGATTCACCATTGAAAAAATAATTCCTCCCAGCAGAATAGAGCGTTACAGGGAAATTACAGGCTTGCCATTGCCTAAGTTTCCCATTATAACAAGGTGGGGAACATGGATTTCGTGTGCTATTTTCCTCTGTGAGAGTTTCAACAAGATCAAAAAAAATTTTCAGTCATTTGATGTTATAGAATCAGCAGCTGTAGAGCAAGCAAAGGCTTTACATAAAACAAACTTGTATCTTCTCTGTTGAATTTTTACACTCTCTTACTTTTATATCCCTTTTTTCGGTAATAATTTTCCCTTTTTCCCCAACTTTTTTTGGCAATAATTTTCCATTTTTTCGTCCTTTTTTGGGTGAAATTTTTCCCTTTAAAATCCGATCTCTAGTAATTACTCACTGATAGGTTAAATACTGACACTTTTGGATGGAAAGAATGAGGAATAAAATCGAAGTAATAGAACCGGTAATAATTTCACTTCCTAAATATTAATCATAAAGAATCTTGTTGAACTAATACCAGTAATAACAGTGAGTGTATTAACTACCAGCATATCCAGATGAATCATGTATTGCCAAACTCCAGAACCCATCATTTTTTTATCAATCTATATTAATACCTCAAGAAATATTATAAAATAATGAATTTCAAAAATGTTTGAAAAAAAACTAAAAGTAATGTGCATGATTAGGAGGCATGGGTCAGAAGAACTTACTGCAATTTTCTATAGCCTCAAAAATGTTTAAAACAAAAATATGCTAAAAATAATGGCACATGGTTAGATGGCATAGATTAGAACTCACTGCTATTTTCTATGGCCTATGTAGTAGTTGGTGTAATATGTGTATCCGACGATTTAATTTAAATAATTGCTGTATGCAGCATATCTACATCCGGCAGTAATATTTATTTTTAACTGATTACAATTTTGTGCATCAAATTAAGATAAAAATAATTCAGAATTCCAGAGAAGAACTGCAAATATAGTGCAAGAGAAAAATATGATTGAATAAAACATGGAAATATAAAAGTAACGATGATGATAATAACAATAATAATAATAATAATAATAATAATAATAATAATAATAATAATAATAATTCTAGAAAACATTTAAATAAAACATTGTTTGAAACAGAAAATTCTACCACTCCTCAAAAAGAAATAGGATACTCACATACAAATAAAATAAATAAACAAAACAAGTTAAAACAAAACAAGTTAAAACAAAGAAATTAAAGGATATTCTGAAAATGGTTTGTAATAATTTGATTATACCAGCGGTGTAAGAGTAGGTTTTCGTTGTACATCTGTGCAAACTAATTTAAATAAATAAATTCAAATGTTTTTATTTAAACAAAAATGACTGCTTACTAAATAAATCCTATTTTCTTCCTTAAATGTTACATTTTCTTTAAGATATGAAAATGCAATTCAAAACAAAAGAAATGCAAACTAAGCTAAATAATAACTTCCTTTTATTACAATTTTACTGTTAAATACATTATCAGGATAAAGAATTTTTTTTATATCAGTGAAAACCCTTTCAACTGTGAAAACTGAGTAAAATAGGGCCAAACTCTCATACTGAATTATGTTTTGCATCAGCACCACAGAAACACTTTTCAAGAGCAGCAGAGAGCCATAAAGGTAATAATTAAAATAGGTTATTGTTTTAAATTATAAGTTAGTTTAGAATTATACAACTCACATTATACTGCATCCAGAATTTGACATCTAGCCGTCAGGAAAATTCCTAGGTACTCTGTAAGTAAGATAAAAAATAAACTGTTATAGTTCTACTGTTAGCCAAAGATAATAATAACATAATACAATAAGAATATTCAGACAATGGTAATAAAATATAACAGCACTATGTAATGTGAAGACAGATTTGCCTAAGGGATTAATGTAATTTGAACACACATCTATCATTACAGACATGTCACTTGTAGTCCTGGTGCAAGGAATGTTAAAGGTCAGATATTGCTCCTGATTATCAAGGTAATACATATAGTGAACTCTCGATAAACTGGACTAATGTGGGCAGGGGTCTGTCCGAGTTATAAAATGTCCGGCTTATGGAGGGGAAATGAGGAAATGTATCTAAGCAATGAAATTTCGTGTTTCAGCTACAAGAAAAATGTATGAGGCAAAATATAGGCAACTTACAGTTGGAACAAAAACAAATAACACTTCAGTACTGTCTTAAACTTTCTAGTGAGGGTCTGAACTACATTGTTACATTATGAAGACCCGATGATGATTGATGTGAGCACTTTGAGCATATTTTTCTGAGGAGATTTAGGCTGGGAGAAATTGTAAATGTTCTTCTGTGTACACTTTTTCTGTTGCTTTTGAATAATTACTTCTCTTGCAGTCCTGAAGTAGCCGTAGAATGGCTGTAGATCTGAGTCTGGTTCATCAAGAATCTGTCCGAGTTATCCGAAGTCCGGCATATTGAGGTCCGAATTATCGAGAGTTCACTGTATACATTATATTTTACTTCTTGATTGGGCCATCTGTTTTGAAACATCAGTAATACAACCGTCTGACATCAATGCCAAGAAGACAAGTATATACGAGTCAATAATCCCCTTCTTCTCATCAACATGTGGGTCCAAGATAATTAGTGTTATTTTATTTTTTAACACAAGTCACTATCCTGGAGGACTTTGTAACATGTAGAGTAATATAGTATAAAATAAGACAATTGTGAAAACCATAATAAAAACTCAGTGTTGATACTGTGATATCTGCTAAATGTAGGGTGGCCAGACGTCCGGATTTTGGCCGGACTGTAAGGCTTTTTGGTAAGCAGTCCTCCATCCGGCGTGGCTTTATGCCGGACGTTGATTTGTCCCCCTTTTCGAGACTCCGATGGATCGGTAAAGCGTATTAATAAAATTTGTTCTCGGAAGAGTGTAATTCCATGTATAAGGAATTCCTGACCAACAAAAACCTCCTGCGGAGGGCAAAGAAAGGACAAAAATATAAACAAAGATGAAAATCCCTTTTTTGTAGTGTATAATCATTTAGTGGTAGTTATTAAGTCTGAAATTAGTCAGGATTATACCATGTAATATCTGCTGTCCAGCCGTCCATGCCCGAAGTTTTATACTATGATAGATTACCAAAGAAGTGTGTCCTCCTTTCTGACATTTTAGAAATGGCCACCCTAGCTAAATGGCGCACACTCCACATAATATTGAAATGAAAATTAATATATATATTAAAACATATATGTTTTTAGGAGAGAATATCCTAATTGAAGGATAAGAAGTTCAAATAAAATAAAATGTTTATTCAAAATTTTGTAGATATTGGCTGCAAACATAAAAATTTAAATTACATTGAGCTCAGTGGATACAACATAGTGACTAATAATAAATAACAATAATGATGATTGTTAAGAATAATAGTTATTTATTGTATACAAACTCAGATTGAATACATTGATCCCCACACAATGCATACCCTCACAGAACCAAAGCAATGACCCATCTCTCTCGTGCTTACACATGCATCAACGGACTGCCATCATGGCCATCATGATCTTGAAAACTCTACAGCATTCTTCATACTCATTTCTCCTTGACACTCGAACATGCTCAATACTCGATCACTCTTGATATAAAAGTACCATAATTCAACAATGATAATAATAACAATAATGTTTATAATAATAATAATAAAGTTGTTTGTTGGTCGGAATGATATTTAACAGTAATAACTCCACATTTCCTGCCCACTACCTGACGATAATATTACATTACTGTATTTCACATATTACACCAGAGATGATATTGCAAATGCTTGCAGTGAGCACGGTGGAGAACCAGTCTGTATATGAGTATTGTTCCAAACCGTATTATGTCCACCCCTGGATAAAATTGAGTTTTACATGAATTTGCATAGATTCTAGCATACCTCTATTCTGCTGTGAACTCTGTTCATGTGAAATCGTATTTTGCCTCAGTGTAAATTACATGCGAAATGGGGCTGTTGTTGCAAACCTTATTTTGTCCATATTCGTGAATGCTGCAAACTGTACTATGTCCACAGATATTTTTGTCATGAAAGTTAATTATGTTGGTTAAAACGATGACTTGATCAGTACTAAAGGAAGGATTCTGTTAGTTTGTGCTGTGTTTCTGAGTGGATGAAAGTGTAATGTAGGGGAAAAGACATGAAGGAAACGGAACCGTAAGAGTCAGGAAGGCAGTTGCATTCTGAAGAAAAGTGAATAACAAGATGACAATTAGTAATCTGGCGCAACACTACTGTACGCCTATTATGGAACAAACCCTGAATCACATTTTCCCAGGAAATAAAGCTGTATACGCTGGCATACGCAGATACATGTGGGATGAAACTAAAGGCTTGGATTTTGGGGGGAAAAAATAAAAAATAAAAAAAAGGATTTCGTTTGTCAACATTCTATTGATTCAATTTTATATAATATGTAAAAACAAGTTTTGTGACTTTTATTTTTTAAATAGTCTATTTATTTTTTTGCTCTCCTGTAGATTTATGTTTTTCAGACATAATATGGTTTGCAATGATACTCCTCATATAAACCATCCTGCTTATGTCAGTTACACAAGTTTCCCAAATGCCGTAATGAACCACAAACTAGTTGATTCCACTGAAGTGTATCAATGGTCAAGTCTAACGCATGCACTCAAGAACTGCACTTTTTTCTGCATTAAACTCTCAACTGAAAGTTATTCTACAATCCTGAAACAGTTACAGCTCTTCAAGAATGCATTCATCTCCTTGCATAATCATTATTTTCATTTCAGGTGAAACTGAGAAAACGCTTCCCAGGATTAAGTTCAACTCAGCATATTCGAAAAATTTTCATAATATTAGTTATACTTTCTCTCATTCTGTTGACATGTTATTATATACAATTGAAAGGTAAGGGTACTATGATACTGATTTAGTACAAATTTGGTTCAAGTTACCTACATAAATATACGAGGGGCATTCAATAAGTAATGCAACACATTTTTTTTCTTAAAGCAGGTTGGTTTTATTCAGGATTCGAATACAACATATTATTCCCCAATCTTTTGGCTACAAAACCTTACTTTTCAACATAATCTCCGTTCAATGCTACAGCCTTACGCCACCTTAATGTGAGGGCCTGTATGCCTGCATGGTACCACTCTACTGGTCTATGTCAGAGCCAACGTCTTGCTGCATCAATAACATCCCCATCATCCACGAAGTGCTTCCCATGGAGTGAATCCTTCATCGAGCCAAACAGGTGGAAGTCAGAAGGTGCGAGATCCGGGCTGTAGGGTGGATGAGGAAGAACAATCTACTGAAGTTTTGTGAGCTCCTCTCGAGTGCTCAGACTTGTGTGAGGCCTTGCGTTATCATGGAGAATGAGAAGTTCGTTTGCATTTTTGTGGCGACGAACACACTGAAGTCGTTTCTTCAATTTCCTTAGAGTAGCACAGTACTCTTCAGAGTTGATCGTTTCACCATGAGGAAGGACATCGAACAGAATAACCCCGTCAGAGTGCCAGAAGACCGTAGCCATGACTTTACCAGCTGAGGGTATGGCTTTGAACTTTTTCTTCGAAGGAGAGTTGGTGTGGTGCCACTTCATGGATTGCCGTTTTGTTTCTGGTTCATCGCCTGTGTCAATGTTTGACAAGAAATTTTCACCACCAGCCTCATAACGAGCAAGCAATTCCGCATAGATGAGAGTGGTACCATGCAGTCATACAGGCCCTCCCATTAAGGTGGCGTAAGGCTTTAGCATTGAACGGAGATCATGTTGAAAAATAGGATTTTATAGCCAAAAGATTGGGGAATAATATGTTGTATTCGAATCCTGAATAAAACCAACCTGCTCTAAGAAAAAAAATGTGTTGCATTACTTATTGAACGACCCTCGTAGAGCTAGCATAATGATGTCCACTTTATAAATTATGTGTTTTATAATACACAAAATGAACTAAAACCATGAGTGCAAGTAGATCTTCAGATAATAGACTTACAGGGTCCACACCAGGCATTTCAAACACACGACCCGCAGGCAACATGCAGCCTTTTCAAGCATGCCCGCAGCCTGCATAAAGGATACATAAACTTCATTTCATTTCTTTAAACGGGATTTTGAGGATATCTGGTTTCTTTTCATGCCTTCCTGAAAAGTTTCAAACTTCAGAAAGTTTACCACAGGGATTGTGGCAAATTTTGGTTCTACCTGTGAGTGTGAAAGGTTATTTTCCTTCATGAAAACAACAAAACTTGTCAAAGATCAAGGCTGACTGATCAACAATTACTGTCACCTCTGACCAAAGTCCAACAAAACTTGTCAGAGATCAAGGCTGACAGACCAACAATTGTCATCTGTGTCCAAAGTCACAACTGCACAGGTATTTCAGCCAGACATACCAAATAATGTCATTAAAAAGAAGTTTTAAGCCTCAGGACAAAACACAAAAATAGGCCTAATAAATGTTTATTTTGAACTGTTATAATTTTTGTGCAATGTAATTGTTGTTGTTGCATAGAAGGTGTTGCAAATTTAAGATTTTCTTTTGTTTTCTTTTGTTAAACTACTTAATTACTTCACATTGATGAATGTGACTACCCACTAAACCATTGGTATGCAGACTGTTTGTTTCTAAGTTCTAAGTAATAAAAATATTCTGCAATAATTTTCAACAAGTTTGTTGTGTGTGGCCCTCACGATGAAACAAATATGATCAATATGGCCCTTGGGCAGGGGCGTACAGTGAAATTTTGTTCGGGAGGGTTTCAATGTAAAGTCGTCTCAGCTTCATGTCCTTGCGCACATTGTGAATTATTACCTTTTTTTTAATTACTAAACAGTTGTATTGTGATAATTAATACACTGTAATAAATTAATATGCAGCTCAGTCATTTAAACTGATTTTCTTGAGATTTCTATCCATTTCCCGTTTAAGCTAGAGTCTATAAATAAAAACTTTCTTTTGAAAAATTATCATAATACTGTATGGTGTATAGGGCACGTTTTTAAAATCATCTGTAAATTCACTGGTGGAAAAGCCCGATTAATGCTGATTACTTCATGATAATTTTGTGATGAGCTCGTGATTACTGTTGGCTTTACAAACAGGTTGATGGATTTCGGCGGGAGTATTCGAGTTGTCGTTTGACAGATTCCAAAGGGATTTTTGTTTACTAGTAATACATCACTGTTATTAAGCTAAAAAATTATCAACACAACGAGGTTTTGAAATTTGAATCTTAAATAAATTACGATAAATCTTAAATTATGCTTTGATATGGACAAAATTGTAAAATATGTAACAACCGAATCAGAGTTTTTTTTTTATTGTTATTTTATTTCGTTCCATGATTTATAATCTTCAAAATATTGCAGATATTTCGGGAGGGGTTTCAACCCCCTGAACCCCCCCTTACCGTATGCCCATGCCCTTGGGGTACTCTCAGTCTACACCATAGATCAAAGTGATGGCTTTCAAGCTACCCCCAACGTTCAAATCTCAGTGTGATTTTAAAAGCAAAAATTAGGCCCTGTCTGAATAAAAACCAAGACCCTTGTACTACAACTTTGAAAATATTTGATACTTATTAGTGAAAATACATTGCTGCAGGAACGAAAAACTACAATACTTTTTTTTGTCGGAATCAGAAGTATGAAGTTATCATTATATTCATTATTTAAATAGGAATAAGTACCAAAGGTGTCTCAATTTAACCCTTTCACTGCTAGAGGTGTATATATCCATCAGCGAGCAACACTACTGGCCATGTTACTGTCTCATATATAAGGTCCACCACTTTGCATGCCGATAGACGAAAGATACTTTCAGTGAGAGGGATTCCAAATGTGTCAGTGTATAGTGTCATCTATTGTCTACTTCCTAACATCATCAAATCCCTGTTCCCTGTCTTCTACTGCCTTCTGTAGCAAAATATTTTGGGCAATGTATTGCACCATCCATTAAACATACGTTAAAGCAGCTGTGTTTTGACGACATTCGAGCTACCCCAGGGTTATGTAAATCACTCTGAACTTCAAGAAATACATGTTATGTTCTTGTTTCAGAGGAAAATGATTCATTATTTGCAATTGTTTGTCCATTTATGATTACAAAAATAATTTGAAAATTAATTCAGCAACACTTGTTTGCACAGTGAATAATATGGTAGCAGTGAAAAGGTTAATAAATAATTTAAACCCAAACATTTTTTTTTATTATAGTGGATGTCCCACAATCCAATTTTTTGGTTTAAAAATTGTATCAAGTAGGAATTCTATACAGTTTTTTCTGGTTGTGCACAGAGTGTGTGTTTTGCTCACCTGAACACCCTGAACGAAAATAGATCACTTCTACAATCAACAGGACGGTCGATAAGCTAAATCTATTCCATAATTTCTACAGCACCTTTACATTTATGTTGGTTGAAGTAATGGTTACAGATGGAATTGCAAATTCAGTCTGCCTTAGCGTCTGTTAATCTTCTTGACGCCAATATTTAATTAAATCTTCTTGGTTAATGATTGCTGATCGATCACTGGCAGTGCACAGAATCAGCTGTTTAAAAGAAGCTGCCATGTATATATGTCATGCGGGTCATGTGAGGAGAAAATGACACATGGATTACTTTCAAATATTCAGATAGAAAATTGGAAAACGTGAAATTGTATGCAATAGCAGTCATCAATGTTACACAATATAATTTCATGGTTTGCAGAAATTTGGACCAAAAAATTGGATCGTGGGGATGCACATAAGATATTGTAAAAAAAAAGTGTCCAAGTCACATATTCACAATTGTATGAGAGGAGACACTGAAAAATTTCCAGCCCATCCCCTAATTTGCTTAACTCAAAGAAAATCAAAGTTATTTGAAATAGGAGGAAAATATGTGTCCATATTTATTCATGGACAAGCTAAGCCATGTACAGCCACACCCTAATTATTAAGTGCCAGTATGGTACTTTATGAGATTGTGTGGGGGACGAAAAAATGTCTGTCCGTCTGTCTGTCTGTCCGTCTGTCTGTCTGTCCGTCCGTCTATCCGTCCGTCCGTCTGTGCGTCTGTACGCACCATAACTCAAGTACGCTTTTTCGGATTTTCATGAAACTTGGTATAAACATTCATAATTTCGATGGGAAGAACCCTATTGATATTGAACCAAATCGGTTCACCGGTACCAGAGTAATGCCCAATTTAGTGCCTATTTTAATAGGCACTCAAATACGCTGTAACGGATTTTCATGAAATTTGGTATACCCATTTATGAGGTCCATGAGAAGTGCCCTATTGAATTTGAACCTAATCTGTTGAGCGGTACCGGAGTAAAACCCAATTTAGTGTATATTTTAAAGACGCGGTAACTCAAATACGCTTTACCGGATTTTTATGAAACTTGGTATACACATTTACAATGTCCATGGGAAGACGTCTATTCATAATGGATAAAATCGGTTGATCTGTTTTGGAGTAATGCTCAATTTAGTGCCTATTTTATGGCAATATACGTATTCGAAAGAATTTATTAAAAAAATTAAAATCAGTTATCTTGACAACATAGCCTATTGTTTTACTGTGATCTTATAAGGCCTTGGAAATTAAAATACAGGTAGCTATGACAAAAAACATTATTGTTTTACATGCGCTTATCCAACTAGACCGTTAAAATGACCCAGGTGGCCGAGATGGTAGACCTTTCTTCTTCCGTAAGCCCTGCTTAATGAATAAATCTGGAGCTTAACTTGGAAATCAATTTAAAAAAAAAAACATATTCTGCATATCATAATTGCAGTCATAACTGATTAAACAAAAACATACTGGCACTTTTTTACATCAGTTTACCTGATTTTATTTTTAGTCATATTTCATACAATGTGGTGCATTCCTTGGCAGCCAAAGAGTTGGCATATCTGCATCCTTCTAGGCTGACCTTTCATTCAGCAAAGCAGTACAGTAAAATGGAGTCCTGTCGACTTCTTGGCTCCATAGGAATGGACCACATTGCTGACTACTCTTTATGATAAACCCTGCATAGGTCTGACACTTGATTATTTGGAAAATTCAGTATAAAACGTGGAGCTTATTCACGAGTAAATATGGTAGGTAAAAAATGTGTAAAAGTTAGAAATTTCACCCATTCCCCCTTAGGGTGATGCCATGTGTAATAATTTTCCTAAAATTTCTTTTAAAGGCACTATCAAGAAACCGATATCATATATTGTGGAAACAGACGGCTGTCGAATCCCTGATCTGGATCCATGGGATCCGCTAATTAGAGACTACATTAAGGAACCAGCAGCACCATTTATCTGCAATGACGGGAAACCTCCCCTTGTCAAAACAGAACTCACTAGACTATTTATCAATCGTGATGCAGTTCTACTATATGCTTCAAATGACCAGACACTGTACTGCTGCTACCGCCCATTCTGGCAAAGTCCACATTATTTAGGGAATGAAACTCAAAAAGTGTAAGCTGCACTCCTAACTATTATTTTGTTTGTTAAGATGAGAGGCCGCATATCTCCAAAATGACAACTTACCAAAAATAGTATCATGTAGGATGTAGGCCTAAATAATTATAAGTTATACACAGTAAACCAACAATGAGATCAAATGCATTTAGCTCTTTCTCACCTAGAGCATCCATTGAAACTAGAGTTGATACGTGTTTTCACAATAAATATAACTTTATTTGACAATTTGCAACTTCTAAGCTCACATTACAATTGAAAAGTAATTTATTGCTGTTCACAAACAAGGCTTCACCAGAAACATAAAGCAGTTTTTACTACAACTTCATGTAAATTGGCATTAAAAGTAAAAGAAAGTAGTGTTGCATCTTCAGAGAGTACCTAATCCAAATATAACATTTTGTTATTGTATGATTTTTCATTTTCTATCTAGGCTGTTTAAGGCACACAGATGTTTCTGTGAGAGACATTGAGAATATTTCAAAATTTGTACTTATGTTGAAAATTTGATATCGAATTTCAGAGTCCTCTACCTATAAACGGTACGGGTAGAGGAAGTAAAAATTGGATCACAGCTAGGAATTTTTTTTAAATTTTCAATCTGAAATTTAATTATTTGGCTGCTTATTATAACTGCATTTATTTATTTTGCTTCTACTTTACTTTTTTTATGAAAATGAAAGTTTATTTTTTTAAAAAGTTAGTTAAAACCTTGACCTATCTATTTTTTTTACCTTATTTTTATTAGTAAGACCTAGTACAGCCATTTCATAATTACGGGTGGGACATTCTAGCAAATTATAAAAACTATTTTTGTTTATTACATATCTTAAATAATAAACTAGAATTGGTTCTTCACATTCTGTAAAATTTACAATGCCTTCTCCTCCACACTACATGCAAAACATTATTTAAAATTTATTTTAAATATTTGAAATTTGTTTCCCAAAATCTGTTACGGGTGGGACATAATTTGGACACTGATTTTAATTATGCAAAACAAAAGTTCATTTTCTGTTCTGCTCTTACTGTTAGGGTCTTAATGTTGTTATTAATGAAGGTATGAGGGATTAAATACAAATTATAAACTGTTTCCAGGTTGTCAGAACATTTATTTAACTCATCAATAAAAATTTAACAAAACTATCACTGTTACGGGTGGGACAAAAATTCCCTTGTTTGTTATTTTACATAGTAATTAACCACAGATATTTTTTGAAGTTAACTTTACACCAAATTGTACCTTAAGATGTTTATTTTCTCAAATGAAAATGGACATAGCTTATTACTCTTGACTACTGAGTATTAAAGAGTGTTAAAATCATGCTAAAAAGGGCAAAAAACAAAAAGTAACTCAATGAAATAAATAAGTAAATCGACAGATTTTACACATGAAACCACTTCAGATACACCTAAGTTCTTAAAATTCAGAGAATTTGAGGTTTTAAACTTATTTTTGACCACCCAATTACAATAATTTTATAACTTCTCTCTTTGAGGGAAAAATTCCCATATTTTATAAAATGGCTGAGTACTAAATCTGAAACGATAATACAAATACTGTCATATGTTTAGACTGGTGGAGATTTAATCTCTGGATTGTTTTAATAAATATTATTTATTAATCATGATTTTTCTTTCAGATTTTCTCCTACCTGCAATCCATTCATTGATACTATTGTCAATGATGATTACGTACTAGTGCAATGTTTTACTGATGAAGATAAAGAAGTATTTCGAGGCTATTATGCATTCATTCAAGTTAAGCCTGACATAGAGGCTCGTTCTGGAAATATGAAATCACAGTTTAATGATACAGATATCAATGTTTTAATCTTAGGAATTGATGGAATGTCAAGAAATCATTTACAAAGGAATATGCCAAGGACTCTACAATTACTGCAAAGCCTCTCAGCAGTGGACATGTCTGGTAACAATGTGGTGAGTTCAAAATGGCAGATGTACAAATCTCATACCAGAAATCATGAGAATCCTTGACATACTGGTTCTCATAGGCGTAGCCAGGCTGACCATATGGGGGGGGTTATAACATCCGCGGGGTCTGGCGAGTATGAAAGGAGAGGGGGTCCGGGGGCCCTCCCCCGGAAAATTTTAAAAATTAAGATGCAAAATAACGAGTTTTAAGCTTCCGGGGGTTCTCCCACGGAAAATTTTAAAAATTAAGATGCAAAATAACAAGTTTTAAGCTTCCGGGGGTCCTTCCCCGGAAAATTTTAAAAATTAAGACGCAAAATAACGAGTTTTAAGCTTCCCACGCTTTATACTTGTATTAAGCAATTTATGGGCAGACTTAAAAAAAATTATACAATTTTCCTTTTTTTAATCAATGGGGGGGGTTCAAACCCCCAAAACCCCCCCCTCGCTACGCCTATGCTGGTTCTTATGTAAAAAATTATATAAATATCAGTGGGATTTAATAGGTTACACTATTTCAAACAACACTATTTCACCAGTAACACAACTTTACAGTTCAGGTAAAGTTACCAGAATCATTACACCGATCGCAGCTTTATTAGCGTAGATATTTCACCCGATCGCTCAGGAGTTGGAGCTGTGCTTGCCGCGCCGCAGGAACCCACGTTGTTGGCCAACTCTTGCGTGGGACTCACTGTCATAGGCGTACCGAGGGGGGGGTTTTGGGGGTTTGAACACCCCCATTGATAAAAAAAGGAAAATTGTATAATTTTTTTAAGCCTGCCCATAAATTACTTAATACAAATATAAAGCGTGGAAAGCTTAAAACTCGTTATTTTGCGTCTTGATTTTTAAAATTTTCCATGGGAGGAGCCCCGGAAGCTTAAAACTCGTTATTTTGCATGTTAATTTTTAAAATTTTACGGGGGAGGACCCCCGGACCCCCCTCTCCCTGGGGGGTATTCTATACCCCCCAGACCCCGCGTATGTTATAACCCCCCCATATGGTCGGCCTGGTTACGCCTATGCTCACTGTATTATAGCTTCACAAGATTTCAGCCACATGGGAACATTAAAACTGAATGAGCTTTTCTGAGCTATTTGCTCTGCAGCCAATTTCTGGGAAACTAGGTCCAGATTACATTGAATAAGCTAACTGAGGGCAGAGATTTGTGGATGAAGCCCGCAATACGATAATCTCAACTCCATTCCATACCTGCATATGAAATGCATTGCTGGAAATGAAAACAGGTTCCTATCCTATAACTTAAATGTGCTGTTACTAATATGTGATTAAAAAGTCTGTTTTGACTCAACTTGATTTGACTGTATTGTTTAGCATGTGTGTGTATATTAGGGTGACCAGATCTACCTACATGAAAAGAGGACATTAGGGTGGAAAAATGAGAAGCCTAATGAAAGCCCTGAAGAAATGGATGTAACACAGATGTGGGGTTTAGAAACGTCAAAGTATATTAATAATGTTAATATCGTAAACAAGAAATTAAACAATTTTAAATTTTCTCAAATTGCAGATGTTAAAAATCTAAGATATTTCCCTGAGGATGACACCCATTGCAGGAGTTTAAGATGTACTTATAGAAATCCTTCACTTCCTTTTAAGCGCTTTGATAAGACAAACCTCACACTCAAACAATAACACCACATTGGAAATGAACAAAGGCAGACACGATAAGTTCAATGTTCCCAAATGTAGTTCAGAGAAAAAATTCAGATTACTAAGAACTAAAAACTGCAAATATTCATGAAAGAAGGAACGCGTACTATGCCAAGAACTTCAAATATAGGCTATTTGTTCATACTGGAACAATCAGCTGTAATATTACTATAGACATTCTATGGCTTACAAGATAAAATACCAATGATAAATTAATGATGCTGAATAAGGAAAAGAGCCTAGGTTGGGCAACAAAGTTATCAACTATTACAGAAAGCTAGGACATTTTGGAAGAGTAAAAAATTATACATGGGCAGAGGACAGACATAAAAATGAGGGCATGCCCTCAAAAAAGAGTGTGTCTGGTCACCCTAGTATATTATTATTATTATTATTACACATTTTTGCCATTAAGACAGTGTTTGAACTTGAATGTTACATGATTATACACTTCCTTCTTGTTTCTTCTTCCTTTTCTCTTCCCAAAATCTCTTCATTCTTTGACTGTGTTCCTCTTTCCTTTGTTCGGTCCATATTTTACCTGTTTTCTTGCTTTCTTTTACTTCAAATTTTGCGTTCATAATCACCCTAGTATATATGTATATATCCTTAAAGTGGAATGCATCCTCATATAATCTGATTTTTGCTTTTGTTATAGGTTGGGCCACACACAATATATAACATAGTTCCTCTATTAACTGGTCTATCTGTAGATGAGCTACTTGCTTCCTGTTGGAAAGAACCAGCCATTCCATTTGACCTATGTCCCTGGATTTATAATAATTACAGTAAAGCAGGCTACAGAACTGCTTATGGAGAAAACATGGCAGAATGGAATGTGTTTATTAATGGCAGAGCTGGCTTCCGGGTTCCACTTTCAGATTATTATTTGCAACCTGTTCTTTTTCTAGAACAAAAATGGAAGCAGAAGCATATTAAGAATAACTGCTTTGGAGCTCGAGTTGAATCACAGGTGCTACTGGACTTGATGAGTGATTTTTTAACAACAATGACCTCAAAACGTTTCTTTGGTTTCTTCTGGGATGCTCGCCTTACATATCATCAATACAATCTTCATCCTTCATACGATATTATGTATGAAAATATACTCAGTAAACATCTTCAATCAGGAATTTTTAACAGAACAGTATTAGTGTTTTTAAGCGATCATGGGTATCGTTGGGGAGATATGCGCAAAACTTTCCAAGGACTTCAAGAACAAAGGAATCCATTCTTATTTTTTTTATTCCCCGAGTGGTTCAAAGAGAAGTACAGTTTATCAATGCAAAATATATATATGAACACGAAACGACTTGTGACAGTTTACGATGCTTATGAAACATTATTAGATATTCTTAATCACGCACACACAATAACAGATGAAAACTGTGAAAACAGAACTTTAAAACTGAATGAAAGTACAGTGCTGCCTAGAGGAATCAGCTTATTTCTTCCAATTCCTGAATCAAGAACTTGTACAGCTGCAGGTATTGATAGTAATTTGTGCCTGTGTCAAGATATGATACCACTAAACGTCAGTAACCTGTCAGTTATCGCAATAGCATCTGTCTTAATTAAAGATTTATCAGAAAGTGTTTCAAAATATCCTCAATGTGCCAAACTAGAATTACAAGAAATACATTCAGCTTGGATACACAGTCAAAAGACTGACAATCTGTTACAAACTGTTGAAGGCAAAATAGATGACCTCACTGATTATACAGTAATTATTAAGACAAGACCAGGAGGAGGACTGTTTGAAGCAACTTACCGCTACCGACCTGGATCATGGAGTGTTTTGAGCAGTACTCAGTTGGTTGGAAAAATTCAGAGGATAAGTGCATATCAGAACCAAAGTTTCTGTATTGAAGATGCTTTTCTGAGACCTTTCTGTTATTGTAAATCTTGACTTATTTATTAAAACAAACATTTATGATTTATAAACATTTCTACAAATTTCTTTAGATACAATGTTTCTCAATTGTGATTGCTGATAATTACGACTAGATCTCCAATTTTTAGCAAATGCCTATTTAGTTCCTTTAAGAAGACGTGTAAAATAATTGCAGATGATTATCTTCAAGTGCAGTAGGTACAACCTGGCTGTTCCTGTATTTTCCAATGAACTCACTTAGACAATTACAGTGAAACCTCTCATTTATGGACATCAAAGGTGCATATCGATCTGTCTATATCTGGGCTGTATCCCTCATTGGGAGGGAGGCTGTGCAATCTAATGATAAATTTATAATATGCACTATGTATTCCTATTCAAAAAAATAAAAATTATTCGGTGTTCCATTTAAAATAAAAGAGTTGGAGTTACATCTGGTTAAACTGAAGTCTGCAAAATTCAATAATAACATTTTTGAGTTCCCCTATAGGGCTATAGCAACACTCTGAGTTTCACGTCACTGAATCACATGCTTCAAAAGATAGTTAGGCAGTGTGGGACTTTTAACTAACCCTGTAAATGTGACCACTTAAGTGATATATGTAGATGTACATAATACTGTAGAAAAGGCACTAACACTATATAATTACGATATAAAGTAAAAAGTCCTTTGAATATTAATTATTACAAAAAGTTTGTAACAGTGAAGTTTTCTAAAAATATATTATATAATAAATGAGTCAATTTTGTGACACTTAGTTCACTTTAAAAGTCCTCTAGTTTGGAGACTAGTTTCGGGAAGATCCTTCCCCCCGAAACTGGTCTCCAAACTAGAAGACTTAAGTGAAGTAAGTGTCACAAAATTGACTCATTTATTATTTAATATATAATAAGCCCTTATTGAAATATTTATTTTAACCCTGCTTAAATAAGAGCCAGTTCGATCAAGTGAACTATTTATGAATTAACTTAATTTTACATATAAATCTGCCACAAAATTAGTTTTTTGTTCAGAAGGATGTCTCAGAAAATGTACTTGAATGCAGACTGAACTTCATTTCTGAGGTTAATACCAATACGAATTTCAGAAGAAGAAGAAGAAGAAGAAGAAGAAGAAGAAGAAGAAGAAGAAGAAGAAGAAGAATGGGAAGTGGAGGAAAAAAATGGAAATAAATGAAGAAATTTAAAAAAAAAATGAATACAGAAACTCAACCTGTCAATTGTCTGCATTGTTGAGTACTGGTAAATTAAATTACACACTTAAATGCAAATTGCAACAGTCTGATATGTAATTTCATCAAAAAGTATCACTAATAGGACAATCTGTAGTATTTTGCAGCACCCATGTGCTTTATTTATGTATGCACAGATAGAAATTGTTAATCTGTAGAACATGATAGCAGCAGTCTTTACTAAACTAACGGTATGTATAAACTTCTCCACATTGTGATAATTTCTCAGAGGGGTCACAACTGATTACTTCAAATGTTGCTAAAATAAAGAAAATAATGATCTGAGTAAATTGAAGTCAAGTTTCAGAAATGTACTGGTAAGTCAACATTCCAACACAAACACAGATAAGAGCAAACATTAGTGACCATGCTGCCATATAGGCAAATTCATATTTATCTGATGGTGAGTAGAATTAATGAGTACATTGTTTAATGTTAGCAGAAGAAATACAAAACCTGGTGAAGAATTAGAACAATGATCTCCAAACTTCGGTGAAATTCAAATATAAGTCCAGCTCCGCCCATTCAATATTGACATTTGTACGGACTGTGTGAGGTAATTTGTTTCTGAGCGAAGCAGAGTGACCAACTGTCCTTGTATATTGTCGCAAGTGCCTTGTACCCACTGGCCTTGTATATTGTCGCAAGTGCCTTGTACCCACTGTCCTTGTATATTGTCGCAAGTGCCTTGTATCCACTTCTACATATATAGCTACATAATGCATAACACTAACCACATAATTAAGTGCGCGAAGCAGAGGCGGTAGCCATAGCGAAGCACCCTTGCATTTTTTAATAATGTACGTTACACTGTTTGTAGGTTTTGAAAATGTGGCATATTATATCTCCCATGAGGTTTGTCAGCCTGTCACCTCTCGTCTAGCGGTATGACGTCACATCTCCAACGTCCAATCACGAGTTTCTTCATAATACGAGGACAGAAGAATTCGCTATATCGTGGTCTAAAAGAAACTGCATTGCTGAGGGTGGGTGGGAGAAGACCAATTCTTCCCAAGGTGTGACTTATATTTGAATTTTCCCCAAATTTCTTGCCGCAAGGATCACATACCAGTAAGGTATTTTGGCAATTTCAGTGGGCCATGATACACAAAAAAACCTCTAGAACTAGTCATATGAGTTTTATTGAAAGCAGATATAAACTGAACTGACTACTGGTACAAAGTATGTGAAATTAAATTACCATGTTAACGCAGTGCCGTATTTAAGCCTAGGCAGCTGCCTAGGGCGGCAGATTTGAAGGGGCGGCTTTAAAGTTGTTACTGTTTTTTTTAATATATCAAACATTTTATTCATACCTCTTCGAAATAGTACTAATGTAACGCACAATGAAACAGAAATGAATAACATTGACAACAATACGCACCTGTTAATTTTTTTTACTTATTTATTTATTATTATATATTATTATTATTATTATTATTATTATTATTATTAGCACTATTTCAGTTACAATAATTCTTACTGTAGGTTACTTTGTACATTTATGTGGAAATAAGGGGGCGAAAATATTTTTCTCAGCCTAGGGGCGCTTAAGTAGCTAAATACGCCCCTGTGTTAACAACCAACATTATCAGCAAGTTTTCATTTTTCATCACAAATTATAATAAATGAATGATTTATCTGTTTGTGTCTTTAAAATCTATGCTGCAGCACACTGGTTGCAGAAAAATTGGAGGCCTATAGGTAGCAGGCAATCATTATCAGAAAAATTGTTCTCAAGATTAATTTGAAATTAGAAAAGTACAACAACAAAAAAAGTAACATTATCTATACCATAATAATAAGAGGCAGTGTTTGTCTTTCTGTCTGTCTGTCTGTCTGTCTGTCTGTCTGTATGCAATGTCGAATGGTGGCCAAATGCACCTCAAAGCGGATTTTTAATTTTTGCTTTCATTCTCGAGTTATAAGTGAAAAACTGGTAGAAAACGTGATTTTTTTTTCATAATCAAAGCATCAGTTTTTGGTAATGCATTTCAATTGTCAAATGACTTCTTTTGTCATAAGTTGGAAATAAAAGCATCACACTATTTTCAATATACTGCATGGAATTATTGATCGCTTCGATTCCATGAGCTCACCCTGGTCCCTTTGTTTGTTTATAATGTCAAATACAATAGAGGCACTTACTAATCGTGGAATGCACTCCAAAGCTGAATTTTTAGCTGTTTCATTATAATTATTAATCGTTTAGATTATGAATGATTCACGCTTAAGTGTTAATAAATATAATGTTTTAATTATTTTGCTTTTAATTTTTAATTTCTAAATTAATTATCGTGGACAAAGCTGCAGGCACCTGCTAGTTGTTTATAAGCTGAATAAGCTTAGTCATTTACAAAGTTAGCTTTCTTTTATTTCAGGCTGCAGTGAAGAGATATGCTTTGAAACTCTGTAATTCCTCACATCTTCGTAAATTCTACATCACATTACTTTTATTTTCTATTATATTGTTCATCAGCTATGCTCTCAAACTGAAAGGTATGCAAAAATTTATCTCACTAACTCACTAGGCCAATGAATGCTTTAAGAATATCAGGATATGTTTTAACTGCCATCTTTTCTGAAATGATGTTTACTTAACAATACAAAAAAGCTGAATATTCTTGCTGTATGAAAATCGTGTTACCATACTGGCCAGTAATTATCTAGGCAATTTGCAAATTTACTAATTAGAAGTGATCAGTTAAGCAAGGAAATCAACACTAGCTCAGATAAAAATGAAGGAACAAAAGAATGCCTGAACTACGAGGGAAAGTAAAAAGTAAAGAGACTTTTGCAATTTCTCTTTTCAGGGTTTAGTAACACTGCTAGTATCCAGCAATGAAGTAGTACAGTCAGCAACACTTCTATTGAATGTGTCACTCTTATTCCTGCATTAGTCGTTGGTGTGTAGCAAAGCGTTAAACGTGGCAGCTCCATTGTCAATCTGCACCAAGGAGGAAATGAGGGCAGTGATTCGCTTATTGATTGTGGAAGGTGTTAAACCTGCGGACATTATTCGTCGAATTAAGAACAGTATGGCAACAGCTGTTTATTGTGAAGCAAGATCTACGAATGGATAGAGCGCTTCAAACAGGGAAGAACTTCTTTATGTGACAACGAAAGATCAGGCAGGCCATCGATGTCAACCACTGAGGACAATGTGAAAGTCGTTGGATGAAATCACCAATACTTTACTGCCCTCATTTCCTCCTTGGTGCAGATCGACAACGGAGCTGCCATGTTTAACGGCTTGCTACACTCCGACTAACGCAGGAATAAGAGTGACACGTTGTATACAAGTGTTGCCGACTGCACTACTTCAGCGCTGGATACTAGCAGTGTTACTAAACCCTGAAAATAGAAATTGCAAAAGTCCCTTTACTTTTTGACTTCCCTCGTATTATAAGGGAAAGTTTGATTCTTTAATTTAGCAAGTGTAAGCTTTTGCCCTTTACCCCCAGAAAGTAGAAATGGCAGTGCCTGGTACTGTCAGCCGGCCGGTACTGTACAAATCTCTCCTAATATTTTAACTTGCTTTCCACAGAGGACAATCTTCAATACATCAACCCATACTCTTTGTATAGAGCACTGGGACCTCTCACAATAGGTTTCATTAGCAAAAATTAATTTACATGTGGATAATTTTCCTGTGGAGGGCAAAATGGCAGGTGACAGGCAGTTCTCTGGGAGGAAACTAAGATATTGTACTAGAATGTGAAAATGCTGGGAAATTTTTCCCAGAAGTTCTAATTTTGGCTCTTATTTGGGCCGTAAATTTACAACATGGGACCCATAGTTTATAACTCCTCCCAGAGGACTCGGGCCCAGGATTTTTAATGGCATTAATAATACAAATAAAATAATATTGAAATAAAAATTTTAGGTTTGACAAGATAACCCAAAGCCTTTACAGAATCACTTAATATGCATTACAAATCCTTATTGCAGATCCTTCAAGTATTGATACTATTAATGACAGAAATTTTCCTACAGGTTCCTGGACTAGCAATTCAAAGAAGACGACTACAATTAAACCACAGCAACAATTCTTAGATTTAGACACCATTTTGAACAAATCCTTAGGTAGATCAAATTTTGAAGAAGAAGGAAATAGTAAGTAAGGCAGGATCCTTTTACAGATTTACAAACTTTTGTCTGTGGAGAATACAATGCAGTATGTACCTATTTATTATGTACAGTGAAATGGAATTCAGTGGCAATATTGAATGAAGATTAACAAAATATAAGAAGTTAAATTTATTACTACTTTATCCCCCTCTACTTAGAATTTGGTATTTAGTTAATATTTTTAGTATTTCAAAATCACTTGACTTCTCAATGCAAGAGAGAATATAGTGTGTTTTAATTTATACTTATACGTTATGAACTGCTTCATGACCCTGTTTATGAATTTGGATGATGAACTAATCTGTGGCCTTTTCTTTTCGTTACTAATATTTAAAATATGTGATACAGTAAAGTTCCACAAACTCGACACTCAATAATAAAAAAATTTAGGTTACTTGGTAAACGTGATAAGAAATATAAACAATTTTTTGGCAAGAAATGAGGTAAACTATTTTCCTGTAATTTTGTTGGCACATAATTTTTGTTTCATGGAAGAGTAGGCCAAACTATATCTGTATTAACATTTTTATAATGATTTTAACAGTGATAGTTATACTTGAGACTAACAAGCGAAACACATGGTAAAGTTTCTGATTATCATAAAGAAACATGTTGGCTTAAATTTGTTATTTAATGGCCACTTATATGCTTAAATCCATGTTAATGTTGGTGTGACTGCATTTTGAATGCAGTTTGGATGCAGTTTTATGCAATTTTAGCGGCCTTGGTTGCTAAAATGCAATTTTTCGGCATGTTATCAGTTCGACACGCAACTGTTTTAGAGAGCGTATACTAAAAATATATTTTATTCAATGAAATAAAATATTCAGGAAAATAAAAAAGATTATGATGGCAAATTCAAAGGTAATTGCATGGAGTACCTGAGGTACCCCCCCCCCCCCCAGCTATTGATGCCATGTTCTGCAGCAAAACCATGGAAAAGTTAAAGGCTCAACTCTGGAATTTGTAAGTTCATGAGATCGGATCCAGACTGTCTCTAGACAGAATAATACCTAGACCAAAGCATATTTTATCACATGGATTATTTACAAGGGTCGAGTTAGTTATTTTATAATAATCTGAATAAGATGTTTTCCATTTAACAGATTCCTTCAGTGAAACCAAGCAAAAACCAACAACATATATCGTGGATACAAAAGGTTGTAAAATTCCTGATTTGGATCCTTGGGACCCTCTTATTCAAGAGTATATCAAGAAACCACCGCCAACAGTATGCAAGGGTGGGAAACCAACTCTCATAGGAACCAACCTTACAAAACTATTTATTGTTCAGGAAGCTGTTTCAACATATGTAAAAGAATATCAGACTCTCAACTGCTGTTATCGTGCATTTTGGCGACACCCACATCATCTTGGACAAGAATCAGAAAAAGTGTAAGTAACATTCTAGAACTTGTTTGTCACTACATTAAACTAATCTTTTGAAATGCTGATATCAATAGCATCATAGCAATAAGCAGAGAAGGGATTTTGAACATGGATAAAAATCCAAAGAGTTTAAATACTGACTCAGATACTCGTCACAATAAGCTACAGTGTTGTTCAAATTAGCAGAAAGGGTATGAGCTATATGAGACGGGGTGCAAAAAAATCTCGTTAGTTCTCTTTATGCATTAGATAGAAATCTGTGAACGGCTATGAAATACCCGTCACACAATTGACAAAGCACAGAGAGAATTTCCATTGTGGAATAGGAATTATAAAACACATCTCTCCTGCCATCATGGCGACTGAAAATGCTAAATTAATTTCTTATAATATTTGTTTGCAAGGTTTAAAAAGTATCATTTACCATACTACAATTACTTATACACTTACGGTATTATTTACATAGTATATAAATGTTTTCTCGTCTTTATAACTGCAAAGATTCCCCTTTGTCATACTCATCATGTGTAACCTAAAAGTTATGAAGGAAATTCTCTAATCTATATACAAATCCAAACACAACAGCGTCACAATTTTTAACATAAAATATTTCTTCCAACCTATTTTGCCTAAACAAAGAATAACATGCCTGTAACAAATTTAATTTGATAATATGTTAATACAGTGCATCTAGAAATTGATCGGTCAGCTGGGCAGGTGGCGCCTGTTTTGGTGTCTAGCAGCTGCTGCTCACAGCTGTTCACGACAGTTGAAATTTATCGGTTCCTCGTGAAGGGTAGATGTGTGCTTTAATAGTAAACTTGTGTTCTTTAAGATACCTTAGAACAACAAATTTTTCTGTATGATACGTTTGTGAAATGCTCTTCTGCAAGAAAGTGTCAGACAAAATTCCATTGTAAGTTTCCAGATGTTACAATTCCTAGCAGGTAATCTGTTCATTACCCTGTGAATAAAGTCCCGTATACAGAACCTTTTTTGAACAAAAAACGAGTAATTCAAGAGGAGCTGGACAAAATAGGAACCAGATTATAACACCCCGAAAATCACTGAAATGTTTAGCACAAGAGACTGGCATTTCCACATTGCACACTTTAAAAGAATTGAAGAATACTATCACAGCAGAAATACAGGCAATCAGTTGACATGAACTTTTGTGATTGAACAGAAATGTTAACCAGAGCTATAACTATACCTCTAGCAAATAAGGATGGCGGCTGGAAGGCTGGAGGATGCGTGAGTGTAAGGGGATTTACCTGGCTTCCAGCTGCCCTATAATGAATGTGTTCACAATCGAGGGCACCATTTTAAACACCTATTGTGATCCATGTAAGCCAAGTATGTACTATAGTATGTGATTTCTCTCCCTCTTGCCGGCTGTTTACAAACTCTTCTTGTAAGCAAATAATTTTACACTTCCTAAATGGATATAACGAAACTCCTCAGTAAGTTAAGCAAATTTCTTCATTAATTCTGAAGGCATACATTCTCTCCTAAATATACCATTACTTTTGTTGTTAATACTAATTTATAATTTTGTGAAGGCAGCAAAAGTACACTGAAAAATAAGATAAGGTACTCAAAGTGATAGCAAATTACAAAGGAGAAAAAATGTTCACCACCCGGAATCAAACACGGATTTCCTGCATGAGTTCCTTCCAACTTACCTCAGTGTTTTCTTAAGGTTGACACTGAACTGAGGCTGTTATTGTAGCTTACTTTTATGTTTGCAGCCAAAATGAATTGTAGTCTATCTTTAATTAATCATCAATAATGGGGATTGGTGCAATATAATGAATACAATTAGGATCCAATAAAAAGGGCCTTTCTAACAATAACACGACCATGTTTCAATTTGTAAATAAACAGAAAACGAGGTTTCACTACATCAAATAAATAGTTATTTATGGCATAGAAATGCAGTGGATCTGAATAACAGGATTTATTGGAATTTATCTCATCAGGCGATAAAGATGAATCAGTGGTACTATTCAGGAACTCATTTTTAAGATAGTACATTAAGCCAATAAGCTAGCAATAACTATCCTTTCAGAAACTGCCCGTCAGTAACTGACAAAGGTATTATTGCAGAGCTTTGTGCTATAAGTGTAATCCTTGTAACATACACGACAGTCAATATTACAACTGACAATGTGTGATAACAGTTTCTGAATGTTGACATAATGCTTTCATTTGTTTGCAGTTTTGCATCAGTGTGCATACCATTTGTTCAAACCACCATCAAAGACGATTATGTAGTAGTAACATGTTATGTTAACAAGACAGAAATATATCGAGATTATTTTGCATTTATACAAGAGAAGCCTGAAATAGAATCCCGATGTGCCAGTATTACTTCAGAACTGAAAAGTTCTAATCTCAATGCACTGATTTTTGGAATAGATGGAATGTCCAGAAACCATTTATTTCGAGACATGCCAAGGACAGCAGAGTTACTACATAATCTCTCTGCAGTTGACATGGCTGGTGTAAATGTGGTATGTAAATTAATTTTAGTAATCTTTTGAAGAGGCAGCTGATCAAGTGATGGGGTCAAAGAAACCTCTATCAGCAGACGCTTCTTGTAAGTTGATGCTAAGTTGATATAACATAACTCCTTATTAATTAAACTCTCCAAAGCACACACTCTATATCAGGGCTGCCCCAACTTTCTTAAATGCAGGGCCATTAATTAACTTAAGCGATTAGTCATGGGCCATATTTATGTTTTAAACAGTGCATTAACCAGTTTTGCAGAGCTTTGTGCTATAAGTGTAATCCTTGTAACATACATGACAGTCAATATTACAACTTTGTGCTGCATGCATTAAAGCTGGTGGTTACACATTCAAGAACGTCCTAAGAATTCCACAGTTGTTTGTATGTTACCAATACTGGTACATGATCTTCATCACAAGTTGATATCAGCAGCACATATGCACTTGTTTAGTGCTCTCTAACTTTATGACTCTAAAAAAGAAATAGTGTTGCCAATGAGCATTACCATATTGTCCCACCCTTTAGTCTACCCTTGCTTTATACAAAATTGACAATTAAAGAATAAAATTTCAAAATGCTGAAAATAAACTCATGGAGTTATTTTTTGTTTTTAAAACATGTGCAACCAGTGTACCTTTTCAATCGATACCACAAAAGATATTTTGTGATATTTTGAAGTGAGAATTGGCATCCAGTTCTAGCAACATTTAAAAATTTGAAATAAATTGAATCCAAACAATCCCAGAGACTAGAGTTCTTGTAAAGATCTTTCAACTGCTTACCTGACCACGTTACAATGCAAAATAGGCATATAAAACAAACGTTAGGATGACACAAATTTAATTCAATTATTCATCAAATTGGAGGCGTAAGTTATATTTGATTACAAATACGTACACTCGCAGTTCACTTTTACATTCTTCTAGCACACCCACAGAAAAATTTCCGGTGCCACTATTGGCCTTGCTATACCCTGTGGTTAGATCGATATATAAAGGCTACGTACATGTATGTGTGTGTGTGAAGTATATATACGGTATTCTTAAATTTGAAACTAGTACAGTAACATTTTTTCTTTCCAGGTGGGACCTTACACAATATACAATCTGGTACCTTTTCTCACTGGGTTAAGTCTTAAGGAACTGAAGTCAAAATGTTTTCCGAAGTCATCAGTTCCTTTTGACTTATGCCCCTGGATCTTTAAGAATTTCAGCCAAGCAGGCTACAGGACAGCCTATGGTGAAGACTTAGCCACATACAGTTTTTTCTGTTATACAAGGGGAGGTTTCAGAGTTCCTCCAACAGATTACTACTTGAATCCAGCTCTTACCCTGCCATACTGGGCACAAAAACATATGAAAAGAGACTGCTTTGGAACTAGAACTGAAACACAAATACTATTAAGTTTTATGAATGATTATTTGACCACAATGAAGTCAAAGCATTTCTTTGGGTTCTTTTGGGATGGTCGACTAACATATCATCATTTTACTGTACATCCTTCCTTCGACATGATGTATGAAAGTTTTATAAAAAGGCACTTCGATGAAGGACTACTAAATAAAACGATATTAGTCTTTTTAAGTGATCATGGCTTTCGTTGGGGAGAAATACGCAAAACCTACCAAGGACTACATGAACAACGAAACACATTTCTCTTTTTTCTATTCCCTGACTGGTTCAAAGAAAAGTACAGCTTGGCAATAGAGAATATATATAACAATACAAAGAAACTTATAACTTTATTTGATGCTCATGAAACCCTACTAGATATTATTAATCACACAAGAGCACTGAAAGATGAGGCATGTTTGAACAGGACTTTGAAACTGAAAGGAAGTGCTGTATTACCTAGAGGAATAAGTTTATTTCTGCCAATTCCTGAGACAAGAACATGTAAAGATGCAGAAATTGCTGAAAATTTATGTCTCTGCCAGGATTTGGTTCCACTACCCGCTGATAATAAAACAGTATCTGGAATAGCATTAGTTTTAATGACAGATTTATGTAAACTTGTTTCAAAATATCCCCAGTGCTCCAAATGGAAATTAAAGGAGATAAAATCTGCCTATTTGCATAAACAAAGTAAATCAATAATGCAAAGTATGGGTACGCCTAAGAAATTAAATGCAACTGTTAAAGGTGAAGTACGCGATTTAATGGATTATACCATTGTTGTTGAGGCTACACTGGGAGGTGCGATGTTCGAAGCAACATATCGCTACCGCAAAGGGTCAGGATCGATCCCAAGTAGTTTTCAATTACTTGGTAATATCCAAAGAATAAGTTATTATGGTAATCAGAGTATTTGCATGGACGAATACATGTTAAAACCTTTCTGTTATTGTGAACAGTAATTTTACTTAGGTCTATTTGTAATAAAGTTCATTTATATTTATATATATTGTATATTGTGTTGTGCAAAGTAAAACAGTAATGCAGGTTACGGGTAGCCCTAAATATGGGGTCAATCCATACCAAGTGGTCCAGGGAAAAAATAATCAGTTGCTTGACCATCTCAGAAAAAATTTATATTTGCTGGATGGATTCCCCAATGTTTGGTAGTTTCAAAAATATTTTTAAAAAATATTTATTGTTTATTATTTTGAAACGGCAGCCATTTTTGTTCCAGGCTGCATGCATTTTTTGGCATTTGCAAGCATCGGCATTTTTTAAAATTATTCAGTAGTGGATTCTCCTAAGCCTTTCAGATAAAATGCATTTAGTTCATCACACTCTGGCCTACAAATTAACATCATTATCACTTAGCTGAATGTATTCTTTAATATATTTTTAATAGTTCAAAGTTCTCGGCTACAAATTAAAAAAACTCAATGTTTGAACAGTATTTTTCCAAACAAAGAGTAACTTCTCAGCTTTAATATTTTTTGTGCTATTACTCTGTATAGTATAGTTACTTTTTATAGAGTATCAATGGTGAGCAGCTTACACTTAAAAAATTACACTATTTTAAAAAATGGATTTTTTGAATTTTTCCATTTTCTGGCCTGCAATATCTTTGTTGGGGGACCAGATAAAAATCTGAAAATTACACAGTTAATAGATCTTTATGATATCAAACTTCAGTATAAATTTCAACTTTGAGATTCAATTGGAAGTATGGAAAAAAAATTACAAACATGAGTCTAAAATACGTTTTTTAACATCTGCGATATCTAGGATAATGGAATAAAATATATCAATTACAGTATATAATTTAATCATATCTATGATTACTTATTTTTTTTATTGAAAATGAGCCAACTACTTACATTATATTGTTATCATGTTATTTGTTTTTAGTATATCGCTCATTGAACATTTGAGAAATTTCTTCACTCAGTTTGGGTGTGAGATTAAAAGTTCGCCCAGTCACAGTTGTAAATTCTATGGGAGACAGCTTCTCAACTTTTTTAAAAGATGTCCTTGGTCCTGGAGGGTGGTAAAAAAAAATGCACATCTTGGTTTTGACAATCAATATTATCAACTTCAGCAATCCACCACTGTTCATTGTAAACACAAGCCACTATGTTATAAAAACATAGGTAATTCCTTTTATATGTTCTTTACAGAATTTAAACATCTCTTGAGGTGTTATGATATGATTGTCATCGGTCCTCTGCAGGTCCTATGTTTTTGTATAATGTGAGGAAATTCAAGAAGACTATGCCAATGTCTTGAAGGAAAGGTTCAACACTTGTCAGAAGATTAAAGGCACTCGATCTTTTCATTGTTTTGTACCCCATTCACACGACTTGCTGAAGTGTAAGGTCACATCAACATCGCCTGATAGTGAACTTCATCAGTGTGGAAAACTTGTACAACTGGCTGTTCAAAATAAAGACATAGTGGCTTGTGTTTACAATGAACAGTGGTGGATTGCCGAAGTTGATAATATTGATTGTCAAAACCAAGATGATGATGATGTGTTGTTTTTTTTTTTTTTTTTTTTTTTTTTTTTTTACCACCCTCCAGGACCAAGGACATCTTTTAAAGAAGTTAAGAAGCAGTTTCCCATGGAATTTACAACTATGACTGGGCGAACTTTTAATCTCACACCCAAACTGAGGGAAGAAATTTCTCAAATGTTCAATGAGCGATGTACTAAAAACAAATAATATGATAACAATATAATGTAAGTAGTTGGCTCATTTTCAATTTAAAAAAATGAGTAATCATAGATATGATTAAATTATATACTGTAATTGATGTATTTTATTCCATTAGCCTAGATATCGCAGATGTTGAAAAACGTATTTTTGACTCATGTTTGTAATTTTTTTTCCCATTGAATCTCAAAGTTGAAATTTATACTGAAGTTTGATATCATAAAGATCTATTAACTGTGTAATTTTCAGATTTTTATCTGGTCCCCCAACAAAGATATTGCAGGCAAGAAAATGGAAAAATTCAAAAAATCCATTTTTTAAAATAGTGTAATTTTTTAAGTGTAAGCTGCTCACCATTGATACTCTATAAAAAGTAACTATACTATACAGAGTAATAGCACAAAAAATATTAAAGCTGAGAAGTTACTCTTTGTTTGGAAAAATACTGTTCAAACATTGAGTTTTTTTAATTTGTAGCTGAGAACTTTGAACTATTAAAAATATATTAAAGAATACATTCAGCTAAGTGAAAATGATGTTAATTTGTAGGCCAGAGTGTGTTGAACTAAATGCATTTTATCTGAAAGGCTTAGGACAATCCACTACTGAATAATTTTAAAAAATGCAGATGCTTGCAAATGCCAAAAAACGCATGCGGCCTGGAACAAAAATGGCTGCTGTTTCAAAATAATAAACAATAAATATTTTTTAAAAATATTTTTATGGCCACTAAACATTGGGGAACTAACCCAGCAAAGATCAAATTTTTCTGAGATGGTCAAGCAACCAGTGCTGGACCACTTGGTATGGATTGACCCTATGTGCAAAGTAAATCAATAATGAGATTATGGGTAGCCCTAAAATATGTAATTCAACTGTTAACTCTTTGGCACCCGCCGCCATTTAAACATCTATATCTTCACATATGTGTGACGGCAGGTTTTTAGGAGGCTTTAAAAAAAAATTGTATCAATTACTTATTTTTAGGAAAAAATATGAAATTTTGTCAAGTGAAAGAATCATTTAGTATTTCTATCATTAGTTCGTCTGAGTCAGGGGGCTCGAGAAAGCATGTTTATTCAAATGCTGCTCTGGCTTACAGTCACTGAGTCCTGGAACATTAATTGTTTAGGAATTACGAACACGTTAAGTGAATGAGAGTTATTTTTAAGTTGAACGTAAAGGGATATGTGACTCATTTCATTATAAAAATGCTGACATCAGACTTCATAAAATTATTGTACAATTGAGCTAACTTTGCCATCATGTTTTTATCACACAACGGAGTTAGTAGGCTTACGTACAGTGCATTCTTGTAGGTGTCACTACACTTCAGCATGCTCTATTTCTTTACCAGCTGATCTATGCCACGACCTCCACATCGATAGAGCAGGTAGTAGCCTATTCTACAATAAAATCTTAAGGTCAGGCAAAGTACCAATACTGATGCAAGGCTCCTTAAATGACGATGATTGAACCACCTTGACCGGGTTCAAAGTGTTAAAAGTGAAGTACCATATGCAGTTTAATGGATTATACCACTGTTGTTGAGGCTACACTCGGAGTGCAGTGTTCAAAGCCTTGTTTCTCTATCTCAAAGGCTCAAGATCGATCCCAAGTATTTCAATTATCGGTACTAGGTAATATTCAAAGAATAAGCTAGTATGGTAACCTGAGTATTTGCATCTAGATGTATATCGTATTTACTCAAATCAAAGGCGCACTCAAATTTTGAAACCTTAAATCATAAAAATAGAGATTGTTGGTGAATGCATTGCACATCAATGGTAGGATATTTGGTATTTTATCTTACTATTTTATTTTATACTACAATGGATTTGTGAATGTTGATGAATAAAGATTAGTAAGTCTATAATGGTTTAGGGGGTACAGGGCAATAGATACCTCCGCACTGAACCCCACCAACTTTGAACAAGCTTGGTGTTGAGCTTGAGTTTCAAAATAATATGTTAACTTCAACTCGCATTTGTGAGTAGGCCTACCGGTAATGAAGTACCGGTAGAGAATTATATCAATGCATTCTTACAAATACGTAATCGCAAACTACAGAATGGATTTGCACTAAAATCTAATGTGCATCCCAATTTTGAATACTACAAATGAACAAAAAAGGTGCGCACTAGACTCGAGTAAATACGATACCAGTAGGCATGTTAAAACCTTTCTGTTAGTGTGAACAGTAATTTTACTTAAGCCTATTTGTAATAAAGCTAATTTACATATGTAAGTTATATCGTGTATATTGTGATGTGCAATTTTTATGGCTGTGGTTTACACAAAATTTCTCAATCTTCCAGCTCACGAAACCTTACAAAACTATGGTTGCTTAAAAACCTTATGTGAAATACTTTCTCTAGCCTACCCTCCGTATGTCAACCCAGAGGAAGCAGCTGTATTGCAAGTGTGTGCATTCAGTTAGGCTTAATAGGTTCACTACCAGAATTAAAATTGATGCAATGGTTCAAACCAGTGGGGGAGAATGTCCCATGCCCCATAAAAGTAGCCTACAGTGAACACACTAGACATATTTTGATGTCCTTTTTAATTAATTATTCCCTTTTTGGAACTGTTGGACTATTTCCGTTGTCTGGGCGTTGGGTGCAGCAATATGGGTGTCCTATAGATAGCAAAACACAAGCCTTTACTAAGATTGTGTATGAGACAATCACCTTGAAAGAACTCATTTGTAGCTAGTAATGGAAATTAAGCAGTGAACCTAAAGGGTTAAGATGATGGGCTATTGGAGATGAAGAGAGAAAAGAAGGGGAATGAGAAGAAAATGGGAACACTGTTGTCAACCTACTGCCATATAGGCTGTACCTTACATAGCTCGAGAGTCATAGCCCAATAGGAGTAAAATAAAAGAATGCTGAGGAAGAGAGGCGAATGACAAATGCTTGTGGCACCTTGGCTCCACTCTCCGCTGCATGTTGCCATGACAACGGCCCACTTTCCCTGCCTTTCCCTAGCCAGGCCATCACTTCCTCTAGCCTTCAATCTTTCTCCTCGCAATCTGCTCAGTGTCGATAATGCAGTTCACTGTTGTACTATGTGCTATTAATTGTACCAATACAAAAAACGACCATTGCACCATAATTATCAAAACAATCATCCTCAACAATCAACAATTGTTACATTGTTACGGGCTCACAATGTAACAATTATTTAATGTTACAGTAATAATATGGTAAGATATGTTGTTCACAAGTCACTTGATAGACCCATCAAGCTATTTCTCATTTCATGTATTAAAGCTCTCTAAACTTAAATAGATGAATTTTCACTTCACCACTCAGCAATCACTTGTAGCATAGTTGTTAAGGCTGCTAGCTGTGTTGCTAGTGGCCCCGTTTGATGCAAAAAATTTACAGTTAGGAATAGGTACCAAATAGGTAGATAGGGTGAAGAGGAGGTTAGAGAAAGGGAAGAAAGTGGAGGAAAAGGAAGACAAGAAGAGAAGAAAGGAGAAATAAATTATTTAATTTTTTCCCTTGTTTCACCTGCTAGTAGTTCAAACGGCGCCGCCACCTCTCCCAGGTCCCATTAGTGAGGAAGTGTGAGAGGCTAGAGTGTCACAAGTTTTTTTTTTTTTTTTTTTTCAAAATGGAAGAACAGGTCACGGTACGTGTCTGGCTTTTGAGTCTATGCAGGAAGGCAGTCTCTCTCTAGTTTATTTTATGGGCCGCCAGTCAATGTTCATCAAGGAGGCAATGAAAGATAGCCAGCCACCAAACAAATGGAATTACACTATACAGCCAGCACTATAAATATGTAATTCTACTGTTATAAACACTCACATGACTTTCTCTGCCGCACATACTTTTTTACGATTTTCCCGCCTATGATTCTAGATTTTTGAACATAGGCTACTTTCAATGCCCTAAGAAAATATTTAGTACAGAAAATAATAGCATATAACCCCATTCTACACAGGGGAGATAATCTAGGCCTAATAACTCCGTTCTCCTCACGGGCGACAATTTTATTTTGCATCTAGGGACTTGTAGGAAAAGGATTACAATCAGAACTAGCTCAAAAACCCATTCTACTCATAGACAGTTTAATTTGGCATAGGGACTTGTAGGGAAAGGATTATCAAAACTAGCAGAGAAAAAAAAAAACCTGTTCTACTCATAGGTAGTGTTGTTATTTTTCCGGAAAAATATTTTTTGGAAAAATTTCTGGAAAAATTGGAAAAATAAGGAAAAATTGGAAAAACTGGAATAAATAAATAAATAAAACACCACCAATAATAGAAAAAGATATAAAAGTGTATTTTCACTTAATATAAATTTTCACTGATTAAATGCAATAATTATTATCGGTGAATTACTACCAAGCTAACTTTAGATATGCAAATTCGATACTGAGGCATTCAGAGGATGGCTAGAAGATAACAGAATAAAAACATACGATATTTACCCAAAAGCCAAAACTGAGGATGGAATGTAAGTTAAAATATCATTTACACAATTCCAATAAGTTGACATCATGTAAATGCCTAGAACTGGAAAGAGTACATGAAATAAAGTATTTAGGTCTAACAGTTGGCAGTAAATTAAAATGGAAAAAACACATTAATATATTACTAAAGAAGTTAAGTTTGATATAATTAACTAGTTCACGTCTACAAGCTGAACTTGTTTTCAACTTTAATGTTTTATTTATGTGTGTTTGTATCAGACCAGAGCCAGCACCAATTGAAGACCAGCCCTGCCAATTGGTAAGTGCTCTGGCACTTTCTTCTCCTTTATATATATTCCTTTCTCAAATATGCAATTGGATTTCCCTGTCTCAAATAAGAAAGGGATTTCACTTTCTCAAATAAGCAATTTGGCTGCCTGGGGCTTGGACACATACACACACTTAAAAAAAGCACTTAATCATATTTTTCCTATTTTTCCATATTTTTCCGACGTTCTGAAAAATTTCCAATTTTTCCGGAAAAATTTCCAATTTTTCCGTTGAAAATTTTCCGACTCACATCACTACTCATAGGTGACAGTTTAATAACCCTGTTCTACTCACATGTAAGTTTTGTTTTACATAGAGACGTAACTTAATCGTCACCTGTGAGTAGAACGGGTTTTTGCATTAGTTTTTATAATAGCCTAACCATTTCTCTATACAAGTCTCCAGTGAGTCACCAGTGAGTAGGAAGGGATTAGCCTATTTAACTACCACCCTTGAGGAGAACGGGGTCAATAAACTGTCACCCCTGGGTAGAATGGGGTTATGTGCTAATTTTTTTTAAACAAGGACTCTGCTTTTGCTCTCAAGTGCCAGAGAAGGAAGTATGAACAGCCGTCGTGACTTGTGAATCACGTAGGCTGCAGCGGACGACTCACACAGACCCCTTTTTAAAGTGTGGTTTATTACTAGTTACATAGATTATCTCCTATTAAGCTAGGGAAAGCGTTTCTAGTCTGTTTGGTTGGCTACGTTGTTTAGTTCATTACTGCCTAGATCACCTAGACAGTTGGTAAAATATACATGAAAGTCTTCCAATACACGCAGACCCAAGAGCCAGATATGTATCGAAGTCGCCACTCAAGCTCTGCCCACTCTGGCCATGCGTTGCTATGGCGACGGTGCCGGCAATGCAGCTTACTGTTATATTTACCCAACCTAACTTACCATTCAATGAATTTCGCTCCAAAACTCAGACGCAGCAATTCGAAATTAGTTCCATCAGCTTTTACACTATTTTTATACTAAATTACGGTATTCTTAAAATACACCGAGCGTCAGGAAACACCGATTTTTCGGGAGGAACAGGTTATACCGTGATAGGCAGTTCGGTTTGAAAATAATCGTGTAAAGAAAAATGTTACTTACCAATAATACCAAGGTATAAGTGCACTATGCCTGAATTAGTTAATACAATCCAATGAGACCACTAAATATTCTTCTAATTCAACCAACTTACACGCTCACACAAGTCACCCACGTTTCTTCCCGGTTTCTTCCACATGCTTTCAACTTTCATTTTGTAGAAGACGCCATTTTTAATCTTTTCATGAGTACCAATAGAGCAAAAAAAATATATTTTCTGGAATGGATACTTTATTGCATATAAAACGATAACTAGAAAACATGTCCTATTTCTATTGCACGTATTTTATTTATACAAACAAAATAAACATCTTAGTGGGAAAATGTTTCAAATCTTCATTAATTTATTTAGGAATCAGAAACAGGAATAAGTTGTTGATCCTTCCGAATCTATTCTCTGTGATGTAACCTAAATTTACCTGCGATATACAAAATTGTCACAGAATTTCCCAAGCTTATGACACACCTTTGAAATCTATTTACTGCCAAAACTTTCAACATTAAAATGTAACTACAAAACAAAACATGAAAAAATCGTCCTTTTGATATAATGATTAATAAGCACACTGTGCATTTGGTATGAAAAGGGTTTGATCAAGCAGAGTTTTTGTCATCTGCATAGAATGTCAATGCTGTTCGAGAATGATACTGTTGACATTGCTGTCCGCAGATGGTGCACACATACACTGTATCGAGGCCTCTTTGGTTGCAGATTCTATGGTGGAATCCATGGGCGGCAGTCCTGGTGAATATGTGTCGCAATGCAAAGTTTGACTGTTTTCACTTGTCTGTAGTCACAGCAGGCATTCTGAAGACATCGCTTTGCTCTCTCTCTCTCATTTGTTTATGACTCTCATATGCTGTTGTTGTTGGCAAGTTTTCCTTCATCAGAAGTTCCCTGTTGAAAAAGTCTGTGACAGTTAGTAGATAAACAAGCCTGGTCCAGAAAGTTCTAGATAGTTCAGGAGGTCTTTTTAAGTACCGCTAGCTAGCATTTCACTGCTTCTATTCTTCTTAGGTTCGCAAGGGTTAGACAGGTTCCATATTTTGCTGATGTATAGCATACTATGACCGCCGGTGTGGTCTTGTGGTTAGCATCGCCGACTACAGATCCGTCGACCCAGGTTCGATCCACGGTACCTCCTCGGATTTTTCTGAGGTAGGGAGTTCTGGTAGGGGTGCACTCAGCCTCGTGATTCAAATTCAGGAGCTACTTGATAGAAAAGTAGCGGCTCCGGTCATGGAAACTACCATTAACGGCCGTGGATGTCAGCATGCTGACCACATGTCCCTCAATCCTACCGTCTGCCTATGGTAGATGATGCAGCGGTCGGGTGGTAGGTCTTGTCCCTTCTGGGATGTTGGGATGTTAGCGCGACGGAGTTGTTAGAAGCATACTATTGGTGCGATCTTTATACGGAATGGACGTGGTGCTGTTACAAAAGAGTTTTTCCAAGTTTCTTATATCAAAGAAAGCCTTGACTGAAGCTGTACATTTTTCTTCTATGTGTTTAGCAAAGGTTTCTCTGTTACTTATAGGGTTAGTCCCAAGTATTTATATCAGTTTAAAAGTTCAATCTCTTCGTTGCCACAAGTGAATAACATATCTGCTCTGGATATCTTCCCTCCTCATCTGAATTCATAATTTAATTTTGCTTGTATTTATTTCCAAACTGTTCTTTTCTGACCAAGCATTTAATCTGTCTAATCCACCTTGTAGGGCCCCGTTGTTCTTTGGTAGGAGTATCATGTCATCATCATACAAGAGGATTGTGATCTCTTCTGATGCTACTTCTTTGATTTTGTCGTGAGTGAGCAGATTGAACATCATTGAGCTAACAGGGTCCCCATGTTGAATGCCATGGGTTCAGAATGATCCACACCATCGCTTACTATTAGCAAGTCCTTTTTTGTCCTTTTTGTCTCCAAGAACTAAGACCTAAAAATAAATCAGTTTTGCCAGATCAAAGATAAAGGTGGACCCAAAAAATCTGGCATTGCTTAAATAGATCTAGCATCTCACTGCTATAATGACGAAATTTGGCATAATTGAGATATTTGATCATTTAAAAAAATAATAAACCCAAAAATATGAAGATTATCACTATGCTTGTATCTTGCTTGTATCAACAAAAATGTATTTAACATTTACTTCAACGAAGAACATATTGTACATTACCAGACTCATAATGAGCTAAAATTAGAATTACAGCTAATAAACATTTCTTTGAAATAGCTGGACAACACACAAGAGGAATACACCAGATCCATCAATACGACAGCTGTATTAATGAATCACTTGACACACTCCACTTCAGTTTAAACTGTTTGTTGGAGATTCCAAAGAGATGCTAAACCTCCAAAAGTTAGATATAGGCTGCACTAATACAGTGTGATTAGTTTTGTTTTCTGCCTAAGTGTTTTTCTATGGACTAGCATGCTGGTAATTAGCCAGTTAGCTATTATTGCTAAGTCTCAGTAATTAGCAAGCGGTAAAACAATGCAAAAAACTAGGGATGAGTTGATACCAGATTTTCTCGATACTCAATACTCGATACCGTTACTTGATTTTTCCTCGATTCTCGATACTTCGATACTCGATACTGTCAACATTTCCAGTTTCAATAAATAGATACATTAAAAATTAGAAGTTGAGAGAACCGTGTAATACCAGCTAAATTAATTAAGTGTTCATATTTAATGAGACAAAATTTAATATAATCAGTAGCATATAATTATTTTTAAACTCTACATTGAAACTAAACGTTTGACAGGAAACGAAACAATTAAGAATCTCTTCTGTTTGAATTTTAAAAGTCGGAAAGTCTTTATTTATGACTAGACAAAAGTCACAGAGTGGTTTTCTCCATTTCAAGGAGAAATAGAAGTATTTACTATATTTATGTAGACTACTAAAAGCAGAAAAATATACCGCATTTCCTTAAAGTGCAGAATTACAAATGTATCGAAAAAGTACCGAGCGAGTTTTCTGAAGTATCGGTCGATGCCGATACCATGCAAGTATCGAGAGTATCGAGGTATCGAAAGTATCGAGGACCCAACCCTACAAAAAACCAACCATGTAATAATACACAAACAAATAAATAGGCTCATTACTTACCAAATTATCAACACATATGAATATTAAGTAAAGACAAGCTGTGTTGTTGTAAACTCAAAAGGCACATATTCTGCCAAATTAAGAAACAAACAGCGCAAAACACACCCAGGAACAGCCTGCAACAGGTTAATAGGTTTGATGCTCCCTCCACTGAACAGAAAACGGATGAGGCTTGCCTGCAGGAAAAACCCCATGCCCCAGGGGGAAGCAAAACTGATTGGACTTTTTTCATCTAAGGTTTAAACAAAATTTCTGGAAAGTCAGTTAAATGCAGTATCTTAAGGAAAAAAATACCTGTTAATCATTTTAAACTGAACTTCTGGGAAGAAGACAATCACAGAACAATAGAAACACATGAACACTGTTAAAATATACGATAATTCTTGTGGGAATACACAGTGAAGTGGTAAAATTAAAACAACAGATAATTACCCATTACCATTATCTACTTAATAAGTGAAGTTGAGTGATAAAAATAAGTGTGTTGTTTTAATTACTGTTAAAATAACTTTATTTCATTTGCGCTCTCTTTTATAATTTATTTTCTTGACCTGGGAAATCTAAACATATAGTTGGAGCAATTAAGTATCGGTAGTCAGTGAATATGTGTGATGCTGAGAGGAGAATATTTTATAAAAAATTCGTAAAATCTCAAAATCCATTTAACCTAGAAGCTGTATATTAATTTTTGAATGGTAGATACCAGTTTCTTTTGTCAACCTAAAAACCTCAACAGTACAAATCTTTGCACCTTTTGATTTGCTTATGTGTAGCATTAAAATTTTTGTTTTGTGCACTTGTACTCTCTATTCCTAGTAATTTTATTTGAAGAGAAATCCTTGAGCTTTCCTATAGAGAGGATTCTTTGTCTCAGAATTATGAAATAGTAAATCAGCAGTTGCATCTCATTTTTTAATCAAGAACCACAACACTGAACCAGAAGCAAATTTACTAGAAATGCAAGAGGCCACACAGAATTTGGGGGGAAAAGACTTCATCCTTAATTTCCACTTCCACATGACTCGTTCAAGAAATACATCTTGCATAAACCACAGATAATACCAGTGCAGCAAGAGGAAAAAGCAACAGCAGTTGGGCATTAGCTGAAGATGGGAAAAACAATGTTGCTTGAAACTAGTCCTAAAAAGCCAGTACAGTAATTAATATTTCCATTAAGTAGGCTATATTAATGCCAATTACATGACAGAACTAAAGGAACAGCAATCGGCTGCAATTGAAATTGGATCGATTAGACCACCATTTGAAATTATTCCACTGTACTCATTATAAATCCTCTTAGAAAATAATTCTGTTAAATAAATCCCTTAATGAATTAGATAAGTATAAATATTTGAGACTTTGAATATGGAAGATAGACATGGTTTTTATTACCTTGGAGAAGAGAAGTTCTAATATATATGATACCACATCCTTATTGTATAAATATATTAAATTTAATTTTATATATAATTTAGGCCATAAATCGACAATCTTGAAATTTTTTTATATAAGTTTTCTTAATTCATCATATGCAATATGTACACACGTTAATTATCCCCAAGGAGAGAACTCTCACCTGTACAAAATGGATTTGGGGAGATTGATTGCAATGGCTTGTCCACCTGCAAGTTGACTCTCTGAATGTCGCTCTCCACTATCTCTCAGACAGCACTCTCAGACTTGTGTCCATATATTGAAACAGAATTCTCGAGAGTTTCTTGCACTCTTAGCTCTTATATGGACACTAAGTTTAAAGTGATATATGTCAGTCTTCTTGATTAAGAAGTAATTTCCAGCTTTGCCTAGGCATTTGGCTACAATACCTGAATTTTGGAGATTGTTGGTAAAATACACAATTATTTTTAAAAAGCTATTATCCAAAATTGAAGAACTCTGTACTTACGGATTAAGAGAGATTTTACTGCATTCTTCTTCTACCATTAGGTAGGAATACCAAACAAAATTATCTGGAATTGTGACTGGAGACTGGAGATAAAGCGTGTCCTCAAGCCTGCTGTAAATAATTAAAACAGGGATTTGTTAAAATGTGGTATGTCAGTTAATCAAAAGAATCAACAGAAAAATTGTTTGTATATATACAATAAATTCACATTTAATTTCTTGTTTTTGTAATATTTCAAATACTGTATATTGTAAATCAGAGGTCTCACATTTTACATATCGAACATGATAGCTGAAATTGCGAAACTCGCCACAAGTCGCTTTTATTGTTCCAAGCAGACTACACCGTGTCTTCTCCACACCCATTTTTCTACATTATAATTTATTTTGAACACTTTACACTCTTATTTCTATCAACAGAGTACTAGCTGGCATCGTTCAGTTTTCGATTGCACTCACACCACACTCTCTTGTACGTAAATTGAATCACAGTTTTCTTCGCACTTTCTCATCATAAGAAACCCATCTCCAGCGCATTGTATAGTGCAGCTGTATCGCTATGACTTGTTATTCTCCAAAATGGGAAATTGAGCTGTAACAAAAATGATGGAAGCTTATCAGCATCAAGCCTTTGTCAAAATATCCACACAAAAATGTCCACGTTGCATGGACTCTTGGAGTAAGGGAAGAGGCACATCTAGACTAGATCACGTGTGGAATGGGACCATAAGGGAGATGATGGGTTAGAAAGGACAACTAACGATAAAATCAAGACCACACGCTTGATCTGGAATGGTCATTTAGATAGAATGATAGAAACAAGGGCCCAAAAGGGTGTTCATTGTGGAATTGAACTCCTTCGGGGATGAGGGGAGGAGAAGCATCATGGAGATGGGTACAAGATGTCCAAGAAGCAACGATGGTCAGAAGGACTCTAGGAAGCGATGGGTGTCAGAGGACTCCAGGAAGGAGACTGGAGAGACAAACAGAGAAGGAACTGGGAAGAAACAAGGGACAGCAGCAGTAGAAAACTCACTGGGGTTCATAGGTCAACTTAAATTCATGCAGCATATGTTTAAAGTATTTTATCACTTAAGGGTATATGTACGTGAACAACCACAAAAAGATTTTTTAAAAAATGCAGGTTCTAAAAATATTAAAATTTTACAAGAAAATGAACTCAGAAGTGGACAAAAATTACAGGATCCTATAACAAGGCTTACTAGAACATAACTAGCAGATAAAAGTATAAAAAATTGACCAAGTTCATTTTAAATTACACGTTTTATAGGAGCATGAAAAAAAACAAATTCAGATGCACTTATCACTTCCTATAGGCATAACATTTTTCTGGTTTCTCTGACACCTTTTATTTTTTTAATGCATATAATGAACATATTTTTCTACAAAGTAGACTACTTTTATACAGCTAAAGTTAGTATTTTTAATGCAATTAATTTTTATATATCGCATATAAAATATCTTGAAATTTGATCAATATTTCATGACACATTTTCTTTAATTTTATACCTATGGGCATCACTGTAGTCTACTTTATGCATATATGCATGTAAAATTAGTGCAAAAAATTTCAGCCTTCTATCTCTAATGGTTGTGGAGCTACCTAACAATATGTGTGTAAAATAAGAGTTACCGGGAAATTCAATTTTAAGTTAGTGAATTTCTCATCTGACCTTTCTAAGGGCTTGGCTTGTGGAGGAGTATATAAGCCAGTTGTGTCGTTGCATTCAGAGCGGTAAGTCCAGATAAAATTAGAATAAGGCCAAAATTAGAATATTGTTCATTCATTTGGAATCCTGCTACCATTAAATACAGTAAATTTATTAGGGTCCACTCAAAATAAATTTATATAACATACGTATTGCAAACAGTTTAACTATTACCCTAAATTTGAATCATATTCAACTATATTATAGACGAAAATGTCATGCATTGTTGTTTTTATATAAATTACTTAATAACGAAATAGATGATATTAATATTCTCGAAGAAATATCTTTTTATGTTGCATGTTATAGATCTTATAAATTGCATAATCTTTTTTTTAATTCCACAAGAAAACACTGACTCCCATAATAAATCTTCTCTTTATGATGTGCTCTGTCTAAACAATCAATTGCACAAAATGGGCAATATGCATGTAGATGTATTTAATTTTGAACATGTTAATTATTGTCCCATTAATTAATAACTAACAGTTCCAATACTGTATAATGCTCCAGTACTGTTTATTTTGGCACATACTGTGACATTTTAGACCTTTTGGTTGCTGTGGACATTTATCTGTGACCTATTTTGCTGGATATTTTGTGAGTCAGGCTTTATCATTATGAACATTAAAACCTGGTATAGATGACAAAATATCAGTCCTTCACTTACCTGTTTGGCAGCAGTTTCTTCATCTTGGCCATCACCTACTACTACATATGTGCACTTGCGCCCAAACCTTGACACTATCCGCTCAAAACAGCTCTCCTTGCCTGGAACAATTACAGTGTAATCTTAGTATAAAATGCATCAGAAAAACAAATTATTTATACTTTATTCTGAAAAGTATGTTATACTGAAACAAGCAATTCTTATCCATACCAGTCGTTTTACAATTAACCGGTCAAAACAAAATCATTGTGATTTCACAATAAACATTATACATCAATTTCATTCCACCCTCAAATTTTCTAATCATTTCTGCATTCTAATCTATAGAAATCTGTTTTCTTTGCTTTATCTCCATTGTCACAAGTATACAGTTCAAATAATATAGTATGTACAGAACTCTAATTTATTTTAACACACAAAACACATAAGTAATGTCCCTAGTTTTCTATATTTAGAAGAACACAAAGATTTAAATTTGAAGATCCTAGTATACAGTAGACACTAATATGACATGACACTTTAAGCCAGGCTTGGAGAAACTAGTTCCTCCATGCAGGTGCTATATTGTATTCTCTCATTATGAATCGGAAATTTGAAGTAGATAATCCTCAATGATCCTTGTTCTTGCCAAAACAGAGTAGAAAAATATATGTTTTCATATATACTTAATAAATATTTGTGAACGAAATAAAGATGTAGAAACCAATTATTAATTTTTAGTGTTTGAATTTTTGTATTTAATGCTGAAATGATTGTAAGTAATTGAACCGTAAAAAAGAGGAAATATCTTTCTAATATAATATACGGGATATGTGTAGCAATTTAAAGTATGTACTTAATACTGAAAAGTACTATAAACTAAGGTCCATTATATTGAGATTAAAGTGTACACAAATTGCAAGTGAATATGTAGAGAAATTGTGGGAAAGATAAATTTCTGGCTATGAAGCACTTACCTATTTTTGTCGCTGAATAGATGTTTTCTATAGGAAATATTCCTCCTAATCCGAACAGTAGAACTTTTGCTAGGGCTGGGACCAGCTGTGTTGTCGTTACCAGCACATTTACACAATTTGACCTAGCAAAGAAAGTAAGGAAAAAAGTCATTAAATGTATAACCACAATATATAAAGCTTCATTTACAATGTAAGAATTACTACAAGAAAATCTTTTGATATTACAATTTCAATCGCTAGACTTTTAGCATTCTGACTCAATTATCCAGGGCAATATCAGGGACAACAAACATGGATAATTCAAAATCATAGATAATGTAAATTACATACAATAATGCAGATTTTAAATCTACAAGCACATGAACTATATTAATTGATATGAATATGTAATGTAAAAATAAAAGACAATTATAAACAAATAAGAAAGGATATACTGTACAGAAAAATATTGTGTAATGAAATACAATTTACAGTGATAATATTATAGGAGAAAAATTCCTCTGACACTGGGATTTGAACCCAGGACCTTAGGCTATCTGTGTCAATGGTCTATCAACTCAGCTAAACCAGAGTTCACTTCACAGCACCAGATGGAACCTCTCTCCTATGACTGATTCCCCTTAATGGTCTACCTCACTGACAGACAAGCTAATTCATATGCAATATTGTGAGGCACACTAATTAGTGATTTTTGTGACCGGGCTTCCACTGTTATTGTATAATAACATTCAAGATAGATATATTCATATGCATTCATGAACCACAGATTATTGTTTCTGTTGGACATTATAATATTATCATGTAATGTCCAACAGAGACAATAATCTGTGGTTCATGAATGCATATGTAAACGCACAATTTACAGTAATCAGGGAATTATGTCTTACAAACTTGTAGCTTCTGAGAAATCTATAATCTTCTTTCGTTTCTTGGATTTTTTTCTTTTTATCGCTACACACAGACAATCGAGATAATCGGGAGTTTGCTGTGATTGAAAGCTAAATTTATCAATAAAAAGAAGTATTCTAGATAATATATGTAAGAAATATTATCAAGATATCAACAGTGAGCTCTGACATCATCATAAAGTTATATTCTGAAATATATTTTACTTAGACATACCTGGAATTGATAAGTGTTAGACATTTTATGGCTAATGTAAGCCAGTTATCTGTTATAGCCTCTATTTCTGAACGAAGCTGTAGCCACTGTTCTCGTTTTGCCCCTAGAAGTCCTGCAAAAAAAAGAAAACTACCGGTACAATAGCTGACATCTCTGAAATAAGCCAGAAAATAGAAAGAACAATTTTTTCACAATTCGAGTCTAACTACAACAGATTTGAATCCTGGGAATTTATTTATTTACACTGAAGTCATAAGCATCAAGAGTGATCCTGTAGATAGAAATAAACATGAAGTACAAAATCAATACAGATAAAATTAGGTAAACTGATGGTAACATAGTGCCAGAATGCTTTTGTGTTATCAGTGATAATTCCAATTATGATATGCAGAAAATAAGTTATTTTTTCTATCGATTTCCGGATTAAGCTCCAGGTCAATTCATTAAGCAGGTCTTATGGAAGAACAAATGTCAAGTTTGATAAGCATATGTGAAGGAATATGAGGGTAGTGTTATTTATCAAAGCTACCTGTATTGCAACTTCCAAAGCCGTATATGAATACTGTAAAACAATATGTTGTCATGGGAATTGATTTGCTTTTGATAAATTCTTTCTAATACATTACCATAAAATAGGCACTAAATTGGGCTTTACTCCGGTACTGTTCAACTGATTTGGTCCAATATCAATAGGCTTCTTCCCATGGGCGTTATAAATGCATGTACCAAGTTTCATGAAAATTCGATAAAGCATATTCGAGTTATCACACATACAGACACATAGATAGACAGTGAGCCCACGGGCTACCCATATTCAAGTCTACTGGAAAGCCAGTTATACAAGACAATTATAAATCTATTTAGAGGAACGTAATGGGACTCATATGATGGTTTCTTAGACATTGCAATGGTTGTAGTATGTAACCATTATTTTTAGTCACAAGTTATTGTTTTATAAGATAATTATTCCTAGTATGATATTTATTATGTCTCATCGGAGAGTAAAAGAATCAAGATGTTTTAACCAATAATAACATTTTAAAATATTTTTACTTTCATTCAGGAGTCCATTAATCAATAGTACATATTCAATTAAGAGTTATGAGTATTTTTAGAAGTCTATACTGATCTGTGGGACTGCCGGCATGGTCTTGTGGCTGATAACATAAACTGAATCTTTGATCACAATAATCAGCATTTTTTCAATATAACGGTATTAATCCATACGGGACTTTATAAAAGTGATAACATTACTCAATTGATAACATTTTCCATGATTACATTATGCGCGTTCATTGTATCTTTGAGAAGTTTTCAAAACTTAGTGACAGCAAAAGGTTCAGCCAGTCTTTATGATAATGCACATTTACAATTTCCTTTGGCCAATCTCTATATATATAAAAGGCTTTGTCCTGACTAACTGACTGACTGTCTGACAGACAGAGAATCAACGTAGAGCCTAAACTATAATAGGTAGAGACTTGGAATTTTAACAGTACCTTCGTTTCATAATGTAAGTGCTCACTAAGAAAGGATTTTGAAACTTTATTTTAAATGCCAAAAATTAAATGTTTTTGAGAATACTTAATCCCTTTTTACACAGAATTATCAAATCCAAATCACAGTTCTCTTGACAACAGTATTGTTGGCAGTCTTCACATAAAGCTTTGGAAATAAATGAAACGAGACTTGACAAATTAGAGAACTATCAATATAATCCATGTTACAAATAAATATTAAAGAATGAAATCCACGAAAATAATGCAGTCACATAACTTTCTCTACCCTGGACATAGAGAAAACAATACGAGGTATGGTAATGTGTATAAATAATATATCGCAGGTTTTTGGAGAGAGAAGTATGAAAGTGATATTACATTTCTATTTAATTTCATCCCCAAAATGGTTTTATGGTAACATGAGAGTGAGAAATTAAATATTCCGCAAAGACAATACAATTTTATGTTACTGGAATTTATGTTTCTCGTTATTTGAACCCCTACCAGGCTTGCTGTGTACAAGCGATAGGATGCAAAATTCTACATCCTCTATGAGCCATAAAAAGCTATACCAAGCGTTTTCTGAGGGAACAGTTTGTGTGTGATAAATCATTCTTCCTATTTCAAATTCTAAATACCTATATCTTATCTAGTACCCTATGATCCCCAGGTGGGGCGAAGGGGCCTCCTATGGAGGTTTCATTACCTATACTAATTTTGATATGCTTATTTTCCGAGAGAGGGTAGAGGGACAGGTGGTAAGCCCATCGCCTCGCAACCCCCCTCTGGAAACTAAGACGTATTTCTTGGATGTGAAAGGGCCGAGAAATTTTGTCCAGAGGCTCTAATTTAGGCTTGGAGTTCTTTTACGTGCCGTGAATCTACGACACGAGACCCCCAGCTTAAAGTCCCTCCCGGAGGACTCCGTGCCCAGGATTTTTACGTCCTGAAAAATCCATCGACCGCGGCCGAGTTTAATCCCGCGCCCTGTGGATCTAGAGGCGGGCACGCTACCTCTAGACCACCGCGGCCGACTAAATACCTATATAATAACCTATAATTTAAAAATCAAAAGACCTTCATAAGATCATTTCCAATTAGAAAATAGAAAACCCAGGCGACATCGGGCCTTTTAAGCTAGTAACTGTATAAATGAAGGACTTGTTTCTTACCTCCTACACTGTTTCTGTAATTGTTATACATGTCCTTGATTTTTCGATAACGGAATGCAAGTTTCCGCATCCAATCCACACCTCCTCTCACTCCTGTAGCCAAACATAAGTTTCCGTTGCTCGCAGCTGCATGGAAGCCATCAGATGTGAAGTTGTAGGAACTGAGATCTTGCCCATTGTCATCAGATGCAACATCATCAATGTGTACTTGGTCACAATCCTGCATAAAAATGAAATTATATTAACTTGAATATTAATTTGAAATAGAAAAAAGGATATGCCAAGGCAGGAAAACAATAGGAATGTTAAATTCGGTGTTATGGAGCAGCAATGTTACGGCAAAAACAAAAGTAAATATCTATAAATCAATAGTAGAAAGTAGGGATGGGTCCTCGATACTTTCGATACCTCAATACTCTCGATACTTGCATGGTATCGGCATCGAGCGATACTTCAGAAAACTCGCTCGGTACTTTTTCGATACTTTGGTAACTCTGCAATTCTGCAATTAAGTGAGAATGCTAGTATTTCTGAACAAAAACTTGTAAGTGGACTGTTTCAAATACTAATTTTAGTTTTAATGTGGAGTTTAAAAATAATTATAGGCTACTGATGATATTAAATTTTGTCTCATTAAATATGTACACTTAATTAATTTAGTTGGTATTACACAGTTCTCTCAACTTTTAATTTTTAATGTACCTATTTATTGAAACTGGAAATGTTGACGGTATCGAGTATCGAAGTATCGAGTATAGAGGGAAAAATCATGTATCGGTATCGAGTATCGAGAAAATCTGGTATCGACCCATCCCTAGTAGAAAGTATTTTGCTATATGGAGCGGAAACTTGGTCATTAAATAATAAACAAAGAGCAAAATTGCATACTACAGAAATGGATTATTAGAGAAGGTCAGCAAGGAAATCGTGGAGAGATTGAATCAGGAATAGCACAATAAGAGAAATAATGAAAGTAGAGAAAGATGTGATAGAAAGTAAAACATTATGTTGGTATGGACACATAAAGAGAATGAACGAAGGAAGATTGCCAAGAGTGGTAATGAATTGGGAACCTGATGGAAGGAGGAAAGGAAGACCAACTGAAACCTGGATGGATGGAGTAAAAGAAAGTATGGCCAAGAGAGGACTACAAGCTGAAGACACATTAGACAGACAGTTGTGGAGAAATAAAATAAATTAAGTGTGACTTTGATAGAAACATTGTGTTTATTTATGTTATCATTGCCAAGTGTTTACTTATTGTCATTGTCACTGTTTGGTTGAGGGAAACCACAGCCTTGTGGAAACCCCTATATATATAAAAAAATACTAACTTGAAGTTACATTGCTTTTGGAGTCCTGCTGGAGGTAACACTGTGACTACACTGCAAGTATAATCTTCCTAAGAAAGTTAATTTACTTCTAAAGAAGGGATTTCGATTCACTAACAGTTTCCTTAACCGGGACAATGGGGCACAAAATGGCAAAATTACAAAATTTAATGCTATATTTCTTTTACAAATGTATTGGCAACAATGACCAAGATGCAAAACGTGGGCAGACATTGAAAAAGCAACATATTAATTTATGAAGTATTTATCTTAATTTAATTAAAAATCGGTTTTAGCCATTTTTAATTTTTAACGTCTCGTTTAGCCATTTTTAGGTTTTATAAGATTGGACTGTGTGACTTTTGGCAATGAAAGGGTTTAATTATGTTAAAATATCACAGTTAGCTAGCAAGGAACAAAATAGTTTAAAACCTAAGAATCCAAGTCCTAGTCTAAGTATCAAAAGTCACATGTTAGACAAGACAAATCATCAGTAAACTAAACTAAACTCTGTGGCGCTACATCCCTGGATGAACTTAGCCTACCACCCGACCACTGCGTCATCTAGAGCAGATGACAGGATTGGGGGGGGGCATGTCGTCAGCATACCGTCACCCATGGCCGTTAATGGTGGTTTCCGTGACCGGAGCCGCTAATTCTCGATCAAGTAGCTCCTACGAGGCTGAGTGCACCTCTGCCAGACCTCCCTACCTCAGAAAAATCCGAGGAAGTACCGGGGATCGAACCCGGGTTGACGGATCTGTAGTGAGCGATGCTAACCACAAGCGGTCATCAGTTAACTATGCCATCGTTAACTATGCCATCATTAACAATACAGGGTCAAAACAGTGCAGAAATCAACTTCTGTTCTGGTGGCAAAAAGATTGTCGAGCACCCAACACATAACATCCACAGTAAATCATTTAATAAAACTTCTAAATGAAACAGTTAACTTTAAATTTTCTGATACCCACCTCAACATCGTTGAAGAAGAAATGTGTATCTGCTAGGTTGAATACCATTTCCTCCATCCTGAATCCCAATGCAACCACAGCCTGGGGATCCTGAAAAGAAACCATAAATCAATTACACCTAGAAACAAGCAATAATAAAAAGGAGGGTGAATTCATTTTAGATATTCTTTAACATGCTAAGAAAAATTACGTAGTTTATTACAAAAAAAATTAATATAACTTCATGCATGAATAAAATTTACGATTGACAACTTGAGAGAAAAGTCAGTCATAATGGGCCCGGAAGTTTATGAAAAATCATATTTTTAATAATGCTCTATTACATGCTAGTGTAAAAGACAGGAATGAAATAACAGAAAATTAGTGTTTCATTTTGCATATTGTTGCACATTTTGTTAGTTTTGCGATAATGCATCATATCTGCTTCATATAAAAATATTTGTGCATATTTTATTGATTTGCCACATTGGAACTGATTGCACAATAATATCTAAGCAAAGTTTTACTTCCTTAGTTTTAACTTACTAAAATGTGTTGCATTGACCTTGTTTTTTTCTACTTACTTACTTACTTATTTACTCAAGGCAGTAGACAATTTCTAAGCAAGCTAAAGGAATATTATCTATTTTATGGAACCCGAAGGTTCATTGCCGCGATTACCTGAGCCTGCCATTCAACCCTATTCTGTGCTAACTCCATCCAACCATCCCTCGAAAATCCTACTTCCCTTAAATCTATCCTAATATTGTCCTCCCACCTACGTTTAGGTCTTCCTTTAGGATCTCCCAGGCAATACTTATGAGATATGTTTTTCCTCCCCCATGCGCGCAACATGTCCAGGCCATTTCATCCTCCGTGATTTAATTAACCTTACTATACCCGGTGAAGAGTATAGGTTATGAAGCTCGTCATTAATCCAGTTTTCTCCAGTCCCCATTTTCATCTCTCTTAGGCCCAAATATTTTCCTAAGCACCCTGTTTCTGAATACTCTCAGATTATGTTCTTCTACTATATTCTGTAATTTATAGTAAAAGAGAACATAACAAGAGAACATAAGTATTAAATTTATTTAGATGATTGGTTCTGGAGCATATTTTACAAATTTTAAAGCATATTTGCATGTGTATTTCATCCTCTGATAGCGCAGTAACTTAAGGGCCTTAATGATTACTAAGTAATCTGATACTTAAAACTGCATTACTTATAACAACACAGTTCAAATTCTTTGTGTGATTTCTAATCAAATTTCACCAATGAAATCTTCCTTCCAGTGTTTTATAACTCAGTTAACATGAATCAGAACAAATGAAAATTAAAAACAAAATGTTGAACGGAATCTTACCTTGCCATATCGCTGGGCAAAGGACCCAGTGAGCAGAGAATGAAATATGATAATTGTCTCATCTAGATCCCAGATAAACACTCTCTCCAGGTTGCTCTCAGGGCTGTTGGGGGATGGGTTGTTCTGCCGTCGCCCTCGGCCTCGAGCGCGAGAGCCAGCATCGCTTCCACTTCCTTCCCTTGTTCGCCTCCCTGAACCATTGCCTGGGCCATTCGATTCTGTTTTCACAGGTGATACAGGTCCATTTTCTGATAGTGGGAATCCACTTGGACTCTCTATAAGAAAACACACACATTTTCAACATCCATTGAGAATTAAACGCCTTGTAGTACATGTGTTCAGTATGCTTAAGGGAAAATTATTCCAGAAGACAGTAGATTCTGGGCTAACCAGGAAGTGTATAATCCTCAGAATATTGGAAATTAACTTGAATCCCATGCGCTACATCACATACCTTGTAAGAAACTGCCTCATACGTGCTCTAAAGCTGTTGTTGCTTGTTGAGTCGGGATGCTTATAATAATGTAACACAGACCTTTGTTTCATAAAATTATACTGCTGTTTTATCAAAACAATATTATTTAAAAGTACATAAGTACATATTAAGAAAAGAACAAAAACGACAACAACACACAGAATAATACTAGCTATTTATTGGCGTGTAACTTAGCGTGAAGAAAGCAGGCACATTACTTTCATGTTGGATATAGATCCTTGTCCCATGATTGTAAAAGCACATTTCACTTCATAATTTACTGCATAATGATGTTAACTATTATCATAAGGTAAAACTAAGAGCATGGGTAGATGCATCATACACCTTTGTTACGCAAATAACTCAACTTCTACAAAATTAACATAGACCCTTGTGTGTAGTTAAGCTTCAATTGTAAAATGACTTAAGCTCTTCCACAATGTGCAGTCGGCAGTTGGTAGTCAAAGTATAACATGTGATGAGTAATGGACGTCATTCACAAAGTGCAGTTGTAGTCAGCAGTTGGCAGTCGGTAGTCAGCAGTCGGGAAATTCATCTTTGACTACCGACTGCACAACTGTGAGTTACATATTACGAGGTTGAAAATGTTTTACTAGCGCAAATAAAAAGGTTAGCTTACTATGAAAAAGGAAGATGTGTTTAATATATATATATTGCCTATGAACATATCTTCAAAATTATAAAAAATATGACCACGTTCATTGTAGACTTCACAGTCGTTTAGAATTTAACTGGCCAACAATGAGCTACTAAGGTTTATGGCTGTTAAGTCTATTTTAATGATGGTTAAGTCCTGGCACAGCACAAAATTTACTTAACTGTCACAAGCCAAAAGTCATTAATTTCTAATTGATGGTGGTGCACCTAGGCATGACATTTTCTAGAGTTTCGAAAATAGTTGTGTTGAATTAAAATGCAATTACTACAATTTACTCTTTGTATGAAGAGTGAACTGACAGTCAGTAATATTTAAGAGGTAGGTTACCTGGCAGGGCTGTACTGTGCTGTACTCCCGCACTCAGCTGATAGCCTGAGGCTGATACGCCTCCACTTGTGGTGCTGGTACTTGTCGAACCTGTCACTGAATAGGGAGAATAACCTTGTGCATAGTAACTTGCGTATTGTGAAGCGGCAGCTGCTGCTGCTACCTGGTGGCCAGCATAGGTATTGCCATAACCTGTGTAGTCCAGACTCTGTAACAAATACAGAATAAGTCAGATATTTGTTTAAGTGGAAACCCAAAAAGTGTCACATAAACAATGATCAAGAGTGCATATTTCTGAGAAAAGAGGAAGACTATTGAAAGTAGACTAAACTAAACTTGTTCATCATCCTCTATTTCAACTTTGTTGGCAGATGGTAAGTTCTGGCAGGTGCATGATGAGTACGCTGACTCCCTCAACTATAGTGCACCAGGGAACTTTCTCTGTAGCGGCACTTGCTGGAGAGGGTGCTAGCAACAAAGTTATGTGGCAGCATGAGCTTGAATGACAACAAATCATCAATTGTGTACACAATATTCGGTCTAAATGTTGCTCACTGCAATATGCATTGATTAGTGATTAGTAGGGTTCATTTTAAAAACATGCGATGAAGATAAGAGAGTAAAGTAAGAACAAGATAGTGCCAGCTTTCATCAGAAACTTTCTGCAACAAACCCGTACATAATTATAAATATGTTTTTGCTGAAAAAAATGATCACCTAACAAATGTAAAAAAATAAGTCCAGGAAATTCAAAATCTCACACCCAGTTATATACAGTAAAACCCCCTTTTTACATTCCTGTCATTTACATTTTCCTGCCTTTTACATCATTTTCTGCTGGACCCATCTTTTATCCTATTCCGATAATACATAGTGTTCCTGTCATTAACAACTTTCAAACAGTTGCATTTCCTGCCATTTACACATTTTCTTTATTGGCAACATTGGTTTTCAATGAAGAACTGCTTTCCCTTAACAAAATTTTCCGCTATGTTGCCAACTCTCTTAGACGCAGTGTCAGTTTTTATTTGTGTTAGTCCAGGTGAAGTCGGTTTTCTTCTGTGTGGGTGCAATTTACTGCTTTTTAATGTATTGTAGTTATTCAAATAGCATAATTCATCCTAATTTGAATCATTGCCAGTGTTTTTGTTTTGCATGATTTTTGGTGGTATTATGAAATTGAAATAAAACAATAGAAAATTCATTTCTTTGCAATGTGCAACATATTTTGTATAGATAATGTAAGTGTACATAGGTATCTATATTTATTTTCAAGTATTAAATTTTGCAATATATAACATTACAGCAATTACACTTCCTGCAATTTACACTTTCCTGCCATTTACACTTTTTTTAATCAGTCCCTTGAAAAGTGTAAAAAGGGGGTTTTACTGTATGTATACTGCTTGCAAAGGGTTAAAAAGATAGAAAGAACCTTCCATGGATAATCTACAAACTCAGATAAAATTGTCCAGAGATAATCGGGAGTTTCCTGTATTTTATTTTTATTTAATAAACCTGTTCGGATTACCAGACTTTCAGTTTAGTAAGGTTAGGACTAGCAAGGTTCTATCGTAGTTTATTATTTTGGATCAAGACAACCATGAAGAAACATCGTTCAACTGGATGGAAGACATTTTTTATGGTGTACTGCTCTTTTAGCTGAATGATTATTTAAAGCATGAAGTTATATCATCATCGTCGTCATCGTCATCATCGCCATCGTCATCGTCATCATCGCCATCATTATTATTATTATTATTTTGTTATTACTATTATTATTTTGTTATTACTATTATTATTATACTTTTATTAAGTATACTACTACTTATTACTACTATGCCTACTACTACTATTATTACTATTATTACTATCATGGAATCACCTCAGACGATGATACCTGCTGGGTGGATCCGAATCCCTGTGAACCTGTAGAGAAGCCAGCTGATGAAGCAGAGCAGTTATAACCTGCTCCATAGGAGGCATATGATGATGTCTGTCCTGCCGGTGATCCACTTTGTCCGCTGTGGTGAGAACTGCTCCCTGAACTGGAGCCAAATGGTGTGCTTGATGAAGCGTATGGGCTCAAGTAACTGTTTGAAGATGAACCTTTGCACTGTTGGTTTAAACCTCGTGTGCCTGAAATTTGAAAATTTGTTTTAAAACATTTAAGAAAGATAACATAAGGAAAAATAAAATTATTTAAATTGGGATAAAACTAACAATTTTAAATTCTGTGATAGCAGATGATAACTTTGAATTCACTGTGAAAAATTTCAATAGAAAAAGTTTGTTTTAGAACTGACATCTGTATTATACCAAAAAAAAAAAAAAAAAAAAAAAAAAAAAAAAAAAAAAAAAAAAAATGCACAAAATAAAGCAATGTTATATACCGTACTTATATTTTATAATTATCACTGATATAAGTGGGCACTTCTTCCACTATCACATTGACAACCACAGCAGTAAAATGTAAAGTACGAGTAATTAAAAGAACACAAATAGAGAAAAATCAGGAGTAACAAGCTGAAATATTTAGGGAGTGCCAGTACAGTGAAATATCAATATAAAGTACATCAGAAAAACAAGTAATTATTATTAAATTCAATGGAATGGGAAGACACAATGAAGAGAAACAATTAATAATACGGTATTACCTCTCATTTACATTCCTGTATTTAACATTTTCCTATTGTTTACAACAGTTTATCTATTCAGTTGGGTCTAGCACGTATACTTCACTTTTGTATAAATAAATTTAATTTGCCCCACTGTTTACATTACTTCGTTTTAATTTGTTTTTAAATGTATCTATGTTCACAATGTTCCCATGATTTACACTTTTCCCTGGTTTACACCACCATTCCTCTGGTCCTTTGGAAAACCTAAGAGAGAAGTACTACTGTACATAATATCTCCAAGATCACTGGCTATTTCATTATACTTTATTACTTACTAGTAACCGATATTCAATGGGACATTCTCTCATTGTCAGCCAGACTTCAGACTTGCACCCCCCGATAGGGTGGCCATTTCTAAAATGACAGAAAGGAGGAACACTTCTTTGGTAATCTAGCATAGTATAAAACTTCGGGTATGGACGGCTGGACAGCAGATATTACATGGTATAACCCTGACGAATTTTACTTAATAACTGCATTTATATAAAATGAAATGTACTGAAATTCTTTGACCCACTGAGGATTAAAAGTATTCTTTCGTTTTGGCATTCTGGTAATTGAAGAAGAACACGGCAAACTGCAAAGAATGTACAATACAAATGGAGACCTGAACAACAATCAGCAGTACGGCCAACGCCATGTACTGCACCAAACAAATGATAGTACGCTATCATCGTATTGACAAGCGTGCCAACGTTAGGAATAGATTCAGATTTTTCCGCGGTACCAACGAAACAAATGATAGTATCGACAAGCGTGCCAACCTAGGATTGGCAGGAACATATGGGAAAATACAAATTTTATTAATACACTTTACCGATCCATCAGAGTCTCGATAAGGGGGACAAATCAACATCCGGCATAAAGCTGCGCTGGATGGAGGACTATTTAGCAAAAAGCCTTACAGCCCGGCCAAAAGTCGGATGTCTGGCCACCCCGACAATGCTGGTTAAACCTCAGCATCATCAGGTTGTACAAGAAAGTAGGTTTCAATACGACACCCCGTACAGTTCCCTTGTAAGTTAAATTTAGATGGAAGGATAAATACAGAAATCTGTCAGTTCAGGCAATGTTTCCATCAGAATGGGAGCAAGCGACCTGGATCCTCTAGATAAGGAGATACATACCTGTTGTACTGTGATAACCCTGTTGCAGCATGCCATATGCTGATGAATTGTAGAAACTTGAGCTCTGCATGTACGCTGCAGCTGCTGAAGACTGACTGCCATAGGCTTGATGCATGCTGTCGGACATAAATTATGATAAAATTAGAACTACTATTCTGCAGATCTTGTGGAATAAAAATATACTTGGAAATCCCTTTAATACTTATGTACAGAGACACCTGCTGTTGGCAAAGCATAAAATTCAAAATTAAAAAAATATAAAACAAATAAAAATCTGCTAAAAATGCAGAAACCATTCATCTTTTAACAAAATTGTGATTAATTGATTAAATTATGTGAATTATATTCTAAATTTTTTTTAGGTGGCAACCTTAATGGTGGAAACTGTGATTTGATCATCGAAATGGAAATGTGATAAGAAAAACTGAAAGTTGATGTTTCAATTGATTTCATGGCCAGCCAGTATCGATATATACTGAAAACAAGAATTCACTTGCATTTTTCAATCAGAGCCAAGCCGCATCAGTTAAAATAAACTTTCGCTGAAGCTTTTGTTCTTACAAGAAATATAGAAATTGTCAATGAAATTAAATAAAAATAAAATATATACAGTGATGGGAAAAGTACAAAAAGAAAGTAATTGGACTGAATTACAATTACCTGAGAGACGTTTTAGTTAATTAAAATTACAAATTACTTTTTCAAAAAGTTTTTGATTTGTTTTGGGCACAAGTCCAAATTATTAATGAACAAACAAAAAAACATATCAGTGAGAATATTTTCGGAAACATTGAGTAACTTTTTGTTAATATTAACTATAATTTGGATGTTAGTTGCAGAAACAGCAGTGATGACGATATAGCAAGGCAGAATGATACTAATACGACTACTAAATTGTAACAATTACAATTTTATTTCCAGAAGTAAATTACAAGTAGAAATTACATTTTTAAAAAAGTATTGATTACAAGTAAATGGGACCAAAAAAGAAAATGTTACTGTAACCCGATTACTTTTACTCAATTACTTCCCATCACTGAATATATATACATATTGAAATTACTAAATGCTTTATGAAATCTGGCAAAAATTTTCACTGAAAATAGGTGTCCTTACTTATGAAAGAGGGTTGAGTGAAAAATAATTTTATAGCTTGTGTAACATGTGCTAAAACTAGCAAGCTACAGGTACCAGCAAGTTGGATAGATTTTCCTCTAGCATCACTGCTGGTGGGAAGCCTATAGATTGAACAGTTGTCTAGTAAGGCAGTGGCAGAACCACAACTGTTTCTGCAGGTAAGTCAGAAAAACGTAAAGGTGGGGTTTATGGCCTTAAATCTGCCAGGTCAAATGAATAAAATAAAATAAAACATGGAAGAATCTTTTAATAGATTTTTCACTTAGCTGAAATAATTATTACATAGATGATATTTAAATTCTGACTTCTTTGGAGTGAAAATATAATTTTTTATCAAAATTGCACATGGCAGGTTTCTCAAGGGCTACAATGATTTTTGAGTTTTATTAAAATATTCCCAACCGCACACAATAGAAAGATGAAGGCATTATTTTCCAGTCAACCCTCACACATGAGAGAAATAGGTATAATTATTTTAAAACTATTCAAATGTGAAAAACATGAAGAATGAGGACAAACCATCCATCTTACCTGTTGTAGTATTGCTGTGTGGAAGAGTAGGGATGTTGTGAATAATCCTTGCTATCGCTGTACGACCCTATAGAGTCCCCTGTTCCTGTGTAGAGAGCATCCGACTGACTAAGCGATGATGTGTCACCTAAGGCAGGACTTCGTATTTCACTTTTCACTGCTGAAATTAGAATAAAACTTGCAGTTAATATTTTCCATAATTTCATTACGCAATGCTATTAACAGAATATTATACAGGGCAAGCATAAATGAATGGAGCTAATTTGCATATTATTTGTTAAGAAACTATTTATGATAGAAAAACATGTGAGGCAACACCAGATAGAAATACAGTAGAACTCCTATTATTCGAACTCCAACTACAGCTGACTCCCTCTAGTCCGGCCTCGGATGGTTCGGCCGCCGGATGGTCCAGCCCGACTTCTTGGAATGAGCCATCTGCGCGCGGAAGGGTTTTTCATGGCAGTAATCGACTAGAATAAACATGTATGCTTAGTTTCCAGTCTTCCTCTATCTCCTCGAAAGCCGGTCTAGAGGCTTTAAGATGGCAGCCCCATCACTGGACTACCTCCTCCTTCCTAGCAACTAGTTGGAGGGAATTTCAATTGCTTTCAATTCTATAAAGAATACAAACCGGACTGATTCATTGGTTGACGACCTAGGAGAGATTACAGCCAGTGAGATGAGGTTCATGCGTAGGACAGCGGGCCACACCAAATATGATCACATAAAAAATGAAGATATACTACAGGAACTCCACATGGATCCAATTCTAGACTACATCCAGAAATATCAGGAGGACTGGCTGCGGCATGTAAGACGGATGGGCAGAGACAGGATCCCCAGAGCAATCTTGAACTACCAACCACATGGGAAGAGATCACTTGGTCGCCCTCCAAAAAGATGGACGGAAAATTTGTTGTAGACGTAACAGTTCTTACAGGACTACTACGTGTCAGGATGATGATGAAGTGTAAACAAATCACATCAGTTAACTTGACAATTGCGTTCATTTCAGACGTGAATATTACTCTTGTGCTGTTAGTATCTTTTACTGTGAGTTTAATTTTTACAGGGTGTCTGTTAGTGTAGTTACAAAAATGTTATAAAAAATGAGTGAAAAACGAAAGCATACAACTGTAAAGATGCAAGTCAGAGTTAATATTTTACAATGTCTAGATAAAGGCGGATGCTTTACAAAAAAAAGTTCAACTAAAAAAGCAGAAAAAAAATAACAGATTTCTTTTAATTTTGAAATTGTAATTGTAATACTGTATTTTAATTTTTGCGTAAGTACGCTTTAAAAAATCGACAAAACCATCTTAAAAGTTGACTATTGCTTTAATAGCTTACACTTTACATGTTTAATCCAGTCGAGGGTCTGGTCCCGAGGTGGCCGGATTAGAGGGAGCCCACTGTATCCAGATCGCCAATCATTCAGATCGCTTTAAAGCCACACTCAAAAAGTTTATGCAGCATTGGGAAAACCTCTTATTTGTAAAAAAGTAAAACTTTTAGGCTGACAAAATCTACACTTTGTGATCAAAACAACTGACTCTGACCGATATATTCAAGGTATGACTCTTTATGTATGTACATTTTGTGTAATTTACTTTTTTTAAAAGAAATTACTTTTTTCATGATTTATCCAATTATTTGTATATTTGATTATCCACATTAGGTCTGGTACCATTAATCCGTATAATTGGATTTCTACTGTAGTTGATCACTGATATAATGTACAAACCATTAGAATCACTAAGAGACGGCCAGGCAGAGGGACTAGAGAATGAGACTGCAGTGACTGGGGAACTGGTGGGGTCTTGTAGTTGTTGCTGACTGCTGCTGACCACTGTGCCACCATTGCTGAGAGCTCCTGCTGCAGACACTGATATCGAACCACATCCTGCAATTTTGAAGAAGTATAAGTTAATCTTCCACCTACCAAGCTAGATAGATACATTGTATTCCAGTGTATTTCTTCACTTTTTAATAAAAAATATGTATTTTTGATAAGTTTAAACTTTCATCAAGTTCTTTGAAATTCTACATTTAATTATAACATACAAGAAAATGAAATATTTTTAAGGTAAGTTAAGTGAACTGATGGAAAAAGGTAGTGGGGTACAAGTGTACCCTCTTGGTACTCCAGATCACTATTCATAATAAAAATAAAGTACGAGGGCTCTGATGGAGCATAAAATGAAAACCACAGTGAAAATCAAAACCATTTTATTTGGAACATTTAGATACACTCTCCAGCCACTTCTCTACATAGTCGCTGCTCCAATTAAGACATTTGTCATAGCATGGTACCAACTTTCCAATACCCTCTTCATAGAAGCTTGCCGCCGGTGTATTGAGATTTTGAGAATGATCTTCACGGCATTTTGAAGTGTTTTGAAGTTCTTCATTGGTGTGGAAGCGCTGTCTTCCCAGATCTTGGGTTTGTTCGGGAAATCTGTGTGCATAAATTGTTTGGATTGATCTTTTGATTCTGGACTGATGTAACGAATCCATGTTTCATCCCCTGTCTTGATGGATTTCAAAAACTCGTCCCTGTGCAGCTGAAGTAGGATCTGGGAGGACAGCGCTTCCACAACAAAGAAGAGCTTCAAAACACTTCAAAATGTCGTGAAGACCCTTCTCAGTATGCTAGCTGCAAGCTGCTATGAAGAGGGTATTGGAAAGTTGGTACTATGCTATGGCAAGTGTCTCAATTTGAGCGGCAACTATGTAGAGAAGTAGCTGGAAGGTGTATCTAAATGTTCCAAATAAAACAGTCATTTTCACTGTGGTTTTCATTTTATGCCCCACGGGAAGTTAAAAAAAAAATATCACTCGATAATATAATACTTATACATTTAGGAAAATGTGAAAAATCCACCTTACACCCCCGTTAATATAATATAATTTGAGTTCTACCTAAGAAGTGTAAGCCTAGGAAGGAATAAGATAATCAGATAATAAAATGAATTTTTGGTGACTGACATTCATGGTCTGATACAACTTCTCGTTCGCAAAGATGAAATTCATTAAAATTTATAATTTGTTTCTTGGGTCTGTATAATTGATCACTATACCTTGGATTGATATAATATTATAATATTTTTTTTTCCACGATAGTGTCTTTCATCCACTTTCTGTTCATCCTATGATGATGGAAACTTGAATTTCCTGCTCCCAGTGACAGTAACCTACCTTCATTTCCATCTTTGCTGCCAACATCCTTCATTATACCAAAGCTTTGCATCAAAAGGTACCCCTTGCAAATTGACTATCATCTTGAACAGCTGTTTGTGCTTAACTATTATCCAAGTAAGTAATATTTTTATTATTCGCTTTCATTGACAAAATATTGTGCAATACCCCAGCGTTAGATGCAATGGAAAATCTCAGCTATTTAAAAAGATAAGCTTAAGCACATATACAGCTTAAACATACCCAATTACTGTGTTCAGTGATCAAAGAAGCTACTGGAAGATGTTTCAGCAAGTTTATGTAAAAAAAAAAAAAAAAAAAAAAAAATAAAAAAAAAAAAAAAATATTGCATGCAGATGCGATAAAATGAAAGTGATAAAATGAAATGCGATAAAATATATTATAAGTTCTCGAAAAATTATGATGATAGATACTTGCGATTGGTTGAAATCTCACATATTCTTAAACTGGATTGGTTACAGATTCATGAGCTAAATAATCATAGTAAATCAGTATTTTTCAAACATATTTAAAAGAAAAAAAGATTGCTGTGTTGTCAGAATAGCAAAGACCACTATGAAGGTCTCACTGTAAATATCATGGCTGGGACCAAGGACTAGGACCTGAGGACTGTTGATTTTCTTTTCTAAAGAGTTTAATAGATTTATTTTAAATCTTTATTTTGTTACGGAAACAGATTGTTTCAGTTTTTAGCTACATACATTAAATAATTATTACGCTGATCCCATGACAGTATTTTAATGGAGCACCATGGTGTTTGTGTTAATATAGTTAACCTAGAGAGTAGAAATGTACGCTCGTATAATTGCTTGTTTCCTTTGATATGTTATAAAACCATTTGGAGGCTGAATAAAACATCCATGTCGATCCCAAATTTCCACTGAGTCAAATACAATAAAAAGATGTGTTTAAAATTATTATAAAATCAGTGGATAAACGTTAAAAAATTAAAACACAACGTTTCGACTCTGCCCTTGAGTCTTCCTCAGGTGACACCTCAAATAGTACTGGTCATGGAGAAGATTGAGTTTCATCATGGTAACTATCGATAAAAACATTGTTTCTAAAATATCTGTTTTTCCAGTCCTTTGGAATGTCAAACATTTCCTCCTCCATGCAATCCGCAGGCGGCCGGGGAATTTTTACCACCAGAATTTCCCTTCTCAGTCTCCTCATTACATTCAGCCATTCACCCTCTACAGGGTGTTAATGAATAACACCGAAATATTTTACCTGTGTATAGAGGGGACATAGACAAGCAACTTTTATTACGAGATTTTTGCTCTATGGTTTCAATTCTTCCTGTTATAACATAAAATCTCCCAAGGATATGCACGCCACTGACTTCTAATACTTGAAATGATGGGAAACAAAGGAACAGTGAATATTGTGTAGTGGTCAGGAAAACTGTAAAAAATGACGATCGATATCTTACAACTCTGAGGGAAAAAAAGACAAACGAAACATTTTTGTTAGGTCTGGAATTAGGAATAAACACATAATGCAGTGGCGGGCAATCATGTGATTAGTCAGTAAATTTTGCAGATTATGAAAATTCTAAATTATGGTATAGATGTATGTAGATGTAGATGTAGATATCTCGTCCTGTAGATCCTGTGTTGAGCGGGGCTCAAGGATATAGAACACGTCAGATCAAAAAATACATGCATGTTATAACAATAATATAGGTCTACAGAAACTGCAAGCTGCCAAATTTATCCAAGCTGGAAATATTCCTCCAAATTGTAGAAGGTGTGAGTTATTAAAAATTCCTTGACAGCTGTTTTGAAAGGTTTGATCTTTCTTTGAATACATAATAATTTAATGTTGTTTGGAAGCTTGTTATATATCTGTACTGCAGAATAATACGCACCCTTCTGAAAGAGTTTTAACGAGTTATTTGGTCTGTGTAGATCATTCATGTTTCTGGTAGTACGTCCATGTACACTAAAATTAGTTTGAAATTTATCAATATTATTCACTACAAAACACATAACAGAGTATATATACTCCCCTGTAAGAGTGAGGACTCTTAATTTTTCAAACAGCGGTTTACAAGATTCCCTTTTTTTCTTTCCACATATTATTCTTATTGCCCGCTTTTGAAATCTAAATATTTTCTCCCTATGGGTAGAGTTGCCCCAGAAAATTATCCCGTACCTCATTACCGAGTGAAAATATGCAAAATATACTATAAGTAATGCATCCTGTTTTAATATATTATTCAAAATTCTTAAAGCAAAGCATGCTGAACTCAGTTTTAGACTTATCATTTCTATGTGTGTTTTCCAGTCAAGATTTTGGTCAATTTGCAGTCCTAAAAATTTTACATTGCTAATTTCTTGTATGATTTGTGTTCCATAATTAATTTCAAGATTTGAGATACATCTGTTTTTTGTCCTAAATTGTATAAAATGGGTCTTATCGATATTAAGTGTCATTTTATTAGCTAGAAACCATGTGTTTAACTCGTGAAAAGCCTTTGTAGCTATTCTTGATAAATGTTCTTGTGACGTTCCTGTTACAAGTACACTAGTATCATCTGCGAAGAGCAATACCTTTGATTCGTCACTTAAGTTATAGGGCAAGTCATTAATGAAAATTAAAAAGAGCAAAGGTCCCAGTATTGATCCCTGAGGTACCCCATTCTTAACAATCCCTAGGTTAGATTCATTTCCATTTATTATTACCTTTTGAGTTCTATCAGAAAGATATGATTTGAACCACTTAAGTGTTAAATTATCGAACCCATAATGATCCAATTTTTGAAGTAATATTTCATGATTTATGCAGTCAAATGCTTTAGCTAAGTCGCAGAAAATTCCCAGAGCATATTTCTTTTTATCTAACGCTTCCAATATTTCTGTAGTAAGTTGAAATGTAGCATTCTCAGTGGACATGCCACTTCTAAATCCAAACTGAGATGAAGTAAGAATGTCATTCAAATTAAGATAGTGTATTATGCAGTTGTACATGACTTTTTCAAAAACTTTTGAAAATGAGGTTAAGAGTGATATAGGTCTGTAATTTGATGGTAGATTTTTGTCACCTTTTTTAAAGAGGGGCTTAACAATAGCATGCTTAAGTCTTTCTGGAAATATTCCATTTTCTAATGAACAATTGCATATGTGACTAAGAGGTTTACTGAGTTCCGATGAGCAGCTTTTTAATAACTTATTACTTATCTCATCCCATCCAGACGAGCTTTTACTTTTGAGAGACTTGATTATATTTTCAATTTCTATGTGGGAAGTCAGGTTCAATTGAAATCTATGGTTCCAAACTGTAGATTTTGTTAGTAGGTCTACTGCCTTAATGTTAATATTATTTATAGGAATACATTTCTCTGCAATATTTATAAAGTGACTATTAAAAGCATTTGTAATGTCTGATAAATTGTCTAGTTTTATGTTTTGGTATATTAATGATGTACAATCATTTGTTTCCCTTTGTTCTCCCCGTTTCGTTTTTTATTATATTCCATACAGTCTTAACTTTATTATTTGATTTATTAATTACTTGTGAAAAATGCCTACTTTTTGCTTCTTTGATTACTTTCTTCAGTATGTTGCAATACTTTTTATAGTATTCCTTATGAGCTTGGTTGTTACTAGTTCTATATTTTAGGTAGAGCTCTCTTTTGTTTGCACATGATATTTTAATACCAGCAGTTAACCATGTGTTATTCCTTGAATTAGGTAAATTAGCAGTTTTCTTTTTTGGAAAATTTGCCTCAAAATGTCGTGACACTATGTTTAGGAATTCACTTAATTTACTATCTACTTTGTCATAGGATAACATAGATTCCCAGTTTTCATTCGCAAGATCTTGTTTGAAATTTAAAATTGAATCGTCATTCATTACTCTAGTCACATTACTATGAGCATGTTTACTGTTCGAATTTACTTTAATATTGTTCAGCTGTTGATGAATTATTAAGACTCAGGTTATTATCGATCACTAGGGAGGCATGAAGTCAATTTAATGAAAATTTTAACCCTATTTCGCTCAATTATTGAGTTATGAGCACCAAATTTTAAGGACTTTAGTGCCCTGTAGCATACACATTTTACTTCATAGAGCAAAAATGTCCCAATAAAAGTTGCTTGTCTATGTCCCCTCTATACACAGGTAAAATATTTCGGTGTTATTCATTAACACCCTGTATATCACCATCATACCTATTCACACAGAGCCCCTGGTTGCCGATTATGCACCTTTCTTTTTATGCAATCATCCTTGATTCTTACGATGTTTACTTCACCAATACTATGCTTGTTTTTCATCATATGCTGACTGAGTCCAGTAGAGCATTTCCCACTATTTACATCCCTTTCATGTTCATGTATTCTAGTTTTAAAGTCCCTTCCTGTTTCCCATGGAGGCTGACTATTAAGAGCTGACTTAGCATGAGTCAAGTGTACTTATTTCTTTATTGAAATAACTGTTGTTGGATATATTACCTGTACTAGAGACCACAGCTTCTGGATTTGTAGGTGGACTTCCACACGATGAATCTGACTGTCCACTGCCTGGACTCGATGCGTCCCCACCTGCTGATGGATCTTGTGATCTGCAACAAGATGCATAATACTTCTTTATTCGATGGATTCTGGTTGAAATTGGAGTTGTAAATTACTATATATCTTGACAAAATATTATTGGAGCATCTAATAACCTACAGAGTAAATTTTAGAAAATAGTTTAAATAATGGTAAAATTAGAACATATGAAATACTTGTAGGAAAGAAAATTCTAGATTTCTAAAAATATCTTTTCCATGTAGATACTGCCCTTTCTTTAGTTAGGTTTCAGGTAACCTGGAGAGTGACTTGCCCACAATTGGTTCTCGACATATTATTATTGAATTCCCAAAAATACAGAACCCTATTTTACCAGATGGCATATTAGGGTTATAGATTAAACATATATACAGAGTATACAGTAAACTACATATACATATTACAATTTTGCAAAAACACTATTCATGAAACTTAAAACAACTTTGTAACTTTGCTTATTTAAGAAGAGACGGGAGATTGGTGTAGTAAAGTCAAAATTTAGAAAATTTAAATATAATATTAACTGATAATGTTCGTGCGTAAATAATGGACAATGAAATAAGAGGTGCTTAACAGATTGACTTTCCTCTTTACATTTACAATTTGCAGAGGTAGAAATTTTAAATCTATGTAAGTATTCACCAAATTTCCCATGCCCTGTTAAGAATTGAGTCGTAATATAATCCGGAATCAAAAGTGTACAAGCCATTCTATCTTGCACTCTAGGGAAAAACAAATCTTTCGTTGTGCTGCCGTTATTCGTTTCTTGCCAAATCCGATCCCATTGGCTGTGCATATGTTCTCTTAATGTTTTCTTAATGAAGGATATAGGGCATAAACTATAAGAAGTTTTAACATTTGAAGAAGCACCTAACTTAGCTAATTCATCTGCTTTCTCATTTCCTAAATTTCCCATGTGACCTCGGACCCAGGTTAAACAAATATGAATTGTGCTTGTATTTAGTGCATGTCTAATGTCTGTGGCTAGTGCATCCTTATTATATTTATCATCTACAGCTTGTAAAGCCGACTGTGAGTCACTGTTTATACAAGCACTATTGCTACTATCAATACACCATTTAACAGCTTCTTTTATGGCGAACAATTCCGCTTGAAACACAGAACAGTGTGACGATAGTTTATACAAAGCAGAATAAATTTCAGAAGCACTATTATCATAAACCACAAAAGCACATCCCACCATAACTTCCTGAGTTTCACAATTAATGTAACGTGACCCATCTGTATAAATGTAGTAAGAATTTTGGTCTACAAGTTCAGAACACAATTGCATGAAACTGGTGTTATAATGTGCTGGATGGCCGAGTAAACTCCAATGTACCGGTGTTTGTAGTTGTAAATGGGAGACAATATCGGGGATCTTTCGACCTCTCTTAATATTATTTATACTAGCCAAGAAGAGTCCACTCAAATATAAGGGCTCGACATATTGATGTGTACTGCCAAGTTCGATAGGATGGTTCAGTAATACCAAAGACAAAACCCACTTATAAGGTATGATAGTATTTCAATTAATTTGCAAGCCCAATATTATAACATCTGTATATAACTTATCATTAATTTTAACTTTGTATCTTTATCTTGTATTGAACTTAATGTGTAAATATGTGTTATATTATAATGATTGTAAATATTTGGAATACATGTTTAGAAGGACTAAATAAATTCTATTCTATGCTATTCTTATCTCTATTATTATTGTTGTTGTTGTTGTTATTATTATTATTATTATTGTTGTTGTTATCATCAGGCTTTAAAACTTAGTGCCCGATCGAATATGTTAACAGCAACTGTACTGTACAGACTTTGCTCGGCGTATGCGCTATCTACCATATGCTAGTTCACGTGATAGTAAACAAACCGGATTACAGGTATAGGAAGACCACAAAATAACTTCTCATTCTCTAAACTCACATTACAAGCATGCAAAACGATACGTTCTCCTGTTTGTGTGTAATAGTCCCTCCCAAATGTTTCAATATATGTTTGCGTTTTAGAACACTTTACTTTCGGTATTCCGAACACGTATTATACATTTATAAACACGCATAATGACAAGGTACACTGTTGACCAATTTGAGAGGCACCGTATTACGAGCGAATTCACTTCTCGGTACTACTATCAATGACTGTCTTATCAGCCTACGCAATCACCCCCACCCCCTATACTCAGGTTGTTGGTAACCGGAATCATCTCCCTCTGTGGGTTCGGGCACTATGTTTTAAAGCTTGGTTATCATCATCATCATCATTATTACTTCTGTTACTTAAATGTTGGCAACATATATAAGACTGATTGAAACATACAGTGTAAATTATTATGAGACAGTTAAAAGACGATGCTGCTAATGTAAAAGACACCAAAATAATCAGGAAACTCTGTATTTAGATAAGACAAACTTTTGTATAGGGTTTTTCTTGTTTTTGTATAATTATTAGTTTTCTAGAGACAATTCATGTAAGAGTGAATGTATGCATGACAGAACAAATAGAATTAAACAGCATCATGGGATTATACAGATTGTATGTACCGGTATTATATTTCTGACAAGCAAAGGTATTTACTGCATTACTTCAGGCTGTTTAATCCGTGTTCCAGTTTCAGTTTTCACTGCAATGTAGACAACCCCTCGTAACCAGCCAACACAATATTCAAACCACACATATACGGTCTCAACATACTGAGTGATTCATATAAAACACTTTATTATCTTTCTTCCATTATTATTTGAATAGGAATACGATGAAATGTTTCATTCACCTATCAAATTACGCTGGATGTCTTGGAATTTTGATTGCAAGTCACGTGGGAGCTTTAGGCATTTATCAAGAGATGGTGTAGTTGGATTTTGGGCGCACTATCAGCAGAGAGGATAGTGGGTCAAATTCTTTTGGACAATACAGTGAATACCAAAGAGTACCAACGCATTTTCAGTGAATTCGTTGATACTGAGCTCCGTTAAGGGTACTTTCAAAGTTATTTCAATGATCGTATAATCTCCAGGAACTTTGGCCACCAAGATCTCCGGATTTGACCTCACCAGATTATTTCCTGTGGGGTTAAATAAAGGGAAAAGTCTACTCCCTCGGACTTCGGACCATCTGAAGGAGAATATTATCCACAAAATATATGGTGTTGACAAACGTGCACAGCTGTGCCTAGAGGCGGAAGGAGATCATTTTAATCACAATCTGTGTCAGGAGAGTAATCTTCCAGATATTCTGTACATTTCCACTGTTGTAAATATAACATGTTTTGCCTTACTGTAAATACCATTAACTCATACTTTTCTATGTTTTGTAAATCAATTTTTTGAATTACTGTATATAGTTATTTTAGTCTATGTTACTTTATTATATTGAACTGAACCGCCCCGTGCACAAGCTTTGCTTCTTCGGAAGGCATTCGAAATCACATTTGTATATATTTTATATTGCAATTTGTAGCAATAAAATTGAAAAAAAAAAAATCCAAGCCAGTAAAATAAAATAAAATGGATAATTGATCTCACCAGCTGAACAAGTTTTATTTATGGGCCTTTTAATACTCTTATACTATATGCAGGGCATTAAAGTTAAAATGGCATCATCTTCTAATCTTGTCATTTTGAAAAAAATAATGAAAAGCTTTGAAAAGTATTATTAAAACACTAACGCTGCCATATATCCTTGCTTCTTCTTCTTCTTCTTCTTCTTCTTCTTCTTCTTCTTCTTCTTCTTCTTGTGCGTTCACCATTGCTGAGCAGAAACATATCATACATGCTCATATCATAAACTGTAGTACTTAGTGATGTTATTATCACAAAAAAAAAATACCTAACTTCAAAAACTTGTGTTCAATTAATTAAATACCTAAGAAAATTCACAGATGTAAACCTCCCCAACCCTCCAAAATTATCAGGGGTGAATATTTACAGCAGGCATACCTTATGGTACTGCAGAAAGTAGAAAGTTTTGCTGGCCTATAATTATTGCAGGCCTATATAAGACTTTAAGTCCTGAGGAAATAATACCGAACCTTTATCATAAAAATGTGGACTCTTATAGAAATTCTTGATTACATCGTCATTTTTTGTTTTGTTTTGCAAAATATAGCCTATTAATTTTTGTTCGGTATAAACTATTACGAAAGGATCGTGCTATTATGAACTTAAAAGTTCTTACTGCGAGTCGCATTTTATGTGCGTGCAAGTGCAAGGCCTTAAATCTTGCGTAACGACTCACGCATGTCACCCAGAGGACACGCTTAAGAGGGAGACAGTGGACATAGACACATGGGCATTGCGTCTGCAATAACGAGCAGGGATGTCAGAAATACAACTCCTACGGTCATAAACTTCCAACTAACTTAGTTGTACCCGTGAAATAATCAAGTCAACGACCGATATACAGTAGCCTAGAAGGACGATAATGTAAAAATCAGTTAGGAACCCCCAGGGGAGCCAAGTTATGAAAAATATTGGGTGGGCTGAAACATTTTAAAATTTTTATGCTCCCTCGTTCTTCCCTTGCTGATTTAACGAATCTTTCTTCATTAATTCTTTCTATTTGTTCGTTTCACTTTGACTTTCTTCTTTTTCCACTCGCAGATATCTTATACTCCACACTCTTGGCTTATATCAAAATCCTTTATTTTGTCAATTAATATCCTATCATTTTTCTTAATTCTAAATCGAACTTTTTCATACTTTCCTTATACATATTTAGAACAGCAACGTGATTAAGTTTTTCCCCCTAAACGTAAAAAGTCTCTTAAAAAAACTAAAAATATATTTCGGCAGTATCTTAGGAAATTGCATTTAACAAAGTAAACCGTAAATAAATTAATAAACTTAGGAACGATTTCAAACGATCATGAGTGAATTGTAACCGTTGTATGCCAACAATAGCCTGATATTAGCTTTAGAGCGATTCAACAATGAAACACGATTTTTAGTATTAGCAATAAATAGTTATGATAATTATTGGGGGCCCATATAAGTTGGCGCCACTGGGAACCCCTGATTAGATGAATCACACCCATGTCTCGTTGCAAACTCGAAACTGGGAATCTACTTGCACTAGCCATTCAATGTTTGGCATATCTTTCAGAAAATGTTCCTTCAAAATAAATCATATCCCGGTAACAAATATCCAAAATAACCATGTCGCTAAACAGACTCAATACGAATACCGTTGCAATACTTATTTATATTTTGAAGTTACTTCAATAATTGCTAAGTTGAGAATATTATAGGATAAAAATTCCTCTGACACTGGGATTAGAACTCAGTACCTTCGAATATAGGTGCCACTGCTCTCCCAACTGAGCTAAGCCAGAGTTCGCTTCACAGTCCCAAAGACTCTGTGGTTCATGAATGCATATATCCAACTCGAATGATGTTGTACAAAAACAGTGGAAGCCCGGTCACAAAAATCACTAATCAGTGTGCCTCACAGTACTGCATATGATATAACTTGTCTGTCAGTGAGGTAGACCATTAAGGGTAATTTGTTATAGGAGAGAGGATCAACCTGGCACTATGAAGCGAACGCTGGATTAGCTCAGTTGGGAGAGCAGCGGCACGGATATCCGAAGGTCCTGGGTTCGAATCCCAGTGTCAGAGAATTTGTTCTCCTATAATATTCTCATGTTCAAAAGAGACAATAATCTGTGGTTCATGAATGCATAGGCCTAATTCCTAAGTTAACTGCATGTTAATCCCGTTTCATCAGCAAGCCTCTATTGCAAATTGGTTAAAATCTTGAAAAATATTTTTTGTTAAACCATTTGTATTTCGTCCACTGCTGTGGCGTAGGGGATGCGTTAGCTCCTCTCATGAAACGGGCCCGGGTTCGAATCTTGGTCGGGACATATTACCTAGGTGGGGGTTTTCCTCACCTGTGAGACAACTATCGGGTAACTTTAGGCCCTTCTGTGCCCGGATATAATCTGGCGGTCAATATCATCTTCATCCCATCCTCGCCTTGTTCAGAGTGAATGTGTGTGTGTGTGCGGCGTGTCTCGTCCTATGTGTTCGTGTGGTCTCGGAGGTGGCCCCCGGCATTAAGCTGATCATTTATCCAGGGAGACCCTCCAGGTCCATGTCTGGGTCAAAAACAAATATTTTTCTAAGCATCCTGTTTTCGAAGTAGAGGAAAGACAGGCAAGCTTAATTAGCTTAATATAACAGTTTAAATAACAATATTAGTGATAAGTAAGGGGCGGATTTCTATGACCTAAAAAATAGGATAAATGCATGCATTTAAGACCTAAAAAACATTAAAATATGACCTATAAAATTTAAAATATGACTATATCAGTTATAGATTATGTATAGCCTGTATTTTTTAAGTTCCATTACAATTCATTTTATTAAAATATATCAATTATTTAAAATATTTGTAAATCCTCAAAAAGTATGAGTATAATGCAAAATTTACAAAATATGATACGAAACTTCAAAATTTCTTTAAAATGCACACAAATTTGCCGAAAATATGACCTAAATATGCATATTCATACTAAATATGCTACAATAGTTGAACATTTCCTAAATATGCAGTTATATGCACAATAAAAGCAGTTCCATTTTCACCAGGATGCTTGAAATAATGCAAAGAGGAAAAATATGACATGTCATAGAAATCCGCCCCCTAGTGATAAGACATAAAAAAACAAGGCAATTTAAAATACAATATCAATATTAACTTAAAAAAACTCATCTTAAAACAATAGGCGTACATTTTCACAGCAGTCTTTTGAAATGGAACGTGTGAAGGATTCTGAAATGTTTCCTGTACTAATAGCATGCCACATGTGGCTGTAGAGCCAGATGGTCAGTCCTGAAGCCCTGCTGACCCCCCGTGAGGTCCGCATGAACAGCTGTGTTCACTGCCTCCCACTGGAATGCGAGGAAGACAAAGCTGCAGCAGCAGGCGCCTGGAATCAGCACTGCAAGGTGCACTGACAGAGGCTGAGGGGCGTATATACACATGGGACGTGTATTATCAATACAACCCAGATTATTACATAATTAGCTATTTAAGCTTGCATGTCTTTCCTCTTCTTCGAAAACAGGATGCTTAGAAAAATATTTGGACCTAAGAGAGATGAAAATGGGGACTGGAGAAAACTGCAAACGATGAGCTTCATAACCTGTACTCTTCACCGGATATAGTAAAAAAAAATGTGTTCCATATACAGGCCAAAGAGGCCCAGAGGGTTCCAGGAGGTTGAGGCTCCCAGATTTTAGACATTCGGCACGTGAAGGTGGTAAGGTTGTCAGCCTTACGCACCAACCGCCTTTACCCCCAGGATTGCTCCTGCTACTCATTTCTGTTAGAGGCTGAGTCAACCCCAGGGCCATAGTGCCACCAGAAGGATTAGGCCAATTGAAATTTCCAACGACCTTATCGGGTATCGAACTCGCGACCTTCCGGTTTGTAGCGCAGCGCCTCAACCACTACGCCTCACGGAGGATGAAATGGGCTGGACATGTTGCACGCATGGGGGACAGACATACCTCAAAGTATTGAATAGGAAGACCCGAAGGGAAAAGACCACTTAGAAGACATAGATGTAGATAGGAGGACAATATTAGGATAGATTTAAGGGAAGTAGAATTTGCGAGGGATGGTTGGATGGAATTAGTGCAGAATAAGGCTGAACGGCGAGCTCAGGTAAGCGCGGCAATGAACCTTCGGCCCCTACAAAATAAAGAATATTCCTTTAGCTTGCTGAGGAATTGTCTACTATGTGTCTGGAAACAAGGAAATGTTTAACTAGGCCGCTAAGATACTCATTAAGGCCCGGAAGTTAATGCTCTATCAGAACACGAAATATGCAAGTAAATATGCTCTAAAATTTGTATATGCTCCGGAACCAATGAAGTAAATTCTATGATTTAAGTAATTTTTAATACTTTACGTTCTCTTCTTAGCTGTATTACATTACGATATAAACTATTTTTAAAATGGTAGAAATTGTATAAATTACTTTGCAAAACTATTTTACAAACAAAGTCAATGCAACAAATTTTATTAAATAGAAAATTAATTAAGTGATATTTCGCTTTAACTCTATACAATCAGTTCCGAAAACATTACCTTATGTACTTTCAATTATTTTACAGTCGGTTCTCAAAACATCCAATTGCCCAAACATTCTGCCAAATTTCAATTAACACAGATTCGCGAAATATTTAAAATCTGTCAGAAATATGCTGTTAAAAATGTGAAAAATTTATAAAATGTGCAGAAATATAAGAATAACAAGCAAATATGACGCATTTTTGCAAAACTAACAACATATGAAACAATATGCAACCAATATACAATATGAAACCATCAATTTTCTGTTATTTATTTAATGTCTTGTACACATTTGAACATTAGCATGTAATAGAGTGCATTATTAAAAAAATAAGATTTTTCACAACCTCCAGGCTCTAATAATCATATTTAATTTTAACACTACGTATTTTTTACACCTCATCAAACATTAATTACACTATAAAGCCATATGGCCGACTCATTTACTGACATTCTTTACTTACTCCCAGATGAGTTACATATTTGAAATTTAGCAAGCTTATAGATTTTGGTGCATAACCGATGGGAAAATTCCAACAAAAAGAAGTTCGAATGTTTTTTTTTACCCCGAAAAAAAATCAAAATGGCAGAGGCAACTTTTAAAGTTGGTGCAGATCTTTTTGGAGGTTTATTGTGGCTAAACGATATATCGTATAAAAAAAGTTCAATGAACAGCAGTATCGGAATTTGAGAGATCTATAGACAACCTGGAAACAGTTTATAATTTGTATTTAATCCCTCATACCTTCATTAATAACAACATGAAGACCCTAACAGTAATAGCAGAACAGGAAATGAACTTTTGTTTTGCATCATTAAAATCAGTGTCCAAATTATGTCCCACCCGTAATAGATTTTGAAAAACAAATTTAAAATATTTAAAACAAATTTAAAATAATGCTTTGAATGTAGTGTGGAGGAGAAGGCATTGTAAATTTTACAGAATGTGAAGAACCAATTCTAGTTTATTATTTATGATATGTAATAAACAAAAATAATTTTTATAATTTGCTAGAATGTCCCACCCGTAATTATGAAATGGCTGCATATTAAGAAACTATTAAGTATTAATTTATTTAAAACACGGAAACAGCATTCGAAGTAGTTGATGGAATTGTTTATTTCCGGCGCTCAGATTGTGTAATTAATAGAAAGGCATCTCCTTTTCAGTAAACAAATAAAAATCTGTTGCGTTCCTTTTGCATCCAATGTTTGGCGGAAACGCTCCAGGCTGAAAGACAGAAATGTCGAGGATGCTAACGACGAAGGTAAACTGTAAACATTCAAACCAACCGTCACTGTTTGTATATTTTCTCCTTTCCGCATCATCATTCATTACTTCATAACTCGGGAGCTTCTTGAAATGAAATATTTATTTCTACCAGAAACAAAAGTGGGGTTTGTGAAAGCGATATGCTTTATGAGAACTAACATGTCGATTAGTAAAGGGTTACAGTTTAGTGGGGAAGATTTAAACCGTGCTTATTCTCTGCTCTTTGCAATTCGTCACTACTATGGCAGTCCGCATAAAGAAGCTTTACATTACACTCTTTGCATTACTGCATACTCTCGGCTTATGCATGGAAACACAAACGATACAGAAACATTCACATTCTCTGACGTATAAATTAATCACTTCGAACAATTGTTTAGAGCAGGGATATAAAAATAATAGAGAAATGCATTATGTAAAATGTGAGGATTTTTATCCACGTAATACGTTTATTATTTATAGAAGCCAGCTGTTTTACTAATTTTTTTTTAATCGATTTAAACTTAGAGCCCACTGATGGTTTCGCTTGAGGATTGCTTGTATACGCATACAAATTTAACCAAAGTTATTCTTGGATGCAAGTTCTTTAGCCACACGTAGCTTTATATACCTTGAGCCACACTTTCGTAGTTAAATACAGGTTCCAGTTTCTTGAAATTGCGATAGAAGTGCCGTAAGCGGTGCATACGGATCGAGGAAAGAGTTTGAAAAAACTAGTTTTTTTTCAATTTTCCGAGATCCGTTATGCGCTTACAGCACGAGTATTGCATGCTATTTTTTGCACGATGATTATTTATATCAATTTAATTATATTAATTGAGATATTACCTAAAAATATTATGTATATACACTATGGAAGATAGATGTTTATTTCAGAAAGTGATTCCCATGTGTTTGTTGTTATGAGAACCGAATATTTGTCCTGGGGGCCTTGTCCATTAAGGCTTGTATTATGATGTGTGTCGTAAGTCAATTCTTACCGCATGGAAATTTGTTTTCTTTCCATAGCAACAAGATTGCGTGCGGGAATGTCACGGCAACAATATTCGTAAGTACCACTAATTAGTTAAGTCGTGCAAAAAATACATTTAATGCTAAGATTTTCTTTTTTTCAGGGGAGTGACCTCCATTTTCTTGTTTGGGGCAGCGTTTCTAAATTTATAGGCAAGCAAAAGAAATCAAAATCTTTCTGAAAAAGCCTACTGATTATTTTCCTAAACTTCTTTTTTGTACCTTTTAGTGTTTTGAAGTTAGAACAAACATCCAAATATACTCATGCGCTTTCATGATTTTCAGTCCCCTACATTTGCTTCCCATTTTCTCCTTACTATAAATAAAAATTTGCCTAGCCTTTTTAAAACGGATGTATTAGTCGGAAATACATGCTATTATTTTTTAAAATTTTTTATTTCAGCTGTGTTTATACTCCTTTTAGCTACGGAGTTCGGTATGTGTATCTAAACAATAGGGTAGGGAATGGAACTATTGATTGTCAATTGTTTCTATTGTTGGTGTATTTTATGGAGTAAATCTCAACTGATATTAATTTAAAATGGATATGATACAAGATGAAATGGTGAGGATGATTCATGGTATGTAAATATCCAATTCGGCATGGCGTGGGAAACCATGAAAAAAAAAAAAAAAAAAAAAAAAAAAAAAAAAAAAAACATGTCAAATTGGCCGGCCACGGGATTTGAACCTTGGACCTCCAGAATGCAAGTCCAAAACATTACTTTAATATTTTTGTCTACTACAGCAAAATAAAAATAAAATAAAAAACATATTCATATGATCTAACTTATAAAGCATACACGTTTGAAATGAAGCTATTCAGTGCACTATCGAAATCAATTGACTTTTGTTTTCTTTTGAAAGCTATAAAACTAACATAGTTGCTTTCGCCAACGAAATGGAACATGGAGTTCCATTTTTGGACAGTATTCAAGACCATAAACAAAAGAAATAGAGTAAGACATATTGTGTTGTAAAGGAAATGCAATCTGCACTGTTTGTAACTGAAGAGGATTGATGGAGGATGAGACATCTTATGTCATTCTAACGACCTGACATCTGCACTTAGGGCTTTCCTGGTAAACTATTTCGGCGCCCACAATACTGTTTCTTGGGAATGGCCATTTCAACCCCTTTAAATGGTCTGGATGAGCATTATTCGTGAATAATGAGAAAACATATAAACCAGTCGGGTTGAAGAACCTCAAAAGGCTGCTTGCAGTTCTATTAATATAAGCTACAATTCATGAAAGAACCTTTGAAGAAAGTAAAGAGGGTATGAACTGAAAACGGATAACAAAATACCATAGTAACATAAGTCACTGCCGTTCAGTCTTCTCTCTATTCTTCTCCGTTTCACCTAACTTTGGGATACGTTGAATCAATCACTTCTTAATGTTTTGTGTTTTAATTTTAGCCCAGTATTGCTTCATTCTTTCTGATCTTGCTTTTCTCTCGTCTTCACTGATCTGAATCATTCGTTTGGTTTTGATTTTGACTTGGAACCTCACTTTCTTGACTTTGTTTTTTTTTTCAGTTTTATCTTTGAGCATTTTTTCTGTGATTTTGAGTTCTTTTAAGTCCTTCTCCGTTTCCTTAAACCAATTTGGTTTGGTCTTTTTGTTGCGAAAATATTAAAATATTTTTTTGGTCAGTCTATTTGGGTCCATTCTGAGGATGTGTCCATAAAAATCAATTCTTCTTTTCCTCATTGAGTCCGAGAGTTTTTCAGTCTTTTGGTAGAGTGTTTCGTTTCTGATATGGATTAGTCTTCTTTATTCACGGAAAACGGGCAAGATTATTTTCCTACACACACATTGTCAGTTTTATATTGTATTCATAACTTTAAGTAGTTATTGTTGTTATTTTTATTATTAATATTACATTACAATCTTCTTTTATGCAGTTCAAAAACTCTTATTGTCTCGTCTTCTGTCCAGAAATCTAAAAACAAAAATTTATAAGACAATTATCCTGCCGGTTGTATTATAGGCCTGTTGTATTGTATGGATGTGAGACACGGTCGCTTACTCTTCGGGAAAATCATATTCTGAGAAAATATTCGCAAAATATTTGGGCCTAAGAGAGATGAAAATGGGGACTGGAGAAAACTGCATAACAACGAGCTTCATAACCTGTACTCTTCATCGGATATAGTAAGGGTAATTAAATCAAGAGGATGAAACGGGCTGGACATGTTGCGCGCATGGGGGAGGAAAGACATATTTCAAAAGTATTGACTTGGAGACCCAATGGGTAAAGACCATCTGAAAAACCTAGACGTTGATGGGGGGGACAATATTAGGAAAGATTTAAGAGAAGTAGGATTTGCGAGGGATGGTTGGATGGAGTTAGCACAGAATAGGGTTGAATGGCGGGCTCATGTAAGCGCGGCAATGAGCCTTCGGGTTCCATAAAATAGATAATATTCCTTCAGCTTGCTTAGGAATTGTCCATTGCCACTGAGTAAGTAAGTATTACGTTAAAATATATTGACAGAAGTGCTCTCAGTTTTTTTTAAATATATTTAAAGGATTTTTATATATTTAAACATGAAAAAGCGGAACACTGGATAGAGTTTAAAAAGTCTGAATTTTTAACCAAAAAAAGACGAAATGCATAAGAACAAATAGCCTACGTAAGAGAATTACATCGAGTTTAAGCTGAATTGGTAATATTTTCAGTTAGGCCTATACTTTTTTAACTATGCAAATGAAGACAGTTCCGGGTGTGGATTTATTTCACACTATGAATAATGAAAATTAACTTTAAAGTAATTGTGTGTTGCGATATTATAAGGCTGACTTTAAAATATGCCAGGTGGCCGAGATGGTAGCGTCTTCGACTCTCATTCGGGAAGTACCCGGGTCAAGAAAACCTTAGCCGTCCAATGTTAATGTTATTTTTTTCCATGGTTTCCCCAGTCGTAAAGGCAAATGCCGAATTGGATACTTACTTACGATTACTCATTACCGCTATTTTATCCTGTATCACAATCATTAAAAATTGAACATCAGTTGAAATTAACAGAAGTCATAACACATTACAAATAGAAAAGAGATGCACATCAATAGTTACTGGTATAGGCCTACACACAGAACCTGACTAGCGATATGACCTCGATGTTTAAACCAGTATAATAAAAGACTGAATTAAAAAAAGTCTTATCTGTAGGAAAAACTAGCTCACAAATTCCACATGAATCTACTGGGGATCTAAACCTGGATTCAGCGGTGAAAATCCTTACAACGATAAGCATCTGAGCAATGGCACACTTCACACAGACTTCGGACCTTATATACGATATATTTTGGTTTCTATATCCCCTAAGTTGGGTCGAAGGGGCCCCAAGTGGAGGTTTTTGTTACCTATGTGAATAATGTTACGCTTATTTTCCAAGAGAGGACAGAGGGAAAGGTGGTAAACCCATCGGAAACTAAGGTATTACTTGGACGTGAAAGGGCCGATAAATTTTGTCCAGAGGCTCTAATTTAGGCTTGGAGTTCTTTTATGTGCCGTAAATCTACGACCCCACGGGACCCCAGCTTAAAGTCCCTCCCGGAGGACTCCATGCCCAGGATTTTTACGTCCTGAAAAATCCATCGACCGCGGCCGCGTTTGATCCCGCGACTTTCGGATCTAGAGGAGGGCACGCTATATATTTTACCCTATATATAGACCACCGACATACACAATATATTACTTTGCCTCTAATCCGTAACAAAATTACGGAAAATAACTCAAAAGAAAATTAAAAATGCTTGTAAAATGTACAGAATAGTGCACAAGAAATAAACTATGAATCTAATCATCGTGTCAGTTGTTTTCTTTATATTCCGGCAAGGATTTTTATTAATGAAAGAAATTGAGTCTCGCGAATTTATGGGTTAATCATTTCACTAATGATGCGCGGGTGTTTGTGACACACCCTGTAGGAATGGTTGTGGATATACTGCCACCCTCAGTGCTATGTCACGTTGATGTATTGCACGCGAGGGAGGAAGACACTGGCTTTTGCCTTCAGCCTCCCAGCTTGGGATGGAACCGATTTCCGGTCACTGGACGATGCACAAAACGCAAACTATGTCAATCATTATCTGGAACCAAGAGAGAGAAAGATTATTTCCGTGAAAAGACATGTAAATAAGTTAGTGACTCAATAAATTTGATCCTGTAGGAAATAAAACAGCATTACTGGCCGCCGCATGGCTGAGAGGTCAGACCTCGCGCCTTCCACCGATGAGGCCCGGGACTGAATCTCGCTGGATGCATATGTAATTTGTGAAAGACGTAATGGGATCGGGGCAGACTTTCTCGGGGTGCTCCTGATTCCCCTGCCTTCCACATCGCAATATGGCCATATGGTTGCAATAAATGAATTATTAATACAGTGTTACTTACTTACTCAATGGCAATAGACAAAATTCCTAAGCAAGCTAAAGGAATATTATCTATTTTATGGAACTCGAAGGTTCAATGCCGCGCTTTTCTGAGCCCGCCATTCAACCCTATTCTATGCTAGTTCCATCCAACCATCTCTCTCAAATCCTACTTCTCTTAAATCTATCCTAATAGTGTCCTCCCACCTACGTCTAGGTCTTCCAAGTGGTCTTTTCCCTTCGGGTCTCCCAGTCAATATTTTTCAGATATGTCTTTCCTCCCCCATGCCCGCAACATGTCCAGCCCATTTCACCCTCCGTGATTTAATTACCCTTACTATGTCCGGTGACGAGTACAGGTTATAAAGCTCGTCGTTATGCAGTTTTCTCCAGTCCCCATTTCCATCTCTCCTAGGCCCAAATATTTTCCTAAGCACCCTGTTTTCGAATACTCTCAGATTATATTCTTCCCGAAGAGTAAGCGACCATGTCTAACATCCTTATAATACAACGGCAGGATAATTGTCTTATACATTTTTATTTTTAGATTTCTGGACAGAAGACGAGAAGATAGAGTTTATGAACTGCATAAAAACAAGCATTTCCTGATTTGAGTCTAAACTTAACATCTGCCTTAATGCTATTGGTGTATGTAATTATTGCTCCTAGATATCTGAATTTCTCCAATTGTTCGAACTATTTTCCGGATGATTATAAGGCGAGAAAACATACATAGGCCTACATGTGAGAGAAGCAGTACCTTCTGATTGTCTTGAAGCAAAATGTTTCTATTTAACTCGGATTTGTATGTTTCTTTAATGAAACGAACAGTACGCGTTGAGTGGCACACAGAAAATGTTAAGTACTTCGCCTATCCATTAAATAATCAAAGGGGTAAGATGACTTAGATTTGAAAGAAACGAAGGCAACAATAAAACGTTTAAACAAGACGTTAAACCATGAACCAAACAAATATGCGCCAGGGAAGCCAATATGGACACAGTCTGTCATCGCAGGAAACGCATGTAAATACTCGACAGGGGTGTCAGAAAGTGGGAGCTGTTTACTCATCTCGAAGTCAAAGTGCTTTTAATGGGACAAGCACGGCATTTCAAAAGTAAATAATCTAATATGTTTTTTATTCTTTTTTGCTGTCGCTTTTTACATTCTTTATGCTCTCATATACGTGTTTACTAATCCTTTCTTGTACATGGAACTATTATCATCGACTACAGAAAACATTAAAATATTACAAAGCTATGGGTCTAAGATTGTATAACAAATTGGCAAGAGGATTAAGAGAACTTCAGCAAAATGTTTTTAAGAATATACTTAACAAGTGGTTGATTATGAATCCCTTTTATTCAACTGACGAGTTGACGAGTTGAAGTGAGATTGTTTATAAAAATTATGTTCATGTAATCTAAACGGAGTCAAGCATTTAAAAATGTATCATGGAAATGGTAAAATACTGAACCTAATGGAATATTGTTTACAAGACATTCTACTACAAAGATTAAAAATAGTTCTCAAAACTCTCTTCGTAGCAATAAAAATGCTATTAAAAATAACATTATTTCCCCATAAAAACACACATAATTTAAATAAGAGAAAAATAATGCATAATACGAAATCTATCAGGGGTTTAATAGGAAACATTTATCTTCATTTATTTATTGAATATACATTTTTATGAACCCTAATTTACCCGAAAGTACATTAGGTTTATAGTTTTAACAAATTTAATTGGTAATTTACATATTTATCTTTCTCTATTTGGCTATGATACACCATTCCGTTCTATAACTAGCAGTGCTGAGCATTACACCCAAACACCCTGGTAACTTTAAACTGTAATCGATTATGTACATAAGAAAGAAAATAATAAAATTGTCTAGAACAACATTTTCTTAGAAATATATGAAATAACGGTTTAGCGTAAAGAAGTTTACAATAATCTAGATGTCCTTTTAAAACGTGACTTTCTCTTTCAAACACTGAGCAGTTAAATAAAAGATGTTCGACAATTTGTTGTTCTCTTATCACTTTGAATCTTTCGAAATAGGAGCCAAAATTCCCATGTCCAGACAGTATGTCTCTTAATTGCAATATCAAAATTGGCATTATTAATTTTACTTATAACAAAATCAGAATGATCATTAAAATTTAATAAATTGTCAATTGTTATACCTAGAAAAGCTGTAAGTACGAAAAAAAGTCGCGGTTAAGTTAGGTTATCAGCACTGGGTGCAGGAATTTCGAATTTCCACCAGGATAGCATGAAAGAAAAATGGATGAAAAAAAAAAACTTTCGTTGAAAAACATAATCTTTTTTATAGCCATTCTTACAAGCACTTAGAAACAAGCGTGTAAAACTGTCGGCAAACAACAGCAACAAGCAAGTGCTTCTAACAGTTTACGTCACTTATGTGTTAAAAGTACAACCCTCTCCTTCCATCCACACCACAAAACTTTGGAAAAACAAACGAAGAACACATTGCGAGTATAGTTTGAGCTCCTGAACCGAATGTTGCGCTACTCGGAGCTTTGATGTCTCCCCGATTCGTTTTGATGAAGAAGCTCGTATAAAAGAACTAAGTATTGTGGAACAACGCCCACAGATGTAAACATGGGGATTTTTTTTTATATATTCAATGAAGACACAGACAGACTCATTCATTGTGAGGCGAGGGATCTTTCTTTCATCTTATATAGTTCACAAGGCTTTCGTTTTATTTGGTGTTTATTTGGAGTTCACCGCCTCCGAAAGCATCGTGGTTCCTAAGCTACAAAGAATGCATAGATACACCTGGTAAATTCAGGCACAATTCCAAAATACTTGAAACACATATTTACTTCGCAAAATATCTATTCTTCGCGCTCTAAACAACCCGTAAAATGTATTTTCTACAAGGATTTCTAAACAGACCTGGAGCTAAATTACAATTCAAAGAAACAACGTACAAACGTCAAAAAGATTTACCAAAATAAAACAAAGTAAGATTGTTTCTCTGAAAAGATGCAAGTAGCAAACGACTGCAACAAGAATCTTTCCCGTAATTTGTAATCTGTTGATACCTTTTATAGTCCAGTCAAAACAATGTTTAACCTAAGAAAAAATCCGAAAGTTTTGAAACTTTGCACACTTATTTAAAGGTACCTAAGGATGAATATACCAAAAGTCCTCGTGAATATGAGGCGAGCTCTAGCGGCAATTACCGAAAACAGGGCACTTATTTTTGTTTTTTGATAATACCTCGAGAACCGTTGGTCGGAGGTAAAAGTTTGCTATATACATAATCGAAGCTTATTAAATTTGCAATAAAAAGGATTATATACATTTTTCTTGTATTTCCAATGGTTACCGAGTTATAGGGCGCTAAAGGATAGCGTTTTTTGAAAAACTACGCTAGCGCGGTACAATATGGCATTTCTAATAATATTTGACAATGGTTTACCATTTTTTTATACCAAGGATGATTCAGGAGATAAATTTCACAGCTTTCTATAAAAAGGAAGACATGATGTATATTAAACAATGAAATACATGGACCCCCCCCCCCAAAAAAAATGCTGAGGGTATTCCAAGGAAAACTGTGTACAGAAAAATCAATCAACTCTTGATCGCTTCTTGGTAGAAGGTCCTGCAATCTGCTCATCTTGGTCAGCTTCTGAACTTGCTGCCCTAAACACAGTAAGAAGAGGTAAATATGCATGATATGATGATGTGAGAGAAACATTATACAGATTAAGAACATGTAGGTAAAAGAAAGTAGGTAAGCGAGCGGTAAAACAACGTATGAACATGACGACCGATTTATGTATACTATTTCAAGGGAAATAAATAACAAAAAAATACAAATGTGCAATCTCACCTGACTTCTGGTTAAGCGTCCAGCAAGCACAGTATTTTGATCTTCATGTACCAAATGTTCAGTGTTTGTGCTTTGCACTGAACGGTCTGTTTCTTCAAGGTTTATGACATCGGGATCATCAGGGTCATCAAAGTCTTCTTCGAGGGTGGAAGTAACACCATTCAAGTATTCGCCATGGTAGTTGTGACAAATGCTTGTACACATTATTCCTGACTTTTCGACAGCCACATCTGTTCCCACATCCACCTGTACATTTGCAACAAATGAGGTTGAGGACAGCTTCAGGTGCTGCTGGATTCTCTGTTGTTACAGGGATCAGCCGATCGCTTTCCAACTTCCAACCACACTGCACAGGAAGAAGTTCATTCCCAAGCCAAAATTGAATTTTATGGTACACTCGAAATGCGTGTTGTCTTGCTGCTCCTTTTGTGGGCGGCAGAGCAGAAAGGTCGGGTTTAGCATTGGATACAGATTTGGTGAAAGCATTGTAGCGGTGCATGTTAAGAGAGGTTTTCTTCCTGGGTGCATTCTACAATGCCAGGAATATTTTATTTCCAGCAGCAGCTACAGCCTCACGGGATGAACTTGGGCTGTTAAATACATCAGCAATACCTTGCAGTACAGCTTGCTTCTTGAACAATTTTAATCAGGAATGTTTCCCATTTCGATATGCAGCCGAAGTCGTATCACATCCGCTGAACGCATGCACAAGAAGTATGCTGTTCTTCATTCCCAAAGTTTGCAATTGCTGGTTTCAATATACTTGCCTTCCTACTTTTCCATGGCTTGGTTTCACAAATAATATGTTTTGTTCAGTAGGAGTTAAGACCATGAGGAGAATAATAAGATCTACATCTTCACCCGACTATTGCTACTTCGTCACAAGTGAAGGACTTCACGAGTGCTGTTCGGACGATCAATGTGTCAGCATCACTGGATGCTTGTTCTGTTTCAACTTCATGGCTGGTAAGGGCAATTATGAGGAATGAAATTAGTCTACATTTACTCTTTTCGCTAGAAAGAAAATCCTCCTGTTTGACTGTTACTATTGTTTTCTCTCCAAAGTTTATGTCAACTGACCTCTTTGTTTTGCACCTTCGGTTCTGTTCAGCTCTCTTTGTACTGGATCGGGTGGCTGAATAAACATCAAACACCACCGTGCAGCCGTTGCCACCATAATGCTTGAGAACATAGGCTACATAACACTAGCAGATGGTTGAGATTGTTGGCGAATCTTTGGGCCACACCACCTTGTGTAATTTAAGGGTATATGTACGTGAATTATTTTGAAATTTATGTTTTTTTGTTTATAGCACTAAAAAATTGTGCTGAATTTTCTGCATCCATTGGTATGTAGTTTATATAGGTTTAGAAATTATTGGTGCCATTTAAATGAACATTTAAATATGTTTACGTGCTCTGAGGTACTATTCACTATGAACTTAAAATTGAATTTCCCGGTAACTCTTATTTATCACACACATTGTTAGATAGCTCCACAACCATTAGAGATAGAAGGCTAAAATTTTTTACACTAATTTTACATGCATATATGCATAAAGTAGACTACAATGATGCCCATAGGTATAAAATTAAAGAAAAAGTGTCATGAAATATTGATCAAATTTCAATATATTTTATATGCGATATATAAAAATTAATTGCATTAAAAATACTAACTTTAGCTGTATAAAAGTAGTCTACTTTGTAGAAAAATATGTTCATTATATGCATTAAAAAAAAAAAATGCTATCTCTACAGGAAGTGATAAGTGCATCTGAATTAATTTTTTTCATGCTCCTATAAAACATGTAATTTAAAAATAACTTGGTCAAATTTTTATACTTTTATCAGCTAGTTATGTTCTAGTAAGCCTTCTTATAGGATCCTGTAATTTTAGTCCACTTTTGAGTCCATTTTCTTGAAAAATTTTAATATTTTAGAACCTGCATTTTTTTTATATTTTTGTGGTAGCTCACGTACATATACCCTTAATTGTGTAATAGTAAGCCTCCAACCAAAACAATGTCAATATAGACTAGGTTAATTTCTTCTTTTAATGGAGTAGGCATCGTACAAGGTAGATTTCTTGGTATTCCGCATTCCTGCCTCCTCAAATAAAGACAATGGTGAAATAGTACGGTAGGTACCTACTTTAATTTGCACCATCGTGCGCTCCTCGACGGTTTTAGAAAAAACGCTATCCTTTAGCGCCCCATAACTCGGTAAACATTAGGAATACGAGAAAAATGTACATAATCATTTATGTTCCTCATTAAAAAAGCTTTAATTACATATATATAGTCAACATTTACCTCAGACAAACGGTTCTCGAGATATTAACGAAAAACCAAAATAGGGACCCTGTTTTCGCTAATTGCCGCTAGAGCTCGCCTCATATTCATGAGGACTTTTGGTATATTCATCCCAAGGTACCATTAAATAAGTGTGCAAAGTTTCAAAACTTTCGGATTTTTTTAGAGGTTGGGTCATTTTTTAAATTTTTTTGACTGGACTATTAAGTTATTTTAAAACATAAACGTTGCTTAACAGAGCACTCTCATAGGCCTATATGCCTTCATGAACCACAATTATTGTCTCTGTTGGACATTACATGAGAATATTATAGTAGAAAAATTCCGCTGATACTGGGATTTCAACCCAGGACCTTAGGCATTTCATGAATGCGCACACACATATATATATCCATCTTGAATGTTGCTGTACAATAACAGTGAAAGCCCGGTCACAAAAATCACTAATTAGTGTGCCTCACGCTACTGTTTATGACATAACTTGTCTATCAGTGAGGTAGACCATTAAGGGCAATCAGTCATAAGAGAGAGGTTCCATCTGGCACTGTGAAGTGTACTCTGGCTTAGCTCAGTTGGTAGAGCAGTGGCACGGATAGCTAAAGGTCCTCGATTCAAATCCCAATGTCAGAAGTATTTTTACTTCCTCTGCCCGTACCATAGGTAGGCCTACTATAGGTAGAGGAAGTATTGTTTTCGACCCTAAAATTCGAAGTTGAGTTTTTAGCATATATACACGTTTCAAGGCCCCCTGAATCCAAAAATAAATACTATTTTTGGAAACATGTCTGTGTGTGTGTCTGTGTGTCTGTCTGTCTGTGTGGAAGTTTGTGAACAGGCTAGCTCCGAAACGGAGAATCGTATGAAAACAAAATTTCGTATTTGGGTCAGGTACCTTCTGAAGATGTGATTCGAAGATTGGCGACAAATTTCTCTTATTTTTAATGGGACTTTACATGAAGAAATGTTCGTTTTTCGCGATTTTCTCGAAAACGGCTCTAACGATTTTCTTTAAAATTTGCGCATGTGTTTCTTTTACTGAGAGCTAAAACTTTTATTTGAAACTTTTTTTCGAAAAAATTCTCTGAGGGTAGTTACAAGCCACCCACTGTTCACCCACTGTTTGTAGAAATTTTGTCTTGCGTGATGAACAACTGAATACACGCTCTTTCATGGCCTCTTATTGTATAAAAGAATGTAAAGTGAGAAAGTTGTATTGTTGGCCATGCATAGAGTAAATATATGAGGGAAATATTCGATGAAGTTCGGAAATTATTCTTTACGGCGGAAAGTTCAATAAACGTCTGCAGTCACTTGTTCTTTTTTTTTAAGTTTGTTATATAGCCTTGCGCTTTTAGTCGCATCATTGAAAGAAGAGGTATTTATAGGATAATTAGCGTAAAATTGTGTTTTGAGATTCTGTAAAAGGATATGTGAATACTACTTTTATTTGGGCAGAGGAAGTTATGTGATATTCACATCAGATTTTTTGTCCTATAATATTCTCAGAGCACTCTCAGTCTATGTAAACTTTCATTTTACGGACTGAGCTGTAAAGAAAAGGTGATAGCCCGATATAATTATTGGGGATATCGCCAGATATCACTGTCGTTCCCTTCTCTTTTTGTCGTACAAATAAATATCCATTTCCTTCATTTTTCATCCACCACAGATACTATTAAGTTACTCTTCTAGACTATAACTAACGATCGTGTATCTATTAACTACTTACAATTCACAATAACATAAAAACTATTTCAGCATTGAAAATTTGGTTCATAAACTAGGCGGTATAAATTATTTTCAGAAAACACTACAATTTCGTTTAAAAAAAAACACTACTTACGAATTATTTTTTCTCCATGCTTCCCCATGCCTACAGCTTTTAATCAAAGCGAAGGATATTTTAATATTAGTTAGTTACTTGCTTCTTCTCAATTCTCAATTGAGATCTCGACAAATCTCAATTCCGACATTGTTTTCAACTTTATAAGGCGGTTTGAATAAGCCATGACTGCAGATAGAACAAATGACCATGAAAGATATAAAGCTAATGCGAGTATATAGGCCTAATAAAGTTTTCAATACACAGTTCCAGAAGCTGTTTGTTCACAAAGTCAACAATACTGACCTCTCTTTAAACATGTTTTATGATCATCGCCGGTAGAGCGATGTTTGTTTTATCCCTTAGTAAAACGGAAAAAATATAATAACCATTCTTATGTTTAGAGGCCTTCGAACTCTTTTTACGATTTAAAGAACAGGGACACTGCAATAATTTTGGTGTGGGACACGATGGTTCAGCAACCGCGTGGCCTTGTTTAGTAATGGTCAATAGAAATACACCATAAAGTGGTAGTGGAATTTTGCATGCCTTGCTTCGGAGATGATTTATTCTTTTCAAGTCTAAACTCTCAATGACGTTGAGCATTGAGTTCCAACAGTTCTCTCGACTTGATGAAATCTTAACAAAGGCAATCACCGTCTTATTCTTTAGATCAGTGTTTCTTAACCTTTACGATCTCGCGGCCCGGAGATCTGTTCTGGGTCTTGTATTGTGCGTGTGGATATGTTCGTTCAAGAGGTGCAGATTATTAAGTGCCAGAATGGTACTTTATGAGATTGTGTAGGGGACGGGAAAATGTCTGCCTGTCTGTCCGTGTGTCTGCACGCGCGCTAACTCAACTTGAAACTTGGTATGCGCATTTATAACATCCATGGGAAGAAGCCTATTGATATTGAACCAAATCGGTTGCACTTCATTTTTTAACTTCCGGGGGTAGGACTCCGAACCCTCCTCTTTTTTGGGGATGTTCCATACCCTCACACCCTCCATTAATTCAATGAGTTCTGCATTAGCTCCTGACCTTATCTAACAATATTTCCAGCAGAAATTTTCAGAAAAAGTTTGATCCATGTACAGCTATTTGGAAGTTTATTGTTTTACGTTCTTAATTTCAAGCTTTTTTAATCAACATGGAATAGGGCCTATAGTTTTCTGTCCACAAATCTAAAAATAAGAATTTATAAGAATTATCTTGCCGGTTGTATTATATGGATGTGAGACATGTTCGCTTACTCTTCTAGAAGAACATAATCTGAGGGTATTCGAAAACAGGGTGCTTAGGATAATATTTGGGCCTAAGAGAGATGAAAATGGGGACTGAAGAAAAGTGCATAACGACAAGCTTCATAACCTGTACTCTTCACCAGATATAGTAAGGGTAATTAATTCACGGAGGATAAAATGGGCTGGACATGTTGCACGTATTAGGGAGGAAAGACATATCTAAAAAAATTGAGTGAGAGACCCGAAGGGATGAGACCAACTTGGAAGACCTAGACGTAGGTGGGAGGACAATACGTATAAGGATAGATTTAAGAGAAGTAGGATTTGAAAGGGATGGTTGGATGGAGTTAGCACAGAATAGAGATAAAATGCGGGCTCAGGTAAGCGCGGCAATGAATATTCGGATTCCATAAAATAGATAATATTCCTTTAGTTTGCTTAGGAATTGCTTATTGCCACTGAGTAGGCCAAAGTAAGTATGGAATATAGTGAATTGCTTATCGTGTAAGCAATTCTTGAATTTAACCTCTCAATATTCATTTTCATATCACATACGTCCTTGTTACGAAATATAAGTATTTGAATGAACTGACTTCAGAAGTAGCATCCTTGCACAGTAAAATACATGTGGTAAAGGAGGAGGATGAACAGGAGAAGAAAAAAAACATAAGAATGGAGGCCAGCAAGTGCTCCTGAATGTTTTGAAATGCTACTCAACACGGAACTAAGTATTTAAATGTGGGACATGGTTGAAAGCTAGAGAAGGGTCTTGTTTTTAGGAGCACCTTGTACTCAAAACATCTGTGCTCCAAATGCTGAGCCATGTACCCCGACTCTTATAAGAGGCCTGAAAGAATTAGTAGCAGTAGTAGAACAATAACATTTTGGAAAAAGATGTTAGCATAGGCTATAGCATACCTAATTAGATATTACATATAACTTACAGCAATGAGTGTCCCAAAGGCAAACAGAGTTTGGTTTCGAAGTTATGACCAAAAAATTAAGAAATTGTGGCAAAAAAATTACTTTTAGTTATCTTAAGATGAAATAGAATAAAATAAAATTTATTCAAGGGTCCTAGAAATTTCATTCGATAAGCAGTGTTTCTTCCAATGATGTCCTTCGCTCATGGAACACAGTCAGTTAGTACTGTATTATATTTAATTTAGATTAGCTACTATCTTTCCCCGTCTTAACTGAACAATAAACAATAATTTACCTAAATTACTTAATATTTTCTTAGTAGATTTTGGGGGTAATGTTTTACATGCTACACCCTCCTTCTTCTGAGTGAACATTTTCCGTGTGAAAGAATAGTTATCAAGTTATAATACAGTATCTTGAAGCTCAGCGAGAATACATTAATAGGCTAGGTACTAGGATTTAGGCTGCATTTTGTTTTAGATTTAGTATACACATTTAGATCTTAAAACGAGTATTACCTTTGTGTTTGAGCAATGTTTGAAATGATGAATACTTGACTTACTTCTACAAAGCTGTAAATATTTGGTTATCGAAGCGAAAATTAATCCCCTCAATTAATTAATGAGTTTTAAGTAGGTCGTGAAGATTATTGATCTTCACGATCCATAAACGGATCCTTCAGAACAAATATACACTTTCAACTTAAGTATGTTTAGGCCTATTAATTAATTAAGGATCCACATATTTCTTTATAGAGTTTTTAACAAGTGTTGATCTTGGAGAATTCCGAGCTCGTATTTCACCCGATTTCTTAAAGAACTTTCAATATGCACACATTTTTTAGCTCTCAAAGAGAAAATTGATCTGTGTGTTAATTAATATCTGTAAGTACGGAAAGACAAACAAACAGCTCTTAATTCTAATGCTCTTTTATCGCTTTAAACATCCCAATATTCGTAATTAATTCATTACATTGACATAAGTGTCTTATGTGTATCTTAATATTGCTAAGGATTAGCGCATTTTATGCTCATTTCCAGGGTTAGGATTTTTAAATGTAATTTCCGCAAGCAAAAAGGAAGAGAAAAGGTGCTAAAGATAAGGCAAAATAGGGATAAAAGGTGCTTTAAACTCGATATTCATCAAACTAACATTCTCGAACAGCAGGCTACTGACTAATTCCAGTGAAATAAAAATAAAAATGGAATACTTAGTAATTCTTTTTTCATTGTGGCAGGTAAGCCTTTCGTCCCGCGTTTGCTGAAAGTAGACAGGTTCATTATTTCCACGTTCACTGCAAGCTGATGAAAAGTTCGTTGAAAGTTTATTAAAGATCTTGTATATTGAAACGAAACCAAGATAATTATTTAAAAAAAAAATCTAAACTCAAAAGTCGTAAGTAGGGTTCGGATGTTTATGAAATGTCATATTTTTATCCTGATCTCCATTCTCGCCGAAAAACACAAATAAAACATGAATTGCACATTTGTTATCGCAATCGGACCGTTTTTATTTTGCATATAAAGTCATATTTTGGTCATTTTCATGGTCTTGGTCATATTTCGGTCATATTCGTAATTTAACGTCATATTTCAGCTATAAATTCGGTAAAAGAGCACAATTATGCAGTATGTGTACTAAATTGTCGACATAATTTTTTTTCCCCGAAAAAGTCACGAATATTTTGGTTTTACTGTAATTGAAATGTGAAGGGACAATAACAAGTAACAGTACAATTACCTTTTAATCCTTGTTGTTAACAACTTCCAATAGACATGTTTCTAAAAGATTTTCAGTCTAAGGTTATAGTGATAAATGGAAACATTAACAGATTAGAAATTATTTACAAATAAACCTGTAAATCGCCTGTAAAATTGTTAAAAAGTTATTACCTGATGGAATGAATGTGACGTAATAATTTAATGTCATAAAAGTTTAAAATAATACGTTCTTTTATGAAGAGATATTTAAGATTTTTTGGTCATTTTTTGTCATCTTAAGGTCATATTTAGTCATTTTTAAGGTCATGTTTACAGTCATATTTTCCACTTTTTTAGGTCATAAACATCAGAACCCTAGTCATAAGCTATAAACGATGAAATGCGCTTTAGATAATTAAATATCTGCATTGAAATACATAATGGGGGGGGGTAAAGGGGGATTGTGAGCTTGGTAGAGAAATAGGGAATAAAGACCCTAAAAAGGGAAAAAAGGTACTAGAAAAATGCCTCCATTAACAAGTAGAGACAACATTTCGCACTGTTGTTTATTTCACACCTCTACTTTGCTTTAATTTGCCCTACGAAAAAAGGTGTGCATTTAAAAATCCGAATCTATCTCATTTCATACGTTTGTGTATCGTGCTAATGTTATCGCTTTCATTGTAAATGGGTCTTTAGATGATTAACCAGGCTTACATGATTTATAGTTTCGAATGGGTTTTCACACATGAGCTGTAGCTTTCAGACTCAGCCCTGTTTGTATCATCAATAAGGGCTCTGTTCAGTGCAAGTTGACCAAACGGAACCGAATAGCAAATTGTGAAGAACTGGCAGGAAGGTTTTGTTTTTTTGTTTTTTTTCAAACAGAGATTGTGTTAAAAAGCAGTTGTGAAATTCCACAGCTAATAAAAGCCGTAAAAAAAGCTTAGATGAACTAAGATTACAGCCGCTTCTGGTCTCTCTGGTGTAATCCAAAGGCTATGGTCTTTATTACTAAAACTGACAGTTTATTATTATTACGGCTCGGAAGTTAATCCTCTATCAGAAAAGGAAATATGCTCTAAAATTTGTAAAATATGCTCCGGAATCAATGAAGTATGTTCTACCATTTAAGTAATTTTAATACTTTACGTTCTACTGTTAGTTGAATTACACTTTTAAAAAAGTTGAAGTTGTATATAACACATGACGAAACGTTTAAATAACAACAATGCAAAAATTTTAGTAAATTGAAAACTAATGAAGTGAAGAGTCACTTTAAAATTATAAATCAGTTCCGGAATTATTATTTTATGTAACATTCACTTAGCCAAATATGCTTTAGGGCGGATTTCACCAGCCATACTTAATTTTAACTGCCCATTTAAAATCGGTTTAAGTAAGACTTAGCTAATAATGCATTTCACCACGTTCTTAATCACAGATTAGCGAGCTAATAGACACTTAAACTTAAGAGCTCGTTTTCGGCCTGTTAGCGATTTAAGTGTAGTCAAGATGGCGGCTAGAATGGCTATGGAATGCCTTATAGACAGTGAAGGAGAGGAATATCTCGACCCACCTCCACGAAATAGACGAGCAAGATGGATCAGAAAACGAAGTGATTATTTAACTGATCTAGATGATGAAGATTTTGAACTACGTTTTCGTCTAAGCAAAGCATCAGCCAACGAAATTCTGGAAAAGATTGAGCACGCCCTCGAGTTTGAGACCAATAGGTGAGTAGACCTACTGTTACATTTTTAATTTAATTTATGTAATGAGGAAGTGGTTTCTGCGTAAATTACAAAATAGAAAAGAAAATCGTTTAGTAAAATTCAATTCACCGCATGACATAACCTTTAACAATACTCTAGGCCCTATGTAACTCGCAATCTTTTATGATTTGCGAATAATTTAACTGTGAATGCATAAAGTTCATTTTTCTTTCTAGGAATCAAGCAGTTTCTCCAGTGAACCAGCTGCTTTGTGCCCTACGTTACTATGCCACAGGATCAACTCAGTTATCGGTCGCTGATTTTTCCGGCATCAGTGTATCAACTGCAAACAGAATAATCCGAAGAGTGTCGGAGGCAATTGCAGGTTTGAGGAATGAATACATCAAGTTCCCAAATAAAGAGGAGGATCTTATCCAAATACAAAGGGAATTCTACAACGTTGCAGCATTTCCGCGATGTATAGGCGCTATCGACTGCACGCATATTAAGATCTGTTCACCTGGTGGAAACCAAGCCGAAGTATTTAGAAACAGAAAGAACTACTTTTCAATTAACACCCAGGTTATATCGAACGCAAATATGGAAATAATGGATGTAGTAGCTCGCTGGCCAGGCAGTGCACATGACATGCACATATTTAATAGTTGTTCCCGCAAAGCACTGTTTGATGGCGGGTCCTATGGAAATTGTGTCCTCGTCGCAGATAGTGGCTATCAAAATTTGCCCTATTTGATGATGCCTATAGATCAGCCGACACTACCCTATGAACAACTATACAATGAGTCACAAATGCGCACCAGGAATGTTGTGGAGAGACTCTTTGGCTGTTGGAAGCGACGTTTCCCTGTACTTTCCCTAGGAATAAACGTCAAATTGAGTACTGCAATGGCGGTCATAGTGGCAACAGCTGTATTACACAATTTGCTTCGCAAAAGGAATGATCCTGTTCCTCCAGATGATCCTGAAGTCAGACTGCCTCTTCCCTGGACGAACCTGTTGAGAGAAGGTCAAGTAGCTGTTCATGATTCTCCTGGACGTCAGCGTAATAACAATGAAGTTAGAATGTCAATCGTTAATAATTATTTCAGAACTCTAGCATAGAAGGTTTGAAATATTGTGAAACCTCATACATGAGTGGTTTTGTTATAGTTTGTTAGGGTGTGAATATTTAGCAATGATTATGAATGCTACTCTAGCTTTTGCCAATAGGAATATCATGGCTTTAAACCAACTGACATGAGATAACACATTTAATTATTTAGTATTCTGCCTAGTGGCAGGTCCGTGTCTTCGTACGAAGAATTTTGACGCCAGTGTTCCCTATCTCCAGCTTCGTCCTTCAATCTGCTGTATCTCCTCCCATCTTGCATGTCATCGAGATGTTGTATTCTTCTCCTTCCTCTTCCAGCAGTTCCTTTGATCTTCCCTTCGAAGACATCATGTATGAGTCCCTCGTGTCCGATACAATTGGCTTTCCTCTGAATAATTTAAATTATATTCACATAATTCACATTTAAATGTGAACATAAATTCAATCGGCCTGGGCCGGAATCAAACCTGCGGACTTGAAAACAGAAAGCCAGTCTCTTATGTACTAAAATATAATAAACGGTTAAGACTGTTTCAATTTCATTGTATTATTATTATTATTATCATCATCATCAGTAGTTTTGGTAGTATAATAGTTGTACCGAAGGAGTATACCTCATATTGAGATCACATTCAGCTAAAACAACACAAATGTCACTGAAACATCGATTTCAGAAATTGATATATTGTACCTCAAATTATACACACTCTTGGTACATGTGAAACATATGATGTGAGGTGAACAATAATTACTTTTCTGTTTAACAAAACAATAATATATAGACTTAGGCCTAATTACTACAGTAGTTATACAGAAACTAAAATAAAATCAGGTAAACCGATGGAACAAAGTGTCAGAATGCTTTTCTTTAATCAGTGATAGGCTAATAGCAATTATGATATGCTGAAAACAAGTTCCTTTTTTTTAATCGAATTCCGAGTTAAGTACCAGATCAATCCATTAAGCAGGGCTTACGGAAGAACAAAGATCGAGTTTGATAAGCATGTGTAAAGGAATATGTGGGTAGTGTTATTTGTCATAGCTAGGTGTATTGCAACTTCCAAAGCCGTATATGAACACTGTAAAACAATATGTTGTCATGAGAACTGATATGGATTTGATAAATCCTTTCTAATACATTACCATAAAATAGGCACTAAATTGGGCATTACTCCGGTACCGGTCGATCGATTTTGTTCAATATCAATAAGCTTCTTCCCATGGACGTTATAAATGGGTATACCAAGTTTCATAAAAATTCGATAAAGCGTATTTGAGTTATCGCTCGTACAGACACAAGGACAGACGGACAGACATTTTCTCGGCCCCACACAATCTCATAAAGTACCATTCTGGCCTAGTACACTTTAAAATATATGGAACATAATGCAATATAGCTGGCTGTAAGCTGTGTTTTAAAACAAATCATCAATCTATCAATTGTCCTGCAATTTTTTAAGCTGCATTTCTAGTATTTTAGTTTTTAGTTCTTCTTGCTTTTTCCATTCTACGCTTAAAATCTCCCGAATTTCAATTTCTTGCTTTAGATGGAGAGAGCTTAGTCTAAAATATTCAATTTTTTCCCGCATCAACAATTGGTCTTTCACATTTGAAGGATGAAAACGAGAAGGCCGCCGTCTAGTGGATTTTTGTTTACCCAAATGGAACTGACCATCGCGAACCTCACGAACAGATGCTGGAGGCGAAGGGACTGTTGGACAGGGTACTGTGCTGGACCCTGCTTCTTCACTCAAGTTCATTAGGCCGATGTTTTCGTGAGTGGTTTGCTGTCCACCCAGTGCCTGCTTCAAAGGAGAAGATAGAGGGCGTCGAAGAATTTTGGGGGACCACTCGGACCAATCCTCAACGACGGAGATATTGTCTATTTCTGTGTTTGAAGGAGCGGTATGGTCTAGATTATCACTGTTTACAACTGGTAGCTCCATATTAAAAACTAAAGCTGAATTGGCTTCTGTCTCAGCCGATGCAATACCAGAATCGCTATCAAAGCGGTTGTAGAGACCATCTGCCGAGCAACCCAGAACTGATAATGTGACATCCATCAGTTGAATAGGCTTCGGTACCACTCTAGGTCCACCACCTACAAAGAAATAAACTAGCTTAATAATTTTTAAAAGATCAATGACCTGATTGTAACCTAAACTTAAATAAAAGCACGTAAACATAGATCTAAAGGTGAACGAAACTTACCTGTGCCTAAATATGCTTGGCGCTCGTGGCTCCTTATTTTTCTAATATCATGTTTGATATTTTCCCAAAGATTCTTAAGATTCAAGGCACTTCTGTTGTGCAGAGACGTTGCATTATATTCGTTCGTAATCTTCTCCCAGCACGCCTTCTTTTCTTTTAGTGTCGCCCCGTCTGTACTTTTATTTTCCACAATGTCCTTATATTTTTAAATTAGTTTTACTAGCATTATCTTATCACTTTCTTGATAATTAGGACCTCTAATTCGTTTCTTGTCCATCTTGTAAATAAACTGTAACAAACACCTTCCCGCTTTTGTTTGAATGACTGTCGTTTGTTCATGGTCTATTAGAAAGCAATGCTGTCTGTTCAACCTATACATAAATGCATCACGGCCAGCATAGTTCTATACTAGAATTCGTTGCGTTGGTATGAATGCAGAAATAATCTTCATTTAGCTAAGTGCCCCTTAAATTTCCGTGGTGAAATACGGACTCTTTTAAGAGCAGACTTAAATATAATAGAGCATTAACTAAGAGAGACTTAAGTTCTGACTGGTGAAATCGGCCCTTAATCTTTTAATTAACAGAAATATGCACACTATTTAAAATATGTACGAAATAAGCCGTTAAAAATGTGATAAATTAATGAAATATATGAGAATATTATAGGAGAAAAATTCCTCCGACTTTCTCCTATAATATTCTCATGTAATGTTCAACAGAGACAATAATCTGTGGTTCATGAAAGCTTACATATCTATAATGAAATATAGGTTACAAAAATATGATACATTATTCTTTTCATGTGATATATATAATCTCAGTTTTTATATATATTTTTTTTCTGTGAAAAAATGTAATATTCTTCAATTTAAAATAAAACTCCACTTTTTTTTAGCTATTCGCACATTGAAAATACTTCTATCACTTTAAAAAAAATTTAGACTCATGTCACTAAACCACCTTTTTTTACTGTCATCCAGCCATTCTAAAGATGAAAGAGAAGGGTCGCTGGGAATTTATAGTGCATTTATTAAAGCTTTAGAGCATTTTTCATTTTTAAAAAGCATTTTATTGTGAATTAAAATTACAGACCATCCAGGAATCTAAAATAAAAATTTATAAGAAAATTATCCTGCGGGTTATATTATATGGATGTGACAGATGGTCGCTTACTCTTCGGGAAGAACATAATCTGAGAATATTTGAAAACAGGGTGCTTAGGAAAATATTTGGGCCTAAGAAAGATGAAAATGGGGACAGGAGAAAACTGCATAATGACGAGCTTCGTAACCTATACTCTTCACCGGATATAGTAAGGGTAATTAAATCACGCAGGATGAAATGGGCTGGACATGTTGCGCGCATAAGGGAAGAAAGATATGTCTAAAAAAATATTGACTGAGAGACCCGAAGGGAAAATGCCACTTGGAAGACCTAGACGTAGGTGGGAGGACAATATTAGGATAGATTTAGGCCTAAGAGAAGTAAGAGGATGGTTAGATGGAGTTAGCACAGAATAGGGTTGAATGACGGCCTCGGCTAAGCGCGGCAATGAGCCTTTGGGTTCCATAAAATAGATAATATTCCTTTAACTTAATTAGGATTATCTATTGCCATAGAGTAAGTAAGTCAATGACGTTATTTCTAATTTACTTCAATTCTGGTGTAGACTCTCCTCCAGAAATATAACATGATTTTGAAAACAAGGTCAATGTTATTAGCAAAGACGTAGGATTAGTGAATAATTTAATTTCGGTGACCTGCCCTGCACTTCGTTAAACAAGAATTCCAGGGCTGAGAGGCGATGACAAGGTGTAGTACATTAGTTAAATCTTGTCTCATTCGTTTTAAATTCTAAATAACTTTTGATCGGCCGTCATTAATAGCTAGGCGGGCAAGGTGGTACCACTTCAAATAACTCTCTAATCTGCTACAGTGTTTGGAATCGCATTTCCTGCACTGACATCTGTGTGGTTTTCACATCGAGAAGGCACAAAATGCTTTTGTGGACCATGCTTTTCTTATGGAAGAATCAAACGCGCTCTATTCTGAGATGTGTCTGTAATCAAAACGAAGTAAGAACAAGCAGTTGTATACGAAATTTTATGAAAAATATGATGGTAGGCAAGAAAAACTTTTATTTTCTTTGTCATTTGTTTAAATGAAAATTTAAACATATTTTTCAATTCAAACAATAAAACATTACAGTAAAACTGAATTGCGACGAAAAATCTAAATTATTCGTTTGTCCTTATAGGCAGCCAATGGTGGTACTTCACCAATATTTATAAAAAGATCGTTTAAAAAATTGTCAGACAAGGTGAGAGTATTTTTTGTTTTTGTAATGAAAAGTGTTATCGCTGGCTAAATTTCAGTCCACATAAAAACTTCCAGCGACAGAGTTTTAAAGAAAAATGTAAAATTATTTTTTTTATCGTCATTCAAAAGTCCCCGAAAAATACATCCATGTATCCTCAGTTTATTTTTTTGGTGAACAGCGGGAAACAGGGAGACGTGTGCCAAGTTTGTTTACCTTTTTTATACACTATACTAGAACATTTCAATGAAAAATATGCAAATTGCATCATATGCAAAATTTTATACGTTACAAAAGGATTTTTCATAAAGAGTTTTGAAAGTCTGAAATTATAATATTTATAAGTCTGAGCGTTGCCTCCAAATAGAACTGCCTTGACGCATGGTACATGGGAGTCTCTGCTTGATTCTCCTCTGTGAATTCGACAATAAGTAAATAAATAAATAAATAAATAATAATAATACTAATAATAAAACGGACACGGACAAAGTCAATTTTTTTTTTCTATTTATCAAATTACGATGGTGGCTTGCCTTCAAAACTGTAAAATTATTTAAGAGTGGCTTTTATAGCAGACTATGCCCAATACAAGTGAGTCTGTGCTTAATGGACCCGATTACAGGAAAGAGTAATTTTCATGGCCTCTCCTTGAAGTATCCCCAGAGTCAGAGAGGAAATACAATAACCAAAGAAACAAAACACGACACGAAGGAAGTGCTTGATGTGACTCCTTGTAAGTAACGTAATATTTATAGCACGAGTGGGGCATGAACCAATCACCCCAAGACTTGGCACTTAACGTCCAGGGATATCAAGATTCCCCGCGGGGTATTCTCAGAAAATGTATATTACAGGACATGGTACTAACTCTTTTGAACAGCATATTTCATACGATTTAGTAGTGTACGTTAACTGCCAGTTAGTTCAGTGGAAGAATTACACACGTCCATCAATTCAATTAATGCCCGGTTTCTATAAATTCGTGAAATACCTATGGGTAAATTATTCATGGGCAAATTAGTTCCTAATCACCCACAATGATATAATGAGGAAGGCCTTGGAGTTGTACAGTTAATTTAATTCAGAAGGCTTTGATTCTCATTGTTTAAATTATTATTGATCCTACGAGAGGTTAAATTTTATACAGCCATCCATGTAGTTTGTAGGAACATTTTTTCTGTCATTTTCATACTTACCCAGAGGCAATTTATGTAGAAACTCACTACAAGTGTATGTGATTGTTACCTTTAAATTATTTGAGTTGGTATAAGTTATTCTTGTGTAAATTCTGTTCATTGGATAATTTACCCATAGGTATTTCGCGAGTTTATAGAAACCGGGCATAAGTTGGATGGATTGGTTTTATGGTTATTTAAGGACGGGGTCTACTGCAACTTAGGCCTATGACTGTCGCTTGTGTGTCGGAATTTTGCATCGCAGGAGTTCTTTTACATAGGAATAAATTTACTGACATAGACCTGTCACATTTATGCACACACAAAATGTCAATGACCACAGCCGGGATCGAACCAGCAGCCCAGGGCGCAGAAAGCCTTTGCTATACAGGGTGCGCCACCTAGGCCATCATAAATTTATTTATACTGTATTTGTTTTAAAATAATTATGTGTTTCATTGAGAAATAGCTGCGATACCTTACAGAAACCATTAGGCCTAAATGTTATCAAGTTAATTAAAATAATTGAATTATTTAAAACTTGTACACAATATTTAGAATCTTGATGATGCAGTACCGAGAAAGCCTGCGATGCTGTACATAACCTCTACTGACAGTTATGGCAACTTTTCAACTAGCAATGTAAACAACGCAGATATTCATAATTACGTATATAATCAAAGACTCCAGGATCCCTGAGAATTAAGGCAGCATCGGCCTCTGAAATTTTGGAAAGCGCCAAGTTGTCACCTGGCTGCGCACACGAGAAGAATATTTCCAAAATCAAAGAAATTAGTCAAATATAAAATGCCAGTGAAGTGGATTTTCATTCTTAGTTCACAACATCATGTGTTTCTTGTTATGGCATACAAAGCACACGAAAAATCATTCTGTATATTGGGCGATTACGCCAATACGACCATATGGAATAAAAGTTGTTTTTCCTCAAAACTCGTTCTCAGTTAATCCATTAGTGCCTAGCATACCATATATCGATGGCTTAGTGCATAGGGCCTACGTGATAAATGCAGTTTTAGAGTTAAATGCGTTAAGTGCAAATTTGGAAGCTCCTCAGGCATATGTTCACTCTAGACCAGTGGTTCAAAAACTTTTCAGACTGTGGACCCCTTGAAAGAAAATAAAATTTCACGTCCGGAATTCCGGTTAATCCGGACGGGGGTTTCCAGGAAGTGACTCACTCAATACAGCTGTTTTTAGAAAGTCTCTTTCGTCTTCTTTTGTTTCCTTCGCTTTAGATGTCCATTGATACTCCAACCACATTGATCGTGAGCATTACGAACTTTTTGCAGTGAATCTAAAAACGTTTTTCTTCTTTTCAGTACAGTTGCAGGTGTAATTTATATTCCTATTCATAATTTAAAGTTTCTTTTTAAAAATTCTTTTACAGAAATGTACTATGCTTTTCTTTTGTACTGAACAATCAATAAATTTTGAATTTTAATCACAAAGGTTTTTTGTTTTGTTAATCCTACATCAGTTCGTAGGTTAAAACTTAAGTCTACGTATACAGAACAAAGTATTAAAACTAAAATTAAGTTGTAAGTAAAGTTATATTTATGAAAAACCACCTATTTTTATAGTTATACAATATAAAACTTGTATACATGCATTTGAAGGCAAATTCCATTTTTGTCCGGACTTTCGGCGATCCGGACAGGGTCCGGTACCATCTATTCCGGATTACCGGGTACTCTGCTGTAATTCCAACGAGGCATTGGCCTCTGTGAGTTGGGGAAATCACCCAAAACACACAATAACATTGACCACCTCACTCGGTATGAAAATAAAATGATTTTACTTGCAATGTACGATTTCTGGAGTCTGAACGCTATATACGTAGCAACAAAGTTTGGCAGTGATGGAGCACCGGTAGTAAGATGTATGCACGGTGAGAGATCGTACATCTTTTGCGCTCCCCCTTGAAATATCTGAACCGTGCCGACCTGGTCCATTGCCAGCATCACTTTATACACACCTCGCATCGACAAAGATTTATAACGCCTTGCCGATATATACTCCTCTCTGCAGCATAATTAAAGCATTCACGAAACAATGATGGAATCATTATCAGCTCGTCCATCATGAGGCTGTTGCCGTTAACGACTTCTCATTAAAACAGCTATCGAGATTAACTGAGCAGTCTCAAACTATATTAACAGATTTTATAAGACATTCAACGGAAAAACCCGGATGTGATGCATATCCTTCTCTACCGTAAGCGTGGACAATTCTGAAAGAAAATAGATAGATAGGGGGGTACGCCGTAGCGTAATGGTTGAGGCACTGCGCTACAAACCGGAAGGTCGCGGGTTCGATCCCCGATGAGGTCGTTGGAGTTTTTCAATTGGCCTAATCGTTCTGGTGGCACTGGGGTCGACTCAGCCTCCAACAGAAATGAGTACCAGGAGCAATCCTGGGGGTAAAGGCGGCCGGTGCGTAAGGCTGACAACCTTACCACCTTCATGTGCCGATGTCTAAAAATCTGGGAGCCTCGACCTCCTGGAACCCTCTGGGCCTCCATGGCCTGTAAGGGAACACTTTACTTTTACTAATAGATAGATAGATAGATAGATAGATAGATAGATAGATAGATAGATAGATAGATAGATAGATAGATAGATAGATAGATAGATAGATAGATAGATAGATAGATAGATAGATAGATAGATAGATATATAGATAGATAGATGGATGGATGGATGGATGGATGGATGGATGGATGGATGGATGGATGGATGGATGGATAGACGGATGGACAGACGGACAGACGGACAGACGGACAGACGGATAGACGGATAGACGGATAGATAGATAGATAGATAGATAGATAGATAGATAGATAGATAGATAGATAGATAGATAGATAGATAGATAGATAGATAGACAGAAAACAGCATAATGACGAACTTCATAAGCTGAACTCTTCATCGAATATACACCAGTAAGGGTAATTAAATCACACAGGATGAAATAGGCAGGACATGTTGCGCGTATGGGGCAGGAGACATAATTATCTAAAAAAAAATGGCTGGGAGACCCGAAGGGAAGCAACCACTTAAAAGAGCTAGATGTAGATGGGAGGACGATATGCAACTTCCCGTTGCCCCTACCGGAACCCAGATTTACTGGCATGTAAAAGAACTCCTGCGGGATAAAATTCCAGCATGTCGGCGACGGTAGCAGTCCTAAGTTGCAGTAAATCCCCGTCGTTAAATAACCACATAACTTACCAACCAATCCGGCGCCTGGCGTCGCACTTAGGCTATGCCTTTATACCAGGGACGTCTGGATGGTTATGCACTCTTGCGCAGGAATGGCATCTCTTCCAGTCAACGCGTCACAAAAGGCCTAACTGCGATGCCGGACGTTGGAGGGGAAGGGGAGGGAGGAGTTCCGATAGGGGCAACGGGAAGTTGCCAACTTTTCATCGGTTTAAATGCTATTTTTTAATACCTACTACTACTACTACTATACTACTAACGGCATACATGCTGGGTCAATGTAAAATGCTTAAAATCAGGATGTCCTTATATATTCATATGTAGGCTATGTGCTGTGTACAAATATGTGATGAATGTCAAATGTGAGCATCTGGGTTCATGGTATTAGAGGAAATTATGTCACCAACTTTAAATGAAAATATCGGTCGAAGTAAAGCAAGAGATGTAATATATGAGCCCCAGACAAATTGTGAGTTATAATACACATTTCTCGTGGACAGGGATAAATATTGCATGATCCATTCCAGCTTCCTGCATCAGACTTGCAAGGAATGCTCTTTTCTTTGTTGGGTGTGCCGGAAAGAAAATGTGTTATGTTGACATGAAAGTATAGGCATTCCTCATCTGATAAGTTACAAGTTCTAAATACGAAGGGAGGTAGCAGAGAATGATTACCAGAGCGACATGGATTATCCGCCTCGATGAGCTCGTGCCAGACTTCAGATCACACCGTCAAGCTCTGAGCTACCAGCTGGCCAACTCCTTCCGAAAAGTCTATAAACCAGCTTATGTTTGATAAATTTGAGCTTTCTTTTCCGTACTATATTGTTTCCCCAGGCGGATAATTATTTTTGAAGTAAACCTTCTTTAGTGGCGGTAGAGGGTAAATCTGGAAAATCAGTCACACTAAAACCGTCACGAAATCAGTCACAATCAGTCACGAAATCAGTCACACTCTTACTTGTTTCGGTGCGGAGGGCACAGAAAACAATCAACTCAATGATTAGGAGTAATCAAAGGAAATTTTTCAGACCTTACTTCCTCAATGGCAATAGACAATTCCTAACCAAGCAATCTAAAGGTATATTATCTATTTTATGGAACCCGGTGGTTCATTACCGCGCAAATCCAAAATAAAAAAAAATACAAATATCCAAAATTAAAAGAAACAAAATTAAAAATTATAACATCCAAAAATCCAAAATTTAATAAATAATAAAATAATAAATTTAAAAATAAAAAAAATAAAAAATTTAAAAAATAAAAAAATAAACAATTTAAAGATCGAAAATTTAAACAATCCAAAATTAAAAATTCAAAGATCCAAAATTAAAAAGTCCAAAATCCAAAATTTAAAAAGTCCAAAAACCCAATATTAAAAAGTCCAATAATGCAAAATTGAAAAAATCCAATAATCAAAAATTGAAAAAATAAAAAAATAAAATAAAGTTTTACTTCTGTCGCGTGGCGTTCCACGCTCCCTTTTTTTCTTTTTCTTTACGTACACTATTTTGTAAAATATCAACTGTTTAAAGTTCTTTCTTTATATATTAGTATATTATCCTTATTATTAACATTATTTAATTATTATCATGCCTTTTTATTATTTCTTTATTCCTGTGGTTGCTCTATAGTCTATACTCTATAGCCTATATTATATAATTTTTCATTTCTTTTCCTTATCTCATATTATTGTAACGGTATTCAAATTAAAATATTATTGTATTAATTTTGTAAAGGTATTAGGGTAATTCTATTGAAATTATTGTAAAAGAATTATTTGAACTATGTAATATAAATTACTGTATCAGGTTGAGTGGAAGAGAAGGCCTCAAGGCCTTAACTCTGCCAGATAAAATAAAATAATTTATTATTATTATTATTATTATTATTACTATTATTATTACTATAGGCAAGGAAGTAGCCAGGTAGGGGACCCGAGGTGGCCGCCCCCATGAAATGTAGAAAAGCCTTACGAAAATTTCACTAAATTAAAATGAACTTCGTATTTGGTATCCTTAAATAAAGTGTTTTATTCCCCTGACGGCATTTTACACAAGACTAACAGTACTTAATAAAATTATGCCTTCAAATTTCATTTGTCCTTTTTTCCAAATGTTATTATTTTGAAACAGTAAAATGTGTGGATGTATTTATAAAAAAACCATTTTGTCTGTAAATGAAAAAAAATGTTAAAATGAAATTTGAAGGCTTAATTTTACGAATAAAAAATCGGGGAAGTACCCCTCCCGAACAAAAATCCTGGCTAAGTCCCTGACCATAGGTATTATTATGTAGAGAAATTAATGTATTCCACCCTGAAGTAGGAAACAAAATTTTCCCAGAAATACACGTTTCGAGGTCCCCAGAGTATGAACAGGCCTACATAAATAATAGCCTACTGAAAAAAAATAAAAGGCCTCTGCCTGGAAGAAAACATGGCAAGGTACTCGCAATTTGCTCCAAAATAAATGGGTTCGATCCGGAAGTTCCTTTTTCTCCAGTGGTTTATGGGTAGGCCTAAGGTAGCCAATTAATGTATGTTTTATTATGTGAGGTTATAAATAAAATGTTTAAGGATTTTTACACGATGGAAAAGAGGCTTGCTAATACCTCAATATATAACATACACCTACCCATCGCCTTAATCATTCGATAGCTTTAGCCCCTGGAATAATTACTCGTACTTACTTTATAATAAAATTAAAATATTTCACTAAAACTTTCCAGTTTGAAGTTTTATATAGATGCAAAAAGAAAAAAAAATTGTCCCGAAGTAAAATTTCTTTCATCGTCCAAGATTTTTGGGTAAATGGCGATATTAAAAAATGAAAAAAAAAGACATTTTGTGCTCACCTTTTTAAGTATATGTTTTAGCCAGCAATAGGGTTGTCGTGTGTAGATTATTTCTGCACAAATTTCACAGTAATCCAAGTAAGGGTTAATTAAATGTTGCGAGTTTAATCATAAGGTGTTTGAAGTGCGAGGGTGCCTATAGCTTTGTAGAACTGTTGCCCCAGGATATGCTAGGGTCGGGCGTCAGCGCCAATCGGTGAGTAGTAGAGAGATCCTTAACTTTCCTCAATAACAAATGGGGAGGGGAATTGCGGAGGATTTAAGAACATACTAGCGAGCTAAGGTTCAACACACGATTTTCCACCCCGAAAGAAAAATAAAACAACACTGTCACCTAAGGTTAATGTAAGGCCGCCTATGATGGGAATCATTGTTACAAAGCAACAAATATATAATTTCCTTCACCCCGCTTTACTCGGAAGGTCAATGAAGTCTTGGGTCTATTAATCACAATGGTCAGCGAAGACGGGTATCTGTGGCGCTGGGAAAAGCTAGTAATTAACCTGCAAACAATCGGAATGACACCGGAGCGAGGGGTAATTGTATGTACTTTGTGATTAACAGTGTAGACAAGATGAAATACAGAGAGGCAAGATGAAAAATGACCCCGTGCGGGGAGAACACATGCATTTAGCGCTAGCAAGGTGTTGGCATCGGCAATTGGAATGTGACATCGGAAAATAATCGTGGCGTCATCCAAGAAAGCAAATGATAAATATCCTACAGGGCCTCTTAGATGCTCTCACAAGAGCCGATATCTTTTCATGTGGGATAAAAGTATTCAAAACTAGTTCATAAAGTATACGACCTGCGTGGTGAAGGGGATGAATTATTAATTTATTAACGTTAGGCCTATAATAGGCCTACATCAGTATAACCTCGTTTATTACTATTACTTACTACGACTAATAATCGGACAGTCAGTTATATAATAGGCCTATGCATTCTAATATGCGTGGAATTTCAAATAAAGCAATGTGTCCATTTATCACATTTCAAAAACATATACTCAAAATGTGATTAAGAAAAAAATATATTAGACTATTAATTTAGTAATTTCGGAATTTAAAGTCTTTTACCTAATGCAATCATAAGCGTATGTTTGATTAATTATATTCATAAAAAATAATTAAAATAGAATTCACATTATTATAGGAGACAACCCGTAACTTTGTACATACAAAAACCAGGGCAGAAATCATGGCCGTCTATTACGAAAATGAATAAACTAATAAAAATGGAATGAACACATTTCATATATTATACGTAATAAAATTATAATCTATCTATATTAATAAAAATGAATTTACAAAAGGGTTGTTGCCGCATCACTTGAGAACGGCTAGACCGATTTGGCTGATTCTTTTTTTGTTGTGTTCGTAATTGTCACTACAAGGTTTGTGTGAAAGAAATTTTTTGGAAAATCCACGGGAAAAGTTGGAAATGTGAAATGAGGCAAAGTTAGAGTTATCTGATGTCAATTGTTTATATAACGAAAGTATTGTTTACGATGTTTACATAGGGCTTTGGATACTATATTATGATACTGGGCTTTAACAAATGCTGATACTATCGAAGTATTTAATACATAATTGTGAAAATATTCTTGACGAATAAAATCCACGAAAATAAAGCAGTCACATAACTTTCTCTACCCTCGACATGGAAAATACATTTCACATTTTAATGTAGAATAAGCGGTCGTATTGCAGGGACAACTTACGTGTTTGCCAGTGAGTTTGCTATATCGGAAGTCGGTAAAAAATCCTATCCACTGATACGTCACTCATAGCTGTAGGCTTTGCATTAGTTGAGAAATAGGCCTACGGATGTTTTTCAGAGGCCATATGCATCTAAAAGAAGAAGAAAAAAAAGGGATGGAACATTTTCAGTCCTACGCGCGCAGTATATTATGTCCCAGGTTTTTGGGAAGGAAAGTATGAAAGTGATATTGAATTCTTTTTTACCTCAGCCCCGAAACGGTTGTATGGTAATATGAGAGTGAGAAATACAATTTTCTGTCAAGACAATACAATCTTATGTAACCGGAATTTCTTTTTCTTCTTATTTTGCACTCCTCCCAGGCATGGTGTGTAGAAGCAATGGAATGCAAAATTCTACATCCTCTATGAGCCATAAAAAGCTATATCTAGCGTTTTCTGAGGAAATAGTCTGAGTGCCATATGTCGTTCTTCCTCATTTCGAATTATACATACATGTTATATAAGGACATAGAGTTTCAACATCGAAAGTCCTCCATAAGTTAATTTCATATTACAAAATACAAAACCCGAGTGACGTCGGGCCATTTAAGATAGTAATAAATAAAATAATATAAAAAATCAAATATATTAATATGAAATATAATATAAAATAAAATATAATAATATAAAATATAATAATACTGTATAAAATAAAACATAATAATAAAAAGTAAAATAATATAATATAAAATAAATTAAAATAAATAATAAATAAAAACATAAAAATAAAATAAATAAAGTAAAATAAAATATAACCAAACCACTAAATTTTCATACTTAAATATGCCGATGAAACTAAATATATGAAATAAAATTTGAAACTCACGAGCCGGGATTCGAACCCTGGTACCAAATAGCAAAAATCCAGTCAGAGGGCGCTTATTCAAGCGCCTGGGCTAAGGGGGACTTCGAGTGGTAAGGCTATAGCATGGGTGAATCATTATATACAGTGTTACAAATTTCACTCACTGTAAGGCGACGAGCCCACACCTTACAAGCCCAACCTCTCACATCAAACCGCCTTTTAAACCGCATGCCCACTCTGACATTCAAAAAATTTTAGTTAAAAATGTCTTCATTACATTAATTGTGATACGCGTTACCTGGCAATACCTCACGCTAGGTGTTAACACTACGGACGTGGCAATATTGAACCGGTAACATGTAATATTTTTCATCACATGAGCCTTAAGTTTTAATGTGAAATAAACCAAAAATGTTATTTTGGTATGCGAAAATACACCGAAAATACGCCAAATTTGACGTTTTTATTCACCATAAAATGGGATTGATAGTGATTATATATCCTGTAGAAAATGTTGTTGCATGGTTCAGTGTAGTATGTTAGTGAATAAATTAATGAATTTCATATTGATCCTTTGAGGGAAAATTTATATTATGAAGTTCAAAATTACCACCCCTCAAAAAGTCAGCTTTAGGATCACATGGGAATGATATCAAGATAATTTAATAATATTAATCTACTATTTTATTAGGCCTAACTATATACAGGATATAAACGTCTTTGTGACTTGAAATTGTAGGCCTATATTAATTTCCAACATTTGATCTTGAATACCAATATCAGAATATCTGTATATGAGTCTATTTATAAGCGGAGTCAATAATGATTACAATTTAAAAGACGAAACATATTATGTAAGGACATATAGTTTCAACATCGAAAGTCCTCCATATGTTAGTTTCATATTACAAAATACAAAACCCAGGCGACGCCGGGCCATTTAAGCTGTAACTGTATGGTCATTAACACTCAGTAGTCTGCTTAGCTCTAACCAATATTCCGGAATATCCGAAATCCATTATTTAGTGTGGCATTATTGGATTGGAAAGCATTTCTAAAACAAATCTTACTTCATTAAGTTTATTACAAAACCGTATAATCAAAATCTTGATTTAAAAAACCGGCTGTGTTATTGAAACTGAAATAACTATTCCGAGTTTAATGTATTTAACACTGACCAAATTTATACACACACTTTATTAAAATTCTGCCCCAAAAATAAGACAAAATTCCTAGCTGTTCCATATGGACACAGCAACAGACGAAATAAAACTAGCAGAACACAAATGTTTCACTTCTGCTAGTCTGCCATATAGCTCTAGTTTCGGTCCTCAACTGAATAATTCTAAAATAAAATATTACTTTCAGGTTTAGCCAAATGTATTTGAGGAGTCTAAAATCTAAAATTTAAATAATTATATAAACTTTAATATTCATCCCTTTTGAATTTTTTCTTTCTGGTACTACTATCATCATTTTAATATAATTATGATTACTTTTACTACTTGAGTCATACCATTGCTTTTAGCTTTTGTATTTGTTCCCTAGTATTTTTTTCATTATTTTTTGTCTACTTCTTAGTTTTAAGATAATTTAGGTAAATATTACACTTCTATTGTAAGGCATAGGCCTATACAAATTTAACAATGGAAGTTCGGGGTTTCAGGACCAACCTATGTATTGTTTATTTAATTATTTCATTTTGAAATAGAATTTGAAATAATTTTGAGAAATATATATAATTTACACAGCGGAGATAGGCATTTTCCCTTAAAGGCAGTATTTTCTGTTTCACGAGCCTAAAATGAGACACTCAAATTAATAACTTAATTTCATACAAACTGAAACCAACAGGGAGGGAGCTGCGGTAGGCCTACTGTGGTATTTCCTTCCAGTGCCAGCAGCCAAATTCATTCAATTACTCATTGCTCGTGCTAATTAATTTGTTCTCCGTTATATCCTGTAAACAGGCCACTCCCATCTCTTTTAACGTTCCCCATGACGTTAGCGATGGCAGAAAAAAGTGCCCCCTTCACACATTATTTGGCAAAGTGACAACAGTAATGTACTTTCGACACACGGAAGGTTGTACATCATAAAGAAATGATCCACTGCTTAGATGACTTTTTCATCGCTCATTGAGATGAAATTGGGGAAAGAGCTATCTAGAATAATGAATTTATAGCGCAATTTATGAGCCTTGCGAGCATAATTTAAATCTAACAGGACCACCAGCTTGGACCACCAGTCTGTGATATCCCTAATCATTTCAACATAACTAAGACTTCAGAGAAAATATTTTGTGTATTAATACCGTGGCCAGTGGCGGACGCAGAGGGGGGGATTGGGGGGATATATCCCCCCGAAATTTGAAAAAAGTAAAAATGCGAATCAGGAATCAGTACGGTCGATTTTTCGCACCTTTTTATATGTGTGTTCGGTACTATTTAAATTATTTCTCTGGAAAAGAGAGCATAATAGACTCTAGAATACAGACAACATTAATCCTTAGTCAACTGTGTCCAGTTAGAATTTCTACAATCAGTTGCTCCTAGATCCATACTAACATTATCATCCTATCTTCTTCTCGGTTCCCCTAATGGTCATTTTCCTTCTGGTCTTTTCATTAAAATGGTCATAAATGCCCCTCTCCACTCCTATTCAAGCAACATATCCAACTCGTGTTAACTTCCTGCATTTAATCAATCTCCATAACGCTTGAAGCTCCAATCTTTTTGGCCCAAATATTTTCCTTAAAACTTTGTTTTCAAATACTTTCAACTTGTGTTCCTCCTGCAATGTCGCCATGTTTCACATTCAAACAAAACTTCTGGCGAGATTACAGTTTTATAAATCTTATAAATATAAGTGATTATTATTATTATTATTATTTTAGTTTTCTATCTCCTCAAATCCCTCCCCGAAAGAAAATTCTGCGTCCGCCACTGACCGTGGCTGTCGGCCAGGGTCGCGGGTTCAAATCCGGCCGTGATCGATGGATTTTTCAGGACGTAAAAATCCTGAGCACGGACTTCATACTTGGAGTCAATGCCGTATATTTATGGCACGCTAAAGAACCCCAAGCTAAATTATGACCTCTGGACAAAATTTCTCTCGGCCCCTTCAAATCCGAGCAATACCTTAGTTTCCTGCGAGGGTTGTGAGGCGTAACGAAATTAGTTTAGGTACCCAGCCCTCCACTTGGAGACCCTATGCCCCCAACCAGGGGAGTGCTACAGTGATGTACGAATTTGAATACCGCGGCTCACCAACCTCTGAAAAGCAGAGTAAAATCTTTATAAAATCTTTATATTGCAGTTCCTGGTAAAATGTATTTGCCCTAACACAGAGTGGTATCAAAAACACTGCTGAACTGGCCGAACTGAAAATTGTAAGATACATGTTTTACATATCGCCAAAGGAACATGTCATTATTAAAGTGAATCACCACTTCGAAAATTATACTCATTCAGACGGACTGACCAACAGAAATATAGTTTTTGAATGTATAAAACGATTTAGGACCCTACGTTTCAACTAAAAGCAATAAAATATATAGGCCTACATAAAAATGGATAAAATCTTTCATGCCGTTTACGATATCGGAGAAACGTTCTACTTGGAAATAAATAATATGTTACCAGAGTTTAGGTCAACCCGATATCTTTAATACGGCTCCTACTTTAGGGTGCCACTTTCTTCCTGGTCATCCGCTATAGGCCTAATCCACGGAAGAGGCCGGGACTCAATACTAGTCAATTACACTCAATTTATGGTGGCAAAGCTGAATAAAGCAGTTTTCTCCGAGTTTACTTCGATTTATTCCTGTTTCTCGTCAATTCACCATTCCTCTTCATATTGGCAGTGATGCAGTTAGAAGGCTACGAAATATTTCCGTCACTATTGTACCAAATATAGACATGCAAAGGATGAACAACTGATCACTACAAATGGGTTGAGGTACGTAGAAACTGAGTTGTAAAGAAATAAATACAAGTAAAAGTGTCCATTTATTTAAATAAATTGAAGTTATTTCAAACTACAAAAATGACATTGAAATTATTTAAATGCCTTTTTTTTAAATTCAGCTTTATTTATACTCCTTTCAACACCGGGGTCATTTCAGGAATTCAGATTCTTTAGGTGCATCAGAATAGACCCTTTAACTATTTATATGCATCTGTTTTCTGTTGCTGATGTGTTACTTACTAAATGGCAGTAGACAATTCCTAAGCAAGCTAAAGGAATATTGTCTATTTTATGGAAACCAGAGGTTCATTGCCGCGCTTACCTGAGCCTGCCATCATTTCACGTTCCAAATCTACAGTTCCGACGATTTTTAGACTCCCTCAGTGTAGTCCCTACCCGGAGATCCGAACGAGGGACTATTATACCTCCGGAAAATTTTACACTGACAGGATCCATAAATCAAGCGAGCGTTATATAGACATATTTTTAATGTGTTGATGTGTTATGGCTTGTTCATTTCAATTTTAATTAGATTTTTATGGATATGAAGCAGGATGAAAAGATTCGTTATGGTAAGTAAATTTCCAATTCGGCAATTGTCTTTACGACTGGGGAAACTATGAAAAAACCGAAGTCAAATTGGCCGGCAAAATGCGAGTACAAAACCATACGATCTTGGCTGCCTCGATCGGTAAATACCTTATTCGGTAATAATACTGATCCTAAAAGGCTATGCTCTCTTAAGTTTATAAATACTGCTTTTATTACATTGTTTATTATGTAGTTTTAACAAAACCTCTAAACTCTTCGTTAGTTTTACAGCATATAATAGTCTGCAATGTGAATGTCACTTGTAATTCAAGAAGCTGAGCTGGTAACGAACTAGCACCACACATTAGAGACTTTTAAAACATGTGCACCATTTAACCTCTAAACCGTTAGGTGTGTATGCCACACACCACGCCTTACATGTACGTGTTAAAGACTTAATAGTTATTAATTCGCAGAAGGTCAGCTTTCGAATCCATCAACGCGTATCGTGCGTATCGTCCGAGAAACGAACTGCGTACTCTTCAGTTTCGAGGCTATTATTGTGAATAATATGTTTAAGATATGCTTCGTAAAATCATTTTGTATATGAGTCTAATATTCGACAGCACTGAAAAAAGGTCAAGTTGGAAAAAAAATGGTGCTACATATTATATAAATTCAAAGTGATAATGAGGAAGGATTTCTTTGACGATACTTGGATGAAGGGAATCTATGACAAATTTTAACTTACTACTCTACCTGACGACCCAAGATCGAATTATTGATCAACTAATGACCTAAGACCGAATTTAATACAATGACTAGGGTCAAGAATCTTAGTTTTTAAACTATTTTGTTCCTTGGTAACTAACTAATACAGGTATTTAACATAATAATTATTTGTTTCATAGTCATTGTACTCTTATGAGGGGATAAGGCGAAAAGATAGCTAGTTCAATATATCTTTGAATATTGAATACGAACTGACGAGACCTTGACCCGATCAAGTCGACAACAAAGTACTCTAAGGAATATGATGGATATAATAATAAAGATCGTATGCTTTGTATATGTCATACAAGCTTACAATATTCACTAACGAGTTTAAGCGTCAAACATACAAAGTTTCAAGGAGTATTCAAGTCGTTGAATTTCGGATGTTATTAACCCGAAAGGGAGTTTTCACTAAGTATGAAAGTCTATTTTAGAAAATATCATAATCGACCTTCCTATACAGTATTCTGGGAGAAAGTTTCTCCCGTTCTGCAAGTGGTTCTGCACCATTCATTAGACCATGAGTTAATGGAGTTTAAAATATATTATTATTACCAGGGCCCGGATTCTAATGACAAGTCATCTTTTTATTGATGCTGCATAGACATTGCCAACTTGTGGATAAATCCTAATCATGGCCTGTAGATTATAGAAATGCAATTTTTATTGGGTCATTTTTTGTCATTTTATGCAATTTTATATTTTTAGGGCATTTATGTCAATTTTAGGTCATTATTTTGTCATTTTCGTGTCATTTGCTTCCTTATTTAGTCATTTTCATGTATTTACATTGAATGTATTAACTTTTTTTCGTCGCTAGCGGTGCTGTCTTTGAAGTGTTGTTTGTTTAATGCAAGAAGGAAAAATTCGACGTTAAAGTGTTGACATGTCTCAGTCGGAAGTGAGAATAAAAAAAATGCCAAAATTTTGTATTATATTAATTGTTATTAGATTGACGAGTCTGCCACCTGCGTGGATTTGAGAGTGCAAACTACTGTTTACCCCCCCCCAAAAAAAACAATATAATCCGGTAGACCACAAAAGGAAATGCCAAATTTTAACTCGCCAGTGCCTCAGTGCCAGTATAAATTTCCGTGAGAAAAGAACATTCACAACATTACAGTTGTTTACAATTATGTACAAACTAGTCTATAACTTTGTGTGTACAATAATAATTTTTTATAAATAAAATATCAGTTTTAGGTCATTTTTTATAATTATTAAGTCATTTTCTTTAAAATTTAGGGTCATTTTATAGGTCATTTTTCAAACAATTTTAGGTCATCAGAATCCGGGCCCTGATTATTACTTATTTAATAGCCTACTAACTGAAGACAAAATATGATTCATTCTTGAAGTTACTTACCGACTTCTTTCTGGTGTGTCTAAGTCAGGATCCGTCCTGGGCCTCTTCACCTGCAAGAACAAGATTCAACAATGAGCAAAAACTCCGAAGAAAACCATACTACTGTACCTAATGTGAGCTTGGACAATTATTTAAATCTTGCATAATAAATACAATATTATTACAGCAAGAAATGAAGCCCCCCCCCCAAAAAAAAAAAATCCACGCACGACTATCCCCGACGCGATGGCGAGACGATCGATATATTACACAATGACACAAACAGCGGTGTGTTTTTATTCATTTTCGTGGGTTTATTTTATTTTATTACGTACTTGATTCTGTTAGTATTCGATAAATAGTCAGAATAAATATATTATTCAAGGTCTGGATTACCTCTCTGTGCTCATGAATTTCTCATAGGTAATTCCACGAGAGATTAAGAGTTTATCGATAACTCTGAATTTATCTGATGAAACTCGTATACTCGAGTTAGATTTCATGAATAAAAATGTAACGGATTATACAAGTTAATGTTACATAAAAACAAAACTAACAGCTGCCAGATCACGGCAAACCAAGCATCCAGAGATCGATTCGAGTTACCAATGTTGTAACCAATGCTACTAATGGCGCATATGAGACATAGTTAACATAAATCAGGTAAGTTAACAGCAAAACAGAATAAAAGCACGCGATCTGGCTTGTACCGAATCGAAATTGTGTTTTTAATCAATGTACATTTTATATTACTTCAATTTCCAAACAAGTTATGTTGTAAAAAATAATGTGTTTTTATTGTGTTCACTGGCAGTAGCTGACGTCCTATATAAGTCTAAAATTTACACCGTTTCTATGGTTGAGAGGCTCACCTCTTCAGTCACCTTGAGGACTAATCATAACGCACATCTAAACAATGTTCAATGTCAGACAATAAATTCGTTCAGAAATAATAATGAGAGAATGTCATATGCATAATTAAATCATGGAATAGTATCGCATAGAGTTCAAGTTTTCGATGTTAGAAAACTAGCAAGGCTCTAGGTTGTCTCTAGTTTGCCATGTCAAAAGAAGTCCGAAAAGTAATAATGTTTGTTACTTGTGAACATTCTGGATTCCACCTGGGTACAGTAGCTTTACTTTCGGGCGGATTACCATAATGCAAGAGCTCTCTTCTGCCACTTTCGCCCCATGAAGAACTTTAAAATATTTCCATTGCAAAGCAGGCAAGGGGTTTACTTATGAATGATAATTTGGGTAGCGTATGAAATTCAATATCCATAACGAATGCCAGCCACTCTGCTACATTATCCTCCTACAGTTTTGTTTCTTCTTCCGCGAGCAATAAAAAACCCTTTCACACTTCCTTCTTCCAAACGTTATCCTCTGCCAATTTCTTGTGGCTTTATAAACAAGTTTATATACAAAAATACCGTATGTGAATCGTCGGATAAAAACTTTTTTCAAGTCGAAGTGAGGTCATATTTTAACTCAACCGTTCGGCATTTCGTCGGATTAATTATTTTTTTTACTTAATTTATTTCATTTATTTAATATTTTAATATTACAAAATTTCAAATTTAAAAAATCCGGGTTAAAAATTGTCTACTATGGGAAAAAGATAGATAAAACACAAAAAAATTATAAAGTTTTGATACATAATATACTGTAAATTACAGCCATGACCAAACGCGTTGTTCGGTTTTCTTAAAATTTGGTTGGTTCCTTACAGTCATCAAAAACGACATATGTGTAAGGATTTTTATTTTTTCATTCCGTTTTAATGGTTCCGGATTAAATTAGTTTTTTTTTACTTAGTTGATTTAATATTTCAATATTAGAAAATTTATAATTACAAAAATTCCGGTTAAAAATTGTCTACTATGGAAAAAAGATAGATACAACACAACAACAACAACAACAAAAATTACAAATGTTTGATACATAATATACTACAAATTAGACATTGTTAGATTTTTTTAATTCAGCATGACGGTTCCTTATAGTCATCAAAAACTACGTATGTGTAAGGATTTTTATTTTTTGCATTTCAATTCAAGATGGTGCCGTTTTAATGGTTCCTTTTAATGTAATGTTCAGCTTCTTTCAACGATTGTATTAAACGATTCACGCTATAAAGTTTGAAATCTGCTTTTAGTCTCGAGTGTAAAATTTTCCACAATTTTGTTCCAGTATCTTTTTGGCATAATTATAACGATTTTTCGGCATTTCATCTGTTCGTAAACTTTTTCTTACGCCGTCACGACCAAAAGCGATATTCGATTTTCTTCCAGTTTGGCAAGAATATCCCTTTTAAAATCCAGTAGTAATCACTGTAACAGAGGAAGATAATTTTTAAATCACTGAGGAAAGTTTCAATAAATAACTGTTCTACAAGTTCCTCCCGGGCAAGGCCACGGCAGCTAAAAAGCTGAAAACTATGTATGTGGAAGGACTTTAATACTTTTATTCCGTTCCAAGAAAAAGAGCAGAACTTAGATTTTTGGGGGGGCCGCGAGGTGTACTGTCTACAGAACTCTGTATAAATGTTAATCCTTTCAGAGCTGAATTCATAATATTGATGTAAGCATTCATTAACTAAAGTCACTAGTGGATTATAAGTTTGAAATCAACTAGAGACATTTTAAAGGAGTAGCTGTCATCTATTGATGACCATTTTCATACATGGGTAAATATCTTCATTTCTAATTGATGAACTTTATAGCGTTGGTGGTGAAAGTATAACCTAGTAAATAATGCCCACCCTATACCACAAAGTCAGTAAACCGCAGAAATTCTAGCTGATAGGCTACAAGGTTACTACTACTAAACCTATAAATATTGTTGGTAAAGATTGAGATTATTACCTTAGACATGAAAGTATGAAAGAGAAAACATCCAAAGGAATTAGACTATACTACAATATGTTGAGATTTCAAATACAATGATTATTACAGTATAAGCATTTACCTTAGTTACATAGGCTATAGTATAATCTATATAAAATTATTCTCACCCAGTTAGGCTATGCAGTGTTGGTTACACAGTCTTTGAGTGCAATGTCATAAAGTAACGTAATATGGATTTGTAATTATTTTCTAAATCAGGCCTATGGTACAAGTCGAATATTTTCTTTAATTATCAACTAATGATAATATTATATGAATTGTGTTACCAGTTTAAAAGGAGATAAAACTATAAAACCATAAAATTTAAAATTACCTTGGAACTTGACCTGTTAATTGTTAATACACATTCATAACATACAAGTATCACTGGTTATACACTATTCTCTTACAAGATGTTGGATGTTATATATAAAAAAAATTGTGGTATACGGTGGACATTATTTACTACATTATACTTCATGTCTAAGGTATAACATTAATCTATTATGCATATATCTCGCTCTTTGTGCAATTTTTTCGTTGATGCATATCTACGCCAATAGATGTTTTCTGAACTGTACAGTGTGTTAATGATTAACACCGAAATATTTTACCTGTGTATAGAGGGGACATAGACAAGCAACTTTTATTACGAGATTTTTGCTCTATGGATTCAATGTTTCCTGTTACAGCATAAAATCTTCCAGGGCATGGCCGCCACTGACTTCTAACATTTCAAAAAATGCAAAACAAAGGAACTTCGTTGTTAATACTGGAATTATGAATTAAAAAAAAACTAATGTAGTGGCGGCCAGTCATGTGACTAGTCTGTAAATTTTGCAGATTATGGAAACACTAAATTATGAAATAGCTGTTGTTGAATGATTAAGAATAAGGTTTTTATCGATCATTAAAAAGGCGCGAATTCAATTTAATGAAAATGTTAACACTATTTCGTTTAATTATCGACTTATGAGCACCAAATTTTAATGAGTTAAATGCCCTGTGGGATATATATTTTACGCCATAGAGCAAAAATCTCCTAATAAAAGTTGCTTGTCCATGTCCCCTCTATACACAGGTAAAATATTTTGGTGTTATTCATTAACACCCTGTATGTTTGAAATTATCTTTTAGTTCAAATTTAGGTTACATGCAAATTCTAATTCTGCTTACGACTAGAGCAGTCTTCTTCAATAAGTCTTGATTCTTTGAAGTATGCACTGGACATACAGAATCAAATAATTAAAACTGCTTTCATTAATCAACCCTTTGCTCATCATCTGCTGATTTTATCTGGAATCAAGTGCGAGTGCCCGTGTGTGTGAGACACGGTGATCGACAAGCGATAATTAGCCTGCACTCCATTTATCACGTGAACTCAGGGACTGGAAGCATAAGTACCAGATGATGAAAAAGTTAAACGCCAATCATGACTGGACAGTTTTTGCCTTTGTTTTTTCCCACCCGACAGATAATCAGGTGCAATCATTAACTTTCAAGAAAGCTCATTATTGAGTGATTCCAAAACCTAAGCGCCTTTTCTCTACCAGTCTGCATGGCTGATAAAACGACACAAGACGAAAATGAATTATTAATAATGTTATATAATGAAGCTGCTTGATTCTTTGTAAATTTACAAAGGGTTATAGCTTATCAACTCAATCTTGTTGTTCACAACTACATACAATTTAAAACAGTATACTTCTAAATAGAAGACTGCAATATTTATTGGTGAAAATAAGTTGAATCGATTCACGATAGATACTGAAACATCAGTTATGCTTTCAGTAATATATTTTGTTTCTCCTGAGTGACCCCTAGCTTTTGCAGTTGTTGTGCAATTGAGCAATAGATTGTACCTCGGGAACCAAACAGAAGACCACGAGTTGCAGTATATTTTTTTTGGCTGATTTTTTTTTATTATTATTTATTCTTCTAACTATTGTATAATATAACAATTTACAAATTTACAATACATACAAGCAAACTAAAAAAACAAATAATTTAATAATATCTATTACAAAGTAATCTTAAATTTCATGTAAATAAGTAAGTATTATTGTATGGTAACAGTGAAATTGTACCGTTCTATATTTGTTTTTCTTTGGGGTAAATAAATTAACCGGCTACTTCTTGAATAGGCTACAAATTATGAAAATATTTAGAACGAAATTATTTACAGAATGGTCGGAAGGGCACTACCTTTTGGCTCCCGAGATCGAGAATTCGATACTGGCCCAAGCGATGGTGTACATGCGACGTCTCATGTCGTTTAAAAGAACTCATATGGAACCAAATTCCGGCACACAGAACACGGTTAAAGCCCTAAGCAGCAATAGGCCTACAGAATCGTTATGAAATTAATATAACAAAAAATAAAACGTGCCCAGGAAATTCAAAACTAAATTGTCAAATTAAGGCAAAATAATGTCGTGACGTAGTTCAATAATGCTTAAGAAAATCCAAAACTAAATTGTCAAATTAAGGCAAAATAATGTCGTGACGTAGTTCAATAATGCTTAAGAATAGAACACCTTATCAATGTTTACAACTGTGGTTAAGCAAAAAATTATCGCTTTCTATCAATTTAAATAGCATAGTACAACTATTAATTATAATAACTAGGGACCGGATTCTTAGGTTTTTACCTATTTTTTCCCTTGCTTCTAAAACAAAAAGCGCTCATACACTTTTTCGAATCATGTCCATAGGATTCACCCACATTAATTCTGTGGCACCTAAAAATACCTAAATGGGTTATAAAAACCTAAACATACCTAAAAGGGATATAAAACCTAAAATACCTAATTTAGGCTACTTTTTTGTATTTTTTTGTTTGTCAGTTGAGGAATCGATATTTTGCGGAGAGACAAATTTTGTCGGGTTGAAATTAATACCACCAGCGTTTCGTTCAACCCATTGTCGTCTAGGATGGACTGTATCAAGAGAGGAAGTGTAGAGTACCGGCGTATTCCTTTTAAAATATTCTTACGAACAACCATTGTTGCCGTGTATGAACAAAGATATAGATTTCTGTGTTTTAAAGCGTTTGTTTGCCTTTAGTACTGTCTTGTTATTCATACTGAGTGGTCACACTGTGTTTTAAGAAGACGTGTTAATTATGTATTGATTCCTATGTAGCACATTCAAATTCATTAAACCAATTATTCTACCCGCAAACGATATTTTGGACAAAAAACCTAAAAAAAACTATTTCACCTGATGGAAAACCTAAAACTGTGTTTTTAAAAACCTAAAAATCCGGTCCCTAATAATAACATAATCATCAGGAAGATTACGAGAGAGCAAAAGCAGAGAAAGAAATTTGGAGCCAAATTAGGGCATTTACTAAAGCACCAAAGTCTTTTGAAAATTATTATCGGTGGCAGAATTGAAGGTAGGATAGCAAAGGAAGAGCAAGCCTACAGTACATACAACAAATTAAGGAGAACATGAACTGTAAGACGTATGAAGAATTAAAAAGCAAGGCAGAAAGAAGATCAGAATCGAGAATCGCTGCAAACAATCAAAGGATTGAAGACTAAAGAAGAATCATCAGGAAAACAGCGTGTTAATGATATTTTAAACAAATTAAGTACCGGTAGTTCTTTCAATTTAGTTGCCCAGACAAGCAATAAGTAAAATTTATAATCTCTAAATCTAAATTAAGTTGTAGCAAGAAAGCAAACTGGAATAAAATTCCGCAAGTTCTAAATTTAATCACTGAAAATAAATATCCCAACACACTTCAAATCGTAAATCCTGTGACAGAAAGGAGGGGCTCGTAACCGGCAACAGGCACATAAATTATATAATGCAGCAAAAAAGTCGTACGACAGCGTCAAAGTTAAATGATTATGCTCCATAGGCTTTTACAGACATGCAAGTGACTGGGAGATGAACTCTGGACAACACCTATTTAAGCTGTAACTAAAAATCATCCTTTTTTCTTCTCACATCCCCAGAATTACGAGAAATTATTTTCACATCAAGAACATGTTAAGTCCACTCTTGTGACGTAGGGGATGTGCGGGCAACGGTTCTATTCCTGGTCGCAACTGTTTCCTAAGTTGGATTTTTCTCGAGGTTTCTCCTCACCTGTGAGACAAATGTCTAGAAAATTTTGGCCTTATCATCTAGCCGCAATTACTATCACCTTCATCCCATTCGCGCCTTGTCTAGCATGAGTGTGTGTATTGTGTCGCGTCCTATGTATTCGTGTTGTCTCGGAGGTGGCCCCTGCATTGGACTGATCACTCAACCGTGGAGTCTCTCCATGTCCTGTATGGACAAAAAAGTATATACGTGATCCATAGGGATTCCAGACAGTTTGGTCCTGTAAGGACCGGGCGTCTCTACAACGGGGGAAGTTAAACTCAAAGAAAGAAAGAAAGAAAGAAAGATAAATACGCTTTAAATTTTTGAACGTTTGTTCACATTATAATCTTTGCATACTTTTTAAGACAATATCAAAGGCAGAATGAACTGCCGGTATTCAAATAAAAATAAAACTTATTTTCATAGCCTTTATGATTCACTTTTTTTTCATTAACACTGAACTTGTTTTATTTTTTTATCGTGATTAATTAAACTTTTATATTTCCTCATTATCTGAAAGCAAGTTAATAAATAATCTTCTGTACCATTACTTAATGTTATGTTCTTCTATAACATCGTATAAAAGCGCATAACACAAGGTTATAAAAATTTAATGATCATTTTTATGTCACTGAAGGCTATGATTGCGGCTGTTGACGAAATGCAATGTTCCTGTGAATTTGCATGTGCAAAGGCAATCATTAATACAAAATCTCACTAGAGTCTAATTTTCACTTATTAATTTTATTTTCCACTCCTTCAGCCACGTTTATAATCGATATTGTGAGTTCACACTCAAGTTTAAATTCTGAAAGAAGGTATGCTACATGATTTGTAAGTTAAAAAAAATCTATACCTTCAGTTAACATGTAGGTTTATTTCTTGAAAGAAGGAATGCTACAGGATTTTCACACTCGTAAACATTCAAGGCGTAGCCGGGGTTTTCAGTTGATATTACTGTATGAGCTAACACTCGAAGTTTAATATCTGAAGGAATAAAAGACCATGGATTTTCTCGCTCAAAAAATTACATGCCTTCAGCGAGGTTTGCAATTAATTATGTCGTGAGCTCACAGTCGATATTAATTTTTCAAGGAATGAATGCCACGGTTTTTCATGCTCTAAAAATGGCATTCCTTCAACAGGGGTTTCAACGGTATCTTAAGCTCACATTCAAGTTTAACTTTGAAAGAAGGAATCCTTCAATTTATGGAGCTGTGAAGCACATTCAAGTATAATTTTTAAAGGAAGAAATGCTACCGGTTTTCACTCGGTTATTTTACCTCAATTGATATTATGAACTCACAGTCAAACATAAGTTTTAAAGGAAGGAATGCTATAGGTTTTCATTGTAAAAAGTCATGCCTTCACTTGATTATTTTTCCTCAATTGATGTTGTGAACTCACAGTCAAGTATAATTTTTAAACCTAACTTTTAAGATTTATTAAAAATACATGTTCAACACCGTTGTGATCGATCAATGTAATAAAATTAATAAGATACCAGTTGCTCAACTAAGATATATTTTGTGATCTGTCGCCTAGACCTTTCGGCCTTTCGGCCAGAATCAACCGTGAATCACCACGATATGCAAAATCATGGTCAACACGCGGCGAGGAAAGCACAGAAGATAGTTCCGTGCAGGGATTTTATAAATTTTATCTTATTTTATAAAGGTGACGAAATGCAGTTTTTATTTTAATTACTGGAGCTCCAAGCCGGCATAAGAAGGCCTGAAGATGGCGTAGATACACCGAAAGGCCTAGGCGACAGGTCACAAAATATATCTTAGTTGAGCAACTGGTATATTATTTATTTGATAACTTTTAAAGCATCATTATGTTGAATGTATAAAAGTCATGCGTTAAACCATATCTTCGCACTCTGCGCTCATTAAAAGCATAAACAATAAAGTGTTAAATGTTTATTTATTATTTTACTTCTTTATTTGCTCGAGTCATCTCCCTACTGCACTTTTTTACTCCATTGTTCATATTTACGTGCTGCCAGTGAATGGGGGAGAGAGAAGTGACAGTGCTTTCAGTAAATTTGTCTTGTTCTTAAATGTTATTTTAGCACTCTAGAACAAATACACTGCTGAATATGTTGTGGTTTCTACCATTTACTGAGTACACACGAAATGATAGTCGTGACGAAGAAAACACGCTGCTGTGGAGGGGGAAGACGCGTACGAAACTTGGAAATTAACAGATGTTCTTGAAAAGCTATAATAAGCAAACGTCTCAACTGACGTTCCCTTTACATAACACTTAACCAATTTGAGATATTAACTTGACTTATTATTTGTACAGTGTTCATGAATCTGCATTCCTCAGTGAAATCTGCAATGCAAGGGTGCCGCTTTCTTGTAAAGCAAATTAAAGCTCGTGTAAAGGAAACCAAAACTTTTGCCTACAGTTGAGAACGGAGGTACAGTGCACGCCGCTTATTGTGATCACTTCGGGACGCAGCTAATCTGATAATATTAACCGATTGATAACAGTAGCCGAAGGAATTAAATGATAGTTATTTAAGATAATACACTACAAAAAGAATTAAAAATATTTATTGATAAAATAATAAATAACTGTGAATCACTGAATAACTGATAGGCTAATACAGTAATAGACAGCAAGAAACTATTTTTTCAACCAGTAACAACGTTTTTAATAGTTTTTACTTTCCTTTAGGAGTCCATTAACCAATACTCCATACCCAGTTACGAGTTACGAGTATTTCTGGAAGTCAATACTGATTTGTGGTGAACACCGCGTAGAAAAACATCTAATGCCTGTCCGTTCAAGTATTTTTATTTTACACAAGCCATCAGTGCATGTCAGCACCGTAATTTTCATAAATAAAAAGCTGTAGCTTAAATGTGGGGTGAAACATGTTTTATTGCTTAAAAGAGAAAGTTATTTGAATCCCCTCGAACTGGTCATTCTGTGAGCTGGGAACAGTAATGCTACCTCCAGTATATAACACAATACAGTTGAGTTATTAAAAAAGAACTCTTATAAACGAAATTTTGAATGAAGTACACAGTACTTGGAAATAAAGAGGCAAAAAGGAAAATATGATAACATTAACCGAAACTTTAATCACGATAAACAGCATTTTTTTTTTCAATACATCAGTATTAATCCGTACGGGACTTCATAAAAGTGATAACATACCTGATTTATAACATTATCCGCGATTACATTAGGCAGAGTTCACTGTAATTTACTAGCACATTTCGCCCCATTTTTAGGGCCTCTAATTCTTCTTTCTTCGCTCTATCCCAAAATCCAGTTTTTCTCCTATTTTAATGGTACCTTTTTTTTTTCCTCTTTTTTTTTCCTCTTTTTTTTTTATTTGACCATAGTTGACCCAGAGTCCCACAGCCGGAGGCTACATTACTGGGGAGAATACAGATAATACATAGACTAATATTTACATACAGTTTGCTATGGGAATTTTAATGGTACTTTGAAATATTTTTCATGTGAGATTTTCAATTAATTTTCGTAAGAATTTCAGAGTGATTTGAATTTCTCTTCATATTATAATGACCGCCGGCGTGGTCTTGTGGTTAGCGTCGCTATAGATCGCGAAAATTTCAGCTTAATAATTTTTAACAAAGAGCAAAATTTAAAAAAAAAAAATTAAAAAATAAAAAATTATTGTAACACAACTAAAGAATTCTTAAAATTCTCAAAACAAAGTGATACCAAATGGACCGAAATTTCTTCAGAAAGATTATTAATTCTCTATACGAAAACCTAATGGTCACGGAAGATTCTGACATTAAAAATAATTTAAATATTTTATCTCAGAAACTAGAAGTCTAATTGGGTTGATATTTTTCAGAAATGAATAAGGTTAATCTACAATATAAACATTTTTAAAACATTCAAAAATAGTAACGGAAAATTAAAAACTTGTCCCAGTGTCCTGGAGATCTGAGTTGTCGCCGTTCGCATGATTCAATGCGGTAGGCCAAACTGAGACAGAGACCGGGGTATGGGAATACATCATCTTAGCGTCGAAAGCAGCTGGTACCATCTTTCTGCCACTCCCCCTCATAATTAATGCATTGTGAAGTCAAGCTTTCGGATAGCTTCAGTCAAAAGTCACGTCTAGAAATTAAAATAACGACACATTGAAAGAGACGAATTCGTTAAAAGTTTCATTATTATTATTAGAACCAAGAAATGGCAACTGGACTTCCTTTAAACATCACATGGACGTACGTATTATATGATATGCCAACTCACCCTTTCTTAGCACTAGCACCTGGAAGAATTTTGTACATTTTACCTTTTTCAATACCAATTTCAGTGCTCTATTTTGTCACGTATCAATTGTTTTGGAATATCATACATATTCTTTCTGTTGTCAATTACACCTTGCAAAGCGAATAGGCTACTGGATCAATACGTACGATTGATGTATCAATCGAAAGATGTTTTACTCCGGTTTGACTAATTTCCTTACTGTTGAGTTTTAAATTAAGTCTATCTGAGTTACAACAAGATACGAGATGCAATATTTAAATTTACAACAAATCCATATTTTATTTTAAAATGCTTCCTCGATTACAAGGCTACCGGACTGACAAAGCTTACTATCTATCTGGAGAAGAATATTAACAACGATAAACAGAAAAAATTACACAATAAGAAGTTGTATGGCATATAACAATTATGCACGTAAAAAGTACTCATAGGTGAAACAATAAACAGCAGAGCAATATGGTATATAAATAGTGCTTAAAGATGAAACAATAATAGATTAATTATACAACAACAAATTTTCCTCGCGTATAAAATATTATTTCAGGTTCCGTACAAATGGTACCTCAGAATGGCTATCGAACCTTCAATGATAGTAGGCTGGACACAAACACATGCCAGACTGCCCAGAAAACATTTAACAAAATTATTAGGTTCACAGTTTATTTCTTATGATGATGATGATGATGATGATGAGTGTTCTGCCCAAAGGCAGGTCTAGACCCGGGACGAAGCCATGGGGTGATGACCACGACTCGTCCGAGGCGATTCAGGCAAGGATGATACCGCGGAGATTTGCCATTGCCTCTCGCATCTTTTTAAAAATGAAATTTGAATTTTTAATTTTTTCCCCATAACACTAAGAATTAACAATAAGCCAATGAGTCTGAATCGTTAACACAATCGGCTATGAGCTACAAGCCTAAGTTCGATCCCGACCCGGATAGATACGATTATCAAGTTTGCTTTCACATGAACTCCTTAGGAGTAGCCTAGAGGCAGTAAAAACCCAGTCTCCACTATAATCTAACTACCAGTGATGGGAAAAGTACAAAAAGAAAGAAATTGGGCTGAATTACAATTACCCCAGAGACCTTTTACTTAATTACATTACAAATTACTTTTTCAAAAAGTAATCAGTAAAATTACAATTACTTTACATAATGGCAGTACCTGAAATTCCTTGTTTTTGGTTTGTTTAGGGCACAAGTCCAAATTATTAATGAACAAACAAACAAACAAAAAACACATCAATGAGAATATTTTCGGAAACATTGAGTAACTTTTTATTAATATTACCTCTAATGATGACGAAATAGCAAGCGAGAATGATACTAATACTAACGATTACTAAATTGTAACAATTGCAATTTTATTGCCAGAAGTAAATTACAAGTAGAAATTACATGTTTTAAAAGTATTGATTACAAGTAAATGGGACCAAAAAAAAGAAGGAATTATTACTGTAATCCGATTACTTTTACTCAATTACTTCCCATCACTGCTAACTACTACAGAGTAATTGGGAGCTTTAGTCCCGAAACCCTGCTGTTATGTAGTGGAAAATGGAGAACATAGTTATGTGATTCCTATGTTAAATAGAAACAGGTTATATTATGCTTGATCAAACACATACCCGCATATACCACGCAATACACACACACATATAAGCTATACTTAAGACATTTACTGGAATTATTTGATGATTTCAAAAATGCTTCGGTCTACAGCATAATCAGGACCATTCCAGGCGACTGATTAATGCTGCCCCTACGTCCATAGGCGTAACCAGGCCGACCATATTGGGGGGGGGTTATAACATCCGCGGGGTCTGGGGGGTATGGAATACAGTACCCCCCAGGAAGAGGGGGTCCGGGGGTCCTCCCCGGAAAATTTTAAAAATTAAGATGCAAAATAACGAGTTTTAAGCTTCCGGGGCTCTTCCCCCGGAAAATTAAAAAAATTAAGACGCAAAATAACGAGTTTTAAGCTTCCGGGGGTCCTGAACCGGAAAATTTTAAAAATCAAGACGCAAAATAACGAGTTTTAAGCTTCCCACGCTTTATACTTGTATTAAGTAATTTATGGGCAGACTTAAAAAATTATACATTTTTCCTTTTTTTAATCAATGGGGGGGGGGGTTCAAACCCCCAAACCCCCCCCTCGGTACGCCTATGCCTACGTCTACACTATAACCTAAAAAAAATTAATATATATCTATATATAGAAAAGGCTTTGTCCTGACTGACTGATTGACAGGAATCAACGTAGAGCCTAAACTATAACAGGTAGAGACTTGGAATTATGACAGTACCTTTGTTTCATAATGTAAGTGCTCACTAAGAAAGGATTTTGCAAAATTTTGATTTTAAATGCCAAAAATCAAATGTTTTTGAGTATACTTAATCCCTTTTTACACAGAATTATCAAATCCAAATCACAGTTGGCATGGCAACATATTGTTTCCAGTGGTCTCAGATGGGTATGGAAATAATTGAAGTGGGACTTTCACAAATTAGAAAAGCTATCAATATAATTCATGTTGTAAATAAATATTAAGGAATGAAATCCACTAAAATAATGCAGTCACATAACTTTCTCTACCCTGGACATAGAGAAAACAATACGAGGTATGGTAATATGTGACTTATATTATTATATCGCAGGTTTTTGGGGAGGGAAGAATGAAAATGATATTGAATTCCTTTTTAATATCATCCCCAAAACGGTTGTATGGTAACATGAGAGTGAGAAATAAAATATTCCGCAAAGACAATACAATTTTATGCTACCGGAATTTCTGTTTCATCTTATTTGAACCCCTACCAGGCTTGCTCGTATTCAGTTATCTATTCCTTGTCTAAGTTTTGATAGTGGTTTGTAGGAGGTCTGTACTTCATACTTTATTTACATGTACCCACTATCGGAATGAAATTTATTAATGTACAGAATAGGGTACAAGAAATAAACTATGCACTTGATCATTCTGTTTGCTGTTCTCTTTGCAGTCCGGCATGGGTTTGTATATTGTGTAAGAAATTGAATATCCTGCAATTGAGGATAAGCTTAACAAACTGGTTAACGATTAGGTTACATTTCTATGTGAATCGCCCTTGTCGCAAGGGTAGACTGGAACACTTCCTGGAAGTTGAAACACTTGACTTCTCTACCCCGCAAACTCAGGCTATTACTTAACGAAAGGAAGTGGTCGCGTTCTTGGTAACCCGGGGGTAAGAATGGCGACACATTTATTGGTTTCGAGAAATGAAATTTTCTTCATGCAAGTGGCATTAAAGGTGTGTCATATCCCCAGAAAATATCTAATCCATATACAATTATTTTTGTAAGATTTTTGTTCTCAAGTTATGTTATTCACAGACACATAAACACACAGAATTGTTTTTTCTTCAGAAAATAACTCTTTCGAATTCAGGCGGTGACGTAGCCAAAAATTTTAAATATTGAACTAATGAAAATCACATTTTACGCTATTTTAGCACTGAAAAACTAGTTAGAAATTTCTATACTCTAAGACATGCCAACTTCAATAAGAAATCGTTACCTAAGTTATAACACTTATTAATGTTTATAATAAAGGTTAAATGACACGTGGCACAGTGGAAATAATGGGCCTACATTTAGTATTTTGTCATTAAATAAAATAATTAAATATTTGATAAAACGAAGATTAAATAACTTGAATAGAATTTTAGGTTTTGATTTCGGGGAGGTCCGGACCCGCTGGATCCCCTTTCCCTACGCCAGTCGATTCAGGGGACTTAAAAATATATTTCTGTTAAAAACGCTACATCTAATTCAGGGATCGAACACAAAACTTGCTCTAATACCTATGGTACTGGCAGAAGAAATATGTAACAATAAACGGATATGATATTAACGCTTATTCACAGTTCATTACGTGATTCAATTACGAAAATGCAACATTTCAAATACTTCAAATAAGGGTTAACGATACATAATACACTAAATATTATTTACCTGGGACTATGAGAATCTCTCTTTCAAACATTTGCAGGCTAACCAAATATCAACAGACGTTACTAACTACCTTATAATATAAAACTACCACTAACCCACAGACGTTACTAACTACCTTATAATATAAAACTACCACTAACCCACAGACGTTACTAACTACCTTATAATATAAAACTACCACTAATCCACAGACGTTACTAACTACCATATAATAAAAAACTACCAGTAACCCACAGACGTTACTAACCACCTTATAATATAAAACTACCACTAACCCACAGGCGTTACTAACTACCTTATAATATAAAACTACCACTAACCCACAGACGTTACTTACTACCTTATAATACAAAACTACCACTAACCCACAGACGTTACTAACCACCTTATAATATAAAACTACCACTAACCCACAGACGTTACTAACTACCTTATAATATAAAACTACCACTAACCCACAGACGTTACTAACTACCTTATAATATGAAACTACCACTAACCTACAGACGTTACTTACTACCTTATAATATAAAACTACCACTAACCCACAGACGTTACTAACTACCTTATAATATAAAACTACCACTAACCCACAGAGATTACTAACTACCTTATAATATAAAACTACCACTAACCCACAGGCCTAATAATTTATTAAGTGCTTTAAAAATGTCCATGCATTTTACCTGAGGTTCCAATAATCTCTCCATCATAGATCGCGGAGGCCCAGTCGAAAGACAACAAGGAACTAAAGTTACCATTGTCTTTGAATCTATTCCCAATAAAATATAAAATATTTCTGGTCTTTACACACCATCATTTTAAAATTAATCACTAAATAACGATATCGCAGACACTAACCTTAGTATTGTCTTCACTGGATAAAGTACAAAACGCACGTACATTTCGATATCAGTCACAATTTTCCTGCATCTTGGAAATATTCACACACTTCAAATCTTGCTGTGCTTGTCATTCACTTTTATTTCCATCGGTAAACTGGGTTTATCTTGCTAACACACTAATAAAAACACCGATGTGTTAACTTTATCGGTAAGAGACTACAGAAAAGTGCATATTTAAGTACTACAGATATTAACGGAAAACACTCATCACATGATCTCTATTTCAAATAAACTGGAAAATTACAAGATATTAAGTTGGAGCGTTAGTTAACAGAACATTTAAGATTATACTCGTAAGATTAAGCGAAGTAAAAAAATGCACTCAAATTCACCTGCCTTGAAACAACCTTGCCGATACGCCTATTGTTCGGATGCCGGCGAACACTTGGAAGATGCCACAGTAAACAGAGATCCGTTTGTCGTTGCAGCGCGTAGGCCTACTGAAAACGACCTCACATGAAAAAACCCTAACACTCACACATGTTGGACTATACAAGGAAGGGAAACAAAAAATAAAAACTACTCTGGTACGACAGGCAAAAGAAATGGCATCAGGGTGGGAGAGCGAGACGGTATGAGTGAGACTAACTCAAGAAAGACAAAGACGTCCGACATATGAGAGACTGAAATGGAAAATGGACCAATCGCATCCCGACTACAATCCATCTGAGCCAATGGGTATTCTTGAAACAAGAGCACTGAGAGGCTTGTGTAAGTGAAATGCGATGATGGAATTGAGAGAGAATATTGTTCTCGCAACCAAGGAGAAACATGCGAAGATAATAAACACAATGAGATGAAGAGATGTAAAAATTTCTGTCATATGTTGCATATCAACTGCCCATAAAAGGATTGTCAAGGTCAAGGTTTCAGCAATGACAAGAATATCACTCGTTGAATTATGGTTTAACTCGAATGAATGTATTATTAAGAAATATGACTACACGGATCGAGGCACTAGATGAATAAAATGTAGGGCATGTATGGGGTGAAAAAATAATATAGGCTACAATTTTATGAGTAAAAATTTAAGGGAAATGTATCACCTAGGCCTAATATCATATTCACTAAAATTAAAATATCAATTAGAATGATAGAAGCCAAAACACTATGACAATGGAAGATCCTAAACACACGATATAACCACGTAAACTAAACGCGTTTCCAAATATTCTTAAAATTGACAAATAACTTGATTTTACTATAATTTAATTCGAACCCCAGCGTCTGAGAGAATTTTTTCTCATAAAATATTCTCATATACACTAATATTAATCAGAAACAATATTCAGTGGATTCATGAATGCATACCAACAACAGCTGGTAAAGCATTCGAACAAGAAGAGAGATTCAAATACCTGGGAGCAATAGTTAAGCTACATTATGCAAATAATATGAAGGTAGAAGTTAAATTTCGGCAACAAAAAGGAAATGCTTGTTTTTATATAGTTCAGAAACGTTTATCTTCTCGTCTGCAGTCAAGAAATCTAAAAATATATTTATTTAGGATAATTACTCTGCCGGTTGTACTATATGGATGTGAGACATGATGGCCCCTTACTCTTCGGGAAGAACATAATCTGAGAGTATTCGAAAACAGGGTGCTCAGGAAAATTATTGGACCTAATAGAGATGAAAATGGGGACCGAAGAAAACTGCACAATGACGAGCTTCATAACCTGCACTCTTCACCGGATAAAGGCCAGGTAAGGGCAATTAAATCACGAAGGATAAAATGGGCTGGAGATGTTGCAGGCATTGGGGAGGAAAGACAAATCTCAAAAAAATTGAGTGAGAGACCCGAAGGGATGAGGCCAACTTGGATGACCTAGACATAGGGGGGAGGAAAATAGACTATTAAAATAGATTTAAGGGAATTAGGATTTGCTAGGGTTGGTTGGATGGAGTTAGCACAGAATAGGATTGAATGGCAGTCAGGTAACTTAAGCACAGCAATGTACCTCCGGGGTCCGTAAAATACTCGTATATAATAGGCCTATTCCTTTAGTTTGCTTAGGAATTGTCTATTGCCATTGAGTAAGTAAGTAAGTAATATAAATGGATATACGTATTTATTTAAGCAAGAATAGTAGGGCCTATGGCATGTAGAATAATTAAAGGAGGTATTAAATTCGTAGGCATACATAGTAGCCTATACGATATGCGAGGCACTTTTTAAAAATTGCTAACTTGATTATGTAAAATGCTCTCCAATATTTAGTAGCTACGAACGCCATGGTAACAAGTTCAAATCCCGATGTCTGAGGAAATTTTCCTCTTAATAAAGACATAAATAATATTCTGTAGAATCATGAATGCATACCTACAACAATAAGCAAGCATAAAGAGCCAACTTATTTTTCTAGTCATCAGAATATCTGTCAATTCTTTGACTGCATTCCATTAACCTTGGGCTACTAACTTTTACCCACTTAATGAGGTTTCTCTACAACCAGTCGACCGAAGCTATTCATCATCTAGTCTCAACCCTAGCGGTTTTAATGACAGAAATGGCAAAAGGATCTTCATAATGACTTGGGGGTGTATTGGTCTGGAAATTAATTAAAAACGTGAAGAGAGACATAGGCCTACCTTATAAAACATTTTATGGTTTAAAAGGAAAAAGTATAAAATGCCAAGCCTTTTGAGGGGAGGTGAATTAAACTACTAATTTTCATTTCTTTCTTACGAAGAAATACGATTTAGTCTCTTAGTATAATATAATTATTATGTATGACATTCTCTTCTTGAAAATTGGTTGTGAAAATGAAGAGAATGTCGCTAATACATACTATCGCATCCCCGAAGGATACATAACCCAAATAAAATATGATTAATGTACTCTCGTAACTTTCTTTACTTTAACCATGGCCAATTCATTTTTCTCACTTCACATTCTGATATAGAACAAGAGACCATATTGCAAAGAGCACGTAGTCAGAGTGGGTGGCTTATAACTACCCTTCAGGTATATATATATATATTTTTTTTTTCGAAAAAACGTTTCAAATAAAAGTTTTAGCTCCTGGTATAAACAACCCATGTGCAAAATTTGAAGAAAATCGTTAGAGCCGCTTTCGATAAAATCGCAAAAAACGAAAATGTTTTCCTGTAATGTCCCCTTAAAAATAAGAGGAACTTGTAATCAATATTTGTGTCACATCTTCAAAAGATAACTGATCCAAATACAAAATTTTGTTTTCATACGATTTTCCGTTCTGGAGCTAGGCTGTTCACAGGCACACACACACAGACATGTTTCCGAAAATAGTATATTTTTATTCAAGGGAACTCAAAACGTGTATTTATGCTTAAAACTCAACTTGGAATTTGGGGGTCGAAAACAATTCCTCTACCTATAGTAGGCCACCTATGGTACGGGCAGAGGAAGTAAAAATTTATAAATATTGCGGTATTTATTTTATAAGCTTCCTTCATTAATGAGTTGCCAAAATGTTCAAGTGTATTATTAGAATTTTTTTATATAGACTTCAAAAGACAGATAAAGTATAATACTGTAATATGGTATTAAAAACTGTTTTTTTTGTCAAAATTTATAACCTATTTATAAAAAAACAGAACATAAAAGTAAAATACATAATAATTCCAGAAAAAACATAATTTTAAACGTAATTACATAATAGGGTTGTGTCGAATTATAATTGTAACGTTGAACCCGAAAGACCAACTCTTCATGTTCGGGGGGAACAATTATTTAATATTTTTTATGGATAATATAAAAACTAAAAGTTACTTTAAGTAACATATTTTATATATAATGCACGAGTAGGTAGGGCCTACTGAATGTTTCAAGTATATACATAAAAACCAACGTGAACGACATATTATTAATACACTGAAAAATGTAGACTACGCAAAATTAAAGAGGAGAATTTGTCTAAATTTGCTAACCGTGAACGCAAATACACTGAGTGACATTTAAAGAGCAGCGTTAAGCGGATAAAATAATAAGAAAAAATCTAAACTAAACTCCCTAGTCCGACATCCCTAAAGCGACTAGGCCTACCATCCGACCGATGCGTCATCAACCATAGGCGAAAGGCAGGACTAGGTAGCAATGTGGTCAGTATGATGACACTACGGCCGTTAATGATGGTTTCCGTGACCGGAGCCGCTACTTCTTAATCAAGATGCTCCTCAGTTTGAATCACGAAGCTGAGTGCACCCCGTCCCAGACCTCCTTAACTCAGAAAAATCTGGGGATCGAATCTGGGCCTGTGGATCCATAGCCAGCGACGCTAACCACGAGACCATGCAGGCGGTCATAACAAGACGTAGAAACAAAATAAAAATGGAAAGGATTTTTTTAAATTTACCTATTTTTATGAATGGATCCCTTTATATGTAGCCTTATATGTTACAACTTCTAAAATGTTTATTTGGAAATGTGTTTCCGGTAAAAACTATCTAAAGGTGTTACGAGAAAGAATTTGAATAACTCAGGCAGTTTTTTCTAATGCCACAAATGCAATAACAACGTTTATTCAACATAAATGCAGGAAACAAGAGTTTTTTTTTTCAAAGCGTCATGACTTGAGAATAGTATTTGTGTGTACGAAAATATTTAACAGTGTTAAAACGTCATCATTTATAGCAGGCAATTGGGGAAGGGCACACTTGTGTGAAATTCAATCTCCTGTGCAGGAAGCGTACTTTTACGATGCATGTCATCCTAGGCCGTTTGCAACAAGTGCACTATAACGGACCGAATTTTAAGAGTTCGAGGAATCGCACAGAATTTGGGTTAAGTATCAAACTGATCCCTAGCGATTTCTTTATATACAAAACACAGTGCGGATTTTACACCAGAATCCAGATGTCCAGTTAAAAAGGTACCTTATTCTCGTAATAAAGCCAAACCAACTCTAGCGATGGAATTTGAAGGTTATTCAATCTCTTTTTCATCTCTGACATACACTCTATATATGACTCTAGCAATGGTAAACTATTTTTTATATGTCCCTGTGACCATAGAAGTTATATTTTACAACTTAGTACAATAATAAGTAAACCCAATTATTTACTGTCTACCTATTCTACTCCTCCAACGATTCCGATTTTCCGTACCTTCTGGTACACTAGGCGAAACTTCTGCAATGAACAGTGGGCATGTCCTTCCATCTAATCAATGGTGGTCCCTTCTTCTCCAGCTCATATTTCCCAATCCTGAACAATCTTTGAAAAACCGTCAATTTCCGTTTATTCTGACATGTTCATACCATTACAGCCTCTTTCAATCAATCCCATCACCAACCAAGAATATAATATATAACAGGTTTAATAATGAACAAACCACATATACTTTACACTAGATCTTGTTTCACGCAGAATATGTGTACGTTTCAAAATGAAAATTGACCTAATACTCTATTGCTGAGTAATTGACTATTGCCATTGAGTAAATAAGTAAGTAAATATGGACATATGGAAGGTAATACCGAACAGTTTTTAAATAGGTACCAGCATATTACTTCCCAGAAAGTAATGCTGGAAACATTCCGAAAGCATAGCGATAGAGCACACATGCGTGTATAATTGGGCGTTAGAGACTTGGTACTGCACATTAAATCGTAACATCCACATATGGAAGTTTGTTTTTGTACCACGTACAACAGCTGAATTTTTACAGAACAGCTAAGCTTGCTGGTGCCAAATCGTAAAACCTGAGGAATGTAATGAAGTAATCCATTATTCTATATGCAGTGTACCAAACCCGCATGAAGAAATCATATAGCTTATTCACATAAAGTTTTAATTTTTTACATTCTTCTAATTTTAAAAAGTTCCGAGATCCTCAAACGAGATCCTGTAGTAATTGCGGTAGTGATGATACTAGCCTATCAGAATATGTTGTACTGTAGTTCAGCTGCTTATAATATTGACGCTTATCGTATCAACTGTAATTGCTATTTTCATTCTTCACTGCTAATGACTCAATACCGCCATACTTCAGAGGTAGTCGGAGCCTAAAGAATTTTAGGCCAAAATTAAGTGCCAGAATGGAACTTTATGAGATTGTATGGTGGACGGGAAAATGTCTGTTCGTCTGTCTGCACGCGGGATAACTCAAATAGGTTTATTGTATTTTATGAAACTTAGTATACGCATTTATAACGTCCATGGGAACAAGCCTATGGATAATTGACCAAATCGTTTGACCGGTACCGGAGTAATGCCCAATTTAGCACCTATTTTATGGTAATATATTAGAAAAAAATTATCAAATGCAAATCAGTTCTCATGACAACATATTATTTTACAGTGTTCACATACGGCTTTGGAAGTTGAAATACATTTAGCTTTGACAAATAACATTAACCACATATTACTTCACATAGGCTATGGTTATCAGACCCTAATAATGATTATTTTAATAAAGTATCATATGTTTTTTCTCTCTATTTTTTGCCGGAGCGATGAAGAGTACATTTTACTTCGCCGGAGCGCCGTTCCGGCCCAACTTTAGCACTGCTCATAATCTAATACTAATAGGCTACGCTAAAATGTAGTAACTGTCATTATTTAACCACGCTAATTTTAACCTCCCCATTCTTATACTAGTATAATATTAGATTTAATATTCTAATCATAAGCTCTTAATTTGTTATATTTTTATGTAATTTATTTTCACGACCACTTTTCTCTCCCAATTTTCATTATTAAAAATCAACTACCTCCGATCACGAGCAATGCTCATTCGGAGGTAATGTAATAATATTAATCAACAAAACATTTTATTTAATAAGTTGAAATTATACTTTAGTAATAGCTTTAATGTTAATTAAATTTTGTGGGAGACCCGAAGGGAAAAGATCACTTGGAAGACCTAGACATAGGAGGGAGGACAATATTAGGAAAGATTTAGGAGAAGTAGGATTTGAGAGGGATGGTTGGATGGAGTTAGCACAGAATAGTTTGAATGGCGGGCTCAGGTAAGCGCGGGAATGAAATTTCGGGTTCCATAAAATAGATAATATTTAGTTTACTTAGGAATTGTCTATTGCCATTGAGTAAGTAAGTAATCCTAAGTTCTTAATTTGTTATATTTTTATGTAATTTATTTGCACGTCCACTTTTCTCTCCCAATTTTCATTACTAAAAATCATCCATCTCCAATCACGAGCAAAGCTTATAATAATATAATAATATTAACAACATATTTTTTATTTAATAAATTGTAGTTATACTTTAGCAATAGCTTTTATGTCAATTAAATTTTGTATGTATTTTCTCTAAATTGTATTTATAACCAGTATACAGAGTGTGTTTATATGGATTTATTGACATTGGAATTGTAAAAACATAAGAATTCACGCACAAAAAACACAGTACATACAAAATGTATTCCTGTAAAGAAAATACTTTTTTATATTTTTATCAGAAGTTAATTGTATCACCTCAAGAGGGGTTCGAACGTGCATACTCACAGCCTAAACACAAACGAGAAGAAGAGAAGGTCAAGTGAGTTCATTGTTAACCACCTTGCAAAACGACGTAACGAGATGAGGGAGGGGCAGGATGGACAGGAAATTGTGAGAGCCCTCTTTCAGTGCCCGCCACTTAGAGACTACTGTGGATATTGTGCGTGTATGTGTGTATGAGGAAAAAAAAAAGCGTCTGAGTAAAAGAGACGAAACGATACAGATGCGGAAACTTCTACAGGGGGGTTCCAAAAATACGAATACACTGGCCGCTGTATTTAACAAGAGAAAATTTGAAAAATCTGACGTGATAAACTTACATGAGTCTCCCTTCCTAATAGACAATGCAATTCTCTCAATCCACATTCTCACGTAGAGGATACAGGACATTTGTAGGCATGGTTGTGCGAGTTAATTTCTTTTCCTAAAGGTATTTTACACGAAGAGAGGCTTATAGCCGGTATTCTTGCCGACGTCAAAGGGCAGGCCCTGTTGTTTTGATTTTTATGGTTGTTTAACGACGGGGATGAACAGTCGCCGGTGTGCCGGAATTTTGTTCCGCAGGAGTTCTTTTACATACCTGTAAATCTACAGTCATGAGCCTGTTATACTTATGCAAACATAAATGTCATCGATCTAGACCGGGATCGAACCCACGATATTGGGCACAAAAAGCCAGCTTTATGAACGGTTCAATTGCAAAGCGGAGTTAAGGAACAAGATGATGTCTGAAAATACTTTAAGCAGAGGCTTAAAACTATCCACGTAGCCCATATCCTTCATATACATAGCTAACTTTGGTAGCAGAATTAAGGGTATTTCTTCATTGGATCAGTCAATAAAAAAATATATAATAATTAAGGAATCGCGCACAATGTGCATTATCTTAACCTAAGACTTAACCTATCCAGTCCTGAACCCGGGGAGGGGATCTTTCACTACTGAAAAATCCCCTACCCGGCCGGGAATCGAACCCGGGCATATAAGACATGTATAAAAACCGCCTTCTAAAAAATAGTGAAATTTACAACATAAAAATATCTCTAAATCTTATAATAAATAAGGTATGAAAAGAAACCTGCTACCAATTCTTTACCAGTTTATCACCATATGTTAAAGAAATGTGAAAAATTTCAGAACTATAGCTTTGATACATTCTGAGAACAGGGTACAAACGTATGCCTAAGAAAATCTAGTTTTGAGATTTTTTAGTTTAAAAATTTAACAGTTTTTTGCATTCCATTAAAGCACTCCAGGATCACTGATTATGAATATGATTTTCACCTTCATTTTATGACTATTTTATTTTTTCATCTCACCTTGCCTTCTCTTCATCCTAGCATCCTGTGTATTTGCCAACTCAAGAACTTTTAAGTGGGCAAAATATTGCATACCACTATAAATAATATATAGATTCTTGTTCAGGAAGATTCAGATAATATTTCCCGCTAAAAACAAAAAAATATTTTTTTTTTATAATCTCAGATTACCTTGTTTCCTTAAGCGTAGGCCTACTCGTGTGAATCGCGCATCGAAACTTAAAAATCTTTCCTGACAAGGGTAACGCCATGATTTTTGTCTAAGATGGTCCATACAGTACCTATGTCTCCATCCTTGGACTTCCTACGTTCACAGTCATCCTCGTTGTACTCTTTAATGGTCTATTAGTGATGTATGTCGTTGTTTGCTTGTACGTGATGGTTTTATTTAGTGGCTTATTACCATGCGAGTCATTAGGGTTCATGATTAGCCAGTTCTGATCTCTGACGTGTGGATGTTCTGGACGGCTGATGTATTTATTGATATGTGCAGAATAACATCTGGTAAGGACACAACACGTTAAATACGAGTAAATTTTCTTGTAAGTGAAGTCTCGCAAGTTGAGCTTGATTTATGTTTTTTCGTTACGAATGTTTAACGACCGTTATATGCTGCTAATCAGGCCAGTGTGGAGGAAGGTTCATCCTTCGCACGCCAAAGAGTCATTCCAGACAGCAAAGAAGTTTTCTACTGAAACATTTGAGAATTTTTATTTCCTCTACCGGTTTCATAAGATAAATTAAGTGTTGTGTTGGATCCAAAATCCTATGTTGAATATTCAGTATTATTACACGTTTTGAGTTCCGTGACTTCAAAAATGCTAATTTCAGAAATATGTCTGTATGCTACTCTCTCTCTCTCTCTCTCTCTCTCTCTCTCTCTCTCTCTCTCTCTCTCTCTCTCTCTCTCTCTCTCTTTAAGTTCTATGCTTACAATCCTTAAAATAAAATCAATTCAATTCGATTCAATTCCCTCTCGTACCAATAAATTTAATAAATCGTTTATATGCACGGCCTCTCTATTATACAATAAACTTCATATAGCATACATAACATACATAGAATAGCATACATAACTTCATCTATAGCATTATTATCAAAAAACACTTAGTTATTCACTTCTTAACCGCTTATGAATCCTGATTTCCCATTACCTTCTACAAAAGTTTACTCTTATCATATAATGGCTATCACTTCATGACATTGGGTTAAGGTTTATGTTTTATTTTCAATATTTGTATCAACAATCTGCCTGCAATTATTATTAGCCTATATTTCTAATTTTTTCTGCCATTTTGAGCGGATTGTATGCCTAAAGGAACATTTTAAGTGCCACGCTTACAATCCTTAAAATAAAATAAATTCGATTCAAGTCGCTTTCTTTCAATCTGTCTTTCTGTTAACGGCATAGCTCGAGAATAAAAAAAAAATGAATAATAAAATTTTATATTTTGGTTAGATATTTCCTTGGAATGTGACACGAAAATTGGCGACGACATTCTCTTACTATCATTTCACATGAATTAAAACTATTTTTCTACTTCTTCTTTCTTCGCGGCTTTCTCTAAAACGACCCCTTTTAGATTTTGTACACGAGGTGCTTATACTAGGCGCTAAAACTTTTATTTGAAACATCTGTTCATAAACAATTTCTGAACTCTGAAGGGTAGTTATAAGCCGGTCATCGTTAGTGCAAATTCAGGTTTTAAGTTCTGCGTGAAGCTGAACATCTAAATTCGCACTCCGTGCAACTTAGGTGTGTTTATTTAAATAAATATTTCAAATGTAGTGAACAGCTTAATGTAAGGAGTCCGAAAGAGAAATATTACTATTGGGCAGGACCCGGATTTTGATGACATGTCATCTTTTAACTGGTACGTCATGGACGTTGTCCACTAGTGCATGAGTCCTAGATTATAAAAATTGTAATTTTTAGGGTCATTTTTGGTAATTTTCCCCCCATTTTCTTATTTTTAGGTCACTTTTAGAATCTAATGTCATTATCTGATCTTTTTTTGAGCCATTTTAAGGTCTTTTTTCCATATTTTATACTTTCAATATACATTTAAAAAAAAATTTAAAGTCATTTTCTCATTTTGTGTTGTTTCTTGCATTATAGGCCTATAGTTCTTGTGCATTTACTTGTATACAATATTATCAGAACACTAAATAAGCATAATAAATAAATATTCTTGTAATTTTAATTTGGAAAAAGAAAGACAGTGTTTGCTGTTTACATTTAACCGTATGTACCAATTAATTAATTACAAGCCTACAATTGGTCCAACAACAGAAATGTAGAATAGACACAAATCTGACGAATAAACTGGCATTTTCATAAACATTTTTGGATTTTTTTTGGTAGTTTTTGGGCAATTTTTTCCCAGTCATTTTGTAGGTCATTTTAAACATATTTTTACGTCATCAAAATCTGAACCCTGCTAATGAGTCCCGTCCTCATTATGCATATATCACCGTCGCAAGGTGCCCTTCCTGGCGTAAAATATGAGAATAATGTATGGGAATACAGATTCCTTGCAGATTTGTACAAAAACCAACATCTGAACATCTGTTCAAGTGGGACATTACTAACAACAAAGTGAATTATACAGTATTTAGCCTTCTTGTTAGTGGTGATTATAGTGAAACTACGTCTCAATTAGGGAAACTAGCTTTGTGACTTTTTTTGTTCTAAGTCGCGCAGTACAATGGTGCACAGAAATGTCCTAAACGAGGACATCCCGTCTGAAGAACTGCTTCATTACACAACTTCAATACACATGCTACTGCTACTGCAATGACTCTGCCTTCACAGCAAACTACACCGCGAATTCACAACCTTTTCTCTCTGCATAACATTATATCATACCAGGTGACAGCAAATGAAGTAGATGGTAATAGTAGGCCTACGAGGGCCGTCAATAAAGTAAGTTTCCCTGGGGACATTTACAGAAACAAAACAAAATTTCATGGAAATGTTTATTGCAACAGATAACGTAAGTGTTCAGCTATTTTCAACATATTCGCCACCGCAATTGAGATATTTTTTATTCCCTAGGACCGATTTGAATACCTGTGTCGGAGAAGTCTGCCACCTGAGATTTGAACCATTGTGTGGCAACCATGTCCTCCTCTTTGTCATTCTCTGTCATTTCTTGAGGTGTAGGAAAAGATGGAAATCACTGGAAGCGAAGTCCGGGCTGCAGGGTGAATGTTTAAACACCTCCCAGCAAGTCTCCTTCAGAAGTTCGACTGGGAGGTGTTTAAATGTTCACCCTAAAGCCTGGACCTCGCTCCCAGTGATTTCCATATTTTCCTACACCTCACCAAATGACAAAGAATGACAGGGAATGAACGAGAGGCGAAGGTGATTGTCACAAGGTGGTTCAAATCCCAGGCGGCGCACTTCAACGACACAGGTGTTCAAAATTTGGTACCACGGTAAGACAAATGTTTCAATTCCGGTGGCGAATATGTTGAAAAATAGCTGAACACTGGCTGTTCCTTGAAATTGTGTTTTGTTTCTGAAAATGGCCCCAGGGAAACTGACTTTATGGACGCGCCTCGTATGTAATTCAGATTGTAAACATTTTAGGCCCATTTCTAACTCGAATAGTCTATAACTAGATCTTTTTGCAGTTTAAAATAAATTTCGAAACATGTTAAATGCAATTATATTAATGGGTGACGACAAATTGGTGCTCTCGTTCTGTCTCGCTGGATCGTTTTCGGGATTTTTATTGTTATTATATGGCTTGTATCTGAGTCCTGAAGAGGAAACACAAGACGGAAGCTAAGACGAGGTTTTCTTAAGAGATGCATGTTTTGATGTATGGGAGGGGGAAGTGGAGAGAGGGAGGGGGAGTGGTTGACAATTGACCCCGGTTTCTCGCTCTCACGCTCCTCTCTTGCCCTCTTTTAATTGCATTGCACCACTTTGCCAATCTTTTTTCATAAAGTTGTAGTAGTTAAAAAGGAACCAGGCCATATGGTCAGGAAGAGAGGTTGTCAACCAGTGGTCAGCGTAACAATGCGTAAAGACCATAATTACGAGGAGCATCCATAAAGCAAGTTTCCCTGGGGCCGTTTACAGAAACAAAACACAATTTAATGGAAATGTTTATTGCAACAGGTACTGCAAGTGTTCAGCCATTTTTCAAAATATTCGCTACCGGAATTGAGACATTTTTCACACCGAGGGCCAACTTTCGAATACCTGTTTCGTAGAAGTCTGCCGCCTGGAATTTGAACCACTGTGTGACAACCACCTTCGCCTCTCTGTCATTCTCTTTCATTATTTTCGTGAGGTGTAGGAAAAGATGGAAATCACTGGGAGCGAGGTCCGGGCTTTAGGGTGGATGTTTAAACACCTCCCAGTCGAACCTCCGCAGGAGACTTGCTGGGAGGTGTTTAAAAATCCACCTTACAGCCCGGATCTCGGTCCCATTGAGTTCCATCTTTTCCTAAACCTCAAGAAATGACGAAGAATGACAAAGAGGCGAAGATGGTTGTCGCACAGTGGTTCAAATCCCAGGCGGCACAGTTCTACGACATAGGTATTCAAAAGTTGGCCTCATGGTATGAAAAATGTCTCAATTCCGGCAGCGAATATTTTTAAAAATAGCTGAACACTTGTAGTATCTATTGCAATAAACATTTCCATTAAATAGTGTTTTGTTTCTGTAAACGGTCCCAGGGAAACTTACTTTATGGATGCGCCTCGTATTATTAGTGTGCTCATCCCAAGTGCAGTTGTGCTGTCATCACACTTTTTAACCCTAATATGTGGTATCTAAAAACTAAATTATGTTTAAGGGACACTGGGACAGAGCTATTTGTAAAAATCGGTGAAAAATAAGTTCTCCCATCTATGCTTATGACCTCGATAACCTAATCAGATCTATCAGTCGTAATGGTAGTGTATAAATTATTTACAAATGTTTATAAAAGTTTCAATACAAGTTCATGAGTAACCACTCTTTGAGTTGTTTTGTAAAATTTCAAACATAAGTAAAACCCCAGCTGAAAAGATGTTTAATTAAAAGAACACAAAATATATTTAAATGAAATAATCCATAATTCTAAGCTAAACTAAAACTAAACAATATATAGGCTATATATGAGGCACTCAGAATACAAGTGGTGTACGTCCAGGAATTGCAAAATTGTTATATGAGAGTTTGACTGTTTAGACAGCGTAAGTTGTTTTCAGAGAACGAGTGCAATAAGTTCAAATTTCAACTATTTGACTCCCATTAGGGCAGATAATACTGATGTACAAACATAGCCTATGGAGATAGATTTCTTTGAAAAGCAAAAAAATATCTCAGAACCAGTTTATATATATATATCTATATATAAATTTTTGCATGAACATATATATATATGTAGTTATATTGCATAAACTATTATTATTAAATTAAATCATTTTAAGTAAAATTATAATCTATTTCATTTTTCATTATTTATTTTAAATCACAATATAATTATATACATATTATATATAATATGAGATGTTTGATAAAATGTTTGATTTCCGGTAATTTTTTTCGCATGATCATATATAGAAAATTACACAGAGTTACAAAATTATAAACAGACCAGATAAACAAATATTATTTTAATTTAATTAATTAATTTAATTAAAAGTAAATTTTGCTAAAAGTTAATTTTAACTGCATTTTTTTTACGTAGCTTCAAAATAATAAAAATTAAATGGTACAAATAACAAACTGAACCATAAAGCAAATTATTATTATTATGATTATTATTATTATTATTATTATTATTATTATTTTCAAAACACTTTGGTTTGGAATTTAACACTGTTCTCTGTTCTCGCATTTTTTGTGAAAGTGGCTACATTTCTTTCGCATTCTGAAGTTTACTTTCGCATTTCGCGAAAAATGCGATCTTAGCTTAAACCCTGCCCAGCACCGGGGGAAATGTTCACATCACCACACACATTTTTGTCACCAATAATTTTGTCTGTTAGCCTATATTGCCCACATTTATAATAAAAAGCACTGAATAGGCCTACCAGTTTGTCTTTTCAGTATGACACCAACTAATCTCTAACAAATTATTATGAAAACAAACTAAATATTCTAGAAATATTTAAATTGTTCGTGAATCACAAATGGGAATCACAAAAAAAAACTACATTATATTTTGCTACTGAGGACACTAGAGCAGTGATTAGTTTTTATAAGTGCCAAAACCAATCAAAGTTGCGTGGAAATTAACAAATTAGGCTATATCAGTACCTTGTGGATAATATTTCAGATTTCTTGTTTCCAAAAATTGGTATCTTGTTTACTTCATTCAATTCCCACTACAAAATTGAACCCTTGCCGCCGGCCTCAGAATTCTAGAAACAAAAAATTTCGCGCCCTATTCTAAATTATCAATAATAAAGATGGCAAACGAAAATTAATCTAATAAATAATAATAATAATAATAATAATAATAATACAGTAATAATAATAAAATCATGTAAACTGATGTAAAAAAGTGCCAGAATGTTTTGTTAATTATTGTTTAATTGCAATTATGATATACAGGAAATAAGTTATATTTTTTTAAATCGATTTCCGAGTTAAGTTCCAGATCGATTCATTAAGCAGGGAAGAACAAAGATCTAATTTGATAAGCATATTGTGAAGGAAAATGGGATGTTATTTGTCAAAGCTAACTGTATTACAACTTCCAAAGTCGTATATAAACACTGTAAAACAATATGTTGCCATGAGAACTGATTTGCATTTTATAAATTCTTTCTAATATATTACCATAAAATAGGGACTAAATTGGGTATTACTCCGGCATCGGTCAACCGATTTAGTCCAATATCAATACTCTTCTTCCCAAAGACCTTATAAATGCGTATACCAAGCTTCATGAAAATCCGATAAAGCGCATTTGAGTTATCGCGCGTACAGACTGACAGACAGACGGGGATACATTGTCCCGTCCCCCACACAATCTCATAAGTACCATTCTGGCACTTAATAAATGAATAATAATAAGTAATAATAATGAAATAAAACAAAATATGAAATCAACCTTAGTTCTCATTGCATGGAATAATGTAGAAGAAGCAATAATTACTGTCACTCTCACACTGTTTAGCAAAATACTGTTGCGTGACGTCAAACTTGAAGTCTGTGGAGTAAGACTGATGATGACTCCAGACCGAGGGTTAACTGCAAGCAGTTTGTACGGAGGGAGAGGTGATCGTCATTTCCATTATGAACCATACTTGCTAAAGCAAGTTTCATTCCGGCTATTTCTTCTCCACTCATAAAATAGGCATACTGTGGTCCCTACCAGTGCTAAAGTTAAAATATTTTGTTACAAACTTCATCATCATCTCTTCTTGGATTAGGAGATTTCTCCTGTTCCGGCCTCATGTCTCCTTCCATCTTCTCACCGGTTTTCCTACATCTCTTTTCCTACATCTCTTTTCCCATGTGGTTGATAATCATTAGGGCCCGGATTTGTATGTAAAAAAATATTTTTTTTCCTGATGCGTACATTCCTAAAACAAAGTTTTATATCCAAATCGATGTCCGGCAAACGCAAATTCCAAATTTTATTTTACATAAAAACACATATTTTACAAAAAAAGTTATGTGAATAAATATTTTCGATATTTTCTCCATAAATACATATTTTAGTACTTTTCCGGATTTTTTATGTATTTTTTTTTTCCTAATGCTCATATCAAGGTCCGAAAACCGCAAGTTCTAAATTTTATTTTACATAAAAATACATGTTTTACAAAAAAAGTTATACGAATAAATATGTTTGATATATTCTTCATAAATAAATATTTTAGTACTTTTTTCTCATTCCATTTTAACATTTTACAACAAAATTTTTTATCTCGAATGAATTCAACACAAATGCTTCACTTGCAATGAGGTGAGAGTGATGCACTTGCACTTGCTTATCGGGGGAGAACAGAACCCAATCTCAACTATGTTGAAAGGCAACTTAACACTATCTCAGGTTCGAAAATACAAGTTCTAAGAACAAAATTTAAAGGTATGTTTGATAAAAATGGTGACTACCAAACCCACTGCAAAGTCCTCAAGTTTTGGAAGGTCAAAACATAAGTGAACTTGATCGTGTGTGTGTTAGTGATATACAGTACACCTTTTCAAATAGGCAAGTTTAACATTGTGTGATGTAGAACGTTACTTTTCTCAATTTAAGGCATTATTCTCGGATAATAGGCAATAATTTGTGATCCATAATCTGGAGATTACATTTGTTGCGCACTGCAACTCCTGTCAGCATTTTACATCTGATGTTTAACTGCAATTGGTGAGTTTCAGTACACATTCTGGTGTTTTTGTTTCTTTTTCAGAAAAATATTTTTTTAGCACATATTTTTAAAATTTTAGCACATATTTTAAACATTCTTAGCACATAAAAAATAAATATTTTTAAGTTTTTTAGCACATAAAAATCCGGGCCCTAATAATCATAAGTCATTTTGGAACGTTTTGACCATCCTATTTAAATGACTCCTCCACATTTCTCTACATTGTTTTATCTTGTCCTTTATTGGATCAATACTTAATTCTTATCTTGTTTCTTCAATTTCAATTTTAGCCATTATTGTGCATCCTTTATTATCTCTTAGGTATCTCATTTCTGCAGTATTTATTTTATCTCAACCTTTTTCTTTTAGCGTCCATGTTACACAACCATATGATAACATTGGAATTGCCACTGTTTTACAAAATGTCATGCTTGTCTCTTTTCTTGTTTTCCTTTTCAATGTTCTTGCTAATATTCCGCAATTGTTTTGGAATTAACTTACTTTTTTATTTAAATCTTGGTTGTGATGATACGTTACATGACATCATAAGTAATTAAATTGATGTAGGCTACCTGTTCCAGTGTTGTGTTATTTATTACTTTTCCCAGTTCATAAACATTTTTTACAAACTTCGTGGCCGAAATATTGCAGTTTTCAACTGGTGGGAAAATATATATATTCTGAGAAATGTTAGTTTTTACTACGGAACTTTTCTTTTTGTGAACGGAATTTTATTCCTTAATGGAAATTTCAAGTTTTAGAAAAGCATTTAATTAAATGTACTGCGTCAAACGTTTATTGGAAGTCTCATATATATACTAGGTGTGCGCCTGAATACTATAAAATTCATATTAATAAATACTTTAGGAAGTGGTAGGCGTGGCAATAACTGTCAATGGTAAAGTAATAGTAGTTCTGTACAGATAGCAGAATAATAGCAACAGAGTTTATGATGATGAAAATAATAAAGTAAAAAAAATAACAACAATAATAATAATGATAATGCTGTTTAGTGCACTGGGTGAAATTTTGACTTCGAGCATTAATGGGACGGTAGTGGTTGAAGAAAGAGCGAGAAAGATGGAGATAGAATAGATATGCCTATCTATTCTAAATCATTTTTATCTAAATTTTTATTATATAAAGCCTAAGACAATATAATGCATTAGTTAATACAGAAACATAGCTATGAGAGGACTTTTGGAAATAGAAAAGAAAAAAGGAAAATCTCTAGAGAAGATTTTGCGACCCAAAAGAGTAACAACAAGTGAGTTCATATTTCGCGACCAAATCATGAGCTATACGAAAAAAATGAGAGAATGTCTTAGGTGCAATAAAGAAGCGACAATTAGCTTTTTATGGACACATCCAAAGAATGGAACCAGACAGATTAGCAAACAAGATCTTCACTTACCAGTAGAGAAGTCAGACATAGATCTTATGAGTAAAGGATGTTCAGAAAGATTTTTTAAAATGTGGAATTAGTAACGAAGATACAGGAAATACAAAAGTTTTCAGGAAGAAAGTTCTGTCTGAAGAGAAGCAAAGAACAACAACATGAGTATTTTCGGAAGAAGAAAGGTCAAGAATGAGTAGCAAATAAAGGAATACTTGCGTAGGCGGAAAGAACTTAAGAAAAGATAGGACGTTGTATTATCGTAGCCCATATATTGCTGAATGGAGTGTTAAAATAATAATAATAATAATAATAATAATAATAATAATAATAATAATAACTTGTAGGCAAACTCTTCACCGAATATAAGAGGGGTCGGAGGATAAAACGGGATGGAGATGTTGTGTGCATGGGGGAGGAAAAACATATCTCAAAATTATTGACTGGAAGAGCCGACATAGGTAGGAGGGCAATATTAGGATAGATTTAAGAGAAGTAGGATTTGCGAGGGATGGCTAGATGGAGTTAGCACAGAACAGGGTTGAATGGCGGGCTCAGGAAAGCGCGGCAATGAACCTTCGGGTTCCATAAAATATATAATATTCCTTTGACTAATTTAGGAATTCTCTACTGCCATTGAGTAAGTAAGTAATAATAATAATAGTCTCTGATATTAGCACTAGCTCTTGCCTATATCTCACGCTCCACAATTGGATTTCATTCACACCGGATTCCACATCTCTGGACATTTCTGTCATACAACATGACGTAGTAACAAATGCACAAAGTACCTTACTGGCTTTTTCATTGTGATGGGTTTGGGAAATTAAATTCTGTTCTTTCAAGCAAGACGGAGTCGTTTCTGGACGGATTACATATCTTAAAAGTTCTCTTGTTCTACAAAAGAAGATCTGCATACCGTGTGACACCTTCCAAACACCGTTAGTGCCCTGCGGGCCCGAAAAGTTACAGATCAACATTTACAAGAAGGGGTTGGTACTGTTCAGCAGGTGAGAAGGTGTATTTCACATGTAACTTCCGTAACTACATCGTTAATCCTATTACTCTCCCCCTCAAGAGATATTTAAAAATTACTGAATGGAAGTTGATATAGCTTACCAGTTGCTAATATTTGAGAAGGGAAGGAACTTACAACTTATGGTAGAGTCAATAAGGAAACACCAGCAGACTCCAACCGACTTTAGGGAACACAAAAATCTGTTTCCGAAAATGGAGGAAGATTTTGAGAATGTATCTCTTTGGTATTAGAGGAGAACATAAGGCGTTCTTTTGCTCCTTCCTGATTCGGGTCTTTTATTCTCTTCTGACGTAAATAAACGATTGTTAAACGATATGCTGAACGACACGTTGAGCCCAAGCGAGAAACAAACCTGGTAATGGAGTGTAGGCATACAGTGTTCATACACGGCTTTGGAAGTTGCAATGGAGGTAGATTTGACAAATAACACTACCCACATATTCCTTCAGATATGCTTATCAAACTAGACCTTTGCTTTTCCGTAAGCCCTGCTTAATGAATCGATCTGGAGCTTAACTCGGAAATCAATTAGAAAAAACTTATTTCCTGCATAGCCTATCATAATTGCAATTATCACTGATTAAACAAAAGCATTCCGGCACTTTGTTACACCAAGTTTACCTGATTTTATTTTCTGTTGTTACGTTTTAATACTAGAACAAAGCAAGTATTTCACTTTTACTGTGTTAGTGTCTTAATAAAAAAATTAAGGCTTTTAATTGTGATATCACAATGACGAGGCTAGAAGACGATGCCACTAAAGTCTAGAACTTGACCATTGAGCCGAGAAGAAAATACGACTATGTGTATGCATGGAAACATATTGGGTAAAGGAAGGAATTAAGGCCGGTATTGGGATGTTAGGGGAGAAACTGCTACTTAAAAACGTGATTAGTTCTCCCAGGAGACAGATACAAATGGTCTAGTAGGGGCAAAGTCTCAACTTATAACCAGATTCTCTATAAGCACCCCTTCTGCTCCAGAACTAACACCAGATTCCACCCGCGATATATAATTCTAATTGAGTCACTATTGAACGAGTTGATTCCACTTCCTCTCAAAGGCAAAGGCAAATATATATATATATAATAAATGCTCTTAAATTAACTATCTTGCTATTAATTAGGAATTTTTTTAGCTTGTTATGTTTTGTACCGTAGGTCCGAAACAATTTACTTTCAGGAATTCCTACAAAAGTTGCAGTTACAGTTTTCTGGTATAAAACTTTTACCTTTGTTCACTGTTTAGATTTATAACATTGTCAAAAGCTAGTCACATAATTCTATCATTTTAAAAGACATGCATTAAATCCTTTGTCGTAACATCCGTTAAAGTAAATAATTAGTTAAATAAACAAACAAATATATCAAATTCCTGATATTTTGTTTATGTAAGACAATTTTCATTCATCGCCTTTTTGTTTCTTTCTTCAGCATTTTCTTTTTCTAGCCTAAATGAGACAATATTTATTGCAATGCGTGGTTTTACGTATGTCTGTGTATTTTTTCTTTTTTTTTTTTGAATTCTCTTCGTCTCCAAAGATTTGAATATATGGGGGTGGTGATTATAAAAATAAGGTCTGCGTGGAAAGCTTCACATATATTGGTATTGTGAAGGGAAATTGTAGGAATTAGCACGTTGTCATTATTAAAAGATTGTAGTAATTCACATATCCTCATTTCCCAAAAATGCTTATCTCCTACAGTCTTGTAGGAATTCACAGCGACCCAAAACCACTTACCTATTTTACAAGAGAATAGCTGAACTTCAGTAAATTAGCTATTATCGTACCGGCAAAATACATTTATGCTATTTTTTGCTATTCATTAGTTTTGGACAGTATAACCATACGAAAACAACTGATTAATTTTTTTATAGCACATGAGAGCGACTGTGCTCGATAGAGTGGATGAGAGTCTTACAATCATATCTATAGATGCTTGCTAAGCGAGCATGCTCTGCCAGCTCTCTCAAAAGCTATCTTAAGAGGTACTAGAGGTACCCCTCAATTCTCTATCTTCTAACGAAATCTATGCCTATGAGTTAATATTGCAGATAGGGAAAGGTAGGTGGTCGTTTCGCATCGCGATTAGGGGAGAATGGTCCTCTATCATTATGCCACGGATACAGTCGCATCAATGATATAATGCCACGGGCACTACATCTGCTAAGTCGGTATAGTATCTCCTTTACCAGCTTGAATATGGAAATGTCCATGGAGATATGGATACCTGATTATCCATAAATTCTTAGTGGATTTTGGGTTAGGAGGTATGGCCACGAGCTGCGGTACTCCTAAACTATAGGAGAAGCTTTGCCATTCTTACAATGTTTAACTCTGCTTTTCTCCCGGTAATTTTATTTATAACTAAATCACATACATATTTTACTTACTCATCTACAGCATTAAGTTCGCTTACCTGCAAAGAAAAGAAACACTTATTAATGGAGAAATTAATACATAATCAATAACATAGACATCTGTACAATTAATGGTTCTTGTAATACTCGGAAAAACTAAAAACTGAGTCGCTTTGAGAAACAATTCTAATACAGTATTTAAAAAAGCTAGATGGCGTGATTGATATACAGTAGAACGCCAATTATCCGAACTTCAACCATCCGGATCGCTTTGACACCGTATTCTAGTGGTTTTTTGCAGCAGCGAGCATTGGGAAACGCTTTTTCAGGTCGATTACTTGCGAAAAACTAAATTTTTAGCCGACAAAATCGACAGTTTGTTAGCAAAACAACTGACTCTGACCAATATGTTCAAGATGTGACACTTTATAAGTTATAACTTTATAAGTAGGCCTACAGTACTGTACAATTTAATTATTTTTTTAAGAAATGACCTTTTTTTTTCTTCTTGATTTATCCAATCATCCGGATATTTGATTATCCGTATCAGGTCCGGTCCCAATTAATCCAGATGATTGGAGTTCTACAGTACAATTTTCTTACAAGTGCATGATTGCACTCGAAGCAGTAGATCTTGTCGAGTAGATGAAAGCAGTACCTGAAGGGCAGGAACGTTAGGAATTATTATTTTAATACCTGCCTCCGATAGCGATTCCACGAGATCAGCCTTCTTGCCAATTCTACTTTAAACGTATTTTAAAAGTACTATTCATACAATTGAAGTCAGTATATTCAGGAAGAATACTGTAATTCGTGGTTATTATTATCAATAAATATTTCAATACTATGATGGTATTACTCAACCTGCTGGTCTAATGAGTCACGTTATAACACTTTAAGACTCAACAGTACCTTCGGTAACGAACGAAACCGAACACAATCCAAGATTACTGTATCCCCAAATTCTGACAAGGTTTGTAGCTTCTGTTCATGTACTTTGACGCGTAGCAAATAAAGGGCCGGGAATTATCGTGGGAAAACGTAATTTAGTTGATTGGAAATTGAAAATGGACGTCCTAGCTTTATTTAAATTTAATCACAATATTATCCTAAGTTTCCAATAATAGAGAATGATAAATGTAGTTATAGAAAACCTCCTATATGGCAAATGATAAATTTCACGTTAGGATGGAAAGTAACTAACCTATTTAATACGAATCTTAAACATTTTAGAAACTGTTAATAGTTGTAGTAGGCCTATATAATTTATGCTACCAGTTACTATTCTTTAGACATTATATAGGTTACACTTTTCTTATTTTAGAGCCACTAGAAATGTCACATAGAAGATTTTCTATAATTTACGACGACATATGAATATACATGCCAATAAAATTGGTAATATTATAGGAGAGAAATTCCTCTGACACTTGAACTTGAACCCAGGACCTTTGGCTATCCATGCCAATGCTCTTACCAACTGAGCTACGCCAGAATTTAATTCACAGCGCCAGATAGAATCTCTCTCCTATGACTGATTGCCCTTAATGGTCTATATCACTGACAGACAAGTTATGTCATATGCAGTATAGTTATACATATAAAATCGGTGGTCTACATCTTGTATAAAAATACAGTTTACAAACAAAAAAAAAAAAAAAAAAGAGTGCGTGGAACGCCACGCGACAGAAGCGAAACTTTATTTTATTTTTTTATTTTTTCAATTTTTGATTATTGGATTTTTTCAATTTTGCATTATTGGACTTTTTAATATTGGGTTTTTAGACTTTTTAAATTTTGGATTTTGGACTTTTTAATTTTGGATCTTTGAATTTTTAATTTTGGATTTTTTAAATTTTTGATCTTTGAATTGTTAATTCTTTTATTTTTTAAATTTTTTATTTTTTATTTTTAAATTTTTTATTTTATTATTTATTAAATTTTGGATTTTTGGATAAATTTTTAATTTTGTTTTTAAATTTTGGAAATTTGTATTTTTTAATTTTGGATTTTTAATTTTGGATTTGCGCGGTAATGAACCTCCGGGTTCCATAAAATAGATAATATACCTTTAGATTGCTTAGGAATTATCTATTGCCATTGAGGAAGTAAGGTCTGAAAAATTTCCTTTGATTACTCCTAATCATTGAGTTGATTGTTTTCTGTGCAGTCCGCACCGAAACAAGTCGGTTTTGAGTGTGACTGATTGTGACTGATTTCGTGTGACTGATTTTCCCGATTCACCCTCTACCGCCACTAAAGAAGTTTTACTTCAAAAAATACAAAATACATTTCAAGTTTGTTTTGCCATTTACGTGTGTTGGCATAGTCCACTGCCCATCTGGCCAGTACACAACATGGGTATTATCTTACTCATATGTAATAAAACTAAAGCAATCCCCACGCTGACTTTGCAAAGGCATATTATCTTCGCCACTTCCCCCACTTATAGACAGCCATTAGTTTTGTAATTTGCGCAAGAAGTGGATTTCTAATATCCCTGCTAACTTTATGTAAAGCGCTTTTCCGAGAATATAAGATACCATGGCTTCTTACAGACTGTAACACAACACGTATTAATTACCTGCCTTGCAAATGGGACGTATTGTAACTACTACTTGAATCTTTATAGTGTTTTCGTAACGTCTAAGTATTCCTATTTATAACTTAGCACTGTATACATGCCTCAAACCGCAATGGAAAATCTTGGAACATGAGTTTCCTATGCCTCTTATCGTTTAAGTTAAGTAAAGCTAATTGATTATTAAATAAATTTAACAGGAGAAAAAGTGAAACTAATTTTATACGTTCCTTCAAGCACTTAAGATAACCGATGGTGACTGTTTTGTATCATGGATCAAGCCTACAAGTCTGAAAATTCACCAAACTGGTAAAATACTTTTTGCACAGTTTGATGGTTCTGGTGTCACATTTTTCTCGATAGATTTACAGTGATCGATGAATTAGAGAACATATCCTTGGTTTTCCAACATTTATCGATAAAAAGGAATATATCATTTTCAAATTCAATAATTTATACCTTCTTATCCCGATTAAAATAATAGGAATTAATATTCGTAAATTATTTTTGCTTTCATTACTCATATAAAAATATGACCACGACATTTTCAAATTTTCTGCTTGTTCTTGAGTCGGCCCCGTTGTAAATGTGTCCGTGCTAGTTTATAATTAAACTTTTTGAAGGTTTTAATAATTTTTTCAGCATGGGAAGATTACAAGACAATGCAATTTTAATATTTAATAGTTAATGCATCTACGCCAGCACAGCAAGATACCCTGAAGATGATATAGGCCTAAGAATGTCAAAAGGCCTAGGCAGCATAAAATAAAGATTGTTAAACTGATGGTTTTAAGTATACAGTACATGCTATTAAGTACCAGAATGGTACTTGATGAAATTGTGTGGTGGACGGGAAAATGTCCGTCTAACTGTGTGACTACGAGAGATAACTCAAATACGCTGCATCGGATTTTCATGAAACTTGTTATACGGAATTATATCATCCATGGGAATAAACCTATTGATTGGACGAAATCGGTCGACCGGTACAGGACAAATGCCCAATTTAATGCCTATTTTATGGTAACATATTATAAAGAATATATCAAACGCAAATCATTTCCCATGGCAACATATTGTTTTACAGTCTTCATATACGTCTTTGGAAGTTGCAATACAGTTAGCTATGACAAATAACACTACCCACATATTCCTTCACATATGCTTATCAAACTAGACCTTTCTTCTACCACAAGCCCTACTTAATGAATCGATCTGAAGCTTAACTCGGAAATCGGTTAAAAAAAAAAACTTATTTTCTGCATATCCTAATTGCAATTCCGGGGTGCGCGGACAAACAGAGTTAAGTCCACCATCCTAAAAAATTGAGATATGTACATAGAGTTATAGATAAAAATGCTCTCTACATTTGTGTTAAGTCCAGTAAGTCATATTCAAGATTGTACGGTAGTTATGGATGTGTGCCTCTTGGGTTTACCCATCTCTAAAGCTATGTTGGGCTGGTATAGTGTGTTAAGTCACTCTAATTCTCGGTAACAAGAAAGTGGACTTAACTCTCTTTGCCCGCGCACCCCGGAATTAAACAATAATTAAACAAAACATTCTGGCAGTTTTTTACATCAGCTTACCTGATTATTTTTATTTTATTTTATTGAGTGTGCTCATGTGAACACTTCAAAATTAAAATGAAACGTGAGGTTACAATGAAATTTGTTTGGAAGGAAACGAATGCAATTAATTAAGAAGTTACGAAACCTAGTGTCATCATGTAAATTAGCCTCTACATTTTAAAGAAGAATTTACCCTTCATGAAAATGGCTTTATGGGATAAAATATCCCTATGGATGGCCGAGTTATGTCAACATATCGAAAAGTTGTTTGGTTGATCTTGCGAAGAGCTGTATGCACATGAGTGTGAGTATGGAGTGTCTGTGAAAGCGTGACTAAACACTGATTACCTATCCATCAATGTAACACTTCTGTCTAGATGAGGTGCTGCATTCCACACAACACATTTCCCTACTCCTGACCTCACATCTCATTAATTTGTATGTGAGGTCCCTGAACCGAAATATCATTTATCTTATTCCTGCTCTCCATAAGTATGGCAGAAAATAAATAAGAATGTTTACGTTATTATGGTAATTTATTTATTTTTTCGTGTATTGTAAGTCTGCGTGCGTTTTCCATAAGTCGTTCATAATACAATGCTTATATCCATATTTTACGACTGAAAGTCTAAAAAAGTTTTGATCCCAGATTATTCAATTCAATTTTTAAAAAACTGAAAACTAATTAATCTGAACAATAATTTTATAATTTAAAAAAAATAATTAAGTTCATTTTAAAATCAATTATTCTTCATGTTTCTTTCTCTTTCTTTATTTCCTTCCTGTTACTGTGAATCATTGATTTTAATTACATTTTTATATTAATGTATTTCTGAATAGCCTCTGACTAAGACCATATGTTCTTTTGGGTAAAAATAATTGTACAGTCGGTCAAATAAAAAACGTCGGGCGGAATTTGATTAATTATCACGAACGAGCATATGCGCATGTACAGGAAGACTTAAGGTTAGGTTCACACACGCCTCTTGTCTATCCATGTATTTTCTTGATTATTTAGTCAGTTTTGTTCCAAAACAAACATGTATAGAAGGCTGTGGCTATATGCCTCAAATCCGCCATATTCTTGGTTGCAAATTTTTATAATATCAATAATTAATAGATTCGCGAGGAATATGTTTATTCAAGGAGCATTTTTTTAAGATTCTATTTTATAATACCGGTACTTCAGTGCAAAATCAATAACTTACGCTCAGCTTCTGCACCCAATCTTAGCATCGAAATACACGTCCGGCCAGATCAACGTTTGCTATGAAAACTTCCGGTTGCATTATAGTAAAGTTTCCACCTCTGTGCTGCTCTTTCATAAATATGGAACCTTCTCGCTGCTTCAGAGACCGAAAAATGCAGGTCAATTACAGCCCTAACTACACTTTCTCTCACGTTAGCATTTGTATGTGGCGATGACACAAAGCAAAATAAATTATGACAATGCATTAAGTTGAATATCGTGTGTTGCGCTTTCCGCGTTGTTCATTTTTTCCCTCCGTGTTCATATTTTCCCTCCTGCCGCATGGCCTCATATGTTCCGAAAATGACCTTAATTTTGTGTTTTTTTATAGGAAACTAATGCGTCAAAACTTTAATTTTAACAGCATACGAGTCCCGACGTTTTTTATTTGACCGACTGTACTTGTTTAACATCGTAGGCAAATCAATTATATTATACGTATTTCTTATAAGTTTAGCCGGCCATAGGCCAATTTTTATGAATTATTTATCTTGTTTGCAGTTTTGTTTTCCATTTCCATTTTTTCCTTATTATACACAAATACCCATTCCCGAGGTGGGACTCTAACCCTCCGACTCTTTCACGACGGCTCCAAAGCTGAACGATCTAGCTAACGCGGCTAAGGAGACCATCAATAGAATTCCATGGTCGCCAAGGGAAAAAGTTATAGGCTTACCTATAGAAGATAAATACTAGGACTGATGAAGAGGGAAAAGAACCCAGAACTTCATTTAGCAGACAGATGCTCTGACCACTAGACTATATGGCGGTGAAGTAACCATAGCCTAAAGCCAGAATCAATACAAATCACTCTATTTTAATCCTTAAATGTCTCAAATTCTCACGCAAATTATAAATCCATGCCGGACTGCAAAGAAAACAATTAACACAAGGATTAAGCTTATAGTTTATTTTTTGAGCCCTATTCTGTAAATTTACATGAATTTAAATTTTCTTTTGAGTTATTTTCCGTTGTTTTATTATAAATTTAAGGTAAACTAGCTATTGTAGCTTGTAGTAAACATTATGCATTTAAGAAATAATATATTGATTATACATGTTACAATGGAAGATGATGATACTCTTCGGAACAAAACACGACTTATTTTATCAGTGTGTGCAATTACTTGCTATTTTGTTAGAAATTAACATCTTATTGACAAAAGTAAACAATTACAAATGCACGACGGCCATAAGAAGATTCCAGGGAATTGTGAGAAACTCTATGACAGGGAGTACGAGAAAGAGCATGGACTAACAAAAGAGTGCATTCACCATAAGCATGCTGCTTATGCAGATATATCGTTAGTAATAAAAGTAAAGTGATCCCTGTACAGGCCTCAGGATTGCGGGAGTTTGAGGCCCCAGAGTTTGAAACATTCGGCACGTGAAGGTGGTAAGGTTGTCAGCCTTACGTACCGGCCGCCTTCGCCCACAGGATTGCTCTTCATTTTTTTTATAGAGGCTGAGTCGACCCCAGGGCCACAGTCCCACTATAAGGATTAGGCCAATGGAAAAATCCCAGCGACCTCATCGTGGACCGAACCTGCGACCTTCCGACTTGTAGCGCTGTACCTCAATAACTGAGCATTGTAAGTAAACTTTATGGCATATGACAACCCTATTTCTAGGTAGAACAATTGCTATGACAATATCAAGGAACTGCATTTTTAGATATTTGGATATAATCCCTTCCAAATGGATAATTATTTAATATCTTTTTTTTAAAAAGCACAAGAAACATTTCCTCTCATCCTTACAATTTATTAAACTAAACTATAGTTTGAAACTTTATAATACCGGTACTCATATTGCTGAGCATCCTAATTTCATAAATTATAGTGTCAACCAATTTAAGAACAAAATTAAAAAAAAAAACTATTTAATATTAATAAATAAATCCTAACTGTCTTGTATTTCATTTGTCCCATCTTGATTTCTTCCACTTACTTCTACTTATAAAACATAAACATAGCTTATTTTGTAAAATTGAGTTCTACTTATGTAATTTTGAATTTCTTACTAAGTTATAATTCTTTTAAAAATATTAACAGATTTTAGTTTAGGTATTTAATTTGTAAGAGTATTAATTTATAAATTTCCATGTTTCTCTCTTATCTACATGTATCTATGTAGTATAGACTATTGTCTAATGAAACGAGCTTTGCTCAATCCAAGCTGATGGCGCTTATGTTTTTATTTTACTTATTTATTAAGTTTAGAATGTAACAGGCTCATTGCTCAGTTACAATATTATTTTATACTAATCACACCAGTTTTACAACACTAATATTTCATGTTTAATCTAATACCGAAAATATTTAAACTAATACGACTAAAAAAAATACAGAAAAAAAAGAAACACATGCAATATGAAAATTACACAATGGAAGGAACAGATCAAAACATAAGTAATATAATAGTTTTGGAGGAAACGAAAGACTTATATAAGGAAAATGACATGGAACATTTATAAACTATCACTTTTTAATTATTATTTTAAAGTTTCCAAATTTTTATCATAGATATTTTAAAACCGATTATTGTTAGTATTAAATGTATCTATATTGCCCATTTTGTACAATTAATTTCTTAGACGGAGCACATTACAAATAGGAGAATTATTATGAGAGTCAGTATTTGCTTTTGGAATGAAAAAAAGAATACGCAGTTTATAATAGTATATTGCGATACAAGTGCCGTAAGCGATGCATACGGATCGAGGAACGAGTTTTTTCAATTTTCCGAGATCCGTTATGAGCTTACGGCACGAGTATTGCATACTATTTGCACGATGATTGTTTATATCAATTTAATTATATTAATTGAGATATTACCTGAAAATATTATGTATATACATTATTGAAGATAGATGTTTATTTCAGAAAGTGATTCGCATGTGTTTGTTGTTATGGGAACCGAATACTTGTCCTGGGGGCCTTGTCCATAAAGGCTTGTATTATGATGTGCCGTAAGTAAATTCTTACCGCACGGAAACTTACCGCACATAGCAACAAGATTGCTTGCGGGAATGTCAACTTACGATCCACGGCAACAATATTCGTAAGTACCACAAAGAGTTAAGTCGTGCAAAAAATCTATTACGTGGATCATAAAAATATATTTCTTCGAGAATATCAATATCATCTATTTCGTTATTAAGTAATTTGTATAAAAACAAAAATGCTGTGTGATAATTCAGAGATATTGAAATACTGTAGCATAGTTGGATATGATTCAAATTTAGGGTAGTAGGCCTAATTCAAGTGTTTTCAATACGTGTATCTTTAGAAATTTATTTTTTAATGCATGTTAATTTTGTTTGTATGTTTTAAAAATTCTAAAAGAAACAGTTATACAAGTTTTCAAAAACAATTATTATTTCGATCAATTCAAGCTAGTAGCACCTGCAAAAGACAGATTTAATGAAATACTTTTGTAACCGAACACGGACACGCAGTCGCAAATGCGTAGACTTGCATAAAACAATCCGCGCGTGCGCTATCACGAATTCAGGTGGAGAGTTGCATTGCGATGTTAGGGCGGTGTCTGTATGATGCACATTGTAACATTACACCCTGCCAGGAGGCGTGAGATACACCCCCCACACACACCCATCTCCCTGGTGGATTATGTAAGGCAATCATTTCATCCTATCCATCATGCTCCGTCACCAACTTCAAACACCAGGGATCTACGATCTCCACGCGCGGATCTCAACAAGATAATGTATTCACCAACGATTTCAAAATTTACCATACATTTTCCTTATTAAGTGGTGGTTTAGCCATTTTGGTCAGAAAGTGCGATTTTTGGAATTTAGAGTCATACCTTTTATTGTAACCCTTTTAAGAGTTTCTAAAAATTAGTTCAAATTAGATTGTATTTTAACTTAGTTTTATCTTTTAATGTGTTTAAGACAAAGTAGTTTTTACAGATTTATTTTGACACTGTTAATGCTAATATCTGTGCCTAACAACAAAGGATTATTATTATTATTGTTATTATTATTTATTATTATTGTTATTATTATTTATTATTATTGTTATTATTATTTATTATTATTATTATTATTATTATTATTATTATTATTATTATTATTATTATTATTATTATTATTATTATTATTATTATTATTATTAGGCCTATTATTAGGAGAAATAGTTTATAAAATCAGTATCAACACACCCCTTAAGTGTTGGTTTAGCCATTTTGGTCAGAAAGTGCAATTTTTTTAAATTTAGTGTCATCTTTTTAGGACAAAATAGTTTAGAAAATCAGTCTCAACAGTTCCCTTAAGTGTAAGATCAGCCATTTTGGTAAAAAAAAAAAAAAAGTGCTAATTTTGGATTTCAATGCCATAAAAAACCAGCACACCCTAAAGTGTAACTGTAAAATGTTATACCGTTTGGGCGCATAGAGAGGTGTTCCTGACGCCATATTTAAAGTACTGTGCGCTTTAAACTGCCATTGCAAGCAAACTTTAAGCGCTCGTTTTCTGTTTCAATTTTCATGTTATTTCTTATATATATCAATTCAGCTGTATTTATACTCCATTTAGCCATGAGGCCATATGAGGGGTTCGGGATTTGTGTCTATACAGTAGGATAGGCCATGGAACTATTGACTGTCAATTATTTCTATTGTTAGTGTATTTTATGGAGTAAACTTAACTGATATTAAATTAAATGGATATGATACAGGATGAATTGGTGAGGATGATTCATGGTATTTAAATATCCTATTCGGTATTTGTCTTTACGACTGGGGAAACCATGGAAAAATCCATGTCAAATTGGCCGGCAATGAGATTTGAACCTGGGACCTCCCGAATGCGAATATTTTTTTGTATGGGCCTTACTTTAAAAAAAAAAAATTATAAAATCATACTTCAATTTTTTTCGTTTTCCTATGCAAAATTTTAATATTATAATATTTATCGGAGGAGATAGATTACAATTTTTATTTTAAAAAATAAATTAAATTAAATTATATCTTAGAAATAATCTTAGACATAAAACTGTTTGCGAATGCGAATATTTTTTTGTATGGGCCTTACTTTAAAAAAAAATTATAACATCATACTTCAATTTTTTTCGTTTTCCTATGCAAAATTTTAATATTATAATATTTATCGGAGGAGATAGATTACAATTTTTATTTTAAAAAATAAATTAAATTAAATTATATCTTAGAAATAATCTTAGACATAAAACTGTTTTTTTCAAATGTGTCATATTTCAAGCCTTCAGCGCAATTAGTTCAGGAAATTACTTTTAACACTTCGGTCAACTCTTAATAGTACATTATGCAACCAGACATGCAGTACAGTTATTCAAACAACTGCATATTTTTGAAACGAGCGAATCATATATTTTTAATGTAGCAAGTATTTTAATATATTAAGTGACTAACTTATATTTTATTTAAAAAATTATAATTTATTTACCACCGATAAACAAATTCATAGCCACGACACAAGCGGCAGTAATAATGCCCATAATTCATAAATGTAGAATAGTTCTATGTACTAAGTCTCCAGTTTTCACAAGTAGGCTATCATAATTCTTAATAAATTACCCTGTGAGAATCTCCTATTTAAACTAAACCTAAAAATCTATGTGAGAAATATTTCTACAACTTCAACGAATCTACTCTTATACAATTCAACGGCCCTAAATAGCGTGCTTGCTCGCCCGCTTCGTGAGACATCGGGTATACTCGGCGATGTTCGTCTCTCGCAGTCTAAACTTTCATGACGACCACAAAATTAGGAAGGAAAACCGTTTCTTTATTATATAAGGCCTAAGTGAAATGAACATAATGAACAAATATTCAAATTTTATTTTTACTTACAATTTTCATAGCTCTGAACCACAAACACTTTTAATACTCTACCAGTGGCGGGCGAAGCCGGGGGCAACAGCTGTAAAATACTGATGGTTTTATCTCTTGAAATATCGCTGATAATAATAATCCAAACAAACCATTCCTTCCCTTGAAACATTATATAATTTCTGAAAATTACACTGAATTGATAAAATAAAATTCACACCATATTCATGTCAATAAACAGCTGAGAAACAATACGTATTATGTGTTCACAGGTTCTTTGGAACTGCATAATCGATTCTGATATAGTTTTCCCAGGGGGCGCTTTCATGTCGTGGAATGTACTCTAAAGCAGGAAATTTAGCTGTTTCATTAATTATTAATGGCTTAGTTTATGAATGATTCGCGTGCAAGTGTTAATAAATATAATGCTTTAATAATTATTATACTCTTAATTTTTAATTTTTAAAAGAATTATCGTGGCGAAGCCACGGGCACCTCCTAGTTTGTTACAAACTGTTGCAATTTACTTGACTAGGCCTATTTCTATCTGTGCCATGTATGGCTAAAGACGTTAATAAATATCTATATCACGATTAATCGTATTATAATACGATCGTTCGTCTGTCTGTCTATCGGTGCGCGATGCCAAATCTACTGCACATAGAGATTTGAAATTTTAAACATAGACCGAAGGGCGGCCGAATGCACCACGAAGCCGGATTTTAAATTGTCAAATCAACTGCCGGTGGCTTTGTCTTTTTTTCCCCTCCATAATCTGGAAAATAAATCATAGCGATTTTTTTCAATATATCGCATGCAATTATCGATCGTTTAGATTCTGTGAGCTCACCTAGGTCGATTCGTTTGTTATACAAATACAATACAATACAATAGTGGTGCTTTCTAATCGTGAAATGCATTCCAAAGTCGGATTTTTAGCTGTCTCATAATAATCGTTTAGTTTATGAATGATTCTCGTGTAAGTGTTAATAAATATAACGTTTTTCTCTTAATTTGTAATCTTCGAATTAATTATCGTGGGCGAAGCCGCGGGCTCCTGCTAGTAATAAAATGTCCTATTTACTAGATAAAAGTATTGACTGGGAGACCCAAAGAGAAAAGCACCTGGAAGACCTAGACGTAGGTGGGAGGACAATATTAGGATAGATTTAAGGGAAGTAGGATTGGATGGAGTTAGCACAGAATAGGATTGAATGGCGGGCTCAGGTAAGCGCGGCAATGAACCTTCGGTTTCCATAAAATAGATAATATTCCTTAAGTTTGCTGAGGAATTGTCTATTGCTATTGAGAAAATAAGTAACCTATTTACTAAATATGATAATTATTTTATTGATTGGAATTTTTACATAGGCCTATAGGGGAACTGTATGATGTAATTTGCAATATTATTAATGTGAGTGTATAATGAAATCAGTGCATTGCTTTTGAAGTGGCCTTCACTTAACAGGTTTTGAACACGCTACGTTCGCTCATATGATACCGCTACTGTACGTGGGAAATAGGTGACAGAGCAAGTTCTACACATTTTGTCCACGTCTGCGGTTTCTGCCTTGCCTTGTCTTATATTTCCAGAGCAACGTTAATTTTTTTATGCATAGTCATGGGTTCCCAGTGTATTATAAATATATATGTAGGCTATCGGAAATATTTTAGTAAAATTCAGATATAAAATTATTTGCAATCCGGCTTTTCAAAATTTTAAAATTACAATAGGGGTTGAATAGCCTAACAAGGTGCAAATGTGATTCGCGCACCGAAGGTCCGTATCCAGTTGAGAAATACAAGTGAACCCGCTTGGATTGGCAAAGATAATAAGACGATGACTAAATCATTGATAAAATAAAAGTACCATCTACATCAAAATAAGATTGTTTTCAGCTGACTACTTATAATTTAAAGTAATTAAGGCAGTCAATGGGAGTCAAAGACAGAAAAATTTCACAAGGAGGGCCGAAACTGTTTGAAATGCTGAAATGATACAATTTTCAGAACTATTTTGTGTGCTATTTATGTATGAAGAAATATAAGGTGAGTGGAACTGGAAAATAATTATATTCAATTCAACTCAAGTAATGAATCTGCACGTAAAAGATGAATTTAAAACAATTTAGATTTTTTCAACAATATATAGGTTATTCGACATAAAGATGTGGATTTATCTTGAAATGAATTTTGTGTGGCACAATCTAAAAGCAGAAAACTATCTTAGTTTACTTTATTGTGTGATGAAAGAAATTATGTCACAGATATGATTCCTATATTTTCCTAGCCTCCTATTAAACAAATTATATTTATTGAATTGGTGTTATTCAGGGTCAGCACACAACAAATAAACTAGTCCTCCAATGTTTTAATAACAATTCAGCTTTTTATTTCTACTGATATTATGAAAAATCTTATACAATTCCTTCATCCGATAACCAATTCAATTATGGCCTAAGATATTTTACATGTTGGAAATGTATGTGTGATATTTTTACCCTTAAATTGATAATGCATCATTTCTGTTAAAGGCTAGTACCACCAGAAGGATTAGGACAATGGAAAAATCCCAACGACCTTAGCGGGGATCGATCCCGCAACCTTCCTGTAAGTAGCGCTGAGCCACAACTATCTGGGTAACGTAAGGATACAGCAGTTGCCTTTTTCTGTAATAAAATGACGGAAAATATAGAAACTAATTTATTCATTCATTTTTCCTTCCCCTACTGGCGACTGCCGCATACACAAAGCATGCTGAACAAATTTAGGACTACAAAAAATGTTTTAACCGGGAAAATAACAATTAAAAAATTCTCAAAGGAGTATTTCTATTGAAAAAATAATAAATTAAAAATTATGTAAATCCTACCTCAAAATTGCCATAGATGCCTTCCAGTAGTATGATCGCTAAGGTTTTGATTAGGTGGCTCTCTAAACCAAAATCACGGCGAAACTGGACGAAGGCTGGAATGGCTCCAGCCATTAGTCCACCATTAAGGGATAAGGCCAATTAATAAACTATGGGCCTAATGATTACGTTGACTGTTTTCTATGCAGTCCGGTAGTATTCTTGTGTGTATAAGACTTCTTGCGCACAATATGTGAAAATCGAACTAATATAGAGTATAGGTCTTTCCCTTATTATAATTGCAAGTTATTTTTTGAAAACGATTCATTTTTTACTGCCTACTATTCGTCTTCTATGGACACAAAAAAAAAGAATTTATAATTACAAAATTTCATACAAGATAAAAAAGTGTGCGTGGAACGCAACGCGACAGAAGTGAAACTTGTTTTAATTTTAGGATTTTTCAATTTTGGATTTTTCAATTTTGGATTGTTGGACTTTTAATATTGGGGTTTTGGACTTTTTTAATTAAAGACTTTGGATTTTTTAAATTTTTATCTTCAAATTTTTTATTTTGGAATTTTGGATTTTTTAAATTTTAGATCTATGAATTTTTTATTTTTTGGATTTTTTAATTTTCGGCTTTTTTTACTTTAGATTTTTAAATTTTTAATTTTTAAAATTTTGGATTTTTTATTTTTTTTCTATTTTGGATATTTGGATTTTTTCTTTTTTAAATTTTGGATTTTTGGGCTTTTCAATTTTGGATCTTTGAATTCTTTAATTTTGGAATTTTGGATTTTTTAATTTTGGATTTTTTTCAGTTTTGAATCTTTGAATATTTTTATTTTTTGGATTTTTTAATTCTGGATTTTCGATGTTTTAGTTTTTTATTATTAGATTTATTAAATTTTCGATTTTTAAATTTTTTAATTTTTTAAATTTTGGATAAGCCTAATCATTGAGTTGACTGTTTTCTGTGCAGTCCGTTCCATTACACCTCACTAATTTCGTGACGATTTTGAGCGTAACACTAATTTTGTGACGATTTTGAGCGTTACACAAGCTCTCGATTTACCCCTACCTCAGCTAAAGAAGTTTCACTTCAAAAATGAAATACGATTCAAATCACGTTTTAAAAATCTACTCGTTGCTGATCTAGCCTATGTTTCAATAGGCTGCCCCAGATTTATAGGATAGTTTTACTAAACACAGTTTTAAATTATTACATTAAATAGCCTAAAATATGATATCTTCAAATTAGGCTATAATAAGCTAAGTATAATTATGGGGAAGGAACACACGCATAAGTAGGTCTGTAGTAATTTGTTTCGTGTGCATTTTCATAGACAACAACATTGTAAGCATAGTCTAGGTATTAAGTTCCGGCTGACCTTGCAACAAATTCCGATAAATCAGGAAAACTGTGTTGTCGTGTGCGACTGATTGCGAAATATGCGGCTGTAAGATTCTGTAGAAACACAAGGTGTACTTAAATACATTAATCCATTATTACCTCTTGGTAGCTACGAGTATATAAAATTTGCTTATAATTTTTGTCACACCAGACCGCCGGCGTGGTTTCGTGGTGTCGCTGTCTACATGTATGATATCTATTGTATTTGTTTTTTGTAGGTTTCTTTTAATGTATTTTGTTTTTATCCCGGTTGAGAGGAAGATAAGGCTCTATGGCCTTAACTCTGCCAGGCAAAATAAAACATTATTATTATTATTATTATTATTATTATTATTATTATTATTATTATTATTATTATTATTATTATTATTACAGATCCGTCGGCCCCGGTTCAATTTTTCTGGAAGAGGGAGGTCTAGAACGGGGTGCACTTAAACTGAGGAGGTACTGGATAGAGAAGTAGCGGCTCTGGTCATGGAAAATACCATTAACTGCCAAGGGTGTCGACATGCTGACCACATGCCCCAAATCCTGCCATCTGCCTATGGTAGATGACGCAGCGGTCCCTTCGGGGACTAGATTAACTTTTTGTCACACCAGTTCACCATTTCAATAAAAATAATAGCAATATAACTGACTGAAAAAAATCAGCTAATCTTCTAAAATAGTAGTCCCTAATCTCAGAAAACAAAATTAATTTCCTGGAAAAGAAGAAAAGGCCTAAAAAAGTATGTTTGGACTACCTCCTTCTGTCCAACACATATGACGTTCTGTAGGCGGGAAAAGGATAGGGTCTATCGAACTAATCCATATTAAGTAAATTAAATATAAATTAAATAATTAATTAAACAGAGAACAGTTACTGAAGCAAGTCCTATACTTATTTTTTAAAATAAATTCCACATTCGAAAATGCACTTTTACAAGCTATGTGCTTCTAAATAGATTAGAATAGATATAAGGGAAGCAGAATTTGCGAGAGATGATTGGATGGAGTTAGCATAGAATAGGGTTGAATGGCGGGCTCATGTAAGCTCGACAATGAACTTCCGGGTTCAATAAAATAGATAATAGGCCTATTCCTTTAGCTTGCTTAGGAATTGTCTATTGGCATTGCATAGGTATGTGCTTCTTAATACAGGCATGATCTGAAGGTCAAAATCAGGAAGCTGGGGAAACTCGTCATCTGAAATAAGGCTGTAAAGTTTCATTTTTATTTTTTGAAGAAAATTTGAAAATGCATACTTCAAATTCAAAATCTGATAGTTGATCCTCGATGTTCCCTTTCGACGGATAGGCCTAATTAAGAAGTCCTTTAGGCTATGTTTTCAAAATCACGAAGTCTTCCAGAAAATTCTTTATAATAATTGACAATTTCAATCCTCAAAAACTTAAAAGAAATCACATCGTCTATTTCATTTGAACCCTCTTTGACAAGTGTGACATGTGGCAATTCTTGTTTTATACAACCTTGATCATATCAGTTGTAAGTTATGCGTATGGCAACTTGCGCTGCTTCAACTTGATGGGTCTAATACTATATTCATATAGTTTTCTTTTTTGTTGCATAGAACAGGTGCTGCTGAAACCATTTTTAAACCACAGAGCGCTTTAAACTGCCAATGCAGACAAACTTCAATCGCCTGTTTACTCGCTTTCAATATGCATATTATTTTGCGATATTCAAAATCTATCTTCTCCCACAAAAATAGAGATACAGTTGTGAAATTTGCTCACAATGTTCTTTAAAGTATTTATAAATAAAATGTCTAATCAGATTTTCTGTATGGGCCTTATTTCTTGTTTTAAATATATTTAGTACGTATATATATTTAGTATGTCAGTTTTTCCATATTTGCAAATAAAATGCCTAATCAGATATTCTGTATGGGCCTTATTTCTTGTTATATTTAGTATGTCAGTTTTTTACTTGTAATTTTTTTGGCAAAACATTTAATTAAAAAAAAATATAGACATTAATAAACATTTATCGGTAAATTTGTAAAGCAAGTATCAAAGTATCACACACACAACATTCAGGTTCATATTTTAATATCTGTCAGAGAAAATGAATTTCAATTCTGATTAAAAACAATTAATCAAAGTAATTGATATCTAAACAACAAATTGACATATTAAAATGAAATTTTACATTTAAATTTAACTTTACATTTTAACTAAATGTGCTAAATTTCAAGTTTCTAGGACAATTATTTTAGCAAATCATCCCTTAAGTTCACAATACGAAGAAAATGAAAAGAACTATGACTCTATAGGTGATAGGAAAGAAGTAAGAAGAGCAGTGGACATGCAGCCAGCCAATTAGCAACAGGGAGGCTGTGTAACGTGAGAGTGGACAAGGTGACGAAGCTTCATGTGTCGCATGCCAACAGGCGCTTCTGCTTGTGACTCTTTCATTGTCCATCTTCCCACGCGATGCACGGATCAGCCTTTTTCTTAGATACTTTTTAACGTGGTTTATGTAATGTCAACGTACTAACCCAGGCACACAGATCAGCTATAAGTAAAATAACTAGGCCTATATAATACCTTAATTTCAACTTCTTTTATTTCTGCCTAGTCTTTTCGGTCACACATAACCATCATCAAGGCACCTTGTTTTTTTATTTTTTAAGGTTTATTGAAGTTTATTGTTACATACATTATTACATTTCATTATTTACAATATTTCAATATTAGTACAGGTAAAAACAAAAATCAACAGAAAATACTACTTCTAATTTTTAAAAAATGAAGGTATGCCCCTAGATGAGCGAAGCTCGATAGAATAACATCTAAAAAGAGAAAATTGTTTTACTAATTTTTCGTCTTTATAGACGAAGTTATACAAAACAACACGTCTCGATGATGATTCTGTGCAACCGAAAGGCCTAGGCAAAAATAAAATAAAGTTGAAATTTAGTTATTATGTTATAACTATGTTATTGATCGAGCTCAACAGTACAACCAAAATTATTTTTTAATCAAAAGTTATATAAGAGTGTTTGAAAACAGGGTGCTTAGGAAAATATTCAGACCTAAGAGGGATGGAAACGAGGACTGGAGAAAACTGCATAACGACCAGTTTCATAACCTGTAGGCCTACTCTTTACCGAATATAATCTGTATCTGGTTTCCTATATCCCGTATGTTCAGGCGAAGGGCCTCCAAGTGGAGGTTTCTGTTACCTATGAGAATTTTGTTACGCTTATTTTCCGAGAGAGGGCAGAGGGACCGAATATAGTACGTGTAATTAAATCACAGAGGATGAAATGGGCTGGATGTGTTGCGCGCATGAGAGAGGAAAGACATTTCTAAAAATATTGACTGGGAGACCCGAAGGAAGACCTAAACATAGGTGGGAATTCAATATTAGAATAGATTTAAGGGAAGTAGGATTTGCGAGGGATGGTTGGATGGAGTTAGCACAGGTAAGCGCAGTAATGAACCTTTGGGTTCCACAAAATAGATAATAGGCCTATTCCTTTTGCTTGCTTAGGAATTGTCTATTGCCACTGAGTAATTAAGTGTTAGCGTACATGATTTTGAAGTTACTAACATGTGGCTGGCTTACGACTATCCTTCAGATAATTTTTACGAAAAAAAGTTTCAAATAAAAGATTTGGTTCTTAGTGTATGCACCTCGTGCATAAAAATTAAACTAAATCATTAGAGCCGTAAGCGAGAGACTAGCAATATTTTTCTTCAAGTAAAGTGGAACTAAAAGTAAGATAAAGCTGTCTCAATCTTCGTGTCACATCTCCAGAAGAGAGAGAGAGAGAGAGAGAGAGAGAGAGAGGGGGGAACCTCAATTCGTGTATTTATGTTAAAAATGAGACGAGTCGAACACACTATGTGCTCTAAGTTTTCATCAACTTTTGCCATGCAAGATTATGTTTAGGATGCCTATAACGCTGAAAAATTCGAGATAATTTACGATGGAGTTTTAAAAGTTTATATACTGTATATATAAGTATATTTATTTATTTATTGTGCTAAGAATATAACAGGCTAATGCTCAATTACAACATTATCTCTTATGTTAATACACCAGATTTACAATGCTAATATTAGATATTTAAGTAATGCCAAAAATAATTAAACTAATACAACTAAAAAAACACAGAAAAAAGAAACAAGAAACTCAAACAGTATGACAATTACACAAGGGAACTTATCAAAAACATAAATAATATAACAGTTTTGGAGGAAGATATATAAGTATCAGAAAAATTAAATAAAGAAAATGACATGGAGCATATTTCAATAATTACAATTTTTAAGTTTTCAAATTTTGATCACAGATACTTTTAAATCGCTTATTGTTAGTTTAAATAAATTTATATCGTCCATTTTGTGGAACTGATTGTATAGACGAAGCACATAATAAAGAGGAGAATTTTTATGGGAGTCAGCGTTTGCTTTTGGGATGAATAAGGATTATGCATAAGGATTATTTAAAAAAAAATAACTATGGACACATTCAAATGTGTAAAGTGTAATATTGAAAGGAAACGATCACCGGAAGGCAACGGCTTTGAACACAATAACCTGAGAGATTTTACTTGAGAAATTTTTAAAAAATCAATAACTGCTCCGCCTTTAAGGGCTGAGAACGCAACTTGTCTTGGTTGAGAGCGTGGCGGGTTGCCGAAACGGGGAAGAGCAGGCGTTACAGAAAGCAGCAGCAGCAGGCTTATGGGGGAGGGCCGCTTGTTGACACAACACTGCAGCAAGCAATCCATTAGGGGGAGCAAATGGGATTATCTGGGGCTGCTGGCGGAGACAATGAACACTCGCGGGTGCGCACCAACTCCAGTTTGTAAACTACACAGTTACAATAATAAAGTTTCCAGCAGATTGCCAGAGAAATTATTTGAGCAATGATACAAAATTTAATAAAGATTTCTATATTATGTTTTGGACAAGGTTTTAAATGTTAAAGGATTTAGAATAAATGATGGTTCGTAATTAAATTTCGTTAACTTTTTAAGGGAACGAGATACTCTGAAATGGTCAAAATTCGAATTTTTGTTATTAGAAGAAAAAAAACTCTTGAGTCTTCCTCAACAAGAAAAAAAATATATATATAACTTATATATGCATTCATGAACCACAGATTATTGTCTCTATTGGACATTACAAGAATCATTACATTAAAATCAGATAAAGCATTTCAATTGAACCAGACACAAACAGCTGCCCAGACTAGTACAAAGGAAGTTAGGACCAAGAAAACGCAATGTAAAAAGAAAGGGGCAGAGAATGAATTCAGGTAATGTTTATGATCCTGGAATAAATTGATGTAAGACAGAAAATTGTTAGATTTTTAAACGCAAAACTACATTTTTATGTATATTAGTACCCCAACTCAGAATGTATGTGACGATTTTTACACATGTGTTATATTTTCTTAATACTGATCCAATGAAAATAGATTCATTTATTCTGCTACAGGAGTTAGGCCTAAGTCCATGGAGTATATACGAGTCGTATATATTATAGACTCATTAAGTTATCGTCCACTAACAGTAGAAATTATCAGTTTAGTTTGAACTGGGGCCAGTATGTACCATTTTCATAATTAATTTTTAATACCATTCAATATTGCAGCGGCTTGATTCCTATAGCAAGTGAATGGTTTCTGTACATGTAAAACTGATCATAATAATTCCACCAAATCGCAAGGGAGCATATGTGAAAATTAACATAATATTTCGTGAACATTTATTTTCCTTTCGAGAATTTTCCATTTTGTCTAGCATGTCATTAAGCCTTACTTTGATTTTGTCAAACTTAGTGCATATGTTTGTACCTCACTACATAATTAAGAAAGTCTACAGGAATCTTGGCTGTGTAAATAGAAACTCTTCTAGATTTAATGATGAAGTGCAATAGCTTTTATTTAATTCATTTGTAAGATAAATATCCCTCAAATATATGTAGGTCCTAATCCAACGCCCAAAAAGCATAGGCCTATTGATAGGTTAGAAAGAATTCAGAATAGATTCTTGAAGGAGGCATATGTGTAGGCTTTTAAAGGCTTGGTTACTATCCTATGTTTATTCTCCAAAGTTATTAGAATGATTAACGCAGTCTACCGGTACACATGTACGACAGAAAACAAGTTTTGAATTGCATGTAACAAGTTATTACATACAACAAAATGAATTATTACTACAGGATGACAAGTTGGCCTACTGGCAATTGATTAACGTAGATAACTTTAATATGCCATATTCTAAGTTTGATTTATTCATCTTTTTGTTTTAAGTGTCGTGTGATTATTATTTTTTATTATTATTATAAATGGTTAGTAGGCCTATTACAAATGAGCATTGTAATTGGACTACATGTCATAGGCCTATATTAAAATAAAATAAGTACATTTATTAGTACATAGAAGCCCTGGAAATGAATTGCTTTGACTGTCGTTTTTATTACCGTATTTTACGGACCATAAGACGCTCCTTGATTTTAGGATGGAGGTTTAAAGGAAAATTAATTTAATGTGATTCCAAACGAAAAATTTAAGGGAATAATATACTGCACTTCACTGCATAAACAAATTGTAATATTGTACAATGGAATCGGTGTAAATCACTTCTAACTCAAAAACCTGCGTTGTACGAAAATCTCTTCTGTACAGGTGGCATCGCGTAAATTTTAACAACTGAACCGATTTCTTATGAAAGACTGAAAATACTTTTACACCCTCTAATCCTCAATTCAGCATACGGTAAGTGTAGTGGGACAGCTGTTTAGAGGTTATTGCCTTCATTTAAATCACCCGGCAGAGACAACTCCTTTCGTATAAAAGAACTCAACATTCCTTTCTTTTCGCATTGTATACCCTCATTTTACGGTTCTGACAAGTGCACTGCAGTAGGCCTAAAGTCTGCCAAAATTTTTAACAATCTTATCGTTTAAAACATCTTGTTTATAACTATAGTATTCCGGCAATATTTACCATAATTTTAAATTTTTTAATGTACTTCAGACCATTAGACGCACCCAACTTTCAAGGCTCTGTTTTCAAAGTAAAAAAGTGCGTCTTATGGTCCGTAAAATACGGTAGTTAAAATTTCCTACAGGTTGCTACGAATTCTAGAAATACTTAATACTATTATTAACTTACTTCATAACAAGATCTCTTCATCAAATATAAATTGTACTGAAGTTTTATAACCTGGTTAACTCAAAGGAAAACAATTACGAGATAACGAGTGCGGAAATATAAATTGTTTCAAGTTTAGCACAATTCCGCCATTTCAGAAGTGAGGAAAGGGTGCCAGTTTTGGATGTAAAAGATTTTGACAGATGAAGGAAAAAGGACCAATGGAGATAGGAACTAAGAGAGATGAAATGGGAGGGGCATAACATGGGATATTGACCAATGACGGAAGCAGATGTAGGGGCGGGGCCACGCATCTGGAAAGTGTCATGGAGAGTAGCGCTTCCCCGTGGAGGATGAATCAACTACAGTTCCAACTTTCTTGTCTTGTCATGCGGCCATCATGACCACTCGACTGGTCACCACATCTCGGTGGTGGGGAGTTCAATTCTCCTTACACCTCCTTACCTTAGCCTATTTCTATGGTTATACTTCAAGGAATACTATATGAAAAATTCAAAATTTCGAATTGTTCTGTTAGATGAAAAAGCCTATTTCTATGGTTCAGGGCCGTCGCGTGGGCGGGGCGGCCGGGGCGATCGCCCCGGGCGCCGCGACCAGGGGGGCGCCGTGGCAACGGCAAAAATAAAACAACAAAATTTGAAAAAATAAGTTAGATGTAGATAACTTGTTTTTTCAAGTTAGGTATAACTTAATTTTAAATATTACGTTGTACTTATGTATTTGTATGTAGGCTATGTACGGATGTATTTATTGAACAAATAGGCTAAATATTTGACACCAATAACTTGATATTTGCTAAGTTATCCCAAAATAAATATTTTCTCAAAATTTAGCAGCTGGATTTACTGTTAATAATAATAGCCTAATAATGAACTCTACTGTGGGCCTTAAATCCTTGAATCCTTACAGATAGGTGGAATGTGGGGTGGGTGCACGTGGGATTGAGTTTGGGGGGGGGGCGCCTGATGAAATCTTGCCCCGGGCGCCAACAAACCACGCGACGGCCCTCCTATGGTTATATTTCAAGGAATACTATACGAAAAATTGAAGATTTTTTTACAAAATCTCGAATTGTTTTGTTAGCCTCCAAAATAGTTTTATATTAAATATACAAAAAGATGATTTAGCCTATTTCTATGGTTATACTTCAAGGAATACTAAGTTATACGAAAAATTAAAGATTTTTTTACAAAATCTCGAATTGTTTTGTTAGCCTCCAGAAATAGTTTAATATTAAATATACAAAAAGATGATTTAGCCTATTTCCATGGTTATACTTCAAGGAGTACTATACGAAAAATTAAAGATTTTTTTACAAAATCTCGAATCGTTATGTTAACCCCCAGAAATAGTTTAATATTAAATATACAAAAAGATGATTTAGCCTATTTCTATGGTTATACTTCAAGGAATACTATACGAAAAATTAAAGATTTTTTACAAAATCTCGAATCGTTATGTTAGCCTCCAGAAATAGTTTAATATTAAATATACAAAAAGATGATTTAGCCTATTTCTATGGTTATACTTCAAGCAATACTATACGAAAAATTGAAGATTTTTTGACAAAATCTCGAATTGTTTTGTTAGCCTCCAAAAATAGTATAATATGAAATATACAAAAAGATTATTTAGCCCATTTCTATGGTTATACTTCAAGGAATACTATACGAAAAATTAAAGATTTTTTGACAAAATCTCGAATTGTTTTGTTAGCCTTCGAAAATAGTTTAATATTAAATATACAAAAAAAAAAAAGTCTTTGAATATAATACTTTGTCTCTCACACTCCTGCATCCCACTACAGTTTTCAGTTGCGTGAGTGCACCACCAGTCAAAACACGAAAGATTTTAATGTATTTAATTATTCACTGCTAAATTCGAATGTATTTAAATTCCCAACTACTGCTTTCACAATCCAAACCTTGCGTTATGCTTCTCTACCTTGATCATTAAATTTATTATTTTATTATTTATAATTTTATTCCGGTTCTTTGAACACTTTATTACCACCAATCATTAAAATTACTATATTATCGTGTCTTATTTTGGCTCCCCCCCCCCCGAGTTTATATATCCTAGGTCTAAACCGTGTGTCGATGAGACGATAAAAGACACCCTAGGCAGGAGCTTCAGTAGCTTTTTATTTTTATTATTTGTAACAGGTTATCATTTCCATACTTGTAACAGTTACAAAGTAAGTTACAAGAAATATTCATCTCTAGACCGTAGTGGGATGCAGCAGTGAGAGAGTCCCAGTATTATATTCAAAGGCTACCGGACGTCCCTTTACTGCAACTGTAGTATTTATTTTCATTAATTAATTCTCACTCTTAAATATCTCCTGCAAGAAAGAATGATTACTGCAAGAAAGATTAGGCCTACACAGATATTTTGCAACGAGCCTATAATGGCATCCATTAAGAAGCGAAAATTTTTATGAAACAATCAAAGCAAGTCCATGGAAAATGCTGGGCTATAGCCTATAACTTATTAAGAGGACAGAACTTTTCTGAAATTACGGTTTTAATATTCATTGTATAAATTTCTGAATTGTTTTATTTTATGTATTTAATTTGCGTGTATACATTTGTAAATGCCTCTGTTATCTTCTGGGAACTTTCAAGGAAAGTACATATAGGCTACCTATGTAGGCCTATGATTTTGTAATGTATGATAATTTTGATTGTTTGTTAATTTTATTGTAACTAGAATAATTTGATCGACGATTTTAATATTCTTGATACAGATTACGTTACGTAATTTCTAATAATTGTCATTTATGACTTTCAGTAGGCTCAACAAACTGTTGACACAGTTGCCCTTATCAGCCGTATGAGCATTTTATTTATATAATGAAATACTTTTACGAGATTATTACAGGGCTGTAAACGTACAAAAAATATGCTTATTAGTAGGCCTAGGGTTCGGATGTTTATGACATGTCATATTTTCATCCTGATTTCCCTTCTTGCCGCAAACACAAATTTGACACGAACTGCATGCTTGTTATTCAAATCGGACCGTTTTTATTTTGCATATAAAGTCATATTTTGGTCATTTTTGTGGTCTTTGTTATATTTTGGCCATATTTGCAATTTAACGCCAGATTTTAGTTATAAAGGCGGTATGCTAAATTAACAGGTAACTTAGCCTATATTTTCAAATTAACGCAATCGTTCAAATTTTGTAGGGTCACGCAAGGTCTACAAAATATTAGGAGTATCTGGAGCTGATGAAGCGAGCAAACAGGAGAGAATTCTTTAGAAATAGAAGTTCATTAAAAATAAAACTGTAAATCACCAAAATTGTTAAAAGGTATTATCGGATTGAATTCGTGTGATGTAAGAATTTAGTGTAGACCCTATTTAAACGTTTTAAATTGGTACATTAATTTTTTTGTTATTTATTTTAGGGTCATATTTAGTCATTTTTAAGGGGATATTTGCAGTCATATTTTCCACTTTTTTAGGTCGTAAACATCCGAACCCTACTTATTAGTTATTACTTTTCAGAATTAAGTCCCAGGCACAATACTACCACTTAATGAAAACAAGAAGGCGCCGAGAATGAAGCGGACTAGAACAATGTACGATGTAGTCAACCACATGTCACTCAGAAGTACAAAAAATACAAACTAACAATAAGAGGGGTCCTAAGCAAACACATGACAAATGGAAGGGGTTCCAAAGCAGAATCACTGCACTTAAGTAGACTTAAACGAATCAGACATGTGGGAAGAATCAGGCCGACAATGAAAACGGAAGAGCTACGTCTACTGTCTTTATTTGCCTGATTCAGTGGACAGTTTACGGCGGTCGTTCATTTATACAAAAAGAGGAGTTCTTAACAATTTAATAAAGTTTTTTTTTTTTTTTTCATTTATTCCTATAGAACAATGTTACATTAGATAGCATACACGAAACGACAGAATATTGTTTCTGTTGAACATTAGGCCTACATGATAATATTTTAGAAGAAAACTCCCTCCGACCCTGGGACCCGAACCCATGACCTTCGGCTATCCATGCTAATGATCTACCCAGTGGCTTGGGGAATGGAGAGGGGGTTTCCATGGGATCCGAACCCCCCCTTTTCCGAAATCAAAACCTAAAAATTACATTTTTGCATTAGTGCTGTAGTTATTTAAGCTCCATTTTGTCAAACATTTAAATATTTTATTTAATAATAAGATACTGAATTTGTAAATGTAGGCCTATTATTTCCACTATTCCATGTATTATTGAATTTTTATTCTAAATAGTAATAGGTATTGTAACTTAGGTAACGATTGCTTGTTTAAGTTACCATGTCTTAGAGTGCAGTAAACACTTTTGCTAACTAGTTTTTCAGTGCTAAAATAGCGTAAAATGTGATTTTCATTAGTTCAACATTTAAAAACTTTCCGGAAGTGAACTCCCGACCCCCCCCCCTTCTTGGGCATTTTCGACCCTCCCTGAAATTATTTTCTGGCTACGCCACTGGATCTACGAATGATTAGCCGTAGTTAGAAGCGCCAGGTGTAATCTTGACTGATTACCCTAAATATCTACCTCTCTGAAAGACATTTCCGTCATACAGGTGTACAGTATTCTAAAGCACACTAATTTGGAGGTTTTGTGACTGTTATTCTACAGTAACATTTATTGGATAATTATGAGAATGTACTCATAAAATAATATACACTAGTGTATACATTTTTAAATTCCTACCCATCCTTCAAATTTCATTTACCGAACATACATACCATACTATGCAGGATACGTCCTTTTCGCATAAGTAGGCCTACATAAAAAGCAAAAATGCATTTAGTTTCTGCTAAGTAGAAAAATAAAGTGAGACTTAAAACATAACTTTCTGGGCACTTTCTAATGATTTGTTTATATTTAATTTAGAACTGACTCTGCATTTTATTAGTAGGCCTAGGTCAGCTTGAAGGCCCTACTAATAATCACAAAAACTTTCACACTCATAGTATAAAAACCGAAGAAATCTTAGCATTTTTGAAACCAAGGAAAAACATTTACATTTATAGCAGAGAAAAAGCATAGGACTTTTAAATATTCCCAAGTAAATGAGATTTAGACTAATGTTATAACTAAAACTACACCACTACTTATCAACAGTTACAATGTCCACTGTCTTTGAAACTTCGCAAACATTATAAATATTATACATTTTTTTATTTAAGAAGAGTGATTTTCGACTTTAGACCATTTTTGTTTATGACTAGTCTTAAAATATAGATTAATGTCTTAATTTTCTATAATGTATTCAAATGCTGACGCCTGCAATGCCCATTCTCCCTCCAAACATAGCCTACCGTTGAATCATTTAAAATATAATAGGATTTATAGTAATATAAGGAATCATCGAGTAAAATCATCACTGGGCTATTAATTTATAATCGAGTAGGCCTATAACAATTCTAATAGAATAGCTGGATTTTATGAATGACAGTCTTCGCATAAACATAAAAATCCTTAAGTTTTAGCATAAAGCATTAGGCTACTCTAATAATTTTATATTTCTGCTTCTAAGCAATTTTCTTTGGGGGAAATGATGAGGAATATTTACATCAGTGGGTCAGTAGCAGTGAAAACGTCCTGTTTGAGATCGGTGCTTTTTCGCAAGATACAAATTTTCTTATTAAGAAAAGGAATTTTGAATCCTATCAGCCGTGCCCGTTTCTTGTTTTGCCAGGGGCAGGAAATTGGGGCGGCGCCGGGGAGGGGCGGAAACAGTGGGGCAAGTCGCCTTGCCCGCCCGTGGAGACTTGGGATTGAAAGTAAACACGGAATCCTGCAGCAGACACCAAATGCAAACATCATTCCGGGTTGCGAACACTGCGTCCTATTTTCCCTGAAAGTAAGCAGGAACCAAGAATGTTATTTCCCCGAGTTTGCGTTCGAAAGTATTGTTTGTTACTTTAATTTTACCATCCAATGCTGTTTTGTCAAATGACATCGCTCAGTTCTAAAAAAATGCATAACAAACTTAAAAAAAAAAAAAAAACACCTTGGTTAGCGTGAATTACGTTTCAAGACTAGGCCTACTTGATACAATATCAAATCTCCCGTACACTAATAAGTTGTAGTTTTGTACGTTTATTCCAGGCCCTAATAAACACCTAAAAAATTCATCATAGACACCAAAATATTTTACCTGTGTATAGAGGGGCCATAGACAAGCAACTTTTATTAGGAGATTTTTACTCTATGACATAAAATTTATATCCTACATAGCATTAAAGTCATTACAATTTGGTGCTCATAAATCAATAATTAAGTTAAATAGGGTTTAAATTTTCTTTAAATTGAGTTCATGTCTTCTTAGTGACCGACAAAAATCTGATTCTTAATCATTCATGAACAGTTATGTCATAATTTAGAGTTACAGACTAATCACATGACTGGCCGCCACTGCCTGAGTTTTTTTATTCATAACTCCAGTGTTAACAACGAAGTTCCCCTGTTTTACATTTCTTCGAATGTTAGAAGTCAGTGGCAGCCATGCCCTAGGAGATTTTATGCTGTAACAGGAAAAATTGAATCCACAGAGCTTGTCGATGTCCTCTCTACATACACACACACACACACACACAACAGATGAGTTTAGCTTATAATTTTCTCAAAGTAAGACGACGGTATCATGAGATGTTTATGTCCCTTGAGACTGTGGCATCTCTAGTGTATGGACACATAATTTTGTAGCATTGTGATGTATGGTTATACGAATAGAGACGATGGTAATTTAGTTGTGAGTTAACCGCCATGCAGAATGGATGTGGTGGATAAAAATCCTCACACTTTAACATATTTAACATTAATCTATTAATGTGATATTTTTACATTTATTACATTTTGTAGTTGACGTACTTACACGTCACTAGCAGAGCAACGGTTAAAATTAGAAAGGGCACTCAATAAATTCCAATACGTAATTTTTTTGTGAAAAACAATCTTTCATTATATCAATAGTCTTCCAAAAAATATTGAAGAGCACGGAAATAGTAGATCTAGTAGTAATAATGATGATGATGATGATGATAATAATAATAATAATAATAATGTTGATAATAATAATAACAATCATAATAACACCACAATGTGGATAACCTAACTTCAGACAGGAGGTTGTAAAAGAAATTAAAAACTTTAGTTTCGAAGCTGATGGGAAAGAGGAGTTAGCATAAGCTAGGCTATAGATTCAGCCAGAAATTCATTTCACTCTTAACCCCAACAAAACATCAGGAAGAGACCAGGGGCTCAAATATACGTCGCCATTCAGTCTGAAAGGCCAAACCCTTTCTCCATGAGTGCAATGTCATACAAGACAAATATTGGGCAGATGTGGACAAGTATTTACTTATAATACTAGGTATTGTTCTGGAAGTGGGACCTGCGTTTGGACTACTAAATTATTCTCAGAAATTACTAAGTGAAACAAAGCCCATTTAATATAAAGAATCAGGCATAATTCTGATTATACAAGTTTTTTTTTTTTTTTTTTACAAATTGATATAGGCTAATGGAGGCAAAAACAATTAGATTTATATTTTACGTCATAGTCTATTGAAAATAATGAGACATAGGCCTATTTCAAAGACGTGGAAAGTAATTTATTTCCAGAGAGAACTGACCATTACTTTGTCTACTTTTTCCCTCCATGGTCCAGTTACTCGTAACTTCCAAAGCCTTATGTAATCACTGGGTACAATATTGTTGTCATGAGAATTGAATTGCGTTTGTTGAATTCAGTGTAATATTTTTAGCAATTTTCAAGGAAAGGGATGGTTTAATTGAACTTAAATGTTGATCGCGTATTTCTTCGGGTTGAAGTGGGGAGGTGTGCCAAATTTCGTGCAAACTGCTCAAAGCAGGTACATACATACCCACACATTTTTATTTTATTTATATTATTTAACTTAAAACAAAACATTTTTTTTTTTGTTTCAACCCAATCTTATGTTAACTCCCCTTAACGAAAGTTTGTTTGATTATGAATTCAGGCCTATATGAATAAATAACTGTCAGATAATAGGCTAATAATAACAATAATAATGACAATCATAACAAAATTAAAGTGATATACTAATTTAAAGTTTCCGCGAATACACTGTAGAAAAGAAGAAGTACCGCGGGACAGAAGGTTTAAGAACCACTGTTCTAAAGAAGATGTTAACCACGAGTTATTGTCGAAGGGTATCCTTTAATTTTCACCCCATTTCGATATTTAATAAGGCTTCCCATTCGTAACAAAAATCACTGACTTAATTATCCCTATTCATGTCAGAATCAACCAATTTATTAAATGTCATTAACTCAGCTTCCGAACTGCAATAAAAAGGAAGCGATAAAAGCTGACTACAAAGTAGTTTATCACATGGTGGCAGTATCGTATAGATCTACCCAACTGTTCAATGACTTTAAAAAGAGAACCATCAGTTTAGATAGAGCTGGCTTTTTTTACGAGGCATTATCCAGCTAGCGTACTCGAGGGCGCACTATGGATTCGTTAAGGGAGCAGAGCAGACGTGACGTCATAAAATTGATGATGCGCTCGCTGGATATCAGGTGTCACGACTGGGGGGATGGATGCAGCCGGCCCAGCATCACTCTCTATCTAATCAATATCAGTACGCTCAACAAATATCATCTCCTGTCCATCCAACCTTAATAAGGCCAGTTAACATGGATCCCACGAATTCGTCATTCATTACTAATCATAGTACTGTATTGCAATTTGTACAGCACGGTGAAGATAGAATTTTAACATTGTCCTAGGTAATAGCAAGAGACCTGGATTTTTCGTGACTCGCAAAGTCATGAAAAATGTAAAACGTTAGGCACTTTAGACAGGCAAATGCCTGCTTTTATGCAGTTCAGAAACTCTTATCTTCTCGTCTTCTGTTCAGTAATCTAAACATGAAAATAATCCTGCCGGTTGTATTATAGGCCTATGGATGTGAGACATGGTCGCTTACTCTTCAGGAAGAACATAATCTGAGACTGTTCTTAAACGGGATGATTAGGAAAATATTTGGGCCTAAGAGAGATGAAAATGGTGACTGGAGAAAACTGCATAACGACGAGCTTACTCGTCATTGGATATAGAAAGGGTAATTTAATCACGGAGGATGAAATGGCCTGGACATGTTGCGCGAATGGGAAGGAAAGACACATCTCAAAAATATTGACTGGGAGACCTGAAGGGAAAAGACCACTTGGAAGACCTAGACGTGGGTGGATGGACAATATTAGGATAGATTTAAGGGAAGTAGGATTTGTGAGGAATGGTTGGATGGAGTTAGCACAGAATAGGGTTAAAGGGCGGGCTCAGGTAAGCACGGCCATGGACCTTCGGGTCCCATATAATAGATACTATTCCTTTAGCTTACTTAGGAACTGTCTATTGTCATTGAGTAAGTAAGTAAGTAAGTAAGTGAGTGAGTAAGTCATCACAAAGTAAGATCTGCCATTGCCAATGCCTTGAAGGAAAAGGAATTAAAATAATGTTCATGAGGAAGTGCATGGCTTTTTACTTGATGGCAGCAATAGAAGAATAGATATAATTGCCTTCAAACCGGCTATATCTTAGATCCGATCATCCGATTTGAATCCCATGAGGAACAGCCTAAAGAAGTAGATGCTGAGAAGAGGCAGATCTATGAACCAACTGTGGGATATTTCAAGGAAGAACAACAGAATCTACAACAGTCAAAGGTTTCATGATCAGATCAAGAGGGATGATTACTAGTTTTTTTGTGTGCTAATTTTTGCAAACAATTTTAACTCCCTAATATGTTCATGACAGCAGTTGCCATTACTGCAATTTTATTAAGGGTTCTATTTTCATTATCAGGAACCAAGTTTATGGACTTGAGTCCCGTGCAAAGACATGTTACCTTCTATTATACTTCTACACCTTACGTATAAAGTATACATTTGTTTATTATATATAAGGTACTCTTTGTTTATATGACAACCTGATGTTGCAGCAGGAAGATTTAAAATAAAAATATCCTATAAGATGTGGTAGTTCGTCTTAATTTTGCAATAAAAGGGCGGAAAATAAATTGAAACAGTGTATATACATAATATTTTCAGCTAATATCTCAATTAATATAAATAAATTGATATAAATATTCATCGTGCAAAAAAGAGCATGCAATAATGGTGCCGTAAGCGCATAACGGATCTCAGAAATTAAAAAACTCTTTCCTCGATCCGTATGCACCGCTTACGGCACTTGTATCGCAATATACTATTTTGAACCTATATGATTATTTCTATAAATTGCTTTCATTGTCTCTACTGTTTTCTACGCAGTCCGCCATGGATTTACGAATTGTGTGAGATATTGAGTCTCGTGAATTTAAAGATAGACTAGTTCTTTGCATGAACGGCTACGAATGACTCTTTGCCAAGTGTCAGGGTATTAATAAAAAACTATTATGATTAAAAGAGATGCTCAGAAAACAAGTGATGTAACATCATTTGAATCTGAGTGCCTCATTTAGTCCGTCATGAGCCTACCATCCAATACTACAAACAAAACACGGACTATTGTATGTGGTCTTAATGGCATCTCGTCATTGGCCTGATGGTAGGGGCGAAAGGCACAGTCCCCCAAAAATGCACCAGTATTTTTTATTTTTTTTTTATTTTTTTATTTTTATTTACTTTTTATTTTACGGACAGCACAGAGAGCTACTATACATCATCGCAGTCACTGCAATTAGAGAAACGGTATCCATTTTACGAAATAATTTATTTGGTGCATAAAATCGTACTATATTAACCCTGATTTTAATATTTTTTATATCCTAGAAACATATTTTTGTGGTCTAGTAGTATAACTGTAGTTTATAAAATGCATACTTTGTTGTTTGGCAACCCTGTTTGGGGAAGTTATAAAATAATCCAGAGGGATTGTGCACAAACTGTCAACAGAATTTATATATAGAGGAATAAAATTGACTCCTTTCTGACAAGAGATTAATGAAGCTGAAGGCATCTGAAGATATAGTTGTATCTAGTACTGATTATTTTATAAATTAAATTAAGTAGTCTAATAGTAAATCTACTGAGTATTGACTGTTGACGTAGAATGTTAATAGAGGCAAAATATACTACCAAGGGATTGTGTCAAACCCATAGGTGAATAAATAAAAAAAAAAAGTCCATCGAATGAGCTCCTTTCTATAGACAGGATAACGAAGCTGAATGATATGGAGATCTGAGTCATCTAAAGATGTGTACCTGGTATTGCTATTAGCAATTTCATAACTCTTAGTAAATTCATTGATTGTTCACAAATATATATAGGCCTATATATACTATGAAGCTGAAATGGCCCTGAGGTCGACTCGGCCTCTAACAGAAATGAGTACCAGGAGCAATCCTGGGGGTAAAGGCGGCCGGTGCGTAAGGCTGACAACCTTACCACCTTCACGTGCCGAATGTCCAAAATCTGGGAGCCTCAACCTTCTGGAACCCTCTGGGCCTTCATGGCCTGTATAGGGATCACTTTACTTTACTTTACTATGAAGCTGAAAGCAGAATAAATACGAGGGATGCGGCATAACTCATGGCAACTATTTGTTTTTAATTGTGGGACAATTTTAAAATTTTGAAATATGTAGGCTACGATTGAAAGGGCAGAGTATGGAATGTATGCATATGCAGAATACGGGTACTAGTTATAGGATAATGAAGGAAACAGGCAGCCATAAACATTTATATGCGACTGCATCGTGCCACTATAATGTAAATTGCGGTAGCTGGAAGCATGAAAGCACACATACCCACTCATGATCTTTTAAAGTTCGGTACGGATGGGCATTATTCCCCAAAAGATTCCATCAGCTCCTTGAGGTAGGCTATTCTTTGGCATTTCTACCTCGAATAATGACTATTTTGACTTAAAAATGCTGTTCACATCTTTTCATATCCATTCTGCACGACCGCTGATTCACAACAAAATTATCATCGCCTCTGTTCCGTATAACCGTACATCACAATGCTGCAAATTGCTGTGTCCTTATACTAGAGATGCCACACTCTCCCGTGACATATAACATCTTATGGTATCATTGCCTTACTTTGAAGAAAAAGAAAGCAGTTGCCATGACTTATGATCCATCTCTCGAATATAAATAAATAAAATGGCTCCTTCTTAAAACATTTAAATGAAGCAGAAGGAAAGCTGTGTCTGGTTTTCATATTATAAATTTTAAAATTCAAGCTAATTTAATGATTGTTCACTTAACAGATTAATACAGTAGAGTCCCGCTATTCCGAACTAATTGGGACCGAATACTGTTCGGTTTAGCGGGAATTCGGAACAGGCGGATTTAATGAATAATATCAACGTATTCACTTGTTAAGACGTAAATTAAGTGCGGGGACATCTGCTAGTGTTAGCCGACAAGTGCTGTAAGTAACCAGCTTTCATTCCAATTTGCTTTCAGGCGTTTTCATCAAGCTTAGGCTGTATGTACGTCTCTATTTAACTTCTTTGTGTATAGTCCAGTTACTCATTGCATACCCAGGCGGCTTCCTTTCGTTAGGAGGAAACGTTTGCCGACAGCTCAACCCATGTCCTTTGTTTTACCGCACCAATCAGCTAGTTACCCCAGCCAATCAAAATCTAAGAATGTCCTGTGGCGATTTTGACAGCTACTCGTCTACTCCGCGTGGAGTGAATGCGTTGTTGCAAGATCAAGTTACAGTAAACAATAACACTTGTGAATTGAATAAAGCGAAGGAAGGACTGAGGTCAGTGATAACAATGAGAGAATATTGCAACGTTGCTTTGGTTTGGATAGCGGAAGCCCAAGACCGATTTAGTCAGATCAATTAACATAAAGAAACACCGAAACCTTTGAAGCCGACTGGCCATCCAATGAGTAACCAGACTATAACAATAAATGTACGTTTTTCACGAACGTCTTTTTAATTTCTCCTGTTTTTAAGTTTTAAAAAATCTGTATTTTTTTCTTAACTCTGTTCGGAATAGGAGCATTTTCGGAATAAAGGGGTTCGGAATAGCGGGACTCTACTGTAGAAACAAGTATATTCTCAAGGGAGAGTTCATAATTCAATATTTCCGTAAATAGGCTTGCTTAATGATACCAAAATATATTTTTTAAGGTAATTAGAAGGCTAAACACTCCTAGAGTAAACACAGACTTGCACAAAAATTCACTAATAAACAGAACTTTGAATAGGTACAATAAAATCCACCCTCTTAATATTGATATAATTGGAATGAATCTTAAACATTTTAATTCTGCTGCAAACCAACTGTTAAAACTTGTCCAAAATGGTAATTCATAGGAATCTGTATGTGAATAGTAATACCATATATGATATTGTTAACTAACATATTTTAAGTATTTATATTATTTGTTTTACTCTTATTTCGTTCTTATTTTTCTCTACATTCTTCATGCTTGCTTTCTTCTTACCTCTCTTATTCTCTTTACTCTCTCCTATTCTCTTTACTTCTTACCTTACATTGGTCATTATCATAACTTTCTTACTTTTTATTATACCTATTTCATATTTGTGTTATTGTAAGTACATGATGTATTGCTAGTATAGTCATGAACATTGTAATTTGGTATATACCTGTAATGTTCATTCTTGATTAAATAAATAAATAAATAAACTAATGTCTATTTATTAGCAGTAAGAGATCACAAATTTCTGCATACTAAATCTAATACTTAGACTTTCAGAAATAAGGTAAATGAGAGAATTTAAAACGAGAGCCCACGTCAATGTAAACAAGTCTAAACAGACAGTTTGGTTAGCAATGTCACAAGAACGGAAACACGCAATATTTGTAGAAATGGTAACATATTCGGCCCTGGAGGCAGAGTAACATCAGATATCACACATGCATCTGACACACTGCTAGTCAAAGAATAAACTCCAGACTAGATATCGGTTATAAATATCATTGGCTGCTAAAAAGCCATCAAGAAATAATCGTCAGACTGGGTTGAACGTTTAAAAACAGATAAGTAGAAGTTGGCTGACAGCAACAGGGCATCGAGATGTTGATATGTTTAGATGAAACTTCAAGTTAATTTCACTTCGGACTTACTGTGCGGGGGTGTATCCTCGTGTACGAACACCTTCGCAGGAATAAGGGGATAAGTCATTTCACATAAGAATGACACATGGCCTAAAAATAACCTTAAGCATGTCATTAGAATGGTGCTGGGTTTCTTCCACCTTAGACCCTTAATAAAATTAGTAAAAAAAAGTAGACATTACGCCTGGTAAGAACTGTACAGTATTGTAAATAGTCTATAATAGACATGAAACATAGCATGCCTTCAGATTCCAATATCAGGATAACCTATTGTAAGTAACATTAGTGACATCTCCAACCCTAATGTACCTTCGGGTGAAATAGGGTTTTGTGTAATGTGGATATTCAATAAATAAATAAACAACAAGCCTATGACATTTATTAAGACACGTGAATTTCTATGAAACAAGCAAAGCGAGCTGTCCTTCGCATCAGCTGGTTGCTGGATGTCGTGGATCTTCTCTTCTACGACAGATGGCAGCTCATGGCATTTGTCAAATCGAAATTCTACACTTAGACTCAGTGGAAGGTGCCATAAAAAATTTACCAAGTTTTTACAGTCTATCACTGGACATACAAATGCTTTAGTGAGAATTCTTTATTAATGATTATATTTCCTGTGTACAGAATCCAGCCACATCTTATCCATCAAGGCATTTTATAACTCAATGAAACATCTCTCAAAGAAACTGAAAAATCACTATTACCATACTTATATAGGCCTATAGGAGTCAAAAGCGCAAGCTTGAGCTCTGCATGTATAAAACAACCAAAGAGTAAAGATGCTGGCTGGCTGGAAGCTACCTTTTGGTCGCTTTCTTTAACAACGGATTTTGCCAAAATGAAATTAATTCATTTCAGTGTGATATTAAAATTAACACTAATAGAATTGATTTTATTTTAAATAGAGGCTATTTCTTACGCATTTTTCAGCTGCTCCTCTCAAGGTCTCTATATCGTTCCGTGTTTGATAATAATCGATAGGCTAGACCTACCACACTGATGTGATGAAAATCAGTTTCGAAATGCATAACAATATGATACTGTTACATCACACGCAATAAGCGTACTGTAATATGGTCGAACAAAAAGAGTATTTTATATACACGTAGTCAGTTTCATGTTATAGTTTGAAACTGCATAATTGGTGCAATAGTCCAGGATATAAAATATAAAAATGTTGCACAATTTTAGTGGCAGAATAGAAACCAACACGAAGAAGATCCCACTGATTTTAATCCATTTTGCTAGCTCACGTATAAACAGGTCCAACCAAGGCCAACTTAAATATAATTATTTTCTTCTTCTTCTTTCTTTTACTTTTACTTTACTTTCTCTACCTCGGCGTTTCTCCACCTTTTTGACCCCGAGGACCTCTAAAATGTCTAAAAAAATCTACGGACCCCAAATTTTACATCCAATTTTTAAAAGAAGGCCTATATTCTTAATATTTGAAGTATTAATTATAGGTCATTAAAACGAAATATGTTAAAAAATTTTACTTCTTTACTTTCTACTTGCTTTATGACATTTTAAAATTATGTCTGCGGACCATCTGCACTATCTTCGCGGACCACTAGAAACGCTGAACTACCTGAATGAAGTCTACATATTTAACCCTTAAATAATGATGAGACTTTATTTCTCACACAACATACAAACCTACACCGGACTGCAAAGAAAGCAGTTAACACAATAATTAAGGCCCACAGTTTGTTTCTTGTAGATTATTGTATAATTCTGCATGAAATATGAGTTTTTATTCTAATTTCTATTCCATCATTTTATTGCAAACTTAAGACAAAACTAATGTAAAGCCACCTGCAATTGATTTGATAATGAGGGAAAACCGAACTTTGCGCCCCTTGCGAGTCCCTCACTCCAACTCTCTAAATCCCCCCCCTAGCGGTGGCATTTGAACTACTAGTAGCGACGGTGGCGCTATCTCTTAATGAACTGATGAAACCGAAAAAATAATTTATTTCTTCTTTATTCTCTTCTTCTCTTCCTTTCCCGTCTCCTTCCTCTATTCCTCTCACCTCGTCTTCACCCTTCCTATCTATTTGAGACCTATTCCTAGTAGTAAATTTTGGATCGACCGGGATTCGAACCTGGGACCCCTAGCATTATAGCTAGGAGTCTTGACCACTACGCTACGAGTGAATGTTGAGCGCTGAAGGAAGCTTTCGTATATTAGAGTTATGTTAGGGGGATTTCATAAGTTTTAATGCAAGAATCGGTTTTTATAAGTAGTGTTGGTACAAGGGAATTTTCCTGCATCAATTAAGTCACATTTTATGTTATAATACGGCGTTTTTTATAATTATGAAATATTATGTATGCTACAAGGGTATTTTTTGTATTGTGAAATAGCCTATTTTGTTGGAAGGGTCGTTTTTATAATTGTGGAATTTTATGTGGAGGTGCAAGGGGCTTTCTTTATTGTGAAATATTAGGTGACATATCAATTGCAATTATGCATTACCGGCGTTGAGCAACGGCTACAGGCATGAAGGTATGCGTTGCGGGGAAGTGGAGTTGGCGGCACGCGGGAAGAAGCCGAGAGGGGTGGAAGCTGCCAGGCGAGTGGAAAGGGGGAGCAGCATGGGGCGCAAAGTTCTATTATGCCGATAATTAAAATGAAATAACGAAAACTGATGTTTCGATAGCGAAAAAAGTTTTCTGCCAGTTTTTCACTCATAACTCGCGAACTAAAGCGAAAATAAAAAATCCGGCTTCGAGATGCATTCGGCGATCTTTAAGACCATTTATGTTTAACATTTCATATCTCTGCGTGCAGTAGACTTGGCTGGGCATCGCCCACAGACAGATAAACAGACAAACACTTCCTCCTATTATTATTATAGATAGATTAAGATTAGGTCCATTTTTCTAGTTTTAGAGCATATTAAATGGCATAGTACTACATTTCATAAATGTTGCCTCTTAAGATTGTTTTCTGATGTTACAATTATCTTACTCTACTAAACAAAAGTCTTAACGGTTTGCAAGTTTCATTTAAGTATAAGAATGTACAACACGACTTAATTTACATTAAGACAAACTTCGCAAAATTGAGAGTATTGAGCCTTATCCGACCTTCAAGAGTCTTACACATTAGGGCCTATGTCCCTTGTCATACGCAAAGATAATTATGAAATAATCTAGTATTCAAGACTGGATTGACTGTTGGATAAATAGTAATAAGGGTACATTGACAAAAGACTTACATTTTCCAACAGTCTTTGATAGATGTAAATGCAAATTTGTGATTCCAAACTTTGTTTTAACCTGAAACGAGCAAGCGAGTTTCATAATTTTCATACGAGTAACTGAATGACCATTATAGGCAAATTGGTACTACCGTTTATGTTCGGTCATAATTACTCTAAATGTTTAGTTTGGAGGTTTTAGATTCACTCAAACAAACGCCACGATGGCCTCCGCACCAGCTGGATGTCGTAGTTCTTGTCTTCTACGACAGTTGACAGCTCATGACGTCGGTAAAAATCGAAGCTTCTTTTTGTCGTTTTCTTGAAACCAACGGATTCTGACAACACGAAATGAATTTATTTTAATATGATACTAAAATTAACATGAACAAATTGATTTTATTTTAAAAAATTGGCTATATATTCCGCCGTTTTCAGCTGCTATTCTCAAGGTCTCAAGATCGTTCCGTGATCGAAAATAATCAATACGACACCGATGTCATAATGAAAATAAATTTAGAAAAGAGTGTCATGACGTCACACGTAATAAGTGTATTATAGTATGGTGGAAAAAAATAAATTTTATTTATTCGTAACACGTTAACTTACTCTTATTTATAAGTATAATACATTTGTGTTAAATTATTTCATAACAATATTCTTTCCTCTACAATAGAATCATTTCAGATACATTTACTCATTGGCATTAAATATACGCATTGTTATGCTGAAGTACTACCAATACCTTGCCGTTTTGAAATTTGAGTCTTAAATAATTTACGGGAATGCAGTATCATTGAAGAGAAATTAAAATTAACAAGAGGTTTTTAATAACGCTGTGTGATGTAAGAAAACATAACATCCGAACCAGTGTTTTTTAAAAATATATTTCGTTACATAATGTTATGATCGTAAAAAAATTTCAGATATTTCGGGGGGTTTCAACCTCCTGAACCCCCTCTTACTATATTTGATAAAATGAGATTTTAAAGATTTTATCACCACCTTATACCCTCAAAAATAAAGATAAGTAACCTTCAAAACTGTTATAAGATTTTTGGGATTGCTTTGAAATTACAAAGAAATTATCATATTGTGTAGGCCTACATGAATTTATTTTTGTATCCTATGCAAGGCTGTATAGTTAACAGATTACATATATATATATACACACAGGCATTTAAAGAAGCCAGAATACTTGTTAAATTAGCTATACACATCGAATAAATCTATTTCTATAATATAAAGCCACATGGCTGACTGACTGACTGACTCACTCATTCACTCATTCACTCACTCACTCACTCACTCACTCACTCGCTGACATTTATGTTTGTCCACTTCCAGATGAGCTAGAAACTTGAAATTTGGTACACATATAGCTTTTAGGCTGTAAACCACAGAAAAAATTCCAAAAAGTATTTTATTTTTAGTCCTAAATACCCCGAAAAAGAGCTCACTCACTGACATTAATGTTTGCCTACTTCCAGATGAGCTAGAAACTTGAAATTTGGTACACATATAGCTTTTAGGCTGTAAACCACAGAAAAATTCCAAAAAGTATTTTTTTGTTATTTTTAGTCCTAAATAGCCTACCCCGAAAAAGAGCTCACTCTCTGACATGAATGTTTGCCTACTTCCAGATGAGCTAGAAACTTGAAATTTGGTACACATACAGCTTTTAGGCTGTAAACCACAGAAAATTTCCAAAAAGTATTTTTTGTTATTTTTAGTCCTAAAAACCCCCGAAAAAGAGCTCACTCACTGACATTAATGTTTGCCCACTTCCAGAGGAGCTACGAACTTGAAATTTGGTACACAAATAGCTTTTAGGCTGTAAACCACAGGAAAATTCCAAAAACCGTTCCCGAGAACTTCAGCGAAGCGAGTCATTAATATAATAATAAATCTGTCACTGTTTATTAGCCATATAAAATGGATCAGTAATCGATAAAAAAAAAAAACTTGTACATTAAAATATATAAAATTATCTTATAACAGACTAAATGAAATTGCCTTGACTTTGTGCATAAATTATCACATCACTGAATGCGTTCTTATTTTATCATTAGGCGTAGTCTTGTGTTATTTATATCAGCACAAATATAGTCTGTTGTATTCTATACCTGCTAAAATATTTGTGTAGTGATCAGGAGTAATTACCAGCCAGTTTAATATACGATGCGTAGGCTTCCAGTGCTTTCGCAGCAATCCTAATGACGTTTTATTTATATTTAAGTTCACTCATGGTGAATATTAGAATATAATGATGTCGGTGAGAGCCAGAATATGCAGTGGATATGGAGCACTGATGCAGGGAGTGAAATGTGTGTTTAGGGCAGAGCAAAGTGAAGTGAAGGCAGGCGCACAGCTGGATTTTGTTAGAGAAGAGGAAATGATTTCAAGTAAAACTGCTATCCCGCCATCATGCATACGCACTCTGCTTCACTGTGACTGACAGTCTGTCAAGAGAAACACAAGAAACGAAATACAGACACTGCCATCATCAACAATCCCAAATACGGAAAATGTAAAGAGGATTATCCTCATAAAGTAGATGCATTCTCTTCCAAGCAATTAAGATGCAAGCAACATAGGCTTCTCACAGTATAAATTTCGGCCCAAGATTATACAACTAATAAAAGCTCATCCTGAACTATATGAATTAAATTTACGGAGATTCAAGAAACAAATTTGTAAAATTTATACAGCCTAGTGTGTGACTCATTTTGCATTGTACTAGTGTTTTGCTTTTCATTTTCGCTGTTCATGTGTATCGTTTATTTTAAAAATGTGTGATGTTTAATATGTTTATTTTGCTCTTGGTTTGTATTATGTACTGTTTGCCCTGTCGGCGTGTATGTTTGTGTGTGCCATAGGTATATGGGTATGCAATGTATGAAGAGTGTCTTTTCTATAAATTTTTAGCTTTTAGTTCCAGTATTCGTTACATTTTCTGTCACTGGACTGAACTGTGCCCGAGCAAGAGCTTTTGCTCATTCGGGCACCAGTAATGATTGTATTGTGTTTAACGCAGGTGGAATAAATAAATAATTTTTTTAAAAAGTAATGCAGTAGAACTCCAGTTATCGGGATTAACTGGGACCGGACCCAATCCGGATAGCTGGATAAATCATAAAATAAAGGTAATTTCTTTACAAAAGACAGAATTGTACAGTACTAAGCTTACATAAAGTGTCACATCTTGAATATATCGGTCAGTCAGTTGTTTTGCTGACAAACTGTCAACTTTATCGGCTAAAAATTTCCCTTTTTTGCAAATAATCGACCCTGAAAGAGGGTTTCCTAATGCTTGCTGCTGCAAAAGCCACTTGAATTCGTCTCAAAGCGACCCGGATAGCTGGAAATCGGATAATGGCAGTTCTACTGTAGCTGAATCTACGTTTAAAATCGTTATGAAATTGATACGATTCTAGTTTCAACATCTCAGGTGTGTATAAATTTACGCCCAAGAAAAAAATAATTCACACAAAGATTGTAAGCAAGCAACTTCCGCATTTTAATCCTATGAAATTTTTAATTGATTTAGGCTATATTTAAACAATTAAGGTATAAGGCAGGGGGAATCATGGTGCAATTTGGAAAATGTTTGGGGGAAACCAAAATTTGAGGTAATACAAAAATATTGAAGTTTACTATTACAGGCCCGGCCGGAAATCGTTTTGACTCAAAACTCATGTCGAAAGATTTTAGGTCAAGGGTTAAGAAAGGTTTTATTAGATCCTACAGGAGTTTAATAAATATGCCAGACTTCCCAAACTTAATAATGATATACCAGTATAGCCTACCCGAGCAAAAATTTCCCACACTCAATCTTTCTTCCCCACTCTCCAAATGGTAGGCCTATAGTCTTTTCTCAACTAGTGCAAAGCATGCAGTAATGAAAAATGTTCAATGGAAAGGATTTTTTGCACACTTCTGAAGTAGCATACTCTGATTACGTTTGTTTAAAATTTATATATCTGCCTATGTGTGTGTGTGTATATATATATATATATATATACATACACTGTTGGGCTAAAGTCAATGGGTTTCTTGCGGGGGAGGGGGTGCGCCATAGCCTTTGGAGGGATAGGCCTTTCTGGTTTAAGGTATAGTTATAGTCCACTGCTAGTTATAGGGGATGTGTTCGCTCCCCTCGCTTAGCGGCCCCGGGTTCAGATATTAGACTTCTTAAATAAACATAACTGGTTAAATAACTCCCTAACAGTTACACTCCCACATCTCATCATCTTTTTGGGATAACTATCTAATAGGTGTGCCAGGCAGGAGGGAATACCATCAATTTTAACGATAGTGGTGGCTAAAAATAGTTCTTTAATCTACAAGTATCCATGAAAGAAGGGATACACCTATAATGTAGGCCTATCTCTTCGGCACGTAATACACAGGTCTCACTCCCTCAACAAGCTAGTATCTAGTAATTCGCATTGTAGGCTATTACTTGTTGTACAATACAATGGGAAAAACAGTGTATAATTTGCTACGCTTGTATAACTTGTGTTACATTACTTTGTGAATGGTCTGAGATTTTTATTGGTATGACATAATACAACATGTTTCTGAATGTATATTGAACAGAACACTTGTAGCCTACATGTCATTAAATCACGCAACTCGACTGAATAAAATGAAACTTCAGTATCACAGTGAACACAGTGTGAGTGATAAAGCAAACTTCTGTGGTTCAGGAGTATATTGTACAAATTTTAGTACATATTGCATAGGACTATTTCGTCTTCTGATAGAGCATTAACTTCCGGGGCCAGTATGAATTTCAACCCTTTCAACCCTCGCAATAATTTCACATTATTATTTGTCATGAAAAGGGGGAAAAAAGCTTTCTGAAATTTTGGTATTTTCCCATAATAGCAATCGATTTTCGAAAACCGACTATTTTTCTTGAAAGTCATGAATTATATGTCCATAGAAAAGTAAATACTGTAACTTTTGGGGCCGAATTCAAAATTATTTCTACTCATTATTATTATTTTACTTTTATTTCGACTATTTTTTAAAACGTGGGTTCATTTTTTAAAGCATATTATTTTCTATTTTCAGTTTAATTTTTTTTTCGGGTGAACAGTATCGTCCAGAACTATTATTAAATGAGTTATATTTTTCTTTCGTTTTCACATTCAATAAGATCCCACTGAATTCACAACCCTTTTAGGCCATTGTAAATAAGAAACCTAGACTAATGTTTCACCTTTAAATGCTACATGTCAAATGCTATTCTGTTCGATCATCTCATTGTATAAACATAACCAAGCTGATGTTAAATTCACCCCTTTTCCTCGACTGACTTCAATCTAAAGTGTAGAGATGACTCAATTAGTTCTGTTATTTTCCGAATGAGTCATTAGGCCTGGTAATATGTATCCAATTCCACCTTCTCTCATTTACTTCCCAAGATTGCTTTTATATGTTATTATTGTTATTATTATTACTATTATTATTATTATTATTATTATTATTATTATCTGTTTATAATTTAAAAATTACTAACATAATATAAACATATAGCTTAAATGCACCAACTTCTAGGAGCAGAAAGGAAAGAAATAAAGAGGGGAAAAGGGTTAAAAGAGATACAAGACTAAATAAATAATTAAAGTAACAAAGTCCTCTGAAGATAAATAAGGACAAAACTAAGAGGAAATGACAAAGTATTCATCGCATTGCTCAACACACTGAAAGCAACGTAACAAAGTGTATCTAACCTCTCTATAAACCCCATACACACGTACTATCTATTGGTCACGGAAGGAAGAGGCAATAAATCGTAATTTTGCACCCTTTCATGCGCTCATACATCTTAGCAGACTTGCCACCTGGTTTATTACAATAGCATAAAGCCACCCGCTTTAATACAAGAATGAGATATGTTACAGCATTTCTATGTTGTCTTCCTTCAGAAGTACCGGTAATCAATTTCCTTCTCTACTTACGGGATGAAAGGACAAATCAACAGTCGGTTAAAACTATAAAAGCCATTTCTGCAACCAGTAATCATCAACAGCAATGAATAGAATACTCAACAGTAATAGCTTCATAATTTGAAAAAGGGAAAGATTTTTAAAATAGGCCTATGGATTAAGGAATATTTTTATGATACTAATAAAAACTAAACTCCATGACATAACATCCTTTTGAGGAACTAGGCCTGCCATCCTACCGCTGCGTCGCTGCAGTTGGCAGGATTGGGGGGCATGTGGTCAGCATGCCGACTCCCATGGTCGTTATTGATGGCTTACCGAACCGGAGTCGCTACTTCTTTGTCAAGTAGTTTCTCATTTTCCATCACGAGGACGAGTGCAACCTCCCTACGTTAGAAAAATCCGAGAAGATACCGGGGTCGAACCAGACCTGTGGATCCATAGTCTGCTAACCACTACGCCTCGGAGGCGGTCACTTTTATGGGTGCTTTACACATTTATTAGTCACTTGATGTATGCCTAGATAAATAACATTAATTAACAACGTGATCGGTTTCAAGTAATCACAGATAATAAAAAGAATATTCCTTTAGGATTATCATCTTCTAGTTGCTCTGATTACAATTACAGAATCATTGTAGTGATTACAGTAGAGTCCCGCAAACTCGGCCTAATATGGCCCGAAAGGACGCCGAGTTTCCGAAATTCCGAGTTATCGACAATAAGGGCTTAAAAATAAATCTATTACTGCAAAAAATGAAAAATGTGTCAATTATCCTCAAATATAAATCACCGTTAAAAATCTTTATAAAACATGTAAATCCTAATATGGTTTCTCTTCTATGAAACAAAAAGTATATTATGTGTCAGTATATTACAACAAAATAGTTTACCTATTTCTTGTCAAAGAATATTGTTTGATACTCGCGTCATGGTTGCCGAGTAATCCGAACTGCCGGATTATCGAGTGCCGAGTTTGCGAGAATCTACTGTTTCATTATAGTGAATTAATATCCAGAAGAGTTTCATAATAACTAAATGTTGTGTTTTTGTTATTTGCGTTTCGAAAAAGGGACTTAAGTTCTATTTAAATTTCCAGCCAACGAGGGCAATTTACAAAATCCATTGAATATTTTAAGAATAGCAATATAAAACGTAATAACAATATGTAATAAAGTCACTAAAAATAATTTCATGGAAGTCGTTGATAATAATTTCATGAAAACAGCAAAAAAAGATATGTTTATATTAATAACATTCAGGCTAGTCAATTCAAAAAGCTGTTAATGTTTTAACTGGAGTAGGGGAGACTGCTGTCTGGCTGCAAAGCGTGCCGTTGTATCATGTAGGCTTTCGTAACAATCGACAATATAAAAACATAAGACACACCAGGCTTCCTATCAAACACCTATTACTACATTAATTAATAAGGCCCGGAAGTTGATGCTCTATCTGAAGACGAAATATGCCTGCAAAACAGGCCTACGTTTCAAAATTTGTAAAATATGCTCCGGAATCAATGAAGTATGGTCTGTCATTTAATTAATTTAAATGTTTTACATTGTCTTGCTAGCTGAATTACTTGAAAATAGTAGAAGTTGTATAAATTACATTACAAAACTTCTAAAAAACAAGGCCGATACAACAAATTTTAGTAAATTGGAAACTTTGAAGTGAAACGTCGGTCAAAACTTTAAAAATCCCCGAGTCTCTAAAATACTGTATTCGCATCAAGTGTCCAACAGAGACTGTGGTTCAAGACTGCATATATCCATTTTGTAAATTCCCCCTATTTGTGATGGGGGCAACCTGTCTGGAGACAGTTCGTTCTGTCATAATTAATATAGTCTGCCTTGTACTCCACCACCAAGAACGGAGTTTGTATGGAAGCCGTACAAATTCACGCAAGAGATGGGGATGAAAACTGCAGTCTATTCAATGGTTTGCCCTTTCTCTAATAACTGAGACTTATTAATTCATGAGAAGCTCTACTAAAAAAAATAGCTGCTATCACGTGGGATAGGTCATGGATAAAATAAAACATTCTTTGTTGTCAAGTTTTAATACTTAGGCTACTAGTTGTTCCTACCACAAATTTTCCTCTCTAAAACATAAGCCTTAATAATTTTATATTAAGTATTTTTGCAGCGATTAATACACAACAATTACTGAAACGTGTAAACCGGTTGCCGGAATTTTGTCCCGCAGGAGTTCATTTAGATATCAGTATATTAAAATACAGTCGCATTTACACATAGCCAATCTTCACCAAATGCGAGTACCTACAGTATTAGTTAATACTAATAATTATTAAGTTATAATTATAGTTCTAATAATTATTAACAATTAGGCTACAAATTTAATAATTTAACCAATAATTTACAATCATAACAATAGTAGAAATTAATAATAGTTTTGACTTGATTTCATAGCATAATACAATAGATGTAAAATAGAGGTCTATTTAGGATAGGTGCGAAATTTCTGGTTGCCAGAACAGGAATTCTGAGAGGAGCAACAAGGGTTTAGTTTGGTTGCTGGAACAATAAAATAAATCAGATACCAATTTTTCGAAACAGCAATTCGGAAATATCACGATAGCAATTTATTTTAATTTCCCACGCAACTCTGGTTGGTTTTGGTTCTTACCTATTGTTTTCTATTTTAGCTAATCGCTCTAGAGTTTTTAGTAGCAAAATATAAATAGCCCAATTTGTTTAACGCTTATGAACAATTTAAACACGGTATTTCAATAAGATGTTCCATAACAGTTGGTGCCATGCAGAAGAAACAAGCTAATATTCAGTCTATTATTTTATTACTATGGACGGCACACGCACAAAATGGTAAGTGAAAAAAATTCATAGGCTATGTATATGTAAACATTTCCCACCAGGTGCAAGGAAAGCAAATCACAATGCAATGAAACTTCATCAGTGAATAACAAGGTTGTGTCCAACATTTGAATATGATGTACACCCACCTACTCGCAATCCAAAAGAAAATGCTGTTGTCAAACAGTGGTACTTTGTGTTACTCTGTACTCTTTCATTTTCATTTAATTTTTCATTATAAGTATGATATTTGAAATGGATATAATGCTAAATAATTTCAAACAAGCTGTAACGCTGTACCATAAATGGCGACTAACATTTCGGGTATGGCTCGTGCTTCAAGATGCATTTTTTTTAACACTGACTGTTAAGCATCATTCAAGACTGTACTCAATATAGTGGACAACGACAACAGGTTCCTGACTCCAAATACAGAGAATGCCCTTGATGATCCAGCAAATTGCCGTAAAATTATAAAATTCTCCAAGTCAACTGGACTAATGAATGCTATTTTATAAAGTTAAATATACAATGTTTTAATATGTAGGCCTACCGGTTATTAATTTAATAATAAGAATAACGAATGTCACGGTATGACGAACTGAATAAAGCGACAATAAATTTAAAAAAAATTGAAAATAATTCTTGTCATGGTTTACGAGATCTATAAAATGGTTACCATTCATGATAGACAAGGTTGACAAATCCTTGAGTAGGCTACTTACTGAGATGCACACAGCTCTGCTTTCAAAATGTATCAGTGAACTGCACCTACCTGTAAAAGAAAAGAAAAACTGATATTAAAACATTTGGTCCTGAGCCATTCGCCATGTACAATGGATTTGACAAGATGCGAACAGCATTCTTACGTCCAAGTAGAAACTATCCGAGGGAGAAATGCCAGACAATACCACAAGGACCTGATGGAAGCTTTGGGAAATAATACCCATTCGTACCGAGCTTTAAGGGATCGTGCTTGCATGCTTCCAACTGCCGCAATACATTAGAGTGGCACGATGCAGTCGCGTATGGATGTTTATGAGTGTCTGTTTCCTTCACTTCGTACATAATATAATACTCATAATCTGCATTATACATACAGTCGGGGGGTATTTCATAAAGTATCACGAACGAGCATATGCGCATGTACAGGAAGACTTAAGGTTAGGTTCATACATGCCTCTTCCCTGTCCATGTATTTTCTTAATTATTTAGTCAGTTTTGTTCCAAAACAAACATGAAGGCTGTGACTATATGCCTCAAATCCGCCATATTCTTGCATGGAAATTCTTATAATAATAATGAATAAATTCGCGAGGAATATGTTTATTCAAGGAGCATTTTTTAAAGATTTTATTTTATAATACCGGTACTTGTAGTGCAAAATCAATAACTTACGTTCAACTTCTGCAACCAATCTAGCATCGAAATACGCGGCCGGCCAGATCCACGTTTGCTATGAAAACTTCCGGTCGCATTATAGTGAAGTACCAACATCTGAGCTGCTCTTTAAGAAATATGGAACCTTCTCGCTGCTTCAGAGGCCGAAAAATGCAGGTCAATTACAGCCCTAACTACACTTTCTCTCAAGCTACATTTGTATGTGGCGCGATGACACAAAGGAAAATGAATTATGACAATACATTAAAATGAATGAAAAGGGGTTGCGCTTTCCGCGTTGTTCATTTTTTCTCTAGTTAATTTTTTCCCTTCTGTCGCATGGCCTCATATGTTCCGAGAATTACCTGTATTTTATGTTTTTTTATAGGAAACTTGTGAACTAATGCGTTAAACCTTTAATTTTAACTTCATACGAGTCCCGACGTTTTTTATTTGACCGACTGTACATTCATTCACACCGACTTATTTCAAAATTTTAAAATGGTCTCTCACTTTCGAAAGAAAAATACAAACCCGATGTCGGACTGCATAGAAAACGGTTAACACATTGATTAAGCTCATTTATTTGTACCGAATTCTGTAATTTTACATTAAATTTTAATTTTCTTTAAGCTTAGCTGTTAAGCTTTAGTTCAAAGCCAGCTAACAAAGCTGCATAACCACATAATAATTTTGTTGGATTGACGTGGCTGTATTTTATTGTTGCTTAAATTATTCACTAAATATGGCCACAAGTTGGACGAAGTGTATTTGATCTTTTAACAATTTACAGCACTTTATTTTGACAAGGCGGACTTGCTGCTTCTTAAACTCAAGTATGGTACGGGTAGTGAAAGTAATAATTATTCTAGGAAAGGTCGCAAATGAAATAATTACCTCTATACCATCAAAGACTGAACTTGAAGTTTATGTCTACAATAAACACCACCGGTATCATTTCGGTACGTTTGTAAGTATTCTTCATTAATGCGATTAAGGGCCGTATCTGAACAGCATGGCGGTCTGAGTTAATGCATGGATTGCGAAGATCACCGTGCAAAATTAACTTTGCGACACGACTTGTTGTAAATCATGCTGCCACTATTTGCATTACACTCGTGTGCATGTACAATACAACCGCCGGGATACGACCTCGTAAAAATGTTATGGAGCGGTCAGTCGCTCTGCAATAAAAACTCTAATCATACAGACAACAGCGCAAAGTTAATTCAAAATATTCAACCGGACTAACTTGAAATCACCATACACAATATACACAATGATTAAAAAGAAAGAAATAAATAAAAATAAAATAAAAAAATAATAATAAAAATAAAAATAAACACCTCTTGTGAAACTCACATAACTTTCTCTATCCAAATAAAAGTTTTGACTCTTAGCATAATATGTGTTAAGTGGGAAGGAAAATTTTTTCTTTGTAGGAAAACGCATAATTTATTTGTGTTTGTAGAAATTCAATTAAGCCTATCAAAATCATACAGATCACAACTTAGTAGGAATTCACCTAACCCGATAATATGTAACCTATACAAGAGGAGGAAGAGAAGAATAAGAAGAATAAAAATAGAGGAAGAAGAAAATCGTAGCAGAAATAGAGGAAAAAGAAAATAAAAAATGAAAGAAAGAGCAATAGATACAACAAAAGAAATGGAACGAAAAATGAAATGAAAGATAAAATAGCAGTACAAGAAGAAAATAGAAAACAAAAGGAGCAGTAAAAGTAGAAGAAGAAACAGAAGTATATGAAAAAAATAAATACAGAAGGAATGGAAAAAGGAAACAGCAAAATAACTTATTATGAACGTACCTTTTCCTCATGCCAGCTGTATGATCTCTATAACATGATAAATGGGCTGAGAGCATACCACGAACCGTAAGGCTAGAAATCTCTATTACGTCTCACAAATTCTAGAAAATCCACATACGACTGAAATCTCGAGCATTTTTTTCTGTATCTGCGTCTGGGACATACAGTACAGGTTGTATTTTTTCCCCTCACAGGTAGCAGGACAACTACACAAGACTTGCAACTTCTTTCTTCACTTTACACCTTGATTTCTTCACAAAAATCTTCTCGCGGTTTTAAACTCTTTCTTTTAATAAGATTCTTTTTTCTAATTTAGAAATACGACTTAAATCTTTTTGTGCTACTGCACCCCTTTCAGAATAACTTAATGAATACTGCATTTTCCGCGAATTCGTAAAGTAGAAGGGTTCAAGTAATCCTTCACAGCAAGTTATCAACATGACCCCAGGTAGGCAATAACAACCCTTTCCTATATAAAAGAATAAAACTCGTATCCGAAGATGAATATTTATAATGACATTATATCACACTATATCTTAACCCGTTCACGGAAGCTGTTCCTCAACCCTTTCCAAATCAACTCAGATAAATAGTTGACTTTCCTCATATTGGTAAAACCAGACGTAACAGGTTGCGATCCACCCCACCTCTCTTCAGGTATCGACGCGACTACAATTCTTTCCCAATGAAATCTTTTCAACCCTTTCCGATCAAGTTATACGAAGTCTTGAAACTATGATTTCTGTCCGTTTTTTACAAACTGAAAGAATAATAAATTTCGCCCCAGGTAGTGGAATTCGAATCCATGGGATCCTACATTTATGAAATATATTTTCTATATAAAACTCGAATAAGAGAATGAATTTTTAATGAAATTCTTTTCACACTTTATATCTTAACCCGTTCATGAAAGCTGTTCCTCAACCCTTTCCGAATCAACTCCGATAGATTACTTACGTTCCTTAAATTGGTAAAACCAGATGAATGTAACAGGTTGAAGTTTGACCCATGGCAGGAACCCTTTCGTAAAGAAATATTTCAACCCTTTCAGACTAAGTTATAAGTACGAAATCTGGAAACTACGATATTTCCCTTTTTACAAACTGAATTAATAATAAATTCCCAGATAATGAAATAGGAATCCATGGGATCCTGCGTTGGTAGAATTTCGTTTTTATTTCATCCGAATATACCTCTTTCACCTAAAATCGTATTTAATCCGTTCGTAGCAGCCTGCCTTTCAACCCTTCTACAGATTCATTTATTTCCAAAACGTCAAGGCATTCTATTAAAGCACTTACTCCTTTGCACCTTTACTTCGCTCTTTTACTGTACCAGGTGCCGATTATATTTCAGATTCTCTTAAGATCTGCTACATTCAGAAGGATTAAATTGAACTGTGAGAAAATACGATTAATCGATTATACTTCCTCCGAATTTTGTTCAACAAATCTGAAATATAGGAAATAAACTTCGACCTAGGCAAGTTTTGACTGAATCCTTTGCTAAGGAACTTGTATTTATGTGAATTCAATATAGGCCTACCTTGTCTGCATCTCATTTGTAAGTGAGAAGTACCGGTAGAAATTAAAACTTCTCGGAAGCAATTCAAAGCAATTTTTGTAATAGTTGAATTTTCTAGTAAAATTATGTCAAGATAAACATCTATTATTTATTATTATTATTCTATAATTTCTATGCTTCTTTCCCAAATACTTATAGCTATACAAATTAATAGGTATATTATAGCCTAGAACCTCCCCCTGGGTCCTGTTTCATAGAACCTTTACACTCATATTATTAGCAAATACATAATAATATTAGCTATAATTATTATTAGTTTCCTGTTTCATATGGATATTTTCTAATATTATGGCTCCATATTACTAGTAAATATTGTTAATCTTATTAATAAACTGTTTCATAGACTGCAGAGATCATAAAATTTACTCATAATATTATAAGTGTATTTGGGCTAATAAGTTATTCTCAAATCCATGCGATTCAGCTTTCGTGATCTTAAAATTGTGGAAAACGAATCACTCTCATTTAATTATCAATTAAGAAAAAGCTTACACATGCTATCAAAGGAATTTTTGTCGTATGATTTTAGGATTTGAGGTTAGATTTTAGTACATAAGCCTACTGCTATCTTGAATAAGGGCCTGGCAGATTTATTCGTTTCTTAGAGCTAGTTATTATTTGTTACATTTACGAAGATACATGTATACCGTGCTGCTTTGAAATAGTACTGAAAAAATAATAAGAAGGAAAAAACACAAACAACAATCCAGACATAACCTCCAAATCAATCAGCTAACTAGTGACCTAATAATATTAGTGCACAGATTTTATTAGTGTTCATATCTCTAAGAAACAAGATTTTGATAACTAATGAATAATATTATGAGTTCTATATTAACGAGGTACTTATATTAAAAGCTTTATTATTATTATTATTATTATTATTATTATTATTATTATTATTATTATTATTATTATTATTATTTTTACTTGAAACATTTTTCACATTATTTCTGTTGAAATAAATCTTGTTCTCAATAAAAAGTATGGTTTAACATAAGTGGTGCTGTTCCAATTTTTTGACGTAAATTATTTAACTCTTCGGGTAGAACATAATCTGGGAGTGTTCAAAAACAGGGTGCTTAGAAAAATATTTGGGCCTAAAAGAAATGAAAATATGGAGTGGAGAAAACTGCATAACGACGAGCTTCATAACCTGTACTCGTCACCGGGTATAGTAAGGGTAATTAAATCACGGATGAAATGGGCTGGACATGTTGCGCGCATGGGGGAGGAATATTAGGATAGATTTAAGAGTAGTAGGATTTGCGAGGGATGGTTGGATGGAATGAGTGCAGGATAGGGTTGAATGGTGGGCTCAGGTAAGCGCGGCAATGAACCTTCGGGTTCCTTAAAATAGATAATACTCCTTTAGCTTCCTCAGGAATTGTCTATTGCCAATGAGTAAGTAAGTACGTAAATTATTTAATTTTAATGACTATGTAGGTAAACGTCAGTAGCCTATATCATTTTAAACACAGAGATTGAAAATGTGAATCGGGCTACACTAACCTACTGATTGCTTCAATATTAGACATTATTCTAAAGCGTCAATTAATATTTAATTTACGACCCAAATATTGAGGCTTTTTTTCCTAAATCCCCATCTGGACACAACAAGTCACAACATTATATAAAAAGTGGAACTTGTTTTCCTCACAAAAAAAAAAAAAATTGTAGAATTGTTAACCCCTTCTTTTAAAAAATAATCCGTGTTTCTAATTTAGGAATACGACTTAACCCATTCGGTCCCACTACAAGATCTTGCACAGTGACTTTAATGAATTCCGTATTTTCCTCATATTGGTGAATTAAAGGGTTCAAGAAGTCATTTGTAAACAAGATCCCAGGTAAGCAATGGGATCCATTCTATATAAAACTTGGATCCGTGTCTGAATTTATTATGTTATTCTTTTCACATTCGAACTTTATAACCCGTTCTGGAAGCTGCTTTCTAACCCTTTCCAAATCAACTCTGATAAATAGTATATTTTCCACATATAGGTAAAACCAGATGAACGTAACAGGTTGAAGGCTCTCCCTTCAACAGTTATCGAAGCGGCTACAACCCTTTCTTAAGAAATATCCTTCAACTCTTTCCGAAATCTGGATTTTCTTGATAATGAAGTAAAACTAATGCCGAAAACCCTTCCGCACAACTTGAATTAAGAATAATAATTTTGTTCCAGGTAGTGAAATAGGAATCCATCGGATCTTGCAATTGAGAAATTTCATTTATTAATTCCAGTAAATATACCCCTTCCACTTAAAATATAGGATTTAACCCGTTCGCAGCAGTTTGCTTACTCAACCATACATTTATTTCAGAATTTTCAGGGTTTCTTGGGGAGCATAGCGTATTTGATACAATGTCCCAGGTGCACTTTCAAAAATTATTCTTTCATATCCGCAAAGATTAATGAGTAGGTAGGCTACTGTGAGAAAACGCAATAGTAGGCCTATGCATTCCAAACTCTGTTCATCGAACTCAAATGTGGGAAAGAATTTGTCTCTAGCATTGTTACAGTTAACACACTCAAATTAAGAAAACAAACTTTTTTTTTTGCGAATTGCTACAAATAAATTTAAAATTCAGTATCCCTCAGTTTCTTCCAAATACATCAGGAAAGTTATTAAGTGCCACAATGGGATTGTGTGTGTGGGGGGGGATGTCTGTCCGTCTGTCTGTCTGTGCGTGCGATAATTCAAATACGCTTTATCGGATTTTCATGAATCTTGGTATACGCATTTATAACATCCATGTGAAGAAACCTAATGATATTGGACCAAATCGGTTGACCGGTACCGGAGTAATGTCCAATTTAGTGCCTATTTTATGGTAATATATTAGAAAGAATTTATCAAATGCAAATCGGTTCTCATGACAACATATTGTTTTATAGTGTTCATATACGGCTTTGGATTACAAGACAGTTAGCTTTGACAAATAACACTACCCACGTATTCCTTCACATATGCTTATCAAACTTTAAACCTTTGTTCTTCTGTAAGCCCTGCTTAACGAATCGGTCTAGAGCTAACTCGGAAAACGATAAAAAAAAAACACCTTTTCTGCATATCATAATTGCAATTATCACTGATTAAACAAAAGCATTCTGGCACTTTCTTAGATCAGTTTACGTGATTTTATTAAGCCTTATAAGCAAACACAATACATAAATGTTGTATGAGCAATTAAATTTTAAAATATAGCGCGGGTGCGCGTCCAAAGAGAGTTAAGTCCACTTTCTTGTGGTGCACACATCCATAACTACCGTATGTTTTTTAATGACTTACTGGACTTAACACAAAAGTAGAGAACATTTTTATCTATAACTCTATGGACATAAATATCGATTTTTGAGGAGGGTGGACTTAACTCTCTTTGGAATAAAAAGATTGTAAGGAATTCTTTTTAGCCTATACCCTCAGTAAAAAAGGCAACCAACTAATGAAGCGAAAGACAATATAAAGAATCGTGTGATAGGCTACTTATAAGATATAAAATTGATATAATTAGAATAGTATTATAGAAACATTTAATATTAACGTAATGAAATATTAATCTGCGTGGTATTGCAATTGTCATGTACTATAAAGAATAGTAGAATAGGTTAGAATAACCAAGTAGCAAATATGATTTAAATCTTAGGTTATTGCTTCGCTTCATTAGTCGGTTGCCTTTTTTACTGAGGGTATAGGCTAAAAATTCCTTACAATCTTTTTATTCCAAGATACCTACCCTCGTATACAAGATGAAATTTATTAATATTAACTCTATTTGCCCGCGCACCCGCGACATAGTACTATATGATTTTTAACAGCCCATTACTCAGATATAGTTACATAAAATACAATAAGTCTGTATTAGATTTATATGACTTTTTACACTTACCGAATGGAATTCAGATTTAAAATTGCACAGGCACTTTCTTCTTAATAAAGGAAGTTTTCTTAATTTACAAAAGCCTATTCAAATTTCAGTGATCGTGATTCAGAACTCTTTTGACTTTTTATGTAACTTACTTATTAAACTCAATTTATATTTAAGCATTTAAATGGAACACAACTATTGTCTACGAATAAATTAATAAACATGTTGTAAGACAGTGTGAACAACTCATTATTGTAGCCTACTATAATAGTAGAAACGATATTATATGTCAAAATATGAAATTTACGGCAGTAAAATTAATTTCCGTAGATCTATACATATTCCTAGCAGTCCACTTACATCACAGCTATTGACGTATAAATGCGTCGCCTAAAAACTTGTACATAAGCAGAGGTAAACGATCAATAGCATAATGATTTATGTAAAATGTGTGGATTTTTATCCACAAATTACAATTGCCATTTATAAACAACAGCTTCTACTGCACTGAAATTTTCCTCGTCGATTTCGAATTTAGTGCCCCCTGACGATATCACTTCATGAATGCCTTATTATCAGTGTATAAATTTTACTCCGCAAGGATTGATAAAATGTTATAAATGTTAATGGATGTTATTAATGTTATAAATGTTAATAATATGTTATATTAACAAAATGTTTTGTTACTTAACGACTTGCTAACATGGATGAATCTAATTACCATAAAAGATTAGTCAATTGTATATTACAGGGTAAATTTCGTACTTTCTAGGGATGAGCAAGGATAGTTAAAACATCGATGTTAAAATCGGCGGTAACCATCGATGTGGCGATAATATCGACCTAAAAACATCGATGTATTTAGACGCAAAACGTCGATGTATGTAAGTCATGGCTTCAGAAAAGTAGGCAAAATTCATAAATAAACTTAAATATTTCCATGAAAATTATCGATGCAAAAAAATCGATGTTTTGGAAAATTAGGTTGCTGTAAATAAAATTATATCTTAGAACCAAGAGATGACTTTTAGGCCTAATCTATTTTTTATTATAAAACATCGATGTCGCAAAAACATCGGTTGTATTCCATCGATGTAGAAAACATCGATCATCGACATGAAAACATCGGCCATCGATGCTCAACCTTATATCCTTATTTTATTGTCAGAAGACGTGTTTATAGGCCTATACATATATAGTACAGCGTACTAAGTGGTATAATTATATTAAATAATAATGACAATACTTGCTGGTCTGAATTGTTTTTAAAGGCTACACTATTCGTTTTTCTTCCTTTTAATGCCATTTTCTTTTTCCTGCTCAACTTCTTCTAGATCGTTATTCATTTTGTTAATTAGTACTTCACACATTTGAATTCCTTGAAGGTTTTACAGGAATATTTCTTCGTACCACTCAATTGTCGTGCGTTATCAAGCGATAAGAATTACTGATATACATGTATTAAATATAGTGTTTGCAATACATGCAAAAATATTCGCTGACTTGCTCGTTACTATAGGAACAGGTAATGAAACGTCAACAAACAGTCATTTGGTTTATGTTGTTATATATTTCACTTTTATTACTTAGCCAATGTGTTGTTTCCTGGACATGGTCCTGTAAAGGACGTATTGTTTCCTTTAAGTACGCCACCCAAGAACTCATTAATGTGGACTATTTTATCTCTTCACGGTACTGATCATGACTCATATAAATAATTTTGTTCGACCATTCTACAATACGCTTATTTTATATGACGTATAATGTATTATATATATAATATATGACGTAACAGTATATTAATAATATCCATTAAAGTGGATTATTTTCTTTAAAACATTGCTGTGATATCGATTTTTATCGATCACGGAACAATCTTCAAACGTTGAGAGTAGCAAACAAAACTGTATAAGAAACAACCTATATTTAAAATTAAATCAATTCTGTTCGTGTTAATTTTAGTATTATACTAAATTGAGTTCGTTTCTTGTCTTAAAGTCCCTTGGTTTGAGGTTAAATCGACAACACAAGCTCCAATTTCCCCGCACGCCATCAGATGTCATATAGGCCTACTGCAGAAGACATAAACTACGATAACTACTAATAGCTAATTGCCGAGGTCATTTGTTTGATGATTCTAAAAATTAGAACTTAAACATTTAATTATGATCTAACAAAAACAGTTATATGTATGAAAATTAGGAAACGAATTTCATAAACATAGGCTACTCATTTCATAATAAATGACAGTATAGGATAACTGCATAATGTACTATTTAGATCCGATGAGCAAAGGAATGAAAAGACACTGAAAAATAAAAACGTCAGGGAAGAGACACGTGTTAAAAAAAAATTATAAGGAAAAGGAAAGAAGGAAAAAGATAAAACTATTCGGCAATTCTGATTCTAAAGTGTTGCTTGGCAGCTAGGTATAGAAAGATGGTTTAAAAATTCAGAAATGTGTTAGTTCCTTAAAATATTTTTAAAAATAAAGAAGTTATCAAAGTTAATTAAAGATTTTTTTTTAAATGATGAGGACACGCACAATTTAGCAAATAGGATAAACTAAGGCCTAAACGATTGACATGTACATATCTTGGATAAGATTATATTATAACAATATTACACCTCACTAATGCTCAGTTAATAACTAAAAGGATAAGAATACAATTTTTAAAGATTAATCTTCTTGAAATGCCAGTTTAATGCCTTCTGGACGATACAGTAATTTATTTCTTCGATTATTTTAAGATACTCTTTTAATATCGGCCTAATCATCTCCTAAATTAAGTTATAATAACTATTTTTTTCAATAGTCCTTTGTTTTATAGGTGCCTTTTCTTCGTCTCCGAGTATTTGGAAAATACTTTTACCGTACTTACAATTATTACGCCTCTTTAGTTACGATTTATTGATTTACTTATTATTTTTTTATTTGTTAGTTAGTTAATTATCTATTCACTTACAGTTCAGTGTTTTAAAAAGATTAGGTAATTCTTAAAGCTAACATTTTTATGCAGTTCATATATTAGAACAAAAAATGAATTATATACTAAATCAAAATTAATATTAGACCAAAAACAGAGGAAAAGGGAAAGAAAAAGCTACCTACAATACAATATAATATGTAAAATAATACATCAAAATATACTGACTCACATTTAGGAGAATTTAATGTTGTACCGGCATGTTGCCATGGTAGCTCAGTTGGCAAGAGCAGTGGCACGAGAGCCGAAGATCCTGGTTCAAATCCCGGCTATTGGCATCGAATTTTTCAGTCTGCTTCACTTTTCCATCTTAGTCTACACACAAGTCAGTGTGAAAGAATGATCAAACTAGGTTTTGTTTATGATCTTTCAGGCATTCGGTTACAGTTCATACTTTCATCTGCTGTTTGCCAATAGTTTAAAGCCTGCAGCGTTTTGTAATTACTTAGGAAGTTTATATTAGGATCACATTTTTGCATTCAAAATATATTTACAGTTTTTCCAATTACCTGTGTCCCGTAAACCTACACCTGTTGATTTTGCTGACTATAGGCCTATTCCACATAGATGAATTGAACTGCACGCGAAGGAGAAACTTCATGCATATCTTGACTACTGACTGGCCCTGTTCCTTTCATTACCGGAACAGGTTATTTGAGAAGTAAGGGACCTTTCCTCAAGTCACCGCAACAAGTGTCAGTCCCTTCAAGACCGGTTGGTCTTTGAAACAATTTTATTTTCAATAAAAAAAAATCATCATAAGTTACTGCAAAATGTATACAGTCTATAAACCTTACGTTAAATGCATAACATTACCTATTCTTCATATTGCGATATGTGGTCTAGATCCGAAGGTCGCGAGAGCAAACCCGGCCGCGGTCGATGGATTTTTCAGAACGTAAAAATCCTGGGAAGGAGTGCTCTGAGAGGGACTTTAAGCTAAATTAGAGCCTCTGGACAAATTTTCTCGGCCCTTTCACGTCGAAGTATTACCTTAGTTTCCGGAGGAGGTTGAGAGGCGATGGGCTTTACCACCTGTCCCTCTGCCCTCTCTCGGAAAATAAGCGTAACAAAATTCACATAGGTAACAGAAACCTCCACTTGGAGGTCTTTCGCCCCAAAATAGGGGATATAGGGAAACAGAAAATAGGGGATATAGGAAAATATGGGATATAGGAATAGAAATTGCTATATACAGTAAGCTGCGACGATGCGAGATGGCGCATTCCATGATAGCCTCATTCGAGCTACATTATTCACTGAACATGACCAAAACGTCTGAGTTGAGACTAGATGCGTAGCTTAAACTATTTTTCAGGGAATTGTTACGAGAGAACATTTTCAATAAAATTTTGTGTACACATTTTAAAGCATTTTAAACCCTCGAGGCAGTTTTCAAAATAATCGCGAAAATAAAATTTCCTTACCGCAAAGTGCCAGAGAAAGAGGAAGCCAAGAGATACTTAACCCAAACACAAAGTTTCGTTTTCTTATGATTTTCATTTTTGAGATATAGGCTACATAAATTCACACTCACACAGATATGTGATTGAAATCGGTGACCTGAAAACTTGTTTAATGCCGAAAAATAAACATCGAACTCACGATCAAACACAATACTCCCCTCATCTTAAAAATCCTAATTGAAGAAAGAAGATCGAATATTTACATTTCTATGTACGGAATTATGACTGCCGGTGTGGTCTTGTGGTTAGCGTCACTGCCTACATATCAGTCTGCCCGGGTTCGATCCTCGGTACGTCCTCGGATTATTCTGAGATAGGGAGGTATGAAACGGGGTGCACTCAGCCTCGTGATTCAAATGGAGGAGCTACTTGATACAGAAGTAGTGGCTCCGGTCATGGAAATCAGGGTGTCGGCATGCTGACCACATGCCCCAATTCTATCATCTGCCTATGGTAGATGACGCAGCGGTCTCGTCGTAAGCCTATTCAGGGATGTACCGCCATGGAGGTTTTAGTTTTATGTACTTTTTCTGTATGTTGCTCTATTTGCAAGAAATACAAACTCAGAATGGAGAAACAAGATTCTATTTTCTGAAAAAGCGAAAGGGTAAAATAAGAAAACCTCCACTTTGATCACGTAATGTGATTATGTGAGAAAGAAGGTAAAAAGGGTTTAAAAAATACATCTGGAAGTAATACTGGGAAACAGGCGGCTTCACAATAACCAGTTTTAACCCTTTTTATGCCAATATTATCAATAACAACCCTTTCCCAAGACTCCACACAAAATCTCTCCATTCTGAATTCTATACTACAAAATTATAATCTGAATCATCCGCCGTTTCGAAAAACCATGCGAAAAATACTTTTATTCTTGTGTGAGAAAGGGTTAGATTTCGAGGTCTAGCAGGAACAAATCGCAATACTGCTATATAATGTGTCATATTTTCAAGCTTTATTCTAGTTAGGCCATTGAATCCTGTGTTATAATAGGGAAAATTTATAAAAGTGGACTGTAACAGACTCCATGAATTTGAAAACGACAACCCCTATCTCACAGAAACATGATATTCTGTCTGAATAGAGAGGGTATTCCAGAAATAAGTTGAAGTCGCTGTGTTAATCCAATCCAAGTGTATAAAAGTGTGAAACGATACTTTTATAAAGTGTACTGTTTCATGAACAATACAGACCCAGGAATAAACCGAAGTTACTACTAGGATAATGGCTTATAAATATTATTTTTATAAAAGATATAGATTGTTTTGTCCAAACTGTAAACGTTACCAGAGCTAAAAGCTGAAGCGCCAGCTGTAAGAACACTGTAACTTGCATTCTGCATATACTCGTACACAGCGTTAAAAATATTTTCGATTGCCAGGATGGTCTAGTGCAGCGTTTCTCAACCTATGGTCCGCGGACCACTGGTGGTCCGCGAAGATGGTGCAGATAGTCCGCAGACATAATTAAAAAAAATATAAAGCAAGTGGAAAGTAAAGAAGTAACATTTTTCACATATTTCGTTATAATGACCTATAATTAATACCCCAAATATTAAGAATATAGGTCTTCTTTTAAAAATGGGATGTAATATTAGAGGTCCGTAATTTTTTTTTAGGCATTTTAGAGGTCCTCGGGTTCAAAAAGGTTGAGAAACGCTGGTCTAGTGGTTACTTTGCTGATTGCTGATCTGGAGGCCCGGGTTCGATAACCAACACGTTGTATTATTCTGAGGTAGGGAGGTCGGGAACAGTGTAGGACAATTGAGGATCTTGTTGATAAAGAAGTAACAGCTCCGGTCAAGTCAAGAGGACATTGCATTCTGGATCATTCAAAAGATGTGCTAGTCAGATCTGCCAGGATGCGTAATGCAATCCATATCTAGAAGCCTAATTTTTTTTGTGTAAAACGGTTTATTTCTGTGTTAACTTCCATCTATTTCGGTGGATAATTCGCGAAATTAAGTTATTTTATGCTACATTTAACATTGCCGAAGTTCCTCTTTTATTTACGTTTATACCTAAATATAGGCCGAAACATACAACTAAAATTATTATAAAACATTACTAAGGGCCAGAATGATACTTTCTAACACTGTATGGTGGACGGGAAAATGTCTGTCCGTCTGTCAGTGAGTCTGTAACTTACGTGTGATAACTCGAATACACTTTATCAGATTTGCATGAAACTTTTAACGTCCTCGGGACGAAGCCTATTGATATTGGACCAAATCGGTTGACCGGTATCTGAGTAATGCCCAATTAGGGGCCTAATTTCTGAAAATATTACACTCAATTCATCAAATGCAATTCAGTTCTCATGACAACAGTATTGTTTGCAGTGTTCACATAGGGCTTTGGAAGTTGCAATTCATTTGGCGTTGACAAATAATTAGACATGCCAGCGATAGAAATTATCCCACTTAGGCCTATTCATTCACACAGCCTAAGCCTATCAAACGTTCTAAAAAACCGTGGTCTAAAACTCAGTCGGCCTAGTTACTGAAACTTGACATATTAACTCCATCTTGCAGTTTATATCAGTTTACCTGATTTAATTTGGCACTGAAATACGAGGGTCATCCAGAAAGTAAAGAACGATTTTGCATAACTAAAGAATATCGAAAGATATCAACACAAAACTTTATTTATAAAGATTCAGTACTTTACTCTATTTCTCAACGTAATCGCTATTGCTTTCAAGGCATTTAGTGTAACGTGGTACCAGTTTTTCAATGTCAATGTTATAATCTTCTACCGCCAAAGACCTGATATTTCGAGAATAAGCTATAATTTGCTTAATACTTATATTTTAAGCATCTATAACGCTAAATACAGCTAAAGAAAGCTGTTTTGTAAAATTTCAAACTTATCGTTGTTACCTTACAAGACAATCCCTACCCTTGTCTTACGTTGTTAAGATGCCAAAAATATGGTCCTTACTCATGTCTTACTTTACCAGTACAAGAGGTGAGAAGATTTATAACAACAATAATAACATATCACGATATAACCAATAACAACTGTTACAGCATTACTGTTATTACCATAATTGCGTTTTCATGTTCTTCCTATCTAATCGTAAAATTCAGTCGTAAAAAGTGAGTGTGAAAAAAAAATTATCCGAAACATTTACTAGCCGTGATAATAAAAAATATTAGAAGTAAACAATTGTTTATCAATGCTCCACCAACAATTATCTTAATTCTTTCCGTTATAAAATGTATTAAGTTAGGCCTGTAATCTGTCCATATAAGGACAGTACTGAATTCAATAAAATATGGCTAGACATATGAATGCAATAACATTGTACTATGGGCAATAAAATAAATCAGTTAAAACGTGTGAATGGATTACAGATTACTGGGACTGATATAAGAGATTATGCAGAATGGAAGTGAAGTGCATATGAAGTGCATATGATCATCTTAAACACTGTAACAAAAATTTCTACTAGCATGTCGGTGAAAATTTAAGCTACTGTTTTCGCAGAGAAAAAATTACACGTTTTTAACCCCATTTAACTCAATACCTTTTAATTCCTTTTTTTTTTTTTTACAGATTATAGAAGGAAATGAGATGTAACTTAACTCTGCAGTCTTGGAATCACATGTTTTTGTTTTCGTGTAAATCAGTGATAAAAAAACAATTTTTTCTACATTTCCAACCAGTACCTTCAAATTTGTCATCCCTCCACCCAGTACTGGATATAAACTTGCATCAGCCAGCAAAATTATGTTTAAGAAGCAAAAAGGCCAGAACATTTAAATAAATAAGCACGTTACACCTGTAAGCCCTCTTCAAACTGCTTCAGACAGAAGGGCAGAGGTTCCTAAATTGTTAACCTGGAAGAGAATTGTAGACTCTTAATACTTACGAAGAACTGACGAATGTAAATGTATACTTTTTATCTGTAGGCCTATCCTTTCCTAACAATGTCTAGCAACACCACCTAGGAACGGTTTATATATTTTGTCGATGCTGGAAGTAGGCTAATAAAAATTAAATGTTTATGTAGCCTAGTTATACATAGGTTAGGGTTCAACTTCTAATAGTCGCAGACATTAACTTCCGGTGTGAGTTAATGCCGGAAGGTGGACAGTTAGCTCAGAATCCGGACTGTCCGGCACAATGCAATGCAGTCACACGAATCATGAATAACTAATTCCGCCACAAACTCCATGGAGCTAGGTGGTCCTCACCAGCTTTTAAATCCGGAAACAGGGCACAAACGGTAGCTAATGGGGACCAGCCTCGTCGGAGATCGAATTGTTTGGCCCTTGTTGAGTAAAATAGGGTTACAATTTTTTTGCGGAAAACATTTTCTTTTTCACACATAAAGGCCTATTAAACTTAAAAGTTTATTTACAACGTGACCAATGCGCCTTAAAATCTTCACGAATTTCACATCTACCCTGTAGATAGTTCTAAAGAAGCTGAGGAGGTGACGGATAGACCAAATGCACTGAACTTCACAGCCTAAGCTGGTAGCGTGGGCTTTCGAATACTTGGCGAGTAGACAACGATGGGCGAACTCCAGTAAATAAGAAACAGATCTCCGCTGAATCTTGCGAGGAAATAGCAGTTAAAATGAAAGCGACTCAAGAGCCTAATATTAGTAAGAACTAGGGGGCGGATTTCTATGACATGTCATATTTTTCCCCTTTGCATTATTTCAGGTTTCCGACTGATTTAAACCCGATTCCAAGCATCCTGGTGAAAATGGAACGGCTTTTATTGTGCATATAACTGCACATTTAGGAAATTTTCAACTATTGTAGCATGAATATGCATATTTAGGTCATATTTTTGGCATATTTGTGTGCATATTAAGGAAATTTTGAAGTTTCATATCATATTTTGTAAATTTTGCATTATAATGATACTATTTGAGAGTTTACAGATATTTTAAATAATTAACACTATATTTTAATAAAATATATTGTAATGAAACTTAAAAAATATATACATAATGTGTAGGTGGTAAAGTCATATTTTAAATTTTATTGGTCATAGCCTATTTTAATGTTTTTAGGTCATATTTTAGTGTTTTTTAAGGTCATAAATGCATGCATATATCATATTTTTTAGGTCATAGAAATCCGCCCCCTAGTAAGAACTAATTCGATTTGGAAAATCAGGACATTCTTTTGCACATTATTATTCTCTGATGTTCTGATGAAACTTCCAAAAGGGTAATGACGAGTAGCCTTTTCCTTCAGGAGTGAAAGTGAGCAATAAAATATGTATTACTTCCTCTGCCCGTACCATAGGTTACTTCAGATTGAGGAAGTGTGTTTGACCCCGAAATTAGAAGCTGATTTTTTAACATAAATACATGTTTTGAGGTCCAGGGATCCAAAAATACAATTTTCTGACACGTCTGTGAGTGTATCTGTGACAGTCTTAGCTCATGAACAGAAGATCGTATGAAAACAATATTTCGTATTTGGGTTAGGCACATTCTGGGGTTGTAATACGAAGATTGGCGATAACTTTTACCTACTTTTAATGCAACTTTACATAAAGAAGTTTTCGTTTTTCGCGATTTGCTCGAAACGGCTCTAACGATTTTGATTAAAATTTTGAACACGAGATGTTTTGCATTAGGTTGGAACAATACGACCTCTTATTCTTTATCAAGAAAACTTGTTTTCAAATCTAGATTTAATAATAGGCTTTTTTGCACGACTTAACTAATTAGTGGTACTTACGAATGTTGTTGCCGTGGATCGTAAGATGACATTCCCACACGCAATCTTGTTGCTATGTGCGGTAAGAGTTTCCGTGTGGAAAGAATTTGCCACACCTCATAATACAAGCCTTTATGGACAAGGCCCCCCAGGACAAATATTCGGATCCCATAAACAACAACAAATGCGAATCACTTTCTGAAATAAACATCTATCTTCAATAATGTATATACATAATATTTTCAGGTAATATCTCAATTAATTTTAATAAATTGATATATATATATATATATATATATATATATGCCTATTACATATTATATCAAATATATAAGAAATATTTAAATAAAGAAAATGACACGGGCGTATGTTAATTATGACTTTTTAATTGTTATGCTACTATAATTTAACAGGTATTGATATAGAAACAAAATAAATATTACTTCAATGTCCAGTATCAATCAGAAAACTCCTAAAATGAAAATATTGATAATGTTACGCAATGCAATGCTGTAGTAACAAGAAAGTTTCCATTAACTGCCGTGAAATGTACACACCGATGTCGTAATGCACAGTAAAACTAATCCGAGCAAGACGGGAGAGGTAAGAGGACCCAGCTTCAAACCTTGTGGCCGGGCAATCTGACTCGGGTTTATCATTGTTTCCTCATTCGCCGAGGAATGTAGTCGGACAGTTGTTTACTTTCCATGACTCATCGCTGATAATTATGACACCTAATACCACGATCATTTAAACAGAATATGAGACTTCACAGAACAATAGAAACTAATGCACTCATAATATGTGTTTTATACATTTCGGTTTACACTTTACAGTAGGCCTATGCTCCTGCAATGATTAATATTATTAATATGCACGCTATGTGACCTAAATGAAGTAAACGTGCATAAACATGCTAAGTAACAATAAGAATAAGAAGAAAAAGAAAAAAGGAAAAATAAATAAATAGCAGCCTGCATATAGTCATAGGTTACTAGCATAGGCGTACCGAGGGGGGGGGTTTGGGGGGTTTGAACCCCCCCCCCCATTGATTAAAAAAAGGAAAATTATATAATTTTTTTAAGTCTGCCCATAAATTACTTAATGCAAGTATAGAGCGTGGGAAGCTTAAAACTCGTTATTTTCCGCCTTAATTTTTAAAATTTTCCGGGGGCGTACCCCCGGAAGCTTAAAACTCGTTATTTTTCATCTTCATTTTTAAAATTTTTCCGGGGGAGGACCCCCGGAAGCTTAAAACTCGTTATTTTGCATCTTGATTTTTAAAATTTTCCGGGGGAGGGCCCCGGACCCCCCTCTCCCTGGGGGGTATTCCATACACCCCAGACCCCGCGGATGTTATAACCCCCCCCATATGGTCGGCCTGGTTACGCCTATGGTTACTAGGCTATATTTTCTTGAAGTAATCTGAATGCAAAAATGAAAATAAGTATTCAGATTCTGTACTGAAATAATTTAACTAAAATAGACCTAAGTTATAACTATATTATGCTCCACTATGTATTATATGATTTCTTTTCTAAACTTCGGAAACCTAAACGGATAGTCTAATCAACTGTTTATTCAGTTAATAAGTGTGATGTTCTAAGGCAGTGGTGTTCAGCTTTTTTTTTAAACTAATCAGCCGTTTTCTTTTCGGTGATAGACTGGCGGAACGCATTGATTTATTAATTATTAATAATATGAAACTTACGTAACATAAATATTGTATATCAATTATATTAAAATATCTGTAGGGACTACTTAACATCATACAAGTGTATGTTTTATATTTTGTCTTCCACTTTGTAATGTCAATGAATAACACAAAGCAGAGTAACATTCTTCGATTTAGTATGAGACCTGACACTGTTCCTATGTCACTAAATTTTCAAAATTTGGTTGGCATTGTAGTTAAAATTGTTTAAGTGGTTTAAGTGGTCTAAGGCGTATATTAATATTAATATTTCTGAAGTTCCATTCTTATATTTAAATCTGGTGGTTGGCTACATCATTTAGACAAAAATATACAAAAACAAAATAAAGACCACTATACTGTGCAGTCTTTAAAGTTGGATGGTATGTGAATAATTCAATAATCAATTAAAATTACCACTCTAAATAGCAACAAAAATAAAAATAAAATATTTTTCGAGGAAGTTTTATTCACTTTAATTTTGCGTATGAAACAATTTTAGCTAGGATTAATAGTTACGGACTTATATGCAAAAAAAAAAAATCTTAGAAACCCGTCCTTTAAACAGTCCCCCATACCCCGTTCACACCCCACTCTCCAGGACTTTAAGTATGATGTACCGTAGATGTTATTTCAATAGGATTTTTATTGCTCAAAAAAGAGTTTTGAGAACTACTTAATAGCAGAATATCATGTAAACAATATTTCATCAGGTTCAATATTTTACCATTTCCACGTATATACATTTTTAATGTCTGACTCTGTTTAAATTAAATGAACCTAATTTTTATACACAATCTCACCATCACACATACAGTATGAAACTAGGAATTGTCATTTAATGACAGCTTTAAGTCACAGACTCACGAAATTTGAAAAGTCCCCAGCAAATGCCGGTATAACGTTTTTTAATAAATGAACTCAGGAAGTTACAGAGTTGTCTTATAATAGTTTTAAAATTGATGTGAAAAGGATTTTACTTCGAAAATATTATTATTCTGTTACTGAGTATTTGAATGATTGTTTATAAACTGAAATTTCTGTGTTGTTATTATTCTGACGTGTATACCCATTTTATGCATTTGACTATGTACAAAATAAATACTCTACTCTACTCTACCTACAAATAACCCTGCCAAAACTCTGGGATTTTTCACTCGATCATAATTGTTTTTGTCCAATATGACAGGGCTATAAAAGCATCGGCAGGGAAAGCCTATGATCGGTCGTTCGAATCCTGGTGGAAAAGGATTTTTCTTCTAAAATATTCTACCGTTAATCGTTTAAGGGAAAAATCATTGAAATTCGGAATTGCCTGTAACCATGAATACTATCGGGAACAATTAATGAATTTCAAAACAGTTTTCTTCAAATCTCATTGCAAAACTTATTTTCTTGTCCTAATTGACCTAAGTCACTGTACCCCAAAAATCGCATGAAATGAATAAAAAATATGAATTATATGTAAACATTTACCTCACACGAAGAGTTGGCTATAGACTTATCTAAACTTGTGAGTGGACAAAAAACACTTTTCTTGTAATAAAAGTATGATTAAGTGTTTAAAAATTAGGTTCTAACAATCTCATAAAATTTATTAAGCGTGTTACAAGCTTGCACATGTAAACACTAAATTATTTCTTATTTTTTTCACACCCGGGAACTAGGATGTTCTTTCTGAATGGGAATCCCATTTTAAACTAGATTTATGCAGCGGTCATTAAGTGCCACACCTGTGCAGAAAACAAGAATGTACGCATGATTTACAGCAATTATTATTCGCAATAAAATGCTAAATAATTGGCCGTTTGATGTGTTTATCCTGGAGTGAGTGATGGCGTGAGCAGGTGTAATAAATGTGCGACTCTTACAATGACTTAAGACGGTCTTGTTACAGAAGATGACACCTGCCCGCTCAGTGGGTGGCCAACACCAATCCACATTCTTCATAATAACTGCTCTTGCATCACAGCCAGCTCTCGCTGTACCGTCCAGCATCCAAAACGACTCCTGATACGCTTCCAAAGCAGGATTCATGTAATATTCAATGATCAGCAAGGTTAGGAATTTTAGATGATCATTTTTAAGGGTAAATTAGAACTCCTGTGGAAGAAACCACTGTGAGAAACGTTGTCTTGAGTTGAGAAAGGAGACAATTTTCTTGTACTTCATCCCTTTTTAGGGCCTTTATCCCTTAGATATATAAGCATACATGAACCACAGATTATTGTCTCTGTTGGACATTACATGAGAATATTATAGGAGAAAAATTCCTCCGACACTGGGACTTGAACCCAAGACCTTTGGCTATTGGTAGAGCATTGGAGCGAATGGCCAAAGGTTCTGGGTTCAAGTCCCAGTGTCGGAGGAATTTTTCTCCTATAATATTCCTTTATCCCTTTTTCCAGTACCGTGCCCATGAATCCCCTTTCCCATTTTTTGTATTTCATTGCAGCTGTTTAATAATCTTCTAAAGTGTATATCATCGTTTACAGCATACGTCTATTGAGTTCATTGCTTTTTTCATTATAATTATCCTGGTTTCGTTCCAATATAATTCAAGTAATTTTCAATTCATTTTTCAACAGCTTGCAGAGAACGTGGGAGTAATGAGCCTGTCTGCTTTCAGCAAAGGTTGGACTGAAGGCACGCCTTTAACAATGAAAAATAATTATGTGTGTTTTATTATATTCTACTTGTAATTTTAGCCTGTACACCTAACAATGGAAAAGAATAATTTTTGTTTCTTCTTTTTAATATGTCAATGGAATTATTCAGCAGCCTGCTGAATGTGAATATAAGTTTGTTACATAACGAATTTAGTAGCATTTTTTTGTTCCCAATTTTGCAATCATTTCCGTTTCTTTTTCCATATGGAAATTTCACCGAAAAATTTAACCCTGATGATCAGCTTGCTAACTTAAGACATGTGGACATTGTATCCATGAATCGACAGAATATTGTTTCTTTCGAACATTGAACGAGATTATTATTATTTATTTATATTATGGGAAAAAGGGTGCTTAGGAAAATATTTGGGCCTAAGAGAGATGAAAATGGAACTAGAGAAAACTACATAACGACTAGTTTCATAACCTGTACTCTTCACCGGATATAGTAAGGGTAATTAAATCACGGAGAATGAAATTGGCTGGACATGTTGAGTGCATGGGGGAGGAAAGACATATCTCAAAAGTACTGACTGGGAGACCCGAAGGGGAAAGACCACTTGGAAGACCTAGACGTCGGTGGGAGGACAATATTAGGATATATTTAAGGGAAGTAGGATTTGCGAGGGATGATTGGATGGAGTTAGCACAGATAGGTTTGAATGGCGGGTTCAGGTAAGCGCGGCAGTGAACCTTTGGGTTCTATAAAAAATATATAAATAATATTCCTTTAGCTTCCTGAGGAATTGTCTATTGCCATTGAGTAAGTAAGTAAGTAAGTTAGTAAGTAAGTAAATGGGAAAATTCTTTTTCTGACACCGGGATTCGAACTTTCTGCTTTCCGTACCTAACATGGAGGTACCATGTATTTTTACTAGATAAAAAACCTCCTTGTGGAGGTACCAAGTCTATGAATTCTTTCCATCAACGTGTGGAGTTCTATTTTCTCATCCATTATAACCTCCAGAACCCATCTGCATATACTTGCATTAAGAAGTTCTTCTGAATAGCTATTTCACTACTATTACTACCGTCAATATTTCCTGTGCTATTTTAAAATCAGCTATCTGAGTGGACTATTTCAATCTGTGAGACCAAAGCCTATCACTTTAGCAGTATAAATGCTTCAGCAGTTACACCCTCTCGTATGGTGTCGTTTGCAAAGTTAAGAACATCAAGTTCATTAGCACCCTCTTGTCCCTTGTTCTAGCCACAATTTATTTATGTATAATAAATCAAATTAGAATGCATGAACTGTTGCGTGTACCATATGCCACTTGTGCATGAGGGACTCTGGATTTGAGGGTTTGAATTAAATCATAGGGGTGGCTAGAACAGAATTACTTGTGCTCTGCAGGCTTATTAAATCCCTTGATGATAACAAGGGGCGGTTCCACTTTGACGGTAATACGAAGTGACAGGGATTGTACCCGTATTGGCACTCGTTAGTGGCTTGTTGTTTGTAGGAGCGGGGGGAGACGTAATTATTACCCCCCCCCCAACCCCTCTGGACGGTTGTGAGCTTCTCTCTGTGTCTGCTATTCAATATATCTCTTACAGCATTCGTTTAAAATGTTCACTAAATTCCTGGTTTATAGTCGTTTGAAAAACCAGGGTTGGAATGTTTAAAACAAAACGTTTAAAACAAGTGTTTAAAACATGTTTAAAACAAGTGCTTGTGTTCTTTTAAGTTTGTTTAAAACGTTATATATATATATATATATATATATATATATATATATATATATATATATATATATATATATATATATTGTAAAGATAAAAAAGTTTTAAAAACGCGTTTAAAACAACCAACATTGTTGTTCCCATAAAAAACGTTTTAAACAAAATAAAAAAACTTTTTTTTGTTCTTTTTAAAAAACATGTTTTTTCCAACCCTGTGAAAAACTCTACACCTTTTCACTGTTTTTCGGGTAATAACTAGAGCCCGGATTTGAAGGTTTTAACCTATTTTTTCCCCAGCTTCCTAATTAAAACATTTTAACGTACTTATCCGTTTCATGCTCCTTGCTTCCGAATATATTAATCTTATAGAACCTAAAAAGGGCTAAATCGGAATGAAAGTCCTAAAAGGGGCTAAGGAGGACTTTTGCTGAAAAACTAGGGGCTAAAGAGGACTTTTGCTGAAAAACTAGCGGCTAAAGAGGGCTTTTGCAGAAAAACACGATTTTTAAATAGATTTTCCAATTAATGCAAAGGATAATAAATATGTGAATTTGTGCATTTTAAGAAAATACATAGTAAAAATAAATTGATTCTAAAGCAGAACAACTACCTACAATTACCATAAAACAAAAACGGCAGTGATTGTAAAATATACTGGGAATGTCAGCGTGTGCAGCGCAAAGAACGTGATATGAACAATTTAAAACTGGTAAGTTAATAGACAGGTGTGGTTGGATATAACTTAATACTTTCTTAGTTTTGCTCTGTACGCACAATTACCGGTTCTGGTTTTCAAAAATTTCAATAAGCACGTATTCAGAGACACTGAATTTCGGAAATAAAGTGTTCCGAGAATGGAATTCGGCAACTTTTGGCTTAAGGAAAAATGGTCATTCGTAAAAACGTACGGGAATCATACTGAAAACTCGTCATCAAATTTAACAACAGAAAACAGTATAGTTTCGCTGCCTGTAAGCTTATTAAGGTATTTTAAATACAGTATAATAAGAATCGATCTAGAGCTTAACTCGTAGATCGATTACAAAAATTGAATTGTGATAGATACTTTCCCTTAGCTCCATGACGATTGAACAGAACATGCCATGTTAAGAAAACAACGTGGGCCTTCACCTGCGAATTACGAGTATAAAATATAACTTATCAGATTTATTTGGTGAAGAAAATAAGTGAATTTGTTAATCGTAGCTCAAAGATATTAATTTAATTCAATTACTATATAGTAATATACAATAACAGAGAAAAACATATAGTAAAAAGGAAAACTGTTTTCTCCAATGCAAGTTGACAGGCTGAGACAATTTATCAGTGAAGATGCTGAGAATAATACCTTACGTATTACATTAAATGAATGCCACTTGAATTATAAGATCATTTCTACCAAATATCTTCTTGTTCTTTATCTTAATTTTACCTCCCTCTTTTTAGGATTTAAGCGATCCAAGCCGCCCGGGCCTTACAGGGCCGCGACCTGTCGGGAGAGGGATTATCTTTGGATCACTTACATATTTTTTTTTTGACCAGACAAGGACATGGAGGGCCTCCCCGGATGAGAGATCAGCCCAATGCCTGGGCCACCTCCGAGACAACACGAACACATAGGACGAGACACACCATTCACACACACACTCAATCCAAACAAGGCGAGGATGGGATGAAGATGATAATGACGGCCAGATGATATCCGGGGACCACAAGAGCCTAAAGTTACCCGACATTTGTCTCACGGGAGAGGAAAATCCCCAGAAAAAACCCCACATAGGTAAATTGTCCCAAACAGGATTCGAATCCGGGCCCGCTGCGTGAGAGGAGCGAACGCATCCCCTACGCCACAGCGTATACCAGTATACATACACACGCACCGAAAAACAGAAGGGAAAGGATAACAATACAAGTACGAAAATAACAAAATTGTTGTAAACATACCCTCAAAGGAAAACTAAAATACATAGATATCAGGTACCGGCAGGTAGACCCGTGCAGTCATAGCAACCGGGAAAAAAGAGCATCGTTTTTTTTGTTGTTGCAATATAGCACGTAAATTTGTCGATCGCTTCGATTTTTACACCTGGGCCCTATTTCATAAAACTCTACAGGTGTGACAAATACGACAATTATGTCAAGTCTGACAAATTTGTCAATATGTCACGACAATTGTATTTTTCATAAATATTACAACTTTTCCTTACATTACAGGCAAATTAATGTAAATTGTCAGACTAAAAGAACCATTTCATAAACGCGACAATTTTATGTCAAACCTAAAGATTACTTTAGTACATTGTAGATGGCTCTCACATATGTGTCTCAACATCGAATATGATACCTAAGCAATCGATTATTACTATAAAAAATAATTGAATTATATTTCTCTTTTAATACAAAGTCACTGAAATTGAAAGTTAGGTTAATCCATTGCCTAAAAACACTGGGTTGTTTCATGTCTATTTCTTCACCACTTTCACTACTACCAATATCACTACTACTAGTGTTCATTATTAACAAGACAATTTAGCAAGTTTATTAACAAAGTTTAAATCACAAGAGAGTTTGCCAAGTTATGCCACACATTTACATAACCTACTCTGTTGGCCTACATATGAAAGATTGCCTGTCACTTCTGTAATGACAATTCTACATTTTTTGTAAATTTGTAAATATGTCAGCAAAAATTAATGTTTCATAAATTATAGGTATCCTAAGATTTGACATATTTGTCAGACTTTTACCTGTAAACTCAAAAGTTTTGAGAAACAACAATATGTAAAATTGTCATACAAATCTACAAAATTGTCATGACAATTATGTAAAGTTGTCAGCTTTTATGAAAAACACAATTGTCAAAATGTAAACCTGTAAGACAATTTTATGTCACCTGTCACCTGTAAAATTGTAACTTTTATGAAATAGGGCCCTGGTCTACTTCATTCATTTGTTTGTAACAGCACGACACACCGAGGTCTGATTTTTGTTTTACATAGATTTATGAATGCATGCCTAAATGAGAAAGTATTTTAACCGTGAAATGCACCTCGAAGGCGGGTTTTTAGTATTTTAATTATCAATTGTTTTAATTGTTTATTCATTATTTGGGTAAGGTTCATGAATCTATGGTACGTTTTAATCGTTTCGTTTCGTTTCGATCCTGTATGCACATATGGCAGCACAAGATTCATTTTATTTGTTTAATTATTTATATTTCGTACGTAAAATTATGTATATATAACTTATATATATATATATATATATATATATATATATATATATATATGTATAAATATATAAAATTACATCACTCATGGAATTTACGTAGGCTGAAAACGATGTCAGCGTTAATAAATATGTTGTAATTAATTGTTCTGTTAAATAAACGATTTAAATAAATCATCTAGCACTTGAGTAAATAATCGCGGGCGAAGCCGCGGGTACCAGCTAGCCTTTTACAAAACTAGATGTTAGGTTTCTGTCTAACGCAGAAATGTCTAATTGTATTTCTGAAAATATAAATTTAATAGTATTGTGCATTCAAGCTACCAAAAATTAAAATGCCTGAAAAACGTGTCTAAAACTTTTGAGATATTATTAGTTTTGGAGCGATAATAAAGCTACTTGGAAGCAAAATGCAAAATGAGCAAGTGCATTTGAGCCCATTTTTCGTTAATCTTTGATACTCTAATTAAATTGGTAATTTTCGGTCGCGGGGAATTTAAGAACGGCACTTTGTGCTTTAGTTTTTCGCCTGTAGAGCGCAGCACTTGACAGAAACAGGTTGGATGCTTTCTCATTAGGCCTATCATACATATTCAACTTTTGAGGGCTGATCGCTCTCTGCATTACACCATTCAATTGCAAGTAAATAATTCAGAAAGAATCAACTGAAATTCACTTTAATGAATCACTGAATTTCATAAAATATATTTTGTTCATTGCAGGTAAACGGAAGTATGTCCGTTGCTTGTCCACATATTCATGAGTCAAATAGTGACTCATATTAAAAATGAAAATGTATTTCTACACTTTATTAGTGCAGCAGGTATATTTTGTGATCCAGTAATAATAATATGCCCAAAAATATCAGTACTCATGTTGTTTTTCACACTAACCTGTTTATTACTGATAAAGGTATGCCGAATAACGGTTTTTAAGGTAATTATTAGGGGGCGGATTTCTATGACCTAAAAAATAAGATATAGACTATGCATGCATTTATGACCTAAAGAGCATTAAAATATTACCAATAAATTTTAAAATATGACTTTACCACTTACACATTGTGTATATTTTTTTAAAGTTTCATGTACATTTTATTAAAATGTAGTGTTAATTATTTAACATATCTGTAAATTCTCAAAAAGTATCATTAGAATGCAAAATTTACAAAAAATGAAATGAAACTTCAAAATTTCTTTAATATGGACACAAATATGCCAAAAATATGACTGAAATATGCATATTCTTACTAAATATGCTACAATAGTTGAAAATTTCCTAAATATGCAGTTATATGCACAATAAAAGCCGTTCCATTTTCACCAGAATGCTTGGAATCGGGTTTAAATTAGTCGGAAACCTGATAATATAATGCAAAGGGGAAAAATATGACATGTCATAGAAATCCGCCCCCTAGTAATTATTATTACTATTAGCGAGCACGTATTTAAAAATTCATTTCTGGGTGAGTACTAAACCGATTGACCAAAAATTACTGACATTTTGTCTTCCTGAGTGACAAAATTTATTTTTTCTCTCTAACGCTAAAAAAATATAAAATGTTTGGGGGCCGGAACCCCAGGACACCTTAAATACGTCTTTGACTATTATTATTATTATTATTATTATTATTATTATTATTATTTCAAATTGTATAGCCTCCATTAAAGCTAAATATACCCATGAAGGTTAAAAAAATCATTTACCTCTGGTCCAATAGGTTAGTTAATGCTGAATCATCGTTGCATTCGATAAACAGGTCGTAATATACACAAATGGAAGACTTTATCAGTTAGGAATAATTGTACGATCATGGAATGCAGATGTTTACTAAACCCATTGGTGTCTTTATTTTGCTCGTATAACTGAAAGATAACAAATTTCTGTCTTCGCAAATACCTTCAACACTCATTTGCAATGTGATTTTGATAACTAAGTACTAATCTTAAGCTCATCGTTTGATTATCATGCCAGTGTTTATACAAAGCTTGTAAACAATCTTCTGCATTCCATATCAAGACAGTTTGCTACTCATGTTATCCTATTTGGACGAACATTTTGTAATCATTAGTCATGGAATCATGTTAAATCCTTCCCTCATTTTATCATTCAGCAAAGGTGTCAATTATTAATTCACAGAAACAATTTCCCTCTTCGCAAATATCTTCAGCATTCGTCTGCAACGTGATTTTGATAATAAGCACATCGTTTGATTATCATGCCAGTATTTATATAAAGTTTGTAAACAAACTTCTGCATTCCAAATCAAGACATCTTTACTACAAAGTCATCCTATTTGGGAGGAATTCTTGGAATCATGTTAAATTCTTCCATCATTTTATTACTCGGCAAAATGTCAATTATTATTATTTCACAGAATAAACCAATTCCCTCTGTCGACACACAAAATACACTAATGCAAATAATGAACTGAAAATCATACAGAATGGCTTGATTATAATTTAGAGTAATAATTTTGTTTTCCCTTGAACCAAATATATTTTGATGTACTGGAAATTAATAGAAGAAGAAAAGAAATAGGGATTAACGTTTAATTTTGACGATTCCATTCATATGCCGCGTGTTTGATATTGACCAATAACGTTTAGCAATTCCTCGGATACAGACAAATCACGATCGTTTATCTAATAATATGCTTCCTAGGGCCGCAAGGATATAATTTTATCTTATAAAACGTTAGCCCGTTACTGGACACGTAAGGCATCAACGTGCTGTGATTAATACGTCACATGCTGCCAGTGAACAGAATGAAAATATAGTATTTTACACAATAGACTATAACTTGTTTAGAAATCGAAATAATATAAATGTGCATTGATTAAAACACAATTTCGAACCGCTGCAAGCCAGTTCATGTGCTTTTATAGCGTTTTGATGCTGACGCTCTCCAACTTGTGTTAACGCACTATTGGTAGCATTGGAGACTCGAATTGATTCATCGAATCGATCCTTGACTATTAATTCATTTAGCATGCCGCGATCTCACAGCGGGCAGAATAATGACAACAAAGTAAGAAAATAATTATCATTTACAAAATCCGTTACATTTTAATCATGGAATAACCTTAACAAATCGTACCCAAGTTTACGAGTTTTATCAGATAAATTTGCTCGACCTTCGCTTTCGCAAATATATTGATCAACTCGTATTCTCTTGTGGGATTACCTATGTGAAATCAAAGAATATGGTAATAGGAGGAGAGAAAGAAGATTAAGAACTTGAATGTAGGCCTAAATAAGTTATTAGTAGGGACCGGATTTTTAGGCTTTTATAAAAGGTATTTTAGCCTTTTATTTTCATGGAATAGCCCTTTTTAGCTTTTAAACGAACGATTTTAGCCGTCTTACTAAAACACTAATATTATTATTTCTCCAACGAGAGAGAGCCCTACTGTACAATGTATGCTAGGGCTATAGTTTAATACATAGGCTACTAATTAGTAATTATTATTGCAAATATACGGAAAACACTAATATTAACACCGAAAAGTGTATTATAATTCTTTGACACAGATCCTCCTATTCTTCTCTGTCGTCGGTCGGCAACTTATTTGAAAGTTGAAACGACAATGGATTACTTGCAGATTTCAAAGTATTGAAGACGGCTCAAGTTTCATTTCCTGCGACGGCGAGCGGCACATTTTCGAGTTACAAAGACAAGTGACAAGTGGCATACATACAATGTTAATTTCAGTGCGTTGTATAAATTTATTTTTATTATGTATTTTCTCAAAATGCACAAATTCACATATTAAAATATGTGAAAATAAATTTTATTTTCCTTTGCATTAATTGGAAAATCTATTTAAAAATCGTGTTTTTCTGCAAAAGTCCTCTTTAGCCCTAGTTTTTCAGCAAAAGTCCTATTTATCCCCTAGTTTTTCAGCAAAAGTCCTCTCTAGCCCCATTTAGGCCCATTAGCCCAATTTAGCCATTTTTAGGTTCTATCAAGATTCATATATTCGGAAGCTAGGAGTATGAAACGGAAAAATACGTTAAAATATTCTAATTAGGAAGTTGGGGGAAAAAATAGGTTAAAACCTTCAAATCCGGGCCCTAGTTATTAGACGTAGTGATTAATACAACTATTTGGGTGTTAAAATTATTAGTGACGGAAGAAATGATGTTGGTGTTGGTGGTATGAAGAGGTGAAATAACACTGAAATGCAAAATTACATATGTGCACATGCAGATTCCAGCTAGTTCTAGGAACAGATCTGGACCCGACAGGACGCTAGACCAGAGATCTGGAATTTGTGCTGATATTATGTCTGGGCTCCTGAAATCAGATCCCTCACTGTAGAAGCAATTCTATTGCCTCTAAACAAAGGGGGGATGGCTCGTGGCGAGATTCGAATACCGAGCATCCGATATCTAGAATGCCTCGCCTCCCGGCATACTTCGCTCATATTAGCATGACTAATATTTCAAAAGCCGTTTATATAAGATACATGCATCATATTTTGCCAGGGTTAGCAAATATATTTGCAAACGCCTTGTTTTCATCAAAATTCACAATCAAAACCAAAGATCACTATTGTCCCAATATTGATTCTGCCTTCAATAGAGTTATCATATTTGGCGTGGCAGGTATTTGCTGTGGGTTCGATCCTCGATGAGGTCGGAGTTTTTCAAACGGAATAACCCTTCTGGCGGCACTATGTCCCTGGGGTCGACTCAGCCTCTAACAGAAATGAGTACCAGGAGCAATCCTGGGGGTAAAGGCAGCCGGTGTGTAAGGCCACCTTTACGTGCCGAATGTCTAAAATCTGTGAGCCTCAAACTCCCGGAAACTTCTGGGCCTCCATGGCCTTTATAGGGAACACTTGACTATATGAGGTATTTGTTGTATTTATAATGGCACGACAATTATTATATACTTAGCTTAAGTAATTCTTTATTTGAAAGTGAAAGAGTGCATTCAAAGAGACAAAAATAAGACCAACTCTTACAAAATATTTACGTACGGTATCTAAAATAGTTTTATACAAAATGGTTAAAAATTGTCATAAACATATTTTATATCCATTTTTAGAATTAAAATATTTGCCTTTTTTTTTTTTTTTTTTTTTTTCCATATCGGGGGCCTGGGCCCCTGGAGTTCCCTCCCTGGCAACGTCCCTGTCTTGGATAAGAGCATCAAGAAAATCAGCGTTGATTTATGAGAGAATAATACAGAGCATTACGATAGAAGGAAGAGAGGAAGAACAAGAAACTCCCGAAGGGACGAAGTAGATGAATCAATGCAAAGAAGAGGTTGATAGGAGATAAGTATAGTTTCTAAATACAATAGTTGAAAATACAGTACTTGAAATTGCCATCAATGTAGCTTAAAAAGAAATTAAATGCGGAAATTTGCTAGAAAATATCACAAAAAATCAGAACTTCGCATAACGGGAAAATTCTCATTTGTAAATAAATGTTTTGTATTTCATGTAAATTTAAAGAAAATGTTGTTGGTAATTATCTTGTCACCTTAGCCTTTTTTAATTAGCGGTCAAGTGTTGTTTTCTTGATATTTTAAAGGCTTGTAGCTCCTTTATCCCTTCGAGTCACAAGATGATTTTGTTTTTTATTTTAAAGGGCTTCTCATCCTGGAATTTTTAGATTTTTATCACCTGTCCCACATAATTTTTTGGGACCGAAAAAAAGCACAATTAATTTGTTTTAAGTTTAAGCAAATTTTTCAGGGTGAAGGACCAACATACATAAGGACCAACTCATACATAAGAGTAACAGGAAAAACAATTGGTCTGCTAATCCAAGTCCTTCATTGTTTTTTTAATGCCTCTCTCTCGAATCCTATGCCCCCATGTTTGGGAGAAGGGCCTCCAAGTGGAGGTTTTTTTTAAATAATTTTGTTAGTATTCGGGTTAATTTTTTATTTTTGTAGTCACTTTATAGCTCATATACTAAATATTTTTAGGTCATCAAAATCCAGACCCTGATTATGATCCCAGAAAATCTTTTAGTGAATTATTATTTTTTTCGTAAAGTTAAAAAGAAAAGGAAAATAAGTTGGAACTGTATTTTTATACCCTCAATGGGTACACCTCCCCTTTTATACTCAGACCGCAGTTCAAGTTCTCTAACACGTAGAGGAAGTATTGTGTTCAACCCTTGAAATTCCACTTCCAGTTTTCATGATAAACAGGATAGGTTTAGAACGAAAAATGACAGCAAAATATGTATATTCAAGTTAGAAACCTTCCGAGGATTCCAGAATTTGAATGTTCATTCAGCACAGAAATACCCATCTAACAGGCCACAGGTCTTTTTCACACTGCTAGAACAAGGCCTGCAAGAATGATGATTGTAGTTCCATCATTTAAATCCATTGAGGTGTGAATTGAAATTAAAACAACGTTCGGGGACAGGTTCACAAGAGAATTTTATCAAGTGTAAACATTCTTTAAAGTTGTTTTGTACCTGAAAGGAGTACAACCTGTCCGAACTAGACAGGAAGATCCGGGTGTCTTCTTCCACAATTATTCATGTCCGGGGATCTACTGTATGCTCTAAGTATTTTTAAGGATTTAGGTAAACCTGCAATAATGTAATAATTAGGCGAAAGGGGTACATTTTCGAAACCCAAAGAAGAAAGTCCAGTGTCACTATTTATTACATTATTGCAGGTTTACCTAAATGCTTAAAAATACTTAGAGCATACAGTAGATCCCCGGACATGAATAATATTACATCTCTGCTGCTTCAAAAAATAGCTCAACACTTTATAATAAATATATATACACACACACATTCACACAGGAGGGTGGGAAATTCAATGCAGTAAAACTCCAATCATCCGGATTAATTGGGACAGGACCCAATCCGGAAAACCAAATATCCGGATAATTGGAAAATTTATTTTGGACATATCGTCAGAGTAAGTTGTTTGGTTGACAAACTGTCGATTTTGAGAGCTAAAAGTTTTCATAATACAAAAGTTTTTCAGCGTGTAAATTTTTTCACCTATTTCTCTCCATCAACCGGAAAGTCTGATGGCAACTCTTCATAAGAGTTCACTTCATAAGGTACTGGGGAATTACTGAGGTGAGAATCAGAACAGAACTTGCTCAAACCCTTTGATATAGGTTAAGTAGGGATTCCTTAAGGTGATTAAACCCTTTGCATTTATTTATTACTTTACTTATTTAGTGCATAGCAGTCTCTCAGGCATGTGTGCGTAGATGCAACATTCCCTTGGCGTCACACCGGCAACGGTTAAAGGCTTATGAAGCAGTACACAGCCGTCGTTAAGTAACCAAAACCAATAAAGAACAAAAAATTCTCTCAATACGTTTTTCGCCGTCAGCCGGACACTAACTCAGACTCTTAACTGATAACTAGGGGGCGGATTTCTATGACCTAAAAAATAGGATAGGCCTATATGCATGCATTTATGATCTAAAAAACATTAAAATATGACCAATAAAATTTAAAATATAACTTTACCACTTAAACATTAGGCTATGTACATTTTTTTGAGATTCATTAAAATACATTTTATTAAAATATATTGTTAATTATTTTAAATATCTGTAAATTCTCAAAAAAAAGTATCAGTATGATGCAAAATTTACAAAATATATGAGACTTCAAAATGTCTTTAATATGCAAAAATATGACCTAAATATGCATATTCATACTAAATATGCTACAATAGTTGAAAATTTCCTAAATATGCAGTTATATGCACAATAAAAGCCGTTCCATTTTTCACCAGGATGCTTGGAATCGGATTTAAATGAGTCAGAAACCTGAAATAATGCAAAGGGAAAAAATATGACACGTCATAGAAATCCGCCCCTACTGATAACTTATTGTGCTTCTGATGGAAACTGAAAATATGCAGAATCTGAACATCAGATAGCAGTTTTAACTTATTTTGATTCTTGAATGATCGGAAGCATTTGTGTAAGAAACAGCCCACAATAAAGTGAGTAATAATATCAAAATTAAAACCGGTTTTCTTCATACTAGTTACAGCCTCGTTATGCGACAGAGTATACAAACTTTCACTACAGCATTCAATTGACATGGTTGTCTGAATGACCATTGTGCAATGCCCAAGTGCAATTGCTAAGCAGCTGCCATTTCATAATACCATAAGCAATTTAAGTCGATTATTCTAGCTGAAGTTTAAAGAATTGATAAAAGTTCAGTATTCTCAAAGTATTATTTTTATTAATTTTAGGGATGGTAACAGCATTGGGCAGATCACTCATCCGGAAAGGCCATCATGTCCTTCTCTGGTCGAAAAAAGTGTGTATGTGAGCCCCCCCCCCACGACAGGTCGCAGTCCTGTAAGGTCCGGGTGGCGTGGGCCGCGTGAAAGTCCCTATAATGGGGAGGTGAAAAGGAAAATGCAAATTAATAAAACTTAAAAAATACGCTACAGAACGTAGGAATTGTAGGTTTAAACTCGATATTTGAATTTATCGGTTTGTCCGTTGATTGGTTGTGCTCCAGAACCAATCAAATTGCGTGGGAGATTTAACACCTGATATAAAAAGGTTTACAAATATGCCTCGTGTTTTCATTTTCTGCGGCTACGAAATTATCATCAAGATGATATTCGAAAAGTACTTTAATAAGAAATTCGGACTGTACCCACTGTTCACTTCGCGAATCCGCTCCAGTCAAGAGAGGCTGCAACATGTCTATTATAATACAGGGACTGCATTCAATTGAAATTCATGACAACTGATGTTTAAATGGCTTGTATGACGGGAGGGGGTATTCAACTATCTTTCGCTACCCTCCTGGCTCCCTTTTTGTGCGCCCACAGAACTCCATTCAAATTGTACAGTAGCGGATATACACACGCACCCTTCATAATAATTCTACCCACCCCCCGCTTAAAAACCATGACCCCTCCAGTTTTAAACTAAACTACTGTATAAGTTATGCAAGACGCAGAATGTCATGTCAGAAGAATGGTTTCATAATGCACTCTTCAGGGATATGAAAGAATGCTTTAATTAAACTGTCAATATTGAGATATGTTTGCGAAAATTACAGTCAGTTTTAAATCTTCTGCTCTATGTTCATGTAGTATCCTCTTTTTAAAAGGACTTAGGCCTGTAAGTTATTACACTATCACATTTCTATGTTACAGAAGTTTAAAGGAATGATTTTGGGTTAAATTAGAGACGCTTTTCTGCTACTCCTTTCCAACCCATACCCCATATACGAGAGATTATTTTTGCGATGAGCCGAGAACGCATGGTCCGGCGGCCTGCAAGCAAGTCGTCGGCCGGTAAAGGCGTTTCAGCGGTTCACCGCATACATGCTAAAGTCTGTGTGCGAATGAAAAGAAAGCAGAATAATTGCGGGGCACACAGCCTTCTTTATGCTTCTAGATGGAAACGTACCATTAGGCCTACCAGCTTTGAGGATTTTAAATTGAAGATATTCTACAGCACAATGTTTAAGAACATGAAAATGAAGTTCGAAACAGGGTGGTTAATTCAAATGGGATATATTTTTGTGCACTGGCTTACAGTATGTGTTATTGATTTTTGCTAGTGCGAGCTCAGGTTACGTTGTAATTTTAAATAGCATGTTTACATATGCCGAATAATTTTAATAATGTTTTAGTGATTGTTGTTTCTACTCTGCTCAGGACTGGATTTCATTTTCATTTTCCAAGGAAAATCCCTGTTTCTGCGTAAATATTATAAAATTCTTTATAAATAATCAGCGTAAGGAAGGTCTGGTCACGGGCACCGGACAAGCATGTTATTATACTTACATAACATTTACATACATAAACCAAATATAAATAACAAAATCTAATGATTTTTACAACATGGAAAAAGAATCGACCTATCGAGAAACTGATTTCTCTACGGATTTAAATCGATCGCTATTAAACAGCACAGATATACAGCTTTCGACAACTGTACAGTCGTGAAATTTTAATTTAATTCGACTAGGGAAACCATGAAAAAACCAAAGTCAAATGGCCGGGAACGGGTTTTAAACCCGGGTCCTCCCGAATGTGAGTTCAAGACGCTACCATCTCGACTACCTACAGCGGTAGTATTTCAATATTTTAATGCCAGGACATTTAGAATATATGTTTAGCAACGTCACAAATCAAATACATGCTAAAATGCAAGCCATAAAATTCCTGTACACTATAAAGCGAATTTGCCAACAAAATAGATTTAATATGATTTTTAAAGGAAACTGGTATTTAATTGTATAACAACCTACATTCAGGTAAAAAGTGATTAAATAAACTTAGTGATAAATATTCAATTGAAGCTATTCTGAGTTTTACAGAGCTTACACTTTTAATACTCCTACACTTTATTAAATTATTTCCATAAACATAATGAAAAATTCATAACACGAATCACTACTATAATACAAGGAGGTATAATATCTATCGTCCTCTTTTCGAACCAAAGTGTGCTACAGCAGTAGATCAAAGGCACAGTATAAATTTCGGACCAAGACTATACAACACACTGATTAAAACTAACTTGTAATGGTACTTTTACTCACTTTGTTTTCCATTATTCATTCCATCATTCATTCTCAATTGTAATTTTTTTAATTTTTAACATGAGGTAGTTTGTTTGTATCAGTGTTATGCTATTATACTTTATTTTTTCGTATTCATTATTCATGTATTTATATCATATGAACAATCTTATTGTTTTGCCTAAACCTATAATATGTTTGTTTTTTATATAATATTTGTAATATAATTTTAGTATGACTGAACTGACCCCGAACACGAGCTATGGTCATGCGGGGTTAATAATACTCTTTTGTAATTGTAATAATAAAATTGTGTTTATATTATTTATGTTTGTATTTGTAATAATTTGTATTTTTGTAATTTGTAATAGGCCTAATTAGTAAATTTTGTAATAATAAATACAAATAATAAAAAATAAATAGACTATAGGCTATGATTCGGACCTAATGCGAGTTAAATGATTGTGAATATTAGAGCACTCTTATCAATATTGTTTTTAACATACATAACACTTGAGGAATAATAGCTGATGGCAGAGTTAAGATGCGAAGTTTAATAAAAAGTGATTTACAATGAGATAAAACTAAGGCACCATAAATGATTCTTAGTGACCTTTTTGTGAATTAATCTTTTTGAAGTAAAACTTCTTTAGTGGCGGTAGAGGGTGAATCGGGAAAATCAATCACACTAAAACCGTCACGAAATCAGTCACACGAAATCAGTCACACTCAAAACCGACTTGTTTCGGTGCGGACTGCACAGAAAACAATCAACTCAATGATTAGGAGTAATCAAAGGAAATTTTTCAGACCTTACTTCCTCAATGGCAATAGACAATTCCTAAGCAATCTAAAGGTATATTATCTATTTTATGGAACCCGGAGGTTCATTACCGCGCAAATCCAAAATTAAAAAATACAAATTTCCAAAATTTAAAAAAATAAAATTAAAAATTATAACATCCAAAAATCCAAAATGTAATAAATAATAAATTCCAAAATTTAAAAATAAAAAAATTAGAAATTAAAAAATCGAAAATACCAAAATTGAAAAAATCTAAAAATTCAAAATTGAAAAACTAAAATACAAAATTCAAAATTCAAAAAATAAAAAATTCAAAGAATCAAAATTTAAAAAGTCCAAAATTAAAAATTCAAAGATCCAAAATTAAAAAGTCCAAAATTTAAAATTTAAAAAGTCCAAAAACCCAATATTAAAAAGTCCAATGATGCAAAATTGAAAAAATTCAATATTCAAAAATTGAAAAAATAAAATAAAGTTTTACTTCTGTCGCGTGGCGTTCCACGCACTCTTTTTTTTTTTTTTTTTTTTTTTTTTTTTTTTTGCATAAGACTGATCTCCCACCATACACCATAACTACTGAGATGGGAATGTACATATTCACAATACACCATTAACACAGATTTTAGGTCAACAGAATTTCTAAGCACCCTAGCATGTTTTATATTCCCCTTGACAGTGGTTTTCTGAGAACTTAGCTAAGCAAATAGCAAAGACAAAGCTACGTGCGGGAGATATCGTTATGACTTCCCTGAACCAGCTGATCAGTCTGTCAAGTTCAGCGTGTCTTATAAATCAGTCACACTTTATTGTTCGCTTTAACTGGCGGTAGAGTCTCCATATATCAAAGCAGAACCATGACCTAAGAAAAACTTATTTGCTAAGAAGTAAGTGAATGTATGCTTAGTCCAAAAAAACCTGATATACAGCAGTCACATTACTCTCTGTACCTTAATAAACAATGATCATACTATTTTCTAGCTTGACCTTATGATAGACAGGCTCCGATTCCAGATACTCTGCACCCTGGGTAAAGCTTTGTATAACTACTTCTTTCATTTTTTTTTTACTTTTACCCCCATCCTCCTTTTTATCAACGTTATTGTTTTAGTGTTAAGTTTGAGTTTTACCCAAGTATCAACCAATATTCCGACAGCGTTAGTATTCCGATAGCATTTTATTATTGCGAGTGATCCAATCACTACCTAGAGTAAATAACGTTTTTTTATAAAATAATTTTAATTACGTTTTAGCGAAAAAATCATGATCGGTATTGTAATTTCACTCTAAAAATCGCCTAAAAACTCGAAAAATATTCAATATATTTGGTCATTTTAAAACATACGCTAAATTATATTTAATTGTCTTCATAAAAATCTAAATTATAGAAACAATTAAACCAATATTTTAAGCAAAGCAAAAAAAAAAGTACTTTATTGCTTTCTTCCTGTTTTAAAATGATAATCTAATACTCAGTCTAACATACGAGGGTTGATCGAAAAGTAACGCACAATATTTTTTTTTTACAAAAAGTTTAATAGGTGCAATTACGAACAAAAGCACACATGAAGGGACATCTTTTGTCTATTTTTCTATATAGTCGCCAAGTTTATCAACACATTTCACCCATCGTGACACCAGTTTCAAAATACCCTGTTCATAGAAGTCCGTTCGGTTGGAGTGTAGCCATCTGCGGACTGCTGTTTTCATTTCTGTATTTGATGCAAAGCGTTTACCGGCCAGGAATTTCTTCATGGGACCAAACAAATGAAAGGTTTACTACGGCCATCTTCGAAGAATGCACACCACCTGCAGACATTGCTACGGTCTATACAGTCGTCTCCATACACGCCGTCCCTGTGAATTTCACTCAGGTTATGTCCTTTAGCCCATAAAAATCGCACTACACCTCACTGAAAAAATTCCTGCCGATAAACGCTTTGCGTCAGATGCAGAAGAGAAAACAGCAGTCCGCAGATGGCTATACTCCAACCGAACGGACTTCGCAAGATAGACAACTTAGTTTCGCGCATTTCTGGGTTAAAGTTTTGTTGGTATCTGTTCAGAACTATAAAGAGTTTCTTTAACTTTAAAATGATGACCAATAATAATAATAATTTTCAATTTCAATTTCAATTATTTATTTATAGAAGCTACAGACAATTTTTACAAATTTTAAACAGTAGGCTTCTACTTAATATTAGAATGAATTATGATAAATGAATTATGATAAAGGAATGGCAGTGGTGAATTATGATGATGATATATTATTTACAATAATAAAAGAATTACATATACAACAGGAATTACAAGATAACACATAATTAGACATCTGACTACCTAACTGACAAGTCTGCAGTTTTAACATGATTGATTGTGCGGTCAGCAGTGCTATGTCAATAGCATGAACTTCGTTACGTCAGCACATTCTTTACTTATAATTCAATGCAGACACTAGTTTATATGTTTATATTTGAGGAAAGCAGGTCGCATTCTTTAATTAAAAATTGTGTCATTACATTTCTTGTTAAACTTGTAGAGCATATGGCCGTTTTATCAAAATAATGAATGAGTCCTTGTCAGTCTTGTGTGTATATAATAATAATAATAATAATAATAATAATAATAATAATAATAATAATAATAATAATAGTAATAATAATAATAATAGTGATAATAATAATAATGATAACAGTAATAATAATCACTGCTTGTGGAATATATCAGAATTTTTAAATAGGGCATTGCAAGCAATAGCCATTCTGTTAGAAGGAATCACATATGGCTGTTGAACAGAAAAAATTGTTCGATTTCTTGTTCCTCGTGCATATGGGACAGAGAGCCCTATGCTATCTAAAATTGATTTGCAATGTATTTCCCCACGAAAGACTTTAGCTATGAAATTAGCATCTGCAGAAACACGCCTATTATATAATGTTTCCAAATTTAATAACTTAAGTATATCTTCATAGTCCAAATTTCTGTTAAACTTATTACGTATAAGGGAAACAAATTTTCTTTGTATTCGTTCCAGCTTATTACTGTCAGATATTGTAATGCTGTTATAAGCAACACTACAATATTCTAAGCCACTGCGAATTAAAAATTTGTAAAGAGTAAGTAATGACTCTATGCTTTTTAAATTTTGAGAAATTAAACGAACTAATCCAAGAGTTTTTAAAGCCTGTGTGAAAATATGGTCAATATGGACATGAAAATATAATTTTGAGTCAAGATAAACTCCAAGGTATTTTATATTTTCTGAACGTGCTATTATGTTTTGGCCAAGACGATAATTGTATATTATTTGGTTAGTTTTTCTACTAAATATCATACTCTGCGTCTTACTGGTGTTAATTATCATTAAATTTGATTTACACCACTGGTGTATGTAATCGATATTCCTTTGCAGTAATTTGCAGTCCGAAGCCGTAGATATTTTATTCCATATACATAGGTCGTCTGCGTATGCTATTTTCTTACATGTTAGCATATTAGATATGTCGTTAATAAAAACTAAGAACAAGAAAGGACCCAACACTGACCCCTGGGGTACACCATCTGGTATGTAAAAAGGCTCTGAAAAATAGTTAGATATTCTAACTCGAGCAGATCTGTTTCTTAAATAACTTGAAAACCAATTGACATACTTGTTATGTAGACCTAAATTACTCAATTTTTTAACAAGAAGATCGTGATTTACTACATCAAATGCTCTGCTCAGGTCAAAAAATATGGCATCTGATTGCGATTGTGAGCAATTTTCTTTAAGTATGTCATTGAGAAAAGTGATAATATTGGTTGCTGTGGACATGTCCTTGGTAAAACCATGCTGGAAATCATTTAATTTATTTTTACTGAAAAATGAAATATGTTTATGAATGATGGTTTCAAAAATTTTTGAAAATGTATTTAATATGGCTATGGGCCTAAAATTTGCCAATTCTTTGCTTTTGCCTTTCTTGTGTACCGGTCTGATAGCAGAAATTTTCCAAATTGAAGGAAAAGTTTCTGTTTCCAGCGAAAGGTTATACACATATGTAAGTACAGGTGTCAGTATTGGGGCACACCCCTTAACAATAAAGCTTGGTATCTGGTCGAGTCCCGAACTCTTAGATGGTTTCAAGTGTCGAATAGCTACCAAGACATCGGAATCTACGATAGTTGGAACATGTAGGCATTCAGATGTGACAGTTTGAGCATAGGGCCCAGGTACTTCATTAGTGGGCGTATTTATAATCTGAAAATGCTCTGCGAAAATATTCACTAGCTTTGATGGTTCTGAAACAATGGTATTGTTAATTTTAACATGCAATACGGGATCGTTTTTATTTCGTAACTTCGAAACATAACTCCAAAATTTAGCAGGGTTTGACTTTAAATCTTGATCGATTGATTTGTACCATTTTTGCCTATCAATTTTAATAGTTACTTTTACCAATCTTCGGTAATCTGAGAAACATTGATAATACAAATCAGTCGAGTGTTTTTTAAAAAGTCGATGATAATGTTTCTTTTTCCTTATATATAATTTAAGCTCTCTTGAAAACCAAGCCGGATATTTTGGTTTAACAGCAAATGTTTTAGGGATTGACTTATTAATTGCATCACTAACTAAATATGCAAGATTTTCAACAGCAGTGTCAGGTGATTTTTGATTATACACTGCGGACCAGTCAGATGAAGCTAATGTGTTGTATAGTTTATAATAGTCACCTTTGTGATAGCATAAACTTTCTGTTGGGAACTGAGTACCTTCACTCACTTGGCTAATTAAATTCATAACAATAGGGGGATGATAGTTATCAATATTCACCAGTGCATAATCCGGTATTGATACAGTGATCTCATCCAGACTTGTAAAAACTAAGTCTAATAAATTTTTACTAGGGACAGTGTCATTGATTTGAGACAAATTTAGGAAAGAGCATGTTTGGTGTACAATTTCACCTTTAATTTTATGATAGTGATATAAGTTAGGTGCAACACCTGCCAGCCAATTGAAACCAGGGATATTAAAATCACCGAGTAAAATGACCTGAAAGTTGTTACAATCTAAATTATTTTCGAGAAAATTAAAATACTGCTGAAATGCAGCAATACTCGTATTGGGCGCAAAATAATGGCATCCAATTAAAATAGGCTGAGCATTTTTGAGAGTTAACTCAATCCACACACATTCATCTGTCTGTTCTAATTCAGGTCTACGTTTATGCCTGACACTGTTGCTGATGGCAATTAAAGACCCTCCTCCCCGAGTTTGGCTAACTAGTGTATATTTTCTGTCAGATCTGTACACCTGATATATTTCAGGAAAATAATTGTGATCATAATGGTCATCATTTAACCATGTTTCAGTAAGACAAATGATGATGGGTTCATTTGTGTTAATATTGTCGAAAAGGTCCGTGGATTTAGTTCTTAAACCACGAACATTTTGGTAATAAATTTCAGTGCCTAAATTGCTGTTACTAAACATAGACTGATCCATATGATCACAACTATTTGCCATTTAGGGTTAAGGAGAGCCCCCTCCAAGGCTGCTTTTAGAAGATGTTCTGGCTAGCAGTGTATCCATAATCTTTCTAGGGGAAGATCTACTGGATTTTTCAGGAGTTTTTTCAGGAGGTTTACCCTGCGACTTCGTTGTAGGGCTACATACAGCTGGGTCAGGACTGGTGGGCGCGATTTGTTCCTTTTGTAGGCGGCCACGGAATGGAAAAAACAGCACCCCTGTAGGCCAGATATCTACATTATTAATAAGAGGGAAATCTTCCTCACAAACAGAAATATGAAAACTGGCATAAGAATTAAATTTAGTTTTCAGCTTTGTTACTGCAAATGTTTTGAGATTTACCTGGGTACGTAAGGATTCTGCAATATCTTCCGCGTTTACAGTGTTACCATAGCGTGACACGAATAAGGCTTTACCTCTAGTTGGTTTGGCAACTACTGGTAGTGAGGAAGAATTCCTAACTCCTATTAGCGGGGCCTTCTTAACCCTAGGTTTTTTAGATACAACTGTGAAGCCGTCATTGGTGTCACCTCTATCGGATTCCGGGGCACTGAGTGCAGTGGGCACTGCGAGATTAGAATTAATGGCACTAGACACACTGGCACTGGAACTGGCACTTGTAGTGGCCCGATTGGGCACTGGCAGTTTGACACTGCGGCTTGAGGAAGCTGAAACACCACCTGAACCATTACTGGTATAGGTAGGATTTCCACTGTTGGCAGAGGTAGTTTCTCTATTGATGGCAGCCACCACTTCAGAGTATTTAGCCGGTTGGATGATATTTGCCACTTTCTTGCTAGGCTGCTGGGGAATATTGGTACCACTTGAACTAGCTCCTTGTTGGACTCGTGGTGAAGATTCGTTTAGGAGATCTCGGAGGCCATAGATCTCTTTCCGTAGATTTTTGTTTTCCTCTCTTAGGTCAGAGACCTCGGAGAGGATTTTTGTCAGCAGTTCAGTAATAGCTGACACTGCTACTGATGAAGATTTATTAGCCTCAATAATGGCTTCAAGTTTGCTATCCAAGGTGTTACACCTCCCTGGGTGAATGTGAGCTGCAGATATACTCTCATCAGGAACTGAATTAGATCTAGATCTAACAGGAGTATCATCATTCCTGAGGGCTTTCCTTAATTGAGTGCACTTATCACAAACGTAGGTGCTCTCACCATCCTTGTGGTAGAGTGTAGCCTCTATAGATGTTTGTAATAATAATAATAATAATAATAATAATAATAATAATAAAAATATTTGTGTTCTGTGATGGTAACAGTTCTCTAGACTGGCTGTAGTTTTGATGCTGTAGGTGTGCAAATTGAGTTTAAAAGAATTAAACTTGAAACATTGAATATACGAGGGTTCATAACAGGGTATTTTGAAACTGTTACCACGATGGGAGAAATGTGCTGAGAAACTTGGCGACTATATAGAAATATAGACAAAAGATGTCCCTTCATGTGTACATTTGTTTGAAAAATTACCTATTAAACTTTTTGTAAAAAAAATATATATTGTCCGTTTTTTCGTTCCACCCTCGTATTTTCAATGTTTCAAGTTCAATTCTTTTAAATTCAATTGGCATCAAAACTATAGCCAATCTAGAGATGTGTTACCATCATAGCATAGGCGTACCAAGGGGGGGGGGGTTTGGGGGTTTGAACCCCCCCCCCCATTGATTAAAAAAAGGAAAATTCTATAATTTGTTTAAGTCTGCCCATAAATTACTTAATACAAGTATAAAGCGTGGGAAGCTTAAAACTAGTTATTTTGCGTCTTAATTTTTAAAATTTTCCGGGGGAAGACCCCCGGAAGCTTAAAACTAGTTATTTTGCATCTTACTTTTTAAAATTTTCCGGGGGAGGACCCCCGGACCCCCTCTCCCTGGGGGTATTCCATACCTCCCAGACCCCGCGGATGTTATAACCCCCCCATATGGTCGGCCTGGTTACGCCTATGCATCATAGAACACCAATATTATTGTTATTGTTGTTATTGTTATTATTATTATTATCATTATCATTATTATTATTATTATTATTGGTCACAATTTTAAAGTTAAAGAAATTCTTTAAAATTCCGAACTGATACCAACAAAACTTTAACCCAGAAATGCGCGAGACTCAATTTCTCACGAAAATTGTAGATTCGTGCAGGACTGCAAGGAAAACATTTAGTACAATGTTTAGGTTCTTGTATCCTACATTTTTTTTTTAGATAAATGTTATTGTGGAACGTAAACTTCTGCTTCTTGCGGACGACCCAAATGGGTCTAAATGTTGTTTAAAGATATTAAAAGATTCTCTTCATTTTATTTATGATCACCAGGGCCCGGATTCTGATGACCTAAAATTGTTTGAAAAATGACCTATAAAATGACACTAAATTTTAAAGAAAATGACTTAATAATTATAAAAAATTACCTAAAAACTGATACTTTATTCATAAAAAAAATTATTATTGTACACACAAAGCTATAGATTAGTTTGTACATAATTGTAAAACTGTAAATAACTGTAATGTTGTGAATGTTCTTTTCTCACGGAAATTTATACTGGCACTGAGGGACTGGTGAGTCGAAATTCGGCATTTCCTTTTGTGGTCTGTCGGATTATATTGTTGTTTATTGAGGGTAAACAGTAGTTTGAACTCTGAAATCCAAGCAAATGGCAGACTCTGGTGCCAAGTCAATCTTATAACAATAGAAATATAATACAAAATTTTGGCGTTTTTTCGATTCTCATTTCCGACTGAGACATGACAACACTTAACGCCGAATTTTTCCTTCTTGCATTAAACAAACAACACTTCAAAGAGAGCACCGCTAGCGACGAAAAAGTTAATACATTCAATGTAAATAAATGAAAATGACTAAATAAAGTAGCAAATCACACGAAAATGACAAAATAATGACCTAAAATTGAAATAAATGCCCTAAAAATATAAAATTGCAAAAAATGACAAAAAATGACCTAATAAAAATGCATTTCTATAATCTAGAGGCCATGATTAGGATTTGTCTACAAGTTGGCAATGTCTATGCAGCATCGATAAAAAGATGACATGTCATTAGAATCCGGGCCCTGATGATCACTTATATAATGTTAATTAGTTTTCAATTGTTTGCTTAATTGTCAATATGTTTTATTTCAAAATGGAATGTAAATATTTATGTCAAGAATTAGGTAAATTATTTCTGGACCTTCACCGTCTCCCGGTGTGCAGCTCTGAAAGGGTTGATATAAATTTAACTTCAGTCCAACAATCACTAAAACATTAATTATTCGTAAAATATGAACATGCAATTTAAAATTACGTTACCTGAGCTAGCACCAGCAAAATCAATAACACATACTGCAAGCCAGTGCACAAAGATATATTCCATATGAATTAATCACCCTGTTTCGAATTTCATTTCCATGTTCATAAACACTGCGCTGTAGAAAATCTCCAACCTAAAAATCCTCAAAGCTGGGAATGGTTCGCTTCCATCTAGAAGCATAAAGAAGGCTGTGTGCCCCGCAATTATTCTGCTTTTGTTTTCATTCACACACAGACTTTAGCATGTTTATGGAGTGTGGGTTGGAGAGGAGAAGCAGAGAAAGCGTCTCTAATTTAACCCGAGATCATTCATTAGTGTTTGGTTTTTGTGTGTAGCCTCTAAGGCCAGGACCATGTAGCGGTTCTCAGATTGATTTAAGACTAACCGGAATCATGTGGTTCTACAATCCAAAGTCAAGTCTACAGAGGGATAGGATAGGACAAAACGATCGCTACCTTTAACGCAGTTAGAATTACGCTCTTTGTAAAAGAAATTGTGTGTACAATGGCGGTAAACCGAAAGTTCAGAAGTACTAGGTAGAAAATCCTTACATGTCTGAATCTCAACATGAGTAACCGCATTTTGTTTCTCACTTTTCACAAGACTGAAAACCGATTCCACTTGTAAATCTCATATAGAATGCGATAAGCTGTATGAAATGAAGAAGAGCATATTTAAATTGCAAAAGCACCAGTTAATATACAGAAATAAGAACCGTATTTTCGTACAAAAGAGGCACTTGTAAGTTATAGGAATACTAAATACTAAATAAAACCACAGATAGATCTCTATAATCTTATCAATTTACCAATAAAATCGAAAGATGAGCAAATACAAGCTCATACTCCACTGCAGATATTTTTGACTTCCCAGAGTGTATTAAATTTCACCGTCAACTGTGTATATTATTATACACACAAAACAAACAAACAAAAAGTATCATACCGTATAGCATTGATTTTTAAAAAGTAAATGCTTCTGACCCTACTAGCATTTCATTATAAACTTAACATTAAACCAAAATGTCTTTATATTATATAGACATACAGATACCGAAAATATCTACCGAACTGAAGAACTCAAGCTTGCTGTGTACGGAGAACGAACGCATCCCCTACGCCATAAATGTAAATTAAACCAAACTCCGTGGCGCTACATCCCTGAAGGTACAAGGCCTACCACCCGACCTCTGCGTCATCTACCAAAGGCAGATGGCAGAATTGGGGGCATGTGGTTGGCATGCCGACACCCACGGCCGTTAACGTTGACCGGAGTCGCTATTTCTCTATCAATTAGCTCCTCAATTTGAATCACGAGGCTGAGTGCACCCCGTTCCAGACCTCCCTACCTCAGAAAAATCCGAGAAGGTACCGGGGATCGAACCCGGGCCGACGGATCTGTAGTCAGCGACGCTAACCACAAGACCAAGCCGGCGGACCATAAAATGAATTAGGCTAAATAATATTTCAAAAAGGTCAAGGAACAGAAGGGCTTATTTAGTCATTACACTCTACATAGCCTGCATTAACTTATAGCCTACGGTGGATGACCACACAGCAACGCGCTTTAGCATCCTGGGGAATGCTTTAATCATCTCATGTGTGAGTAAGCCTTGTATCTGAAACCAAGATGCTGAGCTGCATGTGATAATTATAGGGAATACCTGACGTTGCACATCTCTGAATGAGTCATATATCTCATAAATAGAGCATCTCTATCTGAAGGTGAGAGGAAGAAAAGGCAGCAGTTCTTTCACACACTAAACTAGACTGATAAATGCTCCTATATTCAGCACTCGTTTATTGGGTAATTTAATTTTTCTTGGCATCTAGCTATAAAATGATGGGATCATAATGAAGTGCGAGGAAGAATACCGCAGAATGAGTCCTGCGTAGTGCCTATAATCAATAAAGAAATAGAAAATTTGATTTAAACGCATACACTACAAAACAAATAAGTTAAGCTTGAACCCTTGACATCCGATGAAGCCTAATGGCTGGAACAGACTCCAAATTGATCAAGAGTGAGTTTATTAAAATGCCAGCCACTTTTTGACATCTTTTACATAGACATGATATACGAAATACCAAATATTTCTAATTTTCTAAATTTCCTCGAAAACGGCTTTAGCGATTTTCTTTTCTTTTAATACCTGAAGTGCTTATACACCTTAGCAATGTCCTAATCAAATAAGAGTATTGATTATCACGACAAAGAAATTATATTATTTACAAAGCGCAGTATATAAACTATATATTTTTTCTACTTCTGTAGTGTTTTTAATTAAAAGAGATAGGTATAAGTGCTTGCAGAATTGCTGAGAACTGAAATGTGATCTATGAAGTAAGTTTAATGAAAATTTGGAAAACTAGTAATGCCACCTATACGAAAGTGATGTGAACATAGTACATATAGAAATTCATAATCATGTAATGGCTCGTTGCATGTTGATAAAATCCCAAAGGCGAAATCAACAAGCAACACTGAAACCTATTGCACTCAACAATAACATCAGGTAAACTGATGTAACAAAATGCCAGAATGCTTTTGTTTAATCAGTGATAATTGCAATTACGATATGCAGAAAATAAGTCATTTTTGTAATCGACTTCCGAGTTAAGCTCCAGACCAACTAATTAAGCAGGGCTTACGGAAGAACAAAGGTCTAGTTTGATAAGTATATGTGAAGGAATACGTGGGTAGTGTTATTTGTCAAAGCTGCCTGTAATGCAAGTTCCAAAGCCGTATATGAACACTGTAAAACAATATGTTGTCCCGAGAACTGATTTTCATTTGATAAATTCTTTCTAATATATTACCATAAAATAGGCACTAAATAGGGCATTACTCAGATACCGGTCAACCGATTCGGTCCAATATCAATAGGCTTCTTCCCATGGACGTTATAAATGCGTATATTAAGTTTCATGAAAACTCCATAAAGTGTACACGTACAGACACACGGATAGACGAACAGACATTTTCCGTCCTCCACACAATCTCATAAAGTACCATTCTGGCACTTAATAAATATTAATATTATCAAGAGATAATACTTTTATTTCGAACTTTTTTTCGCAAAAAATTATATAAGTTAGCCACCGTTTGTACAAACTCAGACTTAAAAGCCTTGCGTGATGAGCAATAGGGCTACACCTTTAGATGAGGTTGAAACAACTGAACACGCACTCCTGGCAATACGGTCTTTTATTTTACATCAGAATTTTAAGTAAGAAAGTTGTGTTCCCATGCTTATGCTAGAGGAAGTTATGCGAGTGTATCACATCAGGTTTTTAACAAATTGAACATTCATTATGTAAGCTTCTGTTTCTGATTGTCTGACAGTCGTACAGATTAATTTTCACACAAAAATGGTACATTAAAGTTTTTAAATCAAATTAACTTGAATTTAAATTTATAAAATATGGATCATTCATACACGTATGGTTCACATTTCGTTAAACTTTATACATACCTGATGCAGCGTTATACAGTACAAAATTTGAGAGCTAAAAATTTCAAAACTAGGCAGACTGTATCTCTAACGTGCACCGCCATCTATAATTTTCAGCAAGCATCAATGTTAGATTTCAGTAGTTACAAAAAAAAAAAAAAAAAAACTACACGGTGTTTACACTTTTTCTACATCTATCATACAGCACAGGCTATAGGTAATAGACCTAATCATTCCATTATGTGTTTAGGGAAATGGGTTTTATCATAGACCCAATGTTGTCGGTTGGTAATGATGACAGGATTCATTTTTTAATTCAGCCGTGTTCATACTCCTTTAACTGCTAGGTCATATCAAGCGTTCGGGATGTGTGTCTGTACAGTAGGGTAGGCCATGAAACTATTGAGTGTCAATTGTTTCTATTAGCTGTGTACTTTTAATGAGTAAATTTCAACTGATATTAATTTAAATGGATATGATATAGGATGAAATGGTGAGGATGATATATGGTATGTAAATATCCGAATCGGTATTTGCCTTTTACGGCTGGGGAAACCATGAAAAAACCCATGTCAAATTGGCCGGCCATGGGATTTGAACCTGGGACCTTCCGAACGCGAGGAATTAATTTAACTTTAAAAGCAATTAAAACATTGCATAGCAACAAACAAAAAGAAAGAGATCCAGTTAGTAAATTAAGTTACAAAATCGTTGGGATTTCCAATTTTACTGGGATATTCGGAATGTGAGATTCCTAACACAGCAACCATCTTGCATTGCAGAACCAAGAGTTCAAGCTCGCAGTTGATGCTGTGAAGGGCTGCTGCTGTTTCCATGACAACGGAGTTGTCGCTTTATGAACTCCCTGTGCCCCAGGTTTCAAAGCTTCAACATCCTCTCAAAGGTTCGTACCTGCTGCCTACTTGTCAAAAAACACAGAAAAATACGCTTCTTTATTCAAAATACTCGGGGCTCGCTGAAGCACGAAAGAAAGGGTTTCCATGCTAAGTAGACCTACTGATGTTTGTACACAGCCCAAGTGTTATTGCTTATTACGCATTCAGGAATTCAAGAAGGTCTAATAAATACTTTAATACATAGTAATATTTCAGGCTTCAGTTTTAAGGCATCAAAGAGCATTAAAACAAAAAAATACACTAATTAGATTTTCTTAAAATTTTAAACAACAATTTTTGAGGCAGTCGGCTGAATGTACTGTCTTACATTCTTCGTAATCACATAAATAGATTCACACATGCAAGCGTAGGCCAGTAAAAATGTGGAGGGGAGAGAGAGAAATGTATTTATCAATGTATGGTGTTATACTGGACCGTTGCAATAGGTAAAATATATAATTATGTATATAAATATAAGATTTGATCTTCATCTTGAAACGGAATAAAAAAATTGATGTGATACACGTAACTTCATCTGCCCAAATCAAAGATTTGGCTCTTAGTATAATATATTATGATACATAATACACCGTAAAGTATAATATATTACGCATATTATGGAATTTATGTAGGAAATTTAAACAAAAGTTCATATTTATTTATTTCAACTTCATGCAAAGCTTTATTGTTCACCAGGCAAGACAGTTTGTTTTTAAAAAATGGGCAGCCTATAATTTTTAACAAATTTATAGGGGAGCTAATATAAGAAAATTTGGCAAGAATATTAACATATTCAAATACCATAAGCATGCGGAAAATTTAATAATTCTGCCTGCCCCACTTACTGGATAGCTCTACGACAGTCTAAATTACCCATTCACTGACATTAATGTTTACCACTTCCATATGAGCTAGAGACTTGAAATTTGACAGACGTATAGGTTTAAACCCGTAACCGACGAGAAACTTCTAAAAAGTTCAAACTTTTAAAATTTTACTCACAAAAAAAACCTGAAAGTCATTCCTCACCTTTTTATGTTTAATATGGTAATATACGACAGTCTAAATTTACGGACTCTACCACTGTCAGTTCATAAAAAAGCTTTTCTCGAGAACTTCACTGGGGGTTTGGGAGAAGAGTTCCGAACTAGCGAAGTGAGACTATCTCTATAAGTACAAATCAACCCAGTACGTACAATAATTTAAATCCATTATGGTGTATATTTAATGCTGGAAGGGGGATTCGAGAACAGGACACGACAGAGTGGCAGTGGCTCGCCCACCCGTCCACGCATGTCGGCGTTCCTGCTGTATATTTTCCACCAGTCTGCTTCTCAAAGGAAACTGTGTTCTTTTGCCGAACAACAACAATACGAAAATGGACCAGACTTTTACGTACACAAGTACTGTCTGCCGCATGTCAAGCAGATCTCTAAACGACTGCGTGAAACATAGGCACAAGACAAATTCAACAAATCCCTATTTTATTTCCACTCGAAGGTTTAATACTGAACGGATTCAAATTCGCCTACTTTTCGGGTATCAGTACAGCAATTATGACCGTATTTTATACTTAGAGCATGTTAAAGAACAGCATTACTCATCCGGGGGGGGGGGGGGCCTCCAAGTACTTGTCTGGTAATTATGCATGTGTTCCACAGAAACTACCTCTCTCGACAGGTCGCGGTCCGGGTACGTGGGCTGCATAAACGTCCTTAAATAAGGGGTAAACTCAGAGAAAGAAGAAAATTACTGTTGTTATTAAGAGTATTTTCTATAACTATGTATTAATCTGACATGGTTTCAACCGAAAAATATATCAGAATTCAGCGAAATGACTAATTACTACCATGCTCACCTTATAGGCCATTACACTTGACATTAGATTCCACTTAAACTTCTCTTGGCCAATAACTTTACCTAGGGCTAAGGCTTTAAAATCGGTTAAATAGTACTACACTGAGAGTAAATCAGTATCGTGATATATTTCAGGTGCTTTCATATCCCTATTCATTTGGGCTTATTTCAATCAAGTGGCCGAGATCTTGTCGCTGCTTTCGATTCGATTTCTCGATTACCATTCCATATTACGTCACAAACATGGCTAGTATTGCAAATATCAATGAAGCTATTCCTGATTGAAGGTAATATACGCTACACTTCATATTACAGGAGACTAGACATCTTACAATACCGTTACAATACCATAGTTTTATTATAATATATTAACTATATTATTATACTATATTATATTATTATATTAACTATATACAATATAGTATATAACGTAATATAATATAATATATTATATTATATATATTATATAATGTATAATTATAGGCTATAATATATTATACTATATTATTATATTATATTATATTAACTATACTGTGTAATAACTATATTATGTGATTTGAAGAGAAGTCTCAAAATTGACTTTTTTTATTCGCCTTGATTTATCAAGCCAAATACTACTTGCACCTAGTTTTACTTTGGTAATATAATTTCTCGTTTCAAACTCTTGTTTACTGTCGCGAGATAACTATAGGCCTAACTTATATCGACCTTCAGTTCAGCGAAAAAAAGCAAAAATGAAATTATTATCATGACATAAACATTTGTTAGGTTGAATTTGTTAACGAAAAAGATCCAAATAAAAGTTTTGAACTTCGATCTAAACAGTTATTATGCGAAGACATGACAAAATCATTATGACCAGGGCCCGGATTCTGATGACCTAGAAATGTTTAAAAAATGACCTATAAAATGACCCTAAATTTGAAAGGAAATGACTAAATAATTACAAAGAATGACCTAAAAACTCATTTTTATTTATAAAAATTATTATTGTGCAAACAAAGGTATAGACTAATTTGTACATAATTCTAAAAACTGTAAATGTAGAAAGGATATCGTAAGTCTAAAAGGTTTGTTCTTGAATGGAACATTTGAGAAGAAAAATAAGAAAATTGTTTTTAAAGTAGATTCTGCAAAAATGTTGCATTACAGTAACCTATAGTCATATATTTAAAGTAAATGCATAAAAATGACAAAATAAGGGAGGAAATGACACGAAAATGACAAAATAATGACCTAAAAGTGAAATAAATGCCCTAAAAATATAAAATTACATAAAGGACAAAAAATGACCTAATAAAAATGCATTTCTATAATCTAGAGGTCATGATTAGGATTTATCTACAAGTTGGGAATGTCTAGGCAGCATCAATAAAAAGATGACATGTCATTAGAATCCGGGCCCTGATTATGACCAATACGACTTGGGTAGCCTTGCTTCATTCTTGTAATTTGTTGATGACAACAGGGGAAGAAATGGGGATAGCTCTTAGCACTGAAGCGACTCCTTACGCACTGATGACATGAGAGTACCGTACCCTACGGTGCCACCTGACATGAGAGGATTACCTAAAATATCTCCCTTAAGAATAAATTAATGAATGAATTCGAACTCGGGTCCATGGTCACCGTAAGTCCGAAGCTCACAGAAAGGGGTACCTCATCCTTCAATAAAATCTAAAATGAATATTAAATTTCATATTTTACAACTTTCAGTAATAACCACTTATTACTAAAACCTCCTACAAAATAATAGGTCAACTTTCGAAGAAGCTACAGTGAACCTTACAGTGATATTCCTCTAGGCCAGCGTTTCTCACCCTATGGTCCGCGGACCACTGGTGGTACGCAGACATAATTAAAAAATATAAAGCAAGTGGATAGTAAAGAAGTAAATTTTTTTTCACATATTTCGTTATGATGACCTATAATTAGTAACCCAAATATTAAGAATATAGGCCTTCTTTTAAAAATGGGATGTAAAATTAGATGTCCGTAATTTTTTTTAGGCATTTTAGAGGTCCTCGGGTTCCAAATGGTTGAGAAACGCTGCTCTAGGCTATAGAATGTATTCTTAGTGCCTTCCAAAATGCATGTCAAACTGAACGAATCATTAAATGCCTAAACATCAACTATGCTCTACTAGGATGGCAAGTAGCTACATTAACCTCCATTGCTTTTGGATTATAGGCTAATAGTTTGCCAGTAATTCAACTATGCATTAAGCCATAATTTTCTATAAAAATACATCCCACTTAAAAGGATGCCTTCCCACATCTGAAGATCATAAAATTCATTAATGTGTTAAGTTCATGAAATCGGATAACATGTAAACTTAGTGATTCATTATGTACCCTGGCTTTATTGCCGAGTTTACTTACTCATCTATATTTATAGACTAGTCTTATTACAAGTATTAATTACTTTTGAAGGAGTTTTAATGGACTTTGACTGTTTACATTCATCAAACTTTTAACGCACTGGAAAATAGTAGCAGATAAATATACTGCTACACAGATTTTCTGTAGACCTTTAAGTCCAGGCAAGGCACACCCAAAAGACACAAAAGTGAGCAGTTTCTTTTCTTAAGTTCCCTTCAGCTCAGGGCTCGATTCGCACTTTTTGGTTTCAGTTTGTTTATTAGAAGATCGAGAAATGAGAGTAGTAACAGAAGTTGAGAGCTTACATAACAGTAATACAGTAAAAAAGGAACGATGTTCAATTTAAGTTTTTGTGTATAATTATAAATATTTAAAACCACATGCAGTACATTTCCAAAGAAAATTTATATTATAATATAATTAGTAACCATTAACCGTTTATTTTAAAAGCATAACGAAGATACAGATTTACTTTCAGCAGGATGCAAACCTATGAACTTTCAGTCTGCAAGTCCTTGCTTTTAACAGCTCGAATGTTTGAACATGACAGAATGTTCCTCCTTTCATGGGTACACCATATTAAGTATTCTTAGTGCCTTCCAAAACTCACGCATAACCGAAGAATCATTAAATACGTAACCATCGATAATTCTCTATTAAGGATGGCAAACAGCTAAATTAACTTACAATTAAACACAAGTAGTGAAATAAAATAAAATAAGACAGTTAATTTACTATAGGCTGCCACTGACGCCGAAATGAATGGCCAAAGAAAATAGTTTCTACAAGTTCTAATTACTGGCCAAGACACTTGAACTTCATCAGTCATATAATTATCTTAGGACTATTAAGTACTCTGTAAATAATTTTATAATTCTATAGTAATAACAACAAAGGCTGCTCTAATTTTATCAAGCAAATCTTTTAGGCTGTGGTATATAGGCCGTTAATTAAAACAAGGTCCTTTTATGGGCTACTAACAAAATATTATATATTAATAATAACCAAATAATCTTTATATAAATGCGTTCTAAAGCCACGTTAACCTTTAGCATCCATTAAGGATTAATTAATTGTCTGACCCTTAATGAAGAGGAACTGGAAAGCGGCACTTCTAGGGAAACGACTGTTCCACACTCCACGTGGAGTCAAATCATAGCTGTCAAAACTTAAGGAATGTAACCTGATTGCTTGCGAACGAAATTATATCGACTGTAAAGCAAGTTCGATGCTTACGAAACAAGTTTAAGACCCAAAACGTACATCTCATTGTTCTAGGCACCCTCTGGTTCAAGAAATTTACTACTGTCTGCCTGCCGGTCTTTGATATTAGTGGGGATGTTCGCACTTTAACAATTTACCTATAATAATTATATTACAGATAAATGAATGGAAAAATTCAATATTGTGCATTAAATTTCCATGAATGTAGGCTATAAGATGGATAAACGTCAGCAAATAATTTAGTAATGATCATAATTGACCTGAAATTATTAATATTACATGCATAACTGTCAATACAGCGTCAATAATTGCTTCTAAATTTTTACGGATATATCTGAACTAATTTTTTCGTGTCATTCGGTGTAGGCCGACATATCTGTTTTAATGAAGTTTAAACATACATTTTAATGTGTATACTCAACAGAGCTCCTAAAATTAATTTCCCAGTGAAGAATTTTATCACCCTCAAGGTCGCAGACTTGTCATACATAATTCAGAAAGAGAATATATACATATTAATCAACTTGACTTATGTCGCTTTTCCTTTTACTAGAATTGAAAGAAACGTTTACAGACAGGGACAGACAGATAAGAATGGCTTATTGAAAAGTAAGGCAAATTGTCCATTTCATGCCTGTTATTCTCTGTTTTGATTTCGTGAACGCTTCAAAATCGTTTAAAAGAAAACACAGCTGCAGAATTTTACACAGGAATGGAATTTCTTGCTCTTTTCAAGTCTCTCCGGGTTGCAAAAACAACAATGATGTCTTACCTCAGAGTGCTACAGACAACTTGTAGGCCAAATACGCGAGGGAAGAACACTCACCTGCTGAAAGAAGAAATGTACAAATTAGGCCTATTTATACAGTAACATTGTGTAGTATCAATAAATTGTGTAGTATCAATAAGGTTTAAAGCAATCAACAACAAAATGTAGCCTTCATTATGAACATGCATAATAGAAACCCAAAGATGCACGAACAGGTAAAAATAAGCAAGTAAACAATTAGGTTAATTAATAAATAAAATATATCATTATGCTAGAGATATCTAGGAAATCATATTGTCCAGAACACGACAATAAATTTTAATAAAATTGAAATAACTTTATAGTTATCTAAAAATGTCTTATTAATAGCAATTTCTAAGAAGCTCTTATAAATTTCATAAAATGTATACAAGAACAGGCCTACTAAAATCTGCAACACTTAAACCTCTTCCTCTGAAATATATTTTTAAATAAGGGCAAAGCACTTTATTATTATGATTTTCAAGAGTAATGTGATTTTCTGGCACTTTTATGTCACGTTCGGCATTATTATATTTTAAAATAAAGTGTTACATTATGTTATGTTTTGAATTTTTCATTAATTCTGTTTTTAATGCTTCAATATAATAACTTTACAAAAAATCTCCAAATATGTATATAGGTATACATAATACAGGTCTAACACAAATGATTTACCCAATTTCGTTGCCGTGTATTGTGAAAAGTAATAGGCTTACAATATTGAATCATATACCTTGAAAAGATAAACTCACCAAGTTTTTAACCTGCAACTGCTAGAAGTGTTCCATGTGCCCTTCTCGCGACATGCGACCAACATCCACAATGTAGTCCAACTCCATCCACACACGGTGGAGCATATCGCGGTCAACTCTATCCACAGTCACACGGATCCGATTCTTCGGTTCACCCAGATTTACTGGTAAGGGTATAAAATTGATCTTCATAAAAACCCAATTTAAAAAATCACGGGGGTCAGATCAGGCGACCGGGGAGACCAGTGAAGTGGCTTTCATTTACAGTCATCCAGTGGCTGTTCGTCTCAAATACCAACCACTTAGTCTTTTATTTGGTGGATCCTTACTATTTCGCGTACGAAATGTCCTTGTACAATAGTTATTGATTTTGTTGTGTGAAATTCTGCACCTGCCATAGCAATTTCTCACATCTAGCCCCCTAATGAGCAAACAGGTGTAGTGAGATACTCCCGCGAATTTAAACGAATTTTAAACGGAACTTGGTGAGCTTCTCTTTTCATTAGTAAGTGGCTACAATATTCAATATTGTAAACTTCATACTTTTCATAATGGACAGCAACGAAATCGGGTAAAGCATTTCTGCTAGCCCTGTATGAAAATAATACATAATACATTATGTAAAAATGTTAACTATTGGCGTCATTTTAATTAAAATAAAAAAACAAACAAACAAACAAACAAACAAACTTTAAATGCTCTTAGAATAAAATAAAATTCACTTCTTGGTTCTTCTTGTGTTGTGATCTTCCATGTTTACAACATATTTTAATAACATTTTAAGTTTTTATTTCTGTTCTTTTTTATTATTTTAAAAAGCGACTACTCAAAACAAAATGCCCTGATGAAGAAACAGTGATGTGGAAAGGCCTAGGCACAATAAACAACCGAAGTTGAGAATATAGGCTTAATGGATAATTATTTTATTGATCGAGCTCAACAGTACCGAGTTCGACATGATGTTAAAACATTCTGACTCTGAGACACTATAATTTCCTTGGAAATAAATGATTACTTCTCTTTTACGCAGAAACGAACAGGAGCAAAAATAGTTTATACGTAAGCCTATTATGTCGAGATGTTTTTAACAGGGGGAACAGAAGGCAAGACTTGCTTTGCGAATGATTAAACTCTAATAAAAGGAGAGGGGGATGGGGAAGACAAGACGCATCAGGTAGAGGCTTACATCCGGTGGAGTGCACTCATTGCGTCAAGATGGAGCACAAGAAAGAATAATGTTGTTTTTAGCAGACAATGCCAGTCAGCGCCAGCCCTTACAAACAGACTTGTCTAAAGGCCTTTATTAGCCGCATCTCAGGTAGGAGATTCAACATCATGTTTTCCAGAGTAGCTACAGAGTGCCAGAGAAATCTCTACATCATCATTTCCACTATGAAATAGGCTACAAGGATTTTTAGGACGATGGAAAGTATAGATTTCGAATGACTCGTCATTAGGATGAGCATCGATAGTGAACACATCGATGTTATGTTAAAATCGGCGGTAACCATCGATATGACGATAATATCGATCTCAAAAGATTGATGTATTTTGACGGAAACATTGATTTATATTTTTAAAAAGTCATGGTTTAAGATAATTAGGCAAAATGCATAAATAAACTGAAATATTTTCATGAAACTATAGATGAAAAAAAGCGATGTTTTGGGAAATTTTCTGCCAATACGTTCTCGATGTCCGATTCTGTCAATTCATTATTAATTTATCAAAATTAATGCACAAAACTGTGGAGATTGAAAAAAAATCGATGTCAGGGAGAAAAATCGGTTTAGCAAAAACAACTGTTGTTTTCCATCGATGTAGGAATGAATATTCTAATTTAATACCACAAAATGAATAAAACACATAGCTATTTGTGTCACTTCATGCCCGGTTTCTACAAACTAGTGAATTACCTATGGGTAAATTACCCATGGACAAATTAGTTCCATTTAACCTACAATGATATAATGAGCAAGGCCTTGGAGTTGTACAGTTAATTTAATTCAGAAGGCTTTGATTCTCATTGTTTAAATATTACTATTGATCCTATGAAAGGTTAAATTTTATCCAGCCATCCATGAAAGGGTAAATTAACCCGAAGATTTACCCTTGGAAAGATCTAGCCCGAGTTTGTAGGAACATTTTTTCTGTCATTTTCATATTTATCCAGAGGATATTTATCTAGAAACTCGCCACAAGTGTATGCGATTGCTATCTTTAAATTATTTGTGTTTGTGTGGTGTTATTTTTGTGTAAATTCTGTCCATTGGATAATTTACCCACAGGTAATTCGCGAGTTTATAGAAACCGGCCATGAAAGCGAGATAGCCGATGGCAAGACAATCAATATTTTGCGATGGTAGCACTTTGTGCGGTTATAACCGTTAACATCAATGTTTATATTTTAGATTAAACTCTCTGGTGCCACTGTTTTTTTTTTAATTCTATTAAATTATTTTTTATTATTAATACAAAATTTTATCATAATTATAAATTACAAAAAAATACAAATTATTACAAATACATTATTGTATATTATTACATTATACAATATTAATGCTGTATTAATTATTATAAGAGATTTATAATGCTTCACCATAGACACATTATTTTCATATCTCCTTTCACTCATATGCAGCTTATAGGCGTGATCAAAGAAGCTATGAAGATGTTTCAGTGTTCAATCCTTGTGAATTTACTTTTTTTAAAAAGTAGGCGCACGTAGGCGCGATAAAATGAGAGAAATAAAAATAAAATAATGACGATAGACATTTTTTATTGTTGAAATTTCATTTGTTCTTATACTGGATTGGTCAGTGACTAATGAGTTACATAATCAAGAGAATATTATAGGAGAAAAATTCCTCCGGCACTGGGACTTGAACCCAGGACCTTTGGCTATTCGCGCCAATGCTCTACCAACTGAGCTAAGCCGGAGCTCAATTCATGTAGTGTCCAACAGAGACAATAATCTGTGGTTCATGATTGCTTATATATCTATCTTGAATGTTAACTGTACAATAACAGTGGGAGCCCGGTCACAAAAATCACTACTTAGTGTGCCTCACAGTACTGCATATGACATAACTTGTCTGTCTGTGAGGTAGACCATTAGGGCAATTAGTCATAGGAGAGAGATTCTATCTGGTGCTGTGAATTGAGCTCCGGCTTAGCTCAGTTGGTAGAGCATTGGCGCGAGCCAAAGGTCCTGGGTTCAAGTCCCAGTGCCGGAGGAATTTTTCTCCTATAATATTCTCATGTAGTGTCCAAGAGAGACAATAATCTGTGGTTCATGATTGCTTATATATCTATCTTACATAATCAAATAAAAATCCTAAACTTACCGGTAGTTTAATTTCTTTCGAACGAAACTGTTCCAATTTTTTAGTGTCATGAGGAAAGATTACACTAGTCACGTAAATTCATGTCACACGGAAGAAAAAAAAAAATTCCAAATAGGTCGCATCACTGGGCGATTTCCGGATGCCAGAGAGACGCAAGAGAGGAAAAGTTGGTAACCGTTGGGTTGGGTAAATACAATGAGGGGCTCATTACCCATCACATGGGATCATTGTGTGTGTTGAGTGCATGATGGACAAGCGGCTCCCATCCCTGCCTGCTACTGACCCTATTGTTACAGCCTCTCACATCTTCCGGGAGCCCCTGTTCTAAAACGTTCCCACTACCTTGTGGTTACATCACGCAATAATAATAATAATAATAATAATAATAAGAAGAAGAAGAAGAAGAAGAAGAGACTAATAATAATAATAATAAGAGAATAATAATAAGAATAATAAGAATATTAATAAGAATAATAAGAAGAGACTGAAAGACTTGAAGATCACAGAGTACGTGAGGGATTATATGCAAAAAGCGGTCATCTTGAGTACTACATCCATTGTCCGCAGTATACTAAATATTTCTGTTTAAATTTAATGGTGTCATCTTGCTAAAAGCCGATGACATCGTTTTCATACCTGTAAAAGCAGTGGAATGAATAAATAATAATAATAACATAAATATAATATTAATAATAATAATAATAAGAAGAAGAAGAAGAAGAAGAAGAAAAGCAGACATTGAAAACATTGAGAAAAAGGAACGCAAAATCATAAGAAAAATTCTAGGCCCAAAACTCTTAGACGAACAATACCGACTCAGAGGCAAACAGGAAATCAAACAATACACAATTATTCACAGTGACGTTAGAAAACGCAGATTGAGATTCTACGGACACATTAAAAGAATGAACCCAGACAGACCTACAAAATAAATAGTCGAATTCTATGAAAACAGGAGTAAAACGAAAACAGACACTATGAAGTGGATCGGCGAAATCAAAATCGATCTGAAACTGGCAGGAATTACACCTGTAGATGTTCAAAACCGGGAAATCTTCAAGACCAAAATTTACAAATAGCAAGTTGACCAAGAGGAAAAACCAAAGAAGGAGACTGGAACAACGTGGTCTAAAGAGAGAAAAGAAGCCCAGGATGAAAGAGATATGGGCACAAGGGAAGGCAAATGTACACCGCCAAGTACTTTGCGTAGTCCTAATGGGCTTATTCGCATATAATAATAATAATAATAATAATAATAATAATAATAATAATAATAATAATTCATTAGAACCCGGAATTTCAGGCGTTTAATTTGGTTAAAACAGGAAGGCAAAAAGGCACTTAAAATGCTGAAAATAGTCAGTTATATAATTAAAATAAGCATTTATATAAGTCAAAGCCGAGTAATCTCACTCTTTATTAATGAAAATAGTTATCGAAGATATTTAATTTAACGCATACAGTATTGTTATGTGTTATTCTCAGCAATATTAGGCCTAATGTTTTTTTATAAGTTTTACTTTAAGCAATGCTGAGTTTTTCAAATTATTAAAAGTTTATTTTGTCCTGTGCTCATTTTAACGGTTCCCAGAAATGTAACCTATGCGTAATTCCAGTTTCCCAGATACGTTTCTGTATTAAAGTAGATTTTTAAAGGTAACCGTTGACCGTGTGCGCATTTAGCCTAATGGCTAATACAGTAATAGGGTCAAATTAGATAAAGTATACAAGACAACTTCCATGATAAGATGTTCCATGTTGTGACTCATGGATGATAACCCGACTCCTGGACAAGGCTTCTTCTTATTCAATTACATAACACTGCTTCATCATGAAGAAAGAATGCTGAGCATGTTGATCATAGAACCAAGAGGCAAATTCGCCTTATAAACCGTTCTTCATACCCAACAAGAAGTAAATGCAATATAATTCCTTGGTTAATTATTATTTTTGTGGAGATTTCGTAAATTAGTAGGCTACAGTACAATCTTAGATTACCAATAGAGCTGTCCGTTTTCGCACAGGTGATTTTGTTGCGTTCACCGCTGTGGCGCAGGGGGTGCATTTGCTCCTCTCATGCAGCGGGTCCGATTTCGACCTTGGTGGAATCTTTCCGGGGTACTTCCTCACCTGTTAGACCAGCGTTTCATGGTCCGCGAAGATGGTGCAGATGGTCATAATTAAAAGACATAATTAAAAAATATCATAAAGCAAGTGGAAAGTAAAGAAGTACAATTTTTTCACATATTTCGTTATAATGACCTAAAATTAATACCCCAAATATTAAGAATATATGCCTTCTTTTAAAAATGGAATGTAAAATTAAAGGTCCGTAAATTTGTTTACACATTTTACAGGTCCTCGGGTTCAAAAAGGTTGAGGAACGCTGTGTTAGACGAATATCGGGTAACTTTAGGATTTTGTGGTCCCCGGATATCACCTGGCCGTCATTATCACCTTTATCTCATCCGCGCCTTGTTCTGAGTACGTGTATGTGTAAGTGTTCGTATTGTCCCGGAGGTGGCCCCGGCATTAGGCTGATCACTCATCCGGAAAGGCCTTCCATGTCCTTGTCTGGTCAAAAAAGTCCCTTCCCACACAGGTCGCAGTCCCGTACACCCGTCCTTACAAGTGGTAGGTAAATCTCACATGAAGAAGAAGCATTTTATCTTATAATTTAAAGCATGAGAGAATTAGTAGATGCACAGAAACACAACACTCTTTTCAAATATATTATCTATCGCTTCCTCTACTGTTTATTAAATTATTTACATATATCACAGACTTCATAATTTTTTTCTCATGCTCGCTTCTTTTCTGTATCTCTATCCCGTTGGAGCAGTTTCGAAAAAATCGCGAAAAACAATTTTATTAGTGTACAATGACATCAAAGGTAAGAAAAAGTTGTCACTAATATTCGTGTAACATCCCTAGAAGATACCTGGCCCCAAAATAAAATTTTCTTCTTGTAGGGTACGACTTTTCGATGTCGAGTTAGGCTGTTCACAGGCTTACAAATATACACACAAACCGACACAGAACACACATATACAGTACACTTATAAAAATAGCACTTCTGTATTCAGGGACCCTCAAAACGTGTATTTATGTTAAAACCCGACATCGAATTTTGGGAACAAACACATCTATCTATCTATCTATCTATATATATATAGTACCTATGATACAGGTAGAGAAAAAAAGTAACTTATGAATATAGGTCCTACACAAAGACATGCCCGTCCGGAAGGGGGGCAGGGTAGGGCCGTTGCCCCCCTCTGGGAATTTTGTTTACCCATAAATCTATAAACTAAATGACTAAAAGCAATTAATGTGAAGTCAGGCTTAAGTTCCCACTTAATACAATTGAAGATGTTTGGCCAAAAAAGAATTGTAACAGCTGACTACCTTAGATATGAGTATTTAAGAATAATTACTTCCCCAACTTAGAATTTTTTTCCAGTCAAACACTTGACTGCAATGAAAGTAAAGCAGTGGAAGTATCGTATTTTATATGATTAGTACCTGTGAAATTGTAAGGGGTAAAGAAAGTAATTTGAGTGCACTACCTCACATTTTTTCTTTGTATTCATAGCCATAGGTCCAACAAATCGAGGATGTGGATGACGAAGATGACGCTGATGATGATAATAATAGTAAAATAATAATAATAATAATAATAATAATAATAATAATAATAATAATAATAATAATAAAGTGGTTGTAGAAGTAGTAGCATAGTGTTGGTGGTGGTGGCAGCAATTTTCATTTGCACCCCCTTGACAAAATTTATGCGGACGCCCATGCACAAAGACCCTACAAAAACACGATATGACCTATAACATATGCAGTTCATGTGTACAAATAAATCAACAGAAGTGAAAAAAACCTTAAGAAATAACTAGTGTGTATGTGCTTCCAATTTAGGAAAGAAAAAAAAATCCATGACCATCTCGATCATGTACAAACAGTAAATTATCCTCCCATATACGTCCACGTCTTTTAAAAGCCTTCTTCTACGTATCACAATGTATATGCTTCATAATAATCAGTGGGTTCAATCTCCTAACCCTGAGCGAAATAAGATTAGCATATCTTGTTTGATTACGCAGGAAGTAACTTTAATTCTATTAAATGCCAAAGTTAAATGAAATGGTATCAAGCCCTTCATCTCGGGACAAGGTATCTCAACTGGTGATGTACATTTAGAATCTACCAAAAAAATCGGCAATTCAAATACAAAGCATTATTGGCGTATAAAACGCGATTTTCTAGTGCCCCTCGCTATTCTGATGTGTGATTATCTATGAAAAAGGCCGAGCAATAGAATGACCTTCCTCCTACAAATACTCCACGGGAGCCCGCCCTAAATTCATACTGTCGGGAGCTGCTCTTTTCAAGCTACCATCCTCCCCAAGGCGTATAAAAGCCGGCTCACCCCCATACCTGTCCAAACTACAATAATAGACGTACTGTTCATCTGTCAACCAGGAGTCTATATACAAAGTGAGATGTATACTCTTGTCAAGTTAAAGTGAACAAATTTAAAAGGAGAGTACTCATCAGTCATCATTAGAAACAGGACGTTATGCATTAAAATTTTGAAAAAGGGCACTAAAAATTTTGAGAAATGGGTATTCTAATAGGTATTAAATTCTAGTTAATCTCGAGTATTTTGAAATAAATATTGACACTTGATGGTGTTAAAATATATTATATAGTACCGTTGAGGTCGATCAATCAGGTAAAATAAAATTATAATTAAAACCATCAGCTCGACAACCTTTATTTCATGCTGCCTAGGTTAGGTTGCATTTTTGCAGCGAAACAGATGAAAACCAATGTATTTATCTATGAATGATGAAAGGAAATGTTTGTCTGTCTGTCTGCTTGTCTGTGTGTGATGCCCAGCCAAATCTAGGGCACGCAGGGATCTGAAATTTTTAACATAGATGGACGGATTTTATTGTCACTTTTGTTCGCGAATCATGAGTAAAAAACTGGCAGGAAAATTTTTTTTGGTTATAGAAGTATTATTTTAAATTTTTTCTTAAGACACAGAAATAAATGAAAAGGTTCTTATTGTTCATCTTTATAATAAAAAGGCTCATGCAAAATTTAATGCAATTATCTTGTTAATTTTGGATTTTCAATGAAAATTAAGTGAAAAATTATAATTTGAAGAAAAAAAGTTGTAAGTAGATATTTATATCCATCTAAGTTCAGTCTGTTAATCTGAATGTTATATTTAATATAAAAAAGAAGGAAAATAATTACTGTAAACATTAAAAATTTTGGAGTAATTATTTGTCCTACTGTTCGACAGAAATTAAATAATGCATATAGGCCTATTTAAAAAATCATAATTCCAAACTTCTAAACGAATGATAATACTTCTCAATTTATATTGAAAATCAGCTTTCAAACATAAAGCAAATAAAATTTCATTATAAAAGGTTATAGGATTGGAGAAATTAAATTTTATAATACAGTACATGCAGATTATTCTTGCTAGAAGTCGTATGTGTCCCCTTAATTACCTAATTTACATTTCAATAAATTAAAAAAAGGCAAAACACCCGGATTTCGATACCTGTACCAATTTGGCCTGACTGATTTCCCTTAACATAATAGCAGAAAATTAGCAAGCCTACGTCTTGCCGATCTAGTACATCTAGTGGATTCTTGTGGATTAATGTGGGATCAAAGTGGATTCAATGTAAATTCATGTGGATTAATGTGGATGCTTCTCTCTGCTCTGACCTTAATACTTACAGTTGGCTTTAAACACACTTACACTGTACAAATGAAAGACGAACAACTGAGCAATGTGATTTTTGCTTGATATCTGGAGCTACTGTTGCAACGACGGTCACAGCCGGCAAGCTTCAGTACGTTAATAATAATGTAGATATAGATGTTACCTATTTAACATAGAGGTAGGCCCTATAGGATTGCTTCAAGAGAGATTCGACCAATGCATTACCGGGGAAGAGAACGAATACAATGCAACGACTTTAGCAGAGTAGCCTATACCTTGAAGTAGGGTGTTTAGATGTGTTGGAGATCTTCAAGAAGACGGAGTCTCCAAACAGGTACATCAACATGTAATTGACCTTAACAGTATAAAATGGTAATACTTCGGGTACTTGAGATCTGGGTTCGAACAAAGAACTCTAGACGGCGGATGCTTTGAAAAGAAACGTGAACAACCCTTGACATAGTCCAAGTGCCAGCATCGCTAAGCAAACCGCAGGAAGGTGCTGACTACACAAACCCCGCGAGAAAAGTGGGATACTTCAACAAAGAACGGGGCACCGTGGAAGTAAAGGTAAATACTCCAGAAAAGGTGGGGCTCCTTTATTGCATACGGTACTTGAAACAAAAAATTATTTATTAAAAGAAATTCCTCGAATTTTAAATAACCATTTTGAAATTTTATACACATAGCCTATTGCAAATTTTCATTATGGCCATTTAAATACTGTCGGAGTTATTATTTTACACAAAATCATTGTAAATAATTAAAAAAAAAACATGTCGCAAATTATAGTACTGTATTAAAATATTTTAAGTAAGTTAATGTATATATATATATATATATATATATATATATATATTTTAATGTTATTTATTCACATTCAGCTTCCCTCAGTTAAGGGTTGCCCTAAGACAAAGCGTAATAGAAAAAAAATTACACCACAAAGAAGTGTTTACAAGCATTTAAAATAACATTAAGAAATTCTCAAGAAAACTTATGAAACAACAAGACAAAAACTAGAAGACAAATATATACAAATTAGGAATATAAGTGATTCCTGAGTATAAAGAGGGAACCTTTCAGGGCTGTCAGAGACACTTCTTTTATGAAAATACTGTTGAGATGGAAGAATCTGCAGAAATCCACTAAGAGTGAAGGAATTGTTCCTCTTGCACCAACCATCAGACCAAAGATGGTAATAGAAGAAACACTTAATAACAGAAAATAATTTACATTGTAATTTTTCTCATTTCCATTTTTGAACTAAAAATAAATATTTGTTACTTCAATTTTTCTGAATATTTTCATGTTTTTTTTTTATCAAGAATAATTAATAACTGAACACAGCGATTGGATATATATAAGCTTCACATGAACGAAAGAAGATAGGATAATAAGTTATAATGATTAGAAAATGGTATTTCATGATTTTGCATCTTTTTTATATGAAGTTCGAAAGATATGTACCTTGAGTATATACAGATGTGTGTCATGAATGAATTAATTAAATAAGGGCAATATTTTATGGCATTATTTTGCGTTTTAAGTGTTACATTACTGGAACTATTTCCAGGAGATACTGTATTGCTTCTTTTCAGGAGGCGCCAATCGTTTCAGTGGAGGTAGAAAGAAAATCATTACTTTCAGACAATAGACTATTTTTCATTTGAGAATCTCAACCAGATGTAAATAGTTTATTTCAATCAAATTTATTGTATTCATTTTAAAAGGCACATATTTCTTCTTCTTTCTGATTTTCACCTCCCCCGTTGTAGAGTCTTTACGCTACCCACATACTTATTTACTAACAAAACGTGTTTTATATTGTAATTTTAAATATAATGTACTGTCATCCATTAAATGGATACCTAAAATCAAATCACTACTTTTAAAAACTTAATTGTAAATAACAAAGGATAATTTTACTTGTAAATTCTTAAATAGGTTGTGTTATATTTTAAAAATTCAAATTTTAAAATTTTTTCCGCTATTTTTGGTCACTTAATGCCTTGCCCATTTATTATTTATGACTGTGGTGAAGCTTTTTGGATCTATAATAATAAATACAATATTAAGAACACGTTATTATAGCAATGAGCTGATCGAATGGAAAGTCGCACGGCGCGAGACTATAATATCATAAAGTATTTCGATTGTCCCGCCACAGGACATCTCACTTACGATGACACAAATACCGAAGTATTTTATTCATTTTCGTGAATTTAAAAATATTCATTACTTGCTTAATTCTGTAAGTTTTCGCTAAATAGTCACACTAAATACAACTCGAGGTACGGATGGTCTCGTTACTCATGTATTTATCAATAAAACCAGGGGTCTCTCGTTACATTACCTATGATAATATTTTGGATGTTGCTTAATGGACTTAAATATTGGGCCAGAATCAGACCTATGACTACTATAACCAGAAAAGTAAAGGAAGGTACCATTTTTAACACCGAGTAAATAATTCTAAGTCATTTTCACAGCGGTGGGAAAAAGAAGCAAATATATAAAAAGTACAAAGATTGGTTTATCAAATATTTTTTTCAAGACTTCTAACAAAACATTTTCACCCATATCTCACGCTCTGTGTCCATACACGTTACAATACGACGAATGGACCTACACTCCCATATTTCGTAAAGAATGATTGACAGTTACATGCCCTTACAGAAGCTTTTGACAGACCGCTGACCATCTATACGAACGGAAGTCTAGCGTTTTTTTTCTTTCTTTCTTGGTACGTTTGTACCCATTCTCTGCGTAGGAATATTTTATTCGGTTTTTTCTCTTTCTTAGCACCGAACGTTTCAGTGAGAAACTCTTGCATTTTTTATTATTTACAAACGAAGGACTACTACTGCTTAATGAATCGATCTGGAGCATAACTCGGAAATCGATTACAAAAATAAGTTATTTTAGGCATATCATAATTGCAATTATCACTGATTAACAAAAGCATTGTGACACTTAGTTTACCTGGTTGTTGGTGTTATTATTATTATTATTATTATTATTATTATTATTATTATTATTATTGGCTTCATTATAATCGAGGATCCTCGTGAGAACTGCGTCGCCATATTATGGAGAAAGAAATTACTATTACTTAGCTCTGAGTACGGCATATTTACTGTAGTTAGGCCTACGCTAATATAATAATGTGTACATATTGAAATCAGCATTATAACGATGTAGCAGAAGATGTTGAAGAGGTTAAACAGTGATGTAATTGGGGCCGGACAAGAGATAAGTGACATCAATCAGGCAGGCCGGCGCTATGATGGGAAGCCAATGAGTGTCTGAGGCGCCCGCTAAATCCGTCATAAGTAACTTCTGTCCGTCACTCCGGAGATCCTCCCCTGCTTCCCATCAGGGATCACTTTATGCATTCCATCTTCAGAGATAAAACGAAAGGGGATATGTCGAATTCCTATAAATTCTTAAAATGTTCGTACACACTTTCGAAAATTAAATTTAAATTTACAGTTCATACGCCTAACTATCCTAAGCGCAATAACAGTAATATAGGCTATATACTTACTTACTCAATGGCAACAGACAATCCCTAAGCAAGCTAAAAGAATATTAGCTATTTTATGGAACCTGGAGGTTCATTGCAGTGCTTATATGAGCCTGCCATTAACGTGCCCAGCAAAAATAAATTTTCATGAATGCGTTACAAATACAAAAATATAATAAAATCAGGTAAACTAATTTTACAAAGTGCCAGAATTGCACTTATGATATGCAGAAAATAAGTATTTTTTTAATCGATTTCCGAGTTAAGCTCCAGTTCGATTCATTAAGTAGAGCTTACGGAAAAACAAAGTCTAGTTTGATAAGCATATGTGAAGGAATAGGTGGGTGGTGTTATTTGTTAAAGCTCCCTGTATTGTAACTTCCAAAGCCGTATATGAGCACTGTAAAACAATATGTTGTCATAAGAACAGATCTGCATTTGATAAATTCTTTCTAATATACTACCATAAAATAGGCATTAAATTGGGGATTACTCCGGTACCGGTCAACCGCTTTGATCCAATATCAATAGGGTTCTTTCCATGGACTTTATAAATGCGTATACCAAGTTTCATGCAAATCCGATAACACGTACAGTATTTGAGTTATCGCGCGTACAGACATGCTGAAATTTTCCCGTCCCCCACACAATCGCATATAATACCATTCTGGCACTTAATAAACAGCCTTAATCCCTCAATCATATATTATAAGGAGTCTAACCTAGGCTTAAAAGTTGATGTATATCTATGATAATAAGGATCCTTATTACTGTGCAGATGTGTACAGATATTATAGGATACATCAAGTTTTAAGCCTGGTTAGACTCCTTGTAATAATATATAACTGAGGGAATAAGGTTGTTTATTGCATATTCATATTATTTTGTAAACTATTCCCTCGTAAAAATGAAATACATAGACATATAAACCTACGTGCATTTTAAGCAACACATATACCTAGCCTACCTATACCGATTTTGCTTTTAATTCGAGTCCCAAGAGTCCAAGCCTACCTATACGGACTTTGATTTTAATTCGAGTCCAAAGAATAAGCCGTCAGGTGAAGGTATATATACTGAAGTGTGCCTTATTGCAGTGTTGACGTAATTCCATCCAATTTTCCACCCAGTTTGATGGCATAAGTATGTATTCGTCTCTCGAACATAATTAACTATCGTAACCTGATATCGGGATTTCAAGAGCAGTTAAGTAGGCACTTTTATTGCACAGCTCTGTATGTCCTCACACATAAGACATGTTTTTGATGCCATTTTATGGATGGTTGAGCCCGGCTGGCAAGTGTACAGGCCCTATGACACGTACATGAAAAGCCCTTCTCAAGGGACATTCCCTATTGTACCTTTATAAACTTCCAAGTCCCTTCAATCCAAGTAAATCTCACGACTAAAAATTCTTTAGGGTGGTTTTTCTCGCTTTTGGATAGATTAAAAGAGACCTTTATGAATCCCTTCAATCTTCTTTTTTGCTCGTGTCTTTTTGATGAAAAGTTTTAAACATTCTGGAGGGTTTTTGTGTGTATTTCCTGCCGCTTTAGCATGTCTTCGAGTCGACTTCATTATCTTTTCTGCTTCCCCCTTCGTTCTTTGTGTAAGTTTTTATTCATTATTTAAGAGGAACTTTTTGTTGACAATATTCTATTATTTTGTTTCTCCGAATGTTACAAGGTGTCGATAGGAATGTTTGATACGGAGAATATAACTCACTAGTCTATAAATTTAAATTTATACGGTTACCATTTTGAACTAGAATACAGACAACAGAGTTGATTGGTTTTCTCATACGTTAACTTCTGTTAGAGATTTTCAAGGTAAATTCATTAGTAGGGGACGGATTCCTATGACCTAAAAAATAGGATATATTCATGCCTTTATGACCTAAAAAACAATAAAATATGACCAATAAAATTTAAAATATTACTTTACCACTTTCACATTGTGTATATTTCTTTTAAGTTTCATTACAATACATTTTATTAAAATATACTGTTAATTATTTTAAATGTCTGTAAATTCTCAAAAAGTATCATTATAATGCAAAATTTACAAAATATGATATGAAACTTCAAGATTTCTTTAATTTTCACACAAATATGCCAAAAATTACATAAATATGCATATTCATATTAAATATGCTAAAGTAGTTGAAAATTTCCTAAATATGCAGTTATATGCACAATAAAAGCCGTTCCATTTTCACCAGGATGCTTGGAATCGGGTTTAAAATTAGTCGGAGACCTGAAATAATGCAAAGGGGAAAAATATGACATGTCATAGAAATCCACCCCCTATTCATTAGTATTATAGCGTAATTCATTTACTCTGCATATCAAGGTTGAAACGAATTTTAATACCAATTTAGTGGTAAACGTTTACAACAAACTTAAAGCGTTCATTTTTCCTTTATTAATGCGATTTTTCTTTAGAATGCTTACACTTTAAACTTCAGATACAATAACCCGAATTTCTTAAATTCCCAAGTAGGTAAAGGAATAACTACATCTGCGAATATGTATTATTAAAAAAAAACTCCCATGTAACAATACAATAGACACTTCTACCAAAATTTCGGAACTGGGTACTGTAATGACCGCCTGCTTGATCTAGTTGCTGTCTACGAATCCTCAGGTCCGGGTTCGATCCGTGGTACCCCCTCAGACTTTTCTGAGGTATGGAAGTCTGCAACGGCGTGCACTCAGAATCTCGAAACATAAGTTGAGGAGCTACTTGATAAAATCCGGTTTAGTAAGCCAACAATAATGGCCGTGGGAGTCGTAACGCTGACCACTTGCTCCACAATCCTGCCATCTGCCAATGGCAGCCTAGATGACGCAGTGGTTGGATGGCACCTAGTCCCTCAAAGGGACATAGCGCCAAAGAGTTTGTTTCGGTACTGTAATCGAAATTCATTTGTTTTTACAGATTTTTATTCAACATACAGTGTCGGATATTTCAAATAAATACTTTTATAATTCGAAGAATTATATTTTTCTATTAGGTCCAAACCCTAGTAGGTCTAGTAACCTCATTTTCGAATTTTCGAAGAGCCGAGGAAAAAAAGCCTATAGACTATATATATATACAAATACAGTATATATACTTCAAACATTGCCCAGTGCGTAGCCTTTTATATAGGCCTATGTTTGCCGCTGATAAGATTTTCATCTCAGCCTTAGCTTTCTGTCTGCTTCACAGATCTCAGATCCAAACAGTACACTGCTACTTTTGTGAAGTCTGTTTTTAACTGTTTTTCAGGCTACACACTGGGCATTGTTTGAAGAATCAGTGAAATAAATAGACATAGAAAAAGTCAGTTATGAACATAGTTTCAGTTTTGGAACAGAATATTCTCAGCTCAAGCATGATAATGTCGTGCAGCGTGTTCAGTTTGGTATTAAAAACAGACTACACAAAAGTAGCAGTGTGCTGTTTGGATCCGAGATCTGTGAAGCAGACCTTATTCATCACAGAAGGCAGAAGCTGAGATGAAAATCATATCAGCGGCAGAGATTGCCATCTCCTGAGCTAACCCAGCTTATATTCACAGAAGAATTCCACAAAACCCTCTTTCAAATGACTCCCTGCCCATGTTTCCTAAACGGCCATGCTCCGAGTACTCACAAAGAAAGAAGGAATATAGACTATGTGATTTAAGTACTGTACGTTTAATGAAAAATAACCAGCGTGTTTAGTTCTTCATGTTAAATCCCATATTTGTGAAGCTTACGTCAGCTGGATGGAAGCAAGGTGAATTAATGTGCGCTATAAGCGGAAAGAATAGCTGACCACCTGATGGGCTACCCCCACTAAGAGAGCATTTTGTAGACAAGAAGGTAAGTAAATTGTTTAAAATATTTTTATAGTCATATAAAAAAACTGAAAACTAAACTCCTTGTCGCTACATCCCTGAAGGGACTAGGCCTACCACCCGACCGCTGTTTCCGGTAAAAAAATTACAGAGCACAGAACTTCCACAAGAAAGGATACTGTTTTATTGCTTGCTATAAATGATTTGCTATTACACATACCTAGTGCTATTAATATTGTAAGCCTAAGTTTACTGATTATTATGCGAGATTCATAACGCGTCATCACATAAAATTTTACATTATTTTCATACCTTATTTTGCTCACATGCAGCTTAGAAAGTAATAAAAATTAAACAATTAAAGTATCCTTCAAGATACAATAATACGTCTTGAATCATAAATAAAACAGTAGAAAATAAATTGAAAGAAAATTTAAAATAGGCCTACATGTAAAATTTAGAGGTCAGGGTAGGCCTAGATGAAATAACCTATGAAGCTAATCATTGTGTCAACTGTTTTCTTTGCAGTTCGATACGTTTGCATGAGAAACCGAGTTTCGTGCATTTTATAGGACTCTATCAGGTTCTCCTCTTAGTAGTAGGCCTACCAAAGTATAGTATAACAGTAGCGAAGCGCCATAGGCCTACAGTTTTTTTTCAACCGGCGCGACTGCAGCGCTCTCAGCGGTGAGCAAGAGGCAACACAATCTGTTACATGTGTTTCTTATGAAAAATGTCGACAATATTTTATGGAAATGCTTGTGGTGCTATAAACTTCAGCAACAACCAAAGGAATTCTCCAGATTTATATTTCTTCAGGTGCTCTAAAGATCCTGAGGGGTAAACAAAAACAGTTACTTGTGAAATTAAATTACAAACGTGATGATCATGCTTGCATCCATACTAGTGTATTTATTCCTATTTCTTTTACTTTCAGGAGCAGAAAATGGATTGTAAATGTTAGAAGAAGCGACCTTTTAAAAAAAAGATGTAAATTATTTGTATAATAATATAATTTTTTTTGTACATAAGATGTACATGTAGAAAATAAAATCCAATTCTGTTTTTCTTTTTTTAATATTAGAGGGGGCCCGGAAATGTTAAAATTAGCCCCTCATCAGTGTTTTCGTAAAAACTATATAACTCAGTCAATCCTATAATATGGTATTTAAGGTTTTTTCTTTCATTTTATCTAACAAAAATCTACTAAATATTGGCTTCGTTGGGATTTTTGTTTACCATATAAAGTGAGTTAGAACTTAATTAATGCACTTTTTTTATTAATATTCTTTATAAGTAATTCATTATTTTATATGTACTTCAGAAATTAAAATCCTAACGAAGCAAAAAGTTTCTAAATATATAGGCCTATTTACAAATACCCTACATGACCCTACTAATTTTGAAAATATTTTAACAACAGGTTATGTTAGGCCTATATAAATGAATTTAACAAAATTAAACTGTCCTGAATAAAGACAACGTGTATAATTCCTTACGTTTCAATAATATATCGTGTTTAATAAAATGAAGAAAAATACAAAACTGTTTAGTTATTGCATCTGATATTGACCATATCGGGCTTCAAGCCTAGAACTTTACTTTCCCCCCTAATTTCTGAACTACTACTACTAAATGCTTATTGAAATTACTAAGTTTTCCTATTTGTCAGAATTTTCAGTGTAAATGTGTTAGTAGTAGGTAAATTACATTCTTGAAGATTTGTCGTAGGGATGTAGCCTATATTATGGGGGACGGAAACCGGTCTGATACTTTATTAGATATACAATGTCGTCGATCTTGAAACTACAACTTCTTTATATTCCCATAAAGTCTATGACTTGATGAGTTCACCAGTATGCCTTTCCGGAAACAATCTCGTTTTAGTAATTTTAAAAATAAAAATAAATACAGGCATATATTCGTATCTTTCCAATGCTGGAAATTGCTGTTTGCTAATTGCCTCTTGCTGGCCACTTGGGGTGCTAGTGTCGCACCGATCTGTCAAAAGGATGCGTTTTCCTTTCATTAGAGCTTCGCTACTGTTATACTATACTGTGGTAGTACTCCATTACATGTAATCGACCCGAACGTCAATTTCGGAGTTAATTTATAATATTCACGTACGTCTTTTTCTTAAAACATTTCCACTTGTGGCTTACTTATCTTGCATTATTTTCTTTTTGAAATGCATTTCTGTTATGTTTATAAACCTATATAGGCGTATTTCTTTGCACGCTACATTAATACATGTTTAAATATGTAAGATGTAAGATGTTGGTAAAATATCATTCACTTCTATAGACATTTTAAAAATCTTATACTGAACAGCCTGATTGAAGTAGCCTAATGTTTAATCGTGATTACTAAAATTATTTTACATGAAAATATAAACATATACACAGCCAGAAAATTAAGTGTATTAAATACGGAACAGAAAGAGTTAGATATAATTTATTAATAGTTTTAATAAATTGCCTCTTGAAATTAGCAGTTTACCACTTTTAAATTATATAAAAACAATATTTATCGCTGTGGAAATTTATTTGTGCAATGTGCACGAATTAGATTAAATTAGTTTCTCATCAGTATGTATATATTTTTTAGTATGGCCAAAATGTATCTGTATGGGCTTTACTAATGAGCTTTGGCTGATAAAATCATTTTATTAATAAATAAAATAAAATAAAATAAAATATAAACATGGGTATTTTATGTATTTTAATGGTCTCTTTAATGGATGACTGAAGTGTCCATGTAGCCATTTTATTCAAAAATGTTATTTTTTATTTTAAGCAAAAAAACCAAGCATACCCTAGTATAACTGTGCAAAATTCTATGCCGTTTGGATGCATGGAACCGTCGCTGCAAACACAATTGTTGCTTGCTATGTATTATTTGTCAAGTACTGAATGGTCAAATTGTATCTAGCATTTACGGGCTTTGTTAATGAGCCTTCGCTCATAAAGGTCTTTTATTAATAGGCTACATTAAGAAATATATGTAATAAAAAAAACAATTTTACAAGTTGTACAAACGAAAACTGCAATGAAGAATATGTGAGCGTCAGTTTAGCCCAATTTGCCATGGAGTTTATAAGACACTGAAAATCACTACATATTTCAAAGAGTAAAGATAAAAAAAAAATTAAAACAGTAAGTCCAATACAGTAACTTGTTAACGCATGGTTGACAATTGAGTTATGCTCGGTTGCATTGTGCATACACCAGTAAAATGTTGCGAATTGCCCATGCTTACTTGAAGCACGGACGTGTTAGTGACGGTGTGATCGGCACTAAACTTGGCGGGTGCTGCAGCTGTTGTTGCCGAGGCGCACAGCACAGCATCTTGGCGAATACCTACATTAACATTAAATTTTAGATCACTAGGGTTCGGACGTTTAAGGTATGTCACATTTTCCCCTGACTTTCATTACAGTCATAGCATTCATTTCAGAGTTTAAGCTAGAAAATAAAAAAAACCTTCAGCAAAAAAAGCGAAAATGGATAAAAAAGCTTTAGTATAATGCTAAAATACAAATTTATTGCTAAAAGCTCATTTTAACTGCATTTTTATGTAGCTTAAAAATAAAAATAAAATGGTACAAACAAAAAACTGAACTATAAAGCAAATTTTTATTTCTTTCAAAACATTGGATTGGGATTTAAACTTTTCTCTGTTTCAAATTGGCCCACTTCTCAAAAACCTTGCTAAAATATTATAGCTTTTACTTTCGGGGCCTTAAATTTTCATCATTAAGATGTTCTTAACATTACACAAATTTATTCTATACGATCACGATGTAAGAATAATTTCCTTTCGCATTTTTGCGAAAGTGGCTACAATTTCTTTCGCATTCTAAAGTTTACTTTCTCATTTCGCGAAAAATGTTATCGTAGCTTAAACCCTAATTCATTTAAACAAGAATTCATCATTTATGAATACTTTTAGATACATTTAGGGTGACTAAATTACCGGTCTGGCTGGGTACCACCCGATTTTTAATGTCCTTTTTCAACATCCGGTTAAAATCTAAGAAAACATGAAAATACCCCGGTTTCTGTATTTGTGTGTCAACTGGTTAATTCTTTGTAAAATACTTGACTGGGAAACTGTAGAAAATTGTGTGACATTTACTAAGAAAGGTATTACTGGACATGACAATGCACTGTGTGATGAAATTACCCATATAAAAAGGTTCGTATGTGAACAGCTAGGGATAGAATTTTTAGAAAAGACAGTTTCGGATAGATGGTATAATTTCATGAGAACAAATTGCCTGAATTGTTGAAAATTGTACAGTTTTTCTCAGCCCATAGTGCAACCGTGGAAAAAATATTTTGCTTGTTAAATATTCATTGGACAGATGAAAGTAATAGGATGACTATAGAATGTGTCAAGAGTTTGATTATTGTCTCCTATAATTATAAAAATGTCACTTGATCTCTGTTCTTTGATAGTATCAAGTCTAGAATGAGTTTCACCGGAAGGTTCCAGGAAGTGAGAAGTAGGCCTACTCTTTTCTGAAAAAGCTGAAGATGTTCAAATGAAGGTTTCTAACTTTCGTAAGAATAAACCATATGTGAAATGCCCGCGGTCTTTTTCACTTTTTGAATATGGTTCCCCTAGATAGGCCTATATTTTATACCTCACATATTTGCGCAATTAGATTATTTTGGCCATGCTGGGCATATTTTCGGGATTTAAGGTCGTATTCAGGTTCATTTGCAGACTTGATATAGCCTACCATTCAGAAACATTATTTGATTGATATTTTGCAAAAATAATTCTATAGCCCGGATTTTCAACAATGTGCAAAATCAGTATCTTTTAAGCAGTGATAAAGCTGTTTTGGATAAAAACGACCCACAATCAGAGTGCAGAAAATTTACCCTGTTCAAATAAGGAAGTTTTCCCGATACATCACTATTTTCGCCGACAACCGAAGATCTTCCTTCATCAGAATTTTGAGATGCATCTGACAATTCGGCAGCATTACAAGTTAAAATACTATGATTTAATATTAAAATTATATAAATAGTAAATATGTTTGTTTTATGATGTGTTTTAAGCCTGACTGTTTTACAGAAATATGCAATATTTTGTAGTACATAAGCCGTAAATCTATTTCCTTTTAATGCGAAATAACGCAGAAATTGTATTTTTTTTTATCGAAATAACACCGAAATTAACTTTTTTTAATACCAAAATTTAACATTTTTATTCACAGCAAAATTGGATCCGTACTTATAATAATATGAATTACATTAACTTCTAGTTTATAAAACCTATTAGATATAGGCCTAATATATATTTAAAAATCTAAGAGACTTGTCACGTTCTTGTAGTTGCGATTCTTTCATTCCTGTGAATTTATCACATTTTATCAAGAATTTATTAACATTTTATGAAAGTTCAATTCAACGTTTCTACTATAAGTAGCAATGTAAAGAAATGAAATTCTAGAATTTATTATTATATTATGCCCTGTTTTGTACATCATGACTGAAAGAATAGATATCAAAGCATACTTCAATATGCCACTTTTAAAATGTAGTTATTCCAAGCCGTAATTTATAATTTGTTGGATAATTTCTTCAAGAGTGGACAAAAATTATATTACCGTACTGTAACAGCTGTTCTAATTTATGAATTTCTTAATAAACATATTTGTAAAATGGATTTCTGTTTTTTGTAATTTTGAATTTCCTACTTAAAAATTTATGTTGTAGAAATTGCTTAGCTGTTTTTATGTGTGTATATATATATATATATATATATATATATATATATATATATTTCTCTGTTCTCTTTTATTCAACAGATATAATTCCAGCCCCTAAACACAAGCTGGAAGCTTTCAAAGACAGTTGTGCGCGCCCTCCAATGTGCATAATTCATTACAAAAAAAAAATAATCATAACTTTTATTAGGCCTATTATTTCACAAATTTTAACGGCTGTCTAAAAAATAGTATATGGTGCAAATAGTAAAATGATTTTATTTTGCTCGTAGGATTGCTAAACTCGCCCTCATGGGCTCCATTCGCAATCATTTCTACTTGCAAAATAAAATACTGATTATACCACTTGCATCATAAATAACTAATATCTAACATCCATAAGAAGAAATGAAATTATACGATTCCACCATGAATAAATTCATCTGTGGTCAAACTAGCGTTGTTTTGCTATGGACGAAGAATGAATTGAACATGGAGTGGGGCCCTTATTTATTTGTTCAGCTGTCGCTGAAACAGAAAATCTAATGGACATGGAAATTGCTTTCACGTGTGACAGGAAGCGACAGCGGACAAAGCAAAGCACGCTGACAGGATTTGATAGAACTGGCCATCATGTTATGATAGCAAATTAGCACTGTGCAATTTTATTGCTTTCGGCTAAGGGACTTGGAGTATTTTTAATTTGCGTTACTGGGAATGTGGGAGAGGGGATGATTGAGATTCCAAGTATTCGAGTCAGCTATTTGTGTTAGACTAAACATCTGGGGCCTATAACAAGGCAGTGCACTTGATGACATATTCCTTATCGCAACCTGAGATTTTATTAACGGGGCTCTGGGGACATCACCTCACAACTCCTTCCTTCCTCTTCATTTCTCTTCCATTCTATCCCTCTTTTGTCTTTATACCTGTCTATCTGTCCCTATCTCTGTTTGGGTCTCTCTTTCTCTCTTCTAGGGTTGCCAATCTAGCGGGTTTCCTGGTAGATCTAGCGTTTTCGGAAACCTAGCCCAGGCCCTTACCCAGAATTCAAGATTATAGTGGGTAAAATGTCTCTCAGGATGGACTACGGTTATGTTATGGAACATTATTTTTTTTATTTTTTGTTTTGTTTTTATTTCAGCTGTGTTTATAGTCCTTTCAGCTATGAGGCCATATCACGAATTCGGGATCTGTGTCTATACAGTAGGGTAGGACAAGGAATTGATTGTCAATTGTTTCTATTGTTAGTGTATTTTTATGGAGTACATTTCAAATGATAGGCCTATTGCTTTAAATGGATATGATACAGGATGAAATGGTAAGGATGATTCATGGTACCGGTATGTAAATATCGAATTCGGAAATTGCCTTTACGACTGGTGAAACCATGAAAAATCTAAGTAAAATTGCCGGCCACGGGATTTGAACCTGGCACCTCCCGAATGTGGGTCCAAGACGTTACCACCGCGGCCACCTCGCTCGGAGGAACAATTTTGAATTTGAATTGGGGCCTTGCGTGGAATAAAAATAATGAATGGCAAAATAATATGCACAATTAATGTTAACGAAATGTTGTTTGTCGTGTGGCACACGGGAAAGGTAATGGAGACTTCTTCAATTAAAAGCACAGGTGCCTAAAAACACACGAAAAATCCGTAAGTGTCCCAGAATGTTCAATTTCATTGCCAAAAATAACCCTGAATTAGTTAATCAGAAAAACTTACAAATTTTAGAAATAAACATTTATTTTTTAATTCCTTTTTTTTTTAAAGATTCCCTTCCTGCTATTACCGGTCCTGTAAATGATTGTAATTGTATGCATTTATATATATTTCTGAAATGCCTCCGATCACGATCATGTGCTCATTTGGTTGGCGTCTTAATGAAGAAATGTGAAAAAAAAGTGTAATGAAATGCCTCATATGTAACATTTATTCAGGAAGAAAGAAAAAAAACTTTCAACACTGAAACTTGATGCTGTAATTGTGCGCTTTTTGCTGAATGACTTGTCCAGTTTTTGTAGAAAAACATGATATTCAACTGGCTTTTTCTTGGGATCAGTCCTATATTTGAGGAAACAGATTTTACCACCGGATAGCTCTGTAATAGAGTAGGCCTATATAAAGTCTGCATGAACTGAATCAAGGTAATTTTTGGACTTTTTCCATTTTTGTAATTAACCCTTTAATTATAAAGAGAACTCTGAAAGTCACTGTCGTCCTTAAAGGTACAGGTTTATTAAGTCAATAATTTCAGTTTACATAAAGAGTGGGGAATCAAATAGGGGAATTTTACAACGGGAATAGACTCAGAAAGCGCGTTTTCAGCAAGGGAATCAACCCAGAAAATAAAAAACTCTTCACTTGACAACGTGAAACTGACCTCCCACATCCATACTTACATATACAGCGAACGCCGGTTAATGTAATCGCGGATAATGTTATCACCTTTATGAAGTCCCGTACGAATTAATACCTAAACATTGAAAGGTAGTGTTCCTAGCTCATAGGACGACCTGTTCGAGGGGGTGACATTCCCTAACTTTCTCTTTTAAGCAGTAAAACATGCTTCACCCCATGCTTTTGATTTGTGAAGGTGATGACATGCGATGATGGTTAGTGTGAGATGGAAAGACTTGAACAGACAGGCGTTAGATGTTTTGCTATGCGGTGTTCCTCACAGGTCAGTAAACTTCCAAAAAACACTATGAGTATGAAATATTGGTTAATGGACTCCAACAAAAACTTTGATTGATTGCGAAAATAGTTGTTTGCAGGCTACTATGAGCGGTTGAATGATTCACGTATGAATAAATAGCTTTTAATTCTGTATTTGTAGTGTATTATCTGATGTATGAATAAATATGCTTCAATTAATTCCATCGGCTACTGTCATCAATCGGTTAATATTATCAGATTAGCTGCGTCCAGAAGTGATCACAATAAGCGGCGAGCACTATACTGAATTATCACACAGACGAGATATTCATGCGTTGTTGTTTTTATACAAATTAATTAATAATGAAATAGATTATATTAATATTCTCAAAGAAATATATTTTTATATTCCACGTTATAGATCTTATAAATTGCATAATCTTTTATTCATCCCAAAAGCAAACACTGACTCTCATAATAATTCTCCTCTTTATAATGTACTCCGTCTATACAATCAATTGCACAAAATGGGCAATATAGATATTTTTAATACTAACAATAAGCGGTTTAAAATTATATGTGAAAAATATTTGAAAATTTAAAAATTAAAATATGCTCCATGTCATTTTCTTTAAGTTATTTCAATCTTTCTGATATATGTATATATATTTTTTTTTTCCTCCAAAACTATTATATTATTATTTATATTATTATTTATGTTTTTCATATTATGTTCCCTTGTGTAATTGTCATATTGTTTGTGTTTCTGTTTTTCTTTTCTGTGTTGTTTTAGTTTAGTATTAGTTTAATTATTTTGAATATCACTTTAAATATTTAACATTAGAATCTGGTGTATGAATATAAGCAAGAATATTGTAATTGGGCATTAGCCTGTAATATTCTTAGTACAATAAATAAATACTGTATATTTTTAAATACATACAAAATGTAATTTAAGTTAATAATTTGGCTAGGGTGAAAAAGTCAGACGATTTCCATTGACGAGTTAAGCCTGCCAGCGAACATTATCTGGAGGAACATACACCACCACTCCTCTAGCTAGCAAACTGATATCCATGTTTACAAAAGCGTCTACTACTATTCCATTACAGCCAACCAACATTCACTCCCCTCCCCCCACCACACAGAACCCAATTACACACATATTATAATGAAACACGTCTTCTCTAATACAAACATACACATATGTACAAGTTCTGGTAACGTTATATCTAAGTTTGCAAGTCATTTTCCTTCCACAAATTGAAAATTCAGTAATTCATAGCGGAGTCGATGTGTTAGTTTAATCTGAATAATGGTCTTCTAGAATATCAACGACTTACAGACCATTTCCACATAGAGAATAACACAAGATACAGTGGCGAAACTAACTGCTCCACAGACCCCGCTCTGCTCTAATAATTCGAAGCCCCAGACACTAAATGAAATTATATTAAGAGGGCCGAGCAAATAATTTATAAGCACCTCAAAACTATTTTATTCCTTGATGAATGGAACACAGGAAAAGAGAAAGAGAAAGAGAGAGAGAGAGAGAGAGAATCATGTTCAGTGGCGCTAATATATTTTGCCCCACAAAAATGTTTAAGATGGGGTATCAGGAAACAGTAGGATAAATAATTATATATAATTAACGATCGTGGGTGTCGGCATGCTGACCACATGCCCCTAATACTGCCATATGCCTACGTACGGTAGATGACGCAGTGGTCGGGTGATGGGTCTTATCCCTTCAGGGATGTAGCTTCACGAAGTATAGTTTATATATAACATACTGGCAGGTGCCCGCCGCTTATTAATTCAATCGCTAGATTTTTAAATAATTTGTTTACGAACACAATAATTAATACATTATATTTATTAACACTTACAGGCGAATAATTCATAAACTAAACGATAGCTAAAAATCCGGTTTTGGGGTGCAATTCACGATTACAAAGAGTTGTCCGTGAAAAAAGTGTCAGATTCGAGTTTCCTGACACAAAACCCCCTGCATTGTAATGATTATAGAATAGGATGAAATAGCGGCATTTATCTTCACGACTGGGGAAACCATGAGAAAAGCCAAGTCAAACTGGTCGGATTTGAACTCGGGATCTCCCGAATGCGAGTTGTTTCAATATGATATGATATATTCTACGAAAATGTCAATAATTTAGAAAATAATTTCCCTTTTTTGCCTAGCTGAAGCTGTTGTATGTTTTTCAACAGTAGGGTTCATCGTACCAGTAGCCAAACTATCGTATCAATTGCATTGCATGAAATCTGAAGAAGATGATGAAGAAGAAGAAGAAGAAGAAGAAGAAGAAGAAAAGAGTACAGCCAACTTTACGTTACAAAACACGCATACGAGGGTCAGTTGATATGAGTACCTACAGGTAGGCCAACTGTGAACTTTATGGATCACAACATTTGTCCGTAAATATAAAAACTCGGTTAACCGAGCGAGGTGGCCGAGATGGTCTTGGACTCGCATTCGGGAGGTCCCAGGTTCAAATCCTGGGGCCGGCCAATTTGACATGGGTTTTTCATGGTTTCCCCAGTCGTAAAGGCAAATGCCGAATTGGATATTTACATACCATGAATCATCCTCACTATTTCACCCTGCATCATATCCATTTAAATTAATATCAGTTGAAATTTACTCCATTAAATACACCGAAAATAGAAATAATCGACAAGCAACAGTTCCATGGCCTATAGACACAGATCCAGAACTCCTGATATAGTCTCGAAGCTAAACGGAGTGTAAACACAGCTGAATTAAAATTAAAAAAAAAAACAAACAAACAAACAAACAAAAAACAACAACAAAACCAAAACAAAACAAAACTTGGCCCCATACAGCACTAGCTCACCCGAAAAATTTCAGATGTTCTCGAAAGATCATTCCACCCTTCATAGGTCAATATAACAGGATTTATTGGATTGTTCTTAAATATTTAATTTTTGTATTTTTTTAATCACAGTTACGTTGATTTCCCAACAAAACAGCAGGCCTGTTATTAGTTCTAGTTATTCTCAGTTAAATTCTAGTGTACTCACAAAAAACGCTAAAAAGTGTTCGGAAACAATAAAAATGCAGGTGTGAGCAAAACGCCGAATGTGCGACCACCTGAGTCACAGAAAAAGAGCTACCAATTGTGGGTTCAGAATAATTCCTGCTCCAATTTATTAAACTGCCAAGCTTATACAGAGCATTTAGCAACCAATGGAACGTTTTTACTGTGAATATAATCGTAGGTAATAACAGTTGAACCAAAGCTAATAACATCGTTTACAATTTGCTGAATAACCTAAGAATCAATCAATCAATCATGCTAACATTGAACACAGCGATTACTGTTTCTTGTTAATACAGTCTATTGAATTACATCGGCAGAAATATGATACCAATATCAATTTTAGTATCCGCTGCTGCCTACATTGTCAGTAAATACAGGTGATTACGCAGTCATTAAGTGTGGCCAGAGTTATTAACAGCAAAACGATTCCCAGATTTAATCATAGGACCGAGGATCTACGGGTACTTCTTTTTATTTTCTCTTGCCTCACCTCTGTACTGTACTACTGTATTATAACATTTAAATACTGCATATAATTATACCCTAAGTATATTATCATTTAAGGTCGCGGGATCAAACCCGGCTGTGGTCGATGGATTTTTCAGGACGTAAAAATCCTGGGGGTGGGGGTTATCGTAGATTTATGGCACATAAAAGAACTCCAAGTCTAAATTATAGCTTCTGGACAAAATTTCCGGGTCCTTTCACTTCCAAGTAATACCTCAGTTTTCGAAAGGGGGTTAAGAGGTGATGGGCTTACCACCTGTACCTCTGTCCTCTCTCGGAAAATAAGCGTAACAAAATTCACATAGGTAACAAAAACTTCCACTTGGAGGCCCTTTGCCCCAACATAGGGGATATAGGAAACCAGATAGCCTCTTACTTTTTAAAATTTTCCGGGGGAGGACCCCCGGACCCCCTCTCCCTGGGGGGTATTCCATACCCCGCGGATGTTATAACCCCCCCCCCCATTTGGTCGGCCTGGTTACGCCTATGCTTGCTGAGACCACTTAAACTCCTTTTTTTGTCATCCACATGCCTGATTTTTGTGTCATCCACATGCATCATGAAGGGGTATGTGGATGACTCTCAAGTTATGTAGATGATAAATGTAGGGTACTACTGTATTGTGTTTGCGGTGTCTGTGACCTGTACTTAAAATCTTAAAACTGATTAAATGAATTTCTGCTTGATCCCCACCCAAAACCATAAAAACACAGTCTAGTTAAAATTACATTAATTCCGGAGTGTGCACACAAATTTACAAATTTGGTGCAATATCAACTGAAGCACACTGAGAAAAATATGAAATCACATAAAGAAAAGCAGATTGTTGCCAAAGTTAGTCATTAATGTGCCCTTCTGCCATCCACATGTAGCCTACTCGGATGTCATTCACATGGCTTTAAAAATTAAAAAATAAATAAAAATATAAACATTTAAGCTCTGCTGGTGACTTATTATAATGAAGTAACCCCTGAAGTATTTTAGTAATTTTGTTGAGATTTTAAAAACAAAGTAAAAAATTTGGATTTTACACACTCCAAATTTTCCCGTATTTGAAGAATGACCCATATATTGATCCTAAGATCAATTGATCCGCTATATTGATCCTAAGAGAGGTAACATTTTATTCAGCCAATCATGAAAGGATAAACTAACCCAGTGATTTGCCCTTGGAAAGATCTAGGCCTAACCCGTGTTTGTATTTAGAAACACTTTTTGTCATTTTCATATTTACGCAGAGGACAAACGTTTATTCAGCGTTCTAGAAATTCGCCACTAATAATGTGCATTAACTGTACGTTAATTATGTAATTTTGACAGATAGCCCTATAATACGATAAGTTTATATGTGTTTTTAATTTCTGAGGCCCCCCTCAATGTTCTTCCACAGCAGAAGATTAGAACTTTTCGAGTATATCCACGTGTTGACCTATTTCTGTTTTATACCCCGTATTGTTATGAGAAAATACAAACCCAGTTAATATAGGTTAGCAGTCCGTAAACAATGACCAGTCTGGACAAGAGACTAAAGAGCCCTTCAGACATCAGCAGAAATTATTACCAGCTGCGTATTGCATTTCTCCGAATTGCGTGTCAACTGCAGCCACATTCTATAAAGTTATGATTAGACCAGTTATGGCACATGACAATAAGACCTGAACTCTGAATAACCTTTTCACGTATAAATACGTCGCCTCAAGAATTGTATAAAAACACGTAAGATTATACGGGGTAGACCGTGGCGTAGTGGTGAAGGCACTGTGCTACGAACTGGGAGGTCGCGGAGGTTGGGGGTTTTCAATTGGCCTAATTCTTCTGGTGGCACTAGAGCCCTGGGGTCGACTCAGCCTCTAACATAAATGAATAGGCTACCAGGAGTAATCCTGGGGGTAAAGTCAGTCGTTGCTTAAGCCTGATAATCTTACCACCTTCACGTGTCGAATGTCTAAAATCTGGGAGCCTCAAGTTCTTGGAACACTTAGGGCCTCCATGGCCTGTATAGGGAACAGTTTGCTTAATTTACCTTGTAGGCAATTTAATAATAGGCGCCTCGAAGGGGCAAACACCAAAGACGTTATAATGGTTAAAAACCATTTAGTTCTTAAGGCTAAAAAGTGCTCTGGGATGCAATGGATACCATAAGGGTACAAGTAGGAAAACTGCCGATAATGCTGTTGCTGATTTCACATCAAACGTGGGATAGAACTCATTTAATAGTAAGCCTACTAATGATTTTGTAAAGCAAGAAAAAACAGCTCCCTATGCTGGTAGAATAAAAGAAAGTAAAATGAAATTGTACATTTTAAAAATTATAATAATACTAATTATTATTATTATTATTATTATTATTATTATTATTATTATTATTATTAATTCCAATACCCACAAACATGATCCAATTATGCATTCTATGCTTGTAACTAAAAATAGTAAGTTTACAATTAATTTATTCTAGCCTATATGGTTAATTAATACAGCATGAAAGCAAATACTTTCGTCTCATTTGCTAATTGCAATTAGCAAAAATAACAATTAAAATAACGAAATATGAAACAATGTCTCATAATTAATTCAAAATCACATATGGCTTAAATGAATACTAATTAAAACAGTATGATTAGTTAACATTAATTTTATAATCAAAAACTAATAAGCAAAAGTAGTGGTGTATGTCTACGTTACATTGTACAGTATAATACATTTTTCACTCTATTAATAAACTGCGCTTTTAACTATATTAAATATGCAGATAATAGATGCATTACACGGACAACGTATTTTATTCCCCCAGGGCACCGAACCCCACAATTAGGATAATTATGATATCACAATATAAGCAAATGCCGTGAGCTGAAAAAGAAAAATAAGGGATAAAATATATGAAACTATTTTGTGGGAATACACTACGAAATCAGACGAGGTAACTTATAGAGCAGACCTGACTCCTGGAGGCCCGCGAGCCTATGAGGCCCTCTGCAGCGTATTTTAATGGAGGTAGTGATTCCAAAGCTTGTAGAATGTAGTTACAAGTAGTCACCTAGTCCCTTAGTCACACTATCATATAGGCAATGATTTTGGCTTTGGGAGATGGCCTGAAATGTCTTCAGTAGAGTTGAGTCGATATTAGTTTCTGTAGTTTGGTGATATGTTATTAAAACAAAGGGGACGTTAGGCTTGTGACCTTCGCTTGCATTTTGTCCCGCAAGAGTTCTTTCAGATGCATGTAGATCTACAGAAATGAACCTGTCTTGTTTATGCACAATATCGACCTGGCCCAGGATGCAACCCACGACATGAACACAGAAAGCCAGCGCCATACTCATTGCGCTACCCAGGCCAACCACCAGATGCATTACCAATACAGTATACTGATTCTCTCATACTTGTATTCTTGAAATAAAAATGTTAAAAATAAAAATCGCATAATACAGTGCTGTATTAATTTGCTGTACTGTATTAACAAAGAAAACATAAATAAAAAGCAAACAGAGAACTTCATCACAAAATAAAATACTGTACAGTAACTCAATTTATTACAGTAGATGTCAAGTGCTACCGTACACAAAGCGGTTGAAAATAATGTGGGTCCATGTAAGTGATTAACTGTAACTGAGTAACTGTAGTGTAGTGTTTAACAACTGAATGGACGCTGTACAAAAAGAAGTGAAAGTTTGGAATTCATCATTGTAAGAAGGGCTCTTTCTACCTGCTCCACCCTCATGCAGGCTGTCTGCCGACTTCTTAACATAACTTTCTCATTCCACCACACTATATTTACAGTTAGTGGCAGGGAAACACTCGCTTCTTGGAAATACAGTTCATTATGTTTCTTAAATAATCTTCCTAACATTCACACCAGTTATAAAAGAATTCTGAAACTGGGAAAAAAAAATCACTGCTAGCTGTATTTTGTAAAAATCCTATCTTATATTCACTGGAATTAAGTGAACTGGCACAGTAACGAGGTTTCTTATGTATTTTATATGGGAGAAGATTTGTTCACTTGCATTTATTGGCGCAGTGCGAGGGTGGCGTTGTAAAGAGGAGCATTATATCGAGGGTTGACTGTACTAAAATTGTTAGTACCGGCATTCTATTAACAGTATCGAAAAAATATCGACTTCATCCATAGTAGTATTGTTTGAAATGGAGGAGTATGGAGGATATCAAGGCATTGAATGTATCGATAGCCATCTCTTCAGTGACAATTTGTCATAAATTCACTTTGTTCTTTCTCTCCTTCCCAATAGCATATAATAAAGAAGGCCTAGTCTAGATAAATGCATTATTTATTTCTAATCACTTCCTTTGTTACCGTTACAATTTACTCTTTTGCTGCAGTGAACATAAAATAATGGATTAGATTAGGGAGTTCCGACAATGTGTTAATTGTCATGAAAAAAACATTATTCCTAACCCAATGTTGGTTGTATTAACTGGACACATTAATCAAAACAAAATGCTTTTACATCTGGTGAAGTGCTTCCTGGGGTAGGAAGTTTACAATATTTGTGACTCAGACAAAAAAAGAAATAATAATGATGCACACAACGACTTCATTGCCATAGAAACTTCCAACAAATTTAAATAGTCTACGAACGGCGAGGAAAATATCAGGTACTGAAAGATAAGTACAGAAAACAAATTCTTGGAATAGGCTTTAACTATTTAGGATGCGAAGTATGTTTTTGTTTAGTTCAGAAGACTGAAAAATCATAGCAAGAACATTAATAAAACAAGGAGAGAAACAAAATTAAATTTTCATCAAACCATGGCAGTCCCGATGCTCATGTATGGATGTGAATCCTGGATATTAAAATTAAAAGACAGGACGCAGAAATGAGGTTTTTGAAAAGAGTTAAGGATAGCTACATAAGACGAGATTTGATAAGACATACGAATTAAATGAAAAATAGATGAAAATTCACAGAATTCGAAAGAACATACTGGATATCATCAGGACATCTTTATCATCTTTATCCCATAAGCGAATTGTTCGGAATGTGTGTGTGCGTGACTGGTGTGTCTCGTCCTATGTGTTCGTGTTGTCTATGAGGTGGTTCAGGCATTGGGCTGATCACTCATCCGGGAGGCCTTCTATGTCCTTGTCCAGTCAAAAATGTATGTCTGTCATCCAAAGGTAATCCCTCTCCCGTTAAGTCGCGGTCTTGTAAGGCCCAGGGGGCGTGGGCCGCATACACGTTCCTACAGCTGAAGCTCGGTTAAATTAAGAAGAAGAAGAAGAAGAAGAAGAAGAAGAAGAAGAAGAAGAAAGAAAGAAAGAAAGAAAGAAAGAAAGAAAGAAAGAAAATAACATATGAACGGAATGAGAGAAAAGAAGAATACCGGTCCTGATTAAGATATATTCCTCCTGAAGAAGAAACGTAGGACATCCTAGAAGAAGTCGGGAATAATTACTACGATGCAAAGATAGAACAAACTGAACTGCTAGTGCAGATGAAGAAGAAAAATAACACTCTATAGGAGGAAAACTGTGTTTACATACATTACTTTTTTCTTACTTCTTACCTAAAACAAAACTATAGAAACCTCAAAAATCTAGACGGGGTTTGGTTTCCATGGAAACATGCAGTATGAAGCTCATCTATTTAAAGGAAGAACGGAAAATCAGAAAACTGTCAAGAAGTTCAATAAATTCTTCGATATAAATATAAAACATTCATCACGGAATAAAATGGCAAGTTCTTCAAGAACGTTGCATCGAAGTTCCAACGATAGCCTATGTCTGTGATCAACTACAAGGAATAAACTCCGATTCTCTATCAAGAATTAACTTCCCTTATTTATTTGAAGGAAATCCTCCAGCTTTCCTTACAGGGAGAGCTGCCATTAAGGACAAAGCATAATGTTAAAATAGTGAGTGGAAAAAATAGAGCATAATTAAATAACATAATCAAATACAATAAGAAAACTGATTTTACATCAGACAGAGTATACATGGTTCTTGAGTATGCTGAGGGACCCTGTGATGGCAGAAGCATACTTTCTTCTCCAAGATGGACTCTCATGAAGAAAATTACACAGAGGCGAGGTACTGTGCCTCTAGCACGTCAACAAATCATTAAATTCAACGGAATTAAGATGTATTTTTCCATGTAGAAGGGACCGATCGGCTGGTAAATTCTGCATTTCCCGATTTTCCATCAAGAAGTAATTTTGATTCTCTATCAACGAAGTAACTTCGATTCTTCATCAAGAATTAATTTTGATTCTCTATTAACGAATTAGCTTTGATTCTCCATCCAGAATTAATTTTGATTCTCTATCAACGAAATAACTTCGATTCTCCATCCAGAATTAATTTTGATTCTCTATCAACGAAATAACTTCGATTCTCCATCAAGAATTAATTTTAATTCTCTATCAACGAATTTACTTCGATTCTTCACCAAGAATTAATTTTGATTCTCTATCAACGAATTAACTTCGATTCTTCACCAAGAATTAATTTTGATTCTCTATCAACGAATTAACTTCGATTATCCATCCAGAATTAATTTTGATTCTCTATCAACGAAATAACTTCGATTCTCCATCAATAATTAATTTTGATTCTCTATCAAGAGTTAGCTTCGATTCTCCATCCAGAATTAATTTTTATTCTCTATCAACGAAATAACTTCGATTCTGCATCAAGAATTAATTTTGATTCTCTATCAACGAATTAACTTCAATTCTCCATCAAGAATTAATTTTGATTCTCTATCAACGAAATAGTTCGATTTTTCACCAAGAATTAATTTTGATTCTCTATCAACGAATTAACTTTGATTCTCCATCAAGAATTAATTTTGATTCTCTATCAACGAATTAACTTCGATTCTCCACCCAGAATTAATTTTGATTCTCTATCAACGAAATAACTTCGATTCTCCATCAAGAATTAATTTTGATTCTCTATCAACGAATTAACTTCGATTCTCCACGCAGAATTAATTTTGATTCTCTATCAACGAAATAACTTCGATTCTGCATCAAGAATTAATTTTGATTCTCTATCAACGAATTAACTTCGATTCTCCACCCAGAATTAATTTTGATTCTCTATCAACGAAATAACTTCGATTCTCCATCAAGAATTAATTTTGATTCTCTATCAACGAATTAACTTCGATTCTCCATAAAGAAATAATACTTTGCTACATCAGCCGAATTAAATCTGTTCTTCATCACTGCAGTCAGCTTGCCATAGTTATATACTTAAAATAATTAAAGTAAATATACTATGTTCAAAAGTAATTTAGCTTTCTGTCTTTTTATTTGTTTGTCGTAATTAAAAAAAAAAGTGAGAAGTCACTGAATTAATTTTTTATCTCTATACTGTATAGATTTATATTGTACTTGGAAATTTAACTGCTGATTCATAAATATAATAATTGCGGACTTAAATGTAAACAAAATAAGGTAGTCAATGTATTTCGAGCAGTAATTAATTTCAAAATATGGATGTGTTATCATTGTCATTTATATATCATATGGACTTGCTTCGCTCGTTGGGGGCTCTAGAACCCTGTGCGGTTCTAGGGAAAAGTTTTTTCATGAACTGACACCGTGCCGGAGATAGAGTCCGTGTACTTAAACTGCCGTAGATTATCGTCTAGTCACATTAAACCTAACAAAAACTGCAATATGCCCTTAATACCTTTTCGGGGAAGGGGGCAAAAAATTTAACTTTTTGAATTCTTCCGTTGCTCACAGATTAAAGGCTGATACGTTTGCCAAATTTCAAGTTTTTAGATCTTCAGGTTGTGAGTAAACATTGACACCAGTTAGTGAGGGAAAACCATTCAGTTTTTGGGCCTTGGGGGTAAACAATAAAAAAATCGAACTTATATGAATTTTCCTTTCGTTACACGCTAAAATTTATAAGCCTGCCAAATGTTACTATTATTGTCAGTCAATTGGTGATCTAAACCGTCGTAGCTGTGATGACGTCACAGCTATCCAGTCAGTTTTTTCCACACTTAAAGGACAATAGATTATCATCAAATATGACATGCTTATGGCAACATGGTCAACATTTATGCTAAATTTTATGATTGATGAATGTCTCAAAAATTATATTATGTGTGGTAAACGTAAAAAAAATACTTCATATAAAAAACTTAACTCTATCTAAGGTATAACCGTGGAGATATGACGCAAAGCCATAGTACGAAAATTGCAGATCTCGCAAAATCCGTCACTGCTGGTGCAATCTGATTTTGTATACGACTTATCGTTTATATATATATATATATATATATATATATATATATATATATATATATATACCTCCAAAAAGATCTGCACAGACTTTAAAATTGTGTCCGCCAATTTCAATGGTTTATAGGCAGTAGAATTAAAAAAAAATCGAACATTTTGAAATTTTCCCATTGGGTACAGGCTGAAAGCTATAAGTGTGCCAAATTTCAAGTTTCTAGCCCATTACGTCAGTGAGTGAATGAGCCATGAGGCCTTATAGTAGGACTATAGTACACTGTTTGTTTATGCTGATTAGATATTTTAATATTCCTAACTCAGCATTAATTCCCGCATTGGTTCTTTCTAATCAAATGTCAAATTTTGTAAGTTATATTTCTGCAGTCAGAGAATAATTTTATCTGTGGCCTATCAAATAAATATTGAATATACATTAATTATTCTCTGGTGTAGATGAAACGTTTAAAAAGGTAAAATAATCAATTTTTTAACAACAACAACAACAACAACAACAATAATAATAATAATAATAATAAGCAGTTATTTAAAGGTAAAGATCCATACTTTGTTCCTTTGTGTCACAATTTCTTCTACATTTAAAAAAATCTTCTAATTTCCTCCATCATTATTAGATGTTCTCGAATAGGCCTACAGCCTGTTGTTATTTTACCTGATTCTGGCCTTATCAAGTTTTTGAAGGTGCCGTGTGCAGTTTTAAAGATAAGATATCTCTTCCGACGAATTCTCTTTGATAATAAAAATTTAGAATTTTATATTTTGCAAACTTTGTCGTATGCGATTTTCCTTCTCACAAGTTTTCTATTCATCTCTCGGCACGGAGTATTATACGGCTTATAAAGATTGTAAAGATATAATATATATATATTTTTTTTACAAATTCTGTTTATTATTAGTTTAGCACTTCACATTTTGGACAAGATGTCATGCGGCTTATAAAGATTGTAAAGATATAATTTTTTTTTTTTTTTTTACACATTCTGTTTATTATTAGTTTAGCACTTCATATTTTCTACAAGATGTCATGCACGACTTACCTTCTCTAAGCTACAATACTTAAAAGTTCACTATTTCTCCTTAGGAAGTTTTATAAAGATTATAAATATGTAGGCTAATATATTTTGACAATGGTAATATGCATATGCATATATCTATATTTTGACAAATACTGTTTGTTATTGTTAGTTTAGCAATTTCTTATTTTGCACAAGATGCCCTATGCGAGTTTCATTCTCTAAATAATAATAAAATTTTCTTCGCTATTATTAGTTTAGCATTTCATATTTAGTAGAATACGTCCAATGTGATTTTCCTTTGCTAAACCACAATTTATAGTTCACTGTTTATTTCTCCTTACCTCAGGACTACGCTCCAATACGTTTAAGGTAAGCAAATAAATCTATAAATTTCCTGTTTTGACGAATTGTCAGTTTAACATTTGGTGTTCTATGCGTACGAATACGATAGCTTACTTTTATTTTCAGGTTGATAATATTAATTGTACATCAAAGAGAAATGAATTTACTATAAAATGCTCTAGGACTTAAACGATATAATAAGGAATTTTCATGCTGACAAGAAAGAAAGGACAGAGACAATTAAAAGTCCAATAAAGTGTAGGCTCTGAACAACATTAAAGTGAAATTACTATTTTATTATCACATTAAGAAGAGTTACCACCTGGAAGGTGTATTAGTAGGGGAAAGTTCATACCACAGACATGAGAGTAGCCTATATCAATGCGTAACAAGATAGGGGAGAATACAACAGGCCACACAAGCGCTAAATGAATACTATATCATTACAGTAACATAAAACATGAGGAACTGAGGTATACATGCGTATGACCCAGGAAACATAGCATCGATAATAAAACGTTTTCCTTGTTGAATATTTGCATTGCCTGGCGTTGTTTATTCAGTAGAAAAAACCTAAAACTTTCCTAATAAATATACACTATACTTTCTATTTATCAACTTCTCAAGATAAAAAATTTCAGTAAAGAGAAAAAAGGAAAACGTTATTAATAGGGGGCGGATTTCTACGACCTAAAACATAGGATATATGCATGCATTTATGACCTAAAAACATTAAAATATGACCAATAAAATTTAAAATATGACTTTACCACTTACATATTTTGTGTATTTTTTAAGTTTCATTACAATTCATTTTATTAAAATATAATGTTAATTATTTAAAATATCTGTAAATTCTCAAGAAGTATCATTATAATGCAAAACTTACATAATATGATATGAAACTTCAAAATTGCTTTAATATGCACACAAATATGCCAAAATATGACCTAAATATGCTACAATAGTTGAAAATTTCCTAAATATACAGTTATATGCAAAATAAAAGCCGTTCCATTTTCACAAAGATGCTTGGAATCGGGTTTAAATTAGTCGGAAACCTGAAATAATGCAAAGGTGAAAAATATGACATGTCATAGAAATCCGCCCCCTAGTTGTTAGTTAATAGGAGGCACACTTAATGACATTATAGTACAATATGTATTTGTTTCGCTGCGCTACAAACCGGAAGGTCGCGGGTTCGATCCCCGATGAGGTCGTTGGAGTTTTTCAATTGGCCTAATCCTTCCGTTGGCACTATGGCCCAGAGGTCGACTCAGCCTCTAACAGTAATGAGTACCAGCAGCAATCCTGGGGGTAAAGGCGGCCGGTGCGTAAGGCAGACAACCTTACCGTACCGAATGTCTAAAATCTGGGAGCCTCAACCTCCTGGAACCCTCTGGGCTTCCATGGCCTGTATAGGGAACACTTTATTATGTATTTGTTTGGAAAATTTATGAATTAAAGGTTTACGAATAAGTTAATGGATTATTAATTTAATCGTCTTTTCTGTTACTACAGTATAAAATTGTATAATATATTTGGCGTGGTCCCTTTACAACTTTTTTACACTTACTTAGGATGATACGGTTGCTATATAGGCCTAAAGCATCACTCACAGTGATTATCATATCAATTTAAATGAATAAATAAAACGAAACGTTTCCCATACTTCTTTAACCCTTTTTTGTTTTTGTATTAATTATTGCTATTATTATTATTATTATTATTATTATTATTATTATTAACGTTATTACATTATCATCATCATCATCATCATCATCACCTACATCTCTGTACAGGCATATATATAAACGAATTTTTCCTGACTGACTTACTGTATGACTGATAGAGAATCAACGTAGAGACTTGGGATTTTGACAGTACCTTCTTTTCATAATGTAAGTGCTTACTAAGAAAGGATTTTGAACATTTTGATTTTAAATGCCAAAAATCAAATTTTTTCGAGGATACGAAATACCTTCCATAAGAAACACAGAAGCAATTCGAATGTTGTGGAAAACAGTATTCAATTGTGAAATTAATTCAAGATGGCACTGCTTGGTTGCTATATTGAATAATTTGTTTACGATTTGCAGAAATCTGATTTTTTAAACGTAGGTGGGCAGAAGGAGAGAATGAATGCACATCTTAATGGGAAAATATTGAATGATTTGGACGAAACACACTGTGTGGATTTTTTCTTTTTTTGGGGGGGGGGGGGGGCTAGGGAATTCGAATCTGAGGAATTTTCTTTTCCCCCGGGCGGCGACCAATTTGTTCGTGAAATCCACCTCGAAGCCGGGGTTTTAGTTTTTTAACTATCAATTGTTATAATAAAATTGTTCATGTATGATTGGGTAAGGTTCAAGATCTATGGTTTATTTTATCGTTTAAATTCGAATTTGTATCCCATATGGCAGCATAAGATTCGTTTTGTTCGTTTAATCATTTGTATTTTTAACGTTAAGTACGAAGAAAATTATGTAATTCCTGCAATTTATATAAAAACTATGTCAGTGTTAATAAATATAATGTTTTAATTATTTTTCTCTTAAATAAATGATTTAAGCAAAACATCTAGCAGTTGAGTAAATAATCGCGGGCGAAGCCTCGGGCACCTGCTAGTCATTAATATGCACAGAGTGTGTTGTTTATATTCAAATAATGTTTACTGACCAGAGATGTTAGGAATATCATTTGATTACTAGGCTATTCTTTTTTTAAAGTCAATCAAATATTCGATAAGGCTAGTCTCTTCATGTAAATATTGTCACTAGTACTCTGTCTGCTAAATGGAGTTATTGGTATTAAATTGGTCCTTGGAAGCCCTTATGGTTTTTGGAGGTTGAGGATCTCGGATTCTTAGACATTCAGGACATGAAGACGGAAAAGTTGACAGCATCGAGTAAATCGACCTACATACGGTAAGATGAAATCATGAAATCATTTGTGAAGAGTAGCATGTTTATAAACATTTGTAGAAATTAGAAAAAAAATATCAAATTCATCTCTAATCATTCTAAAAGCGTATGTTGTAGCCTAAGCAAAAAGAATCTTAACCGATTAAATACTTTTTTAAATGGCTAAAGTAGTTTTCGATACCATCTTAGACTATGCTAAAATTTAATTCACGAAGTTCGACTCGTTACAATATTAACAAGCTTAGGCGTAGATATTTATTGAGGAATAAACGAAAATCAGTTAAATTAAGGACTAAGTCGGTGGTAGAAATCAACACTAATTTTAATCATTTCTAGTTAGACAAAAACAAGCATACTTATAAAATCCTGAGAGAAATTAATGCAGACTTCTGGAAAAGACACATTTCATTTGAACCTATTTAATCATGGGTAAATGAAAATGCAATAATAAGGCATAGTAGGCCTACTAGCGGAAATAAAAATCAGGTAAACTGATGTAAGAAAGTGCCCGAATACTTTAGTTTAATCAGTGATAATTGCAATAGTGATATGAAGAAAATAGGTTGTTATTTTTTAAAAAGATTTCCGAGTGAACCTCCAGATCGATTCATTAATCAGGGCTCACGGAAGAACAAAGGTCTAGTTTGATAAACATATGTGAAGGAATATGTGGGTAGTGTTATTTGTCAAAGCTACCTGCATTGAGACTTCCAAAGCCATATATGAACACTGTAAAACAATATGTTGTCGTGAGAACTGATATGCATTTGATAAATTCTTTCTAATATATTACCATATAATAGGCACTAAATTGGGCATTTCTCCGGTACCGGTCAACCGATTTGATCGAATATCACCTACGCTTCTTCCCATGGACGTTATAAATGCGAAAATAAAGTTTCACGAAAATCCTATAAAGCGTATTTGAGTTATCGCGGACAGACAGACGGACAGACATTTTCCCGTCCACCACACAATCTCGGAAAGTACCATTCTGGCACTTAATAAACGTGTTCCTGACATTTAAAATGCTATACATCAGTACGTACATGTCAGAAATAACAAGGGAGTAAGAAAAACAAAGCCCTTCTACAGAAAATCTACATAGCGTACTGTATTCTCGAAACGGGTAGCCAAAAATCGCCGGTTGATCATAAGAAAAGCTTAATTTAATTCCTTTAGGGAGGTGAAGCAAATCTTGGGTATAATAAATATGCGGCCTTGTCATCTTACATAAACAATTCACACCTGTCCAACATCCATATTCACTCTAGAGTTACAGAAAACGTATCTTGTATCGGTAAAGCAATTTAAGCAAATTAAATGACAGATATTTACCATATGTTTATTTGTATGTTTAAAATACATTAATACTCGTATATACCAGTACTAATAAAATTCCGTAGCTAAAACGTGGGGCGATGGAAGACATAGGCCTACTATAAATTTATTAGAATTCTAGCTTTTTTCTTCAAATTTCATCAATTGTCCTATTTGTCTACTACACATACAATAAAAATATTTCACGTACAATAGGCTACAAATTAGGTTTTCAGGCTTTCAAAAGAAAATATGATATTCTGTAATACAAATGGAACACTCCATGATAAAGAGACCCATAATATGTATCAACATATTATCTAAAAATGACGCTCCAGATGTCGTAAAATAATGCAAAATTAAGGTAATTCAATACGCCAATGCACGCTATGTTCCTCTGTTTAAACAAATTCATACCTTTTAAAATACACTTTTACTGAATGCATTTTGCAAACAACTGTGCCAATCCCTATTTATGTTTGGACAAGTTCTGCTGGAAATATGTTTGACTACAAGACCAAATAGTAAAAGGCCTACAACTGCCAAACTAATAATTAAGAGCTAAGAATCAATACATATGAAAAACCGATTGTTAACATGCTAAGCAATATAAAGTAGTAGTAAGATTTATTACAAAGTACATAAATCGTCCGACCTCCAATGAGGATGACCACTATGGATCCAGAATACAAAAAAAATCATGAAAGAATATTTACAATTAATCTTAAAATTTAACAGTTCAATATTGCAAGGATTGTTAGAAAAAAAAGTCTAGTTCTGCTTCAGGTAAAGGTGGACATGGAGTATCTGCAGAGAGTCTCTTAGTATCCATATGACAATTTTCCTGATTTCATGGAAATTGAAGTGCAGTGCAGGATTTTCACTTTATCTAGGCCTTAAGTATTTTGCATTTATTTGTTATCTTGCTCTAAAATTTACTCTTACACACTGGCGTTGATGAAAAGAATAAAATTATCATTAAAGACATGTAATGTAGTATTTGACAACTACACTTTATAGAGCATATACTGAAACCATTAAATTGTAACATTATATTAAAATTTATCATTAAAAATGAAAACAATGTTCAATTCAGTACTCCTGAAGAATGGATATGACCAGTTTAGTAGAATCTAAATGTTTTATTTTTTATATGATAGCAATTTTGGACATGGAATTTATAACATAATTATTATATACTTGCCTTTCCTAACATAATTCGAATTTTGAGCTTTCTGAACTTATTAAAAAACACAATTAAGCATTTATTAATACAGAATCAGTTTGTTAAATGTCTAAAACCTACATCATACTAACAGGGTAGATCTATCTATTCTGCTTATTTCTGACCCACAAAGACATGAACTTTCGCTACTCGTGATTATTATGGAAGAGTTTTGTATTAAGAGGTTTTTTTTTCAATCTAGAAATGAATAGCAGAACTACTAATTATTGTAATATCGGGGTAGGGTGTAAAAGTGCTGGAAGGAAATTAACACAAACAACAAAATTAAATGAGCTTAAAAAGCTTTCTAAAATGCAGACAGAGGTGAATTTACTAAATCAGACAATTTTTTTAAAGGATTCTTGATTTTTGTTTACATATTCAGTAAAGATTAGGCTATATGGCTGCAGAATCCAAGTATCATCTTGATAAATGCTACACTTCTTATAAAGATGAGAATTTAAAACAAAATATAGTCTATTATGTCACTGATGTTTTTCATACTTCTCAGCTATAATTAAAGAACATTCCCGATAGGCCTATGCTTTAGATTCATTTTAATCATTTAAAAACTAAATATATTGAAGCTAATTAGTGTAAAATAAAGTGAAATAAGTTGAAGATAAAGGAGTTAATAAGAACACACTTGTAAACAAGAGATGGCAAAGATTACCCGAAAAGTGTTGTCAGGAAGAATTTCTTAAAAATATAGGTGGAAGCTACAAATAAAATGTTATCTTTTTTAAAGTTAATAATTTGCATTTTTAGCCTCTGTCATAAATAATTATTTATAATGAATAAATAATGGATGATGGAAAGAAAACTCTGAATTTTACTGTTGGTAACAGTAAACGTAATAAAACAATATTCCTAGCATACGAATTATAGAGGCTTTAGCAATTTGAAAACAAGGAAACGCATTAAAAATTGCAACAGAGAATACCCGAGATAAATGGACTATTTCCGTATAAATGAAAATTATTTTTCTAATCATAAAAAATTACATCACATCTACGATGGCCTGAAACTTTTCACATAAAAATGTTAGACCATTGGAATATCTAAAACAAAGAACAAAAATTATATTCTGACACGACGTATGCAGATATTCACCTATATCCTTCTTTAAGGTATGTATTAACGTTTTGAGGACAAACTACATATTTTGAAAGCAAGGTTTTTCAGTGATTTACCGGTAACTTATAGCCCACGACTAACATAATGCTACATCTGAAACACATGCTCAATATTCTGTTCCCTAAAATTATTTTTATATTTTAAAAATACGCAAATTTTCTAATTATCATAGAATTGTAAAAAAATGGCACAATGTTGAAATTTTTTCACTTATTTTTTCTCTTTATTCATAGAAAGTTGTGAAATACTTATTTGTAGCTAGAATCACTAGAAATAAAGACAGAATTTGTTTTAAATTTAGGGAAAAATCAGCAAAAACGTCTACAGAACAACAAAAACACCCACCACAGATCTATTTTTTCATGTAACAGAGAAACCACCATTCAGAATTTCCACCTTTATGAGCTTTAATTTGATGTATAAATGAACTTTCTAGCTCAATTTTAGTATAGGTTTTATTCATTCAGGGGTAGAAAATATAAGAAAAAAGGTGAGAGAGAAACAAAGATAAAGTTGGACTCAAAAAGCGAGTGTACATTGAGCCATTTAAACTTATTTTTAATGACTTCCTGTATGTTGTGAATTTCATATAAACTAGGTAACATTTTGAAGTGGACAAACGAGGCTTCTTTATGCAAAAAAATTAATAACAATAAATAATAAAAATAATAAATAAATAAAATAATTGGCCAAAAAAATGACATTACAAATGTTAGAACATGCCTTAATCTATGATATATTATTTATACACCTATGTGAAGCAATATTTAGGAAGAGGCAAATTCTCACCTGATAACACGACAGAGGTGAGTAGTTGTGGTAGTAAGGGACGTTGTAGAGCATGGTTGCTCCAGAGGATGAGGCGATGGGCGCTGATACAAAGCTTCCTGCAGTGTCCGCAGCAGCACAGTAATTGTTCGTCTCATTGGCCACTTTGGAAATGTTAATTGGACGAATTAAACGCCATATAGGCCAAGCGTATGCTTCGGATAATTAATGACGAGTAATACGACACCTTAGAGAGCGACGAAAAACAAAAACTTCAAACTCAAGGACACGTGTGTCAAGTTAAAAAACACATCGCACAGTTGCTTGAATTCACTACGAAGAAGAATAAATTTGTGACGGCACTGGTTTTTAAATTATGATTTTTTAAATCTTGTTATGTATATAAAAAATTAAGTAACATTAATTTAATAGAGTTTGCTGCAATCACAGTTCAATGAGGTCAATTTTTCTTTCACTGTTTACATTTAAACATAACTGAAATTTAAAAAAATAGACGATCGATATAAATTACTCCTTAATCTGTCAGACTGAATACTTGTGCACAGAAAGTTATGCCACTTTATATTACGTAAAAAAGAAAGTTATGTCACAAAATCTTCTCGCTCGAAATTCAAGTTTCACAGCACCATGTCACAAAATGTTGCAATGTTAAATGTTAATAAGTTTGTACTGGCTTTATGACACTCGCTACCACACTTGCTTCAGTGCATTTTGGTTGAAAAACACTATGGCAACACTATTGTAATATTTATTGTTATTATAGTCACTTGTAGGTTATGTGTACTTTGAAAACTTGTCGGAATGGTTATGAATTTGCAGCTTCTTCGTTTCGAAAAGGTGCGGAGTGAATAGGTATGGACTGAATGGTTGAGCAGACAAACGACGATCAACGAGCGGGGATCCAGAGAAGCGACAATCCTGCCCTCACACGACTAAAGCATGAAACATCCCCACGTCTCCTAAATCACGTGAGCTGCTGCCTGCAAAATCGGCATAACTATGCAAATAAAATTATACGAGTTTCATTCTTTATCATTCATCGGCATAGGCGTACCGAGGGGGGGGGGGGGTTTTGGGGGTTTGAACCCCCTCCCCCATTGATTAAAAAAAGGAAAATTGTATAATTTTTTTAAGTCTGCCCATAAATTACTTAATGCAAGTATAAAGCGTGGGAAGCTTAAAACTCGTTATTTTGCGTCTTAATTTTTAAAATTTTCCGGGGGTGACCCCCGGAAGCGAAAAACTCGTTATTTTGCGTCTTAATTTTAAAAATTTTCCGGGGGCACCCCCGGAAGCGAAAAACTCGTTATTTTGCATCTAGATTTTTAAAATTTTCCGGGGGAGGACCCCCGGACCCCCCTCTCCCGGATGTTATAACCCCCCCATATGGTCGGCCTGGTTACGCCTATGTTCATCGGTCAGTAAGATATCTGAATTTATATCATATTCAGGTACCAGGAAAAAAGAAAGCAAATTAAAATTACTAATGGTTATAAATAAAACTAATAACAAAGAATAAACTTCCGCAAAAAGAAAATAGTGCGTGATAAAAGTTGTGTTCCATGTATATTATTATTATTATTATTATTATTATTATTATTATTATTATTATTATTATTATTATTATTATTATTATTATTCTTAGTCTAAACCATTCGGTTATCATGGATGTTGGCAAACGCCTGGAAATACATTTAAAAGTTCCTTTCTAGGGCTGAGCCCATTAAGTTAAAAAAAATAAGGTGCTTATAGAGGTTATCCCCAGATGTCACTGTCGTTCCCTTCCCATTTGTACAAATTAATAATTATCAATTTACTTTATTTTAACCAGTACAAGTATATCCTCACGAAGTACAAGTACTTTTTTTCCTACTAATTCTATATCGTGTACCAATTAATAATTTACAGTATTCAAAATAACATAAATGACTATTTCCGCAGTAAAAGTTTGGTCCACAACGTAGATGCCGGCAGTTAAGTTTCTGACAAAGCACAAATATAAACCAACAGAATATTTAATTTCGCCCAGCTTCATGTCTCTTCATTCATTCAAAGTCCGCAATTCCTTATCATAGCGAAGGATTTTTAAATATTAGCCTACTTTATTGTTTGTCTTTTATATTTATCACATAAAGAGAGGTATAAATTTCTTTACTAATATAATAGATCGCAATTTATACAATCAGACGTTTCTGTTTCTGGTATTTCTAACTGTTTCAAATACCGGTAGTGATTTGTTTTAAAACAAATTATTGCCAACCAAACGAGCCTGGATTCCGCTACAAACCTAATTACCAAAAGGTTTTTTGGTTACTATTCTAAGCATAAGGGAACTGAAATTATTTCCCTTTCAAAATTTGATTCAAAATAACATAAAACGTCGTACAATGTTCGTTACATACAAATAACAAAACTCGTTAGAGCTCGTTTTTTTGTTAATTTCGTGCTTGCCTGTTAAGTTCTATATAATGATCTTATGTCGTAAATAACTAATAAACAAATTCAAGAGATCCTTTGATACTTTACCGGCACAGCTTGCTTATTGGAAAAACGTCCCCAGCACTCGTAATAAAAATGGGTTGTCTTGCTAGTCAACAATGAAAATCTTATTCCAAATCACTGAAATCGTGTAAAGATGTGATCTATTAACTGTAAAATAGCATCTTAAATTGGCATAAACTTATTATAATCTCATATTTATGACTAAACAACGAAAAACGTTCTGAAATCTGATGAAATATAGCCTATAAAGTTGCATTGCGACTCATTTTCTCTTGCAAATTATTAATCCGTGCCGAACTGCACAGAAAACAGTTAACATAATGTTTTAGTTTCATAAGTTTAGTAGATATCTTCTACCCTTTTCAATAAATTTTACAGAAATTTTAATTTTTTTGGTTTATTTTTCGTCATTTAAGGCAAACTATTATACCTGCATAAAATCTAGGTTAATATTGAAAAATGTAGGATCCTTGAAAACAAAGCAACCTAAACAACAAAGTGGTTAAATTATTTATTGGAATGTAAGAAAGGGATATCTTTTTACTTATTTTGACAAAAATGTACGGGGTAAATTTTCACAGAACATATTTGTTCATGTTAATTATTTTCTACAGGACTATGTACTTTAATTAGGCGCAATAATTAAGATTCCAGCTCAATTCTAAGTAGGCTATCTTTTTATTTTAACTGATAAAACGCAGGAAAATTAAATTTTTAAAAACCAGATTACATTTGTAGCCAAAACCAGTACGCATCCGGCTCTTTGAATACTTGTTTTATTGCTGTTAGGTAGATAGCATTATCACTAACTATACCAATATTTTCTGAAACCAGATACATCAAGTTATCACTATGACACTAGAAACGAAAATTTGTAACTCTGGTAAAACATTTTTGTTTGAAATGTAACGGTGCCTTAAATCGGAATGCTTAATTATTGAATTGCGATAATTTACTAAATACCTATACATGGATGTCCGCAGAAATCTTGTCAAGGGGGGGGGAATGATCAAATTACTGCCACCACCATCACAACTGTACCATTTGCTACAACCTCATTATTATTATTATTATTATTATTATTATTATTATTATTATTACTATAATAAGTGGAAGAAATTATTCCAACATACTCATGTCTAAGGTAGTCAGGAGTTAAACTCCGTTCTTGTTCAAACAACTCCAACTATAGTAGGCTATATGTTGCTTATAGTCATTTAGATTATTGATTTATGTGTAAACAAAATTTCCAGAGGGGGCAACGGCCCTACCCTGCCCCCCCCCCCTTCCGGACGGCCATGTACCTATAGCAAAATAATGATGAAATACAAAAATGATCCCCAGTAAAGACATGGCTGCTCGGAGATGGAAACACTTGCTCACGTTTTGGGGAGCTGTAGTACTTAGAAATGTTCATCATCATAATGTACGTTCAATGACAGCTGCTTTTTAACAGAAAAGGGTTGGATTGTTGAGGAAAAGTGCACTGTATTGCAGAAGGAGGATCAACTCCGCGAGTTGATACCTTACTGTAATGATTCAAAAGCTGACTATACAGCTTACAGTTCGGTATGATATTGTTAGTGCTCAATCATTACAGGTTCATGAAGAAAAATATATGCTTATATCCCTACAATCCCTTACTTCATGGATTATATGTGCATAAAAGTGACAGGCTCATGTCAGGATATTTACTGGCATGTAAAAGAACTCCTGCAAGACAAAATTTCGGCTCACCGGCGACGGTCACAGGCCTAAGTTGCAGTACATCCCCGTCGTTAAATAACCATATAACCATATAGGCCTACCAACCAACCAACCAACCAACCAACCAACCAACCAACCAACCAACCAACCAACCAACCTTACTTCATGGAAATATATACAACCTGAACAAAATTGAAGTTGCAGGCCTTCCCACTGGAGCTAGAGGAGTTAATTGAGGACTTTGAGAAGTTCCGAAAAAATTCCCACTTCCTATAGCTCTACATGACGACACTGTTTCATCGACAATTAAAAATCTAGTCATATTATAAATAGCCTAACAGTTAACTCAGTCATACTAACTATTAAGTGCTATTGTTTTTCCTGTAGGCTATAACCTCTTATAAAACTAAACTCTCTTATAAAACTAAACTCCGTGGCGCTACATCCCTGAAGGGACAAGGCCTACCACCCGACCGCTGCGTCATCTACCATAGGCAGATGGCAGGATTGGGGGCATGTGGTCAGCATGCCGACACCCACGGCCATTAATGGTGGTTTCCATGACCAAATGTGTCCTCCTATCCTGTTTCTAAAATAAATTATATCTTATCAAGTTTAGGCTACATAGGAAAAGTCTATACTCGGAAAAATAAGCCAATGCTAGTTTTATACGAAAATACCAAATTGGCCACATCGGTCATAGCAGGCATATAACAAATTGGGTTATGTGAGTCAGTTGGAGAAGTTAATGTTGTACCGCCACATTGCCATAGTAGCTCAGTTGGTAAGAGCAGCGGTACGGAGAGCCGAAGACCATGGTTCAAATCCCGGCAATGGTATTGAATTTTACAGTCTGACTTCACCTTTTCATCTTAGCTTACACACCGCCAGTGTGAAAGATTTATCATATAATAATTTGTGTTAGTTAATAATAATGAAAACTGGTATTTATGTATGCATACAATACAGCTATGGGCCAACTGGTATAATTTACGGAAATTAGGCTACAAGAAACGCTTCATTTATCAGCCAAACGATTTCATAGAATTCCTTACACTTTTTTCGTAAACAAAATAGAACATAAATTGTTCCACACACTTTTAATTTCACAAATATTTAATATAGCCTACATTCAAACATATTATAAGAAATAATGGTAGAAATGTATTTAATCCCATTTTAAAAATTGTTCTTTCAATTTACAGTGCCAATTTTGTTAATCCGGTACTAGCTAAAATTCTTAGTCCCATTGAACTACGAAATTTATATTTTCCCCTCACATCATTACAGGCAATAAGAGACCTACACTCCTTTACCATATAAACAAGAACGTGAAGAATAGGCCTAAGCTATCCCCCCCCCCCCCCGCCTGTTTCCAATTTTTATAAAACCTGCGATACGATTTGGTAAATAAGAGGGGATTATTTATTTTAAAAAAATAATGTAAATGAATGATTAAATTTGAGACTTGTAACAGTTTTTCACTACGCTGTCGCTTGAATCTATCGTACAAAAGCACAGACCGACCCAGCTCACAAAATGAGAGTAGCAAGCCAAACCCACAACGAAAATGGTTAACCAATCATAACACGTTTATTCATGTGACGTCAGAAAATAAAAGGGAGATGAGATGAAGTGCCGGGGCCCCTAAAACTGGGTTTTCTATCTATGAGATCCAGCATGTGAGAGAAGTGGGAGGGGGAGGGATAAAAACCGGTTCACTTTCATCGCTTATGTGTCAACACCCCACTCTAGACGAAATTATTAATTTCTCTCAAAGTATTCATCCATTCATACTTTATACGCTGCTATCTTTATCCTGATCATTGATATGAATCGTTGGAGTAACTTAGTTGTTTGCTTTCGGTTACGGTGTCCATATAATGCTTATACAAAAACGGGACATTTTAATTTTATTTTTGTACAAAACCTGGGCCAATTAAGGAAGTGGACAAAAATTTAATTCACAAAATTAAGAGAATATTTCTTCTGGAGATAGATGTACATAATTTATTCCACAGAAATAGATGCCTCATTGTCACTGTACATTTCACTTTTATGTATTCTATCAAGAAGTGCGTCTTTTCTTATAGTTTACCATAAAAGTCAGCACATCGGATCGTAGCTAAAAATAGTGGGGGTGCTGCTCCAGATTTTTTTAATCTTTTGTTTTAAAATTGTGTAAAAGGAAACATACATGTATAAAAAGAAAATATTTTTGAAACGTGATAAAAACCCTAAAAATCATTTTTAATAATCTAAATTGTTACAGTTCAAGCTTGATCTATTCGTTTAAAAATGAAATTAATTCTTGTTTTAATTTCCGCGAAAAATCAATAATGTTCTCCTTGATCTACCATGATTAAAGTTTTCTGTTAAATAAAATAACCGAAAAAAAAATGAATCAAATAGAATAGCTGGAAAAAAGGTAATAGGGCCCGGATTCTGATGACCTAAAATTGTTTGAAAATGACCTATAAAATGACCCCAGATTTTAAACAAAATGACTTAATGATTATAAAAAATGACCTAAAAACTGATATTTTATTTATAAAAAAGTTATTATTGTACACACAAAGTTATACACTACTTTGTACATAATTTTAAAAACTGTAAATAACTGTAATGTTGTGAATGTACTTTTCTCATGGAAATTTATACTGGGACTGAGGGACTGATGAGTCAAAATTCGGCATTTCCTTTTGTGGTCTGCCGGATTATATTATTGTTTAATTGAGGGTAAACAGTAGTTTGCACTCTCAAATCCAATCAGGTGGAAGGCTCTGGTGCCAGGTCAATCTAATAACAATAGTAATATAGGCCTAATACAAGATTTTTGCGTTTCTTTGATTCTCATTTCCGACTGAGACATGACAACACTTAACGCCAATTTTTCCTTCTTGCATTAAATAAACAACACTTCAAAGACAGCACCCCTAGCGACGAAAAAAGTTAATACACTCAATGTAAATACATGAAAATGACTAAATAAGGAAGCAAATGACAAGAAAATGACAAAATAATGACCTGAAATTGAAATAAATGCCCTAAAAATATAAAATTGCATAAAATGACAAAAAATGACCTAATAAAAATGCATTTCTATTATCTAGAGGCCATGATTAGGATTTATCTACAAGTTGGCAATGTCTATGCAGCAGCAATAAAAAGATGACATGTCATTAGAATCCGGGCCCTGCTTATAAAAAACGGGACATTTTAATTTTATTTTTGTACAAAACCTGGGCCCAGTAAAAGGGGACAAAAATTTAATTCACAAAATTAAGAGAATTTTTACAAATTACCTTTGACTCATGCACAAATTATCCCAAACGACTTCTTAAATTTCTTCTGGAGATTGATGTACATAATTTATTCCACAGAAATAAATGCCTCATTGTCACTGTACATTTCACTTTTATGTATTCTATCAAGAAGTGCGTTTTTTCTTATAATTTACCATAAAAGTCAGCTCATATTACTCCATTAAAGTATGTTTTGACAATGAGCAAGACCTTCACTGTTGTAAATTTTATTAATGTAGCGTGAAACACACTAGCCAATCACAATCACAATAAAAAAAAAATATTGCTGGGGGCAAGAATTTAATTATTAGCTACACATACACCTTAATACGATAAGGCAGAAAGTCCCCGCTACAAAGTCGGAAATTATGGTGTATGTATTCTCATTCGTCCATTAATTAATTTCTAATATATGGTCGAAGTAAAACTCCCAAGTTCAAATCGGCCGCCACTTGATTTGAATTCGTGACCTACCATAATGTTGTCTCCAGGTGTTTATGTATCTTTTTGTTAGACCATACTGTAATATTCTTATTACAAGCATTACGATACAGAATTTCATTATAATACTGTCGTGACATCGATTAATAATGTAACGAAATCTTCGATGTTTTTGTATACGTCTAATGACCTGACTAGCCACTTTTTACCCTAATCCTTCAAACCATTTAATTTGTTTCCCCATTTAATTTTGGAATAATTTTTTTTTCTATTTCTTCAGTATTATCATTTTTATTATCGTCGTTAACTCCTTAAATGCCACTTCTTTATTTATCTTTTAATTTTTTTTACTCAAAAAGTTATGTCTTAACATTTAAGTTTCAGATCAGCTTAAAATTATATGGAAAGGTGAAATCAGACTGAAAAATGCAATGCCAAACCGAGATTTGAACCAGGATCTTCGGTTCTCCCTGCCCCTGCTCTTACCAACTGAGTTATCATGGTAACATGCCGGTAAAACATTAAATTCTCCAACTGGCTCCCATATCCCTTCCCTAAAATTATATGTCTTCTCTATCAAGACTTAATGGGCATTGCCCATTGTCAAAATCTATTTTTATCCCTCTAAGTTTCCAAGGTATCGATTAGGCTAATATCGTTCATGGAACAATCTTCAAGCTTGGAAAAAAACAATTCAAACTGCACAATAAACAACCTGTATTTAAAATAAAATCAATTCTCGTCGTGTTAATGCTAACACTGTACTAAACTGAGTTCATTTCATGTGCTTTAATGTGTGTTGCTGCGAGATTAAAACGACGAGAGAAGCCCTGAGCTCCCTGCACGCCGTCACCTGCCATGTATCGCAAAATACGAGTACTTACTAACAGCTGAGACATTTAATTATGGTCGAACAAAAACAGACATGTGCAACTTGCAATAATGGTACGCTGATTATAAAAATTATGGAACTCGCTGTGCTCTTCTTATAAACAACATATTACCATATTAATGAATGCCATTAGGGTCGTTGTATAACAAACTATTGTAATATTAAAATCAGTGGCGGGTCGTAGCTAAAATTAGTGGGGGTGCTGCTCCAGAATTTTGTTATATATTTTTTAAAATTATGTAAAAGGAAAGACATGTATAAAAATAAAATAAAATCAGAAACGTGATAAAACCCTTAAAAAATGATTTTAAAAAAATCGAAATAGTTACAGTTCATGCTTGATCTATTCGTTTAAAAATGAAATCCATTCTTGTTTTAATTTACGCGAAAAATCAATAATTTTCTCCTTGATCTACCATGATTTAAGTTTTCTGTTAAACAAGAGAACCGAAAAAAATGAATCAAATAGAATAGCTGGAAAAAGGTAATAATCTAATACTACACTTATCACATTCAAGAATATGGTAGCCTACATGGTTTTTAAGCACAACACACGCGGAACAAAAAGAATTTAAAAAAACACTACCTTCTACCCTCTGACGTAGCTCAGTTGGTAAGAGCACTGGAACGGATAGCCAAAGTTCCTGGGTTCATGTCCCAGTGTCAGAGGAATTTTTCCCCTATAATATTATCACCGCTCAATATTTTAATGCAAGGTATCAAATTGTTACCACAATAGTATAATAATTAAAAAAAGAGAAATAATTACAGTTATTTTGGAATTTAACTAAAAGAACTGTAGTCCTAAATATAGCCTACATAGTTAACAAAATTGATTACTTATTCTCTGTGCTGTTGGGTAATTAAAATCACCATCAAATTATTTAGCAATAGCTTCATTCTGAAAGGCATTTATTTGTATGTAAATGATCTGAGCCAGACCATTCCAAAATGATTACTCATCCTTTAGCGAGCAAGTGTAACCCGAAACAAAATAAACAGTGGCGAGGCACAGGTATGAAAAACACTTGACCCAAGAGCGAGCCACAACTAAACTACATATTTCACAATATACCGACATACAGCGGCCTATATCAAACCAGCTTCCTCTCAGATTAAATCAAACATATTCCGATTTCATATTATCATACCTGGGTAAGATTCGGCTTTGATTCGCAGTTAATATGATAAAACCAAACATCGTTTTTCTATTAAGCGAATGCCTAGTTTGATTACTTGAATAAAATTCTACTTCCTACTCACTATTTCATCGTAATTCACTCATACTGTAAAGAGCATACGAGGCGCGTCCATAAAGTAAGTTTCCCTGGGGCCGTTTAGAGAAACAAAACACAATTTCAAGGAAATATTTATTGCAACAGACACAGCCAGTGTTCAGCTATTTTTCAACACACAGTATTCGCGACTTGAATTGAAACGTTTGTTTTACCGTGGCACCAACTTTTGAACACCTGCGTCATAGAAGTTTGCCGACAGGGATTTGAACCACTGTGTGACAAACATCTCCCCCTCTCTGTCATTTTCTGTCATTCCCTGTCATTTCTTTAGGTGTAAGAAAAGATGGAAATCACTGGGAGCGAGGTCCGGGCTGTAGGGTGGTTGTTTAAAACCTCCTAGCAAGTCTCCTGCAGAAGTTCGGCTGGGAGGTGTTTAAGCATTCATCCTAAAGCCCGGACCTCGCTCCCAGTGATTTTCATCTTTTCCTACACCTCCCGAAATGACAAAGAATGACAGAGAGGCGAAGGTGGTTGTCACAGGGTGGTTCAAATCCCAGGCGGCACACTTCTTCGACAGGTATTCAAAAGTTGGTGCCACGGTAAGACAAAAATGTTTCAATTCCGGTGGCGAATGTGTTGAACAATAGCTTAACACTGGCTGTGTCTGTTGTAATAAATATTTCCTTGAAACTGTGTTTTGTTTCTGTAAACGACTCCAGGGAAACTTACTTTATGGATGCGCCTCGTATTTCGTTATTCGGGTTATTCGTGTAATTCAGTACACACTAGCTTACAGTACACCCTGTTGCACATTAAACAAGCTTATAGTCTAAGTTAAGTTGTCTTCATTAGACGATTGGAGGGTATAAGTGTAGGCTAATGTAGGAACCATACGGACTTTGAAGGTCCTATTTAGTCTTCCCAACAGGAATTCTCTACTTCTCCAATCAAGTGGATTCATTGTAAAGTGGCACACAAGACGGTCAAGGATTTTGAACAAAATGAGGGATTGTGCAATCAATTTGATCGTGTGTGGGGGCGTTATCGAACGATTGTGTAAAATCAGACACGTCTGAAATATTTTGTGCGATTTCGATCATCGTACATATAATGGCCACAACATCTCTGAGTAAAGGATTTTTGCAAGAGTTATAGTTGACAAACTAAAAGAAAAATATTCAGCTGAATTGTATTGTTAATAAGAAATCTGAAAAAGCTGTCAATGAAGAAGTTCCCCGCAGCTGGGAATGAAACGTTGAAAATAGAATGCTAATTGACACGGCCTTCCGAAAAAGATGTCTATTAATTCAACATTTGTCTTCGAGGTAAGTGAGGAAACCGCCAGTAAAAAAATCCCACAAAGATGTATTTTTATTTTTTAAGTGGATTCGAACCAACGCAATATTGAGTGAGGTGTGTTGGTTATGCTGTACCACCGAACAGAATTCTCATTGTAGTTTTGAATGAATAAGGCAATAAATAATAAGTTCCTTGACTATCTGAATGACAACATCTTCGACACAAGTATAATGCGGGATGTCAGGCAAATTGTGTAAGGAGTCATATTACACAACGATACCATTCCACTAATGCATTTCAGTTTCTACAGTCATTTTCACACATTAGTTACAAAAATGCATGTCCTCTGCATAATTATAATTAAATATATTTATTTCTAAAACACAAAATTCAGCTTTTAAAGGAAAACTCCCTTTGAGATCGAAGATAATAATAAACATAAATAACATAAGTGATCAGGTACAAAATTGTAACTAGGATATTTAGGCTGCGAAATAAGTAATATAAGCAATATGATGTACAAAAGAAATTACTAAGATTCAATTATATACAGGGTGTTAATAAATAACACCGAAATATTTTACCTGTATATAGAGGGGACTTAGACAAGCAACTTTTATTAGGAGATTTTTGCTCTACGACGTAAAATGTGTATGGTACAGGGTATCATAGGCGTAACGAGGGGGGGGGTTTTGGGGGTTTGAACCCCCCCCCCCCCCCATTGACTAAAAAAAAGGAAAATTGTATAATTTTTTTAAGTCTGCCCATAAATTACTTAATGCGTGGGAAGCTTAAAACTCGTTATTTTGAGTCTTAATTTTTAAAATTTTCCGGGGAAGGACCCCCGGAAGCTTAAAACTCGTTATTTTGCATCTTAATTTTTAAAATTTTCCGGGGGAGGACCCCCGGACCCCACTCTCCCAGGGGGGTATTCCATACCCCCCAGATGTTATAACCCCCCCCCATAGGGTCGGCCTGGTTACGCCTATGCAGGGTATTAAAGTCATTACAATTTGGTGCTCATAACTCAATAATGTAGCGCAATAGTGTTAAAATGTTCATTAAATTGACTTCATGCCTTCCTAGTGATCGATAAAAACCTCATTCTTAATCATTCGTCAACAGCTAAATCATAATTTAGTGTTTCCATAATCTTCAAAATTTACTGACTGATCACATGACTGGTCGCCACTGCATTAGTCTTCTTTTTATTCATACTGACTACAGTGTTAACAACGAAATTCCTTTGTTTTGCATTTTTTTCTAATGTTAGAAGTCAGTGGCGGCCATGCCCTGGGAGATTTTATGCTGTAACAGGAAAAATTGAATCCATAGAGCAAAAATCTCCTAATAAAAGTTGCTTGTCTATGTCCCCTCTATACACAGGTAAAATATTTCGGTGTTATTCATTAACACCCTGTATGTGGTAACCATTGTACAAGTTCTGTTCTTATATATGGAATGGCTGATAATAAATTTTTATTAACTGAATTTTGGAAGATGAAATTATATTTTTTATTTGGAGTACATAAAATTATTTTGGTTTTGATTATACGGTAAGTGCTGCTATGTACAATCAATCGAACATTGGCTAATTAAACAAAACAAGAAAATAAACTGTTTTTAAATTTATTAAGATATTAGCCGTACCATACTGTAGAAATGTGAATACTGTATTGGACGTTAACAAAAAACAAAGCAAACAAAAAAGGCCAAACAAAGGGAATCTACAGAGATTGGATTTCTATGACCGGTGGCAAGCTATAATAGATTAGATATAAATAAAAATGGTGATATCAGAACAGAACTATATGCCTCATGGTTTTAGAAGGCGTTTTAGCTGAGCCAATGCGTGCTAAAATGACGAATTTCCAATAGTATTTTTGGGGGTCTGATAAATAAATGTGCTCACGCTTATGGCGTGAGCGTCCGAATTAAGCAACAGAACTTCTAACTACTACTAACTGGAACGCAGGTAAAATTGTTATAAATTTAACAATTATCAAGTAGAGAGCTTGCAAAACAACTTACACATGAAAGTTAGAGCTGTTCTATCACTCGGTAATCTCAAATGATGCACTTCGTTGCATTTCAGTATTTCAGTCACTCACCTGCAAAATAAAGACACAAAAAAGTATGTTAGAACACATCGAATTTATTCGACCAAGCAATAGGCCTATATAACTGTACAGTAGAGTCCTCCTAATCCGGACTAGATGGGACCGGACGCTGTCCGGATAACCGAAGGTTCGGATTAAACGGAATTTACTTTAAAATGCTCGTACTGTAGACCTACTGTAATGTTTAAATGTTTATTTAAAACAGCGTTTAACAATACAATTGCAATGAGTTTAGTCAGAAAATATTAAAAATAAGTTACACTAACATATAAAATTCAGATGACAGATGTAGAGAATATTTTATGAAATACAACTTGTTAACGGTAACTTATATGCTTTGTATGTTTTGAAACTTCTGGAACTTGTTCATTTAAAATCATCTGAATAACAGAAAAATAGCGACTGTCATAATTATGATACAAGATATAAAAATAATCTCTGTACACCGTCTCCCCATTTACCTACAATTAGTAAAACTCATATGGTTTTAGGTGTAAAATTATATAATAGTTTAACTGTTAATATCAAGACGCTAAATTTATTACTATTTAGAAAACATGGCAAATCTATCTTAATACAAATATGCCCCTACAGTTTGGAGGATGCATACGTAGGCCTTTTAAATCACATAACTTTTAAGTAATAGGCCTACAACCAATTTTTTTCATATTGGTATTAGACGAAACCTTGACACCGTCTATACAATAATTATGTCTTCGACAATAAAGATTATTATTATTATTATTGTCATCATCATCATCATCATCATCATCATTATTACTCTTCAACGATATAAAAACCGTTCTTAAAAATAAGTTATACAAGTTATAGAAGAATATAGGCTAAGTTATAGATGGGTAAAACTATAAAAATCGATAGTGTTAAAATACATGATGGAATACCATTGAACTCGTTCAATGAAATAAACTAAAATGGTATAATTAAAACCATCAGCTCAGCTAAAAGGCCTAGGCAGAATAAAATAGAACTCTACGTTCTTTTTCATAAATGAAGCGTTTAATTTTATAAGGGTCTAAATGCCAAAATCATAGAAAACAAGACACACCCACAGAAAGACGTGCCGGAGATAAAAATCTTGGAATTGATTGCTACTAACGTGACTTTCCCTGAACATTGGACGTTTCTGAAATTCAATCGTCTGGGTACATAGATCCATTTAAAATTATCAGCTGAAAAATCATGATTTTGGCACTTAGATCCTTATAAAACTAAACGCTTCAAATATAATTTTTCCAACAACTTACTTTTAGTATTAATACTACTAACTACATAGATCTCGGTTTTTAAACCTAAGAACTGATGTAGGATTAACAAAACAAAATACCTTTGAGAATAAAATTCAAAATTGATTGATTGATCGACCGTCCGGATTAACCGGATGTCCGGAAGAGCGGGGTCAGGATTAGCGGGGTTATTGTTAAATATTGTTTACATGAAACTTTAGTTTTAGGTAGCCTCTGTCACTCAAATTATTGGTATAGGCGTAAAAACTAAAGATGTACTAGTAAAGGATTTGTATAGACATTGGTATTAATAACGCTTAAATAGGTACCTCTAAATTGTAATTAACTCTTACATTGTCAGGTTATATTTCTCGCAAATTTTATAATAATATTTCATTAGAAAATAAATATTATGATAGAAAATGAACTTCATCTTACTTAGAGAGAGAAAAAAAACATGAGTGATATTTAAGACATGCATAAAAGTAGTTTGTACTAAGTCTGGTAATATTATTAATTACCTTACTGCTTCATTTGTTTACTGTGCAGTTCGACCCAAGTACTAACAAACCCTTTCAATTTACCGTTGAAACATAAGTAAATTTTACTAAAAACCTCCTTAGTACACATCCAAATCAGACTTTTACATATACATAACTAGCTTAAAAGGCCCGGCGTCGCCCGGGATTTTTATTTTGTAATTAGAAATTAACTTATGAAGAACTTTCGATTTTAAAATTATAGGTCCTTATATAGGTACCGGTATTTATAATTTGAAATAAGAAGAACGACTTATCTCACTCAAACTATTCCGCTGAAAACGCTTGATATAGCTCAGGGGAAGACAGAAGCTTGCTCTGTGACGTCACTGCTATCTGCTCTGACTGCACGCATTATACCTCTGCGAGGAGCATGTGCAATGGTGGCATCAGTGAACAGGGGGGAAGAGAGGGGCATTAGTATTGCGGGCAGCGGGAATTTAGGGGGTTAGAACTTACGTAATACGTGTTTCCGAGTTAATGAAACATCAATCGATTTTCTTGATAGTTTATCGGTTAATTACAGCACAGTAGTTTAACATATTATAAATAATTCTATTTTTCTATTCTGTGAGAACAGTAGCCTTTCCACAAAATCTATGTTCTTTGACAAAAATAGACAATAGGCTACTATCATTTGAATTAACATAATTCACTACAGTAAACATTATAAAAAAAAGAACTGAATTAATTACCATACAAGCTCGTCTGCACCTTAGATGATACAAGATTACAGTAACAATTTTCTGACTTTCCTGTCTCTTTTTTCTTTAACAAGTTTATCAATGTTGGGACGTCATGTTTGAGCAATATTTAATCGAAGACTACATTTAGGTTGTGATTTGACAATGTACTTCTGGATTTGAGCTTTGCACATTTCATTAGTGAAAAAAATTGTTCGGCCACATATGTCGAGCCAAAATTACATAATATTCGTGCGGCAAGTCTCGGGAATCCGGTTTCAGAGAAATTTCTGTAAAAGTTACCCAAGACCACTTTACGTTCGTATTTGTCCTTTAACAGATCGTCGCATTGTAAGTTTAGCAGTTCCAACTGATACCGGCAAGGAACGTCTTTGACATTAACTGAATATGGGGTAGCAAAAAGTTTAAACATTGGAGAAAGGTTTTCCACATCCTGAAACCTCGATTCGAACTGAAGAAGAATGTTTTGCAGAACTAACACATGTTCTGCAGAGAGAACACTATCAGGATCGCGTACTTTCATTAACTTTGAAAAATGCTCCGTATTTCCAACCAGAAGTTGTTCTACCAACAGAGCTAAAGTGAATAGGTCCTCTAGTACCTAGGTCTAGCGTACTCTAAACACCCCTACTACCGTGCGCTCTTGCTGACGTCACACACAAGGGATCCGCATGCTCTTGCTCCACAAACGTCATCACAAGACGTAGTTGACTTCCCCTGATATAGCTTTTTACGGCTCACAGAGGATGTAGAATTTTGTATCCCATCGCTTCTACACACCAAGCCTGGTAGGGGTTAAAATAAGAAGAAATAGAAATTCCGGTAACATAAAATAGTATTGTCTTTGTGGAATATTTTATTTCTCACTCTCATGTTACCATACAACCGTTTCGGGGATGAAATTAAAAAGTAAATCAATTTCACTTTTATACTTCCCTCCCCAAAAACCTGCGATATAATAATATACATTTTTCATCTTCAATATTTAATTACAGCAATGCATTATATCAATAGTTTCGTCAAAGTCCCATTTCATTTATTTCCAAACCTACCTGATACCAATGCCAACAATACACTGTTGTCAAGTGAACTGTGATTTGAGTTTGATAATTCTGTGTAAAAAGGGATTAAATATTCTCAAAAACATGTTATTTTTGGCATTAAAAATCATTTTTTTAAAAATACTTTCTTAGTGAACACCTAAATTATGAAACTAAGGTACTGTCAAAATTCCAAGTCTCTACCTGTAATAGTTTAGGCTCTACGTTGGTTCTCTGTCATTAAATCAGTCAGTCAGTCAGGACAAAGCCTTTTATAGAGAGAGAGAGAGAGTATGAGACAGTCAGCCTGTATAACAGGAATAAGAAACTTTAAAAACAAAATAGTTCCTCTAAAGAACAAGAATTGTGAATTGTTCTCATAATGCTCGCAGCGTTGTCACGTTGTATACCTATAGGCCTACGCTGCCGAAGATAATCTGTGGCGCGAAGATCGTGCGTATGCTCTGCAAGATGTTACCAATGTCTTTCGCTTCTGCACACCATCTGGCAGTTAATAAATATAATATTCTAGTTATTTATTTGTTAAACAAATAATTATAAAACATCTAGTAGTTTGGTAAATAATCGCGGACGAAGCCGCGGGCACTGCTAGTTACAAAAAAAATCTGATGTGAAAGTCACATAACTTTCTCTGCCCAAATAAAAGTTAGCAGTATTCACATATCCTTGTACGGAATCGCAAGACACAATTTTACGCTAATTATCCTATAAACACCTCTTCTTTCAATGATGCGACTAAAAGCGCAGGCTAAAAACAAACTTAAAAGAAAAGAACAAGTGACTGCAGACTTTACTGAACTTTCCGCCGTAAAGAATAATTTCCGAAATTTATTGAATATTTCCCTCAGATACTTCTTTACTCTATGCATGGCCAGCAATACACCTTTCTCACTTCACATTCTTATATCGAATAAGAGGCCGTGAAAGAGCGCGTATTCAGTTGTTCACCACGCAAGACAAAATTTCTACAAACAGTGGGTGAACAGTGGGTGGCTTGTAATTACCCTTCAGAGAATTTTCTCGAAAAAAAGTTTCAAATAAAAGTTTTAGCTCTCACTATAAGCTACACATGTGCAAAATTTGAAGAAAATCGTTAGAGCCGTTTTCGAGAAAATCGCGAAAAACGAAAATTTCTTCATGTAAAGTAACAGGGGGCCTCAAAACGTGTATTTATGTCAAAAACTCAACTTCGAATTTGGGGGTCGAAAACAATACTTCCTCTACCTATGGTACCTATGGTACGGGCAGAGGAAGTAATAAGTAAATAATTCACTATTGGTATGAAATTTACTGACGTCCTAATAAAAAATTGCAAAAAAAATATTTCATATGTAAAATTCATTCAAGACAGTAGACCAACTTTTAGCTTTTAAAAATCTAAATGAGACGACGAAAGAAAACATAGAGATTCTGGAAATATGGCTGAGGGGGCTGGGGTCATAGCTCTGAAACACAAGACTCCCTCCAACTATTACACATGCTTGAGCCGCCGACCCATGAATGAAGGTATAAAATAGTATGGACACGTGCACTCGACTGCACTTCCTGTTAGATGTGCTTTAAGGAAAGGTTTTTTAAGTCATCTTCCTTCCTCTGAATTTTATGGGCTTCTGTGTCCGTTCATAAGGGGAGAAAACTCCAAAATTAAAAATAAAAAGAGACGACGTTGATAGAGCGTGGGATCTGATATTGTGAGGGGTGCTGACTGTTCGATTGTGCGCATCTTCTTTAGACTAATGGAAAACTAGTAAACTGTACTTGTAAGTGTAATTTTATGTCCAAATGAATCAATAATACTTTTTTGCACGACTTAACTAATTAGTGGTACTTACGAATGTTGTTGCCGTGGATCGTAAGTTGACATTCCCATACGCAATCTTGTTGCTATGTGCGGTAAGAGTTTCCGTGCGGTTATGAATTTACTTATGCCACACCTCATAATACAAGCCTTTATGGACAAGGCCCCCCAGGACAAATATTCTGTTCGTATAACAACAAACACATGCGAATCACTTTCTGAAATAAACATCTATCTTCAAGAATGTATATACATAATATTTTCAGGTAATATCACAATTAATATAATTAAATTGATATAAATAATCATCGTGCAAAAAATAGCATGCAATACTCGTGCCGTAAGCGCATAACGGATCTCGGAAATTGAAAAAAACTCGGCCCAAGCGCCTCGTTTTTTCAAACTCTTTCCTCGATCCGTATGCATCGCTTACGGCACTTGTATCGCAATATACTATAATCATTCTGTTCCTCATAGACCTAACCAGAAGAAAGTAAGCCCAAAATAGCAGTTCATGATACAAGTGTTAAAAACGTAGGCCTAGTTCTATTTTGCGAGTTGGTTATATTTGCGAGCAAATGTAGCGATCCTATGAGCAAAATAAAATCATATTATCATGTGTATTATATATTATCTTTTGGATGAGCATGAATATGAATTAAAATATAGTCCTAATAATGCATAAATTAAAATATTTTTAGTATACGCTCTCTAAAATAGCTGCTTGTCGGACTGGTAACACGCCGAAAAATTACATTTTAGCAACCTAGGCCGCTAAAATTGCACAAAATTTCATTCAAACTGCATTCAAAATGCAGTTTTATCGGCCTTTGACGCTAAAGTCGCCATGGCAATATATAAACAAAATCCAGATGGCATTGACTAGTCACACCAACTTTAACATGTATTTAAGCATATATTGGTCGCAAAACATCAAATTTAATGAAAAACGTTTCTTTATGATAATCAGAAGCTTTACCAGGGTTTTTCGCAAAACACGGTAGCCTACTTCATTATATAGCAAATATAAGTCAACAACTTTTCTTGGTTCACAAGAGAAACATTGTTTACCATGGATGCACCAGCATTTAATTGCAAAAATATATTCCTTCTCACAGTCTAATGCGGTCGTGAAGTTGCTGACAGCAGCTCCAATTCAATGTTTCTGGCTTGGATTGAAATTTCCTCAGGATTATCATTCATATTTTCACAAATACTAGTTCGTATACATTATTGTCTACAAAAAGCGAGTCATATATTAAGCACCTGTACCGCATTTCATATTGGTATGTACTGTACATTCTTGTTCTGTGATTCAGGTGGCTGTGGGAATATGACGTTAACAAGACTACCTTTCATTATAGCCTAATTAATTATACGGCATTTTTGTTTCATTTCATATAATGTAGAAAGCTTTTACTAAAAAATATTGTATGCATCACTTAAGCAAAAACTTCATCGGACTCATCCAGTATTTCGGCCTCGGCTTAAGCCTCGGCCGCTATACTAAATTCGTCCACTAAAGCGTTATTTTGTGTATTTGATACATAAATAGCTGTAATGCAAATGAATGTTATGAGAAAGAAACACTAGAGAGTTGCTGTGTAACTTAGTTTCTTTTGTTTCACATTCCGAAAACGTTAAGTTTTGGATCCATAAGAGTATTGAACTTTCATTTGTTTGTATAGCAGCCATGTTAGATGTGGGATTGTAAACTAACGATTCATGATAACCTCATTGGTACGTGCTAGAGATTAGTCTCATCCAAAAAGTTCTTTTCTTTATTCCCTTGTCATTATGCACAACTTTTCGATCTATCCCGTTATAGCCTGTAGACCTATTGTACATTAGTTTTAGATGCTGTGCAGTAAACAATACTTTGAACTCAATATTCCGTCCCAAGTTGGAATGTTTTTTGGATTAAGTAGAATTCAGGTAGCTAGTTAAGGAGACTGTTAAAATTTTATTACCGATCTAAAAGTACAGAATATGAAACGATCGCTCAAGTTTGTTTTGTGTAAGCTTTTTTTGGTTAGAATCGGTAGCACATGCACAGCAAATGAATGAAATTAATGAGGTGATAAAACAAAAACACAAAGCGTGGATGATGTGGTATATGTATCGTAGTTTTTTTGTGACATTGTTTGGGAATGCGGGATTACAATTACAGCTGCATGCAGTGTTGCATATCCTGAGTCGTGTAGGATTACTCTTCACCGTCACAACTATTGTCATGCGCATCTGTGTCAAGATTACTGTAACATGAAACTGCTGTAATTCATATGTAATACTTGTGCCTTTATTTTCACAGACTATATAACATGCAAATTCACAGAGAAATATTTGGGTAAAACAGGTGGGCACACACTTTCTCATATCCCACGTATTATCACGCCATAATCAGTGGTGTAGACTACTAGAGATTATACGCAGGTATACGCCGTCGGAGCCTACAGATTTTTAGGTCAAAGTTACTCAGGTATCTCGCTGCTAACTAGAAGCAATGTCTCGTTATACAGCCTAGGTTAATTTATATTGTACAATAGTTTAATATCAGCCTATATTGCTTAACAATCCTGGGGGTAAAGGCGGCCGGTGCGTAAGGCTGACAACCTTACCACCTTCACGTGCCGAAAGCCCAAAATCTGGGAGCCTCAACCTCCCGGAATCCTCTGGGCCTCCATGGCCTGTATAGGGATCACTTTATTTACTATATTGATTAAATTTGTGAATATCTCATTTTTCAATTTCAGTGTGTATTATAGTATTATATTACATTATGTAATTTAGAGACCGGATTTCAAAGGGAAAATTTTCACCCAAAAAAGGACGGAAAAAGGGATAATTATTGCCAAAAAAAGGTGGGGAAAAAAGGAAAATTATTGCCAAAAAAGGTGGGAAAAAAGGGATATAAAAGTAAGAGAGTGTAAAAATTCAACAGAGAAATACATGTTTGTTTTATGTAAAGCCTTTGCTTGGTTTACAGCTGCTGATTCTGTAACATCTAATGACTGAAGACATTTTTTGATTTTGTTGAAATTCTCACAGAGGAAAATAGCACACGAAATCCATGTTCCCCACCTTGTTATAATGGGAAACTTAGGGAATGGCAAGCCTGTGATTTCGCTGTAACGCTCTATTCTGCTGGGAGGAATTATTTTTCAATGGTGAATCAGTGAAAACAATTTTTAATGTTTTCATATTGCCAAATACTGGGAAATTTACGAATTTTTCAAAATAAATTAGCAAAAAAGATACTGGAAAGGGAAAGTTCCTAAAAAAGGGGAAATGGGCCTAAAAATGGAAAAAAGGGACGTTAAAACCAGGTCATTTGCAGTTGAAACTTACTCAGTAATGTCCTGTTCAATTTTATCACGTTTTGTGATGAAATATAAAAAAAGGAATTCCCTTTAAAATCCGGTCTCTAAGGTATATATAATAGAAGGATGCTCCAAGAAACAGAAAAATGGGCTGGTATGTGGCGATCAGGGCATGGAAACCGAGAGGGATAAGAAGAAATTTTGAGCGAGGACGATGTCCATTAAATAGAGAAGACGGAGAACATAATGTAACTCTACAATGCCCAGAAACCCAAACGATTGAACATAAATTTCCGTGTGCTGCATTTCTCACATCCAAACACGTTTCTACTGATTAAGGCCTTTCAGGAGATCCAGTGCTACACTTAGGCCTATGTTAAATGGCTGGATTATTTACTGTTCTTATGCAGTTCTCTGTCGGCGGGAATCCAATCACATCAGCGACAAGCGTAGTCCACATAAAAAATTAGTACAAGAAACTATGACATTGTTACATTTGTTTACATTTTAATTCTACAGATTTGTTAAATATGGTCCGGAACCAACAAAATATGCTCTATCATTTATTAATTTTAATATTCTACATTCTCTTATTAGTTGAATTACATTTCAAAAGAGAAAAAGAAAGAAAGTAAGTAAGAAAGAAAGAAGAAGAAGAAAAAAACAAGATCAATGCAACAAATTTTAGTAAACTGAAAAGTGGAACGTTACTTTAGTAGTATGCAATCAGTTCCGAAAACATTATTCTATTCAATTCAATTCAATTGTTTTATTCGTCCAATATATCATTACATGATATGGGACACGTCATACAATTCTAACAGAATAATTTAACTTAATGAATATAATAAATACACATACAATTTACCCATCTAATAACACAAATATTCATCTACAGAATAGTACGATTCATCACATAGGAAAGCAGATAATTGAGTCTTGAATTTGGTAAAATTTTCAATTTCTTTAATTTTAGTAGGTAATTTATTGAAAAGTTGTATTCCATTATGTGTGAGAGAATTTTCAAATAATTTTGTATTGTGACTGATTAAGGCTAAATTCGATTTTCCTCTTGTATTATGAGAATGTATTACTGAATTTGTTGTGAATTTATTAATGAACGATTTTACGTGCAAAATAACATAGAATATGTACATACATGGTAACGTCATAATGCTTAACTTTTTGAAATATTGTTTACAGCTTTCGAATCTTGGAATATTACAGATTATTCGTACTACTCTTTTTTGTACCCTGAAAACTCTATGTAGCCTACTGTTAATTATTGTACAGTCGGTTCTCAAAACATTCACTTCACTAAACATGCTATAAATGTTTGAATGAACATATATATATGCAATATTTAAAATCTGTCAGAAATATGAAGCAATTTTGTCAACAATAAGCAAAATGATACCATCAATTTTCTGTTATTTATTTCAAGTCTTGTACACATTGTATTATTAAAATATTATTTATCATAAACTTCCGGGCCCTGCCAAGAACAACTGAACTGCAAAGTATTGTTGTAAAATTATGTTTCTAAAATTCGTCATCGTTATAGTGAGTGGCATTTAACGTTATTAAGAGAAATAGGGAATTTTTCGGGACAAATAAAAATGATAAATGCTGGCTTACTGTTATACATCGACCTTGTAATAATATTTGATCGTTAAATTAAAATATATGTTCGACTGTGACACAATATGCAAATTCCCTTACTTTTTTAAGTGAAACTTCTTCAGGCGCGCTAGGAGTAAATCGAGAGCTAACTCAAAGTTGCGAACAAAATCGTCACGAAAGTAGTGGGGCTGTGACGGACTACACAGAAAACAATCAACTCAATGATTAGGCTTAAGGTGTAGTCCAAGATTTAAAAAAAAATCAAAAATCCAAAATTCAAAAATCGAAAGATCGAAAGTGAAAAAATAAAAAAATCCAAAATTAAGAAAGTACAAAACTCCAAAATTTAAAAAGTAAAAAAATCCCAAATTAAAAAGTAAAAAAAATCCCAAATTAAAAAATCCAAAAATCCTAAATTAAAAAATCCAAGTTTCAATTCTGTCGCGTGGCGTTCCACGCACCCGATTTTTTCTGTGAATTCTCTTTTCCAATACTGACTTGCCCACCCAACAAATCTGTATCGAAACCTGACCGCTAGCCGCAGCGTTTTGTGTGACCATGTCTGACGAGTAGAGTAGTGATGGGTTTGAATGTATCCTACCGGGATGACATGACATGATCGCATGAGTCAGCTCTGCATAGATGTAACCTGTAAGAAGTAACAGTGAGACCATTAGCGCACAGGAGAGGTACACGTGTCGTTATTGTTATACACGTGTACCATTGTTACCTGATTAATGACTCACTCTATAACGATACTGCGAAACATAAGCCCTTGGACCCTTGGAAGTTTTTAGGCCAGATAAATGCACTTTGGGTGACATGAAATAAAGGACCAGACGTACAAATTTTCGCAGGACAGTGCTGAGCGTTTTCATATTTTATTATCGTGAGGAATATCCCTTTTGTCCAGTGTTTGATATTGTAGAGTATAGTAAGTGTCTTTCAGCATGTAGGCTACTGATGTACCTCTCAGTACATCCACTGAGAGGTATTTTCAGTATTGGAGTGCTGTAAAATCTCAGTAACTCTGAATTCCCAATAGTTACATATAACATAGGCCTATAGGCTAGTATTAACCAAATTCAATTTTAATTGCACTTATGGTGAAATCCATACTATGATCCTGAAAAGTAGTAGGTTATGTATTCTACATATTCAAATGAAAGATATGTAGCTTTACTGTTGAATAACTTAATGTTTTGTTTTGCTGTAGCCTACGATTTATTGTTTTGTTCTTCATTGTTAATTATTAAGAAGCAAGGTAAGCTTTGTCGTATAAGCAATCTTGTAATGAGGAAACATTAGATATAATCCAAATAAAATTAAATAATTTATACTTAATATAAAAAGTAATTTTAATTCAATTAAAAATTAAAAACACCACATACAACACAAGATACACGAAGTAAAACTTACAAAATATCGCACTAGTGCTAAAAAAAAACCACTGCAACCAACTTTGGTTTCTCTCCCATGGTAAATACTCATTTAATTAAAGATATTTGTATATCTATATCTATTAAAGCTTGCCGGCTGTGACCGTCGTTGCAACAATAGCTCCAGATATCAAGCATAAATCACATTGCTCGGTTGTTCATCTTTCATTTTTATGGGATAAATGTGTTTAAATTCAACAGTAGGTGTTGTTTCAAAACATAGTTCAGTGTTAAGTTTAAGGTCAAAATTAAACCTTAGCGTCGAGCATATGACTAGGGCCTGGATTTTTAGGTTTTCATAAACCCTGTTTTAGTTAAACAAAATCAAATAGCTTTATTTTAGTTTTTTTTAAACATTTTCAGACAAGTATTTTAAAGTTCCACTTTAATAAACATATTTAAACAAATATTAATTACTCTCCCTTTTAATTCCATTTCCATGGCTCTGAACCACGAACTACAGGAACACTTTTTAATCAATTTTCAACAGTTTATAGCTTATAAAATACCATTAATTTTAGAACTACCCCTGTCATTTCCAACTCCACCACATAAACTCAACAAGAACTTTTTTTTCAATTAATCAGCCAACATCTAAAATAGTTTACTTTCGACGTCTTGCGCGAGCAAACACTGTGAATAAACTGCGAGTGTAAGCTTTTTAAGAATATCTTTAATTTTCTTCTAAAGGAAACCGAGAATTCGGTTCACTAACGATTTCCTTTACTGGATGATGGGGCTACAAACGATAAAATTCAATGTAATATTTTCTTTTATAAATGTAGTGGTAACAATGAGCAAGATGCAAAATGTAGACAAATCTTTTAAAAAATAATTTTTAGTAGAACAATAATAATTAGATAAATTGCATATTTTTAGGTATTTTATTTTAACTGAAAACTGCTTGAGCTCTTTTTAATTTTAACGTCTTATTTAGCCATTTTTAGGTTTTATAAGATTGGACTATGTGACTATCATGATAATGAAATGGATAATTATGTTAAAATATTACAGTTAGCTATCAAGGAACAAAAACCTAAAAATCCAGGCCCTAATAATAACTTTACTGTTCAGAATATTTATGTCACATTGAATGCACATTAAATACACATGCATCCACGTGAATCTATATTGAATCCACATTAATCCACATAAATCCATTAGAAGTATTAGATGGCAAGGTGCAGACTATGCTTGTTAATTTATTAGTGGTTATTCAATAGATTCAATGTGATAGACATTGAAAATGATAAAAAAAAAACAAGACGCCATTTTAAATGTTAAAAATTTCACGGTAGTCTCAAAATCGTCATACTAGGTGGTTGCAAAGGGTCATCGACTCTTTTCCTAATGTTGGCAACCTCTGTCTGCGTATGTGCATCTATAAATGCGGCGGTAGATGGCAGGGCAGCTCGAGGTTTCAATATGGCTACTACGTACGTAATTCGTTAGAATAAAATTAATATTTATTATTGCAACTTCATTGCAGACGTTAAGTGTAGACTCAAATCAGGAAATGCCTGCTTTTATGCAGTTCAGAAACTCTTATCTTCTCGTCTTCTGTCCAGAAATCTAAAAATAAAGATTTATATGACTATTATCCTGCCGGTTGTATTATATGGATGTGAGGCATGGTCGCTTATTGACAAGGAAGAATATGAGAGTAACTTCCTCGAAAACAGGGTGCTTAGGAAGGTATTAGGGCCTAAGAGAGATGAAAATGGGGACTGGAGAAAACTGCATAGCGACGAGCTTCATGACCTGTACTCTTCACCGGTATAGTAAGGGTAATTAAATCACTGAGGATGAAATGGGCTCGACATGTTGAAAGGGAGGAAAGACATATCTAAAAAAAATTGACTGGGAGACTCGAAGGGAAAAGACAACTTGGAAGACCTAGACGTATTTGGGAGGACAATATTAGGATAGAATTAAGAGAAGTAGGATGGTTGGATGGAGTTAGCACAGAATAGGGTTGAATGGTGGGCTCAGGTAAGTGCAGCAATGGACCTTCGGGTTCCATAAAATAGATAATATTCCTTTAGCTTGCTTAAGAGTTGTCTATTCCCATTGAGTATGTAAGTAATTACAACTTCATTCTCTTCTACAAGGTTCTTCTCTTCTACAAATTAAAAAAAAAACAAAAAAAAAAAAAAAAACATGCAAGTTCTTTGTCTAAATGTTTAATATACTCTATTATAAAGGGATTTTCCAAAAAGTGAACATATGGGGTTTCTCGATTTCGTGATTCTTATGTGTTTCACATAGATTTTTACAATGTGGCTTCGCAGTTGTGACCTCTCGTCATGGTTAAGATGTTATTTAGACGAAGGACAGTTTCCCACAGAATAGAAGTGGCTTTGTTTTCACACCGGTGCATATCTCAAGGGTTTCCACTGAAAACTGATACATTTCTTGTCGAGGTATCGAAGCGAAACTGCAAGTTTTGTGTCACTTTCGAGAGTACAGAGAGCGGATTAGAACATGCAAGGGCTGTTACATAAGACTGGCTCCCAAGTACTTTTTATGTCTTTGTCGTGGTTACAGAACAGGTTCCAGTCGTTTTTAAACCTTTATTTACTGCTCATAAAAATGATTCATAAAAACCTGTGACCGTTCCCAATGAATGCTGGTTTGAGAGAAAATTAAATTTTATGTCTGTGATATAAATTATCTTCTCTCTTGAAGAAATATTTTCTATCAAGCCAGATTAAGGTTTAATGATGCAGACGTGTTAATTTATTTTATACTAAGGCACCAGTAAACTATTACCACAGTAGTCGCTCACGCTTTCTCATACACATTATTCCAAGACATTTTTAATTTGCTAACCTACGAACTACAACATCTTTGAAATTATACTAGGAGTATCAAAATTTTCTTCTTCAAGGGTATTTAATAACAGTTGTGATAGGCCTATAACCGTCACCAGTATGCCGGAATTGTGTTTCGTAGCAGTTATTTTACGTTCTGTATCCACCAAATATGGTTGACTGGTTGTATGGTTCTTTAACGACAGGGGTGTACTGAAACTTAGGCCTGTGACCGTCGCCGGTGTGCCAGAATTTTATTCCGCAGGAGTAAATCTCCAGATATGGGCCTGTCAGGTTTATGCACACATAAATGCCATCGATTTGAGCTGGGATCGAACCCAAAACCTTGAGCACAGAAAGCCAGCGACATTCTCACTGAGACTACCAGATGTGGAACTAACGCATTTACGCATAAACAAATGTCATAAACCTGGGATGGAATTAAACCCCTCCGAACGTAAAAGAGCTATACTGAAAGTTTTGAATAGAAATGAGATACAGAAAATCTTCTTGTACAGTAACAAAAATTGACGGTATTGCAGCATCCAAATACCAGACGACCGAAATATATATTAATATATTATATTAATAATTTTACTTGCTTCCATCTTTCCTCGTGGGTGAAATCTTGAATGTTACTTTTCTCAGCGACTAACCTTTCTATTGCTCTAAAATGTAGATCAAATAAACTGCATTACTCAGGATACATGAAATAATTATGCATAGTCTATGACTCTTTGTTTTAGCGTCGCTGACTACAGATCCGTCGGCCCGGGTTCGATTCCCGGTACCTCCTCGGATTTTTCTGAGGTGGGGAGGTCTGGCAGGGGTGCACTCAGCCTCGTGATTCAAACTGAGGAGCTACTTGATAGAGAAGTAGCGGCTCCGGTCAAGAAAACCACCATTAACGGCCGTGGGTGTCGGCATGCTGACCACATGCCCCCCAATCCTGCCATCTGCCTACGGACCTTTCATAAATAAGTAAATAAATAAATTACATAGATGAACAATAAATGAAAGACCAATAAAGAAAGCACTCTTTTCAGCGTTGAAGACGTGTGGATCTATCGAAACGACCTCAAGCAGACAAACGGAATGCAAGAAAGCTAATTTCATTCGCTGCAGGTGAAGAGAAGACTTTGAAGTAATAGTTGATTTTAAAAGCTGGAAGAACGACAATTTAGATGCTGCCGCATTTAGAATACAGGTATGCTGGTAGGTGAGAAATTCTTCCGAGGGGAGAAAAATACGAGATAAGCTGGGGAAGTAATAAGTTTGCTCTTGAAACCCCTGGATGTCCTAACCCATACGTTACGGCTGTTGAACCAGCAGGGTCGAAGGGTGATTAGCGGTGACAAACACTTGTATGTGTGGTCCAATGTTCTCCACAAGATTTCCAACAGAGTTAAGATTGTTCTTCTTTTATTTATTTCTTTTTTCTTTCTTTCTGGTTGAGGACGAAGAGGAGAAGGGGGTAAGGCACCTGTCCCTTCGCGACACCTCGACTTATAGCGCCATCCTAACCAGTTCCAACAACAGACTTAACATCCATGAAGGTACAGAATCACGCATTAAAATTGTACTGGCTGAAGTATAGTAGCAGAACATACACTACTACAAGGGTCCCAAAGAATCTCCTGTGTTGCTGGCAGACGTAAAAAGGGGTTAAATATTATGTTGCTTGCACATAATACCACTTGATTTATTTCCCTTACGTTAGGTCTATGCCCCTAACACATAAATAAAGCTAATGTATCCATAAAACATAACTCAAATGTATATTTGATTTTTATTGCGTTCTTAAATGTACATTACGCCAGCAGGCATGTGGATATTTACAAGTCACTAAAAATACACATTTACCCCAAGAATATTCTTCAGGATTTAGTGAATGAATATCGTTTAAATGTTGGAAAATATTACTATATGCAAGTGAACTAGAATTAAGTATTAAGAAAAACATCTAAAGTGAGACCCACATGGCTTTCTCTTCCCTTTTCTACTCTGAAAATGTATCACGAACCCACAACTGAATAAGGTAAACTCTAAATAATTTCAACCAATTTAAACAAATATTGACTTCTACTGCCCGTACCAAAGGTACTATATATAGGTAGAGGAAGTATTGTGTTCGAACCCAATATTCAAAGTTGAGTTTTTAACATACATACACGGTTTTAGCAGGCTTGCCAGACGTTCCGGTTTCACCGGGACAGAAATCTGGCAAGCGTAGTTTTAGGTCCCCTGAACCCAAAATTACGATTTTCAGAAACATGCCTAGCACCGGAACGAAAAGTCGTATAAAAAAATTTCATATTTGGATCCCTAGTTTATGGTGATGTGACAGAATGAAACCAACAGAGGGCATCAAAATCTAAAACTCGACATCTTAACCTTGACAGCTGTTTTCTACTGTTTTCTACTTGTTTATTGACTTAAAGTTGGGCTTCTTTGGCGCGGTCACATATAAAGAGGGAAATGTTAATAATTTTGAATGTTTAAAATGGGAGCTGCAAAAGTGCTTACTGAATAGGCTAAGTGAGGAAGGATTTATTTTTTATGTATCTTGCCAAATTCTCATACAATTTCCTAAATATATTAGGCATATACCATATGATAAAAAAGGCAAAGCCATCTGCAAGTGATTTAACAATTGAAATTCATTACCGAAAACTGATACTTCGATAGCGCAAAAATTCACATTTTCTGCCAGTTTTTCAATCACAGCTTGGGAACGAAAGCTAAAATTAAAAATCCGGCTTCGAGGTGCATTCGGCCACCCTTCAGTCCATATATGTTTACAATTTCAGATTTCTGCATGCAGTAGATTTCGCTGGGGATCGCGCAAAGACAGACAAACACTTCCTCTTATTATATGGACAATATAATAATTAGGGCAGAAAATCGATTAAAATTTCTAATCGAGTTAACGCTTGACTTTAATCGATTAATCGACAAACAGGTCGGCATTTTAAACGAAATTAAAGTGTACATTTAATATTGTTTTACACGTTTAATAACTACTACACTACAGATAATCAGAAGAAATCCTGAATTAATGAATACCATTATTATGTAAGATTTGAGACTTTCCTGGCGAATCTTATGTACAAAATCTTCTCGGGTTTGCAGCCAGGTGAGAAGTTTGTTGTGGTCCAACGTTTCCGAGGCTGACGCTGCCTCCATCCTCAGGGAATCTGAAGTGTCGAGTTTTAACATGTAAGTTAGGGGATATATATATACCAACCCGTGTTGGGCGGAGTCGACCAATCAGGGAGCAGCTGTTCTGTTTTCGGTCCTTTTCCGGGCCAAAATGTTCCTTTTACCTTTCAGGTCCTGAATGCATTTGTTCCAGGCCTGGTTGACAGTGAAACCTTCATCCCTGTTAAAACTCGACACTTCAGATTCCCTGAGGATGGAGGCAGCGTCAGCCTCGGAAACGTTGGACCACAACAAACTTCTCACCTGGCTGCAAACCCGAGAAGATTTTCTACATAATACCATTATTAGTTAATTAGTGAAAAAATATACACAAAACTTACATTTCCGGTTACTTTTTCAGCCAAGACTTGAGACACACGAATTTGTTGACTAAACTACCCTTCAGGTTTCTGAATAACGGGAATTGTTTGGACACATTAGGCTGTATGGCACATGATGTGCCAAGGCCGGAGAAGCGAGAGAAAGGAGTTTGGTCATTTGACCCATTTCTCGAAAAAGTTTTTCAGAATTCGACTAAACCGATTAATCGGAAAATGTAATTGATCGACGATTAAATGTTTAATCGATTGATCGAGCCGATTAATCGATTAATTGGTACAGCCCTAATAATAATGCAAAGTAACTCCAGTAAATTGTCTTCCCAATTTGTAGACTTGATACTTACGCTAGACCTGACATGACATAACGATTTGTTCAGTTTTTAACAACAGATTTGTTGTCAATAATGAAAGTGTGATAAGAGCTGTATTAGGGATTAACTTTAATAACCTGCTGAAATTACAATGGTTGGAGATGTACAGATGATTAGGATGGCTTATAAATAAAAGTGTGCTTAGAGCCAAAGAGATGAGGTCATGCGATAGTGATATCTCGCCTACCTGAGCAGGACCTTACTCGGCATCCCTTCACGAATTTCAAAATTAAGTTCAAGATTGCTCGATAGCCAAATCAAGCGAGATCACTGCACCTCAAAGAATTCAGATCAGAGATATAATGCTTGCTTTCAGATCGCTAAGCATGAAGATTAATTCTGAGTAAAATATATAGTTCCAAAGAAATGTTGTGACTTTTTACCATTACATAAACACTGTTTATGATTGTATAAACAATTCCTAGAATGTGGTTTATCACGTCGATACACGCAACCCTACTGCAAATGCAAACAAGCAATGCGCACAAACTTTCTTATCTACAAAATTCTCTTCATGTTAATTGGTTGTAAAAATGAAGAGAATGTCGTTGCACTGACATAACTTCAGATTTCCTAAGCATGTGAAATACACTTTTCACACTTCAATCTGGTGCAAAGCTTTATTGTTCACCACCCAAGACTGAGTTTCTACAAACATTGGGTGGCCTGTAACTATCCTTCACAGAGAATTTTGCGAGAAAAAAATTTCAAACAAAAGTTTTAGCTCTTAATACAGTATAGGCTAAGCATCTCATGTACAAACTTTAAGCAAATTCGTTAGAGCCATTTTCGAGAAAATCGTTAAAAAAAATTCTCCGCGTCAAATGGAATTAAAACTAAGAGAAAGTCGTCGCCAATCTTCGTGCCACATCCTCAGAAAGTGGTCTGGGTTCGATTCTCGGTAGCTTCTCGGAATTTTCTTGGGTAGGGAGGTTTTGGTAGCGCCTCCAGTCTTTGAAACCATGCTGACCACATGCCCCCCCCCCAATCCTGCTAGAGTTGGATTATTCCCACAAAGTCTCTGGCCTTGAAGACAAACCCAGCCAGCGAGCTTCTCGTTACGTCTCGTTACCAAGATGCGCGAATTCGGTGCGCGTAAGATCAGTAAGCTACCGTTGGGCAGAGAGTGAACATCATGCAGCATTTCGTCAGTCGTAGAAAATACAATAATAGTTGAGTGGACGGATGATGCCGCTGCGAGAGAGACAGACAACACGTGGAGCGGGATAGGAGAGCTGAGCCAATCAGGGTGCAGCTACCTCCCTTAGCCAGGAACTCTACGAGCGGTGAGACTCGCTCCTAAGGTATATACGTAAAAACCCAGAGACGTTGTGGAGGTAATCCTACTCTATCTGCCTATGGTAGAAGACGCAGCGGTCGGGTGGTAGGACAAGCCCTTCAAATAAATTATTATTCCTTTCAGTTGCAGGCCTGTCTTCTTTAAGTTACTATTTGGTGGGCTACGTATAACTTAATCTGATACCATATTTTATTGACAAATTGTAAGAATCTAACAGCATTCAGGGTTAGGTTTTTTTTAGATGCGCCCTTTTTCGTAGGGCAAATTAGAGCTCCTGTGAAAATAACCACAGCTTTTAGTTGAGAATGGAAGCAATTTTCTAACGATATTTCCCTTTTTTAGGACCTTTATCCCTTTTTCTTCACCGTGCCAATAGTCCTTTTCCCTTTTTGTATTTTACAGCAGCTTTTTAATAATCTTCTAAGGCTCATTTCATCATTTATTATAGCCTATGCCTTTCGAGTTTTATTGTTAGTTTTATTATACAATTATTTTGGTTTTGTTACAAAATCGAAGTTATCAAGTAACTTTCAATTAACTTTTCAACAGTTTGCAGTGAACATGGGGAACCTCTATGAAACTGAAGGCAGCAATAACAAATAATTCCAAAATTTTAAATTTTTCTTTTTAATTTCACTGGAATTAGTCAGTAGTCTGCTGTTCGTGAATTTAAGTTACTACTTTAGAAGCTCCTTTTTGTCCCCTACTTTGCCTTATTTTTAGCGCCTTTTTCCATATAGAAATTTCACCTTAAAATGTTAACCCTGGGCATCACGTTAACCGGTTCTGATCTGTGTAGCCCCATCGTAACCAGACATAAGAATGTCTTAACATTCAAACACCCAATAAGCTTTCTATAATAATTTGAACGTCTCGAACAAGTTTACTTTTATTAATACAATAATTTTTATTCTATTACAGTAAATTAAATGAAATTTTAGTAACTTGAAATGGTGACGTAGATGCTGGTAAAGTAAATCCTCAAATTTAACGATTTGTTGTGTATACTACACGATTTTGATGGCATGGCTTGGTGAATTTATGGTGAAAGGGTTGTGGGTGTTAATTGTCTGTGTTTTATAACGCCTTGTTTTATTTGTCTGCGCGCGCGTGTCTGACTACATCTGTTCATCTCTTTGACTACCTCCATTCTTCAAAGTCACTGCCAGGTTTATACCTTGTCCACTCCCGCCCCCAGCTCTTGGGTCAGGAATGTTGAGTCTATTCCTGTTCCAACCACTAAGTGAAGCAATTAGTAAATTAATGTACAATGTTAAAACTACCATCTTATCTGTGAGTAAATTTTTTCACAGTTGCTCGTTGTCGATTATTTCTCGAGTACGAATGGCGAAAGTCCACGCAGCGGACCCAGGTTCGATTCCTGGTCGGGACAAGTTACCCAGGTGAGGTTTTTTCCGGGCTTTTCCCTCACATTTGAGACAAATGTTAGGTAACTTTAGGCCCTTGGTCCCCGGATATCATCTGGCCGTCATTATCATCTTTATCCCCATCCTCGCCTTGTTCTCAGTGAGTGTGTGTGAATGGCGTGTATCGTCCTATGTGTTCGTGTTTTCTTGGAGGTGGCCCCGGCATTGGGCTGATCACTCATCCGGGGTCAAAAAGTATGTATGTGATCCAAAGATAATCCCCTCTCCCGACAGGTCGCGGCCATGTAAGGCCCGGGTGGCTTGGGTCGCTTAAATCCTAAAAGAGAGAGGTAAAAACTATGACAAAGGGAAACAAAAATAATAGTGAATGTCAGATAGAAATTATTAGGGCAAGGCATTTGATGATTTTGCATCCTTTTTACATGAAGTTTAAAAAATAGCTCAAATATATGTAAATGTGTATCATGAAGTAATTGATTAAATAAGGGCAATTTGATTTTGTATTCTTTTGCTTTGTTTTGCATTTTTCGTCATTTCCAAGAGAAAGGTCTTTTTGGAAATTTTAAAGTCATTTTCGGCATTTTTAGGTCATTTTCGGCACTTGTAGGTCACGTTTCAGTGGAGGCAGAGAGAAGCTTTTCCATGTACAAATCGTTACTTTTAGACAATAGACAATCATTTTTATTTGAGAATCTCTGCCAAGTCTTCACAGTTAATTTTAATTCAGGTTTATTGTAAACACTATAGCAGATTGTTTTGTGGCAATAAAGAATTGTTTTTTATCTTTCTTTTAAATGGCACATATTTGCTAGGGGCAATTTTATGGCCATGCCAGGTCAGATTTTTTTCGCTAAGGATGTCCAAGAAGTGTAAATTTACTTACTTCTTTAGTAATAAAATAGGTGTGTTTTATATTGTAAATTCATATTTAACTCACTAGCATTCATTAAATTGTGTTTAGAAATTAATTACTTAAAAACCAAATATAAGTCATAATGGAAAATCTATAGGCCTAGGTTATAATTTTAAAATGTTGTGTCATATTTTCACTATTTTTAGGTCATAAATGAATTTTTCATTTTCCTTTTTCACTATTGTATAGTGATTAAATGCCTTGTCCCAATGCACAGTATAAGCTTAATAAAAGTGGAGTTTATGGGATCCTGGGAAATGCATGAAATTTATAATTTTTAGTTTCTCAGCAATGCATGCTCCACGACATCTTAATTGATACTTCTACAATTGCATACTATTTTCAAAGTATGGGTAATTATTAGGGACCGGATTCTTAGGTTTTTACCTATTTTTTTCCTTACTTCCAAAACAAAAAGCGATCATACACTTTTTCGAATCATGTCCATAGGATTCACCCACATTAATTCTGTGGCACCTAAAAATACCTAAATGGGGTATAAAAACCTAAATGTACCTAAACGGGATATAAAACCTAAAATATCTAATTTAGGCTACTTTTTTGTCTTTTTTGTTTGTCAGTTGACAAATCGATATTTTGCGGAGAGACAATTTTTGTCGGGTTGAAATTAATAGCACCAGCGTTTCGTTCAACCCAATGTCGTCTAGAGAGGAAATGTACGAGTACCGGCGTATTCCTTTTAAAATATTACAGCGGTTCGGTGGAAGGATGGTTGCCTGGGCGCCACAGTATAATGCATATACTGAAATATTTCTGTCTTTATTTGTCGAACTCGCCTCCGGTCTGCCAGTCGATCGTTGAGCACTTCCCTCTAGCTTCAGGGTAGGAAGCGAAGAACACCTTAATATTATTGCTTGAATAATAATGCAGTTTCTTTGAACACTGAAGGAATATTCTGTTTATTCAAAACGTTGGAAATACAAGTCCAGTCATTGACAATAATTACAAAATTTGTTTGTGAATAATTAATATTGTTACAAGTTCTCGGTAGATCGTTACTAGTGATACAATTGCTGCCGTATATGATTTTGACTAATCGCGATTGAATGTAAGAATCCTTCTAAGTCGATTAATTCCACAGCGAAATTTTATAAGTCCAATTAATTCTGTGGGCACGCGGCCTCAAAGATAAGTAGAGTGATTGATGTAGGCACGCGGCCTCGACGTAGAGTGATTTTGACTGTTCTAGGCACGGGGCCTTGAAGTAGAGTCCTGTTGACTGCTCTAGGCACGGGGCCTTGAAGTAGAGTTGAATATGACTGTTATAGGCGCGGGGCCTTGAAGTAGAGTGATTTTACAGTGCCCCGGTAGGCCTAAGGAAAACTTTCTTGGACAAACATTTATCCCTACTCTTCTTAATTATTATTCGTGAATCCCGGCACGTGGTACTATAGACCAGTTCTTATTGGCAAATCTCCCGACCAATAATAATATGTTAGTTTCCCACGGAAATCAATTGGATTTTCCCTTATTCTCAAAACCCACAACTTAGCGTCTCGGATTTCTAAGAAGGTTCGGACAGCGTGTTGTATCAGTAGCAACATCAGAAGCAAGGCTTAAACACAATAGCCGACTTCTTAGAATTACTTAAGTGGATCAGTACCCTTTGTGATAAGATCTCGGGAGATTCCCGATACATTGTACCTGAGTACTGCATTGCCTTATCTCGCACCCGCTAGGTCTGCTAGGGAAATTCCCAGCTTCTCCGTCTATTCACTGCAATCTCATTTTAATAGTTATTTAAAATGATGTAGTTAAACTTTTTACCTTTGCCTTCTTTCTAGTTAATAATATTTATAATGAATGTTCCGTCTTTTCACGGTCATTTTAAGACCAAACACGGGCTATGAGATTTTATGATTTTAGTTTGAATAAATTTGGGCAATTAATCTGTCATTTATTATACTTAATTTGGTTATCTTGTTTATTTCTTTTTACCGAAGTATCTGAACTGCAATATATGCCCCAGTCTATTAAGACAGGAATCATCATAGCCTATGATTGACTTACTGGCTGAATATACTGCATCTCTCCACAAAATATTATACCTTATTTTCCTCCAGTGTTGCAACTATCTTAAACAAATACATAACTAATTTAATTCCTATCTTGACACGAGACTTCACCTTAAATCCTGTCCCACATGTACAAGTTTTCTGAACCTATCACATTCATGCATTCATACATCTTGCGGTTTCCTGTAGTGTTACGTTGCTTGTACTTATTACTTGGTTTATTGCACGACCAAGACATTACAACAAAATTTTACGTAAACACCATAAATTTACCGATATACCCTCGTGAGACCATGAAAATTAAGCTCAAGCAGTTCTCACTGAAATTTTATAAAATATATTGAATGCATAAAGAAAAACAAAAACACTTTTTTTTTTTTTATATTGAGACTTTGACAAGGTCGATCAAGCAGTTCTCACTACACCTACACTATATTATAAAGAATGCAAAGAAACACTCTTTTACCATGAGACTTTGACAAGGTCGATCAAGCAGTTCTCACTACACTTGCACTATATTATAAAGAATGCAATACACACACGTATATTTTACTCTCATTCACACACATTCCTATAATCCTAAACCTATGTGGGACTGATAACCTATCATGCCAATAGCTATTTCGCCGCGTAAAATATACATTACAGGTTATAGGCCTACATTATTCCAACTCAGTACAATGCCTTTCGGTTATTCTGCCCTTTCCTCTAATTTGTTCATATTTACAATACATTGTCGATAAATGACGTCACACAAAAATCACTGATCATCTGAATACATTTTACGGATTTATATCCTTTATTGGTTCTGCCCAAAAATTTTCTGCTTCTATGAATAATTTAAGATAACTAGAGTCAAAGGTTAAGCGTAGTTTTCCATGTGCTTTCACTACACCACAAATCGGATTTATTTGCTTACAGGCTTCTTCCATCATTGAAATTGGTACAGGCCTACTCTTATAGCGACGCTCAGGAATATCTTGTTTTAATTTCAATTTGCGTTGGTAACCCCGAAATAGGCCTGGAGTTGAACTGAACACTGATTTGTTCTTATATAGCATGTTATATAAAGTCGACTTTTGACCATCTGATAGCACATCAATTTCTTCTACTTTCTCTCTGAGAATTAATTCGATATCAACATTTTCCTCTTCATTTCCTCCATTCTGACTAATGTTAGTAAAATTCGCGTGTACCGTTTCACATTCATTTTCATCTACATAATTATTAGAACCCTTAATGCACAAATGATCATATTCTTCGTCCTCCCAAACAATATCAGATTCCATTCCCTGTAACTCTGCGACACTTTCGTCACAATCAGCCTCATTATCACCTTCATATATAAATACGGCCGGTTTAATTCCCATAGGCCTATATTCGTCGATACTATTTCCCTCTTGTACTACAACTGATTCCACCACGAAAGGCTCGCGTAATAATACATCTTCATTTTGGCACTCCAACTCCTTAGTAATTATATTCTCATTAGATAAAAACGGTACACGTAACTTTTCTTTCTCATCTAATTCCATTTCTACCCAATTTTCTTCAAAATTTATTCTCATTAGTTGATCTGTCATAGAATCACAACCCAGAATTAATTTATGTGCTAAATGTTTTATTGTCAAAAAGTAGACTTCTAACTTCTTTCCCTCAATTTCCAACGGCAACATACACTGATGCTCAATTTTATGGGATTTGGCACCAATTGCAGTTTGTGCGTATAGGCCATGTACTTTCAATTCCTGAACGCGCACTCTTGCTGCTTTCAGCGTTTCATAGAATTTTTCGTTTATTAGAGAAAAAGTACAGCCAGTGTCCACCAACATATCGACTTCAAATTGGTCTATTTTTACCCTTATTAATGGCGGATATGTGGGTGTTATACCCTCTCTATTTGCACATCCTACTACGCACCCCTTCTCTCGTGTTTTATTTTCATTATCAGGTCTTTTTAATCCTTTTAATCCCTCGGTCTGTGTGACGTCATTTCGACCTCCAAATGCGTCTCCTAGTAGTTTAAAGGCCTGTCTTGCGCTACATGCCTTTCGTCATTTCTGTGACGAATGTCTCCCTGAATACCATTGTGGTTTCCCGTGCTATGCGCCTGATTCCTTTCACCTTCTATGTTAATGTCCCCCTGGTTTTCTGGAATTCGTTCTCCTACTTCGTTCTGCATCCTGCCATGAAATCGAACATTATTTACTTGTCTGTCTTGAGGCCTATTCTCTTGATTATTTCCCCTCCAGTTTTGGTTCCCATTATTTCTATATGAGTTATTATTAGGGGGTCCTCTGTTCGATTCCGCATTTCTGTTGGCATGTCCTTGGTTCCATCTACCTCTGTCATTATTTGGACCTCCTCTCGTATCTTGATTCATTTGCATATTATCCGGTCCATTTTGTCTCCTATTATCGCTACGCTCTTCTCTGTTAGTTCCTACTTCGAAACTAGATAATAACTCCAAAGCCTTGCTATAAGTTTGGGGACATGATACTATAAGCAGGTTACATATTTCCGGCTGAAAATGTCTCGTCACAAGCTGAATGGCCTCGCGTTCTGGCATTCCGGGGTCTAGTAACTTGATTAGGCCTATAACTTTTAGGAAATGGTCCGATAGAGAGACGTTGCCCCTAGGTGAATATCTCCCATTATAGACCTCATTTCTAGCTAAAGCTCTCTTCGCCTCACCCCAATATCTTGCTAAGAATAACTGCTTAAAATCCTCATAGTTGCACTCCGGGTGTACTGTAAGTTCAAACCACTCTTTTGTTTTTCCTTTTAAGGCTCTACCGAGGATCAACATTTTGTACTGAGATGGAATAGACCGCAAAGTAAAATACTCTTCAACAGATTTCAAGAAACTCTGAGGGCTCGTGTTGCTCTCATTGAAGCTGGGAAGTGATACCTCATTTCCTATTAAATTACATATATTAATCCTATTATCGCTAACTACCGGCATGCTGGTGGCTACCGTCTCGTGTACTGTATTACAGGACTCATTTGCAACACTAGGAGGCCTATATGTATTTCCTATTCCATTGCATATACTCTCACTACAATTTACAGCATAGTTATTAGCTACAGGCCTACGATTTTCGACCTCTTTAGCTACCGTGCTTACTTCTTTAGAGATTTCCCCTATTTTCTCAGCTAATATATTTTCTAAATGCACTACCTTGTCATTTACTTCTGAGATTTTATCTCCTAACCCTACTTTTACTTTTCCCACCTGAGTCTCCATATTCTTTTTCAAGCTAGACTCCGATTTCTGTATTTCTTTCTCCAAAATTTTCCTTTCATTTGATAATTTTTCTTCATATTTCTTGCCCTGAATTTCTATTTTCCTATCTACCGATGCCATATTATTCTCTAATTCAGACCTAATTTCCCCTTGACTTTCACTAATTTCTTGCCTCATTGCTTTTTCACTTTCTTTAAGTTCCCTACAGAATTCTCCCCTGATTTCGTTGCATAAGTTAGATTGGACCTCTTTTATATTATTAAGCTCCCTCTCAAGCCTATCTACATTCAGCCTATGTTCTTGGTCCGATTGGTCTATCCTATCTCCCAGTTTCTCTATCTTTTCCCCGGTATTTTTCTCTAGTTCCTTGATACTTTCCCTAGTTTCACTACTTGACTTTTCTAGTCCCTTCATCATAGCTTCATTAGATTCCCTCATACTTTCCTTAGATTCCCTCATCATAGCTATCAAATATGCAATAGAATTCGGGTCTATGGTTTGATTCATTTCCCTAGGCCTATTATCAACTCCCTGCTCCAACACTCCGTCACCTGTCGCGACACTGTTCTCATTGTTAATCTCCATTCTACAATTATTTATTTCCTCACCATTAAGCAAGTCGTGCCCCTCTCCACCTTCCATATTAATTTTATTCCTAGTAATTTTTTTTCCGTTTCTAAGCCACATACATAAATTATAAGGGTACTGATACACTCTTACGATCTACCTTACCTTTGGTTAAGAAGTTCAACATATAATGCATAACATGTATAATTATACCCTTGCACAATAAATATTCGATATGCCTGAGTTCTTTTAATTTGAAAAAGATTTTATTTTACTTGAATTTATTCTTTAATTTACTTAGTGAGTTTCAGTTTAATTTTACTTTGATCTTAAATTGCAAACTTTTTAAAAAAATATTATTTGATGTCAGGCTTACTAATTTATTTAATTAATATTTACTGTTTCATAAATTATTGATAATAAAATTGTTTACTTTACTGAAACTCTATGTATATTTAAGTTCTTATCTGTTGGTGATTTTTGATGTTTTCTGCGACGGTCTCCGGAACTGATGTACCACGATCTTGAATTCCAGCGGTGCCTTTACGGGTGACGTTCTAGAAATTCTGCGGTGTCTTCCTTCCGTTTTGGGATGATTTTTGAAGTTGGTGATCCTTGATGTCCAGCTTCACTCGTGCCTCACGTTGGGAAATAGCCATGTACAGCGGTTCGGTGGAAGGATGGTTGCCTGGGCGCCACAGTATAATGCATATACTGAAATATTTCTGTCTTTATTTGTCGAACTCGCCTCCGGTCTGCCAGTCGATCGTTGAGCACTTCCCTCTAGCTTCAGGGTAGGAAGCGAAGAACACCTTAATATTATTGCTTGAATAATAATGCAGTTTCTTTGAACACTGAAGGAATATTCTGTTTATTCAAAACGTTGGAAATACAAGTCCAGTCATTGACAATAATTACAAAATTTGTTTGTGAATAATTAATATTGTTACAAGTTCTCGGTAGATCGTTACTAGTGATACAATTGCTGCCGTATATGATTTTGACTAATCGCGATTGAATGTAAGAATCCTTCTAAGTCGATTAATTCCACAGCGAAATTTTATAAGTCCAATTAATTCTGTGGGCACGCGGCCTCAAAGATAAGTAGAGTGATTGATGTAGGCACGCGGCCTCGACGTAGAGTGATTTTGACTGTTCTAGGCACGGGGCCTTGAAGTAGAGTCCTGTTGACTGCTCTAGGCACGGGGCCTTGAAGTAGAGTTGAATATGACTGTTATAGGCGCGGGGCCTTGAAGTAGAGTGATTTTACAGTGCCCCGGTAGGCCTAAGGAAAACTTTCTTGGACAAACATTTATCCCTACTCTTCTTAATTATTATTCGTGAATCCCGGCACGTGGTACTATAGACCAGTTCTTATTGGCAAATCTCCCGACCAATAATAATATGTTAGTTTCCCACGGAAATCAATTGGATTTTCCCTTATTCTCAAAACCCACAACTTAGCGTCTCGGATTTCTAAGAAGGTTCGGACAGCGTGTTGTATCAGTAGCAACATCAGAAGCAAGGCTTAAACACAATAGCCGACTTCTTAGAATTACTTAAGTGGATCAGTACCCTTTGTGATAAGATCTCGGGAGATTCCCGATACATTGTACCTGAGTACTGCATTGCCTTATCTCGCACCCGCTAGGTCTGCTAGGGAAATTCCCAGTTTCTCCGTCTATTCACTGCAATCTCATTTTAATAGTTATTTAAAATGATGTAGTTAAACTTTTTACCTTTGCCTTCTTTCTAGTTAATAATATTTATAATGAATGTTCCGTCTTTTCACGGTCATTTTAAGACCAAACACGGGCTATGAGATTTTATGATTTTAGTTTGAATAAATTTGGGCAATTAATCTGTCATTTATTATACTTAATTTGGTTATCTTGTTTATTTCTTTTTACCGAAGTATCTGAACTGCAATAATATTCGTACGAACAACCATTGTTGACGTCATGTCAGGTTGAAAGGACATTTTCTGCCTTCAAATTTATTCTAACAGATAACAGGAAGAACTTCACAGTTGAGAATCTTGAAAGATATTTAGCGATATACTGTGACCAGGATATGTGAGGCAATCTTATTTTCACTGCTTCTTTTGATTGTTTATGCTTTCTTTCTTCAATTCTTTAATATTGTCCTAAAGCAAGTTTACTCAAATTTAATTCAATTTTGTTAAGTTAAACTTTACAAGTATTATGTATTGAATCCTATGTAGCACATTCAAATTCATTAAACCAATTATTCTACCCGAAACGATATTTTGGACAAAAACCTAAAAAAAACTATTTCACCTAATGGAAAACCTAAAACAGTGTTTTTAAAAACCTAAAAATCCGGTCCCTAGTAATTATCGTTACAAAATGACAGTTACTTTTCGTGCACTAAAATGCCGTTTCCCTAATAATTTCCAAAAATATCAATATTTCTGATTGATTCTTTTATCTATCTATTTCTTAATAGCTTATAAACAGCATTTCTACATCCTTTGATTTAATATTAATAGTTTATTTTTTAAATTTCTTTTTAATGTAAAAGAAAATATAAATGGGTTTATTTAGAAAGTACTTTACTGTAGATATTCGAAAGACAGTACATGCTATTGGTCATATTATATTTACCGAATGTATAGAAAATCGAATCACTCAGAAATAGTGACATTTGTGGAAATTATCACAGAAATGACATTTGAGTGCAAAAAACGTGGCTGCCATTTCGTAACAGTTTAATTAATTATGAAAATAGTATGTAAACGTAGAAGTAGTCAATAAAGAGCATGTCAGATTAGAAGGCTACAGAACAATTCATTGCTGAGAAAAAAATAATGAATCCCACATTTTTCTCAGTACGTAAACCTGTATGTCCCCTCTTAAAAAAATATTTCAGGAAAAGATACAACTCAAAGCACGAAATAGGGCTTAATATTAGGGTTCCGATTTTTATGTTCCTTTAGGTTAGATTGGCCGTGGGTGATGGCATACTGACCACATGCCCTCCAATCCTGCCATCTGCCTATGGTAGATGACGCAACTGTCGGATGGTAGGCCTAGTCCCTTCAGGGATGCAGAGCCACGGATTTTAGCTTTTATAGGTTGTCGGCCATGGAGGTATAAAGATAGCGTGCCTGCCTCTAGATCAAAGGGTCGCGGGTTCAATTGAGGGGACACAGATATGACAATTTTCCTTGTAACCGATTGTAATAGTGATTCCTCAAGTCTGTTGCAGATTATTCTGTCAACATTCACGTTACAGCTACGTGGTATACTAGAATTTAATTTTAGCAAAAATAGAACCACATTAGAGCACCAAATTGCCAAGCTCATTGATAGGAAGTATCAGATATCCGAAACTACGGAATAATAGTACCTCTGTGGTTCGGATTTCAGTTAAACTGTCCGAGCAAGCCGATTACAAGAGCAAAGATGCATGAAAGCTATAAACCATGCAGGACCAGGAACAGCTTTCAAGATGATATCAAAGAGCGTGATATGTAACAAAGAGAATAACCACAACTCCTAGATTTATCTCACTAATTGGGAAGAATTTGTCGTCCAGCACGCAACTAGTTATGCTAGATTTAAATCTTTACCAATTGGATTACACCAACAACGCTCCAAATTGTGAATTCACATTTCTCTACAGGTGCAATAAAATATCTTGTTTTATGGTTACAATAAACAGTTGGATTCAAGACCTCCTCAACTGGTGCGAACTGAAGTGAATTATTCCCCGATAACTGAAAGCAGCAAGCGCACCAATATTTTAGTGGTGCAGATTTTCCCTTCCCCCTTTCTCTGTGGCAGATTTCAAGTAGATGTAAACCCCAAAAGATGGATAGCTGCCCTTTTCTGAGGATTAACCAGTATGATTCACCCTACCAATCAACCACAATGATAATTGTGCTCGGAAGTTCATGAGAAATCGTATTTTTAATAATGCACTCTATTACATGTTACTGTTAAAATGTGTGCAAAACACAAAAGAAAGAACAGAAAATGAATTGTTTTATTTAGCATATTTTTGCATATTTTGTTAATTTAGTGATAATGTATCGTATTTTCTTAATATAAAAATATTTATTCATATTTTCTTAATCTGTCACCTCTTTGATGGAATATTTCTGACAGATTTTAAATATTATGCATATCTTCGTTAATTCAAATATTTACAGAACTTTCTGTAAAATTAAAATATATTAACATTTTCAACCTTAAACCCTCTACAATATATGTTATACTTTGTAAAAGTTGTTATACATTATATACTTTGTAGAGGGTTTAAGGTTGAAAATTGCAATATATTTTAATATTACAACCCTCTATGGAAATGAAACTCATTAGTGGTTACTGTAGAATTATAATATTGTGTTGTGGAGCTGTCTTTTTCTTGGTACACGGCTTTGCTAGCAGACAAGGAAAAGAGTTTCGACTTCAACAACTACGAATGACATTTCTAACCTGTTGCAATTCAGTATGATTAATTAGACCTCCTTAATTAATGAATGAGGTCTTCTGAAATATTCTCTGCTACATTATAGCCTACCTTATTCATTGCCTTTGTTTTAAGGTGCTTCAAGAAATAATTGTCAATTTTTAAAAATTGATGCTTTGAACTGATTTTTGCAATTAAGTTTATACACCCTACGCCATTTCTCTTGCAATTTATAATGTAATTGAGTTAACTAGAGCACGTAATATATTAAAACTATTTTCAATGATGGAGCATATTTCAACAGTTCTGGAGCATATTTTACAAATTTTAGATTATATTTGTATGCATATACAAATGCAGAACGTTCAAGATGAAGTTAGTTGATCACTTGACCACCAACCATTAACATTTATATTATATACTACTTTCATGTTAAAATTGTTGCTATTGTATTAGTTTCATTTATTTTTATTTTACTTTTCTTCTTTTTCTACCTATTATTATTATTTTTCTCACTAATTTGTTCTACTTACAATGTTGAATTTCCATTGTTAGGCTATAGTTTGATGCAGTCTTAATTATAGTTCTCACTAACATAATCTACATCTATATAATATAATCATGTTTCTCTTTTTATTATTATTATTATTTGTATTTTTTTAAATTTGTTTTTAATTTTTTTATTCTTAATTAGATTATTTGGTAAGGTTTGAATGTATCCACCTCTGGTTAATGGAAGAGAAGGCCTTAAGGCCTTAACTACACCAGAGGGAAATATAAATAAATAAATTAATATTTCATCTTCCGGGGTCCAGATGATGTTTTAAAATTTATTTTGAGAATATTATACAAAGCATAGCAAAAGATAAGCTCAAGAAAATATTTACATATCATTTGACAACATTTCCTCGAGTATAGCATAGCAAAAGATAAGCTCAAGAAAATATTTACATATCATTTGACAACATTTCCTCGAGTCCAAATATTTTTTGATCAGACAAAAAAATGAAGGGCCTTCCCGGATCAGCCCAATGCCAGGGCCACCTCCGAGATGAGACAAACCAGTCCCACAAACACTCATCCCGAATAAGGCGCGGATGGGATGAAGATTATAACAGCCAGATGGTATCCGGGCACCATAAGAGCCCAAAATTACTCGAAATTCGTCTCACAGGTGGAAAAACCTCGGAAAATCCCACCTAGGAAACTTGCTCCGACTAGGATTTGAAACCGGGCCCGCTGTGTGAGAGGAGCGAACGCATCCCTTGAGCCACAGCAGTAAACCCACCAATTTATTAAAGAATAAAAAAATAAAAGAATTCGCGCTGATAACTGATTACTCTTTACAATGGCACACAAATTATACGCCTTTAGCGTAACTAAAAGCGCGATTATCTAAGTACTTCGAATTTAAGTATTAAATAATTATTGTGAAGCAGAGGAAAGAAATCTACTTTCAGATAACGAACGCAATGTGCTTGTGCTTTTGTTGCTGAAGTTAAATAAAGGAAATGTATTTCAAGATAAGCAATAAAACATACATTTCTATAATTTAAGTGGAACACCACCATAAACACATCACAAAATACAATCGTTCACTGCTTGTACGCTAAATATTTATCTGATAATATTTATATACGGGTAGCAGCTCAAGGCCTATATGCTGTTTGGCAGACAACCTTCTAAATGGTGATGGTGATGATGATGATGATAATGAAAATAATGATGATGATGATAATAATAATAATAATAATAATAATAATAATAATAATAATAATAATAATGGTCTAACAGTCCAAGACTAAGAAAGACTATTGAATAGGACTATGAGTAACAATTAAAATATTTAAAAATGAATAATATCTACGAAGTTAAGGATAAAAATTCTTCAGTAAAAGAAAATGGCCTTAGAAGGAACCAATGGTATAATTTTGCTTTAAGCGACGAAATTGAAAGAGTCCTGATTGTTACAGACAACGTATTGTAAAACACACCATTGTGAAAGTACGCGTTTTATGTGAAAATTAATCCGAAACATAGACCAAGATTAGAAAGGGGTCTTGGTTCCGTCAAACTTTAATTACCTAATCTCATTCAGTGAAACAGACCTACTTCAAAAAAGAGAAGTTTTTATGTTACTTTCTGAACGAATAAATTTTTCTCTAATGGTTTCCCTGTGCATAACATAACAACTAATAGTATATTGTGATACAAGTGCCGTAAGCGGTGCATACGGATCGAGGAGATCCGTTATGCGCTTACGGCACGAGTATTGCATGCTATTTTTTGCACGATGATTATTTATATCAATTTATTTATATTAATTGAGATATTAGCTGAAAGTATTATGTATATATACCATTGAAGATGGATGTTACATTTCAGAAAGTGATTCGCATATGTTGGTTGTTATGGGGACCGAATATTTGTCTTGTTAAAGTCGCCACAAACTGGGGGCCTTGGTTCCGGTCTTCCATAAAGGCTTGTATTATGATGGTTTTACTTATGGCACTTGTGATTTCTGTAATTTTTACCACACGGAGATTTCTTTTGTTTTCGTAGCAACCAGATTGCGTGCGGGGATGTCAAGTTACGATCCACGGCAACAATATTCGTTAAGTACCACTAATTAGTTACGTCGTGGAAAAACGATATTATGATATTCTTTATAATGTAAGTATATTAAACTTCACAGGTAAATTCAATTCAGTTTCAAGAGGATGTCAAAGACTAAGAATTAATACAAGACATCACACAAAAGAGAAGACCCAAAGAAAGAATAATCATGGCAAGATGCCAAACAAAAACATTCACACTTAACTTTCCCACTAGATCTGAGGAGTTGATACCAACTGAGTTCACTAATATTCTACCTAAACATTTCCATACAAACATTTATGGGAAAAAGCAACTATTTATTTTGAAAATTATCTTGAAATCTCATCGGAGTGTTAAACCAAGATTTTATTGTAAATATACTAGAAAAAGTCAGATATTCCGCTGTAAGAAGGCATTCTGCTCCATGGCAGGACAGTTTATGACCACGGCAGGATCATAGTGTCCGAGAGAGAAGGAGAACCTGTCCAAGAGAAAGAGGCTATCAAGGGCTGGAATCACTTGTAAATGTTCCACAGTACTTCGTACTAAGTCTGACGTCATTTATAAATATCACACTGGCATTAAGGCTGTATTTTATAAATAATAACCTATTGAGAAAGAGAAACATTTTTGTAACTTATTTAAACGTAACGTATTTTATATTGCAACGTATTTATAAATATGCAAATAAGTACAGAAGCAATTAATGCCAATGGCCGGTTTCTATAAACTCGCGAATTACCTATGGGTAAATTATCTAATGCACAGAATTTACACAATTTACACAAGAATAACACCACACAAACACAAATAATTTAAAGATAGCAATCACTTACACTTGTGGCGAGTTTCTAGATAAATGTCCTCTAGGTAAATATGAAAATGACAGAAAAAATGTTCCTACAAACTCGGGCTAGATCTGTCCAAGGGTAAATCTTTGGGTTAATTTGTCCTTTCATGGATGGCTGGATAAAATTTAACCTTTCATAGGATCAATAACAATGAGAATCAAAGCCTTCTGAATTAAATTAACTGTACAACTCCAAAGCCTTGCTCATTATACCATTGTAGGTTAAATGGAACTAATTTGTCCATGGGTAATTTACCCATAGGTAATTCACAAGTTTGTAGAAACCGGGCATAAATCAGTTTGTTGTCAACAGACTAATCTATAATAATGAGGAAGTGTTTGTCTGTTTGTCTGTCTGTGCGCGATGCCCAGCGAAATCTACTGCATGCAGAGGTCTGAAATTTTAAACATAGTTGGACTGGAGGGTGACCCAATGCAGCTCGAAGCCGATTTTTTTTATTTTCGCTTTCGTTACCGAGTTATGAGTGAAAAACTGCCATAAAACTATTGTATAAGTATATTCTTGCCACCACAAATCAATGTTTTATTACTTAAACAAAATTCCCTTTCAGAATCAATTAATTCAAAGGAAAAATAAAATATTCCCGCACACAGCCTAATAAAACAATATGCCTAATACACAAAAATAAAACGAATAATATATGTATGTATGTATGTATGCTTGAATGTTTGTGTGTGTATATATACAGAGTGTTTCAAAAATACTTTTATAAAGTTCGGGCATGGGTTCCTTACACCAAAAGAAGGAAAAAAGTTCATATGAACATATGTCCCATAATCCTTTTCATCGACGTGTCATGGAACCTGCGAAACCATTCGACACCATCCCGAAGTATTTGAAAGGGTGCGAAAGTCCATGATTCGACGAGTGCATGCATGTCTAGAAGCAAGAGGAGGACATTTCGAGCATTTGTTATGAGCAGGCTTTAAAACTTAGTGCCCGAACCCACAGAGGCAGTTGATTCCGGTTACCAACAACCTGAGTATAGGGGGTGGAGGGTGATTGCGTAGGCTGATAAGACAGTCATTGATAGTAGTACTAAGAAGTGAATGCTCTCGTAGTACGGTGCATCTCAAATTGGTCAACAGTGTACCTTGTCATTGTGCGTGTTTAAATTTATAATACGTGTTCGGCATGCCGAAAGTAAAGTGTTCTAAAACGCAAACATATATTGAAACATTTGGGAGGGACTATTATACACAAACAGGAGAAAGTATCGTTTTGCATGATTGTAATGTGAGTTTAGATAATGAGAAGTTATTTTGTGGTCTTCATATATCTGTATTACGGTTTGTTTACTATCACGTGAATTAGCATATGGTAGCTAGGGCATACGCCGAGCAAAGTCTGTACAGTACGGTTGCTGTTAACATATTCGATCGGGCACTAAGTTTTAAAGCCTGGTTATGAGTTTTGTGTGTAGACGTGTTATGAGTGTAGGCCTACCAATGCGTTGAACAGTTCCTAACGAGAAAACAAGGATTATGGGACATATGTTCATATATAAGGAACCCATGCCCGAAGTTTGTAAAATAATTTTTGAAACACCCTGTATGTAGGCCTATATATATATATATACACACACACACACACACACACACACACACACACACATATATACATCAGGTATCTTCCAAGGATGAAACACAAAGAACATAACATTTTGGTTTGTTATACATTCTTTGAAAAGGTTATTATGATTGTGTTATGCTTTCTCAATAACAGCTACATTAAGATCAACATACTGCACTTGCAATATTTTTGTGAAGAAAAAATACAGCAATATTCACCACTGTTCGGACTTTGATTTCTTAAACATACAAGTCTACTTCTATTTTTAGTTAATACCACATAATCTTTTGAATAATGAAGGAAACTGCGCTACACTAGATCACAGAAGAGGGTTATCAATATGACATGACGGGTCTCAAACCAGACCCTCTTGAGTTATGCACTAGAGCCACTTAACAATCCCGGGGGACCAGATGCAAGTGCATTGTAACTGCAGTGATAATTCGATACGGAACCCGATCCCTTCTCATTGATGCCTAATCGATAGGCCCATTTGGATTATACCAGAAACCTCCCCACAGTAGGTCTGTACAAGTGGGAACAATACCCCTAAAATGTAACGTAAACTTAAAATAAATAATTTTTTCCCGTTAGCAGATAGTAATCGAGTTAGTTCTGAGGAGTATTAGCGAGAAAATCTTAGGTGTTATTATCCTTAAAATGGTAATGCATCCTTCAGGATACAGTCGTTTTTCTTATTTGTATAAAAATGAAATAAAAGAAATTGGAAGAAAATTAAAATTTCAGATTCATTTCCAGAATAAGACCTTTGGGGCCAATCATTGTGTTAGAGATGTTTTCTCTGCAAACTGTGTGAGAAACTGAGCCTCGATATTTGGGACTATTTATGTGTGTGAATCTCTGTACTGAACGCTGAAGTTCATTAAATCTAAATATCGATCTGAACTAACTGATGAACATTTAAGTGAACTCGTGCGAACTGCGCTTACCAATTATCAGCCAGATTTCAAACAACTAACTACAAAAGTGAACACTCGAAATGCACTTCTCAAAAGTAAAATCTTATTTCTTGTTGTGTAATTGAACAATTTAATATTTACTTCAGTTATATAGTAAAATCAATAGGACTTTAAAGCTATTTTACTTTTACTATGTACAATTTAATAGGCCTATATAAAATCGAAAGTGTGTGGATATGTCCTATACGCATGTTCCCTACACAAATCTACATTTCTTGACCAATTTGCACGAAATTTTGCACACATACCCAGTTCAGCCCGGAAAGTAACGCGGTCAACATTAACATTTAAACAAACCACTCTTTCCCTTGAAAATTCATATAATTTCTGAGAATATTATACTGAATTAATTATTAATATTATTATTATTATTATTATTATTATTATTATTATTATTATTATTATTATATTACGTCTATAAGCTATACAACGTATAGGTAGACATAGTTAAAATACACAGTGTCTTTGTAAAATCAACATGACAATCAATACAATGAACAAAGAAAGGAATGATAATAAAAATAAAATATGTAGAAAAAACAGAGTAACTTAAATATGATAGTGAAACAATAATTATAAAATACAACAACTAAAGAAATTCTAAAGTCATGACAAAAAATCATTAAAAGTATAATATGTCTTACTGCACAAGTAGTGTTTCAGCTTTCTTTTAAATGTGTTTACTTCATTTACTTCAATTAATTCGGTTGGTAACTTGTTAATGACAAGGCTGATTGTGTGCATAGGAGATTTTGTGTACTTGAATGTTCTGTATTTATTAATATGAATATTATTGCTTCCTCTAGTATCATGGTTGTGGATTTCCTTGTTACTTATAAAACTGCTTTTGTTTTTTCAGTTTTCAGTTGTAATTCAGTTATCATGACAACAGTATTGTTGGAGTGTTCACATAAGGCTTTGGAAGTTGCTAGTAACTGGTCTTTGACAATTTAGAGAAGCTATCGATATAATTCATTGGTGTAAATAAATAATGAATAATGAAATCCAAGAAAATAATGCACAAAGTGATGCAGTCACATAACTTTCTCTACGCTGGACATGGAGGATATAATTTTCTCACTTCTCATCTTGATGTAGAATAAGAGGTCATATTGCAGGGACAGCTTAATCCAGTAGTCTCAGTCAGCCTGCTTGGGTCCCAAAGAAGTCGGTAAAAGATCATATCCACTGATAGGCCTACGTTATTCATAGTTGTAGGCTTTGCATTAGTAGAGGAATAGGGATGTTTATCATAGATCCTAAGCATCTAAAAGGAGACAAAATAGAATAGAACATTTTTAGTCCTATATGCGCGCAGTACATTATTATGTCCCAGGATTTTGGGGAGGAAAGTATGAAGTGATATTGATTTCAGCCCCGAAACGGTTGTATGGTAACAAGAAAGTGAGAAACAAAATATTCCGTAAAGACAATATAATTTTATGTTACCGGAATTTCTGTTTCTTCTTATTTTAACCCCTCCCAGGCATGGTGTGTAGAAGCAACGGGGTGCAAAATTCGACATCCTCTATGAGCCATAAAAACATATATCAAGCGTTTTCTGAGGAAAGAGTTTGAGTGTGATAAGTCGTTCTTCCTCATTTCAAATTCTAAATACCTATTTAAGGACTTAGGCCTAAGTTTCAAAATCGAAGGTCCTTCATAGGTTAATTTCGAATTAAAACTAAACTGAACTCCGTGGCGCTACATCCCTGGAGGGACTTAGCCTACCACCCGACCGCTGCGTCATCTACCATAGGCAGATGGCAAGATTGGGGGGCATGTGGTCAGCATGCCGACACCCATGGCCGTTAATGGTCATTTCGAATTACAAAATACAAATCCCGGGCGATGCCGGCGTTTTAAGCTGTTTCTTTATATTGCGTACACGTGATAAAAATAGGACCAAACCAATCACTAAAGGGGGATGAAGATTATAGGTATTGCTTTGGGCAATAGTCTTGCGTTAGTGTAACTTGTATGTTATTTCGGAGAATTCCATTGCCGAGTTTTAGGGATTTTAAGTTCTGCAGCTAATTAATCAGTTGAAAGTATGAAAAATTAATCAATTATTCAAACATAGTAATTTTTACCATATAACATTAAACAATACAGAAATTATAAACTACAGTACTTAAAAAAATTACAATGAATGAAAAAAGTTTTACTTATGCACGTGAACCTAAAATAGAATTTTCATTATCATCGCAAAACAGTAGGCCATACATTATGCAATGAACTTAATAAAATGACATTTTAAGGATACGAGTTAGCACATTAGGCAATGAGCCTATAATGACATTTTATTAAGATACGAGCATTTTATTAACATTAGACTACTGGCCAGTTGCATACGACTGTTTTTTTTTTCGACCATAATTTATTCAATGTTTAGGTTTTTAGATTTCAGATTCATAAAAAAAAAATGGCTGAACGCGGCGAACAACTGTTAAGTACGAGTCTAATATATAAAAACGAAAGTGTGTGGATATGTATGTGGGTATGTGGGTATGTGTGTAGGCCTATGTATGTTCCCTATACAAATCCACATTTCTTCACCAATTTGCACAAAATTTTGCACACATACCCAGTTCAGCCCGAAAAGTAACGCGGTCAACATTAAAATTCAAACAAACCACTCCTTCCCTTGGAAATTTATATAATTTCTGTGAATATTATACTGAAAAAAATGAAATGCAATTCAGTACACATGACAGCAGTGTAGACAGCAGTGTATTGTTTACAGTATTCACATAGGGCTTTGGGAGCTACATAATACTGAGCTTTAACAAATTCTGTAGCTATTGATGTAATACATTGGTGAAAATAATGGATTAAGAATGAAATCCACGAAAGTAAAGCACAATGTGATGCAGTCACAGAAATTTCTCTACCATGGACATGGAAAATATTATTTCCTCATTTCACATTTTGATGTAGAATAAGAGGTCGTATTGCAGGGACAGCTGAGTGCCAATGAGTATGTTCAATCAGAAGTCGGTAAAAAAAAAAATGCTATCCACTGATACGTTATTCAGAGCTGTAGGGTTTGTATTAGTTGAGAAATAGGGATATTTATCATAGGCCATTCGCATATATAAGAAGACAAAATAGAATGGAAAATTTTAGCCCTATATGCGCGCAGTATATTATTATGTCCCAGGACTTCGGAGAGGAAGGTATGAAAGTGATACTGAATTTCTTTTTTACTTCAGCCCCGAAACGGTTGTATGGTAACAAGGGAGTGACAAATAAAATTTTCCGTAAAGACAATAGGCCTACAATCTTATGTAACCGGAATTTCTGTTTTTTCTTATTTCAACCCCTCCCAGGCATGGTGTGTAGAAGCAACGGAATGCAACAATCGACATCCTCTAGGAGCCATAAAAAGCTATAACTTATCTAGCGTTTTCTGAGGGAATAGCTTGAGTGTGATAAGTCGTTTTTCCTCATTTCCAGTTCTACATAGCCTACATATTAGGCTATATAAGGACCTTGAGTTTGAAAATAGTTTTCACAAGTTAATTTTAAATTACAAAATACATAACCCGGGCGACGCCAGACCTTTTAAGCTAGTAAACCATAAGTTACAGAATTTATACTAACAATAGTTAAATGTTTCTCACTATTTAGTAATTTACGGAAGACAGGAAGAATTTATAACCTGGGAGACACATGGTAAGGGTACTGCATCCTAATCAGTAACACAATCAAATATTGAGTCTAGTTAAAGATAAAAGAGATTAAATGATTTACTACAGGTCTGACGAGTTTGGGAATGTCTTCTTCCAGTGCGATCAAGATCAGAAAGGAATCCAGCCGTGATAGTGACAGCAGCCGTGTATGGTCCGATGATTTCTCAAGTAAACCGAACCACTCTGTAGTGAGGATTTTTTTTTATGTACCTAATACCAGTTGGCTGGTGTGGGCTTTATATACCCAATAAACTGAACATAGATTAAATGAAAATTATCTGATCTTTCTAGATTAGCATCTACTTGAGAAACAAGTAAATCTAAATACAGAAAACACAGCTATACATACACGAGAGCACATAATTTATGATATAAGTGGTGAAAGGTAGATTTTATTTTGCGAGTAGGTATGCATATGCGGCAGTAGGTGGTAGGGCAGCTCGACGTCCCAATATTGCTCCACGGTACGTAATTTATTACGATAAATTATTTATTTAACAAATATTAGAGGGTATCTAATAGTAGTGTGTGATACACATGGTTAAATGACTTTATTTACCCCGTAGGAATAGGCTAAACTGCTGACTGGAATGTGGACCCACATCTGTATTCTTAATGATAAAAATGTTGAATTACATTCTTTGCCAGAAATGTTTTATACTAGGAGGTGCCCGTGGCTTCGCCACGATAATTCTTTTAAAAATTAAAAATTAAGAGTATAATAATTATTAAAGCATTATATTTATTAACACTTGCACGCGAATCATTCATAAACTAAGCCATTAATAATTAATGAAACAGCTAAAATTCCTGCTTTAGATTAAATTCCACGACATGAAAGCGCCCCCTGGGAAAACTATATCAGAATCGATTATGCAGTTCCAAAGAACCTGTGAACACATAATACGTATTGTTTCTCAGCTGTTTATTGACATGAATATGATGTGAATTTTATTTTATCAATTCAGTGTAATTTTCAGAAATTATATAATGTTTCAAGGGAAGGAATGGTTTGTTTGGATTATTATTATCAGCGATATTTCAAGAGATAAAACCATCAATATTTAACAGCTGTTGCCCCCGGCTTCGCCCGCCATTATTCATTGAATCCAGGATTTTTAAGAAAATTACACTGGTAGATTATTAAAAATGTTTGTGGTTCAGAGCTATGAAAATTGTAAGTAAAAATAAAATTAGAATATTTGTTCATTGTGTTCATTTCACTTAGGCCTTATATAATAAAGAAACGGTTTTCATTCCTAATTTTGTAGTCGTCATGAAAGTTTAGACTGCGAGAGACGAACATCGCCGAGTATACCCGATGTCTCACGAAGCGGGCGAGCAAGCACGCTATTTAGGGCCGTTGAATTGTATAAGAGTAGATTGACCTTGGCTTTGACTGTAGGCCTAGCCTATAAGTCCAATGGCAGTAGAATATACTTATTTAATGGCAATAGGCAATTCCTAAGTAAGCTAATGGGATGCTATCTATTTTATGAAACCCGAAGGTTCATTGCCGCGCTTACCAGAGCCCGCCATTCAACTCTATTCTGTGCTAACTCCATCCAACCATCCCTCGCAAATCCTACTTCCCTTAAATCTATCCTATTAATGTCCTCCCACCTGCATCTAGGTCTTCCAAGTGTTCTTTTCCCTTCGGGTCTCCCCGTCAATATTTTTTAGAATATTATTAATATTAATGTTGTTGTTATTATTGTTATTAAGAATATTATTATTATTACTACATGCGTGGAAATTATAGCTTCACATGTTTTGTCTCATAATTCAAAACGTGATTGTTCGGCAGAGGAAACTGCTGTTTGAAACAAAACGCAAACATACAAAGACGTTAAAGATATCTTCGTTTTTGTTGTTTTTGCTGTGGAAAAAGTGGTTGTTTTTATGGTGTCGTGAGGCAAAAATTTGTTTTAGATACCAGTCAAAAACTGCAACGAGGGAACATCATGGGCACCTTACCGCAAAACTCTTATCTTTAACTGTACTAAGATTGTATTTAATTGTACTAATTCTGTATGATTATATGAAATGTAGTGGAAAAATTAACGAATAATACATTCGGGATAGATGGAAATTACATCGTTTGGTTAACCAATGTTTATTATACAAATAAAATGCATCCGGAGACCTTTCAGCACAGAAGTTTTAAAACTGGCTTTATCTTTCGAGAAGTTCTTGAATTTTACTGATCAAAACTGGATGATAATAAAGAAAAGTCCAGAACAAAAGGCAAGACAGTGACTGTTGTATATAATCTGCTGCCGCTGTCACACATTTTAGCGACTTATTTCTTACAATGTAGATGTAGCCTGCTCGTAAAGTCTTCTTCCCTACCCCCTCAATCCCCTCTCACCTTTATCCTCAGTGTGTTTTGCTTTGCTAGCTCTTATTCTCTTTTATTTTACGGCACTATTCTCTATTTCTGATCCCACAAGAAAGTAATGGATAATAAAATCTAGTAATATGCCTACATCATATGAGAATGGACTTGGGAAAACTGTGAGCTTTATATCGTAAAGGAGTCAGAAAGCAATTTTTAGATGGTGAGAATATCTGCGATTAATTAATGTACACATATTTCATACAGAGAAGTCGTACTAATATGAAAATGACAGCGCTGAAAGCCGTGTTATACCGCACTGTAGATTACACAGACCAACAGCCATTTTGGCGCCTTAGAATTTACACTTATTCTTGGGTATATTTAGGTCGCTGATGCCGTGCTAGAAGCCGTTCCATCGTTCTTGAAACACGGGTTTGGATGCGGAGTGGAGATAAATGCTTCACTGTTGGGGAGGAAATATTGATTTTTCTAAACCACGTGCTTTTCCAGTGCTTCTATTGGTGTAGAGGGCTGAGGAGTGACAAGGACAGCAGATAGCAAGTAAATCATCCCTCCCTATTCTGCGCGAGATTTCTAGGTCATGTTTCAACAGAAATGGAACAGACTCTATTAGTTTTGCCCTATCAGCTTTAGTTCTGTGAGATATGGCATTACCATTATGCATATTATCCCATTTTACGTTTGATATAAATAAAAAACAGTGCCTATTTGTAGCGTCTAAATCACGTGAAGAAAAACGCAACACACTAACATTACATTAACAATACAATAACAATATAACATGGTGTCTTTCAAAAAATTGATACTATCAAAAATTGTACGGTCATTTATGACTAATGAGCTGTCAATATTTAAAGTGATCCAGTTTTTAGTTTTTCTGTATTTCGTACAGTTTTCGTCCTACGTATCCAACGTATGGTCAAGAACCTTCATTAACTATATTATCAAGCAAGCTGTTGTTTCGCTAGACTAAGAGTTCACGAATAAAATCTATATAAAAGAAGAGCTGGCAAGGAAAAACTGTTTACATATTTGGAATAAGCACACTGAGTATAGCCAAAAACCGGTAAAACATCTGAGGCACCAAACAAAAAGTTATTTTTCTTGGCCTGTGTTATAATTCAAATATATGTTTTTCTCCTTATGACAATACACTGAATCCTTAAGGAGCGTACCTAATTTACTGTAGCTGCTTTTTTACACAAAGCAACATTAAAAATAAGCACTAGGCCAATATACATAAAATCATTGTGAGGCTGTATAGAGGCCAATGAATATATATTAAAATCAACATGTATAAATTAAAAAGTAATAAAATGAGATAAATTACTATGTAGGCCTTGTTGACAAATAGCTAAAAGATAAAACTATAATAAAATAGCTAGGCCATATGGGCTTACCAAACATATTGTAGCCTATGGTAACTATAGCTAACTATAAGTCTTAAATACACTATAAATTATTTTTTTAGGTTTGAGAATGTCCAGATCTGTGAATCAATCTGGAGCTTAACTCGGAAATCGATATTTTAAAACTTAATTTTCTGCATATCGTAATTGCAATTTCAACTGATTAAACAAAAGCACTGTGTCACTTTGTTACCTCACTTTACTTGATTTTGTCATTATTATTATTATTATTATTATTATTATTATTATTATTATTATTATGTATAATTCCTCGATTAAATCACATTTGCTTTAACATAAACAATTTCTCTTCCTCCATCTCATCTCCGTCATCAACATAGTATTTATTTAAGAATCATAATTATTATCGCGGACAGTGGGAACATGATTTCCCATAAGGACAGCGCATTTGCTAAACACGTTGGATGCGTCCTGGAAACCACCATCTGTCTGCTTAGGCAAGCCACACGGCTGTTATGCTTCGTGTTACTTGAATGTGCATGTCGTACTGAATCTGCGTCAAATTAGCCACATCTTTGAAAATAAGCATTTTTTTCTTATATGTTAAAAGTGCTTACACCAAAAAGGCTTCATAATATCTTATGTGATACAACATGTAGTGAAAGAAATTATTCAACAATTTCCTGGACCTAGGCGGTTTAGGTGAATTTCTACGAAGCTGCTGTTTGTAGGATTTTTATGTGTGAATTCCTACAATTTAATATGTGAAGCCTTAAACGATATGGGTTTGTGTGAAGCAAAGACAACTGAAATGCCCACCCCTGCAATGTGGCCACTTTGTCAGTGGTTTATAGCATGTGAAAGAAGCACCCTTTCAAATATTCCGGGATGGTGTCGAATGGTTTCGCAGGATTCCATGGCACGTCGATGAAAAGTTTTTTCATCCGGGATGTCTGCGACAGTCCATGATTCGACGAGTGCATGTAGGCTATGTCTAGAAGCAAGAGGAGGACATTTCGAGTTTTGTGTGTTGACGTGTTATGGGTGTACCAATGTGTTGAACAGTTCCTAATGAGAAAACAAAGGATTATGGGACCTATGTTCATATGAATTTTTTTCCTTCTTTTGGTGTAAGGAACCCATGGCCGAAGCTTGTAAAAGTATTTTTGAAACACCCTGTATAAAGGATCTGAAATGAATCTATAAATAATCAATTACTAACCAACAAAGTTGTTATGTTATGTTAGGTTTTAATGTTAGCAGTGCAGTGATCATCAAATGTTTCATCATCATTGTCACTTCTGTTTTGACGTGCGATCATGTTCCTTTGTGAAATGGATACACTCAACATCTGACAAATAAAAACCAGATTTTGCTTGAAAGTTAACATAAAGTAGATGAACTTCAAATCCATACCTCTCAAGAAAACTTTTAAATATATAGCATCACAGCTGATATGTCTGAGACAACCGACTGTAAACAAAAGTCCTCATAACAGTGACGGAATGTTTTAACTTCCTCAAAACTGAGACTTATCCCCACCGGATTCATCAAGGAGTCAATAAAAATGTCGTTAGTAACATTCTAAAAAGAGAGTTCTAGTAACTTTATACTAATAGCTAAAATTAAGGGAATATCAGTTCTCTTTCTTATGTAAACTACCGGTATCTTCCGGGTAGAAGTAACTCCATTCTAATTTTGTTACCCTCTGATTATCATAAACACATGTGAATCCTGCATCATATGCACGTGCTTAATAATATCATTTTCTGGTTTGATAAAATTTAAGGGATGACAGAAGTGTCGATTTAGTCATTTTGGTAAAAAATGCAATTATTGGATTTAGTGTAAAAAAAATCAAGCATATCTTAAAGTATATGAATTTTCTTTCTTACTTTCTTTCTTTCTTTATCGTAGTTTCACCTCTCCCTTTTAGGATTTAAGCGACCCAAGCCCTGCAGTTGGCATGTTTGGAGGTTTGATCTTTAAACTTTATTTTTCAAGTTCTCCATAAATATTAGTCACATACTGTTAGAAGAACTTAAAGACAATATCACAAGAAAAATTAACTCTATCTAGGAAGCTGAACTTATACGCTTGAAAAAAAATTCCTAAAAATATGTCAGTGTTTGTGAGTGCAAGAGGAGGATATTTCCTACATCTCTTGTGATGAGATACGTGGTTATTTTCACTGTGATTTTAACTGTAATTGTGAGAACCTGAATCATTACACCGTTAGCGGCTTTATTTGCGTAGATATTTCACCCGATCGCTCGGGAGTTAGAGCTGTGGCCGCCACAACATAGAAACCCGCATGATTGGCCAACTTATACGTGTTACGCACTGTACATTTTGTATGTAAAGTGTAATTCAGTAACTTAAATTAGACTTATTAAATATTTAAGAAATGTTTGATAACTAGGCATACATGTATCATACTTAATTGTATCGTGAAAAACACTGTACTGTCTATTGCTAAATATGATTTATTAAATGTTTACCTATTCTTAAAGGCGGAGCATACAAACGGTAAAAACATCAACTAACGTGTTGTAAAAAAACCTAATACGAGTATGAAGCTCACTTTTTCATTTCAATGAACTGAATCAAGTGCGTAATCTCAACGACGTATTAAGAATTGAAATCTAGTTTGCCAACTACTTTTCTTTGAATAATAAAAAAAATGATTAGCTGTTATGTTGTAAGTGTAGCACGATGAATATTAATGGTATCAAGTGCAAAGCTTGTAAGAATATGTAGACCTATGTAACCACAAGTAATCTGATGTATTACAAGACCTTGCAATAGTTTTTGTGCATCGAACTCACCACCTTTCAATAATCCCACACGCTTCAAGTTGCATGCAGTGCATTTCTTAATCATGTAAGATTGGTTTCATGTTTCCTTCTTTTCCTAACTCATAATTAGGGGGCGGATTTCTATGACATGTCCTATTTTTTCCCTTTCCATTTTTTCAGGTTTCTGACTAATTTAAACCCGATTCCAAGCATCCTGGTGAAAATGGAAAGGCTTTTATTGTGCATATAACTGCATATTTAGGAAATTTTCAACTATTGTAGCATATTTACTATGAATATGCATATTTGGGTCATATTTTTGGAAAATTTGTGTGCTTATTAAAGAAATCTTGAAGTTTCATTTCATATTTTGTAAATTTTGCATTATAATGATATTTTTTGAGAATTTACAGATATTTTAAATAATTAACATTATATTTTAATAAAATGAATTGTAATGAAACTTTTAAAAAAATACACAATGTGTAAGTGGTAAAGACATATTTTAAATTTTATTGGTCATATTTTAATGTTTTTTAGGTCATAAACGCATGCATATACCCTATTTTTTAGGTCATAGAAATCCGCCCCCTACTCATAATCCATGTTTTGGTGCCAGAATCTGGAATTTCAATTTAATTTTCAGTCACTATGTATTCGTCCTTCGCACAGAGATTCTGATTAACAGGGTTAGGGTTTTTAAGTTCATTTTCCATAAGTAAAAAAGGAAGGGAAGAGGTTTAGCAGGGGTCGAAAAGGTGCTACCAAATTCTTGTGCAACAAACTTACATTCACGAACAGAAGGCTACCGAGTGATTGCAGTGAAATTTAAAACAAAAATGGAATATTTAGCAATTATTTTTCATTTTGGCAGGTGTGCCTTAAGTCCCGCGTTTGCGAAAGCAGTCGGGTTCACTATTGCCATGTCTATTGCAAGCTGAAAGTTACTTAAAAATCCTAGATGTTGGAATGAAACCAAGATAGTTATAAAGTAAGGAAGCAATTGAACTCAAAGCCATAGGCTATAAAAGATGAAATGCGCTTTAGAAGATTATTAAAAAGCTGCAGTAAAATACAAAAGGGGAAAAGGGGGATTATGGGCTTGATGGAAAAGTAAGGGATAAATACGCTAAAAGGGAGAAAAAGGTGATAGAAAACTGTCTCCATTCTCAGCTAGATACGTTTCATATAATATTTTCTTTTACAGGAGCTCTAGTTTGGTATAAGAAAAAGGTGTGCACCTAAAAATCCTAACCGTACTGATTAACAATATTGTACTGTACATGCATTTTTCAGACAGGATGATTACAATACATTTCACATTCTTATTTATCTTATTTCTAGATCTAAGTCATATTTACTTCGCCACATTTACATTGCGGACTATAACACAATTCAGGGCAATCTGAACCCGATCCAGAACCATTATCCCTTTCAGAGCTCATTTTTACAGTAGTAATAAGGCATTCATGAAATAAAATCATCAGCGGACACTAAATTCGTAATCGATTAAGAAAATTTCAATGCAATATCTGTAGTCCACAAACGACCATTCTAGCACATGGATAAAAATCCTCACATACCATGCTATTAATCTTAATATCTGGCCAGTAGCAGAGATTTTTTTTACTTGTATGTCTACAAATCTCAACCAGTCTCCTAGATTCAAGATGAGGGTAGGCAAAATGTTTCTCAGGATGGTCTTTGGTTATGCTATGGATAGGGACCGTATTTTTCTTGAGGTAAAATAAAGTGGCCTGTTTCGCTGTTACCATCCTTCTATTCCGTGGGTATTTCGGTAAATAAAATATTTTATACAATATTATCCTTACTGGGGTGCTAAGACATTTCTGCACGCTATGTTTTTTTAGAAGAGGTGCTACACTCTACACGCTGTGTTTTTTTTAGAACCACGAAAATTGACCAAATTTCAAGTTATAATGTTCTATAAAACCTATAGAATATAAAACCAGTTTATTGCTAAAAAATATGCAAATTGAAAGAAAAATCGTGAAGAAGTGGGCATTTATGTAACCTAAAGTGGCGTGATTTATACGGACAGAAGTGCAAACTACTGTAAATAAAATACGAAATCTGTTTGAAACTACACTCTTTGACGAAATCTGGCATCCCAAACGCAGCACAGAGATAGCATAAAAGAAGCGTAGTGTGAACACTGAATAGAGTACATTCCTCAGTCTTTGCTGTAATCGATCACTAGTATCGATAACTTCTCGGCAGCCATAGAATTAGCAGGAAAGCAAGCATGCTATAAGAAATGAAGGAAAAATCACACTAGAAAATATTACGATTTTGAATAGAATTTTTGCACACATTCCTCAATTTACATAGGCCTATGGAATGCGCATATTTCGCGCTTATTTAGACATTTTGCACAATGGAACAAATTTCGCGATATTTCGAGGACTCAGTTTGCTTAGTATTGGTTTGATAATTATAGCTAAGGACATCTGTTTTGTAAAATATCTCGCTTATCGCCATTAAAAAAAAAAAGTCCCTAGTTATGGAACAATACTGAATTTGGGTCTATGTGGATACAATAATTAACTGCAAAATACTATGCATAATTAATGTTAACTGGAAGATGTTTGTCCTGCTGCACAAAAGTAGATACTGGAGCAAACTTCATTTAAAACCACAAAGAGTGTCCTTAAAATTAACTTTAAAACAATAGGCCTACATCCAGGAAATATCTTCCCTCCTTCAAAATGTTTAATTTTCTCACAACCTTCTTCATTTTCATGTCCTTTTTTCCTACCCTTTTCAAATGCTAAAAACACTAAATTAGCTACTTTTGAGTGAGTATTTGAGACCAGTTAATTTTTATTAGGTCATAGCGGGAAAGCAAATCAGATTCACAAACTGATGCACTATGTGCAAAAGTTCATATTGCTGTAAACATATTTTAACAATCCTCGAAGGCGTTCCTATTCTTGTCACTTATATTCGTTCGAAGTAAAGAAACTTTTCAATGCTTTTCTTATGTAAGAAGTTCATGAATCTTCTAATCTGATAACGTTTTAAACTTTAATCTTCCAGCGTTAATAGGCCTACTGTATTATAGTAATTCAATTCTGATTCTTTATTTAAATGAAAATTATATTAATATTCTGGATTCGAGCAGTCTCCTGTGGTACAATCGAGGTCATACACGTGTTAGGATCTGTGGGTAGTCTATATCAGTAGGAGGCATAGGCGTACCGAGGGGGGGGGGGGTTTGGGGGTTTGAAACCCCCCCCCCCCCATTGATTAAAAAAAGGAAAATTGCATAATTTTTTAAGTCTGCCCATAAATTACTTAATACAAGTATAAAGCGTGGGAAGCTTAAAACTCGTTATTTTGCGTCTTAATTTTTAAAATTTTCCGGGGGTGGACCCCCGGAAGCTTAAAACTCGTTATTTTGCATCGTAATTTTTAAAATTTTCCGGGGGAGGACCCCCGGACCCCCCTCTCCCTGGGGGGTATTCCATACCCCCAGATCCCGCGGATGTTATAACCCCCCCTTATGGTCGGCCTGGTTACGCCTATGGTAGGAGGTATAATTAATGATGTTTTCTATTGTTGGTGTATTATGGTTTTTGATCATTTCAAACTGATTTTCAATTTCCATGATTTTTTTTTCAAGGAATATGAATTGTAGTGAAAGGGATGGGCGGTCGTGTCAGCAAGTGGGAGCCACCCAGAAGCAGAGATGCGCCCCCAGCTGTGCCGTGCCTCCGAGCGTCCACATTACTTACACCACAAACAGCGTCTCACACCTCCCTACCTGATGTTAACTTTATTCAGGGAACACCACTTTATTGCACTTTGATTCATAATACCTGTCCATGGTCCTTAAAATCAGAACCACAGGTGGTTTCCGTTTTTATTTATTTTATTTGCATTTACAAGTTTATAAATCCTGAATGTTTATTAACTTGATGATATGTATAAAGAAATTTCTAGAAATGTTACTGAAATTACAATAAATTATGTTTTTTATATCTAGCAGAATCTAAAAAAATTACTTATTAATTCTGTGTTGTCTAACAGTGAAGTATCAATAGAAAGATTTTTCACTCTGGTTTGAGTAAATTGCATGTCATTGAGTATAAGTGGATATTTTGGCAAAAAATATATAATTAAGAAGTAATTAAACAAATAATAAATATTAGAAACTATGCCCAACTTGGAAGAAATTCATGTTAAAATACCTCAACCATGAAATAAATTCTAAAAGTACAATTAATTAAATGTTAATATTAGCTATATATATATATACTTTACATATCAAATGTGAAAAGACGAAACGCGAAATAGTTCTAGTGTATAATGTTTAAAAACTAAAATAAATTTAAATTAACGTCTCTTTTAATAACCTAAAAAGGTTTCGCCTAATATACTATTATGTTATGTTCAACTACAGCTGGAAGTTGAAGGAGAAAGTATTCAGGAATACAATACAAATGATGTCGTCTGTGAAGCAACTTAATTTATAAACTTATATGTTTATTAGAATTAGGCTACTATTTTAAAACAACACTGCATAGTTAGATTACAATTTCATATAATAAACTGTGACCCAATATGGGTTAATGTCTATAAATGTGTTGAATTACCATTTGTTGACCAATGAGCTCAGTGTCATAATTTTTAGTTTTACAACATGAGTAAAAATGGAGGGACAAAGAGGCATGGAGATTGAAATGCGGGATGCGGCAAAGGCTGTAGGACCCCCGCCATATATATATATATATATATAACTTCGTACTGTTTTAAAATTTAAGAATTTGACAAATATTCCTAATTTATACAGTAACAGCAGTAGCTTATTTTACGATACTTAAAATGTTTAAGATAATCAGTTCAGTATTAAAAGCTGGTTATTATAGCCAGTAACTAAAAATTCTGTGGCTTGGTTCTAAAAGGGTCAATGTCATAAAACTTGCTTTTGAGATAACTGACTTTGAAGCTTTTCTGAGAACTTCCGACATTGTCCTCTAAGGTTTCTGCATTATGTCTATTAATAGCAACATAGCCTACATTGGGATTTTTATTATACGAAAGATAAAGACTAGCCGAGCTCAATAATGCATAGATCTCATTTTTGCAAGAAATTGGCATTGGCCCTATTAGATCCAAGCCACAGAATTATTAAGTTGCATGTCGCATTTCGCTATGCGAAACAACCTTACATCTATCAGTGGGGCCCGAGGAACCATCCCTCATATAATGGCCAATGTCTGCCAAAAATTTAGACTTCCTAAACACATTCTGGAAGACATTGCTTTGGCAGCATTGAAAGGATCTTTGGCCATATTTCGAAACCATGCATATGGACCATATATTTAATTTATATTGCTTGTGTTTGCTTACATGTGTATTCAAGTGAAACATTATTATGTTACATAGTCGGGTTCATTATTTTAAGTTTATATTTGTTAATTTTTATTCTATATTTCAGTGATTGGTACTCTTTGTCATAAGGCAGCCTGTAAGTGTTACAGGAAGAATTGAAAATAAAAATAAACAAATGTTACTCTGATATTAACAGTGACGTTTTCTTCTGTATGTTTATACTTCCTGGGCAGAAGTTAGTCAATTATAACGTCTCTACTTTGATCAGTGCATTTATTGAATCCTCATGTAAAACTACTTTCAAGACAATTTAAGGTTCTGGACTGGATATCCTACATTTAAAGCTGGAAGACATCGAACACCACATGACAACAGAAGGACGACAACACTTGTCTTGCAGATGTAAGAATTTCAACGCTGTGATGAATGCCGTCCAAGACAGAAAGGTGTCCGTCTAAATTCCTCGGGGGCCATTCATAACTCTTTATTGGGATGACTTCGGCAGTTTGTGAACGTGTGCGAACGGAATAAATGATGCGCTCCAAACATCTGAGTTTGTGCACTATATCAACAAGTTAACGACGTTATCTGAGCTTTTAAACCCAAGAATGAGAGTTGAGAGTTTAACCTATGCCACCATTTTTAAGAAGAAAGTCTGGTGAAAATTAAAAAGTAAAAAATTAAGATATCCTAACACTTGTGCTTCATTTAAAGGTCCTTTACCCGAATTTAATTATCTGTGTTCGGCTTTCTGACTGCCTCTGTTCATTTTTTTTCTACATGTGTGTGAACTGATTCTCTTCAGAAAACTGATAACTATATGAGTAAAACTTGGCCGTTTCCCCAGGAACCGTCGCCAGACTCTGAAGTCAAATTGATAAGTAGAAATATTGAGATGAATAATGTATCGTTCGGGGAAAAGGAAATGGAGTGAAACAGTGAAATAGGAGTTCGAGTACTCTACCATGAATTATGTTGACTATTATTTATTATTTTTATTTTATTTTATTTTTTAGTATTTCAAATATCCCAAATTCAAACTCGTTCTATTTTTTTTTTATCATGGGAGTCGGGCTCGCTCTCATTTTTGCTACGTCACACCCCACAACCAATGCCCACTCAGAGCGGTTGGTGGTGCAAACTTTAGTATTTTAAGAACCTTGCATGCATATGAGTTCTTATTTATACTGCTTTTCTTAAAATTAATGTTGTAATTTTACTATGTTATGGCAATTTCTGCTGAAGAGAAAGCTGAAATGTTCTTTCAAAATAAAATATACTTAGCAAATAGGGAATGAAAATGAGAATTAAAAAAATAAATGTTACTAAGAAAATATGAACTACAAAATCTAAAAATGTAAATGAGAAGGTGGAGATATCTACAAAGAAAAAAATTATGAAAATAAAGGGGAAATACAACTTTAATAATATTCTCGGATATCGCCGACCTTAATGTGAAAATAAGTTCCTAGACAAATGTGCAATCTGCCAGACACGTTTTAAAAAAGAGGTTTTATCTGGCGACCATAGGGCTTTGACTTTTCAAAAACGATTGTGAAATAAAAACGTAGTCAAATTTTCAACAGGAAGGTTTAAAGTAGCAGTGCAAATTCTCATTATTAGACGAGGAATGCCTTGAGAATTGGGTTGCTTCCTGTTCTTATGCTGCTGGGCAAAGGACGTCATAATTCATCATTAAAACACCACATCCTAGTCTTAAAAAGTGTCTCCCCCTGGTGATGTATGGAAATCCCTCACCCCCTGGTAGACGCTAAAGAAAATGTTTGTGCGCATATGTAACGGGCGGGGGTGACCGCAGGGTGTCATGGGGGTGCTAATTTGTTCCGGAGGGAGGAGATGTAGGGCTCACATCATTAAACTCGTCCTTCCTCGTTAAAAGTTTGCACCAAATCATCGGCACTATAGTACTCTTACGCCTATTATATCTTGTCTAGTATTAACGAAGCGTATTAGGAACAACGCATTGATCTCTACCATAGACCTAAGTTGGGTTTTAAAAAATGAAATCTTTATTAGACAAGACAAATAGTTTTACTTTCTGTACCCGTGCCATAGTTCGCTCGCTCTAATGGTAGTGTACTATACAGTAGTGGAGGAAGGGTTGTGTTTGATCTTGTAATTCGATTTCGAGTTTTTACTAGTAACAGTGTTTTGAAAACACCTGACTAAAATAATAGACTAGTGCATTCCGAAACGCATGTGCTTATTAGGCCTAACAGCATGTTCCATTACATCAGTAGTAATATTACATGCTAGGTTTTACATTCTTTGTCATTTGTTTTGTCGTTCTACACATAGTAGAAAATATTTTTCAGATGGCTGCATTTCTTATATTCAAATTTACTATATATAGAGAGAGAGAGTATATATAGTATATATAGAGAGTATATAGTATATATAGAGTATATTTAAATATATATATATATAACTTTCTTATATTCTAATTTATATTTTAATTTACAAAATGCGTTTTAATATCTAATTCTAGTTATCTGATATTCTGATTATATTTTACACTTTCGTTTTACAAATGTTTTAATATTATTATTTACTATCCAAAAGTTTAACCTTATTTTACCCTAGGGTAAATTAAGGTCATAACTATAATAGGGCCTATATCTCTAAATACTAAAGCATAATAGGCCTATTATGGATATGAATTATAAGGCATGAAATGACTAATGATAGCCTATATGACTATAGTTATTCTCAAATATTATAATTACGTACTTACTCAATGGTAATAGACAATTCCTAGGCGAGCTAAAGGAATATAATCAATTTTATGGAACCCGCTTACCTGAGCCCTCCATTTATCCCTATTCTATGCTAATTCCATCCAATCATCCCTCGCAAATCCTACTGCCCTTAAATCTATCCTAATATTGTCCTCCCATCTACGTCTAGGTCTTCCAAGTGATCTTTTATCTTCGGGTCTCTAAGTCAATATCTTTTAGATAATATGTCTTTTCTCCTGCATGCGTGCAACATGTCCAGCCCATTTCACCCTCCGTGATTTAATTACCCTTACTATATCTGGTGACGAGTATAGGTTATGAAGCGCGTCATTATGCATTTTTCTCCAGTCCCATTTTCACCTCTCTTAGGTTCAAATGTTCCTAAGCACCTTGTTTTCGAACACACTCAGATTATGTTCTTCCCGAAGAGTAAGCGACCATGTCTCACATCTATATAAGTTAATACAACCGGCAGGACTGGCCTGCCACGAGGTCCAAACCCGGGACCTTCCCAATAAGAGTCCCCGACGCTACCCCTACCACGCTCAATGAGTACCGGTACCTATTTTGAAATAAAACTACTGCTTAAAATGTATGAAATACAGATTAGGCCAATATTTCGACCTTTATACTCGAGTCTTTGAGGATATTAATCCTAGTGCTTATGAAGGTCTTATGGGGAAGAGCTAAGACGATGTGGTAGATATTGGCTAGTCTTAAGGGGAGATGGTAGTTACCGCTAGCAAAATGATAGAAAATATAGTGTATGTTCAAGAAGCCATAACTCAGGTGTTAACAGTAAGATTTAGTTGAATTTTTTTATGATTTGCAAGTGCACTTTGCAGTTTAAAATAAGCAGAGAATAGTTGTTCTAGAACTCGCTATTTGGTAGGAAAGAATTTTTAACACATAGGTGATAATTTTGTTTTACAGTTACTTCCCTTGACATAGGTACGCTTTATTCAATTTCTGTAGCTTAGATTTTTGTAAAACTTTGGGAACTTACTAACAATAGGTACTACTATTTACCCTAGGACAATCAGTCTAATATGTACAATATTACTGCATGAAAACTGCATGAAAACTTTACGACTAAAAAAAATACTTTTTAAAATAAAAATAGTTGAAAATTCTGTATAGTCAAGACTTTTCCCATAATTCTGCCAAGGGAGATGTGTCATTCATCTATAATGAATTCCTGAAAGTTTCATTATTTTAGCATGAATAGCTTTTCAGAAAATGGTACCTGAAGTACAAAAAATATAATTTTACAGGAGAGCGAAAAGAAAATGGCGTGCCTTACTGTATTTTATCCATTTTAGAAAGCTCCAGGTCGCTCTGCTTGGCTTAATAATAACGCAACATATAAGACCTATGTATAAAAAAATTCACAAAACTATGCTCTCTTACATGAGCATAAGAAAAAAAAACGATTTTTTTTGTCACTGATAACTACCATCTCCCCTTAACTGAAGAAGAAAACACATATCTTGTCCAAAATAAGACCAAGCCGTTTTACTTACATGTAATCTTCAAAGTAGACATACTGTACTCTCACTCACCTGTAACAAATGTAAAATGGTAATTAGGATCACACTCCTATACGGGCCGTGAAGGCCGTTAGAGTTCCGGGAGGTTGAGGCTCACAGATTTTTAGAAATCTGGCATGTGAAAGTGATAAGCCTTAAGCATTGGCCGACTTTGCCCCCAGGGTTGCTCCTGGTACTCATTTCTGTCAGAGGCTAAGTCGACCACAGAATCACAGTGTCACCAGAAGGTTACATATTTTTGTGCATTCACATTTTGAGAAATTTTATTTTATTGCTTTATTAACTTACTATTTTGTACGTACAATTTGTTTGTATTTTTTAAAGAAAATATTTCTAAATTCAAAAGAATTCAGAAGTGAATAAATCTAACATCTCAAAATTTGGATGCATAGAACTGTTAAACTATGTCTTGGAAATGTACCTAAAACTGAAAAAGCTGTAAAAAGTTAGATTTTGAAAAATCGATGTAAATAATTTAGTTTAACTAATTACGTCTGTAACTGCAAACGTTGAGAATAGTTTGTTCTTTGAACGATACACACTATTACGGGGGTGGCCACAACGAGTTCAGATCGATTTACTACTTATTACTAGACCTCGGAATTTTAGACGAGAAAATATTTTTGTATCAATAATATAACGAACAGGTAAGAACTAGAAATTTCCTTTGTTAAGGTAGTCAAGCCGGTAATTAATTTATTAGTTTACAGTGGTGTTTACAGATTATTTAAGGATAACACTCGGCCACAAATTAGCCTAAGCCTATTTGTAAGAAATATAAAATCGTAGACTTTTTCTTCTTGTGAGTTATTAAAATTATTATTCTTGTTAACAAATAACATGTGATGCATAATAGTCATACAAATAAAAATGTAAAAATACTTTTATGCATAGCTAATTGCTTTGTGGCCCATTTTAATACCACAAATATTTTTTGTTTAAAATTAAAGAATAGTGCTTAATTACATCACTTTATAACCTATTTTAGGTGCCTAAAATGTCAATTGTCTTGTCTAAAATTCCGAGTTTTACTTATTACATACTACTTCAAACTAAATTGAATTCTACTGTACGTACGTATTACTTCTAGGAGTCCATTGTTTCAATTTGTTAGATCTTTATATGGACACAATTTTAATAGGCATATGAGTGGGAATACAGGGTACGTCGTAGCGTAGTGGTAGAGGCGCGGCGCCAGAAGGTCGCGGGTTCGATCTCCGATGAGGCAGTTGGAGTTTTTCAATTAGCCTAATCCTTCTAGTGGCACTATGGCCCTGGGGTCGACTAAGCCTCTAACAGAAATTAGTACCGGGAGCAATCCTGGGGGTAAAGGCGGCCACCTTCACGTTCCGAATGTCTAAAATCTGGGAGCCTCAAACATGGCCTGTATAGGGAACACTTTTTATATGACTGGGAATATAAAGTATGAGCAGAGGCGGACGCAGAAATTTTTTTCGGGGGGGGGGGATTTAAATAGGTAGAAAGAATACTAAAACAAATTAATCAACTTACATATACAATTAGTTTATAAAACTGGCCACTTAGAGTACATTATATAGCCTTTTTTCAAATTTCGGGGGGGATGTAACCCCCTATCCCCTCTGCGTCCGCCACTGGTAGCCACTGGCAGCCACTGGCTACCGCAGAATTTTTTTCGGGGGGGGGATTCAAATAGGTAGAAAGAATACTAAAAAAAATTAATCAACTTACATATACAATTAGTTTATAAAACTGGCCACTTGGAGTACATTATATAGCCTTTTTTCAAATTTCGGGGGGGGGGGGGATGTAACCCCCCTATCCTCCCTGCGTCCGCCACTGAGTATGAGTACCCTAAACAAATATAAAAACATTCTTCACATGTGATATTTACTTCTTCGAAGTTTTGTACCACCAGCAAAGTATCTTCTAGTTAATGTTTGGTACATCTGAAGAAGGAACATGAGGAAGGAGACAAAGAGTGCGACATGCTGAACCATTAAGAAACAGGCAAGTCAATTACACGTGCATGTTTTGTAGCTCTTCCTAAACGCAGCTTCAAATAATACGAATAGCCAACATATGCAGACGTCATGTCGTAATATATATTGAGCCGTGCCTGTCTTCAGGAACACATAGATTTCCCATCCCTTTCCCTGTGGACATGCAAGAATTTCCCGCCGCCGGTGGAGACGTTTTCTCACTTGTACAGTCAAAGTCAAAATTTTATGTACTGATTTCATAGCAATATGTACCTCTGTTCGCAACTCTTCCCTCGTTGAAAATTAATTTATTATATAAGCATGCATATTATATAAACAATTTTTGTTTGTCTGTCCATAGTTCTGGAAGACCTGATTGAATGTTCAAAAACATAAATAATCCTAAATATCAATGTCTTGGCTATTATTTATCGTTCTATTATAAAGTAAGTTTTATAGCCTACCGATAGCTAAATGCTTTACCGTAGTGATAGGCCTCAATTTTAACAGGCCGAAACTGAATAGACTATACTAAAGCAATTTTAGGAAGGATTTTTTTTTCATATTTTCAGTGTTGAAGGGACTCGTATTAAAATATATGAATAAATAAATAAAATCAGGTAAACTGATGTAACACGAAGTGCCAGAATACTTTTGTTTAATCAGTTGTAATTGTAATTATGATATGCAGGAAATTAAGTTAAAAAAAAAAATTAATTCCGAGTTAAGCTCCAGACTGATTCATTAAGCAAGGCTTACAGAAGAACAAAAGTTTAGTTTTTTTAAGAATCAGATTAAAATCATCCGGCACCAGCAGAATTGCACAGATTTGTCATATCTTGACCATCGCACACTCACATAAAAATACAAAAAAAGTCAAATTGGCCAGATATGGGAGTTGAACCAGAAACCTCCAGAATGCGAGTCCAAGACCACATGGCTTAGTTGAACGATCTAGTTCGATAAGCGTATGTGAAAGAAGTCTTATTTGTCATAGCTAACTGTATTGCAACTTCCAAAGCCGTATATAAACACTGTAAAACAATATGTTATAATGATAACTGATTTGCAATTGATAATTTCTTTCTAATATATTAACATAAAATTGGTATTAAATTGGGCATTACTCCGGTACCGGTCAACCGATTTGCTCCATTATCAGTAGGCTTCTTCACATGGACGTTATATATGCGTATACCAAGTTTTATGAAAATTTGACAACGCGTATTTGACTTATCTCGCGTACAGACACACGGACGGACGGACAGACATTTTCCCGTCCCGCACACAATCACATAAAGTGCCATACTGGCATTTAATAAATAAATAAATAAATAACGCAAAATATGTGCTATAAAGAAAATATTTTTTACATTACTGCACCCATATCCAGTTACTTAACACTTTCGATTATTATGGAGATTTCAGAGAGGTTCTAGCTTTTTGGTCAGAGTTCTGACCATGGGCAGAACATAAACGCCTTTTGAAGAAGAGCACATTTAAGAGATACAATTAGAAAATCCACCACAAGACACGCTATTGTAACGTCTTTACCACCCTTAAACTTGTGGAAAGGCCTGTACTGCATAACTAGCATAGTTTATGTGGAGCGCGCTCAAGGCTTGTAACTGAGGAGAGATGTGTTGTGAAATCATGATACTCTCTCTTTGGAGACGGGAGAAATAATGTCATAGTGCACAAGGGAAGAAACGTTTCCGGACTTCTTTACATCCGATATATTGTATTGCATAAACACTGCAACGACTATTACTTAAATCAGAACACTCAAATAGAGATTTTTAAGGGCGATGTCCCATGAACAGTTTTTTTAAAAAGTTGTATTACTTGACATTTCTATGCACTTATTTTTGGATATGCATATGAGCGAGCGTTTTGTCCGATACAAGTTAGGCCTACTGTTAGTTGTTCAACCGAAACAAAAATCGAGCGCTACTACAATGAATAAATTATGGCAGTCGATATGTAAGCTAAACACTAACCTCATTTTCTGTTCAAAAATTTTCATAATTTTTAGAACATCTCAACGTTTATTCCGGTGGGAATAATGGTTGCAGGTAGTATTGTTGTAAATTCAAAGTCTGCTTGGCGTCTGTCAATTTTTTTTACTTTAAAAATCAATTTTATCTTCTTGGTAAATGTTCTCATGATCGCAACGCAATCAGCTGTTCGGAGGAAGCTGCCATGCTTGTACGTCATGCAGGCCAATCGGTTAGAGAAAGACGCTCACTGGTTCATTTCACATTTTTGAAAGAAAATATTAGAAACGATCCTATTCCGTTGTATCAGATAAAATTGGTTGGAAAATATAAGATGAAACTGTGTGCCAATGTCACAGTCTCTAGAAAAAAAATGGATTGTGGGACATCGGCTGTATTTTGGTAAAACATAGATACGCGGTGAAATTCCTATTAAACGGCCAATAACAGTTCCATGAGAAACTTTTTTTAAGGGCGGCTAATAAAAAGGGGACTGATTTTTTTAGCGAAAAAGTAATGTTAAATTTCTTGGAATATAAAAGTACAAACTTCTGAACCATTCAAATAAGGATACATCCAAACTCTTTATGCCACTGTTTTTGTTGCAATTGAAATGAGAAAAGTCAATTTTTTCTATTCTATCTGGAACAAAATTTTGATAACATCTATAGCCTATCATGTAAAAAAATCCCAACACTTGAAATTTCAGACTTAATTACTCGTAGATTGTATGTTTTAAAACTTTTTGTATACTTACAGCGATATTTTAAAATCAAACTTTTTATTGCAATATCTCAATACAGTATTTTAAATTTTAGGTAAATTTTCAATACACAGCTCTACTCATCCATATTTTGAGTAGCTTACTTTATTTACTTTATATTTCTTACAATTTCAGAAATAATATGTTCTGAAAAAATAGTAACAAATTATTTTAAAAAAATCAAAATTTTAATACAAAAAATATGCAGATCTCAGCTATTTTCGGTAACATTTTCGTTAAAATTAGCATTTAGTAGGTTACAAAAAGGAATCATTAAATCAAGAATAACAATTTATGAAAAAAAAAGTTTCTAGTTGCGGCTAGTTGTTTGGTTTTAGCGCTATTGGAGATTACGCTATTGGAGATTATGTCTATTGTGAGGTTATTTTATTTTAAAATAGAGTTATCCTTACATTCGGAATTATTTAAATATAATATAAGGACATCAATAGTGATGAGCGAGACCAGTCTTGGTCTTGCAGTCTTGGTCTTGGTCTTGGTCTTGCAGAAAATGCAAGACCGAGACCAAGACCAAGACCGCATCAGCGTTAGCAAGACCAAGACCAAGACCGGCCATGCAAGACCGAGACCAAGACCAAGACCAACCCTGCAAGACTCTGGCAAGAACAAGACCTAACTGCAAGACTCTTGCAGTCTTGCTATTTGAAAAAAGTTTTATAAAGCCCCGTTGTGTATGCAGCGAGCCAGTGACCACTACTCAAAGGCGCCGCAGAGTCGCTAGCCGGAGTAGTCCCAAGGCTGGTAGGCCTATAATGTAGAGGTTGCCTCATCATGCGGTAACCAATGAGAGCAGACCCGGTGCATAACGCTGTCCGTATCCAAAAACGAGCGCACCATTCAAATAATACATGTGAACTCCGTATACATCTCTCACCACTACGTTAAAACGAATTACTGCAATGAAAACTTACAATTAATCTGACGGATTTCCCTGAATGGCTTACCATACAGCTAGTTCCTTCAATTGGTGGGAGTTAAATTCACGATAAACACTCCATATTCATTTTTAAAATGTTTAATTGCAATAGTTCTCTAGTATTATGGTACGAAAGACAAACATATGTAATAAAGGCCCTAAGTCATATATGAAATTTCATTTTGCATAGAATATAAATACTAACCACATAATTTATCAATAAAACTTAAAAATTCTGCCATACAGTTATTTAATAACTAGTTTCTCTAACCTCTCACTGCGTTTAAAGGAAGCTATGACTGAGGATTTATAATAATTTTTTTATTACAACGATGAATGGAGCAACGATGGCAGGGGAAACCGGAGCACCCCGAGAAAGCCTGCCCCGACCCCACTTTGTCCACCACAAATTCCACATGGATCCATCGAGATCCGATCCAGGGTCCCAGCGGTGGAGGGCGAGCGGTATAACCACTCATCCATGGGGCGGCCTGTGACTAAGGATTTGAAACTTTAAACAGTAGCCCCCGTAACTTATAACGTCTATTAACATGCTCAGTAGCATATTTCATGAACGATTATATCCTTTTTTACACCTATCATTAATATTCATAGACTACTCTCACATATAGAATCTTTCCTGTCTACTTGAACAAAATATAACACACAGTAGCTATTCAGCTCATTCCTTTCTCCTTGCAGAAAAATTCAAAATAAAGTTAAGTCTGAAAAAATCAGGTATTCTTCATAATTATTCAATAAAACACAATTAAACCGTAGATTAATTAAAACAGGAACTTATCTGACGGGTATATGCTAGTTATTACTTTACAGTTACTTATCTGATTGTACTGTAGCTATACAGGCCTACATTTTGTTGATGATGGGTAGGACATCCACTGAAAACCTTTTTTACTACTACAATTTTCTTATTGACACATAACGGTGGGGTGTTTAAGTTCTTGCTGCTGATTCATGTTAAGGATGCATATCGAATGGGAAAAGATAATAAAAGTAGAAAATGCCTGGTCTAGAAATATTTTCTTGCATGAAGAATAGTTATGATTATTTATGACCCAATTAGTTGAAGGCCCGAAACTTGAAAGCAAGTAGAAATTAATTTATGAGGGGTGGCGGAAATCTTTAAAGTGCAGAAATGATCTGTTCACAATGTGTTATAAATTAGAACTAGGGTATATGGAAAGATAAATATTATTTATTGCAGCCTATGGGTTTGGGTTTCGAAGGGACATTGTGTGATTTTCTATAATTTCTAAAGCATCTGCTTCAATGCCGTTATGTTTTGTTATTATATTATACAGTTTTAAACAGGCCAGATAGAACGTCTCTCCTATGCGGAAATCTTTGAAACATTTCATACACATCCTGTTAATATTACTTCTTGTCTCCACAGCCGTTCATTTTGAAACTTTACAATATAATATTAATAATTTTACTCTCTCAAATAGTGTACAGCATCTCGTGGAATTTGGGTTTAAAGTTTTGCAATAGGATAACAGAGAATATTTAAATTTACACTCAAAGTTTACTGTTCTAGCTTATATCACCATGGACGTTTCGGCAAACAGCTTGACATCACATTAGTGCTTACATGCTCAAAGCAACAAAAAGCAATTAGCTTTCGTTACTTTTGCAAGCAATAACACACATGTAAATGATGTAACTTTAAATCATGTAAACGCCATCGATCACAGTAAGATGCATAAAAGAAAACGGCAAGACTCTTGCAACAAGACCAAGACCAAGACCACTGGTGCAAGACCGAGACCAAGACCAAGACCAGGGTTACCTATGCAAGACCAAGACTGAGAGTGCAATACCAAGACCAAGACCAAGACCGCCTTGGTCTTGGTCTTGGTCTTGCATTTGCTCATCACTAGACATCAAGAGCACTGTTTTTCAATATTTAGAAGAAGAAGAAAAAAACAAAAATAAATTTTGCAACACAGTCGAGTACAACTTAAATATGATCTAAAAATATTTTTCTTTAATCTGTCACACAACTAAATCCCTTTCGAATACCAAAATATAGCCTACATTCTACGGATGAAGAATAGTGAATACATTATATTTTTCCCTGGGGGGGGGGGGGGGAATTATCAGCCAACGATTTCGGAAGATATTACGAGGCGTGTACGTACCGAATAAGTACCGTTTAAATATTTTGCCGCTGCAGCGTTGCAGTCGCGATTTTGGGCACCTGCGGTCACTTCCTCCATTCATTGAGAAGTCAGACGCAGTGTGAGCGATCGTCACTTCGTGTTAGAACGTTTCGAAATGCTCAAAACGATCGAACGAGCCGCCGACTATGAAGTCAGATCAGTGATTCTTTTTTGAATGCGAGAAATGTTACACCAGCATACATTCATCGCCAATTGTGTGAGGTTTATGGGGAAACAATGAGTGATGGAATGGTGTGGAAGTGGGTTAGACCGTTTAATGAAAGTCGTGAAAATGTGCATGATGTGCCGCGGAGCGGCCGATCGTCTGCGATCACGGATGATTTGGAGCAAGCTGTGGAAGAAAACACATTTCTTCATCTGAAGAAATTCCTTGGTGGAAAACATTTCAACGACGATGATGTTGTGATACAATAAATGAAGATTGTTCTTTCATCATAGGCGGCGTAATTCTTTGGCGAAGGCATACAAAAACAGGTTACCCGTTATAAGTGCCTTAATAACGGCGGTGACTATGTGTAAGGTGTGTAGAGCAATGTGTAAGGTAATGAATGATAAAGTAATTCGAAATAGTATATTGCGACACAAGGGCGGAAAGGCACGTTTACGGGTCGAGGAAACAGATTGAAAACCCGAGGCGCAGCCGAGGGTTTTTAAGTTTTTGAGACCCGTAAATGCCTTTACGGCCCGTGTGTTGCATGCTATTTTTTGCACGACGGTTACTTATATCAATTTAATTATATTAATTGTGATATTACCTGAAAATATTATATATATATACAGTCTTGAAGAATGGTGCTTATTTCAGAAAGGGATTCGCATTTGATATTGTTTATGGCAACCGAATATTTATAAAGCGGGGAGGCCTTGGTCATTTCTGCTCGCAAATAAGCATTTGCGGGCGGTAAAGTAACTTTCCGCCCGTCGCCCCTAGCAACAAGATTGCGTGTGGTAACGTCAAGTTACGATCCATGTAAACAACTTTCGTAAGTAACACTTACTAGCTAAGGAGTGCAAAACTATTTTTTTCATGACAAAGTAGCCTACTTACTTTAAGAACACGCCAATTTCTCACACAATATACAAACCCAAGCCGGACTGCAAAGAAAACAGTTAACACAAAGATTGTCATAGTTTATTTCTTGTAATTCTGTAATTTTACATGAAATTGAAATTTCTTTTCCATCATTTTACTAGAAATCTAAGACAAACTACAGCATCCCATAGGACACATTACGAATTTAACGGTTAATGATTGTATACATTTAGGTTAATGTCTTATTGGCACTTTCTCTGTAAGAATAGTTGAAGTAAACGTACTTTAAAAATTTCAACAATTTTCTATCCCATTTTTATTGACTAGATGTAAAACCTCTTGAGGTAGATTAAGGATTAAATACTAGGCTTTTATAGGGTCATAGAAGTAGTTTTATTAATTTTAAATAATTCAAAATCACTGGTACGATATAGGTTAGCTTATCGTTTTATTTGAAAAAAGGCTCTTAATCTCCAGCGGCCGCCGCTGTTTGAAAGAGCGAATTCATTAAATTGGAGGATCGAGTTGCTAGGTGCTTTAATTCTGCTTTAACCCCAATAATGTAACTACACCAACATTACACCCCATTTCAAATAGTGTTGCAAATAAAACACAATGTGGTGTTTTTACAGTGAGGCTAAAAATAAATATCAAATTTTGCAATATTCTGAACGATTTATTCGTAACTACACCTATTAATTTCACAAAGAGCTATAGACCTATATGACAAACAATGTTCACTTTGTCTCTAATCTTTACTGTGATAGGTTTTCGTGTAAATTCGACTGTAATGGAGATAGCCTAAAAATTGAAAATAGTCACGATAAAACTATCCCCTGAGTAGAATATTATAGGAGAAAAATTCCTCTGACACTGGGATTTGAACCCAGAACCTTTGGCTATACGTGGCACTGCTCTACCAACTGAGCTAAGACAGAGTTCACAGCGCCAGATGGAACCTCTCTCCTATGACTAATTGTCCTTAATGGTCTATGCATTATGCATTACTGTGAGGCACACTAATTAGTGATTTTTGTGACCGGGCTTCCATTTTATTGTACAGTTCACATTCAAGATGGATATGTATGCATTCATGAACTGCAGATTATTGTCTCTGTTTGTACATAATTTGTGTCAGTGAGGTAGACCATTAAGGGCAATCAGTCATAGGAGAGAGGTTCCATCTGGCTCTGTAAAGTGAACTCTGGCTTAGCTCACTTGGTAGACCAGTGACACGGATAGCCTTAAGTCCTGGGTTCAAATCGCAGTGTCGGAGAATTTTTTTCTATAATATTCTCATGTAATGTCCAACAGAGACAATAATCTGTGGTTCATGAATATATATAGGCTACATACAAGAAACGAATATAGCTATTTCACTAGACATGGATAGAATTACTGATATTTACATTATTATTTAAAATTGTTAGTTATTTTCTCAAAAATCAAAATTTTCAAAATAGTGTTCACGGAACCTCTTAATATTTTCGTTATAGGAACCAAATTTTAGGGGTTGCTACAGAAGTCCAACAATAAAGTTTGTAATAAAAAAAGAGTCAATACCGCATCAGGTCCACACATACAGACGGAAGTACAGGTTTTAATCCAAATACTACACTTCGGTGCTTCTAGGCATCATGAAACATTTTTCCCGCTGTCATCCGGATTTCGATCTTCTTTTCACGATTACAATACTTTCTCTATACTACGCAGGCTGTATGCGAGAAAGTAAAACCGGAGTAAGTATCAGAATACAAGACAAATATCTTTCATTAAAACGTTCTAAGAATTGGTACTGTTCTTGTAAAGCCATACATACAAACGAATAAAAGAAGCTGATGTTGAGCATAAAGGCTGCGTTTAGCTACCAGCATTGTGTGAATCGTGTACCTAGGGCATTGTTCTATTAATACTGGGATGATGAATAAAACAGCATGGGACAGTGGATATTTCACTTGAAACCACCCACGACCACAGCCATTGAGCCCTGGACCCGCACATAATTTACTAAGTGATGTCTCTTCATTATAGATTCCTCACACTGCAAAACAGAGCCAAGACGCAGCCTCAATCCCAAGCGAGAAAATTCTGCACTTATCAAGATGAAGATAAAGCATACCCATGGGAAAAAATCTGTACTGTTCGTGCCATTTTAAGACAACTTCGTCCCAAACCATGTCTATCCACAAAAGAATATGTAATAGCATTGTTCCCAAATCCGAAAATCTGCACCGACACTAACCGCTTTTGTAATCGCGTGGATTTCCCCAGTGTTGCCGATGTCATTCAACACTTCTCAAGTAAGTAAATGTGCTGTGGTATGCATTTGGCAACACTGTACTGGACTACAGACAAGTGCGAATACGCCTAATTAACTTTCTATTCACTGAATGACAGGTAGAAGAGGATTAGGGTGACAGCACGTAGAGGCAATTCTTGGTAAAAAAAAAAAGTAGCACTCACAATATTTGTGACTTTACCAAAGGGGGGGGGAATTCCTTACAAATTCACTACCAGAATTAAATTTAAATACGTATATTATGCGATGGCCAGTGGGGGGGGGGCGAAATCCTTCCATCCCCCTTTCCATCGGTAGATATGTTAAAGAAATGCAGTAAGATGAATTTCGAGTTAGTGATACGAGTATTGATATTACGCCAATATTCTATTCCTCATCTACTCAGATCCTACTCAGTGAAGTCCTGGTATAGTGGAGGCTAGACCTATGTAGACAGTCGGGACGCTTTGAGGATTAAGCCATTGTCTGGCACTTAAGGAGTGGTATATGGCATATGGTATACTGACTGAAGGCACTCGTCTGGTGCCCACGTGGAGTATGTCAAAAATTCAGAAATGAGCATTGATTGGTTGCACACGAAATTCTATTGGCTGTCAGGCAAGTTCAACGCCAAGAAAACATGCTGAAAATATAGAATATACAACTCTATTGTCCAAGACACCCTCATTTCAAGTTATTTACTGCGGATTATGAGGGTCTGCCGGCATTGCCTTGAAGAAAGTTGTATATGTAGAAGTTGGCTCCACTATACAGTAAATGTTTGGTCATGCCTTTTCATGAATTCAGTTTCCCACAAATATATCATAGTTAACTACTTTTCTTTTAAAACGTTTAGCCTAAATTCTTGTTCATAAGAAACACATACAAATATTGTAACAATTGCACGTCTTCTGATATAACAAAAGAATAGTACAGTATATGCAAAAGACTCAGTAAGAGAAAAAATATATATAGCGTTTTGAGATATTTGCTGTCAAATATTTAATACAGTTTTAAAGTAAAAATATTTATTTCAAATGTGCATACGTCAGACTTTTTAGAATCGTGGAAGGCTTTTAAAATGTATTACACACTTACTTACTTACTCAGTGGCAATAGATAAATCCTAAGCAACGAATTGGCTACTATATATTTTATGGAACCCAAAGTTTCATTGACGCGCTTAAATGAGCCCGCCATTCAACCCTATTCTGTGCTAAATAAGTCCATCCAAACGTCCCTCGCAAATCCCACTTCCCATAAATCTATTATAATACTGTCCTCCCACCTACCTCTTGGTCTTCCAAGTGGTCTCTTCCCTTCGGGTCTCACAGTCAATATTTTTAAATGTGTATTTCCCCACCAACGCACGCAATATGTCTCGTCCATTTCATCCTCCGTGATTTAATTACCCTTACTATATTCGTTGAAGAGTTCGGGTTATGCAGTTTTCTCCAGTCCCTGTTTTCAACTCTCTAAGGTCCGAATATTTTTCTAAGTTTTAGAACTCTCTCAGATTATGTTCTTCCCGTCAGCATTTTCTTATAGAACTATACCTGAAAACTTCGGTATTTCTGCCATCTGCTGATCTATTGCAGTGAAGTTAACATTGCACGAAATTTCGCGGTTTAGCAACCAGGCTAATTAAAATAGGGTTTGCATCTAATTTGCGCTAAACGTAACCAGTAAAACGTGTGGAAAGGAAATATCTTCACGTAAGTCTGTCATGCTTTAAGCAAGCAGGTATCTACCAGCATAGTGATGCATAGACATTGATTAACATTAGTGATAATATACACGAAGTCTTTGCAGTCTTCTCACACCACTTCCCAACCTTTTCATTCCTTTACAGCATCCACCTTTATCACAAACTCACTCCTTTATTTTCCCCTTCATACTGTTTTTAGGCTATATTGCAAACGTTGGGAAGGATTTCTTCTACACAAGCCTCGTAGTTTCCGCATCATTGACGATTATGACATGTTGTATTGTGACATATACTTCGAACTTAATAAATATTATAACACCAATCTCTAACCACATAGTTTTAAACATCGTCACTTCTGATTACGATATTCAGTTTCGTTGTCTGTAAAAATTAACAAGAAAAATCTATATTGAAGGACGATGTTTACAACCTTCATTAGCAGTTAGATCACCCGATTCGTTTACCTGGAAGGACAAGGAGGTTGTAATAGTTCAGTCGTTTTACGTTAAAATGAACAGACGGGACAAGTCCCACCGTTTCATAACATGAGGTGACGTGTTATCTTTGGTTAAAATTTTGTTTTAAATAATCTGGTTTAAACTAAACCCTTTCTTAGGGTGTCCATATAATGTTTATATAATAACGAGACATTTCATTTTTTTTTTGTAAAAAGAAAACCTGGGACTATTAAGGATAAAAAGGGAGAAAAATCTTAATTCAAAAAATTTAGGGAATATTTACAATTTACCTTTGTCTCATGCACAGAAATTATCCCAAATAACTTCTTAAATTTCTTCTGTAGACTGGTGTAGATAATTTATTCCACAGAAATAGATGCCTCATTGTCATTGTAAATTTCACTTTTATGTATTCTATCAAGAAATGCGTTTTTTTCTTATAATTTATCATAAAAGTCAGCACACATTACTCCACTGAAGTATGTTTTGATAACGAGTAAGACCTTCACCGTTGTAACTTTTATTAATGTAGCGTGAAACACATTGGCCAATCGCAATCACAAGAAAAAAAATTAATATTTGAGTGTCCCCAATAAAATTTTCGGGACAGCGGGACATTTTGTCAAAAAACATCCTACCTTTCTCTACGCAAAGACGCTATGTGGCTGTTGCTACGCAGTTCCATCCACAACTTCAACAAATACACATAGGCCTACTAATTCCATACCCATTTCGGAACGGTTCTTTCCTTGTGTTTCTGTTTTATTTTGACTTACAATAAAGCTAATTGGTTACGTTTCTAGCTACTGTGACAGAGTTTTTACTTTGGTATGACTTTACTTTTCAGGTATATTTTATGTAGGCCTGTACAGTGTCAAATTACTGCATAGATTGTTATCCTTGACTATGCTAAATTATCGGTTCAATCCTGTTCACCGCCATTGGATTTTTCAGGACGTAAAAATTCTAAGCACTAAGTCTCTCGGAACGGTTTATAAATATTGGGTCCCGAGTCATAGATTTAATTACAGCATCTGGACCAAATTCATGACCGACGTGTTCACTGGATTCGTTTTGCAATGAATATAGTAATTATTACAGACTCCGAAGAAATGAACTATAATGTTAACAACACTGCCAAAGGCCCCAGAAGATCTTGAACTGAAGATTAATCAGAAGAAAAAAAAAACGACGATCATAGTAAAGAAAACAGACAACGTAGGCCTAATATCTAACACAAAACTTGAGGACATATTCTTAGAACAGGTTACATAATAAATTTGCTACTGATTGAATAGTATTACCGACGTTATAGATGTGAGAAAGAAATGAAGATTAGAATAGCCCTAGCAAAACGAGTCTTTTAAAAGAAGAAGGATCTGCTAATAAATAAGCATATAAGCATGGAGGTCCACCGCTGTGGCTCAGGGGATGCATTCGCTCCTCTCACGCAGCGAGCCCGGATTCGAATCCTGGTCGGGACAAGCTACCTAGGTGGAGTTTTTCCTCACCTGTGAGACAAATCTCGGGTAACTTTAGCCCCTTGTGGTCCCCAGATATCTTCTGGCCGTCATTATCTTCTTCATCCCATCCTCGCTTTGTTTGGAGTGAGTGTGTGTGTGTGAATGATATGTCTCGTCCTATGTGTTTGTGGTCTCGGAGGTGGCCCCGGCATTGGACTGATCACTCATCCGGGGAGGCCCTCCCTGTCTTTGTCTGGTCAAAAAAGTATGTATGTGATCCATATATAATAAGTAGAGCCCGGATTTCCATGCAAATGCATGTTTTTATATACTTTGGTTACACTTCTCAAACTTTGTAGTTAATCATTACATGACTTATGGATTCCAAATAAACATATTTTTTCCGTGCATGTTTGCATATTTCGGCCTTTTTATGGCAAAATTCATGCATAATGCATGTTTTGGATTTTTTGGGTTTAATGTAGCATATTCAGACATTTTTAATGCATATAAACCCGCATTTTCTGGTTTTAGTGCATAATATCAAGTTACCATGCATAACTGTGCATATTATGAATATGCCTCCCTAAAATCTTGGCTTTTCAAAGAAACGTAAAAATGTTGTATTGCATTACCATTGTTATATTTTGATTGACTTGGCAACAGGGTCTGCCACTTGCATGAATTTGAGAGTGCAAGCTACTGTTTACCCTAAATAAACAGTAATATAATACACCAGACTACAAAAGAAAATGCCGACTTGCAGACCCCCACCACCTTCCATTGAAAGAAAACTGCTAAACAGAATGTTCACTGCTTGAATTTGTCAGTCACTAGCCATTGTTGAAGGCTTTGAATATTTTAGAATCGTGTTGTGGAGAAACGGGTGTGACAGTCAGGGAAAAATTTAAGAAGGTACTTAGTTCAAACCCTGATCTTAAACTTATGAAAACGTGAAAGACGTATTATGTGGAGAAAATGTAAAATACATGGAATTCGATAGTGCATATTTTGCCCTTCATTGTGCATATTTGGAGATACGATAGTGCATGAATGCATGCATATTTTTAAGTTTGATAGTGCATGAAAATCCGGGCTTTAATAATAAGTTACCTCACCCGACAGGTCGCGGCCCTGTAAGGCCCGGGGGGGCTTGGGTCGCTTAAATCCTAAAAGGGAGAGGTAAAACTAAGACAAAGAAAGAAAGATAAGCATGGAGGTCAAAAAGTCCTTTAAAAGTAAGATCTATTTAGTATGGAACTCCCTTCCTAAATTCATGAAAAGAAAGTGTAAAGTCGGTAGCCATAGTTTTATTTGTGGAAGAAAATGTAGACAATTAAGAAGTGATTATATCCTCAATTGTTATTCGCTTGATGACGCAAATGGAAGCAAAACAACACTTAAAACGTCACATAAATTAGAGTAAGTACTGCTAACGAGCCAGATGGGTTAATGTTCAATCAAGAGAAGACATCAAGCATCTTGCGATTAAAGCATTAAAGCTTGCTTAAAGAGTCGCTTCTGGACGAAGCCATACCGGTGGTCCTTATTCAGGTTTCCCACTTCAACGCACGAACTTTGCTTGCACGCCATCTCTGTGTATGGCAATCTAGAAAATGCCAACACTAACAAACTTGCTACGCTACAAAAGCTGCCAGTTTACACAAGTTTCGCACACACCACCATCAGGGATGTCCATAAATCAAAGACACCGAAACATTTTTGTACGAAAAGTCAATAACAAGTTATGTATTTAATCGCGGGACATATCACATAATTATAGCTAAATAGTTCTTTCCAAAACATGAAAGGCTTGTCTCCCTCTGCTGCCCGAAGCCCGGACTGACTCTGGGGAATGCGGGTAGCTTTTTGTTCGCTAATCGCAGAGTCAGTGTCTTTAGAGAGAACACATTTTTCTGATGTGGCGTGGATGACCATCTATACACCTGGGTAGGAAAAAGGACGAGTCTAGGCTGTCCGGGTAGCGCAGCCAGAATTCTGGCCCTGAAGAAGACAGCAACATGGCTGTGGAAACGTTGGCCTTTCAACACTCGACGCGGCGCTACCCGGACAGCCTAGACTGTGATGACTAGGGACCGGATTCTTAGGTTATTACCTATTTTTTCCTTACTTCCAAAACAAAAACCGCTCATACACTTTTTCGAATCATGTCCATAGGATGCACCCACATTTGGCACCTAAAAATACCTAAATGGGGTATAAAAACCTAAATATACCTAAACGGGATGTAAAACCTAAAATATCTAATTTAGGCTACTTTTTCTTTCTTTTTTGTTTGTCGGTTGAGAAATCGATATTTTGCGGAGAGACAATAATTTTTGTAGGGTTGAAATTAATACCACCAGCGTTTCGTTCAACCCATTGTCGTCTAGGATCGACAGTACCAAGAGAGGAAGAAGTGTAAGAGTACCGGCGTATTCCTTTTAAAATATTCGTACGAACAACCATTGTTGCCGTGTATGAACAAGGATATAGATTTCTGTGTTTTAAAGCGCTTGTTTGCCTTTAGTACTTCCCTGTTATTCATACCGAGTGGTCACACTGTGAGTTTGAAGAAAACGTGTTAATTATGCCAAAACAAATGAAATCGAGTTTATTACGGCAGTGGATTGGCGACGACCTGAATTTCTTCTTCTTATTCTTCTTCTTCTGAGGTTATTTTATGACGTTGCACTCCGCGGGTTTCTACGTCTGCTCTGTATATGCTGTATATGGCAGACGTTGTCATTCAATACAACTCACGTTCAGAATCTTGAAAGATATTTAGTGATATACTGTAACCAGGAAATGTGAGGCAATCTTATTTTCACTGCATCTTTTGATCGTTTATGCTTTTTTTCTCCAATTTTATAATATTGTCCTAAAGCAAGTTTACACAAATTTAAGTCAATTTTGTTAAGTTAAACTTTGCAAGTACTATGTATTGAATCTTATGTAACACATTCAAATTCATTAAACCAATTATTCTACCAGAAAACGACATTTTGGACAAAAACCTAAAAAAAACTATTTCACCTAATGGAAAACCTAAAACAGTGTTTTTAAAAACCTAAAAATCCGGTCCCTAGTGATGACTCCGGCCGCGGAAGCCTTCGGACTGACATAACATATGTCTGGTTTTTTTGTGCAAGATGCAAAAGAGTTTTCTTAGAGAACATGTCCTGCTTTTCGTATTTTATATCTGGTAACAGTGTAAGAACAAAAAAAGTATGCGTGGAACGTCACGTGAAACTTGTTTTAATTTTTGGATTTTTCAATTTTGGATAATTGGAATTTTTAAATTTTGGATTGTTGGACTTTTTAATATCGGGTTTTTGGACATTTCTAATTTTGGATTTTTTAATTTTCGATTTTTTAATTTTGGTTTTTTTATTATTAAATTTTGGATTTTTAACTTTGGATTTTTTATTTTTAAGATTTTTTATTTTTGAATTTTTGAATGTTGAATTTTTTTATTTTTAAATTTTGGATATTTGGATTTTTTATTTTTTAAATTTTGGATTTTTGGACTTTTGAATTTTGGGTCCTTGAATTTTTTAATTTTGGAATCTTGGATCTTTTAAATTTGGATCTTTGAATTTTTTTTATTTTTTAATTTTTAAATTTTGGATTTTTGAATGTTTTAAACTTTGGATAAGCCTAATCATTGAGTTGAGTGTTTTCTCTGCAGTCCGATCCGTCACACCTCACTAATTTCGTGACGATTTTGAGCGTTACATTAATTTCGTGACGATTTTTTAGCGTTACACAAGCTCTCGATTTACCCCTACCGCGGCTAAAGAAGTTTCACTTCAAAAACAGACCTGAGTAAATGATATGAAATCGGTAGGCCTCAAAGTCACTCTCCCCGGTAAAAGTAAGCCTACATAACAAAAATTCCTTGGGTTATTTTGTTAACAGAGATTTTAGTTCTGTAAACGTACATTTTCAGAACATTGGAATATAAAGCAGACTTTTCAGTACTGAATTTATATGGGTATAAAAACAAACATCAAGTGAAATCATCAGTGGGCTCTAAGTTTAAAATCATCAAAAATAATTTTAGTACAATATTTGGCTTCCATAAATAACAAATGTAAAACGTGGATAAAAATATTCAAATTTTACATAATATATTACTCCATTAATCTGATATCTCTGCTTTTAAAAATTGTTCGAAGTGACGCATTTTTAAGACAATAACAGTGAAAAGGTTAAGAAACATTTTCTCAACAGCCTTGAATGGAGGATTACAAGATTACGAGTAGGATTTATTAAGAATATCCCATGAATAAAATGTAACGGATATTGTAAATAATTATTTTCTAACATTTTTTTATTTCTAATCTGTCAAAGTGAAACTAAAAGCCAAAACATAGAGTGTCGTCGTAGTTCCTTACATCAAAATGCTATTAAAACACTAGCTTGCACCGAATCGAAATCGTGTTTTTAATCAATAGACATTTAAATCATTTCAATTTCCAAACAAGTTATGTTGCATGAAATAATGTGTTTTCTTTCTGTTCATTGGCAACATGCGACGTATTACTCACCGCATGTTGATGCCTTACGTCTCCAGTAACGAGCTGTCGTTTTATCAGATAAAATTGCTTCCTTGCTATACGAGGAAATATATTATAAGATAAACGATCGTGATTGGTCTTTATCCGAGGAATTGCTAAACGTAATTGGTCGATTTCAAACACGCTGTGTATGAATATAACAGTCAACGTAATTCACAATCCTGTAACCTGCACCTTGTTTCAGTACACATATAAATAATCTTCGGCTATGGACAGTTTAGTGCTTCTTACTGCGGACTGTCTGGCCCACTATGGAGATGATGATTTAGACATAGCCTAATGGAAGATTGTAAAGAAGAGGTAAATTGAAAAAGGTATAAACACTAAACGATTATTATTATTAAAAAAAAAAATATTATATAAAATGAACATACAGTAGAAGACACAAAGAAATACGGCTGTCGGTTTCCTGCACACACCTTCAAGGAATTATCAGAAGTTTTAATAAGAGGGACAATGACTAGGGCTCGGATTTTTAGGTTTTTATAATTTAAAAACTTTTTTAAGTAAGTTATCACTTTAATAAATACAATAAACACGTTGACAAAATATAATAATTCATTTTATTCTTATTAGGGATCCAATGGCTCTAAAATAAAAAGCTATGGGAACACTTTCTGGTTAATTTTTAACAGTTTATAAAACTTAAACTACACTTTCGGCGTCTTGCTGGTGCAAATATTGTGAATAAACGGCAAGTTTAAGAATGCCTTTAATTTTCTTCTAAAGAACCGGGTATTTCGGTTCAGGAACGATTTCCTTTACCGGGGAAATGGGGTACAAAATGCAACTATATTTTCTCTTACAAATGTAGGCTATTGGTAACAAAGAGCAAGGCCGAATTGGGACAGATATTTTAAAAAGTAATTTATTTTTAGTAGAACGATAATAAGTATATTAAATACACATTATTAGTTTATATATTTTATCGTATCTTAATTTTTTAAAATTCATTTCTTTTCAACACCCAAACCTATAGACCAGCGTTTCTCAACCTTTTTGAACCCGAGGACCTCTAAAATGTCTAAAAAAATTTCCGGACCCCTAATTTTACATACCATTTTTTAAAAGAAGGCCTATATTCTTAATGTTTGGGGTATTAATTATAGGTCATTATAACGAAATATGTGAAAAAATTTTACTTGTTTACTTTCCACGTGATTTATGATATTTTTAAATTATGTCTGCGGACCCTCTGCGCCATCTTCGCGGACCACTGGGACCATAGGTTGAGAAACGCTGCATAGACTATGTCCCTCTTAAAACGTCATTGCTCTAAATCCTATGGCTAGCTTAAAAGCGACACCGTTAAATAGATCTACTGCCCACCTCAACAGTACAACAACCAAAGGAATTTTATTCATTATATCTAAGCTTTAGCCTCGAAAACAAATGGGTACTACTTAGCAAGCCTAATGTGGTGGTAATAATCACACCATATTAGGCGTCCTATGTTGCACTTCACACGAGCTTGCTTGAAAATTAAAGAAACACTGGAAACATATTTCCAGGCGATGTCAGGTATAATTCAGTGACTCAAGAGGCCATGTAAATGAAACAAAAGTAAGAAAAAACTCGTGAAAACACAGTTCCTTGCCATGTAATACAGCATCCAAAAAAACACCAGGTAAAGTTATGTCTGCTGTCATACGAATATAATAAAGGAATAAAAACAAACTAAAAGCAAGTAATACATCATCCTCTCTCCATCTCCCTCGCTCCCACTGGGCCTGTCGCTCTAAATCTTGCTGCGTTTACTTTTATCCATTTAAGAGAATGGGTGGAGTGTAATGTGTAATTAATTCTTCAGTTTTCAGTCTTAATCGTACACCTGGAGGTCTACTATCAATAAGGAAGAATGTCCACTTTGGCCAAAATAGTTATTTATGAAACGAGTGGTAAAAACGAGATTTCATTTTGTGTATCATACACTATTTTTAGATAGCCATTAATATTTGTGAAATAATAATTTTGTTGCATACCGTGCAGCCTTGTTGGGAGGCTTCCAGCTGTCCTGCCATCTAGTATGCATTTGCCCAGACAGAGGCTATTTGGACCACATTCTGCAGAAAGGAACCAACCCACATGATTTTTTAGCTAAAAAACAGGCATTTAAAATTAAATAAAAAACCCTCTGAATCTTTGCAATGTGTTTTGTTTGCTTTATAGATGTCATTTTTTTATGTATAACATCAACATGTTCCATTACAATAGTATTACTACATGTTTTGGTGTAATCCTTATGTTGTTAATTAATACAATATTATATTTCAATATAAATGGATGAAGAGGGTTTGTTGGTTTGGACAACGTAACTATATAGTTCAGTAGCAAAAATTTAGCATCTAATCCGGTTTTTTAATTTGAGGGTTGGTTCCTTTCTGCAGAATGTCGTCCATTTATTTTCTGGTGCTTGGCTGCCAACATATGGATTGGAGTCGACAACGCTTTTCAGCCACCAAGTGACTATTTTTTACAATTACCGTGAAAAATTGGCATACAAAAGGGCGTAATGAACTTTAAAATATTTACTTTTTATAAAACTGAGTCTGTTTAAGAATCGCATGCAAATATTTTAAATTGAAAGAGTATTTTCCACGTGACTGAAGCATAGTTGGTAGCCCTGGAATGTTACAATTTTATACCACACAGTGGTATAATTTTGTCCTCTTAATTAAAAGCGCTTCTCTAACCTTAGACGGTCTAAAAAATTGACTAATACAATCTGTTTATTCATTCACTAATTTTGTCGATCTAAATTTTGTAGTGTTTAACAATATATTTTTATAAGAATAAACTACATTAGGGCCTACATGGCGCTACATTCTTGAACGGACAATACCTAACATCTCACCAATGACTCCTTTATCTTCATCTTTCGGCTTCATCGGCAGAAGACAGGTTTGGAAATGTGTGGTCAGCAGTTCGATTCCGACGGCCGTTATTTATATTTTTCTTGAAATATATAGCGACAATGAGGCATCTATAAATAAATGTCTAAATTATGTACACCAGCCTGCAGAAGAAATTTAAGAAGTCGTTTGCCAAGATAACGTGTAAATATTCCTCAAACTTTTCCAATGACATTTTGTCTCCTTTTTTCCTTAATTGACACAGGTTTAAAAAAAAATTAAAATGTCCTGTTTTTTATGTAAACATTATATGGACACCCTACTCTGAACAAAAGCTATAGGAGCATGTTTTGCTTAATTTATAACGTTTTACAATTTATAGAACACAATTAATTTGAAATTATCCTTGTCACTTCTAAATCCACCACATAAACTCAAAGAACATTAATGCCAAATTAGAAGAAAATCGAATAACGCGTTTGATCATGACTGAGTAACAATAAATTTAGAGACAAACAGACGAAATGCCGAACGTTCGAATTAAAACAGGACCTTGCTTCGCTCGACCAATTAAATTAACTCAACTAGTATACTGTGACTTTCTTAAAATATATTTTGATTGACAAGAGCAGTAGCAATGCTCTTGCAATAAAAGCAACATATGTATTCATTTGGATGCTACACAGAAGTTTAAAAAAATCCATGATTCGGAAGAATACACAAGGTAGTTTGTTGTCTCCATGTACACGTCCGTCTGTCTGTCCTCAGCCCGTCCACGCCTCGCTGCTTCTCCTGTCAAGTCTCTTCTCGCTGCCTGGAATAACGCGAAACGCGAGAATCCTACGCGAGGTGCTAACTCTATGTGCTTGACGTCTAGGATGTGTTACACATGTGGATGACAAATTTCTACATTTATATTGAATGTTCAAGATTGTTAAAACATAGCACTTAGCGTTTCCAATAAACCCCATGACGTCGACCAAAAAGATAAAAGTTGATATGTGCTTCATGGTGGATCCCATACACAGGGATGTCAAACTTAAAGTGTGCTAAGGGCTTTATTCGATATTCTTATGTCAAAATCATAGTTAGTGTTAATTTTCAAATCATAGTTCAGTGTTAAGTTTAAGGTCAAAATTTCAGTTTAGTGTCGAGCATAATGTAATGACTTTATTGTTAGGTAAATATTTATGTCACATTGAATCCACATGCATTCACATTAAACCACATGAATCTACCTTGAATCCGCTTTGTATCTTTATATCCACATTAATCCACATGAATCCACTAGATATACAGTACTAGATCGGCAAAACGTACGCTTGCTAATTTACTAGTTTCAATTAATTCATATGATCTAAAACCAAACATGCAAGTAAAATTACGGAAATTTATGTGAAAGTATAGCAAATATTCCATCAAAAGTAATTTTAATTGGGTATAAAAAATTACTGCTTATGGGCCTAGTAAAGACATTTTGAACCAAATTTTTAATATATATGCTACTTAATATATTTTAATATATATGCATCTTTTTTAAATGAAAATGCTGTGAGCTATTTTTTTTTTGTTAAAAGCATTGGTCTTTGTGCATCTTTGCGTAGGTTATATATAGGAGGAGGAGGGAGGGTTTTTTCCTTATGATGAGAACGAAGAAAAAAGGCAATTGAATAGAGTGTTTGCATATACAGGAGGGCTTTGCTTTATTTCCTGTCATTCTTTACTGCGACGAAAATGAAAATCTTGCTGCATGCACACTCTTACCCCTATTATATAGCCTATATATATATAAAATAACTTGCATGATCTGTAAGACCAAAATCTCTCAGCCGGGGAAATTTATCTGAAAGAAGTCGGAAAAGTTATCTCGTTTTCTGTTCTGTTTTGAAGAAATGGACCAGCTTCGTGCCTGCGAAAAGTACAGGGGAATATGATTCAGAGGCTCTAATTTAAGTTTAGGGTGCTTGCATGATATGTCGTAATCTACAACAAGGGATCCACGACTTGCAGCCCCTTCCGGAAGACTTGGCTCAGCATTTACATCCTGAAAAATTAATATTCTCTATACGGAACCCACGACCTTCGGATTCGCTGGCGAGCACGATACCACTACACCACAAGGCTGATTACCTAATCCACTTCTATGAATTTCCTAAACTTCATTATCATATTTTCTTCATTGTGAATAACAGTCAACATGATTGAAACAATATTAATCTTTCCTTGAAATACGAGATATCAGAGCTTCAGAACTTGCAGCGGTTTGTGATATTAAGAATTCCAATCTAGACGTAGGTGTTATTACGCTTGTGGCAGGAATTGTCTCTCTCTCGTGACGTATTACAATTGAGCTGCCGTTCAATTTGCTCGTCAGGAAATCACATCAAAGCTGAGATAATTGAAGAAGGCTCAGATTCCCTGTCTGTTCTGTATACAAGCGCCCAGACAGATCAAAGATGCTCCCCAAGAGAGCGAACATGCATTATTACATCTCTCATCCCTTTGTCGTATACATGTTCCAATCCCTCTTATATGCCGAGTTTTTTTTCTTTTCTTTTCATATTAGCTGATCTGTTATACACAACTCGTTTTTCTTGGGTACCACAAAATGTATTTTGGCCTATAAAACAATATTTCTTGCTTGGGTCGTCATAGATTGACCAATCCAGGTTCCTTGGAGATTTTCAGTAGTTAAAATTTCCCTAAAATGGGTTACGATTTACGAGCTCATCCTCGCTTTCCAAGGAACAAAGACTATAAAAGTAAAAATAACTGGGCTATAAATGCGACCATAGTACAGGTTAGCTCATTTAATTACTTATGATGCCACACATTCAATAACCAAAATAAAGATAGTGACACAAAAACTTGCTAAATTTCAACAACTCTTGGGTACAAATAAATCAACACTGTTAAGAAGAGTGAGGCAAGATACAATTTTAAAATGTTATAAAGTAATTGTATTAGCAACATTATTGCATGATTCAGAAGTATGGACATTGACAAAGCAGCATGAACGAAGAATAAAGTCTACAGAAATAATAATAATTCCTTTATTGCAACCAATGGTCGTAGTATTAAAAAAGGACAGCGCTAAAAAAAAAAAGGACAGTTAAAGAACTTTTTTAATAGTCGGCATTTTAAAGGACAGTCCTTTAAAAAAGGACTGTTGGACACACTGTTAACTTAAATTTAAGTTATTCTATTGCACTGGAATCAAAAGCGCATTCTAATTCATGTTCATAATTATATAAAATTGAATTTAAAATTATATTTGTATGTTTTCGATTAAGTTTTTAAAATTTTATTTTAATCAAAATATTAAATTTATACTTTCGTTGAATTTTATTTTTCGTTAAATTTTATATTTTCGTTACTAATTATTACTATTAATTTTCATTAGCGATATCATACAAACAAGTGTCACAATTTGAGCACATTCCGACTTGGCCTGTGGTTTTAATACGCACTGCTCTTTTATTTTTGTTTCAACAAACTAAGATCCCTTTCATATTTTACAACCTACGAGAAATGAAGTAAGAACAATTAAAAATTATAGTGTACAGTTTCGGCCAACCTTTGTGTGAAATGTATCAGATTCTGTAAGTGAGTAAAATGATAAGATCAAAGGTGTTAAGTTGGTTTCTTGACCTCACGAAAATTGTTTCTAACTTATAGCGTATGTGAGTTATATAATAATACTCAAGTGTGTTTGTTTTAATTAGCCGTAGCTGTAGTGTGAGATGAGTGTTTCCTACAACAGATGGATAAGCGACATTGAATTACATGACTTGAAATCTGCTTAGAGTTGACAGATGTAACCGCGTGTAATAGAGGGATACTCTCGTCTTCTTAAAATGGCTAAATAACATAACTTCTTTTTGTCAAGCAGGTCTTAGGAGTAAAAAGGCCCAACTTAGTGCCCCGGGTTCACAGCCGAATCTGAAAAACTTATTGATACTGATAGTCATTATTAGGGCAAGGCATTTAATGACCATAAATTAGTGACAAAAAAGCAAAATAAAAAATGCATTTATTACCTGAAAATAGGGAAAAAATGACACAGAATTTAAAAAAAATGACCAATCAATTTTCTATTATTACTTATATTTTGTTTTTTAAAGTAATGGATTTACAATATAAAACACACTTATTTTGTTACTAAAGAAGTAAGTTTATATTACTTGAACACCCTTAGCGAAAAAAAAAAAATATTTCTGAACTGGCATGCCCATCAAATTGCCTCTAGCAAATATATGCCATCGATTGTCTGTTGTCTGAAAGTAACGATTTGTACATGGAAAAGCTCCTCCACTGAAACATGACCTAAAATGGCGAAAAAGACCTAAAAATGCCAAAAATTACCTAAAAATGCAGAAAATGACCTATAAATTCCCCAAAAATGACTATCTCTTGAAAATAACGAAAAGTGCAAAATAAAGCAAAAAATGCAAAAAACAATTGCCCTTATTTAATAAATTAAGCTTAATACATGATACACATTTATATATATTCGAGCTATCTTTTAACCTTCATATAAAGAAGATGCAAAATCATCAAATGCCCTGCCCTAGTCATTAGGCCTATACAATGTATTAGCAACATCAGGAAGAAAGTATAGAGGTCCGATTTCTCGAGAGTTACTGTAAATGCAATAAACAACAATTTTAACAAAAAATTATGAAAGTTATGACAAGCGTAGAGTAGTAAAAATTGAAAACGTATCATTCCTTGCAATTAGGTTTTTGTTGGCACTAAGTTTACATGTTTTCCTTTTATATTAGCCTATGTTATTACAATATAATGACAACTGTTATTTTTTATTATAAATAAGTATTAATGTGAGTCGGTAGCACGCCTGCCTTCCACTCCGGCGGCCCGGGTTCGATCCCGGGTCGGGGATTTTTCAGTAGTGAAAGATCCCCTCCCCGGGTTCAGGACTGGGTAGGTTAAGTCTTAGGAAGATAATGCACATTGTGCGCGATTTCTTAATTATTAATAGTACTTTTATTTGAGACATAACATTACTTCCAGCGTTCGCGTTTTCCCCTTGCACTTTTTGTTGTATTGTAGGTCTATTATAGGCTATATTTAATTCACTTGTAATTATTTTTACTTCTAGCCTTAACAGTGATATAAATCATTCTTTACCTTCTATATTAACATTACAACATAACATATATTTCATGTTTAAAAACTTGTTATAATTGAATCAATATTGGAACTGCTCCTGAGCATGAGTTTCTGCTCTTTCATGGTATGAGAACCAACTTATGTATCTCTAGTGTTAAAGCGTTAAATAGATGTTTAAAAAAATACTAAAAAGTATGATTTAATTAATAGTTTTATTCATAATATAGTTCTCCCTATATTAAAACCTACGGAAATGTGTTTCAATCTTAAGTTTATCAGGATGGGAAAATTATCTCTAAAAAACTCCCACCATGCAAATATGCCACTTTTTCTTTCAGGGCATGTGATTAGTGCATTATTGTATGGTGTACTCTTGTTGAGGTTTATGGGAGACTTCCCTCCAGCCTGTGTATTCTATTAATGGATTCACTGCGGATAGCAAAGGGTGGGCGTCTAAATTTAATTGCTAGGTGACAGTACCCCTATGTTAAAGGTTCCCCTGTTAATTTCTAGTGCTTTTGTCTCAAGGGTACGCGAATTGGATCTTCTTGCTCGATCTGCAGTTCTTATCGCACTCGAGAGGGGCGTGCTTCAACTGTTATTACTCTCAATGTGCATCATAACTTTATGGGTTTTAATGAGCTTTGATTTGCAACTCCCTGTTCTTAGTCCTCTATCCTACTTGAGGCAGAAGAACTCATCAAAACCATTCAATTACGATTTTACGTTTAGGCCTATAGCCTACTCTAAAACGTTTAATTTATATTTATTTCACCTGTGCATGATCAAAAGTCAACTCTGTCTTCTTTCCTTTTTTATTGTTTTTCGACGAGAAATTACGGCGATTATTCCACTCATACGTCGCATGTTTGATACTGACCAATAACGTATAGCAATAGGCCTACCTCGGATATAGACCAATCACGAAAGTTTAAATTATAATATGCTTACTAGGATCGCAAGGAAGCAATTTTATCCTATAAAACGCCATCTCTTTATTGGAGACGCAATGCATCAACGTGCGATGATTAATACGTTAGAAGCTGCCAGTGAACAGAATGAAAACACGTCATTTTATAGAAAATAACTGGTCTGGAAATTGAAATATCATTGATTAAAAACACAATTTATGGTCGGTGCAAGCAAGCTATTATAGCGTTTTGATGTAGGACGACGACGACGCTCTCCATGTTGTGATAAGCACTGTTGGTAGCATTGGAAACTCGGATCGATTCTTGGACTGTTCATTCATTTAGTATGCCGTGATCTTACGACTGACAGAATATTGTCAACAAAGTAAGAAAATAATAATTATTTACAAAATCCTTACATTTTATTCATGGAATAGTCTTAATAATCCTATTCGAGATTACGAATTTCTAAAAAAAAAATAACGTTTATAACGAACTTCGTTCTTGCAAATATATCGATAAACTCGTAATCCCTCTTGGGATTATCAATGATAAAAGAAAAACTTCAATTAAAAAACAATAAAGAAGAGGGGTTTAACACACAAAACAATCTAACCTATTTTTGTACCAACACACTTGTAAGTACAGAAAACCTCAGTTCATTAAGTCATAATTGTATAAGTGTAGGCCCTCTACTGCAAATAAATAAAAACAAGCATTTTCGTGTTGTGTTGTTTATGTCTCTTCCTGTCATTTTGCGGATCAACCGCGGTTACCGCGCCACGCATTTCCGCGGATAATCGGGAGTACACTATATGGCATTGTTTTCTTTTTAGCGCAACTCTATTAGTCTAATTATGGAAGAATGCACGTAGCTAGAAAATAATCATAAGATCTATTTTATTCATAAACGACTCTTGTAACGATTTTTTTTACAGATATAGGCCTCTTCTCACATTCCATGTGCATACTAAGTGGATTTTAAGGTTTAAAAAGGTTGAAATATATTTTGTTAAAAAATTTAACGAAAATACACAGTAGGCCTATGATAGTTCAATAGTTACGGAGAAACATGTATAAAATTACACCGTATTTCAAATACCATAAGTTATTATAGAATTTATATAATCAGTCAATTCATATAATTAATATGTGACTTAATTTCTCAAAATTATCAATATGTATGAATTTATTACATTCTTTAAATTATCATTTTTTTTTAAATATTCAAGATTCGGTCACAGGTACTTTTAAACCTTTTTTTTTTTGCTATTCCTACCATTAAATATAGGCTATTCAAAAGCCTCATTTTGTGCAATATATTGTTTAGCCTAGACAGAGTACCTAAGTTACATTATAAAAAGGATAATTATTATGGGAATTAATATATGCTTTTGGGATGAATAAAAGATTATATAATTTATAAGATCTATATAAGATAGCCTATATGATGATGCATTGTATAGTTCGCGACATAGGTGTACTATAGTGCTTTGTTACTGTAAAGCCGGTAGTTGGCGGGCTGATTCACTTGGCAGGTTGAGATGGGATGGGACTGGATACGGTTGCTATGGTGATAACGAGTGTAGGTCTACTGGATGCTGGGGATGGATGTTGCCTACACGGGGATGCATCACCCCTGCCTGCCTAGCCAAATAATATCAGTCGAATTAATTATTTTCTTTCACTTTTTCTTCCTCCTTTTATCCAATTTTAATTAAACGTATGAATGCAAGGAAGTATGGGACCCGTTCTAATGCCGGAATTTACCTTTATCCGGGGGAAAAAATCTCTCGGACCGTCCAATAATATTATTAACAACCTACAGAATTTCTGACGTATTACGTTTCAAGAGCAGATTCTCAGCAAAGCTGCCATTGTTATATTATATAAGGCAGGTGGAAGAGATCCTCAAAGAAATCACAGAAATGTTCGTACACTGCACGCTTCTTTTTTAATTTTGATGAGAAGTTTTCCACTTTGAATAGCATATCTCTTTGTTGCTTTAATTTAGAACGTTCTACGCAAGTAACATTAGATGGGATATGTGGGATGAGTTAGACTTCGAAATGTTCGCTTAATGCAAAATAGCAGTAAAATAATTTCTTTTATCATCTAATTAAAAAAGTTCACACTTGTTACACTTCGGCTCGATGAAATTCTCATGTGTCAAAAGACCATAAAATATCTAAAACCTTTACTGCTAGCAAGTGATTTACAGTGAATATAAATAAAGTATTCAATGGCAATAAAACAGCCTGATGAATTATACACAATATAGCGTACAGAACAATTTTGTTGTTCATAAACACAGTAGGAGTGAAGTAACCAGATTTTAGAGCACACTGATAAGTTAACTTAACTTAAGTTCGGCATTTCATGTGTTTGTAAATTTGTGGGTTATGCAATCACGACCAAATGCGTTGTTTGATTTTCTTCCAATTTGACATTTATGATCCTTCAATACATAAAAAACGACATATGTATAATATTTTTTATAACGTTTCAAGGTAAAGACTAAAGTCTGGCCGTTCTAAGAAGGAAACCTGAAGTAAACAAATACCGCTCTAGCACATTACTCGTATTACCTAAAACAGTGAGACAGACATACTGATTTTTGTTTACTTCAGGTTTCCTTCTTAGCTCGTCTCGGGTGTAGATCTTATTACTAGACACGTTAACAATGCGGCAGTGTCTGACACAGCCTAAGTATATATATATATATATTTTGACCCGGCTGTATCCCAACAGCTCGGGTCTGCGACCGGCTGTGTCCCCGACAGCTCAGGTCGCATTGCGGCGTCGCTGGATCGACCCAGCATAACTGACGCCGCCTTGCTGCAGCGCCCTTACTGTATCAACGACAGCCCTTGGACGCTGAGCGTTGAGTTCTTCTAAAATTCTCTCATGTATAAGTACCAATGCTGCACCGCACAGTAAACATTTTCCCAAATGGTTTCAGTGCCCTTGACAACTACCGCTATGAACAATGTGAGAAGAATATGTCATCATCAGCATCACAATTCATACAAGATTATCTAACTGAATTGGAGATTTGGCTTAAAAAAATGGAGAATAAAAATCTGATGTGAAAGTCACATAACTTCCTCTGCCCAAATAAAAGTTTGCAGCATTTATGCTAATTATGATATAAATATCTTATAGCCCCTTCTTTGAATGTTGCGACTAAAAACGCAGGCTATGGGGAAAAAAAACAAGTGACTGCAAACGTTTATTGAACTTTCCGCCGTTAAGAATAATTATTTCCGAATTTTATCAAAATTTTATCAAAATTTGATAAAATTAGGAAATAATATTCCTTTCAGATATATCTTTACTGTAAGCAGGGCCAACAGTACATTTCTCTCACTTCACGTGCTTATATAGGATAAAATGCCTTAAATGTCCACATATTGAGTTGTTCACCAGGCAAGTTGGTAGGTTACAACCACCCTTCAGAGAATGTTTTTGAAATGGTATAAGCAATCCATGTACAAAATTTAAAGGAAATTGTTAGAGCCGTTTATGAGAAAATAGCAAAAAACAAAATATTCTTCATGTAAGGTCCCCTTAAATATAAGAAAAGGTTGTCGCCAATCTTCACAGCCACAGAAGGTATCTAACCCAAATATAAAATTTTGTTTTCGTACGATTTACAACAAGCCGTATTGCAAAAAGCACGTTTTCACAGTGGGTTGCTTATAACTACCCTTCAGAGAATTTGTTCGAAAAAATGTTTCAAATAAAAGTTTTAGCTCTTGGTACAAGCAATCCATGTGCAAAATTTAAAGAAAATCGTTAGAGTCGTTTTCGAGAAAATCGCGAAAAACGAAAATTTCTTCATGTAAAGTCCCCTTAAAAATAAGGGAAATTTGTCGCCAATCTTCGAATCCCATCTTCAGAAGGTACCTGACCCAAATACGAAATTTTGTTTTCATACGATTCTCTGTTTCGGAGCTAGCCTGTTCACAAACTTCCACACAGACAGACACACACAAGGACACACAGACATGTTTCCAAAAATAGTATTTTTGGATTCAGGGGGCCTTGAAACGTGTATATATGCTAAAAACTCAACTTCGAATTTTAGGGTCGAAAACAATACTTCCTCTACCTATAGTACCTATGGTACGGGCAGAGGAAGTAAAAATTAATGAAGATAAGAGTCTACATGTAACTTTCACGCTACGACGAGTCACTTGCCCTCCAGTAAGAATCAACGGTAAGACTCTACCTCAGTCAGAAGAAGTTAAATATTTGGGTATCCACCTTGATCGTCGTTTGACCTGGAAAAAGCATAGTATTTTACGGACTATAAGACGCTCTGGGCCATAAGACGCACCTTCATTTTAGGATGGGAATTTAAAGGAAAACAAATCTAATTTGACTCTAAACGAAAAATTTTAAAGGAGATATTGTACCAGTAAATAGGCCTATAAAATTATGCTAATTCGTGCAGTTTATGTAAAAAGATGTCAATGTTAATGATTACGTATGTTTTGATTCTTTTGCTGTTAAATAAATGGTTTTTAAAAATCTAGCTGGTGTCGCGGGCACCTTCTAGCATAAAATAAATGAACTGTCCTAAATTCAAAGAAGGCTAAGCCATAGCAAAAATAAATTTACACGGACATCTCTCTACAACAGATTATTAAGTGCCAGTATGGTACTTTATGAGATTGTGTGGGGGACGAAAAATGTCTGTCCGTCTGTCCGTCCGTCCGTGTGTCTGTACGCGCTCTAACTCAAATACGCTTTATCGAATTTTAATGAAACTTGGTATACGCGTTTATAATGTCCATGGGAAGAACCCTATTGAAATTGGACCAAATCGGTTCACCGGTACCGGAGTAAAACCCAATTTAGTGTATATTTTAAAGGCGCCATAACTCACATACGCTTTATAGGATTTTCATGAAACTTGGAATACCTATTTATAATGTCCATGGGAAGATGTCTATTGATATTGGACCAGATCGGTTGGGCGGTACCGGAATAATGCCCAATTTAGTGCCTTTTTATGGTAATATATCACAAAGGCGTGGATAACTCAAATACGCTTTATCGGATTTTCTTGAAACTTGGTATACGAATTTATGACGTTTTTGGGTACAAGCCTATTGAATTAGGGCCAAATCGGTTGATCGGTACCGAAGTAACGCGTATGTCAATATTCATTTTGTAATCAATATTCTTTCAAGGCCCACAATGTAAGCTTATTAAAAAACTTAACAAATTGCCAATCGTTTATTCATATTGTTAGCAGCCTTCATTGATTTGTTTCTTCATAACGATGTCAGTGTGGCTAAATAATAACTTAAATAAACGATTTATAACAACTAGCCGTTGAATATTGATATTATAATATGTATTCTATGGTTATGTAGACTACCGATATTTACATTAGGCTATATTTTACTGTGAGTATTTTTCTTATTGTTCCTGTGCAGCAATATACCTAATGTAATTCCTGACAGATAGATTTCATATGCTTATTATTCATTCATAACCTTTAAGGCTGCTTTAAATTGAAACAGAGATATCAGCGAATCGTAGGTCTATTGCATCATTATTATTATTGCCGGCACATTTTGTTTTTGGAGTTAACTCGGACATCTATTACAAAAATAACTTTTATGCATGGGCCTATCATAATTGCGTGTATCACTGATTAAAAAAAACATACTGGCACTTGGTTATATCAGTTTACCTGATTTTATTTTAATTGTAATTCAAAAATATTAAACAGATTATTTAAATTTTAATTGAAAAATATTAAAAAGTCTTATTTTTTTTAGTTCTTTACACTTAAGTCACTAACATTTATGACAAATGCACATATATTTATGATACATTTGATAGGCCTAAATATATCTAAGTCTTTTAAACATGTCTTTCTAAAACTCCGCGTATTTCCTTGAAAAGTAGAACTTCGGTCAAAATTAGAAAAATTTCGCGAATACACAAAATTTTGTGTTTTTTTCTGCGAATGTAAAACGACAATATTTCGAACTATAAGCGTTTGAAAAATCACCTTATCGACGGTAATAACCACTTTTCGTGAATCCCTCATTTCGAAAACTAGGTAGCCTTCCCCTAGATACAGGTGATGAAAATATTTCCTGTAACATAGACAAAACAATAACAAGATTCTCATTGTTCTGAACGAAGCATATGGTTACCTGGCCTACTTCCAGCACTGCAAGACTTCCTTGATACTCGAAATCAATTACCGGGACATACATCACTCCTGCACGGTAACACGAGGGCCCGGGTGTGACACCTGATCCGCACAGCCCCCAGCACCCCCACCCCCTGGTAGCTGCATCAGCATGGGGGCGGAGCATCAAGTTGCAGCAATACCGACCCAAGGCGCACGTCACTATTCAATCAACAACTGCATAATTGCCGCTCAAATCTGACAGCGATCCACAATGCAATATGAGAAAATCTTATACGTCCTGCCAAAGCAATGGAAACATAACTACCACATCACGAAGTTATCTAAATACAAATGAAATCAACCACCATTCTACCGTAGAAAACAGAATAAAAAAGCTTTAACTACTTCCAGTCCTTTTTATATTTAATGTTTAGTCCTTTTACTTAACTTCAAGTTATTGTATGTATTTCAGTTACTTAACTTCTTGTACGCCTACCGCTTATTCAATATTACTTACTTACTTACTCAATGGCAATAGACAATTCCTAAGCAAGCTAAAGAATTTTTTTTTGAACCCGAAGGTTTAGTGCTGCGCTTACCTGAACCCGCCATTTCATCCTATTCTGTGCTAACTCCATCCAACCATCCTTCGAAAATACTACTTCCCTTAAATCTATCCTAATATTGTCCTCCCACTTACGTCTAATTTTTCCAAGTGTTTTTTTTCCCCCTTCGGGTCTCCCAGACAGTATTTTTGAGATAGACTATGTCTTTCCTCCCCCATGCGCGCAACATGTCCAGCCCATTTCATCCTCCGTGATTTAATTACCCTCACTATATCCGGAGACGAGTACAGGCAATGAAGCTCAACGTTATGCAGTTTTCTCCAGTCCCCATTTTCATCTCTCTTAGACCCAAATATTTTCCTAATCACCCTGTTTTCGAATACTCTCAGATTATGTTCTTCCCGAAGAGTAAGCGACCATATCTCACATCCATATAATACAACCGGCAGGATAATTGTCTTATAAATTTTTATTTTTAGATTTCTGGACAGAAGAAGAGAAGATAGTATTTCTGAACTGCATAAAAGCAGGCATTTCCTGATTTGAGTCTACACTTAACTTCTACCTTAATACTTTTTATGTCTTCAATATTAAGTAAAGTAAAGTGTTCCCTATTACAGGCCATGGAGGCCCAGAGGGTTCCAGGAGGTTGAGTCTCCCAGATTTTTAGACATCTGCACATGAAGGTGGTAAGGTTCAGCTTTTACCCCCAGGATTGCTCCTGGTACTCATTTCTGTTAGAGGCTGAGTCGACCTCAAGGGCCATAGTGCCATCAGAAGGATTAGGCCAATTGAAAAACTCCAACGACCTCATCGCGGAAAGAACCCGCGACCTTCCGGTTTGCAGCGCAGCGCCTCAACCACTACGCTACAACGTACCCCTGTTTTCAATATTATTGTATTAAATATTGTGGTAGCTGGCGGCCCTGGTTGTTAAAAAGTGACCTTCAGTAAATAAATTGAAAAAAGCTTTATAATGATAATGATACAAAATCATAAATATTTCATTTTATCAGTATACTGTATAAGCATAAACTAGTTACAATCAGACAAATTAACAATTTCACTGCTATTGCCGTATATACGCGTAAGCTCAAAAAAAAAATTCAAATACGTCATAGAGGCAAGAACTTAAAAATGTAATTAAATTTAATAATCCTACATTAAGATCTGCAGATCTTTATCTATGCATTAAAGAAGTAATTTGTGATACACAACTGGTAAGAAATCCAAAGTGTCATGGTAAATTTAAAAAGCGTGTTACATTAGTATACTACGATAAAAGGGGATGGGGAGTGTGTTTTAACAGAATGAAGGAAAAGTTCAAAGAAAAAACGAGACGAAGTAGGGTTATGAATTTTATTCACGTCAAGTGGCATTAAAATACACACATAGGCCTACACAGACATCTAAAAATTATTTTTGATTCAGGGACTCTCGAAACATGTAGTCTAATTATGTTGAAAACGCAACATGGAATTTCAGGATCAAGCACAATACTTCCTCTACCTATGTAAGTCTAATATCTAAGGTACGGGTAGAGGAAGTTGAAATACGGTTCTTAGAATATGAGACGTTTAATTGAGATAATCTGATTGTCAATTCACCCTTCCTTCCTTACAGGAATTCAGTTCCATTACGGTATCATAAGCGAGACACAAAAACGCCATTTCTTAAAATAAAGACCTGTGTATCATTTAAGTTTTGTATGTAATACACATACTTCATGATTGGATCCAGTCTAGTAAACCCCGCCTACGACTTCCGTTACCATGGCTACATCGACAGTTTTTAAAGATCGAGACTCCAACGCTCTCGAAAGAAAACGTACGTTCAAGACGTTATAGAGGCAGTAGTAAATCGCTACTGAAATTATACATTATATTATACCTACGCTGAATATTAGGTACATAGGCGTACCAGGTGGCCCTTCAACTTTCTTTTAAACAAATATTAGAAAACAAACAGAAAGCCATTCCAACAGGGTGTTGGCAGAAATTGATATTCGTACTCTGATTGGGGTGAATATCGTCTTCAAACATTTGAGCATATGTTCAATTTGTCTGATATTTTCTGAGTTATCTGCCATCTGGTTATCCCAATTACATAGATTATTCCATTCATATGCCGCATGTTTGATACTGACCAATAATGTTTAACAATTCCTCGGATATACACCAATCACGATCGTTGATCTTACAACATGTTTCCTTGGATCGCAAGGATGCAATTTTATATGATAAAACGTCAGCTCGTCGTCGTTAGGTTCGTAGGCCTAAGGCATCAACGTGCGGTTATTAATACGTCACATGCTGCCAGTGAACAGAATGAAAGCACATTATTTTATACAACATGATTTGTTCGGGAACTGAAATAATATAAATGCCCATTGATTAAAAACATAATTTCAATTCGGTGCCAGTTCGTGTGCTCTTATGTGTGCACTGTATGTGAGCTAAGCTAAGTTAGCCTAGCTCTTGGTCGACAACCGGCATTATTGTTTCCTTGGATATGCCCAGCTTAAGACAGGTGTTGACCAGAACGAAGGAATATTTCTCGAGCACCAAAAACGAACCCAAAAACCTAGGACTTGGCCTATATGTACAGGTGGGGGGGGGGGGGTGGTGAGAGAAAGCGGTCAGACTCTTGTAGCCGATTTCACAGCCTTGTGATACGTAAATAAATGTAAGAGATGTAACGGAAACGTTTGTTTTCACATGCAATGCAAATTACGTGAAATTATTTCTCAATTAATTTTCTATATTGTCCAGAACATATTTCAATACATTCCCTGCTATCCTGTGAATGCCGCTAGGCATGCGTAGTGGCTCATATCAGCAACTTAAATATTTTAGTCGGTCCGCTTTTTTTTCCCCTACCTGTACATTCACTGAAGCGTACCATGAACTTTAACATATGTTTTTTTAAAAGTTTACTATAAAATAAGAAAAAGTGAATATACCTAGTTCTAGTACCCAAAATCTAGGAGTCAAACACCTTACCCACTAGGAATAAATCAAAGACATAAATTAATTTTCAGAACCTGAAATTTCGGTGTTTAACGACGATTAGCTTCCCAGATGGAAGGTAAGACAAACAACAAAGAAATAGTCTAATCCCATTACTGTTAAAACTGCTGTTCCACCAAAATAAAACTGCAGCATAAATGTGCATATAGTGTGAACAGGTTTACACACACACAGACACATTCACACTCTAAGCCCTCTCAGACTACTTATAGGCTATATATATCTGAACCCAGTCCACAGGATTGAACTTATGAAAAGCGACAACCGTTAAAGCGGTAACTGCACATTTTATATAATCGTATCTTTTAATACCCAAGTCAGATTTATAAGCTTTCTTCCAAATTGAATTGTGTATAGGTAATCGCTTTTAACGCTTCATTCAGTTCTGTAAGGAAACACAATTTGACACCTGCCTCCTGTATTACTTGACAATTCTATAAGACGACTTTTCATCAGGGGTGCACACTGCACAACACCAAATGAATATAGGTATCGATTTTAGGCTAGTCATCTACTATATTATAGGCTATCTATACACCAGGGCTGGCATTTTCCCGCCCAAAACTAATATTTATACCATTCCAGTGAGAAAAAACTGGTAAATACCGAGCAAAAGTGGGAAAATCTTGATAACATTATGATCTGCTAACAAATTCCAACTTTATAGATTATATTGATCATAGCATCCGCATCTTTGAGCGTATTTTTTTTTTTTTTCAAATTTCTCATTTATTCATAACAAAATTAGAAACAGATTAGGCTTACAAACAACTAAATTAGTATTTTGTTACATGATGTTGGAAACTTAAACGTTAGACTGGTAAATGTTTAGAAATTCCAGCACTCTATTTTTAATTACGTTGTGTAGAGCCCACTTTAATTTTAAAGTTATTTCACATTTTATTGTCATACTTAAGTAATGCAGGACGCAACACGCAGTACGATTTTAAAAAGAAAAGTTTTATGTACACTTCAAGTTTTTTAATAAATTTTAATTTTATTTGCTTTGGTATTCATCCTCAAAATTTACTTTTATGTAGATTGCAATTTCTGAGACTGTTGAAAAATGTCAGTATAGGCCTATATATGGAAATTAGCAGGATTTGTCTATATTTTATAGAAGTATTCAATGGAATCAAGTCATGACAAGACACTTTCAATTTATTCTAGCCTGTCTTTGCAGTCTCATAAAAATATTTCAACAGCAGGATGGCCTGGTCATATGTTGTATAGGCCTATGTTGTCATTAATTGCAACGGTACATTTACCATGGTATTGTACAATGAAAATAAAACTTGATAAGTAAATTTTGTCACATTAAAAGTTGCAATGAAAATATAGATTAGAATTACTAAAAAAAATAAAAAAAAAAAAAAATAAATAAATAAAAAAAAAAAAAATTAAATCCCAGAACGGTAAATACCGGTTTTTACCATGGTATTTACCGGGGGTGGGAAAAACGTTGCCAACCCTGCTATACATAGAGCTGATTTCTGCCATCTTGCTCGGTTTAATTCTCGATCTTGTTTTCTTCCTCACTTAAACCTCTTCTAGCCATGCTCCTCCGTCCGTAGACCATCAATCCACTTTTCCCTGGTTGCCAGTTCAGCATTATCCTGTGGATTCGATTAGCCTAATTGTTATCTTTTTACGTGTCCAAACTATTTTAATCTTTTTTCTTCGATTACATCTAATACAATCTCCTTACTTCACAATTTATCTATAATTTTAGTGCCTTACTTTATCCAACTTTGACTTTGTGGCTAATAATTTGGTCGCATGTTTTCCGTTTATTGTCCATGTTTCTGCTCCATATAATAAAACACTCAGAATCACAGGTTATTGTTAATGAGTTTCTTTGTTTTGCTTAAAATGTCTTTACTCCTTAATACTGAATTTAGTGTCCAAAATGTTTTCCTGCCCTCAATCGTCTCTCAATTCCAGATGAACTTGTGCCATCAGCCTCAGATATTGATCCCAAATATTTGAATTTACTGGCTGTCTTGATTTCCTCATTTCCAATCCATAACATTTTGTCTCTTTTGCTGTAAATTTTTACGAAATGCGGGGATTGAATGTGAATTACAGTACGTATTAGGTCTACTCTTTTTTAGATAACAAGGTGTCGATATCTGTATTAGGTAACTTCACTCCCATTCTGCCAGAGGCATTTCGTGAAATAATAGGGTACAGGCATATGACCTATAACAACTAATAACTTCTGTTAGCAATATCTTATTTGAAATTCTATGAAAAAATATTAGAAGAGATCAGTAATGTGATCACAGTAATGCAGTTCCTCTTACTTCAAGTGGGTGTTACGATGTAGAAGGGAGGATTCATCTGGCTAAAGACAAAAAGATTAACATCACAGTAATTCTAAGAAGTACCTACGTCTATACCACTTCTCGCAATAAAATACTGCAGCGGATTAAAAATTAGCTGAGCAGAAGTTACAACCTTTACGTATGTCGTTAATCAATGTACCGCAGACCGGTTTACACAACCTACCACGACGCTAAGTGCCATCGCCAGCCAAAGAACACATCAATTTCTTCTTTATTTTTACGTCTTTGTTGATTTCACTATATCGTGTGCATAGTAGGTTTTAAGAAGTCTTGTAAAAATCTGATGTGATACGCTCACATAACTTGCTTTTGTCGCCATACAAGACGAATGTACGATTGGTGACTGGCTTATAACCGCGTTTCAAAAGATTATTTTAAAAAGTTCAAAGACAAGTATTATCTCATAGGGAATACATAATTTATATCTGAGTCTTTTTCTTGTTTACTTTATGAAAACTGACAAATTTCACGTTATCACGTTCCTCAAAACATGTAGAATCCATATAGCCTATAAGCAGGAAAAATTCTAGATAAGCCTATAAGTAAAATATCTAAGTTCTTAGAAAATTAACCTAACATTGCGTTATGAAGTGATGCGTTTTTTTTTTTTAATAATCATTTTTATTCCTGCATGCGCCATTACATATTCACAAGAATCGTCTGCTCATCTGTGGGAGGAGAGGGAGTCATTAGGTCACATGATGCAGAAACAGGATTGTAAACTTGATGGCGATCACTGTTCCTAGCATAACTGCTACCAACCTTGCTCTACAAGTCACTAATCTTCTCTATATATATAAAAGGCTTTGTCCTGACTGACAGGAATCAACGTACAGCCTAAACTATAACAGGTAGAGACTTGGAATTTTGATAGTACCTTCGTTTCATAATGTAGGTGCTCACTAAGAAAGGATTTTGCAAAATTCTGATTCTAAATGCCAAAAATTAAATGTTTATGAAAATACTTAATCCCTTTTTACATAGAATTATCGAAACAAATTCACAGAACATATTGTTGCCAATGGTACAGGTGGATTTGGATTAAATGAAATGGATGTTTGACAAATTAGAAAAGGTATCATTATAATTCATATTATCTATATTAATAAAAGGAATTGTCCTCGATGTCCAGCAAAATCTACTGAACGCAGATATCTGAAATTTTAAACATAGGTGGGCTGAAGGGTCGGAAAATGCACCTCGAAGCTGGAATTTTAATTTTAGTTTTCGTTCGTGAGTTATGAGTGAAAAACGGGCAAAAAACGTGCATTTTTTGCGTTTTCAAAACATAAGTTTTTAGTTATACATTTCAATGTCAAATCAATTACAGTTGGCTTTGGCTATTTTTGTCATACCTTGGAAATAAAACTTTCGCGATCGCTTGAATGTTGTAAGCCCTAAATATGGTCAAACGTTGTTTTATTTGGACGAATCTCACTATACAGAGGTTTTCTGGACCAAGAAACTCGAATCTGAGGTCGCTTTTGCCAGACGATGCTATCTAATCGTGGTATGTAGTCCACGTGATTTAGGAGTTAATAAATATAATGATTTTACTATTATGCTCTTAATTTTTAATTTTTGAAATAATTATCGCGGGCGAAGCCGCGGGCACATGCTAGTACTTATATAAATGTAAAGTAAAAGTAAAGTGTTCCCTATTACAGGCCATGGAGGCCCAAAGGGTTCCAGGAAGTTGAGGCTCCCAGATTGGCGCATGAAGGTGGTAAGGTTGTCAGCCTTACGCACCGGCCGCCTTTACCCACAGGATGCTCCTGGTACTCATTTCTGTTAGAAGCTGAGTCGACCTCAGGGCCATAGTACCACCAGAAGGATTAGACTATTTCAATATTCCTAACCTAATTGCTGCAAACCTAGAATATGTGAGTATAGTTTGAGCGGGGAAAATATCAGCCTATGGGTAAAAGACCAATGAGACAAAAGTTCGTCGATAGCCAATTGGAGTGTTAGTATGCAAACTAGGGCCCGCATAACCGCTTGTAACACCTCGTGTAGAAATCCCGATATGAGATATCGTAAACCCGCTTTTAGTATAAGCACCCGGTGTACAAAATACACAAAATCGTTGGAGCCGTTTTCGATAGAATCACAAGAAATTACACTTTCTTAATGCAAAATGTTAGCGAAAATAAAAGAAAGTCGTTGCTGATTTCCCTGTCACGTACCTGAATTTAATTTAATTTAATTTTTTTTTTTTTTTTTTTTTTTTTTTTTTTTTTTTTTTTTTACGAATTTTATTTTTCGAGATATGCTGTTCAGACACAGAGAGACAGAAACATGTTTCTGAGAATTGTATTTTCAGAATCGGGGAACCTGGACAAATTCTTGCATTTATAGAAACAATAGTTTATTAATCTCTCATGTCTGCTTTCATACAATATTTTTTTAACGAATTTACATGTCAGTAGCAGTGAAAAGGTTAAATTTACTTAGTGGAAAAAAGAGGTTTTGAACAGTTTATTACTTAAGAGTGGACATTTTAATCTATGCTTGTATTATTGAATTAAAGCAACATACCAGTATAGAAAATGCATATTACAGCATTCTTTATTTTATTTGGTTTCGATAATTTTTTCTAAATATTGTACACAAATTATTTTACCTTGAAAAGTAGGCCTAATTGTAAATTGTAAAATTTTACCTTGAAATTGTAAATATTTATCGGATTCCAGTTTTACTTTGAACTACAGTAAACAATAACCACTGTATGCAAGTTTTAACCAGATGAAACTATAATAGGCTACATAGGGGAAGAAGTTAATGTGAAAATTTTAATGTGTAGAAGGATAAATTAAGTTTTTATTAAAAAAAAAAAAAAAAGAAAGAAAGAAAGAAGAAAAAAGGATTTTACTGGCAAAAATACAGAAAATAGTAAAGGAAACTGATAAACACATAATTAAATTGCTGTTGGGAGTCTCTGCACAAAATGCACTAAAAATGACAAACTGAATAACAAACTTCCATTGAGGTCCCAGATTCAAATCCCGTGGTCAGCCAATTTGTCATGGGTTTTTTCATGGTTTCCCCAGTCTTAAAGGCAATAGCTGAATTGGATATGTACATACCATGAATCATCCTCACCATTTCATCTTGGTATCATATTCATTTAAATTAATATCAGTTGAAATTTACTCCCTAAAATACACCCATAATAGAAATAATTGGCAATCAATAGTTCCCTGGGTTACCCTACTGTATAGACATACATCCCGAACTCCTGTTATGGCCATATCAGGAGTATAAACATAGCTGAATTTAAAAATAACATAAAATAAAATAAATAAAAATGCTCTTGAGAGAAAACTGCAAAATAAAAAGCTCTTTTGAACTAACAGAATTCGTTCACTATTCCTGGCTATTCAATTTCAACATATGTGTACTAAGCACTAAAGGCTCACCAGGTGAATTAAAACCATCTCTACCTACAGAATGAAGTCTGCATGTCTCCTGTCCTTCACAATATATCTCAAATGTTTTAACCAGATGATTTTGTTTTTGGCAGGTCCTCGGTAGGCATCGGAAGTTTAGGAAAATGCCTATTTTGTTTGAATGTAGACTATATATTTACAGGCTGGTAGTAGACGGATCCAAATTATGAGAAATAAAGAAAGCCTTCTGGTGAAGTTTTTCCTTGCCTATTTTTTTACTTTTTTTTCCATTTGTGCCTTTTTTGGATTTAAATGAACTTTTTTGCTTTTTTAAAAAGATTTGAGTACTCTTAACAGTATTGAAAAAATTCTATGTTCATAACTAGGAATTGTCATTTTCTTTTATTTTTTACTTTTATTTTTTTACAAATAAAATGTATTAAACACACTTAAAATATTTACCTACACTTTGAGAAAGAAAATAGTTGCAACAAATATTAAAATTAATTTTTAAAAATTAAAAAAATAAATAAAAACTTCCTGCAGGGAGGAGGAATCTGGGAAGACCCTATAACGCTGGCAGCAACATAATTTCTGATTTAATTTAGTATGATACGAAACTACATTATTTTCTACACCCAACAATTTGAATTTTTGGGTAAAGGTGCTAAAAATAAGCCAAAATAGGAGACAAAAAGGTTCTATTAAACCCATAATATAACACATCGCGGCCCTGTAAGGCCCGGGTGGCTTGGGTTGCTTAAATCCTAAAAGGGAGAGGTAAAACCAAGATAAAGAAAGAAGAAGAATATAACAAACTTATTGACGAACAGCAGGTTATTGACTAATTCCAGTGAAATTAAAAAGAAACATTGAATGTTTATTCATTATTTTTCAATGTTGCAGATGTGCTTGAAGTACCGCAATTGCTGAAAGCAGACAGGCTCTCTGTTACCATGTTCAATGCAAGCTGATGAAAAGTTAATTGGAAGTTACTTATAGTCTTAGATATTGGAATGAAATGAAGCAATGACACGTAAAAGCCATAGGCTATAAACAATGAAATTCACTGCAGAAGATCATTAAAAATCTGCAGTAAAATACAAAATAGTGAAAAAGGGACTATGGGTATGGTGGAGAAAACAAGGATAAAAGCCACAAAATGGGGGAAAAGATACAAGAAAACTGCCGCAACTAGATGCAAGATTTCACACTGTGGTCTCTATCACAGGAGCTCTAGTTTGGCCTATGAAAAAATGGTGCACACCTGGTCATAACTTATTAAGTTACAAGTTTTACAATTGTATAATTACAGGTGTTCTAGAAGCCTGTAATCACACGGAATCCTGAATAGATTATGAATAGAAGACACATGCTATACCTTGAAGTGAAAAAACTCCATACAAAATATAGCTAAAACTGTTTTTCTCCAAAAATGTGAACAGATTTAATGTCAGAAGATTGAGATAACAGCATTGCTGTCCTCTCCATGAATTGTAGTATGGGTAGCTAATAGCTGTACAATAAAATTTTTAGTGAAAACGTTCCACGAAAGGAAAACATCTGAATGGTGAATTCAATATGCACTATTATGATTTGAAACAAAGGGTGGAAATGAGTATGTAGGCTTTCACAGCAAGTGTCACAAATAAAATCACTATTAACATGGCTCTCTCATCACATGATTAAGATCTGGTTTCAATTTGAAAATTCTCTGTATATCCACAATAATTGTTGTCATCTTTTTTCTATACCATATTTTACGGATCATAAGAAAACAGAGCCTTGAATGTTGGGTACGTCTAATGGTCTGAAGTACAATTAAAAAAAAAAAAAAGGTAAATATTGTCGGAATTCCATTGTTATAAAGAAAGTGTTGTAAACGAAAAGGTATTTACAAATTTTGGCACAGACTGCACATTAGTGCACTTGTCACAATCATAAAATGAGGGTAGCTGGAAGTCAGGTATACAATGTGAAAAGAAAGGAATGTTGAGTTCTTTTATACAAAAGGAGTTGTTTCCGCTGGGTGGTTTAAATGAAGGCAATGACCTCTCAACAGCCTTGTCCCGTTACACTTACCGTGTGGTGAATTGAGGGTTAGAGGTTGCAAAAGTGTTTCCAGTCTTTTATGAGAAATCAGTTCAGTTGTTAAAATTTACGTGATACCACATGTACAGAAGAGATTTTCGTACCTCACAGGTTTTAAGTTAGAAGTGATTTACACCAATTCCATTGTACAAGGTTATAATTTGTTTATGCAATTAAGTATTTTATCCTCTTTTAAATGTTTCATTCAGAATCACATGAAATTTCTTTTCCTTTAAAGTTCCATCCTAAAATCAAGGTGTGTCTCATTGTCCGGAGTGTCTTATAGTCCGTAAAATACGGTAACCGTTTTATTCTTATTGTAACTATTTTGGCATGTCCCATGATAAAAATATAATTTAATCTGATCTTTGTTACCCTAAAATAAAAATGGACTTGACACCAGCAACCCAACAATATTTTATTTTAATATTTGCCTAGACCTTTCAGCATATTTCCGTCATCTTCAGGGCATCTTCTTTTGCTGGTTGGATGCCTCAATAATTAAAACCAAAATTGCATGGCCTTACACCTTGTTACATTTATAAAATAAAAATTTCTAAAAGCTTATAAAAACACTATCACTGAATCGTCCTGAGCTACGTCCCCCTCCTGTGGCCTCTTCGGTGTGTGTGTCTGTTGATTATAACCATGAAAATGCTAAATCAACCAACTTGTTCTAATTCTCTATGTAAAAGCTGAAAGGACACAAAGTTTTACCATGGCCACTAATTTTTTTCCTTTATCCCCTCCACGATATACCTGCTTTTTCCCCCGTCGGTCTTCAAAATATTTTTTTTCTAACCCATTCATAATTTTTTCCGAGTTGGACATGGCAGCAGCAAAACAACCTTCAATCATCCATACAAACAACTTTAATCTGTAAGGCTGCTCAACTTTTGAGTTATAGAAGATAGGCTATAACCGTTTAAATAAATAAAAAAATAAATGAATAAAAACTCACCCTTTCTGTTGTTGGTCCCTTCCATTTCTCCTTCTTCATCCGCTCCTTCTTCTCCTTCTCCAGATCTTCAGGAGTGACATCCCAGCGACGCTTCTTCCTCTGTTCTCTTCCTGTTGAGATAGGTGGTGAACTTGCACACTGGGGGGCCATGTTGTCCCTGGTCATACCCCGGCACATTCACTCTGAAACCATAAAATTAATAGTACTAAAATTCTCAATTCAGGTACTGGTACACGTTTGCCATTATTACTATGAAAAAATTTAGGTAATTTAACAGAAGATGGGTAGAACTGTGGCTACAGTCAAGACGCCCAGTGTTAATATAAACGATGAGAAAATTTTGATGTTTTTTCCTAATGTCTTCATCTCCAGGGCTGTCCTGTGGAAGAGGCAAGTAGGGTGGTCACTCCAGGCCCAGTGCTCAAAGGGCCCTGTGGGACAGGAGGAAACAGAGGAGACTGAAAGTGTTGGTGCAAGGAGCAGCGTACATAGAAACCAAACTATGAACTATAGCCGGATAGATCATGATTATGAAGACAACATATGAATTCCAGAAGAAAATACTTCTATATGTTTCATTGATCACACAAAAGCTTTCGATTACATAGATCATCAAAGGAAGCTAGATGCAATGTGACATATTGTCATATCAGAACACCTGATAAGCTACGGTATCACTTGTTAAGAACTTATACATGACTCAAATAGCACAAGTAAGGATCAAAATATGTAAAGGAATCAGACAGGGTTGTATAATATCTCCAGCTCTATTCAATGTTACAGCAAGTAGCCTATATTATATCTCAAGCTGGCATAAGGATTGACAGTTGCAAAGTGAACATATTTAGATGAGGATGACACCACCCTTCTAGCAAAACTGCAGAGGAATTACAAGATATGATTATGAATATTAGTGCAAAATATGGACTACACTTAAATTTATCTAAAACTAAAGTCATGTGCATTGAAAAAGATGCTACAATCAAAGTGAACGATCAAAAATAAAAAAACAGATGTATCTCAAATCTTGAAATTAATTATGGAACACAAATCATACAAGAAATTAGCAATGTAAAATTTTTAGGACTGCAAATTGACCAAAATCTTGACTGGAAGACACACATCGAAATGATAACTCCAAAACTGAGTTCAGCGTGCTTTGCTTTAAGAATTTTGAATAATATATTAAAACAGGATGCATTACTTATGGTATATTTTGCATATTTTCACTCGGTAATGAGGTACGGGATCATATTCTGGGGCAACTCTTCCCATAGGGAGAAAATATTTAGATTACAAAAGCGGGCAATAAGAATAATATATGGAAAGAAAAAAAGGGAATCTTGTAAACCGCTATTTGAAAAATTAAAAGTCCTCACTCTTACAGGGGAATATATATACTCTGTTATGAGTTATGTAGTGAATAATATTGATAAATTTCAAACTAATTTTAGTGTACATGGACGTACTACCAGAAACATGAATGATCTACACAGACCAAATAACTCGTTAAAACTCTTTCAGAAGGGTGCTTATTATTCTGCAGTACAGATATATAACAAGCTTCCAAACAACATTAAATTATTATGTATTCAAAGAAAGAGCAAACCTTTCAAAACAGCTGTCAAGGAATTTTTAATAACTCACACCTTCTACAATTTGGAGGAATATTTCCAGCTTAGATAAATTTGGCAGCTTGCAGTTTCTGTAGGCCTATATTATTGTTATAACATGCATGTATTTTTTTGATCTGACGTGTTCTATATCCTTGAGCCCCGCTCAACACAGGATCTACAGGACGAGATATCTACATCTGGGTCATTCCATGCTGACAGGGAATTTTATCAAAAATTTCAAATATGAATTTTAACTTTATTTTTTCTGGAAGTTGGTACCAAATTTAATGATCTTTAAGATGGTAATCGTGTTTTACTCAGAATTCAAGTCGTCCGAGGACAAATCAAGGTTGAATTTAGACATGTGATTAAGTCAGAGCAACACCAAAAACTACTCTGCATAAGTGAGAAGATTAATGGAAGTATAAAAATAATTAGGTTAAAAGTAATAAATGAGTTAATCATAGTAATGATTGCCTATCAATTTAACAACATGGCTATCAGAAATTAATTTCTTATTTGGTAGAAATCAATAATAATCAAAAAGCCTTCTTTATGTAACGTAAGTTACCAAAAAGAGTTTAAAATGTTTATAAATAACACCTTGTAACTGATTTTGAATTGTAACTTTGCTGCTTCTTACTTTAGGTGGTATACTCTTTGCAAAACATAAGTAGTGGTTACTACTGCTAACCACATAATTTCTGGAACAAATCATTTTAGTGTAACGTAAGTTACCACATCAACTAAGCATTGGTCACTGGTCCCACTTTTTTACAAAACTGCATTTTACTTTCTAAATTTATACCTGTGTAAATATCACAAATATTTTAGGCTTGCAGTTGACTCCTTTCATAATGAATGCAGTGCGTTTCTCAACTATGATTACAAATTTTTTTATTCTTTTCTTTTTCCGCACCCTCTGAGTACTGTTAGTTTTCTAAGTGTGAAAACTATCAAAATAGGTACTTTTAATGAAAAGTTGCAGGAAGCCATACATTATCATTAGGGACCGGATTCTTAGGTTTTTACCTATTTTTTTCCTTACTTCCAAAACAAAAAGCGCTCATATACTTTTTCGAATCATGTCCATAGGATTCACCCACATTAATTCTGTGGCACCTAAAAATACCTAAATCGGGTATAAAAACCTAAATATACCTAAACGGGACATAAAACCTAAAATATCTAATTTAGGCTACTTTTTTTGTCTTTTTTGTTTGTCAGTTGAGAAATCGACATTTTGCAGAGAGACAATAATTTTTGTCGGGTTGAAATTAATACCACCAGCATTTCGTTCAACCCATTGTCGTCCAGGATGGACAGTATCAAGAGAGGAAGTGTAAGAGTACCGGTGTATTCCTTTTAAAATATTCGTACGAACAACCATTGTTGCCGTGTCTGAACAAGGATATATACTTCTGTGTTTTAAAGCGCTTGCTTGCCTTTATTACTGCCCTGTTATTCATACTGAGAGGTCCACTGTGAGTTTTAAGAAGACGTGTTAATTATGCCGAAACAAATGAAATCGATTTATTACGGCAATGGATTGGCGACGACCTGAATTTCACGACAGTAATATTTTGGCAAACCTGCCAGAAACACATAAGTATTATTTACTGTTCTATAAAAGGGGGAAGTTTTCGTCCCTAGTTGGTCTGTTGTGCGGTTAGCATGCGTAACAACCGAAGAAATGAAAATAATCAGTTTCACATTATCCACATCAACAATAAAGTATTTTACTCACTAAATTAGAAGCATCGGATTTGAATCCTGAGAAGGGTAGTGTCTAGATACAGTATTAACTATTAACTATGAGATAACAGGAAGAACTTCACAGTTGAGAATCTTGAAAGATATTTTGTGATATACTGTAACCAGGAAATGTGAGGCAATCTTATTTTCACTGCTTCTTTTGATTGTTTATGCTTTCTTTCTTCAATTGTATAATATTGTCCTAAAGCAAGTTTACACAAATTTAAGTGAATTTTGTTAAGTTAAACTTCAAAAGTATTATGTATTGAATCCTATGTAGCACATGCAAATTCATTAAACCAATTATTCTACCCGAAAACGATATTTTGGACAAAAAACCTAAAAAAAACTATTTCACCTAATGGAAAACCTAAAACAGTGTTTTTAAAAACCTAAAAATCCGGTCCCTAATTATCATGATATGCCAGCTACAGTGCCATGGCATGAATGGAAAGATATGGGTGGAAACTTACTAAGAACATGTAATGTGGGAACCATTTAAGACCAATGCCAGCACATTGAATTTATGCATCCTCAGTTCTCGCAACATGTTTATAAAAATGTGAACAGTCCAAGAGTTACAATTATGAAACACAAATAGCAGTGTCCACAAATTTTGACCCAACATTTGCAATCATCAATGTTGATTTTGCTGAAAACTTCACTTGGTTCTACCAGGACAAAATATAAAGCACCCACTGGAACGAAATAGGCCTATAAAGCGCCTACTGGAAACAGTCGCCAGTCAGCATTTTCACAGTGTCTCTTTTCAGTTCTGAAGCATAGTCATGTCTGGCACTTTGCTCTGACAATCTCAACCACACAAAAGACACATTCTATTGGATAAAATTCCAGCAGCAGAAACAACTGTACATTTTTGGTCAGATGAGCCATCATCAAATTCAAGGACAAGTACATTGCAACTGCAACTACTTCAGTGTAAACATAATTTGAATATTAGTTGGAACTAATATCTGGCAACATTGCATGGCAAAGGGCCTGTAGATGGTATTGGTGCAGCTGTAAAGAGACATGTCCGAGAAGCAATAGTAAGGAGAAAAACTATTGTCCAAAATTCTTATCAGTTTTTTCAAGTTGCAAGCAGATTAAAAACGTACAAAGTTCTGACATAGTACAAGAAGAATGAAATAGAAAACTTGATTTGGATGGCTTGATTGTTAGTGCTGAACCAGTTGAAGGTATTATGAAGTTTCATTTTATTTGCTGCTTCCAGGATTCTAACCAAGACTTTCAGACTACCGTACAAAAGATCTCACATTGTACACCAGCAAGGATAGTACCGGTAACATCTATAGAATGGAGTTTCAAGACAGATGAGGGATGTCTCTTTATGCAGAGCTATGCAGAAGTATGGAGAAACTGGAAAGCTATAGAAAATGACCAAAGAAAAATGACAAAATCATTTACCTAGAGAACCAAATTGTACAAAAAGTAAACCCTCCTCTCAAAAAGGGCTCTCAGGACGTCTGGGAGTTTGACAATTAGAGAAATATATGATAAATTTGAAGTAAAGTATTTACTAACAAATTTCTTTATTGATCTTCAGTTACTATTTCTGATGTAACGTAAGTTACCATTTCTGGTGTAACGTAAGTTACCAATGTTCATGTTAAATATCTACAATGTAAATTTATATAAGGACATTAAAATATGTCCACAATATTCCTTATACTTTCATGGTTTATTTTCAGTAAAAAGTATTTCAATTTTCAAATCAACAGAGCAGAGTTCTTTGAAACCACTTAGTAGTGTAATTGATCATTCCTTTTCTTGTAACGTAAGTTACCAGCAACAAAATTATTATTTATTTTTTAACTATGCTATGCTCCTGTGCAGTCTGGGTCACAACTTGAAGAATATAGTCTATTCTTCAGTCTATAAGTCATACAGTTTTTTATTTCCACTCCAAAGCAATATAATCCAAAACAAATTAGTTCTTTCTTCTTGCAAATGTAACGTAAGTTACCGTGGAATGACCCATCTACATCTACATCTATACCTTGATTATCAAAGACGGTTATATCAAACATGAAGTAAAAAGAATAAAATTAGGTAAAGTAGCCAAGGTCAAATTATCTAAACTAATGAAGAACTCTGACTTCTCCAGGAATACAAAAATATCTATTGTAAAGACCATGGAGTTTTCAATCATGTTGTATTGTAATGAAAGTTGGACTCCTTTCAAAGAAGAGAAAAAAGACTAGATTTATTTGAATTACGGGCATGGAGAAATATGCTGCATATATCATATCATGGAAAGACAAAAGAACAAAAAAGGCATCCATTTTGGAAGTACGGTAATGAAACTTATAAGTTTCCTGACTGCAATCGCCAGTAAAAACAAACTAACATATTTTAGCCAACTACTTAGAAGATCTGAGTCATTGGAGAAAGTCCTGATGAAAGGTACCAAAGAAGGCAGCCGGAAAAAAGGCAGACAGACTATGCTGGTCGTGGAATCAAAGAAACCCTTAAGATGGATTGGTCACAGATTATTAGGCTCGTACAATCTAGATCTGAATGGAGTGCTGCTGTCCAACAGGGTATGATAAGGAGCAACGTTAGGCTGGAATGAAACGAAGCAATGAAACTTAAAAGCCATAGGCTATAAGCAATGCTAACTGCTGTACATATCTGAAGAGATCCCCAGGGATCGTACACAATCTGAGGACCTACTATTACTACTGTTAATGTCACAAAGTCTACTCATGATGTCAACATTGGCTACATTAAATATAAGTTAATTAAAACCCGATTATCCTATAATTTTAATTTTCAAAAGCAGTAAATAAAATGTAGCCTACTGATGACAATAACAAGTTTGCCCCAGTTTCACAATGACCTATGTAAGGGTTCATGACATAAAACCAATATTACTAATTAGGAAATATGTTCGCTTTTCTTGTACTGAAAATTTTTCTTGTTGCATTGCCACCTCCGTGAAGTGCTAGATTGCCAATTTTACAACCTAATACTAGTTTTTGCCTCGAAAACATTGGTTAAGGTTAGGTTTTACGAATATGTTCATTTTCTTAATGACAGATAAAGAGGGCATCAATTTTAGTTCATGTATGGTTCAACATATAGAAGACATTACTTGATGGGTGTTAGGTCATGAAAGTGCCTTATTATTCCAGTAATAACCTTACCTTACCTAAATCACTCTATAACCTCAGCTGGTAAATGTCAAAACACTCTAGGGAGTCACTACAGATGGCAGAACCAGCTTGATCGATTGCTGCGCCATCTATCAAAAAGTGTATGAACTAATAGCTTTTCGGCGGCAATCAAAAAAATATTCTCTTCCTATGCAGTATACTGGCAATTGAAAGATATAAGCCTATAAAATTCCCCATTTTATTCCCTGCATAGAATCATACGAATATTTCACTTTTTAAAAGTGCATATGTCCCACTGATGTTTGTATTCAAAGTGGAGAAAATGGTAGATTAATATTATCCGGTTGAAGTTTGCAAATAGATTTTCCCTCCTACCGTCATGGCTAATTGAAGGAAAATTCAGTGAACTTGAGGATTATTGTTCAGTTATAAACAGTTATCCATTAAACAATATTATACATTTTTAAAGAATGAATTAAATAAGAAAAAAACAGGTTTAAAACAACCACATCAAAAGTACCATAAACCCACTGCAATAATTAAGCCCTGATGAGCAAGAGAAGAGAAGACAATCTCCATTTGCCAAGTTTAGGCCTAATAACTCTGTTGCAAAACGGGCCAATTTTGATGATGTAATAACAAAATTTGCAGAGACAAAAGCTTGCAAGAAAGATTTTAAATTTGTGTACTGTTGTAGTTTATTTCAAATATTAGCCGTTTGCTATTTGGGTTTTTTTCTTTTGTACATAAAATATTGTGAAATTACTAGTGAACCTAACTCTTCATTACCATTGCGGAAGGAATTGCATATTAACGTGAATTTCCTCTGGCCACAAGTCACTACTGGTACTGGTAAAAAAGTGTTCCCTATACAGCCCATGGAGGCTCAGACTATTGGCATGTGAAGGTGGTAAGGTTGTCAGTCTTAAGCACCGGTCGGCTTTACTCCCAGGATTGCTCCTATACTCAGGCACGGTGATCTCTGCATCAGTTTACCAAGCATAAACCCTAGAATTGATTCCTATTGAGGCAAATCTTTGTTTTCAGGATATAACATAAAATCTCTTCAGTGAGATAAGACTAAAAATCTGACTTGAACTAGTATCAGTAGAAAGCCTTGTTAACTTAAAACCCTGTAATAAAATAAACATCAGAATAAAATACATCTTTGTTACTGTAGATGTATGAGCATCTGTAGCGCAATTATCAAGAGGGTCTAGAGGAATATTTGGAATGAGATGGGTGTACCCTAGAAGAGGGAGCTGAGAAGTCTCAGCATCAGTGTACAAAGCTGAAAACTTTAGTTTGATTCTCTCCTAAGACAAAATTCTTCTTCAGAATATAATATCAAAATCTTTTGTGAATTAAGACTGATAACTTGCCTTAATGATAGTATAGATTTACTTCCATATTTCATTAATACCACTTATTTCAGTAAGTCTATGTTAAGACTAGAATGCAACAAACTTCAAAGTAGTAGAAGTCCCAAATCAAATTATATGGTAAATAGAAAAATACAGTAGCCTATTCCCAACTTCAAAGTAGTAGAAGTCCCAAATCAAATTATATGGTAAATAGAAAAATACAGTAGCCTATCCCCAATGTTAAGTAAATTTAAGTATTTAACAATCTTACTGTCAGTCAGTTACCGGGTATGTCAGTCAGTTACCAAGTTACCATAATTTTTTTTTAAACACATACAGTTGACGTACCTTTGGAACTGCACTTAAAATTTACTACCTCATTCATCATAATAATTTCTTATAAGAGACTTGAAGCTTTCCCAGTGTTGGTTATAATAATAATAATAATAATAATAATAATAATTTTAATTTTATTCCATGGACAATTGTACAATTGTGTTGGAAAAGTCAGGTGACTTTACAGTCATGTGTTCCAAGGAGTCTGCAGATATTCGTCTATACTATAAAAACAATGTTGCAATAAAAATCTCTTTATAGTTCTTCTGAATTTGACTTCGTCCATCTCTTGCACCTCAGCGGGTAAATGATTAAATAATTTAATTACAGTATATTTACATCCCGCTTGTGACCTACTATAGGAGCAAAAATATGGTTTCAACTTGTGACTATTTCTAGTTTCATAATTATGGGTGTCTCTATTTGTTAAAAAGAGATTACTGTTACCTTTGGTATAAATTAGACACTGATAAATATATTTACATATCAAGGGCAGGATCGCCATTTTAATAAAATAGGGTTTGCAGTGGGTGTGAGGAGCTACTCCAACCATGACGCGCACAGCCCTCTTCTGAAGCACAAACACTGCATTAGCATTCGCACAGTTAGTCCATAGTATGGTTCCATATAGTAAGTGACTGTGAGCATAACTGTAATACACTTTCAGTAAAACTTCAAGCGACACCATCTTCTTAAGTCTTCTTATCATAAAGACGCCTTGTGCAATTTTAGGTGTTATACAATCAATGTGCGAGTTCCATTTTAAATTATCTTGTATCCACATACCTAAGAATTTGACGGGTGGTTTTGCCCTTTCTGTATTGGCATAGGTAATAACTAAATCCTGAGTTTTATCTAAATTTAGTATTAGCTTATTGGCTTTACACCAATCACTTAGTACATCCACTTTTTCACCAATTAACAGTACGTTATTTAACCCACTAGTTTTGAAGTTCATACAGATGTCATCAGCATACATATAGCAAGAAACTCCGTCTCCGCTAACATTCTTGGGGAGATCGTTCACATATATGATGAAAAGTAGAGGCTCCAGAATAGACCCTTGTGGGACCCCGAATTGAGTTAATCTGAAGCCAGAAAGATTGCCGTTATAATATACTGCTTGAGATCTATTCGATAAGTATGATTTTAAGAGTTTGACAGCACCCTCGCTGAAGCCTAGCTGTATACTCCAATATAAGCACTCCTAAATTTAGGACTTGACTTTTTCGTGTTATAGTAAATGAAAAAATTAAACTAACCCCCAAGTGAAGTAATAAACAACTTGTTTCATAACATTAAAGTAACACATTTCTTATGTGAAATAGACCTGAAATAAGAAAAAGAAAGTATAAAATGACCTAAATTATGAAATTCTGATTTAGTTTCATCAAATATTAAATGAAACTGACAGAAAACAAAACGTAAATCAGTAGGTCTACTGTAACTTCAATGTTGAATTTCGCACTGTTTTTCTATGTTTCATAATTCTGCTCTTTCAATTAGAATCAGTTTAAAATTACCTTGATTTGCATTTGAGCAGGTCATACATAGTACATGGATATTCCATAATATCGCTATTAAGCATCACAAAAGACGCGGAACACACATAAAATGAACATTATTTGCTTACGCAGTTTTTATGCATTTTCTACTATGCTTCAGTTGGAATTGATATAGTTTCAATCATTATATCGATACTTTTGGGGATTTGAGTTAATCAATAGGTGGCGATGCATGGAAGAGGGGAATCGGCCACAGTAAATCAACCATATGTGTTATAAATTTCATTAAGTTGTGTCCTAAAATGTAGGAGATATGGGATTACAAATATGTCAGTGTAAATCTCCCACCGTCTCCCCTTAAGCCAGAGGAATGTTTCGCCAGGCTTAATCTAGGATCTCCTCTCTGCGGCTTCCCAGAAGATGTCTACAGAGCAAACAGCAGTCGCAAGCTTACCTTCTCACCTGGCTGGAATCCCAAGAAACTATCAAGCCCACTTTATTATACAGTGACTGAATAAATAAATTATCAAATATCAAATAATATGGTACCCTGTGATGACCTATACCTTCCAAACAATTCAGTAAACAAGTAGTGTTTCATTTAATTATAAATTCTGATCCTATTTATGCAGGTATAAAAATGAACGTCTGACTTAAAACAAAAAAAACCTTGTCACAATAGACGTGAGTGGTGAGTGGTTTAGTTGCAGCAGAATGCTGTTCTAGAATATATTTTTCATCTTATAATTTTATAGTAATATTTTTACATGTTTTGAAATTTAGTACCAAAATTGTTTGTGTGGGGTAACCCTATTAAGCAATAAAGAAGCAATGTTGGAAAATTATGGTTGTCATGATGCTCTCTAGCTGTGAACTAAGTACACTGTTCAAGTATCTGATTTAGGTACCAGTTCCACACTCAAGAATGAAGGTAAAATGACAAAAATGGTAAGTGATTCAAAGGCCCTTCTACTTCTACATTGGATATCAAATACGATTTACGGCCTTTTTAATTTTTTCCACATTTTTGACAAGTGAAGATACATAAATGCTTGTAAAAAGTATACTGAGACCAAGAAAATTCCAGTGGAGTTGATGTCTGCTCAGTCTATTCCATGTCAAGAAAGAGCTTTCAATGCAATGAACTTGAACCACACCAAAAAGAGAAATCAGTTGTTCAGTTCAAGATTAACGACCGTAACTATGAAGCTCTGCCAGGTATGGCAGCGTACCCACACCCGGCTGGTAGACCCCTTGGAGTCTGCTTGATTTCAGTATCTAAAAGGACCTGCCAGCAGAGGTTCCGGATTTTGCAGTGATATGCAGCAATATGGCAACAGTGTGGATACATGATGTCAAGCTAAATTGGCTATATCATACTGCCCAATATGATAGAGAAAAAGTCAATATAAATTTTCACTAGTTGTATTTTTTAAGAACATTTACGAGGAATATTAAACATTTTCTGAACAAAGTCATCTAGTGTTACTATTACAAAAGATTATCTTAATAGTTATAAGCCTAAGAACATTATATTGATCGAAGTGGGAGTTGGCAATAGCGATATGTTAAGATGGCCACACTGAACATCTTCTCGTAACCTCCTCCTGTTGAGAACGCAGCAAAGATCGTAGGAAACATTATGTGTTCAAGGCAGGGAGAAGGGAACAGCAGGAACCGGTCTGCTTCTAGTGACAGATGTAGGTGAAGTTTGGAACGTGGAAGGACTTATAGATCATTTGCCAGTTAGGTAGCAGAGCTTGCTTACCTGGCAGAAGACTATAGATATGGGGATAAGGGAACATATTTTTCGTGAGAAATGTTGGATATATATATAAACATAATCTCAGTGTGTTCAAAAACCTAAATATTAGGACCTAAGAGAGATGAAAATGGTGACTGTAGAGAACTGTATAATGATGAGCTTCTTGACTGTACTCTTCATCAAATATAATAAGAGTAATTAAATCACGGAGGATGAAATGGGCTGGTCATGATGCACACATGGGAGAGGACAGACATATTCCCTTCGGAGACCCGAAGGGAAAAGACCACTTGGAAGACCTAGACGTGGGAGGGAGGACAGTATTAGAATAGATTTAAGGAAAGCAGGATTTGCAAGAGATGATTGGATGGAGTTAGCACAGAATAGGGTTGAATGGTGGGCTCATGTAAGCACAGTAATGAACCTCAGGTTGCATAGAATAGACAATATTTTAGCTTGCTCTGTAATTCTCTATTGCCATTGATTAAGTAAGTGTTGGGCCTACAATGCATATGTTTAACCCACAGTCATAGTATGTGAAGTCATAGCTGGGAAAGAGGAGATGGTTGGGTATGAAAGAGCTTCTCAGAAATAAGAGGCTGCTAATTTTGACATCCAGTATGAGTCCATTTGGCAACTGATGATTTAAAAAAGTTAGTTCTTGTAAATATTTTGTTCCAACTAAATCACTAAATGTGGAAGCTGGTAATGCTATTGCTAAAATATCCAACGTCTATGGAATTAAAGTTGATGGTATGGAAAATGTAGGTAACATAATAAACCATCTCTCAGACAATACCGCTGCTAAAGCACAAGTACGCCAATTTGCAGGATTAGAGAGTGAGCAACTTCTACCACGGGATTTCTTTTGTCTTTTTTTCTGCTTAGTAAATTTCTTAACGTTTAAGCCAAGGTTAGTTGTAGTTGTTATCCAGATGGATATACTACTTGCACAGGCCTGGACTTGATGGTAAGTTTAAACATTGTCTTATTAAATGCTTTAATATTTTTGATTTTCTATTTTACAATGTACAATAATGTGAAAAATAAGCACTAATAAAACAATAAGTTTGTCTAAACATTAACTATTTATAAATTAATAATTATAGATATGTGAGCATGTGTATACAGAAATCCTCAACCTTTCACATGTAGAATAGGTCCTAAGTGCATTTAATAATAATGGACTAGTAATAACTTAGTAATACAGAACCTCAATGTTTTCCTGCATTTTACACCGAGTTTTGAAAACCCCCAAAACCCATCCCCCATTGCTTCACGACTCACCCCCTTCAGTTTTATAAAAACTGCAACTTTGTATCACACACACCTCATGAAAAGTTTCTCTCCCCTTACAAATAGTGAAATAACTGTATGCCTATTCTAAAAGTTCTTCCCAAGGAAAACTACAATGACATTAAACTCATACGCCTTTCTTTCGATTTATAATAAAGAAGTGTCAATTGAAAAAGTATGTTTAATGAGGCTGTATATACTTATAACTGATAACAAAATGATTACAGAATATATTCTAAGATAGAGGTGCTGACTTGAAAATATTATGTGGTGAATGCGAATTGGATTTTTAGTAGTTATACATAAGCTCTGCAAAATGATTTTCTTCTATTTCAAATTGGAAATGCAGACCAAACTCCAATGAACTTCTTACATGCTACATATATAAAGAATACTTCCATCATATTAATTCTATTAAAACAAGAAAAAAGTACACTGTACCATAATATTGGGAGTTACAGCTGGTGGTAGAAACCATTTATAATTTTAAAGAAGAAAACTATGTCAAGGAATTTTTCTGACAAAGTTGTATGAGTGCATAAAAGAAAGATGGATCAGCTCATTCAATGAAATAACTGCTGAAAGTTCTATGAGATTATCACCCTGGAGCTTTACCATGTAAATAAGTCATATTTATTTTTAACATTTTAGAGGCCATATGCAGAGCTAATGAAAAATGAAATGTCTCAACAGTTCTAGTCATAATATCTAGAAGGCTTACATCTGCTTTTACAGCTGCTAGTTGTATGGATTACTAAACTAATTCTGAACCTAAAGGCACTTTCCCATGCAATAGACCTACCTGCAAGACCTGCTCTATTCATCATCCAGCTGAAAACTTCAAAAGTTCAATCACCCATAGAGAGTATAAGATCCAGGGTCACCACACATGCAATTCCTCCAACATAGTGTATCAACTACAATGCAATCTATGCCCGGCCCAATACATAGGATTAACCACTGAAACTTTAAGAAAAAGAATGAATGGCCACAGGCATGACTGCAAAAGCAAAAATCCAGATAAACCTGTATCCAAACACACCATGGACCATGGGACATCATTTGATGACTGTTTCACCATCAAAGTAATCAAAAGCCTCCCTGATAGCTGCAACCCCTCCCAACTCAGAAGGTGGGAACTGGCTCACCAGTGGATAACCAAATCCAGAAACCCCCCCAACCTCAACATCAGATAACACCTTTTCCCTCCTGGCCAGAGAACATAGGATGCCATTCTTCATCAGTTGGCTAGGTTGGCAACCCTACACTTTCTCTTCAAGCTCCATTCTCTAAGTGATTGACAAAGGGCAAAGTTTGTCCGAAAATTTTCGTTTTTATTGTTCTTTCTTTTTATGTGTTTCTATGATACCAGAGCTAGCACCAATTGAAGACCAGCTTCTCCTGCCAATTGGTAAGTTCTCTGGCACCTTCCTCTCCTTTTTATATCTTTTTCAAACTGTATAAAGTTCATCTATTTTATGGAAATGATCCCTTTGATCTGACAAACGGAAGCAATAATAAGAGACAGCGATAGAACTCATGGATTTTCAGGCATGGCTCTAATCACACTGGATATCTAATGTGATGAATTGTTCGGACCATGACATCATGTGGGACAACGTGATGAATATGAATGCCATGATTCTATCGGTGAATTTGTGTGATGTTCAATGTTGCATTACTTGTGTCAGTTGCGTCAACCACTAGGTCAAGCCAATTTGTATCGGCTACTGCTTTAGAACTGGAACACTTGAAAATGCTAAAACTGAACATTATAGTGTTTTGGTGTTAGTAATAAACATTAATTCAATTAGTAAATCAAACATTTTATGTTATCTGTCAACACCTTACTTCCTCCCGAATTTTTTGCGGTCTCCAATTTAATTTATTTCCAAATTGATTGGAAACTGGAAATACTAGAAGTTTAATATTATGATGCCTGCAGTTTTTCTTCTGCCCACTATGCCATAATACTAAAATATGCACAAGGTAAGTAATTATCTGCAAAGGTTGAGGAATTCTGTTTGTGTAGAATATAACAAAGGATGCATTTCTTTGACTAGATTGCACTTACGTGATACTTATCATCCCAGATCTGTAAGATATGGTAAGGCACATCAAATATACTGCTTTATCAAAACAGTTATTCTCCAAGATGATGATCTATCTTTTTGAATTCAACTATGTGCAGACTCACTGTATGTAACACTTGCTTAGCATCTAAGTCTAAACTGGACATTGGACTTCCAGCACCAACACCCAACACTCGGCCGCACTCCCTGATGAAGTATTCTAAGTCATCTTCATCAGCTCCACTTTCTCCTCCAGCAATACATTTATTAGCCAGCTGTGCAAGCCTGGATCTTTCCGAACTGAATGCTTCATCTAGATCAAACAGTTCTAGACTAGGAGGAGGCAACTCTCGGAACGATGGTGGAAAGACCTGTAATAAAAAATAATGGCCATGTAAAACGCATGAAACATAAAATTCTAAATAAATAAAATATAATAATATAATATTTAGGCCGCCCCCATAGCTGACCAAAACCAATAATAGTAATACAGTATAGTCCCAATTCCTTCGGTACGGAGCCCAAACCTGGGCCCTGACAGTTAAAGAAAGGAAAATGTTAGAAACATGCCAGAGGAAAATGGAGAGAAAAATTCTAGATGTTAAACTCCAAGACAGAATCCGCAACGAAGACTTAAGGGCAATGACAAACATCAAAGACATAACAACATCGGCCATATCTCTAAAAAGAAAGTGGGCAGGCCACGTCATGAGGATGGATCATAACAGATGGGCGCAAATAACAACAGCTTGGGATCCACGAATTGGCCACAGAACAGTAGGACGACAGAAGGGAAGATGGGCAGAAGACCTAAAGCTTCACTTTGGGACAAACTGGTCTACGAAGGCCAAAGATCGATGGGAATGGAGGCGACTGAAAAAAGCAACATAAGAGGAATGCGGATCTTTCCCGCAGTGGCTAAGCGGGATTGCCGAAACAGCCACCTTGCCAGTCAAGAGGCCCTTGCCCTTTAGGGATGAAACGGGCTAATTCTAATTCTAATTCTAATAGTCCCAATTATACATGAAATTGGGTGGCATGGCAACTAAGACAGTCTGCCAGGTGGCAGAAAAAAAGACAAAATCAACTTGAGAATATATACTGTTAATATTTTTCCGGGCTTTTAAGTAGGTGGATACTTGGATAAGTTCTGATGTTTCAGGTCCTGTCTGAGGATCCATTGCCAAGGAAAATGAACAAGCCATAAACATGGATCACCACATTAAGTTTGGCAAAACTGCTCTTCTTGCCAGGTATTTAAGTTTCTGGGAGAGTGTGGTGAGAGAAGCTGTGGAGATCAGCTTGGAACCCAACCATATGAATCCCCCTAAAGGAAAAGGGGGGGAAAATTGATCCTCACTTGGACTGTTTTTCTACAATCCATCTCTGCATTATCTGGCTCTCATTTCATTCAGTCCACAGTTTGGTTCCTGATTGGTCAGTCTCAACATTTCTTTTCCCCAATCCAAACGCCTGTCTGCATCAGCTCTATAAAAAGAACACCATCCAGTCCCAGCACTTCATTCTCCTTAACAATGGAGCCTCAGATTGGCCACGAAATGTCAGAATTTATTTAAGTAACCATCTGATTAGAAGCCTGTACCAGTACTGTACCAGGAAAAGTTCAAAGTATATTTGAACTTGAAAATGCTTCTGAATCATTTTTATTTACAATAGGGGACCAACCCATACAATTATGATTTTATAAACAAAAGTTTTCTATACTTACAAGTCTATTGGTTTAATGTTTCACAAAAAATTGTCCCACTGTTTTAATTTTCATGTGTTAATAAACACCTCTTCTTTACAAGTAAGAATCAGCTTGAAAAATTTTATGTCATAACCGGGATTTGAACACGGATCTTCAGCTTAACGCGCTGATGCTCTACCATTGAGCTACCATGACAACATGCCAGTACAACATCAAATTCCTCAACTGATTCAGAATACAAGGCAGACATGGATTTAATGTCTATTTCCTTTCCCTCCACCTCTTCTTTATTTGTGATGGAAGTTTATCTCTTAATACCATAATTTATCATTGCCCAAAAAAAGAAGACAGTGAATATCCGTAAAGTGACTCATGGATAACCCACTCGCCGATAAACTATAGTTTATTGTAAGTATAAAGCAATTATTAATAAGTTCTGAAAGAACACAGACTATTGAAGTGTCACTAAATAAATTTTGTTCGAAGAGGCTAACCAAGTGAAAGCATGAAAGCCATGCTCTCGAGGGTGTGTGGTAGTTTTGTCCAAAAAGAGCCAGATAACCAACTGAGGGTTAGATAGGTATTCATGAATCCATAGAATAATGTTTCTGTTCAAAATATTCTCAAAGTTCTCACTGAGAACTAAGGATAAACCATGACTATTATCAATCTTTGAATAATTTTAACATCTCTACATTAATAAGAGATTTTCATAAGAGAATGTCTTTTCATTACTAGCTATTCACAAATCATATAACTGCAAAAAAATAAACTTTAAGAAGCATAGTAAAATTAAGATAAAGAAATTTTGACTACACATGTACTTACGGCAGCTTGTAAAGGAGGTAATGGCGTCTCAAACTGAGGTGTGATAAGCCTAAGTGGTTCATGTTTCACATTCAAATCTTGATAGGCTTGAATAGCTGCTGGTACAAGACCTGTATTTATTGAGAACAGGCGCTGATTAAACAGTTTTGTATAATCTGTAGGAATTTCTTCAGCTGATTCTTGAAGGCATACTCTAGGCTTCTCTGACAATTTTGACATATCCGGAACCATAACATAGTCAGATATCTGAAATTAAGTTTTCACTATGTAAACAGTTTCAATAGATTTATAGAGAGCCATTTTCTGATAATACTCTTGCATGGTCACAGTCATTATTTCAGATCTTATGAGAACCTGAATTTTGTGTGTTACATATATTTTATAGACTATGAAATTAATTGTTTGAAATGTCCAGTTATTGGTTATTACCAGGGCCCGGATTCTGATGACCTAAAATTGTTTGAAAAATGACCTATAAAATGACCCTAAATTTTAAAGAAAATGACTTAATAATTATAAAGAATGACCTAAAACTGATATTTTATTTATAAAAATTATTATTGTACACACAAAGTTATAGAAAAATTCATACATAATTGTAAAAACTGTAAATGCAGAAAGGATGTTGTAGGTTAAAAAACTTGGATTGGAGCATCTGTGAAGAAAATAAGAATTTTTTTTAAAAAGTAGATCCTACAAAAATGTTGCATTATTTTAACCTAGTAATTTATTTAAATATAAGAAAAACTCTATATAAATTCATGAAAATGACAAAATAAGGAAGGAAATGACATGAAAATGACAAAATAATGACGTAAAATTGAAATAAATGCCCTAATAATATAAAAGGGCATAAAATGACCTAATAAAAATGCATTTCTATAAACTAGAGGCCATGATTAGGATTTATCTACAAGTTGGCAATGTCTATGCAGCATCAATAAAAAGATGACATGTCATCAGAATCCAGGTCCTGGTTATTATGATTCTTTTGCATATGCTAAGATTCTTACAAATATTTCTTCATTACTGTACACTTAATTTTAATTCAAATTCAACTGAAATAATAAGAGACAGATTAAAATTGTAATGTCCAATTATTAAAATGAAAGATTTGAAACTTTATTATTTTAAATTACTAACCTAAAAGAAAGAAAAGAAAGAAAAAAAAAAAAACAGTAGTGGAGAGAACTGAACTCACAAGCAGAACACAGTCAAGTAAATGTCTGTGTTAATACTAATATATTCAAGAACACTCGCTACTTTATTATAATTACTTACAACTAACTGGTTTTCAAGAGGATATATCACTCATCATCAAATGTCTGTATGTTACTCCAAGTCTACACTTCAGCTTCTGAACAGAATAAGTTGCAGTGCTACTTTAGGCAAACCATGTGATTACTGATAATTTAAGAAACTGGTTCACTGTTTCGGATTCTCTATCAAATAAAACGAAGAAATAGGTTCAGTGCTTCGAGAATAGGTCTAGGGCTGATTTTCCCAAGTCCAAGGGTCTAAAATAAAATAAAAGTATAATATGAAATACGGAGAAGAAAGCTATAGGCAATGATAGACTAATCCCCCAGTCATGAAATAGTAAAGATGCCACAATGGTAGAATTTAATTCTTTTAGGTCATATAATTTACAGCACAAAGCTCATGTTAGGATAGAGTGTGCAAGGTAAGTAAGTGTACATAAAGTTAAATAAGTCACGTGTCGACAAGAGGTGCGTGCCACTGTTATCCTAAACAAGTTCCCAAATAGGACCTAAATAAGAGTGATATAAAAAGAACGAATTTAATCTCCTTATTAGTAACTTAATAGTAATTTAGTAGTAACTTTTTACTCCACTAATATGTAGCACATGTGAGGGTATTAATATGTTACCACAGTATAAACATCAATTCCAGTTGCAATATTACGAGAGACCAGTCAGCTGAATAGGATCAGTTAGCTGCAAAATCAGCACGCGTGAATGGATCAGTGTCATGTTATTGAACTTGAGAAACAATAAACATATTATTTTAATCCACCAAGTTTGCAATGTATTATAAGAAAAACTGTCTGTACAGAGTACTTCGCTTGGCAATAAACCTACAGTGTAATGCCAAGGAGGTAAATTGGTTGATACAAGAATAAATTACATTACATTACATGTGATTACTGTATATGACTCATTAGTCATGACTAGTGATACAACCTCTTGTAAACCTTAGCTTCGAAACATAGTGACTTCCACTCCCTCCACATTTTTCATCCCTAAACAAATATACCTTAAGCCAACATTCCACAATCCAATTTTTTGGTTCAAAAAGTTGTATCAATACAATTATTTATGGCTGTGCACATGAGAGTGCATTTTGGTCTAATACACTGTAGCTGTTCATTCAAAATGAACATTGATCGCTAAAACAATGACTTGGCAGTCGGTGTACATACAATGGATACATTTTCTACATAACCTCTTTCATAATTTCCAGAGCACTTTAACTTTTATTTCAGTTTTAATATCAGTTATAGATAGTGTTTTTGTAAATTCAAAGTCTGCCTAAGAGCCTTTTCCCACTGGATCACTTGTGATGGTCACAGGCAAAGAAGCTAGCAGTGACCGTCATTGTGTTTTCACTACAAAAACTGGTGACCGTCACAAGTGACCCAGTGAGAAAAGGCCCTTAGTGTGTCTATTAATTTTCTTGACTGTAATATTTCATTTTACCTTCTTGATTACTGTAATGTTAGCATGGTCACAGGGTTGGCAATGCAGAGAATGTGCTGTTCGGAGGAAGCTGTCATGTTTCTATGTTATGCGGGTCATGCAAAGAGAGAATGATATTCATTGGTTGATTTCATATTTTAAAAAATCAGAAACATTCCTATTCCATTATAGCAATACAATTGGACGGAAAATATAGGATGAAATGGCAGTCACTGTTGTCATAACCATGATCCAGTTTGATAGTTTGTAGAAATATGGGCCAAAAATTATATTGTGGGACATTGGCTTTACTATTTTTGACAATAATGCTTTTATGCAATTTTTTATTCTAAATTGTGATTGTATGATATTTTGTGGATCCAAAACATGTTCATCAGCCTCCTGCTACCTTGTCATCTGCTTCCTGTCAACCTGGTGTCATTTCCTCCTGCCACGATGTAATCTGTAACTTATCGTTCTGGTGTGAAAGCACTAAAAGTTACAGTAAAAACCCCCTTTTTACACTTTTCAAGGGACTGATTCAAAAAAGTGTAAATGGCAGGAAAGTGTAAATTGCAGGAAGTTTAAAAGCTGTAAAGTTATACATTGCAAAATTTAATACATGAAAATAAATATAGATTCCTATGTACGCTTACATTATCTATTTAAAATATGATTCAAAATATGTTGCACATTGCAAAGAAATGCATTTTCTATTGAACAATAAAACATTTTATTTCAACTCCATGAAACCACAAAAAATCATGCAACACAAAAACACTGGCATTGCTTCAAATTATGATGAATTATGCTATTTGAATAACTACAATACAATAAAATGCACCCATATAGAAAAAAACCAACTTCATCTGGACTAACACAAATAACAAACTGACACCGCATCTAAGAGAGTTGGTAACATAGTGGAAAATTTTGTTAAGGAAAAGTACTTCTTCATTGAAAACCAAATTCTGGCAATGAAGAAAATGTGTAAATGGCAGGTAATGCAACTGTTTGAAAGTTGTTCATGGCAGGAACACTATGTATTAGGGGTATAGAATAAAAGATGGGACCAGCAGAAAATGATGTAAATGGCAGAAAAATGTAAATGACAGAAATGTAAAAAGGGGGTTTTACTGTAATTATAATTAGGCACAAGAAATAGACGAAATTAATAAAATTTACCTCAGGATCATCAGCATCAATTTGGTTTAACTGGATATCCGAAGTTGTTAAGAACCTGAACAACACATCTCTAACTTTATCATTGTCTTCTTTGTCTATGTACTTATCAGAAAAGAGATGAGCTGAGCCTAGTACTGCTATTTTACCACCAGGTGCACCAGTCATACTTTTGCTATGCGTGTAGAGAGCACACACAGGCCGATTTAGTGGGAATGCTACAGTTCCTGTTGACAAAGCTGCTACAGCTGGTCTTGCCACGTTTAATGTTGCTCCGTAAGGGTAGACAAACCTCAAAGCCCTGTAAAAACATAACAGCAGATCAGTAATGTAAATGCTGAGTACTGGAAATGATGGTTATTTAATACAACCTGATAACACAAAATTTTAGGTCTACAAGTAGTGAAATTTTTAGGCTGGAAGCTTACCAAAATTGAGTTCTTACACAATAAAATCTATGATGAACCTATATCTGTATATAATAATTTTATTATAAAACTAGCTTTCCACATATTCATTCAGTAATGAAAGATGGAATAATATTTTGGAAAAAAATACAGAAGAAAACTATTTGAATCAAGGTGGTGAGCACAAAAGACATTCTTGCAAATCTTTAAATTTAATAAACTAGACATCTTAGCCTTCCCTTGTGAATATAGTATTTTATCTGTAATTACGTTCTACACAAACAATCAAAGTAAATCTACCAAAGTAATGAAATCCATAATATCAATACTAGACCAATAGGTCTGAACTCCATTTTCCTACAGCTTCATTAACCTGTTTACGACTGAAATAAGTCTTATCAAAAAATAAACTATCATTCAGGACTGCTCATAAGAAATATCTATGTGGGCTAGGCATGTCTTTTATTCAGTAGATGGGAATATCAATTTTCAACACTAGCAACCTATTATTTTCTTTAATTCCTCATTCACTGATATATATAAGTATTTATAAATTTAACTTAAAATTGTCTGTACACATGTTTGAATCTATGGAGTATTACATCTTATCTAAATGAAATTATTTAGTAATTGATCAACTCTTTCAGCTGGTTATTGCGCTTCACCGATGATTCAATAAAGTGTTCATGCTTTTACCAGTCAACTTGTTTTGTGTCCCATGTTTACAATACAGAATCTTATTTTGAGATTGAGTTTTTCTTCTCTTACCATAGAAGGTAGGTTACATGCATATTAACAATGAAACATTTATGTGAATTGAGATGGTTGACATTTAAACACTTTAGACTTCACTTTTACATTGCATTTTTGCAGAACGTATGTTTTATGGGCTTTGCCCAAGGGCTGTGTTTAAATGTCAACCATCTCGCTTATTTAACATAATATATTGCTTCACTGCATAAAAGTTCCATTATTTTATGATGTTTTAAAAATTGAGACATTTATTTTGAGATTACTTATTTGATGCTTCTCTTATAATATTATACATTAGGTTAGCAAGCATATTAACAAGAAACCCTTATTTCAAAAATATTTTTATTTTGTAAAAGTCAACTTTTAAGACGATTTTCATGGACTAGAGGATAATTTATGAGTACTTCAATACTTACTGGCTGTCATTTTGATCATACTGGTTAGTTGCATTAAATTTGCCTGATGCTAATGCAATTGCTCGGTTCAAGATCCCGTTGGCAACTAAACATTCTTTGGGATGGAAATATTTGTAGTAGTGAGTTCGTAGCACACAATCTAAAATAGAACAGAATGAACATTTTTAATTATTTTATTAGTGTCATCTCCTGTATAGCACCACATGAGCATGTGACCAGCCTAATCATTCTCATTGTACCTAATCTGTTGGTATAGTTCATTAAATAATACATGCATTAACATTGCATCACAGCTAATTTTGTTAGTATTGGGTATTAAATAGTAATTATTGTGTGGAATAACATTTGACCGTATAAGTTACAGAGGTAAAGTCGCATTGTAGGGGGCCCACTTTCAAAACCAATTTTCTTGTCATAAAACACCTAATATCACACGTATTATGTTATAGATTGTTCTCTGGAGAGATCATGTTGCCTCGACGAGTGTTTGTATCCAACCCACCTGCCCTAAATGTTGCACTTTCTTTTATAACACGAAGTAGCGAAAAGTGCCGTGAATGCCGCCATATTTTTATATAGAAACTCGTGATTGACCGTTACAGGTGTGACGTCTCACCAGCAGACCACGTAGAATTCTGGGAAATATATTTACCAACCTAACAGAACCTGTCACTAATTACTAATTTCAGGAAAATTCAGAATGCCTTACTAAATTAATATGACTGTTCACAACCTAACAGAACCTGTCACTAATTATTAACACCGTTCCTAACCTAACTGCCACTAAATTAGAATTTCAGGAGAATTCAGCAATGTACAAGAAGCGTCATGTTGGTCAACGAGCCACGCTGGAAAACAAGAAACATCACCCGTCCGTGGAAACCTGTACAAATCGCGAGGTGGGCCCCCCTACATTGCGACTTTGCCGTTACAGCAAACTGCCAACTGTGCTTATGTTAATAAATTTATCATAATGCATGATATACTCAGAGTTTTCATTAACAATAACAGTACAGTAGGCCTATATATAAACTTCAACGCTTATGTGAACTACGAAGTTGTGAGTTTTGCATACCCAAAGTTAGCAGGGGCTATGTTACCGAAACAGGTAATAGGAACACATTTCTTTCATGACTAGAACCTTATCAAGGGGTGGACTTGGATTCTTTAAGTGGACAGCATCAGTAGGCCTACAGATATGTAGATGTAGATGTAGATGTAGATATCTCGTCCTGTAGATCCTGTGTTGAGCGGGGCTCAAGGATATAGAACACGTCAGATCAAAAAATACATGCATGTTATAACAATAATATAGGCCTACAGAAACTGCAAGCTGCCAAATTTATCCAAGCTGGAAATATTCCTCCAAATTGTAGAAGGTGTGAGTTATTAAAAATTCCTTGACAGCTGTTTTGAAAGGTTTGCTCTTTCTTTGAATACATAATAATTTAATGTTGTTTGGAAGCTTGTTATATATCTGTACTGCAGAATAATAAGCACCCTTCTAAAAGAGTTTTAACGAGTTATTTGGTCTGTGTAGATCATTCATGTTTCTGGTAGTACCTCCATGTACACTAAAATTAGTTTGAAATTTATCAATATTATTCACTACATAACACATAACAGTATATATATTCCCCTGTAAGAGTGAGGACTTTTAATTTTTCAAATAGCGGTTTACAAGATTCCCTTTTTTTCTTTCCACATATTATTCTTATTGCCCGCTTTTGTAATCTAAATATTTTCTCCCTATGGGAAGAGTTGCCCCAGAATATGATCCCGTACCTCATTACCGAGTGAAAATATGCAAAATATACCATAAGTAATGCATCCTGTTTTAATATATTATTCAAAATTCTTAAAGCAAAGCACGCTGAACTCAGTTTTGGACTTATCATTTCTATGTGTGCCTTCCAGTCAAGATTTTGGTCAATTTGCAGTCCTAAAAATTTTACATTGCTAATTTCTTGTATGATTTGTGTTCCATAATTAATTTCAAGATTTGAGATACATCTGTTTTTTGTCCTAAATTGTATAAAATGGGTCTTATCAATATTAAGTGTCATTTTATTAGCTAGAAACCATGTGTTTAACTCGTGAAAAGCATTTGTAGCTATTCTTGATAAATGTTCTTGTGACGTTCCTGTTACAAGTACACTAGTATCATCTGCGAAGAGCAATAAACTTTCTGAAGTAGTAAAACCCTTTAAGTTTTATTATAACTTAAATGACTATGGCAGAAGCTGAGATACTTTTCAACCCTGAAACTCATCAAGATATTTCTGCAGAACTCCATGGGTCAAGAGCATCTCAGTGAGCCTGTAATGCTGGAATAGAAAAATGTCTAGTGTGATTCAACTTTAATGTTGAGAAGTTTGCTACACAGAAAGAAAGGAGACGACTTTATCTACAAATGATGAAATGGGTAAATTAAGTATTTTGCTTTTGTCCTTCAGCCCAATGTGATGATTAAAGCCCGGATTTTCATGCACTATCAAACTTAAAAATATGCATGCATTCATGCACTATCGTATCTCCAAATATGCACAATGAAGGGCGAAACATGCACTATCAAAAATCCTCACTGTACTGCAATATATTTCAATTTCTCTTAAAACAATATACGAGTTTTTCCAAATTCTCCTCACTTTAACTCGTGCATTTATCAGTTAGGACATTCTTGAAGGCAGAAAACGATCTGTCTACTTCACAAGAAGTAACAGGGAAGAAGTTTATTTAAGGAACAGTTAAGGGAAGAAATTTGACTGAGGGTGAGATCGAATTCCATGTATTTTACGCTTTTTCAACACAATACGTCCTTCACTATTTTCAGAAGTTTAAGATCAGGATTTGAACTAAGTACCTTCTTAAGTTTTTCCCTGTCACACCCATTTCTCCACAACACGATAAAGTTAATTAGTCAACATCTTCAACAATGGCTAGTGACTGACAAATTCAAGCAGTGAACATTCTGTTTAGCAGTTTTCTTTCAATGGAAGGTGGTGGGGGTCGGCGAGTCGGCATTTTCTTTTGTAGCCTGGTGTATTATATTACTGTTTATTTAGGGTAAACAGTACTTTGCACTCTGAAATTGATGCAGGTGGCAGACTCTGTTGCCAAGTCAATCAAATAAGAATGATAATACAATACAACATATTTACGTTTCTTTGAAAAGCCGAGATTTTATAATAATAAATGGAGATCACACAAATGTGTAAGGTATCACTGCCTGCTGAATTCTAATAGTGACTGTGTTCGTCTATTGCACTTGCTGAAGTGATATCGTTCGCATCTTCTTCCACACAGGGAACACACGCATTGGTCTGAAGGTTCGTGGAACCCTGGTCTTATGCACAACTTATGGTGGAAGCCGTGGACTGCTAGTCTATTAAGGGCGCTTCGCATTTCGTTATTTGGTCCTACCCAGGATTTATTTAACATGGCGTCCGTTGAGTAGAATTCTGTATCGATTTCTGCCCGCTTCTTTCTTCTAGTCTCTAAGTGTTGCGTTTCCATTTTGGTGGAGGGTAGCAGCAATCTGAGTCGGATGTCTTCTATGAGGAAAGTTTCACCTGCGAGTTCATATGCCAACCTTGACAAGGTCATTTTCGAGATGCCGAGTATTCTTTTTAGAAATCTGGCTTTAACGCTTTCGATACAGTTCAAGTCGGTGGCTGTAAGGTTGTTCCAGATCAATTCCAAACCGTAGGTTAGTACTGCGAAAGTTGTGGCATAGAATAACTTCATGGCTGTGCTGATGGATAGTCTCGTAGGTTCTTGTATTTCGTATATGCTCCTGATTGCTGCTAGCGATCTTTCTCTTATATGACTTCTGAAGGAGGTTATAGTTGGCTGTAATGTAACTCCGAGATACCTGAAGGCATTTACTATTTTGAGTTCTTCTCCTTTATATAGTATCTTGTCAGTGGCCGAGATTTTCCCTCCTCTTCTAAATACCATCTGTACTGTCTTGTCCATATTGAGTCTTAGGCTGTTATTGTCTGCGTAAGCTTCGAGTCTGTTCATTACTTCCTGGAGTTCTTCTCTGTCTCTTGACCCTATTATAATGTCGTCTGCATACAGAAGCATTTCAGCCGAGGTGTCTTTGATTATATCTGTGATATCTGCTATGGCTATGATGAATAATAGCGGGCTGATTGGGTCTCCCTGCAGGACTCCGTTACTCTGAGTTATTGTGTTCGATGTTGCTTTGTTGTCTTTGATTCTGATTTTATTGTACATTAAAAGGTTGTTGATGTTTGCTGTCAGAGGATTTTCTTTTCCAATCATACGTTCTAGTTTATTTATTAAGATGTTTCTATCCAGGAGATCAAAAGCTTTTGTAAAGTCTACAAAAATGGCGTATAGTTTCCTTCTTGGTACCCTGAGTGCTTCTTGTATTGAGTCTATGAGGTTTTTCACTGCGATGAGTGTCCCTTTGCCTTTTGTGAAACCAAACTGCTGTTCTGGTATAGATGCTTCCGTTTCTTTGGCAAGTTTGCTTGTGAGGATCTTTGTGTAGACCTTGAAGATACTGTTTTCTAGGGCTAGCCGAGATTTTATGGAGGCACATTCATAATATGCACAGTTATGCATGGTAACTTGATATTATGCACTAAAACCAGAAAATGAGGGTTTATATGCATTAAAAACGTCTTAATATGCTACATTAAACCAAAAAAATCCAAAACATGCATTATGCATGAATTTTGCCATAAAAAGGCCGAAATATGCAAACATGCACGGAAAAAAATGGTTATTTGGAATCCATAAGTCATGTAAGTTAATTAGTAACTACAAAGTTAGAGATGTGTAACCAAAGTATATAAAAACATGCATTTGCATGGAAATCCGGGCTCTAGTGATGATGATTGTTCTGCCATAAGGGCAATCTAGATCTCTAATGAAGCCGTACGAAATGACCATGACTCATCCAAGGCTTTTTCAGACAAGGGCAATACTACGGAGATTTGCCAATGCTTCTTGCCAGTGCTTTAGTTGGAAAATATATATATATATTTTTTTTTTGGGGGGGGGGAGGGGGGACTCACCTTTGGTATGGTAGCTATAGAGAATGAAAATTTTGGGAATATTTTGACATAATATGTAGATTATAAGACTATTCCGGCAAAATAATTTTCATAAACTATACCCGTATAGAAATTTTTTTTGTGTGTAACTTCATATACTTTGGTGGGTATTGACCACTCACAACCCCCAACTAAAGTACTGCCACTCACAGGATGGAAATGAGGGACAATACTACACCCAGTCTTGAGTTGAGGAAGGACATTTTTCATTAAACTGCAAAATCCCAACCCAGCATGGAATTGAATCCGGGTCGCCAGGTTGGAAGGCAGCCATGTTCAAAATCATGCAATGAGTTGATATGGAAGTCTATTAAGAACTTCTTTCAGATCTTGCAAATTTTTTCATGAAAGTACAAGATCAAAAAAGAATAGAGAGGGAAGTGAACATAAAAAAAGTGAAAAAAATTAGGATATGAAAAAGAGACTTACCACTATTGATCATAATCCCATATTCTTCTAGCAAAAAATTAACATTTGTTTGGAAATTCTTCTCACCGCCTTCGCCAAGAAGAACCAATATATTTCCTCCTGAGTCCAAATATTTCTTCATACAATTAAATTCGTTTTCTGTGAATTTCTCTCTCGGTCCAGGAACAACAAACAATGCAACACCTGACAAGACCTCTGCAGTAATTTCATCTTTGTTCCTGTAACACAATTATTACATTAAATATTTGAAAGCATCGATACGCAAGACTGATATATAGAAAAGACTTATGACATCTGGCCAATAAGAAGACTGGAAAATGGAATAAGAACATGGACCCATATCCTACCTAGCATTTCCCGTAATCAGTTCATTCTCCCAGAAGAAGTCAGTGGAGCTAGCTCAGAATCAATCCCCTTACTCGCCCACTTTAAGACCAAGAATTCATCACACAAATAGTAATAAGTTAAATGACATAAATTTAACTAAGTTGGAACTATTTACATCCTGCCTAGGTGAGAAGCAATGAATGATATTTGTATGTAAGGATCTGGACATGTCCCTCCAAATTGGGATGGCTGGGATCCTTGACATTACAGTACTTGATCTAAACATTTAAATTATGGAGTGCAGTCTTCTTGTGGTGTGTGCAATTAAAAAGCCAGTGCAATCACAGATGCAATAAGCTGGATTGGAACAAGGTTTCCAGGAGCAGTAGGAGTAGTGAAAGCAAAAGAATGAGAGAGGTGCCAAGGAAGCAGAGAGGAGTTTCAACAATTCGCTTACATGTAAGAAGTGAGCAGAGTCGTTCTAAAGAGAAAGTCGCTTATTTGAAATAGCGACCCATCTCTAGAACTCACGTGAGTGAGAAGGCAGACAGAGCATAGCAGACGGCACTCACATCACACCAGTTGATAGATATCCTAGTTTCCTGGGTACTGATACTATTTGTACATAACAGTATAATTTTATTATGGGGAGCTTTATGTTATACTTACGTTAAAACTTTCCAACTTCCTTTTAACTTCCGATGCAAGGTTTTATAATTGTCACTTATTTTAAATAGCTCATTTTTTGATGCATTGAACAGAATTGTGTTACTCTTCTCTTTCAAATCCGTTGACATGTCCTGCAAGAAAACAACCTTAAAATTAAAATACAATTTAGAATTTATTACTGTATTTCTAAAAGTAAAATTCGACAGATTAATCTGTAAGTAAAGGCTATAATAGCCATTTGTAATACTATTATTCATAATGATTACCTCTGCGGGCGCCATATTTGTTTTAGATTGGCATGTCAAGGAGTATCACGCTGCGTGACCATCGTCTTAGCAACGGAGGAGGCCGTGTGCAGGTTAACCAACGTATGAATATTTTATTCATTCTTATTATATTATATAAAACGTCTTTGTTTATTCACTTTGTATCACGACTTAAATGTGCTAGTCAGAAAATTAATTTTGGTACGAAATAAAACAGTAAAATTAAGATTTTCGTAAATATGACACTGCTACATAGAGATTAATTGGATAAATTATTTTCGACATGCGCTTTCTTAAAGTTTATGTACCTGTAACATGTTTACTCTAGAGCAGCTGGCTGCTGGAGCTGTAAACGGATTGAAATTTTAGGTGTGTCAAGAAAATATAAATTCTAATTTGCGATTATGTCAATGATTGGTGGTATACCGTCTTCTCAAGGTAAGCCTTAAATAAATGTAATTTTAAAATTCTATGAAGAGATACTTGGTATACCGGGTATTTCTGTAGGTTAAAAAGTGAGTCAGGGTCACAAATTAGCCTTTAAGGAAGGACTAAATAAAATATTTCAGACAGATTATCTGTGATGTTAAGGCGTGCATTTTGCACAGTAATCTCCATGAAATTACTGCTTATTTTAATCCATATTTGTCTATCATAGAAATGAGTTTAGTTGCAGTAATGGAAATGAATTTTTCCTATGACAATAAACCCAATATTATGAAATCATTTCCATCGATTATGACTAAAATTCATTTGAAGCAATTTAATTGAACTATAGTTTCGGTTTGCTGCTCATCTATTCATGATTACCATGGTCAATCATGTGCTCTTTAATGTAGAACAATTTCCTTGCCTTAATATTTACTTCTGTTCACACATATTACATATTTTTGTCATCCCATCCTTGCATTATTTTTTAAAGCATACCTGCATCAATCAAAACAGTTTGCTAGCTGGACTAGCCATAGCAGTTCGAGCAGCGAAGACCATTAACCGGGATCTGAGATTGCTTCACCATTGGTGCAACAAATTTGAAATATGAACAAGGGGTTATTGACACCCTTAAACCATATATCACATTAAACTACTCTAGGTGTACTTTCATTTCACCAAACCTCAATTAAAGCTGTGGTGTACAGAGTGTGGAATGAACTTAACAGCAGTCATATTTGATTTCTTTCACAGATTCAAACAGGCCAGAGCTTTATGAAGAAGTGAAGCTCTTCAGAAATGCAAGGGAAAGAGAGAAGTAAGTTACTTACTGGAAATTGTTAATTCATTTGGCACTTTCTAGCACTCAGAGGAACAGTCGCCTTATGACTCCCATGATTTTGATCCCGTAATTCTCTTCTCCACTCAACTTCACAATGCACCTTTTCCTAAACCTCCTTTCCAAATAATAATCCAAGGAGGTACAGAGGATTGAACTTGGATTCCCAGTAAGATGACCATTAGCACTGTATTTATTCTTATCCTGCAATCTGCAATTAGAAATAAAAGTCATATAAATATTTTTTTTTAATAAACTGTAAAAATTTACGCATATTGGCATATTTTACATAATAAATAACATACCGTTCCACCGTTCATTATTTGTATGAAGAATAATATGTAATATTACTTTTATGAATGAAAAGATAGGAAAAGGAATGAAATCTAACATGTGTAAATATCAATGCTGGCAATGACATATTGTAGCAATTGTAACAGATAGCGAGTAAGAATTAATAGTAATAATATATTATATTCAAGTATTAAAGTGTATTTCAGTTCACAACCGTAGCCTCTACCAGTATTATCTTATAGGCTATAAATAAGATGTTGAGTATCTCACATGCTACGTTTACATTACCGGTACCGGTATATTATTTGTACCATAGTATGTAGTCAGTAGTTAAAAAAATCCCTTTAGGCGGGCCTACAGGCTGAGGTAGATTTCAAAGTGCTTTTGGTTTAATTTATTGTATCTGTGCAGCACTCTTCTTCTTTAGCCTTGGCATGACAAACCGGCAATAATAACTGAAAAAAGAGGAAAGAGCACTTTTTCAAACATTCAAATCTCGCCTTATATGAGAGCTATCGAGAAACTAGTTATTGATTTGTAGAGTACTCATCAAGAGCTTTTCAACGATACCCCACAAGACGTGGTTTCAAAAACTTCGAATTTTCATCCCCCCACCCCCACTCGTACCCCCAAAACCACCGAATCGTTGGTGTCACTCTGAACTCCATAAGGAGTACTCTAATTTATTCAAACAAAGTTTCCCTCTATACTTCATAGGGGCCGAGGTACAAATTTTTCAAAACTTCAACCCCCTCCCCCGACCCTCCCTTGGGTCAATTTTGCTCATTAACGAACTTGTCCGAACTATTGGGCCTAGAAATAACATAATACAATTTGGTTGAAATATCTTCAAAATTACGGCCGCTAGCATATAAAGATGTAAATATCACAACATTTTTTTTTGAACGGGCGGTGGTTTCGTACTTAGGGAGGCATGAAATGTAAAGATGTGAAAGAAATTTTCGAAAGTCATGACATGGTATCGATTGCAATAGGTAGATTTTTCTTCGAAATCTACCTAAAATTATGTATTTAGGATATAAAGTAATTAGGCTATAATTAAACTAAATTAAAATTATGATGTCAAATAAATATTAAACTACCGGTACAGTTAAAGTTTACAGTGTTAACAATGTTTCTTTACAGGCCTATTTACTTCTAGGTATGCATGCAGAAATTTCAAGAACTGATTATGGTAAACTTAATGTCAAAACAAAGTTTTGTTTGTAGAAAAACTAAAAATCGTATACCCATCCTAAATAATATTTTACTTTCTTTTATATCAGAAATTTGTGCTCTTCCAGCCTTATTTAATTTTGAGAACTCATAAGAAACACAATGTTTTATGTTTCCAGGTATGACAACATGGCTGACTTATATGCAGTAATCAACACACTGCAGAATTTGGAAAAGGCCTACATTAGAGACTGTGTGACACCAAAGGAATATACTGCAGCATGTTCGAAACTCCTAGTCCAGTATAAGGCAGCTTTCAAACAAGTTCAGGGTGATGAATTTCCAACCATAGAAGCCTTTGTTAAGAAATACAGAGTAAGTTATTTATTTATTTAACATGCATTTCATTTTTATATACTGTATCTAGTTTTCACATAAAACATCTATCCATTGGCTGAGAAACCATGTAGTGCCAAAACTTCTATACACTCTAATGAGATGCTTATTATAAATCAATTCAATATTCCAAATTATGGTACCATAAACTATGTATGACAATCCTGAAGAATTTAGGGGCAAATTGCTACATGAGTATACTCTTCCAACCGTCTTGAAAGTGATCTCAAGACATGTAGGCTACAGTCGCTCATGACTCACAACTGTCATCTGAAGCATACACAACTGACTTCTGGTTCATGCTGACCACTTGAATATGTGATGTTTCTCATGGTCGTTGCCGAAGACTATCTTAGTTTTTGCAATTAGCAGAAGATATTTCACCTGGTCATCTTCTCTTAACACATCACTATTGCCAGCTACCACTTTGAATAATATCATGCTCTTATGCTTGTTAGTTTTTACTATTAAGCTAGATAACTAGCTCCGTGGTGCTACATCCCTGAAGGGACAAGGCCTACCACCCGACCGGTTGCATCATCTACCTCAGGCAGACAGCAGGATTGGGGGGCATGTGGTCAGCATGCCGAGACCCATGGCCATTACTGGTGGTTTCCATGACCGGTATTAAGCTAGATACTTGTAAATCTTATCATTTTCTTAACAGAATCCTGTAATTAACTCATAATATTTTTAAGAAATCATTATAAGTCGTACAAATTTGTATTACGAGCCGTTGAGCTTATGTCATGTATTTAGGCAGTTGATATATCGCTGCAAAATCCTTCCCCTAGCTAGGAGTGGTATAAAAATCAAAATTTATAGGATTCTTGGCAAGCGTTTATAGATTTGGCTCTTAATCGCATGATATTTTTATGTATCCAATACATTTTCCTCTAATTGTTTGAGAAAATTCAACCCATTTAGTTTATTCTACCCCACAGTTATAACTGATCTGTTCATTAAGTGATATTGCAATACATAACTACAGGGATATGATTCAAAGAGATGGTATTCACATTATGTATTAGGACTTGGTGATCTAATTGGCAGTAAGCTTACGACAAAATTTCTATCATAAAGTTTTTATATTTTGGAGAAACTGACTCATCCCAATATTACCATTTAGAAACAGCAGCCTACTGTAACACTGACATTAAGTAGGCCTATAATATGTTATCATGAAGGCAGAGTTACTTTAAGGACATATTTAATGAGGAGAGGTTTAAGCAATTTATACGTCTTAGTCTGTATCTTTATCAGACATTTATTTTTTACAGTTGGATTGCCCAGCTGCTTTAGAAAGAATTAAAGAAGATAGACCAATAACAATAAAGGATGACAAAGGAAATACAAGCAAATGTATTGCAGACATTGTATCTGTAAGTATATTCTGTGATGCTAAAGTACATTAATGAAATAAAAATGATCTATTCTACAGCATTGAGAGTAAATGTTGCTTGAATGGGCATTGACAGTTAGCTGGTTGGTTGATCATTGTGCACGTTAAGCCAATTTTTGTTAAGAATAATCTCTGTGAGTTACGCTAGGCTTGTAACGTTAGATGTCGTAGATTCATCATAGCTGTAACATGGAGTCAGACATTGCCTGCACTTATGTCTTAAATCTTGTATACAACAGTCAACTACATTCGATCTTGAGATTTGACGCTTTCTTGGCATTGGTTATATATCAAAGCTTCTTGGGGTTCTAACCAGGTGAAGAGGTTGAAGCTGTATGAGTTTTTGGCTGCTGTTTGCTCTACAGCCATCTTCTTGGAAGAAGTGAGCAAATCTGAAGAATGGCTTCCTATTTTCTGTTGATATAGGTGGAGGGTGCCCAATTAAGAGGGAAGAAATTCAAGACTAATATATGAAGTTGCTATTGGTTAGAATATAAGTGGACGGTGGCAGTCAAGAGCAAAAAAATGAAATGTGAAGCTGCTATTGGTCAGAATTTTAGGCCTCGTTTGAATGCACTGATCCTGATTTGTTGGAACAGACTTATTGCTGGATTCCAGACCTGACTTACTTCGTGACCATTTGTTCAGTTATGTTGTGATCTTTTTAGCTGTTAATATTTTTATTGCTAAATGTTTAATTTTATTATGATGGATGGTTGGTTTGATTTCTTTCTGCTTTTCGCCCGTTTTCAGGGGGCCTTGCATTCTCTTCATTATTTTTAAGGACAGTTGAATTTCTCTACAATATGTTTTTTATATTGTTAGCTTTCTTCTTTTCTTCTTGTTTAAAACATTCCTTCTTCGTCTTCGCCATTTTTAAATCCTCTTAAAGGATCATTGTCCATATCTGGACTTAACTAGCAGTGGTTTTTTAACGTCATAATTCCTTATTCTTCGCTTCCTGCAAGTTAAGGCTTATTTATAATTGATATTAATTGCACAGAAGCAATTTTTCACATTTATTCGTCTCAGAAAAGGCTGGATTCGTTTAGTGCTTCCACCAGGCATTTCTACATGAATTGACTATCTTGATTATGACCTGATTTGGACTTCAGGACTATTTTTGAGGTAATATTAGCTACGAAAGGAATCTTATTACCTAGTGAGTGCATTAAAGCTCTAAAATTATTTCATACAGCTAATAATATTAAATTGATTTTATTGCAACGTAGCTGTATCTACTTTAACACGCAATATAAATTCAGTAACATTATTATTGCGCATTATTTGGTGAATTAAAATATCACAAGATTGACTGTGAACCTTAATACGGCATATAATTGGTACATGTGTGTATTTCATTGTCATTCACATAATTTTATTTGGAATATTGACTCCAAAGGTCCTCCGGAATTGTTATTAAATATATTTTTAAATCAGCAAGCTCTTTCATTTACTGGCGGAATCAATCATCCCTGCTTATAAGAAGACTTCAAGACGTCGATGAAATTTCCAACGAGTGTTTGTGATTCAAGAAGATCAAAGTGTCAGTGTTATCTCACCTATGGTTTATTTAGCTTATAACCTTGTTATCGTTCATTCTAAGCGAAATGTATAGCGTGTGTACAATCTTTATCACCCTTAATTAATTTAATTGTTTTTACAGTCCACTGTCTACGCACGTTATACATTTTTTGGTACCTCCGAGGCCGGATAGAACCACAATATTGTAACACGCATTGTAAACCTACACTCGTTCTATTCCGCCCGTAGTAAACATTATTGAGATAATTCAAGCTGTTGGTGTTCCGCAATTCATGCTGTTTGAACACAAATATCATTCAAGCAAATAATTGACTTATTTGAAGCACAATTGACATTCCTGACTTAAGTCAGTTTGAAGTTTCTTATTGAAAAGGTAATTTTAATCTCATATTAAGTGCTTCTGCCTCCGTGTTTTAATCTGCACGTGTGAGGCCTAATATTCAGACAACAGCTCTTCAAACTAATTTATTAAAAGGGTTTGTTATTATTTACATAATTGCACTCACCTTTGTGAATCCATGTACACACACATTATTGTCACATTTTGTCTAACCGCGGGCAACTAACTTTAGTGCTCAATAAGCTCTCAGTGCGGTCAATTTAAGTCATAAACAGTGAATCACGTTAAGTCGAATACTATTTGAACAATCAATTGTCAAATCATGACTGACGTAGAAGGCACCCTTAAGACTTTAAAGGCAAAAAGAACACCTATTAAGTCGAGAATCACTCGCAAAGTTAATTACATTCTAGACTGCGTTATCAATGAGGAAACCTCTCCTCAAGACCTTCTTGAGCTTAAGATTGATTTAAGCAAGCTTGAATCTGAATATAACAGAGTCCAGTCTGAGATCAATGAACTAGCCTTTTCTGAATCCGAAGATGCCTATATGGCAGAAATTGAGAAAACCATACAAAGGGCCATCTCCCATATTAGCAAGCAGATTAATGCTTTCAATAGAGCTGAAGCGGCTGAAGCTAAAGCTAAAGCTGAAGAAGCTGAAGCTAGAGCTAGAGCTGAAGCGGCTGAAGCTAAAGCTAAAGCTGAAGAAGCTGAAGCTAGAGCTAGAGCTGAAGCGGCTGAAGCTGAAGCTAAAGCTGAAGAAGCTGAAGCTAGAGCTATAGCTAAAGCTGAAGAAGCTGAAGCTAGAGCTAGAGCTGAAGCAGCTGAAGCTAAGGCTAGAGCCAAGGCCGAAGCCGAAGCTATTTTTAACCTTCTGAAAAATCAATTCATATTTCAAATTCAAACAGTATCTGAATTTGAAATTCTGGACAAAATATCCTATCAAGAGGCCATTGTTCTTAAGTCGGTGCTAGAAGAATTGTTTAATAGGTATAAGGTTGAAAGTCTTCAGCATCGTAACATTTACGATGAAGAGGCTGAGTTTCAAGAGCGCCAGCTTCAGTCAGAATGTTCAAGGGCTTTAGCTTATATCAATTCTTCAATTGCAGATGCAAAACTGTTATATGAGCCGAATCAAGAGCAGAGCTCTAATCACAACTCTTCTTTGTCTGCACCTTTACCGAACTTACCTAAATTGCCTGAAATTAAGCTACCAAGTTTTTTAGGCGATCCTAGAGCTTGGCTTGAATTCAGGGATACATTTAACTCATTAATTGTTCAGCACAGTCATATATCCAACATGGATAAATTTCAATATCTAAAATCTTGTTTATCCCCGGAGGTAATGACTGTAATTCAAAATATCCCGGTCTCCAATGCCACCTTTGATGTAGCTTGGAAGACTTTAGCTGAAAGATTCGATAATGACAGGTTAATTGCCAACACGCATTTGGATAACCTTTTTTCTCCACCGCCCCTTAAAGGAGATTCTGCAAGCTCATTGCAACAATATTTAGATCATTTTACAAGTACGGTTCATGCATTGAACGTACTAAATACTGATGTTCCTCTGTCTGACTTAATTATTTCACGTATCATTGTGGATAAGTTCCCAGTAGAATTAATTAAAGAATGGGAATCTTCAATTAAGTTAGGAAAACTTCCCAAGTTGCAGGAATTATTCAGTTTTTTGGAGTCTAGGGTTAGGGTGCTGCAGATGACAGAATCGGTTCTGAAAAGTCAGTCCGTCAAGCCCTCATCTGCTCCTTCTGTCAAGGCTAACCTCTCCTCTCCTAGAGCGAAATGCAATTATTGTAGTAAATCGAATCACACTATCATTTATTGTGACGCCTTTAGATCGCTGAATTATTCATCCCGCGATCAATTCGTGAAAAATCACAAACTTTGTCGTGTTTGCCTTAGCTCAAATGGTCACACTTCGAGCTGTAACACTTTTAGATGTAGACAATGTCAAGGCAGGCACAGCAACTTATTGCATGACCCTTCACGGCCAAGCAATTCTCAAGCCATAAATACGGCCAATATCATGTCTGCCAGCCAGTCACGGCAGAAATGTCTTTTACCTACTGCTAGCGTGATAATTTTAAGTAACGATGGCAGTGCAGTACAGGCCACAGCTCTTCTTGATACTGGATCAGACTGTAATCTAATTACTGACAGGTTGTTCAAGCAGCTTGGTTTGTCGCCATTATCTCAGCGTACTTCTCTCGCTGGTATCCTTTCTACCAATGCAAGCGTCTCAAGGCTTACAGAAGTCTCTATCAGATCTCAGGTTACGAATTGGCGCTATGATACAAAGGCCATTATAGTTCCTGAGATCTCTGCTTCTAATTTCCCTAAAAACTTTGTTAATACTAGAGGTTGGAACATTCCTCCTAACTTACCCTTAGCAGATCCCAGCTTTAATTCTCCTAAGCCTATTGATTTGCTATTGGGAGTTGAGATATGTTCTCAAATCTTGGTATCTGGACAGATATCTGCTCCCAATTTGCCTACTATTCAGAACTCTCAGCTAGGCTGGTACTTCTCCGGCAAGTTGCCTTCGTCCCCTCTTAAGCATCACAATATGCCTCCAATGCGTCGTGGGAGATGTTCTGACTTGAATAGGCCTTCATCAGGTAAACCCTTTAATTCTACTGAGTCTTCTGTGAATTGCTCAGCCATCATTACGTCTGATGAGGGTATCAGTAATCAGTTTACTCATTCACCCACGACTTTGAAAACTCTTGTGGTCAATAGAGGCGCTGATATTCAGGAGACTACATCTATTGATTCTTGTTCTCATGTCGCCTCTAAGGAAAATCATGCAGATATTATTTCAAGAGGATCTTCTTCTTCAAATCTTTCTTCCTTGCAGAGACGTTCAAACTGTTTGAAGGCTATGCCTAATGTTGCCATAGGTACGCCAGTTTTAATCATGGATGACAATATGCCTCCCTTAAAATGGGTTGTTGGCATCATAACTCAAACTCACCCAGGCCCAGACGGTCTTGTGAGGGTTGTCACGGTCAGGACTTCTACAAGTTATCTGAAACGACCTATCATTAAACTAGCCCCAATTCCCATTTATGACTCTCACGACTAAAGCAGTCGTTCATTTTTTCTTTGTTTAGTTGCTTTTATTTCTCAACTTTTAGGATTTATTGGTGTTTTTGAAGATCCAACATAACTTCGCATTTCTGTTTGATTATTCCCTAGTGAATAATCGCGGGCAATATGTTCAGTTATGTTGTGATCTTTTTAGCTGTTAATATTTTTATTGCTAAATGTTTAATTTTATTATGATGGATGGTTGGTTTGATTTCTTTCTGCTTTTCGCCCGTTTTCAGGGGGCCTTGCATTCTCTTCATTATTTTTAAGGACAGTTGAATTTCTCTACAATATGTTTTTTATATTGTTAGCTTTCTTCTTTTCTTCTTGTTTAAAACATTCCTTCTTCGTCTTCGCCATTTTTAAATCCTCTTAAAGGATCATTGTCCATATCTGGACTTAACTAGCAGTGGTTTTTTAACGTCATAATTCCTTATTCTTCGCTTCCTGCAAGTTAAGGCTTATTTATAATTGATATTAATTGCACAGAAGCAATTTTTCACATTTATTCGTCTCAGAAAAGGCTGGATTCGTTTAGTGCTTCCACCAGGCATTTCTACATGAATTGACTATCTTGATTATGACCTGATTTGGACTTCAGGACTATTTTTGAGGTAATATTAGCTACGAAAGGAATCTTATTACCTAGTGAGTGCATTAAAGCTCTAAAATTATTTCATACAGCTAATAATATTAAATTGATTTTATTGCAACGTAGCTGTATCTACTTTAACACGCAATATAAATTCAGTAACATTATTATTGCGCATTATTTGGTGAATTAAAATATCACAAGATTGACTGTGAACCTTAATACGGCATATAATTGGTACATGTGTGTATTTCATTGTCATTCACATAATTTTATTTGGAATATTGACTCCAAAGGTCCTCCGGAATTGTTATTAAATATATTTTTAAATCAGCAAGCTCTTTCATTTACTGGCGGAATCAATCATCCCTGCTTATAAGAAGACTTCAAGACGTCGATGAAATTTCCAACGAGTGTTTGTGATTCAAGAAGATCAAAGTGTCAGTGTTATCTCACCTATGGTTTATTTAGCTTATAACCTTGTTATCGTTCATTCTAAGCGAAATGTATAGCGTGTGTACAATCTTTATCACCCTTAATTAATTTAATTGTTTTTACAGTCCACTGTCTACGCACGTTATACACCATTGTCCCTGTTGAAATTATTACTTTAGTGTTTTATTTCCAGGGCCCCAATAAGTTGTCTGCTTCTCAAGGATTCTTATATTCTAGAAGTTGGTGTAGTGGTTTTTTTATAGCTGTTGTGCCACTGTGGATTTGTTCGTGTATTTCAGTCTGTTGGATTGTTTGTGTTTGTTGCTTTTGGGAATGTGGCCTTGATGGTATATTCTGTCTGTCCAATGTAACTGCTCCACACTGGCTTGGGATTTTATAGATGCCCAGGGTCCACGGACCAAGAGAATCTTTTATGGGTCATACCAGTTGTCATAATCTAGGCGGTGGTGAAGTGTACAGTTTTTATATTATGTTTGTACAACAGTCTGGCTACGTTGTTGGAGATGAGTGGAAGGAATGGAATATATGCTCCATGAGGATTGGTTTCCAGTTTTTCAGGGCCCATACCGCCATACAATATCCGTGAGATTGCATCCAACAATAAATTTTCATTCTTGTGGGGATTTTTGTTTTGTTTGTTGAATCTTAGAAATAAAAAATTATTGCACTCCTTGTGCATGCAATTTCCTTAAGAATTTTTATTCACGATTAGGAATATGCCAGGAAAATAATCTGTGAACCCTTTAATTGCTGCTCTCTTGTTTCACAGCTATTCATCACAATAATGGACAAGCTACGGTTGGAGATAAAGGCGATGGATGAGTTACACCCGGATCTTCGAGACCTCATGGATACTATGAACAGGCTAAGCATACTACCTTCTGACTTTGAAGGAAAACAGAAAGTTTCAGATTGGCTGAATACGCTTTCAGGGATGCAGGCATCTGACGAGTTGTCAGAAACACAAGTTCGACAACTCTTATTTGATTTGGAGACATCATACGCTGCCTTCAATAAGTTATTGCATAGTTCTTAAGAACAATGTGTACATACCATATTTTTCGTTCACTTTGCTTATGTATAATAATCAGAATGGAAAGTGCCCGAACTGTAATTTTATTATGGAAGAAAATTACTTTAAATATTACAGTTTTCTGTACTGTATAATTGGACGTTATATAAAAATGTATTTGTTAAAGGAAAGAAGTGAAGACCTAAAAATCATGTTCACTTTCCTTCACCATGGTTTTGTTCCCCAAGCTTTTGAATCAATATAAAAGTTCCTTTTTGTAATCAGTGAAATATAACATTGAAAGTAAATCCAACTTTGTAGTTTCAGTTCGTTATTGTAAGAGAATTGCTATTCCAATCTTAAGGGTAATTGAATGTGTCATTGCAGAAAAGTATCTAAGTCACTTGAAGCAAAGATTTGAGAAATTGTGTAAAACACATCCAATAACTGTTCTATATGATTTATATTTTGAGTGAAAAAAATACTGTCCATTAAAAATCATGATAGCACATAATTTGAGGAAGTTATAGCCAATTTATTTATTTTTTAAAATCTGAGATGATATACTAAAGGATGGATCCAAGTATTCTTTACATCTTCTTTGATATTAAATCTATTATGCATTTTAGAAAAATTGAATTACAAATCTCGGGTGCATGTGTAAGGAGAGTTAACTTCAGAATTGTAGAAAATAAGATATCTAGCTAGTAATGATGATGGATTTATTCTCTATCAGCATGTATAGAGAGGTATCTCATATCGTTGGTACTTGGGTTAAATTATAGTGAATTATGGGAAAACTATAATCTTTCTCAGTTCATGGTGTGTAAAGAGGTATAAGTTCATAGAGATATCATTACACTGACTTCATTGTGGAAAGTGAGGTATGCTCAGAGTTATTAAAATCATTACTTACTACATTATGCACTAAAGTTTTTTTATACCTATCTTTTCACTACCATATTAATGATAAAATTTTAGTGCATAAAGAGGTAAGTAATGATTAAAAAACACTCTTTGTTTAATTTTAAACATTAACAATAATAAATACATATTCCCAGGAAAACATAATCTACAGTTTCACAATACATACAGATATTATAATCTATACTGAAAGTAGATTAATTTTCAATGCCCTATCTTACATGTTCAGATGAAGATAAGACTATTGGAAGTATTTGGAGTTACCTCACTTTGTACATGTTATCTTAATCGTTATGGTTCATCCTGTAGAATAATTATGGTCTCAGATTTAAAGGAAAAATTGGCAATAACTTCTTCACTCTTAGGTGATATCATGTTTTTTAATGGATGATATGATTCTCTTTTAGTCAGATTTAAATTGCGTACGATGTAGATTGTTCTTATACCAAATTAAAGCCACTCTTATATAGAATGAGTGTTCAAAATTTTATGAACATCTGTCCAGTCAAGATCGAAAAGGTAACGTACTGTTACTAGTTACTGTATGAGCCTACACCTTAATTGCTATGCCATAGACATGACACAGACATAAAACATTACAGAACATTACAATTAATTTTTAATGTATTTCACGTCTCCGGAATCTTCAGTATAGGCCTTAAGCAGAACCCCAATTTAACACATTGGCAACTGGCTATGGGGATCTCCATGCCTTATGTAGCCAGTGGTAGGAGATGGGTCATGGGGATTTCCGAGATAAGTGAGGGGTTGCTTTATGATGTATAAATTTCTAAACCCTGGCTCGAAAATGTCTATTCTCTGTTTGTTGGAAACTGAAAGCAATTAGAAAGCAATAAACACAGAATAGCATCAGTTTCCAGAGAGAACCGAGCAGGGAAGCTTTCAGGGGACAGGAAGAATATAAGAAGCAGAAGTGACAGAATAGGGGTAAAATGCCCCTGAAAACCTCACTGGATTTTGCATTGCTTTGCTAGGAAAAGATAGAAACCTGTTTCATAATTACGCTGCTCTTGTACTGTGGCATTGCACAATGAAAATTTTTTGTGCTGCATTTATAGCAGATTTGTTGATTACACTAATAACACTTTATTCAAACATACTTTTATTTTGAGATACATAAAAGAGCAGGTAGTAGAATGAATGTCCAGTCCAAGGGGATGGTCAGCCTGCATTGCTGGTGGTGGCCATTGTGTTAACATGCTGTAACTTTAACGTTTTCCCGCATTTTACACCAAATTATTTATGATTAATTTTCAGTTCCAGAAGGACATTGATAAATTGTGGTTTTCTTTCCATAATCGAGAAAAATCTGAACTTAATGAATTAATAAGAACAAGTAGAAGATGGGGATGTGCTACGCATGTATTATATAAAATAAATCACAAAATTTGTTAAAGAAAAGACTCAGATATATAAATATTTGAAGAAACTTTTTCATTTTTCATTATGTTATTATAATAATGTCTAGTGAGAATATCGGAGAGAGAATTTTTTGCTGGCAGATCTATCACTTCATGTATTTATGCATTAAAGATGGATTGGAAATAGGGTTACCAGACGTCTGGATTTCACTGGACATGTCCTGCTTTTCAAGTCTTTGTCCTGCCAGACTTTGTAGAAAATCCTACATGTCCTACTGGACATTTTATTACAAATTTCTGTGTGAAACATGTTTTTACGTAAGTGTGATTACAATTTATCCTAAATAGATTCTTAATTCCACATGAGTCATGACCGTATAAGACCAAAGGACATAATTTGAAAATCTTGATTTTTATGTATAGGTGGTGCTTCGATTACTGCAGCTTTTGTTAATCGATTACCTGTAGTATAAAATTCCTGAACTTTTGTTTTCTGTAGGTATCCAAGATGTAGATTCATGACATGATTAATTTCTTTAATGTATATGTTTGAGTTAAATCAGTTCTTTTAAGATGTTGAAGGTTGATGGAAGTACTTGAAAGGAAGTGCAAATTTTATGAAAATTCGATATTTGATCATCAGAACAGTAACAACAAGAGAAAAATTAAAATATTTATTAATGATCTACATAGAAAGTAGATATAGAAATTAATATTATTTGTAATGGCCTAGTATCTGTTCTATTACACACCAAGTTTAATAATTTACATTAACTTTATATTAATTTTAAAAAAAGTAGTGTCATGTCCAGCTTTTTTGTGGAGAAAATAGTTTTTTGTAATGTCCTGCTTTTCAATTTTACATCTGGTAACCCTAATTATTGGAAAGCAGATAGCCTAAATTGAGATATTGTAAAAGATGTACTCTTTCTTTTATTAATGTAGAAAATTACTAGATTAAACATTTTATTTTTTGCAACATATTTGAGTTTTATTATTGTTTGTCTGATCCCGGCTTCGCTTGCCATATGCCTAATAGCAATGAACAAACACTGCAACAGATTGGGATACACGAACAAGTCCACAGTAGCACAACAGTTGTAAAAACACAACCACTACATCAACTTCTAGAATATAAGGATCCTTGGAAAGTACACCACCTATTGGGGCCCTGAAAATAAAACTTAGTAAGGAGAGCTTTCCTAAAAATTAATAATTAGAAAGATGTGTTTTTAAAATAAGCAGGAGGCAATTTCAGTCATGCCTTCCCCTCCAAACCCAATCGTTAGAACTTGATCGTGGGATGTGATATTGTTCCTGAAAATGGCAGTGCATACTATTCTATTTTTACTTTCTCTACCTCTACCAGCCTACCATAGGTAGAGGAAGCATTACGTTTGAATGAAATTAATTGTGTTTTAAATATATGAGTGTATGAATAGCTTAGCTCAAGAATGAAAAATTCTACCAAAAAGAAAAAAAAAAAAAATTGTATTTTGGTTTAGATAGCTTCTGGGAATGGGATGTGAAGTTGGTGAAAATTTTCTCTTACATTTTAAAAACTAAACATCGATTTTGGGGTGAAACACAATACTTCCTCTACCTATATTACCTACAGTATGGGCAAAAAGGAAGAAAAAACGTGCTTGTGTTTTAATTGGAGTCATCAGTTGCCGGATGTCCCGGTTTTGAATTCGAATTCCCGCCGCCTCTGTCTGTGACGTGGTCCATGCTTTCAATTTGAGGGCGAGCTCTGTAGCTGGCTTAATACTGTAACAGACCAATACTTGTAATGTACCTATTGTATTCCTACTGTACCGTATAGATTAGCCTAATATTCATCCTTATAAATCCTTTTTTACTTCCTCTGACTATTGTTATTATTATTATTATCATTGTTATTGTTGTTGTTGTTATTCTTCTTCTTCTTATTATTTATTATTATTATTAGGTTTGTTCGCAAAGCAGTCAGAAACCAAGGAACATATCGTTCGCGCATGCGCTCTTTCTCCACACGCGTTCGCAAAGCGAGAATCCGTGATTCTGATTTCAATCTTCTGTTCGCAAAGCTCTCACGGACAGTTTCTGTACTATAAGAAAAGTTTGCAGGCTCTAGCATGAATTGTTATCAGAGACATGCGCAGTAACCTATTTTCACGCGCCTGACTCCTCCCTCCTATAACATTGCGCCAGATTTATGAACATAGGCTACTTATATGTATGAATAATGGAAGATAATTAAAAGTTTCCCAAAATATAGATTATACTGTCGATGTATATTGCATTTATAACATGTCAAAGGGAAATATATATTTTATTTGCATATCATATCGATTAAACGCAGAAACTATCGATTCCAAATTCTTGTAACCGTTCGCAAAGTGCAAATCACGGGTAAGTTACATACTGGACATGCGCAGTACAACAAATTCTCAAGCGGTCACGGATTTGCTTTGCGAACAAACCTATTATTATTATTTATTATTATTATTATTATTATTATTATTATTATTATTATTATTATTATTTCAGGGTAAAAGCATTGATATAAAGACCGACCCTGATGCTTTCTGTTCTAGACACTTATTAGTTTTCTGAAAATGCAATAAATAAAATTTAACTGTCCCAATAATTTACTTTTTTCTGTGCTAGCCTTTAACACGTATATTCGAGAAAGTTTGTGCAACATATTTTTGCACCATATTTTTGCACCATTTATTTTACTTCCTGACTACACTGTAGGTAGAGGAAGATTCGAGTTGAGCTTTTAACATACGAGGGTACATCAATAAGTATCAGCACTCTCTCTCTCTCTCTCTCTCTCTCTCTCTCTCTCTCTCTCTCTCTCTCTCTCTTTTTTTTTTTTTTTTTTTTTTTAAATCTATTGCAACAGCAATACAAAATTTCAATTACTTCATTTTTCAACCTTGTCCCTTTGCTTCTCAATGCACTTGATCTCGATCAACAAGCTTTATGGTGCCCTCAGAAAAAAGGTTCTTAGCTGACTAGCAAGCCACATATGCACCGCTGCCTTCAGTTCTTGGTTTGTGGTGAATCGATGGCCCCTTCATCGAAATCACTCTTCGGTTTGTCTGAATCATGACTTAAACTCGTAAATACACGTTTTGATGTCCCCTGAATCCAATATTTTCAGAAATATATCTGTGCGTGTGTTTGTGAACAGCTTAGCTCCAGAACGAAAAATCGTATGAAATAGTATATTGCGATACAAGTGCCGTAAGGCACGTTTACGGGTCGAGGAAACAGATTGAAAACCCGAGGCGCAGCCGAGGGTTTTTAAGTTTTCGAGAGCCCGTGTGTTGCATGCTATTTTTTGCACGACGGTTACTTATATCAATTTAATTATATTAATTGTGATATTACCTGAAAATATTATGTAAATACATTGTTGAAAATAGATGTTTATTTCAGAAAGTGATTCGCATGTCTTTGTTGTTATGGGAACCGAATATTTGTCCTGGGGGCCGTGGCCATAAAGGCTTGTATTATGAAGTGTATCGTAATGAATTATGACGTAGCGCTTGGACCGTAAGTAATTTAACCTCATCGCAACCGTCCTTAGCAACAAGACTGTGTGGGAATGTCAACTTACGAGCCATGTAAACAACGTTCGTAAGTACCACTTACTAGCTAAGGAGTGCAAAAACAAAATTTTGTATTTGGGGATATGGCACGAAGACTGGTGACGACTTTTTCTCGCTTCTAATGCCATTGAAAAGAAAGGAATTTAGTTTTTCCGCGATTTTCTCGAAAACAGCTAGGCTATAACGATTTTGTTTAAATTTTATACTTGAAGTTCTCATACGGAGAACTGAAGGCAAAAAGGTAATTTATGCCGCGCACAGGTTTTCCTTCCACTGAATAATAAAAGACCCTTGCACCAAATATAATATGTCACAACAATAAACAACAAAATAATATTTGATAATAAAAAAATACCCTTGCACCAAAATTTTTTTTTCACAATTATTGGAGTGGGAGTGAAAACTCGTGAAAATACCTTTATCCCGAACTGAAACTTTTGTTTGGAATATATTATTTTGCAAAAATTATCTGAAGGGTAGTTATAAGCCACCCATTGTTTGTACAACATCAGTCTTGTCTGGTGAACAATATAGCTTTACATCATGTTGAAACTACTGAATACGCGCTCTTCACAATACGGCCTCGTATTAAGTGCCAGTATGGTACTTTATGAGATTGTGTAGGGGACGAAAAAATGTCTGTCTGTGAGTCTGTACGCACCATAACTCAAATACGCTTTTTCGGATTTTCATGAAACTTGGAAAACACATAATGTCCATGGGAAGAACCCTATTGGTATTGAACCAAATCGGTTCACCGGTACCGGAGTAATGCCCAATTTAGTGCCTATTTTAATAGATTATATTAGAAAGGCGCCATAGCTCAAATACGCTGTGAAGTTATGAATGTGTATTGACCAAGCTTAGGGTAAAGAAAACTACGTGAGTGCATTAATCGGGGATGCGATGTGGCATCGACATTCTCTTAATTTTACAACCAATTGACATGAAGATAGTATTTTTATTTATTGTCAAGCATAAATTTACATGCATTGATGTAGCATAGGTTATTTACAGGGATGACCAATTTACATGATACAGAGTGTCCACTGGTCGGGAAAATCCGGGAAAAGGCCGGGAATTTCGTATGGTCGGGAAAATCCGGAAAAAATCAATGAATTTGTTAAAATATCCGGGAAAATTCGAAAAATTGCAAAGTGTGATCAAAAAGACTTCTAGACAATAATAGGCCAAAATGAAAGTATATTTAATTTATTTTATTGTTCCTAATTTTTGTATCTGTTATAGCCTAAGTAATTATTGTTTGCAATTACTTTTGTTACTAAAAGTTTTTCTTATTTAAAGTATGTATAATCCTATAATTTTTCTTACACAGTTATTAGAAAGTGCTTCATATTTTGGTCGGGAATTTCTGAAATGATCAATGAAAATCAGGGAATAAGCCGGGAATTTCTTCAGCATTACTTGGTGGACACCCTAAGAGAGGTATGCGAATGCAGGAGGTAACATGTGCACTGCGAGCCATGTCATAAAATATGTACCTTATCTGATGGCACGACTTACAAGAATTATCACCAAATTACCTTACTTCGCCCTATTATGCTTTTTCAATATTTAAATATGATTGTCATGGAAAGAGAAAATATGGAGAGTAGGCTATTAGCGGGCGTAGGAAAGTTAGCGCCTGAATACTAGCGACTAGACTACACGCACTACTCAGATGGAGGAGAAGTGGTCGCGCCTGCAAGGGGCTGGCAGTGGTTCTCTGAGCGCTCCTTTTCTTCCTTTCCTATTCTTGAATTTTCATCAGCTATAGCTACTATTCTAACAGATATAATATTTGAACTCTTTTTTTCGTGCGCATCCAACGCCACCTATTAACAAGAGAGTATTTAATTGTGAGCTTAATTGACTGCGGCCTTGCTCGGTTTGCTATCTTGATTCATTTGTTTACGACTTGCAGAGATCTGAATTCCTTTATATAGGTGGACAGAAGGGGATCATGAAGCATGCCTAAATGGGAAAGACTGCAGGTTTTTTTTTTTTTTAAACTAGGGAACTGGAATCTTCAGATCTTAGTTTCTCCAATGGCGGTGCACTTTAATTTTGAAATGCACTTCGAAGCCGGCAGTCCTTAGCGTACCTAGCATTTTTGTTTCTTCTGCCTTATGTAGATATTAGACCTTGAATTTCATTAACTAGTTTCCATCATTAATACACGTTTTGAGGTTCCCTGAGTATAATGTCTCTGTGACCGTATACAGCGTAAAAGGGAAGGGAAAAACTATGTGAAAACATTTTTCTTTTTCAGTTAACCGTTCAGTTCATAATGTATCCTACAAGAAATAGTGTTTGTCTTAAATTTGTATTAAATGGACGGATTTGTATTAATTTTGACTATTTTATTATTATTTTCAAGGTTCATGCATCTGTAGTATGTATTAATCACTTAATTTCGAATTTGTATGTGCATATGGCAGCAAGTGATTCATTTTGTTCGTTTAATTATTTATCTTTTTAGCGTTAAACAATATAATTAAGAATAAAATTATGTATTCCATGCTATTTATATGAAAACATAATATTAAATAAATAACATCAGTGTTATTAAATATGTTTTAATAATTTTTCTGTTAAATAAATAATTTAAATAAACAATTAGGCATTGACTAAATGACCGCCAGCGTGGTCTTGTGGTTAGCGTTGACGACTACAGATCCGTCGGCCCGGGTTCGATCCCCGGTACCTCCTCGGATTTATCTGAGGTAGGGAGGCCTGGAACGGGGTGCACTCAGCCTCATGATACAAACTGAGGAGTTGCTTGATAGAGAAGTAGCGGCTCCGATCATGGAAACCACCATTAACGGCCGTGGGTGTCGGCATGCTGACCACATGCCCCCATTCCTGCCATCTGCCTATGGTAGATGACGCAGCGGTCAGGTGGTAGGCCTTGTCCCTTCAGGGATGTATATTTCCCATGCTTAGGTTGAAGAAAGTTACGTGATTGCATTAATCAGATGTTGTTTGGGTTTTATATCCTTCGGAGATTCCATGGGATGTGGTAACGACATTCTCTTCATTTTTACACAATCAATTTACACAGAATGAATATCATAAATAAAATATTATACCAATAGGCAAAAGTTTTATTTGAGCAGAGGAAAGATTTTTAAGTACTCTCTGATAGTTATGAAAATTAATTGAAGAGAATGTTATACTTCCGAAAATATTATAGTAAGAGCCAACACTTTCATTTGGGCAGAAAAAAATTATGTGTTTCACACAGGGTTTTTAAAATAGAGCAGAACAAAAGAAGGTAGAAAAAACTGATTAAATATATACAGTAATTTCGCCCTATGATAGTACTGCAAGTGTGGAATGAGAGAAAGCCTGAAAATATCGGCTTCATTCTCAACGAACATAATTTTAGCTGCAATGAGAAGAGAACACAGTTCCATAACACCGTTAAGTTGGCACCCTTGAAAGTACGAACAGAGGGTTATAACTGGTAAGTGAAGTAAGGTGTTCCCTATACAGGCCACGGAGGCCCAGAGGTTTCCAGGAGGTTGAGGCTCCCAGATTTTAGACATTCGGCACGTGAAGAGGGTAAGGTTGTCAGCTTTATGCCTTTACCCCAGGATTGCCACTGGTATTCATTTCTGTTAGAGGCTGAGTCGACCCCAGGGCCATGGTGCCACCAGAAGGATGAGGCCAATTGAAAAACTCCAACGACCTCATCGGGGATCGAACCCGCGACCTTCCGGGTTGTAGCGTAGTGCCTCAACCACTACGCTACGGCGTACTCCTTTTAAATGGCAACGCAAACTTAACATTCCCATAGAACAGCGCTGTATCATTAAACGTCGGAACTTATGGCTCATCCTATATTTAAATAAGGGTGACGAAGCAATTGAGATTTCTACTCTGGCATAGAACAGCGTTTTTACCTAGCAAAGCGACTTCGGAGCTGCAATTTCCAGCCGGATAACAGCTCGATGAGTGAGTTGCTAGATTGGATGTCTAAACACAAGACATCGATTTGTTCACATCGCTAAATATTCTTGCACCCAAGGTAAATAGAGATCAGCCTATGTTAACATAGGTCGGAGGAAAATCGGGTTAAGAGCTCCTAAATATAGAAGCATCACTAAATCACGTCTTTCTCAATACTGAATATGCAACGACAGAAAAGCATAAAAATGCAGATCCGTCAATATGGATTGTTGCAGTACGGTAGTTATTTATGAAATGTCTTTGTCTGGTCTGTCTGGAACCCTATAGCCCTTATGTTGGGGAAAATGGGCCTACAAGTGGTGGTTTCTGTTACCAATAGGAATTTTGTTACGCTTATTTTCCGAGAGAGGGCAGAGGGACAGGTGGTAAGCCCTTCGCCACTCAACCCCCCTCAGGAAAATAAGGTATTTCTTGGACATGAAAGGGCCGAGAAATTTTGTCCAGAGAGTCTAATTTAGGTTTGGAGTTCTTTTACGTGCCGTAAATCTATGACACGGGCCCCCCAGCTTAAAGTCCCTCCCGGAGGATTTTTACGTCCTGAAAAATCCATCGACCGCGGCCTGGAAAAACAGCGTAGCACTGTCGAAACACTCTACCCTCTTTTAGAATCGTCTCCATAATAGTTATGTTCTAAAATATTTAATTCACTCCCTTCTTATATCACATCACAAAAAACAGAAATTTCATTTAAGAAAACGATCAGATCCTTTCTCTTAGGAAACTGTTTTATAATATAAATGATCTGTATTCTTTATAGTACCCGCCACTGACTGTTGGGTGGGGAGGCAATGATCGGAGATTATCTTTGCTTTGCGGAATGAGGAAATAAAGTAATCAAGAGTAAGGACTCGTTCCTACCCGACCTATCTGAACCAGTGGCGGTATATAAGCCTCAAATGTTAACATTGCTCTTACCTTTTTCTACCAATCATTATCAGGGCCCGGATTTTGGTGACTTAAAAATATTTTTAAATGAGCTATAAAATGACCGTAAAAATACAAAAAAAGAAAGACCCAAAAACTAAAAAAGATCCAACTTTTGTATGAAAATACTGGTTTATTCATCAAATTGGTAGCTAATCTACATTTATATTGTTGATCCAATTATAGGATTGTAATTAGTTAATTACATAGGTTAAATGCAAACATCAAACACCGTCTTTCTACATGCAAATTAAAATTATAAAAAGATTTATTATAATATTATTGTAATAATTATATAAATATTATAAAATTTATTATAATATTATTATAATAATTATATATTAGAATAATAATAATAAAATTTATGCTTATTTGCAGTTCTGAGTGGAATGGAATGTAAGTAATTTCATAAACACTCTACATAATGCAAAAAACAACACAAAATGAGAATATGTCTTTAAATAAAAAACCTAAAAACATGAAATGGAGAAAAACAAGACCGTAAAATGGCCAGAAAAACCCAATAATGATATTAGATTTTAAAATAGCCTAAAAATTAAAAAAATACAGAAAAATGACAAAAATGACCCTAAAATTGCCATTTTTATAATCTAGGAGCCATGATCAGAATATCTGCAACGTCCATGATGTGCCAGTTAAAAGATGACATGCAATCAAAATCCGGGCCCTGATCATTATCATACCTTGGGACTTTCCCCATCTAGGTAGTATTATTTAACTTATTTCATTTTTTCACGAATGGAGTTCTTCGAATAGCGTATTACAATTGGATACTTAACTTTACAAAGGTACAAAATTTAGTACAAACTATTGTAAGTTATTCTGTAGAGTACATTTTGCAGTTAGGGGTTAAGTAATACAAGCTAAGAATAAATTAATCTAATCTAATATAGGGTGGTACTGTCAGATTCAAGGTGCAATTTATAGCATAATAATAAACATTAAATCTATTTTGAGTTTTGCGATTATGTTTATGGTTTGTGAGATAGGTTGAAATGTTCCGCAGAATCGCAACATTGCACTGCCAGATGGATATTCGCTCTTGTTGTATCGCTCTTGATTGCCACCTTCCACTTATATTCTAACCAATAGAACAATGAACCGTACCAATACGAAATGCGGTATAGATGCATAATATATGAGTCGCTTGCTTATAAACGATAATGCATAGGAACTAGTATTTATGAAAAGCTTGTGAAAATATGAGTGAAAATCCCGAGGAAATTTCATTCCAAGCCAGAAACATTGAATTGGAGCTGCTGCCAGCAACTTCACGGCAGCAGTAGACTATGAGTATTTAAATGCTGGTGCATCCATGGTAAGCAATCTTTCTCTTGTGAACCAAGATGTGCAAAGTTGTTGGCTTGTATTTGTTGTTATTTGATGAAGTAGGCTACCGTGTTTTGCGAAAACCCCTGGTAAAGTTTCTGATTATCATAAAGAAACATTTTGGCTTAAATTTGTAGTTTTATGACCAATTATATGCTTCAATCCATGTTAAAGATGGTGTGGCTACTAGTCAAGGCCATCTGGATTTTCTTTATAGATTGCCATGACGACAATGCAGTTTGAATGCAGTTTTATGCAATTTTAACGACCTAGGTTGCTAAAATGCAATTTTTCGGCGTGTTACCAGTCCGACAAGCTGCTGTATTAGAGAGCGTGTACTAAAAAAATAAATTTTCACGACCTTGATTGCCGTAGTTTATGTAGGAGCACATTAGAATTCAAGGGATGGGAAGTATGATATTAGGGTGTGACGCTCACGGCAGCGTACAGTACGCAGTGCAGGAAAATATATCAGAACTTAATAACGGGAGTTTTAACGGCGGGTTGTGGAGTAATGCAGAATAATAGAAGAGACGCATGACGCTAGCTCATTGACCGGATTCCTTTCTGGCGTCCACATCTCATCACGAAGGAATGGGGTCGGAGGAAAGACATGTCTGAAAGAGGACTCGAAATGAACTCTGCAGACTTCTGTAGCATTAATTAATACGTCCGTCGCGCCTTTTCATTCCATGTAATAATCCTCCCTTCTTTCTTATGGTCTGAAAGAGCGTTTTAAAAGGTTTCACTGTATTCCTCCAATAAATCTACGGTCTTTGAATCAGATATAACCGATTGAAAGAGGATATGATATTCGCCATGACATACTTTGTTTTCTTCTACCAAGACTTATTTAACGTAATTCCTCTTCTAACCATTTTTACTTCTCTTCCCTTTTCATTAATTCTGTTTCTACCAATCATTCTTACTTTCAATACTTCTGTTCTTCTTTCTTTATTTCTTTTTTTTGTTTCTCAGTCTATCCATCTTTCTTTCTCCCTTCCTTCCATTTAGCTATTTATTTCCATCCATTTACTTTTTACGTAATTATTTACTCGCTCAGTTATTTGCTTACTATTTACTTACTTGCTTACTTAGGATACGGTACTTGATTATTTTCTTTCTTCTATTATTCTATTCCTACTATTACCTCCTTTCAACTTTATTTGTTTATATTCCCTTTATTTGTTTTATTTCTTCGCCTTTCTTTGTTTATTTTCTTTTATTATTTCCTAATTTACTATTTATTTATTTATTAGCAATTCTGCTAGCTAAAATTTAGATTCATAATGATGGTATAATTATTTTATAAGAGATTTTCCATTGTGGAATGCAATGCATTTACTCAGACAAAGAACACGCAAACTATGACACGAATAATACTGCATTCTTGGCATCAAATATTTTATTAAGTGCCAGAATTGTATTTTAAGAAATTGTCAGGTGGAAGAGGAAATGCCTGTCCGTCAGCCTGTCTGTTTTGTCCGTCTGTCCGTGTATCTGTACGCGCGATAACTCAAATACGCTTTATCGAATTTTCGTGAAACTTGGTATACGCATTTATGACGTCATTGGGAAAAGCATATTGATATTGGACCAAATCGGTTGACCAGTACCGGAGCAATGCCCAATTTAGTCCCTATTTTATTGTGATATATTAGAAAGTATTATGAAATGCGAATTAGTTCTCATGACAACATATTGTTTTACAGTGTTCATATACAGCTTTGGAAGTTGCAATACAGTTAGCTATGACAACATTCCTTCACATATGCTTATCAAACTAGACCTTTGTTCTTCCCTAAGCCCTGCTCAATGAATCAATCTGGAGCTTTACTCGGAAATCGATAACAATAATAACATATTTTCGTATATCATAATTGCAATTATCACTGATTAAACAAAAGCATTCAGGCACTTTGTTACATCAGTTTACCTGATTTTATTTACATTACATTTACGAAACGGACTGATGAACCGACCAGTGAAGTTTAACGAAGTCTAAACTCGAGTTTTGAATTTACCGGGTTTGTTCAGCTCGTCCGCTGATTGGTTGTCTTCTAGAACTTCTAGGCTTCGAAATCGCAAACATATATTATAGATTACCGGTATTTATTTATTTAGTTTCATATAGTTCTTCCATTTGTTATTCCTTTCTGTTCCCTCTTTTTACATTAATTCTTTCTTTCGTTTTTTCTCATATTTTTCTAATTTCTTTCTATAATTCTTTGTTTTATTTTTGTAGTGATTGAACCGATTAGGCGTTAATTAATCAATTACGTGTCACAAGAGAATGCTATAATGATAATATTTTTTCTCTTTTCTATTTTATGTAAGCTTACACGAACAAGCTCTCAAGTCATAGCATTATCATTTAACAGTGACTTTTTACAATGTAGGCCTAGACTTTTAAATGACTTGGCAGGCTGATTAAATGAAGACAAGAACTCTCACAGTCACTTTGTGAATGACTTTTTATCTTGATTGATTCATGGATCCGGCTTATAAATGAATACATAAGCAGACCAGTAATTGAAACAAGGGACTGAGGGTAGAGAAGCATCATTGTCTAGAATCCTAGATAGTGTTGACCCACTAATTCCATTCACATGGGTGCCAGTGTCCAATATCCGTTATATTCACTGATGGATGACAGTGACACAAACTGTATAGAACAGTCACGAACTACAGAATATGTTCGCAGCTCTTCCAGCAAATGTCTTCAAGTTACTTTCATAGGGAGTAAAAATTATAAAATAACTTCTTAACCAGAGTTGAATCTGTATAGTAGAACCTACAGTCCGCTATGAGACTGAAGAAGATCAACCTGCAGCAGTTGATAATGAAAAAAAGAAGATATAAGAACCAACCATTGAGTACTTCAAGACAAATACGATTTGAAAAATGTTGAAGTCATTGGACTAATGGTTGGTAGTAGGGGAACAATAACAAAGTTATTTATTAACTTCTGTAAACGTTTTTCATTGTCACAAGATCTGTACACTGAAGTGGCGTTATTATCACTTAAAGGATCCATCCAAATATTAAGAAACCACCTGTACAATAACAACAATTAAGCTGAACAGGTTTCCTTTCTTCAATTTTAATGGTTTTACTACTGATTATTAAAATTTTTCCTGTCATTCCTTGTAATTTTTGTGTAAGTGTATATTTTGTTGAAAGATATTCTTTGTCTGCAAGGCAATCTGCGTTGTGCAGAAAGAGTATATAGATAAAAAATATACAAGCAATCATCAAATAAAACCATTAACTAGGTTTAAAGCAATCAGAAAAAATCTGTGAAATAGTTTATTTTCAAGAATGATAAGCCAGGGTCCGGATTTTGATGACCTAAAATTATGGAAAAAATGCGCTTTAAAATGACCGGAAAAAGTACAAAAAATGACCCAAAACGTAAAAAAATGACAATAGTAGTTCATTCATCAGTCTATTGTACACTTTTTATGTTTTTGACCCAATTATAGGCTTGTAATTAGTTAATTGGGTATATACGGTTAAATACAAACAGCAAACACGGTCTTTTCTGTAACAAAATTAAAATTATAACAAGGTAAATTTATTTATACTTGTTTAGAGTTCCGATAATATTCAATACAAGTAAATGAAAAAAAAAATTCTATACAATTCAAGAAACAACACAACATGACAAAATAATAACTTTATACTACAAAATTACCTAAAATATTAAATGTGGAAAAAAAGACCGTAAACTGGTCAAATAATGACATTAAATTAAAAAAAGTTACCTAAAAGAATGTTGGAAAATGACCAAAAAGACCCAAAAAATTTCCATTTTTATAATCTACGGGTCATGAACAGAATATCTGCACTAGTGGGCAACGTCCATGATGTACACAGCTAAAAGAAGACATGTCAACAAAATCCGGGCCCTGTTGATAACTGCAACGCGTGAATAAAAATTATCACATTTTAAATAAATCATTACTGTATTAATATCTCGGTTTCAAACAATGTTTTTATATGACGGGTTTGTACGTCAGTAGCAGTGAAAATAAATCTAAAAATGTAATTAATTACTAACAATAAGATATAATTTTTGTTAACCGTACTTCTATAATTTACTGACTTTTCCCCTAGTCTTTTTCCGTTTTTTCTCCCTCGATTTCGTATAGCCTACCTCTCTCCTCTCTCAATCTTAGAATCCTACTCAGCGAACGAAGCACAGGTCTTTTTTTTTTTTTTTTTTTTTTTTTGGCCCGGATTACCTGAGCCATAGGCTATATCTCCGGTCCAACAACCGACTTCGCATTTTGTTCTAAGATCATCGCGTCACCTTCTCTTGAACATAGAACACAGGGAAAATGTTTGATGAATTGACTTTGGCATTTTATTCAGTTAACTTTGCTCTTATTCATCTGTCCTTCTGGCGGAGAATTCATGTACCTAATACTAATTTAATTATGCTTAATTTCCTGTAAAGAACAGAGTAACAGATGATAAGGTCATAGCCAGGTGATGTTTATTTATTTATTTATTTGATCGTTTAGTTGTGTATTTAATTATTAAGTGCCAGTATGGTACTTTATGAGATTGTGTGGGGGACGAAAAAATGTCTGTCCGTCTGTCCGTGTGTCTGTACGCACCATAACTCAAATACGCTTTTTCGGATTTTCATGGAACTTGGAAAACACATTTATAATGTCCATGGGAAGAACCCTATTGATATTGAACCAAATCGATTCACCGGTACCGGAGTAATGCCCAATTTAGTGCCTATTTTAATGGATCATATTAGAAAGGCGCCATAGCTCAAATACGCTGTATCGGATTTCCATGAAACTTGCTATACGCATTTATGACGCCCATGAAAAGTACCCTGTTGAATTTGAACCTAATCTGTTGCCCGGTACCAGAGTAAAACCCAATTTAGTGTGTATTTTAAAGGCGCAATAACTCAAATACGCTTTATCGGATTATATGAAACTTCGTATACGCATTTATAATGTCCATGGGAAGACGTCTATTGATATTCGACTAAATCGATTGGCCAGTACCGGAATAATGCCCAATTTAGTGCCTTTTATGTTAATATGTAAGAAGTCGCGATAAGTCAGATATGCTTTACTGGATATTCATGAAACTTTGTATACCCATTTATAATGTACATGGGAAGTCGTCTACTGATATTGGACCAAATCGGTAGACCGGTACCTGAGTAAAACCCAATTTAGTGTCTATTTTAAAGATGCGGTAACTCAAATACGCTTTTCCGGATTTTTATGAAACTTGGTATACACATTTATAATGTCCATGGGAAGAAGTCTATTGATATTGGACAAAATCGGATGACCTGTTTTGGAGTAATGCTCAATTTAGTGCCTATTTTATGGTAATATACGTATTCGAAAGAATTTATAAAAAAAAGCAAATCAGTTATCTTGACAACATAGCCTATTGTTTTACTGTGATCTTATAAGGCTTTGTAAATTAAAATACAGTTAGCTATGACCAAAAACACTATTTTTTTACATGCGCTTATCCAACTAGACCGTTAAACTGACCCAGGTGGCCGAGATGGTAACGTCTTGGCCTCACATTCTGGAGTTCCAGGTCCAAATCCCGAAACCGGCCAATTTGACTTTTTTTTGGTATTTCTATGTGAGTGTGCGATTGTCAAGATATCACAAATCTGTACAGTTCAGCTATTGCTGGAAGATTTTAATCTGATTAAAAAAAACTAGACCTTTGTTCTTCCGTAAGCCCTGCTTAATGAATAAATCTGGAGCTTAACTTGGAAATCAATTTAAAAAAAATCATTTTCTGCATATCATAATTGCAGTCATAACTGATTAAACATAAAAATACTGGCACTTTTTTACATCAGTTTACCTGATTTTATTAGTTATTGGTTACTTCTACACTTATTTAGTTAACTTTGACGTCTACTTTTTTCCTCTTTCATACCACTTCCATTCACTTTCCCTGTTTCAGTTACATACTTTATAAATATCTCCCGTTATTTTAATTGTTTGGTTCACAAGAATCACAATTGAAAAAGTAGGGCTCCAATGGAGAGGGAGGTGATTAGGAATGAGCTTAAAGAGAGAAATGACTGGAATGAAAAGGAAGAATGGATACGAGACCAAGCTAGGTAAAAATTACACTGAGCGTATTTATCTGCAGAACAATTAACGTGAATCTGCGTTCCCAGAATGCATTGGGATTCAGAGTGAGGTGAAAGAATCTACCTTTCCTTATGGACATTCAAGTTCCTTAAAAAATAGCAGTGGTCGTCTTTTTCTTCTTTATTAAATTCTTCTTGGAAATACACATTGGACCTATTACTTTTCCTTCTGTATATAAATTATCTTCCATTATACTTCCTTGATACCCAAACAGTAATGTTCGCAGATGATTGTACATTAATTTTGAAAGGAAAATCGCTATAAAAAATTCAACCTCTCGTGCTATGTCACATTTTCATAACTGGTGGAGAATTAATAGTTTAGCATTTAACACATCTAAAATTAAATTTATTCTATATAAATCCAGATTTTTTAAAAGATGAAGCGATTAATAATAGGCCCACCATAATGTTTAATAATATGGAAATTGAAGAAGTGACAAACTCTAAATTTCTAGTGTTAACAATAGATTATCATTTGAACTGCAAGGGTAAAGTACACAATTTGTGTAAATATTTATCACAGCTATGTTTATTCTATAGTAAAATATAACATTATTGCTTGGGGAGTAGCGGTTCAATTCCACATAAACAGAATCTTTGTCCTGAAAGAATCTATAATTGCAAGCCTCTCGATTCTGCAAACACTTATTTAAAACTCACAAGATCTTCCCGCTACCACGTATCATTATTTTTGAAGCCTCCCTTTTTGCTCATTCTCATAGACATCTTTTCAAAATCAATTATAACTACCATTCTTACAACAGGTGACATAAACAGCGTCTGTCTGGTTTCCTATATTCCCTATGTTGGGATGAAGGACCTCCAAATGGAGGTTTCTGTTACCTTTGTGAATTTTGTTACGCTTATTTTCCGAGAGAGGGCGGTAAGCCCATATAGCCTCTTAACTCCCCTCCGGAAACTAAGGTATTACTTGGATGTGAAAGGGCCGAGAAATTTGGTCCAGAGGTACTAATTTAGGCTTGGAGTTCTTTTACTTGCCGTAAATCTACGACACGGGCCCCCCAGCTTAAAGTCCCTCCCGGAGGATTTTTACGTCCTGAAAAATCCATCGACCACTTCCCGGAAAAACAGCGTAGCACTGTCGAAACACTCTACGCTCTTCTAGAATCGTCTCCATAATAGTTATGTTAAAATATTTAAGTCACTCCCTTCTTATTCTCGTATCACATAAGAAATTTCATTAAAGAAAACGATCAGATCCTTTCTTTTAGGAAACTGTTTTATCATATAAATGATCTGTATTCTTTGTAAATTTGTATATTTTTTTATTAAATTTACCATTCAATTGAATTTTACATTAGAAAGACTAAGTTATACCTATTCGCTGATTAATTTTCTATGTACTGTAAAAATGTAAATTTAAAATATTCAAATGTATTGTCTCAATAAAGCATAAGTAAAAAGTAAAGTAAAGTGATTCCTATACAGACCATGGAGGCTCAGAGAGTTCCAGGAAGTTGAGGCTCCCAGATTTTGAACATTCGGCACGTAAAGGTGGTAAGGTTGTCAGCCTTACGCACCGACCGCCTTTACCCCTAGGATTGCTCCTGGTACACATTTCTGTTAGAGGCTGAGTCGACCACAGGACCAGAGAGCCAACAGAAGGATTAGGCCAATTGAAAAACTCCTACGACCTCATCGGGAATCGAACCCGCGACCTTCCGGTTTGTAGCGCAGCGACTCAACCATTACACTACGGCGAACCCCCGAAGTACAAGTAAATGTAGCCTATTTAAAATATTGTGATATTAATATTAGTGTACATTTTTGTTATTATTATAGCATATTATATTATTGTACATTGCATATTTTGTATTAAAAGAGTAGCCTAATTGTATTAAATTTTAAGAAATATGATTGTAAGTATACTGTGTTAGCAAATAAATTAAACTAACTATCAACAAGGTTGGAAATGATTTATACTTTAATCGAGTCTATTTTCAAGATAAATTTCTTTAAAAAGGCAAATCCGAAGAGCCGGAAATTACAGTTGAAGACATATGATAGCTGGTTAGTGGAAGCATAGTGCCATCATATTCCGTCATCGCTGAAATACGATTCTTTATCACGCAGGAAGGATGGATTAAATATTTTATCTTTGGTTTCAGTGGTTAAAAAATGTGGTTATTTCAAGCCACATGACTTTGTCAGCTGTCTTTTATTACATTTGATACACATCTCTAAGCTCCATAAAAATTCGACGTCCTTGAGCATTCAAATATAAAGCCTACATATTCTAACTTAAATACCACTGCATAAGTCTTATTTATGTAATGTAGATAGCCTAAAGAAAATGTCTAAGATGTATAATTTTTTTAATAAACTAGAGCCAACTCTGATTTTTTCAGAGTTCTAACCGCAATAATTTCTGTATACAAAAACATAACTTTAAACCCTTAGCTATCTTATCTGGGTCCATTTCACACCTCAACATTCATAAATAAAATACAATATATTTTAAATACATTCAAACAAATTTGATCACAGTTTTTAAAAGAGCTCTTGATTATGAAGTTGGTGTGAGTTCCGTTTTTCTTTTTTTCTAGCAGGTTCGCCCGCGATTATTAATTAAATCTTCAAAATCTACCTAAAAAAAGGTAAAGTGATCCCTGTATGGGCCGTGGAGACGCGGGAGTTTGAGGCTTTCAGATTGAGACATTTGTTAGTCCTACGAACCGGCCGCTTTTATTCACAGGAATTACTCCTGGTACTCATTTCTGTTCGTGGCTGAGTCGACCCCAGGGCAATAGTGCCACCAGCAGAATTAGGTCAATAGAAAAATCTTACAGACCTCATAGGGAATCGAACCTATGTTTTAAGTTCTTCTTGTCCGGCAATACTATAATATTCTAATGCCACACAAGTAACCTAAGATAACATATCTTAAAGTGTGTTAAGTATCTTGGGAAGCTCTGATAAGCATATGTGATGGAATATGTGGGTAGTGTTATTGTCAACTGTATTTCAACTTCCAAAGCCGTATATGAACACTGTAAAAAATATGTTGTCATTATAACTGATTTGCATTAGATAAATTTTTTATAATATATTACAACAGAATAGGCACTAAATTAGGCATTAAATTGGGTCAACCGATTTGGTTCAATTTCAATAGGCTTCTTCCCATGGACGTTATAAATGCGTATACCAAGTTTCCTGAAAATCCGATACAACGTATTTGAGTTATCGCGCACACAGACACACGGACAGACAGACAGACGGACGGACAGATAGACAGACAGACGGACAGACATTTTCCCGTCCCCCACACAATCTCATAATAATAAATAAATGCCTGAAGTATCAGGCTCTAACGATTACATATTTTGCAGTAAGAAGTACTTAAAGCTACTTAAAACAAAGGCATATTTAGAATTATGGCAAATCTTAGAAGATCGGTAAATTAGTTGATTTGATGAATAGGTATACTTTCAAGTTTATAATTATCGTTTGGGGTCATAATGCTCTTGGAAAATCGACAAACGGGAAAAAATATACATCACAGTAAAAGAAAATCCGTTGTAATGGAGTTACGCTATAATTATTTCATTTATTGTGGTATCGCCTGGTGTTTATGCTTCACGCAGTACATAGGTGGCGGAGAAGTGCTCGAAGCAGCCTTGGCAGGGGAAATACAGAAAACTAAATTAGATGCCGTTCCTTCACTTGCAGGGATGGCTTTGAAAATATGGAAATGCACTGGCTTCGGCCGGGTAATATTTTAGGTAGCCCAATAGTTCGGACAAGTTCGTTAATGAGCAAAATTGGCCCAAGAGGGGTCGGGGTTGAAATTTTGAAAAATTTATATCTCGGCCGCTATGAAGTATAGAGGGAAACTTGTTTGAATAAATTAGAGTACTCCCTATGGAGTTCACAGTGACACCAACGATTCGTTGGTTTTGGGGGTACGAGTGGGGGTGGGGGGATGGAAATTCAAAATGTTTGAAACCACGTCTTGTGGGGTATCGCTGAAAAGCTCTTGATGAGAACTCTACAAATCAATAACTAGTTTCTCGATAGTTCTCATAAAAGGCGAGATTTGAATGTTTGAAAAAGTGCTCTTTCCTCTTTTTTGCAGTTATTATTGCGGGTTTGTCATGCGAAGGCTAAAGAAGAAGAGTGCTGCGCAGCGACAATAAATTAAACCAAAAGCATTTCGAAATCTACCTCAACCTGTAGACCTGCCTAAAGGGATTTTTTATTATTTGATCGGCCTCTGTCTAGTGGTTAGAGTTAATGATTACTAGTTATGAGATCCTGGGTTCGATTTCCTGTACAGGTAAGGGGAATTTTATGTTTTTTCGACATGGCCTGATTAAATATTAAGGATCCCCTCGTCTCATCGGAACATTGCAGGTGTCCCAGCTAGACAAATGACCACAAACCATACTAGGGAAGCAGAAAAACATGTATAACAAATTACAAAACTAAACTAAACTCCGTGGCGCTACATCCCTGAAGGGGCCAGGCCTACCACCCGACCGCTGCGTCATCTATCATAGGCAGATGGCAGGATTCGGGGTATGTGGTCATCCCCACGGCCGTTATTGGTGGTTTCCATGACCGGAGACGCTACTTCTCTATCAATTAGATCCTCAGTTTGAATCACGAGGCTAAGTGTACCCCGTTCCAGATCTCCCTACCTCAGAACAAGCCAAGGGCCGACGGATCTGAAGTCAGCGACGCTATACACAAGAAAAACAGGGCACCCAGTGGAGTAGTGGTTGAGGCACTGCATTACAAACCGGAAGGTCGCGGGTTCGATCCCCGATGAGGTCGTTGGAGTTTTTCAATTGGCCTAATACTTCTGGTGGCACTATGACCCTAGAGGTCGACTCAGCCTCTCTAACAGAAATGAGTACCAGGAGTATTCCTGGGGATAAAGGTGGCCGGTTGTACTAACAAATGTCTCAATCTGAAATCCTCAAACTCCCGCTTCTCCACGGTCCATACGGGGGTCAATTTACATTTTTTAGGTAGATTTTGAAGAAAAATCTACCTATTGCAATCGATACCATGTCATGACTGTCGAAAAATAATTCTTTCACATCTTTACGTTTCATGCCTCCCTAAGTACGAAACCACCGCCCATTCAATTTTTTTCTAATATATATATATATAAGAAAAAACCAAGATGTTCCAAAAGGCTTGGAGTAACGTTGTAATAGGACCAGCACAGAGCGGATCCTCGCCGCTGCATATCATGGCGATTATGGAGATTATTGGAGTGGGGATGACTCTGGGAGAAGTGGTGGGAGCGAACATAAACCCCCTTTAACTACTATTAACAACTGCCATGCCACTGGTGTACACTTGTATCATGTAGTTTGATGAATTAGGCAGGGTTACAAACGACCGGATTTAAAATGTACAGTTTTGACTGCCTAAAGAGAGTGAAACAAACTACATTAAACTTCTGTTTACAAAGAAGTTGTTCATAGGATTTTAGGAGGAAAGTTTTATTTTGTGTCTTTAGTCTGTTGTTGTTGATCTATAGGAGGGTGGCCCTCATCTACATCGCTTTTAAAGGAAAGTGAAGGGGATAAAATACAGTCCTTAAATCCAACTTAGGCAAATGCGAGATACAGAAAACTAAACTCAAAACTTCAGAGTAGAAACCTGATGTGAAACGCTTACAAGGAATTCCTCTGTTTCAACTAAGGGTATTGAGATTTTCAAGCTTCACATTTTGACACATAAGTAATGGACGCGTTGCGGGAGTGCGTGTTTAGTTATCTCAACCTCATCCTAAGATCGCGAGTCTTATTTTAATTTTTTAAATTACATAAATACATAAATAATACGAGGGAAAATCAAATGAAAATTGCAATTAATTTTTTTCCACGTTTTAATGCAGGGAGAATGTTTGCTTGTAAGTTTTTTTTCTACATAGTCCCCTCCCAGTTCAATGTACTTATGCCATCATATAGGAAGTGCTTCGATACCGCATGAGAAAAATGATTCTGGTTGACACTGTAGTCATTCATGCACCGCCGATTGGATGTCTTCATCAGGCTTGAACTTCTGCTCTCCAAGGAGCTCCTTTAATGGACTAAAGATGTGGAAATCTGAAGGTGCCATACCTGGCAAGTATGGCAGATGTGGGAGGCACTTGAAGCATAATATGTCGTCGACGGTTTTCATGGTTGCACGAGCAGCATGAGGACGGGCGTTATCACTGACTGAAGCAAAATACCTGCTCTCAGCAGCCCCCTTCGCGTTGTCACAATCAGATTTCCAAATCTTTGGTCCGTTGAAGGATCTCTTTGGAGGACAGAAGTTCAAATCTGATGAAGACGTCAAATCGATGTTGCAGGAGTGGCTACAGCGTCAACCAAAATAATTTTTCTCATGCGGTGTCGTAGCTCTTCCAATCCAATGGCGTAAGTGCATTATCCTGATTATTTTCACTATCTAATATTTTTATTATCCTTTTTGGCAATATACTACGTTTACAGAAACATAACACAATTTCATGAACATATATATTCCAACAGATACAGCAGGTGTTCAACTCCTTTTGAACACTTGTGTCGTAGAAGTGTGCCACTGAGTGACAAACATCTCCACCTCTCTGTCATTCTCTGTCATTCCCTGTCATTTCTTTAGGTGTAGGAAAAGATGGAAATCACTGGAAGCGAAGTCCGGGCTGTAGGGTGGATGTTTAAACACCTCCTAGCAAGTCTCCTACAGACGTTCGGCTGGGAGGTGTTTAAACATTCCCCCTAAAGCCCGGACCTCGCTCCCAGTGATTTTCATCTTTTCCTACACCTAACGAAATGACAAAGAATAATAGGGAATGGCCGAAAGGCGAAGATGGTTGTCACACGGTGGTTGAAATCCCTGGCGGCACAATTCTACCATACAGGTATTCAAAAGTTGGTGCTACGGTAAGGCAAATGTTTCAATTACGGTGGCGAATATGTTGAGAAATAGCTGAACACTGTTGCAATAAATATTTCCTTGAAATTGTGTTTTGTTTCTGTAAATGGCTCCAGGGAAACTTACTTTATGGACGCGCCTCGTGTATAAAAACTTACATAGGATGCTGCCCACATTTTATATTTCTATTCTTTTCGCTAACTAATAGAAAAATAAGAGTAACAACACCAGCTGATAAAGAGGATGCACCAGGTAGAATATATTCCAGTCTAATTTGAATGATTCATTAACAAAAGCTCTTTCGAGTCCAGTCTTAAAATAGAGGGAACAGTTTCATTTTTAAAGCAGTACAGATCTCCAGTTGGATGGTTATCTCTTCCACTAAACGCATTACTGGGGAATTCACACTCTATTAGTAAGCAATCGTCCGAGAGAGCAAGATTCCGCACTCTTGCTTTTTATCTCTTTATAGGCCTGCTTTTCTTTCATGCCTGCAGAGACAGAATAAACTTGGTAGAAGAATCAAACATTTGCGCTCTTAGCATACTCTTCGTTTGCTCGATAGAGTTTGGAAAAAAAGCAATAAAATCCTAAATCAAACATGTATAACTCATTAAATATATTTTCAAAATAAAATTTAACACTAAAAAAAACTACCTTTACTACTTTCTAAATGGAAAGATGCAAAATGACACTCACGTAGCAACATCTGATCTACAAGTTTCTGGTTTTTCACATTCTTTCGATATACTATATGCTATGTACCCTTCACTCAATGCAAATCTCAAAGTAGTTATGGGGAGAGAAACTTTTAACTGTCAACTAAAAAAAAAAAGAATGTAGAGCACAGTTATAGGCATAGTAAGTATCATATTTTGTTTTTGCATAATAATTCAGCCTATACCAATTCAAGCCTTATCAAAGAAAACAACACATTTTAGCTTAGATGTACTCAGATCTCCGTTCGGTGATTTTTAAGTGTTATGCTCACATGCCGATAATTAGATCGCAACTCTACTATTACAATACACATTTTTTTCATTATGAATTAAAGTTATAATTATAGTTCCAGTCAATTTTCAGAGCAATGCTGAAAAGAGATTCGTATATTTTCTAAACTGCTACTCTAAGGAAATCGTTCCTTGCTCCTTGCTTTTTCCGTAGCAATTTTAATCAATTACTTTGAAATTTTCATCACATCCCTTAGACATATTAGCAAATATAACTTACCAAATGAATTTTTAATAAAAAAAAAACATTACTTTGTACCCGTAAAGCACAGAACACCAACTGCCTTAAAGTAAGCAGTGACTTTTTGTCTGAAGTGTCTATACATCAAATATACAATTTGGGTAACAACATTTGAAAACTGCTTTAAGAATTTTTTTTCGTGAAAGTGAAACCATCGGTGGGCTCTAAGTTTGAAATCGATGAGGAAAAGTTCAGTGGAATAGCTGACTTTCATAAATGACAATCCTGACTTGTAGATAAAAAATCCTCGCATTTTATACAGAGTGTTAATGAATAATACCGAAATACTTTACCTGTGTATAGAGGGGACATAAACAAGCAACTTTCATTAGGAGATTTTTGCTCTATGGATTCAATTTTCCCAGTTACAGCATAAAATCGCCCAGGCCATGGCCGCCTCTGACTTCTAACACTTGAAAAAGATGCATAACAAAGAAACTTCGTTGTTAACACTGGACTTATAAATAAAAAAAATAAAAAACTAATGCAGTGGCGGCCAGTCATGGGATTAGTCTGTAAATTTAGCAGATTATGGATTATAATAGGCCTGTAGCTGTTGACGAATGATTAAGAATCAGGTTTTTGTCGATCGCTAAGAAGGCATGACGTCAATTTATTGAAAATTTTAACTCTAATTCCCTTCATTATTGCGTTATGAACACGAAATTGTAATGACTTAATACCCTGTAGAATACACATTTTTACATTATAGAGCAAAAATCTCCTAATAAAGTTGCTTGTCTATGTCTCATCTATACACAGGTAAAATATTTCGGTACTATTCATTAACACTCTGTATAAAGCAATACTCAACTGATCTTATATAACGAACCTGGGTAGATAGAATTTTTAAGGGGATCAATATATATGTAAATAACAATGAAAAGATTAAAAATAACGCAATCTTGTTGCTATGTGCGGTAAGAGTTTCCGTGCGGTAAGAATTTACTTTCGGCACATCATAATACAAGCCTTTATGGACAAGGCCCCCAGGACAAATATTCGGTTCCCATAACAACAAACACATGCGAATCATTTTCTGAAATAAACATCTATCTTCAAGAATGTAGGCCTATATACATAATATTTTCAGGTAATATCGCAATTAATACAATTAAATTGATATCAATAATCATCGTGCAAAAAATAGCATGCAATACTCGTGCCGTAAGCGCATAACGGATCTCGGAAAATTGAAAAAAACTCGGCGCGAGCGCCTCGTTTTTTCAAACTCTTTCTTCGATCCGTGTGCATCGCTTACGGCACTTGTATCGCAATATACTATTTCCCCTAAGATATAATCAATTTAAGCAAATGCTTCCAGAGTAAGGTAAACAATGAAGAAAATCATATGAAAAAGGTAGAATTTTTAAATTTCACAGGTAAGTCCCCGGGTATATGTACGTGAATTATTTTGAAATTTATGTTTTTTTGTTTATAGCACTAAAAATTGTGCTGAATTTTCTGCATCCATTGGTATATAGTTTATATAGGTTTAGAAATTATTGGTGCCATTTAAATGGACATTTAAATATGTTTACGTGCTCTGAGCTACTATTCACTTTGAACTTAAAATTGAATTTCCCGGTAACTCTTATTTTTCACACATATTGTTAGATAGCTCCACAACCATTAGAGATAGAAGGCTGAAATTTTGTACACTAATTTTACATGCATATATGCATAAAGTAGACTACAATGATGCCCATAGGTATAAAATTAAAGAAAATGTGTCATGAAATATTGATCAAATTTCAATATATTTTATATGCGATATATAAAAATTAATTGCATTAAAAATACTAACTTTAGCTGTATAAAAGTAGTCTACTTTGTAGAAAAATATGTTCATTATATGCATTAAAAAAATAAAAGGTGTCAGAGAAACCAGAAAAATGCTATCTCTACAGGAAGTGATAAGTGCATCTGAATTAATTTTTTTTCATGCTCCTATAAAACATGTAATTTAAAAATAACTTGGTAAATTTTTTATACTTTTATCAGCTAGTTATGTTCTAGTAAGCCTTCTTATAGGATCCTGTAATTTTAGTTCACTTTTGAGTTCATTTTCTTGTAAAATTTTAATATTTTAGAACCTGCATTTTTTTCATATTTTTGTGGTAGTTCACGTACATATACCCTTAAAGGTAAGAAGAGAGTATAAAATAATTTACTCACAAAATAATGCAGGGCGTGGTGAGCATTCAGCGTTCCTGATCTGCTGATGTTCGTCTTAATCCGCTTAAGGGAAGCAGCCGGAGGCTCTGGAATAAGGGATTAAACAACGTAACTATCTCCTTAGTAAACAATCGATGTTTTGCGTCTCACATTTTTCTGCCCATCAACTTTGATCTCTGTCGCAAGGGTTTCCAGGTGACTGGTCAGGGACATCAGACCAGATCATCCTTCTTCCCTTTTACCAACTCTAGCGTATAAACTTACAGTTAACCTACTTAAGTCTAGCCAGGAAAATTACCAGGCAACTTTTCTTGAAGCCTAGGTATGACGTAATATCTGTTAATATTTCATGCTTTCAATCGTACATTTGATTCCACTAAACTGAGTTTAATTTTTTTTAATATATCATTGGACAACATTGATAAAATGTTATCGTTATTAAGTGCCAGGATGGTACTTATGAGATTGTATGGGGGACGGGAAAATGTCTGTCCATCTTTCTGTCCGTGTGTCTGTAAGCGCGATAACTCGGATATGCTATATCGGATTTTCATGAAACTTGGTATACGCATTTATAACATCCATGGGAAAAAGCCTATAAATATAGGATCAAATCGGTTGAACGGTACCGGAGTAATGCTCAAATTAGTGCCTATTGTATGGTATTATATTAGAAAGAATTTATCAAATGCAAATCGGTTCTTATGGCAACATATTTTGTTTTACATTGTTCTTATAAGGCTTTGGAAGTTGCAATACAGTTAGCTTTGATATATAACATTACCCACATATTCCTTTACATGCTTATCAAACTAGATCTTTGTTCTTCCTAAGCCCTGCTTAATGAATCGATTTGGAGCATAACTAGGAAATCGATTACAAAAATAACTTATTTTCTGCTTATCATAATTGCTCGCTGATTAAATAAAACCATTCTAGCAGTTTACTGCTCGATAGCTGACTTAATGAAAAATGTATCATATCACAGGATTTGAGCCTTAACACCCGCTTGAGTGCGATGATGCTACGAGGGTGAGTAACAATTATCCGGACTTTTCATAAAACATTTTATTTACTTAAAAATACAGTATGATTTTCACATTATTTTTCAATATAGTCTCCTTTCTTTGTAATGCTCTTGGTCCAGCGGTGCACAAGCTTGTGTATTCCTGCCGAAAAGAAGGCTTTCGGTTGGTTACAAAGACACTGATGCACCGCTTCCTGCACCTCTTTCCCTGGAGAGACTTCGTGCACAGAGGTGCAGGAAGCGGTGCATCAGTGGCTTGCAACTAACCGAACATCTTCTTTTCGGGAGGAATACACAAGATTGTGGACCGCTGGATCAAGTGCATTACAAAGAAGGTAGACCATATTGAAAAAAATCGTGTACGTGGAACGCCACGCGACAGAAGTGAAACTTGAATTTTTTCTTAATTTTTCTATTTTTCCAATTTTGGATTAAGTTATTGGATTTTTTCAATATTGGATTGTTGGACTTTTTTAATTTTGGGCTTATGGACTTTTTAAATTTTGGATCTTTGTTTTTTTAATTTTGAAATTTTGGTTTTTTAAATTTTGGATCTTTGAATTTTTAAATTTAAGGATTTTTAAATTGGATTTTCGATTTTTAAATTTTGGATTTTTAGATTTTTAAATTTTGGATTTTTTAATTTTTTAAATTTTGAATTTTAAAATTTTTAATTTTTTAATTTTGGACTTTTTGATTTTTTAATTTTGGATCTTTGAATTCTAGAATTCTGGATTTTTTTAATTTTGGATTTTTAAAATTTTGGATCTTTGCATTTTTAATTTTTTGGATTTTTAGATTTTTTAAATTTAGGATTTCGTTTTTAATTGTTTAATTTTGGATTTTTTAGTTTTTTAATTTCATTGAGTTGTTTTCTGTGCAGTCCGTCACAGCCACGCTACTTTCTTGACGATTTTCTTTGTAACGCAACTTTGGGTTAGCTCTCGATTTACTCCTAGCGCGCCTAAAGAAGTTTCACTTCCAAATTAATGTGAAAATCATACTGAATGTTTGAAGTAAATGAAGTGTTTTATAAAAAGTCCGGATAATTAGCCTATATCTGACTCACCCTCGTACATCCATCCTTAAAGCTTGAATAAAGAAGGCTGTGGCTTTATTTTCATCATTTCTCCCGAAAATCGAGATTACAGACTTTTTGTCTGTAAGGACGATATGCACCCCTGTACTATATCATAATACAAGCCGACCATCTTTTTTACGATGTGGAACTTGCAGAAAGACACATGACGCGGTGGTTGTCAAGAGGAACCTGGGGATGGGTAAAATGAGATGGAAAGTCAAGCCAGAAAGTCAATATTTATTCTTCGCTTCCCGGATTCTATATATATAACATAGTCTTCTTACTTCCTACTATGCACACTACGAATATAGTTCTGCAAGTGCCTCCACGGACTCCTAAGAGCTCTGGGTCTTGCCACGCAAAGTACTTCCATTATTCTGTTGTTTAAACCAAATATTTACTTCCTTTATAACGGAATTTAATTATGATAAGTGTAGATTTTCTTATTTATAAAAGCACTGTTTTTATTTGTGTTATCTTTCAAGGGTTTGCTACAAACTTTCCTAAGTTAGAAAATTCAAAGACGTATGCAGTACTGGATTAAACGTTTCGTAACGAATATTGAAGCAGTACTGCCAAACTATTTACTTATTTATTTAATACTTTAATACTTATTGACCCCTGTCCAGGATTCCTATCAGAGGCCTCTATATGCACTATACAATTTGCAACTTAATCTGAAGAATATATATATATATATATAGTAAAAAGTTTAACAGTCTAAGAACAAACATAAAACGCATTGATAACTTAATAATAAAGTAATAACTTAATAATAAACTAACTACACAAACTACAATAAATGTCGAATCCGGGATTTTTGTGGATTTATGATAGTTGATTAGTTTCATTTTTTCCAGTGGTATAACATATAATTAGTAGTTTAGGTAAATTCCGCCTATATACCACTAATATTAAAAACAAAAAGCTGAAGATTATATGAGAGAAAAAAGAGAAAACTAAAATATGATGTAAATTTAGCTTTTATTTTGTATTATAAAATGCTTAAAATATTAAATTAATTCATCACTTAATGAGATAAAATATTAAAACGACATTGAGCTCAATGTATTGTCACAGTAAAATATATAGAATAATCAATAATAAAATTATAAAATTGACCTTGTCACTTATTATTTAAAATATAGCATAGATTAAAACATATATGAACTTGAACTGAGGCATTCACATATTGTCATTTGTTATAAGTTATCGTACAGTGTTTATGTGTGTCACAAATATTGTATTCTATAGATGAGATGCACTTAGCTCCTTCTTCTTGTAATTAGTGCGGCTGTATATTATTACGAAAGTCAATTATAATATTGCCAATATTAAGAGTAGGATTTATGATGATGAATGGGAGGTCGCGCCTAAGCATACCACACCTTTCACAGGTGCAGTACACTCCCGCGTCCTCACTACTATCTCATCATCAACCAGGTGAGTACCAGTCATCACCGGAATCCTTAGTCTGGAAGCCAGACTTCAGGCATCGGCGTCGAGCAGTAGGTCATCCTGGCACCACGAAGTCATAGCCGGATGTTTGTTATCCTTTATTTGTAATTTGTCTTATGTCCTGTGCCCTTGTGTGTCTTATGATATAAGACACACAAGGGCACAGGACATAAGACAAATTACAAATAAAGGATAATGTCTTATTGCCTTTGTCCGTGACTGCTATTTATATAGTCTTCTTTTGTTTTCTGGGAAACTCTATTTGCTGCTTCATCCAACAGCTTCCACGAGTAGGGATCTCTTATTATGTTCCCTATTTGCCTACCTTGAAATAGTCTCTGAAAGGTCTCCCTTAACTGGGCAGTGTTTTGGTATTCCCTAACCACATGCTCTGGAGTACCTATTCCCCCACACGAGCATGCGTTAGAATCCGCAATACCCCTATCCTTTAAGTAAACGAAATAATTCCTTAGCCTACCGGTATGTAAGCATAGCCTACTTCTAACATTCATTTTGTGAGTTCTACCTCCCCCATTGTAGGCACGTTTATGCGGTCCACACTGCCCGAGTCTTACAGTACCACCACCTGGGAATTTGTATGGACCATATAGGCCTATATACTTTTTTTGACCAAACAAGAACATGGATGCCCTTCCGTATGAGTGATCATCTCATAGCCGGGGCCATTTCCGAGACAACACGAACACATAGGACTAGACGCCACAGTCGCACCACGACTAACAAGGCGCGGATGGGATGAAGGTGACAATGTCGGCCAGATGATTCCGGGGACCAGAAGGGCCTGAAGTTTTCCGACATTCGTCTCACAGGCGAGGGAAAACCCCGAAGAAAATTCCATCTAAAAACGTGTTCCGACCAGGAATCGAACCCGGCCCGATGTATAAGGAGAGGAAACGCAACCCCTATGCTACAGCGGTGGACATATTTCTAGCAGAGAAGTCATTACTTTTTAAATTTCAAGTTACACGTTTCAACTCTGAAGTCTAACATCGACACAGAGTGCCGTAACGATTAAAGCCGAGTCGTTTCTTCCTGTCTTTTGAGATTTCTGTACATCAGCTGGGTGAAAGTAACTTGATAAGTACAGTAAAATTAATATAATCTTATAATGAAATTTCTTTGTAAGATTAACAGTATTGAAGATACAGACATTAATTATTATTAATACCGATCTCAGAGCAATATGACAGCTAAGATTTAAACATTTCAGTGCGTGACAAATGGAGTGATTAGGGTATTATTGTAGGGATTATGGCATAGCAAGTGTTTAAATATCGCATTAAGGGCCACTTCAGAAAACGAAAATAATTATAAGTAACACCACGAAAGAATTCGTGTTATATTTATTGTGACTATTTAGCTAATATTGAGAGAACTAAGCATGTAATGAATAATAATAATAATAATAATAATAATAATAATAATAATAATAATAATAAACTACGAAAATAAATAAAAATATGCACTTCGAGTTACTGTAAGTGAAATACCTACGGCAAACAATCAATAGTCGCTTTTCACCAGATCAGCTGTAGTCTGATAATGTTTCAAACACTAAAGCTAACGTTAGGGTAAAAAACAATACATTACTCTATTTATTGTACCTTTAAAGAAAATAAAGCAAAAATGAGATGATACCTCAACTTCCCATACCCAATTAAAAGTTTTGGCTCTTATTATAACTTATTATAATACTTAATATACCTATAATATAATGTATTATGTATATTATGGAATGGATGTAGGAAATTAAACAAAAGTGCGTGTTCAATCGTTTCAACCTCATGCAAAGCCTTATTGTTCACCAAGCGCTACTGAGTTTCTAAAAGCCTTGTAGGTAGCTTATAATTACTCTTCCGACACTTTTTACTAAGAATGTTTAAAATAATAGTTTTAGCCTTTAGTATAAGTTGAGCCTTTTCCGAAAAAAAAGGAAAAACATAAATTTTCTTCATGTAAAGTGGCATTAAAGGTAAAAGAAAGTCGCACAAATCTTCTTGTCACATCCCCAGAAATTACATAACACAAATATAAATTTTGATTTGTATGCCTTTTCGTTCTCGAGGTTGGCAGTTCGCATACACACAGAAACACATACATAGACATATTTATGAAAATAGCATTTTTGGATTCAGGGGACCTAAAATCGTGTATTTATGTAAAAATCTCGACTTCGAATTTCGGGGCAGAACAAGTACTTCTTCCACCTAAGTAGCTGTGGCAGGGGAAGAGCAAGTAAAAAAGTTCCACTACAGCTAACCATTGACGTAATTTTACCATCACCAATGATAAACGTTTCATATGCTGACAAGTTCAACAAATTAATCCATGTGTGTTGCTAAAGAAACATAATACGTTTAATTATCTGATGAGAACAACAAGTATCCCTCGTTGCTAGGAAACAGCTTAAAAAACTTTATGAAGACCATGTGAATGACTCCCGATGTAAATTTTAATACCAAGTTACGTTGGATTTGATGGAGATGGCAAGATTCTTTACAGTAAGCAGTCAGTAGGGGCCTACCAATATAAATACAGGAACTGATGACCATTTTTTGAGGTAAGAAAGATCTTGAGTACAATGGATATAATATGGCACGCTAGAATATATTGGCGGCTTTTAGTACATTGAATGAAAATTGCACCGTCTTAACTCTGGATCATGTACGTTCTAAAAAATATGTATATATATTTTTTTAAACACATGAAGGAGCGTTATAAGTGAAAATTCTGAAACTGCGATAAAAATAAATAGTGTGAAACACCCATTTAACTTTCTCTACCGTAAGCATCTATCTATCGTCTCCTCAGGGTCGGGTTTTACAGTAGTTACATTTCAATCCTGGTCCCTTACATAATGTTAAGGTATTTATAAGTACAATCATCGTCCCTCGATTGTTGTGTCCGAGGTGGCTAGCTTATAACCTATCATTCAGAAATATTCTATAATGTAATTCTAATGTTTCTTTGCATGTTTAGTGGTGAATATAGATGTCACATAAGGGTTACCAACTATTTTTTATTGTTTGTGACTATTCATATTTTTTTGCCTTAATACTTAAAATGTGTTCAATCTTAACAAGCTTGATAGAGGAAGAAAAAATGGATGTGTCGTGTAGATTCACTTCCGAATTTGATAATGTAGATTGCGGAAACTTGTTCCCTTTAACTGAACACAAGTAAATGCATGTTTAAAAATTTATCTATTTGAATGAAAATATATGTAGGATTATAAAAAATAGAAAGCTTAAATAAATCCAGGAATACATAATTAAGAAACAATATTTAAATATGCTACTGTACACTGGTGATGTCATAATAATGTAATGAAATAGTACATTGAAAAATATCTTCAAAGTTCAGTTTAGAAATGAATGTAATAAGAAGACAATTTTACAATCTCAGAATATCAAGAACAAAAACTAAGTTAATGTCATATCGCCTAAAGTATTTAATAAGCTACGCTCGAAAATTTGCACTGAAAATAAAATCCTGGAACAAGTCAGGGATTTTAACTACGTGGGATGTGACATAAATTTCGATACAGAGATAGGTAATATATAGAAGAAATTAAGTAAATATTTGAAACTGTTACTAAAACATTACAATATAAGACAAGACAAATCACGAAAATCAATTGTTATAAAACAATGGCAGCAAATCGTGGATAATGAAACAGAAAGACCAAAGCAAATTACAAGCTGCAGAAATGTGTGCGATTTCTACGTTAGGCTGTACAAGGAGACACCTCATGAGAAATGAAGATACAGAACTATGTATTGAGCTCATCATAATATGTTAAACCCTAAATTAAATAAAAGTTAAAAATAGAGAAAAATTGAAAGTGAAAATGGGTCGTACGAACGAAGAAAGAGATTTACTTAAAATAAATCAGTAATAAATTAATAATATTTTATGGTTATATGTCATAAAAAGAAAAGTGTCGTATTCAAAAAAAGGGTTAATTAAGATTATTGAAATACCTTCGTTTCACAAGAAAGCACTGTGGCTAACTAAAATAAGTGAGCTGCAGTGCCAGATCTAAACCGAAGAAACCAAAGAAATTTTGAAAAATTGCCTACCTAGATAAACAGTTCTTTCTTTAATTTCATGTATTAATTTTTAAATTCTGGCTCTTAGTTCCTTAGATAGAGCCCTTTTTCAAAGAAGCTTCATTTTGCCATGATCGTTACACACCAATAACATTTCAGTATTTTTATTTTCCCTCTCAGATATAATTCTCATATTGACAATTACATGTGACTGACAAACCAATTAAGTACGTAGAGCCTTGCGCTCAGTAAGTATGAACTGTTTGAAATCGTATTTTCTTGTTTTCCTTATAATATTTGTTTGTATAGGTTTCGATACAAGATTTGCTGAATTCTCAGTTTCCCGTAAGTAGGAAATCGCCTGGGATTCAATTGTTTCAAACATCATAATTCTTCTATATATAACACAACAAGGTGATTTTGGTGTCAATTTCAAGAATGAAAAATTCAATAAATAAAACAGTCAATATAGTGAATATATAATAAACGTGATTAATGTAGGTGAGAATTCATATGTCAGACTTAAATACAGAGTCAAGTGGAATTTGACATTTAACGGAGGGGGCATCAGGTTTAGCATGCTTTTTATGTATCACCATCCCAAAAAATATGAACTGAATCCTAGATGAAGAAGTAACAACTCCACCAGATAAAATAATTTATTACCAGAATTAACAGACACTGAAATTACAATATTAAAAATTACACAAATTTTCTACTTCTTTTAAAAGCAGAAGGATTAAATACTTATAGCATATAACAGTGAAGAGTTCAGATAGTTTCTGATGCATTTATGAATACATGACCCTTATTCGAAAAAGGCGTAATATAACATTCTCTGTGAGAAACGTTTATAAAGTACTTCGGACCTACTGACCTCTATGTTCATGAATTAATACTGGGAATCAAGACAATAGTGTGCGTTACAATTGATTGGAATGCTGCATGATTAGACAAAAGGGAAGGGTTTCCATGATCTGGCGAGAACCAAAGGATCATAAAAGTTACTGCTCTTTTTGTCTCTATAACACAATAAGGTTTAATAAAGAAAGACGGACACAACATCTCGAACTCTTTCAGCAATTCGAACTGTGCATTGGTGAGCTTCCAGTTCTAGTTTTAAAGGGTTTTCTGCATCCGAAGCTGAGGATAGAAATTCAGAGACAAGTGATGAGATTGAAAGAAAAAGCAGATGACGTGTATTCTTCTGCTACTGAAAAGTCCTTAAGTACTCAGAACTATTGATTTATTGTTAGCCTGAACCAAATAACCTTGTGCGTAATCTGGATTTCCCTAAAAAACCTGACAGAAGCAACATCTTGGGACGGAAATTTTTGCCATGATCTTATACACTTAGGATTGCCCACATATTAACAGTTGTGTTATATAGAAAGCAATCAGCTTGTGACTATAATATGCATTTCACTTTGTACCGCTTAAGACATTAAAAATTAATTCGAAATCACCTAGTTTTAAAAGAGTGTAAGGCGATATGTGTTTCAGTTTGTACCACTGAATAAATTAAGATTATATTGCGATTTAATATTCATTAATCAGGTACTACAAGAGAATGTATTATTGTGTGGGTAATAGTGTTTAGTACATAAGAAATTTAGACTCGCAATTTATTATTTGTGGTCAGACTATTGTTAAGTCCGTTGAATAAAATATCCTTGCACATACACTATTAGAAAAAATGAAAAATTGAAATTTAGAAAAAAATATGTCTATTGCTCTAACCCTTAGGCTTGCAGAAAAAAATAACTTCAGATATGAAGAAATATGCACCCGTAACATAGTTAATAACGCTGTTAATAAAAATAAAATAAGAATTTTGTTCGCCAGAAGGCCTACTACTTAAAGTATAAACTTTTACAGTATGAAGAAACAAGAAGGCGCAAAAGGGGATAAGAAAAGACAGAGAGACAGTATATCACAAATATGGATTTAATAGAAAATAGGGACATCGCATCAAAGACATCCACTGATGATAGTATAGAATGAAGATAACACCACCTTCGATTTGATAGTAGAACAGACGACAAATAAAAAACATTGGTTTAATGCAAAGAGGAATACAAGGTGTCACAAACACCGATTGATGGTACATTAGAGACAACGTATCACTACCGTCGGTTTGATAGTAAAACAAAGACGACGAATAAAAAACATTACTTAAATGGAAACAGCAAGAAAAAGGTGTCACAAACACCGATTGATGGTACATTAGAGACAACGTCGGTTTGATATTAAAACAGAGACGACGAATAAAAAAACATTCATTTAATGCAAAGAAAAAGAGAAGGTGTCACAAACACCGATTGGTAGTACATTAGAGACAACGTATCACTACCGTCGGTTTGATATTAAAACAGAGACGACGAATAAAAAACATTCATTTAATGCCAAGAAGAAGAGAAGGTGTCACAAACACCGATTGGTGGTACATTAGAGACAACGTATCACTACCGTCGGTTTGATATTAAAACAGAGACGACGAATAAAAAACATTCATTTAATGCCAAGAAGAAGAGAAGGTGTCACAAACACCGATTGGTGGTACATTAGAGACAACGTATCACTACCGTCGGTTTGATATTAAAACAGAGACGACGAATAAAAAACATTACTTAAATGGAAACAACAAGAAAAAGACCGTCAGTTTGATATTAAAACAGAGACAACGAATAAAAAAACATTCATTTAATGCCAAGAAGAAGAGAAGGTGTCACAAACACCGATTGGTGGTACATTAGAGACAAAGTATCACTACCGTCGGTTTGATATTAAAACAGAGACGACGAATAAAAAAACATTACTTAAATGGAAACAACAAGAAAAAGGTGTCACAAACACCGATTGATAGTACATTAGAGACAACGTATCACTACCGTCGGTTTGATATTAAAACAGAGACGACGAATAAAAAACATTCATTTAATGCCAAGAAGAAGAGAAGGTGTCACAAACACCGATTGGTGGTACATTAGAGACAACGTATCACTACCGTCGGTTTGATATTAAAACAGAGACGACGAATAAAAAGCATTCATTTAATGCCAAGAAGAAGAGAAGGTGTCACAAACACCGATTGGTGGTACATTAGAGAAAACGTATCACTACCGTCGGTTTGATATTAAAACAGAGACGACGAATAAAAAACATTACTTAAATGGAAACAACAAGAAAAAGGTGTCACAAACACCGATTGATGGTGAATTAGAGACAACGTATCACTACCGTCGGTTTGATATTAAAACAGAGACGACGAATAAAAAACATTCATTTAATGCCAAGAAGAAGAGAAGGTGTCACAAACACCGATTGGTGGTACATTAGAGACAACGTATCACTACTGTCGGTTTGATATTAAAACAGAGACGACGAATAAAAAGCATTCATTTAATGCCAAGAAGAAGAGAAGGTGTCACAAACACCGATTGGTGGTACATTAGAGACAACGTATCACTACCGTCGGTTTGATATTAAAACAGAGACGACGAATAAAAAACATTACTTAAATGGAAACAACAAGAAAAAGACCGTCGGTTTGATATTAAAACAGAGACGACGAATAAAAAACATTCATTTAATGCCAAGAAGAAGAGAAGGTGTCACAAACACCGATTGGTGGTACATTAGAGACAAAGTATCACTACCGTCGGTTTGATATTAAAACAGAGACGACGAATAAAAAAACATTACTTAAATGGAAACAACAAGAAAAAGGTGTCACAAACACCGATTGATGGTGCATTAGAGACAACGTATCACTACCGTCGGTTTGATATTAAAACAGAGACGACGAATAAAAAACATTCATTTAATGCCAAGAAGAAGAGAAAGTGTCACAAACACCGATTGGTGGTATATTAGAGACATCGTATCACTACCGTCGGTTTGATATTAAAACAGAGACGACGAATAAAAAAATTCATGTATTGCCAAGTTGAAGAGAAGGTGTCACAAACACCGATTGGTGGTACATTAGAGACAACGTATCACTACTGTCGGTTTGATATTAAAACAGAGACGACGAATAAAAAACATTCATTTAATGCCAAGTTGAAGAGAAGGTGTCACAAACACCGATTGGTGGTACATTAGAGACATATTGATAGTAAAACAGAGACGACGAATAAAAACATTGGTTTAATGCTAATAAGTAGATAAAATGTCACAAAAACGTATTGGTGGTACAGTTAAAACAATTTATATCACAAACACTGACTTGGTAATGTGGCAGAACATAGCCATTACACCGATCAGGGGCTTATTATTCTTAAGCTGTAATGTTTCAGATTTATAATAAATAATGTGATTGAATTGTACATGCAATCATTCTTTTGTTTCTTATCGGAAAATATGTTAAGACAGTTTAAAAAAAATAAAATGTAATTGAAGCCTTGTTGAAAATTAATTGAAATATTCACTTAAATATTAAGCTATATTTTATAAGGTTTGCTTGTATGACGAAGTTTGGGGATTTAGTATTGTCCTGTCTCATAGTAAGTAAAGTGTTTAATTTAGAGTAACCCTAATTATCTTTGAACTTTGTTTTTTTTTGGCGGAGTCCATCTTCTGACAATTCAATTGCAAAATCGTCACTGTCACAAGATTAATATGTGTATTGATCGGATGTTTAGGTTGATAAAAAAAAATTGTTGTTTATAAAATGGATTTTAAGTATTTTAAAATTGGGATAATCGCATTTACACTTAACGCTGCATAATGTATTCGAAGATTATGTTGTCATCGTGTAATGTTTTCACATTTATAAATTTCCGTATGGTTTAATTCTGGTATATTGAAAATGTGATGTTTATTGTGTTCAAAGACACGGTTTATGTTATTACATTTTCGTTTTTGCAGCTTTATTTCCATACTGTACGTCAATCAAAATTTCGTTATTAGGGGTTTCCTTTCCAACTCATCTGTATTGAGGTAGCAATACTGCTCCCAGTTCATGGGATAAGCAGTTTGGGGGTAGCATTATCTCTCTTTATATTTTAAGCAATAAAACCATTTAATTTATGAAGATAATAGTATTGTAATGCAGTGATGGCTAGTGTAAAATGAAAATACTTAAACAGAGAGACGTTACATTTTTTGCTGCGCGGTGTTTAACATAGATCAGTATAGACTTCTAAAAACACTTCTCGTATCTCGTAACTGAGTATGGAGTATTGGTTATTGGACTCCTAAAGGAAAGCAAAAACAATTACAAACTTTGTTACTGGTTGAAAATATAGTTGCTTGCAGTCTTTGCTGTATTAGCTTATGAGTAGTTCAATAAATCACAGTTTCGTATTATTTTATGACTAAATATCTTTAATTCTGTTGTGTAGTGTATCATCTTTTATATGAATAAATTGCCTTCTTTAAATCTTTAGGCTACTGTTAGCAATCGGTTAATATTATCAAGTTAGCTGCGTCCCGAAATGATCACACTAAGCTGCATGCACTCTATTTTCTATTGCAGGATATCAGGAAAATGTTATTTTTTAAAATGAAGAATAACACATTTTAGACAAAGTAATATTTTTCATTTTATATTTTCTTAACCTTAATGGTTAAAATGAGTCTTATGTACATGGGCCTATGTCAACTAGTTACTTAAACTATTACGTATGTCACTTGATATTCTGATAGATGGTTAAGTGGAAGGCATCACTGCTGCTGCTTAATGGAGCTCGTAACACGAGATAATAAAGATTTTAAACATAATTTACCAAATCATCCTAGTCGTATTTATATAGCCACTCGCAAAAGACAGTGAGCCGAAAAACATTAATGCTTGCTATCAATTCGAAGAACACAAATAATGTTTGATGAAGGAAATGGGGGCGGGGGGAGTTTTGAAAAGAGGATTCACTACTGACATGGTCAAGAGCCTTTGCTGCCTATGACGTTTCCCCTAAAACTCCCTACGTCTATCTGTCAGAAAACCAAAGTTACTTTAAAGATAGTAAAGTTTAATTATTACAAAATATAATCGTTAAAATGGACTTAAGACAAAATTCTTATACGATCATTCATAATGAAGTAAAACACGCGAAATTTGAAATCCATTGCCTTATTAATACATGTTTCTATATTTTTGTTTAGGCATTTTGTAGGAATGGAACACTTTGCTTGTGTTAGCAGCTTCAACTGTTTCGGAAATGTGTTATCATAGAAGTTTTAAAATTTTGACAAAATGTGGATAGTGCGAATAATTTTTCGTAGATGTATAGGCATGCATCCATTTGTAACAGTTCGTTTTATCTGACTGTCCCCATGAATAAATAATAAAAAAAACACAGATTTTCTATAGTGCTGTTGCTCAGCTTGTGGAATTCAAAACGTGCCTAGGAGTCCTATTTATTTCAGTCCTTAATTTTTGTTTAACATTTTAGCACTTTTATGTACAGTGAAATATAAGACACTCTTTAAAGCGAAAAGAGACGAACGAAAGCTGTTATAGAGGTAGAAAATAAGTAGTTTTCAATAGCGTGAAAATATTTTAATGTAGGCACAACATCATTATTGTAACTAGGGTTCGGAAGTAGATGTCCTAAAACTGCTCGAAAAATGATATACAAAAGACTTTTAATCTACGAAAATATGGCATGAAAAATCGAAAAGAAAAATGACTTAATATTTCTAAATATGTATTTAAAAAAGGAGTATACAATAGTATAATAATAAATTTTAATAAAATCAGGTTAACTGATATAACAAAGTGCCAGTATGTTTTCGTGTAATGAGTTATGATTGCAATTATGATATGCAGAATACAAAAAAAAAAAAATCAAATTGGCCGGTTTCGGGATTTAAACCATGGAACTCCAGAATGTGAGGCCAAGACGTTACCATCTTAGGCACTTAGGTCATTTTAACGTTCTAGTTTGATAAGCGCATGAAAAGCAACAATGTTATTTGTCATAGCTACCAAATTTTCAAAAGCCTTATAAGATCACAGTAAACAATAGGCTATGTTGTCATGATAACTGATTTGCATTTCATAAATTCTTTCGAATACGTATATTACCCTAAAATAGGCACTAAATTGAGCATTACTCCGAAACAGGTCATACGATTTTATCCAATATCAACAGACGTCTTTCCATGGACATTATACATGTGTATACCAAGTTTCATAAAAATCCGGTAAAGCGTATTTGAGTTACCGAGTCTTTAAAATAGACACTAAACTGGGTTTTACTCCGGTAGCGGTCTACCGATTTGGTCCAATATCAGTCTTCCCATGTACATTATAAATGGGTAGAAAAGTTTCAGGAAAATCCAATAAAGCATATCTGAGTTATTGCTACTTCTTATATATTAACATAAAAGGCACTAAATTGGGCATTATTCCGGTACTGGCCTACCGAATTGGTCGAATATCAATAGACGTCTTTCCAGGGACATTACAAATGTTTACACGAAGTTTCATAAAAATCCGATAAAACGTATTTGAGTTATTGCGTCTTTAAAATAGACACTAAGAACCGGTACCTGTCAAGAGATTAGGTTCAAATTCAATAGGGTACTATTCATGGAAATCATAAATGCATATACCAAGTTTCGTGGAAATCCGATACAGCGTATTTGAGTTGTGGCGCCTTTCTAATATAATCTATTAAAATAGGCACTAAATTGGGCATTACTCCGGTACCGGTGAACCGATTTAGTTCAATATCAATAGGGTTCTTCCCATGGACATTATAAATGTGTTTTCCAAGTTTCATAAATATCCGAAAAGCGTATTTGAGTTATGGCGCGTACAGACACACGGGCGGACGGACGGACTGACGGACAGACATTTTTTCGTCCCCACACACAATCTCATAAAGTACCATTCTGGCACTTAAAAACCAACGACAAGATTAAAATGTTTTCTATTATTATTATTATGATTATTATTATTATTATTATTATGAATTATTCGTTGAATATATTTATTATCGAGTGTTGTACTTTATGAGGATATCATTCTTAAGGGAAAACAGGGAAAAAATGAAAAGAATTAATTAATGTTTCCTAAAAAAATTACTGGTAGAGAATAAAATGCCAAAGAATGCAAAATATATTTTTTTTGTTCGTTTTGAGGCGAGACCAATGTATACCACATCATGGGCGTACGGTGAAATTTTGTTCGGGAGGGGTTCAATGTAAAGTCGTCTCGCTCCATGTCGTTGCACACATTGTGAATTATTACTTTTTTTAATTACTAAACAGTTGTACTGTGATAATTAATACACTGTAATAAATTAATATTCAGCTCTGTCTTTGAAACTGTTTTTCTTGAGATTTCTATTCATTTATCGTTTAAGCTTGAGTCTATAAATAAAAACTTTCTTTTGAAAAATTATCATAGCCTACTGTATGGTGCATAGGGCACGTTTTTAAAGTCATCTGTAAATCCACCAGTGGAAAAGCCCGATTAGTACTGATTACTTCACGATAATTTTGTGATGAGCTCGTGATTACTGTTGGCTTTACAAACAGGTTGATGGATTTCGGCAGGAGTATTCGAGTTTTCGTTCGACAGATTCCAAAGGTATTTTTGTTTACTAGTAATACATCACTGTTATTAAGCTGAAAAACTATCAACGCACCATGAGGTTTTGAAATTTTAATTTTAAATAAATTACGATAAATCTTAAATAATGCTTTGATATGTACGAAATTGTTAAATATGTAACAACCGAATCAGAGTTTTTTTGTTGTTTTGTTTTTTTTAATATTTTAAATTTCGTTCCATGATTTATAATCTTCAAAATATTGCAGATATTTCGGGAGGGGTTTCAACCCCCTGAACCCCCCCTTACCGTACGCCCATGTACCACATCCTCCACTGTGTGCGATGTCTAAAGAAAACGACATTTCATCAACTTCGGAGCCCTAATTATAACAGTATTCCCATAACAGAAGACGTATAGATTGTAGAAGGAAAGAAGATCATAAAACAAGATTTTGCCTTATTGAGTGAAAAAGACCAACATGCAACATAGCCTACATAGAGAATGCACAGCTCTTGTGGAGTTCAAAGAGTCAAAGTGAGTATTCAATTTTTATCACGAATATTTGATATTAGAGTCTATAAACTGCAGGATAGCATTAATTTCTATTTCTATTTTCTAGAAAGGATCAACAAAGTTATCTGAAAACCGATAAGAATTTATCAAATTTTATTTTAAACACTTCCTACCACTGTAGGCTGCCTAGAGACAAAGTAAAATATGCAACATAACTTATCCATAAATTAATTGTTAAAACTGTATACACATAAATGAACATATACTATAGAATTATGAATTTCATAAACATTGACATATATAGCAGAAATCACCATAATAATAAAGTATTAAGTCAAATTATAGCAACGGTTCTTATCAATGTTAGATTCTTAAGATCCAGTGGAATTATTTCCAGATGGTAACTATTATATTTTCACAAATGCACTTCTATCGATTTTTTCAGTCTGACTCTACAGAGAGCCAGAGAGAAATAATTATCATTCCATCGTTCCTCAGGTGCTACAAGGCCACTTCTGTCATGGTTAGTGAGCCTTCAGCACCTGAGGAACAATGCTATGGGTCGTTTTCTAATGCAGTGTTAAGTGAAGGAACTGTACGCAGACAGAGGACGGATGAAGACAACATTTATTACTTTGTCGAACAAGGTGATGAATGCCAAAATGCTGCTGAAGGATTTCAGTATATCATGGCAGACATTTCGGAGAAAGAAATAGTATTCTAATAGACATCTAAAAGATACACTCAAGGAACTCTTTAAAGACAATATTATGGCGTTTAGTGTTTTCCGTTGAAAGGATATTGTGTTTTTATAAAAAAAAAACAGGTCCACCAAGTATTGAAGGATTGGTACAAAAATAGAGAGAACGTACCAAAAACACATAAGTTTATAAAAGATTTAGCTCCGACTGAAATTATCGAGGAAGATATTCAAAAGGTGGGTTATATAATACTTTATATAAAAGTTCTTCACAGGCTAACAGCCGAGTCAAGGGTTTGAAAAACTCCGAGCTTTCGGACTCCATCTCTGAGTCCATCTTCTGGGAAACTGGTCTCAGAGATAGAGTCCGAAAGCTCGGAGTTTTTAAAACCCTTGACTCGGCTGTTAGCCTGTGAAGAACTTTTATATATAGGTATTATACACCGAGAAAAGTTCAAACCTTTTATATATAATAGTTGTCTAGATACACACGACGTTCAGTGTAGAGGTGAAAATTTAATTAGAAACACATTAGGAGTCTTTATTAGAGAAAAATGGAAAGACATTTTTCAGAGATTTAAAATGTAAAAGGAAGACGTGTAGTTTAAATCACTCAGTAATATTAAAAAAAGGTTTCTATGGAAATACAGCAAACACGGGAAAATGTCCGTGTGTCTTACACGCGATAACTCAAATACCTCTATCGGATTTTTATGAAACATGGTATAAGCATTTATAACGTCAATGGGAAGAAGCCTATTGACATTGGACCAAATCAATTGACCGGTACCAATTTAGTGCTATATTTTATGGTGATATATTAGAAAGAATTTATCAAAAGCAAATTAGTTCTCATGACAGCATATTGTTTTACAGTGTTCATATACGGCTGTTGAAGTTGCAGCTTTAACAAATAACACTACCCACATAGGCCTATTCGTTCACATAAACTTATCAAACTAAACCGTTAAGCCGAGCGAGGTGCCCGAGATGGTAACGTGTTGGGCTCGCATTCTGGAGGTCCCTACGTGATTTATCACGTAGCCGGCTATATTGACATGTTCTTTGTTTGTTTGAATTTTTATGTGAGTGTGAAATTGACAAGATATCACAAATCTGAATAGTTCTGTTGATACTGACGATTTTAATCTGATTAAAAACTAGACCTTTGTTCTTCCGTGATCCCTGCTTAATGGATCAATCTGGAGCTTAACTCGGAAATCGATTAAAAAAATAAGTTATTTTCTGCATATCATAATTGCCATTATTACTGATTAAATAAAAACATTCTTGCACTTTGTTACATCGTTTAACTGATTTTATCAAACTCCACAACTGTTGCAATTGCCAAGATATCACAAATATGACGACATTAATCTAATTAAAACTAGACCTCGGAAATCTTTATTTCTATCTTTCTTTTTCGTAGTTTTGCCTCTCCCTTTTTAGGATTTAAGCGACCCAATCCGCCAGGGCCTTACAGGGCCGCGACCTGTCGGGAGAGGGATTACCTTTGGATCACATACATACTTTTTTGACCAGACAAGGACATGGAGGGCCTCCCCGGATGAGTGATCAGCCCAATGCCGGGGCCACATCCGAGACAACACGAACACATAGGACGATACACACCATTCACACACACATTCACTCAGAACAAGGCGAGGATGAGGATGAAGATGATAATGACGGCCAGATGATATCCGGGGACCACAAGGGCCTAAAGTTACCTGACATTTGTCTCATAGGTGAGGGAAAACCCCGGAAAAAACCTAACCTAGGTAACTTGTCCCGACCAGGAATCGAACCCGGGCCCGCATCCCCTGAGCCACAGCGGTGGACTAACTCGGAAATCGATTAAAAAAATAAGTTATTTTCTGCATATCATTATTGCAATTATTACTGATTAAATAAAAACATTATTACACTTTGTTACATCGTTTAACTGATTTTATTAAATTCGACAACTGTCGGTATTTAGACTAGGAACCAAACTTTCCGAATCAAAACCTGGCAAAAATTAAAATTATGACGACAGATATTTGCGATGAGTTGAAATTCAACATATTCTCATACTGGGTAGGTCAATGATTCATGAACTATGGTCACCGCAATATATTCCAGGACTTCCTGTTATCTTAGGAGATTAGAAAATTAATACATACGCAATTAAATAGTAATTAATAAGCGTAATACTACGCGTATATAAAGGTCAATTCAATTTAACTTCCTACTTTAAATACAATACATTTAATTCTCATCTCAATAGCATACGATACGACGATTTTGTGACAGATCAAAAACATAATATTTTCTCATTGAAAACAGTTGTATCGCATTGATATAAAGAAAGTATAAAGAAAGGTGAATGGATATTAAAGAATTGACATAGGAAATGTACGTGATTATATGAATATAATTACAGGACCGCTACCTGTAGGAGAAGAATTATCTATGGATCAAAGACATTCTTTTTTCCCAAAACGAGAACTTAGATGGCCTCCCGGAAGAGGGATCAGCACGATATCGGAGCCACCTGCGCTAGAGCGGTTGGCTGATTGTTCTTTTCATAATCTTAAAAATTCCAGAAACGACTTGCAATGTTAACAAAGTTATTCCGCTCAGCTCCTTAATTTACATCTACTATGGAAATATCGCTTTATAGATGGGGTGTAAAAAAGGAGTTAAAAGCACTAAAAACGTTGGTCTTAGGACAGGGATAATCTTTTAAAAGATATACGAATTACAATCAAGTTATGGACTTTAATAATGATTCCTAGTCTTTAAGGTTGAGATGTTACTAAATAACTAAACAGATTTAACTGTATTTATATTTTAAGTTCATTATGCAATTTTAAGATTCTTATTATTCCTACTTGATGATTAAAACATCACGACGAATGTGCAATTAAGTGAGATGTAGAGCTATTCAGACGTCTTCTTATATCTCTACAAGCGGACTTTCAAGTAAACGACTACATCAGTCAATATAACATGTAATTAAATTCTTCTTAATTTGAATGACAAGAATGGATGTTGCCATAGTGGCATTTACCAATTAATTTTTCAGTTTTCTGACTTGGTTGGAGATGGACCAAACATGTCTTGAAAATAGGAAAGAAGAAGGGATGGAATCCACTCTACCCTTTATATCTTGGAATATACTAAACCACGCCTTCATATATTATTAAACTGAACTCCACCAGAAAGTATTACTCCGTTTAATCGCATACAAATCTAAAACTTAGATTAGGCTATACAAATACAGCAATACAAGCTAAAGGGGATCGAAGTCCACAAGGGCTGTGGAGACAGTGTATTTTGTTATTAAACACTAGCATAAAAGGTCCGGCGTCCCCCGGGTTTAGTAATTTGTAATTAACTTATGAAGGACTTTCGATTTTCAAATTATAGGTCCTTATATAGGTATTTAGAATTTGAAATGAAGAAAAACAACTTATCGCATTCCAACTATTCGCTCAGAAAACGCTTGATATAGCTTTTTATGACTCTAGAGGATGTAGAAATTTGCATCCCATTGCCTCTGTCCACCAAGCCTGGTAGGAGTTGAAGTAAGAAGAAACAGATATTCCGGAACATAAAATTGTATTGTCTTTGCGGAATATTTTATTTCTCACTTTCATGTTACCATACAACGTTTCGGGTCATATTTCCCTCCTCTGAAACCTGCGATATAATAATATACACATTACCATACCTCGTATTCTTTTCTCTATGTACAGTGTAGAGAATGTTATGTGACTGTACTACATTGTGCATTATTTTCGTGAATATCATTATTTAATATTTACTTACAACATGAATTATATTGAAAGCTTCTCTAATTTATCGAAGTCCCGTTTCATTTATTTCCAAATCTACCTGAGACCACTGGCAACAATATACTCTTGTCATGTGAACTGTGATTTGGATTTGATAATTTTGTGTAAGAATGGATTAAGTATTCTCAAAAACGTTTGATTTTTCGCATTTAAAATATTTTTTCTTTCAAAATCCTTTCTTAGTGAGCAATTACATTATTAAACGAAGTACTATCAACATTCCAAGTCTCTACCTATTATAGTTTAGGCTCCACGTTGAGCTTCTGTCAGTCAGAACAAAGCCATTTATACGTATATACTGATATTTTTAAACACTTATAGTTGTTTCTATTACTAAAGTGCCAAGAGTAAGTGCAAAGAAAAATATTTTCATAAAAAGTCTAACGATTTCATTAAAATATTTTATTTCCATATCTATAATTAAGACGTCACAGAGTACCGTAACGTTTAAAGCGAAGTCATTTTTCCCAGTTTCGATATTTTATGGACCAACTGGGAGAAAATAACTCTATATGGACATTAAAATGAATGTATTTTTATAAAGAAATTTGTTTATAAGATTAACAGTTATGAAGATACTACATGGAACATTACCAAATTAAGAGTTTTTGCTCTCAGTATAACGCATGCCGGCGCGGTGGCTCATGCTGTAGCGCTTGAGCCTGGCATGCTAGCGGTCATTCGTGGTGGACGAAGCCGTGCCTTGGGGGTTTATCTCGAGGTTCTCCCGTTTACCCCTTTCATTCCACCAACACTCTCCAGTTCATTCCACCTTTCCTCCTTCCATCCTCATCCCGTTTCCACTTCTGGTATCTGGTCTGCTTCGGCAGTCAGAGCCCTTTGGGGGCCTCTCCCGATCTCCCCGCTGCTTGTGGTCCAGAGGTTGTTGGTGGTGTTGGGTCGAGAACCTGTTGGGGCTCCCAGTTATAGGTACCGAAGGGGGTGGCGCACACGTGGCATGGTAATAGGCTTGTTGGATGTAGGGGAGCTCCTTGGGGGCCCGCAGGGGCTCTGCGGATCCGGGACGGCCTGTGGGCACGCAACTAATCCCATCCCGGAGGTAGGTACAATAAGCCCTCGAGGCTGCGGTACAGGGGTCGTTTCCACCCCGCCTCCCCTTAAAGGCACCAATATAATAATAATAGTATAAAATATTATAATACAAAATATACCATATACTATAATACATTATGTATATTATGGAATAAATTTAGGAAATTTGAACAAAAGTGCGTATTCAATTGTTTCAACATCTAGAACACAATAATTCTTCTACCTAAGTACCTATGGTAGGTAAGAGGAAGTAAAAAAATTCCACCACAGCTCTCCATTGACACCATTTTACCTTAACCAATAATAAACGTTTAATAGGTTAACAAGTTCAGAATATTACAGTATTTTTAAATTGAGAAGCAGATTCCTTCATTGCCCATCACGTGCACGAGCTTACTAAACGCCGCTAGCAGTAACAGTCTTCCCTCCGTCTCGCCGTCTCTGATTGGACCGCGTATCAAAGCAAGGAAGAGGACAATCCATGTTTGATTCTATAGAAACATAATAAGTTTAATTATCTGATGAGATCAACAGGTATTCCTCGTTGCTAGGAAACAGCGAATGAAACTTTTTGAAGACCACCTGAAAATTCACGAACGGCGTACATTTTAAGACCATGTTATGTTGGATGTGATGGAGATGGCAAAATTCTTGCAGTGAGCAGTCACAAGGGGCCTACCAATATAAATGCACAAAGTGATGACCATTTTTGGAGGTAAGAAAGATCTTAAGTACAATGGATATAATATGACGCCCAAGAATATGCTGGCGGCTTTTAGTATATATACCTAGGTATATATATATATATATATATATATATATATATATATATATATATTTAAACACAAGAAGGAGCGTTATAAGTGAAAATTCTGAAATTGCGATAAATATAAATAGAGTGAAACACCCATTTAACTTTCTCTACCGTAAGCATCTATCTTCTCGTCAGGTTCCGGTTTTACAAATAGTTTTATTTCAATCTCTCCCCATACATATTGTTAAGACATTTATAATTACAATCATAATCTCTTGATTGTTGTGTCTAGCTTATAACAAGTATTCACAAATGTTCTATAATTTAATCCTAATGTTTTTTTGCATGTTTAGTGGTACCTACATATGTTGTATAAAGGTTGCCAACTATTTTTATTGCTTGTGAATGTTCATACTTTTTGCCTTAATACTTAAATTATATTAAATCTTAACAAAGTTTAACAGATAACGAAAAATTGGTAGGGTATAGAGTCACTTTCGAAATTGTTAATGTATAATTTGAAAACTCAGTGTTTACCTCACCACGAGTGATGCATTCTTAATTATTAATATATTGGAATGATTATAAAGAAATGGAAAGTTTAAGTAAATCCAGGAAGACATGTTATTAAGTGATTATGCTACTGTACACAGATGATGCCACAATATATATATATATATATATATATATATATATATATATATAGGATTATAAAGAAATAGAAAGTTTAAGTAAATCCAGGAACACATGTTATTAAGTGATTATGCTACTGTACACAGATGATGCCACAATATTGCAATGCAATAATATAGTAAAAATATCTTCAAAGATCAGTTTAGAAATTAAATCTAATAACAAGACAAATTTACAAACTCAAAATATCAAGAAAAAATCTAAGTTAATGCCATATCGCGTAAGGTATTTAATACGCAACGCTCGAAAATCTGATTTGAAAATCAAATCCTGGAACAAGTAAGCAATTTTAACTATTTTTGATGTGTCATAAATTTCGCTACAGAGATAGATATAGAAAACAAATTAAGTAATAAATTTTTTATATTTTATGGTTATATGTCATAAAAAGAAAACTGTCGTGTTCATAAAAAGGGTTAATTAAGATTAGTGAAATACCTTCGTTTCACAAGACACTGTGGCTAACTAGAAAAGCCGGGTTATAGTAAGCTGCAGTGCCAGATTTAAACCGAAGAAGAAACCAAACAAATTTTGAAAAAATTCCTACCTAGATAAACAGTCTTTTCTTTAATTTCATATATTAATTTTTAAATTCTGGCTGTCAGTTCCTTAGATGATCCCTTTTTCTAAAAAGGTTCATTTTGCCATGATCGTTACACACCTATTAAATTTCACTATTTTTATTTTCCCTCTTAGCTAGAAGTTCTCATATTGACAATTAGTTGTCACTGACACACCAATTAAATAAGTGGAGCCATGTGTTGAGTAAGTATGAAATGTTTGAACTTCGCATTTTCTTGTTTTTCCTTATATGTATTTGTATAGGTTTCGATACAAGTTTCGTTTTCTTCTCAGTTTCCCGTAAGTAGGAAATCGTCTGGGATTCAATTGCTTCAGACATGATAATTCTTCTTTATATTTTGGTGTCATTTTGAAGAATGAAAAGTTCTATAGTGCTTGACTTGGGGAAATGCATGATATATGAAGATTCTACTGTGATGTAGATTTTTTGTTTATAATGATGTGAAGAAAAAATACTTTCAGATTATATAAATCTATGTAAAAATTTAAAACATAAGTTTCCAAAAAGAAAAAAATCAGGCACTAGAGAATAGTTCTATCTACAAAATAATGAAAATTTTGTGTTTCTATCTTTCGTTTTGAAGTAATCATGTTGCAAGTTTATAGCCAAAATTTTCAATAATTCGTACAAACAAATTATAAATAATTACAATTTTTTTCTGAAATGTCTTAATTTGCACTGTATGTGTGTGTGTGTGTGTACATATATACCTAAATGTCGACTTTAAAGGTATGATATTTTACATTCAAGGAATTATTTTATTTGCCGTAATGGTTTTTTTTTGGTCCTGTCCTGAAAAATGAAAGACTTGCTTTAGAACAGTGGTTCTCAACCGTAGAAGTCTGTGGACCACTCAGCCTGAAATTGAACCATGTATGGGACACCCCCACAAACCGCCAAACCCATCAGTTGTAACCCTTCCTCAGTGCCTTCCCCACAGCCAAATACAAAGGTGATTAAATAAAACAGTCAATAAACGTGATTAATGTTGGTGAGAATTCATTGTCAGACTTAAATACAGGGTTAAGTGGAATTTCATTTGATATTTAACGGAGGGGGGTGTCAGGTTTAGCATGCTTTTTATATATATATCACCATCCCAAAAAATATGAACCGAATCATAGATAAAGAGATAACCACTCCACCAGATAAAATCATTTATTAATACAATTCACAGACACTGCCATTACGATATTTAAAATTACAGAAATTATCTACTTCATTTAAAAGCAGAAGGATTAAATACTTATAGCATATAACAGAGAAAATTTCAGACAGATTCTGCTGCATTTATGAATACATCACCCTTATTCGAAAAAGCGTAATATAACATTCTCTGTGAGAAACGTTTAGAAAGTACTTCGGACTCACTGACCTCTATGTTCATAAATTACTACTGGGAACCAAGACAATAGTGTGCGTCACAATTACGAAGAATTGCTGCATGATTGGACAAAAGGGAAGGGTTTCCATGATCTGGCGAGAACCAAAGGATCATAAAAGTTACTGCTCTTTTTGTCTCTATAACAAAATACGGTTCAATAAAGAAAAACAGACACAAAAAATCGAACTCTTTCAGCAATTCGATCTGTGCATTGGTGAGCTTCCAATTCTAGTTTTAAAGGGTTTGCTGCATCTGAAGATGAGGATAAAAATTCAGAGACAAGTGATGAGATTGAAAAAAGCAGATGACGTGTATTCGTCTGCTACTAAACAAGTTCTTAAGCACTCAGAACTATTAATTGTTAGCCTTAACCGAATAACCTTGTGCGTGAGCTGGATTTCCCTGAAACACCTCACAGAAGCAACATCTTGGGATGAAAATCATATCCACTTAGGCTTTGCCTACATATTAACAATCTTGTTATATAGCAAGCAATCGGCTTGTTACTATCATGTGCATTTCAGTTTGTACCATTGAATAAATTAAGACTATGTTGTGTGTGATTTAATGTTTTTAATCAGGTAATTCAAGAGAATGTACGGGTAATGAATGGGTAATAGTATTAAGTACTTAAGAAATTAAGACTTGCAATTTAATATTAGTGGGAAGACTATTTTTAAGTGCGTTGAATCAAATATCATTTCACACACACTTTTAGAGAAAGTAAAACATTGAAATTTTGAAAAATGATGTCTTTAGCAAACACACTAAGGCTTGCAGAAAAAAAACTAACTTCAGATCTGCAAAATATGCACCCTCAAATTATTTAATAATCACTGTTAATAAAAATTAAATAAGAATTTTGTTCGCCAGTAGGCCTATTATTTAAAATATAAACTTTTGCAGTATGAAGAAACAAGAAGGCTAAAAAGGCGATAAGAAAAGGCAGTGAGAAAGAGTATCACAAACATCGATTTAGTAGCAGAATAGGTACACCCTATCGAAGACATCGACTGACGGTAGTATAGAAACAACAAGAAGACAAGAAGACAAGGGGCCACAAACACCGATTGATGATATATTAGAGACAACGTATCACTACCATCGGTTTGATAGTAAAACAGAGACGACGAATTAACAAAAAATCCTTAAATTTAACAAGAAGACAAGGTGTCGCAAACACAGATTGATGGTACATTAGAGACAACGTATCAATACCATCGATTTGATAATAAAACAGAGACGACGAAAAAAAAAACATTACATAAATCAAACAAGAAAACCAGGTGTCACAAACACCGATTGATGGTACATTAGAGACAACGTATTACTACCGTCGGTTTGATAGTAAAAAAGAGACGACGAATAAAAAATATTGCTTAATTGCAAATAAGAAGAGAATGTATCACAAAGACCGATTGATGGTTCAATAGGGACAACATAAACTAAAGTCGGTTTGATAGTAAAACAGAGACGACGAATAAAAAAATGTCCTTAAATTAAACAAGAAAACAAGGTGTCACAAACACCGATTGATGGTACATTAGAGACAACGTATTATTACCGTCGGTTTGATAGTAAAAAAGAGACGACGAATAAAAAAGATCCATAAATTAAACAAGAAGATAAGGTGTCACAAACACCGATTGATGGTACGTTAGAGACAACGTATTACTACCGTCGGTTTGATAGTAAAAAAGAGACGACGAATAAAACATATTGCTTAGTTGCAAATAAGAAGAGAATGTATCACAAACATCGAATGCTGGTTCAATAGAGGCAACGTATGACTACCGTCGGTTTGATAGTAAAAAAGAGACGACGAATAAAAACATTACTTAAATGGAAACAAAAAGAAAAAGGTGTCACAAACACCGATTGATGGTACATTTGAGACAACGTCGGTTTGATATTAAAACAGAGACGACGAATAAAAAACATTCATTTAATGCAAAGAAAAAGAGAAGGTGTCACAAACACCGATTGGTGGTACATTAGAGACAACGTATCACTACCGTCATATTGATAGTAAAACAGAGAAGACGAATAAAAAACATTCACTTAATGCAAAGAAAAAGAGAAGGTGTCACAAACACCGATTGGTGGTACATTAGAGACAACGTATCACAACCGTCGGTTTGATATTAAAACAGAGACGACGAATAAAAAACATTCATTTAATGCCAAGAAGAAGAGAAGGTGTCACAAACACCGATTGGTGGTACATTAGAGACAACGTATCACTACCGTCGGTTTGATATTAAAACAGAGACGACGAATAAAAAACATTCATTTAATGCCAAGAAGAAGAGAAGGTGTCACAAACACCGATTGGTGGTACATTAGAGACAACGTATCACTACCGTCGGTTTGATATTAAAACAGAGACGACGAATAAAAAACATTCATTTAATGCCAAGAAGAAGAGAAGGTGTCACAAACACCGATTGGTGGTACATTAGAGACAACGTATGACTACCGTCGATTTGGTAGTAAAAAAGAGACGACGAATAAAAACATTACTTAAATAAAAAAAAAAAGACAAGGTGTCACAAACACGGATTGATGGTACATTAGAGACAACGCTTTACTACCGTCGGTTTGATAGTAAAAAAGAGACGACGAATAAAAAATATTGCTTAATTGCAAATAAGAAGAGAATGTATCACAAACACCGAATGCTGGTTCAATAGAGACAACGTATGACTACCGTCGGTTTGATAGTAAAAAAGAGACGACGAATAAAAACATTACTTAAATAAAAAAAAAGACAAGGTGTCACAAACACGGATTGATGGTACATTAGAGACAACGTATTACTACCGTCGGTTTGATAGTAAAAAAGAGACGACGAATAAAAAATATTGCTTAATTGCAAATAAGAAGAGAATGTATCACAAACACCGAATGCTGGTTCAATAGAGACAACGTATGACTACCGTCGGTTTGATAGTAAAAAAAGAGACGACGAATAAAAAATATTGCTTAATTGCAAATAAGAAGAGAATGTATCACAAACACCGAATGCTGGTTCAATAGAGACAACGTATGACTACCGTCGGTTTGATAGTAAAAAAAGAGACGACGAATAAAAACATTGCTTATTTGCAAATAAGAAGACAAGGTGTCACAAACAGCGATTGATGGTACATTAGAGACAACGTATTACTACCGTCGGTTTGATAGTAAAAAAGAGACGACGAATAAAAAAATCCTTAAATTAAACAAGAAGACAAGGTGTCACAAACACCGATTGATGGTACATTAGAGACAACGTATCAATACCATGATTTGATAGTAAAACAGAGACGCCGAATAAAAAAAAAATCCTTAAATTAAACAAGAAAACAAGGTGTCACAAACACCGATTGATGGTACATTAGAGACAACGTATTACTACCGTCGGTTTGATAGAAAATAAGAGACGACGAATAAAAAATATTGCTTAATTGCAAATAAGAAGTGAATGTATCACAGACACCGAATGCTGGTTCAATAGAGACAACGTATGACTACCGTCGGTTTGATAGTAAAAAAGAGACGACGAATAAAGACATTACATAAATAAAAAAAGAAGACAAGGTGTCACAAACACCGATTGATGGTACATTAGAGACAACGTATCAATACCATCGATTTGAGACGACGAATAAAACAGAGACGACGAATAAAAAAAAATCCTTAAATTAAACAAGAAGACAAGGTGTCACAAACACCGATTGATGGTACATTAGAGACAACGTATTACTACCATCGGTTTGATAGTAAAACAGAGACGACGAATAAAGAATATTGCTTAATTGCAAATAAGAAGTGAATGTATCACAAACACCGAATGCTGGTTCAATAGAGACAACGTATGACTACCGTCGGTTTGATAGTAAAAAAGAGACGACGAATAAAAAACATTGATTTAATGTAAATAAGAAGATAAAATGTCACAATAACCAATTGGTGGTACAATGTATGTAACTTATCACAAACACTGATTTGGTTGTATGGCCTAATATATGCATAACACCGATGTGGAATTATTATTCTTTCTGTGTAATTTATCAGATTTGTAATAAATAATTTAATTCAATTGTACATGCAATTATTCTATTGTTTCATATGGGAAAAATGTTAAGACAGTTTTTTTAATAACTTGTAATTGAATCCTTTTTGTAGATTAAATGAAATATGCACTTAAATATTAAGCTATCTTTTATAAGTTTTGCTTGTATAACGAAGTTTGGAGCTTTTGTGTTTAATTTATAGTAAGCCTAATTTTCTTTGAACTGTTTTTCTTTGGCCGAGTCCATCTTCTGACGGTTCTCTTTCAAAATCGTCAGTGTCACATGATTAATATGAGTATTGATCGGATGTTTAGGTTGGTAAAAAAATATGTTGTTTATAAAATAGATTTTAAGTATTTTAAAGTTGGCACAATAACATTTACAATGAACGCCGCTTAAAGTTTTCGCAGATTATGTTATCAATCGGGGAATGTTATGACATTTATGAAGACCCTTATGGTTTAATTCTGGTACATTGAAAAAATGATGTTTATTGTGATCAAAGACACGGTTTATGATATTAAATTTTCCTTTTTGCAACTTTATTTCCATAGTGTACGCCATTCAAAATTTCGTTTTTAGGGGTTTTCTCGAAAGTACAAATAATGTTTGGTGAAGGAAGTGGGGGGGGGGGGGGTTGAAAAGACGATTGACTACTAACTTTTTTCAAGAGCCTTTGCTGCCTATGACGTTTCCCCTAAAACTCCCTACGTCTATCTGTCAGAAAACCAAAGTTACTTTAAAGATATTATAGTTTAATTATTAAAAAATATAATCGTTAAAATGGAATCTTAAAGTGTTCAACTTAAAATAAAATTCTTATACGTTCATTCACAATGAAGTAAAACAAACGGATTATGCAATCCATTGCCTTATTAATACACGTTTACTATATTTTTGTTTAGGCATTTTGTAGGATTCTAAAACTTTGCTTGGCTTTACAGTTTCAACTTTTTCGAACCTGTGTTATGAAAGAAATTTTAAACAAAATAAAATGATAACGTGAATAATTTTTCGTAGATGTATAAGCCAAGGTAGGAATGCTTACCAAGTAGACATTTAAAATAGATTTGCAGTTCTAGAAAACACCTCAGATCAAGAAGCTATGGATGATATGAATATCGATAAAACCTGGCAATGCGTTAAAGACGACATTAAAGTAACCGCAAAAGAAAAATTAGGTCCGCTTGAACTGAAAACAAATAAACCGTGGTTCGATGATGAGTGCGTGAAATTAGAAAATGCCAGAAAGCAGGCAAAACTACAGTGGCTGCAGAATCCGAATGGCACTATTGTCAAAAATGCTAAACAAGGAACCTCTAGAACCATTAGTATAAAGAAGAGAAACTACCTCAAAGACAAATTAAATGAGTTGGAGGAAAATAGTAAAGACAAAAATGTTGGGGATCTCTACAAGGGAATAAACGAGTTCAAGAAAGGTTTTCAACCTAGAATAAATATAATTAAGGACAATGATGGCACTTTACTCGCGGCTCCAAATAATGTTTTGAATAGGTGGAAACATTTCTTTAATCAATTATTAAATGTACATGAAGATGTACAAAGTATAGAAAGTGAAATATTCACAGAAGAACTGTTGGTTGCTGAACAAAACTGTAACAGAAGTAGAAACAGCTATAGGTAAACAAAAACACACAAATCTCCAGGCGTTGACAAAATTCCAGCAGAATTAATTAAGGCAGGAGGGGATATATTAAATTCAGAGATCCATAAACTCATTCTTATGACTTGGTGAAAGGAAGAATTGCCAATGAAATGGAAAGAATCTATTATTATACCGATCTTTAAAAAGGGCCGAATGTAATAACTATCGAGGAATTTCTTTCCTATCACCATCGTACAAAATTATATATGATATACTGCTGTGAAGACGAAATCGTTGGAGATGACCAATGTGGATTTAGGAGAAACAGATTAACTATTTTATAATATATTTTGTATTCGGCAGATCTTTTAATAAAAGTGGGAATGTAATAGGTCTGTTCACCAGCTATACTTAGATTTTAAAAAAGCATATGATTAGGCGAGACAAATAGTACAATATCCTCATTGAGTGTGGGATACGAAGGAAGTCAGTTAGGCTGATCAAAATGTGTCTAAATGAAACCTATAGCAGAGTAAGGGTAGGGGAAAATATATAAGATAGGTTTGCCATTAGAAGTTTTTTAGATTCGCTTTAGAATATGCCATTGAGAAAGTTCAGAAAAACGAGGTTGGCCTAGAATTAAATGGCATTCACACGATTTTAGCTTATGCAGATGACGTTTACTTGTTGGGTGATGACATAAACACAATCGAGAGAAATGCAGAAAGCCTTTTCGATGCTTGCAGGAATTTTGGATTGTACATTAATACAGAAAAAACTAAGTACATGGTCATGAAACGTCAAAATAATACTCTACGAAATATAAGAATACCCGGTAAATCGTTCGAACAAGTAGAAAAATCAAAATATTTGGTATCAATAATTACAGACACAGATAATATTACGGCAGAAGTGAAGTGTAGGCTCAAATCACGAAATGCTTGTTTCTATGCAGTTCAGAAACTCTTATCTGTCCTGAACAAGTAGAAAAATTCAAATATCTGGAAGAAATAATTACAGGCACAAATAATATTATGGCAGAAATGTAGGATCAAATCAAGATAATGCTTGTTTTTATGTAGTTCAGAATGTCTTATCTACTCTTCTTCTGTTTAGAAATATAAAAATAAAGATTAATAAGACTATTATCCTGCCGGTTGTATTATATGGATGTGAGATATGTTCTTCGGGAAGAACAAAATCTGAGAGTGTTCGAAAACAGTGTGCTTAGGAAAATATTTGGGCCTAAGAGAGATGAAAATGGGGACTGGAGAAAACTGCATAACGACGAGCTTCATGACGTGTACTCTTCACTGGTAATTAAATAACATGTTGCGCGCATGGGGAAAAAGAGACATGTGTGAAACGTATTTTCTGGGATTGATAACTTTAATTTTTCCTTTTGAGGGTGAATGTCAATGAAATGAGATTTTAAAGATTTTTCACCTTATACCCTCTAAAATAAAGATAAATAAAATCAGGTAAACTGATGTAACAAAGTGCCAGTATGTTTTTGTTTAAACAGTTATGACTGCAATTATGATATGCAGAATATGTTTTTTTTTAAATTGATTTCCAAGTTAAGCTCAAGATTTATTCATTAAGCAGGGATTACGGAAGAACAAAGGTCTAGTTTTTTTTAATGAGATTAAAATCTTCCAGCATCACCTGAACTGTACAGATATGTGATATCATGACAATCGCACACTCACATAAAAATGTCAAAAAAAAAAATTCAAATTGGCCGGTTTCGGGTTTTGAACAATGGACTCCAGAATGTGAGGCCAAAGAGTTACCATCTCGGCCACCGGGGTCATTTTAACGGTCTAGTTGGATAAGCGCTTGTAAATCGATAGTGTTTTTTGTCATAGCTACCTGTATTTTAATTTCCAAGGCCTTATAAGATAACAGTAAAACAATAGGCAGTGTTGTCAAGAAAATTGATTTTCATTTTTTTTATAAATTCTTTCGAATACGTATATTACCATAAAATAGGCACTAAATTGAGCATTACTGCGAAACAGGTCAACCGATTTTATCTATTATAAATAGACGTCTTCCCATGGACATTATAAATGCGTATACGAAGTTTCATAAATATACGATAAAGCGTATTTGAGTTATTGCGCCTTTAAAGTAGACATTAAAATGGGGTTTACTCCGGTACGGGTCAACAGATTAGGTTCAAATTCAATAGGGCACTTCTCATGAACGTCATAAATGAGTATACCAAGTTTCATGGAAATCCGATACAGCGTATTAGGCACTAAATTTGGCATTACACCGGTACCGGTGAACCGATTTGGTTCAATATCAATAGGGTTCTTCCCATGGACATTATAAACGTGTATACCAAGTTTCATTAAAATTCGACAAAGCGTATTTGAGTTATCGCGCGTACAGACACACGGACGGACGGACGGACGGACGGACAGACAGTCGGACAGACATTTTTCGTCCCCACACACAATCTCATAAAGTACCATACTGGCACTTAATAACCTTCAAAACTCTCATAAGATTTTTGGGATTGCTTTGAAATTACATAGAATTAGCAGATTTAGTACAGGAATTTATTTTCATATCCTATGCAGGGCTATATTGTTAAAAGATTACATTAAAAGAATAAGATATATTTACAAAAGCCAGAATACTTGTAAAAATTATACACATCGAATAAACCTATAAGTAATGTAATAATAGACCTGTCACTGTTTATTAACCATATAAAATGGATCAGTCATATAAAATTATCTTATAATAGACTATATGAAACGGCCTAGAATTTTTGTATAAATTATCGCATGACAACACTGAGCTATTTATATCCAGCACAATAGCTATAGCCTGTTGTATTCTATACCTGCTAAAATATTTGTGTGATAGTCAGTATATATAAGATGCGTAGACTTCCAGTGATTTCGCAGCAATCCCAATGACGTTTTTGCGGTTATATATTAGTTGGAAGAAGGTGCATTTCGACAAAAATAGACATTATGATATAATAGCCTTCAAATATGAAATATCACTGCAGGAAATACTATCTGTTAACCTTGACTGGGAGACCCGAAGGGAAAAGACCACTTGAAAGACCTAGACGTAGGTGGGAGGGGTGGGTACCGACTGCGCGCAAAAGGGTCAATTTTTTCCCAACTGCGAGCAAGCTACTTAATTGTAAACAGCCCAACTGCGCGCGAGCTACTAAATTGTAAACAGCTCAACTGCGCGCGAGCTACTAAATTGTAAACAGCCCAACTGCGCGCGAGCCTACCACAAATACGTCAAATGCTTGTGAGTCTTTCTCATCTAAGTAACACTAGTAAATAATGTTAGTCATTTAGGGCTATCTTCTGAATATAAACAGAACAGTACTGATGTTGGTAAATGGTTGCATTGGGTGTACGGTTTGGCTTTGCTCTCTCCCGAGGAAGTAGGAGATGCTTTTGTAGAAGATTTAATGACCATAATACCCAACGATCTGAATGTTACATGTTTTGCAGATTATTTAACAACTTTCATAAGTTCTGATTCAGTTTCCTTCAGTAATTTTGGCTTCTGACACTAACCTATGAATGGCAAATAGGCCGGCATTCATAGAGTCCTAAGTCTCCAAAAAAATGGGAAGGAAGATGCAGGAATAATCGCCGCGCGTAGTTAACCTATACACAAAACTTACCGTCGCGCGCAGTTGACCTATACGCAAAACGGACCTCCGCACGCAGTCGGGCACTTTAAAACAGTTAGAAATACATCTTGCGCACAGTCGGGGTCCTCCGGGTGGGATGACAATATTAGGATAGATTTAAGGGAAGTAGGATTTGCGAAGGATGAATGGAAGTAGGTAGCACAGAATAGGGTTGAATGGTGGGCTCAGACAAGCGCGGCAATGAACTTTCAAGTTCCATAAAATAGATAATATTACTCTAGCTTGCTGAGGAATTGTCTATGGTCATAGAGTAAGTAAGTATGATGTATAGGCCTCTATCCGTTTGTAACTGTTCTTTGATTTGTCTGCCCCCATAAATAAATAAAAACAGATAAATAAATAAAAATATATTTTCTATAGCGTTGCTGGTGAGCTGTAGAGTTCAAAATATGCCTAGGAGTCTCCGTTCTCTAATTATTCCAGTTCTATAATTTTTTAAAAAACATTTTAGCATTTCTTAAGTTGGGTGAAATATAAGTTTAATACTGTTTAAAGCGGAAAACGACGAAAGAAAGCTGTTATAGAACTAGTAGTAATAAGTTGACCATTGCGTGGAAGTATTTTCAGCTAGACACAATACAACTTTATCATCACAGCTAGGGTTCGGTAGATGACGTCCTAAAAATGCCCGGAAAATTATCTATAAAAGGACTATAATTTTATAAAAACATAACACAAAAAACACTTAATAAATCTAAATATGTATTTAAAAAAGGGAATATATAGTAGTGTAATAATGCATATTAATAAAGAAAGAACAAGATTTACGTATCTTATTACTATTTTATTAATATGTTTTCTATTGTTATTAGTATGTTTACTATATATTTATTATCGAATGTTGTACATTCCTGCCTAACAACAAGGATACCAAATCCATTTGCATTTAACTGAGGTAAGGAATGAGATAGCTTTGTCTGTAATTTTGGAAAAGTTAATTCTGAAGACAAAATAGCGAACATGCAACGAAATAATGAAGATTTCCTAAAAAATGACCGGTGGAGAATAAAATGCCGAAAAATGCAAAAATGCAAAATAAAAGTAGGCTATTTTTGTTCGTTTCGTGGTGAGACGAATTTAGACTACATCCTTCATTGTGTGTGATGTCTACAAAAAAAATGACATTTCATCAACTTCCGAGCCCTAATTATAACTGTATGCCCGTAACAGAAGATGTAAAGATTGCAGAAGAAATGAAGATATTAAAGCCAGATTTTCCCCTATTGAGTGCAAGAGACCAAAATGCAACATACACGGATAATTCACAGCTATTGTGGAGATCAAAGAGTAAAATTGGAAGTGAGTACTCAATTTTTAACATGAACATTTGATATTAGAGATTATAAACTGCAAGATATCATTAATGTATTTTTATATCTGGGAACCGATAAGCATTTATAAATTTTATTTTAAACATTTCGTACCACTGTAGGCTGTCTAGAGACAAAGTATAGCATACAATATATCTTATCTATAAATCAATTGTTTAATTGCAGGTGGCTTTGCCGTTTTTTGTCAGAACCTGGAAATAAATGCATCTCAGTTTTTTCAATATATCGCATAGAACGTGTTGATCGCTTTGATTCTGTCGGTCATCTTAGCCGCGGTACCTAAAGCGTACTGCATTGTGTCTATGGTGAAGCACTTTTGGGTTCGAGTCCCGCCTTGGGCGTGAGTCTTTGTGTGTAATAAGAAAAAATGGAAAATAAGGAAAAACTATACTGTTGGCCTATGGCCGGCTGAATTTTACTAAAAAAGGAATCTGAGACTTCACGCTCTAGTAGATTTGTTTGTTTATCATGTCAAGACACGCAGACATCTGAAATTTTCAACATAAATGGAGGAGCGATAATGAATGTAGGCCTAAATCGTAAACATTGATCCATTTGGATTGAACTCACCACGAAGGGGTTTTCTGGTCCAGGAAACTCGAATGCACTCCAAAGGCGGATTTTTACCTGAATTATTAAAAGAACTAGCTTAAAAGGCCCGGCGTCGCCTGGGTTTTCATTTTGTAATTTGAAATTAACTTATGAAGGACTCTCGATTTGTAGGCCTACATAGAACTTGAAATGAGGAAGAACGACTTATCACACTTAAACTATTTCCTCAGAAAACGCTAGATATAGCCATTACATGCTTGATTTCCTTTTGCCACATTTCTGGCGTCACCATCAATACTGCTCTGTCAAACCGTTTCCTAACATCGCATAATTTAAAAGATTTGTTATTTCTGGCCACAAACCCTTTGATAAAACTCCATACCAGTTCAATTGGATTCAAATTGCTATGATAAGGGGGCAACCTCAGTACTTGATGGCCCGCTTTATTTGCCATATCATCAACCACATATTTATTTTCATCTTTGTCCGCGAATTCCTGTGCTAAGATCACTAACTGTGCCTTCACACTTTTATCATTAAATGTTACATTCTTTTCTTGTAGGCATTCCACAATATCTTGTTTACGCTAAGAAGTATTTGGACGCCGATAGAGTTTCACACTGTGGTATGATGCATTGTCCATAACTATTAAACTGTTGGGTTCAAGTTTCGGCAAAACATTAGCAAACCAGTTACGGAATACCTCTCTATTCATGTCTTCGTGGTACTCACCTGTTTTCTTTGACTCAAAAATGAGCAAACCCCCATCTACGAAGCCTGTTTCACTACCTATATATGCCTGTATATGCGTAACTATTAGGCGTTTCCCCTTACCCATAGGATTTTTTAAACCTTGACTTAATCCTGCCCTAAAAGCTTTTTCCTTTGGTTCAACAGTAGTTTTAGGGGTGGTGTGTCCTGCATTTACCCATGTCTCGTCTAAGAAATAAAACTGTCGACCCTCTGCTCGGTATTGCCGTACAGCTCTAAGATATCGTCTTCTCCAAAGTACAATATCATCACGATCTACTATAACATTAACCTCACTTCTTTTCACATATTTCATTCCAATGTCCAACAATAACAATAACAATAAATTAGGTAGGTCGGAGTTCTCATTGACAGCACAAAGAAGTTTATCCACAGTTGGAGGTATGTTATCAAAAAAGAATTGATGAACTTTTGCTCGAATAGCACTTTTCACAAAGTCATCAATGTTATCTAAAACACTATGCAGCTTTTCAGCCTTTCTTGGGGGAGTTTTCACTACACCAGAGTCTCTGTATTCACTACGCACTTTCCAGATACTTCTGGTACATATACCGGTGAATTCAGATGTCAATTTTACAACGTTCTCAATTGCAAGTGCTGGATATATATGTTTTTAAACCCATTAAACACATTCAATATAATTTCCTTCTGTCCACTTCGCAAAGATTTACCTCTCTTATTTTTAATTATGCCACTTGGGCCTGGTTGAATTTCAGTCATTATGTTTAATGCTTCTCACAGACTGGGTTATAAATTATAAACACCACGTTTCGCTGTTCACTGAAATTTGTATGTTTACATTATTCACAACAATGACTCTCGCAAACTGGAGGGTTTAATCACGAATGCCAAGTTTCGAAATACATTGAAACATTTGCAATAAGTTGATATTGTTATCTTAAAAATTTTCGTCACATTTTATGAGCTTTTACTGTTATAAAAATAAAATCTAATACCGCACTATATTGTCTTGTAGCATGATGTGTGGTGGAGTTCAAATCACGTGCATTTGTTTACACGGACTTGCATTCTCAAAATGAATGGATAACACACTTTCGATTTGGTTTGGTTGCAAGACTCACTTTTGTTTTTGTTTGTTTTGTTATGAAAACATGTGAAAGTGGAACTCTCAAACTGTGAATGTCACACTTCTTTTGTCACACTTCAATTTTTTTAATCTTTTTTTTATGTAAACAATTGACAGCAGAACTCTCTAACTTTGTCTAACTTTGCCTCATTTCATCACATTTCCGACTTTTCCCGTGGATTTTCCAAAAATTTTCTTTCATACAAACCTTCTCCAGACAATTACGATCACAACAAAACAAAAATCAGCCAAATCGGTCGAGCCGTTCTCAAGTGATGCGGCAACAACCCTTTTGTAAATTCATTTCTATTAATATAGATAGATTATTCGTTTTAAATTGGCCTAGGCATATAATGTTTTAATTATGTTGCTCTTAATTTTTTAATTAATTATCGTGGGCGAAGTAGCGGACGCCTGCTAGTAGTGGAATATTTTCTATCCTCTAGTAGTCTCGCATTTTTTAAAACACAGTTCTGAGGAATAATTAATTGCATATATCGATATAGTATATTGCGATACAATTGTCGTAAGCGGTGCATACGGATCGAGCGCCTCGTTTTTTTTTTCAATTTCCGAGATACGATTATTTATATCAATTTATTTATATTAATTGAGATATTTTCTGAAAATATTATGAATATGCACTATTGAAGATGGATGTTATATTTCAGAAAGTGATTCGAATGTGTTTGTTGTTATGGGAATCGAATATTAGTTCTGTTAAAGTATAACTTACATTCTATTTAAGATAGCCCATACAAGGACTAGTTTGATCTTTCAAAGGGGTGGTCTCTTAGTAGAGGATAGAGGAAATGCATTTTAATGCCCAAAACCTTGTCTGACTATTCCGCATCTTCGTTGATTATTCTTTACATATGTTCTTCTTAGCTTTACATCTCCCGTTTTGTAGGGATATGTGGACCGAGCCTTACAGTACAGCAATCTGCCGGATGGGGGATTATCCACTGATCAAAGAGTATTTTTTTGACCAAAGAAGGGTTTGGAGGCCTACCTGGATATGTCGTCAGCACCATGTCAGGGCCACCTCCGAGAAAAAAATACATCACGACTAGACACACCAGTCACACACACATATGCCGAACAAGGCGTTGGTGGGATGAAGTTGATAATGACTGCCAGGTGATATCCGGAGACCACGAGAGCTGAAAGTTGCACGGCATTCGTCGCATAGGTGAGGAAAAACCCGGAGAAAACCCACCCGGAAAAATCGGAAATTCGTCCGATCCAGGAATCGAATCTGGTTCCCTCTGCGTGAGGTAAGCGGACGCATCCCCTGCGCTAGAGCCGTGTGATAATCATTCCTTTGATAATGTTAAACAATGAAATGTAGCCTAAGTCTTTATTACAATAATTAACTTTTTAGAAATTCCAATGCAAACAATCGCATGGTCCGCATGGACCGTACATGCTTACGCAAAAACACACAAAAAAGAACAAATAATATAAATACAAAATAACACAAACAAACTAAATCTATTCCTCACCCTCCACACCCGCTCTCCAATTTGTCGCCTTTTCAAATCTGAGCTGTCTCGCCTTCATTAAAAACTTCCCAATGCCTTCCTCAACGTTTTTTACCGTCAGTAACTCCAAACATTTCCGTTGCTCCCTATTTGATTCCATAAAAGATAATGGTAAATATTTTTCCCTCCAATTTTCCAAACCTTCACATTTCGCCAAAATATGAATCCATGATTCTTCCCCCTTATATAATGGACAAATTCTCATTCCGTTTTCATCTGTGATCTTAATCATTCTCCACGCACCGAGTCTAATCCAAAGAGGCCTAGTTTACTGACTTTAGATCTTTTTCCTAGGCATTGCTCCTTCCCCCACTCCAATTTTAACCGCGATTGTAATTCAATTGAAACCATAGTCTGACATTGTGCATTTGTCTGTTGTCTATCAATATCCTTCAAACGGTTCTTAAGCTTCCTCCACACACTTCTCCTATTTCCCTGCCCATCCATACAAACGTATCCCATCCCAATTGTTTCTGACGGTTTTTTTCAGCTGATATCTAAATTAATATAATTAAATTGATATAAATAATCATCGTGCAACAATAGCATGCAATACGCGTGCCGTAAGCGTATAACGGATCTCGGAAATTGAAAAAACTCGGCGCAAGCGCCTCGTTTTTTCAAACTATTTCTTCGATCCTTATGCACCGCTTACGGCACTTGTATCGCAATATACGTCTACTTTTAAAATATTTACTTTATGATTGTGGTGTAAAAATGAGTTAAAAGCTACACAAACATTGGTTCTAGGTCGGAGATGGTCTTTTAAAATCAGTACGAATTACAGCCGTGTTACGAGCTTTAATTTCGGAACCTAGAAAACGGGTCTTTAAGACGGGGATGTCGCTATAAAGCGGTTGTCGTTAATACAGGTTAAACTGCATTTATAAATTTAAGTTTTTGTTTTATTTTTATTGATGGTTCATTATAACAACGTATATACAAAAAAGTCAGATGGCAGGGCAACTTACTAGTCTTTCTTTATCCACTACAAGCGGACTTCTAAGAAAATGACTACATCAGTCATTAAGAAATATGATTAAATTATTCTGAATTTGAATTCCATACGATAAGAATGATTGTTACCATAGCCATTTTTATCAATTAGTTGTTCAACTGTTATAATTTACACATTAACAGAAATCTTACGACTTACTGCTTCAGATAGGAATTATTTAAGGATGATGGATGAATACAAACTCGAACTATGAGGTTTCTCCTACTGAATTTTTCTTATATTTTCATGAGAAAAGTTTTTTAAGGCTTGAATAATAAGATCTTCGTCTTAGAAAAGCAATTGATTGAAGAAATCAGGAAGAATTTAACTCCAACTAGGAAGTTTGCAAGTATTGATATACATTATCTTTACCGCTTATGCATTCACCACTTGAATTTTAAATTGGTCAAGAGTAAGTCAAATCAACCCTCCAAAAGGAAAACATTACAGAGACTCGTCAGCCAAATCTTTTTGAAATCACTAAAATTTGACAAAACTCAAGAAAATTACGTTCGTTGAGAATACTTAAGTTTAAAATATGCAACAAAAATAGCATGCTTACCGCATTGAAATGTATATAGCTATGTATTTCGTACAAAATCTCACAGAACTATCCACCATAGCAAATTCAGATCATTACCATCTACGGGAGATTTAATCAATACTTAAAGAAACTTGATATCAGTCTTCGTAGAATGATGAATAGGCGTATAGGATTTCACGAGTTTCCTCCGTAGAGTATAAATATTTTTACTGATGGCTGGAAGCCTACCCATGGAGTAGGAAGTGCAACAATCCAACCAAATCTAATTCAGTCTGAGAGACTTCCCGACTGTTAATCAACAATTTCCATTGAACTGTTTGCTTTTAATCAAGCCTTATCTCACATAACACAAATCAACAGACATTGATACTCTTTACTGATTCAAAATCTGCTCTTAAGGCTACACACAGTATCTTCACAGTCAATCCTCTTGTACAGAATATACAAATAGCATATAACCTGACTATGGAACAAGTGGTTTTTCGTTGGATCCCTTCTCATCAACAAATACCTGCAGGTAATCTGCCGTCCTAAATCTTTCATGTGGACTTTCGAATAAAAGGTATTAACTCCAGAAAAGCAAAAAATGAGTTGTTATTGGCAATAAGTACTACAGAGTGTGCTCTATCCACAGGGATAACGAACTAAGTCCTAACCCTTATAGTTTCTGACCAATGGAACTGTCACAAAGTCCTAAGTTCATACTACAGAGAATGTTGTCAGGGAAAAAGAACTAAGTGCATTTCATACCTTTTGCCTGTATACCTAAATATAAAATATAATATATATCTACAAGCAGAATGATTTAATTAGGTAACAGATCATGTTGATTAGCAAGCATTAGGATATCCATACTGCAGTGACCTGTGTAATTCATTAATATTGCATTTCAGTGCTTCTTATAGCCCGTCTGAGAATTGGACACACAAAAATGATTCATTTCTACCTGCTTACTAGAGATGATGAACCACAACATGCAATTCTCTACTGTCAATCTCCCATATGTTCACAGAATGTCGCCGCTTCGATCTCATTAGGGAAAAATAAAAGATAACCTGCAACATATTCTTAACAATCCAAAAAGTACAAAAACTACATATTATTTCTAAAGGACTTTAACATTTATAGTAAAATTTAAAAATTGTACCATCATCTGTAAATCACTGTTATTAATATTATTTAAATATTTCTGTATTCGTAACTGATTACACTCTCACGAGTCAAACTGACTAAAAATAAATAATATAAAAAATTACTAACAACTTGAAAATGATTTGCAGAGGAAAGAACTTTTGCGATTATATGTAAGAAATGTAACTTAGATAATTTAGAGTCATGATGTTGAAAATCATTTACACTTTACCGATCTTTACGTTACGTACCATTACAGATAGGAAGTGTTCCATTCGACATTAATTTGATGTAAGTTTTTAGCATGTTATTTCATATTAAGAACTTCTCCCAGTAGAGGGCTACCTAACGAAATGTACAATAAGGTAAAATAAACTTCTATCTGGTAACAAATCATGAATAACATGTAGAAATATATCAGATGTTAGTGCAAAATAAATGATTTCTTAAGATAGATACCGATTCAAGCAACTGCACTGTACTGGAGAATTGAGTTCATTTCGTAAGTAATAGGAAACTGGATTTTTTCTGAGACTACTTCCATGAGAAAGAGTCCTAAACTCCATGCGTGGAGCGAAAAGGATACGATACGACGATTTTGTAACAGACAAAAAACATAATATCTTTTCATTGAAAACAGTGTGTATCGCAAAGGTAGTGCACAGGATCACAAAAAAGGATGGATATTAAAGAATTGACACAGGAAATGTATGTGATTATATGAATATAATTACTGGACTGCTACCTATCGGAGAATATTTTTTCTCTGGATCAAAGTCATTCTTTTTTCTAAAAAAAAACTTGGATGACCTCCCGGAAGAGCGATCACCACGATATCGGAGCCACCTCCGAGAAAACACAAACACATACGACGAGACACTCTAGTCACACTCCGGCCGAAAAAGCCACGGATGGTTTGTAGATAATAATGACAGCCAGATGATATCCGGAGACCACGAGAGCCTAAATTTGAACCACATGCGATGCATAGGTGAGGAAAAACCGAAAAGAACTCACCCAGGAAATTCTTCCCATCCAGGACTCGAACCCGGGCCATGCTTGACGAGAGCGAACGCATCCTCTGCGCTAGAGCAGAAAATTCCGGAAACGGCTTGCAATGTTATCAAAGTAATTCCGTTCAGCTCCTTAATTTACATCTACTATGAAAATATTACTTTATAGATGGGGTGTAAAAAGGGAGTTAAAAGCACTAAAAACGTTGGTCTTAGGACAGGGATAATCTTTTAAAAGAGTTACGAATTACAATCATGTAATGGGCTTTAATAGCGATGCCTAGAAAAACTGGTCTATAAGGGGAGATGTAGCTAAATAGCCGTGGTCTTTAATACAGATTGAACTGTTTTTATTTTTAAGGTTTTTATTCCTATTGATAATAACAAATCACGACGAATGTGCAAGCAAGTAATATGTAGAGGTATTTAGTGGATTTCTGATGTCGCCTCTTAGCGGACTTTCAAGTAAACGACTACATCAGTCATTAAGAAATGTAATTAAATTCTTCTTTGTTTGAATGCCATACGACAAGAATGGATGTTGCCATAGTCACTTTTACCGATTAATTTTTCACATTTTCTGGCTTGGATGCAGATGAACAAGACATGTCCAGAAAATAGGAAAGAAGAAAGGGTGGAATCCACTCTATCCTTTATATTTTGGAATTAATCAAGCCTTCATATATTACTATACACTACTCCGTTCAATCGCATACAAATCTCAACTTAAATAAGACTATAAAAACACAGCATTACAACCTAAAGAGGATCGAAGTCCAAACCTGCTGTGGACACAGTGTATTTTACTATTAACATTTATAAACACTTCTAGTTTTTTCTACTACTAAAGTGTCAAGAGTAGGAGCAAAGAAGAATATTTTCATAAGAAAGTCTACCGAGTTTAAAAAAAAATGTTATTTCCTTTTCTGTAAATACGACGACACAGAGTACCGTAAAGTTTAAAGCGGAGTCGTTTCTTCCGGTCTCGAGATTTTTGGACCAACTGGGAGAAAATAACTCGATAAGGACATTAAAATTAATATATTTTTATAACGAAATTTGTTTATAAGATTAATAGTATGAAGATACTACATGGAACATTATTAGAGCTCAGTTCGAACATGAATTATTAGTAGGCTACATATCTCAGAGTCGGCTGCGGTGGTCTAGAGGTAGCGTGCCCGCCTGTAGATCCGAAGGTCGCGGGATCAAACCCGGCCGCAGTCGATGGGTTTTTCAGGACGTAAAAATCCTGGGCACGGAGTCCTCCGGGAGGGACTTTAAGCTGGGGGGCACGTGTCGTAAATTTGGGCTCGTAAAAGAACTCCAAACCTAAATTAGAGCCTCTGGACAAAATTTCTCACGTCCAAGTAATACCTTAGTTTCCGGAGATGTTTTCAGGGGCGATGGGCTTACCACCTGTCCCTCTAGGAAAATAAACGTAACAAAATTCACATAGGTACAGAAACCTCCGCTTGGAGGCCCTACGCCCCAACAAGGGGGCACAGGATTAGAGAGAGATATATCTCAGAGCAATGAGAGTGCATTAAGCATTTTGTGGAAAAGAATAATCAGAAAAACTGGAAAATCAATTAATAAAAGTGACTATTATCGAGCGAGGTGGCCGAGACGGTAATTTCATGGACATTATATTATATAATTATATTATATGTAATTATTATAATAATTATTATGTATTATTAATATATCTATCGTCACGGCATTGTCGGTAGTCGGGCTTGGTGCAACTTTTCATCAGTTCAGCTGTGAACTTGTATTTTTTAGGTTAACCACACTTCTATAATAATACCGTGTTATGAAGTGCCCAGAATGATACTTTCTAATGATGGACGGAAAAAATTTCTGTCCCTCCTTCCGTCAGTCTGTGTGTTTGTACTCGCAATAACTCCAATACATTTTATCAGATTAACATGAAACTTAGTATACACGCTGATAACGTGCATAGAACGAACACTATTGATTTTGTGCCAAATCAGTTGAGTGATACCGGAGTACCAACCAATTAATGGTCATATGCATTTTACGAGTATATAGCAAATCAATCACTATGCTACACCGCCACGTGGCTAACTTATTCACTGATATAGGCCTAATTGTTTGCCCATTTCCAAATGAGTCAGAAACTTGAAATCGGGATACTTATAGCTTGAATCCTGTAACCAAAGGAAATATTCCAAATGTTCCAATTTTAATTTACTCCCGAAAGGTATTAAAAATGGCGGAAGCAAATTTAAGAGCTGTGCTCACCTTCTTTGGAGGCTTATAGTAACTAAACGGTAAGTCGTATCAAAAAACGGATTTTGAGAGATCTACAAGAACGGTCCTTTGACTTTTCGTTGTGTCTCCATCGGTTATACCTAACATAGAGTTATATATTATTTTTATTTCAAGTGTAATTCGTTTAATTTCCTCACTTTATGCAAGGTCAAAGGACACTGAAGGACTTAGCTAGAATCGTAAAATTTGGCAATAATATATGCATATCCAACTGCCATACGCGTGCAAAATTTAGTCTTTGTAGATGCCCTATAAGTATGGAAAAACCGTGACGTCTTACACAGCTACGGAAGTCTAGATCATGCACTCATTAATATTAATGTTTATCAACTTTCAAATGAGGTAGAAACTTACAGCTTTCAACCGTTGGGAAAATTCCAAAAAATTTGAATTCTTATTTTTTACTCTAAGAAAGCTTTGAAAGGTTTTGACAGGGTGTTTGTGCGCCTTCAGATGTTTTTGCAAAAAAAGGAATATTGTTGACGCAAGGAATTTGTTTTAAATCCGCTCTATTAATATTATAGTTATCCCATTTATTCATTCACATAATACAGATCAAACTTTCTCAAGGAACCGTGGTCTATAACTTAATTGTTTCTGAAGTATGCCCTATAACACCATCTGGCCTTTGTCGATATAAACCATTTAAGTACACATTCACAAGTCGAAGATATCTACTAGACGGAGGTTCAAAATCTACCAGTTCATTTGGCCATACAGATTCGGCATTGACGAGTGCTCCATCGTTCCATTTGTTTAGAATTATCGTATGGGGTTTCCCATTCACGGGGGGACCATTGATCGATTGCTTGATATAGCGGAACGATGGATTTTGAACCAGTTTGTCGGCCGTGGAAGTGTAGAGGATTCAAAGGTCGCGGGATCAAACCCGGCTGCGGTTGATAGATTTTGAGAACGTAAAAGTCCTGGGCAAGGTGTTCTCCGGGAAGGACTTTAAGCTGGGGGGGGGGGGACCCATGGCACGTAGAAGAAATCCAAGCCTAAATTAGAGCCTCTGGAAAAAAAATTGATGGTCATTTCACGTCCAAGTAAAACCTTGGTTTCATGAGGGTGTTGGGAGGCGTTGGACTTACTATCTGCCCCTCAATCCTCTCGGGCAAAACAAGCACAACAAAATTCGCAACGGCAGCAGTAACCTCTACTTGGAGGTCCTAATGACCCGAAACTCTGAGAATATATAGGAATATAGGATATAGGATAGAATCTACCCAATTTCAGAAAATTATTCCATGTGTGTTGCTATAGAAACATAATACATTTAATTGTCTGGTGAGATCAACAGATATTCCTCGTTACTGTGGAAACGAAGACCATGCGAAAATCATGTAATGTTGTAAATTTTAATTTCATATTATGTGAGATGCGATGAAGATGGCAAGATTCTTTACAGTAAGCAGTCAATAAGGATCTACCGAAATGCACAATTAATGAACATTGTGGGGGATATGGATGCTCTTGAGTACAACGGATATAATGTGATAAGCAAGAAGATACTGGTGACCTTTAGTACGCTGAATTAAAATTGCACCATCCCAATTCTGGATTATGTAAGTTATATTTAAAAATCTCCTTTTTCTTTTAAGGGGTATAGGTGAAATTTCTGGAATTACCATAAAATTAAATGGTGTGAGATCTTATGACTTTGTCTACAGTAAACATCTATCTTCTCGTTAGGGTGCGGTATTATAATAGTTTGTATTTCAATCTTTCACCGTACCAATAATGTTAATATATTTATCACTATAATCATCGTCTCTTGATTGTTGGGTCCGAAGTGGCTAGCTTATAACAACCATTCTGAAATGTCCTAAAACGTAATTATAACATTTCTTTGCACGTTTAGTGGTACCTACAGAATGCATAAGAGTTGTCATTAATTTTTTTATCGCTTATGAATATTCATACTTTTCGCCTGAAAGCTTGAAATGTGTTCAATTTTAAGACTCTTGATAGATAATGTGACTGAATACATATATGTAAAGTGGATGTGTCGTGTAGATTTACTTCCGAAAGTGCTAATGTACAATGTGGAAACCCCATGTTTCCTTTACCCGACCATGAGTAAATGTTTGCTTAATTATTTATCTATTAGAAAATATAAATATATGAAACATATATGGGATTATAAAGAAACAGAAAGTTTAAGCGAATATAGGAATACAGATTAATATGAAACAATACTTAAATATTTTACTGACATTGATGAAGTCAAAATACCTTCAAAGATCAGAATAGTAATTAAATGTATTAAGAAGGCAGTTTTACAACCTCAAAATATCACCAGAATCTAAAGTAATGCCACATAACTTGCAGTATTTAATACGCTCGAAAATCAGATCCTGGAACGAGAAAGATTTTTGAACTATTTGGTATATTTCTATACAGAAACAGATAAAGAAAAAATCAGTTTCTGTAAATATGTGAAACTATTATTCAATCATTACAAAATAAGACAAGCAGAAGCACTTAAATTCAAATTTTATAAAACAATTTCAGCGAACATGTATAATGAAAGAGAAAGACGAAAGCAAATTACAAGCTGCAGAAATGCAAGCGATTTCTACGAATGGTTAAAGGCTGTACAACTAAAGTTCTCATACGAAATGAAGGCCTATGTACTGAGCTCATCATATAGGCTAAGTTACAATAAGAGTGACAAAAAGTTGAAAATAGAGAAAAATGAAGCTAGGGTATATGGGAGGTATGAACTAAGAAAGAGTTTCAAGATAAATAAAAACCTAAAAGGAGACAAGGCATGTACGGAAAGGCGGAATAAGATTGAAAAATGCCATAGCCAACTGAGCTACCATGGCATGATGGCAGTACAACATTAAATTCTCCAACTGACTGTTCGTTGTACCGTTTGCAAAGGCTTATTGGTCATATAATTCAAAAGTGTTGTAATCATAAAAATGATAGATTATGTTGATTGGAGAACCTTAGCCTACATATGGCCAGTGTGATCTATTAGGGTTTTACTATGAAGACAGGGACTTAAAGTACTTAGCCTACGGGTTTTTAAATCGCCACTGGGTTGGTATGTTATATTGAGAACCGGGGAATATGAGTCAGTTGGAGAAATTAATGTTGTTGCGGTACGTTGCCACGGTAGCTTATTTGGTAAGAGCAGCGTCTTGGAGTGCCGAAGATATTCATATCCCGACTATGGTATTGAAGTTTTAAGTCTGACTTTACCTTTCCAATGTTTAAATTGCCTGACATCAGTCAAGGGAAATTTCGTAAGCCCTGTACAGAGTAATAAATATGTGTTTATTGACCGCTCTGATAGTTGATCCATTATGTTGACTAAATTTAAGAAATGAAGTATATCACGCAGCAAACAAAACGTGTGATATCATTAAAAATAAAACTATGTAATACACTGGCCAACAGTACTATTTTTTCTTTCCGAAATCTCAGTTGCATGAGATTTTTTTTACTGAAGTGCTGATTTCAAATCTGAAAACTGTTTTTTCTCAATGCTCTTTTTTGCAAGCAATTCGACCTTATGTAATCAAGTCTTTTATGATTATGTGATTGACAGATAATAAGATAGATATGAAAACTGTTTCGTTTATGTTCTGATAAATTTTTATCTGGTCATGCCTACAAGTAGACAATACTTTATAAATAATCAGACACTTTCAGCGGCATTTAGGGATACAACACCCTTGTTCGAAAAAGGCGTAGTATAACATTCTATGTGAGGAAAAATTATAAAGTACTTCGGACTTTACCACTGGGATCCCGGAAAAGAATTATTGGTCCCACATAGTGTGCGTCACAATGCTACATACTGCATGATTCGACAAACGAGAATCATAAGGGTTTACTTTTGAGAATTTCCATGACATGACAAGAACAAAAGGATCATAAATGTTATTTCTATTTTTGTCTCGCCAGTACAAAAAGATTTAAGAAAGAAAAACAGACACAGCATCTCAAACTCTTTCAGAAATTCGAACTGAGTATTCTGATGATCGTCCAGTTCTAACCTAAAGGGGTTTCTTGCATCTGAAAATGAGGATAGAAATTCAGAAACAAGTGATGACACTGAAAGAAAAGCAGATGACGTGAATTATTCTGCTATAGAAGAACCCTTAAGTACCAAGAAGTATTAATTGTTAGCATTAACCGAATAACCTTGTGCGAGATTTGGATTTCCGTGAATCAGCACAGAAGAAGAAAATCTCGGGAAGGAAAAGTCCCCATGTTCGTACGCACACAGCTTTCCCCTCATAGCAACAATTGTGTTATATAGCAAACAGCTTATGACCATAATATCCATTCCAATTAGTACCACTTAACAGTCTAGACTATAGTGCGATTTAATATTTATTAATCAGGTAATATCAAAAGATTTTATGATTGTATGGATTTTAGTATCTACAACTGAATAAATAAAGGCCGCATTGATATTTAATGCGTTTGGTCCAGCTACGATTAAAAGAAATAAATATAATGTCCTTCCACAAACGCTATGACAAAAATAAATCAACGAAATTTTGATATATGTCGAATGAAAAAAAGACTATTGTCTACAGAAAAAACTATCTTCAGATTTGAAACCAGAACCAAAAAATTAGTAACAGCTGTTCATAAATATTAAAAGAAGGATTTTTGGCCAGTTTTATCTTTAATATAAACTTTTACAGTATGCATAACAAAGAAGGCACCAAACACATGAAGAGAAGAAAACGCAGAGAGACAACGTATCACAAACAAGTGAAAGTACAATAGAAACAACGTATGACTACCGGGGTTTGATACTACAACACAGACGACGAATAAAAAACATTACATAAATCAAACAAGAAGACAAGGTGTCACAAACACCGATTGATGTTACATTAGAGACAACGATCACTACCGACGGTTTTATAGCAAAACAGAGACGACGGATAAAAAATATTCCTTAATTGCAAATAAGAAGAGAATATATCACAAACACCGATTGCTGGTTCAATAGAGACAACGTATCACTACCGACGGTTTAATAGTAGAACAGAGACGACGAATAAAAAATATTGCTTAATTGCAAACAAGAAGAAGAGGTGACACAAACACCGATTGGTGGTACATTAGAGACAACGTATCAATACCATCGATTAGATAGTAAAAAAGAGACGACGAATAAAAAAACAAGAAGGCAAGGTGTCACAAACACCGATTGATGGTACATTAGAAACAACGTATGGATAACCATTGATTTGATAGTAAAAAAGAGACGACGAATAAAAAAAAATATTAAATTAATCAAGAAGACAAGGTGTCACAAACACCGATTGATGGTACATTAGAGACAACGTATCAATGCCATCGATTTGATAGTAAAAAAGAGACGACGAATAAAAAATATCCTTAATTTAAACAAGAAGAAAAGGTGTAACCAACACCGATTGATGGTACATTAGAGACAACGTATGAATGCCATCGATTAGATAGTAAAAAAGAGACGACGAATAAAAAAAATCCTTAATTTAAACAAGAAGAAAAGGTGTAACCAACACCGATTGATGGTACATTAGAGACAACGTATGAATTCCATCGATTTGATACTAAAAAAGAGACGACGAATAAAAAAATGTTTTAATGAAACAAGAAGACAAGGTGTCACAAACACCGATTGATGGTACATTAGAGACAACGTACGAATTCCATCGATTTGATAGTAAAAAAGAGACGACGAATAAAAAAATCCTTAAATGATACAAGAAGACAAGGTGTCACAAACACCGTTGGTGGTACATTAGAGACAACGTATCAATACCATCGATTTGATAGTAAAAAAGAGACGACGAATAAAAAAAATCCTTAAATGAAACAAAAAGACATGGTGTCACAAACACCGATTGATGGTATATTAGAGACAACGTATGAATACCATCGATTTGATAGTAAAAAAGAGACGACGAATAAAAAAAAATCCTTAATTTAAACAAGAAGATAAGGTGTAACCAACACTGATTGATGGTACATTAGAGACAACGTATAAATGCCATCGATTTGATAGTAAAAGAGAGACGACGAATGAAAAAAATCCTTAAATTATACAAGAAGACTCACAAACACACATTGATGGTACATTAGAGACAACGTATCAATACCATCGATTTAATAGTAAAAAAGAGACGACGAATAAAAAAAAAATCCTTAATTTAAACAAGAAGAAAAGGTTTAACCAACACCGATTGATGGTACATTAGTGACAACGTATGAATGCCATCGATTTGATAGTAAAAAATAGACGAAGAATAAAAAAATCCTTTAATGAAACAAGAAGACAAGGTGTCACAAACACCGATTGGTGGAACATTAGAGACGACGTATCAATCCCATCGATTTGATAGTAAAAAAGAGACGACGAATAAAAAAAAATCCTTAAATGAAACAAGAAGACAAGGTGTCACAAACACCGATTGATGGTATATTAGAGACAACGTATGAATACCATTGATTTGATAGTAAAAAAGAGACGACGAATAAAAAAAATGTTTTAATGAAACAAGAAGACAAGGTGTCACAAACACCGATTGATGGTACATTAGAGACAACGTAAGGATTCCATCGATTTGATAGTAAAAAAGAGACGACGAATAAAAAAATCCTTAAATGATACAAGAAGACAAGGTGTCACAAACACCGATTGATGGTTCTATAGGGACAACGTATGAATGCCATCGATTTGATAGTAAAAAAGAGACGACGAATAAAAAAAATCCTTAAATTAAACAAGAAGACAAGGTGTCACAAACACCGATTGATGGTACATTATAGACAACGTATCAATACCATCGATTTGATAGTAAAAAAGAGACGACGAATAAAAAAAAATCCTTAAATTAAACAAGAAGACATGGTGTCACAAACACCGATTGATGGTACATTAGAGACAACGTATCAATACCATCGATTTGATAGTAAAAAAGAGACGACGAATAAAAAAAAATCCTTAAATTAAACAAGAAGACATGGTGTCACAAACACCGATTGATGGTACATTAGAGACAACGTATGAATGCCATCGATTTGATAGTAAAAAAGAGACGACGAATAAAAAAAATGTTTTAATGAAACAAGAAGACAAGGTGTCACAAACACCGATTGATGGTACATTAGAGACAACGTATCAATACCATCGATTTGATAGTAAAAAAGAGACGACGAATAAAAAAAAATCCTTAAATTAAACAAGAAGACATGGTGTCACAAACACCGATTGATGGTACATTAGAGACAACGTATGAATACCATCGATTTGATAGTAAAAAAGAGACGACGAATAAAAAAAAATCCTTAAATTAAACAAGAAGACAAGGTGTCACAAACACCGATTGATGGTACATTAGAGACAACGTATCAATACCATCGATTTGATAGTAAAAAAGAGACGACGAATAAAACAAATCCTTAAATTAAACAAGAAGACAAGGTGTCACAAACACCGATTGATGGTACATTAGAGACAACGTATCAATACCATCGATTTGATAGTAAAAAAGAGACGACGAATGAAATAAATGTCCTTAAATTAAACAAGAAGTCAAGGTGTCACAAACACCGATTGATGGTACATGAGAGACAACGTATCAATACCATCGATTTGATAGTAAAAAAGAGACGACGAATAAAAAAATCCTTAAATGAAACAAGAAGACAAGGTGTCACAAACACCGATTAATGGTACATTAGAGACAACGTATCAATACCATCGATTTGATAGTAAAAAAACGACGACGAATAAAAAAAAAATCCTTAAATTAAACAAGAAGACAAGGTGACACAAACACCGATTGATGGTACATTAGAGACAACGTATGAATACCATCGATTTGATAGTGAAGAAGAGACGACGAATAAAAAACATCCTTAAATTAAACAAGAAGACAAGGTGTCACAAACACCGATTGATGGTACATTAGAGACTATGTATCACTACCGTCGGTTTGATTGTAAAACAGAGACGACGAATAAAAAACATTGATTTAATGTAAATAAGAAGATGATATGTCACAAGAACCTATTGGTGGTACAATGCTTTAACTTATCACAATATAGGCCTAACAGCGATCTGGGGCTTATTATTCTTTTGGAGTAATTTATCAGATTTGTAATAAATAATCTAATTGAATTGTACATGCAATTATTCTATTGTTTCATATGGGAAATATGTTAAGCAATTTTTTTAATAAATTGTAATTGAATCCTTTTTTTAGATTAAATGAAATATGCACTTAAATATTAAGCTATATTTCATAAGTTTTTCTTGTATAACGAAGTTTGGAGATGTAGTGTTTAATTTATAGTAAGCCTAATTTTCTTTGAACTTTTTTTCTTTGGCCGAGTCCATCTTCTGACGGTTCTCTTGCATAATCGTCAGTGTCACAAGATTATATGAGTATTGATCGGATGTTTAGGTTGGTAAAAAGATATGTTGTTTATAAAATTGATTTTAAGTATTTTAAAATTGGCACAATATCATTTACATTGTACGCCGCTTAAAGTTTTCGCAGATTATGTTATCAATCGGGGAATGTTATATCATTTATGAAGACCCTTATGGTTTAATTCTGGTACATTGAAAAAATGATGTTTATTGTGATAAAAGACACGGTTTATGATATTAAATTTTCCGTTTTGCAACTTTATTTTCATACTGTACGTCTTTCAATACACATAAATTTCGTTTTTAAGGGTTTTCTTTCCAACTCAACTGTATTGAGGTAGCAATACTTGTCCCAGCTCACAGGATAAGCAATTCGAGGGAGTGACATTATTTACCTTTGTCTTTTAAGCAAGTTGATTTATGAAGATAATAGTGTTGACATGCAGTGTTGGCTAGTGTAAGATGAAAAGACTTGAACATAGAGACGTTACATTTTTTGTTGCGCGGTGTTTACCATAGATCAGTATAGACTTCCAAAAGCACTACTCGTATCTCGTAACTGAGTATGGAGTATTGGTTAATGGACTCCTAAAGGAAAGCAAAAACAGTTACAAACTTTGTTACTGGCTGAAAATATATTTGCTTGCAGTCTATTGCTGTATTAGCTAATGAATAGTTCAATGATTCACAGTTTCGTATTATTTTATGACTAAATATTTTTAATTCTATTCTGTAGTGTTTCATCTTTCATATATATAAATTACTTTTCTTTAAATCCTTCGGCTACTGTTACCAATCGGTTGATATTATCAAGTTAGCTGCGTCCCGAAATGATCACAATAAGCGGCATGCACTCTGTTTTCTATTGCAGGATATCAGGAAAATGTTATTTTGTAAAATAAAAAATTACACATATTATACAAAGTTATGGTAAGAATGAGTTTTGTGTACATTTGTCAGCTAGTTACTTAAACTATTACGTATGTCACTTGGTATTCTGATAGATGGTTAAGTGGAAGGCATCGCTGCTACTCCTTAATAGAGCTTGTAATAGAAGATAATCATGTTTTCTAACATAACTTTCCAAATCATCCGCAGAAGACAGTGAGCCGAAAAACATTAATGCTTCCTATCAACTCGAAAGCACAAATAATATTTTTGGTGAAGGAAGTGGGCGTTTTGAAAAGAGGATTCACTACTGACATGGTCAAGAGCCTTTGCTGCCTATGACCTTTCTCTTCAAACTCCATACGTCTATCTGTCAGAAAACCAAAGTTACATTAAAGATAGTAAAGTTTAATTATTACAAAATATAATCGTTAAAATGGAATCTTAAAGTGTTCAACTTAAGACAAAATTCCTATACGGTCATTCACAATGAAGTAAAACAAACGGATTATGCATTCCATTGCCTTATTAATACACGTTTCCTATATTTTTGTTTAGGCATTTTGTAGGATTCTAAAACTATCTTGGCTTTACAGTTTCAACTTTTTCGGACCTGTGTTATGAAAGAAATTTTAAACAAAATAAAATGATAGCGTGAATAATTGTTCGCAGATGTATAAGCAAAAGTAGGTATGCTTACCAAGTAGACATTTAAAATAGATTTGCAGTCCTTTTTTTTTTTTTTTTTTTTTTTTTTTTTCCGTTGGCCCCGCCTTCTACCCCCGGAGTACCTGAGCCATAGGCTATACCTCCGGTCCAACAACCGATTTCGCATTTGTTCTAAGATCGTCGCGTCGCTTTCTCTTGATCATAGAACACGGGGAAAATGTTTGATGAATTTACTTTGGAAATGATCACAATAAGCGGCATGCAGGATATATATATATATAACTAGAGAGAGAGAGAGAGAGAGAGAGAGAGAGAGAAGAGATATGTGTATGCCCAATCGATGTGTTAATGATTTTTTTAATCAAAGAAGCTACAGCTGTTCATTCCTTACACTTACGTGTGATAACATGAAAGTGATAAAAATGAAATAGTGATATTTGCAATTGGTTGAAGTTCCATATATTCTTATACTGGAATAATCACTGATTCTTGAGATAAATAGTCTCATTATGTGAACTTTTTTTAAATTCAACTCTGTTATACATGGGTTGATTTTTTAGTAGTGGCAACTATTTTATTTCTCCACATATAGCACACATACATTGTTCTAATTTTTGTAGGCCTTCAATCTAATCACCACCATTGCGTACAACATGTTTCCCAGCGATGCGTTAGTCTTTGGACCCCGTTGGCACTGCCTAATCTATTGATGGTGTGAAGAGAGCTGTCTGTTGCCTGTAAAACATGATTGGAATGGTGTGAACGTTATTGCTGAGTACTACTGCTAGTTTTTGTCTGAACTGTTCAATCGTTGGGGCTGGGAGGTGCTCTATCACCCTCCGTACTCTCAAGAGTTAAGTCCCTGCGACTTTGATCTAATTCTGATCTAATTCGTATTGGTGATGATGTTTTACAAGCAACCGACCGCTCTCTTCGCACCATCAACAGATTAGGCAGTGGCAACGGGATCCAAAGACTTCCGCATCGCTGGGAACATGTTGTACGCAATGGTGGTGATTACATTGAAGGCCTATAAAAATTAGAACCATGTACGAATGCTATATGTGGAGAAATAAAATAGTTGCCACTACTAAAAAATTAACCCATGTATTAGCGTCAAAGGTTACCGCGGTGGCTAGTTTGGTTGTAGATGATTGATGATAACTGCTCAATACAAGATCTAAAACATTAGGCTTACGTTCTAAAAATGTAACCATAATAGGCTAAATGTATTATAGGTATTATTATTATTATTATTATTATTATTATTATTATTATATGCGATTGACCCCATTAGGACTACGCAAAGTACTTTGAGGTGTGTATTTGCCTTCCTTTTTGCCCATATCTCTTTCATTCTTTTACTATGGGCTTCCTTACTCTTTTTAGACCACGTTCTTCCAAGTCTTCTTCTTTGGTTTTTCCTCTTGGTCAACTTGCCATTTATGAATTATAGTTCTGAAGATATCCGGGTTTTTAACAACTTCTGGTGTAATATTTTCTGCCAGTTTCAGATCAGTTTTGATTTCCCCGGTCCACTTCACAGTGTCTGTTTTAGCTTTACTCCTGTTTTCGTAGAATTCGACTATTTGTTTTGTAAGTCTGTCTGGGTTCATTCTTTTAATGTGTCCGTAGAATCTCAACCTGCGTTTTCTAATGTCACTTTGAAATATTATTATTATAAGAAGAAGAATAAGAAGGAACATGTAGGGAACTTAACTTAGGGTTGATTTCACAGAACATTACTAAATCTTATAGTTAATACTCTGTTGGCCTGTGTCGTGTATTTAAATGAGGCTGCATTTCATGTTAGGTTAAATTAAGAGACACTTAACTAATGAAATATTTTTGCTTTCGTAGCAACGCAAAACATTCTGCTATAGCAGCATATGATCATTTACATATTATGCCGAACAGGCAAAATTGAGTTTTAATCATTGTGCTTTGGCCGATTGGTTCAGCAAGTTGGGATTTCGTAAACTTCAGTGTTAAAACGACTTAAAAGTTATATGCATTTTTAGATTCAGAGAACCTCAAAACTCGTATTTATGCTAAAAACTCCACGTGAAATGTCAGGGTGGAATACAATTAGAATACACAAAAAACACTGAGTTAATCGCCTTTTCGGACGACTTGCTTGTTATGACGAGAGGCAGATCAATATTGGAAACCGAAAACTATGCTAATGAAGATGTAACAAGAATAGAGCGCTGGGCTCGGGATAATAAGATCAAGTTTAATGAAACAAAATCAAAAGTACTAATAGTTACACGGAAAAGGAAAATACACAACCTAAGCATGAATATATATATAAACAATAAACCAATAGAACAAGTTGAAGAACTGAAATATCTTGGAATTTATCTAGACAGACGATTTAGATTTAACAAGCATATCGATCACGTACACAACAAAGCCATAGCCTTAATACATACGTCATACACTATCTAAATCAGCGAAACTAAACTGGGGACTAGGGCACAAAGCACTGTATACAATATATAAAGGGGCACTCGAACCTATTCTTTCTTATGGAGCCCCAGTGTGGTACGAAGCTCTACGACGTGCTAGGAATGTTAAAAAACTACAACGCATTCAAAGGCTTATGAATATTAAAATGACAAAAGCATACAGGACAGTATCTTTCGATGCTTCCTGCATCATAGCAGGCATTCAACCCATAGATATCACGATAGATGGTAAAGTTAAACTATATAAAGCAACTCATGGAGAGAGTAATTATGATTCGCCCTTAGAACCAAGAAGCTGGAACCACCCCGCAGAAAAGAGGACTATTCAAGGAACTCATGAAAATACAACATATGACATTGAAATTTATACAGATGGTAGTAAATCAGAAGGACAGGTAGGAGCAGCTGCAGTTATATATCAACACCAAGTCATTATCCGTCAATTACAACACAGATTATACTCGAAATGCACAAATAACCAAGCAGAGCAGCTAGCTGTATGGAAAGCCCTACAGGAGCTTCAAGAGTTAGAGGATATCCCGAATGAGGAAAGAGTCGCTGCAATATATACTGACAGCAATATTACATTATCCTTATTGACGGACAATAGAAAACACAACTCACTAATAGATAGCATACACGATACCCTCATTGCATTACAGCAACGTCAGTGGACAATACACTTTTCATGGGTGAAGGCACACAATGGTACTGCTGGTAATGAACTAGCTGATAGGTTAGCCAAAGAAGCTTCTGCAGGAGAAGAAATAATATACACTAAAATTCCTAAGTCGACCATCATATCAGAAATAAAAGATTCCTCACTACAAGAATGGCAAGCCAGATGGAATATCACCACAAAAGGAGCAGTTACTAAATCATTCTTTCCTTCAATTCAAGATAGACTAAAATTAAAGCTTCCAGTGACCCCAGAAATAACAGCCATGTTGACAGGACACGGGAAAACAAAATCATATCTATATCGATTTCATATCGTAAATGAGCCGGACTGTACATGCAACAGAGGAGAACAGACTGTGAATCATCTGATATATGAATGTGACGACACAGAACACCAAAGATCTATTCTCATCCGAGAAATAATGATGGAAGGAGGAACATGGCCCGTCAGTAACCTAATATTAATATCCCAATATCTGAGAAATTTCATCAAATTCGTTAAATCCTTGAATATGTAGAGAAAACTAATTATAATGAGTAACGGGAAACTCTAGAACAATCTTTTTAAATAAATAGACACTACAGATAATACAAAAGTTATGACATTAACAGTGATAAATAGTGTGAAAAAAAATAATGTGAAATAAGATGTAAGAATGCATGTGAGTGAAAGGAAACTCTAGAACAATCTTTTTAAATACATAGACACTACAGATAATACAAAAGTTATGACATTAATAGTGATAAATAGTGTGAAAAAAAATGTGAAATGTGATGTAAGAATGCATGTGAGTGAAAGGAAACTCTAGAACAATCTTAGTAAATACATAGACGCTACAACTAATGCAAATGTTATGACATTATCAGTGATAAATAGTGTTAGGAAAATAATGTAAAATGTGAAGTAAGAATGCATGCAATGTTACCAAGGTAACGGGGCATGCAGAATATAATAAAATAAATTAAAAAAAAAAGAACAATATTCTCCCTACCTTTGGTACGGGCAGATCAAGTAGAAGGTAAATTCTGACAAACGCCTACAGAGGACTGACTAGGCAGCACGCAATACTCCTGTGCTGGAGAAGTTGCCGGAGCGCGACAGGGGTTCTATGCGAAAAGCTAACTTGTCTCTTACTATACTTCGAAATGCATAATGTGTCTTGTTAGATACAATGTTTGTCATGGGTTTGTAATTAAAGAAACGGAAAATAACACAAAATAAAATAAACATCTGATGTGAAAGTCACATAACTTCCTCTGCCTAAATAAAAGTTAGCACTATTAACATATCCTTGTACAGAACGCAAGACAATTTTACGCTAATTATAAGATAAATACCTAATAACCTCTTCCTTGAAAATGATGCGACTAATAAAAATGCAGACTGAATAACAAACTAAACAAAAGCAAGTGACTGCAGACATTTATTGAAACTTCCGACGTTAAGAATAATTTCCGAACATTATCGAATATTTCCCTCCAATACATCTTTCTCACTTCATCTCTATATATATCAAAGGCTTTGTCCTGACTGACTGACTGACTGACAGAGAATCAAAGTAGAGCCTAAACTATAACAGGTAGAGACTTGGAATTTTGACAGTACCTTCGTTTCATAATGTAGGTGCTCACTAAGAAAGGATTTTGAAAAAATTTGATTTTAAATGCCAAAATTAAATGTTTTTGTGAATACTTCATCCCTTTTTACACAGAAAAATCAAATCCAAATCACAGTTCACTTGACAACAGTGTAGTTGGCAGTCTTCACAAGTGACAGCGAAACTCTCAAACAGTGAATATGTCACACTTCTTTTGACACACTTCAATTTTTAAAATCTTTTTTATGTAAACAATTGACAGCAGAACTCTCTAACTGTGCCTCATTTTACAATTCCGTTTTTCCCGTGGATTTTCCAAAAACATTATTTCATACAAACCTTCTCCTGACAATTACGAACACAACAAAAGAAAAATCAGCCAAATCGGTCGAGCCGTTCTCAAATGATGTGGCAACATACATTTTGGTAATTCAATTTTATTAATATAGACTAGCTTAAAAGGCCCGGCGACGCTCGGGTTTTGTTTTTTGTAAATTCGAAAATAACTTATGAAGGACTTCCGATTTTCAAACTCTAGGTCTTTATATAGGTATTTGGAATTTGAAATGAGGAAGAACGACTTATCACACTCAATCTATTCCCTCAGAAAACGCTAGATATAGCTTTTTATAAGCTTAGTTTATAGCAGATCCCCACGGCTTCGCCCACGATAATAATTAATCGGAAGAATAAAAATTAAGAGCAAAATAATTGAGTTATTATATTTATTAACACTTTGCACGCAAAACATTAATGCGTCTAAATTAAACGATTGATAGCCCTAATTAATGAAACAGCTATAGGCCTAAATCCGACTTTGAAGTAAATTCCACGATTAGAAAGCGCATCATGGGAAAAATAACTTCAGATTCGAGTTCCCTGGCCCAGAAAACCCCATGCATAGTAAGTTTCGTCCAAACCGAACAATGTTTACCCATTTAGGCCTATATTCATTATCCTTCTTCCGTCTAGGGCTTACATGGGCATTTAATGGTTCGCGAACCACTTGTGGTTCTTGACCTTCCCGCATAAGACACAATATTCGGTGATATTCGGTGTACATGGTGGATTATTCCCATGCATGAGTCATATCTCTTTGCAAACAGTGACGGGTCGCGACACAGTTCCGATTGGAAAGGCATTATTACACATTCTAAGCCTTTGTATAATGAGATAATTGCACACGTAAAAGAATAATTAAAAATAAAAAATTGTTTGTATTATTAGTTTCTTGTAGTGTATATTATAAAGTGAAATTAGTGTTTCCCTAAGAATGAGCAACCGCCACTGCACTTATTGTCTGTTTGTGTCTCCATCTACCCGTTCTCTTCGAATTATGTGTAAGTTGAGCAAGTTAGCGGGTTGCGTATCAATGGATAGGGGTTTGCCCATGACTGGTCTAGGGTGAAAACTTCAGATGTCTGCGTGCCTTGACATTGTAAACAAATGAATCGACCACGTGGGCTTACAACATTCAAGCGATCGCGATGCTTTTATTTCCAAGGTATGACAAAAATAGGCAAAGCCACCTGTTCATTGATTTGACAATTGAAATGTATTACTGAAAACTGATGCTTCGAAAGAGCAAAAAAATGCACGTCTTCTTCCCGTTTTTCACTCATAACTCGCGAACGGAAGAAAAAATTAAACATGTACTATGCCAGAAACCTTCGCGTGAGTGCACTCAACAACTTCCCAAAGTTTCGTGGCGATCGGATGAATGGTGTAGTAATGCATAAAGGACAGACATACATTCGTTTTTATATGGATAGATTTACTAAGTGAAAGAATGGTGCTTATGAGGTTGTGTGGTGGACAGGAAATGTCCGTCCGTCTGTCTGTACGCGCATACGCGAATGCGCTTTATCGGATTTTCAGGAAACTTGGTATAGACTACACATTTATAACGGCCATAGGACGTCCATGGGCAAAAAGCTGTTCATTTTTGTTCAAATCGGTAGACTGATGCCGCAGTAATGCCCAATTTAGGGCTTATTTTATGGTAATATATTATACAGAATTTATCAAATGCAAATCAGTTCTCATGACAATATATTGTTTTACAGTGTTCATATACGGCTTTGGAGGTTGCAATACAGTTAGCTTTGACAAATAACACTACCCACATATTTCTTCATATAATTATGCTTTTCAAACTTTAGACTTTTGCTCTTCCGTAAGCCCTGCTTAATGAATCGATCTGGAGTTTAACTCGGAATTCGATTAAAAATAACTTATTTTCTACATATCATAATTGCAATTATCACTGATTAAACATTATTATATCACTTCATTATATCAGTTCGCCTGATTTTATTATCTACTTTAATATACTCAAAACATAATTTATAAAAATTGTAGCACTCAGTAATTAGTTCCCTGCCCATCATATATTTATAATCTCCACATCTTGCAAATCCATGATACGATAATAATTATTACAATAATAATTATTACACAACTCGAATACTGCCACCGAACTCAATCAACCTGTTTGTAAAATCACCGGTGGATGTACAGTTGGCTTTAAAAACGTGTCCTATACATCATACAGTATTATCATAATGATGGTATTATGTTAATTGTTGTCAAAAGAAAGTTTTATTTGGACTCTAGCTTAAACGAGAAATGGACAGAAACATCAAGAAAAATTTTTAAAGACTGTGCAACATATTATTTATAGGCTTAGCGTATTAATGATCATAATAGAACTATTTAGTTATTAAAATAGCTATTTATGTATCAAGTAAGTTACGCAAAATAATGCTTTAACGGACAAATCTAGTATAACGGCCGAGGCTGAAATACTTGATGAGTCCAATAAAGTTTCTTGCGTACGTGGTGCATACAATATTTTTTAGTAAAAGATCTCTAAATTATATGAAACTACCTTAAAAGGCCCGGCGTCGCCCGGGTTTTTATTTTGTAATTTGAAATCAACTTATGAAGGACTTTCGATTTGTAGGCCTACATAGAACTTTAAATGAGGAAGAACGACTTATCACACTTAAACTATTTCCTCAGAAAACGCTATATATTCCTTTTGCTTCCGCTTGATTTCCTTTTGCCACATTTCTGGCGTCACCATCAATACTGCTCTGTCAAACCGTTTCCTAACATCGCATAATTTAAAAGTTTTGTTATTTCTGGCCACAAACCCTTTGATAAAACTCCATACCAGTTCAATTGGATTCAAATTGCTATGATAAGGGGGCAACCTCAGTGCTTGATGGCCCGCTTTATTTGCCATATCATCAACCACATATTTATTTTCATCTTTGTCCGCGAATTCCTGTGCTAAGATCACTAACTCTGCCTAACACTTTTATCATTAAATGTTACATTCTTTTCTTGTAGGCATTCCACAATATCTTGCTTACGCCAAGAAGTATTTGGACGCCGATAGAGTTTCACACTGTGGTATGATGCATTGTCCATAACTATTAAACTGTTGGGTTCAAGTTTCGGCAAAACATTAGCAAACCAGTTACGAAATACCTCTCCATTCATGTCTTCGTGGTACTCACCTGTTTTCTTTGACTCAAAAATGAGCAAACCCCCATCTACAGTACGAAGCCTGTTTCACTACCTATATGCGTAACTATTAGGCGTTTCCCCTTACCCATAGGATTTTTTAAATCTTGACTTAATCCTGCCCTAAAAGCTTTTTCTTTGATTCAACAGTAGTGTCATGCCAAATTTTAGGGGTGGTGTGTCCTGCATTTACCCATGTTTCGCCTAAGTAATAAAACTTTCGACCCTCTGCTCGGTATTGCCTTACAGCTCTAAGATATCGTCTTCTCCAAAGTACAATATCATCACGATCTACTATAACATTAACCTCACTTCTTTTCACATATTTCATTCCAATGTCCAACAATAACTTATAAATTGTCGTTCTTTTAAAATTAGGTAGGTCGGAGTCCTCATTGACAGCACAAAGAAGTTTATCCACAGTTGGAGGTATGTTATCAAAAAAGAATTGATGAACTTTTGCTCGAATAGCACTTTTCACAAAGTCATCAATGTTATCTAAAACACTATGCAGCTTTTCAGCCTTTCTTGGGGGAGTTTTCACTACACCAGAGTCTCTGTATTCACTACGCACTTTCCAGATACTTCTGGTACATATACCGGTGAATTCAGATGTCAATTTTACAACGTCCTCAATTGCAAGTGCTGGATATATATTTTTTAAACCCATTAAACACATTCAATATAATTTCCTTCTGTCCACTTCGCAAAGATTTACCTCTCTTATTTTTAATTATGCCACTTGGGCCTGGTTGAATTTCAGTCATTATGTTTAATGCTTCTCACAGACTGGGTTATAAATTATAAACACCACGTTTCACTGTTCACTGAAATTTGTATGTTTACATTATTCACAACAATGACTCTCGCAAACTGGAGGGTTATATCACGAATGCCACGTTTCGCAATACATTGAAACATTTGCAATAAGTTGATATTGTTATCTTAAACATTTTCCTCACATTTTATGAGCTTTTACTGTTATAAAAATAAAATCTAATACCGCACTATATTGTCTTGTAGCATGATATGTGGTGTCGTTCAAATCAGGTGCATTTGTTTACACGGACTTGCATTCTCAAAATGAATGGATTTGGTTTGGTTGCAAGACTCACTTTTGTTTTTCTTTGTTTTGTTATGAAAACATGTGAAAGTGGAACTCTCAAACTGTGAATGTCACACTTCTTTTGTCACACTTCAATTTTTTTAATCTTTTTTTTTTATGTAAACAATTGACAGCAGAACTCTCTAACTTTGTCTAACTTTGCCTCATTTCATCACATTTCCGACTTTCCCCGTGGATTTTCCAAAAATTTTCTTTCATACAAACCTTCTCCATACAATTATGATCACAACAAAACAAAAATCAGCCAAATCGGTCGAGCCGTTCTCAAGTGATGCGGCAACAACCCTTTTGCAAATTCATTTTTATTAATATAGATGACACGAAAAATAAAAATAAACACTTAATAAATCTAAATATGTATTTAAAAAAGGGGATACTGTAATAATACATATTAATAAACAAAGGACGAGATTTATGTATTTTATTACTATTTTATTGATATGTTTTCTATTGTTATTAGTATGTTTACTATATTTATCATCGAATGTTGTGCATTCCTGCCTGACAACAAGGATACCAAATCCATTTGCATTTAACTGAGGTAAGGAATGAGATAGCTGTGTCTGTAATTTTGGAAAAGTTAATTCTGCAGACAAAATGGGGAACATGCAACGAAATAATGAAAATTTCCTAAAAAATTACCGGTAGAGAATAAAATGCCGAAAAATGCAAAAATGCAAAACAAAAGTAGGCTATTTTTGTTCGTTTCGAGGCGAGACGAATTTAAACTACATCCTTCATTGTGTGTGATGTCTGCAAAAAATATGACATTTCATCAACTTCCGAGCTTTATAACTGTATGCCCGTAACAGAAGACGTAAAGATTGCAGAAGAAATGAAGATATTAAAACAAGATTTTGAGTGCAAGAGACCAAAATGCAACATACACAGAGAATTCACAGCTCTTGTGGAGTTCAAAGAGTCAAATTGGAAGTGAGTATTTAATTTTTAACATGAACATTTGATATTAGAGATTATAAACTGCAATATAGCATTAATGTATTTTTATATTTTCTAGAAAGGAACAGTAAAGTTATCCGGGAACCGATAATTATTTATAAATTTTATTTTAAACATTTCCCACCACTGTAGTCTGTCTAGAGACAAAGTATAGCATACAATATATCTTATCTATAAATCAATTGTTCAATTGCAGGTGGTTTTTTTCCGTTTTTTGTCTGAACCTGGAAATAAATGCATCTCAATTTTTTCAATATATCGCATCTCAATTTTTTCATTGTTCAAATTAATACATCTGCAGCAGGTAGGAGTATGACTGATATTCTATTTAAGATAGCCTATACAAGGACTAGTTTGATCTTTCAAAGGAATGGTCTCTTCATAGAGGATAGAGGGAATGCGTTTTTATGCCCAAAACATTGTCTGACTATCCTGCATCTTTGTTGACTGTTTTTACATCAATTTTTATTTGATTTACATCTCCCGTTGTTAGGATACGTGGGCAGGGCCTTACAGTACAGCAATCTGCCGGAAGGGAGGATTATCTACTGATCAAAGAGTAATTTTTGACCAAAGAAGGGTTTGGAGGCCTTCCTGGATGAGTCGTCAGCACCATGCCACGGCCACCTCCGAGAAAACAAATACATCACGACTAGACATACCAGTCACACACACATATGCCTAAATAGGCGCTGATGGGATGAAGATGATAATGACTGCCAGGTGTCACCCGGAAACCTTAATAGGACAAATATTCGGTTCCCATAACAGCCAACACATGCGAATCACTTTCTGAAATAAACATTTATTTTCAATAATGTATATACATAATATTTTCAGTTTAAATCTAAATTAATATAATTAAATTGATATAAATATTCATCGTGCAAAAAATAGCATGCAATACTCGTGCTTTAAGCGCATAACGGATCTCGGAATTTGAAAAAACTCAGCGCAAGCGCCTCGTTTTTTCAAAGTATTTCCTCGATCCATATGCACCGCTTACGGCACTTGCATCGCAATATACTATTACGTCTACTTTTAAAATATTTACTTTATGATTGTAGTGTAAAGAGGAGTTAAAAGCTACACAAACATTGGTTCTAGGTCGGAGATGGTCTTTTAAAATCAGTACGAATTACAGCCGTGTTACGAGCTATAATTTCGGAACCTAGAAAACGGGTATTTAAGAAGGAGATGTAGCTAAAAAGCGGTTGTCTTTAATACAGGTTTCATTGTATTTATATTTTTAAGATTTCATTCCTATTGCTGGTTCATTATAACAACGTATATACAAAAAATTCAGATGGCAGGGCAACTTAGTAGTCTTTCTTTATAGATTACAAGCGGACTTCTAAGTAAATGACTACATCAGTCATTAAGAAATGTGATTAAATTCTTCTGAATTTGAATTCCATACGATAAGAATGATTGTTACCATAGCCATTTTTATCAATTAGTTGTTCAACTGTTCTGATTTAGACATCTTGAGGAAGGTTACGACTTACTGCTTCAGATAGGAATTATTTAAGGATGATGGATGAATACAAACTCGAACTATGAGGTTTCTCATACTGAATTTTTCTTAGATTTTCATGAGAAAAGTTTTTTAAGGCTTGAATAATAAGATCTTCGTCTTAGAAAAGCAATCGATTGAAGAAATCAGGAAGAATTTAACTCCAACTAGGAAGTTTGCAAGTACTGATATACATTATCTTTACCGCTTATGCAATCACCACTTGAGTTTTAAATTGGTCAAGAGTAAGTCAAATTAACCCTCCAAAAGGAAAAAAATTACAGAGACTCGTCAGCCACATCTGTTTGAAATCATTAAAATTTGACAAAACTCAAGAAAATTACGTTCGTTGAGAATACTTAAGTTTAAAATATGCAACAAAAATAGCATGCTTACCGCATTGAAATGTATATAGCTATGTATTTCGTACAAAATCTCACAGAACTATCCACCATAGCAAATTCAGATCATTACCATCTACGGGAGATTTAATCAATACTTAAAGAAACTTGATAACAGTCTTCGTAGAATGATGAATAGGCGTATAGGATTTCACGAGTTTCCTCCGTAGAGTATAAATATTTTTACTGATGGCTGGAAGCCTACCCATGGAGTAGGAAGTGCAACAATCCAACCAAATCTAATTCAGTCTGAGAGACTTCCCGACTGTTAATCAACAATTTCCATTGAACTGTTTGCTTTTAATCAAGCCTTATCTCACATAACACAAATCAACAGACATTGATACTCTTTACTGATTCAAAATCTGCTCTTAAGTCTACTCACAGTACCTTCACAGAAAATCCTCTTGTACAGAATATACAAATATCATATAACCTGACTATGGAAAAAGTGGTTTTTCGTTGGATCCCTTCTCATCAACAAATACCTGGCAATGAGAGAGCAGACGAGGCAGTCAAATTTGCCGTCCTAAATCTTTCAAGTAACAGATATTTTTCACACTCCATTCAGACTTTTCTATACATATCCGTACCAAAATCAACTCAACATGGAACACACAATAGTCTCAAGGACAAAGATCCAAGGTTCATTCCGCAAGAGGATCCTCCACTGCTGCTTGCTACTTTAAAGGCCTGAATCGAAGACACCAATTGCTTATAACCCGTCTGAGAAATGGAAACACAAAAATGACTCACTCCTACCTGCTTACTAGAGATTATGAACCACAACATGCAATTCTCTACTGTCTCCCATATAATCACAGAATATCGCCGCTTCGATATCATCACGGAAAAATACAAGATACCCAGCAAAATACCTAATTCTTAATAATCCAAAAAATACAAAAACGACATATTACTTCTAAAGGACTTTAACATTTATAGTAAAATTTAAAAATTGTACCATCATCTGTAAATCACTGTTATTAATATTGTTTAAATATTTCTGTATTCGTAACTGATTACACTCTCACGAGTCAAAACGACTGAAAATAAATGTTTTAAGAAATTTCTAAAAACTTTAAAATGATTTTCAGAGGAAAGAATGTTTGCGATTATATGTAAGAAATGTAACTTAGATATTTTAGGGTTATGATGTTGAAAATCATTTATCTTTACCGATCGTTACCTTATGTACCATACAGACAGGAAGTGTTCCGTTCGACATTAATTTGATGTAAGTGTTTAGCATGTTATTTCATATTAAGAACTTCTCCAAGTCGAGGGTTACCAAACTAAATGTACAATTAGGTAAAATAAACTTATTTCTGGTAACAAATAAACATGTAAAAATATAAAAGATGTTAGTGCAAAATAAATGATTTCTTAAGATAGAAACCGATCCTAGCAACTGTACTGTATTGGAGAAATGAGTCTAGTCCGTAAGTCATCGGAAACTGGAATTTTTCTGAGACTGTTCTTCCATGAGAAAGAGACCTAAACTCCATGCGTGGAGTGAAAAGGATAAAATACGACGATTTTGTAACAGGCAAAAAACATAATATATTTTCATCGAAAACAGTTTGTATCGCAAGGGTAGTATACAGGATCATAAAAAAGAATGGATATTAAAGAATTGACACAGATAATGTATGTGTTTATAATTACAGGACTGTTACCTATCGGACAATAATTATCTATGGATCGAAGCCATTCTTTTTTCACCAAACGAGTACTAGGATGGCCTCCCGGAAGAGTGATCAGCACAATATCAGAGCCACCTCCGAGAAAATTCAAACAATTATGATGAGTCACTCCAGTCACAAACACATGCCGAAGAAGGCGCGGATGGTTTTTAGAAAATAATGACAACCAGATGATATCCGGAGACCACGAGAGCCTAAATTTGAACGACATTCGTTGCACAGGTGAGGAAAACCGAAAAAAAACCCACCCAGGTAATTCTTCCCAACCAGGACTCGAACCCGGGCCACGCTTGACGAGAGCGAACGAATCCTCTGCGCTAGAGGATAAAATTTCAAAAACGACATGCAATGTTAACGAAGTAATTCCGTTCAGCTCCTTAATTTACATCTAACTTACTATGAAAATGTTACTTTATAGATGGGGTGTAAAAAGGGAGTTAAAAGCACTTAGGACGTTGGTCTTAGGACAGGGATAATCTTTTAAAAGAGATACGAATTACAATCATGTAATGGGCTTTAATATCGATACCTAGAAAAACTGGTCTATAAGGGGAGATGTAGCTAAATAGCGGTGGTCTTTAATACAGATTTAACTGTTTTTATTTTTAAGGTTTTTATTCCTATTGATAATAACAAATCACGACGAATGAGCAAGCAAGTAATATGTAGAGGTATTTAGTGGATTTCTGATGTCGCCTCTTAGCGGACTTTCAAGTAAACGACTACATCAGTCATTAAGAAATGTAATTAAATTCTTCTTTGTTTGAATGCCATACGACAAGAATGGATGTTGCCATAGTCACTTTTACCGATTAATTTTTCAGATTTTCTGGTGTGATGCAGATGAAAAAAATAGACTATGTCCTGAAAATAAGAAAAAAGAAAGGATGGAATCCACTCTACCTTTTATATTTTAGAAGATACTCAATCGAGCCTTCATATATTACTATACACTACTCCGTTTAATCGCATACAAATCTCAACTTAGATAAGAATATAAAAAACACAGCATTACAAGCTAAAGGGGACCAAAGTCCACACCTGCAGTGGACACAGTGTATTTTACTATTAAACATTTATAAATATATCTAGTTTTTTCTATTACTAAAGTGTCAAGAGTACGAGCAAAGAAAAATATTTCATAAAAATGTCTAACGAGTTTTTTAAAGTATGATATTTCCTTTTCTGTAATTACGACAACACAGAGTACCGTAACGTTTAAAGCGAAGTCATTTCTTCCGGTCTCGAGATTTTCTGGACCAACTGGTAGAAAATAACTCGATATGGACATTAAAATTAATCTATTTTTATAACGAAATTTGTTTAGAAGATTAATAGTTATGAAGATACTACATGGAACATTATTAGATCTCAATTCGAACATGAATTATTAGTAGGCTATATATCTCAGAGCAATGAGAGTGCTAAAATTTAAGCATTTTGTGGAAATGTGTAAATCAGTAAAGCTGGAAAGTCATTTAATAAAAGTGACTATTACCGAACGAAGTGGCCGAGAAGGTAACTTCATGAACATTATATTTTATAATTACATTATATGTAATTATTTTAATAATTACTATGTATTAAGAATATATTGATCGTCACGCCATTGTCGGTAGTCGGGCTTGATGCATCTTTTCATCAGTTCAGCTGTGAACTCTGTATTTTTTTTAGATTAACCTCATTTCTAAAATAATACCGTGTTATTAAGTGCCCAGAATGATATTTTCTAAGATTACATGGCGGACGGAAAAATGTCTGTCCCCCCTTCTGTCAGTCTGTGTGTTTGTACCCGCAATAAGTCCAATACGTTTTATCAGATTAACATGAAACTTAGTATACACGCTAATAACGTGCATAGAACGAACACTATTGATTTCGTACCAAATCAGTTGAGTGATACCGGAGTACCAACCAATTAACGGTCATATGCGTTTTACGAGTATATAGCTAATGAATCACTATGCTACACCGCCACGTGGCTTACTCATTCACTGATATAATTATTCCATTTCCAAATGAGCCAGAAACTTGAAATCGGGATACTTATAGCTTATAGCCTGTAATCAAAGGAAATATTCCAAATGTTCCAATTTTAATTTACTCCCGAAAGATATTAAAAATGGCGGAAGCAACTTTAAAAGCTGTGCTCATCTTCTTTGGAGGCTTATAGTAGTTAAACGGTAAGTCCTATCAAAAACGGATTTTGAGAGATCTACAAGAACGTTCCTTTGACTTTTTGTTGTATCTCCATCGGTTTTACCTAACATAGAGTTATATATATTTTTTTAATTTCAAGTGTAATTCGTTTAATTTCCTCACTTTATGTAAGTTCAAAGGATACTTAAGGACTTAAAGGACACTTAGAATCGTAAAATTTGGCAATAATATTGGCATATCCAACTGCCAAAAACGTGCAATATTTAGTGTTTCTAGCTGCCCGTGACGTCTTACACAGCTACGGAAGTCTAGCCCATCCACTCATTAATATTAATGTTTATCAACTTCCAAATGAGGTAGAAACATTCAGCTTTCAACCGTTGGGAAAATTCCAAAAAATTGGAATTCTTATTTTTTATTCTTGCGGCCGGTGCGTAAGACTGTCAACCTAAACACCTTCACGCACCGAATGTCTAAAATCTGGGAGTCTCAACCTCCTGGAACCCTCTGGGTCTCCATGGCCTGTATAGGGAGCACTTTACTTTTACTATTTACTTTAAGAATGGTTTTAAAGATATTGACAGTGTGTTTGTACGCCTTCAGATGTTTTTGAAAAAAAATTGTTGTTTTTAGTGTCTTCTGACGTTTCGGACATCATATCGTGTCCTTCTTCTGAGAAAAAATCGCACTAAAAATAAGTGCGAATATTTCTCAGAAGAAGGACACGATATGATGTCCGAAACGTCAGAAGACACTAAAAACACGACGCGGCCCAACCCGGATAGCAATTACTATCAGTTTATATATAACACCGGCCGTGGAAGCCTGCGAACTAACTAGTTGGCGACGTTAGTAAGAAAAACAAGACTAAACTGCTTGCCATTGAGATGGACTATTTAAGGCGAAGTTTAGGCTGTACTAGGATGGATAGAATAAAAAATGACGTAATACGAGAAAGGATGAAAATGGATAGGGATATATATGACGACATCCAAAAGAGACAGCTGATGTGGTTCGGTCATGTAAAAAGGATGAGTGGAGAAAGGTTACCGAACCGGATACTAAGATGGATACCATCCCGGCGGAAGAAAAGGGGTCGCCCACGACGCAACTGGCAAGATGATGTGAAGGAGGCAATGGAACAAACAAACATGAATAAGGTAGAAAGTCAATACAGAAGAAAATGGCGACTGGGTGCCAGCCGTAAACAATCCGCAAGAAGAAGAAGAAGAAGAAGAACTCCAAGCCTAAATTAGAGCCTCTAGACAATATCTTTCGGTCATTTCACGTCCACGTGCCCCTCTGAGCTCTCGCGGGAAACAAGCTTAACAAAATTCGCAACGGTAGCAGTAACCTCAATTTACAGGCCCTAAAGACCCGAAACTCTGGGGATATTTAAGAATATGGGTTATATTTTAAGAAGTAGAGAAAATTAATCCGTGTGTGTTGCTATAGAAACATAATACATTTAATTGTCTGGTGAGTCCAACAGGTATTCTTCGTTACTGTGGAAATAAGGTCTTTGTGAAAATTACGTAAAGTTTCAGATTTTAATTTCATGTTATGTGAGATGCGATGAATGTGGCAAGATTCTTTACAGTAATCAGTCAGTAATTTCTTTTTTTTTATGAAAGCTCTTGAGTACAACGGATATATGATAAGCAAGAGGATGCTGTCTACCTTTTGCACACTGAATTAACATTGCACCATATCAATTCAGGATCATGTAAGTTATATTAAAAAATCGCCTTTTCTTTTAAACACAAGAAAGAGGGGTATGGGTGAAAATTCTGGAATTACCATAAAATTAAGTGGTGCGAGCTATCCTTATAACTTTCATTAACTATCATTATAATCATCGTCCCTTGATTGTTGTGTCCTAGCTACAACAACCATTCTGAAATTATGTAATTCTAATATTTCTTTGCACCTTTAGTGGTACCTACAGATGTTGCATAAGGGTTGCCATCGATTTTTTTTTATCGCTCATGAATATTCATACTTTTCGCCTGAATGCTTGAAATATGTATAATTTTAAGAGTCTTGATAGATAATGTGACTGACTACATATATGAAAAGTGGATGGGTCGTGTAGATTCACATCCAAAATTGATAATGTACAATGTGGAAACGCCATGTTTCCTTTACCCGACCATCAGTAAATGTATGCTTAAGTATTTATCTATTAGAAAATACAAATATATGAATATATATATATGGGATTATAAAGAGATAAAAGTTTAAGCCAATACAAGAATACAGATTAATAGGAAACAATACTTAAATATTTTACTTCAACGATCAGAATAGTAACTAGATGTATTAATAGGACAATTTTACAACCTCAAAGTATCAACATCAGAATCTAAATTAATGCCACATAACTTAAAGGATTTAATACGCTCGAAAATCAAATCCTGGAACAAGAAATATTTTTTAACCATCTGGGATGTTACATAATTTTCCATGTAGAGAAAGATATACAAAACCAATTTAAGTAAATATGTGAAACTATTATTCAATCATTATAAAATAAGACAAGAAGAAACTCGAAAATCAAATTTTATAACACAATCACAGTGTACCATGTATAATGAAAAAGAAAGACCTAAACACATTACAAGTTGAGGAAATGTGAGCGATTTCTACGAAAGGTTAAAGGCTGTACAACTAAAGTTCTCATACGAAATGAAGATTTAGGCCTATATACTGAGCTCATCATATAGGCTAAGTTACAATAAGAGTGAGAAAAAGTTGAAAATAGAGACAAATGAAAATATTATATGGGTGCTATAAACGAAGAAAGAGTTCCAAGATAAATAAAAACCTAAAGGAAAGGAAGAATCAGACTCTAAAATGCAATGCCATAGTCAACTGAGCTACCATGGCATCCTGCCGATACAACATTCATTTCTCCATCTAACTGTTCGTTGTACCGTTTTCAAAGGCTTATTGGCCATAGTTTTGTGATAAAAATTTTAAAATTATTAAATATGTGCTTGAAAGGAATTTCTAATTTGTTTCAGAAAACTTCGCTGCGGAACACTAGAAAAAGCTCCGGGTGTTAGTGAGATGCAGTGCCAGATTTAAAGGTAAGATGTTTTACATTACCGAATTATTTTATTTGCCGTAGTGAATTTCCCTTTGATCCTGCCCTGAACATGAAGTACTGGGTTTGAAGTAATCCTCTATTGCAGTATTGAAGACCACCAGTTAACTCTTTCAGTTTTATTTTTGTTATTTCCTTTGTAACGTAGCGTAAAAATATACTTTAAAATACGACCAGACAATAACCTTACAAACCTAAAAAAAAACTGCAAATTAATCAGACGAAAAATTAATTTTATGATATTACTTGAAATAGGCAGTCGGCAATGAAATCCGAGTCCCCCTAACAACAATTTATTGGGCAGTAAGTCAGCAATATCAGTCTGTTCACACCTAAAAGAAACAATAAACATAATGAACTCCCAATTTAAACGTTGATGAATCACATTTCTCAATGATATCAACCAATGAGGATTTAAAAGTACATTACTTCATTCTTTCCCCATATAGAAATTGCAATTGCAATAAATGAGCCTCAATTGGAGCCCTCAAATGTTTTAATTATTTATTTATTTATATTGGTGAAGTAAGGCCACAAGGTGTTCTCTTCCACATCACCAGTAAGACTATACACATCACAAATAATACAATATTTGATAAAAGTCAAGGAATTTAAAAATGAACACGTTACAGATTTAATTTGAGAATTTGATAAACTAAAACAAAATGAAATTTAACTGATAATTAACTAATACTCAATTTATTTATAAAATATGGTACATTTCAATATGACAGGGAATCGGATTTCAAAAGCGAGGGATAGAGACACTAAAAGATGAAGAATAGAATAACGTTTTTTGTCGGGAAATCAATAGTTGGTTTTGAAAATGGGTCAAAAGGAAATTAAAAAGAGGTTGTAAATAAAAATGAGAAGAAGTTTATAGTATATTGTGAAGGAAAATCTAAGAATGGATCATTCTTCGCTGTTTGAGACGCACCCTTGACAAGGTGTGGAAAGATGGCTTCACATGTTTAAATTTTCTGATATTACACATAAATCTAACACAAGCATTATGAGTACGCTGAAGCTGAAAAGCCAAGACATAAAATAAAGGTTGATGAGTTGATGGTATCGATAATCCATTTTATTTTATTTCATTGATCTAGATCGATACATTTTAACATTCTAGTGCATCGTTAAATAATACGTTTTACTAATGTTAGAAGAATAGGCCTACTTTGAATTTTTTTTTATAACTTACTAGTTATTCCTAATGGATAGGAAGAGAAGGCCATAATTTCGTCAAAGCAATAAGCAGTAATTAATAATAAATTAAACTATAATAAATATTTCAAAGAACACATTATACTTGTGTGTACAATTTGGTTTAATTATATTTTAACCTTGTTAATTACTTGATTCGCCCTTTTGCGCGTTTGGTTGTTTAATGACTTAACAATTTGTAATTTATAATAGGCCTAAACTTGTAAATAACTGTAAGTAAACATGATCTGCATCGAATAAAAATTAAACAAAAAACAAAGAAAACAACCATGTGTGCTGACTGGGGATAAGACGGATAAAAAGGAGATATATTACGGTACAAAAATGGAATCAGGTAGGGTTCATGGAATAAGAATGTGTTCGTATAGACCTAAATGCAATTTTCTAAGAATGTGTCATGAATGTAGAATACTAGAGGGACATAACTTTTTGCATATCTTAACCAAAGTTAGGGCAATAACAAACTCTTCATAGGTATTCTGCCAAGTTCATTGAACTCAATCCTTTCCTGTACTTGCAACACGTACGCAAACATACCCAGCACCGCTGAGTGACCAATACCGGGTAATGGTCCGAGGATGGGAGCTAATAGAATAAAATGATCTCTATAACATTATAAGGTTAGAAGAACACGGCGACTTTCTAAAATAGATTTACTGAATAAATTGTGCTAGTAGTCAGACCATTCAAACATTGGAAAGGAAAAGTCGGACTGAAACATTCAACAACGCCATAGCCGGCAATTCCACCTTAGCCTACATATGGCCAGTGTGAAAGAATTATCATTCCACTGTGATCTATTAGGGTTTTACTATGAAGACAGGGACTTAAAGTACTTAGCCTACGGGTTTTTAAATCGCCACTGGGTTGGTATGTTATATTGAGAACCGGGGAATATGAGTCAGTTGGAGAAATTAATGTTGTTGCGGTACGTTGCCACGGTAGCTTATTTGGTAAGAGCAGCGTCTTGGAGTGCCGAAGATCCTGGTTCATATCCCGACTATGGTATTGAAGTTTTAAGTCTGACTTTACCTTTCCAATGTTTAAATTGCCTGACATCAGTCAAGGGAAATTTCGTAAGCCCTGTACAGAGTAATAAATATGTGTTTATTGACCGCTCTGATAGTTGAGCCATTATGTTGACTAAATTTAAGAAATGAAGTATATTACGCAGCAAACAAAACGTGTGATATCATTAAAAATAAAGCTATGTAGTACACTGGCCAACAGTACTATTTTTTCTTTCCGAAATCTCAGTTGCATTATATTTCTTTACTGTTTCCTAATCATTTTGAAGTGCTGATTTCAAATCTGAAAAACTGTTTTTTCTCAATGCTCTTTTTTGCATGCAATTCGACCTTATGTATTCCAGTCTTTTATGATTATGTGATTGACAGATAATAAGATAGATATGAAAACTGTTTCGTTTATGTTCTAATAAATTTTTATCTGGTCATTCCTACAACTAGACAATACTTTATAAATAATCAGACACTTTCAGCGGCATTTAGGGATACAACACCCTTGTTCGAAACAGGCGTAGTATAACATTCAATGTGAGGAATAATTATAAAGTACTTCGGACTTTACCACTGGGAACCAGGACAAGAATTATTGGTCCCACATAGTGTGAGTCACAATGCTACATGCTGCATGATTGGACACACACGCACTACAGCTTTCCCCTCATAGCAACAATTGTGTTATATAGCAAAGAGCTTATGACCATAATATGCATTTCAATTAGTACCACTTAACAGTTTAGACTATATTGCGATTTAATATTTATTAATCAGTTAATATCAAAAGAGTTTATGATTGTATGGATTTTATTATGTACAACTGAATAAATAAAGTCCGCATTGATATTTAATGTGTATGGTCCATCTACGCTTAAATGAAATGAATATAATGCCCTTCCACATACGCTATGACAAAAATAAATCAACGAAATTTTGATATATGTCGAATGAAAAAACACTATTGACTGCAGAAAAAAACTATCTTCAGGTTTGAAACCATAACCAAAAAATTAGTTAGTAACAGCTGTTCATAAATATTAAAACAGGGATTTTTGGCTAGTTTTATCTTTAATATAAACTTTTACAGTATGCATAACAAAAGAAGGCACGAAACACAAGAAGACAAGAAAAAGCAGAGAGACAACGTATCATAAACAAGTGATAGTACAATAGAGACAACGTATGACTACCGGCGGTTTGATAGTAAAAAAGAGACGACGAATAAAAAAATCCTTAAATTATACAAGAAGACAAGGTGTCACAAACACCGATTGATGGTACTTTAGAGACAACGTATCAATACCATCGATTTGATAGTAAAACAGAGACGACGAATAAAAAACATTACATAAATGAAACAAGAAACCAAGGTGTCACAAACACCGATTGATGGTACATTAGAGACAACGTATGAATACCATCGATGTAATAGTAAAAAAGAGACGACGAATAAAAAAATCCTTAAATCAAACAAGAAGACAAGGTGTCACAAACACCGATTGATGGTACATTAGAGACAACGTATCAATACCATCGATTTGATAGTAAAAAAGAGACGACGAATAAAAAAATCCTTAAATCAAACAAGAAGACAAGGTGTCACAAACACCGATTGATGGTACATTAGAGACAACGTATTACTACCGTCGGTTTGATAGTAAAACAGAGACGACGAATAAAAAACATTACATAAATGAAACAAGAAACCAAGGTGTCACAAACACCGATTGATGGAAAAAAGAGACGACGAATAAGAAAAAATCCTTAAATTATACAAGAAGACAAGGTGTCACAAACACCGATTGATGGTACTTTAGAGACAACGTATCAATACCATCGATTTGATAGTAAAATGAGACGACGAATAAAAAAAAATCCTTAAATCAAACAAGAAGACAAGGTGTCACAAACACCGATTGATGGTGCATTAGAGAAAACGTATCAATACCATCGATTTGATAGTAAAACAGAGACGACGAATAAAAAAAACCTTAAATCAAACAAGAAGACAAGGTGTCACAAACACCGATTGATGGTACATTAGAGAAAACGTATGAATACCATCGATTTGATAATAAAAAAGAGACGACGAATAAAAAAAATCCTTAAATTAAACAAGAAGACAAGGTGTCACAAACACCGATTGATGGTACATTAGAGACAACGTATGAATACCATCGATTTGATAGTAAAAAAGAGACGACGAATAAAAAACATTACATAAATGTAACAAGAAACCAAGGTGTCCCAAACACCGATTGATGGTAAAAAAGAGACGACGAATAAGAAAAAATCCCTAAATTAAACAAGAAGACAAGGTGCCACTAACACCGATTGATGGTACATTAGAGACAACGTATCAATACCATCGATTTGATAGTAAAACAGAGACGACGAATAAAAAACATTACATAAATGAAACAAGAAACCAAGGTGTCACAAACACCGATTGATGGTAAAAAAGAGACGACGAATAAGAAAAAATCCTTAAATGAAAAAGAAGACAAGGTGTCACAAACACCGATTGATGGTACATTAGAGACAACGTATGAATACCGTCGGTTTGATAGTAAAACAGAGACGACGAATAAAAAATATTACATATATGGAACAAGAAACCAAGGTGTCACAAACACCGATTGATGGTTCATTGGAGACAACGTATCAATACCATCGATATGATAGTAAAAAAGAGACGACGAATAAAAAAAAATCCTTAAGTCAAACAAGAAGACAAGGTGTCACAAACACCGATTGATGGTACATTAGAGACAACGTATCAATACCATCGATTTGATAATAAAAAAGAGACGACGAATAAAAAAAAATCCTTAAATTAAACAAGAAGACAAGGTGTCACAAACACCCATTGATGGTACATTAGAGACAACGTATGAATACCATCGATTTGATAGTAAAAAAGAGACGACGAATAAAAAAATCCTTAAATCAAACAAGAAGACAAGGTGTCACAAACACCGATTGATGGTACATTAGAGACAACGTATCAATACCATCGATTTGATAATAAAAAAGAGACGACGAATAAAAAAAAGTCCTTAAATTAAAAAAGAAGACAAATTGTCTGAAACACCGATTGATGGAACATTAGCGACAACGTATGAATACCATCGATTTGATAGTAAAAAAGAGACGACGAATAAAAAAAATCCTTACATCAAACAAGAAGACAAGGTGTCACAAACACCGATTGATGGTACATTAGAGACAACGTATGAATATCATCGATTTGATAGGAAAAAAGAGACGACGAATAAAAAAAAAATCCTTAAATTAAACAAGAAGACAAATTGTCACAAACACCGATTGATGGTACTTTAGAGACAACGTATCAATACCACCGATTTGATAATAAAAAAGAGACGACGAATAAAAAAAAATCCTTAAATTAAACAAGAAGACAAGGTGTCACAAACACCGATTGATGGTACATTAGAGACAACGTATGAATACCATCGATCTGATAGTAAAAAAGAGACGACGAATAAAAAAAAATCCTTAAAATAAACAAGAAGACAAATTGTCACAAACACCGATTGATGGTACATTAGAGACAACGTATCAATACCATCGATTTGATAATAAAAAAGAGTCGACGAATAAAAAACATTACATAAATGAAACAAGAAACCAAGGTGTCACAAACACCGATTGATAGTAAAAAAGAGACGACGAATAAGAAAGAATCCTTAAATTAAACTAGAAGACAAGGTGTCACAAACACCGATTGATGGTACATTAGAGACAACGTATGAATACCATCGATTTGATAGTAAAAAAGAGACGGCTAAAAAAAAAATCCTTAAATCAAACAAGAAGACAAGGTGTCACAAACACCGATTGATGGTACATTAGAGACAACGTATGAATACCATCGATTTGATAATAAAAAAGAGACGACGAATAAAAAAAAATCCTTAAATGAAACAAGAAGACAAATTGTCACAAACACCGATTGATGGTACATTAGAGACAACGTATGAATTCCATCGATTTGATAGTAAAAAAGAGTCGACGAATAAAAAACATTACATAAATGAAACAAGAAACCAAGGTGTCACACACACCGATTGATGGTAAAAAAGAGACGACGAATAAGAAAGAATCCTTAAATTAAACAAGAAGACAAGGTGTCACAAACACCGATTGATGGTACATTATAGACAACGTATGATTACCATCGATTTGATAGTAAAAAAGAGACGACGAATAAATAAAATCCTTAAATTAAACAAGAAGACAAGGTGTCACAAACACCGATTGATGGTACATTAGAGACAACGTATGAATACGATCGATTTGATAGTAAAAAAGAGTCTACGAATAAAAAACATTACATAAATGAAACAAGAAACCAAGGTGTCACAAACACCGATTGATAGTAAAAAAGAGACGACGAATAAGAAAGAATCCTTAAATTAAACAAGAAGACAAGGTGTCACAAACACCGATTGATGGTACATTAGAGACAACGTATGAATACCATCGATTTGATAGTAAAAAAGAGACGACGAATAAAAAAAAATCCTTAAATCAAACAAGAAGACAAGGTGTCACAAACACCGATTGATGGTACATTAGAGACAACGTATGAATACCATCGATTTGATAATAAAAAAGAGACGACGAATAAAAAAAAATCCTTAAATTAAACAAGAAGACAAATTGTCACAAATACCGATTGATGGTACATTAGAGACAACGTATGAATTCCATCGATTTGATAGTAAAAAAGAGTCGACGAATAAAAAACATTACATAAATGAAACAAGAAACCAAGGTGTCACACACACCGATTGATGGTAAAAAAGAGACGACGAATAAGAAAGAATCCTTAAATTAAACAAGAAGACAAGGTGTCACAAACACCGATTGATGGTACATTAGAGACAACGTATGAATACCATCGATTTGATAGTAAAAAAGAGACGACGAATAAAAAAAATCCTTAAATTAAACAAGAAGACAAGGTGTCACAAACACCGATTGATGGTACATTAGAGACAACGTATCAATACCATCGATTTTATAGTAAAAAAGAGACGACGAATAAAAAAAATCCTTAAATTAAACAAGAAGTCCGATTGATGGTACATTAGAGACAACGTATCAATACCATCGATTTGATAGTAAAAAAGAGACGACGAATAAAAAAAAATCCTTAAATTAAACAAGAAGACCGATTGATGGTACATTAGAGACAACGTATCAATACCATCGATTTGATAGTAAAACAGAGACGACGAATAAAAAAATTCCTTAAATTAATCAAGAAGACTAGGTGTCACAAACGCCGAATGATGGTTAAATAGAGAAACGTATCACTACCGTCGGTTTGATAGTAAAACAAAGACGACGAATAAAAAACATTGATTTAATGTAAATAAGAAGATAAAATGTCACAATAACCAATTGGTGGTACAATGTATGTAACTTATCACAAACACTGATTTGGTTGTATGGTCTGATATAGCCATAATAGCGATCTGGGTCTTATTATTCTTGTGGTGTAATTTATCAGATTTGTAATAAATAATGTAATTGAATTGTAAATGCAATTATTCTATTGTTTCACATAGGGAAAATGTTAAGACAGTTTTCTTAATAAATTGTAATTGAATCCTTTTTGTAGATTAAATGAAATATGCACTTAAATATTAAGCTATATTTATAAGTTTTGCTTGTATAACGAATTTTGGAGATTTAGTGTTTAACTAATTTTCTTTGAACATTTTTTTCTTTGGCCGAGTCCATTTTCTGAAGGTTCTCTTGCAAAATCGTCAGTGTCACAATATTAATATGAGTATTGATCGGATGTTTAGGTTGGTAAAAAAAATATGTTGTTTATAAGATTGATTTTAAGTATATAAAATTGGCACAATAACATTTACATTGAACGCCGCTTAAAGTTTTCGCAGATTATGTTATCAATCGGGGAATGTTATGACATTTATGAAGACCCTTATGGTTTTATTCTAGTACATTGAAAAAATGATCTTTATTGTGATCAAAGACACGGTTTATGTTATTAAATTTTCCCTTTTGCAGCTTTTTTCCATACTGTACGTCATTCAAGATTTCGTTTTTAGGGGTTTCCTTTCCAACACATCTGTATTGAGGTAGCAACACTGCTCGCAATTCACATGATAAGCAGTTCGGGGGGTGACATTATCTATCTTTATCTTTTAAGCAATAAATCAATTTGAGTTATGAAGATAATAGTGTTGACATGCAGTGTTGGCTAGTGTAAAATGAAAAGACTTGAACAGAGAGACGTTACATTCTTTGATGGGCGGTGTTTACCATAGATCAGTATAGACTTCCAAAAACACTACTCATAACTCGTAACTGAGTATGGAGTATTGGTTAATGGACTCCTAAAGGAAAGCAAAAGCAGTTATAAAGTTTGTTGCTGATTTAAAATATAGTCTATTGCTGTATTAGCTTATGAGTAGTTAAATGAATCACAGTTTCGTTTTATTTTATGACTGAATATCTTGAATTCTATTTTGTAGTGTATTATCTTTTATATGAATAAGTTACCTTCGTTAAATCGTTCGGCTACTGTTATCAATCGGTTGATCTTATCAAGTTAGCCGCGTCCCAAAATGATCACAATAAGCGGCATGCACTCCATTTTCTATTGCAGGATATCAGGAAAATGCTATTTTGTAAAATAAAAAATTACACATTTTAGACAAAGTAATATTTTTCATTTTATATTTCCTTAAGCTTAATGGTAAGAATGAGTCTTATGTACATTTGTCAGCTAATCACTTAACTATTACGTATGTCACTTGGTATTCTGATAAGGTTAAGTGGAAGGCATTGCTGCTACTGAGTAATGCAAGTCGGAACACAGGATAAACAAGTTTTCGAACATAATTTTCCAAATCATCGTAGATGTATAGCCACGGGCAGAAGACAGGTGAGCCGAAAAACATTAATGCTTGCTATAAATTCGAAGAACACAAATAATGTTTGGCGAAGGAAGTGGGGGGGGGGGAGAATTTTGAAAAGACGATTGTCTACTGACATGCTCAAGAGCCTTTGCTGCCTATGAAGTTTCCCCCGAAACTCCCTACGTCTATCTGTCAGAAAACCAAAGTTACATTAAAGATAGTGAAGTTTAATTATTACAAAATATAATCGTTAAAATGAAATCTTAAAGTATTCAACTTAAGACAAAATTCTTATACGGTCATTCATAATGAAGTAAGCCACGCGAAATATGCAATCCATTGCCTTATTAATACACGTTTCCTATATTTTTGTTTAGGAATTTTGTAGCAATGGAATACTTTTCATGTCTTAGCAGTTTCAACTGTTTCGGAAATGTGTTATGATATAAGTTTTAAATTTTTGACAAAATGTGGATAGTGCGAATAATTTTTCGTAGATGTATAGGCCAGTATCCATTTGTAACAGTTCTTTTTATCTGACTGTCCCTATAAATAAATAATAAAAAACACAGATTTTCTATAGTGCTGTTGCTCAGGTTGTGGAATTCAAAACGTGCCTAGGAGTCCTATTTATTAATTTTTGTTTAATATTTTAGCACCTTTTATGTACAGTGAAATATAAGATACTGTTTAAAGCGAAAAAAGACGAACGAAAGCTGTTATAGAGGTAGAAAATAAGTAGTTGTCAATAGCGTGAAAATAATTTAATCTAGGCACATCATCATTGTAACTAGGGTTCGGAAGTAGATGTCCTCAAAGTGCTCGAAAAATGATCTACAAAAGACTTTAAATCTACGAAAATTTGGCATGAAAAATCGAAAAGAAAAGTGACTTAATATTTCTCAACATGTATTTAAAAAAAGGAGTATACAGTAGTATAATAATACATTTTAATAAAATCAGGTAATCTGATATAACAAAGTGCCAGTATGTTTTTGTTTAATGAGTTATGATTGCAATTATGATATGCAGAATACAAACAAAAAATCAAATTGGCCGGTTTCGGGATTTAAACCATGGAACTTCAGAATGTGAGGCCAAGACGTTACCATTTCAGCCACTTTGGTCAGTTTAACGTTCTAGTTGGATAAGCGCATAGTGTTATTTGTCATAGCTAACTGTATTTTAATTTCACAGTAAAACAATAGGCTATGTTGTCATGATAAGTGATTTGCATTTAATGCATTCTTTCGAATACGTATATTACCCTAAAACAGGCAGTAAATTGAGCATTACTCCGAAACAGGTCATACGATTTTATTCAATGCCAACAGACGTCTTTCCATGGACATTATAAATGCGTATACGAAGTTTCATAGAAATCCGATAAAACGTATTTGAGTTATTGCGCCTTTGAAATAGACACTAAATTGGGTTTTACTCCCGTACCGGTCAACAGATTAGGTTCAAATTCAATAGGGTACTTTCCATGGACGTCATAAATTCGTATACCAAGTTTCATGGAAATCCGATACAGCGTACTTGAGTTATGGCGCCTTACTAATATAATCTATTAAAATAGGCACTAAATTGAGCATTACTCCGGTAACGGTGAACCGATTTGGTTCAATATCAATAGGGTTCTTCCCATGGACATTATAAATGTGTTTTTCAAGTTTCATGGAAATCCGAAAAAGCGTATTTGAGTTATGGCGCGTACAGACACACGGGCGGATGGACGAACGGACAGACGGACAGACATTTTTTCGTCCCCACACACAATCTCATAAAGTACCATACTGGCACTTAAAAACCAACGACAAGATTTACTATTGTTATTAAAATGTTTTCTATTATTATTATAATGATTATGATTATTATTATTATTATGAATTATTCGTTGAATATATTTATTATCGAGTGTTCTACTTTACTGAGGTAAGGAATGAGATCGCTTTGTCTGTAATTTTTGAAAATATCATTCTGAAGACAAAACAGGGGAAAAATGAAACGAAATAATTAAAGTTTCCTGAAAATTACTGGTAGAGAATAAAGTGCCAAAGAATGCAAAATAAAAGTTTTTTTGAAACAACATTTCATCAACTTCCGAGCCCTAATTATAACTGTATGTCCGTAATGGAAGACGTATAGATTGTAGAAGGAATGAATATCATAAAACAAGATTTTCCCCTATTGAGCAGAAGAGACCAAAATGCAACATAGCCTACATAGAGAATGCACAGCTCTTGTGGAGTTCAAAGAGTCAAAGTGAGTACTTAATTTTAATCACGAATATTTGATATTAGAGGCTATAAACTGCAGGATAGCATTAATTTCTATTTCAATTTTCTAGAAAGGATCAGCAAAGTTATCTGAAAACCGATAAGGATTTATCAAATTTTATTTTAAACACTTCCTGCCACTGTAGGCTGCCTAGAGACAAAGTAAAATATGCAACATTGCTTATCCATAAATTAATTGTTAAAACGATATAAACATAAATCAACACATATTATAGAATTATGAATTTCATAAACATTGACATAATTATATAGCAGAAATTACCATAATCATAAAGTATTAAGTCAAGTTATAGTAACGGTTCTTATAAATGCTAGATTCTTAAGATCTAGTGGAATTGTTTCCAGATGGTAACTATTATATTTTCACAAATGCACTTGCATTGATTTTTCAAACCATGACGGCAATAGTTACAAACGAATATGTTTTTCTTAAATTACCTTACAGATTATACAGCAGAGATACCCAACCTTATCTTTTTGACGTTCCCTTTTTGAATTGTGGCAAGTCACTATGACCCCTATAATTTTTATATATCTTGAAGGCTAGAATGTAATGTAACCAACATAACATGCATAATATATTTAAATAAACACAGATTTTTACAAACATAATATTAAATAAAGTAGTGAAAATAATGATTATTATATTTAGGTCATATTGTTTATGAACTAGTTTACTAATTATGCCACTGTAATTTATTCAGTGAGACGGTTGATACTGTTTTGCATTAATTAGGCCTCTTATGATTGGTTTAAAATTTGACAATGCACAACGGAGATCATTCCCAACAACTAGCCGATAACGCTGTTTTGTTTTCAACACAAATATATATATATATATTAAAATTGCACAATAATCATTGCAAATCTATTTGAGGTTAAAATGCAAGATGATGTATTCACAAGCCCTTCAGACCATATGTTTTAAAATTATATTTTGATTTGAATCACACTTCAGTTTCGAGTTTGTATGACAAAAATTTTACTTATTCCAAATCGTTCGACCCCTTATAGGACAGTAGCGCCCCGTTATAGAGCATATTATATAGATTTTTCTGGAATATGAGAACATTTCGGTCATAACTTATTTAGGTTTTCCTCCCTTCTCTAATACTGATGAAATATTACACTAGTGTGCATTACTCATTGCATATCTAAAAAGAAAAAAGGAATAAAGTAAATTGGGGTATTTGATGCAAATGTGAAGACAACGAGTCACAAACATCCACTGATGGTAGAAAAGAGACAAAACCCAATGCTATTGATTCCCGAAATGGGTAGGCTATGACTCAATGGAAGAGAAGGTTTCAGTCAGCGCTGTCAGATATTGTTTTTAATCTCATTGTACAACTAGTGTTCAGGGAGTAATTATCCATAATTGTCTCGTGTGTCCTGGGATCTTGGGCAAGAAATAGTCAGTTTGGCAACCGGATTCTAATCCAGAATTAAAGTTGATTAGATTATTGTAAGATAATTTTAGCTCTACCGGAAACAATCATAGAAAAAGTTAAGACGTAGATTAATGATATTGATAAATCCTGCAATTTGATTACAGTTGTTTAAGAAATGTAATTTTAATACATTTAGGTTATTTGTATTATTCTAATGAAATAAATTCGTACATTTTTGCATGGAGTGATATTCAGTCGAACAAGAAAGAATGTTGACCTTTCCTTGCAAAATAACATTATTAAGTGCCAGTATGGTACTTTATGAGATTGTGTGGTGGACGAAAAAATGTCTGTCAGTCTGTCTGTCCGTCTGTCCGTGTGTCTGTACGCACCATAACTCAAATACGCTTTTTCGGATTTTCATGAAACTTGGAAAACACATTTATAATGTCCATGGGAAGAACCCTATTGATATTGAACCAAATCGGTTCACCGGTACCGGAGTAATGCCCAATTTAGTGCCTATTTTAATAGATTATGGCGCCTTTCTAATAGAAAGGCGCCATCACTGAAATACGCTGTATCGGATTTCCATGAAACTTGGTATACCAATTTATGACGTCCATAAGAAGTGCATTATTGAATTTGAACCTAATCTGTTGACCGGTACTGGAGTAAAACCTAATTTAGTGTATATTTTAAAGACGCGGTAACTCAAATACGCTTTACCGGATTTTTATGAAACTTGGTATACACATTTATAATGTCCATGGGAAGACGTCTATTCATAAAGGATAAAATCGGTTGACCTGTTTCGGAGTAATGCTCAATTTAGTGTCTATTTTATGGTAATATACGTATTCGAAAGAATTTATAAAAAAAATGAAAATCAGTTATCTTGACAACATAGCCTATTGTTTTACTGTGATCGTATAAGGCCTTGGAAATTAAAATACAGGTAGCTATGACAAAAAACATATTGATTTACATGCGCTTATCCAACTAGACCGTTAAAATGACCCAGGTGACCGAGATGGTAGACCTTTCTTCTTCCGTAAGCCCTGCTTAATGAATAAATCTGGAGCTTAACTTGGAAATCAATTTAAAAAAAAAACACACATTCTGCATATTATAATTGCAGTCATAACTGATTAAAAAAAACATACTGGCACTTTGTTACATCAGTTTACCTGATTTTATTTGAATTATGAATTAATTCATCACAGGATTGGTATCCCCTTATAGCCTAATAGTTGGTACAACTCCCTCTGTTAGATATTCGAAATAATTTATTCCCTGTTACTCTTTCCCTCTTACTTCATCTTTAGTATTCCTTTCATGTTGTTGATTTTTTAAAGTATATAGTTAATTTAGACCGATTGGAATACCAAAATTAGATACATATAATGTGCATATTGCCTCGATAGCAGCATCTTTTTTCTTTCTTTTATTCTCTGGTGTCTGATTTTTTCAGAATGTTTGGATATTGTTTTACGGTTTACAATGTAACGTCAGTTGGAAAATTTAGTTTTGTACTATGTTGACATGGTAGCTCAATTGCTAGAGGAGCGGCACGAAGAGCCCAATATCAATGTTCAAATCCCGTTTATAGCAATTAATTTTTCAGTCCGACTCTACCTTTCCGTCTTAGCCTACATACAGCCAGTGTGAAATAATTATCATTCCATCGTTCCTCAGGTGCTACAAGGCCACTTCTGTTATGGTTAGTGAGCCTTCAGCACCTGAGGAACGATTCCATAGGCCTAAACAATGCTATGGGTCGTTTTTTAATGCAGTGTTAAGTGAAGGAACTGTACGCAGACAAAGGACGGATGAAGACAACATTTATTACTTTGTAAAACTGTCGAACAAGGTGATGAATGCCAATGTACTGCGGAAGGATTTCAGTATATTATGACAGACATTTCGGAGAAAGAAATAGTATTATGATAGACATCTAAAAGATAGACTTAAGGAACGCTTTTAAAGACAATATTATGGCGTTTAGTGTTTCCCGTTGAAAGGATATTGTGTATTTATAAAAATAACAGGCCCACCAAGTATTGAAGAATTGGTACAAAAACAGAGAGAACGAACCAAAAACACATAAGTTTATAAAAGATTTAACTCCGACTGAAATTATCGAGGGGTTAAATAATACTTGTCTAGATACACACTACATTCAGTGTAGGAGTCTTTATTAGAGAAAAATGGAAAGACATTTTTTAGAGATTTAAAATGTAAAAGGAAGACGTATAGTTGAAATAACTCAGTAATCTTAAAAAAATGGTTTCTATGGAAATACATAATTGTGTACATAAAATCGGGTTTACACAAATTATTAAAAGTTCATTAAGTGCTAGAATGGTACTTTATGAGATTTGTATGGGGGACGGGAAAATGCCTGTCCGTCCGTCTGTCTATCCGTTTGTCTGTACGCGCGATAACTCAAATACGCTTTATCGGATTTTCATGAAACTTGGTATACGCATTTATAAAATCAATGGAAAGAAGCCTATTGACCGGTACCAATTTAGTGCTATATTTTATAGTGATTTATTAGAAAGCATTTATCAAAAGCAAATTAGTTCTGACAGGATATTGTTTTACAGTGTTCATATTCGGCTTTGGAAGTTGCAAAGCATTTTGCTTTAACAAATAACACTACCCACACATTCGTTCACATACGCTTATCAAACTAAACCGTTAAGCCGAGCGAGGTGGCCGAGATGGTATCGTGTTGGACTCGCATTCTGGAGGACCCTGGTTTAAATCCCGTAGCCGCTATATTCACATGTTCTTTGTTTGTTTGTATTTTTATGTGAATGTGCAATTGCCAAGATATTACAAATATGACGACATTAATATAATTAAAACTAGACCTTTGTTCTTCCGTGATCCCTTCTTAATGAATCAATCTGGAGCTTAACTCGGAAATCTTTCTTTCTTTCTTTTAATTTCATTTTCGTAGTTTTGCCTCTCCCTTTTTAGGATTTAAGCGACCCAATCCGCCAGGGCCTTACAGGGACGCGACCTGTCGGGAGAGGGATTACCTTTGGATCACATACATACTTTTTTGACCAGACAAGGACATGGAGGGCCTCCCCGGATGAGTGATCAGCCCAATGCCGGGGCCACATCCGAGACAACACGAACACATAGGACGATACACACCATTCACACACACATTCACTCAGAACAAGGCGAGGATGAGGATGAAGATGATAATGACGGCCAGATGATATCCGGGGACCACAAGGGCCTAAAGTTACCTGACATTTGTCTCATAGGTGAGGGAAAACCCCGGAAAAAACCTCACCTAGGTAACTTGTCCCGACCAGGAATCGAACCCGGGCCCGCTGCGTGAGAGGATTGGACGCATCCCCTGAGCCACAGCGGTGGACTAACTCGGAAATCGATTAAAAAATAAGTCATTTTCTGCATATCATAATTGCAATTATTACTGATTAAATAAAAACATTATTACACTTTGTTACATCGTTTAACTGATTTTATTAAATTCGACAACTGTCGGTTTTGCCAGTCTGGGGCACGACAGCTCCGTACGTGTGGCTGACGGAGCGATCTTAAGTATTTAGACTAGGACCAAAACTTTTCGAATCAAAATCTGGCAAAAATTAAAAATAACAAAGAAATGCTGTTATTATCATAAATACATTTGTAAAACGTTCTATTCCTATTAAGTAGAAGTAGACTGTACAAAAGTTTCTACTTACTGATACAAACTTTCTCACTTGGAACAATCACTTCTTCCACTCAATCAAGAGTCATCGAGCATTCCTGCATTAAGGCCAGGATAAAGCCGTGACCGATAGAAATTTATTTCTTTACGAAACCAACAAAGTTGCGAGCAAATTTATCTTGGGATAATTCGGACCTAATATGAGTATTTAGTAAATACGTACATAATTATGCATGTAATGAATAATTAGAAAGCACAAAGTGAATAAAACACATTGGTATTTTTCATCGTGAGTGAGATATACGATGGCATCAAAGTGTTATTAATACTGTATTTATTATTATACGAGATTCATAGTGTTTCACGAAACATAAAATTGTACAGTCGGTCAAATAAAAAACGTCGGGCAGTATTTGATTAAGTATCACGAACGAGCATATGCGCATGTACAGGAAGACTTAAGGTTAGGTTCACACACGCCTCTTGTCTATCCATGTATTTTCTTGATTATTTAGTCAGTTTTGTTCCAAAACAAACATGTATAGAAGGCTGTGGCTATATGCCTCACGACCGCCATATTCTTGCATGGAAGTTCTTATAATTTTATTATAATGAATAAATTCGCGAGGAATATGTTTATTCAAGGAGCATTTTTTAAAGATTTTATTTTATAATAGCGGTACTTGAAGTGCAAAATCAATAACTTACGTTCAACTTCTGCAAGCAATTTAGCATCGAAATACGCGGCCGACCAGTCCTATGAAAACTTCCGGTCAGCTGCTCTTTAAGAAATATGGAACCTTCTCGCTGCTTCAGAGGCCGAAAAATGCAGGTCAATTACAATATGATTGTAAAACTACCACCAGACTACGGCCTAACTGTATTAAAAATAAACATTCATACATTACAGCCCTAACTACACTTTCTCTCAAGCTAGCATTTGGATGTGACGCGATGACACAAAGCAAAATTAATTATGACAATACATTAAGTTGAATATCGTGTGTTGCGCTTTTCCCGTAGTTCATTTTTTCCCTCGTTGTTCATTTTTTTCCCTCCTGTCGCATGGCCTCATATGTTCCGAGAATGACCTGTATTTTTTGTGTTTTATAGGAAACTTGTGAACTAATGCGTTAAAACTTTAATTTTAACTGCATACGAGTCCCGACGTTTTTTATTTGACCGACTGTACATTACTTTCGTATAACTCTTCGCTCAGAAGCAGCTTGTATAGGCCTATACGCAGTCACTATGTTCAATGATTAGTTATTTTAATCAACTAATATACGTAAAAAAAGTTGCATATGGGTGCGACAAAAATAAAACGATAAAATTATGACGACAGATATTTACGATGAGTTGAAATTCAACATATTCTCATACTGGGTAGGTCAATGATTCATGAACTATGGTCACCGTAATATATTCCAGGACTTCCTTTTATCTTAGGAGTTTAGAAAATTAATACATACGCAAATAAATAGTAACTAATAACCGTAATACGACGCGTATATAAATATTAATACTTTAAATACAATACATTTAATTTCGCATCTCAATAGCACACGAGACGACGATTTTGTGACAGACCAAAAACATAATATCTTCTCATTGAAAACAGTTTTATTGCATGAATATTATACACTATAAAGAAAGATGAATGGATATTAAAGAATTGACATAGGAAATGTACGTGATTATATTAATATAATTACAGGACCGCTACCTTTAGGAGAAGAATTATCTATGGTTCAAAGACATTATTTTTTCACAAAACGAGAACTTGGATGGCCTCCCGGAAGAGGGATCAGCACGATATCGGAGCCACCTGCGCAAGAGCGGTTGGTTGATTGTTCTTTTCATAATCTTAAAATTTCCAGAAACGACTTGCAATGTTAACAAAGTTATTACGCTCAGCTCCTTAATTTAAATCTACTATAAAAATATGGCTTTATAGATGGGGTGTAAGAAAGGAGTTAAAAGCATTAAAAACGTTGGTCTTAGGACAGGGATAATCTTTTAAAGGAGATACGAATTACAATCAAGTTATGGACTTTAATAATGATTCCTAGTCTTTAAGGTTGAGATGTTACTAAATAGCTAAACAGATTTAACTGTATTTATATTTTAAGTTCATTATACAATTTTAAGATTCGTATTATTCCTACTTGATGATTAAAACATCACGACGAATGTGCAATTAAGTGAGATGTAGAGCTATTCAGACGTCTTCTTATATCTCTACAAGCGGACTTTCAAGTAAACGACTACATCAGTCAATATAACATGTAATTAAATTCTTCTTAATTTGAATGACAAGAATGGATGTTGCCATAGTGGCATTTACCAATTAATTTTTCAGTTTTCTGACTTGGTTGTAGATGGACCAAACATGTCCTGAAAATAGGAAAGAAGAAGGGATGGAATCCAGTCTACCCTTTATATCTTGGAATATACTCAACCACGCCTTCATATATTATTAAACTGAACTCCACCAGAAAGTATTACTCCGTTTAATCGCATACAAATCTAAAACTTAGATTAGGCTATAAAAATACAGCAATACAAACTAAAGGGGATCGAAGTCCACAAGGGCTGTGGAGACAGTGTATTTTGTTATTAAACACTAGCATAAAAGGCCCGGCGTCCCCCGGGTTTAGTAATTTGTAATTAACTTATGAAGGACTTTCGATTTTCAAATTATAGGTCCTTATATAGGTATTTAGAATTTGAAATGAAGAAACCCAACCTATCGCATTCCAACTATTCGCTCAGAAAACGCTTGTTATAGCTTTTTATGACTATAGAGGATGAAGAAATTTGCATCCCATTGCCTCTGTCCACCAAGCCTGGTAGGAGTTGAAGTAAGAAGAAACAGATATTCCGGAACATAAAATTGTATTGTCTTTGCGGAATATTTTATTTCTCACTTTCATGTTACCATACACCGTTTCGGGTCATATTTCCCTCCTCTGAAACCTGCGATATAATAATATACACATTACCATACCTCGTATTGTTTTCTCTATGTACAGGGTAGAGAATGTTATGTGACTGCACTACATTGTGCATTATTTTCGTGAATATCATTCTTTAATATTTACTTACAACATGAATTATATTGATAGCTTCTCTAATTTATCGAAGTCCCGTTTCATTTATTTCCAAATCTACCTGAGACCACTGGCAACAATATACTCTTGTCATGTGAACTGTGATTTGGATTTGATAATTCTGTGTAAGAAGGGATTAAGTATTCTCAAAAAACATTTGATTTTTCGCATTTAAAATATTTTTCCTTTCAAAATCCTTTCTTAGTGAGCAATTACATTATTAAACGAAAGTACTATCAACATTCCAAGTCTCTACCTATTATAATTTAGGCTCCACGTTGAGTTTCTGTCAGTCAGAACAAAGCCTTTTATACGTATATACTGATATTTTTAAACACTTCTAGTTGTTTCTATTACTAAAGTGCCAAGAGTACGTGCAAAGAAAAATATTTTCATAAAAAAGTCTAACGATTTCATTAAAATATTTTATTACCATATCTATAATTAAGACGTCACAGAGTACCGTAACGTTTAAAGCGAAGTCATTTCTTCCAGTTTCGAGATTTTATGGACCAACTGGGAGAAAATAACTCGATATGGACATTAAAATTAATATATTTTTATAACGAAATTTGTTTATAAGATTAACAGTTATGAAGATACTACATTGAACATTACCAAATTAAAAGTTTTGGCTCTCAGTATAACGCATGCTGGCGCGGTGGCTCATGCTGTAGCGCGTGAGCCTGGCATACTAGCGGTCCTGAATTCAAATCTTGGGGCCGGCGGTTGTCATTCGTGGTGGAAGAAGCCGTGCCTTCGGGGGTTTATCTCGAGGTTCTCCCGTTTCCCCCTTTCATTCCACCAACACTCTCCAGTTCATTCCACCTTTCCTCCTTCCATCCTCATTCCGTTTCCACTTCTGGTATCTGGTCTGCTTCGGCAGTCAGAGCCCTTTGGGGGCCTCTCCCGTTGTCCCCGCTGCTTGTGGTCCAGAGGTTGTTGGTGGTGTGTCGAGAACTTGTTGGTACCGAAGGGGCTGGCGCAAACGTGGCATGGTAATAGGCTTATTGGATGTAGGGGAGCTCCTTGGGGGCCCGCGGGGGCTCTGCGGATCCGGGACGGCCTGTGGGCACGCAACTAATCCCATGCCGGAGGTAGGTACAATAAGCCCTCGATGCTGCGGTACAGGGGTCGTTTCCACCCCTCCTCCCCCCTTAAGGGCACCAATATAATAATAATAATAATAGTATAAAATATTATAATTCATAATATACCATATACTATAATACATTATGTATATTATGGAATAAATTTAGGAGATTTGAACAAAAGTGCGTATTCAATTGTTTCAACATCTAGAACACAATAATTCTTCTACCTAAGTACCTATGGTAGGTAAGAGGAAGTAAAAAAAATCCACTACAGCTCTCCATTGACGCCATTTTAACTTAACCAATAACAAACGTTTAATAGGTTAACAAGTTCAGAATATTACAGTATTTTTCAAATGAGAAGCAGGTTCCTTCACCGCCAATCACGTGTACGAGCTTACGTAACGCCGCTAGCAGTAACAGTCTTCCCTGAGTCTCGCCGTCTCTGATTGGACCGCGTATCGAAGCAAAGGAAGAGGACAAACTGTTTGTCATCTGCAAAACAATGTAATCCACTGATTCTATAGAAACATAATACGTTTAATTATCTGATGAGATCAACAGGTATTCCTCGTTGCTAGGAAACAGCGAATGAAACTTTTTGAAAACCATGTGAAAATTCAAGAACGGCGTACATTTTAAGACCATGTTATGTTGGATGTGATGGAGATGGCAAGATTCTTGCAGTAAGCAGTCACAAGGGGCCTACCAATATAAATGCACAAACTGATGACCATTTTTGGAGGTAAGAAAGATCTTGAATACAGTGAATATATTATGACACCCAAGAATATGCTGGCGGCTTTTAGTACATTGAATTAACGTTGCACCATCTTAACTCTGTATCATTTACGTTCTAAATATATATATATTTAAACACAAGAAGGAGCATTATAAGTGAAAATACTGAAATTGCGATAAATATAAATAGTGTGAAACAGCAATTTAACTTTCTCTACCGTAAGCATCTATCTTCTCGTCAGGTTCCGGTTTTACAAATAGTTTTATTTCAATCTCTCCCCATACATATTGTTAAAACATTTATAATTACAATCATAATCTCTTGATTGTTGTGTCTAGCGTATAACAAGTATTCACAAATGTTCTATAATGTAATTGTAATGTTTTTTTTTGCATGTTTAGTGGTACCTACATATGTTGCATAAAGGTTGCCAACTGTTTTTATTGCTTGTGAATGTTCATACTTTTTACCTTAATACTTAAATTATATTAAATCTTAACAAAGTTTAACAGATAACGAAAAATTGGTAGGGTGTAGAGTCACTTTCGAAATTGTTAATGTATAATTTGAAAACTCATTGTTTACCTGACCACTAGTGAATGCATTCTTAATTATTAATATACTGGAATGAAATATATATATATATATATATATATATATATATAGGATTATAAAGAAATGGAAAGTTTAAGTAAATCCAGGAACACATGTTATTAAGTGACTATGCTACTGTACACAGATGATGCCACAATATTGCAATGCAATAATATAGTAAAAAATCTTCAAAGATCAGTTTAGAAAGTAAATCTAATAACAAGACAAATTTACAAACTCAAAATATCAAGAAAAAAATCTAAGTTAATGCCATATCGCGTAAGGTATTTAATACGCTACGCTCGAAATTCTGATTTGAAAATCAAATCCTGGAACAAGTAAGCAATTTTAACTATTTTTGATGTGTCATAAATTTCGCTACAGAGATAGATATAGAAAACAAATTAAGTAAATATGTGAAACAGGTACAAATAGATTACAAAATAAGACAATAAAATGTTATAACACAATGACAGCAAGTCATGGATAAAGAAACAGAAAGACCAAAACAAATTGTAAGCTGCAAAATAGCGTGCCATTTCTACGAAACGTTGAGCTGCACAAGGAGAGACCTCATAAGAAATGAAGGTACAGGTCTAAGTATTGAGCTTATCATAATATGTAACAGTCAGAATGAAATAAAAGTTAAAAATAGAGAAAAATTCAAAGTGCATATGGGTCGTATGAACGAATAAAGAGTTCCACTAATTACAAATAGACAATATACTAAAGGGGAACTAGATATCGTGCGTTTAAGAAAAGATAGTTGAGTTGATTGTGTATTTTATTACTGATTTACTTAAAATAAATAAGTAATAAATTTATAATATTTTATGGTTATATGTCATAAAAAGAAAACTGTCGTGTTCATAAAAAGGGTTAATTAAGATTATTGAAATACCTTCGTTTCACAAGACAGCACTGTGGCTAACTAGAAGAAGTGAGCTGCAGTGCCAGATTTAAACCGAAGAAACCAAACAAATTTTGAAAATTGCCTACCTAGATAAACAGTTTTTTCTTTAATTTCACATATTAAATTTTAAATTCTGGCTGTCAGTTCCTCAGATGAGCCCTTTTTCTAAAAAGCTTCATTTTGCCATGATCGTTACACACCAATAAAATTTCAGTATTTTTATTTTCCCTCTCAGATATAATTCTCATATTGACAATTACATGTGACTGACAAACCAATTAAGTACGCAGAGCCTTGCGCTCAGTAAGTATGAACTGTTTGAAATCGTATTTTCTTGTTTTTCCTTATTTGTGTTTGCATATGTTTCGATACAAGTTTCGTTTTCTTCTCAGTTTCCCGTAAGTAGGAAATCGTCTGGGATTCAATAGCTTCAGACATGATAATTCTTCTTTATATAACCCAACAAGGTGATTTTGGTGTCATTTTGAAGAATGAAAAGTTCTATAGTGCTTGACTTGGGGAAATGCATGATATATGAAGATTCTACTGTGATGTAGATTTTTGTTTATAATGATGTGAAGAAAAATACTTTCAGATTATATAAATCTATGTAAAATTTAAAACATAAGTTTCCAAAAAGAAAAAATCAGGCACTAGAGAATAGTTCTATCTACAAAATAATGAAAATTTTGTTTTTCTATCTTTCACAGTTTTGTGAAGTTTTGTTGCAAGATTATAGCCAAAATTTTCAATAATTCGTACAAACAAATTATAAATAATTACAAAATTTTTTTTCTGAAATGTCTTAATGTACACTGTATGTGTGTGTGTGTGTACAGTGGTTCTCAGCCGTAGAAGTCTGAGGAACACTCAGCCTGAAATTGAATCATGTATGGGACACCCCCACAAACCGCCAAACCCCCTATCAGTTGTAACCCTTCCTCAGTGCCAACCCCATTTCCAAATACAAAGGTGATTAAATAAAACAGTCAATATAGTGAATACATAATAAACGTGATTAATGTTGGTGAGAATTCATTGTCAGACTTAAATACAGGGTTAAGTGGAATTTCATTTGACATTTAACGGAGGGGGGCATCAGGTTTAGCATGCTATTTATATATATCACCATCCCAAAAAATATGAACCGAATCATAGATAAAGAGATAACCACTCCACAAGATAAAATCATTTATTAATACAATTCACAGACACTGCAATTACGGCGTCTGAAGATGAGAATAGAAATTCAGAGACAAGTGATGAGATTGAAAAAAAAAACCAGATGACGCGTATTCTTCTGCTACTGAAAAGTCCTTAAGTTCTCAGAACTATTAATTTATTGTTAGCCTGAACCGAATAACCTTGTGCGTGATCTGCATTTCCCAGAAAATCCTCACAGAAGCAACATCTTGGGACGGAAATTTTTGCCATGATTTTGCGCACATATTAACAGTCGTGTCATAAAGGCAGCAATCAGTTTGTGACTATAATATGCATTTCAGATTGTACCATTTAAGACTAAATTAAAAATAAGCTGGTTTTAAAAGAGTGTATGACGATATGTGTTTCAGTTTGTACCACTGAATAAATTAAGATTATATTGCGATTTAATATTTATTAATCAGGTACTACAAGAGAATGTATTATTGTGTGAGTAATGGTATTTAGTACTTAAGAAATTTAGACGCGCAATTTATTAATTGCGGTCAGACTACGTAGCCTTCCACATACACTGTTAGAAAAAAATAAAACATTGAAATTTCTAAAAATTATATCTATTGCAAAAACGCTAAGGCTTCCAGAAAAGACTAACTTCAGATCTGAAGAAATATGCAACCGCAACTTAGTTAATAATCGCTGTTAATAAAAATTAAATAAGAATTTTGTTCACAAGTAGGCCTACTATTTAAAATGTAAACTTTTGCAGTATGAAGAAACAAGAAGGCTCAAAAGGCGATAAGAAAAGGCAGTGAGAAAGCGTATCACACACATCGATTTCTTTGCAGAATAAGGACATCGTATCAAAGACATCGACTGATGGTAGTATAGAACCAACATATCACTAAGGTCGATTTCACAGTAGGGAACACAGACGATGTACGAATAAAAAATATTGCTTCATGAAAACAAAACACAAGGTGTCACAAACACTGACGGATGGTTCATTAGAGACGACGTACCATCGATTTGATATTAAAAAAGAGACGACGAATAAAAAAATAATTCTTCAAATAAACAAGAAGACAAGGTGTCACAAACACCGATTGATGGTACATTACAGACAACGTATCAATACCATCGATTTGATAATAAAAAAGGGACGACGAATAAAAAAAAATCCTTAAATTAAACAAGAAGACAAGGTGTCACCGATTGATGGTGCATTAGAGACAACGTATCAATACCATCGATTTGATAATAAAAAAGAGAGGACGAATTTAAAAAAATCCTTAAATTAAACAAGAAGACAAGGTGTCACCGATTGATGGTGCATTAGAGACAACGTGTCAATACCATCGATTTGATAATAAAAAAGAGACGACGAATTAAAAAAAATCCTTAAATTAAACAAGAAGACAAGGTGTCACAAACACCGATTGATGGTGCATTAGAGACAACGTATCAATACCATCGATTTGATAATAAAAAAGAGACGACGAATAAAAAAAAAATCCTTAAATTAAACAAGAAGACAAGGTGTCACAAACACCGATTGATGGTACATTAAAGACAACGTACCATCGATTTGATAGTAAAAAAGAGACGACGAATAAAAAAATAATTCTTCAAATAAACAAGAAGACAAGGTGTCACAAACACCTATTGATGGTACATTAGAGACAACGTATCAATACCATCGATTTGATAATAAAAAAGAGACGACGTATAAAAAAAAATCCTTAAATTAAACAAGAAGACAAGGTGTCACCGATTGATGGTGCATTAGAGACAACGTATCAATACCATCGATTTGATAATAAAAAAGAGACGACGAATTAAAAAAAATCCTTAAATTAAACAAGAAGACAAGGTGTCACCGATTGATGGTGCATTAGAGACAACGTATCAATACCATCGATTTGATAATAAAAAAGAGACGACGAATTAAAAAAAATCCTTAAATTAAACAAGAAGACAAGGTGTCACAAACACCGATTGATGGTGCATTAGAGACAACGTATCAATACCATCGATTTGATAATAAAAAAGAGACGACGAATAAAAAAAATCCTTAAATTAAACAAGAAGACAAGGTGTCACAAACACCGATTGATGGCACATTAGAGACAACGTACCATCGATTTGATAGTAAAAAAGAGACGACGAATAAAAAAATAATTCTTCAAATAAACAAGAAGACAAGGTGTCACAAACACCGATTGATGGTACATTAGAGACAACGTATCAATACCATCGATTTGATAATAAAAAAGAGACGACGAATAAAAAAAAATCCTTAAATTAAACAAGAAGACAAGGTGTCACCGATTGATGGTGCATTAGAGACAACGTATCAATACCATCGATTTGATAATAAAAAAGAGACGACGAATTAAAAAAAAATCCTTAAACTAAACAAGAAGACAAGGTGTCACCGATTGATGGTGCATTAGAGACAACGTATCAATACCATCGATTTGATAATAAAAAAGAGACGACGAATTAAAAAAAATCCTTAAATTAAACAAGAAGACAAGGTGTCACAAATACCGATTGATGGTGCATTAGAGACAACGTATCAATACCATCGATTTGATAATAAAAAAGAGACGACGAATAAAAAAAAAATCCTTAAATTAAACAAGAAGACAAGGTGTCACAAACACCGATTGATGGTACATTAGAGACAACGTATCAATACCATCGATTTGATAGTAAAAAAGAGACGAAGACTTAAAAAAAATCCTTAAATTAAACAAGAAGACAAGGTGTCACAAACACCGATTGATGGTGCATTAGAGACAACGTATCAATACCATCGATTTGATAATAAAAAAGAGACGACGAATAAAAAAAAATCCTTAAATTAAACAAGAAGACAAGGTGTCACCGATTGATGGTGCATTAGAGACAACGTATCAATAACATCGATTTGATAATAAAAAAGATACGACGAATAAAAAAAAATCCTTAAATTAAACAAGAAGACAAGGTGTCACAAACACCGATTGATGGTACATTAGAGACAACGTACCATCGATTTGATAGTAAAAAAGAGACGACGAATAAAAAAATAATTCTTCAAATATACAAGAAGACAAGGTGTCACAAACACCGATTGATGGTACATTAGAGACAACGTATCAATACCATCGATTTGATAATAAAAAAGAGACGACGAATAAAAAAAAATCCTTAAATTAAACAAGAAGACAAGTTGTCACCGATTGATGGTGCATTAGAGACAACGTATCAATACCATCGATTTGATAATAAAAAAGAGACGACGAATTAAAAAAAATCCTTAAATTAAACAAGAAGACAAGGTGTCACAAACACCGATTGATGGTGCATTAGAGACAACGTATCAATACCATCGATTTGATAATAAAAAAGAGACGACGAATAAAAAAAAAATCCTTAAATTAAACAAGAAGACAAGGTGTCACAAACACCGATTGATGGTGCATTAGAGACAACGTATCAATACCATCGATTTGATAGTAAAAAAGAGACGACGAATAAGAAAATAATTCTTAAATTAAACAAGAAGACAAGGTGTCACAAACACCGATTGATGGTACATTAGAGACAACGTATGAATACCATCGATTTGATAGTAAAAAAGAGACGACGAATAAAAAAATAATTCTTAAATTAAACAAGAAGACAAGGTGTCACAAACACCGATTGATGGTGCATTAGAGACAACGTATCAATACCATCGATTTGATAATAAAAAAGAGACGACGAATAAAAAAAAATCCTTAAATTAAACAAGAAGACAAGGTGTCACCGATTGATGGTGCATTAGGGACAACGTATCAATACCATCGATTTGATAATAAGAAAGAGACGACGAATTAAAAAAATCCTTAAATTAAACAAGAAGACAAGGTGTCACAAACACCGATTGATGGTGCATTAGAGACAACGTATCAATACCATCGATTTGATAATAAAAAAGAGACGACGAATAAAAAAAAAATCCTTAAATTAAACAAGAAGACAAGGTGTCACAAACACCGATTGATGGTACATTAGAGACAACGTACCATCGATTTGATAGTAAAAAAGAGACGACGAATAAAAAAATAATTCTTCAAATAAACAAGAAGACAAGGTGTCACAAACACCGATTGATGGTACATTAGAGACAACGTATCAATACCATCGATTTGATAATAAAAAAGAGACGACGAATAAAAAAAAATCCTTAAATTAAACAAGAAGACAAGGTGTCACCGATTGATGGTGCATTAGAGACAACGTATCAATACCATCGATTTGATAATAAAAAAGAGACGACGAATTAAAAAAAATCCTTAAATTAAACAAGAAGACAAGGTGTCACCGATTGATGGTGCATTAGAGACAACGTATCAATACCATCGATTTGATAATAAAAAAGAGACGACGAATTAAAAAAAATCCTTAAATTAAACAAGAAGACAAGGTGTCACAAACACCGATTGATGGTGCATTAGAGACAACGTATCAATACCATCGATTTGATAATAAAAAAGAGACGACGAATAAAAAAAAATCCTTAAATTAAACAAGAAGACAAGGTGTCACCGATTGATGGTGCATTAGAGACAACGTATCAATAACATCGATTTGATAATAAAAAAGATACGACGAATAAAAAAAAATCCTTAAATTAACAAGAAGACAAGGTGTCACAAACACCGATTGATGGTACATTAGAGACAACGTACCATCGATTTGATAGTAAAAAAGAGACGACTAATAAAAAAATAATTCTTCAAATATACAAGAAGACAAGGTGTCACAAACACCGATTGATGGTACATTAGAGACAACGTATCAATACCATCGATTTGATAATAAAAAAGAGACGACGAATAAAAAAAAATCCTTAAATTAAACAAGAAGACAAGTTGTCACCGATTGATGGTGCATTAGAGACAACGTATCAATACCATCGATTTGATAATAAAAAAGAGACGACGAATTAAAAAAAATCCTTAAATTAAACAAGAAGACAAGGTGTCACAAACACCGATTGATGGTGCATTAGAGACAACGTATCAATACCATCGATTTGATAATAAAAAAGAGACGACGAATAAAAAAAAAATCCTTAAATTAAACAAGAAGACAAGGTGTCACAAACACCGATTGATGGTGCATTAGAGACAACGTATCAATACCATCGATTTGATAGTAAAAAAGAGACGACGAATAAGAAAATAATTCTTAAATTAAACAAGAAGACAAGGTGTCACAAACACCGATTGATGGTACATTAGAGACAACGTATGAATACCATCGATTTGATAGTAAAAAAGAGACGACGAATAAAAAAATAATTCTTAAATTAAACAAGAAGACAAGGTGTCACAAACACCGATTGATGGTGCATTAGAGACAACGTATCAATACCATCGATTTTATAATAAAAAAGAGACGACGAATAAAAAAAAATCCTTAAATTAAACAAGAAGACAAGGTGTCACCGATTGATGGTGCATTAGAGACAACGTATCAATACCATCGATTTGATAATAAGAAAGAGACGACGAATTAAAAAAATCCTTAAATTAAACAAGAAGACAAGGTGTCACAAACACCGATTGATGGTGCATTAGAGACAACGTATCAATACCATCGATTTGATAATAAAAAAGAGACGACGAATAAAAAAAAAATCCTTAAATTAAACAAGAAGACAAGGTGTCACAAACACCGATTGATGGTACATTAGAGACAACGTACCATCGATTTGATAGTAAAAAAGAGACGACGAATAAAAAAATAATTCTTCAAATAAACAAGAAGACAAGGTGTCACAAACACCGATTGATGGTACATTAGAGACAACGTATCAATACCATCGATTTGATAATAAAAAAGAGACGACGAATAAAAAAAAATCCTTAAATTAAACAAGAAGACAAGGTGTCACCGATTGATGGTGCATTAGAGACAACGTATCAATACCATCGATTTGATAATAAAAAAGAGACGACGAATTAAAAAAAATCCTTAAATTAAACAAGAAGACAAGGTGTCACCGATTGATGGTGCATTAGAGACAACGTATCAATACCATCGATTTGATAATAAAAAAGAGACGACGAATTAAAAAAAATCCTTAAATTAAACAAGAAGACAAGGTGTCACAAATACCGATTGATGGTGCATTAGAGACAACGTATCAATACCATCGATTTGATAATAAAAAAGAGACGACGAATAAAAAAAAATCCTTAAATTAAACAAGAAGACAAGGTGTCACAAACACCGATTGATGGTGCATTAGAGACAACGTATCAATACCATCGATTTGATAGTAAAAAAGAGACGACGACTTAAAAAAAATCCTTAAATTAAACAAGAAGACAAGGTGTCACAAACACCGATTGATGGTGCATTAGAGAGAACGTATCAATACCATCGATTTGATAATAAAAAAGAGACGACGAATAAAAAAAAATCCTAAAATTAAACAAGAAGACAAGGTGTCACCGATTGATGGTGCATTAGAGACATCGTATCAATAACATCGATTTGATAATAAAAAAGATACGACGAATAAAAAAAAATCCTTAAATTAAACAAGAAGACAAGGTGTCACAAACACCGATTGATGGTACATTAGAGACAACGTACCATCGATTTGATAGTAAAAAAGAGACGACGAATAAAAAAATAATTCTTCAAATATACAAGAAGACAAGGTGTCACAAACACCGATTGATGGTGCATTAGAGACAACGTATCAATACCATCGATTTGATAATAAAAAAGAGACGACGAATAAAAAAAAATCCTTAAATTAAACAAGAAGACAAGTTGTCACCGATTGATGGTGCATTAGAGACAACGTATCAATACCATCGATTTGATAATAAGAAAGAGACGACGAATTAAAAAAATCCTTAAATTAAACAAGAAGACAAGGTGTCACAAACACCGATTGATGGTGCATTAGAGACAACGTATCAATACCATCGATTTGATAATAAAAAAGAGACGACGAATAAAAAAAATCCTTAAATTAAACAAGAAGACAAGGTGTCACAAACACCGATTGATGGTGCATTAGAGACAACGTATCAATACCATCGATTTGATAGTAAAAAAGAGACGACGAATAAAAAGATAATTCTTAAATTAAACAAGAAGACAAGGTGTCACAAACACCGATTGATGGTACATTAGAGACAACGTATCAATACCATCGATTTGATAGTAAAAAAGAAACGACGAATAAAAAAAAATCCTTAAATTAAGCAAGAAGACAAGGTGTCACAAACACCGTTTGATGGTGCATTAGAGACAACGTATCAATACCATCGATTTGATAGTGAAAAAGAGACGACGAATAAAAAAAATCCTCAAATTAAACAAGAAGACAAGGTGTCACTAACACCGATTGATGGTACATTAGAGACAACGTATCAATACCATCGATTTGATAGTAAAACAGAGACGACGAATAAAAAAATCCTCAAATTAAACAAGAAGACAAGGTGTCACTAACACCGATTGATGGTACATTAGAGACAACGTATCAATACCATCGATTTGATAGTAAAAAAGAGACGACGAATAAAAAAAATCCTCAAATTAAACAAGAAGACAAGGTGTCACTAACACCGATTGATGGTACATTAGAGACAACGTATCAATACCATCGATTTGATAGTAAAATAGAGACGACGAATAAAACACATTGATTTAATGTAAATAAGAAGATAAAATGTCACAATGACCAATTGGTGGTACAATGTATGTAACTTATCACAAACACTGATTTGGTTGTATGGTCTAATATAGCCATAATAGCGTTCTGGGGCTTATTATTCTTTTGGTGTAATTTATCAGATTTGTAATAAAAATGTAATTGAATGGTAAATGCAATTATTCTATTGTTTCATATGGAAAAAATGTTAAGACAGTTTTTTAAATAATTTGTAATTGAATTCTTTTTGTAGATTAAATGAAATATGCACTTAAATATTAAGCTATATTTTATAAGTTTTGCTTGTATAACGAATTTTGGAGATTTAGTGTTTAATTTATAGTAAGCCTAATTTTCTTTGAACTTTTTTCTTTGGCCGAGTCCATCTTTTGACGGTTCTCTTGCAAAATCGTTAGTGTCACAAGATTAATATGAGTATTGATCGGATCTTTAGGTTGGTAAAAAAATACGTTGTTTATAAAATAGATTCTAAGTATTTGAAAATTGACACAATAACATTTACATTGAACGGCGCTTAATGTAATCGCAGATTTTTTATCAGTCGGTTAATGTTATCAGACTTATGAAGACCCGTATAATTTAATTCTGGTACATTGAAAAATGATGTTATTGTGATCAAAGATTTGGTTTATGTTATTACATTTCCCTTTTTGTACGCTATTCAAAATTTAGCTTTTAAGGGTTTCCTTTCTAACTCAACTGTATTGAGGTAGCAATACTGTTCCCAGCTCACGGGATAACCATTTCGAGGGGGTAGCATTATCTGACTTTCTATTTGAAGCAATAAAACAATTTGATTTATGAAGATAATAGTGTTGACATGCAGTGATGGCTAGTGAAAATGAAAGGACTTGTACAGAGAGACGTTACATGTTTCGCTGCGCGGTGTTTACCACAGTTCAGTATAGACTTTAAAAAACACTCGTAACTCTTAACTGAGTATGGAGTATATGTTAATGGACTCCTAAAGGGAAGCAAAATCAATTACAAACTTTGTTACTGGTTGAAAATGTAGTTGCTTGCTTTCTATTGCTGTATTAGCTTACGAGTAGTTCAATGATTCTTAGTTTCGTATTATTTTATGACTAAATATTTTAAATTCTTTTTGTAGTGTATCATACTATATATGAATAAATTAAATCTTTAAATCCTTCGGCTACTGTTAGCAACCGGTTAATATTATCAAATAAGCTGCATTAAGTAATGATCACAATAAGCGTGCTTGTTTTCTATTGCAGGATATCAGGAAAATGTTATTTTATAAAATGAAGAATAACACATTTTAGACAAAGTAATATTTTTCATTTTATATTTTCTTAACCTTAATGGTAAAAATGAGTCTTATGTACATATGTCAACTAGTTACTTAAAGTATTACTTATGTCACTTGATATTCTGATATTTTGATATACTTGATAGGTTAAGAGGAAGGCATCACTGCTCCTGCTTAATGGCGCTCGTAACACGAGATAATCAAGATTTTTAACATAATTTTTCAAATCATCCTAGTTGTATTTATATAGCCACGCGCAGAGGACAGTATGCCGTAAAACATTAATGCTTGCTATCAATTCGAAGAGGACAAATAATGTTTGGCGAAGGAAGTGGGGGGGGGGGGAGAATTTTTAAAAGACGATTGCCTACTGACATGGTCAAGAGCCTTTGTTGCCTATGACGTTTCCCCAGAATCTCCCTACGTCTATCTGTCAGAAAACCAGACTTACCTTAAAGATAGTATAGTTTAATTATTACAATTATTACAATGGAATCTTGAAGTGTTCAACTTAAGATAAAATTCTTATACGTTCATTCACAATGAAGTAAAACAAGCGGAATATGCCTTATTAATACACGTTTCTTATACTTTTATTTAGGCATTTTGTAGAAATCTAATTCTTTGCTTGGCTTTACAGTTTCAACTGCTTCGTACCTAGGTTATGAAAGAAATTTTAAACAAAATATGATAGCGGGAATAATAATTCGTAGGTGTATAAGCCAAGGTAGGAATGCTTACCAAGTAGAGATTTGAAATGGATTTGCAGTTCTAGAAAACACAGCTGAACAAGAAGCTATGGATGATATGAATATCGATAAAACCTGGCAATGCGTTAAAGACGACATTAAAGTAGCCGCCAAAGAAAAATTAGGTCCGCTTGAACTGAAACCAAATAACCGTGGTTCGATGATGAGTGCATGAAATTAGTAAATGCCAGAAAGCTGGCAAATCTACAGTGGCTGCAGAATCCGAATGGCACTATTGTCGAAAATGCTAAACACGGAACCTCTAGAAGCATTAGAAAAAAGAAAAGAAACTACCTCAAAGACAAATTAAATGAGTTAGAGGAAAATAGTAAAGACAACAGTTTAGGGATCTCTACAAGGGAATAAACGAGTTCAAGAAAGGTTTTCAACCTGAAATAAATATAATTAAGGACAATGATGGCACTTTACTCGCGGCTCCAAATAATGTTTTGAATAGGTGGAAATATAATTATATTTAATCAATTTTTAAATGTACATGGAGATGTCCAAAGTATAAAAAGTTAAATATTCACAGCAGAGCTGTTGGGTGCTGAATCAACTCTAACAGAAGTAGAAACAGCTATAGGTAAACTAAACACATACAAATATCCAGACGTTAACCAAATTCCAGCAGAATTAAATAAGGCAGGTGGGGATAGATTAAACTCAGAGCTCCATACACTCATTCTTATGACTTGGTGAAAGGAAGAATTGCCAAAGAAATGGAAAGGATATAACATTATACCGATCCTTAAAAGGGCCGAATGTAATAACTATCTAGGAATTTCCTTCCAACCACCATCATACAAAATTATATCTAATATACTGCTGTCAAGATTAACCCCATATGCGGACGAAATCATTGGAGATCAGCAATGTGGATTTAGGCGAAAAGGATTAGCTATTTGATCATATATTTTGTATTAGCCATATCTTTTAATAAAAGTGGGAATGTAATAAGTCTGTTCACCAGCTATACTTACATTTAAAAAAGCATATGATTAGGCGAGGCAAATTGTACAATATCCTTATTGATTGTGGGATACCAAAGAAGTTAGTTAGGCTGATCAAAATGCGTCTAAATTAAACCTATAGCAGAGTCAGGGTAGGGAAATTTATATCAGATAGGTTTGCCATTAGAAGCTTTTTAATTTAGCTTCAGAATATGCCATTGGGAAAGTTCAGAAAAACGAGGTAGGCCTAGAATTAAATGGCAATCACCCGATTTTATCTCATGCAGATGACGTTTGCTTCTTGGGCGATGACATAAACACAATCGAGAGAAATTCAGAAAGCCTTTTCGATGCCTGGAGGAATTTTGGATTGGAAATTAATACAGAAAAAACTAAGTACATGCTCACGAAACGTCAAAATAATGATCTACATAATATTAGAATAGCCGGTAAATCGTTTGAACAAGTAGAGAAATTCAAATATTTGAAAGCAATAATTACAGACACAAATAAAATTACGGCAGAAGTTAAGTAGGCTCAAATCAGCAAATGCTTGTTTTTATGCAGTTCAGAATCTCTTATCTGCATTGTGTGTGATGACTAAAAAATACGTAAACATTTCATCAACTTACGAGCCCTAATTATAACTATATGCCCGTAACAGAAGACGTAAAGATTGCAGAAGAAATGAAGATATTAAAGCCAGATTTTCCCCTATTGAGTGCAAGAGACCAAAATGCAACATACACGGAGAATTCACAGCTATTGTGGAGATCAAAGAGTAAAATTGGAAGTGAGTACTCAATTTTTAACATGGACATTTGATATTAGAGATTATAAACTGCAAGATATCATTAATGTATTTTTATATCTGGGAACCGATAAGCATTTATAAACTTTATTTTAAACATTTCTTACCACTGTAGGCTGTCTAGAGACAAAGTATAGCATACAATATATCTTATCTATAAATCAATTGTTTAATTGCAGGTGGCTTTGCCGTTTTTTTGTCAGAACCTGGAAATAAATGCATCTCAGTTTTTTCAATCTATCGCATAGAACGTGTTGATCGCTTTGATTCTGTCGGTCATCTTAGCCGCGGTACCTAAAGCGTACTGCATTGTGTCTATGGTGAATCACTTTTGGGTTCGAGTCCCGCCTTGGGCGTGAGTCTTTGTGTGTTATAAGAAAAAATGGAAAATAAGGGAAAACTATACTGTTGGCCTATGGCCGGCTGAATTTTACTAGAAAAGGAATCTGAGATTTCACGCCCTAGTAGATTTGTTTGTTTATCATGTCAAGACACGCAGACATCTGAAATTTTCAACATAAATGGAGGAGCGATAATGAATGTAGGCCTAAATCGTAAACATTGATCCATTTGGATTGAACTCACCACGAAGGGGTTTTCTGGTCCAGGAAACTCGAATCTGAAGTTTTTCCCATCTAATCGTGGAATGCACTCCAAAGGCGGATTTTTACCTGTTTTATTAAAAGAATTATTCGTTTTAAATTGGCCTAGGCATATAATGTTTTAATTATGTTGCTCTTAATTTTTTAATTAATTATCGTGGGCGAAGTAGCGGACACCTGCTAGTAGTGGAATATTTTCTATCCTCTAGTAGTCTCGCATATTTTAAAACACAGTACTGAGGAATAATTAATTGCATATATCTATATAGTATATTGCGATACAAGTGTCGTAAGCGGTGCATACGGATCGAGCGCCTCGTTTTTTCAATTTCCGAGATCCATTATGCGCTTACGGCACGAGTATTGGATGCTATTTTTGTACGATGATTATTTATATCAATTTATTTATATTAATTGAGATATTTGCTGAAAATATCATGGATATACACTATTGAAGATGGATGTTATATTTCAGAAAGTGATTCGAATGTGTTTGTTGTTATGGGAATCGAATATTTGTTCTGTTAAAGTATAACTGACATTCTATTTAAGATAGCCCATACAAGGACTAGTTTGATCTTTCAAAGGGGTGGTCTCTTAGTAGAGGATAGAGGAAATGCATTTTAATGCCCAAAACCTTGTCTGACTATTCCGCATCTTCGTTGATTATTCTTTACATATGTTCTTCTTAGCTTTACATCTCCCGTTTTGTAGGGATCTGTGGGCCGGGCCTTACAGTACAGCAATCTGCCGGAAGGGGGATTATCTACTGATCAAAGAGTATTTTTTTTGACCAAAGAAGGGTTTGGAGGCCTTCCTGGATAAGTCGTCAGCACCATGTCAGGAAAACCTCCGAGAAAAAAATACATCACGACTAGACACAAAAGTCACACACACATATGCCGAACAAGTCGCTGATGGGATGAAGATGAAAATGACTGCCAGGTGATATCCGGAGACCACGAGAGCTGAAAGTTGCACGGCATTCGTCGCATAGGTGAGGAAAAACCCGGAGAAAACCCACCCGGAAAAATCGGAAATTCGTCCGATCCAGGAATCGAATCTGGTTCCCTCTGCGTGAGGTAAGCGGACGCATCCCCTGCGCTAGAGCCGTGTGATAATTATTCCTTTGATAATGTTAAACAATGAAATGTAAGTGTTTATTACAATAATTAACTTTTTAGAAATTCCAATGCAAACAATCGCATGGGTCCGCATGGACCGTACACGCTTACGCAAAAACACACAAGAAAAACAAAAAATATGAATACAAAATAACACAAACAAACTAAATCTATTCCTCACCCTCCACACCCGCTCTCCAATTTGTCGCCTTTTCAAACCTGAGCTGTCTCGCCTTCATTAAAAACTTCCCAATGCCTTCCTCAACGTTTTTTCCCGTCAGTAACTCCAAACATTTCCGTTGCTCCCTATTTGATTCCATAAAAGATAATGGTAAATATTTTTCCCTCCAATTTTCCAAACCTTCACATTTCGCCAAAATATGAAACCATGATTCTTCCCCCTTACATAATGAACAAACTCTCATTCCGTTTTCATCTGTGATCTTAATCATTCTCCACGCACCGAGTCTAATCCAAGCGAGGCCTAGTTTACTGACTTTAGATCCTTTGGCTAGGCATTGCTCCTTCCCCACTCCAATTTTAACCGCGATTGTAATTCAAGTGAAACCATAGTCTGACATTGTGCATTTGTCTGTTGTCTATCAATATCCTTCAAACGGTTCTTAAGCTTCCTCCACACACTTCTCCTATTTCCCTGCCCATCCATACAAACGTATCCCATCCCAATTGTTTCTGACGGTTTTTTTCAGCTGATATCCAAATTAATATAATTAAATTGATATAAATAATCATCGTGCAAAAAATAGCATGCAATACTCGTGCCGTAAGCGCATAACGGATCTCGGAAATTACTATTTCCTCGATCCGTATGCACCGCTTACGGCACTTGTATCGCAATATACTATTACGTCTACTTTTAAAATATTTATTTATGATTGTGGTGTAAAAAGGAGTTACAAGCTACACAAACATTGGTTCTAGGTCGGAGATGGTCTTTTAAAATCAGTACGAATTACAGCCGTGTTACGAGCTTTAATTTCGGAACCTAGAAAACGGGTCTTTAAGACGGGGATGTCGCTATAAAGCGGTTGTCGTTGATACAGGTTAAACTGCATTTATAACTTTAAGTTTTTGTTTTATTTTTATTGATGGTTCATTATAACAACGTATATACAAAAAAGTCAGATGGCAGGGCAATTTACTAGTATTTCTTTATCCACTACAAGCGGACTTCTAAGAAAATGACTACATCAGTCATTAAGAAATATGATTAAATTATTCTGAATTTGAATTCCATACGATACATTGGTTGTTACCATAGTCATTCTTATCAATTAGTTGTTCAGCTTTTCTGATTTACACATTTTCAGAATTCTTATGACTTACTGCTTCAGATAGGAATTATTCAAGTATGATGGATGAATACAAACTCGAACTATGAGGTTTGTCATACTGAAGTGTTCTTAGACTTTCATGAGAAAAGTTTTTTAAGGCTTGAATAATAAAATCTTCGTCTTAGAAAAGCAATTGATTGAATAAATCAGGAAGAATTTAACTCCAACTATGAAGTTTGTAAGTACTGATATACATTATCTTTACCGCTTATGCATTCACCACTTGACTTTTTAAACTGGTCAAGAGTAAGTCAAATTAACCCTCCAAAATGAAAACACTACAGAGATTCGACAGATAGAGGAGTTGCTTTACAGCCACATCAGTTTGAAATAATTAAAATTTGACAAAATTACGTTCGTTGAGAATACTTAAGTTTAAAATATGCAACAAAAATAGCATGCTTATCGCATTGAAATGTATATAGCTATGTATTTCGTACAAAATCTCACAGAACTATCCACCATATCAAATTCAAATCATTCCCATCTACGGTAGTTTTAATCAATACTTAAAGAAACTTGATATCAGTCTTCCTAAAATGATGAATAGGCCTATAGGATTTCACAAGGTTCCTCCGCGGAGACTTAAAATACCAATTAATTATTAATCTAGACATATAAAACCCTATAACAAAAGGTCAGACAAACATGTCTATTTACCAACATTTTTTCCGTGAAGTTTCTTATTCATATTTTGATCATGTAAATATTTATACTGATGTCTGGAAGTCTACCCATGGAGTAGGATGTGCAACAATCCTACCAAATCTAATTCAGTTTGAGAGACTTCCCGACAGTTTATCAACATTTTCCAGTGAACTGTTTGCTTTTAAACAAGCCTTATCGTACATAACACAAATCACCAGACATTCATACTCTATTCTGATTCAAAATCTGCTCTTAAGGCTACTCACAGTATCTTCACAGTCAATCCTCTTGTACAGAATATACAAATATCATATAACCTGGCCATGGAAGAAGGAAAACAAGTGGTTTTTCGTTGTATCCCTTCTCATCAACAAATACCTGCAATGAGAGAGCAAACGAGGCAGTCAAATTTGCCGTCCTAAATCTTTCAGGTGGCCTTTCGAAGAAAAGGTATTAACTCCAAAAATGCAAAAAATTAGTTGTTATTGGCAATAAGTACAGCAGATTGTGCTCTATCCACAAGGATAACGAAGTAAGTCCTAACCCTTATAGTTTCTGACCAATGGAACTGTCACAAAGTCCTAAGTTCATACTACAGAGAATGTTGTCAGGGAAAAAGAACTAAGTGCACTTCAATACCTTTTGCCTGTATACCTAGATATAAAATATAATATATATCTACAAGGAGAATGATTTAATTAGGTAACAGATCATGCTGATTAGTAAGCAATAGGATATCCATACGGCAGTGACCTGTGTAATTAATTAATATTGCATTTCAGTGTGGCTTCTTTTTGTAAAAATGAATGATTTTATGTCAAGAGGAAGTAGATTAGTTCAGTTAGCTGTGCAGCAAATGAACAAACAATTAAATTCATAAAGTGATTTTTCATAAACATTTAAACTTAAAAATTGATTTTTCTCCAATCAACATTTTTGGAATTAATACCTTTTTCCTGCAAGCCCACGAGATATCCTAAAATTCCATTCAGAATTTTCCATACACATCCGTACCAAAATTAACTCAGCACGGAACACACAATGGTCTCAACGATAAGGAACCAAGCTTCATTCCGTAAGAGAATCCTCCACTGCTGCTTGGTACTTTAAAGGCCTGAATCGAAGACACCAAGTGCTTCTTATAACCCGTCTGAGAATTGGACACACAAAAATGACTCACTTTTGCATGCTTACTAGAGATGATAACTACAATGTACAACATGCAATTCTCCACTGTCAGTCTCCCAAATGTTCACAGAATTTCGCCGCTTCGATCTCATTAGGGAAAAATAAAAGACAACCTGCAACATATAAATTCTTAACAATCCAAAAAATACGAAAACTACATATTATTTCTAAAGGACTTTAACATTTATAGTAAAATTTAAAAATTGTACCATCATCTGTAAATCACTGTTATTAATATTCTTTAAATATTTCTGTATTCGTAACTGATTACACTCTCACGAGTCAAATTGACTAAAAATAAATCATATAAAAATTACTAACAACTTGAAAATGATTTGCAGAGGAAAGAATTTTTGCGATTATATGCAACAAATGTAACTTAGATATTTTAGAGTTATGAAGTTGATAATCATTTACACTTTACCGATCTTTACCTTATGTACCATACAGACAGGAAGTGTTCCATTCGACATTAATTTGATGTAGACCTAAGTTTTTAGCCCGTTATTTGATATTAAGAACTTCTCCCAGTCGAGGGCTCCCTAACGAAATGTACAATAACGTAAAAGAAACTTATTTCTGGTAACAAATCATGAATAACATGTAAAAATATAAAATATGTTAATGCAAAATGAATGATTTCTTAAGATAGATACCGATTCAAGCAACTGTACTGTACTGGAGAAATGAGTTCAGTTCGTAAGTAATCGGAAACTGGAATTTTTCTGAGACTGTTCTTCCATGAGAAAGAGACCTAAACTCCATGCGTGGAGCGAAAAGGATATGATACGACGATTTTGTAACAGACAAAAAAAATATCTTCTCGTTGAAAACAGTTTGTATCGCAAGTGTAGTATACAGGATCATAAAAAAGAATGGATATTAAAGAATTGACACAGGAAATGTATGTGATTATAATTACAGGACTGCTACCTATCGGAGAATAATTATCTATGGATGAACGTCATTCTTTTTTCACCAAACGAGTACTTGGATGGCCTCCCGGAAGAGTAATCAGCACAATATCAGAGCCACCTCCGAGAAAACACAAACACATAGGACTAGACACTCCAGTCACAAACACCTACCGAAGAAGGCACGGCTTGTTTTTATTTAATAATGACAGCTAGATGATATCCGGAGACCACGAGAGCGTAAATGTGAACGACATTTGTTGCACAGGTGACGAAAAACAAAAAACAAAAAACCCACCCAGGAAAATCTTCCCATCCATGACTCGATCCCGGGCCACACTTGACGAGAGCGAAAGCATCCTGTGCGCTAGATCGGTTGGCTTATTGTACTTCTCATAATCTTAAAAATGTCCGTCGCCGTGGGTGAGTCGGTAGCGCGCCTGCCTTCCACTCCCGGCCGGGTCGGGGATTTTTCAGTAATGAAAAATCCCTTTCCCGGGTTCAGGACTAGGTGTTTGTCAGTAGGTTAAGATAATGCACATTGTGCGCGATTCCTTACTTAATAATAATCTTAAAAATTCCAGAAACCACTTCCAATGTTAACAAAGTAATTCCGTTCAGCTCCTTAATTTACGTCTACTATAAAAATATCACTTTACAGTTGGGGTAGAAGAGGAGTTAAAAGCACTGAAGACGTTGGTCTAAGGACAGGGATAATGTTTTAAAAGAGATACGAATTACAATCATTTTATGGGCTTGAATATCGACCCTAGAAAAACTGGTCTATAAGGGGAGATGTAGCTAAATAGCGGTGGTCTTTAATACAGATTTAACTCTTTTTAATTTTAAGGTTTTTATTCCTATTGATAATAACAAATCACGACGAATGTGCATGCAAGTAATATGTAGAGGTATTTAGTCGCTTTCTTATGTGCCTACAAGCGGACTTTCAAGTAAACGACTACATCAGTCATTAAGAAATGTAATTAAATTCTTCTCTATTTGAATGCCATACGACAAGAATGGTTGTTGCCATAGTCACTTTTACAAATTAATTTTTCAGATTTTCTGGTGTGATGCAGATGAACAAAATATGTCCTCAAAATAGAAAAGAAGAAAGGATGGAATCCATTCTACCTTTTATATTTTGGAAGATAATCAAGCCTTCATATATTACTATACAGAACTCCGTTTAATCGCATACAAATCTGAACTTAGATAAGACTATAAAAACACAGCATTAGAATCTAAAGGGGATGGAAGTCCAAACCAGCTGTGGGTATAGTTTATTTTACTATTAAACATTTATAAACACTTCTAGTTTTTTCTATTACTAAAGTGTCAAGAGTACGAGCAAACAAAAATATTTTCATAAAAAAGTCTAACGATTTCATTAAAATATTTTTTTTTCTGTAATTACTACGATACAGAGTACCGTAACGTTTAAAGTGGAGTCGTTTCTTCCGGTCTCGAGATTTTCTGGACCAACTGGGAGAAAATAACTCGATATGGACATTGAAATTGATATATTTTTATATCGAAGTTTGTTCATCCACTCATTAATACTAATGTTTCTCAACTTCCAAATGAGATAGTACCTTACAGCTTTCAACCGATGGGAAAATTCTAAAAAGTTTGAATTCTTCTTTATTACTCTAAGAAAGCTTTGAAAGGTTTTGACATTGTGTTTGTACACCTTCAGATACTTTTGCAAAAATAAAGGAATATTGTTGACGCAAGGAATTTCCTTTAAATTGTCGACAAAATTAATTCATTTCATAAATCGCTTAGAAAAGAATACCACAACATTCGGAAGCTGCACTTGGCTGTCCCCAACAGTAATAGGCCAACAAGATCAGTATAGATTTTTGGACTAGGAAACAATGCTCATATTGTAGAAATTGTTGCAGGAGCATATTTTCAAAGTCTTTAAGTTTTTCTGGAATATTTTCCAAGCCTCGCTGGAGTTAAGGTATAACAATGCTGCAGGGATTTGTATATTCAACACCTTTTTGAAAATGCGAACTTCTTCCCAAGGCTGAGGTCATTGTGAGCTCTCTTTATTCTTATCAAGCCACGCCTTGACAAGATGGCAGGTTATGTGCATCTTGGCACCCGTAGAAAGAGGTGGTAGAGATAGACCCAACGCTATCGCTTGAAATTCATTGCTACTAACTTGGACCCTTCTGAAATGTATTGGGGTGGGCACATAGATTTGTTTAAAATGATCAGCTGAAAAATTACGATTTTGGCACTTATAGCCCAGTGGTTGGGGTGTTGAATTCGGAATTAATTAGGGGAAAGCTGGAAATATTTTTAACCCCTTCAGTCAAGGTCAGGAATGAACATACTAAGTTTTCCCCCTCCTCCTAGGTGAGCTTTAGCTGTAGCGTAGTGATTTGTAGTCGGAAAACTAGTTTTTTAAACTAACATAACAATATCTAAAAAACAATCAACGCTATAAAACCCATTGACCATACAAATTTCGTAGAGCTTGAAATTCTGAATAAAATGAGTACCCACACTTAATACTTTCGTTGAAAATTAAGGTCACAACTCTTTTTTAAAATTTTGCTTAAATTGCTAATCATGCGTTTCGAGCCAGAAGATACCACGTTACCAGTCCACCATGCGCCCTATTATAATTGTGTATATATAATTATATATAACTATATATAATTACCGGTACCGATATAAATATATATGTAATTATATACAATTATATATAACCATATATCATTATATATTTAATTTATTGAGACCTTCACGATGTTTCCGTCATTATTTCAGGCCATTATTGTGGATATTTTGAGGAAAACGGACCTGAAATGATATTACATACATTAAAGAAGTGGTTACGTCAATTTCATTTGTGTGTGTGTGTTTAAGGTGTATTATAAACATCCATGTCAGTGTGCTTCACAACAAAACCTACTTTTTGAAACTTCACACATAACATAACTTATTTATAAGCTGTTGCTTGTTCTTATCATTTGTTAGAAACTTCTCTTGAGACATAGAAGCTGTCATAGACCCGTCAAACATAACATAACCACCACCTTCGCTCGTCTGTTACCTTCTGCTAATTTCGTAATTTTTTCTGTAATATCTTCAGGGTACCCATCAAAAACTATTGTGCCCCTTGCACTAAAGTGCCTTTTGGCATATTCAACACATTTTTGCAGGATGGAAGAAAATGAATCACCTTTCTGGCACACTAACCGATGCAACAGTAACCCACCATCAACCACAAGACAAGCAGTATTGACACGAACAACATCAGTCGTACGGTAGTAGAAATAAGTAATAAAATACTGACTTGCGGGTCTTACGCAGTCCTCCTTCATCAAAGAGTGACAATGGAATAGGAGTCAACTCAAATTTGAAATTGTTTTGTAACTCTGCATCCGACTTTTTCAGTAGGGAGATTCTTCTGAAAATTGTACAGGAATAAATTCATCATGAACTTTCACCTTGGAACTGAAACCACGAATAGGCATTACTCGGTTTTTCCTTTTAAATTTAAATTCGGCTAAGTTATTACCAACAATTTTTGACAAAGAAACAATTCTGACTTCGTGAGCATTGTGACAATTTATGCTTTCATCTGCCACAATACCACTTGATATTGACATGAGATGTTCACGATGTTCACAACTTGGAAACAGGTCATGGGATGAGAACCAGTTCATTAGTTTCTGTACATCTGCCTCGTCTCTTGCAATTCTTGAATCCCTAGCATCCACATGCTGGTCAGTAGGCAAACGATAAGTTACAAAACTCCTCAATTTTCTGAGCAACCTCTACAAGAATTGGCATTGAGAGAATCCGCTTGGCCATTGTACTGTCGGAAATGCCACGTCCTCGGGTACCCCCTTGTTGACTTCATGGATCTCATAAGGGTTTGCTCTATTGTCATAACTGACCAAAGACCACATCAAAATTTATCAGAGCGTCTAATTGTGGAAAACCCTTCAGTGACAAACTTTGTATTCATCCTGATCAAGTCTGTCTTTCAGATCAATCATATCTTGCAAATAAAGGTGGCATTTTGTTTGTAATCACTTTAGTTGTTTATATGTTGATGTGCATATGTAATGATGTGTATATATGTTGATGTGCATGTGTTTAATAATGTTGGTGTAATGGCAGACCAAAACATCGTGAAGGTCTTAATAAATTAAATATATAGGGTAATGATATATGGTTATTATATAATTGTATATAATTACATATATATTTATAACAGTACCTGTAATGATATATAGTTATATATAATTATATATACACATATATTATAATAGGACGCAAGGTGGACTGGTAACATGGTACCTTCTGGCTCGAAATGCATGATTAGCAATGTAAGCAAAACTTTAAAAAAGAGTTGTGACTTAAATTTTTAACGAAGGTATTAAGTGTGGGTACTCATTTTATTCAGAATTTCAAGCTCTACAAAATTTGTATGGTCAATGGTTTTGATAGCGTTGATTGTTTTTTAGATATTGTTATGTTAGTTTAAAAAACTTGTTTTCCGACTACAAATCACTACGCTACAGCTAAAGCTCACCTAGGAGGAGGGGGAAAACTTAGTATGTTCATTTCAGACCTAAACTGAAGGGGTTAAAACAATTTCCAGCTTTCCCCTAATTAATTCCGAATTCGGCTTATTTTTACTCCCCAACCACTGGGCTATTAGACTAGACCCCTATAAAATTAAACGCTTCAATTATCGTATGTGTTTTCCCATTCAGAGGAACGAGGAGCGATGGCGTGATGGAGCGGAACTTTGGATTCTCAACCAGTTTTTTTGGCAGCGGAGGTTTAGAGGTAGCATGCTCCCTCTAGATCCGAAGGTCGTGGGATCAAACCCGGCCGCTCTCGATGGTTTTTTCAGGATGTAAAAATCCTGGACACGGTGTTCTCAGGTAGAGACTTTAAGCTGGAGGCCCGTGTCATAGATTTACGGCACGAAGAAAAACTCCAAATGTAAATTGGAGCATCTGGAAAAAATTTCTCGGCTCTTTTCACATCCAAGTAATACCTTAGTTTCCGGAGGGAGTTGGGAGGCGATGGGCTTACCACCTGTCCCTCTGCCCTCTCTAGGAAAATAAGCGTACCGGTAACAAAATTCACATACGTAGCAGTAACTTCCACTTGGAGACCTTAAGGGGATATATAGGAGTATAGGGTATAGGATAAGCTCTACTCCATTTAACAATTTCAGCAAATTATTCCATGTCTGTTGCTACAAAAACACAATACATTTAATTGTCTGGTGAGATCAACAGGGATTCCTCGTTGCTGGGGAAATAACATACAAAACTTATGAAGACCATGCGAAAAACTCGTAATATCCTAAATTTTAATAACATATTATGTGAGATGTGATGAAGAATGCCAAGATACTTCACAGCAAGCAGTCAGTAAGGATCTACCGATATAAATACACAACTAATTAACATTTTTGGGAACTGGAAGCTCTTGAGTACACGAATATGCTGGCGACCTCTAAGCGCACTGATAAACATTGCACCATTCCAATATTCTGGATCATGTAAGTTATATAAAAAATCTCATTTTCTTTTAAACACAACAAGGAGGGGTATGGGTGAAAATTCTGGAATTACCACAAAATTAAATGGCGTTAGATATCTTTCTCTACCGTAAGCATCTATCTTCTTCACTCTCCGGTTTTACAATAGTTTGTATTTCAAACTCTCCCCATACATAATGATAAGATATTTATCATTATAACAATAGTCTCTATATTGTTATGTAAGAGGTGGATAGCTTATAACAACCAATCTGAAATGTTCTATAATGTAATTCTATTGTTTATTTGCATGTTAATTGGTACTTACAGATTGCATGAGGGTAGCCATCTATATTTTATTCCTTGTGTCTATTCATATTTTTCGCCCAAATACTTAAAATGTATTATTCAGTCTTAATGAGATTAACAAATAACGTAAAAATGGATGGACGGATTCACATCCCAAATTATTAATGTACATGCATGCTTAATTTTTACGATCTCAAGAACAAAATTTAAATTAATGCCATATCGCGTAAAGTATTTAACAGGCTACGCTCGAAATTCTGCTCTGAAAATCAAATCCTGGAACAAGTAAGCAATTTTAACTATTTGTGATGTGACATAAATTTCGCTACAGAGATAGATATAGAAAACAAATTAAGTAAATATGTGAAACCGGTAATTACAAAACAAGACAAGAATAATCACGAAAGAAGTCAAATGTTATAAAACAATTACAGAAAATCATATTTTCTGGACCAACTGGAAGAAAATAACTCGATAAGAACATTAAAATTATTATATTTTTATAACGAAATTTGTTTATAAGAATAATAGTTATGAAGATACTACATGGAACATTATTAAATCTCAATTCAAACATAAATTATTAGTAGGCTTCGCAATAAAAAAAAGTGCGAATCTTTCTCAGAAGAAGGACACGATATGATGTCCGAAACGTCAGAAGACACTAAAAACACGACGCGGCCCAACCCGGATAGCAATTACTATCAGTTTATATAACACCGGCCGTGGAAGCCTGCGAACTAACTAGTTGGCGACGTTAGTAAGAAAAACAAGACTAAACTGCTTGCCATTGAGATGGACTATTTAAGGCGAAGTTTAGGCTGTACTAGGATGGATAGAATAAAAAATGACGTAATCCGAGAAAGGATGAAAATGGATAGGGATATATATGACGACATCCAAAAGAGACAGCTGATGTAGTTCGGCCATGTAAATAGGATGAATGAAGAAAGGTTACCGAACAGGATACTAAGATGGATACCATCCCGGCGGAAGAAAAGAGGTCGCCCACGACGCAACTGGCAAGATGATGTGAAGGAGGCAATGGAACAAAGAAATATGAATAAAGAAGAAAGTCAAAACAGAAGAAAATAGAGACTGGGGGCGGAGAAGCGGCGCCAGCCGTAAACAATCCGCAAGAAGAAGAAGAAGAAGAAGAAGAAGAACTCCAAGCCTAAATTAGAGCCTCTAGACAATATCTTTCGGTCATTTCACGCCCACGAGCCCCTCTGAGTTCTCGCGGAAAACAAGCTTAACAAAATTCGCAACGGTAGCAGTAACCTCCATTTGGAGGCCCTAATGACCCGAAACTCTGGGGATATTTAGGAATATGGGTTATATTTTAAGAAGTTCAGAAAATTAATCCGTGTGTGTTGCTATAGAAACATAATACATTTAATTGTCTGGTGAGATCAACAGGTATTCATCGTTACTGTGGAAATACGGTCTTTGCGAAAATTACGTCAAGTTTCAGATTTTAATTTCATGTTATGTGAGATGCGATGAAGATGGCAAGTAATTAGTCAGTAAGGATCTACCGAAATACACAACTATTGAACATTTTTGGGGATATGGAAGCTCTTGAGTACAACGGATATATGATAAGCAAGAGGATGCTGGCAACCTTTAGCACACTGAATTAACATGGCACCATCTCAATTCAGGATTATGTAAGTTGTAATAAAAAAATCGCCTTTTCTTTTAAACACAAGAAAGAGGGGTATGGGTGAAAATTCTGGAATTACCATAAAATTAAGTGGTGCGAGCTATCCTTATAACTTTCTCTACAGTAAACATCTATTTTCTCGTCAGGGTCCGGTTTTATAATACTTTGTATTTCAATCTTTCCCCATAACAATAATATTAATGTTAATGTAAAAGATATTTATCATTATAATCATCGTCCCTTGATTGTTGTTTCCGAGATAGCACAACAACCATTCTGAAATTATGTAATTATAATATTTCTTTGCACGTTTAGAGGTACCTACAGATGTTGCATAAGGGTTGCCATCGATTTTTTTTATCGCTCATGAATATTCATACTTTTCGCCTGAATGCTTGAAATATGTATAATTTTAAGAGTCTTGATAGATAATGTGACTGACTACATATATGAAAAGTGGATGGGTCGTGTTGATTCACTTCCGAAATTGCTAATGTACAATGTGGAAACGCCACGTTTCCTTTATCCGACCATCATTAATATTATTAATTTATTAATTATCTATTAGGAAAGACAAATACCCATGAAAATATATATGGGATTATAAAGAGATAGAAGTTTAAGCGAATACAGGAATACAGATTAATAGGAAACAATACTTAAATATTTTACTTCAAAGTTTATAATAGTAATTAAATGTATTAATAGGACAATTTTACAACCTCAAAGTATCAAAATCAGAATCCAAATTAATGCCACATAACTTAAAGGATTTAATACGCTCGTTAATCAAATCCTGGAACAAGAAAGATTTTTTAACTACCTGGGATGTTACATAATTTTCTATATAGAGAAAGATATACAAAACCAATTTAAGTAAATATGTGAAACTATTATTCAATCATTACAAAATAAGACAAGAAGAAACTCGAAAACCAAATTTTATAACACAAACACAGCGTACCATGTATAATGAAAAAGAAAGACCAAACCACAATGCAAGTTGCGGAAATGCGAGGGATTTCTAAGAAAGGTTAAAGGCTGTACAACTGAAGTTCTCATACGAAAGGAAGATATAGACCTATATACTGAGCTCATCATATAGGCTAAGTTACAATAAGAGTGAGAACAAGTTGAAAATAGAGACAAAGGATACATCACCAGAAAGACTACACACATTACAAAAAATACAAAATCTGATAAATTTCTAGTAATTTAAAAATGAACACGTTACAGATTTAATTTCAGAATTTGATAAACTAAACTAATACTCAATTTATTTATAAAATGTGGTACATTTCGATATGACAGGGAATTGGATTTCAAAAGCGAGTGATAGACACACTAAAAGATGAAGAATAGAATAACTTCTTTTGTCGGGAAATGAACAGTTGGTTTTGAAAATGCGTTCGTGATGTCAAAAGGAAATTAAAAAGAGGTTGTAAATAAAAAGGAAAAGAAATTTATAGTATATTGTGAAGGAAAATCTAAGAATGGATCATTCTTCGTTGATTGAGGCTCACCCTTGACAAGGTCTGGTTCATATCCCGACTATGGTATTGAAGTTTTAAGTCTGACTTCACCTTTCCAATGTTTGAATTGCCTGACATCAGCCAAGGGAAATTTCGTAAGCCCTGAACAGAGTAATAAATATGTGTTTTGTGACCACTCTGATAGTTGAGCCATTATGTTGACTAAATTTAAGGAATGAAGTATATTACTCAGCAAACAAAACGTGTGATGAATAAATCTTTCCCGGGTAGACAGCCAGGTTTGAAGATCAAGTGTCTCCGACGTTTCAGAGGCCCACGCTGCCTCCATCCTCAGGGATACTGAAGTGTCGAGTCTGTCATGCCGAGGTGGTATATATACAGATCGCGAGTTGCGAGGAGTCGACCAATCAGGCGCCAGTTCATTTTTCCATCGTCTTTTTTTCGGCCAATCGGCTTCTACTGTCTTTTAATTGTTTGAGACAGTGATTCCAGGCAGGGTTGATGCTGAGGCCTCCGTCTCTATTGAAATTGTTAGCCTCAAGCTTAATTTCGATCGCTTCCTTGATTAATCTGTCCCAGAACCTTGAAGTCTTCGCAAGGATTGTAGTGTTTGCGAAATCAATCCTGTGCCCGGATCCCAAGTTGATGGTATGTTCTGCCACCGCAGATTTATCGGGATAGAAGAGTCTGATGCAGCGGGCATGCTCAGAACAGCGCTGGTCAATAGTCCGTGAAGTCTGCCCGATGTAAGCCCTGCCGCATTCACAGGGGATGCGGTACACACCCGGTGTTCTGAGTCCTAAGTCGTCTTTCACCTGTCTCAAGAGGCTTCTGGTCTTCATAGGTGGTTTGAAGACTGTTCTGATCTTCCATTTCCTCAGGATTCGGGCTAATCTCTGTGATAAGTTACCGAAATACGGCAGTACTGCAGTGCTTTTAGTGTCGTCAGGGTCTCGTGTTGGAGGTGTTGCCTGACGAACGGTCCTTTTCAGGGCCAATCGAATTTCCCTTTCATGGAATCCATTTTGTAAGAATGTCCTCCTCAGGTGGTTCAGTTCATCAGGCAGGTTTTCTTTGTCCGAAATGGAGATTGCTCTGTTGATGAGGGTGTTAAGTACTCCTCTACGTTGCGCTGGGTGGTGATGACTATTGCCGTTGAGATAAAGGTCGGTGTGAGTCTTCTTTCTATACACCCTATGACCTAGTGTGCCATTGGTCTTACGTTGTATTAATATGTCAAGGAATGGAAGACAGCCATCTTTTTCTATCTCCATCGTGAAAGTGATACTCTGGTGTATGTTGTTGAGGTGGTCGAGGAATTCTTGGAGCTTCTCCTGTCCATGAGGCCAGATTACAAAGGTGTCATCCACGTACCTGTAGAAGCAGGTGGGTTTATAGGGTGCTGTTTCAAGCGCCTTCTGCTCAAAATGCTCCATGTATAGATTAGCTATGGCCGGAGAGAGCGGAGATCCCATAGCTACCCCGTCGGTCTGTTCATAATATTTCCCGCCGTAGAGAAAGTATGTGGAAGTCAGGGTGTGTCGGAATAGCTGTATTATATCATGGCTGAAGTGTGGTTCAAGTAGTTCCAGTGAATCTTCTACAGGCACCCGTGTGAACAGCGAGACTACGTCGAAGCTGACCAGCAAGTCACCGTTATTGACTGTGATGTCTTTGAGAGTGTTGACAAACTCAGTTGAGTTCCTCACATGATGTATACATCTCCCCACTAAAGGCTGCAGTAGCTTGGACAGATGTTTCGCGAGTCTGTATGTTGGAGCTCCTATTGCACTGACTATCGGTCGTAGAGGGACTCCTTCTTTGTGAATTTTCGGGAGTCCGTACAGTCTAGGAGGTACTGAGCCATGTGGCGTCACCTGTTTTTTGATGTCCTCAGGCAGCGTAGATCTCTTAATCAGACCTGAAGTCTTCCGTTCGATAGTAAGTGTTGGATCTCGTTGGAGGAGCTTATATGCAGGATCGTGAAGGAGTTCACGTATTTTCGTATCGTATTCCGATGATCTCAACAGTACAGTGGCATTCCCTTTGTCTGCTGGCAACACTACAGTGTCACTGTCATTACGGAGGTCTCTCAGTGCTTCACGTTCTTCCCGTTTCATGTTGGACTTCGGTGGAACGGTCCTTTTAAGGGCCAGGCTGACTTCCTGTCGAATCTCGTCTGCGGTATCAACGGGGAAAGCCTTAACTGCTTGCTCAATTCCGCTGATGATATCAATGGTGGGAATTACCCTAGGTGTAGGTGCGAAATTAAGACCCTTGGAAAGAGCAGATATAGCAGCAGCATCTAGCTGTTTGTCAGTCAGGTTGACGATTGTGCGTCTCGTGTCCCCTTCTGCGTTAATGTCGTGCTTTTTATGGAGGCGGTCGTACTTGTTTACTTGTCTCTCCGATGTTTTCCTGTGCATTAGATCTTCCTGTGCCTTAGTGAAAAGATCAATCCTTTCCCAGTCATGTGGTGACAGACGACAGCTTAGAAGTAAGTGAAGCTGAAGTAACTCCTTGTCATTCTTATCCAGTTCGTACCTAGTGTAGTGTATCCGTTCTCGGGTCAATGCCAGGCTTGTCCGATGTAATATCTTCCTGGTAGCTGGAGTGCTCACAGGGTAGCGTAGTTTAGTAAATCCAGGAGCGATATTATTCTCTCGACATCTCCGTAAGAAAGCCAAAGAACTCAGTAATTTAGCTTTCTTCTTCCGCAGCTTCTCAAATTTACGTATACTGCGAAGCATTTCCTCCCCGTAGAGGTGTGTAATGTAAGATTTTAGATTTTCCTGGCGAAGAGTATGAATAAATCTTTCCCGGGTAGACAGCCAGGTTTGAAGATCAAGTGTCTCCGACGTTTCAGAGGCCCACGCTGCCTCCATCCTCAGGGATACTGAAGTGTCGAGTCTGTCATGCCGAGGTGGTATATATACAGATCGCGAGTTGCGAGGAGTCGACCAATCAGGCGCCAGTTCATTTTTCCATCGCCTTTTTTTCGGCCAATCGGCTTCTACTGTCTTTTAATTGTTTGAGACAGTGATTCCAGGCAGGGTTGATGCTGAGGCCTCCGTCTCTATTGAAATTGTTAGCCTCAAGCTTAATTTCGATCGCTTCCTTGATTAATCTGTCCCAGAACCTTGAAGTCTTCGCAAGGATTGTAGTGTTTGCGAAATCAATCCTGTGCCCGGATCCCAAGTTGATGGTATGTTCTGCCACCGCAGATTTATCGGGATAGAAGAGTCTGATGCAGCGGGCATGCTCAGAACAGCGCTGGTCAATAGTCCGTGAAGTCTGCCCGATGTAAGCCCTGCCGCATTCACAGGGCTTACATCGGGCAGACTTCACGGACTATTGACCAGCGCTGTTCTGAGCATGCCCGCTGCATCAGACTCTTCTATCCCGATAAATCTGCGGTGGCAGAACATACCATCAACTTGGGATCCGGGCACAGGATTGATTTCGCAAACACTACAATCCTTGCGAAGACTTCAAGGTTCTGGGACAGATTAATCAAGGAAGCGATCGAAATTAAGCTTGAGGCTAACAATTTCAATAGAGACGGAGGCCTCAGCATCAACCCTGCCTGGAATCACTGTCTCAAACAATTAAAAGACAGTAGAAGCCGATTGGCCGAAAAAAAGACGATGGAAAAATGAACTGGCGCCTGATTGGTCGACTCCTCGCAACTCGCGATCTGTATATATACCACCTCGGCATGACAGACTCGACACTTCAGTATCCCTGAGGATGGAGGCAGCGTGGGCCTCTGAAACGTCGGAGACACTTGATCTTCAAACCTGGCTGTCTACCCGGGAAAGATTTATTCATACTCTTCGCCAGGAAAATCTAAAATCTTACATTACACACCTCTACGGGGAGGAAATGCTTCGCAGTATACGTAAATTTGAGAAGCTGCGGAAGAAGAAAGCTAAATTACTGAGTTCTTTGGCTTTCTTACGGAGATGTCGAGAGAATAATATCGCTCCTGGATTTACTAAACTACGCTACCCTGTGAGCACTCCAGCTACCAGGAAGATATTACATCGGACAAGCCTGGCATTGACCCGAGAACGGATACACTACACTAGGTACGAACTGGATAAGAATGACAAGGAGTTACTTCAGCTTCACTTACTTCTAAGCTGTCGTCTGTCACCACATGACTGGGAAAGGATTGATCTTTTCACTAAGGCACAGGAAGATCTAATGCACAGGAAAACATCGGAGAGACAAGTAAACAAGTACGACCGCCTCCATAAAAAGCACGACATTAACGCAGAAGGGGACACGAGACGCACAATCGTCAACCTGACTGACAAACAGCTAGATGCTGCTGCTATATCTGCTCTTTCCAAGGGTCTTAATTTCGCACCTACACCTAGGGTAATTCCCACCATTGATATCATCAGCGGAATTGAGCAAGCAGTTAAGGCTTTCCCCGTTGATACCGCAGACGAGATTCGACAGGAAGTCAGCCTGGCCCTTAAAAGGACCGTTCCACCGAAGTCCAACATGAAACGGGAAGAACGTGAAGCACTGAGAGACCTCCGTAATGACAGTGACACTGTAGTGTTGCCAGCAGACAAAGGGAATGCCACTGTACTGTTGAGATCATCGGAATACGATACGAAAATACGTGAACTCCTTCACGATCCTGCATATAAGCTCCTCCAACGAGATCCAACACTTACTATCGAACGGAAGACTTCAGGTCTGATTAAGAGATCTACGCTGCCTGAGGACATCAAAAAACAGGTGACGCCACATGGCTCAGTACCTCCTAGACTGTACGGACTCCCGAAAATTCACAAAGAAGGAGTCCCTCTACGACCGATAGTCAGTGCAATAGGAGCTCCAACATACAGACTCGCGAAACATCTGTCCAAGCTACTGCAGCCTTTAGTGGGGAGATGTATACATCATGTGAGGAACTCAACTGAGTTTGTCAACACTCTCAAAGACATCACAGTCAATAACGGTGACTTGCTGGTCAGCTTCGACGTAGTCTCGCTGTTCACACGGGTGCCTGTAGAAGATTCACTGGAACTACTTGAACCACACTTCAGCCATGATATAATACAGCTATTCCGACACACCCTGACTTCCACATACTTTCTCTACGGCGGGAAATATTATGAACAGACCGACGGGGTAGCTATGGGATCTCCGCTCTCTCCGGCCATAGCTAATCTATACATGGAGCATTTTGAGCAGAAGGCGCTTGAAACAGCACCCTATAAACCCACCTGCTTCTACAGGTACGTGGATGACACCTTTGTAATCTGGCCTCATGGACAGGAGAAGCTCCAAGAATTCCTCGACCACCTCAACAACATACACCAGAGTATCACTTTCACGATGGAGATAGAAAAAGATGGCTGTCTTCCATTCCTTGACATATTAATACAACGTAAGACCAATGGCACACTAGGTCATAGGGTGTATAGAAAGAAGACTCACACCGACCTTTATCTCAACGGCAATAGTCATCACCACCCAGCGCAACGTAGAGGAGTACTTAACACCCTCATCAACAGAGCAATCTCCATTTCGGACAAAGAAAACCTGCCTGATGAACTGAACCACCTGAGGAGGACATTCTTACAAAATGGATTCCATGAAAGGGAAATTCGATTGGCCCTGAAAAGGACCGTTCGTCAGGCAACACCTCCAACACGAGACCCTGACGACACTAAAAGCACTGCAGTACTGCCGTATTTCGGTAACTTATCACAGAGATTAGCCCGAATCCTGAGGAAATGGAAGATCAGAACAGTCTTCAAACCACCTATGAAGACCAGAAGCCTCTTGAGACAGGTGAAAGACGACTTAGGACTCAGAACACCGGGTGTGTACCGCATCCCCTGTGAATGCGGCAGGGCTTACATCGGGCAGACTTCACGGACTATTGACCAGCGCTGTTCTGAGCATGCCCGCTGCATCAGACTCTTCTATCCCGATAAATCTGCGGTGGCAGAACATACCATCAACTTGGGATCCGGGCACAGGATTGATTTCGCAAACACTACAATCCTTGCGAAGACTTCAAGGTTCTGGGACAGATTAATCAAGGAAGCGATCGAAATTAAGCTTGAGGCTAACAATTTCAATAGAGACGGAGGCCTCAGCATCAACCCTGCCTGGAATCACTGTCTCAAACAATTAAAAGACAGTAGAAGCCGATTGGCCGAAAAAAAGACGATGGAAAAATGAACTGGCGCCTGATTGGTCGACTCCTCGCAACTCGCGATCTGTATATATACCACCTCGGCATGACAGACTCGACACTTCAGTATCCCTGAGGATGGAGGCAGCGTGGGCCTCTGAAACGTCGGAGACACTTGATCTTCAAACCTGGCTGTCTACCCGGGAAAGATTTATTCATACTCTTCGCCAGGAAAATCTAAAATCTTACAAAACGTGTGATATCATTAAAAATAAAACTATGTAATACACTGGCCAACAGTACTGTTATTTTCTTTTTCAGTTGCATGAGATTTTTTTACTGTTTCCTAATCATTTTGAAGTGCTGATTTCAAATCTGAAAACTGTTTTTTCTCAATGCTCTTTTTTACATGCAATACGACCTTATGTAATCAAGTCTTTTATGATTATGTGATTGGCAGATAATAAGATAGATATGAAAACTGTTTCGTTTATGTTCTGATAAATTTGTATCTGGTCATGCCTACAAGTAGACAATACTTTATAAATAATCAGACACTTTCAGCGGTATTTAGGGATACAACGACCTTGTTCGATAAAAAGGCGTAGTATAAGATTCTATGTGAGGAATAATTATAAATTACTTCGGACTTTACCACTGGGAACCAGGACAAGAATTATTGGTCCCACATAGTGTGCGTCACAATGCTACATGCTGCATTATTGGACACACACGCACTACAGCTTTCCCCTCATAGCAACAATTGTGTTATATAGCAAACAGCTTATGACCATAATATGCATTTCAATTAGTACCACTTAACAGTTTAGACTATATTGCGATTTAATATTTATTAATCAGGTAATATCAAAAGAGTTTATGATTGTATGGATTTTATTATGTACAACTGAATAAATAAAGGCCGCATTGATATTTAATGTGTATGATCCAGCTACGCTTAAATGAAATGAATATAATGTTCTTCCACATACGCTATGACAAAAATAAATCTACGAAATTTTGATATATGTCGAATGAAAAAAGACTATTGACTACAGAAAAAACTATCTTTAGATTTGAAACCAGAACCAAAAAATTAGTTAGCAACAGCTGTTCATAGATATTCAAAAAAGGATTTTTGGCCTGTATTAACTTTAATATAAACTTTTACAGTATGCATAACAAAGAAGGCACCAAACACAAAAAGACAAGAAAAAGCAGAGAGACAACGTATCACAAACAAGTGATAGTACAATAGAGACAACGTATGAATACCATCGATTTGATAGTAAAAAAGAGACGACGAATAAAAAAAATCCTTAATTTAAACAAGAAGAAAAGGTGTACCCAACACCGATTGATGGTACATTAGAGACAACGTATGAATGCCATCGATTTGATAGTAAAAAAGAGACGACGAATAAAAAAATCCTTTAATGAAACAAGAAGAAAAGGTGTCACAAACACCGATTGGGTGAACATTAGAGACAACGTATCAATACCATCGATTTGATAGTAAAAAAAAGACGACGAATAAAAAAAAATCCTTAATTTAAACAAGAAGAAAAGGTGTAACCAACACCGATTGATGGTACATTAGAGACAACGTATCAATACCATCGATTTGATAGTAAAAAAGAGACGACGAATAAAAAAAAAATCCTTAATTTAAACAAGAAGAAAAGGTGTAACCAACACCGATTGATGGTACATTAGAGACAACGTATGAATGCCATCGATTTGATAGTAAAAAAGAGACGACGAATAAAAAGATCCTTTAATGAAACAAGAAGACAAGTTGTCACAAACACCTATTGGTGGAACATTAGAGACAACGTATAAATACCATCGATTTTATAGTAAAAAAGAGACGACGAATAAAGAAATTCCTTAAATTAAAGAAGAAGACATGGTGTCACAAACATCGATTGATGGTACATTAGAGACAACGTATGAATACCATCGATTTGATAGTAAAAAAGAGACGACGAATAAAAAAAAAAATATTAAATTAATCAAGAAGACAAGGTGTCACAAACACCGATTGAAGGTACATTAGAGACAACGTATCAATACCATCGATTTCATAGTAAAAAAGAGACGACGAATGAAAAAAATCCTTAAATTATACATAAAGACTCACAAACACCGATTGATGGAACATTAGAGACAACGTATCAACACAATCGATTTGATAGTAAAAAAGAGACGACGAATAAAAAAAATTCTTAAATTAAACAAGAAGACATGGTGTCACAAACACCGATTGATGTTGTATTAGAGTGAACGTATCAATACCATCGATTTGATAGTAAAAAAGAGACGACGAATAAAAAAAATATTAAATTAATCAAGAAGACAAGGTTTCACAAACACCGATTGATGGTACATTAGAGACAACGTATCAATACCATCGATTTGATAGTAAAAAAGAGACGACGAATAAAAAAAAAATCCTTAATTTAAACAAGAAGAAAAGGTGTAACCAACACCGATTGATGGTACAATAGAGACAACGTATGAATGCCATCGATTTGATAGTAAAAAAGAGACGACGAATAAAAAGATCCTTTAATGAAACAAGAAGACAAGTTGTCACAAACACCTATTGGTGGAACATTAGAGACAACGTATCAATACCATCGATTTTATAGTAAAAAAGAGACGACGAATAAAGAAAATCCTTAAATTAAAGAAGAAGACATGGTGTCACAAACACCGATTGATGGTACATTAGAGACAACGTATGAATACCATCGATTTGATAGTAAAAAAGAGACGACGAATAAAAAAAAAAATATTAAATTTATCAAGAAGACAAGGTGTCACAAACACCGATTGAAGGTACATTAGAGACAACGTATCAATACCATCGATTTGATAGTAAAAAAGAGACGACGAATGAAAAAAATCCTTAAATTATACAAAAAGACTCACAAACACCGATTGATGGAACATTAGAGACAACGTATCAACACAATCGATTTGATAGTAAAAAAGAGACGACGAATAAAAAAAAATTCTTAAATTACACAAGAAGACATGGTGTCACAATCACCGATTGATGTTGTATTAGAGTGAACGTATCAATACCATCGATTTGATAGTAAAAAAGAGACGACGAATAAAAAAAATATTAAATTAATCAAGAAGACAAGGTGTCACAAACACCGATTGATGGTACATTAGAGACAACGTATCAATACCATCGATTTGATAGTAAAAAAGAGACGACGAATAAAGAAAATCCTTAAATTAAACAAGAAGACAAGGTGTCACAAATACCGATTGAAGGTACATTAGAGACAACGTATGAATACCATCGATTTGATAGTAAAAAAGAGACGACGAAAAAACAAAAATCCTTAAATTATACAAAAAGACTCACAAACACCGATTGATGGAACATTAGAGACAACGTATCAATACCATCGATTTGATAGTAAAAAAGAGACGACGAATGAAAAAATCCTTAAATTATACAAATAGACTCACAAACACCGATTGATGGAACATTAGAGACAACGTATGAATACCATCGATTTGATAGTAAAAAATAGACGACGAATAAAAAAAAAATCCTTAATTTAAACAAGAAGAAAAGGTGTAACCAACACCGATTGATGGTACATTAGAGACAACGTATCAATACCATCGATTTGATAGTAAAAAAGAGACGACGAATAAAGAAAATCCTTAAATTATACAAAAAGACTCACAAACACCGATTGATGGAACATTAGAGACAACGTATCAATACCATCGATTTGATAGTAAAAAAGAGACGACGAATAAAAAAAAATCCTTAATTTAAACAAGAAGAAAAGGTGTAACCAACACCGATTGATGGTACATTAGGGACAACGTATCAATACCATCGATTTGATAGTAAAAAAGAGACGACGAATAAAGAAAAACCTTAAATTAAACAAGAAGACATGGTGTCACAAACACCGATTAATGGTACATTAGAGACAAAGTATCAATACCATCGATTTGATAATAAAAAAGAGACGACGAATAAAAAAAATCCTTAATTTAAACAAGAAGAAAAGGTGTAACCAACACCGATTGATGGTACATTAGAGACAACGTATCAATACCTTCGATTTGATAGTAAAAAAGAGACGACGAATAAAGCAAAATCCTTAAATTAAACAAGAAGACAAGGTGTCACAAACACCGATTGATGGTACATTAGAGACAACGTATGAATACCATCGATTTGATAGTAAAAATGAGACGACGAATAAAAAAAAAATTCTTAAATTAAAGAAGAAGACAAGGTGTCACAAACACCGATTGATGGTACATTTGAGACAACGTATCAATACCATCGATTTGATAATAAAAAAGAGACGACGAATAAAAAAAAAAATCCTTAAATTAAACAAGAAGACAAGGTGTCACAAACACCGATTGATGGTGCATTAGAGACAACGTATCAATACCATCGATTTGATAGTAAAAAAGAGACGACGAATAAAAAAATAATTCTTAAATTAAACAAGAAGACAAGGTGTCACAAACATCGATTGTTGGTACATTAGAGACAACGTATCAATACCATCGATTCGATAGTAAAGAAGAGACGACGAATAAAAAAATAATTCTTAAATTAAACAAGGAGACAAGGTGTCACAAACACCGATTGATGGTACATTAGAGGGTATACCATCGATTTGATAATAAAAAAGAGACGACGAATAAAAAAAAATCCTTAAATTGAACAAGAAGACAAGGTGTCACAAACACCGATTGATGGTGCATTAGAAACAACGTATCAATACCATCGATTTGATAGTAAAAAAGAGACGACGAATAAAAAAATAATTCTTAAATTAAACAAGAAGACAAGGTGTCACAAACACCGATTGATGGTACATTAGAGACAACGTAACAATACCATCGATTTGATAATAAAAAAGAGACGACGAATAAAAAAAATCCTTAAATTAAACAAGAAGACAAGGTGTCACAAACACCGATTGATGGTGCATTAGAGACAACGTATCAATACCATCGATTTGATAGTAAAAAAGAGACGACGAATAAAACAATAATAATTCTTAAATTAAACAAGAAGACAAGGTGTCACAAACACCGATTGATGGTACATTAGAGACAACGTATCAAGACCATCGATTTGATAATAAAAAAGAGACGACGAATAAAAAAAAAATCCTTAAATTAAACAAGAAGACAAGGTGTTACAAACACCGATTGATGGTGGATTAGAGACAACGTATAAATACCATCGATTTGATAGTGAAAAAGAGACGACGAATAAAAAGAAATCCTTAATTTAAACAAGAAGAAAAGGTGTAACCAACACCGATTGATGGTACATTAGAGACAACGTATCAATACCATCGATTTGATAGTAAAAAAGAGACTACGAATAAAGAAAATCCTTAAATTAAACAAGAAGACATGGTGTCACAAACACCGATTGATGGTACATTAGAGACAACGTATGAATACCATCGATTTGATAGTAAAAAAGAGACGACGAATAAAAAAATCCTTAAATGAAACAAGAAGACATGGTGTCACAAACACCGATTATTGGTACATTAGAGACAACGTATCAATACCATCGATTTGATAGTAAAAAAAGGACGACGAATGAAAAAAAAGCCTTAAATTAAACAAGAAGACAAGGTGTCACAAACAGCGATTGATGGTACATTAGAGACTATGTATCACTACCGTCGGTTTTATTGTAAAAGAGAGACGACGAATAAAAACTTTGATATAATGTAAATAAGAAAATGATAAGTCACAAGAACCTATTGGTGGTACAATGCTTTAACTTATCACAATATAGGCATAACAGCGATCTGGGGCTTATTATTCTTTTGGAGTAATTTATTCTATTGTTTCATATGGGAAATATGTTAAGCAAATTTTTAATAAATTGTAATTGAATCCTTTTTGTAGATTAAATGAAATATGCACTTAAATATTAAGCTATATTTTATAAGTTTTTCTTGTATAACGAAGTTTGGAGATTTAGTGTTTAATTCATAGTAAGCCTAATTTTCTTTGAACTTCTTTTCTTTGGCCGAGTCCATCTTCTGACGGTTCTCTTGCAAAATCGTCAGTGTCACAAGATTAATATGAGTATTGATCGGATGTTTAGGCTGGTAAAAAATATGTTGTTTATAAAATAGATTTTAAGTAATTTAATATTAGCACAATGACATTTACATTGAACGCTGCTTAAAGTATTCGCAGATTATGTTAAAATCGGGGATGTTATGACATTTATGAAGACCCTTACGGTTTAATTCTGGTACACTGAAAAAATGATGTTTATTGTGATCAAAGACACGGTTTATGATATTAAATTTTACTTTTTGCAACTTTATTTTCATACTGTACGTCATTCAAAATTTCGTTTTTAAGGGTTTTCTTTCCAACTCAACTGTATTGAGGTAGCAATACTGCTCCCAGCTCACAGGATAAGCAATTCGAGGGAGTGACATTATTTACCTTTGTCTTTTAAGCAAGTTGATTTATGAAGGTAATAATGCTGACATGCAGTGTTGGCTAGTGTAAGATGAAAAGACTTGAACAGAGAGACGTTAAATTTTTTGTTGCGCGGTGTTTACCATAGATCAGTATAGACTTCCAAAAACACTACTCGTAACTCGTAACTGAGTATGGAGTATTGGTTAATGGACTCCTAAAGGAAAGCAAAAACAGTTACAAACTTTGTTACTGGTTGAAAATATAGTTGCTTGCAGTCTATTGCTGTATTAGCTAATGAATAGTTCAATGATTCACAGTTTCGTATTATTTTATGACTAAATATTTTTAATTCTATTTTGTAGTGTATCATCTTTCATATGAATAAATTACCTTTCTTTAAATCCTTCGGCTACTGTTAGCAATCGGTTGATATTATCAAGTTAGCTGCGTCCCGAAATGATCACAATAAGCGGCATGCACTCTATTTTCTATTGCAGGATATCAGGAAAATGTTATTTTGTAAAATAAAAAATTACACATATTAGACATAGTTATGGTAAGTATGAGTTTTGTGTACATTTGTCAGCTAGTTATTTAAACTATTACGTATGTCACTTGGTATTCTGACAGATGGTTAAGTGGAAGGCATCACTGCTACTGCTTAAAGGAGCTTGTAATACAAGATAATCAAGTTTTTGAACATAATTTTCCAAATCATCCTAGTTGTATTTGTATAGCCACGCGCATGTGGATTCTAAAACTTTGCTTGGCTTTACAGTTTCAACTTTTTCGGACCTGTGTTATGAAAGAAATTTTAAACAAAATAAAATGATAACGTGAATAATTTTTCGTAGATGTATAAGCCAAGGTAGGAATGCTTACCAAGTAGAGATTTCAAATAGATTTGCAGTTCTAGAAAACACTGCAGAACAAGAAGCTATGGATGATATGAATATCGATAAATCCTGGGATGCATTAAAGACAATATTGAAGTAGCCGCAAAAGAAAAATTAGGTCCGCTTGAACTGAAACCAAATAAACCGTGGTTCGATGATGAGTGCATGAAATTATTAAATGCCAGAAAGCAGGCAATACCACAGTGGCTGCAGAATCCGAATGGCACTATTGTCGAAAATGCTAAACACGGAACCTCTAGAAGCATTAGAATAAAGAAGAGAAACTACCTCAAAGACAAATTAAATGAGTTAGAGGAAAATAGTAAAGACAAAAATGTTGGGGATCTCTACAAGGGAATAAACGAGTTTCTGAAAGATTTTCAACCTACATTAAACACAATTAAGGACAATGATGGCACTTTACTCGCGGATCCAAATAATATTTTGATTAGGTGGAAACTTTTCTTTAATCAATTATTAAATATACGTGGAGATGTCCGAAGTATAGAAAGTGAAATATTTACAGCAGAGCTGTTGGTTCCTTAACCAACTGTAACAGAAATAGAAGCAGCTATAGGTAAACTAAAAACACACAAATCTCCAGGCGTTGACCAAATTCCAGCAGAATTAATTAAGGCAGGAGGGGATATATTAAATTCAGAGCTCCATAAACCCATTCTTATGACTTGGTGAAAAGAAGAATTGCCAATGAAATGGAAAGCATCTATTGTTATACCGATCCTTAAAAAGGGCCGAATGTAATAAGTATCGAGGAATTTCCTTCCTACCAGCATCATACAAAATTCTATCTAATATACTGCTGTCAATATTAACCCCATATGCGGACGAAATCATTTGAGACCACTAATGTGGATTTAGGCGAAAAAGATATACTTAGATTTATAGAAAGTATATGATTAGGCGAGACAAATTGTACAATATCCTCATTGAGTGTGGGATACCAAAGAAGTTAGTTAGGCTAATCAAAATGCGTCTAAATGAAACCTATAGCAGAGTCAGGGTAGGGAAATTTATATCAGATAGGTTTGCCATTAGAAGCTTTTTAATTTCGCTTTAGAATATGCCATTGGGAAAGTTCAGAAAAACGAGGTAGGCCTAGAATTAAATGGCAATCACCCGATTTTATCTTATGCAGATGACGTTTGCTTCTTGGGCGATGACATAAACACAATCGATAGAAATTCAGAAAACCTTTTCGATGCCTGGAGGAATTTTGGATTGGAAATTAATACAGAAAAAACTAAGTACATGATCACGAAACGTCAAAATAATGATCTACGTAATATTAGAATAGCCGGTAAATCGTTCCAAGAAGTAGAAAAATTCAAATATTTGGGAGCAATAATTACAGACATAAATAATATTATGGCAGAAGTTAAGTGTAGGCTGAAATCAGGAAATGCTTGTTTTTATGCAGTTCAGAATCTCTTATCTGCATTGTGTGTGATGTCTAAAAAATACATAACATTTCATCAACTTCCGAGCCCGTAACCGAAGACGTAAAGATTGCAGAAGAAATTAAGATATTAAAGCCAGATTTTCCCCTATTGAGTGCAAGAGACCAAAATGCAACATACACGGAGAATTCACAGCTATTGTAGAGATCAAAGAGTAAATTTGAAAGTGAGTACTCAATTTTTAACATGAATATTTGATATTAGAGATTATAAACTGCAAGATAGCATTAATGTATTTTTATATCTGGGAACCGTTAAGCATTTATAAACTTTATTTTAAACATTTCCTACCACTGTAGGCTGTCTAGAGACAAAGTATAGCATACAATATATCTTATCTATAAATCAATTGTTTAATTGCAGGTTGCTTTGCCGTTTTTTGTCAGAACCTGGAAATAAATGCATCTCAATTTTTTCAATATATCGCATAGAACGTATTGATCGCTTTGATTCTATCGGTCATCTTAGCCGCGGTACCTAAAGCGTACTGCATTGTGTCTATGGTGAAGCACTTTGGGTTCGAGTCCCGCCTTGGGCGTAAGTCTTAGTGTGTAATAAGGAAAAATGGAAAATAAGGAACAATGGAAAATAAGGAAAACTATATACTTGACCTATGGCTGGCTGAATTTTCTAAAAAAGGAATCTGTGACTTCACGCCCTAGTAGATTTGTTTGTTTATCATGTTAAGGCACGCAGACATCTGAAATTTTCAACATAAATGGATGAGCGATAATGAATGTAGGCCTAAATCGTAAAATTGATCCATTTGGATTGAACTCACCACGAAGGGGTTTTCTGGTCCAGGAAACTCGAATCTGAAGTTTTTCCCATCTAATCGTGGAATGCACTCCAAAGGCGGATTTTTACCTGTTTTATTAAAAGAATTATTCGTTTTAAATTGGCCTAGGCATATAATGTTTTAATTATGTTGTTCTTAATTTTTTAATTAATTATCTTGGGCGAAGTAGCGGACACCTGCTAGTAGTGGAATATTTTCTATCCTCTAGTAGTCTAGCATTTTTTGAAACACAGTTCTGAGGAATAATTAATTGCATATATCTATATAGTATATTGCGATACAAGTGTCGTAAGCGGTGCATACGGATCGGGCGCCTCGTTTTTTTTCAATTTTTTTAATTTCGATGATTATTTATATCAATTTATTTATATTAATTGAGATATTTGCTGAAAATATTATGAATATACACTATTGCAGATGGATGTTATATTTCAGAAAGTGATTCACATGTGTTTGTTGTTATGGGAATCGAATATTTGTTCTGTTAAAGTATGACTGACATTCTATTTAAGATAGCCCATACAAGGACTAGTTTGATCTTTCAGAGGGGTGGTCTCTTAATAGAGGATAGAGGAAATGAATTTTAATGACCATAACCTTGTCTGTCTATTCCGCATCTTCGTTGATTATTCTTTACATATGTTCTTCTTAGCTTTACATCTCCCGTTTTGTAGGGATATGTGGAAATTCGTCCGATCCAGGAATCGAATCTGGTTCCCTCTGCGTGAGGTAAGCGGACGCATCCCCTGCGCTAGAGCCGTGTGATAATCATTCCTTTGATAATGTTAAACAATGAAATGTAGCCTAAGTCTTTATTACAATAATTAACTTTTTAGAAATTCCAATGCAAACAATCGCATGGTCCGCATGGACCGTACATGCTTACGCAAAAACACACAAAAAAGAACAAATAATATAAATACAAAATAACACAAACAAACTAAATCTATTCCTCACCCTCCACACCCGCTCTCCAATTTGTCGCCTTTTCAAACCTGAGCTGTCTCGCCTTCATTAAAAACTTCCCAATGCCTTCCTCAACGTTTTTTCCCGTCAGTAACTCCAAACATTTCCGTTGCTCCCTATTTGATTCCATAAAAGATAATGGTAAATATTTTTCCCTACAATTTTCCAAACCTTCACATTTCGCCAAAATATGAATCCATGATTCTTCCCCCTTACATAATGGACAAATTCTCATTCCGTTTTCATCTGTGATCTTAATCATTCTCCACGCACCGAGTCTAATCCAAAGAGGCCTAGTTTACTGACTTTAGATCTTTTTCCTAGGCATTGCTCCTTCCCCCACTCCAATTTTAACCGCGATTGTAATTCAATTGAAACCATAGTCTGACATTGTGCATTTGTCTGTTGTCTATCAATATCCTTCAAACGGTTCTTAAGCTTCCTCCACACACTTCTCCTATTTCCCTGCCCATCCATACAAACGTATCCCATCCCAATTGTTTCTGACGGTTTTTTTCAGCTGATATCTAAATTAATATAATTAAATTGATATAAATAATCATCGTGCAACAATAGCATGCAATACGCGTGCCGTAAGCGTATAACGGATCTCGGAAATTGAAAAAACTCGGCGCAAGCGCCTCGTTTTTTCAAACTATTTCTTCGATCCTTATGCACCGCTTACGGCACTTGTATCGCAATATACGTCTACTTTTAAAATATTTACTTTATGATTGTGGTGTAAAAATGAGTTAAAAGCTACACAAACATTGGTTCTAGGTCGGAGATGGTCTTTTAAAATCAGTACGAATTACAGCCGTGTTACGAGCTTTAATTTCGGAACCTAGAAAACGGGTCTTTAAGACGGGGATGTCGCTATAAAGCGGTTGTCGTTAATACAGGTTAAACTGCATTTATAAATTTAAGTTTTTGTTTTATTTTTATTGATGGTTCATTATAACAACGTATATACAAAAAAGTCAGATGGCAGGGCAACTTACTAGTCTTTCTTTATCCACTACAAGCGGACTTCTAAGAAAATGACTACATCAGTCATTAAGAAATATGATTAAATTATTCTGAATTTGAATTCCATACGATAAGAATGATTGTTACCATAGCCATTTTTATCAATTAGTTGTTCAACTGTTATAATTTACACATTATCAGAAATCTTACGACTTACTGCTTCAGATAGGAATTATTTAAGGATGATGGATGAATACAAACTCGAACTATGAGGTTTCTCATACTGAATTTTTCTTATATTTTCATGAGAAAAGTTTTTTAAGGCTTGAATAATAAGATCTTCGTCTTAGAAAAGCAATTGATTGAAGAAATCAGGAAGAATTTAACTCCAACTAGGAAGTTTGCAAGTACTGATATACATTATCTTTACCGCTTATGCATTCACCACTTGAATTTTAAATTGGTCAAGAGTAAGTCAAATCAACCCTCCAAAAGGAAAACATTACAGAGACTCGTCAGCCACACCTGTTTGAAATCACTAAAATTTGACAAAACTCAAGAAAATTACGTTCGTTGAGAATACTTAAGTTTAAAATATGCAACAAAAATAGCATGCTTACCGCATTGAAATGTATATAGCTATGTATTTCGTACAAAATCTCACAGAACTATCCACCATAGCAAATTCAGATCATTACCATCTACGGGAGATTTAATCAATACTTAAAGAAACTTGATATCAGTCTTCGTAGAATGATGAATAGGCGTATAGGATTTCACGAGTTTCCTCCGTAGAGTATAAATATTTTTACTGATGGCTGGAAGCCTACCCATGGAGTAGGAAGTGCAACAATCCAACCAAATCTAATTCAGTCTGAGAGACTTCCCGACTGTTAATCAACAATTTCCATTGAACTGTTTGCTTTTAATCAAGCCTTATCTCACATAACACAAATCAACAGACATTGATACTCTTTACTGATTCAAAATCTGCTCTTAAGGCTACTCACAGTATCTTCACAGTCAATCCTCTTGTACAGAATATACAAATAGCATATAACCTGACTATGGAACAAGTGGTTTTTCGTTGGATCCCTTCTCATCAACAAATACCTGCAGGTAATCTGACGTCCTAAATCTTTCATGTGGACTTTCGAAGAAAAGGTATTAACTCCAGAAAAGCAAAAAATGAGTTGTTATTGGCAATAAGTACTACAGATTGTGCTCAATCCACTAAGTCCTAACCCTTATAGTTTCTGAGCAATGGAACTATCACTAACAAGAGAATGTTGTCAGGGAAAAAGAACTAAGTGCACTTCATACCTTTTGCCTGTATACCTAAATATAAAATATAATATATATCTACAAGCAGAATGATTTAATTAGGTAACAGGTCATGTTGATTAGCAAGCATTAGGATATTCATACTGCAGTGACCTGTGTAATTCATTAATATTGCATTTCAGTGCTTCTTATAGCCCGTCTGAGAATTGGACACACAAAAATGATTCATTTCTACCTGCTTACTAGAGATGATGAACCACAACATGCAATTCTCTACTGTCAATCTCCCATATGTTCACAGAATGTCGCCGCTTCGATCTCATTAGGGAAAAATAAAAGATAACCTGCAACATATTCTTAACAATCCAAAAATGTACAAAAACTACATATTATTTCTAAAGGACTTTAACATTTATAGTAAAATTTAAAAATTGTACCATCATCTGAAAATCACTGTTATTAATATTATTTAAATATTTCTGTATTCGTAACTGATTACACTCTCACGAGTCAAACTGACTAAAAATAAATAATATAAAAAATTACTAACAACTTGAAAATGATTTGCAGAGGAAAGAACTTTTGCGATTATATGTAAGAAATGTAACTTAGATAATTTAGAGTCATGATGTTGAAAATCATTTACACTTTACCGATCTTTACGTTACGTACCATTACAGATAGGAAGTGTTCCATTCGACCTTAATTTGATGTAAGTTTTTAGCATGTTATTTCATATTAAGAACTTCTCCCAGTCGAGGGCTACCTAACGAAATGTACAATAAGGTAAAATATATTCTATCTGGTAACAAATCATGAATAACATGTAGAAATAAATAAGATGTTAGTGCAAAATAAATGATTTCTTAAGATAGGTACCGATTCAAGCAACTGCACTGTACTGGAGAATTGAGTTCATTTCGTAAGTAATAGGAAACTGGATTTTTTCTGAGACTACTTCCATGAGAAAGAGACCTAAACTCCATGCGTGGAGCGAAAAGGATACGATACGACGATTTTGTAACAGGCAAAAAACATAATATCTTTTCATTGAAAACAGTGTGTATCGTAAAGGTAGTGCACAGGATCACAAAAAAGGATGGATATTAAAGAATTGACACAGGAAATGTATGTGATTATATGAATATAATTACTGGACTGCTACCTATCGGAGAATATTTTTCTCTGGATCAAAGTCATTCTTTTTTCTAAAAAAAAACTTGGATGACCTCCCGGAAGAGCGATCACCACGATATCGGAGCCACCTCCGAGAAAACACAAACACATACGACGAGACACTCTAGTCACACTCCGGCCGAAGAAGCCGCGGATGGTTTGTAGATAATAATGACAGCCAGATGATATCCGGAGACCACGAGAGCCTAAAATTGAACCACATTCGATGCATAGGTGAGGAAAAACCGAAAAGAACTCACCCAGGAAATTCTTCCCATCCAGGACTCGAACCCGGGCCATGCTTGACGAGAGCGAACGCATCCTCTGCGCTAGAGCAGAAAATTCCGGAAACGGCTTGCAATGTTAACAAAGTAATTCCGTTCAGCTCCTTAATTTGCATCTACTATGAAAATATTACTTTATATATGGGGTGTAAAAAGGGAGTTAAAAGCACTTAAGACGTTGGTCTTAGGACAGGGATAATCTTTTAAAAAGAGATACGAATTACAATCATGTTATGGGCTTTAATATCGATTCCTAGAAAAACTGGTCTATAAGGGGAGATGTAGCTAAATAGCGGTGGTCTTTAATACAGATTTAACTGTTTTTAATTTTAAGGTTTTTATTCATATTGATAATAACAAATCACGACGAATGAGCAAGCAAGTAATATGTAGAGGTATTTAGTCGATTTCTGATGTCGCCTCTTAGCGGACTTTCAAGTAAACGACTACATCAGTCATTAAGATATGTAATTAAATTGTTCTCTATTTGAATGCCATACGACAAGAATGGATGTTGCCATAGTCACTTTTACCGATTAATTTTTCAGATTTTCTGGCTTGGATGCAGATGAACAAGACATGTCCAGAAAATAGGAAAGAAGAAAGGATGGAATCCACTCTATCCTTTATATTTTGGAATTAATCAAGCCTTCATATATTACTATACACTACTCCGTTCAATCGCATACAAATCTCAACTTAAATAAGACTATAAAAACACAGCATTACAACCTAAAGAGGATCGAAGTCCAAACCTGCTGTGGACACAGTGTATTTTACTATTAACATTTATAAACACTTCTAGTTTTTTCTACTACTAAAGTGTCAAGAGTAGGAGCAAAGAAGAATATTTTCATAAGAAAGTCTAACGAGTTTAAAAAAAAATGTTATTTCCTTTTCTGTAAATACGACGACACAGAGTACCGTAAAGTTTAAAGCGGAGTCGTTTCTTCCGGTCTCGAGATTTTTGGACCAACTGGGAGAAAATAACTCGATAAGGACATTAAAATTAATATATTTTTATAACGAAATTTGTTTATAAGATTAATAGTATGAAGATACTACATGGAACATTATTAGAGCTCAGTTCGAACATGAATTATTAGTAGGCTACATATCTCAGAGTCGGCTGCGGTGGTCTAGAGGTAGCGTGCCCGCCTGTAGATCCGAAGGTCGCGGGATCAAACCCGGCCGCATTCGATGGGTTTTTCAGGACGTAAAAATCCTGGTCACGGAGTCCTCCGGGAGGGACTTTAAGCTGGGGGGCCCGTCTCGTAAATTTACGACTCGTAAAAGAACTCCAAACCTAAATTAGAGCCTCTGGACAAAATTTCTCACGTCCAAGTAATACCTTAGTTTCCGGAGATGGGTTCAGGGGCGATGGGCTTACCACCTGTCCCTCTAGGAAAATAAACGTAACAAAATTCACATAGGTACAGAAACCTCCGCTTGGAGGCCCTACACCCCAACAAGGGGACACAGGATTAGAGAGAGATATATCTCAGAGCAATGAGAGTGCATTAAGCATTTTGTGGAAAAGAATAATCAGAAAAACTGGAAAATCAATTAATAAAAGTGACTATTATCGAGCGAGGTGGCCGAGACGGTAATTTCATGGACATTATATTATATAATTATATTATATGTAATTATTATAATAATTATAATGTATTATTAATATATCTATCGTCACGGCATTGTCGGTAGTCGGGCTTGGTGCAACTTTTCATCAGTTCAGCTGTGAACTTGTATTTTTTAGGTTAACCACACTTCTATAATAATACCGTGTTATGAAGTGCCCAGAATGATACTTTCTAAGATTACATGATGGACGGAAAAAATTTCTGTCCCTCCTTCCGTCAGTCTGTGTGTTTGTACTCGCAATAACTCCAATACATTTTATCAGATTAACATGAAACTTAGTATACACGCTGATAACGTGCATAGAACGAACACTAAGGATTTTGTGCCAAATCAGTTGAGTGATACCGGAGTACCAACCAATTAATGGTCATATGCATTTTACGAGCATATAGCAAATCAATCACTATGCTACACCGCCACGTGGCTAACTTATTCACTGATATAGGCCTAATTGTTTGCCCATTTCCAAATGAGTCAGAAACTTGAAATCGGGATACTTATAGCTTATAGCCTGTAACCAAGGAAATATCCCAAATGTTCCGATTTTAATTTACTCCCGAAAATTATTCAAAATGGCGGGAGCAACTTTAAGAGCTTTGTTCACCGTCTTTGGAGGTAAACAGTAAGTCGTATAAAAAACCGACTGCACCAGCAGTAACGGATTTTGAGAGATCTACAAGATCGGTCCTTTGATTTTTGTGGTATCTCAATCGGTTATACCTAACATAGAGTTATATATTTTTTTTAATTTCAAGTGTAATTCGTTTAATTTCCTCACTTTATGTAAGTTCAAAGGATACTTAAGGACTTAAAGGACACTTAGAATCGTAAAATTTGGCAATAATATTGGCATATCCAACTGCCATAAACGTGCAATATTTAGTGTTTCTAGAGCCCCTATAAGTATGGAAAAACTGGTTGGATACCCGTGACGTCATTCACATCTACGGCAGTCTAGACTCTAGACCATCCACTCATTAATATTAATTATTATCAACCTTCAAATGAGGTAGAAACATTCAGATTTCAACCGGTGGGAGAATTTCAAAAAATTGGAATTCTTATTTTTTACTCTAAGAAAGCTTTGAAAGTTTTTGACATGGTGTTTGTGCGCCTTCAGAGGTTTTTGCAAAAAAAGGAATATTGTTGACGCAAGGAATCCGCTCTATTAATATTATAGTTATCCCATTTATTCATTCACATAATACAGATCAAATTTTCTCAAGGAACCGTGGTCTATAGCTTAATTGTTTCTGAAGTATGCCCTATAATACCATCTGGCCTTTGTCGATATAAACCATTTAAGTACACATTCACAGGTCGAAGATATCTACTAGACGGAGGTTCAAAATCTACTAGTTCATTTGGCCATACAGATTCGGCATTGACGAGTGCTCCATCGTTCCATTTGTTTAGAATTATCGTATGTGGTTTCCCATTCATGGGGGGACCATTGATCGATTGCTTGATGGAGCGGAACGATGGATTTTGAACCAGTTTGTCGGCCGTGGAAGTGTAGAGGATTCAAAGGTCGCGGGATCAAACCCGGCTTCGGTTGATAGATTTTGAGAACGTAAAAGTCCCGGGAAGGACTTTAAGCTGGGTGGGGGGACCCATGTCGTAGATTTATGGCACGTAGAAGAAATCCAAGCCTAAATTAGAGCCTCTGGAAAAAAAATTGATGGTCATTTCAAGTCCAAGTAAAACCTTGGTTTCATGAGCGTGTTGAGAGGCGTTGGACTTCCTATCTGCCCCTCAATCCTCTCGGGCAAAACAAGCGTAACAAAATTCGCAACGGCAGCAGTAACCTCTACTTGGAGGTCCTAATGACCCGAAACTCTGAGAATATATAGGAATATACAGTACTGCATATGACATAACTTGTCTGTCTGTGAGGTAGACCATTAGGGCAGTCAGTCATAGGAGAGAGGTTCCTTCCGGCGCTGTGAATTGAACTCCGGCTTAGCTCAGTTGGTAGAGCATTAGCGCGAATAGCCAAAGGTCCTGGGTTCGAGTCCCAGTGTCAAAGGAATTTTTCTCCTATAATATTCTCATGTAGTGTCCAACAGAGACAATAATCTGTGGTTCATGAAAGCTTATATATCTATAGGAATATAGGATATAAGATAGACTCTACCCAATTTCAGAAAATTATTCCTTGTGTGTTGCTATAGAAACATAATACATTTAATTGTCTGGTGAGATCAAGAGATATTCCTCGTTACTGTGGAAATAACGTTCAAAACTTATGAAGACCATGCGAAAATCATGTTATGTTGTAAATTTTAATTTCATATTATGTGAGATGCGATGAAGATGGCAAGATTCTTTACAGTAAGCAGTCAATAAGGATCTACTACTAATGAACATTTTGGGGGATATGGAAGCTCTTGAGTACAACGGATATAATGTGATAAGCAAGAAGATACTGGTGACCTTTAGTACGCTGAATTAAAATTGCACCATCCCAATTCTGGATTATGTAAGTTATATTTAAAAATCTCCTTTTTCTTTTAAGGGGTATAGGTGAAATTTCTGGAATTACCATAAAATTAAATGGTGTGAGATCTTAAAACTTTGTCTACAGTAAACATCTATCTTCTCGTTAGGGTGCGGTATTCTAATAGTTTGTATTTCAATCTTTCACCGTACGAATAATGTTAATATATTTATCACTATAATCATCGTCTCTTGATTGTTGGGTCCGAAGTGGCTAGCTTATAACAACCATTCTGAAATGTACTAAAGCGTAATTATAACATTTCTTTGCACGTTTAGTGGTACCTACAGAATGCATAAGAGTTGTCATTAATTTTTTTTATCGCTTATGAATATTCATACTTTTCGCCTGAAAGCTTGAAATGTGTTCAATTTTAAGACTCTTGATAGATAATGTGACTGAATACATATATGTAAAGTGGATGGGTCGTGTAGATTTACTTCCGAAAGTGCTAATGTACAATGTGGAAACCCCATGTTTCCTTTACCCGACCATGAGTAAATGTATGCTTAATTATTTATCTATTAGAAAATATAAATATATGAAACATATATGGGATTATAAAGAAACAGAAAGTTTAAGCGAATATAGGAATACAGATTAATATGAAATAATACTTAAATATTTTACTGACATTGATGAAGTCAAAATACCTTCAAAGATCAGAATAGTAATTAAATGTATTAAGAAGGCAGTTTTACAACCTCAAAATATCACCAGAATCTAAAATAATGCCACATAACTTGCAGTATTTAATACGCTCGAAAATCAGATCCTGGAACGAGAAAGATTTTTTAACTATTTGGTATATTTCAATACAGAAACAGATAAAGAAAAAATCAGTTTCTGTAAATATGTGAAACTATTATTCAATCATTACAAAATAAGACAAGCAGAAGCACTTAAATTCAAATTTTATAAAACAATTTCAGCGATCATGTATAATGAAAGAGAAAGACGAAAGCAAATTACAAGCTGCAGAAATGCGATCGATTTCTACGAATGGTTGAAGGCTGTACAACTAAAGTTCTCATACGAAATGAAGGCCTATGTACTGAGCTCATTATATAGGCTAAGTTACAATAAGAGTGACAAAAAGTTGAAAATAGATAAAAATTAAGCTAGGGTATATGGGAGGTATGAACTAAGAAAGAGTTTCAAGATAAATAAAAACCTAAAAGGAGACAAGGCATGTACGGAAAAGCGGAATCAGATTGAAAAATGACATAGCCAACTGAGCTACCATGGCATGATGGCAGCACAACATTAAATTCTCCAACTGACTCACCTTTGTACCGTTTGCAAAGGCTTATTGGTCATATAATTCAAAAGTGTTGTAATCATAAAAATGATAGATTATGTTGATTGGAGAACTTGAATGGAATTTCTCATTTGTATCGGAAAAATCACAGCGGCAAACCTGAAAAAAGCTCCGCGTGTTAGTGAGTTGCAGTGCCAGATTTAAAGGTATGTCTAAGATGTTTTACATGCACCGAATCATTTTATTTGCCATAGTGAATTGTCCTTTTTGCCTGTCCTGAAAATGAAATACTTGGTTTAAAGCAATCCTCTATTGCAGTATTGAAGACCACCAGTTAACTCTTTCAGTTTTATTTTTGTCATTTCCTTTGTAAAGTAGCGTAAAAATATACTTAAAAATACGACCGTACAATATACTTACAAACCTAAAAAACTGAAAATTAATGAGACGAAAAATTAATTTTATGATATTACTTGAAATAGGCAATCGGCAATGAAATCCGAGTCCTCCTAACAACAATTTATTGGACAGTAAGTCAGCAATATCAATCTTTTCACACCTAAAATAAACAATAACCTTAATGAACTCCCAATTTAAACATTGATAAATCATATTTCTCAATGATATCAACCTATGAGGATATAAAAGTACATTACTTCATTCTTTTCCCATATAGAATTTGGAATTGCAATAAATGAGCCTCAGTTGGAGCCCTCAAATGTTTTATTTATTTATTTATACTGGCGAAGTAAGGCCACAAGGTGTTCTCTTCCATATCACCAGTAAGCCTATACATTTTACAAAAATACAAAATTCTCTAGTAATTTAAAAATAAACACGTTACAAATTTAATTTGTGAATTTGATAAACTAAAACAAAATTGAATTTAACTAATAATTAACTAACACTCTATTTATTTATAAAATGTGGTACATTTCAATATGGCAGGGAATCGGATTTCAAAAGTGAGGGACAGAGACACTAAAGGATGAAGAATAGAATAACGTTTTTTGTCGGGAAATGAACAGTTGGTTTTGAAAATGTGTTCGTGATGTCAAAAGGAAATTAAAAAGAGGTTGTAAATAAAACGGAGAAGTATTTTAAAGTATATTGTGAAGGAAAATCTAAGAATGGATCATTCTTCGTTGTTTGAGACACACCCTTGACAAGGTCTGGAAAGATGGCTTCACATGTTCAAATTTTCTGATATTACACAAAAATCTAACACAAGCATTATGAGTACGCTGAAGTTGAAAAGCCTAGACATATAACAAAGGTTGTTGAGTTGATGGTATCGATAATCCATTTTATTTTATTTTATTGATCTATATCGATACATTTTAACATTCTAGTGCATCGTTAAATAATACGTTTTACTAATGTTAGAAGAATAGGCCTATTTTGAATTTTTTTTATAACTTACTAGTTATTCCTAATGGATAGGAAGAGAAGGCCATAATTTCGCCAAAGCAAAAAGCAGTAATTAAAAATAAATTAAAGTATAATAAATATTTCAAAGAACACATTATACTTGTGTGTACAATTTGGTTTAATTATATTTTAACCTTGTTATTTACTTGACTTGCCCTCTTGTGCGTTTGATTGTTTAATGACTTAACAATTTGTAATTTATAATAGGCCTAAACTTGTAAATAACTGTAAGTAAACATGATCTGCATCGAATAAAAAATAAACAAAAAACAAAGAAAACAACCATGTGTTCTGACTGGGGACAAGACGGATAAAAAGGAGATATATTAGAACGGTACCAAAATCGAATCAGGTGAGGTTCATGGAATAAGAATGTGTTCGTATAGAACGAAATGCAAATTTTTAAGAAGGTGTCATGAATGTAGAATACTAGAGGGACATCACTTTTTGCATATCTTAACCAAAGTTAGGGCAAAAACACACTCATCATAGATAACACTAGTATTCTGCCAAGTTCATAGAACTCAATCCTTTCCTGTACTTGCAACACGTACGCCGACTTACCGAGCAGTGCTGAGTGACCAATACCGGGTAATGGTCCGAGGATGGGAGCTAATAGAATAAAATGATCTCTATAACATTATAAGGTTAGAAGAACACGGCGACTTTCTAAAATAGACTTACTGAATAAATTGTGTTAGTAGTCATACCATTCAAAAATTGGAATGGCAAAGGCGGACTGAAACATTCAACAACGCCATAGCCGGCAATTCCACCTTAGCCTACATATGGCCAGTGTGAAAGAATTATCATTCCACTGTGATCTATTAGGGTTTTACTATGAAGACAGGGACTTCAAGTACTTAGCCTACGAGTTTTTAAATCGCCACTGGGTTGGTATGTTATATTGAGAACCGGGGAATCTGAGTCAGTTGGAGAAATTAATGTTGTGGCGGTACGTTGCCATGGTAGCTTATTTGGTAAGAGCAGCGTCTTGGAGTGCCGAAGATCCTGGTTCATATTCCGACTATGGTATTGAAGTTTTAAGTCTGACTTCACCTTTCCAATGTTTGAATTGCCTGACATCAGCCAAGGGAAATTTCGTAAGCCCTGTACAGAGTAATAAATATGTGCTTTGTGACCACTCTGATAGTTGAGCCATTATGTTGACTAAATTTAAGAAATGAAGTATATCACGCAGCAAACAAAACGTGTGATATCATTAAAAATAAAACTATGTAATACACTGGCCAACAGTACTATTTTTTCTTTCCGAAATCTCAGTTGCATGATATTTCTTTACTGTTTCCTAATCATTTGAAGTGCTGATTTCAAATATGAAAACTGTTTTTTCTCAATGCTCTTTTTTGCATGGAATTCGACCTTATGTAATCCAGTCTTTTATGATTATGTGATTGACAGATAATAAGATAGATATGAAACCTGTTTCGTTTATGTTCTAATAAATTTTTGTCTGGTCATTCCTACAACTAGACAATACTTTATAAATAATTATCAGACACTTTCAGCGGCATTTAGGGATACAACACCCTTGTTCGAAACAGGCGTAGTATAACATTCAATGTGAGGAATAATTATAAAGTACTTCGGACTTTACCACTGGGAACCAGGACAAGAATTATTGGTCCCACATAGTGTGAGTCACAATGCTACATGCTGCATGATTGGACACACACGCACTACAGCTTTCCCCTCATAGCAACAATTGTGTTATATAGCAAACAGCTTATGACCATAATATGCATTTGTATTAGTACCACTTAACAGTTTAGACTATATTGCGATTTAATATTTATTAATCAGGTAATATCAAACGAGTTTATGATTGTATGGATTTTATTATGTACAACTGAATAAATAAAGGCCGCATTGATATTTAATGTGTATAGTCCATCTACGCTTAAATGAAATGAATATAATGCCCTTCCACATACGCTATGACAAAAATAAATCAACGAAATTTTGATATATGTCGAATGAAAAAACACTATTGACTGCAGAAAAAAACTATCTTCAGGTTTGAAACCATAACCAAAAAATTAGTTAGTAACAGCTGTTCATAAATATTAAAACAAGGATTTTTGGCTAGTTTTATCTTTAATATAAACTTTTACAGTATGCATAACAAAAGAGGGCACGAAACACAAGAAGACAAGAAAAAGCAGAGAGACAACGTATCACAAACAAGTGATAGTACAATAGAGACAACGTATGACTACCGGCGGTTTGATAGTAGAACAGAAACAACGAATAAAAAAAAATCCTTAAATTAAACAAGAGGACAAGGTGTCACAAACACCGATTGATGGTACATTAGAGACAACGTATGAATACCATCGATTTGATAGTAAAAAAGAGACGACGAATAAAAAAAATCCTTAAATCAAACAAGAAGACAAGGTGTCACAAACACCGATTGATGGTACATTAGAGACAACGTATCAATACCATCGATTTGATAGTAAAAAAGAGACGACGAAAAAAAAAAATCCTTAAATTAAACAAGAAGACAAGGTGTCACAAACACCGATTGATGGTACATTAGAGACAACGTATTACTACCGTCGATTTGATAGTAAAACAGAGACGACGAATAAAAAACATTACATGAATGAAACAAGAAACCAAGGTGTCACAAACACCGATTGATGGTAAAAAAGAGACGACGAATAAGAAAAAATCCTTAAATTATACAAGAAGACAAGGTGTCACAAACACCGATTGATGGTACTTTAGAGACAACGTATCAATACCATCGATTTGATAGTAAAAAAGAGACGACGAATAAAATGGAACATTAGAGACAACGTATGAATACCATCGATTTGATAGTAAAAAAGAGACGACGAATAAAAAAATCCTTAAATCAAACAAGAAGACAAGGTGTCACAAACACCGATTGATGGTACACTAGAGACAACGTATCAATACCATCGATTTGATAATAACAAAGAGACGACGAATAAAAAAAATCCTTAAATGAAACAAGAAGACAAATTGTCACAAACACCGATTGATGGTACATTAGAGACAACGTATCAATACCATCGATTTGATAATAAAAAAGAGACGACGAATAAAAAAAATCCTTAAATTAAACAAGAAGACAAATTGTCACAAACACCGATTGATGGTACATTAGAGACAACGTATGAATACCATCGATTTGATAGTAAAAAAGAGACGACGAATAAAAAAAAATCCTTAAATTAAACAAGAAGACAAATTGTCACAAACACCGATTGATGGTACATTAGAGACAACGTATCAATACCATCGATTTGATAAAAAAAAGAGACGACGAATAAAAAAAATCCTTAAATGAAACAAGAAGACAAATTGTCACAAACACCGATTGATGGTACATTAGAGACAACGTATCAATACCATCGATTTGATAATAAAAAAGAGACGACGAATAAAAAAAATCCTTAAATTAAACAAGAAGACAAATTGTCACAAACACCGATTGATGGTACATTAGAGACAACGTATGAATACCATCGATTTGATAGTAAAAAAGAGACGACGAATAAAAAAAAAATCCTTAAATTAAACAAGAAGACAAATTGTCACAAACACCGATTGATGGTACATTAGAGACAACGTATCAATACCATCGATTTGATAATAAAAAGGAGACGACGAATAAAAAAAAATCCTTAAATTAAACAAGAAGACAAGGTGTCACAAACACCGATTGATGGTACATTAGACACAACGTGTGAATACCATCGATTTGATAGTAAAAAAGAGACGACGAATAAAAAAAAATCCTTAAATTAAACAAGAAGACAAATTGTCACAAACACCGATTGATGGTACATTAGAGACAACGTATCAATACCATCGATTTGATAAAAAAAGAGACGACGAATAAAAAAAATCCTTAAATTAAACAAGAAGACAAATTGTCACAAACACCGATTGATGACACATTAGAGACAACGTATGAATACCATCGATTTGATAGTAAAAAAAAAGACGACAAATAAAAAACATTACATAAATGAAACAAGAAACCAAGGTGTCACAAACACCGATTGATGGTAACAAAGAGACGACGAATAAGAAAAAATCCTTAAATTAAACAAGAAGACAAGGTGTCACAAACACCGATTGATGGTACATTAGAGACAACGTATTACTACCGTCGGTTTGATAGTAAAACAGAGACGACGAATAAAAAATAATACATATATGAAACAAGAAACCAAGGTGTCACAAACACCGATTGATGGTACATTAGAGACAACGTATCAATACCATCGATTTGATAGTAAAAAAGAGACGACGAATAAAAAAAAAATCCTTAAATCAATCAAGAAGACAAGGTGTCACAAACACAAATTGATGGTACATTAGAGACAACGCATCAATACCATCGATTTGATAATAAAAAAGAGACGACGAATAAAAAAATCCTTAAATTAAACAAGAAGACAAGGTGTCACAAACACCGATTCATGGTACATTAGAGACAACGTATGAATACCATCGATATGATAGTAAAAAAGTGACGACGAATAAAAAACATTACATAAATGAAACAAGAAACCAAGGTGTCACAAACACCGATTGATGGTAAAAAAGAGACGACGAATAAGAAAAAATCGTTTAATTAAACAAGAAGACAAGGTGTCACAAACACCGATTGATGGTACATTAGAGACAACGTATGAATACCATCGATTTGATAGTAAAAAAGAGACGACGAATAAAAAAAAATCCTTAAATTAAACAAGAAGACAAATTGTCACAAACACCGATTGATGGTACATTAGAGACAACGTATGAATAATATCGATTTGATAGTAAAAAAGAGACTACGAATAAAAACATTACATAAATGAAACAAGAAACCAAGGTGTCGCAAACACCGATTGATGGTAAAAAAGAGACGACGAATAAGAAAAAATCCTTGAATCAAACAAGAAGACAAGGTGTCACAAACACCGATTGATGGTACATTAGAGACAACGTATCAATACCATCGATTTGATAATAAAAAAGAGACGACGAATAAAAAAAAATCTTTAAATTTAACAAGAAGACAAATTGTCACAAACACCGATTGATGGTACATTAGAGACAACGTATCAATACCATCGATTTGATAGTAACACAGAGACGACGAATAAAACACATTACATAAATGAAACAAGAAACCAAGGTGTCACAAACACCGATTGATGGTAAAAAAGAGACGACGAATAAGAAAAAATCCTTAAATTAAACAAGAAGACTAGGTGTCACAAACACCGATTGATGGTACATTAGAGACAACGTATTACTACCGTCGGTTTGATAGTAAAACAGAGACGACGAATAAAAAATATTACATACATGAAACAAGAAACCAAGGTGTCACAAACACCGATTGATGGTACATTAGAGACAACGTATCAATACCATCGATTTGATAGTAAAAAAGAGACGACGAATAAAAAAAAATCCTTAAATCAAACAAGAAGACAAGGTGTCACAAACACCGATTGATGGTACATTAGAGACAACGTATCAATACCATCGATTTGATAATAAAAAAGAGACGACGAATAAAAAAAATCCTTAAATTAAACAAGAAGGCAATGTGTCACAAACACCGATTGATGGTACATTAGAGACAACGTATCAATACCATCGATTTGATAGTAAAAAAGAGACGACGAATAAAAAACATTACATAAATGAAACAAGAAACCAAGGTGTCACAATCACCGATTGATGGTAAAAAAGAGACGACGAATAAGAAAAAATCCTTAAATTAAACAAGAAGACAAGGTGTCACAAACACCGATTGATGGTACATTAGAGACAACGTATGAATACCATCGATTTGATAGTAAAAAAGAGACGACGAATAAAAAAAAATCCTTAAATCAAACAAGAAGACAAGGTGTCACAAACACCGATTGATGGTACATTAGAGACAACGTATCAATACCATCGATTTGATAATAAAAAAGAGACGACGAATAAAAAAAAATCCTTAAATTAAACAAGAAGACAAATTGTCACAAACACCGATTGATGGTACATTAGAGACAACGTATGAATACCATCGATTTGATAGTAAAAAAGAGACGACGAATAAAAAACATTACATAAATGAAACAAGAAACCAAGGTGTCACAAACACCGATTGATGGTAAAAAAGAGACGACGAATAAGAAAAAATCCTTAAATTAAACAAGAAGACAAGGTGTCACAAACACCGATTGATGGTACATTAGAGACAACGTATGAATACCATGGATTTGATAGTAAAAAAGAGACGACGAATAAAAAACATTACATAAATGAAACAAGAAACCAAGGTGTCACTAACACTAATTGATGGTAAAAAAGAGACGACGAATAAGAAAAAATCCTTAAATTAAACAAGAAGACAAGGTGTCACAAACACCGATTGATGGTACATTAGAGACAACGTATGAATACCATCGATTTGATAGTAAAAATGAGACGACGAATAAAAAAAAAATCCTTAAATCAAACAAGAAGACAAAAAAGAGATGACGAATAAAAACTAAAAATCTTTAAATTAAACAAGAAGACAAGGTGTCACAAACACCGATTGGTGGTACATTAGAGACAACGTATCAATACCATCGATTTGATAATAAAAAAGAGACGACGAATAAAAAAAAATCCTTAAATTAAACAAGAAGACAAATTGTCACAAACACCGATTGATGGTACATTAGAGACACCGTATCAATACCATCGATTTGATAGTAAAAAAGAGACGACGAATAAAAAAAATCCTTAAATTAAACAAGAAGACGGATTGATGGTACATTAGAGACAACGTATTAATACCATCGATTTGGTAGTAAAAAAGAGACGACGAATGAAAAAAATCCTTAAATTAAACAAGAAGTCCGATTGATGGTACATTAGAGACAACGTATCAATACCATCGATTTGATAGTAAAACAGAGCCGACGAATAAAAAAAATCCTTAAATTAATCAAGAAGACAAGGTGTCACAAACACCGATTGATGGTACATTAGAGACAACGTATCACTACCGTCGGTTTGATTGTAAAACAGAGACGACGAATAAAATACATTGTTTTAATGCAAATAAGAAGATAAAATGCCACAATAATCAATTGGTGGTACAATGTATGTAACTTATCACAAACACTGATTTGGTTGTATGGCCTAACATAGCCATCTAACATGGCCTAACAGCGATCTGGGGCTTATTATTATTTTGGTGTAATTTATCAGATTTGTAATAAATAATGTAATTGAATTGTACAAGCGATTATTCTATTGTTTCATATGGGAAAAATGTTAAAACAGTTTTTTTTAATAAATTGTAATTGCATCCTTTTTGTAGATTAAATTAAATATGAACTTCAATATTAAGCTATATTTTATAAGTTTTGCTTGTGTAACGAAGTTTGGAGATTTAGTGTTTAATTTATAGTAAGCCTAATTTTCTTTGAACTTTTTTCTTTGGCCTAGTCCATCTTCTGACGGTTCTCTTGCAAAATCATCAGTGTCACAAGATTAATATGAGTATTGATGGGATGTTTAGGTTGGTAAAAAAATACGTTGTTTATAAAATTGATTTTAAGTATTTTAAAATTGGCACAATAACATTTACATTGAAAGCCGCTTAAAGTTTTCGCAGATTATGTTATCAATCGGGGAATGTTATGACATTTATGAAGACCCTTATGGTTTAATTCTTGTAAATTGAAAAAATGATGTTTATTGTGATCAAAGACACGGTTTATGATATTAAATTTTCCTTTTTGCAACTTTATTTTCATACTGTACGTCATTGATAATTTCGGTTTTAGGGGTTTGCTTTGCAACTCGTCTGTATTGAGGTAGCAATACTGCTCCCAACTCACAGGATAAGTAATTCGAGGGAGTGACATTATTTACCTTTGTCTTTTAAGCAAGTTTATTTATGAAGATAATAGTGTTGACATGCAGTAAGATGAAAGGACTTGAACAGAGAGACGTTACATTTTTTGTTGTGCGGTGTTTACTATAGATCAGTATAGACTTCCAAAAACACTACTCGTGAGTCGTAAGTGAATATGGAGTATTGGTTAATGGACTCCTAAAGGAAAGTAAAAACAATTCCAAACTTTGTTACAGGTTGAAAATATAGTTGCTTGCAGTCTATTGCTGTATTAGATAATGAATAGTTCAATGATTCACAGTTTCGTATTATTTTATAACTAAATATTTTAAATTCTGTTATGTAGTGTATCATCTTTCATATGAATTAATTACCTTTCTTTAAATCCTTCGGCTACTGTTAGCAATCAGTTAATATTATCAAGTTAGCTGCGTCCCGAAATGATCACAATGAGCGGCATGCACTCTATTTTCTATTGCAGGATATCAGGAAAATGTTATTTTGTAAAATAAAAAATTACACATATTAGACAAAGTTATGGTAAGAAAGAGTTTTGTGTACATTTGTCAGCTAGTTACTTAAACTATTACGTATGTCACTTGGTATTCTGATAGATGGTTAAGTGGAAGGCATCACTGCTACTGCTTAAAGGAGCTGCCTATGACGTTTCCCCTAAAACTCCCTAGGTCTATCTGTCAGAAAACCAAAGTTACTTTAAAGATAGTATAGTTTAATCATTACAAAATATGAATATCGATAAAACCTGGCAATGCGTTAAAGACAATATTAAAGTAGCCGCAAAACAAAAATTAGGTCCGCTTGAATTAAACCAAATTAACCGCGGTTCGATGATGAGTGCGTGAAATTATAAAATGCCAGAAAGCAGGCAAAACTACAGTGGCTGCAGAATCCGAATGGCACTATTGTCGAAAATCTCTACAATGCTAAACGAGGAACCTACTGAACCATTAGAACACACATAAGAAACTACCTCAAAGACAAATTAAATAAGTTAGAGGAAAATAGTAAAGACAAAAAGTTTAGGGATCTCTACAAGGGAATAAACGAGTTCAAGAAAGGTTTTCAACCTGAAATAAACACAATTAAGGACAATGATGGCACTTTACTCGCGGCTCCAAATAATGTTTTGAATAGGTGGAAAAATATCTAGAATCAATTTTTAAATGTACATGGAGATGTCCAAAGTATAAAAAGTTAAATATTTACAGCAGAACTGTTGGTTCCTTAACCAACTGTAACAGAAGTAGAAACAGCTATAGGTAAACTAAAAACACACAAATCTCCAGGCGTTGACCAAATTCCAGCAGAATTAATTAAGGCAGGTGGGGATAGATTAACTCAGAGATCCATAAACTCATTCTTATGACTTGGTGAAAGGAAGAATTGCCAAAGGAATGGAAATAATCTATTATTATACCGATCTTTAAAAAGGGCCGAATGTAATAACTATCGAGGAATTTCCCTCCTGTCACCATCATACAAAATTCTATCTAATATACTGCTGTCAATATTAATCCCATATGCAGACGAAATCCTTGGAGATCACCAATGTGGATTTAGGCGAAACAGATCAACTATTTGATCAAATATTTTGTATTCGCCAGATCTGGGAACAAAAGTGGGAATATAATAAGTCTTTTCGCCAGCTATACTTAGATTTAAAAAAAAAATCATAAGATTCAGTTAGGCGAGATAAATTCTACAATATCCTCATTGAGTGTGGGATACCAAAGAAGTTAGTCAGGCTGATCAAAATGCGTCTAACTGAAACCTATAGCAGAGTCATGGTAGGAAAATTTATATCAGATAGGTTTGCCATTAGAAGCTTTTTAATTTCGCTTTAGAATATGCCATTGGGAAAGTTTAGAAAAACGAGGTAGGCCTATAATTAAATGGCATTCACCCAATTTTAGCTTATGCAGAAAGCCTTTTCGATGCCTGCAAAACATTTTTATTGGAAATTAATACAGAAAAAAATAAGTACATAGTCATGAAACGTCAAAATATTGCTCTACGAAATATTAGAATACCCGGTTAATCGTTCGAACAAGTGGAAAAATCAAAATATTTGGTATCAATAATTACAGACACAGATAATATTACGGCAGAAGTGAAGTGTAGGCTCAAATCACGAAATGCTTGTTTCTATGCAGTTCAGAAACTCTTATCTGTCCTGAAATATAAAAATAAAGATTAATAAGACTATTATCCTGCCGGTTGTATTATATGGATGTGAGACATGGCCCCTTACTGGAAGAACATAATATGAGCGTGTTCAAAACAGTGTGCTTAGGAAAATATTTGGGCCTAAGAGAGATGAAAATGGGGACTGGAGAAAACTACATAACGACGAGCTTCACCGGTAATTAAATCACAGAGGATGAAATGGCTTGTACATGTTGCGCACATGGGGGAAGAAAAACACATCTCAAAAGTATTGACTGGGATTGATAACTATCATTTTTCCTTTTAAGGGTAAATGTCAATGAAATGAGATTTTAAAGATTTTTCACCTTATACCCTCAAAAATAAAGATAAATAACCTTCAAAACTCTCATAAGATTTTTGGGATTGCTTTGAAATTACATAGAATTAGCAGATTTTGTACAGGAATTTATTTTCATATCCTATGCAGGGCCATATTGTTAAAATATTACATTAAAAGAATAAAATATATTTACAAAAGCCAGAATACTTGTAAAAATTATAAGCTTCGAATAAACCTATGAGTAATGTAATCATAGATCTGTCACTGTTTATTATCCATATAAAATGGAACAGTCATATAAAATTTTCTTATAACAGACTATATGAAATGGCCTTGAGTTTTGTATAAGTTATCGTATGACAACATTGAAAGTGTTCCTATTTATCATTAGGCATAGTCTTGAGCTATTTATATCCAGCACAATAGCTATTAGTCTGTTGTATTCTATATCTGCTAAAATATTTGTGTGATGATCGGGAATAATTACCAGTCAGTATATATAAGATGCGTAGACTTCCAGTGATTTCGCAGCAATCCCAATGACGTTGTTTTCGGTTATATATTAGTTGGAAGAAGATGAATTTCGAAAAAAATAGGCTTCAAATGTGAATTATCATAGCAGGAAATATTATTTATTAACCTTGAGTGGGAGACCCGAAGGGAAAAGACCACTTGAAAGACCTAGACGTAGGTGGGAGGTCAATATTAGGAAAGATTTAAGGGAAGTAGGATTTACGAGGGATGGTTGGATGGAGTTAGCACAGAATAGGGTTGAATGGCGGGCTCAGAGAAGCGCGGCAATGAACCTTCGGGTTCCATAAAATATATAATATTACTCTAGCTTGCTGAGGAATTGTCTATTGCCATAGAGTAAGTAAGTAAGGTGTATATTTCTATCCGTTTGTAACAGTTCTTTTATACGTCTGTCCCCGTAAATAAAAACACTCAGATTTTCTATAGTGTTGCTGGTCAGCTGTAGAGTTCAAAACATGCCTAAGAGTCTCGTTTCTAATTATTCCAGTTTCATAGTTTTTTTAAATCCTTTTAGCACTTCTAAAGTTGGGTGGAATATAAGTTTAATACTGGAAAGGACGAAAGAAAGCTGTTACAGAACTAGTACGTAATAAGTTGATCATAGCGTGAAAGTATTTTCACCTGGACACAACACAACTTTAAACTCACAACTAGGGAACGGTAGTTGACGTCCTAAAAAGGCCCGGAAAATTATCTATAAAATGACTATAATTTTATAAAAACACTAGCAGGTGCCTGCGGCTTCACCCGCGATTACTTACTCAACTGCTAGATATTGTCCTTAAATCATCTATTTAACAGAAAAATAATTAAAACATTATATTTATTAACACAGACATCGTTTTTACACAAATTGGAGGAATTACGTAATTTTACTCTTAATTATATTGTTTAACGTTAAAAATATAAATAAACAAACGGACAAAACGAATCTTATGCTACCACATTGGCATACAAATTCTAAATGAAACGATTAAAATGAACCATAGATTCATGAACCTTATCCAAATCAGGCATAAACAATTTTATTATACCGATTGATAATTAAAAAAAAACTAAAGACCTGATTTCGAGGTGCATTTCACGATCAAAGTGAGCCACCCGGGGAAAAAAGACCTCAGATTAGAGTTCCCTATCCCAAAAAACCCCCCAAATAGTGTTTTTCGTCCAAATCATTCCATGTTTTCCCATTAAGGCTTTGCCCGCGAAACTTGTAGCTGTAAGGAAAATATTGATTAATTCGAACATTTCGATTAAAAGGTTGAATTTGCTGATTATTTTACCTAATCTACAAAATTTGGAGATACATAATTTACTCAAATATAAATTTTAATACGTTCTCTAATATTCAATGTCTTGTTTCATTTATTTCCAAAGCCTTATGTCAAGACTGCCAACAATACACTGTTGTCATGGGAACTGTGTTTTGGATTTGATAATTCTGTGTAAAAAGGGATTAGGTATTCTCAAAAACATTTGATATTTTGCATTTAAAACCCTTTCTTAGTGAGCGAGTACATTATGAAACGAAGGTACTGTCAAAATTCCAAGTCTCTACCTATTATAGTTTAAGCCCTAAGTTGATTCTCTGTCAGTCAGTCAGTCAGTCAGTCAGGACAAAGCGTCTTATATATATATATATATATATATATATATATATAGAGAGAGAGAGAGAGAAGAGATATGTGTATGCCCAATCGATGTGTTAATGATTTTTTTAATCAAAGAAGCTACAGCTGTTCATTCCTCACACGTACGTGTGATAACATGAAAGTGATAAAAATGAAATAGTGATATTTGCAATTGGTTGAAGTTCCATATATTCTTATACTGGAATAATCACTGATTCGTGAGATAAATAGACTCATTATGTGGACATTTTTTAAATTTAACTCTGTTATATTAGCGTCAAATGTTACCGCCGTGGCTAGTTTGGTTGTAGATGACTGATGATAATTGCTCAATACAAGATCTAAAACATTAGGCTTACGTTCTAAAAATGTAACCCTAATAGGCTAAATGTTGCTATTATTATTATTATTATTATTATATGCGAATAAACCCATTAGGACTACGCAAAGTACTTTGAGGTGTGTATTTGCCTTCCTTTGTGCCCATATCTCTTTCATTCTTTTACTATGGGCTTCCTTTCTCTCTTTAGACCACGTTCTTCCAGTTTTCTTCTTTGGTTTTTCCTCTTGGTCAACTTGCCATTTGTGAATTATGGTTCTGAAGACATCACGGTTTTTAACAACTTCTGGTGTAATATTTTCTGCCAGTTTCAGTTCAGTTTTGATTTCCCCTGTCCACTTCACAGTGTCTGTTTTAGCTTTACTCCTGATTTCGTAGAATTTGACTATTTGTTTTGTAAGTCTGTCTGGGTTCATTCTTTTAATGTGTCCGTAGAATCTCAACCTGCGTTTTCTAATGTCACTTTGAATTATTATTATTATTATTATTATTAGAAGAAGAGGAAGAAGAAAAGGAAGAAGAAACATGTAGGGAACTTAACTTAGGGTCGATTTCGCAGAACACTACTAAAGTCTCTTAGTTAATACTTTGTTGGCCTGTGTCGTGTATTTAAATGAGGCTGCATTTCATGTTAGGTTAAATTAAGAGACACTTAACTAATGAAATATTCTTGCTTTCATAGCAACGCAAAACATTCTGCTATAGAAGCATATGATAATTTACATATTACGCCGAACAGGCAAAATTGATTTTTAATCATTGTGGTTTAGCCGATTGGTTCAGCGAGTTGGGATTTCTTAAACTTCAGTGTTAAAGCGACTTAAAAGTTATATGCACTTTTAGATTCAGAGAACCTCAAAACTCGTATTTATGCTAAAAACTCCACGTGAAATGACAGGGTGGAATACAATATTCTCCCTACTTTTGGTACGGGTAGATCAAATAGAAGGTAAATTCTGACAAACGCCTACTGACTAGGCAGCACGCAGTACTCCTGTGCTGGAGAATTTGCCGGAGCGCGGCAGGGGTCCTATGCGAAAAGCGATATACAGTACTAACTTGTCTCTTACTATACTTTGAAATGCATAATGTGTCTTGTTAGATACAATGTTTGTCACGAGTCTGTAATTAAAGAAACGGAAAATAACAAAAAATAAAATAAAAAATCTGATGTGAAAGTCACATAACTTCCTCTGCCCAAATAAAAGTTAGTACTATTCACATATCCTTGTACAGAACGCAAGGCAATTTTACGCTAACTATACGATAAATATCTGATAACCTCTTCTTTGAAAATGATGCGACTAATATAAATGCAGACTATATAACAAACTAAACAAAAACAAGTGGCTGCAGACATTTATTGAAACTTCCGACGTTAAGAATAATTTCCGAACATTATCGAATATTTCCCTCCAATACATCTTTCTCACTTCATCTCTATATACCTGTATATAAAAGGCTTTGTCCTGACTGACTGACAGAGAATCAACGTAGAGCATAAACTATAACAGGTAGAGACTTGGAATTTTGACAGTACCTTCGTTTCATAATGTAGGTGCTCACTAAGAAAGGGTTTTGAAAAATTTTGATTTCAAATGCAAAAAATTAAATGTTTTTGAGAATACTTAATCCCTTTTTACACAGAAAAATCAAAACCAAATCACAGTTCACTTGACAACAGTGTAGTTGATAGTCTTCACATGTGACAGCGAAACTCTCAAACTGTGAATATGTCACACTTCTTTTGTCACACTTCAATTTTTTAAATATTTTTTTATGTAAACAATTCACAGCAGAACTCTCTAACTGTGCCTCATTTTACAATTCCGCTTTTCCCGTGGATTTTCCAAAAAATTTCTTTCATACAAACCTTGTCCTGACAATTATGAACACAACAAAAGAAACATCAGCCAAATCGGTCGAGACGTTCTCAAGTCATGTGGCAACATTCATTTTGGTCATTCATTTTTATTAATATAGATGACACGAAAAATAAAAATAAACACTTAATAAATCTAAATATGTATTTAAAAAAGGGAATATATAGTACTGTAATAATACATATTAATAAACAAAGGACAAGCTTTATGTATTTTATTACTATTTTATTAATATGTTTTCTATTGTTATTAGTATTTTTACTATATTTATTATCGAATGTTGTACATTCCTGTCTGAGAACAAGGATACCAAATCCATTTGCATTTAACTGAGGTAAGGAATGAGGTAGCTTTGTGTGTAATTTTGGAAAAGTTAATTCTGCAGACAAAATAGGGAACATGCAACGAAATAATGAAAAGTTCCTAAAATATGACAGGTGGAAAATAAAATGCCGAAAAATGCAAAAAATGCAAAATAAAAGTAGGCTATTTTTGTTCGTTTCGAGACGAGACGAATTTAAACTACATATTTCGTTGTGTGTAATGTTTACAAAAATATGACATTTCATCAACTTCCGAGCCCTATAACTGTATGCCCGTAACAGAAGACGTAAAGATTGCAGAAGAAATGAAGATATTAAAACAAGATTTTGAGTGCAAGAGACCAAAATGCAACATACACAGAGAATTCACAGCTCTTGTGGAGTTCAAAGAGTCAAATTGGAAGTGAGTATTTAATTTTTAACATGAACATTTGATATTAGAGATTATAAACTGCAAGATAGCATTAATGCATTTTTATATTTTCTAGAAAGGAACAGTAAAGTAATCAGGGAACCGATAACAATTTATAAACTTTATTTTAAACATTTCCTACCACTGTAGACCGTCTAGAGATAAAGTATAACATAAAATATATCTTATCTATTAATCAATTGTTTAACTGCAGGTGGCTATCAAGTTTTTTTTGTCAGAACCTGGAAATAAATGCATCTCAATTTTTTCAATATATCGCTTTGATTCTGTCGGTCATCTTAGCCGCGGTACCTAAAGCGTGCTGCCTTATATCTGTGGTGAAGCAGGCTTTGGGTTCGAGTCCCGCCTTGGGCGTGAGTATTTGTGTGCAATAAGGAAAATAAGGAACAATGGAAAATAAGGAAAATCTATATTCTTGGTCTATGGCCGGCTGAATTTTACTAAAAAGAAATCTGTGACTTCACACCCCAGTAGATTTGTTTGTTTATAATGTCAAGGCACGAAGACATCTGAAATTTTCAACATAAATGGAGGAGCAATAATGAATGTATGCCTAAATCGGTAAACATTGATCCATTTGGATCCTCTCACCACGAAGGGGTTTTCTGGTCCAGGAAACTCGAATCTAAAGTAGCTTAACCATCTAATCGTGGAATGCACTCCAAAGGCAGATTTTTTAGCTGTTTTATTAAAAGAATTATTCGTTTTAAATAGTCCTAGGCCTATAATGTTTTAATTATGTTGCTCTTAATTTTTTAATTAAATATCGTGGGCAAAGCAGCGGACACCTAGAAGTAGTGGAATATTTTCTATCCTCTAGTAGCGGTGCATACGGATCGAGGAAAGTGTATTAATTGAGATATTAGCAGAAAATATTATGTATATAGGCCTACACTATTGAAGATGGATGTTATATTTCAGAAAGTGATTTGCATGTGTTTGTTGTTATGGGAACTGAATATTTGTCCTGTTAAAGTCGCCACAAACTGGGGGCCTTGGTTGCGGTCTTCCATAAGGGCTTGTATTATGATGATTTTACTTACGGCATTTGTGCTTTTTGTAATTTTTACCGCACGGAGATTTCTTTTGTTTTCATATCAACCAGATTGCGTGCGGGAATGTCAAGTTACGAACCACGGCAACAATATTCGTACCACTAATTAGTTACGTCGTGCAAAAGTAAAAAACAGAATAGCATCTTCTCATGTCATGGTTCGTGGTCCTGTGTATTGTGAGTTAACCTTTCAGCAAAGGTCACACATACCTCTTTAAATAATTGTCAAGATGGAATGTTCTCCAGAACTCCACAGGGAGTGCAGGGTTGTTCCTCTTGCACCCATCTTCACCCAAGGAGGTAATATACTTTTCTTTGAATTATTCGAAGGTGGATTCGTTAATAACAAATTTTTATTCATACACCTTTGTTGGCTGGGTGAAACTTGTCTTAAATCTTATGTTGGGATAAATTATATATCCCTTTGCTAAGCATGTAGATTGGCGATGATGCCGATTATTAAGAAAGAACCATTGTCTGAAACGACGTGGATCTTATCTGCTTCTCGAATAATTTGCAGAGCAGTTGCAATTAGTGACCTGATCTTGTGGTGGTGACTGTTTCTACTAGGTAGTGTTCGAACAGAACACACGTTAGCTGTAATTTTAATAGCGTCCTTCCATTCAGGTTTATTAACCTATTTGTTACCAGGCGTACAACCCTTATATAGGATGGCACTTTTTCGTTTCCTGGCAAAGAATATCAAGCGTCAAATTTCCTATTTCGGTGTTGGTTTTGTAAAGAAGGAATTTTCAGAAAAGCAGGTCGTCCATTTGGAAGAGACTTCGATTGATTGCATTCCCCGAGTCTTTTCGTTGAATGACATGAATATTAGTAGATTTTGTAAGATTTCAATAGAATTTATGAATTACACTTTACACAGACCTAACCCTTTTTAACTCCTGGCAGAGTGGATAATATTATCAGCCATCAAGGGTATCAGATGGGGGTTGACTCATCTGTTTAGATGTTGTTCGAATTAATACATCTGCAGCAGGTAGGAGTATGACTGATATTCTATTTAAGATAGCTTATACAAGGACTAGTTTGATCTTTCAAAGGAATGGTCTCTTCATAGAGGATAGAGGGAATGCGTTTATATGCACAAAACATTGTCTGACTATCCTGCATCTTTGTTGACTGTTTTTTACATCTATTTTTATTTGAATTACATCTCCCGTTGTAAGGATACGTGGGCCGGGCCTTACAGTACAGCAATCTGCCGGAAGGGAGGATTATCTACTGATCAAAGAGTAATTTTTTGACCAAAGAAGGGTTTGGAGGCCTTCCTGGATGAGTCGTCAGCACCATCCCACGGCCACCTCCGAGAAAACAAATACATCACGACTAGACATACCAGTCACACACACATATGCCCAAATAGGCGCTGATGGGATGATGATGACAATGACTGCCAGGTGACACCCGGAGACCACCAGAGCCTAAAGTTGCACGGCATTCGTCGCATAGGTGAGGAAAAACCCGGAGAAAACGCACCCAGGAAATTCGTCCGATCCAGGAATCGAATCTGGTCCCCTCTGCGTGAAGTGAGCGGACGCATCCCCAGCGCTAGAGCCGTGTGATAATTATTCCTTTGATAACATTAAACACTCCAGAAACGACTTGCAATGTTAACAAGTAAATTCCTATCATTTACTTATTTTTTTGCACGGCTTAACTAATTAGTGGTACTTACGAATATTGTTACCGTGGATCGTAACTTGACATTCCCGCACGCAATCTGGGTGCTATGAAAACCAAAGAAATCTCCGTGTGGTAAAAATTACAAAAAGCACAAGTGCCGTAAGTAAAATCATCATAGTACAAGCCTTTATGGAAGATCGGGACCAAGGCCCCCTATTTTTTTTTAAATGAATTATTTATTGTCGCTTTGACTCATAGGAGTCTAATCGCGACTGTACAGATAATAACAATACATATTACAATATATATAATAACCAGTAAACCCCTAGTTTGTGGCGACTTTAATAGGACAAATATTCGGTTCCCATAACAGCCAACACATGCTAATCACTTTCTGAAATAAACATTTATTTTCAATAATGTAATACATAATATTTTCAGTTTATATCTAAATTAATATAATTAAATGGATATAAATATTCATTGTGCAAAAAATAGCATGCAATACTCGTGCTTTAAGCGCATAACGGATCTCGGAATTTGAAAAAACTCAGCGCAAGCGCCTCCTTTTTTCAAAGTATTTCCTCGGTCCGTATGCACCGCTTACGGCACTTGCATCGCAAAATACTATTACGTCTACTTTTAAAATATTTACTTTATGATTGTAGTGTAAAGAGGAGTTAAAAGCAACACAAACATTGGTTCTAGGTCGGAGATTGTCTTTTAAAATCAGTACGAATTACCGCCGTGTTACGAGCTTTAATTTCGGAACCTAGAAAACGGGTCTTTAAGAAGGAGATGTAGCTAAAAAGCGGTTGTCTTTAATACAGGTTTAATTGTATTTATATTTTTAAGTTTTTATTCCTATTGATGGTTCATTATAACAACGTATATACAAAAAATTCAGATGGCAGGGCAATTTAGTAGTCTTTCTTAATAGATTTCAAGCGGACTTCTAAGTAAATGACTACATCAGTCATTAAGAAATATGATTAAATTCTTCTGAATTTGAATTCCATACGATACATTGGTTGTTACCATAGTCATTCTTATCAATTAGTTGTTCAGCTTTTCTGATTTACACATTTTCAGAATTCTTATGATTTACTGCTTCAGATAGGAATTATTCAAGGATGATGGATGGCTACAAACTCGAACTATGAGGTTTCTCATACTGAATTTTTCTTAGATTTTCATGAGAAAAGTTTTTTAAGGCTTGAATAATAAGATCTTCGTCTTAGAAAAGCAATTGATTGGAGAAATCAGAAAGAAGAATTTAACTCCAACTAGGAAGTTTGCAAGTACTGATATACATTATCTTTACCGCTTATGCAATCACCACTTGAGTTTTAAATTGGTCAAGAGTAAGTCAAATTAACCCTCCAAAAGGAAAAAATTACAGAGACTCGTCAGCCACATCTGTTTGAAATCATTAAAATTTGACAAAACTCAGGAAAATTACGTTCGTTGAGAATACTTAAGTATAAAATATGCAACAAAAATAGATGACTTCCGCATTCAAATGTATATAGCTATGAATTTCCTACAACATCTCACAGAACTTCCATCATAGCATATTCAGATCATTACCATCTACGGTAGATTTAATCAGTACTTAAAGAAACTTGATATCAGTCTTCCTAAAATGATGAATAGGCGTATAGGATTTCACGAGTTTCCTCCGTAGAGTATAAATATTTTTACTGATGGCTGGAAGCCTATCCATGGAGTAGGAAGTGCAACAATCCAACCAAATCTAATTCAGTCTGAGAGACTTCCCGACTGTTAATCAACAATTTCCATTGAACTGTTTGCTTTTAATCAAGCCTTATCTCACATAACACAAATCAACAGACATTGATACTCTTTACTGATTCAAAATCTGCTCTTAAGGCTACTCACAGTACCTTCACAGAAAATCCTCTTGTACAGAATATACAAATATCATATAACCTGACTATGGAAAAAGTGGTTTTTCGTTGGATCCATTCTCATCAACAAATACCTGGCAATGAGAGAGCAGACGAGGCAGTCAAATCAGCCGTCCTAAATCTTTCAAGTAACAGATATTTTTCACACTCCATTCAGACTTTTCTATACATATCCGTACCAAAATCAACTCAACATGGAACACACAATAGTCTCAACCACAAAGATCCAAGGTTCATTCCGCAAGAGGATCCTCCACTGCTGCTTGCTACTTTAAAGGCCTGAATCGAAGACACCAATTGCTTATAACACGTCTGAGAAATGGAAACACAAAAATGACTCACTCCTACCTGCTTACTAGAGATTATGAACCACAACATGCAATTCTCCACTGTAAGACTCCCATATAATCACAGAATGTTGTCGCTTCGATATCATCACGGAGAAATACAAGATACCCAGCAAAATACCTAATTCTTAATAATCCAAAAAATACAAAAACGACATATTACTTCTAAAGGACTTTAACATTTATAGTAAAATTTAAAAATTGTACCATCATCTGTAAATCACTTTTATTAATATTGTTTAAATATTTCTGTATTCGTAACTGATTACACTCTCACGAGTCAAAACGACTGAAAATAAATGTTTTAAGAAATTTCTAAAAACTTGAAAATGATTTTCAGAGGAAAGAATGTTTGCGATTATATGTAAGAAATGCAACTTAGATATTTTAGGGTTATGATGTTGAAAATCATTTATCTTTACCGATCGTTACCTTATGTACCATACAGACAGGAAGTGTTCCGTTCGACATTAATTTGATGTAAGTGTTTAGCATGTTATTTCATATTAAGAACTTCTCCAAGTCGAGGGTTACCAAACTAAATGTACAATTAGGTAAAATAAACTTATTTCTGGTAACAAATAAACATGTAAAAATATAAAAGATGTTAGTGCAAAATGAATGATTTCTTAAGATAGAAACCGACCCTAGCAACTGTACTGTATTGGAGAAATGAGTCTAGTCCGTAAGTCATCGGAAACTGGAATTTTTCTGAGACTGTTCTTCCATGAGAAAGAGACCTAAACTCCATGCTTGGAGTGAAAAGGATACGATACGACTTTTTTGTAACAGGCAAAAAACATAATATCTTTTCATCGAAAACAGTTTGTATCGCAAGGGTAGTATACAGGATCATAAAAAAGAATGGATATTAAAGAATTGACACAGATAATGTATGTGTTTATAATTACAGGACTGTTACCTATCGGACAATAATTATCTATGGATCGAAGTCATTCTTTTTTCACCAAACGAGTACTAGGATGGCCTCCCGGAAGAGTGATCAGCACAATATCAGAGCCACCTCCGAGAAAACACAAACACATAGGACGAGACTCTCCAGTCACAAACACTTGCCGAAGAAGGCGCGGATGGTTTTTAGAAAATAATGACAACCAGATGATATCCGGAGACCACGAGAGCCTAAATTTGAACGACATTTGTTGCACAGGTGAGGAAAAACCGAAAAAAAACCCACCCAGGTAATTCTTCCCAACCAGGACTCGAACCCGGGCCACGGTTGACGAGAGCGAACGCATCCTCTGCGCTAGAGGAGAAAATTTCAGAAACGACATGCAATGTTAACAAAGTAATTCCGTTCAGCTCCTTAATTTACATCTAACTTACTATGAAAATGTTACTTTATAGATGGGGTGTAAAAAGGGAGTTAAAAGCACTTAGGACGTTGGTCTTAGGACAGGGATAATCTTTTAAAAGAGATACGAATTACAATCATGTAATGGGCTTTAATATCGATACCTAGAAAAACTGGTCTATAAGGGGAGATGTAGCTAAATAGCGGTGGTCTTTAATACAGATTTAACTGTTTTTATTTTTAAGGTTTTTATTCCTATTGATAATAACAAATCACGACGAATGAGCAAGCAAGTAATATGTAGAGGTATTTAGTCGATTTCTGATGTCGCCTCTTAGCGGACTTTCAAGTAAACGACTACATCAGTCATTAAGAAATGTAATTAAAGTCTTCTCTGTTTGAATTCCATACGACAAGAATGGATGTTGCCATAGTCACTTTTACCGATTAATTTTTCAGATTTTCTGGTGTGATGCAGATGAAAAAATAGACTATGTCCTGAATATAGGAAAAAAGTAAGGATGGAATCTACTCTACCTTTTATATTTTGGAAGATACTCAATCGAGCCTTCATATATTACTATACATTACTCCGTTTAATCGAATACAAATCTCAACATAGATAAGACTATAAAAAACACAGCATTACAAGCTAAAGGGGATCAAAGTCCACACCTGCAGTGGACACAGTGTATTTTACTATTAAACATTTATAAATATATCTAGTTTTTTCTATTACTAAAGTGTCATGAGTACGAGCAAAGAAAAATTTTTCATAAAAATGTCTAACGAGTTTTTTAAAGTATGATATTTCCTTTTCTGTAATTACGACAACACAGAGTACCGTAACGTTTAAAGCGAAGTCATTTCTTCCGGTCTCGAGATTTTCTGGACCAACTGGGAGAAAATAACTCGATATGGACATTAAAATTAATCTATTTTTATAACGAAATTTGTTTAGAAGATTAATAGTTATGAAGATACTACATGGAACATTATTAGATCTCAATTCGAACATGAATTATTAGTAGGCTATATATCTCAGAGCAATGAGAGTGCTAAAATTTAAGCATTTTGTGGAAATGTGTAAATCAGTAAAGCTGGAAAATCATTTAATAAAAGTGACTATTACCGAACGAAGTGGCCGAGAAGGTAACTTCATGAACATTATATTTTATAATTACATTATATGTAATTATTATAATAATTACTATGTATTAAGAATATATTGATCGTCACGCCATTGTCGGTAGTCGGGCTTGATGCATCTTTTCATCAGTTCAGCTGTGAACTCTGTATTTTTTTAGATTAACCTCATTTCTAAAATAATACCGTGTTATTAAGTGCCCAGAATGATATTTTCTAAGATTACATGGTGGACGGAAAAATGTCTGTCCCCCCTTCTGTCAGTCTGTGTGTTTGTACCCGCAATAACTCCAATACATTTTATCAGATTAACATGAAACTTAGTATACACGCTAATAACGTGCATAGAACGAACACTATTCATTTTGTACCAAATCAGTTGAGTGATACCGGAGTACCAACCAATTAACGGTCATATGCGTTTTACGAGTATATAGCTAATGAATCACTATGCTACACCGCCACGTGGCTTACTCATTCACTGATATAATTATTCCATTTCCAAATGAGCCAGAAACTTGAAATCGGGATACTTATAGCTTAAATCCTGTAACCAAAGGAAATATTCCAAATGTTCCAATTTTAATTTACTCCCGAAAGGTATTAAAAATGGCGGAAGCAACTTTAAGAGCTGTGCTCACCTTCTTTGGAGGCTTATAGTAACTAAACGGTAAGTCGTATCAAAAAACGGATTTTGAGAGGTCTACAAGAACGGTCCTTTGACTTTTCGTTGTATCTCCATCGGTTATACCTAACATAGAGTTATATATTATTTTATTTCAAGTGTAATTCGTTTAATTTCCTCACGTTATGTAAGTCCAAAGGTGTAAAAAAAGAGTAAAAAGTTAAAGACGTTGGTCTTAGAACGGGGATAATCTTTTAAAAGAGATACAAATTACAATCATGTTATGGGCTTTAATATCGATTCCTAGAAAATCTGGTCTTTATGGGGAGATGTCGCGAAATAGCGGTAGTCTTTAATACAGATTTAACTGTTTTTATTTTTAATGTTTTTATTCCTATTGATAATAACAAATCACGACGAATGTGCAAGCAAGTAATATGTAGAGGTATTTAGGCGATTTCTGATGTCGCCTCTTAGCGGACTTTCAAGTAAACGACTACATCAGTCATTAAGAAATGTAATTAAATTCTTCTTTGTTTGAATGCCATACGACAAGAATGGATGTTGCCATAGTCACTTTTACCGATTAATTTTTCAGATTTTCTGGTGTGATGCAGATGAAAAAATAGACTATGTCCTGAATATAGGAAAAAAGTAAGGATGGAATCTACTCTACCTTTTATATTTTGGAAGATACTCAATCGAGCCTTCATATATTACTATACACTACTCCGTTTAATCGCATACAAATCTCAACTTAGATAAGACTATAAAAAACACAGCATTACAAGCTAAAGGGGATCAAAGTCCACACCTGCAGTGGACACAGTGTATTTTACTATTAAACATTTATAAATACATCTAGTTTTTTCTATTACTAAAGTGTCAAGAGTACGAGCAAAGAAAAATTTTTCATAAAAAATGTCTAACGAGTTTTTAAAAGTATGATATTTCCCTTTCTGTAATTACGACAACACAGAGTACCGTAACGTTTAAAGCGAAGTAGTTTCTTCCGGTCTCGAGATTTTCTGGACCAACTGGGAGAAAATAACTCGATATGGACATTAAAATTAATATATTTTTATAACGAAATTTGTTTATAAGAATAATAGTTATGAAGATACTTCATGGAACATTATTAAATCTCAATTCAAACATGAATTATTAGTAGGCTACATATCTCAGAGCAATTAGAGTGCTAAGATTTAAGCATTTTGTGGGAAAGTGTAAATGAGAAAAGCTGGAAAATCATTTAATAAAAGTGACTATTTCCGAGCGAGGTGGCCGAGAAGGTAGCTTCATTTACATTATATTATATAATTATATTATTTATATGTAATTATTATAATAATTACTATGTATTAATAATATATCGATCGTCACGCCATTGTCGATAGTCGGGCTTTGTGCAACTTTTCATAAGTTCAGCTGTGAACGTTGTATTTTTTAGATTAACCTCATTTCTAAAATAATACCATGTTATTAAGTGCCCAGAATGATACTTTCTAAGATTACATGGTGGATGGAAAAAGTGTCTGGCTCTCCTTCTGTCAGTCTGTGTGTTTGTACCCGCAATAACTCCAATAAGTTTTATGAGATTAACTTGAAACTTAGTATACACGCTAATAACGTGCATAGAACGAACACTATTGATTTTGTACCAAATCAGTTGGGGGTACGCCGTAGCGTAGTGGTTGAGGCGCTGCGCTACAAACCGGAAGGTCGCGGGTTCGATTCCCGATGAGGTCGTTGGAGTTTTTCAATTGGCCTAATCCTTCTGGTGGCACTATGGCCCTGGGGTCGACTCAGCCTCTAACAGAAATGAGTACCAGGAGCAATCCTGGGGGTAAAGGCGGCCGGTGCGTAAGGCTGACAACCTTACCACCTTCATGTGCTGATGTCTAAAAATCTGGGAGCCTCAACCTCCTGGGACCCTCTGGGCCTCCATGGCCTGTAATAGGGAATACTTTACTTTACTTACCAAATCAGTTGAGTGATACCGGAGTACCAACCAATTAACGGTCATATGCGTTTTACGAGTAAATAGCTAATGAATCACTATGCTACACCGCCACTTGGCTTACTCATTCACTGATATAATTATATGCCCATTTCCAAATGAGCCAGAAACTTGAAATCGGGATACTTATAGCTTATAGCCTGTAATCAAAGGAAATATTCCAAATGTTCCGATTTTAATTTATTCCCGAAAGATATTAAAAATTGCGGAAGCAACTTTAAGAGCTGTGCTCACCTTCTTTGGAGGCTTATAGTAGTTAAACGGTAAGTCCTATCAAAAACGGATTTTGAGAGATCTACAAGAACGTTCCTTTGACTTTTTGTTGTATCTCCATCGGTTTTACCTAACATAGAGTTATATATATTTTTGAATTTCAAGTGATTCGTTTAATTTCCTCACTTTATGTAAGTTCAAAGGATACTTAAGGACTTAAAGGACACTTAGAATCGTAAAATTTGGCAATAATATTGGCATATCCAACTGCCAAAAACGTGCAATATTTAGTGTTTCTAGCTGCCCGTGACGTCTTACACAGCTACGGAAGTCTAGACCATCCACTCATTAATATTAATGTTTATCAACTTCCAAATGAGGTAGAAACATTCAGCTTTCAACCGTTGGGAAAATTCCAAAAAATTGGAATTCTTATTTTTTATTCTTGCGGCCGGTGCGTAAGACTGTCAACCTTAACACCTTCACGTACCGAATGTCTAAAATCTGGGAGTCTCAACCTCCTGGAACCCTCTGGGTCTCCATGGCCTGTATAGGGAACACTTTACTTTTACTATTTACTTTAAGAAAGGTTTTAAAGATATTGACAGTGTGTTTGTACGCCTTCAGATGTTTTTGAAAAAAAATTGTTGTTTTTAGTGTCTTCTGACGTTTCGGACATCATATCGTGTCCTTCTTCTGATAAAAAATCACAATAAAAATAAGTGCGAATATTTCTCAGAAGAAGGACAGGATATGATGTCCGAAACGTCAGAAGACACTAAAAACACGACGCGGCCCAACCCGGATAGCAATTACTATCAGTTTATATATAACACCGGCCGTGGAAGCCTGCGAACTAACTAGTTGGCGACGTTAGTAAGAAAAACAAGACTAAACTGCTTGCCATTGAGATGGACTATTTAAGGCGAAGTTTAGGCTGTACTAGGATGGATAGAATAAAAAATGACGTAATCCGAGAAAGGTTGAAAATGGATAGGGATATATATGACGACATCCAAAAGAGACAGCTGATGTAGTTCGGCCATGTAAATAGGATGAATGAAGAAAGGTTACCGAACAGGATACTAAGATGGATACCATCCCGGCGGAAGAAAAGGGGTCGCCCACGACGCAACTGGCAAGATGATGTGAAGGAGGCAATGGAACAAAGAAATATGAATAAAGAAGAAAGTCAAAACAGAAGAAAATAGAGACTGGGGGCGGAGAAGCGGCGCCAGCCGTAAACAAACCGCAAGAAGAAGAAGAAGAAGAACTCCAAGCCTAAATTAGAGCCTCCAGACAATATCTTTCGGTCATTTCACGTCCACGTGCCCCTCTGAGTTCTCGCGGAAAACAAGCTTAACAAAATTCGCAACGGTAGCAGTAACCTCCATTTGGAGGCCCTAATGACCCGAAACTCTGGGGATATTTAGGAATATGGGTTATATTTTAAGAAGTTCAGAAAATTAATCCTGTGTGTTGCTATAGAAACATAGGGCCTAATACATTTAATTGTCTGGTGAGATCAACAGGTATTCATCGTTACTGTGGAAATACGGTCTTTGCGAAAATTACGTCAAGTTTCAGAATTTAATTTCATGTTATGTGAGATGCGATGAAGATGGTAAGATTCTTTACAGTAATTACTCATTAAGGATCTACCGAAATACACAACTATTGAACATTTTTGGGGATATGGAAGCTCTTGAGTACAACGGATATACGATAAGCAAGAGGATGCTGGCGACCTTTAGCACACTGAATTAACATTGCACCATCTCAATTCAGGATCATGTAAGTTATATTAAAAATCGCCTTTTCTTTTATACACAAGAAAGAGGGGTATGGGTGAAAATTATAGAATTACCGTAAAATTAAATGAGATCTCCTTATAACTTTCTCTATAGTAAACATCTATCTTCTCGTCAGGGTCCGGTTTTATAATAGTTTGTATTTTAATCTCTCCCCATACTATTACAGTTAAGATATTTATCACTATAATCATCGTCCCTTGATTGTTGTGTCCGAAGTGGCTAGCTTATAACAACCATTCCGAAATGTTTTATAATGTAATTCTAATATTTCTTTGCACCTTTAGTGGTACCTACAGATGTTGCATAAGGGTTGCCATCGATTTTTTTTATCGCTCATGAATATTCATACTTTTCGCCTGAATGCTTGAAATATGTATAATTTTAAGAGTCTTGATAGATAATGTGACTGACTACATATATGAAAAGTGGATGGGTCGTGTAGATTCACATCCAAAATTGATAATGTACAATGTGGAAACGCCATGTTTCCTTTTCCCCGACCATCAGTAAATGTATGCTTAAGTATTTATCTATTAGAAAATACAAATATATGAAAATATATATATGGGATTATAAAGAGATAAAAGTTTAAGCCAATACAAGAATACAGATTAATAGGAAACAATACTTGAATATTTTAATTCAACGATCAGAATAGTAACTAGATGTATTAATAGGACAATTTTACAACCTCAAAGTATCAACATCAGAATCTAAATTAATGCCACATAACTTTAAAGGATTTAATAGGCTCGAAAATCAAATCCTGGAACAAGAAATATTTTTTAACCATCTGGGATGTTACATAATTTTCTATATAGAGACAGATGTATAAAAACCAATTTCAGTAAATATGTGAAACTATTATTGAATCATTACAAAATAAGACAAGAAGAAACTCAAAAACCAAATTTTATAACACAATCACAGCGTACCATGTATAATGAAAAAGAAAGACCTAAGCACATTACTAGTTGAGGAAATGTGAGCGATTTCTACGAAAGGTTAAAGGCTGTACAACTAAAGTTCTCATACGAAATGAAGGCCTATGTACTGAACTCACCATATAGGCTAAGTTACAATAAGAGTGAGAAAAAGTTGAAAATAGAGACAACCGAAAAGGGTATATGGATGCTATAAACGAAGAAAGAGTTCCAAGATAAATAAAAACCTAAAGGAAAGGAAGAATCAGACTTAAAACTGCAATGCCATAGCCAACTGAGCTACAATGGCATCATGTGCAACATTCAGTTCTCCATCTGACTGTTCGTTGTACCTTTTTCAAAGGCTTATTGGCCATAGTTTTGTGATAAAAATTTTAAAATTATTAAATATGTGCTTGAAAGGAATTTCTAATTTGTTTCAGAAAACTTCGCTGAGGAACACTAGAAAAAGCTCTGGGTGTTAGTGAGATGCAGTGCCAGATTTAAAGGTAAGATGTTTTACATTATCGAATTATTTTATTTGCCGTAGTGAATTTCCCTTTGATCCTGCCCTGAACATGAAGTACTGGGTTTAAAGTAATCCTCTATTGCAGTATTGAAGACCACCAGTTAACTCTTTCAGTTTTATTTTGGTTATTTCCTTTGTAACGTAGCGTAAAAATATACTTTAAAATACGACCAGACAATATACTTACAAACCAGAAAACAGTGCAAATTTATCAGACGAAAAATTAATTTTACGATGTTACTTGAAATATGCAGTCGGCAATGAAATCCGAGTCCCCTAACAACAATTTATTGGGCAGTAAGTCAGCAATATCAGTCTGTTCACACCTAAAAGAAACAACAGACTTAATGAACTCCCAATTTAAACGTTGATAAATCATATTTCTCAATGATATCAACCAATGAGGATTTAAAAGTACATTACTTCATTCTTTCCCCATATAGAAATTGCAATTGCATTAAATGAGCCTCAATTGGAGTCCTTAAATGTCTTATTTATATATTTATTTATATTAGCGAAGTAAGGAGACAATGGGTTCTCTTCCACATAACCACTAAGACTATACATATTACAAATAATACAAAATTCTCTAGTAATTTAAAAATAAACACGATACAGATTTAATTTGTGAATTTGATAAACTAAAACAAAATTAAATTTAACTAATAATTAACTAATACTCAATTTATTTATAAAATGTTGTACATTTCGATATGACAGGGAATCGGATTTCTAAAGCGAAGGATAGAGACACTAAAAGATGAAAAATTTATTAACTTTTTTGTCGGGAAATGAACAGTTGGTTTTGAAAATGCGTTCATGATGTCAAAAGGAAATTAAAAAGAGGTTGTAAATAAAAAAGGAGAAGAAGTTTATAGTATATTGTGAAGGAAAATCTAAGAATGGATCATTTTTCGTTGTATGAGACGTACCCATGACAAGGTCTGGAAAGATGGCTTCACATGTTCAAATTTTCTGATATTACACATAAATCTAACACAAGCATTATGAGTACGCTGAAGTTGAAAAGGGAGGGACATCACTTTTTGCATATCTTAACCAAAGTTAGGGCAATAACACACTCTTCATAGGTAATACTAGTATTCACCCAAGTTCATAGAACTCAATCCTTTCCTGTACTTGCAACACGTACGCCGACTTACCCAGCACTGCTGAGTGACCAATACCGGGTAATGGTCCGAGGATGGGAGCTAATAGAATAAAATGATCTCTATAACTTTATAAGGTTAGAAGAACACGGCGACTTTCTAAAATAGATTTACTGAATAAATTGTGCTAGTAGTCAGACCATTCAAACATTGGAATGGAAAAGTCGGTCTGAAACATTCAACAACGCCATAGCCGGTAATTCCACCTTAGCCTACATATGGCCAGTGTGAAAGAATTATCATTCCACTGTGATCTATTAGGGTTTTACGATGAAGACACTGGGTTGGTATCTCATATTGAGGACGCCTGGTAGAGTACTGGAATATGTGAGTCAGTTTGAGAATTTAATATTGTGGCGGTTCCTTGCCACGGTAGCTTATTTGGTAAGAGCAGCGTCTTGGAGTGCCGAAGATCCTGGTTCATATCTCGACTATAGTATTCAAGTTTTAAGTTTGACTTCACCTTTCCAATGTTTGAATTGCCTGACATCAGCCAAGGAAACTTTCGTAAGCCCTGTACATAGTAATAAATATGTGTTTTGTAACCACTCTGATAGTTGAGCCATTATGTTGACTAAATTTAAGAAATGAAGTATATCACGCAGCAAACAAAACGTGTGATATCATTAAAAATAAAACTATGTAATACACTGGCCAACAGTACTATTTTTTCTTTCCGAAATCTCAGTTGCATGATATTTCTTTACTGTTTCCTAATCATTTGAAGTGCTGATTTCAAATATGAAAACTGTTTTTTCTCAATGCTCTTTTTTGCATGGAATTCGACCTTATGTAATCCAGTCTTTTATGATTATGTGATTGACAGATAATAAGATAGATATGAAAACTGTTTCGTTTATGTTCTGATAAGTTTTTATCTGGTCATGCCTACAAGTAGACACTTTCAGCGGCATTTAGGGATACAACACCCTTGTTCGAAAAAGGCGTAGTATAACATTCTATGTGAGGAATAATTATAAAGTAATTCGGACTTTACCACTGGGAACCAGGACAAGAATTATTGGTCCCACATAGTGTGCGTCACAATGCTACATGCTGCATGATTGGACACACACGCTCTACAGCTTTCCCCTCATAGCAACAATTGTGTTATATAGCAAACAGCTTATGACCATAATATGCATTTCAATTAGTACCACTTAACAGTTTAGACTATATTGCGATTTAATATTTATTAATCAGGTAATATCAAAAAAGTTTATGTTTGTATGGATTTTAGTATGTACAACTGAATAAATAAAGGACTCATTGATATTTAATGTGTATGGTCCAGCTACGCTTAAATGAAATGAATATAATGTCCTTCCACATACGCTATGACAAAAATAAATCAACAAAATTTTGATAAATGTCGAATGAAAAAAAAGACTATTGACTTCAGAAAAAACTATCTTCAGATTTGAAACCAGAACCAAAAAATTAGTTAGTAACAGCTGTTCATAGATATAGAAAGAAGGATTTTTGGCCAGTTTTATCTTTAATATAAACTTTTACAGTATGCATAACAAAAGAAGGCACGAAACACAAGAAGACAAGAAAAAGCAGAGAGACATCGTATCACAAACAAGTGATAGTACAATAGAGACAACGTATGACTACCGGGGTTTGATACTACAACAGAGACGACGAATAAAACACATTACATAAATCAAACAAGAAGACAAGGTGTCACAAACACCGATTGATGGTACATTAGAGACAACGTATGAATACCATCGATTTGATAGTAAAAAAGAGACGACGAATATAGAAAATCCTTAAATTAAATAAGAAGACAAGGTGTCACAAACACCGATTGCAGGTACATTAGAGACAACATATCAATACCATCGATTTGATAGTAAAAAAGAAACGACGAATAAAAAAAAATCCTTAAATTAAACAAGAAACCAAGGTGTCACAAACACCGATTGATGGTACATTAGAGACAACGTATCAATACAATCGATTTGATAGTAAAAAAGAGACGACGAAAAAAAAAACCTTTAATTAAATAAGAAGACAAGGTGTCACAAACACCGATTGATGGTACATTAGAGACAACGTATTACTACCGTCGATTTGATAGTAAAAAAGAGACGACGAATAAAAAAAATCCTTAAATTAAACTAGAAACCAAGGTGTCACAAACACCGATTGATGGTACATTAGAGACAACGTATCAATACCATCGATTTGATAGTAAAAAAGAGACGACGAATAAAAAAAAAATCCTTAAATTAAACAAGAAACCAAGGTGTCACAAACACCGATTGATGGTACATTAGACACAACGTATGAATGCCATCGATTTGATAGTAAAATAGAGACGACGAATATAAAAAATCCTTAAATTAAATAAGAAGACAAGGTGTCACAAACACCGATTGCAGGTACATTAGAGACAACGTATCAATACCATCGATTTGATAGTAAAAAAGAAACGACGAATAAAAAAAAATCCTTAAATTAAACAAGAAACCAAGATGTCACAAACACCGATTGATGGTGTATTAGAGACAACGTATGAATACCATCGATTTGATAGTAAAAAAGAGACGACGAATAAAAAAAATCATTAAATTAAACAAGAAACCAAGGTGTCGCAAACACCGATTGATGGTACATTAGAGACAACGTATCAATACCACCGATTTGATAATAAAAAAGAGACGACGAATAAAAAAAATCATTAAATTAAACAAGAAACCAAGGTGTCGCAAACACCGATTGATGGTACATTAGAGACAACGTATCAATACCACCGATTTGATAGTAAAAAAGAGACGACGAATAAAAATAATCCTTAAATTAAAGAAGACAAGGTGTCACAAACACCGATTGATGGTACAATAGAGACAACGTATTACTGCCGTCGATTTGATAGTAAAACAGAGACGACGAATAAAAAACATTACATAAATCAAACAAGAAAACAAGGTGTCACAAACACCGATTGATGGTACATTAGAGACAACGTATTAATACCATCGATTTGATAATAAAAAAGAGACGACGAATTAAAAAAAAATTCTTAAATTAAATAAGAAGACAAGGTGTCACAAACACCGATTGATGGTACATTAGAGACAACGTATCTATACCATCGATTTGATAATAAAAAAGAGACGACGAATAAAAAAAATTCTTAAATTAAATAAGAAGACAAGGTGCCACAAACACCGATTGATGGTACATTAGAGACAACGTATCAATACCATCGATTTGATAGTAAAAAAGAGACGACGAATAAAAAAAAATCCTTAAATTAAACAAGAAACCAAGGTGTCACAAACACCGATTGATGGTACATTAGAGACAACGTATTAATACCATCGATTTGATAATAAAAAAAAGACGACGAATAAAAAAATATCCTTAAATTAAACAAGAACCCAAGGTGTCACAAACATCGATTGATGGTACATTAGAGACAACGTATCAATACCATCGATTTGATAGTAAAAAAGAGACGACGAATAAAAAAAATCCTTAAATTAAAGAAGAAACCAAGGTGTCACAAACACCGATTGATGGTGTATTAGAGACAACGTATGAATACCATCGATTTGATAGTAAGAAAGAGACGACGAATAAAAAAAATCCTTAAATTAAACAAGAAACCAAGGTGTCACAAACACCGATTGATGGTACATTAGAAACAACGTATCAATACCATCGATTTGATAATAAAAAAGAGACGACGAATAAAAAAAAATCCTTAAATTAAACAAGAAGACAAATTGTCACAAACACCGATTGATGGTACATTAGAGACAACGTATTACTACCGTCGGTTTGATAGTAAAACAGAGACGACGAATAAAAAAAATCCTTAAATGAAACAAGAAACCAAGGTGTCACAAACACCGATTGATGGTACATTAGAGACAACGTAGGAATACCATCGATTTGATAGTAAGAAAGAGACGACGAATAAAAAAAAACATTAATTTAAACAAGAAACCAAGGTGTCGCAAACACCGATTGATGGTACATTAGAGACAACGTATCAATACCATCGATTTGATAATAAAAAAGAGACGACGAATAAAAAAAATTCTTAAGTTAAATAAGAAGACAAGGTGTCACAAACACCGATTGATGGTACATTAGAGACAACGTATCAATACCATCGATTTGATAGTAAAAAAGAGACGACGAATAAAAAAAAAATCCTTAAATTAAACAAGAAACCAAGGTGTCACAAACACCGATTGATGGTACATTAGAGACAACGTATTAATACCATCGATTTGATAATAAAAAAGAGACGACGAATAAAAAAATTCTTAAATTAAATAAGAAGACAAGGTGTCACAAACACCGATTGATGGTGTATTAGAGACAACGTATGAATACCATCGATTTGATAGTAAGAAAGAGACGACGAATAAAAAAAAACATTAAATTAATCAAGAAACCAAGGTGTCTCAAACACCGATTGATGGTACATTAGAGACAACGTATCAATACCATCGATTTGATAGCAAAAAAGAGACGACGAATAAAAAAAAATCCTTAAATTAAACAAGAAACCCAGGTGTCACAAACACCGATTGATGGTACATTAGAGACAACGTATGAATACCATCGATTTGATAATAAAAAAGAGACGACGAATAAAAAAAAATCCTTAAATTAAACAAGAAGACAAATTGTCACAAACACCGATTGATGGTACATTAGAGACAACGTATTACTACCGTCGGTTTGATAGTAAAACAGAGACGACGAATAAAAAAAATCCTTAAATGAAACAAGAAACCAAGGTGTCACAAACACCGATTGATGGTACATTAGAGACATCGTATGAATACCATCGATTTGATAGTAAGAAAGAGACGACGAATAAAAAAAAACATTAAATTAAACAAGAAACCAAGGTGTCGCAAGCACCGATTGATGGTACATTAGAGACAACGTATCAATACCATCGATTTGATAGTAAAAAAGAGACGACGAATAAAAAAATCTTTAGATTAAACAAGAAACCAAGGTGTCACAAACACCGATTGATGGTACATTAGAGACAACGTATCAATACCATCGATTTGATAGTAAAAAAGAGATGACGAATAAAAAAATCCTTAAATTAAACTAGAAATCAAGGTGTCACAAACACCGATTGATGGTACATTAGAGACTACGTATCAATACCATCGATTTGATAGTAAAAAAGGGACGACGAATAAAAAAAAAATCCTTAAATTATTCCACAAACCAAGGTGTCACAAACATCGATTGATGGTACATGAGAGACAACGTATCAATACCATCGATTTGATAATAAAAAAGAGACGACGAATAAAAAAAATTCTTAAATTAAATAAGAAGACAAGGTGTCACAAACACCGATTGATGGTACATTAGAGACAACGTATCAATACCATCGATTTGATAGTAAAAAAGAGACGACGAATAAAAAAAAAATCCTTAAATTAAACAAGAAACCAAGGTGTCACAAACACCGATTGATGGTACATTAGAGACAACGTATTAATACCATCGATTTGATAATAAAAAAGAGACGACGAATAAAAAAATTCTTAAATTAAATAAGAAGACAAGGTGTCACAAACACCGATTGATGGTGTATTAGAGACAACGTATGAATACCATCGATTTGATAGTAAGAAAGAGACGACGAATAAAAAAAAAACATTAAATTAAACAAGAAACCAAGGTGTCGCAAACACCGATTGATGGTACATTAGAGACAACGTATCAATACCATCGATTTGATAGTAAAAAAGAGACGACGAATAAAAAAAAATCCTTAAATTAAACAAGAAACCCAGGTGTCACAAACACCGATTGATGGTACATTAGAGACAACGTATCAATACCATCGATTTGATAATAAAAAAGAGACGACGAATAAAAAAAAATCCTTAAATTAAACAAGAAGACAAATTGTCACAAACACCGATTGATGGTACATTAGAGACAACGTATTACTACCGTCGGTTTGATAGTAAAACAGAGACGACGAATAAAAAAAATCCTTAAATGAAACAAGAAACCAAGGTGTCACAAACACCGATTGATGGTACATTAGAGACAACGTATGAATACCATCGATTTGATAGTAAGAAAGAGACGACGAATAAAAAAAAACATTAAATTAAACAAGAAACCAAGGTGTCGCAAGCACCGATTGATGGTACATTAGAGACAACGTATCAATACCATCGATTTGATAGTAAAAAAGAGACGACGAATAAAAAAATCTTTAGATTAAACAAGAAACCAAGGTGTCACAAACACCGATTGATGGTACATTAGAGACAACGTATCAATACCATCGATTTGATAGTAAAAAAGAGATGACGAATAAAAAAATCCTTAAATTAAACTAGAAATCAAGGTGTCACAAACACCGATTGATGGTACATTAGAGACTACGTATCAATACCATCGATTTGATAGTAAAAAAGAGACGACGAATAAAAAAAAAATCCTTAAATTATTCCACAAACCAAGGTGTCACAAACATCGATTGATGGTACATTAGAGACAACGTATCAATACCATCGATTTGATAGTAAAAAAGAGACGACGATTAAAAAAAATCCTTAAATTAAACAAGAAACCAAGGTGTCACAAACACCGATTGATGGTACATTAGAGACAACGTATCAATACCATCGATTTGATAGTAAAAAAGAGACGACGAATAAAAAAAACCTTAAATTAAACAAGAAGACAAGGTGTCACAAACACCGATTGATGGTACATTAGAGACAACGTATCAATACCGTCGGTTTGATTGTAAAACAGAGACGACGAATAAAAAACATTGATTTAATGTAAATAAGAAGATAAATTGTCACAATAACCAATTGGTGGTACAATGTATGTAACTTATCACAATATAGGCATAAAAGCGATCTGGGGCTTATTATTCTTTTGGTGTAATATATCAGATTTGTAATAAATAATGTAATTGAATTGTACATGCAATTATTCTATTGTTTAATATGGAAAATATGTTAAGACAGTTTTTTAAATAAATTGTAATTGAATCCTTTTTGTAGATTAAATGAAATATGCACTTAAATATTAAACTATTTTTTATAAGTTTTGATTGTATAACGAAGTTTGGAGATTTAGTGTTTAATTTATAGTAAGCCTAATTTTGTTTGAACTTTTTTTCTTTGGCCGAGTCCATCTTCTGACGGTTCTCTTGCAAAATCGTCAGTGTCACAAGATTATATGAGTATTGATCGGATGTTTAGGTTGGTAAAAAGATATGTTGTTTATAAAATTGATTTTAAGTATTTTAAAATTGGCACAATATCATTTACAATGTACGCCGCTTAAAGTTTTCGCAGATTATGTTATCAATCGGGGAATGTTATGGCATTTATGAAGACCCTTATGGTTTAATTCTGGTACATTGAAAAAATGATGTTTATTGTGATCAAAGACACGGTTTATGTTATTAAATTTTCCTTTTTGCAGCATTATTTCCATACTGTACGTCATTCAAAATTTCGTTTTTAGGGGTATGCTTTCCAACTCATCTGTATTGAGGTTGCAATACCTCCCAGTTCACAGGTTAAGCAGTTCGGGGGGTGACATTATCTATCTTTATCTTTTAAGCAATAAAAGAATTTGAATTATGAAGATAATAGTGTTGGCATGCCGTGTTGGCTAGTGTGAAATGAAAAGACTTGAACAGAGAGACGTTACATTTTTTGCTGCGCGATGTTTACTATAGATCAGTATACACTTCCAAAAACACTACTCGTAACTCGTAACTGAGTATGGAGTATTGGTTAATGAACTCCTAAAGGAAAGCAAAAACAGTTACAAACGTTGAAAATATAGTTGCTTGCAGTCTATTGCTGTATTAGCTAATGAATAGTTCAATGATTCACAGTTTCGTATTATTTTATGACTAAATATTTTTAATTCTGTTTTGTAGTGAATCATATTTTATATGAATAAATTACCTTCGTTAAATCCTTCGGCTACTGTTAGCAATCGGTTGATATTATCAAGTTAGCTGCGCACAATAAGCGGCATGCACTCTATTTTCTATTGCAGGATATCAGGAAAATTTTATTTCGTAAAATAAAAATTACACATATTAGACAAAGTAATATTTTTCATTTTATATTTTCTTAAGCTTCATGGTAAGAATGAGTTTTGTGTACATTTGTCAGCTAGTTACTTAAACTATTACGTATGTCACTTGATATTCTGACAGATGGTTAACTGGATGGCATCACTGCTACTGCTACTATTCAAGTTTTTGAACATTATTTTCCATATCATCCTAGCTGTATTTATATAGCCACTCGCAGAAGACAGAGAGCCGAAAAACATTAATGCTTGCTATCAATTCAAAGAACACAAATAATGTTTGGCGAAGGAAGTGGGGGGGGAGAATTTTTAAAAGACGATTGCCTACTGACATGCTCAAGAGCCTTTGCTGCCTATGAAGTTTCCCCCGTCTATCTGTCAGAAAACCAAAGTTACATTAAAGATAGTATAGTTTAATTGTTACAAAATATAATCATTAAAATGGAATCTTAAAGTGTTCAACTTAAGACAAAATTCTTATACGATCATTCATAATGAAGTAAACCTCGCAAAATTTGCAATCCATTGCCTTATTAATATACGCGTCCTGCATTTTTGTTTAGGCATTTTGTAGCAATGGAACACTTTGCTTGTCTTAGCAGCTTGTACTGTTTCGGAAATGTGTTTTGATAGAAGTTTTATATTTTTGACAAAATGTGGATAGTGCGAATAATTTTTCGTATATGTATAGGGCTGTATCCATTTGAAACATTTCTTTTTATCTGACTGTCCCCATAAATAAATAATAATAATAAAAAAACACAAATTTTCTATAGTGCTGTTGCTCAGCTTGTGGAATTCAAAACGTGCCTAGGAGTCCTATTTATTTCAGTCCTTAATTTTTGTTTAATATTTTAGCACCTTTCATACACGGTGAAATATAAGATACTGTTTAAAGCGAGGAAATATGAACGAAAGCTGTTATAGAGCTAGAAAATAAGTAGTTGACAATAGCGTAAAAATATCTTAATCTAGGCACAACTTCATCATTGTAACTAGGATTCGGAAGTAGTTATCCTAAAAACGCCCGAAAAATGTACCATGAAATAATTTTAAATTTACGAAAATATGGCATGAAAATCGGAAATAAAAATGACTTACTATTTCTAATATGTATTTAAAAAAGGAATATAAAATTATGTAATAATAAATTTTAATAAACGAACGACAAGATTTACTATTGTTATTAAACATTTCTATTATTATTAATAATTATTCGTTGAATATAATTATTATCGAGCGTTGTACGAAATTTTATCTACTTCCGAGCCCTAATTATAACTGTATGTCCGTAACAGAAGACGTATAGATTGTAGAAGGAATGAATACCATAAAACAAGATTTTCCCCTATTGAGTAGAAGAGACACAAATGCAACATACACAGAGAATACACAGCTCTTGTGGAGTTCAAAGAGTCAAAGTGAGTACTCAATTTTTATAATGAATATTTGATATTAGAGGCTATTAACTGCATGAAAGAATTAATTTAACTTATATTTATATTTTCTAGAAAGGATCAGTAAAGTTATCTTAAAACCGATAAGAATTTATCAAATTTTATTTTAAACACTTTCTACCACTGTAGGCTGCCAGAGGCAAAGTAAAACATGCAACATAGAATACCTATAAATTAATTGTTTAAATATTATAAACATAGATCAACAGCATACTATAGAAATCATCAAAATCAAACAGTATGAAGTCAGCTTATGGCAGCGGTTCTTATAAATGTGCAGTGATCCCTTAAAAGCTAGTTTCTTAAGAATAGTTCCTGGCTGTTAGAGATAGGTTAAAACAGAATCATCTGCAGATAGATTACACGACAGCACAGTTCTATTCGAGCCATGGATACTTCACAGCAAACCTATAAGTTCAACCTGGCAGAGGACTTCCTCTGCTACTGCGAAGATTCCGAGTTAGACACAATGTATAATGCGGTATATACGTGTGCGGGATATAGAGAAGCATCCGAAACCTTATTCACGTGGCAACACAAGCAGGAGAACGATGGCCGCCAGAACTCAAGTTCTAGGCAACTAAAACAGTAAACACAGTATTGAAAGACATTGCAACGTATGTAATAGGAATTAGAAAAAAACAGATGATTGACGATGTCTAAACATACCAGATTCGAGACAACCTAATTGTGAGACGCACCTCAGGAGAAAGCTCAGACTCTTGGGATTAAACCGAGGGCAATAGCCCAAGTGTCCGGGCTGCTGTGGGATCCGAGTGGGGATTTTCGGGGTTTTTCCTCACTCATGAGGTGAATACCGGATCAGAGATACGAACCCTAACAGACAGATGACAAAACACAAACAGAGTTACACACTTCTATTAGTGCTGAATCAAACAGCTGGCTCAAAACAGATTACCCACAAACGTAAAGTACACAGAGCGAAAAATAGAGCAATAGAACACAAGCACCGAAAAGTTGTTGGGACCGGAGTAAGGCCTACGGTCGAGGGCTTCGGGGGCGGTGGAGGCTCCCCCCAAAAGGTGCAACTACTAATATCTAGTGTTACTAATACTGTATTTATTATTATACGAGATTTATATTGGTTCACCACACATAAAATTGTACATTACTTTCGTATGACTTTTCACTCAGATGGAGCTTACGTAGGCCTATTCGCAATAAAAATGTTCGATGATTAGTTGTTTTCAATCAACTAATATACGTAAAAAAAATTGCATGTGGGTGCAATAAAATGAAAGCGATAAAAATAAATCGATAAAATTATGACGACAGACAGCCGGGTTGAATGGTCAATGATTTATGAGCTATACGGTCACTGCAATATTTCCAAAACTTTGTTTTATCTTAGGACTCGGCCTAATGTGGACCGAAGGGTGGCCGAGTGTGTGAAAATGCCGGGTTATCGGCATAGGTTTTAAAAAACGAACAAGTACGAGTGTTTCTTCAGAAAATACAGTAATTATATGTATTGGTTGCTTGAGAATACATAAGGCATAAAGGCATAAGGCATAAAGCTGTCTATAATGTAAATTAACTAGCTGACTTTGCAAAAACTGGCTACATATTTTAAAGAAATGCATAATATCCTGTTGTTTTTCGCACTGCACTCTGTGTTTTGCCCTGCCAGGGCGTGGCCGAGTTATCCGGACTGCTGGGTTATCGAGGGCCGACTTTTCGGGACTCTACTGTATTAACAAAATAATTCCTATCATTTACTTATTTTACGTCTACTTAAAAAGTAATTACTTTATGATTGTGTTGCAAAAAAAAAAAAAAAAAAAGAGTTAAAAGCAACATTAGCATTGGTTCTAGGTCAGAGATGGTCTTTTAAAATCAGTAAGAATTACAGTCGTGTTACGAGCTTTAATTTCGGAACCTAGAAAACGGGTCTTTAAGAAGGATATGTTGCTAAAAAGAGGTTGTCTTTAATACAGGTTTAACTGTTTATATTTTTAAGTTTTTATCCCTATTGCTGGTTCATTGTCACAAGGTGTATACAAAAAAGTCAGATGGCAGGGAAATTTAGTAGTCATTCTTTATATACTAAAGCGGACTTCTAAGTAAATGACTACATCAGTCATTAAGAAATGTGATTAAATTCTTCTCAATTTGAATTCCACACGATAAGAATGATTGTTACCATAGCCATTTTTATCAATTAGTTGTTCAACTGTTATAATTTACACATTATCAGAAATCTTACGACTTACTGCTTCAGATAGGAATTATTCAAGGATGATGGATGAATACAAATTCGAACTATGAGGTTTCTCATATTGAAGTGTTCTTAGATTTTCATGAGAAATGTTTTTTAAGGCATGACTAATAAAAGCTATGTCTTGGAATAGCAATTGATTGAAGAAATCAGGAAGAATTTAACACCAGCTAGGAATAAAATAGTTGTAATGCCAGCTACTCAACTAAAATGTATTTTGTAAATTGTCGCCTAGACCTTTCGGTGCGCTTGCACCATCTTCAGAGCATCGTTTTGTTGGTATGGAGTTCCAGCGATTAAAATCCAAACTACAGGTTTTCACATTTATAAAAAACATATGATAATATTCACAAAAGCACTGTCACCGAATTTTTTTCAGTGGTCTCTTTGCCGCGTCTTAATAGATTGGTAAAAAAGAACTCTTTATGATGAATGATTGAGTGTAACGCATGACTGGACCTCGGCCGGAAGTAAGTGAAGAACAGGTGACTGGCCTTTTAATACCAATAATAATAATAATAATAATAATAATAATAATAATAATAATAAATTAGCATGTCTTCGAGTAAAAAAAACTATTGACGGCCAGAGCCTAAATTTGAACGTTCGTTGCACAGGTGAGGAAAAACCCAAAAAAACACCCAGGAAATTCTTCCCATCCGGGACTCGAACCCCGGCCACGCTTGACGAGAGCGAACGCATCCTCTGCGCTAGAGCGGTGGGCTGATTGTTCTTTTCAAAATCTTAAAAATTCCAGAAACGACTTGCAAAGTTAACAAAATAATTCCGTTCAGCTCCTTAATTTACGTCTACTACAAAAAATATTACTTTGCAGATGGGGTGTAAAAAAGGAGTTAAAAGCATTAAAATCGTTGGTTTTAGGACGGGGATAATCTTTTAAAAGAGATACGAATTACAATCATGTTATGGGCTTTAATATCGATTCCTAGAGAAACTGAACTATAAGGGAAGATGTCGCTAAATAGCCGTGGTCTTTATACAGATTTAACTGTATTTATATTTAAAGTTCATTATACAATTTTATGGTTTTTATTCTTATTGATAATAAAACGTCACGACGAATGTGCAATTAAGTGTGATGTAGAGCTATTTCGTCTTCTTCTTATGTCTACTACAAGCGGACTTTCAAGTAAACGACTAGATCACTCATTAAGAAATGTAATTTAATTCTTCTCAAATTGAATGTCATACGACAAGAATGGATGTTGCCATAGTCACTTTTACCATTTAATTTTTCAGGTTTTCTGGTTTGGTTTCAGATTAACCAACATGTCCTGAAAACAGGAAAGAAGAAGGGATGGAATCCCTTTCACTATATACTAGCAATGTTTACAACATATAGATGTCGTATTCAGTTACATATTCCTCGTCTAGTCTTTGATAGTGGTTATAGGCCGTCGGTAATTCATTTTTACTTCGATATAGCTTCTACCGGTAGGTTTTAAAGTTTTTTATATGTTTTAATTTATATCAACGACATCTAATTCATACGTATATATATATATATTGTTATATGTTGCTTGTAAACTTTTGCTGTGTTATCAACTTGGCTTCTTTTCGTTTTTCGTTTTCATCGACGTTATTCTGTCCCAGTGTTCAGAGTCGGATTTCGACACCAGTGTGTGTCATCTCCGGTCTGTCACCAGAATTGTTTACAACTGGGAGATACCTATATGGTGTGTTAAGCTGAAGCGTTGTGCAAGTGGCTTCAATAATTTCGCTTTGGAATATGCCATTAGGAAAGTTCAGGAAAACAAGGTAGGCCCAGAATTAAATGACAATCATCTGATTTTAGTTTACTCAGATGACTTTTGCTTGTTGTGTAATGACATAAACACAATCGAGAGAAATGCAGAAAGTCTTTTCGATACCTGCAAGAATGTTGAATTGGAAATTAATACTGAAAGAACTAAATATACGGTCATGGAATGTCAAAATAATGTTCCACAAAATATTAGAATAGCCGTTGACTCTTTGGAACAAGTGGAAACATTCAAATATCTGGGAGCAGTAATTACAGACACAAATAATATTACGGCAGGCGTTAAGTGTAGACTGAAATCAGGATACGCTTGTTTTTATGCAGTTCGGAAACTCTTGTATTCTTGTCCAGAAATCTAAAAATAAAGATTATAAAACTATTATCCTGCCGGTTGTGTTGTATGGATGTGAGACATGATCGCTTACTCTTCGAAAAGAACATAATCTGAGAGAGTTCGAAATCAGGGTGTTTAGGAAAATATTCCGGCCCAAGAGATATGAAAATGGGGACTGGAGAAAACTGCATAACGACGAGCTTCATGTCCTGTATTCTTCACCAGATATAGTAAGGATAATTAAATCACGGAGGATGAAATGGGCTGGACATGTTGCGAGCAAGGGGCAGGAAAGAAATATCTCAAAAGTATTGCCTTGGAGACCCGATGGCAAAGACCACCTGGAAGACCTAGAAGTAGGTGGGAGATCGATAGTAGGATAGATTTAAAGGAAGTAGGATTTGCGAGAGATGATTGGATAGAGTTAGCACAGAATAAGGTTGAATAGCGGGCTCGGGTAAGCTTGGCAATGAACCTTCGGGTTCCATAAAATAGATAATATTCCTTTAGCTTGCTGAGAAATTATCTATTGCCATTGAGTAAGTAAGTATGTATGAAATCTCCATTTACATTGTACAAATACTTTAGGGGGCACTGCTAAACAGCATAATTATTAAATACGATATAATTTTGGTTTTACAATATACTAGCACTGCTTGATACCTATAGATCACGTTTTCAGTTACTAATTCCTCATCTAGTCTTTGATAGTGGTTTTGAGACGGTTGCTACTTCATATATTTTTCCATTTGAAACCAAACAAATTGTCTTCAATTAAACAGTTTTTTCCTCCTACAGTAAGTTATACAGGGTGTTAATGAATAACACCAAAATATTTTACCTGTGTATAGAGGGGACATAGACAAGCAATATTTATTAGTAGATTTTTTTGCTCTGAGGATTCAATTTTCCCTGTTACAGCATAAAATCTTCTAGGACATGGCCGCCACTGACTTCTAACCTTTGAAAAAATGCAAACAAAGAAACTTCGTTGTTAACACTGGAGTAATGATTAAATAAACTATTGCAGTGGCAGCCAGTCAATGTGATTAGTGTGTAAATTTTGCAGATTATGAAAATTCTGAATTATGATATAGCTGCTGAAGAATGATTAAGAATCAGGTTTTATCGATCACTAAGAAGGCATGAAGTCAATTTAATCAAACTTTTAACCCTATTTCGTTTCATTATTGACTTATGAGCACCAAATTGTAATGACTTTAATGCCCTGTAGCATACACATTTTACCTTATAGAGCAAAAATCTCCTGAAAAAAGTTGCTTGTCTATGTCCCCTCTGTACACAGGCAAAATATTTCGGTGTTATTCATTAACACTCTATATAGGCTTACTTACTCTGTGAAAGAGACTGAAATCTTTGCATGGACACCCCTGTTGGAAGCAGCGAGCAAACTTTACAATGCACCTGGAAAGGAGTGGATGAAAGAGTATGTTCCTTCCCATTCAGTCTGCACGGCTAATCTTCACAGCCCATTTATACGGTATAAAAAGTGCATGCGCAAAGTGTAAAATTGCCTGACTCCATATTGACATCTGATAACACTCGGGTTTCTTACCTTCCCCTTTGATAGCGACATCTGTTCTCGACGCCCAAGAGGCTTATGTGTGTATGCATGTGATACCTAGAGGACCGTATGAGAGGTTATTCAAACGCATTCTGTTCCTGTCACAGCCCCTGTCCGGTCTGGGGTGGTCCTGGGAAGATGAAGGATTACTGTTGGAACTACAGGATTATCAATATTACATTCTTGAACCATTCCCAAAGCGATGTATGGAATTCAAAGTTTTACTTTCTCTGTCTTACGTAAAACAAGTACAAGAAGTGATGTGTTCGACTGTGAAATTATATATATATATATATATATATATATATATATATATATATATATATATATATATATATATAGACAGCTTGCATTAAAATATAACTTCTAACACATCCAGTTTTATCCAGGTATAGTTATGGAGTCTTTAAATCTAAATTTAAAAAAAACTCATATAACTTAGATTATACCTTTTAAAATAGGTTTATATTTTGGTACCTACTACTATCATGATAACTTATTTTTCATTACTATAATTATTGTTATATCGATTGAGTCATGCCTTTACTCTTAGCTTTTCAGCTTTTGTCTTTTCCCATAAGTGGCTGCGGATAATATAATTACTGAAAAATCCGGGTTTTTAATCACTCTGTTAGATTTCTAAAATGCTTTCCGGTAAAGAAACTGATATTGAAGAAGAATTCATAGAAGAACTGTGTAGCTTTTCACATGCGTCTGTGACGTCCTACGACATTTAAAAATATGTTCACTTTACAAATCGTTCTTCATTGACAGACGCAAGAGCTGAACACAAGAAAATCTGCGCATGACCTTTGGTTGATTTTTTTGTGTAATATCCCTTAAGGGTTATTTGTATTCGTTACCGGTCAGATGAGCTATAATTTTCCAGTAAATCTACTGTGTTTTTATCACCTGTAGTATTGCATTCAATAAAATAGTCATAGCATTCCTGAAATCATATAAAAAACTATGTAGTGGCAAAAACAAGCGTTTAAAAGCCGTGTAAATGTTTATATGTGCTTTGGTATAGCCAGTGCCACGTGATGTCATGCAACATGGCTCCATTCGTTTTATTTGAAATGAAAGCGGGGCCTCTCCGGTCATGGACTTTCATTCACTGGATTAGAAGAATTTATTGTTTGTGATGGACATGTCACTCCGTGTTTACAAGCTTCGCGTGATTGCAGCTCTCATCTTCTTACGTCACGAATTAATTCTTATAGAAAGTTGTGTATTACTGATTACAACCATTATTCGATTATTATGATTAATTTATTATTATTACTACTACTGGTAAATACCTTTTGCCCTTTATTTGCCAGTTAAACATTCGTAAAAAATTTACCTTAACGAAGTTGTAGAACAATTTACACTCTAGAAGTGGAAATAGCCTTCAAATTTTTATAGCATGAACCTTTTGGCTAGAATCGTTGACGAAGCTGAACATTACATGAAAAGGAATCTTTAAAACAGTTACCATCTTGAAATAGAATTAGAAATGAAAAGCCCTTAAATATATGTGTTATTAATGACATTAAAAAACAATCATGCCAAATTGGAAGAAATTCGAACAAAGCGTGACTCCATAATAAACAAATATACGAAAAAACAGAAGAAATGACAAACGGTTGAGTTAAAATGACATTCCCTTCGCTTTGTCAATTATTATTATTATTATTATTATTATTATTACTCTTATTATTATTGTTATCATCACCACCATCATCATCATTAATATCATTACAGTAGAACTCCGGATAATTTGGTCATAACTGAAAGGCACCCTAACAAACATGTTAATGTGAAAGCGCAGTACCGCATGTATTAAAAACAAAAGTTACAAATATTTGAAGGAAAATTAATTTATTTAAAGGATAAATTCCCCAAATACCCATATTTAAACACAAACAGTATTTTATAAGTACTGCACAGCATTGTGAGTGCATATAACCAGGCCTACAGCCTAAAATCTACCTGGATAATTAATTGGTGATCTGTATATTTGCTGTTCGTATAATTATCGGAGTGTTTCTGGGTTATTATTATTTATTTATTTATTATTGATTTATTAACATTACGGTACTCTGATTTTTAAAGATTGTTGGTTTAATAATGGGCAAGCTTTTAGAGTTAAAATGATTAAGCTCAAATATTAGACTATTTATTAGTAAACAAATATTCTATCTATATTAATAAAAATGAATTTACAAAAGGGTTGTTGCCGCATCACTTGAGAACGGCTCGACCGATTTGGCTGATTCTTTTTTCGTTCTGTTCGTAATTGTCACGACAAGGTTTGTGTGAAAGAAAATTTTTGGAAAATCCACGGGAAAAGTCGGAAATGTGAAATGAGGCAAAGTTAGAGAGTTCTGATGTCAATTGTTTACATAACGAAAGTATTGTTTACGATGTTTACATAGGGCTTTGGATACTATATTATAATACTGGGATTTAACAAATGCTGATACTATCGAAGTATTTAATACATAATTGTGAAAATAATTCTTGACGAATAAAATCCACGAAAATAAAGCAGTCACATAACTTTCTCTACCCTCGACATGGAAAATATAATTTTATCACTTCACATTTTGATGTACCGGTAGAATAAGCGGTCGTATTGCAGGGACAACTTAAGTGAGTGCCAGTGAGTATGCTATATCGGAAGTCGGTAACAAATCCTATCCACTGATACGTCACTCATAGCTGTAGGCTTTCTATTAGTTGAGAAATAGGCCTAGGTATGTTAATCAGAGGCCCTAAGAATCTAAAAGAAGACAAAATGGGATGGAACATTTCCAGTTCTACGTCCCAGGTTTTTGGGAAGGAAAATATGAAAGTGATATTAAATTTCTTTCTTACTTCAGCCCCGAAACGGTTGTATGGTAATATGAGAGTGAGAAATACAATTTTCTGTCAAGACAATGCAATCTTATGTAACCGGAATTTCTTTTTCTTCTTATTTGCACTCCTCCCAGGCATGGCGTGTAGAAGCAATGGAATGCAAAATTCTACATCCTCTATGAGCCATAAAAAGCTTTATCTAGCGTTTTCTGAGGCAATAGTCTGAGTGCCATATGTCGTTCTTCCTCACTTCGAATTCTACATTTATATATTATATAAGGACCTAGAGTTTCAACATCGAAAGTCCTCCATAAGTTAATTTCATATTACAAAATACAAAACCTGGGCGACGCCGGGCCATTTAAGCTAGTTTGTAATGAAATCATCCCATAAACGCTAAAATCTGTCTGCCAAATTCCAAATTTCTAGCTCGTGTGGAAGTGGGTAAACATTAATATGTCAGCCAGCAATCTCGACTGTCGTAGGCCTAGGTGTGTTGACATCATGGCTATCCAGTCAGTTTTTCCATACTTACAGGACAATAATACAATCACCAAATATACATGCTTACGGCAGTTGTATGTGCCAATATTCCCGTAAAATATTATGATTTTTCGCTGCCCTATAAATGTGTGAAAAATACATAATGTGTGGAAAAGGTACAAAATTTACTTACATTTAAAAAATCTAACTCTGTCTACGGTATAACCGTTGGAGATACGACAAAAAGTAATAGGACCAAACTTGTAGGCCTAAGCCTCGCAAAATCCGTTAATGCTGTGTATTTAACACATTATTTAACACAGTACTTATGTAACAAACGGATAGGCTAAAATCTATCAGTTTGCAAATTTCAAGATTTTAGCTCATCCGGAAATGAGAGAGAGAGCTCATTATTTACAATTTTGTTTAATCTTTCACCAAAAATTGCACGGTCCTCCACTCAATTCCTGGACATAATATTGGCTTTCGGACCTGAAATTGTAAACCCTGTTATAGTATAAGCAGTTGGTAGGGGTATATAAAAATTTAAACAACATATTTACAGAAATTAGCAAAATTCTTCATGAAATATTGTTGTACAAATAAAAGATAAGAGACAGTTTTGTAAGATGCCTAGTTGGATAACATTATTTAGTTTGTACATGTTTTTTTTTTCGTTTACTAGCTAGGTTTTTCATAAAAACACACAGACACATATGCATTCTTTTTCTGAAAATAGTTTTTGAACTCAAAACTGACGTTAATGTTTAATTCGAATACAAATATAAATTTCCTCTACCTGAAAGCCCAGTTTGGATTTAAAAAAGAAACAGAATTATTATTTATCCGAAAGTTTAACCTTATTCTATCCTAGAGTATTTTATAAATAGTACAAAGGTATTTATTTATTCGAGTTGTTAAATTATAAGAGGTATTCATGTCATAATTTAAGGAATTGTTGTATTTTCGTTTACAAGTTCAATATCGAGGGTAGATCTATGTGTATAGAGGACATTAACTCCGCCCTTCATTACACTAAGTCTGAACCCCAGGAATTTCAATTATATGCAGGATTTGAAAGCATTTACGTTCAGTAATGTATGAATTTCGTAGACCTCGTTTACTCCACATTAGGTAGGAATTATTGTGGCTATGGTTTGCTTTTATAATCTTAGACGGCTCCACAAGTGACATGCTTACGTGTATTGTAGTGCGAATCTGTGAAAAATAGGATAGTTTTTTTAATACATTTATTATATTCTATTAATCAGATAATATTTAGGTACTATAATTGATCAGCCCTTAAGAAGGCAAAAACAGTATTTAGTTAACAGGATGCTCTGTATAATATATTAGGCTATATTTGTGATCCTTCCCTCATTTCTAAATCTACACGACTTATGAATAATGTAGCCTACTTATCTTTAATGCTGTCCGTTATCATGCATGGCATAATTAGATGGGGAAGAGTTATACTTTGTTCACTAAATTTGCTTCTAAAGTGTTATATAAATTCGTCTGTCTTAATCTCTCGACTAATTGTCAAAACTAATATTTTCCGAATTTGAAGAATGTTACTTAGTGTTTATCAAATTTATAAATATATTTTATTAAGTTTCATTCCTAGAAGTTCAATATCTAGATAACATCCACATATGTATGATGCAAGACAAAGACATTTTTTTTTTTAAATTCAACAATTGTTCTACGGCTGCAGGTCTAGACACAGCTCTAGTTTTGGTCTCAGATTATTAAATCCAATTGTTAAAATAATCCTGAGTTAATATGAACAGATATAATTAATAAACGGTAACCATAATTCTACGGTGTTCTACTAGCCAACTCGGCACCTACTCTAGAAAGAATGCTAACAGAACTGGACGAAGTCAGCCGGACGACGGGACTGACCATGAACTCAGGAAAAACTAAGCTCATGACAAACACAATAGAAGTACCTGTCCACCTAAACGGTAGACCTCTAGAATATGTGCAGGATTACACATACCTAGGACAGAACCTCTCCTTTCACAACAACATGGAAAAAGAAATAAAGAGACGCATAGGACTAGCATGGAAGAAATTTTGGTCTCTAAAATTTATCTTAACAGACAAATTCCAGAAACTAACACTAAAGAGAGAAGTTTTGGAGACATGTGTGATGCCAGTACTCCTATATGGCTGCCAAACGTGGTCATTATCCTCGAAGCAAAGACAAAAGATTCAGACGTGCCAACGCAGAATGGAGCGTAAAATACTTCAGGTCTCCCTGAAAGACAGAATAAGGAATGAAGAGCTACGAAATAGGACAGGCATGACAGACACCCTCATCACGGCCAACAGACTCAAATGGAAATGGGGAGGCCACGTGGCAAGACTGGACCATAAGAGATGGACGCACGCGCTAACGATGTGGGACCCCAGAATTGGCAAGAGGAACGTGGGACGGCAAAAGATCCGTTGGGCAGAAGGTTTCAAGAAGACGGCGGGGGCGCAGTGGAGCAGAAGCGCAAGAGACAGACAATTGTGGAAGGATATGGAAAAACTGTATATATAGTGTATAATTTGAGAGTAGTGAACTAGGTTAAGTACATGAACAAACTCCTTACTCTTTAGGACTAGCCCACCTAGGGAGTCAAACTAGAGGGCTTTTCCCTGCAACAGCAGGAGGCCATGGCCCTTAAGGGATTCTGAAGGCTAAAATTCATTCATTCATTCATTCATTCAACCATAATTCTAAAGAAGAACACTTGTATACAGATAAGTTGCCTTTAGATGCAGCTTACCATTCAAACCATGAAGGCCAATCAACAACAGTGTAATATAATTTGTTTGTGTTATATTACGTACACACAAGATAAGTTGAAATTCAATGTCGTATGTTCCCATAAATATGGTGGTGAATTATACCAGGATTTTTAAAATTTTTAAAAATGCCTATTATTGGTAATTGTTTATTTACGTGTATATTTTTATATTCGTGTATTTATATTTATGCACATAGTAATTTCTGAACTGCTCCCGACTAAGAGCAGGTGATAGTTCGAGTGGCACTTTAATGTACAAAAAATCTTATGTGAACTACACAACTTCGTCTACTCTAAATATTCCACGAACATATTGCAGTAATATGTAATCAATTGTATCAGCCTCATTCACAGTCGTATTATTCGTGAGGCATGTTTGAGTATGAAATAAGAATTTATTTGGATTTTTTTTTTCAAATGAAAGGTTTAGATTTTGGCATTATATATACACAGTACATAATATTTTGTATGGGGGTACGCCGTAGCATAGAGGTTGAGGCGCTGAGTACAAACAGGAAGGTCGCGGGTTCGATCCCCGATGAGGTCGTTGGAGTTTTTCTACTCTCCTAATCCTTCTGATGGCACTATGGCCCTGGGGCCGACTCAGCCTCCAACAGAAATGAGTACAAGGAGTAACCCTGGGGTAAAGGCTGCCGGTGCGTAAGGCTGACAACCTTACCACCTTCATGTGTCGAATGTCTAAAATCTGGGAGCCTCAACCTGCTGGAACCCTCTGGGCCTCCTTGGCCTGTGTAGGGAAAACTTTTCTTTTACTTTACAAAATATATTGCATATTGCAAAATATTATGCATATTATACAATTCAGTCAAAAATTTTAAACAAAATCGTTAAAGACTTTTCGAGAAAATCGCCAAAAAAAAAAGTTCTATTCGTCACAACCACAGACACACACACACACATACCGACATGTTTCTAAAAATAATCTTTTTGGGTTCAGGGTACCTCAAAACGTGCATTTATGTTAAAAACTCAACTTCAACTTTCGGGATCGAACACAATACTTCCTTTACCTCTAATACCTATGGTACGGGCAAAGGAAATAAGAATAATTGTACTTGTTATAACTTTTTAGGCAAATAAATTGAATTAAATTAAACATATAATACCTTCTAAAGGGAAAGGAAGTTAACTACGCGGACAGAAAGAGCAAATAACACTACGAGGAAAATATCCTATCCCCTCCCCGGGACCAAACCTGGCCATACGGTCCATTCCACAGTGACCTAATGTGTTGTTAAAAGGTCATCATCATCATCATCATCATCATCATCATCAGCTGCACGGATTAAGCCCACTGGACTTGTTCTAGATTATGGAAGGTTAGCACTGTTCTTTCCATCGCTTCCGTGGTCGGCCTATGTTTCTTCTCCCTGAAGGTGCGTAATATAGTATTCTTTGTGGTATACGATCTCTATTCATCCTTTGCACATGCAAGAGCCAGTTATTCCTGCGTTCCTTCATTAAATTATTAAGGTTGAATATTCCTAACTCCTTCCTAATGTCTTTTTTGTTTGTTTGTTTTTTATCAAGGAGCGTAAATCCAGCTACTCTCGTATGAATTTCATCTCTACTGCTTCTAATATTTTTTCCTGTCCTTTCGTTAAAGTTCACCATTCTGAGCCTTAGAGAATGAGAGGAATAGCCATTACTTTGTAAAACTTTAATTGTGTCTTTTTCTTGTATTCTTTAAGGTTCTTATTATTGTTCCAAAAAGATAACTAAATTTACTAATCTTTTTAGTCAAGTCTATATTGTTTAAATAAGATATATCATAGCCGAGATAGTGTGTTAAAAGGTACCTTCATTATTAATCCAAGGAGTGAGCTATTAAAATCGCGCAGATTTTTCGCTACATATAAGAAAACAAAAAAAGAAAGATGGCGGAGATGAAAAGAGCAAACAAGGGCTAGAGGTGCATCAAGATTCTGTGTGTGTACTGAGCCTGAGAGATGTGTTCTAGGCACGGATGGGAATGTTCATTCCTGATGGAGACGCAGCTTCTAGAGCTCGTACGCAGTGGAATCTCCCACACAATTCCATCTTTAATGAGAGTCACTGATATTACACACTGCATTTTCAAGGCTAAAAGGCCTCCATTTCATTTCCATATTTGTAGTATCTGCTAATAAAGGTCGTTTTTCATCACTACCCCTAGATTTATATCAAAACTTATTATAAAAGCACACAACCTTTCGCTTCTAGCTTCCGTTTTAAGCAATTTCTTTCTCATGTAAATTAAGTTTTTTTATTATTTATTATTATTTTTTATTACTATATCAAAATTTACTAATTATTACAGATTATAAAAATACAAATTATAAAAAAATTATTACAAATACAAATATAAATAATATAAACACAATTATTACAATTACAAAAGAGTATTATTAACCCCACATGAGCATAGCTCGTGTTCGGGGTCAGTTCAGTCATACTAAAATTATATTATAAACATTATATAAAAAACAAACATATTATAGGTTTAGGCAAAAACAATAAGATTGTTCATATGAAATAAATACATGAATAATGAATACGGAAAAATAAAATATAATAGCATAACAGAAATAAAAACAAAATACCTCATATTAAAAATTTAAAAATTTAAAATTGAGAATGAGTCTTGTTAAACATGCGGATCTTAAGGGTTGAAAGAAGTTTTGATTTAGCTATTTTGGCCAAAAAAATCAATTGTTTATATTTTAGTATAAAACATTAAAACATATCCTACAGTATACCTATGCAGAATGTTATACCGTTTGGACGCATGAAACAGGTGCTCCTGACAACATTTTTAAAACTGTGTGCTTTCAACTGATAGTGCATGTAAACATTATCACTAGGGTCCTGATTCTTAGGTATTAAACTATTTTGTTCCTTGCTAGCTACCCGTGATATTTCAACATAATTATCCGTTTCATTGTCATGGCAGTAACATAGTTCAATTTTATAAAATCCAAAAATGGCTAAATGAGACGTTAAAAACTAAAAATGGTTAAATGTGCATTTTAATTAAAATACGATAAAATAGTTAAACTAATAGACATTATAATAAGTAATTAATCTAATATTATTATTGTTCTACGAAAAATAAATTAATTTTTAAATAGGCCTACCTGTTTCCATTTTACCTTGTTTATTGTTGCCAGTACATTTGTAAGAGAAAATTTCCATCTTGTAATTTTTTTCCATTTTGTACTCAGTTATCCGGTAAAGGAAATCGTTAGTGATCCGAAAACCCTGATTATTTTAGAAGCAAAATAAATACATTTTTAAGAAGCTTACACTTGCAATTTATTCACAGAGTTTGCTCCATCAAGAAGCCAAAAGTAAAGTATATTAAAAGATGGAAGATTAATTGAAAAAAGTTATTTTTGATTTCATGTTGTTTATGTGTTTTATTTTATGTGGAGTTGGAAAACACAGGAAAAATTCTAAAATTAATAAGCCTAAGTAAAAATAAAATTAGTTAACATATTTTTCATTATTTCTTGTATTTACGAGTATTAAAGTGAAACTTTAAAAAAAATCGTATTGAAATGGTAAAAATCTAAAATAAAACCACTTTAATATGTTAAAAAAAGTAATACAGAGTTTATAAAAGCTTAAAAATCTGGGCCCTAATTATCACCATTTTTCAGCTTCAATATTATTTTACCACATTCAAAATCTATCTTCACCCACAAAAATAGAGATAGATCTGTGATATTTTTCATAATGTGTGCAATAAAATACCTAACAAAATTTTCTGTATGGGCCTTAGTTCTTTTTCAATTAAATATTTAGTATAATCTGTGTAAAATATTTTAAGCAAAAAATGCTTAAAATATAACAAATCCATCAGTAAGTTTGTAAAACGAGCATAAAAACACATAAAAATCAGATTCATATGTTAATATCTGTTGGAGGAGAAAGATTTAAATTATGATTAAAAATCAGTAATTTAATTTATTAATATCTGAAAAAATTGAAAAAAAAAATTGAAATTTTAAACTTTCATTTCGGTTACACTTTAGTTACGTGTATCAAATTTCCATGCTCAGTAGATGAAACAACTAAGTTACTCTCAACACTTCTGCCATCGCTTAACTGAAATAACAGTTGTTAATATCGTCATTTTGTGTTTTAAGTGAATGCTACTCCGCTTTATGGGATTTCACACAGAAGAGATAAAATTAATGGATTTATACGAGTTTAGAATCAGATGCTCTATAATTAGAATAGAAAGCTTAACCTTATTCAAAGACGGAATCGACGTGCATAAACTTCTATGCTTTAACTTCTTCTAACTGTGAAATAAAGATTTAATGTGTTTCTCTATTGAAGTTGTCAGTTCTGGAAATATTTCCTATTATGGTCTTGAAACTTCTGGTAAGATATAATAGCCTATATTATGGTACAGAGAGGTCGTATTAAATTACTCGCTAAATGTATCTATTCATAGGAAATTCGGTCTGTTTGATTGAAATACAGTATATTTCAAAGATGCCATTCTTTTTTTATGGCAACCTCCATTTGGAAGAAGAAATCATATATTGTATTCTTTAATTCATAATCTCGTAAGACATGAAACGTAAATTTTACTTCTGCTTAACTAAATTAACATAATAAATAATAGGATAATTCATTCAATTCACTGCACTTAAGAGTTCCATGTTTAAGACTTTAATAATAATAATAATATATTATGTGTTGAGTACGCGGACACATAGAAAAAGTGGGAAATGAGCGTGGGAATCAAAATCAGCAGCAGCCTCTCATCAGAATTATTCATATTCTAAAAGGCCTACATCATAATTATGTTAAAACTCAGATCAGGAATAACATCATCAGCCGCTGGAATGACGGTTGGGTCCAAAGCACTAATGGTGCATAAACTAAGGAACTGTTTTTCCCCACTGTTTATAAAAGATTACAGGCTAAACATTTCTCACCAAATTTTACTTTAACTCAATTTCTAACAGGCCAAGGAAGTTTTGGTGGCTGTTTTACGAGATTAAATGTTATTATAGACAGATGTCATTTGTCAACAGAAACTCGAAACACGTCCTATCTGACTGTCCATTATTCGAAAGAAGATGCATGAATTACATGCTTCTCGGTGTGAGAAAACATTTTCCAACTCATGTCTCCATTTAGTTAACAAAATATGCTGTTTTAAAGAATTTATCTGATTTGTAATTTACATTCACGATCAACTATAACACAGCCTAACAAATAAGAAACTTTTTGTTTGGTGTCTCAGATGTTTTACCGGATTTTGGCTATGCTGAGTGTGCTTATTCCAAATAGGCCTATGTAAACAGTTTTTCTCTACCAGCTCTACTTTGGTCGAGGGGGGATTTTATTCGTGAACTCTTAGTCTAGCGAAACAAAAAATTGCTTGATAATATAGCTAGTGAAGGTTCTTGACCATAATTTGGACACGTAGGACGAAAACTGTACGAAGTACAGAAAAACTAAAAGCTGGATTATTTTTTGCCTCTCAAATTGACAGCTCGTAAGTCATAAACGACCGTACAATATGTGATAATATCAATTTTTTTAAAGAGCCCATGTTATATTGTTATTGTAATGTTAATGCAATGTTAGTGTGTTGCTTATTTCTCCTCATGATTTAGAAGCTACAAATAGCCACTGTTTTTTGTTATTTATATCAAACGTAAGATGGGATAATAATATCTCACAAAATTAAAGCTGATAGGGCAAAACTAATGGCACAGTTTGCATCAGCGATCTAAAGATAGCCAAGAATAGGTGTAAACTGTAAGGCACCAAAATGGCTGATGGTCGGTGTAATTGATTCCTACTTATTTAATGTTTGAAATTATACAATTATTATAATTAGTTTGTAAACTACGACCCTAACATGCCTCTGTAGCGATATAGGGGGTTATAATAATATATCTTTATGGGATTAGCTGGAGGAATAATATGTTTTCTGAGTAAATCGCCTTACAAACCTAATGTTTCTATCAGCCTAAAATGCTAAGATTAAATAGGGCAATCTGCAGCTTATGAAGGTTGGTTTTTAAGACACTTTTTTTAAAGCAGAACAACTGTCGTAAAATACTAGTTCTATAGATGCTGTTTATTTCAACAGACACCTTTCCAGACGCCAGTCTGTTTTGAGGCATATGCCACTTGAACTGGGCTGCTACTGTTCCACATACATACATACATAATGCCAGATGCACAGTAGCCATTGATCTCCAAGGTTATGGGACGTTATTTTCATTTGCTCGTGCCTTAAGCATTCATTTATAATGTTTTGTGAATTCCAAGGGGATTACTGTAGAACGGGATTATTTTATAAAACTGGATGCTTGGATGTTCTTGTACATATCATATACCTATATGAAAATCTAATGGTTCATCTCTGTCTGTTCCTGTTGTAGTAAAAACTAAAACCCTGATACAGCCGATATTCTGTATGAACATAGTATTTATACCCGGAAAAAATATAGGACTATAGCCGTTGACTCATTCTCTATACAGTGCACGCCGCTTATTGTGATCACTTTGGGACCCAGTTAATCTGATAATATTAACCGATTGATAACGGTAGCTGAAAGAATTAATTGAAGGTTAGCCTATTTATTCATACATAATGCAATATTATACATTTATAATAAGATTATTATTAGTCTTCTGTTTCTTAAGAGTTCACGGCTATAAATTATTAGTAAATATTGCTAATATTATTAGTAAACTGTTTCATAGACTGCAAAACTAATAAAATTTATTGATAATATTAGGTATTTTTCTATAAGTGTATTTGGGCTAATAAGTTATCCTCAAACCCATGTAATTCAGATTTCGTGATGTTGTGGGAAATGAATCACTCTGATTTAATTATAAATGTAGAAAAAGCTTACATAGTAAGTTTTTAGTATTTGAGGCTAGATTTTAGTATATAAGCCTACTGCTACCTTGAATAAATGCCAGGCAGATTTATTCATTTCTTAGAGCTAGTTATTATTTGTTACATTTATGAAGATATATGTAGGCCGTGCTGCTTTGAAATAGTATTGACAAAAATAATAAGAAGGGAAAAACACAAACAACAATCCAGACATAACATCCAAATAAATCAGCTTACTAAAGTACTATTAATATCAGTGAAGAGATTTTATGAATAGTGTTAATATCTCTATGAAACAAGATTTTGACAACTAATTAATAATATTATAAGTTCTAATATTATTAACTAATATTATTAGCAAGCAGAGGCGTAACGAGGGGGGCTTTGGGGGTTTGAACCTCCCCTCCAATGATTAAAAAAGGAAAATTTTACAATTTTTTTTAAGTTTGCTTATAAATTACTTAATACGAGTATAAAGCGTGGGAAGCTTAAAACTCGTTATTGTGCATCTTAATTTTTTAAGATTTCCGGGGGAGGACCCCCGAGGCCTCCTCTCTTCCATATCCCCCAGACCCCCGGATGTCATACCTCCCCCCCATATGGTCGGCCTGGTTACGCCTATGTTAGCAAGTTCTATGAAACAGGTCCCTGGATCCTCGGACTTCAAGTTGGATACCCCTGGGGTATACCAAGAATTATTTTCTTATCCCACTTCGTATCCAACTAATAATACAGCATATGACGTACTAGCCAAGAAAACAGTATTATAAGTGGTTTACATCGGGGAAGCAGAGGAGTCGGGGGTCTTATCCGTGGGCAGGTAGCATCTAAGCACTAGGCAAATTACGTTATTAAGAAACAGATATACGTTTCCCCTCCTCTGTCTCCTAGAGGTCAATTTTTTAAAACTCTCCTCCATGGTAGATCGCGAGTGTCGACGTCGTCGCAGAAGATGATTCTGCACAAGTGACGCGGGAGGACAAAACGGACCAGCGGACCGAGGTGTTAGTTCAGTAGCGCTTTGGAACTCTCGCGGCGCACATGTAAAGCTTCTAGTCGCTCCGTTGTCAATTCTGTTTCGCAAACCCGGTGGACACTACTGTCGACAAGTGCCAAGTGATCTCCGACATGCTTCGCAACATCTAAGGGGCCGATCACTAAAACAACAGTCCTTATTTGTTTTGTTTTGTTTCAGTTACTTCGGTTTGTTTTTCGTTTTAATTTTTTTTTTTTTTCATATGAATCGTGAAAGTTTTGTTATCGGTTTAAAAACTTGTACATTCTATCTGATGTTTGAGACGGCTAATATTTATGAGACGAATTTCAAATGAAGAATTATAAGACTCCGTTCTTGTTATTTCTGTTTAGTGCTAGTTTAGTGACTTAGTTTAGAGGCAAGTTTAAACAAGAGTTGGTGCACTATAACTCTGTTAAAAATACTATTGCGTTATTTGTTTTAATGTTATAAGTAGGGTTCGGATGTTTTTAACTTAAAAAATTGGAAAATATGACTGAAAATATAACCTTAAAAATAGCTAACAATGACCCAAAAATCCTAAATATGACTTCATATAACAACTTACTTTCTAAAAATAAATGTTCCAATTTAAAACGTTCAATGACACTAAAATATTACATCTCATTAATTCAATCAGATAATCACTTTTACAATTTTACGGATGATTTACAGTTTTACTTGTAAAGAACTTTTAATCTGTTAATGTTTCCAGATACCGCTGCAAATGTGAACAGAACATATTTTTAAAACATATTTGTTGGACGTTGTTAACAACAAGGAGGAAGAGGTAATTGTGTTATTACTTGTTATTGTCCCTTCACAATTCAGTTACAGTAAAATCAATATATTCGTGACTCTTTTTCGGAAAAAAATTAAGTCGACAATTTAGTGCACACATTTTACCTAATTTATAACTGAAATATGATGTTAAATTACAAATATGACCGAAATATGACCAATACCATGAAAGTGACCAAAATATGACTTTATGTGCAAAATAAAAACGGTCTGATTAGGATAACGGATGTGCAATTCGTGTTTAATTTGTGTTTGTAGCGAGAATGTAGGTCAGGAAAAAAGTATGACATGTCATAAACTTCCGAACCCTATTTATAAGAAATTTAATGCATGCATTTTAAGTGTGTAAAATACTTTTAATGGGCCAGTTTTGAAAACCATATAAGTAAATATGATAAATTATCGTTGATTTTTCATTATTTTTGACGGAAATGTTAATTAATTTTTTTTTAAATTCATTGAACGGTTTACATTAAATAGCATAAAATAAATAAGTTATAGTGATAAAACTACTGCTGAAGTACAATAAACACTTAAATTACTAATCTCAAAAGATAATTCTTTCAAGTTTTGTTATAACACTTTAATTACCATTGCATTCTCACTTATTAAATAGAATTTCTCGTGTGTTAAAAGTTTCCTACCACAATGAATAAGGAAATATTTTTCAGAATTAATGTAATCATTGTAAATTCATTAACACTACGCTCTTCAACAAGTGATTATTGCATTTATTTTCGTATAGCATCTATAGTTTTGTTGATAAACTTCATTGTGAAGCTTTTGAGATTTTTCAACTAGTGCTCGTAAATGAATTTATGATGCTAAGTTCCGCCAATGTACTAGTAATTATATATAGACCTATAACGATGTTGTATAATGAACACGAAAGAAACTTGGAATATAAAACTAACTATAGTTTTTATTGCTAATTTCTATGACTATTCAACTCATACGCCGAGTGTTTGATATTGACCAATAACGTTTAGCAATTTCTCAGATATAGACCAATCACGGCCGTTTATCTTGCAATATTCTTGTGGAATCGCGAGGATGGTGTTTTATCGTGATAAAACCGTCTGCTCGTTACTGGAGACGCAAGTATCAGTGTGCAGTGATTAACAGTCAGATGCTGCCACTACGCGACACGAAAACAGATTATTTTATACAACATAACTTGTTTAGAAATTGAAATAATAGAAATGTACATTGATTAAGAACACAATTTCGATTCGGTGCAAGCCAGTTCGTGTGTTTTTATTCTGTTCTGCTGTTAGCTTACCTGAATGAAGTTAACTATGTCTTATATGCTCATTTGGTAGCACTGATTACACCAAGGAAGCTCGAATCGATTCATGGATGGTTGAGTCACAGCATGCCGTGATCTCACAACTTTTAGTTTTGTTTTTATACAACGAAGCACGAAAGTAATTATTATTTATATAATCCGTTACATTTTATTCATGGAATAGTCTTAATAAATCCAACTCGAGTTGACGAGTTGCATCAGATAAATTCGCTCCTGCTGCGCAGTCGCGAATCTATCGATAAACTCGTCAACTCTCGTGGGATTACCTATGATATAAATATATATACAAATTACTAATGTTAATTAATGTTTGTCTGGATCTTACATGTTATGTTCGATCACCTGTATGGTCTTGTCAACTTTTTTCAGCCTCAAGTCTTGTTTCGTAATTTATCATATTGTAGGCTGCTTTTAAAGGCGTATTAAGACACAGTTATATACAATACAAGTACAGTAATAAAACACAAGTACATAAAGATAAAACTACAATGGTTGTCCCTCTGTTGTATGCGTAATTTTGTTAAAGTTAAACAAATGGTTTCATAACCAAAATTACGCACACAACAGAGTGACGACCATTGTAGTTTTATTTGTATGTACTTCTGTTTTATTACTGTTCTTGTATTTTATATAATTGTGTCCTAATATGCCTTTAAAAGCAGCCTACAATATGATAAATTACGAAACACGACTTGAGGTTGAAAAAAGTTGAAAAGGCCACACAGGTGATCGAACATAACATACGAGTATAAGATCCAGACAAACACTTAATTAGCATTAGTAATTTGTATATAAATTTTTATCATAGAAATTACAAATAAAGTGTAGTTAGTTTTATATTCCAAGTTTATTTCATGTTCAGTACACAACGTCGTTATACGTCTATATATAACTAGCTTAAAAGACCCGGCATCGCCCGGGTTTTGTATTTTGTAATTGGAAATTAACTTATGAAGGATTTTCAATTTTAAATTCTAGGTCCTTATATAGGCATTTATAATTTGAAATAGGAAGAGCGACTTATTACACTCAAACTATTCCCTCAGAAAACGCTTGATATAGTTTTTTATGGCTCATAGAGGATCTAGAATTTTGCATCCCATCGCTTGTACAGTGCACAGCAAGCCTGGTAGAGGTTTAAATAAGAAGAAACAGAAATTCCTGTAACATAAAATTGTAATATCGAGGCGGGAAATTTCCCACTCTTATGTTACCATAAAACCGTTTTGGGGATGAAATTAAGCAGAAAGCATTATCACTTTCATACTTTTCTCTCCAAAAACCTGCAATATAATATAATAATATACACATTACCATACCTCGTTTTGTTTTCTCTATGTCCAGGGTAGAGAAAGTTATGTGATTCCATTATTTTAGTGGATTTCATTCTGTAATATTTATTTATAACATGAATTATTTTGATAACTTCTCTTATTTGTCAAAAGTGTATTTCATTTGTTTTTTCCAAGCCCATCTGATACCATTTGGCAACAATATATTCTGTGATTTGGAATTGATAATTCTATGTAAAAAGGGATTAAGTATTCTCAAAAACGTTTAATTTTTGGCATTTAAAATCAACATTTTGCAAAATCCTTTCTTATTGAGCACCTACATTATGAAACGAAGGTACTGTCAAAATTCCAAGTCTCTACCTGTTATAGTTTAGGCTGTACGTTGATTCCTGTCATTCAGTCAGTCAGTCAGTCAGTCATTCATTCAGTCAGTCAGGACAAAGCCTTTTATATATATAGAGATTACTAGTATATTGGCGGAACATTGCATCATAAGTTCATTTATAGGTTTTTGTTAATTTATTCTGGTATACTTGGTCGATTAAGGAAATCTATATCTGTGGAATGTACGAAAAATAAAATATCAAACCATCACTAATACAGTAAAATATATAATAGGCTACATATGATATTATGTTCGTTGTTATGGTTTCTTTATTACACTTAGCTCTTGAGAAAGACTCAATTTATTAACATGCTCTCCTTTTCACTGCTACTGACGTATAAATTCGTCACCTTAAAAATTCTATACTAGTAGATATATAAGATAAAAAGGGTAGTGCTTTATACAAAATGTGAGAATTTTTTTCTCGAGTTAAGTTTGTCATTTATTGAGACAAGCTATTTCACTGAAATTTTTCTAAATGATTTTAAACTTAGAACCCACTGATGGTTATACTTGATGATTACTCATATTAATACATAAATTTAGCTCTGAAAGGGCTAATACACAATTCTTTCCGATTAAATGAAATCTGCAGTTTTTTTTAAACATAAGAACAACTTAAAACTGGTATATATGAATTTCAATTGCCATATAATTTATACATATTCTATCTAGCAATATGTATAGCTACTGTTATATTTTAGTTGTGAAAGTATTCAATTAGCTTGTTGATTCTCACAGGATATTGTTTGCAGTAATATTCTTAATCAAGGTTGTTAGGAAGTTACTGCAAAAAGATTACACATCCAATATAAAAATATCATACTTCTAGTGAAATTATCGTATAATTAATTCTTTTATATTTTTAATCATTGCCTATAGGCCTAATTGTTAGGGCACTTCACAGTTTACGAAATTCTGGGTCTTTCTCCCAAACAACGCGGTTTTCAAGTCTTTGAGCACTTGAACATATAAATTCCATACTACCTTTTTTCATTTAATTGATATAATTCCTGTCAAAATTAATATGAATGGCCAGATTATTAATTTTATCCTATATATTGTGGTACATAATATATACCATATAATATTTAGCTTTACAAATATTGTTTTTCTATGTTTGAATTATTTACAAAATATTGTGCTTTATTTTTGCAAATTGCGCTTTATTCACTTAAATTGTGGTTTTAAAAATTGCAATATTGCTGGGCATGTAACAATCAAAGATAAGGTAGCAACCATAGGTGAAAATATTCTGGAATAATTTTAATGCTTTACGGTTACTTTAACAACAAAATTTATTTATAATACTTTGAAAGTTCATAAGTTAATTTGAATAAATTATAATTAATTATATGATGGAATAAGTGATATGTTTCTTAGGTTGAATTATGATGGGCACACAACTCTAAAATGAACCAACCATCCTTCATAATCAAGATGCATACCTGAACACAAGTAAATAAATTAAAATTAACTCAATGCTATAACTGTAATGCAGAATAGGATTCTGCACATCATTTAGAGGACAGTTTTTCAATTTCTGAAAATAAGAAGTCGTAAACCGAAATTATCATACTTTTTCATATGATCTTTCAAATCATATCATACATCGTACAGAGCATTAAACTATGATATGTATATGACATTTATCATGCATCTAACAACCTTGTTCTTAATATTCTTACGCACATGGAAATGATAAAACTTACCAAACAAAACTAAATTAGTACCAAACAAAATTGAAATTGCTGATATTCATCACTTACAAATAAAAATTCATATAAAATGTCGTGGCATAACAGATGCACAACTAACTATGATCTAAATTAAAATTTAGAATGAGCTTTCTAATTAAATAAAGTTCTTATAAGCATTAATTTAAAACAATAATAATGTTGATATTTCCGACTAATCAACATATTTATTTAGTTAATAGGCGGGCTAAAATTACGTTTATTCCCTTCATGGCGTCTTTTTCGTGGCTTGGAATAGAGGTATTTCTCCAAGGGATGTACCATGCAGATAAACATGGTGTAGTATCAAGATTAGTTATAGTGTATATATAAATTTAATATATTAACTCTATTATAGGTTTTCTTAAATAAGAACATACTTCTATAATGCTATTTATGTATCAAATACGCAAAATAACGTTTTAGCAGAAGAATCTAGTATTGCGACCGAGGCGTAAGCCGAGGACGAAATACAGGATGAGTCCGCTAAAGCTTTTGCGTACGTGGTGCATAAAATATTTTATAGTAAAAGCTCTCTAATTTATATGAAAAATTAAATTAATTATAATAAAAGGTATTAATATAGTAAGCCATTTGTTGACGTCATATTCTCACAGCCACCTGAATCACAAAACAAAATTGAACCGTACCAATAAGAAATGCGGTATGGATGCATAATATAAGAGTAGCTTATTTATAAACAATAATGCATAAAAACTAGTATTTGTGAAAAGTTTGTGAAAAGATTAGTGATAATCCCGAGGAAATTTCAATCCAAGGCAGAAATTGAATTGAAGCTGCTGGCAGCAAAATCTCGACAGCAGTAGACAGTGAGAAGGAATATATTGCATTTAAATGTTGGTGCATCCATGGTAAGCAATGTTTCTTTAGTGAGCGAAGATGTGAAAAGTTGTTGGCTTATATTTGTTGATATATGATGAAGTATATATACGTGATGGTTACTTATATTAATACATAAATTCAGCTCTGAAAGGGTTAATACACAATTATTGAAAAGTGTTATGATGTTTTTTATATTAAATAAAAGCAGTAAACAATACTACGAAATACCGTGTTTTGCGAAACACCATGGTAAAGTTTCTTGAATATCATAAAGAAATATGTTGGCTTAAATTCATTGTTTTATGACGAAAAATATGCTTAAATCCATGTTAAAATTGGCGTAACTGGTCAATGGCATCTGGATTTTGTTTATAGATTGCCATGACGACAGCGTAGGCCTACTAGGTTGATAAAATTTCCTTTTAAATGCAGTTTTATGCAATAAAATGCAATTTTATCGGCGTTTTACCAGTCCGACAAGCAGCTGTTTTGGAGATCGTGTACTAAAAATACTTTTATTATTATTATTTAATTTTTAAAATAATAGTAGGCTAATAATGATAAATTATTATTGTTTTTACTGCAACCCCGAACAAATAGGCCTACCCGTAACTTTCCACATAATATTAGAGCTATAGCATTATCAAAGGTAATCCCACGAGAGATTACGAGTTTATTGATATATTTGCGAGAACGAAATTCGAGCAAATTTATCTGATGAAACTCATAATCTCGTTTAGGATTTATTAAGACTATTCCATGAATAAAATGAAACGGATTTTGTAAATAATAATTATTTTCTTACTTTGTTGTAAATATTCTGCCCGCTGTGAGTCCACGACATTCTAAATGAATTAACAGTCCACGCATCGATTCGATGCTACCAATAGTGCGTATCACAAGATAGAGATCGTCGTAGATTGCTGGCATCAGAACGCGATAAAAGCACACGAACTGGCTTGCACCGAATCGAAATCGTGTTCTCAATTAATGCACAATTACATTATTTCAATTTCTAAACAAGTTATGTTGTATAAAATAAAGTGATTTCATTCTGTTCACTCTCAGTATGTGACGTATTAATCAATGCACGTTTGATCCCTTAAGTGTCCAATAAGCGACCTGACGTTGCGTCATTTAATAAATTTAGTATAGGCCTACAATAACATTTAGGAATCAATGCTAATTAGTAAAATTTTTTTCTGAAAATTTTCATTATTTTTAATAACTAAGAATGTATTTGTTTAGTCTTTCATCTTTTTTTCATTTCTTTATTTTAGTCATTTCTATTATATATTATTCAAGTACACAATGTTTGATTTTTTTCTTTGTATTTAATGTACGTTTCGTGTATTCAGGTATATCATTTCATATTTTCTTTTTTTAATTTATTATTAATATTATTATTATGTATTTCATGTTTTTGCCCTGGCTGAGTGGTAGAGAAGGCCTTATGTCCTTAACTCCGCCAGGTTAAATAAATAAATAAATGTAATAATTTTTATGAATGGAATACCAAGAAATAAAAGATTGTTTAGTAGCTTATTGTTAAGCGTAAACGTTTTCAACGAAGGGAGGGGAAGAGAATAACGCAGTCACGTGAAAAAAGAGGTTTCATTACGTAGATATTGTCTGTCGAGTGAAATGCAGAACCGTACAGTTTTGAGGTTAACAGCGCTCTAATCCAAGCTAAAAACACCCTCTCCTGGCAATGATGTGTATGAAATTAGTGTGCTAGCAACCTACAGGAGTCTACCAGCTTTTCAACAGCCACATTATCTAGAAGTTAATGAAGCACAATTCATTGCCGGACAAGCTAGTAAACAATAGCACGTGGAATTCTCCAAACAAACATCAGCCACTTTCAACGAAATTTTATGTTATTAATACTTGATAAAAGACGTGCGTTTCAAAAGCATATTGAATGCATTTAATCCGTTAAGTGGACGTATTCTCATGCAGAGTAATTTGTTATGAAATTTATATGGGAAATGTAATGATATTGATCGTTATACAATAATAGGTACAATAATATTAATAATAACTTATTGCAATAGTATGTATAAATTTTAAAAATCATATAACCACGATTATGGTTTTTGCTACAAGAAGTCCATAATTTCTTCCTACTTGTTATCGCCCCGGATGGGGTAGTTAGTATCGCGCTGGCTTTTTGTGCTCAAGGTTGCTGCTTCGATCCCGGTCCAGGTCGATGGCATTTAAATGTGCAAAAATGTGACAGGCCCATGTCAGTAGATTTACTGGCATGTAAAAGAACTCCTGCGGGACAAAACTCCGGCACACTGACGACGGTTAGAGGCATAAGTTGCAGTACATCCACGTCGTTAAATAACCATATATCAACAATCTCCCCTACTATTTTAACCTAAAATAATACTAAAACAAGTCTATCTGTGGCCCGAAATTGAATAAAATATTTTATTAAACAAAACTCTAAATTATCATTGATAAATAACAAATTACTAGAAAGTTAGCAATCGTACTTACATCTTGCCGATGTAGTACATCTAGTGGATTCATGTGGATTCAATGTAATTTCAAGTGCATTAATGTAGATGCATGTGGACTAATGTGGATTCAATGTGACATGAATTTACCTGAAAAATAAAGTCATTATGTTATGGTCGACGCTAAACTAATATTTTGACCTTAAACTTAACACTGAACTATGATTTGAAACACAACACTGACCTATGACTTGAAACTTAACACTAAACTTTGGTTTGAAACTTAACACTAAACTTTAATTTGAAATTTAACACTTAGGCTACTGTTCAATTTAAACACATTTATACCGTAAAAACGAAAGATGAACTGAGCAATATGATTTTTGCTTCATATCTGGAGCGATTTCATTTATAATTCATGTTTATTTTACGTCAGTTTCCTAAAGGTTGTATTGGTTAGTAGGTGGCCTTATCTAGCCTACTATTATCTCTATGGACGGCCAAGTACTTTCATGTCCTTCTGTTGCAACGACGGTCACAGCCTATAAAGCTGGAAAGCTTTAATGTGTATAGATTTAAAAGAAAAGCATATCAAATTATTACAAATTCTGAAGATAGGCTACCGATACTCTATTAACTCGTGAAGAAAATGTTAAAAAATACTATATTTCATATAATATAAAAATTGTATTTTTTTATAACAAATGTTTAAATAAGTTTTTTGTTCGGCCATAATATAATAAGGGGTACGCCGTGATGTAAAGGTTAAACCACTGCGCTACAAACTGGAAGATCGCGGGTTCGATTCCCGATGGGATCGTTGAGATTTTTCTGGTAGCACTATGGCCCTGGGGTCGACTCAGCCTCTAATAGAAATGAGTAGTACCAGGAGTATTCCTGGGGGGTAAAATAACGGCCGGTCCGTACGGCTGAACACTATTCCACCTTCATATGCCGTATGTCACAATCTGGAAGCTTTTAACCTCCTGGAAACCCTACGGGTCTCCATGGCCAATACAGGGATCACTTTAGCTTTATTATATTATAATACGCTTATGTTATGTGCCGGGGTACGCCGTAGCGTAGTGGTGGAGGCGCCTCGCTACAAACCGGAAGGTCGCGGGTTCGATTCCCGATGAGGTCGTTGGAGTTTTTCAACTGGTCTAACCCTTCTGGTGGCACTATGGCCCTGGGGTCGACTCAGCCTCTAACAGAAATGAGTACCGGGAGCAATCCTGGAGGTAATATAACGGCCGGTGCGTAAAGCTGACAACCTTACCACCTTCACGTGCCGAATGTCCTAAATCTGGGAGCCTCAACCTCCTGGAACCCTCTGGGCCTCCATGGCATGTATAAGGAGTACTTTACCTTATGTTATGTGCCAGTAGATCTAACACAACGATATTCATTATAGCACGGAATTTCATAATAACACTGTTTTTCAATTATCGACTAATAACATACACGGAACAATATTCAAGCCTTCAAAGTAACAACTCAAACTGCATAATAAAGAACCTATATTTAAATTTTTTTCATATTAATGTTAATATTATAGCCTAGTAAATTGAGTTCATTTCGTGTATTTTAACTTCTGTTGTTTGAGGTTAAAACCTCAAAAGAAACCCGGCGACCTGCATGCCTTGTAGACGAGAACTACTAACATTTAATCATGATTTAACAAAAACAGTCGTTTGCAATTTGCCTAGTAATGTTAATTAAAATACTCGTATGAAAATTATGGAAATCACCATGCTCGTTTCATAAACACGATCGTGTCCTAATAAATGTCATTATAGGCTCGTTACTACTTGTTGACTACACTCCCTGTCACAAGCAGTAGCATGCTCGGGAGTATCTCATGTAAAATTGCAAATTAGGGTTGAGCATCAATGGCCGATGTTTTCATGTCGATGATCGATGTTTTCTAGATGTTTCATGTTTCATAATCTATAATGTATCTATATTAATAAAAGGAAGTGTCTGTCTTCCTTCCTTCTGTCTGTCTTCCTTCCTTCTGTCTGTCTGTCCGCGATGCCCAGCGAAATCTTCTCAACGCAGAGATCTGAAATTTTATACATAGGTGGACTGAAGAATCGGAAAATGCACCTCAAAGCCGGAATTTTAATTTTCGCTTTCGTTCGTGAGTTATTAGTGAAAAACAGGCAAAAAACGTGCATTTCTTTGCGTTTTTGAAGCATCAGTTTTCAGTTATACATTTCAATGTAAAATCAATTACAGTTCGCTTTGGCTATTTTTGTCATACCTTGGAAATAAACTTTCGCGATCGCTTGAATGTTGTAAGCCCTAAATATGGTCAAACATTGTTTTATTTGGACGAAACTCACTATACAGGGGTTTTCTGGGCCAAGGAACTCGAATCTGAGGTAGCTTTTACCAGGCGACGCTATCTAATCGTGGTATGTAGTCCACGTGATTTAGGTGTTAGAAATATAATGATTTAACTATTATGCTCTTAATTTTTAATTTTTTAAATAATTATCGCGGGCCATCGCTTGATTTTGTAAGTCCATCCTGGACGATTCATTTGTTTAGAATATCAAGGCCCGCAGACATATGAAATTTTCAACCTACACGGAAGAGGGATAATCAATATAGGCCTAAATATGGTTAAAGATTGTTCGATTTGGACGAAACTCACTATACAGGGGTTTTCTGGGCCAAGGAACTCGAATCTGAGGTAGCTTTTACCAGGCGACGCTATCTATTCGTGATATGTAGTCCACGTGATTTAGGTGTTAATAAATATAATGATTTAACTATTACATGCTCTTAATTTTTAATTTGTTAAATAACTATCGCGGGCGAAGCCGCGGGCACATGCTAATTTATAATAAAAATAAGATTAATAGGCCTACCTTGGTTCTAGTATATATTTTTATTTACAGCAGCATAAATTCCCAAAACATCGATGTTTTTACATTGATAGTTTTCATGAAAATATTTCAGTTTATTTATGAATTTTGCCTAATTTTCTGAAACCATTACATTTTTAAAAATATGTATCGAAGTTTTTCATCAAAATGCATCGATGTTTTCGTCAAATCGATGGTTACCGCAGATTTTAATATCGATGCTCATCCCTATTGCAAATTTTAATTAATGCAAAATACATAAAATGTAAAAGTAAATATAAAAGTTATAATAAATAATTAAGGAATCGCGCACAATGTGCATTATCTTAACTTACCCAGTCCTGAACCCGGGGAGGGGATCTTTCTAAAACTAAACTCCGTGGCGCTACATCCCTGGAGGGACTTGGCCTACCACCCGACCGCTGCATCATCTCCCGTAGGCAGATGGCAGGATTGAGGGGCATGTGGTCAGCATGCCGACACCCACGGCCGTTAATGGTGGTTTTCTGGACCGGAGCCGCTACTTCTCTATCAAGTAGCTCCTCAGTTTGGAATCACGAGGCTGAGTGCACCCCTACCAGACCTCCTTACCTCAGAAAAATCCGAGGAGGTACCGGGAATCGAACCCGGGCCGACGGATCTGTAGTCAGCGACGCTAACCACAAGACCACGCCGGCGGACTGAGGGGATCTTTCACTACTGAAAAAAACCCCACCCGGCCGGGAATCAAACCCGGGCCGCCGGAGTGGAAGGCAGGCGTGCTACCGACTCACCCACGGCGGCGGACTAAAAGTTATATTAATAATACTAGTAACAATAATAATTTAGAGGTAAGTAAATAGATTTCTACTTAAAAAATAACCCTTATTCCTTTCAGAGCAGAATTTATACGCTGTTAATAAGACAATCATCAAGTGAAATCAACAGGGGGCTCTACATTTAAAACCAACGAGAAAAATTTCAGTGGCACAGCTGGTTTTCATGAATGACAAATATCACATCTGAATAAAAAATCTCATGTTTTGCATAAAGCATTACTTTGCTAATCTTATACCTATGAAGTAATGCGACGTCAGTAGCAGCGAAAAGATTAAATAAGTCAATAAAATAACGGATATTACTAAAAATTCAAGTTTCATACAATAATATAATATACAGTAATATAATATAATACTTTATTATCACATACGTCTACAGAGTAATGCTCGTAAACAGGTGATTCGTCATGGTTTCCTTAATGCTAAACTTAAAACTAAACAAAAGTTAAATATAAATATGAACAATACATTTGTAATAAGTAATAAGTAATGAGTCTAATCACTGTGATAATTGTTTTCTATGCAGTACTTCACGGTGTGTAAATTGTTTGGAAAGTTAAGCCTCCACAATTTAAACATTAAATGAAATCTTATAATTATGTCGTAGGAAAAAACTTAGTCAATAGGAAAAAAAAAGTTCACGGATATTCTCGAAGGGAAATAAATTCTACACAAAAATGTCCAAGAGTATGTGGAAACAACATTTATCGAAAGAGATCAATAGGCCTACCCAAAACTTTTAATTTGAAAATTTGCTAATTAGGTTTAGGTTTACGTCGTGGCGTAGTTGATTGAGACACTGCGCTACAAACCGGAAGGCCGCGCGTTCGATCTCCTATGAGGCCGTCGGAATTTCTTTAGCTGGCCTAAACCTTTTGATGGCACTGTGGTCCTGAGGTCGACTCAGCTTTTAACAGAAATGAATGGCAAACCTGGGGTAAAGGCGGTGGTCGTTGCGTAAGACTGAAAACCTTACCACCTTCACGCGGCGAATGTCTCAAAATCTGGGTTCCTTAATCTCCTGGTTCCCTAAGGGCCTTCATAATTGATTTTATGCGTTAGTTTTGTGGCTGGTATTATATGTTGTCGAACATTAGTTGAAATGTATCAAAGAATACCGTTTTAAATTGTTGGCAATCTTATACATAATGCAAATTACCATCAGACTTTTCTGTATGAGTTTGGCACCCGCATATATTATCACTTATTGTAACTTTATTCTTTTTTAAAAATAGGTTTCTTGTTAATTTGAAAGTTCAATTTATAGGTTACAGCCTTAACAATAGTCAAATTCCTGACAACAAGATTTCCGAATTTAATTCAAACGACTTTTTATTTAATTGACAGCTTCCCTTGGACATTAAAATTCCTAATCATCGTTCCTATAATCTTCATTCTTAACATTAAAAATTAAATAATTTTTAATTGTACTGACAAAAATTATTATTAAAACTTTTCACTTAATGTCGAATAATGACAAGTTAAGCTTTTCAGTGGAGAATTTATGTTTTTATATAAGCATTCTTAAATTAAATCACCAGTAGGTTTTAAGTTTGATATCAACTAGGAAAATTTTAGTGGGATAGTTGGTTCTAGTAAATAACAATTTAAATACGCAAATAAATATCTTCTAATTTTAAGAAAAAGCGTTAATGTATTAAGCTTATACCTAGTTACACCTGGATAGCTTTTAAAAAATTAATGTACAAAAAGTACTCGATTTAGTTGGTTACTACTTTTTACCAGTAAATTATAATATGTTTTAAAATAAACATGAAAAATAGATGCCGAGAGTTTGTTCAAAGCGATGTAATCCCTTAAAATAATAATGTATCCTATGGGGTACAGTCGTTTGTCTTAAATGAGGATTAACGACTTGAAATACAAATTTATATTCCATGTAGGCCTAATATTTACAGAATAAGGTACAAGAAATAAACTATGGGCTTAATCATTGTGTTACCTGCTTTCTGTGTAGTCCGACGCGAAATTGTTAAAACTTCAATATTAATTAAATCTGTCTATGACATCCTGGGCCGTAGCAAGGTCCTTCTGCGCCCTTGGCGAGTTTGACAAATCTGCGCCCTCCAAATGAACAATTATTTTTTTAATTTCTGTAAAACTGATTTTCTTAAATTCGCTTGCAGAAGGTTTTTTTAGGTCCCATTTCTTACAAAAACCACTGCCTAATAGATCAAAACTAATAATGTAGACTAAGCTATGATGGTCATGGTAGTTTTAGTTGGCACATTTTTTTACTGAAATCATTCTTACCTATACAACAGAAGCAACGCCAACATCAACAAGACACGAAACAACACAAACATTAATATTGTTTCACTGTTTAATTTAAAAATTTAATAATAATCAGAGCCCGGATTCTAATGACATCTCATCTTTTTTATTGATGCTGCATAGACATCGCCAATTTGTAGATAAATCATAATCATGGCCTCTAGATTATAGAAATGCATTTTTATTAGGTCATTTTTTGACATTGTATGCAATTTTATATTTTTAGGGCATTTATTTCGTCCCCACCGGTGCTGTCTTTGAAGTGTTTGTTTAATGCAAGAAGGACACACTCTATGTTGAAGTGTTGTCATGTCTCAGTCGGAAACGAGAATCAAAGGAATGCCAAAATGTTGTATTACATTACTGTTGTTATTAGATTGACTTGGCACCAGAGTCTGCCACCTGCTTATATTTGAGAGTGCAAACTACTGTTTACCCTCAATAAACAATATAATCCGGCAGACCGGAAAAGGAAATGCCGAAGTTTGACTCGCCAGTGCCTCAGTGCCAGTATAAATTTCCGTAAGGAAAGAATATTCGCAGTAAAAATCAAAGTTTTTTAGACCTACAACATCCTCTCTGAATTTAAGGTTTTAACAATTATGTACAAATTATTCTATAATTTTGTGTGTAGACTACAATAATATTTTTTTTTATAAATAAAATATCAGTTTTTAGGTCATTCTTTATAATTATTAAGTCATTTTCTTTAAATTTTGGGGTCATTTTATAGGTCATTTTTCAAACAACTTTAGGTCATCAGAATCCGGGCCCTAATAATAATACAGTATAATATAATTTAAAATAATAGCAGCGACTATAATATCAGCGCCGGCCTTAGAAGGGAACTTGATCAAAACAAACAGCATGTGTACTGCCAGCTGGCAGAGCGTGCATCGGCCGCGGATCACAACACATATTATTCAATGTAAAGTTACAGAAATTAATTTTAATGTACATTAATACATTGTGTGATTAAAAAAACTAAACATTTTTAACATGAGAAATTTTAGTTCACACTTAATTTATAATAAAATAGTAATAACAAAAGGAATTGAGATCTGCGCATTCGGCTTTTTCTGTTGTAATAATATAGTTGGTCAGTCATATTTGCATGTAGCATGTAACAGTATGAGCGATGCCATTGTTGATCGCTTTGCAATCAATCCTGCCGACAGTAGTAGCACTGAGGACGACAATCAGCTGGAAAGGGATTGAGTTGAACCACTTTCATCACAATAATAACGTACATATTAATTTTCATTGTCGTTATATCTTTCCATACTGTTCATGATTTATGTTTTACTCTGTCAATATGAATCGTGTTAATTAAAGGACGTTGCATGACTGCTTTTTGCTTGTAGACAATCGGCATAATACTATAGGTATAGATAGTTCACGTGCATTAATTTTTAATAACCTGAAAGATTTCTTCCACTAACGTGGAATTTATATTGCTTGATAAATTGCACCAGCCTAAAAAAGGCGGGATTTTTCATGGTTAATTTTGCGCCCTTCGTACCTGCGCCCTTGGCGGTCGCCCACCTAGCCACCGCCTAGCTACGGCCCTGATTGACATCGAGTCCGTTTTTTAATTTTTATTCTAATATCTTGTTTTATTGGATGTCAGTAACATATCAGTTTTTTAATGTATACATATATCCATTGTTGTTGGTACTCTTTGTTATCGGCAACCTACAGGTGTTGCAGGAAGAAATAAAATAATATACGATGGAATTATCAGTGAATGCAGTTTAAGGTGCAGGTTACCTGAATATGAGTCATCTAAGAAATTTTCCATAGAAGATAGTCTACTCCGATGTAAAATTAGGGTAAATTAAAATGACGGGCTATTTTTAGAAGCAGATTTATGGTAATCGAACAAAATTATGAAAATAATGAAAACTATAATGGCATTTTAATTGAGGTGAAAATTTAATGTCCAAAATGTATTCAAATTTAAATAATTGTTTTAGGGAATCTTAATACATTAACAAATTTATTTGTGCCAGATTTGTAGGAAACCAATTAGCACCATGGTTTCTTTGAAGTCTGTTGCCTTTATTATATGCAAATTATTATGTAACGCTATAAAAATTTACTTCTTCTTTCCACTTTTTTTTTTACTTTTTCTACTGTTACTATTAGTACCACATATAAGATTGGTATACAGTCTCTACACAAATAGTACATATTTTTGAGTTTATCTGAGCCCAAACGATATTTTCAGAAGGAAAAAAAAATGACCGAAAACGAAAAATAGTAGGCCCACTTAAACATCATTTTAAAATCGAACTATTCAATATAAAAGGGTGTAATATGGAGTTTTTCGGAAAGAAAACTGAATTACACTTCCTACCGCTTTATGTGGGCAAATTTTACTTAAATAACATTTATGATATCTCATTAAACTTTTAGGTATAATGTAACAAAGATCCACCAATTAGCTCAATAACTATTCTTCAGGTTTATTGAGAATTTTTTTTAACATAATATGTCTTTCCTTGCTGATAAGTCCTCACAATTATTACATAGGCACAATTGTATGAAATCACAAGTGTTATTAAAGTATAAAACGAGTCACAAAAGTTAACGTAAAATACAATGAAAATAAGAATTTAAAACCATTCCTCCAGTTAAGGTCTAGATTTAAAACTTTCAATTACCCACCCCAAGGAAGAATAGGCTGAAGCAGCCAGACCCCGAACAGACATAAATTTTGAAAACACTTTTATCTTAATCTAGGCATCGTGAAAAATGTTCTCTCAATGTTATCGCGATTTCATTTTTTTGTCGAGATTACTATACTTTCTCTATGCTATGCATGTGCAAGAAGTTAAAAAAGGGAACTTAAAATTATAATATGCCCTACAAACAGATTAAGGTTATCGTAACATCCATGAGAATAATCAAAATTAAAAGAAACAGTTTTATCATTCAATATATAATGGAAACATTGTTAGAAGTTCAGCTTAATGTTAGGAATATATAGTCATTTGCGTAGTGTATCTAATAATAATAATAATAATAATAATAATAATAATAATAATAATTTAAGTTATATATATATATATTGATATCTTAACTATTAGATCATTTAATTTATCCTTACTGCCAACCATACAGTTTTTATAAATTTGACTAGGAAAATTGTTCCCATTCTAAAGACTCAATAAGCCTTTAGGTTAATGAAGAGTGAGTCTTGAATTTCTAGGCAACCGGTACAAGAAGGAAATAAGGTCATTAGCCTTACGCACCGATCATCTTCGCCCCTAAAATTTTTCCTAGCATTCTTTTGTGTTGGAAACTGATTTAACACATGGGTCATTGTACCAGAAAAATAAGCTCATTGAAAATGTCCAGTGATTTATTAGAGGACCGAACCCTCGACCTACTGGTTTGTAGCAAGTTGTTAGTGCATTACTTATCTGATAGAAGCAATTCGAAGCAGAAGTAACAAGGTGGAAAATGTAGCACAGTCGTGAACATCCGTTTGTGGATGAAATATACAGTGTGTTTCAGAATCCAACCGATAAAATTGGAAGGACTGTAAAGTAGTCTCAAACAAACAATTTGTGATAAGGAACTACATGGCGTACTTACCAAATGTTTTTTTTTCATACGATATTTTTACTGATCATTATGAAGAAACATGTGCATTGATTTCGCTTTGTAAGCTTCATTCCAATGCAATTGTCTCGCGGGGAAATGCATTTTAATAGTTTTGAACAATATTTTGAAATTTAGTAATTTTCGTTGTACTAAAATTGGCCTTTCTGCGGGAGTTTACACTCAACTGACGACAGTTCGAATGTTTATGCTGACAGAAACAATTGACAAGCAATAATTCCATGGCCTACCCTACTGTACAGACACAGATCCCGAACTCCTGATATGGCCTCGAAGCTGAAAGTAGTATAAACGTAGCTGAAATAAAAAAAATCCCTTTAGGCAGGCCTACAGGCGGAGGTAGATTTCGAAGTGCTTTTGGTTTAATTTATTGTCGCTGCATAGCCCTCTTTTTCTTTAGCCTTGGCATGGTAAACCTGCAGTAATAAGAACTGAATTCGGTAAAGAGGAAGAGCCTACAATCATTTGTTTTGACAACAAGAATAGGATATAATATTCTGGGAGGCCGTGCGCAAGATCAGCAATGAATAAAATTAGCAAAGCCGCTAAACAAGACAAAATTATGATATTATAATAATTCTTTTAAGTGTTATTATTTTCAAACATTAAAATCTCTCGTCATATGAGAGCTATCAAGAAACTATTTATTGATTTGTAGAGTACTCATCAAGAGCTTTTCAACGATACCCCACAAGACGTGGTTTCAAAAGTTTCGAATTTTCATCCCCCACCCCCACCCCCACCCCCACCCTCACTCGAACCCCCGAATTGTTGGTGTCACTGTGAACTCCATAGGGAGTACTCTAATTTATTCAAACAAAGTTTCCCTCTATACTTCATAGGGGCCGAGATATAAATGTTTTAAAATTTCAACCCCCTCCCCCGACCACCCCCTTGGGCCAATTTTGCCCATTAACGAACTTGTCCGAACTATTGGGCCTAGAAATAACATAATAAAATTTGGTTCAAATATCTTCAAAATTACGGCCGCTATCGTGTAAAGATATATATATATATATATAAATATATATATATATATATAAATATATATATAAATATCACAAAATTTTTTTTTGAACGGGCGGTGGTTTCGTACTTAGGGGAGCATGAAACGTAAAGATATGAAAGAATTTTTCGAAAATCATAAAGTGGTATCCATTGCAATAGGTAGATTTTTCTTCGAAAATCTACCTAAAAAATCCTCAATCAGGCTTTCCATCGATAACTTTCTCCATTTTATTGTTAGCTGCCATACCCAGATCCTAAATGCAGTATTATGCGATTTAATATAAAATATGCACTCAAACTATAAAAATGAAATCATAAACTTCAAAATACGCTTTATTAAATGTAAAACATCGAAAACATGCATTATGCATGAAATTGTTCATAAACAGACCAAAACATGTAAATATTCGCGGAAAAAGTATGCTACACTTATTTGGAATCTTAATGATTCCAAATGATATGGATATTTAGGATGTCTGAGAACTGTAACAAACTTAAATAAAAATATACACTTACCAAAAAAAATCCTGTCTTTAGCCTTAGTCAATAGTCAACAGTCATTCAAGTGAAAAGATTACTAAACAACACTGGCATGTGTTATCACCATGTTAAAGTCAGTTGCATGCTTACCTCTGGTACATTTTACGCTATTGCATTGTATTTTGAACCCGTATGCCTACACCATAAGCTCCTTATCTCAAAATGTTTGTCATAGGCAATCCCACGAGGGTTTACGAATTTATCTGATGAAACTCGTACACTCCAGTTGGATTTTTTAAGACAATTCCATGAATAAAAATGTAATGGATTATACAAATAATAATGACTTTCTTACTTTGTTATATGAAAGCAAAACTAACAGCTGCGAGATCACGGCATACTATGAATCAACCATCCATGAATCGATTAGAGTTACCATGTTGTAACCAATGCTACCAATTGGGCTTATAAGACATAGTTAACCTAATTCAGTTAAGCTAACAGCAGAACAGAATAAAAGCACACGAACTAGCTTGCACCGAATTGAAATTGTGTTTTTAATCATTGTACATTTATATTACAGTATTTCAATTTCCAAACAAGTTATGCTGTATAAAATAATATGTTTTATTGTGTTCACTGGCAGCATGTGACGTAATAATCACGACACGTTGATGCCTTACGTGTCCAATAACGAGCTGACGTTTTATCAGATAATATCGCATCCTCATATTAATAGCAAACATTTTATAAGATAAACGAACGTGATTGGTCTATATCCGAGGAATTGTTAAATGTTATTGACCAATATCAAACACGCGGCGTTTGAATGGAATAGTCCGAGTAATCACTAGACTCCTTTCAATTTTATCGCTTGAATTCTGGTACAGCCTGTATTAACTGAATTTAATAGATCGATTCATTGTGTTTAAAGTTTAATGATGAGTCAAGAATTGCAAGACGATTTAGTATCCCACTTAAAACATTGGAAGGGATCTGAAGAAGTGCGGATAAGAAGATAATAAAATAAAGAGCGTGAGAGAGAGAGAAAGATGGTAGATGATATCGAAGTCGTTGGGCTTATTTAAAGACGGGTCACGAATACCGTAAGGTAGGGCGGCAGGCAGTTTCTTTAATATTGAGCCCCCTCACGAGCGTGGTGGAATGGAACTAGCGATGCTCCGTACTCAGCAACAGGAGGGAGGAGGCACCGGTGGGGTGGTTACCAACCCCTTGGCTGCCGCTGCTGAAGACACCACCACGAACACCGTGACCACGGTACTTCAACAGCAGAATGTCATCCTGGACGACGGATATGGCTCTTCCAACAGCTCTCCACACAGCTCAGGTATGTGTTCTAATTATACTCATGAATAATTTAAGACTAAGATTTTAATGATCTAAAGATTACCAAAAATGCCCTATAAGCGAGGCATTTATGATCTAAAATCATCCAAAAATAACCAAGAAATTATATAAAAAAATGACCTAACAGTAAATTTTATCATAGGTAATCCCACGAGAGATTACGAGTTTATCGATATATTTCCGAGAACGAAGTTTGAGCAAATTTATCTGATGAAACTCGTATCTCGAGTAGGATTTATTAAGACTATTCTATTAATACGAGGGCCATTTCAAAAGTTCTGCACACTGTAAGATGAAATGAAAGAAAATAATGTATTTTTTAAAATACCTTTACAGGCCTTCAATATAATCTTCATTCTTGCTTATGACAGCTTCCCAACGTTTTGGCAAATTTTTTATTCCGGACAGGGCACCTTCATTGTTGAGCTGTCTGATTACTCAGGTCACCTCACTGGAATCTTCATCAATTGTAGCAAAACGTTTTCCACGGAGTGGTTCCTTCAATTTGGGAAAAAAAAACAAGTCTGGTAGGCTCAAATCAGGACTGTATGATGGGCGGGAAAGTCTTTCCCATCCATAGACTTGGAAAATGTTTAGTTGCAATTGATGAAGCTTCCAGTGAGGTGGCCCGAGTAATCAGACAGCTCAGCAATGAAGGTGCCCTATCCAGAATAAAAAATTTGCCAAAACGTTGGGAAGCTGTCATAAGCAAGAATGAAGATTATACTGAAGGCCAGTAAAGGTATTTTGCAAAATAAATTATTTTCTTCCATTCTATGTTACAGTGTGCAGAACTTTTGAAATGACCTTCGTAATATGTAACGGATTTTGTAAATATATATATATATTTTTTTACTTTGTCAATATTCTGTCAGCCGTAAGATCACGGCATACTAAATGAACGAACAGTCCAAGAATCGATTCGATGAATCGATCCGAGTTCCCAATGCTACCAATAGTGCGGATCACAAGATTGAGGGCGTCGTGGTAGTTGCTTACATCAAAACGAAATAAAAGCATACGAACTATCTTGCACCGAATCAAAATTGTGTTTTTAGTCAACGGACATTTATAATATTTCAGTTTCCAAACAAGTTATGTTGTATTTAAAAATGTGATGTTTTTATTCTACTGAATGGCAGCAAGTGACATATTAATCACATTGATGCATTAAGTGACCAGTAACGAGCTGACGTTTCATCAGATAAAATTGCATCCTTGCGATCCTTGCAAGCATATTGTAAGATAAACGATCGTGATTGGTCGATATCCAAGAAATTTCTATGCTATTGGTCAATATCAAACACGCGACGTATGAGTGGATTAGTCCAACGTAATCTCATGAGAAATTACGATTTTATCTGATGAAACCCCCATTCTCGAGTGGGATTTATTAAGACAATTCCATGAATAAAATGTATCAGATTTTCGGAACCTCAGTGTTGTGTCATTATTTAGTGCGTCTTATATTGCAGAGATAAGTGTTGTGTCATGGTAGGCCTAAATGTATTCTTTTCCATCCCGTGTAACAGACCTAATGAATCTAATATTTTTAATTTACTTAGTGGAATAAGTGAGTTTGAACTTTTTGTTATTATTAGAGTAATTTGTTATTATTAGAATAATTTAGAACAAAGTATATCTGTGAACCCGAAAAAGCAATTGCTCAATTGGTAAGTAGTTTTTAGTGTGTTATCTAAGTAGGTCTAAGAAGGTCTATATGAAGTTACATACAAGAATAGAAGAAAAAGAAAAATCTACTGTAGTATATATTTTACTCTGTTATATTTGGACATTTAAGAATAATTAATAATTGTTTTAATCAAAGAATAATACAATAAAATTTCGAATATATTACTATTAAATTAATTGATATAGGCTATTGGAGAAAATTTACGAATATTTTATTTTCTATATTTATTTAAGCTGGTATATTGTTTTACAATAATTGTTGGCAAGTTTCATACCTCTTGTTAATATTTTACATTTCTAAAATCATCTAAAAATAAATTCGCTAAATTTACTAAATTTTAACATTTGAAGAAGCGTAAAACAAATATTGATCCAGCCCTGAGGTACTTCAGAATATGTTATTCAGACATCCAAATTAAGGCAATGTATTAACAAATATATGCTGAATATATCAGCAATTTATCTCCTAGGATCGTTCTTACTCAACTATGAACTTCGTAAATACCCAGTGAATCTTCTCATCCTGCGGAAAAGTGCCTAGAGTAATAATAATAATTGTATTCACCCAGAGATGTGTGTAAAGTACAGTAATCTAGCTGTAATCCTTCCATGTTAGAAGAAAAATCAAGTTGTCTATAGTATTAACAAAAAATTGTTTTGTCTATATTACATTTTGAGATGTTCGAAGCCCCAAGCATTTTGATTGCCTCTCAAACCAATCAGCGGCCGAGCTGATACATTTCTGTATATATACAGATTGCTGTTATCATTTTGCACTTTTCAGAAAGGGAGTACTGATTCAAAACGCACGAGTCAGTTGTCAATCGAAAAGTTTTTTTTTTTCTGCTCCGGTTTAAATGATTTTCGTACCGTTAAGTTTTAATAAGTATTTTGACTAAAATATGCTCGTAATCAAAATGAAAGTAGAAAATAATTTTTCGTTGCAATATTTAGATCCAAAGCCCCATAAACGAATCATTCAATGGACAGTTCATAGCGATGAAACAAATTATAAAGGGTAGTGATTATGGTCAACTTAGAAGCTGAAATTACTGCTAAAACTACGCTAAACTTTAATGTGAATAGCGTATATTTAATTTATACAGTCCTTATGTACCAGTATCAATGTTTTCGCTTATGGATTGTTTACAAAGAAGATGATGTCCTAACACGCACGGCCGAGCTAAAGCTATCCTAACCTATCATTCAATGAATCATATAGAAACATCAGTAATTGTCAGTGCATTCTGTGAAATCGGCATATTGTATTTTCAATTATCTTTTTTGCACGACGTAACTAATTAGTGGTAGGCCTACTTACGAATATTGTTGCCGTGGATCGTAACTTGACATTCCCACACGCAATCTGGTTGCTATGAAAACAAAAGAAATCTCAGTGCTGTAAAAATTACAAAAAGCACACGTGCCGTAAGTGAAACCATTATAATGCAAGCCTTTATCGAAAGCCAGAACCAAGGCCCCCCTGCTCTAGCGGCTTTAACAGGACAAATATTCAGTCCCCATAACAACCAACACATGCGAATCACTTGATAAAATATAACATCTATTTCCAATAATGTATATACATAATATTTTCAGCTAATATCTCAATTAATATAATTAAATTGATATAAATAATTATCGTGCAAAAAATAACATGCATTACTCGTACCGTAAGCGCATAACGGATCTCAGAAATTGAAAAAAAAAAACTCTTTCCTCGGTCCGTATGCACCGCTTATATTACTATTATGCTTTTATGCTATTATAAACGCTGTATAATGTTGAATTTAATTACTAAGCTAAATTTCAGTTAGGCCTATTATAATAAATTTATCATCACGATTCTAGGTCTTTTGACATAAGGAGCCTTATATACCCCTGTACAATAGCCTTAACTAGATTCTGGGCTGGAGTTCGGTATGGATGCCTGTCTTTATTATTTGGTGGGGATGTCGCCGAAGGAATGCCAGGTTCCGGAGCACCATCAACTATTTCATTAAACGCAACTGAGCCCCTCCACTTGGTTCCTTTCGGAGAATTCACTTCCATCATTTGAAAACCCAAGTCCTCCAATTTTATATTGCTATGCCACAGGAATGGACGAAGCAGAATTATGATGAAATCTTAATCGAGTTATAGGTATTTTCAAATAACTTGACGGTTATGGATGACAATAGCTCGCAAAGAATAATCCAGTACACATAATGCTATGCAAGTATGTTCTTAGATTTAGGTATGCTATGAGATGTAAAATGTCCTTATTAAAAGGATTATAATAGATTTAATGAACTTGTTCATCAAATCTTTCAATGTGTAAATATCACATTAATCACTAGTCAATGGCCGCACCAAGAAGGGTTTATGGAAAGAATCGGCCTAATAATCAATTGAAGGGCCTAGTTCCAAAAAGGCGTAAGGCACAAGGACATACTCACAAGAAATCTTGATGTTTTAAACAATGTTACCACTCACAAGTAGCTGGTTTAAAGTTTAATTTTATAACATACATTTTTGAAGGACAAGCTAAATTAATTTTCTGCAAATTTACAAATTAAGAGTGTATAAGGATTTTTTACAACTAGAGGTAACTAAACATGTTAAACAAAAACTGAAGTACTTTTACTGTAGCAAAATCTTTTTACTTTGTATCACATTATTTGTTTTTACTTTATTTTATTAAAACCTGTATTATACAGTGACAATTGTATGTTTGCCAATGAATACCAGTTTAGTCATTAATACAATAGATGATAAGGAAAACAATCTAGTTTGAATGAAGTTACACTTCAGAAATGCAAGTTCAGTTTGTAATAAACATTTGCACTGCTGAAAATAAAAACATTTGGTAAACTCGCATCAATAACAGATAGAAAGTGTGCCTTACGCCTATATGGAACTGTTATGAAGTAGGTTTTTTCTTATAACTGAGCAGAGCTTTAAGGCACAAGTACAAAAGTTCACTGAGTATTTAAGAGATATGAGGAGAAGGCATAAATGTTAAAAACTCAAAATTAAAGATTTGTGCCTTAAGCCCTTATGGAACTAGGCCCTTCAATTCACGACAGAACATTTTTAAAAAATAATTTAAAATAGTTTATTATTAAATTTAATGCTTCATTAAGTACCAGAATGATATTTTCTGAGGTTACTTGGGGAACAGGAAACCTATTTTCGGTATGTCCGCCTGTCCCTGTGTCTGTATGCGCGATAACTCGAATATTAGTTATCAGATTTTCATGAAACTTGGTAAAGCCCATAGGAAGAACCTTATTGGTTTTAGACGAAATCGATCGACTGTTACCGGAGTAACGACAAACTAACGGTCAAATGATTTTTTAATAACAATATTTTGATTGTATGAGTCGATAGAACGGAATATGCTTCTGGGAACTGAAGGCAAGTGATTGCACATATTTGTATGCCTTCACGTGTTTTGGCAAATATAAAGGAATATTGTTGACGTCAGGAATTTGTTGCAACTTCGTTCTGTTAATATTCTGGTTATCCCACTTATTCCTTCACATTTGCTGATCAAACTTTCTCAAAAGTTTAAATAAATGGCCTATTAACCCCGTCAGGCACTTTGTTTATAATGAGATTATTATAATCATACTAAAATCGGAGCCGATCTAGAAATTTCATTCACATAGGCCTATTCCTGCGGTTTCGTTCATATCGCAAACAAAAATTCAGAAATTGTTTTCCAATGTAAGAGGAAGGAACAGCGATTTTTATTCTGAAAACTTTTATTGTGATATTATATGCTTCTGAAGCCTTAACTTGATTTTAGTTTTTAATATAATGACTAATGACTTTGTATCCTTAATACAAAATTTTAACCATTGTCCATGTACTGTATAAGAACTACATATAATATGTAAACGTAGCATGTTAGGTAAGTTAGACTAAATGAACATCTTATTTTTATAACATAATACTTGTAGAGGGTAAAATGTTGTGAGTTAAAAATATTTTATGTTTAATTTACGTCTATGTGGAACCCATGTCACCATTCGAAAAGGGTCACATCTTGGTAGTTGGCCGAGTATAATGTTATAAAAGATGTGGCACCTTCTGTTTTTGTTTTTGATATAGATGACATTAAATAATAATCCTACATGAGTTCAGGTCTTAGTGTTATAAATTCGCCCGGTTCACTTGCAACAAGTAATAGAATGTATTCAAAGCTTCGATTGTCATGCATTGCAGAGTAGAGGTTAATGGTGGAACAAACCGATATTTCAGTGTGGCTGACCGCAAGGTAACCACTCGGCTATATTCGATACCGCACCGCGCGGTCCGTACAAGTCTTGCTGTAATGCAATTACTTCTAATTAATATTACAATACAGTGGCTAAATGCGTACCTAGCGGAACTGTCGCTATGCGAATAATTGTGTTTAACCGTTTTTAGATCCTCTACCCCGTAGCACAGGGACTGTGGATAGATGCCTATTGAATACATTCCTGATACCTGGACCCTATTTCATAAACGTTACAGTTTTACAGGTGACAGGTATCGGTAAATTGTTTTACAGGTTTACATTTTGACAACTGTGTTTTTCATAAAAATTGACAACTTTACATAAATGGCATGACAATTTTGTAGATTTGTATGCCAATTTTACATATTGTAGTTTCTCAAAACGTTTGAATTTATAGGTAAAAGTCTGACAAATATGTCAAATCTTAGGATACTTACCATTTATAAAACATAAATTTTTGTTTATATACTAAAAAAATTACAAAAAATGTAGTATTGTCATTATAGAAGTGACAGGCAATCTTTCATATGTAGGCCAAGTCAGTAGGTTATGTAAATGTCTGGCATAATTTGTGAAGTGAGGAAGGTGTATTGTCCTTGCTTAGGGTAAAGAAAGTTACATGAATGCATTTATCAGATTTTATTATGGTTGTATATCCTTCGGGGATGCGATGCTTTGTGGTAGCGACATTCTCTTCATTTTTACAACCAATGTACATGAAGAGAATGTAGAAGAGAATTTACTAAGAGGCAAAACCTTTAGTTGGGCAGAGGAAGATGTGTTTCACATCAGATTTTTTTCTTTCCTTTCTCTCTCTCTCTCTCTCTCTCTCTCTCTCTCTCTCTCTCAAGTAGCTTATATATCGGAACAATAACACACTTGAATTTCTGTTATGGAACAAAGTAATATTTTAAGGCCTCTTTCGAATAAGGATGTAACCAACAATATCAAAGCTTTTCAGAAGGAAAGAAAATCCTTTCTTTGCATCATTCAGTTGTAGCAAACTTTCATTTTCTCTATGGCGTCTACCTAGTAAGCGTTAACCTTCTCACTGCTACTGACATATAAATTCGCCACTGCAAAAAATGCATAAGAGCATAAATGTAATATTTACATAGTAAAACTACATGCAAAATAGAGAGAATTTTTATCCTTGTGTTATGACTGTAAACAATAGAAACTAGTTATTTTATTGCAATTCTCTTTGTTGATTTCAATCTTAGAGCCCACTGATGATTTCACTTGAAGTTTGCTTATATTATTGTATAAATTCAGCAAGGTAAAGTAGATTTTATTTTAAGAACTGCTCGGTTTGTCGGTCGAAATGTATTCAATAAATCCTTTTGAATTCTTTCCTTTGATGGTAGAAAACATTATTTATCCCACATAATTAATTTAAAGCGTGCTAAGATTGAGAGAAATAGGATTTCAAGTTTTACTTTACACTCATAGTAATTTCTGTGTTAATCCGAAGCAGTGCCAAGATATCAATGAGCTTTGCCTGAAAGCGCCCAACGTTAAGCGACAGCATACAAACACAATAGAAACCTGTTGCATTAAGGCATGAGGTGAAGGCATTACCCAGTCGACATATTAATTGTTTCCAAGTTTGTATTCAATTTAAGCAGCCATGTCCTGAAGTTCAGGATTCCGTTACACTAAAGCAAGGAAGACAAAAATATTACTTAAAAGATAGGCCTTATCTATATAATTAAACTAGCTTTAAAGACCCGGCGTCGCACGGGTTTTTTTATTTTGTAATTGGAAATTAACGTATGAAGGACTTTCGTTTGTTTTAATTCTAGGTCCTTATATAGGTATTTAGAATTTGAAATAGGAAGAACGACTTATCACACTCAAACTATTCCCTCAGAAAACGCTTGATATAGTTTTTTATGGCTCATAGAAGATATAAAATTTTGCATCCCATCCCTTATACAGTACAAAACAAGCCTGGTAGGGGTTCAAATAAGAAGAAACAGACATTTCGGTAACACTAAATTATATTGTCTTTGCGGAATATTTTATTTCTCACTCTCATGTTACCATAAACCCGTTTTGGGGATGAAATTAAACAGAAATGCAATATAACTTTCATACTTCTCTCCCCAAAACATATTACCACACCTCGTATTGTTTTCTCTATATCCAGGGTAGAGAAAGTTATGTGACTGCATTATTTTCGTGGATTTCATTCTGCAATATTTATTTATAACATGAATTATATTGATATCTTCTCTAATTTGTCAAATTCTAGTTTCATTTATTTCCAAACCCATCTGAGACCCACTGGCAACAATTTTTTGTCATGTCAACTGTGATTTGGATTTGATAATTCTGTGTAAAAAGGGATTAAGTATTCTCAAAAACATTTGATTTTTGGAATTTAAAATAAAAATTTTGAAAATGTTTTTCTTAGTGAGCACTTACATTATGAAACGAAGGTACCGTCAAAATTCCAAGTCTCTACCTGTTATAGTTTAGGCTCTACGTGGATTCTCTGTCAGTCAGTCAGGACAAAGCCTCTTATATATAGAGAGATATATATTTGTGTGTGTGTGTGTGTGTGTGTGTGTCGTGTAGATTTAATAGTAAGCTGAACCCTCAGAGTTTTCCTTATAATTGGGGCTGCTATCCCTTGTGGATTTTCTCTCTAAACTAAATTCAGGTCAAATTGCAATAATTGAATTTGCCTACTAACTGAACCATTTTTAACTCCAGAATTTAGCTTCAATAAAATACAAAAAGAAATTATATTATTTCACATACAACTTACGTCTCAACAGCACTGAATAGCGCCTTGCGGATTGTGTTTAGATAACACGCAGTACACGGCTGTCGGAGAAGAAGCCTATCATTGCATTGCAGGGGACACTGTGAATGCCTACATCTCAATAGCACTGAATATCATAAATAGCGCCCTGCGGATAGTGTTTAGATAACACGCAGTACACGGCTGTCGGACAAGAAGCCTGGTATCGTCATTGCAGGGACACAGCGAATGGATGGATGAAAGGTGTCCTGTTACCCCCGACAAGGAGTATAAGGCTTACAAGTGGAGGTTTCATTACCGAAGAGTGTTTTGGTAAAGTTTATTTCCCTGTATAGGATAGCTCATCGCTTCGACTCCCAGGATGAGGAAACTGAGGTATTTCATGTAATAATATATAGACTAATTCAATCATATATTAAAGTAAGTCTAACCAAAGCTTAACATTTTCTGTACAGAGATGAGATTTATCTTGTTTCACACACGCACAAACAAACACATATATATGTTATATAAAACGTGTATATCGTCATAAGTTAATATCAGTAAATGTACATCACCCGTACATAACCTGCGCTCAAAGGAACAGGACTTTTCCGTCTTCATATAAACAGACTGAAGATGGTATTTTAATTGCCGAAATGTATTTCAAGAACAACAGAAGAAGAACATAACCAAGCTAATCAATATTTTATTATTCTAACTAGTTTTTTTAGGTAGATTTCGATGAAAAATCTACCTATTGCAATCGATACCATGTCATGACTTCCGAAAAATTCTTTCATATCTTTACGTTTCATGCCTCCCTAAGTACGAAACCACCGCCCGTTCAAAAAAATGTGATATATATATCCGTAATTTTGAAGATATTTGAACCAAATTTTATTATGTTATTTCTGGTCCCAATAGTTCGGACAAGTTCGTTAATGAGCAAAATAAGCCGAAGGGTGGGGGTCGGGGGAGGGGGTTGAAATTTTGAAAAATTCATATCTCGGCCCCTATGAAGTAAGTTATAGAGGGAAACTTTGTTTGAATAAATTAGAGTACACCCTATGGAGTTCACAGTGACACCAACGATTCGGGGGTTTTGGGGGTATGAGCGGGGGTGGGGGATGGTAATTCGAAATTTTTGAAACCACGTCTTGTGGGGTATCGTTAAAAAGCTCTTGATGAGTACTCTACAAATCAATAACTAGTTTCTCGATAGTCTTACAGTCTTTTGAGAATTGTAAAGAACTAATCTTCCTCTACTTGTTTTTTATAAAATATAGCTGAAAAGGCCCGGCGTCACCCGGGCTTTGTATTTTGTAATTTGACTTTCGATTTTGAAATTCTAGGTCCTTATATAATATGTATGCAGAACTTGAAATCAAATAAAATGTCACTTACAATCAAAACCAACATATTCATTTCATTTTATTCTGTCTAGGCCTTCTGACACTTTTATATCATCTTTAGGGCATCGTCCTGTGCTCCATTAACCATTAAAAATTAAAATGGCAGTGTCTTCTGGTTTTCTCATAATGACAAAATAAATAAAATCTTCATAACGTTTTGTTAGAAACTGATGCATTTTTCAACGGCCTGCTGCATCAGATAATTACAGCAAATTATTAATGGAATAGTCCAAGGAAACCGTGTGATTGATTTCTGAATGAAATTAACTTTCCTGCTAACGGAAATAACCCCGTTTTATTTATGAACAAATTTTTAAAACGGTAAGTTCCTACGCTACACAGGATGAATGCAAATATGTTACCATTCATTGCACAACAACAGGAAATCCATTAATCAACTGTAATTAAAAATTCACAAACATAATAAATTTACTGTAACTCACCTTCTACATAATTATTCAATAAAGTTATTGATAAACAAATGAATCAACCAGAACGGGCTAACAAAATCGAAACGATCGACAATTCCATGTGTTATGCTGAAAAATATAATTCAGCATAGCTCTATTTCCCCTGTTTATATCGCAGCAGGAGAAGGCCACCTGAAATTAATTTCACAATTAAACCGTAATAGCGAAAATTAATGCTTCGATAGAGCAAAAATTACTTGTTCTGTCAGTTTTTTTTTTATCATAACTCGCGAAAGATATCGAAAATTTAAAATCCGGCTTCGAGGATCATTCGGGCACCCTTCAGTCCATCTACTATATAGTTCTCTGCGTGCCCTAAATTTTGCCGGGCATCGCACAAAGACAGATAGACAGAGAGATAATCAGATAGATAAACACTTCCTCTTATTAGATAAATAACACAGACCAACAGCCATTTTGGCACCTTAGAATTTTTACTTATTCTTGGGTAACTTATATTAGGTCGCTGATGTCAAATGTGCCATTGAATTTAATTGAATAGGCGCCCTTAAGCCGGGGTGGGAACGACCCCTAAGCACCGAAGCCGCAGGCTTTTTGTACCTACCTCCGGGATGGGATGAGTTGCGTGCCCACGGGCCGCCCCGGACCACAGATCCCCCCGCAGGCCCCCACGGAGCTCCCCTACATCCAACAAGCCTTATTACCATACCATGTGTGCACCACCTCCTTCGGTCCCTCCAACCGGAGCCCCGACAGGTCCGCGACACACACCACCAACAACCTCTTGACCACAAGCAGCGGGGAGAACGGGAGAGGCCTTCAAAGGGCGCTGACTGCCAAAGCAGGCCCGATACCGGAAGTTGGAAACGGGATGATGATGAAAAGGGGGAAAGGTGAGATGAAGTGGAGAGTGTTGGTGGAATGAGAAGGGGAAACGGGAGAACCCCGAGAAAAACCCCCCAAGACACGGCTTCGTCCACCACGAATGACACACCCGCCGGCCCCGAGATAAATGTGCCATTAGTTTTGCCCTATCAGCTTTAGTTTATGTGAGATATGGTATTACCATTATGCATATTATCCCATTTTACGTTTGATATGAATAAAAAATGCCTATTTTTAGCTTCTAAATCATGTGAAGAAAAAAGCAACACACTAACATTACATTAACATTACAATAACAATATAACATGGGCTCTTTAAAAAAAATTGATATTATCACATATTGTACGGTCGTTCATGACTTATGAGCTGCCAATTTGAGGGCCAAAAAGTAATCCAGCTTTTAGTTTTTTTGTACTTCGTACAGTTTTCGTCCTACGTGTCCAAAGTCAGGTCAAGAACCTTCACTAGCTATATTATCAAGCAAGATTTTGTTTCGCTAGACTAAGAGTTCACGAATAAAATCTAAATAAAAGTAGAGCTGGTAGAAAAAAACTGTTTACATATATGGAATAAGCACACTAATAAGGCAAAATCCGGTAAAACATGAGACACCAAACAAAAAGTTATTTTTTATTGGGCTGTGTAATAAATATAATACTACGAGTTAAAACTTTTATTTTGGTAGAGGAAGAGTTATCTGCTTCACGTAAGTATTTTCTCTCCTATGTCTGATGGGACGTGAATATCAGCATTGTAATTGTCTTCTGCTTGATGTACGATGATACTACTATATCCTCATGTGTTTGGTTATTTTGGAGAGCAAAGTACAGATACAACACTATAGAAACAATTTCTGCTGATGCAAATAGAACTACAAGCACTTGAATTCGCTTGGCTGACTTTTCATAGCTATAAATCCATGTAGACCACACAGCAATTAGTAAGGAAACAGATCTCACAAGCTTATTTATTAGCTTCAGTATGGTGCACTGGTTTCGATAATAAGCCACACACAATTCAAGCTCATGGGAAATATACAGCCACTCGAATTTTAAGAATGTTTGAATAGTAGAGAAATAAGACATTTTTTATATATTCAGTATCAGATAAAAAACATAATTTTATTCCACAACGCGCACTAAGTTCTACTTGTTTCAATTAATTTAATTTAATTTAATTTAGCATTTATTTTCTTGACAAAATGCTAAAGGAATATTATCCATTATGGAACCCGGAGGTTCATTGTCGCACTTATCTGTGCCCGCAATTCAACCCTATTCTGTGATAACTCCATCCAGCTATCCCTTACAAATCCTACTTCCCTTAAATCTATCCTGATATCATCCTCCCACCTACGTCTAGGTCTTCCAAGTGGTCTTTTCCCTTCGGGTCTCCCTATAAAACACTATGAAAATAAATTATTTGATTTATGTAGTGGAGATTAGGGGGAAAATGGCAATGGATTAATCTAGAAATATAATACAAAAATTGAAGTGTTATTATGAAATTAAAAGAAAATATTATTTTAAAAATATGTTCAAATTCTGAAAAGTACCCAGCAAGAGAGTATATCAGCTTGCTAATATTTTAGCAATGAAAGTGCAAATAACTCAACGATTAACAAATTCATAGCAGACTTACTTAAAAAATTATGTGTTTTTGTTCGAATTGTTCTGAATATCGTATTCTGCAGATGTAAACAAAAAGTAAAGTGTTCCCTATACAGCCGTTGAGGCCCCGAGGATTCCAGGAGTTTGAGGCCCCTAGAATTTAGACATTCGGAAGTGAATGAATGGTTGTCTGCCTTACGCACCGGCCACATTTACCCCCAGGACTGCTCCTGGTATTCGTTTCTGTTAGAGGGTAAGTCGACCCCAGGGTCATAGTGCCACCAGGAGAATTGAAAAACTCCAGCGTCCTCATCGGGGATCGAAACCGCGACTTTCCGGTCTGTAGCTCAGCGCCTCAACACTAAACTACGGCGTACCCCAACCTGCTGACGTAGGTAATATTATGTTACTGTCACTTTCAACACAGATATAATGGGTCACTGTTCCGTAATTAATTGTGCTAACTAGAGGCATAATGCTCTGATTAGCTCATTAGTCTAAGACTGGTAGTAACCCAGAATAGATAGTATAGGCATACTGAAATAACCCCACTTCTCATTTTTCTATAAGTACCAAACATAGGCTACTATAAGTACAGGACGTGTTTATTGTATTTAACTTTGAGATTTGGTAAGTGGTTTGCACTAGAAATAATTTTCTTGCGGCTTCTTCAGTCCAAAAATACTACTTTCAGAAAATAAGAAACTATGTGTCTATCTGTGGTCTGTAAAGCCGTGAATGAAAAAATTACATCAAAATGAAATTTTATATTTGAATTATGCAATTCAATATTCGACATTCACGTTTTCAATATTGCTTCTGCATGCTTTGCAAGAAGCGTATTTCGGTTTTCACGATTTTCTAAAAAAAGACTAACAATTCTCGTTAAATTCTTAATAAATACTGCTTAATTCTTAAATTCATAATGTATTCAGCGGGACACAGTAGTTTTTTCTTAAATTTCTAATAAATTTATAGAAAATAAATTGGAAGAAAAATTTAAATTTAATGTAAAATTGCATAATAAGATTTTCGTTGATAGGACACTTAAACTATTGTGGTGTTAGATATGATAAACCACTCTTAAAAAAAATTAGCAAGGATTGTTGTTGTAGAGCAGCGTTTCTCAACCTATGGTCCGCGGATTACTGGTGGTCCGCGAAGATGGCGCAGAGGATCCGCAGACATAATTTAAAAATATCATAAAGCAAGTGGAAAGCAAACAAGTAAATTTTTTTCACATATTTCGTTATAATGACCTATAATTAATACCCCAAATATAAGAATATAGGCCTTCTTTTAAAAATGGGATGTAAAATTAAGGGTCCGTAATTTTTTTTTGACATTTTAGAGGTCCTCGGGTTCAAAAAGGTTGAGAAACGCTGTTGTAGAGAATTCCACTATTTCATATGTTCTATATTTAAGAGTGTACAATAATTGTATTTAAACTTTAGCAAAACAGGTTACTGTAGTATACAAGAAAACAGGCCAATTATACATTGTAATTGACACAAAACTTCAGCCCTAATGTACCTTATGGTGAAATAGGGCTAAAAGAAATTGTATGATAAATAAAAAAATTAATAAGGCACATCAAATATACTGTGAGCGTAATCATTGTGTTAACAGTTTTCTTTATAGTCCGGGATGAGTTTGTATATTGTGTGAGAAATTGAGCCTCATGCATTTAAGGGTTAAACTTTCGATCTGGAAATCGTGTAGATCATGTAAAATAATCAATAAATTCAACCTTTTAATCGAAATGTTCGAATTGATCAATATGTTCTTTACAGCTTACAAGTTTCGCGGGCAAAGCCTTAATGGGAAAACATGGAATGATTTGGACGAAAAACACTATGCGGGGTTTTTTTGGGCTAAGGAACTCTAATCTGAGGTCTTTTTTCCCCGCGTGGCGCACTTTGATCGTGAAATGCATCTCGAAACCAGATTTTTTTTAAAATATCAATCGTTATAATAAAATTGTTATGCATGATTTGGGTAAGGTTCATGAATCTATGGTTCATTTTAATAGTTTCATTTGGAATTTGTATGCTCATAAGTAGCATAAGATTAGTTTTGTTCGTTTATTTATATCTTTAACGTTAAACAATATAATTAAGAGTAAAATTACGTAATTCCTCCAATTTATGTAAAAACGATGTCAGTGTTAATAAATATAACATTTTAATTATTTTTCTGTTAAATAAATGATTGAAGCACAATACGAGTATCCAGCGAAGCCGCGGGCACCTGCTAGTCTCTTTATATAGGTGTTTTTTCAAGTAGGCCTATTGTCTAGCGAATAATACATCACTGAATGAGAATGCCCAGTCTTGAAGTACGGCCGTTTACTCTATGTCCCAATATGAACGGTAGAGAAAGTTAAGTGGTTGTCATATTTTTTCTTAGTTGCACAGTACAATTGTTATAACTCGCTATCAGAGATGCTATCATTGCCTGACACTAATACACATACAATATTGCATTGGCCACATTTTCACACTCTGTATATATGAAGGAATCGGATGTCTTCGTGTCATGGTTGAAGAGTTACACGACCGTTTAGGGTCTGTTGCACTACAAACCCAGATAAAGAAGCTCACGTTTCGCTACCAACATATTACACCATCAAACCTCAGCTGTCAATACGTCAACCTCTATTGTCACTCCTAGAAAGCGAGCGTGTTTCAGTGTTCCCTCACATATAGGAAAGACAAAAATGCATAGTAAGCACAATGTCACTGATCTTATCTCCTATAATTCTGTGTAGAATATTGAATTGCATAATTCAAATATAAAATTTCATTTTGATGTAATTTTGCATTCATGACTTTACAGACCAAAGATAGACACATAGTTTCTTATTTTCTGAAAGTAGTATTTTTGGACTGAAGAAACCGCAAGGAAATTATTTCTAGTGCAAACCCCTTACCAAATCTCAAAGTCAAATACAATAAACACGTCCTGTACTTAGCGTAGCCTATGTTTGCTACTTATAGAAAAAATGAGAAGTGGGGATATTTCAGTATGCCTATACTATCTATTGCCCACGTTCTTGTAAAAGAAGTTAAACTCTTATTTCATAATATTCAAACTATAGGAAAACAAGTAATTTTAATGTGGATACTCTCACACAGTGGAATCCATGAAAATGAAACTGCAGATCAGGCATCGAAGGAAGCAACAAAACATCCGTTAAGTGACAAAACAATAGCTATCTTTCTTACAGACTGCACCACATATACTAAACGGAAGCTTTGGCTGCAGTGGAGGATTAACTGGCACAGCAAATCAACAAGAAAACTCTATGAAATAACTGATGATTCGACTAAGCAGTACCCAATTAAAAATCTATCCAGGAAAAATCAAATTTTTATTCCTCGGCTCAGAATGGGCCACTGTAAGAAGATTCATAGCTATCTCCTGAAAAAAAAAGAACCCCCTATCTGCAACCTTTGTAACAAGATTTTAACTGTTAAGCATATCATTCTGGAATGTCCACAGTACCGAAGATGGCGACAGTTGAACAGAATCCCAAATGATCTGCAGACGACACTGAACTCACCATCATTAGGCTATGCTATCAAATAGGCTATTACAGTTTTTAAAAGACTCAAGACTTCTAAGTGAAATCCAAATGTGTAATAATTTAATATATTTCAATGTTTTCTCTCTTGTATAATCCAATGGCACGTATTTATTTTTGTACATGATTTATAAGTCGCGATATGACCATCTGGGATAAAGCGACTATTAGCCTAACACCTTATAAATAAAAAATAACAAATTATATTGCCAAAATTTCGTGTCGTTTGTCATGGTTATTTAACGACGGTTGGGACGGTTGTGTAGTGTAACCATCGCCGGTGTGCCGGAATAATTTTGTTTCATAGGAGTTCTTTTGACCCCATATATGGTGCAGTGGTTAGCATTGCGGCAAGGAACCTCATGTCTCGATTTGATCCCCGGTACCACATTGGATGTTTCAGTGGTAGGGAGATCTAGAACGGAGTGCACTCAGTCTCGGGTTGACAACTGGGGAGCTACTTCATAAAGAAAGCCGTGGGTGTCGGTATGCATAAATAAATAATTTAGCAATCCTAGGAGCACAACAAAATAATTTTACCATGGGTATGAAACACTATTTTCTAGACAGCCATTAATATTATTTGTGAAATAAAAATAAATATTACATTTATTCAAATTAATTAAGTGCCATGGAGCCTATTGGAGCTCGAGCTGCCCTGCCATCCACTAACATATACACACATGCACAAGCGCAGGAAGAGGTTATTGATTTACTGGTATAAGGCTGCCAACATAAAGAATGGAGTCGACCACGGTTTTCAACTTTTAAGTATGATGATTTCTGCGACCATCGTTAGAAATTTAATTTATAGAAAGGCATAATGAATTTTAATTTTTTTAAATTTCTACCAAACTGAGTCCATTTAACAAAATATATTCTTAAATAAAAGACTATTTTCCATGTGACTGTAACCATTATTTAATACAATTTATTTTTTATACACTCGAAATTAAATGATGCACATCTAATGGTAGATGATATTAATTAAAATGATAAAATTATGCCACTGCGTGATACAAAATCATAAACCTCCAGGGTAACAAACTTTAATTTTATTCAATGGAAAATACTTTTTTTTAATTAAAAATTTTGCATATGATTATTGAATAGACTCAGTGCGATAAAAGTTGAGAATTTTAAAATTCACTATGTCTTTTTAAATGTGAAATTTCTCACTGTGATTGCAAAAATCGTCATACTAGGTGGGCGAAAAGTGTTGTCCTTAAGTTGCCAGCCCTGCACCAGAAAAATTAATAACAGTTGACTGGCTCCATGGTGCGTAATTCACTACAATAAATCTTAACAATTAGGCCTATTAGTATATTATTTCACAAATTTTAACTTCTGAAAAAAAAGTGTGTACGATACAGGTGGTAAAATGATTTTCATTCTTGTGTCCAACTTTAGCGTTGTGAATTAAAATAGTTGAATTAAAATACTTTCCGTAAAGCACAGAATTTTACCAAGGCAAATAAAGTGCGGCAGAAGTTTTCCAAGGTAAATGAAGTGCGTTACGGAAAGTATTTTAATTCAACTATTTTAAAATGATTTTATTTTGCCTGTAGAATTGATACACACGCCCATAAGGGCTCGTACCTCAAACATAACTACTAGCAAAATAAAATCTCGCTTTTAACACTTGGATAAAAAATAACTATCTTAGCACTAGTGTGATAATGCGCAACTTTTACATTTTGTGTTTTCGTTACAAGTTCTATTTTTAAGTTACAAGTTATATTTTTAATTCAAGCTTGTCTTTAAAAGTATTCTTCGTCTTTAGGCTACGGCAGCGGTTCCCAAACTTTTTTGTCCTGGGACCCAATTTCACCTAGAAATTTTTTTTTCGCGACCCACTACTACATAACGATAACCAATATAGGCTATATAAAATAAAGCAGATGTTTTTTCATATGCCTTTCAATTGCTTTATTGTGTTCAAATGCCTTATATTGAAAACAAGTTTAATTTTTCCCGCCCTTTTCGCGACCCACCGAAATTGCTCCCTCGACCCATAGTTTGGGAACCACTGGGCTACGGTAAAAAAGTTATGTGACACAAATTTTCTTACAAACACCAGTGTTCCGGAAAGGCTAAACGTCATCTAGAGCCTAAACATTTTTTTTATTTGTTTAGATCTTTATATTTTTAGGGACATAAACCTGATTTTCCGCAATGAAGAGTGTAACGGTGTAATTTACAGAGATATAAAAACTTGATAAACATCACAGAGATGTGTAATCACATTCACGAGACTGGAACGAACTGTTTGCTCTCGTTCGCAGCGTGCAGTCAAGTTCAGCTGACTGTAAATCAAGTTAAATATTGCCATGACATCAAGGTCCCCCCCCCCCATTCCGTGGCAAACTTCTAGGCTCTCGTGTCGTCATCCCATTATTACTAACTCCCATGTCAAAAGTTCATTCAGAATCAACACTACGAATGTCACATGGCCTTCTGTTACACTCTGCTTTGTACCATTACTTGCTTTAAAATGGCGCCACTAACAGTTGACGCAAGAAACCACTGTACTTGATCCAAGATGTGTACGAGGCAAAAGTAAACAACCTACGGTAATATGAAAGTACAAAGCACACTTCACAAGAGTTCGTTTTTGAGACTGTTCAATAATTGTAATTCTCCACTGACAGTGTCACATATACTAACAGAATGCCTCCGTTTTGGTCACATCAGGAAAAATTACAAAATACCAGACAACTTACAAGTTCTCAATGTAAAATATTCAAAAACGTTATATTATATTTAAAAGATATCCATGTTTATAGTAAAATTTAAATGTTATATCTTCTTTTGTAAAACTATGCAACCATACACTAATATTGTTCTAATATGTATTACTGCTTATTATATGTAATGTAATATGTAATGTTATTATCTGTACAGTCGCGATTAGACTCCTATGAGTCAAAGCGACAAAAAATAAATAATACAAAAATAATTGAACAGTCTCAAAAACGAACTCTTGTATATTATTGCCAAAGTCAATTGAGCTTTCTTTTTTAGATTAAGCGCCAAGGATCCCAGATTCCCAATGTTTTGTATATATTTACAATCTGTATCTTCTCGCCGCTGGACAAACCTTTTCCTCGCGCGTTTCTTTATTGGTGACGTAAGTTCTGAAGGCCCTGGCTCGCAATTTTCTTCTATAATACAAATTATTAGAGGCTATGCCTATTACTTTTACTTACAAGATGTGCTGTACTTCATCACACATTATGCAAATGAAAAGTACAACGAAGTAGTTAATTATGTTATAAAATACGACTAGTATTCAGAAAATTATGTCACTTGTTTTTCTTCAGAAACAACAAATTTGCCAAGGCAACGACAAAAACAAATGAAATCTTACTTGTTAGGTGTATGTTTTAAAACATGTAGGCCTATGATATAAATACCAAAGCAAGTAACTCAAACAATAGTTGTTTTATTAGGAACATTTATGCCCGGTTTCTACAAACTTGTGAATTACCTATGGGTAAATTATCCATAGATAAATTAGTCCCATTTCAACCACAATGATATAATGAGCAAGGCCTTGGAGTTGTACAGTTAATTTAATTCAGAAGGCTTTGATTCTCATTGTTACTGATCCTACAAAGAGGTTAAATTTTATCCAGCCATCCATGAAAGGATAAATTAACCCGACGATTTACCCTTGGAAAGATCTAGCCTGAGTTTGTATGAACATTTCTTTTGTCATTTTCATATTTACTCAGAGGACATTTATCTAGAAACTCGCCACAAGTGTAAGTGATTGCTATCTTTAAATTATTTGTGTTTGTGTGGTGTTATTCTTGTGTAAATTCTGTCCATTGGGTAATTTACCCATAGGTAATTCGCAAGTTTATAGAAACCGGCCATTAGAAGTTTAAAAATTTAAATTGTTATCATAATCATTAGAACCATTTTACGAAAACCAAACTTAAAAATATCATATAAACTATCCTTAATATTGTAGAAATAGAAGCTAAATTATAGAGGATGCAATACGAGTCCAAGAAAGTCCTCAATCAAAAATTGTAATTAAATACAATGCACCGTTTATTCCCAAGCATGCCTGCACAGTAAATAACCAATCAACTATGTCCTGACATGTTTCCTATCATACGTAGGCTACTTATTACGTTTTTATCTTGATGCTTATTAATTTTTTTTAAACGAGTGTGATATAAAACGTCCATTTTAATCTTCTCTACAAATTTAGGCCTACTTTGCTAGGTTTTTTTTCATGAATCGCCTGCTGTAATGGACATAGGCTAGCCGAGAAAAATCGAAACTGAACTCGAGTAAACTACTCTAAGTAATTTTTACAGAAAAACGAATATAAACATTTTATTAGCAAAAGAAGTTTCGAAATTTACATTTCTATTAAATCGTTGGAGCATTTAAGAAAAGCTATCATGAAAAATTCGTTTAATATTTCAGGTATAGAAATCTACAAATCAAGTTCTAGGCGGTTCGATAAAATTAAAAAAAGGGAAGTCTATGCTACGAAGTTTTTACCTACTACGGATGTCCACAGACAGACAGATGTCATTGTAAAAACACATTTTTCTGTTTCTAAGCTTTTTGTTTTCCCAGTGTTATCTCGATTTCGTTTTTTGATACCATCACTGTATTTCTTTATATTACGCACAATATATATTTTTATTTTTTTACTTTTTATATTTTTTATATATAAATCTTATATAACACAAGACTACCCAATGAGCAAGTGCTCGAGTTCGTGTACAGTTCTTTTATTTACATTACAAAAATTAATAAGGAATTAAATAAAAATTAAATACAAATACATAAAACAAAATATAACTCTAATTTGAAATCAATACCTAGAAAAAATGGAAAAAAGAACAGAACAGTTATCTACATTAGGGTATATTTTAATGTGAGTATTTTTCTTATTCGTTCCTCTGCAGCAGTATACATAATGTAATTCCTGACAGATAGATTTCATATTGAATTTTTATTCATATATAACCTATAAGGCTGCTTTAAATTTGAAACAAACTTGTCAGCGAATCGTAGGCCTATTGCATCATTAATGTTATTTCCAGCGCATTTTGTTTTTGGAGTTTGACACGGAGATCTATTATAAAAATAACTTATTTTCAGCATGGGCCTATCATAACTGAAATTATCACTACATTCTGGTATTCTGACACTTTGATATATCAGTTTAACTGATTTTATTAATTCTGGAAGTGATACGAAAGAATAAAAAAATCGACCCATATATGTCTTAACATTCTGGTATCCTGACACTTTGTTATATCAGTTTAACTGATTTTATTAATTCTGAAAGTGATATGAAAGAATAAAAAAATCGACCCATATATGTCTTAACATTCATGCAACGATTATAACATAGAATTAGACAGAATATAAACTGTGTCACACTCCTAAGCATGCAGCAAGTGTCAGTTCTCAAGTGACGTCATTATGAGCATCGCACGGAGATGGAAATTCATAACAATTAAGATAACAGTTGAATAATATTTGCAGACGTAATTAATTGAGATGAAAACTAATGTGAGAGGAATGTCGACAGCGTTGAGTAGTTTTACAAATTACTTTATTCGACCTATTAAACTTAATTCAGATTATGGATAGCTAAAGGTCTGAGGTCGAATCTAGAAGTGACATTTTCATGAGACTAGCAGTCAGGACAACGAAGTTGAATTTTAAGTGGAGCAGAAATTCTAGTCTGTCTGCTTACCCGTGCTACCTAAGGCATGTTGCTTTGAAGCTGCGGTAAAAGAGACTGCGGGTTCGAGTCCCACCTCGGGCATAGCTGTTTGTGTGAGATAGCCTATGGAAAATAAGGTAGGCCTAAACAAATCTTAAAACAATACAAAAACGCTGCAAAGGCACTGGATTAGTGTTTCGTTAAAATAAATCCCAGTCCAGTACATAAAATAATCTAATTCGTGATCTATTTTGTCTTAAACTACTACATGCAATATATTAGACACCTTACATATCATTTATGGATTTGTATGTCTATTGAACTTCGCCCTGTAACCTGAGTTATTATTTTTTTACAAGAATTTACCATTTCTCACTAACATCTAAGTACGAGAGACTTTTTATGTTTTACTAATTGTTTTATTTTTTACTCTCCACCGTACCATAGTTCTATAGTTATAGCAAGAATGGTATCCGAACCTAAAATTCTATGTCTAACCTGATGTCTGCATGAACACACGTTTTGAGGTCCAGTAAATCCAAAAATACAATTTTCGGTGACAAACCTATATGTGTATCTGTGGTGAGCATACCTTTTATATCCTCATTTCGTTGGATTTACGATATAACAATGTTTTGGTTACTTGTTCTGCAGTTGGCTACAGTGATGTGGAAAAACCTGGCAACCCTGTTTTAGTAACTTACAGGAAATTTTCAATTTGCATTACTAGGAGATGTGTGTGGGGCGCATTGACATGGAAACTGATACGTTACCTAGGCCATAATAATAATAACCCTCACGTACGTGCTTGTCATTGTTACTGCTTCATTATGCAGGCGTAAAAAGAGAACAATTCCAGTATTCGTATTTCGTGCCAATTTTGTTTTCCTTACTTCGTAGACAAGCATTTGTCCTGCCTCCCCTCTCTCTCTCTTTCTCTCTCTCTCTCTCTCTCTCTCTCTCTCTCTCTCTCTCTCTCCCTCTCTCTCTCTCTCTCTCTCTCTCTCTCTCTCTCTATCTCTCGCTCTCCCCGCGTGTGTGTTGAACAACATTCTTAAAAAATTATTTAATTCGTCCGGGACTTTTAACTAACCCTACATATATATAATTATTACTAGGAATTATTACTAGGGTGTTGTGTACAGTTTTTGGCAGGGTTACAGTTATTGGCAGTCGCTTGTTGTTTTCAGTTATACTAAGGTAAATTTAAGTGTTAAAGTTTGCCCGACTGGAATATTTTATTCCTGATGTTGTAGGCAACAATGCAATAACCAAGAGTTCACTCCATTTTTGTCCACCTGGTTACATTTCAAGTTGATGTTACTCACGCTGTTGTCGTTGGTATAAAATAAAGAAAATCTTAAGGAGCAGAGTGCAGTTTCCATTGTAAGTACTGACTTATAATTCATGTAATGTTTTGCACTTTAACTTACATATGATCTTTGAGCATTATTATAGGGTTTACCATCCTCATTAATACTCTATAACCTAACAATTTGATACTAAACATGGTGCCAATATCTGTAACAATTTCTTTTCCTTATTTCATTTCTTGGCACCCCCTGCCAATATCTGTAATTTCGTAGTGTATTATTATTGCCATAGTTTCTTATTTGCGTGGATGCATAGATGGATTATGTATAAATGAAACTGCTCTCCGTTGATTAGTTACAGTTGTTGGCAGGGGGTGCCAATGTACTGTATATCTAATAATAATGAGTAGTACAGTTGTTGGCAGGGGTGCCAATATACTATATATGCCATAGTAATCTGCCATCTACAGATATTGGCAGGGACATGCACAATATTATTTTAGGCCTACATGAATATTCAGTCCTGTGATTCTCACTGATTGAAGCGATTTATTTTTATTCTACAGACACCAGGATGTCATCTAAAACTAAAAAAAAATATACTTCTTCAGATCTGGAGGCTGCAATAGATCAAATAAAAAGGGGACTTTCTAAAAATGCTGCAGCAAAAAAATATAACATTCCTCGAGCGACTATACAGTTCCACATGAAGCAGGCATCTGTAAGAAAAGAGCGTGGCCCGTCTCCTATTCTATCTGAAGAGGAAGAAAATACTCTATCTAGGTGGATCATTGATAGTAGCAATAAGGGATTTCCTCGGCGCAAAGAAGATATAATTACTAGTGTGAAGGAATTTCTTGAGTTAAATAGTAGACCAAATCCATTTAAAGACAATAGACCGGGAGTTGGTTGGTATAGGGCGTTTCTAAGAAGGCACCCTGAATTAGCCTGTCGAACAAGTGAACCTGTCACAGCAGCAAGTGGCTGCGTAAGTGAAAAAGACATTCGAAATTGGTTCAGCCAAATTTCTGAGTGTTTAAAAGCTGAAAATAATTTTGAGATACTTGAGGATGGAAACAGGGTTTTCAATGCAGACGAGACATGCTTCGTACTCAACCCTAAAAACTCGAAGGTATTAGGACCCAAAGGAGCTAAGAATGTGTATGAGGTAGAACAAGGGAGTTCAAAGACTTCTTTAACAGTTATGTTCAGTTTCTCCGGAAGTGGAATGATGGTTCCTCCCATGGTGGTATTTCCCTATCAAAGGATACCAGCAGAGGTTGTAAATTCTGTGCCTGATTCATGGGGTATCGGCCGCAGTGATACAGGTTGGATGAAAGCTGAGGTGTTTTATGAATATATTGCCAATGTTTTCACGCCTTTCATTAAAGAAAAGAATATTCAAACTCCCATAATTCTTTTCGTGGATGGACACAAAAGCCACCTTACGTGTCAAATTAGTCAATTATGCACAGAAGTTGGAATCATCTTGATTGCCCTGTACCCCAATGCAACACGAATTCTTCAACCAGCAGATGTGGCAGCATTTAGGCCTATAAAAGAAGGTTGGCGGAAGGGAGTACACGAATGGAACATAAGCCATCCAAATGAAGAACTAAAGAAGGATCAGTTTTGTCCTGTTTTAAAGTGTGTGTTGGATAAGCATGTGAAACCAGACACACTTCAAAATGGATTTCGAGCTTGTGGCTTATTCCCATGGAATCCCAATGCAATTGACTACAGTAAGTGTCTTGGTAGCATGGGAGTGAAAGTAAATTCCCCTATTGTCTCCAAAAAACCGTTGCCAAAAATGGAATATGAAGAATTTTGCAAGTTTGTGGGCCAAGAGTTAATGGAAAAGTTCAAGAACATTGAAAGAGAGTGTGAAGATGCCCATAATAATGAGTTTTTCATTCTGTTCAGAATATGGAACGAATTTTTCAATAAAGGCGAACCACTGACTTCTAGTTCACCCACAAATGGTTCTTCAACCAAATCCCAAGAAGAGGGTAGTATCTGCAGACCTGAAGAAAGACAGCCAAGAAATTCTCATCAACTTGCTCCCACCACAGGTGACATCGAACCAATAGCTGGTCCATCAAAAACACCTCAAGAAGCAGAAGTCTTCCAATCAACACCTAAAAGATCTGTGGCATCTGTAAGTAGGCAACTGTTGTTCTCTAGTCCCAAGACAGGGGAAAAACAGATTTCAGTTTCATATCAGGAGAAGCAAGTAACATCTTCGGGACTGAACGAGATTCTGTTGTGGCCTGAATCGCCTAAAAGGAAAGGAAAGCGCCAAATACAACGCCAGCCATTTGTCATTACAAGTTCGGCCTGGAAAAAATTACAGGAGGATAAGGCAGAGAAAAAGAGAAAAGAGCAACAAGACAAGGAAGAAAGGAAGCGGAAGAGGGAAGAGAAGAATCAGATCAACAGGGAAGGAAGTAAGAAGAAAAAACCTATGAAGAACACCACTCCTGAGAAAGAAATTATGTCTTCTCAAAAGCAGGGATTATGTTACGTTTGTGCCCGCAATATTAAAATTGGAAAAGAAGAGCATTTGGAATGTTCTATGTGCACTAAACTCTTCCATTTGAGATGTTTACCAAAGAGTCATGTACAGCACATTCCTGATGAGGATGATTCTGATGATTTTGTGTGTCATATATGTTATATTGTAAATGAGAATGATTCCGATGATTCTTTGTGTATTTCCATGAGTGACAATGACAATAACGATGATGAAAATTAGATTGTAAGTTATACATTTCGTTAAAAGCAGTCAAAAAATTGTCATGCCAATAACTGTATACACACCTGCCAAGAAATGTAACTTCCCTGCCAAAAACTGTAATTTTGAATGTGAAAATTTGGGTCATCCTATTGTAAACATTTATGTTGTATTTCTTAAGAATGTTTTGTCAATTTACTCATTAAAGTCTAATAAATACTTAGCACTTGAAATTTTCAAATAAAATTAGAAAACTTAGGTAGTATATAAAATATTTTAAAATATGGTTCTTAAACCTGCCAAAAACTGTCACTTTCCCCCTAGTATGGAAATTGATATATATATAGGCTACATGTATGTTGTGTAGGCTACTATCATAGTAATAATTTTCATACTTTGTAGTGTTAGAAGGTCCATCAGAAATAAAATAAAAATAAAAACATATTTTTAAAAAAATTGTTTATAACGTTGGAATTATATGGAGCTCGTTGTGTAGATATGTTTAAAATTGAATTGTATTAAGTGTTCAATAACTTTTTGTGTCATTTAAATGACAAGGGTTTGATCTTTCTCTCTTTCTGTATTCTTTATCTTAGTTTTACCTCTCCCTTTTAGGATTTAAGCGACCCAAGCCGCCCGGGCCTTACAGGGCTGCAACCTGTCGGGATCCAGGTTCTTAAATCATGGCAATTCAATTGAATACCTGTTAAGGAATTTTGTAAGGAAAAAAGAAAAAAAAAGAAATTAACAGTTTTTGGTCCCTTCAATAAAAACTCGAAATCCCGAATTGTTGCCAAGTTTTTACTCCTACAACAATTACATTAATTTTGATTTCAGCTCCGTGGTATTCAAACCAGCTAGCTAGCACTGATCTCCTGAGACGGCTTCATCTCATCTAACTGCAATATTGTTAGAAACGAGTAATAAAACAACATCTTCTTTTCATAAAGTTGTCAGTGAAGGAGTTCGTTTCATCGAACATTTTAATATTTTCATTAAAAAGGATGTAATCCAAGTTGATACGGTAATAATTCAAGACAATACAATGTAGGGTTTTATCATTTTATGTCTGAATCTATCTACATAGCAAACAGCACTTTCTAGTGATCGCATTCCTTGAAAAGGAAGATAAGACAGTTTATAACTAGAAAATCATGCGACATTTTACAGCTTCTTTTATGCATTTATGACAGGCAATTTCTTGAAAGGAACGCGTAGTTTCTTACTAGGAGAATAACAACGTATAATTAAAACTGTCACCATGGATACATGGATATAAAGTAGCACAATTCTTTACTAACGCAATGCAGTAGAATTAAAAGCACATAAACCTAATATTACAGCTGTCAAAATGACGCAAATGTGCATTGACCTTAAAACTATTTAATATCAAGCAAAATTATTATCGCAAAACTACAACAACAAAATGCAACAATATGCAAAATGAGACCAACAGTTTTCTCTTATTTCTTTCATATCTTGTACACATTTTAACACTAGTATTTACTAAAATGAATTGTTAAAAAATATGATTTTTCATAAACTTTCGGGCCCTAGTCATTGTAATGCTAGGACAAGGAATAATAACGCGCTAGAATATAATATTATATTTGCTTCATGTTCACACAGAGTAATGACAGATTGGGTGCTTATTTTAGTTGTCGTGCTTTGTGTTGAAGATGGGAAGAATAGATCACACAGTAAGAGGCATTCTTTCTCGCCACAGGCTACTTCAGTTCAAAGTGAAAACCGCACTAACATCCCTTTGGTGCCGTGATTGAGTAAAACCCTTTAAAAGATGAAAGCAAGATACCATTTAGGCAATCCAATATCTTACAAAAGCGTAACTGGGAAGGTATAAAGTTACCTATTTCAAAATAAACTGAATCGTGAAAATATTATGCAATATTTTCTCTGAGAAGATTAACTAATTTATTACTTAGGCCTATATATATTTAGGACTATATAAAAGAAATATATAAACATAGATATATAAGCATTCATTAACCACAGAATTATTGTCTCTGTTGGACACTACTTGAGAATATTATAGAAGAAAAATTATTCCGACACTGGGACTTGAACCCAGGACCTTTGGCTAACCGCGCCAATGATCTACCAACTGAATTAAACCGGAGTTCAATTCACATCGCCAGATGGAACCTCTCTCCTATGACTAATTACCCTAATGGTCTAACTCACAGAAAGACAAGTTATGTCATATGCAGTACCGTGAGGCACATTAAGTAGTGATTTTTTTGACCGGGCTCCCACTGTTATTATACAGTTAACATTCAAGATAGATCTATAAGCGTTCATGAACCACAGATTATTGTATATAAACTTTTACTTACACACAAATACACCCATATAGGCCAATATAGGGTGCGGAAAAACAATGTGCAGAAAATTGTAAAGTAGACAGGCAGTTACAAACTACGCACCGGAGGATAGTAAAGGAGAATGAATGTAATATTATTATTATTACTACTACTACTACTAGTGGTACACTACTAGTGGTAGTAGTTCTTTGAACAATAAACCTCTCGTAAGAAAATCTCTTCATTTTGAAAGGGGCGTAGTTTTTTTACTTTAAAGGAATATTGATGCCGAACTGGAAAATCAAACAGCGCATTTCGTACTGACTGAGCAACAACAAAATTTACAGACGAACAAACGAAACGAGAAGGTAAGGAAGAAGAAGTGAGTAATAAAGTGTGTCATCCTCTAATATGATTACGATGAAAAACAGCATGTTCGTATTAGTGGCCCTGCGTATGTTGTGTTTAATTAATTACATTTTAATGAAGTTATTGCAATTTATTTTTGAACACCCTGTATGGTTGATCGTAAGGAATCCGCGAAGAATATCAAGTTAATTGATGGCGTTATCTTAATCAGAACAGTGAACAACGCATTCTCACTGTCTAGCAACGAAGTGATTGAATAGTTCAGAATAATGTGGCTCTGGAATAGCGGAGCGATACGATCACAATGGCAGTGTCGCGATGAATAAGGGCGTATCGCGGAACTGATAATGTGATACGCTCCACCACCTGTGCGAATCATGTCATCTATATAACGCAAACAAACTAAAGCTGTTACGGGCTTTATACTGTAAATTGCTTTTGCTATTTCACTATTTTGTTTGTAACCCGAATTTAGTGTCAAATGGTTTTTAAAAATGCTTTGAATTTATCTACATATATACCCTTCTCTCACTTAGAAAGGTCACATTAATAAGATGTTCATTGTGTTATTTAGTGGCAAGTGCCTGCGGCTTCATGCGCCGCTAGATGTTATATTTAAATCATTATTGTAACAGAAAAATAATTAGAACATTATATTTATTAACACTGACATCAACAAATGTACCGAAACGTTATTGGGACCGGTATGGCCCATGGTCAAAGGCTCCGGGGGTGGTAGAAGGCTCAAGATTTGTTTACACAAATTATATGAACTACATAATTTTATTGTAGATTTTATTGTTGTACGTAGTAAATAAATACCGTATTTTACGGACCATAAGACGCACTTTTTTTACCTTGAAAACAAAGCCTTAAAAGTTGGGTGCATCTACTGGTCCGAAGTACACTAAAACTATTAATATTATGGTAAATATTGCCGGAATACCATAGTTAGGCCTATGCACAAGGTGTTGAAAACGGTAAAACACAAATTTTAGCACAGGATGTACATCAGTGCACTTGTAACACTCGTAAAATGAGGGTAGTTGGAAGCCAGGTATACAATGCAAAAAGAAAGGAATGTTGAGTTCTTTTATACAAAAGGAGTTGCCTCCGCTGGGTGGTTTAAATGAAGGGCATGACCTCTAAACAGCCTTGTCCCGTTACACTCACCGTATTCTGAGGGTGAGAGGGTGTAAAATTATTTTCAATTTTTCATAAGAAATCATTTCAGTTGTTAAAATTTATGCGATGCACCTGTACGGAAGAGATTTACGTACAATGCATATTTTAAGTTAGAAGTAATTTACACCGATTCCATTGTTTATGCAACGAAGTATATTAGAAAAATTCCCTTTAAAATGTTTCGTTAAGAATCACGTTAAATTTCTTTTCCTTTACATTTCCATCCTAGAATTAAGGTGCGTCTTACGGTCCGGGGCGTCTTATGGTCCGTAAAATACTGTAATTAAAAGATTAAAACTAATCTTGTGTTGTCCACATGGGCATAGGCCTACGGATTCGAAATTAAACTATTAATGAACCTTAACATTACACGCAAATCATGCATAAACAATTAAAACGATTAATAATTAAAAAGCTAAAAATCCGGCTTCGAAGCGCATTAAGAAAATTCACGATTAAAGTGCACTGCCGGGGAAAAAAACTTAGTTCCGAGTTTCCTAACCCAAATCAATCGGTCAAATCATTCAATGTTTTCCTATTTTGGTAGCATTCTATCCACTTATGTAAAAAGATTAAGATCTCTGTGTCGTAATGATATAAAAAAATTAATCAAAAATCGAAGCGATCAACAATATTGACGTATTATGCTTCAAAAAATATATTTCAGTGGTGCTCTTTCTTTTCTGGTTGCTATGGCAGCACAAAAAGGACACAAGCTATAATAAAACAACGTATTCCCACTGACGAGTGGCACAGAATAAAATTTATTCTAGAGACAAAAGACAAACAAACATGTCTGCCAACAATGCAAGACGGATGGCAGCACTAGTAACATATTGTGTAGATATTAGACCTTTAACACCCCCACTATATCTAACAATATGGATATACAAAAAAATATTACAACCTTTGAATACCTAATACATCCAAAAACTTATAATGTTTCACAACACATAAAGCCTTCGTGAATACATCAGCTGGCATCTCAGCTGTAGGCAAATACTTCACATTTATAATTTTATTTACTACACATTCTCTACAAAAGTGAAACTTAATGTCTATGTGTTTTGTACGCTTGTGAAACATTGGATTCATAGTTAGCTTTTGTGCACTCTGATTATCGTTGAACAAATCAATGGTATACAAATTTTGTGTAATTTCATATAGTAAGTTTCTCAAATAAACAGCTTCTTTACATGCTTCTGTAATAGCCATATATTCGGCCTCACTACTAGACAAGGCTACAGTAGTTTGTTTTTTAGTTTCCCAAGAAATTACACAACCAGATAAAGTGAAACAATATCCTGTATATGACTTCCTATCTATAACATTTGCACCCCAATCTGCATCTACATATCCTTCTAATATTGAATTTCCATCAGCAGTGTACTTCAAACCGTAATGTTTAGTACATTTTAAATATCTCAATAGACGCTTTACATATGCACAATGTTCTCTAGAATAGCAATTGTTAAATTGACTCAAAAATCCAACTGCATAAGTAATATCAGGTCTGGTTAGAACTGCTAAGTACATTAGACAACCAATAACTTGCTGATATGGGAATTTTCCAACATAGTTTTCCCCCTTAGATACATGCAACTTAGTTTCCGTAGGAGTTATCTTCAATTTGTGAAAAAACTTTAGCAACTAAACGTGCACGGAACCGAACTTTGTTATCACTATCATATTTTTTACGAAGCACCCACTTACACTGTACAACCCTACCATCTTGTGGACTTTCACATAATTCCCACGCATCATTTTCTTTGAAACACTGTAGTTCTTCTTGCATGGCCAACATCCACTGTTTCTTTTCTGGTCCGTTTAAAGCATCATGTAGTGTCAAACCTGCCACATCATCATAGGTTTCAGCGCTTGTACAAAGATTCGACATACCATATCTCTCTGGTGGTTTCCGTGTTCGTCTGGGTCTGTCCATGAAATCTTCATTTTCACACTGAAGTGTACTCTCTGAGTCTTCATCATCATAGGAATAATCATTTTCCCTGTTGGAGTTATCTTCAAGACTAGATGTTGATTCAAAACTTGTTACCTCCTGGCCTTGTTGTTCTGGTTTAACCTCATTTGAATCAAAACTTGTTACCTCCTGGCCTTGTTGTTCTGGTTTAACCTCATCCCCCACTGAAGCAACATTCTGGTCTTGCATTTGAATCATACATTCAGAATTGATTTCTGGCTCAATAATGACCACATCTCTACTTGTAAACACAGTCCTTGTTTCTGGATTATAGACTCTGTATCCCTTTATGTTATCTGGGTATCCTGTAAGAATACATTTCACAGATTTCTTATCCCATTTCTTACGCTTTTGTTTAGCAACATGTACCATGACAGTGCTACCAAATATCCTAATATGACTGATATCTGGTTTTGTGCCAGTCCATAGTTCATATGGCGTTTTATTATCCAACGCAGCAGCCACAGTTCGATTCTGCAGGTACACTGCCGTATTGGTGGCCTCAGCCCAAAACTCTTTTCCCAGGTTTGCATCAAACAGTAGACATCTCGCTTTTTCTACGACTGTGCGATTGAATCTTTCACATAAACCATTTTGTTCTGGGGTGTATGGGTTGCTTTTCTGGTGGATAATACCAGCACTGTTTAGGTAATCTTCAAATTCCTTATTGCAATACTCTAAACCATTATCGCTTCTTATCACTTTTATTGTTCTTTTTGTTTGATTTTCCACCTGTGCTTTGAATATCTTGAAATACTTCAGAGCCTCATTTTTGTGCTTCAGAAAATAAACAAATGTTATGCGACTGTAATCATCGACAAATAACAAGAAATACCTTGCTCCTCCTATCGATGTAGTCTCCATAGGGCCACAAATGTCTGTGTGCACTAAATCTAGCAAGTTGCTGCTTCTCTGACCACTGCCTTTAAATGGTAAGCGACACTGTTTACCTTCACAACATGTTGTACAAGAAGCCTTGCTTATTTCTGCTTTTTCATCAAATGACATTCCCAAGACAGCATTTTTCATTTTATTTAAGTATTCCTTGTTGACATGTCCTAATCTGCGATGCCATGTTACTCCTGACACAGCTGATGCAGCCAAATACTCCTGGGATACCAAGTTTACTTTGTATACCCCATTGACCAATACTGCTGTAGCGACTAACTGTTGCTTTTTATTGTAAACACAACAGCTTTTATCTGTGAAAGACACACTGTTTCCTTTTTTTATTAGTTGACTGACTGATAGTAGGTTAGTAGTCAGAGATGGTATACAGCATACGTCTTCTACCACGATGTCGTACTCGCAATCATCAGTTGATGTCGTTATTTTAACATTGCCAGAACATAATACTGTCATCTTCTCGCTATTAGCTACAACAATTCCTTTATTTTGTTCATATCTGGCATTCATAACCCAACTTTCATTTGCTGTTAGGTGTACACTTGCCCCGGAGTCGATATACCAATCATTTTTGTTGAAATTCGCACTTAAAAATGTTGCACTAAATGCGTTTGATTGCATTCTTTCTTTATTTTTCTTATTTTTCTTATTTGCTGAATTATTTTCGTTATACATGCACTGATTTTTGTAATGGCCGACTTGTTTACATCGGTAGCATTTCACCGCCTTGGTGTTTGACTTCGACGGAACAGTAGTACTACCAACATTGCAATTTTTCTTGGCCATAGACAAATTATTCTTATTTTGCTTTGCATGATTTGAATGACTGACGAAAGCACCGTTCATTTCACTCTCGTTGTAATCTACCGACTCCATGTCTAATAATTTTGTCTTGATATTGTCTGCCGTAATGGAAATGCCCGAATGTTCGATTGCCATGATCATTGGAGCAAAACGATCTGGCAATCCAGCCAACAACAATGACCCTGTCCATTGATCATTTATTTCAAATCCCGTTCCACTTAATTTCTGCGCAGTATCGATAATCTGCGTCACATATGACGTCATCGAACTGCAATTTTCTCGCCGGATTGAAATCAAATTTCTCAACAGACTTATTCTCCGTGAAAAGCCACTATCATCAAATAATTGCTGTAGTTTATTCCACAATTCTTTCGAAGATTTAACGGTTTTGACGTGGACATACAACGACGGGTCGATGGTCATAATCAATTTGGCTTTAGTTTTTTCGTCATCCGCGCTTGCTATTTCTTTTCCCGGTTCTGGCTTGATACAATGCCTTCGAGAACTAAGAAATTTTCTGCAGCGAAACACCACTCCGAATAATTATCGCGTCCCTTTAATTTCGGCACATTGATAAGGTAATTGTTAGCCATTTTTGACGAACAGTTTTTACACTTATACACTGCGATAATTAATACGATCAGTCAGTTCACAGCTAAATCGCACTGAATACTGTCTTTTAACACTTGCTTTACTGCAAAATCCTTGTTAAAACGACTCAATACCGCGATTTTATGAGCTTCTGGGCCCATAACCTATAATAAAACAACGTATTCCCACTGACGAGTGGCACAGAATAAAATTTATTCTAGAGACAAAAGACAAACAAACATGTCTGCCAACAATGCAAGACGGATGGCAGCACTAGTAACATATTGTGTAGATATTAGACCTTTAACACAAGCAATATTAATTTTACAACTGAAATGTAATGGCAAAAACTGATGCTTCGATATCGAAAAGAAAAACACGTTTTCTGCCAGTTTTTCGCTCATAGCTTGCGAACGAAAGCGAAAATTGAAAATCCGGCTTCCAGGTGCATTTGGACATCCTTCAGTCCATATATATTAAACATTTTGGATCTCTGCGTGTCCTAGATTTGACTGGGGACCGCACACAGACAGAAAACAAACAAACAGACAGACAAACATTTCCTCTTATTTTAATAGATTTCGCCTGAAACATGAAGTTAATGGAAACGTTTTTTTCTGAAATTGCTTTGATTTTATCTACACTTCTCTATTTAGAAAGGTCACTTTAACACTTTAATTATAACTATTTTTTAAGCTTAACGTCTTCAACTATCTGATTTTTAAAATAATTTTAAAAATATAGGCCTACTAGGTGGCCGTCTTGAACTCGCAATCGGAAGGTGCCAGGTCCAAATCCCGGTGGCCGGCCAATTTGACATGGGGTTTTTCATGGTTTCCCCAGTCGTAAAGGCAAATGCAAAATTGGATGTTTGCATACCTTAAATAATCCTCACTATTTCATCCTATATCATTCCATTTAAGTTAATATCAGTTGAAAGTTACTCCACAAAATACACCAGCAATAGAAAATAATTGACAATCAATAGGTCCATGGCCTACTCTATACAGATGAATTTAAATAAAATATACAGAGAATTTATTAGTTTAATGGCCGTTTTCTATAAACTCTCGAATTACCTATGGGTAAATTATCCAATGGATAGAATTTACACAAAAATAACACCACACAAACACAAATAATTTAAAGATAGCAATCACTTACACTTGTGGCGAGTTTCTAGATAAATGTCCTCTGGATAAATATGAAAATGACAGAAAAAATGTTCCTACAAACTCGGGCTAGATCTTTCCAAGGGTAAATCTTCGGGATAATTTATCCTTTCATGGATGGCTGGATAAAATTTAACCTTTCATAGGATCAATAGTAATATTTAAACAATGAGAATCAAAGCCTTCTGAATTAAATTAACTGTACAACTCCAAGGCCTTGCTCATTATATCATTGTAGGTTAAATGGAACTAATTTGTCCATGGATAATTTACCCATAGGTAATTCACTAGTTTGCAGACACCGGTTATAAGGGATTTAACTTTTTAATGCACGAAAGTCAATTTCTAGTGGAAATTATTAATTCGTGCCGGACTGCAGAGAAAACAGTTATCACAACTATCAGGCTCATCGTTTATTTTTTTTTTAGGCAAATTTTACATGCATTTTTAATTTTCTTTAGAGTCTTTTCAGTTATTTTACTACAAATAAATTTATCAGGCAAACTTTTGTATCGTTCCGTATACATTATGTATTTAAGGACTAAATATCTGCATTATTTATGACGCTACAAATTTAAATGCAAGATACTGCACTTTTCTGTAAGCAGTTGCCCGCGTAATGTTTTATGTTTATAATCTTCTTCCCATTCCAGAACTACATTTCTGGAAACCTTTTCATGATATTGTATTAGGTTGCTCAATAGACAATATCTACTGAAGGACCGATACAACAGGAAAACACACACACTAGTGCCATTAAAGGATCTATCCGTTTGTGTTTTTCATGAGATTAGACGTAGAGAGCCCCTCAGATAATCTGAGCACTCAGCGTAAGCGGTTCTTTTAACAACGGAAATCCATAGTACAGGGTTAAGGTAACTTATTTTAAATGTCCATTCTAACTCTAAACGCTTCAGGAAGAAATGTGCATTTTAAACTTCTATATGTTTTACCTTATTTTTATGTTTTAAACAAACAGAACACCCATAATAGAGTTGCCATATATATGACATGAGAAATCGGGCATGGGCGTACGATGAAATTTTGTTCGGGAGGGGTTCAATGTAAAGTCGTCTCGGCTCCATGTCGTTGCACACATAGTGAATTATTACTTTTTAAAATTACTAAACAGTTGTATTGTGATAATTAATACACTGTAATAAATGAATATGCAACTCATGGCCGGTTTCTATAAACTCGCGAATTACCTATGGGTAAATTATCCAATGGACAGAATTTACACAAAAATAACACCACACAAACACAAATAATTTAAAGATAGCAATCACATACACTTGTGGCGAGTTTCTAGATAAATGTCCTCTGGATAAATATGAAAATGACAGAAAAAATGTTCCTACAAACTGGGGCTAGATCTTTCCAAGGGTAAATCTTCGGGTTAATTTATCCTTTCATGGATGGCTGGATAAAATTTAACCTTTCATAGGATCAATATTAATATTTAAACAATGAGAATCAAAGCCTTCTGAATTAAATTAACTGTACAACTCCAAGGCCTTGCTCATTACATCATTGTAGGTTAAATGGAACTAATTTGTCCATGGATAATTTACCCATAGGTAATTCACTAGTTTGTAGAAACCGGGCATGATTCTTTGAAACAGTTTTTCTTGAGATTTCTATCCATTTCTCGTTTAAGCTAGAGTCAATAAATAAAAACTTTCTTTTGAAAAATTATCATAATACTGTATGGTGCATAGCGTTTTAAAGTCATCTGTAAATCCACTGGTAGAAAAGCCCGATTAATGCCGATTACTTCATGTTAATTTTGTGATGATCTCGTGATTACTGTTGGCATTTACAAACAGGTTGATGGATTTCGGCAGGAATATTCGAGTTGTTTTTTTACAGATTCCGAAGGGATTTTTGTTTACTAGTAATATATCACTGTTATTAAGCTGAAAAATATCAACACCACGAGGTTTTGAAATTCGAGTCTGAAATAAATTACGATAAATCTTAAATAATACTTTGATATGTACGAAATTGTAAAATATGTAACAACCGAATCACAACCGTATATATATATATAAATCATGGAACGAACTTTATATATATATATATATATATATATATATATATATAAAGTTCGTTCCATGATTTATAATCTTCAAAATATTTAAGATATTTCAGGAGGGGTTTCAAGCCCCGGAACCCCCCCTTACCGTCCGCCCATGAAATCGGGACAGTAATTGGGAGGAATAAGCACAAATATAAAGAAATGATGTTATTGTTAACATGATTTACCGTACCAGTCATAGTTTTCTGACTTTGTTAAACATCTTAATACCCAAAGATTCTTATTTTTAAAAATATATGCATAAAATTAACTATAACTTACATTCTTCATATTATACTGTAATAACAATATTGACTTAATTGATAATACTTTCAATCTACTAGGGTCGTCAGACCACTTCTCACATCAGCTTGAAATGCAACAATAAACTCAGCTAATTTCAATAATTCTGAAAACTGTTCCAGAAACTTGCACGATTAAAAAAAACACTCATTTTGCTTCAGCTTGCTTATTTTTGTAATTTTAAATTTCAATTGTTTAAGTATCATCAGAAGGGAAACATTGTGGTTGTTAAGAGAAAATCTTTAGTTGTAGATTTGTGAAATTAAAACGTTTAATATTGTTCTTGCCTTGACCATTCACAATAAACTCTAAAATCTGGATATTTATAATTTTTATATATTACTAGGGGGACACTTCTATTGGCACAGAAAATCGGGACAGCTTCTCAGGGACGTATGGCATAGATAAACCATGTCATACCAAGTTTTAATTATATATATGACTGAACTAATGCTAAATATATCTCAAATCATATTGTTAAATAAGAAACTTTTCCTCCAACTGCCTAACAACCTTCTTCCAATGGTACTGACATTTCATAGATGCGTTCCAGATATATAGAGAATAGAATTACATTTTGTGATTTATTTATTTTAACTTTTTTTTAAACACGGTTTAACACGAGCTCATACCACATGTGGGTGTATCAGTAGGCCTTATAACTATTGATGTATTGTGTTTGTACTGTGTTCTACTGTTCGTGTGTTATGGATTCTGACAATTTAAACTGATTTTAAATTTTTACGATTTTGATATACAGAATGGAACAATGAATGATAATAAGTAAATGTCCAATCCGGAATTTTCCTTCATGACTGGAAAATCCATAAAGAAAAATATAAATTGCCAGCTCACGGAGTTTGAACCAGGGACCTCCTAGCGCCTGAGCCATTCCGCAGGGTATTTTGTTATTATTGTGTGATGAGAAGAGCAAAAACAAAATTGTTTAAATTTGAATTTTTAAGAAAAAAAGATATACTTATTTAATAGGAAATATAAATTTCACTGTACACAATTCAGCACGGTGAAGCCAGGATCCAGAATATACGTTATTAATTCTGTTTTTGGACCACCGGCGTGGTCTTGTGGATAGCGTCGCTGACTACAGATATGTCGGCCCGGGTTCGATCGCCGGTACCTCATCGGATTTTTCTGAGGTAGGGAGATCTGGTAGGGGTGCACTCAGCCTCGGGATTCAAATTGAAGAGCTACTTGATACAGAAGTTACGGTTCCGGTCATGGAAACTACCATTAACGGCCGTGGGTGTCGGCATGCTGACCAGATGCCACCCAGTCCTGCCAACTGCTTATGGTAGATGATGCAGCGGTCGGTTGGTAGGCCTTGTCCCTTCGAGGATGTTAGCGCCACGGAGTTAATTCTGTCATTGTTTAGATTTCGTGTCAATTTCCACATTATAGGTCCTAATGCATTCAGGTAGGCTAATATACTTGCATACTCTCCGTGTTTGAGATTTTTAATACTGTATAGCAACTTGTACAGAATTTGAAGTTGCTGCGAGGAAGAGGGCCTATCTTAAGAAATCGTTAATTTGGTGCTTAATATCGTTTCATATTCTAACATGCTATTCACGATTTATTAATAGAAAATTAATGTTTTGTGAACTAATTATAATTTTTATATACTTTATCGTTTGGAAACCCACGGCTTGGGGGAAGCTTAAAACATGGATAGTAAATATAAGCTATTTTCATTTCATCACTATTGGTTACTGAATATTTTATGTTCCACATGACCTTAGCTAATGAAATTAGTGCAAAGTTATTTTAAAGAACTTAGGTAATTTTCAACATACAAATTCATGGCAAGCTTAGAAATTCCTATGACGGGCCGAACAGATTCTCCTGAGGTATAAACCACACACGGCACTACACAACAAGCCAGAACTAATGGATCGGAAAGCCTGCTCAGTTGTGCAAATCGCCCATCGGGAGTTGAGCAAGAGATTCATTAACACAAGACGAAATGAAACACTCCCGCTGTGGGGGAATGTATTGTGCATGTTGTAACTACGTGAGATCTCTATTAAATCAGCTTCCTAAACAAGCATGTATCCTTACATGGTTACTTGCTTAGTTACTTACTCAATGGCAATAGACAATTCGTAAGCAAGCTAAAAGAATATTATCTATTTTATGGAACCCAAAGGCTCATTGAAGCGCTTACCTGGCCCGCCATTCAACCCTATTCTGTGCTAACTCCATCCAACCATCCCTCGTAAATCCGACTTCTCTTAAATCTATCCTAATACTGTCCTCCCACCTGCGTCTAGGTCTTCCAAGTGGTACAGGCAAGCATTTCTTAAACCCCTAAGCTGGAGGACCACCTCATGTCGTCTGTCTGCGACTGCTTATTCGAAGTTTATGTGGAGAAATATGAATTAACGGTTAGAATTACTTAAAAACTTGGTAAACTTACTTACTTACTTACTCAATGGCAGTAGATAATTTCTAAGCAAGCAAAAGGAATAATATCTTATTTTATGGAACCTGAAGGTTCGTTGCCGCGCTTACCTGAGCCCGCCATTCAACCCTATTCGGGTCTCAACGTCAATATTTTTTTAGATATATCTTTCCTACCCCATGCGCGCAACATGTCCAGCCCATTTCACCCTCCGTGATTTAATTATCCTTACTATATCCGGTGACGAGTACAGGTTATGAAGCTCATCGTTACCTTACATGGTTATACTACAGAAATATCTGCACAATTCTCTCTCTATGAGGGGGATTACAGCTAACGCGTTTCATGCAGGATTGTAACGAAACATCTTTCAGGCTAAACTGAATTCCGTGGCGCTACATCCCTTGAGGGAAAGTACTTACCATCCGAAAGCTCTGTCATGTACCATCCAATCAGTTTCGATTAAATCATGCTTGGATTTCTGAGCCAGGACCAAAAGTTGGGATCTGGGCATCTTCGGCATGGTAAATTCTAGTACTACATTCGTTATGTAACAAACCTACACCAATTTTACTGAATAATTCCAGTAAAATTAAAACGACAAAGGGGAGTATGCAAATAATTATTTTTCATTCTTCAAAGTGTGCTTTCAGACCCTCGTTTGCTGAAAACAGACCCATTCACTATTCCAGCAATCACTGCAAACTGAGGGAAAGTTCGTTGAAAGTTGCTTAAGATTTTGGGTATTTGAACAAAACAATGATATGTAGTAAAAATGAAATGAAATTCACGCAATAAAAGACAACAAAGAGAGAAAAGGGGGAATATGGACACGGTGGAGGAAAAAAAGGGATAAAGGTTCCAAAGGGAAAAAAAGGTACTAGAAAATTACCTCCATTTTCAACTACAGACAACATTTCATAATGTGTTTTCTTTAACACGAGCCTTAATATACCGTACGAAAAAAGGTGCGCACCTAAAAATCCCAACCCTATTGATGATTTTCATGAGCCGATCTACATGAGGTTTTCAGGATAATATGTGATTTGTGATATATAGAATTTAGAAATTTTGAAAACTAAGGTCATTTGAAGGGTTCTGGTTAAAATTTCTTAAAAAACGAATTTAGGTTTGTATATCTACCTACATATTTAAAAATTCGTCAACATTATAGAAGGCTCTCTGACTTAACTAATCAGAGATATATACTAATACTAATAATACTAATAATAATATTTCTCAGCATTTCACACAATTATGTGTATCGTCATAAAAATAATTTCAAACATTTACATTATAAAATTCGTCAACATTGTACAGAGGGTTCAACTTCAATGTTGACTTGACCCGTCTCTTAAATGCTTTATTCTGTATAGGCATGTGAAACATGCGCCCATTGGGCATGATTGTCTTACTGTAGTCCACTTTAATGTTTACAAAACCTGATCTATAATAAATATATAAAACCGTAATCTATTTTTTTTATTTACTTAGCCAAGGCATTTCGGTTTCATACAACCATCTTCAGGGTATTTTATTATGTAGAATCACATATAAAAATATTAAAGTTGTTTTAATAAAGGCATCATTGTTGATTAAAACTATTAAAATTAAAAGTTATTTTTTTAAACCAGTAACATTAACTTTTTCTTTCTTCTTCGTGTGTGATAATATTTACCATTTAAAAATGAGCCATAGCTACAGTATATGAAAAAGAAAGTTATGAAAAATTACCTGTAATTTTGTATCCCTTAACGACAGGACAGTTCTTTAAAGATGTCCAGTACCTCTGCTACTGTCTGGTATTGGAAGTTGTGTCCGACAGATGGTATAAATTTAGCACCATACATGGAAGAGAGGGAAAGAGAAAAATGTATTAAAACAATTGTAAAACATTTGGCAGCTGGCAGGAGAGACATATTCCTTCACTGATTGCGCAGGATTAAATAAAAGATAATATAAAGTGAGCTGTAGACGATTATGGTAAAATGATGGGAGAAAGGATCAAAGGTGCCAAATTTAAATTTACAAATTTTCACAAACGAGAATTTTCAAACAGTGTGTCCTTTTCACAGAATAATTCAATATTTATTTCACTGCAGTCACGAGGAATAGGTCTATTGCCTTATTGATACACCCTAGAAGTTGAATAATGTATAAGACCAAATAATAATAATAAAGCATGTCTCGAGCAAAAAAATGATATTGACCATTGTCATAGTGTTAAATTAGGTTTGTATATCTACCTGTATTTTTAAAAATTCGCCAACATTATAGAAGGCCCTCTGACTTAGCCAATCAGAGATACGACTTCTTAATAATTTTCTATCCCATTGATAGATGTCGTTTGAAAACTTGTTACCTATTTTTGTGGTCATTGCTGATAAATTGCTTAGTGTTTTATTTAGCCTGCAACTGGGTGCCTCAAAGTGAATTTGATGTCTAAGTTCATAAATATGAGAAATAGTTCTGACCGGAATGGCAGCCAAATTGTCCTTTTTCGAACAAAACAGCATCTAAGATATTTAGGCTTGTCAAAGTAATTATTTTCTGATATGAATAATGGTCTGCAATGAGTTCTGGGTGATGAATTTTTTAATATTCTCAAAGCTTTCTTTTTTAAAATAAATCCCTTTTGAGAATGACAGCTATTGCTCCATATCAGAAGATCATATTGCAAAATACTTTGGAAGTATACAATTTTTTTTTGTGCCCACCCTTACCCCAAGAGTGCCCAATAATGAAGTTGATTACCTCCGATCAAACCAAATTTTGGTAACCATTTGTTTGACGTGTGTACCTAGGGTCGCCCCTTTTTCATCCTTATGGGATATGTAGTGTTTATGGCATGTTAGGGCTGTGTACTTTTTTCAGATTTAAGTGGCGCAAGTTTGACTCTCTCGCAGTGATGTCAGTTTTAGCTTTCTTGGTGTGTTGATTGTTTTGTATGGAAATGTTTTCTGGTGTATTTTGCAGTATTTCTGTGTGAGGGGATTATTATCCAGTCCGGCATTCGCCTAAGAGCGAGGGAAACCCCTCAAAAACCTCGCTTGGACTGGGTAGTGGCCAATTGGCCATCCACCATGATGTGTTATTCTATGTTTTCTTTTTCGAGGAGTGCAGCTTTTGCAAAAGTTTGACATATGTGAGCCAGGTGAATTTATGTTACACCTTTCGTGTGCCGCAAGTTGAAAAAGGTTGGGAAACACTGCGCCAACCATTCGTTCATTCAGAGACTTAAAAGAATATTTAAAGGTACTAGATTGGAGTTTCGCCTATAGTCTGAGCAGATCTTCACCTGTGAGCTTGAGGCACTTAAACTTAAATCCAGTTCAACGATTTCCCGTCAGGCTGTTGAAATTTTGCTCCCACTCGATGTGCATTGTTTTATGTACAGAAGTAGAACTCGGTGGAAATGTGGGGGTCAGTTTGTGGTGACAGAAGTCCAAGTCGCTGGGGGAAGTATTCCACCCCACGTGATAATCATTGCGGCTATAAACTGGAGCATGCTGAGATTTCAACGCATTTGCCTATAAACTAGAGTGCTCTGAGCCAACAGCTTCATCACGCCTGGGTATGTAAGATTTCTCTGTACAGTATAAACTGTTGCGATTTCTATTTTAAATAAAATAGGTAAACTGATGTAACAAAGTGCCAGAATGCTTTTGTTTAATCAGTGATAATTGCAATTATGATGTGAAGAAAATAAGTTATTTTTGTTGTCGATTTCCGAGTTAAGCTCCAGATCGATTCATTAAGCAGGGCTTAATGCATTAAGCAGCAGATAAGCATAAGTGAAGGAATATGTAGGTAGTGTTATATGTCAAACCTAACTGAATTGCAACTTCCAAAACCGTATATGAACACTGTAAAACAATATAGACTATTGCCATGAGAACTGATTTTCATTTGATAAATTCTGTCTAATTTATTACCATAAAATAGGCAATTAGAATTACTCCCGTACCGGTCAACCGATTTGTTCCAATATCAATAGGCTTCTTCCCATGGACGTTATAAATGCGTATACCAAATTTCATGAAAATCTGATAAGGTGTATTCGTCTTATCGTGCGTATAAACACACGGACAGGCAGACAGACGGACAGACATTTTCCCGTCCACCACACAAACTCACGAAGTTCCCTTCTGGAACTTATTAATTTTGAAGTATTGATATGAGATTTGTCACTGAGAATTTTGTAGTACGAAAGGATAAACTGGAGAAAACGTTTGTTAACATCAAACTATAAAATCCGAAGAACTCTCGCTGTCCTTTTCATTTTTTTCTGAAAAAAACAATCATACATTTTGAAAAAGGTTATCGCAGTTTGGAGGATGTTAAGCTTTCTTTTCTGTCTGTGTCTGTCGATGGTTACAGCTTCAATCACGCCGAAACACATCAGGAAAATTAGGCTGCCGATAGTTCGCATTCTGAACGCTCGCATCCTGAGAATGTTTGGGCTAGAACTAATATGTAGGATCAACATTGAAATATCTCTCTCAATACTGAGTCAATAAAATTGATATACGATAAAAAGGGTAGGTACCGACTGCGCGCGAAAGGGTCAATTTTTTCCCAACTGCGCGCAAGCTACTGAATTGTAAACAGCCCAACTGCGCGCAAGCTACTGAATTGTAAACAGCCCAACTGCGCGCGAGCTACTAAATTGTAAACAGCCCAACTGCGCGCGAGCTACTAAATTGTAAACAGCCAAACTGCGCGCAAGCTACTGAATTGTAAACAGCCCAACTGCGCGCGAGCTACTAAATTGTAAACAGCCCAACTGCGCGCAAGCTACTGAATTGTAAACAGCCCAACTGCGCGCAAGCTACTGAATTGTAAACAGCCCAACTGCGCACGAGCGGGTATAGGCCTACCACAAATACGTCAAATGCTTGTGAGTCTTTCTCATCTAAGTAACACTAAATAAATAATGTTAGTAATTTGTTTCGAGAATAGTTGTGGCTAGGCTTTAGGCTAAAGAGTGTTTGTTATTATTACAAAGGCACATAGTTTAAGTGCATTTTTTTAGCTTCTTGACAAATGCCCTGTTCTAATAGGGGTATGCCTAGATATTTTAACTACTTGAAAAATACCCTTCGGCATGTATGCATAGGTATTTTAACTACTTGACAAATGCCCTTCAGCTTGTATATTATGACACTGCATTTTTAACCATACCTATGAATGGCAAATAGGCCGGCATTCATAGAGAGTCTTAAGTCTCCAAAAAATGGGAAGGAAAATGCAGGAATAATCGCCGCGCGCAGTTGACCCATACCCAAAACTTACCGTCGCGCGCAGTTGACCTATACGCAAAACGGACCTCCGCGCGCAGTCGGGCACTTAAATCAGTTAGGAATTTATCTTGCGCGCAGTCGGTGTCCTCCGGATAAAAACTATGTAGATTAACGGCTTTAGCGATAGACAGTTTGATTTTAAGCTTATTTGGTTTATTCTTCCAAATTTATTTCAAGAAAAAGTTGCTTTATACTTTCTGATATCTCTACTGTGATCACTTCATTAAGATATTTTACTAATAGGACTGACAAAATAAAACATCTTTTACTATTTGTATCATAATTAACTATTTATTGTGTGGTTATTATTCGAAAGTGCAACCAAACTGATGCGGCAGGATATGTTATTTTTGTAAGAAAAACAGACTAGAATAAAATTGAGTAAAATACTTTAATATGATGAATGTCCACATGTGGCAGTTCAGAAATTCTACCGCTTTAACTATATCTCTTAATGGCATGATACACATTGTGCGCGTTTCCGTAATTCTTAATGGCAATGCAGATTTCTTAGAAGCCTTCCTAGTTCAACTACCCTCTTTAGCAATTTAAATTGTAGTTCACCTACCCTATTTGAAATTCTTCTTCACCATTTTAGGCCGGTAGATAGAGATAGTTAAGGGGGACATACAGCTTTCGGTGAAATTCATAGGTGAGAAATATGTGAACATCATTATTTGTTTTCTAATCAATGATTTGCCCTACAATCTTGCAATCTGACACTCCTTATTGACTACTTCTATAATTGCATACATTTTTGAGTGATTCTTTTTTATCTATTTGCAAACATCATATGAACAACATCATCTACAATCTTTGGAATATCATTCTACAGTAGAAGTGTTTTTTAAAAATCATTTTTTTTAATTTTCTTTTTCGTTAAAATGTATCCATTTAAAAACTATTAATGTTAAATGAATGACTGTAGACAGTGTTGTTCATATGATATTAACAAACACACAGAAAAATGAACAATCAGAAATATAGATATCTGTGGAAGTTATTAAGGAAACGGCATTTCGGTGCATTAAACGTGACTGTCATTTTGAAATAATAATTAATTACCCGTAACTGTAACAGTTTGATTAATTTTGAAAATAGTATGTAATTATAGAAGTAGTCAATAAAGAGTAAGTCAATTTGCAAGGTTGTAGAGCAATTCATTGCTGAAGAAAAAATAATGAAATTCATATATTTCTCACCTATGAATTTCACCGAAAGCTGTATGTCCCTCCTTAATTCAATTCTTCTTCTTGTTGAGGCATTTGCCGGGATAGAGAGCATCCATTTTTCCCTAGGGTGTCCTGTATATTCAATATTGCAACTAAAGAAACCCAGGTATTAATTGAAGCAAACATTCCACTTCCTTCACAATACACTTCTTTATCAACCAACCACTACGTTCTACGTAATCATGAAGATCCTATGAATCTCTTTTCATGCTTTTTAATCAAAACTTTCATAATGGAAACAAAAACCACGGAATCTTGATTCCTAAAAAAGGTATAACTTGACATAACACAGTCATATTGAAGAGCATGTTTACGTATCTCAACTTTGCAACTAGTATGAAAGTTTCAAGATTCATTTCGAATTCTTTCGTTCTGTCTAATAAAAAGTTGAAGAAAGAAATCTACCTGGCTTCCAAACTACGACCTTTGATTTGTTGACTGGGAGAAGTTTTGAACGTTCTATGAATTCGACGCTCTGGAAGTTAGTTTTATACTATCGTCTAAAATAACGTAGCCTATACAGAATGGTATATGATTAAATTCAGTGTACTTAGCATGCGGAGCCCCTACTAATATCCCTGTATAATTGTCATTGAACGTACACTAGTGTCTTAATATTTCTATTAAGTTACTCAAAATCTTATGGGTAGGGTTCGGATGTCTGTGACATGTCATATTTTTATCCTGACCTCCATTCTCGCCGCAAAAGCAAATTAAACTTGAATTGCACGTTTTTTGCATATAAAGTAATATTTTGGTCACTTTCGTGGTATTGGTCATTTTTCGGTCATATTTGTAATTTTTTACTTTCTTTTTACTTTTTTATTTATTATTATTATTATTATTATTATTATTATTATTATTATTATTATTATTATTATTATTATTATTATTATTATTATTATTATTATTATTATTACATATTTAATATAAGTAAAAACAACTAAAACCAAACATTCCCCTATATGAGCAACGCTCGTGTTTAGGGGATAGGCTATAGTAGATTAATATAAATATAATTACATATCACTGCACAGTACATTAACGTCATATTTCATTCAGTTATAAAATCGGTAAAAAGCACAATAAAATTATGCAGTATGTGCATTAAATTGTCGACTTAAATCTTTTGCGAAAAAGAGACATAAATATTTTGGTTTTACTGTAATTGAAATATGAAGAGACAATAACAAGTAATAGCACATTGTTGTTAACAACTTCCAATACATATATTTCTAAAAGATTTTGAGTTCACATTTGCAGTGGTACTTGGAAACATTAACAGATTACCAGTTCTTTATAAGTAAAACTGTAAATCTCCAGTAAAATTGTTAAAAAGTGATTATCTGATTGAATTAATGTGATGTAATAATTTAGTGTCATTAAACGTTTTAAATTGGAACATTTATTTTTAGAAAATACGTTCTTCTATGAGGTCATATTTAGGATTTTTGGGTCATATTTAGTTATTTTTAAGGTCATATTTTCCACTATTTTAGGTCATAAACATCCGAACCCTACTTATGGGTATACACTTTTTATGTCATTTTGATAGGGTGATTATTATCAGGGGCCGGAATTTGATGGCCTAAAATACTTAAAATATGAGCTATCAAATGACTAGAAAAATTCAAGAGAATGCCCGAAAATCAACAAAAATGACAAAACAATTTGTATGAAAATACAAATCTACTCATCAGATTTGTGTCTATTCTACATTTAGGTTGTTCACCCAATTAGGCTTATACTTAATAAGTTAATAACTTACGGTTAAATGCAAACAGCAAACACCGTCTTCCTGTATCCAATAAGCTTTATTTATTAATGAGTGTTTGGAGTTCCAATAATACTTATTTTAAGTAAATGCAGAAAAACTATACAATGCAAGAAGCAACACAAATGATAAAACAATTCCGGGGTGCGCGGGCAAAGAGAGTTAAGTACACCATCCTAAAAAATTGAGATATGTCCATAGAGTTATAGATAAAAATGTTCTCTACATTTGTGTTAAGTCCAGTAAGTCATAATCAAAATTGTAGGGTAGTTATGGATGTGTGTCTCATGGGTTTATCCATCTCTAACGCTATGTTGGGCAGGTATAGTGTGTTAAGTCACTCTAATTCTCAGTAACAAGAAAGTGGACTTAACTCTCTTTGCCCGCGCACCCCGGAATTAGAAAATAGTGACTTTAATTTTGAAATGAAACTTCTTTAGCCGCGGTAGAAGTAAATCCAGAGCTTGTGTCACGCTCAAAAATCGTCACGAAATTAATGTCACACTCAAAATCGTCACGAAATTAGTGAGGTGTGACGGAACGGCCTGCACAGAAAACAATCAACTCAATGATTAGGAGTAACCAACTGCTATACGATTTAAAGGACAAAATAAAATACTCAAAGGGGAAACTAACGATAGAAGGTGGTGGAAAGGAAAATTTTCAGACCTAGTACGAGGACCTGCAATTGGGAATAGTAGTAGTAGTAGTAGCAGTAGTAGTAGTAGTAGTAGTAGTAATATTAATAATAATAATAATAATAATAATAATAATAATAATAATAATAATACTTACTTTCTCAATGGCAATAGACAATTCCTAAGCAAGCTAAAGGAATATTATCTATTTCATGGAACCCGGAGGTTCATTACCGCGCTTAAAAAAAAAAAAAATATATATATTATAATGAGACGCAAAACTTTTGCCTCTGTTAAGAACTCTTATTTTAAATGGAACACCCTTATATTTTGAATAGTGCTCATTGAGCGCTTTTTCAGAAAATACCCACACGGGATACTTCTTTGCAAATTTATTCAAGAAAACAGAAAACTAATAATATCAGTAAAACGCTTCTTTTGTTTACTGTGATTTTCCCCATCAAGCTCTATGAGGGCCGTCATGACCTCAGCAGAGGTTAAACTTACATCAAAGTTTACTTTTTGTATGTAAGAGGTACATTTTCTCACCTACAATCTTGAAATTTTTATCATGGGGTGGTTTTATATGGTTATTTAACGACGGTTATGTACTGAAACTTAGGCCTGTGACCGTCGCCAATGTGCCGGAATTTTGTCCTGCAGGAGTTCTTTTACATACCAGTAATTCTACTGTCACATTTATGCACACACGTAAACGACTTCGACCTGGGCCAGGATCAAACCTAGCGATACTAAATACGCCAGCCAGGCCGACGAGAAAATGTAGGCCTACATTTTATTTAACATTATAAAGATAGGCTATTCCGTTTCCCCTTCCTTATCCTATTATCGCTTGTACGGCGGCTGAGATCCCCTGTCTGGTACACAGAGCAGCAACTACTCCAGCACAGGTGTATTCGCAAGACTTCGGAGGCGGTCATACCCTAGCCTGTTGCGAATAATAGCTACTTCCACGTTAAAGTGATATGACGTACTTCGATACCCCATGACATTACCTTTGTATCAGTGCCCTTCATAACTCCGTTAGCATTGACTGTAGAGAGAGAGACTTTCTTGTAACAGTTTTACAACAGAAGTTCTTTTTGAACTGAGTAAATCGAGAGCTAACCCAAAGTTGCGTTACGAAGAAAATCGTCACGAAAATAGCGGGGCTGTGACGGACTTCACAGAAAACGATCAACTCGATTAAATTTTAAAAAATAAAAAATCCAAAATTCAAAGATCCAAAATTAAAAAAAAAAAATAAAATACAAAATTAAAGAAGTCTATAAACCCACAATTAAAAAATCCAACAATCCAAAATTGAAAAATCCAATAATCCAAAATCGAAAAATTAAAAAAATCCAAGTGTCACTTCCGTCGCGTGGCTTTCCACACACCCGATTTTTTTTAAAATACCAAATATATGAAATTGGGAAAAGGACATTAAATGACCAAATAATGATATTAAATTGTCCCAAAAATACCCTAAAAATTACCACTTTTCTAATTTAGGAGTCGTGGTCAGATTATCTGCACTAGTGTCCAACGTCCATGATGTACCAGTTAAAAAATGACATGTCATCAAAATCCGGGCCCTGGTGATTATTTATTTACGACGTTAATCGTAATTTATTTTTAAAGGATATAATTAAATACTGTTTTCAAAAGAAGATTTTGAATATTTTAGTAACAGACACACATACGCGAACGCATATATATATATATACACATATATAATTTCGATAATACCATACCGCTTTTGTAAAATACATCACACAGTGAATTGAGATATAGATGATCCTCCGTCCATTGAAGTATCCATAGCTCAACACTCATACATGTCTTGCAGGCAATTGAAAGCTTAAGGAAGGAAAAACTTCCATTATCTGAAAAGGCTAGTGATCGCATGTAGTGCAAGTTTGGGAAAAACACACCCTACTATCAAGAAATTCTAGATCGCCGGAAACATAAAGGGAATTTGACGTAAAATTTTGCATTATGGAATGACAGTACAACGTAATCATAGAATATGAGTTATTCTACAATTAAATTGTGCTAACGCAATGCACTACTAGTTTTGAAGAACAATAATTTTAAGGGGGGATCTATGAGACCATTAAGAATATGGTAAAATGGAATTTTCATTTATTATAGGAAAACCTAGAAAGACATAGTCACTGCCTTAGAAGGCAGTGACATAGTGCATCCAGCTGCTTTTCAACCATTTAAGAGCTGAATTTAATTATTGCTTATAAGCAACCATCAAATGAAATCGTCAGCAAACTCAAAGATTAGAATCAATGAGGAAAATTTCAGAAAAATAGCAAGTTTTCTTAAATGGTAAAACTAATACGTGAATAAAACTTCCTAACATTTTACATCAAGCATTATTGTATTACTTTTTTATTTATGCTTTAATGCAATTTTTGATGATGCATTTATACGTCAGTATGAGCGAAACGGTTAATTCTTAAAAACTGCATCATAATAGAACACTGAATAGATGATTGGCAGCCAATTAAAAATTGCATATGGAAAATTAAGTCACAGGGAAAGGGAAAAGGGAAAGGGAAAATGTTATGTTTTTCACTCTCCATGGAGACACCATTACATAATAATTTATAATCGCACGAAATTTTACATCTTTAAAATGTTTTAATGAAAAATTCTACCAGATTCTTTTTAAAAATAAATATTTATTTAGAAAATACTAGTTTTTATTTGTGGTATTTATTATATATTTGGGGTACGCCGTAGCGTAGTGGTTAAGAAGCTGCGCTACAAACCGGAAGGTCGCGGGTTCGATTAGCGATGAGGTCGTTGAGATTTTTCAATTGGCCTAATCCTTCCGGTGGAACTATGGCCCTGGGGTCGACTCACCCTCTAACAGAAATGAGTACCAGGAGCAATCCTGGGGGTAAAGGCAGCCGGTGCGTAAGAGTGACAACCTTACCACCTTCACGTGCTGAATGTCCAAAATCTTGAAGTCTCAAGCTCCTGGAACCTTCTGGGCCTCCATGGCCTGTATAGGGATTAGTTTATCTTTTATTATATATTTAATTTTAAATTAAAATGCAAACTTTAAAGATAAAAAATAGCAGAATTACAAATTCAAAGTTTTATTTGGCTGATTTATTGTGGAGTTTGTAAGCATTTATGAAGTACAAGTTTCTATATAAAATGTTATTGAAGTTATTTCATTTTGCACTTACATCTATTTTTGTGTTGTTTTCTTAATGTCTTTAACGAACAATTGGTCATGATTCATTATTATCGTGCATTAAAATACCTGTATCTCTTTGACACAAAAAAGTAAGAAAATATGACTTTCACAAGTCCCCCATAGTAGGTATACACACGTAAATAGGCAAAAATGAGTGAAACTGCAATTGCTTTACACAATCTGAATACTAATATAGGCAACTAGCTGGTCCCAGCGGCTTCGTCTACGATAATTAACTCGAAGATTAAAAATTAAGTGCAAAATTATTAAAACATTATATTTATTAATACTTTTACGCGAATCATTCATAAACTAATCGACCAGTAATTATAATTAAACAGCTAAAAATCCAGCTTTGGAGTGTATTCCTCGATTAGAAAGCGCCGCTTGGGAAAAACTACCTCAGATTGGAGTCCCCGGCCCCGAAAAACCCCTGCATAGTGAGTCCCGTCCAAATCGATCAAGCTTTGCCCATTTAGGCCTATATTCACTATCCCGCTTTCGTCTATGTTGAAAATTTCAGATTTCTGTGTGCCTTGGCATTAATAAACAAACGAATCGACCAGGGTGAGCTCACAGAATCGAAGCGACCGATAATTCTATGCGATATATTGAAAAAAATCGCGGTGCTTTTCTTTCCAATTATGACAAAAAAGGCAAAGCCACCTGGAATTAATTTCTCAATTGAAATGTATTACATAAAACTGATGCTTTGATAGCGCAAAAAATTCACGTTTTCTGCCAGTTTTTCACTCATAATTCACGAAAGAAAGCTAAAATTACAAACACGCCATCGAAATGCCTACTGCCACCCTTCAGTCCATCATTAAAATTCAAAATCTTTGCATGCAGTAGCTTTCGCTGGGCATCGACCACAGGAAACATAATAATAGAAAGACTAACAGACAGACAAACAGACAAACACTTCCTCTTATTATTATAGATGATATGAAGTAAGTTTAACGATATTTGCAAGAATAAAATATAGGCATTTTGACTTATATCCGGTCTCTAATCATAACATGATCTGCATTGAACATGATTCTTGTACGATTATAATCTGAGAGGGTGTGGTGGAGAAGTTCCCTTGCTAATATCTACATTAAGAACACTGAAGTTTAAATGTCTGTGAAGCCAAACGTTTATACTGTACTGAGAGTATAAGTTGGTAGTTCACAAACCTCATCTGCGTCACGACAAAATGCTCTTGTTGTATCCACATCCTGTCGGAGACAGTGAATTCTCCAGTAATGACCCAGTTGTCACTATCTTGCATTTTACTGGCATTGTTGTGTCTCACACCCTGTCTCGGATTGATTGTTGATGCGAAAACTCCAGCTGCCGCTACATCCGGGACAATAAACCCTCGCCTGTTCATATACCGGTCCATACGACACGACGCATAATGTTCTATGCTTCACCAACGCCGCATTACAGAGTTGCTTTATCGCAGGGATTTCATCTCTTTTATACTAGGCCTATAACCAAAGTTACCCGAAGAACTTACTACTTATACTCGTATCAGGCAAAGGCGAAGTAGGAGAATTCCATTAGGAATTTTCTACCGCCTTACTGCCACAACTTACCCAGGATTCTTGAAAAGCTATACCTATCGGTTTTCATCAAACCAAAGTATCGTTTTCCCTGATATTATTCTAATGATGTGAATAATTCTTACGAACATTAAATTCAATGATTAGGTGTACGGATTGATCAAAATCTAAATTGGAAACCCATGTGGAAATTTTGACAACAAAAACTTAGCAAACTTTATTTTACATTAAAACATTAAAGATTTAGGTTGTTATGAATTTTATTAGATCATTGTAATTTTGCTTATGTAGGGATAAAGATTTCTAATCAAGTTTTTAGGGTAAAAGAAGAGTATTAAAAATATTGTGTAAAATTCCAAGATCCGATAGCCTTATGCAATATAAAAAAAAAGAATTACTACGCTAACATGTACTTACAGCTCTTTAACAAATTACCAACGAAGCTTAAGGAAATCGGCAGTTAAAAAAATTCAGGTAAGAATTATCTGCCTTTCTGTGTACAGAAAAAATACTATTCTGTAGATAAATAGGCCTACTTGTACTATAACAACGTATGTAAATTGTATGTTTTCTCTATTAGTTTAGTGTCTTTGAACATTTTAAATTGGAACATTTATTTTTTGAAAATACGTTATTTTATTAGGTCATATTTAGAATTTTTGTGTCATACTTAGTCATTTTTAAGGGCATATTTGCAGTCATATTTTCAACTTTTTTTAGGTAATAAACATCCGAACCCTACGGATAAGATTTGGGTCTGTAATAGAACCAAGTGAGGAGAAAACTTAATAAATCCGTTACCTGTGAATGCCTGCACGATTGTGGATGCCAAGTATTTTTGCTCATCATTGCACACACGTGTCGGCCATTATACTTTAATTAAATGCTACGCGTTCGAGCACCACCGTCATTCCGATGGCTCCAAGCGGAATAATCCAAGGAATTTTAAACGTTCCTTCCAGAGAAAGCGATATCAACTATTTGAGACCAATGAATATAACTCACTCTCTCTTTAGAATTCCCATCTTGCACTATACTTGAATGAAAAATAGAACCAATTACATTATATTATGTTGTTTAGTTTTATTGAGTTTGAGGATTCGATTATTTATAGATACAAGTTCGGTTGTTTATTACCTAAAAGAGTGGAAAATATGGCTGCAAATATGACCTTAAAATTACTATGACCCCAAAATCCTAAATATGACCTCATAAAAGAACGTATTTTTTAAAAATAAATGTACCAATTTTAAACGTTTAATGGCGCTAAATTATCAAATCACATGATTTCAATCAGATAATCACTTTTTAACAATTTTACAGGTGATTTGCAGTTTTACTTGTAAAGAACTTCTAATCTTTTAATGTTTCCAGACACGACTGAAAATTTAAACTAGGCCTACCAATAACAGCCTACGTATCACAAGATGGAAATCGTCGTCATAAATTGCTACCATCAGAAAGCAATAAAAGCACACGGACTGGCTTGCACCGAATAGAAATTTTGTTTTTAACAATGCACATTTACATTATTTCAATTTCTAAACTAGTTATGTTGTATAAAATGATGTGTTTTTATTCTGTTTACTGGCAGTATGTGACGTATCAATCACTGCTAGTTTGATGCCTTACATGTTAAGTAACGAGCTGATGTTTTATCAGATAAAATTTCATCCCTGGGATCCGAAGAAGCATACTCTCAGATAAATGATCGTGATTGGTCTATATCCGAGGAATTCCTAAACGTTATTGGTCAGTATCAAACACACGGCATATGAACGAAATAGTCAACATAAAACGATTAGGCTATGGTCATATACCACCTTTTATTTCCAAATTATGGACATACATTGGTTTTTATTGCCTCACTTTTAAATTAGCAAAAGATTTTGCTAAATTTATGGCAGAAATTAAAAAATTGTATTATTAAACTATCATATTAACTGCTTCTGAGTGGGCCAAAAATCAAGGTATGGTTCCTAATAAAATTTCCCGAAAATAAGACTATACCCTGCTTAACATTTTGGAAAAACGCCACTGCCGGTCTTGAATGTTGCTCCCAGCTTATTTAAAATGGACATGGTGGAGATGGAGGTGGAAGGAAACGATTTTTAAAGGGAAAAAAAAGAGTAGGAAAAGATAATTAGAGGAGAATGAGAAGATAAGAAAGACACTCATGTCTACCCCGCCTCGACGTAAAAACTACCATAGAAACAATCTTTATAATCTGTGTACCCAGATGAATGGCCGTAATGAATTCATAATGTTACGCAAGTTTACCTGAAGAGTGAAACATTATGTGCCACACCATCCAGACATTGATTTAAAAGCTCAAGTAGTCCGTCTGTCTAGTTCCCTTTTCACTCTCCACTGAAGCCAGCTGTTTGAAATCGACTTCGTCTCCCGAGTTCTCTTTTTCTCAATCTTGCTTATGACTTTGTTCCGATCCGTGTTTTTGAATGCTAGAATAGGAACGGTATCATTCTTTCCCCCCGAAATGTTGTTCTTTGTTCCTGAAAACATCTTTTCCGGCAATTGTTTGCCCATTCCCTTCACTGACAAAGACTCCCCTTTTTCAACTAGAAGCGAGGAAATGGTGCTATTACTATATTAAATTGACGAGCTTGTTTTATGTACGGCATTTATAGGTGACAGCACATTGACAATATTAGGGACCTCTACTAATGCAACATAAATAAGGAAAAGGATGAAAGAAAGCATGGTAGATGCAAGATTTTTTTCTCATAAATAACGTAGGCATAAAATTAGTGATGTCTGTATATTAGGGATGGGTCGATACCAGATTTTCTCGATACTCGATACCGATACATGATTTTTTCCTCGATACTCGATACCGTCAACATTTCCAGTTTCAATAAATAGGTACATTAAGACTTAAGTTGAGAGAACTGTGTAATACCAACTAAATTAATGAAGTGTGGATATTTAATGAGAGACAATTTAATATCATCAGTAGCCTATAATTATTTTTAAACTCTACATTAAAACTAAAATTAGTTTTTAAACAGTCCACTTACAAGTTTTTGTTAAAAAATTACAATGGGGTTTGGACAGTCAGCTTGCTTGTTGGTTATTATTGAAATGTTTGACAGGAAACGAAAGAATTAACAATCTATTCTGATTGGATTTTAAAAGTCGGAAAGTCTTTATTTATGACTAGACAAAAGTCACAGAGTACTTTTCTTTATTTCAAGGAAAAATAGAAGTAATTACTATATTTAGGAGACTACTAAAAGCCGAAAGATATAGGCCCTACCGCATTTCCTTAAATTGCAGAATTACCAAAGTATCGAAAAAGTACCGAGAGACTTTTCTGAAGTATTGCTCGATGCCGATACCATGCAAGTTTCGAGAGTATCAAGGTATCGAAAATATCGATGACACATCCCTATTGTTTATTAAAGTACAATACCATCAACGTACAACAAATTAGTTGCATTAAGATTTAAGAAACAGGATGAAAGGGTAACTATGTGGATTTTAAAAGCATATCCCTTCGGTAGAAACAAACAAAATTCTCAGAAAAATCTTATCCCTAAACTTTAATCGTGTTTTATCAGTATGTTCTCGTAGTGTTTTCCTTAATTTTCTTACATTTGTCGGATTTTGAGTGTCAGCTTTCGTTGATTTCATTAGGAAAATTTCTGGCTAATTCAAGATGATCATTATGTATGACTTTTAGGCTGTTACATTTGTTTAGGTTTTGAAAATAATTCTCCCATAAGATCTTTGGTACTCGAGGTACTGCTACGCAATTTTCAGTGGGTATCTTCAAGCGCTTTGGGTTCCATACAGATATTCTAGTGGACATTTCTGCATAAATCCCTCGTGATTCTTTAATGATAGTCCACAACCATCTGTAATATAATTTTAATAAACATTTTAATAATGGTTATGGCTATCTCCATCCAACATGTTTTTTCTTTCTTCTTCTTCTTCTTCTTCATCATTATAATTTTCAATTAATGTGATTTTTCTCCGCCATCTCAATTGTTATTTATATATGCAATTCATTCTGTTTTAAAACTGTAAGATAATGTATTCATAAATTGTCTTTAACAGACTGTTCTTGGTAGGCTGTATCTTCTGGTTACCTCGGAAAGGGCAGGTATAACTATTATTTTCTCTCTCTTACTATTCCAGTTTTTTTAAACATCAGCAGAGGAAAGAATAGGAATAAATTTTCCCTTTGCTATTTTTTTCAATGAAGTTGGCGATTTTTCTCGCAAATTGAAAACAAAAATTACTAACTGGAACACATAAATCCGCGACATAAATATTTTAGTAACAATCTTGAAGTAAACAGAATTTGCTGCTTCAGAGATTTTTTCGCGTCAGTTGTCCGAATAATGTTAAATTCGCTTATTTATAAGTAGGCAATTAAATTATTTATTGACTAATCTATAGCTTTAGCTGAGATGAGCACCGGAGAATTCTTGCGTAAGAAGCAAGTATTTTAAAATAAAATATTAAAAAGCTTTGGAAATAACTATGATAAAACTTGTTTTTATAATAACTTAAAGACCTTTAGGCCTTGCAAGCACAATGGTCTTACATAAATATCACTAACACGGTAACACCCTTCCAAAGAACTCTGCCTTTTATTATCTCATAATAAAAATATAGATCGATTTATCAGCAGCAATAAGAGATTCGTCCTACAACAAAAATAGAAAATGTATCTTTTGCCTCCTGAACAATTTCCAATATCTTTGAACATGTATTGTGGTGGAACTACCAGTAGCACAGCGTTCTCATATCTCAGTATAGAGATTCAAGAAGATCGGCGCTCAAGAGGAGTATTTGAAGTCAGGATGAAACAAGTTCAGACCATATAGCTTGTTTATTCCAAGAGAGTTGACAACGTACGGTTACCATGGAAACGTGATACAAACAACCCGATGACACTCGTTACTAAGCAAATAGGTTTAACCTTGCTAATAAAATCGTGTGTTCGCTTTAAAATCTCAAGAAATTAAAAAAAAATTATATTATAAGGGTAGACATGTAATTTTACATAAAAATAATAATTATGTTGAATATTCATGGGATCTTAGCTTTATTTATTGTTTGTGCGTCATAGCTTGACAATTCGATATGCGGAGTTTTAAACCAATTTGAGTGTTCATTTTCATAGTATAGGCTAATAGGTAAGGCCTATTTTAGGGTGAATGAAAAGTCAAAAGTCAAAAATTCAAAGCAAATAGTTACAGTGGCGCCATCTTATATGGGCCTGTGGGGCTCAATCTTACCCAGTAATTTTCAGTGTATAATTATTATTATTATTATTAGGCCTATTATTATTATTATTAAAACGTGTTTCTTTCTTTATTAACGATAAAATAACTATTAAATAAAAACTGAATTAATATAATGTAATCCACTAAAAGTAACATTTAAGTCCATTTAATAAAATGCATTTTTAAAACGTCCACTCCATTCTCCCTGTTTCCATTATAATGCATACCGATCACAAGCAATGCTCATTCGGGGGCATATAGACTATATAAGTTATACAATTTAACTATTATGAGTTGTAATTAAATTTAATTATAGTTTTTACCTTTAGTAGTCCTATAGTAGGCCTCACAGGTGATGAAAAATGCGCAATCAACGAGGCTAGGACAACTGAGTATGCATTCCTACAATATAGCCTTGTATTCTTTATTAAAACATGAAGTGACAAAGTTATATTGCTCTTACTTAAGGTAGATATAGAGAACGTCATGCCAAATTTTACTTTTTCTAAGAGCAGCTTAGGTAACGAACCGTAAGGCAGAGAAAATATTGTATTCTTTCCTGAAATTTCATAAGTTTTCAGCAATAACACACATTTTTAAGTCTTTTAAGTCTCAAAAATAGTTTTGTAGAAAATCCTCTATACGCCTATGTCTATCAAACAGAACACGGTATTTCTAATAGGAAAAATAACGAAAACCAAGGGCTTTGCACGAAGTAGAGAAATAAATTCACTTTCTTTTACTATATATCGATGAAAATCCTATCAGGCGAAAATAATAACATTCATACGAGGAGATGATATCAGAGCGAATATTTATTAGGGATCACTGCTTTAATTCCCTTATTTGCTTAAACATCATTCGTTTTGTATTCGTTTTGTATTTGTGTCTAGAGTGATAGTAGTCTCTGTAATACCCGGTAGAGACACAATATGTCACTGGGTAACTGCCATACGCCCTGTACTCATGCTAAGTGATGCGTTGCAACTCTAACATTTTGTTTTTCTGAACGAACTTTATAGCAACGTAATGTAATGAAATGTGCTTGCTCGTATACATGGCAGAAGTCGTAAAAGATACTTGTTGCTCCGCTTGATCGTAAAACATATAACAATATTCTAATATCCGTCCAACTATTTGATAGAAATCTATAGACTACTTATACAAAAATGTTACAGTCCATCTCTGTCTGTTCTGATTTGTTGCAAAAACTACTACCCTGATAGGCCTGAAATTCTGCAATAATTAGCGTAGTTTTTATACCCGGAAAGGTTATGGGATTCTAGTCGTTGACTCATATCCGCGAATTCACCTAAAGCCATAATCATTATAAATTACAATGTAACATAGTTTACATTTCATATGTGTGGAAGTTAAAAGTGATAATTATGAAGTCTTTAAAACAGTTTTAAATATGTAAAAAATTGTTTTTACGCCAAAAATAAATGAAGAATACATCAAAAGAAATTTAAAAATACAACAATTATAATATTGGAAGTTTTTGCACAAAATTGGATTAAAATGAACTAAAAATTAAAAATTAATTAAAATGCTCTTAAGGGTAAAAATGTTCTAACATATATGTCTAAAAGTCTGGATTTAATACAAAACATGCAACTAAAAAGCAGCCTTCTTTCTGTAATGATTGATAAATTTCATAACCGATTGTGGTAAGATTAAGCATAAGCTTACAACGTTCCACCTTATACCACGAACTTAGAGTTATAGGTAGATTTTATACCTAGATACACGGTTTTTATTAGAATAGTTTCCAATTTATTGCTGGATTAATATTGTGACATTATCCTGGTTTTCACTTGCAACTATAGTTTGGCTGACACTAATTATGAATTAAAATCTGAAAGTTATTTTACACTTATTCCAAATATACATCACTATTAAACTCTTAAGATAACTACAAGTTTAAAACATAGATATTTACAATGTCAAGACATATGTTATAACCTAAAACCAATATTTACAGATACATATAAATATTTATAAAATATTACAGATTACAGTCTAAATTAACTCATAGTCCAATATAAAATATCCTTTGTGGTTCTATTATTACCACTAAATATGTCGATATATTCCTATATAACCATAAGTAACTGTCAACATTGTCTATCCTGTTTATGTTCGCCGGTTGTCTTAGTAGTTGTGATCTTGTTTCTGTAGAAACTAGAAAAAAATGCAACTTCATTAAAATCCTAGCAATTGAAATACGAGTAAATAAACATCCTTTAAAATACTCTGAGATATTAATGGTATAGAATTAAGAGGCGCCTTTAGTTTGTGAATTTTTTTTTCTATTTTTAGCGCATGTTTCCTCAATTTTTAGGATATTTTCATTCATATTTCCATGCTTTTTAGTGCATAGGCTACAGACCCTTAGTCTTGTTATGTATGACATTGTTGTAGAAATCCCTGCATTTACTTAGTCTAAATTCTGTCATCAGTCCTTGATATTATGTCGAGTAAGTTGTATAGTGATATTTACTGGTTGCGATCCTGGTATGAAAACCCAGAACTGGGCAAGTGAGCTTACAAATTAAACGGAGAGAATATTCTACGCTCATTGTGAGTGTATTCATGCATGCGATCCTCCCCAGTACAACTTGGACGAGCTTATTCAAACTTTCACACTACATCATCCCTACGCAAAGCAGATTCTTCTACTGTAAACAACCCCTTCTCTCTCTATTAGCTGTCCCTCAAGTGGGCGAATCGACTCTGAGGGGAAAAGCCCGTACTATGAATAAAAACCCGTTAATAAGCCTAAGATGTTTATGACTTACCACCTATCCAAATCAGTAGGAAAGCATATAGGTAAAAGTTCAACCCAGAAATTCGATGTCGAGGTTTCAGCATCGAGGTCCATGAGTCCAAAAATATATATTGCGGAAGCATGTCTGTGTGTGTGTATCTTGCTGCTTAGGCCTGTAACTTTTTTCTAATTTTCTAATAAGTACTAACAGTAATGTATAGGCCTAATGCATATTTTCTATTGTATTTTGGAATTCTTTTGTTGTTTGGCTTGTGTATGATGTGTGTGTGTGTTCTTAGCTCTCTCTCTATATTTACATTACGAATTTTTCAATATTGGAATCTGAGCTGCACCCGAGCCCGAGCATTTTGCTCTTTCGGGTGTAGGCCTAAATCATTTTAAAAACCTTAAATATGTTGTGAAACCTGTAAATATTATAATTTATATTGCATATGTTAAAAAATTAAATAATAATAATAATTTAATTAAATTACCAATAAAACTACCTTTAAGCTCTCGTGGTATTACCGCAGGCAGTTTTAGTAGTGGTACTATGTTTCGCTAGACAATTTTTAATCATTATACTTCCTCATTTGATTGAGGGTGTAAGGCGAAAAATAACACTTTGTAAAATTCCTCTCAAAGAAGGCAAAATGAAATTGATCAATAACACACTAGTAGTTCTGTGAACAGTAGACCTTAGGTACAATTTAAAAAAAAAAGATACGAGTCTGCTTTTCAAGAGGAAAAGCTACCACTATCTTGAAAAGGTATCAAAAAATAAAAATCCTTACACATACGTCGTTTTTAACGATTTGAAGGAAAACTGGAAGAAAATGGAACCATGCATTTGATCGTAACTGTGTAACACACAGATTTACAGACAAACAGATAAACTGACGAATAGTCTAGTTAAAACAGGACCTCATTTCCCTCGGGCAATAAAGAAGTTAAGGGAGAATTTGAATTTGAATTAATTTTATTAGAAGCCTAGAACTAAGGAGTTCCTTTTGGGCACATTTATAGAAAATTTTAAACAATATTAAAATAGTCTAAAAATAATATTGATAGTGCAAATATTAGAAGTAAAATATAAACCTTAACATGTGTAGGCTATATATATATACTGTATGTATATTGAATTATTTAACTGTACAAGAAATTGGATGAAAGCTGAAGAAATACAATAAATATATAAAAAATAATGTTAAATGGAAGAAAGAAAATAATAACTATAGACAGTAGATAGAACAAAAGAATATACTTAAGCTAAATCAATAGAATAAATCAGAAAAAGAATTACATCTGTTACAATAAATAAATAAATAAATAGAAACGGGAAGGAAGAATGAAATAAAGAATACAATAAATTAGATATTAATGCCAGATTAAAAGTAGAAATCAACTTATTTCTTTACTAACACCTAATAAAGTAGATATGAATGCAAAATTAAAAGTGAAAGTCAAATTATTTCTTTACCAACAGCTAATCCGTATAGAATTGAAATTATACGAAAAACTATAAAAAGTTCACACTTCAATGAAATTCAATAGCTGTTTATATTCCTATACAACGTCTGATGAATATTTACTGCCTGGAATTTAATAAACCATTGTTAGGACGGTGGTCTTTCACTTTCTCTTTGAGCTGCTTGTGCGTGGCATTGAGGCGTGAGACCCCGAAGCCATCGAAATTAAAAATTCCGTCTCCAAAGCAAGAATGGGCAAATTCTGAAACACCAGGAGGTAAAACAGAAAGTGAAGACCCATAGAGTTTCCCTTCCATTGTGTACAGAGTTATGCTACGTATGGAATTCTTTATGGTAATCAATGTTAAAATGAGAAGGGCAGTTCACAGTCTGGTCATCGTATTGTACCTAAATAGATTTTCCCGGAAAAGTTGTGGCAATAATACAGGGACCTGTATAAGTGTCATCCTACCTACGATTTTATACCTTTATCCTTATCGTTATTAAGTGCCAGAATGTTACTTTAAGAGATTGTGTGGGGGACGGGAAAATGGCTGTCCTTTTGTTTTCTTCCGTCTATACGCGCGATAACTCAAATAGGCCTACGATTTATCGGATTTTCATGAAACTTGATTTACGCATTTATAACGCACATAGGAAGAAGCCTATTGATATTGGAACAAATCGGTTGACCGGTACCGGAGTCATGCTCAATTTAGTGCCTATTTTATGGTAATATATTAGAAAGAATTTATAAAATGCAAATCAGTTCTCATGACAAGATATTGTTTTACAGTGTTCATATACGGTTTTGGAAGTTGCAACACAGATAGCTTTGACAAATAACACTACCCACATATTTCTTTACATATGCTTATCAAACTAGACCTTTGTTCTTCCGTAAGACCTGCTTAATGAATCAATCTGGAACTTAACTCGGAAATTGATTAAAAAAATAACTTATTTCCTACATATAATTGCAATTATCAGTGTTTGAACAAAAACATTCTGGTACTTTGTTACATCTGTTTACCTGATTTTATTATTATTATTATTTAAAAACACAACCTTTAGGTATAAGTTATACAGTGCAATGTACTGAATACTGTAAATACACAATATTCAACCTAAAAGTTGGCAATTTTTAAAACAATGTTTTGCAAAAATTTACTAAAATATTTGTTCTCAGTATAAAATCATATTCTTAGGAACCAAACTTGCTTAGATGGAATAGGTTAGACAACACTTTGTCAAATGCTTTGTCATTTCGTTGTTTCAAAATTATAAGTTCTCCTACTATAGTAAACCCTTAAATTTATAATGCATCCTATATAATATGGTCGATTGTCTTAAATTTGCATTAAAATGACTGACATTTCATATAAATTACAGAATAAGGAAGCAAAAAATAAACTACAAGAAATCAATGTGTTAACTATTTCCATTGTAATTTTAACTGTAAGTGTGGGAACCTGAATCATTACACCGTTAGCGATTTTATTTGCGTAGATATTTCACCCGATCGCTTGGGAGTTAGAGCTGTGGCTGCCGCGACGCAGAAACCCGCATGATTGGCCAACTCGTACGTGAAACAAACTGTATAATAAAACTTGTGCCTAATGGCAAGAATGCTAACGACCCACCACTGAGCGTGTGTTAGAATGCATTTTTAATATGTAGAATTAGATTTTCTACATCGTCCACAGCTGTGGCTCAGAGGATGCGTTCGCTCCTCTCACGCAGCGGGCCCGGGTTCGATTCTTGGTCGGGATAAGTTACCTGGGTGGGGTTTCTTCCGGGGTTTTCCCTCAACTATGAGATAAATGTCAGGTAACTTTAGGCCCTTGTGGTCCCCGGATATCATTTGGCCGTCATTATCATCTTCATCCCATCCTCGCCTTGTTCGGAGTGAGTGTGTGTGAATGGTGTGTCTCGTCCTATGTGTTCGTGTTGTCTCGGAGGTGGGCCCGGCATTGGTCTGATCACTCATCCGGGGAGGGCCTCCATGTCTGATCAATAAAATACGTATGTGATCCAAATATAATCCCTCTCCCGACAGGTCGCGGCCCTGTAAGACCCGGGCGGCTTGGGTCGCTTAAATCCTAAAAGGGAGTTGTAAAACTCTGATAAAGAAAGAAAGAAAGAATTAGATTTTCTACATCGCATCTTGCAGGTGTGGACGCCTAGGAACGCCCACGTCCAATAAAGAAAGTATGACTTCCCATCCTTCAGCAGGACGCTGTGGAAATGACTGAATTTGCATGTGTTTGTGGATTGTAGGCGTCGTAGGTATAATTTATTTTATTTCAGAATTCCGTGCTAGAAACAAGGAAGTTCCTGCTCTACTCCATTTGAGGCGGTATTACCCTTTGCAGATACATGTTTGTAAGATGGATTTATATCCACATAAATTATGTCATGGGTTGTGGGTTGCTATTAGCTAAATGAAGACGTATGAATTGCCTTGGTCCGAAATCCAGGCGTGACAGAAAAGCGTCATAGACATCAAGTACGGCTGGTGCAAAAAATTCTGTGAACTATAATTCAAATTAATAGCAATAGCTTTTCACTGCTAGTGTCGTATATATTCGTCACCTCAAAAAATTCTTTTTTGCACGACTTAACTAATTAGTGGTACTTAGAATGTTGTTGCCGTGGATCGAAAGTTGACATTCCCCACGCAATCTTGTTGCTATGGAAACAAAACAAATTTCCGTGCGGTATGAGTTTTCGTACGGTAAGAATTTACTTACGGCACTCATCATAATAACTTACAAGCCCATATGGACAAGGCCCCCAGGACAAATATTCGGTTCCCATAAGAACAAACACATTCGAATCACTTTCTGAAATATAACATCCATCTTCAATAGTATTTTCAATAATATTTTCAGCTAATATCTCAATTAATAGACTATAAATAGTCATCGTGCAAAAAATATCATGCAATACTCGTGCCATAAGCGTATAACGGACCTCGGAAATTGAAAAAACTCGGCGCCAGCCCCTCGTTTTTTCAAACTCTTTCCTCGATCCGTATGCATCGCTTACGGCACTTATATCGCAATATACTATAAAAGTACAGATATAAGACAGGACTTATTAAAAGGTTAGGATTTTTATCCACGTGTTATGATTGTCATTTAGGGATACTTGCTACTCTATTGAAATTTTCCTCATAAATTTCAAACGAAGAGGCTACTGATATCCACTTGATGACTGCTTATATCCATATATAAATTCAGCTCTGAAAGGATTAAATTTCCACTTATAGCCAATAATGAGAAGAATATTTTAGGAGAAAAAATCCTTTGATACTGGGAACCGAACCCATGACTTTTAGCTTTCGTGCCGATGCTCTCCCAATTGAGCTAGTCAGAGTTCGATTCGAATGGAATCTCTGTCCTATGGCTAATACCCTTATTGGTCGATCTCACTGAAAGACACTAAATTAGTGAATTTGTAAGCAGGTTTTCAATGTTACTGTACAATAACATTTATTATATATATGAATTAAACCGCAGAATATTGTGTATGAATATTGTATGAGAATATTTTAGAACAATAAATGAAGTCGATCAATAAGGGCATCAGTTATAGCATGATGATCTAATAAAATTCATAACATCTTAAATCTTTAATGTATTGATGTAAAATAAAGTTTGCTAAGTTTTTGTTGTCAAAAATTGTAAGCCCAAGTTAAGGCTGTATCTAAATAATAACTGAGCTCACTATTATTTCCAGTAAAAATATTCAATAATAGTATTTTATTGACTTATGGTATAATAAATTTGTGATATTTAAAAGTTAAAATTATTATGCTTAAAAATTGAGTTGTTTGATAAGAATAGATACATTTACTTCTGTGAGTCTATAAGCTTGAATAAAATATGCTTGCCGTTATCCGTACAATTGTTATGTTTAGTAAAGATGCAATGTGTTGCTGAATAAGCACTTTATGCTATCAGTACACAAGGTTAAAATAATAGCATATAGTTATGCGTGTCAATTTTTTAAAAACACAAATGGTAGAAGAATGCTGCGTAATATTTATATTAATTGGTATATTTTTGTTCGTAGAAGTGTGTTCAGAAGTGAAATTGAAATTTACGAAGATAATATCCGTGTTGTTTTCTTGTTCGTTCAAAGTAGTAGGCAGTCTTAAGGCTGAAATTTCCTAATTAGCTTTAGTTTTCAGTTGCTTATGCGTTGTTGAGTTGAGATGCATTTCGATGTAAAAGGTACATCATCTTCAGTCATTCCGTAGATGTCGGGTTTATTTAGGAAGACATGATGTGGAGTAGAAAGCTGAGATACTACTATTAATTATCTAGTCCTAGTGCCAGAGGAATATTTCTCCTAAAAAATTCTCACATAATATTCAACAGAAACTTTATTATGTGATTTTGGGAACACCCGGTATAGTAGGGCCTACCTTATGGTGTGAGTAGAGAAAGTAAAATAATCGGCATATCCTTCGATTAACTTACTACTCATTTAAGAAATGGAGAAAGTTACTCTTTCCATTAGGAAAGCCTATAAATATTCATAAAGAACAATGCGTAACTTTAATAAAGAAACTGAATACGTTGATATTTTCTCTTAAATTAAAATCACATTTTCCTTCTAAAAATCTTAACATATTATCTAGTCCTAGTGCCAAAGGAATATTTCTACTAACAAATTCTCACATAATATTCAACAGAAACTTTATTATGTGATTTTGGGAACACCCGGTATAGTAGGTCCTACCTTATGGTATGAGAAGAGAAAGTAAAATAATCGGCATATCCTTCGATTAACTTACTACTCATTTAATAAATGGAGAAAGTTACTCTTTCCATTAGGAAAGCCTATAAATATTCATAAAGAACAATGCGTAACTTTAATAAAGAAACTGAATACGTTGATATTTTCTCTTAAATTAAAATCACATTTTCCTTCTAAAAATCTTAACATATTATCTAGTCCTAGTGCCAAAGGAATATTTCTCCTAACAAATTCTCACATAATATTCAACAGAAACTTTATTATGTGATTTTGGGAACACCCGATATAGTAGGTCCTACCTTATGGTATGAGAAGAGAAAGTAAAATAATCGGCATATCCTTCGATTAACTTACTACTCATTTAAGAAATGGAGAAAGTTACTCTTTCCATTAGGAAAGCCTATAAATATTCATAAAGAACAATGCGTAACTTTAATAAAGAAACTGAATACGTTGATATTTTCTCTTAAATTAAAACCACATTTTCCTTCTAAAAATCTTAACATATTATCTAAAAAAAGAAAGAAACGAAACTTAATAACCGCTTGTTTTTTTATGCATTTTTCTCTCTCTATTGCCACTTGATTTAAAATCTTGAAACGTAGAAGCCAGTTCCTAAGAAATGTCATCTTTATTCATAAGACGCAGTTTAGTGTGTAATTAGAGGATATCGAAGTTCACTTCCATAGGTTTTAGTAAAAAATGAATTTCGCATAGATTCGTGTTATCTTTGCGGAACATTCTAACAGGTGGTGGATACAGTTAGATGAAAATCTTTAATGATAAGTTGTCATGAAAACTGGCTTAGTATCACACTTCACATCTTATCCACTGGCCTAATTGAAAGCCTCTGAACGGAATTTGTATGTGTTCTTTGCTTAGTAAAAACTTGATCTGTGCCTAAATTGTTAAGTTCTTTCCTCTACCATTCTTCCTTTATTCAACGAAATAAATGTAATTAATAAATCTAAATATAATTGGAAACTCACCCGGATGGATGGAAGATTACTCTAAGCTGTTTGAATCGTCCTAAATTGGTATTTTCAGATATAATAATAATAATAATAATAATAATAATAATAATAATAATAATAATAATAATAGTAATAATAATAATAATAATAATAATAATAATAATAATAATAATGATGTAAAAATCTCTTATATTATGATAATGCCTACTCTTTCCATATAATTATTTGTGGTGCATTTGATGGGTCGTCAGGTTCGTGTATATTGTTGCAGAAAAGCCAATTACACTCAAGTAAGAAAAGCCAGTATTTTCAAATGAGTGTTCAGTGAATTTTAAAATTAGCTACGGATCCGCAGGCCCGGGTTCGATCCCCGATACCTCTTCGCATTTGTCTGAGGTAGGGAAGGCTGGAATGGGGTGCACTTATATTAGGCTCATGATACAAACTGAGGAGCTATATGATATAAATGTAGTGGGTCCAGTCACGGAAACCATCATTAACGACCGTGGGTGTCTGCATGCTGACCACATTTTTTTTATAACTTTATTTACAGCATGCCCCATTACAAGGTAATATTACATGCATTAATTTCCACATTACATGCCCCAAATGCTTTCATCTGCCTGTGATAGATGAGGCACCGGTCGGATGGTAGGCCTGGTCCCTCCAGGATTGTAGAACCATCGATACATGATCAAGAGAGTGAAGCTTATGAACATAATTAATTAAATATTCCTTGACACTGAGTTATCAGTAAAAATATAGTAGGCCAAGTAATTTAGCCGTGTAGATCAAAAGTACCTTATCTAAAAGATTGTCTGAATCTACTCTACAATTCCTCCAAATCTTCCCGTTGAATTCTGGGACAACCTGTGTCTGTTTATATTATGTTATATTAGGCCTATATTATAATAGTACAAGTTAGAATAGTATAAGTTAGAATTTAAGCAACCCGACTGTTGACTATGTTCTAACTATCAATTGTGCTATGTAATTAGTGTTAATATAAGGTTTGTTCGCAAAGCAAATCCCTAACTGTCACGGACCACGACGCATGCGCACATTGTCGGTCTCGCTGCGCAACGTATGCGCATAATGTAATACATTAGCATATTCAAAATGTGCGCAAGCGTCGCTGTACATGACAGTACATGATTTAGCTTTGCGAACAGACCTATAATGACCTAAACTCAAGTAAAAATTTTAAAATAAATAGATCACTGTAAATTTCGTGGAGACCTTTACGGTACAAGGGGGTTAATATTCCCAGAAAAACCTCCCTCAAGCAGTTCTGATACAGTACAATAATAATTTGAGCTAACGTGGAGCTCAGCATCCATCAATAAACACGGTTATGGAACTCTCTGCCGGTGAATGTCAGGAGGGACTGTCAAAATCCCAGACAATTCAAACGAAAACTCATTTGAATACCTAACTCACTCAGGAATATCGCTTTGGACATAGAAAGTTATAAGGTGCAAGCTTTCTTTTTATGATTTTACAATTTTAATTATTAGCATTATTATTATTATTGTCATTTAGTACTAGTATTAGTGCTAGTACTTTTTTATTTTTTCTTACTGCATTTTTCTTGTATTTTGATAGTTATATGATATTTGTAGTTTTGGAATTCCTGGTAGAGGGGAAGAGAAGACCTAATGGTCTTGTCTCTACCAGGTTAAATAAATAAATAATATAAAAAATTTAATTAATTAAACAAGCTCATCTGAACTAAATGAAGATAATTAACTTACATTGGTCTTCAGCCAATTACAATATAGTTGAGAAGAAGACATCAAAGTGAAACGTAGTCTGTTTCCAAGTATACAGGGAAGTACATTATGCCACTCTTGTCTGAGCCGTTTTAAATCAGATTTGCTCCCATCAGCCGCCTCGTTCCGTGGAGTAATGCTAGAATAAACGAGAGCTCCACAAGGTGCTACTGTCAGTTCTATCACTTGGGGAAATGTTCAGGTTGTATAACTTGATTTGCTAAACCCTACAACTTGTTAACATATCTGAATATGAAACTTGTTTACTTTTAAACTAAAATAGCATACTATTTCTATATAAGTGTCGACTGAAATCAGGAAATGCTTGTTTTATGCAATTCTGAAACTTTTATATTTTCGTCTTCTGTCCAGAAAAATAAAAATATGGATGTGAGACATGGTCACTTCTCTTCGGAAAGAACATGATTAGAGAGTGTTCGAAAACAGGCCGCTGGAGAAAGCATTCGGACCTAAGAGGAAGTAGAAAACGGGACTGAAGAAAACTGTATACTGACGAATGGTATTCAAAATGTTGGTGATTTGAACACTATAAAACTACTGGGGATTACGCTAGATAACAAACTAGCATGGGCACCTCACATAGATGCATTGTGTGTGAGGTTGTCAAGAGTGATATATGTCTTACGGCATTTAAAAAATCTCATTCCAAGAAACTATGTCAAAAATGCTTACTATGCTTTTTTTAATAGTGTTCTCCTATATGGTAATCGACTGTGGGGCAATGGTAATGGTATACATAAAATCTTATGTCTACAGAAGAAAGCTGTACGTATACTGACGGGTGCAAATTACAATGAGCACTGTAGACTTCTTTTTATTAAAGAATCTATCTTAACAGTGGTCATTTATATTACTGTATTCTTAAAATTAAAATGAATCTAAAGGATCATACAGTTAGAAGTGAAATACATGAACATTATACTAGAAATAGATACTTAGTAAATGAAGCACATGTCAGATTAAGTAAATCTAAACACTGGTGCAAATCTATGTCTGTGACCTTATTTAATAAACTACCATGTGAAGCACATACAGTAAATCTTAATAGATTTAAAGCAGTTTTATATGATTATCTGGTAAAGTCACCATTTTATAATATTAATGAATTTTTGAATTTAACTAGCCTGAATATAGTATTCTAGGTTGTTTAATATGACGAAGTCTATTGCAATGTATAACATGCTTAATGACTAATAAATGTTATTATTATTATTATTATTAAAATTGGAACAAATATGCTACCAATAATGATTTTTTTCAGCTGTGTTTATACTCCTTTTAGATTGGAGGCTATATCAGGAGTGTGTATGTACAGTAGGATATTCCATGGAACTATTGCTTGTCAATTGTTTCTATTGTCGGTGTTTTAAAGTGGTAAATTTCAACTGATATTAATTTAAATGGATATGATACAGGATGAAATGATGAGGATGATTCATGGATTGTAAATATCCAATTCGGCATTTGCATTTACGACTGGGGAAACCACGAAAAAAAAAACCCATGTCAAAATGACCAGCCCCGGGATTTGAACTTGGGACCTCCCGAATGCGAGTCCAAGACATTACCATCTCGGCCACCTCGCTCGGATGAAATGTTTGCTTGTTTCTATCGAAAGAATAAAGTGTTAGAATCTAAATAAATTTCCATGAGGCTTATCTCATTTGAGTACAACCCACAAAGAAGAAAAAAGTATGAGAAACACTTTCATGACTGTACTCTAGTACAGATTTTATAGTCTTTGCTTCTCATTCTGACTTAATATAATATTACTGTTCTCCATTTTGTGAGTGCGCTTTCAGTTGTCTCAAACACACATAAAGTAGAGGTGTTCGCGAGAAATATCACTGCAATGCCATAAGTGGGAGTATTTACTAGTTATAACCACCCTTCACACAATTTTTACCAAAATAATTCAAATAAAACTTTTAGATCTAAATGTTAGTATACAAAATTTTAAAAAATCGTCAGAATTGTTTTCGCGATAAAAACATCTTCCTGTAAAGTGGTTGTAGGAGTACGAGAGACTTTTCCGCATACTTTGTGTCATATCGCTGGCGAATTTCAATTATGACGCTCTATTTATTTTCACTGTTCACTGGCAGAAACACAGAGATACAGAATTTTTCGAAACTCGCAGAAAACTTGGCATGAAATTCAGAATCGAACACGATACTTCTGCCATGGAGTTGCAGGTCAAACACTAACTTTACCTATTATTCCTATGGGATTTAAGGATCGAACACAACACTTCCTCTACCAATAATATCTATGGAATATCAGGGTAGAACACACTTCCTCTACCCGTAGTGCCTATGGAATTTCAAGTCAAATATCTTAGGATTTTAAAAATTGTTTTTCGCCTACCTGATCTGTTTAGACTACCTGCAAAACCTTGTTATGCATGGTAGTCTAAACAGAGCAGACAGGCGAAATGGAATTTTATATAAAAGTTGCGAAACAGGTTATTTGTTTATTTGTGTGGTATTAAATATTTAAGCTCAAAATTATGTAAGAAAATACCACATTGCTTTTAATGAATGTTTCTTGATACTTATTTCATACAATAGTCGTGTTTTTATTGTTATTTTATCATGGTTAGTGTTCATATTAACTGGTATTGAATTGTGATATGTCTGTGATACTACGAGTCAACGATTATAGTCCTATAATTTTTACGGACATAAAAACTATATTCACATAGAATTTCAGCTGTATCAGGTTAGTAGTTTTACGATAAATCGGAGCAGACAGATATGGGCATTTAGATTTTTATCGATAAGTATAACGATTATGTTTATTAAGGATGCGGGTTATTCTACTGTAGGCCTAATTTGTGCTATTTGTTTTAAACCAATGATGGTTTTACTTGATGACTGCTTATATAACCATACAAATTCAGCTCTAACCGAGCGAGGTCGCCGAGATGGTAATGTCTTGGACTCGCATTTGGGAGGTCCCAGGTTCAAATCCTGTGGCCGTCCAATTTCACAAGGGTTTTTTCATGGTTTCCCAGTCTTAAAGGCAAACGCCGAATTTGATATTTACATACCATGAATCATCCTCACCCTTTCATCTTGTATCAAATCCATTTAAATTAACATCAGCTGAAATTTAATCCATAATAAAATCATGGCGTATCCTACTGTATAAACACACATCTCGAACTCCTGATATGACCTCAACTCTAAAAGGATTAATTTAGTCATATATAATTTTATATATATTTTTTATTCCGTGTCTCATAGAATATCTCATACCTTATTATTAAAAAAAAAGTAAAGTATTCCCTATTACAGGACACGGAGGCCCAGAGGGTAACGGAAGGATGAGGCTCCCAGATTTTTAGACAATCGGTACGTGAAGATGGTAAGGTTATCAACCTTAAGCACCGGCTGCCTTTACCCCCAGGATTGCTCCTGATACTCGTTTCTGTTGGAGGCTGAGTCGACCCCAGGGCCGTAGTGCCACCAGAAGGATTAGGCCAATTGAAAAACTCCATTGACCTCATCGGGGATCGAACCCGCGGCCTTCCGGTTTGTAGCGCAGCGCCTAAACCACTACGCTACGGCGTACCCCATACCTTATTAGGCTCACCCTAAATAAAAAAGAGCCTTCAAATACGACAACGTAGTCTGTGTATGTCCTTAAACTCTTACATTGTCTCTCTTCATGAGATAATTAGCAAGAACTAAGTTAGTAGAGTAACACATGTTTGTAATAATTTCAAGGCTATGGAACTAGCAATTACCACATAATCGGATCCTATTGTTTGGCATTGGGGAGGCCAGAGCTGGTCTATCATTAGTGACACTTAACTGCTGCAAGCCACTTGTTTGGACATTCACTCGATTTGCAACACCAAACTCCTCCATTTTTGCTACTGTGGTACCCACCGATGCTATCACTTCATATAATTTTAACTTCTTTTAAAGGCTTGGTAATAGTTACTGAGGAGGCGTCGAGAATATTGGATTTGAGTAATTTTGTATTTTAGTTTCTGTATGACGCATGATGTTTTCAGTTTGGTTTTCGACGTCGAAATCTAGACCTGTGATTTCGTGTACTTGCGCTCTTCGCCAGAGATGAGTACGGGTAAGGATCACTTATTTTCAGGATTTTTTTTTAATGATGTTTATTCCTATCGGAAAGAAACTAATAATTATAAATAATTTATCATAGGTGAAATAAATAAATACATAGGTAATGTAATGAGAGGTCCGAATTTTATCTATAAATCCACAAAAAACAAAGTTGCTAGTGAAGTTATTAAGTGCCAGTATGGTACTTTATGAGATTGTGTGGGGGACGAAAAAATGTCTGACCGTCTGTCTGTCTGTCTGTCTGTCCGTCCGTGCGTCTGTACGCACCATAACTCAAATACGCTTTTTCGGATTTTCATGAAAATTGGAAAACTCATTTATAATGTCCATGGGAAGAACCCTATTCATATTGAACCAAATCGGTTCACAGATACCGGAGTAATGCCCAATTTAGTGCCTATTTTTATAGATTATGGCGCTTTTCTACTAGAAAGGCGCCATAACTCAAGTACGCTATATCGGATTTCCATTAAACTTGGTATACGAATTTATGACATCCATGAAAAGTTCCCTATTGAATTTGAACCTAATCTGTTGTCCGGTACCGGAGTAAAACCCAAATTAGTGTCTATTTTAAAGGCGCAATAACTCAAATGCGCTTTATCGTATTTTTATGAAACTTCGTATACGCATTTATAATGTCCATGGGAAGACGTCTATTGATATTCGACCAAATCGGTTGACTAGAACCGGAATAATGCCCAATTTAGTGCCTTTTATGTTAATATATGAGAAGTCGCGATAACTCCAATATGCTTTATTGAATTTTCCTGAAACTTTGTATACCCATTTATAATGTACATGGGAAGACGTCTACTGATATTGAACAAAATCGGTAGACCGGTGCCGGAGTAAAACCCAATTTAGTGTCTATTTTAAAGGCGCGGTAACTCAAATACGCTTTACCGGATTTTTATGAAACTTGGTATACACATTTATAATGTCCATAGGAAGACGTCTATTGATATGGGATAAAATCGGTTGACCTGTTTCGGAGTAATGCCCAAATTAGTGCATATTTTATGGTAATATACGTATTCGAAAGAATTTATTAAAAAAATGCGAATCAGTTATCTTGACAACATAGCCTATTGTTTTACTGTGATCTTATAAGGCTTTGAAAATTAAAATACAGTTAGCTATGACCAAAAACACTATTGCTTTACATGCGCTTATCCAACTAGACCGTTAAACTGACCCAGGTGGCCGAGATGGTAACGTCTTGGCCTCACATTCTTAAGTCCATGGTTCAAATCCCGAAACCGGCCAATTTGACTTTCATTGTATTTTTATGTGAGTGTGCGTTTGTCAAGATATCACAAATCTGTACAGTTCAGCTGATACTGGAAGATTTTAATCTGATTAAAAAAATTAGACCTTTGTTCTTCCGTAAGCCCTGCTTAATGAATGAATCTGGAGCTTAAATTGGAAATCAATTTAAAAAAACATATTCTGCATATCATAATTGCAGTCATAACTGATTAAACAAAAACATACTGGCAGTTTGTTACATCAGTTTACCTGATTTTATTTGTCACTGAATTTTGTGAATGTTGACATATTAAGAATTTCAAGTTGCAATACATTTAGATTTGACAAATAACACTATTCTTTCACATATGCTTATCAAACTAACCAGTTAAGCTGACTGAGTTTGCCGAATGGTAACGTCTTGAACTTGTATTTTGGAGGTCCCTGGGTCAAATCCCGGTGCCCGCCGATTTTACATTTTTTAATGTTTTATTTTTATGTGAGTGCGCGATTGTCAAGATATCATTAGTCTGTAGTTCTGCTGACGCCAGTCGATTTTAATCTGATTAAAGAAAAAAAAACTTATTTTCTGCACATCATTATTGCAATTATAATTGATTTAACAAAAGGATTTATTAGATAATTCTTAATTGAATGTGCTTAAACTTTTGGATGTTGTTGCGAATAATTAACTCTTAATGAAATGGTCATTAAGTATGGGATATTTCTGTCAAAACACTTAGGTCATGAATATACGTAGAGACAACATTGGAAATTTATTTTTCGTTCATACATAGAATTTATTTTTCATTCTCATCCCAGGAATCTGAATATTGATATTCTGCCAGAGAATTGTTCAAAACATACCGAACCAACTGTTATTTCCAGATTCAAGCCGGTCAATAGCACTTAGTAATTTTTTCCCACATAGAGAAATACATTTTTTTAAATAAGTTATGTACATGTTGCCAAGATATTACTAAATTCTTGTACGCCATCAAAGAATTTTGTTGCTAAGAGATCGTTCTTCATTTTCGGCGTGGATCAAAATTAGTAGTGATTTGAGAAACATTTCTCTTTCTCAAAAGCATATAAAATGGAATCTCCGAAGACTTCAACTTCCGAAACCACATTCGCTAGGCTTAGAATTCAGGTATTTATAGTCTGTGGTTTTTGTCCTGGTTTCTTTTATAACTTCGGCATCAGTACTGTATTCTTGTGTGCGTTTGCACCTGTGTTTATGTGGGTATTTAAATAATTTTATTTGTAATCTGGGAAGCGTATTTCTTGCGTGAAACACCCAAATTAGAAGATAAAGCGTATAATTTTAATAAAAAATATTGCTTCATTTAATATTAAAGAGCCCATTATATCCATATAGGAGATAATGGTTTAAGAACTTCTGACTTTTATAGCCTATAACGTTATTTCAAACCGTATTTTGGAATGTTGCCTAATGGAATTGTGCTTATGTAATTTTAGCACAACATTTTTTATGAAGTTATAGGCCTAGCAGCGCGTCTCATGTTGTACTGTAGATACGTTTAAATTAACAAGTCATTTATTGATAGTCTACAGCAGAGGTGCACAGAGTTCCTCGTATAACCCGCCGGCCGCGGAAGAGTTTGATCAGGTCCTTAGCGTAGAGAAAATGTTGATACGAGCAAACAAAGATAACATCAACCTGCATACATAAATGTAGTAGACCTGGTCCGTGATCGAACTCTCAATCTTGCGCACAGAAAGCCAGCACGATACTGACTGTACCAAAGCCGACTCATTAATTTGTAAACTGATGCAATCCAGAAGGAATAAGTTCAACAAAGGAAGCCTTGTTCGGTTTATAACATCCTTGCAAACAAATATATTGAAAATCAGAGTCTGAGCACAAATATATCTGCGTTTGAGACTATGAGAATGTTTTGAGAATCCATGTTATTACATCTGTTTCTTGGAGTATTGTAAATATAAATAAAATCGCTAAGAAGTTCACACAAAATTAACCTAAAATGGCGCAATGAAATAATGTGTGTTCACAGAATCGACTGCTCAGGGGGAGGGAATCGTTGGGTCACGTTGGTGCAGGCAAGGGCTGAAACTTGATGGCGGTCTATATGGTGATCAGCAAATAATTAGCTTTAATGAAATTAGATTAGACCACGTACCGTATTTTTATTGGATATCCAAAATTGGATTAAAACCTATTTCGTCCGAAGGTATATTAGGGTTAGAGATAATGAAAAAATGAGTTAACAATAGTTATTTATGAAACAAGTGGCGAAAACGAGATTTTCTATGTTCGCGAAACGAGCCCGTAAGAGCGTGTGTAGCAATCCTACGAGCAAACTAAAACCATTTTACCATGTGCAACATACAATATGTTTTAGACAGTCGTTAATATTTGTGAAATACAAATTTTATTGCGTGCCGTGCAGCGATATTGGGAACTTCCAGCCGTCCTGCCACCTAGTATGCACTTGTGCAGCAAGGCTTTGATTTTCTGGTGCATGGCTCCCAACATATTATGGGATGGAGTGGACAACGCTTTTCAGCGACCAAGGATTACCAAAATATGTTTTCTTATCGAGGCTAGTGTTCACGGAATGACAGTGATGAAATTAACTGCTTTACTAGAAATTCTTATAAGATAGAAGAATAATTTCTTTAACATTAAATGTTGTTAATTGTTTTTGTTTGTGTTGTTTTTTATGCATAAGTAACTTAATCGTTTTAGAACTTATTTTTGAAGCACTATGCCATAACAAGGTAAGTAAAAAACATTTGAAACTTTGTTCACGACTTATATTAATGATACTACAGAAACTTCTACATGCAGGCACAAATTTGGCTTTACGCAATTGGCTATACAATATATGAGTGTTCAAGGTAAATGTATATGCATTGATTTGATTTAGGAGCGCAACATAACCAAGGAAAATTGACTTTCCTTCATATTGTAGAGATATCTTTATATCTTCAGTTATCATTGATTTAAACTAAGGAAGTATATATTTCTGCGAGTCAATACCCTGGAGAGATTTCTCAATACTTGATATGAATACTTTAAGAAGAGTTCGTTTTAATACATTTTAGAACTGTTTATTCGGGTTAATCTCAAAGACATATTCCACCATCAATTTCACTCACCTGAAACTAAGTCACATATCACAGATTTATTGCTAGCACATTATTTGCTAATATTGACAAATATGATACCATATTACTCAATTATAAATATTATATAGGCCCTTTTACAGACTTTCAAGAATTCTAAGAAGAGATGAATAGCTATTTATGTATCGAGTATGCAAAGCATGGCTTTAGGCAAAAACATGGGATGTAGATTTTTACAGCTTATTCCTTCCGTAGAACAAAAAATACTTTCAACAAAAATATATTCATCGTCCTAGTTTCTTCTGCTTAAGCTACTTGTCTCTTTACGATCTACCTGGGCGGGTCATTTGAATATATTAGGTAATTCTCCCCTCTGTGTCTAAGTCCTCAATAACTTGCACGAAACTGTGATATTCGAGCTACGAGTTCTGCGGAAGGGATAGCAGCTCATGAAAGAGCAGCGGAGGTGATAACAGCTCATTTTACAGAAGCGGAGGTGATAACAGCTCATTTTACAGCAATGGAGGAGATAGCAGCTCATGATAGAGCAGCGGAGGAGATAGCAGCTCATGATAGAGCAGCGGAGGAGATAGCAGCTCATAATAGAGCAGCGGAGGAGATAGCAGCTCATAATAGAGCAGCGGAGGAGATAGCAGCTCATGGTAGAGCAGCGGAGGTGATAACAGCTCATCCTACAACAGCGGAGGAGATAGCAGCTCATGATAGAGCAGCGGAGGAGATAGCAGCTCATAATAGAGCAGCGGAGGAGATAGCAGCTCATAATAGAGCAGCGGAGGAGATAGCAGCTCATGGTAGAGCAGCGGAGGAGATAGCAGCTCATGGTAGAGCAGCGGAGGTGATAACAGCTAATCCTACAACAGCGGAGGAGATAGCAGCTCATGATAGAGCAGCGGAGGAGATAGCAGCACATAATAGAGCAGCGGAGGAGATAGCAGCTCATAATAGAGCAGCGGAGGATATAGCAGCTCATCCTACAACAGCGGAGGAGATAGCAGCTCATGATAGAGCAGCGGAACAGATAGCAGCTCATAATAGAGCAGCGGAGGAGATAGCAGCTCATGGTAGAGCAGCGGAGGTGATAACAGCTCATCCTACAACAGCGGAGGAGATAGCAGCTCATGATAGAGCAGCGGAGGAGATAGCAGCTCATAATAGAGCAGCGGAGGAGATAGCAGCTCATAATAGAGCAGCGGAGGAGATAGCAGCTCATGGTAGAGCAGCGGAGGAGATAGCAGCTCATGGTAGAGCAGCGGAGGTGATAACAGCTAATCCTACAACAGCGGAGGAGATAGCAGCTCATGATAGAGCAGCGGAGGAGATAGCAGCTCATGATAGAGCAGCGGAGGAGATAGCAGCTCATAATAGAGCAGCGGAGGAGATAGCAGCTCATAATAAAGCAGCGGAGGATATAGCAGCTCATCCTACAACAGCGGAGGAGATAGCAGCTCATGATAGAGCAGCGGAACAGATAGCAGCTCATAATAGAGCAGCGGAGGAGATAGCAGCTCATGGTAGAGCAGCGGAGGTGATAACAGCTCATCCTACAACAGCGGAGGAGATAGCAGCTCATGATAGAGCAGCGGAGGAGATAGCAGCTCATAATAGAGCAGCGGAGGAGATAGCAGCTCATAATAGAGCAGCGGAGGAGATAGCAGCTCATGGTAGAGCAGCGGAGGAGATAGCAGCTCATGGTAGAGCAGCGGAGGTGATAACAGCTAATCCTACAACAGCGGAGGAGATAGCAGCTCATGATAGAGCAGCGGAGGAGATAGCAGCTCATAATAGAGCAGCGGAGGAGATAGCAGCTTATAATAGAGCAGCGGAGGAGATAGCAGCTCATGGTAGAGCAGCGGAGGTGATAACAGCTCATCCTACAACAGCGGAGGAGATAGCAACTCATGATAGAGCAGCGGATGAGATAGCAGCTCATAATAGAGCAGCGGAGGAGATAGCAGCTCATAATAGAGCAGCGGAGGAGATAGCAGCTCATGGTAGAGCAGCGGAGGAGATAGCAGCTCATGGTAGAGCAGCGGAGGTGATAACAGCTAATCCTACAACAGCGGAGGAGATAGCAGCTCATGATAGAGCAGCGGAGGAGATAGCAGCTCATGATAGAGCAGCGGAGGAGATAGCAGCTCATAATAGAGCAGCGGAGGAGATAGCAGCTCATAATAAAGCAGCGGAGGATATAGCAGCTCATCCTACAACAGCGGAGGAGATAGCAGCTCATGATAGAGCAGCGGAACAGATAGCAGCTCATAATAGAGCAGCGGAGGAGATAGCAGCTCATGGTAGAGCAGCGGAGGTGATAACAGCTCATCCTACAACAGCGGAGGAGATAGCAGCTCATGATAGAGCAGCGGAGGAGATAGCAGCTCATAATAGAGCAGCGGAGGAGATAGCAGCTCATAATAGAGCAGCGGAGGAGATAGCAGCTCATGGTAGAGCAGCGGAGGAGATAGCAGCTCATGGTAGAGCAGCGGAGGTGATAACAGCTAATCCTACAACAGCGGAGGAGATAGCAGCTCATGATAGAGCAGCGGAGGAGATAGCAGCTCATAATAGAGCAGCGGAGGATATAGCAGCTCATCCTACAACAGCGGAGGAGATAGCAGCTCATGATAGAGCAGCGGAGGAGATAGCAGCTCATAATAGAGCAGCGGAGGAGATAGCAGCTTATAATAGAGCAGCGGAGGAGATAGCAGCTCATGGTAGAGCAGCGGAGGTGATAACAGCTCATCCTACAACAGCGGAGGAGATAGCAGCTCATGATAGAGCAGCGGATGAGATAGCAGCTCATAATAGAGCAGCGGAGGAGATAGCAGCTCATAATAGAGCAGCGGAGGAGATAGCAGCTCATGGTAGAGCAGCGGAGGAGATAGCAGCTCATGGTAGAGCAGCGGAGGTGATAACAGCTAATCCTACAACAGCGGAGGAGATAGCAGCTCATGATAGAGCAGCGGAGGAGATAGCAGCTCATAATAAAGCAGCGGAGGATATAGCAGCTCATCCTACAACAGCGGAGGAGATAGCAGCTCATGATAGAGCAGCGGAGGAGATAGCAGCTCATAATAGAGCAGCGGAGGAGATAGCAGCTTATATTAGAGCAGCGGAAGAGATAGCAGCTCATGGTAGAGCAGCGGAGGTGATAACAGCTCATCCTACAACAGCGGAGGAGATAGCAGCTCATGATAGAGCAGCGGAGGAGATAGCAGCTCATAATAGAGCAGCGGAGGAGATAGCAGCTCATAATAGAGCAGCGGAGGAGATAGCAGCTCATAATAGAGCAGCGGAGGAGATAGCAGCTCATGGTAGAGCAGCGGAGGTGATAACAGCTAATCCTACAACAGCGGAGGAGATAGCAGCTCATGATAGAGCAGCGTAGGAGATAGCAGCTCATAATAGAGCAGCGGAGGAGATAGCAGCTCATAATAGAGCAGCGGAGGAGATAGCAGCTCATGGTAGAGCAGCGGAGGAGATAGCAACTCATGGTAGAGCAGCGGAGGTGATAACAGCTAATCCTACAACAGCGGAGGAGATAGAAGCTCATGATAGAGCAGCGGAGGAGATAGCAGCTCATAATAGAGCAGCGGAGGAGAAAGCAGCTCATAATAGAGCAGCGGAGGAGATAGCAGCTCATGGTAGAGCAGCGGAGGTGATAACAGCTCATTTTACAGCAGCGGAGGTGATAACAGCTCATTTTACAGCAGTGGAGGGGATAGCAGCTCATGATGGAGCAGCGGAGGAGATAGCAGCTCATAATAGAGCAGCGGAGGAGATAGCAGCTCATAATAGAGCAGCGGAGGAGATAGCAGCTCATGGTAGTGCAGCGGAGGTGATAACAGCTCATCCTACAGCAGCGGAGGAGATAGCAGCTCATGTTAGAGCAGCGGAGGAGATATCAGCTCATAATAGAGCAGCGGAGGAGATAGCAGCTCATAATAGAGCAGCGGAGGAGATAGCAGCTCATGGTAGAGCAGCGGAGGTGATAACAGCTCATTTTACAGAAGCGGAAGTGATAACAGCTCATTTTACAGCAGTGGAGGAGATAGCAGCTCATGATAGAGCAGCGGAGGAGATAGCAGCTCATAATAGAGCAGCGGAGGAGATAGCAGCTCATAATAGAGCAGCGGAAGATATAGCAGCTCATCCTACAACAGCGGAGGAGATAGCAGCTCATGATAGAGCAGCGGAGGAGATAGCAGCTCATAATAGAGCAGCGGAGGAGATAGCAGCTCATAATAGAGCAGCGGAGGAGATAGCAGCTCATGGTAAAGCAGCGGAGGAGATAGCAGCTCATGGTAGAGCAGCGGAGGTGATAACAGCTAATCCTACAACAGCGGAGGAGATAGCAGCTCATGATAGAGCAGCGGAGGAGATAGCAGCTCATAATAGAGCAGCGGAGGAGATAGCAGCTCATAATAGAGCAGCGGAGGAGATAGCAGCTCTTGGTAGAGCAGCGGAGGTGATAACAGCTCATTTTACAGAAGCGGAGGTGATAACAGCTCATTTTACAGCAGTGGAGGAGATGGCAGCTCATGATAGAGCAGCGGAGGAGATAGCAGCTCATAATAGAGCAGCGGAGTAGATAGCAGCTCATAATAGAGCAGCGGAGGATATAGCAGCTCATCCTACAACAGCGGAGGAGATAGCAGCTCATGATAGAGCAGCGGAGGAGTTAGCAGCTCATAATAGAGCAGCGGAGGAGATAGCAGCTCATGGTAGAGCAGCGGAGGTGATAACAGCTCATCCTACAACAGCGGAGGAGATAGCAGCTCATGATAGAGCAGCGGAGGAGATAGCAGCTCATAATAGAACAGCGGAGGAGATAGCAGCTCATAATAGAGCAGCGGAGGAGATAGCAGCTCATGGTAGAGCAGCGGAGGAGATAGCAGCTCATGGTAGAGCAGCGGAGGTGATAACAGCTAATCCTACAACAGCGGAGGAGATAGCAGCTCATGATAGAGCAGCGGAGGTGATAGCAGCTCATAATAGAGCAGCGGAGGAGATAGCAGCTCATAATAGAGCAGCGGAGGAGATAGCAGCTCATGGTAGAGCAGCGGAGAAGGTAGAAGCCCATGATAGAGCAGCGGGGTAAATAGCAGCGGAGGCGATAGCTCCTGATAGAGCAGCGAAGGTGAAACCAGCTCATGATAGAGGAGGGTGGAGTGGTTATAAGAATTTAAGAAAAATGATATTGAGACAAATCTTCAGAACATAAATTCATTAGCTCAGTCTTTAGGTAACCTCTGAGTATAACCTCGAATGTATAGTTATTTGACTGTCATCTTAGCATCTTCGCCATTTTAATATTCCCTCTCTACATTCCGAGTATTCAGACATTAAGTCACCCCTTTTATTGCTACTAATTTGTATACGGTTCGTGGCCTACTGTGCCCTATGGAACATTACGTAAGAGGCAGTTATAAATAAACTTACAAAGTATAAAATAGTGGTGTTAAACGGGCATGCACTACCATGTGTGATGAGAATAATGTTATTAATTAAGATGCATTTACAACGCTAGTTAGGTGATGTGATGCTTTGGATTGAAAATTAATAGACTCGGCACTCGATATCCCGGCAGTTCGGATTACTCGGCAACCAAGATGGGAAAAATAAAATCAAGTAAACTGATGTAAGCAAGTGCCAGAATGGTTTTCTTTAATCAATGATGATTGCAATTATAATATGCATAAAATAAGTTATTTTTGTAATCGATTTCCGAATTAACCTCCACACCGATTCATTAAGCAGGGCTTACGGAAAAACAAAGGTCTGAAGATTGATAAGCATTTGTGAAGGAATGTATGGAGAGTGTTATTTGTCAAACTTACCTGTATTGCAACTTCCAAAGCCGTATATGTACACTGTAAAACAATATGCTGCCATGAGAACTAATTTGCATTTGATAAATTCTTTCTAATATATTACCATAAAACAGGCACTTAATTGGGCACTACTCCGGTACAGGTTAACCTCTATGGTCCCATGTCAATAGGCTTCTTCCCATGGACGTTTTAAATGCGTATACCAAGTTTTCGGTTTCATGAAAAACCGATAAAGCGTATTTGAGTTATTGCGCGTGCAGACACACGGACGGACGGACAGACAGAGGGACAGACATTTTCCCGATCTGGAGGTTAACTCGGAAATCGATTACAACAATGATCACTGAATAAACAAATGCATTCTGGCACTTGGTTACATCAGTTTGCCTGATTTTATTTTGAGAGAATCCGTAATTCGAGTTACAATTATTGTGATTTTGTAGCGAATGATCACAAAATTAGGCATGTAGTGCATAAAACCACGAGAATGAATAAAATAAATAGCTATTTGTGTCATTGTAAGCGAGATAGCCCATGGCAGGAAATCGATGTAGACCTTTAATAAAATCCATTGTTTCACCATCGGCAATTGTAGCGCTTGGTGTGATTTTTCAATAACCGTTTATCCTCCTTGGCATAGATAATAATACCAGCATGTGCCCGCGGCTTCGCCCGCGATAATTATTTAAAAAATTAAAAATTAAGAGCATAATAGTAAAATCATTATATTTATTAACACCTAAATCACGTGGACTACACACCACAATTAGATAGCATCGTCTGGTAAAAGCGACCTCAGATTCGAGTTTCTTGGCCCAGAAAACCTCTGTATAGTGAGATTCGTCCAAATAAAACAACGTTTGACCATATTTAGGGCTTACAACATTCAAGCGATCGCGAAAGTTTTATTTTCAAGGTATGACAAAAATAGCCAAAGCCAACTGTAATTGATTTGACAGAAATGTATAACTGAAAACTTATGTTTTGAAAACGCACAAAATGCATGTTTTTTGCCCGTTTTTCACTCATAACTCACGAACGAAAACTAAAATTAAAATTCCGGCTTGGAGGTGCATTTTCCGACCCTTCAGCCCACCTAAGTTTACAATTTCAGATCTCTGCGTTCAGTAGATTTCGCTGGACATCGAGGACAATTCCTTTTATTAATACAGATAATATGAATTATAATGATACCTTCTCTAATTTGTCAAACATCCATTTCATTTAATCCAAACCCACCTGATACAACTGGCAACAATATGTTCTGTGAATTTGTTTGGATAATTCTGTGTAAAAAGAGGTTAAGTATTTTCAAAAACATTTAATTTTTGGCAGTTAAAATCAGAATTTTTCAAAATTCTTTCTTAGTGAGCACCTACATTATGAAACGAGGGTACTGTCAAAATTTCAAGTCTCTAACTGTTATAGTTTAGGCTGTACGTTGATTCCTGTCAGTCAGTCATTCATTCAGTCAGTCAGTCAGTCAGGACAAAGCCTTTTATATATAAAGAGATTGTCTTATTAGCATTGTTTTTATTACGATATTTAAAATACTTCTTTATCACATATAATTATACATTATTTTCATACCTTCTTTTGTTCATATGCAGCTGTACCCAATCGATGTGTTCAATGATTTTTTTTTATCAAAGAAGCTACAGGTGTGAAGATTTTTCAGTGTTCTGTCCTTATGGATTAAAAAAATTTCAGGTATGTGCGATAAAATAAAAGCTATAAAAATAAAACGATAAAATTATTACTCTTTCGATTGGTTCAAATTCCAAGTATTCTTTTATTGGATTTGTCATGGAGGCCATGGAGGCCTACACAGGAGTGTGAGGCTCCTAGATTTTGGACATTCGGCACGTGAAGGTGGTAAGGTTGTCAACCTAACGCACCGGCCACCTTTACCCCCAGGATTGCTCCTGGTACTCATTTCTGTTAGAGGCCGAGTCGACCACAGGGCCATAGTGCCACCGGAAGGAATAGGCCAATTGAAAAACTCAAACGACCTCATCGGGGATCGAACCCGCGACCTACCGGTTTGTAGCGCAGCGCCTCAACCACTACGCTACGACGTACCCCTTCACTGCATCGTACCCACCATTATATATTTAAAAATTCAAATAATGTTATCATTACGATTATAAAGACCTATGGAGGTAAGAACTAATCGTGGGAAGAAGCCTCAACAAGATTATAGTATAACTACAGGCAATAAGTGTTAATATGTGGCAAAAAAAGGCCATAAGATGTATTCAGAGACTCTCAAAAAGAGACTCCTGTCGAGAAAGTTTTAGAAATTTACAAATTATGACACTGCCATCATTGTACATTTTTTCCAATCTAACTTATGTAAGAGAACACATACACGATTTTAATGAACGAGCATTCTTTCATAACTATAAGACAAGGCACAAGAATGATATAAACGTACCACACCACAGGTTAAGCAAAACAAGCAACAGCTATAAATATTTGAATGTTAAACTTTTTAATAATCTTCCTCAATCTATAAGAGAATTGCCCTCAAAAGTATTCAATAAATTAATTGCCAAATGGCTAAAAACTAAAGCACATTATTCACTAAATGAATTTCTGTCACTAAAAATCTCAGCCACTGAGTTTTATTGATGTACTTCAATACAAGGGTTTTTTACTGCACTGTAATGCATTGTACTTCTTATTGCTATGTAAACTGTGTACTATTTGGACAATGCCTATTTCTATCTAGATGGATGATTAATGGCGGAAATAAAGAATCTTATCTTATCTTATCTTATCTTAATAAATGGGAAGAAGAATGGAACAGTACAAAAAACGGTACAGTGACAAAGTCGTTTCTCCCCAGTATAAAAGGCAGGTTAAAAGTAAACGTACCGCTAAATGGAAAAAAAAAAACTAGCTTTTTAACAGGCCAGGGGAAAATGAACTCATACTATTTCCGATTTAATATAACAACCAGTCCTATGTGTACGTGTGGAAACGAAGAACAAACAGTGGATCACCTACTATTTAAATGTATCAATCTTGAAAGGGAAAGACAAATTTTTAAGAACAATATTTATAAGTAAACATGGAAAGTGGACATTTGACAAAATCAAATTAATGCACTATTATACACAATAACTAATTTCATTCATTAATTCGATAGATTTAGATAAGCTGTAAACGAATGAAGCAGTAATACAAGTGGTTAACTAATGTACTAGAAATACAGGCGATTAACTAATATACTAATAGAGTATACCTACATGTTACGTAATATTGTAAAGGATAGTATGAAAATTTAGTTTTAATAAGGTAATGAATAAGTTCTACAATATCCAGCCATAGAATAAGGAAGATAAAAGACAGTATATTATATGCATAAAAAATGTAATATTACCCAGTAGTAATCAGTGCATGTAGTATTATTCTCATTATAATGGGACATGCAGTTAATAAATAAATAAAAAAAGAGTGCGTGGAAGACCACGCGACAGAAGTAAAACTTTATTTTATTTTTTTTATTTTTTCAATTTTTTATTCTTGGATTTTTTCAATTTTGCATTATTGGACTTTTTAATATTGGGTTTTTGGACTTTTAAAATTTTGGATTATTGACTTTTTAATTTTGGATCTTTGAAATTTTACTTTTGGGTTTTTTAAATTTTCGATCTTTGAATTGTTTATGTTTTGATTTTTTAAATTTTTTATTTTATTATTTATTAAATTTTGGATTTTTGGATGTTATAATTTTTAATTTTGTTTTTTTAATTTTGGAAATTTGTATTTTTTAATTTTGCATTTTTAATTTTGGATTTGCGCGGTAATGAACCTCCGGGTTCCATAAAATAAATAATATACCTTTAGAATGCTTAGGAATTGTCTATTGCCATTGAGGAAGTAATGTCTGAAAAATTTCCTTTGATTACTCCTAATCATTGAGTTGATTGTTTTCTGTGCAGTCCGCTCCGAAACACGTAGTTTTGAGTGTGACTGATTTTTTGACTGATTTCGTGACTGATTTCGTTACGGTTTTAGTGTGACTGATTTTCCGATTTACCCCAACCGCGAGAAAAGAAGTTTTACTTAAAAAAGATTATAGTATTTCTAATTGTTTCAGCCATTTAAATCACTTAATCACAGCAAGTAACTCACTTTTAAAATGCAGTAACACATTCTGCCGTCGGAAGCCCACGCAAGGGTTCGAGGCGGGAGTCACAAGATAATCCCATTAATCACTGCAATTAACACCACACTATTATCAATAATTACTCAGTATAACCAATTATAACACTCTCTCGTCATAAAAGGTATATCCGATGAAAATAAAGTGGTTCAAGAATTGAATTAAAAATTCCGACAGAGTATTTCCCAGAAGAGTGTTATGATGAGTGGATACAGACAAATTTAATTTAGCTTGAAAGGAGTCCATTACGATAGCCATCCCAAATTGCAAATCAATATTTCAGTAGTATGAATTAATTCATATGCGTATTTATTAAATCTTTAATGATTCTACATTTCAAATAAAAAAGGATTAAAAAAATACAAGTGTTCTAAAACTTAAGAACCAATGAAGTAGGTTTCAGATTTTCAATGTTATTTGTTTAGAAAACAAAATTATACTTTCCCCTGGGAAAATGGATGAAAGTTGCTAAACAAAAAGCTATTGTTCCTTTCAGACCCGAATTTTGGACTTAAATATGAATTAGAGCCATCTTTTTTATCATAGGTCAATAATACGGTTTAAAGGACCTAAAATCAATCCTAAAAACATAAATTTTGGGGTTATTTGGGCCACCGGACATAAAAAAATTATTTTATCTGTATATTATTGCAATATTATGAAGATGAATCTCCTTTTTAATCATTTAAACAAAAACTGGTAAGGCTATTAATGATTATTTCTAATAGCTGAATTTTGTTTATGTCCAATAGAATGGACATGGAGTTTGAAAGGATTAAATAAAATTGGTTTAGGATTTCTGTTTCAACATATTTACGTCATAGCGAAACAAAAACAAAGACATGCTACTTAATTGGTTTTCCAAAATCTAAATAGGTTTCCTAATTATACAGCCTGAATTACTGTACATGAAATTAGCATCTTCATTTCCGTTTTTATTTATTTTTTATTTCAAATTCTTTCATCTACTTTTGATGAAATTAATGACATCTTCAACCAACAAATTTACTTCTATGTTAAACATGTTGGAAATATTGACGCGTACTAAGAGGCTAGATATTAGGTTTCTTGCACTAACTTCTGTGGATTTAAGATGAAACTTCTGAGTATGGTAAGAGATTCCCAGTTCTCATACGTTTCACTTCTGCTTGTGGATATCAGTATGGCTTATAGAGTGACTTTAGAAATGTTCTAAGAACTAAGTGTCAAATATATATTTTAGTTGTCAGTATAAATCGTGATGTGAGAACCATCTTGATGAATTAAAAAAGCTATTGCGTTGTTTTCTTGTCTCTCTAAGATAAAAACCAAAGAATTAATAATTAGTCATTATAGGCCTATGTTGCGTTAACCAGTTTAAATCATGAGACTGAGATAAATGAATGCGCATTCACGCAATATGGCTGCTTCTTCTCTGTTGGAATGAGAAACGAGAGAATCAAAGTAAAGTTAAAGATGCAGAAAGGTATGTAAATGATGTATATGAAGTTTTAGAATGTCAATAAAATAATTATGTAATACCTTAATATCAACCTTTTTAATATTTATTTTGCCTAGGCATTTCGGTTTCATACAACCAACATCAACCATCATAATTCTATTCTACAGAATTTCATACAAAAAGAGTGAAGCTGTTGTAGTAAAGGCGTTATTGTTTATTAAAATCAATAAAACTTAAAATTATTTTAAACATCAGTTGTGTGAACGTAGAAGAAGAAAGAAGAATTTAATTTTGCGAATGTTTTAAAGAACCTTTTGAGTTTTAGCTTAATCAACAACGACGCCTTTACTAAAAATTTTCATTCTGTTTACATTAAATTATATAAAATATAATGCTCTGATTATCTGTTGTATGACACCGAAAGGTCTAGGCAAAATAAAAAAGGGTGAGATTATCATATTATTTTATTGATGAAGCTCAACGGTACAACCAGCATGATTTTTAACACTTTCAGGATATGAATCCATCGCTCATTTTTGCACGAGTTGAAATACATTAAATGATATGAACGAGTAAAATTCGTTATTATTTATAACGCGTTACAGAGCCAGTAAATTCAATTTCCACTGTTCACCGTGATATGCAGAAACACGACTGATGACGAATTCATATGAAATGAAAAATGTGTAACATGTTTCAGGGTAGCGATAAGCAAATAAGGCAGCAAGTGGGGTGGAACGGACGATTCAATGGATCGGATGAATCAGCCCATTTTCGTTATTGTGTCGCTGTGGTCGATCGCCAATTAACTCCACCCTTGTAATAAGCCGAGGTGAAAATGTAACCAACAAATGGAAAATAATTGCCACCATACCAGAAGGCCTTGGCGAATTACGCAATTTATTCACATTTGCATGGCATACAATAAAAAGATTCTTCTGTATATTCAATAGACCTATCACGAGATAATGTAGCTTAAATGGAATAGAGAGAAGTAAAATGGTCTTTTATACAACAATATGAAGAAAATTAAGACGACGAAGATGATGATGATAATAATAATAATAATAATAATAATAATAATAATAATGACAATAATAACTTATATTTAACGTAGTGAAAGCAAAGACCGCAAGATATTTTCTTCCACTTCACCAAGGACTAAGAGATCTATACAAAACATATTAAATGTTACAAAATTCTGTCATATTAAAATTAAGAAACGTTCTTCTACAGAAGGACATATAACCAGCAATTCGGTGGCAGTATTGAAAATAAATACCAGTTATACCTAGGTAAAATCACATATTACTAGGGCCCGGATTTGAAGGTTTGAACCTATTTTTCCCCAGCTTCCTAATTAGAACATTTAAACGTATTTTTCCGTTTCATGCCCCTTGCTTCTGAATACATGAATCTTATAGAACCTAAATCGGACTGAAGGGCCTAAGGAGGACTTTTGCTGAAAAACTAGAGGCTAAAGAGGCGTTTTGCTGAAAAACTAGGGGCTTAAAGAGGACTTTCGCGGAAAAAAAAATTTAAATAGATTTTCCGATAAATGAAAATCAAAATAAAGTGCATTTGTGCATTTTACGAAAAGACATAATATAAATAAATTTATACAACGCACTGAAATTAGCAATGTATATGTCGCTTTGTCGCTTGTCTTTATACTCGTAACTCGAAAATATGCCGCCTCGCCGTCGCAGGAAATTAAACTTGAGCTATCTGCAATACTTTGAAATTTGCAACTACTCAATTGTCGTTTCAACTTTAAAATAACAAGTTGTGACCAACGACAGAGAAGTATATTAAAGAACAAATTTGTGACACTCGAGTCTACTTATTTTTGTTGATCGGAAGTGAATTGAGTGGTGTATTGAATAATGGTATCATTAAAGGGTAAATGTCTCAATTGTTTATGCTATTTTTCGAGTCCCGATATAAGGAATAGTTACTTGTTTATTTTTTAAAAAACTAGAATAACTGCACAAAAATTATAATACAATTTTCGGTGTTAATGTTAGTGTTCATTGTATGTTTTAAGACTGCTAAAATAGTTTGTTTGAAGCCTAAAAAGGGCTATTCCACGAAAATAAAAGGCTAAAATACCTTTTATAAAAGCCTAAAAACAGACATTACATAACACAACACACTATTCACACACCAAAATGCTATGTGTATACCATTAAATATTATTATCATTATCATCATTATCATCATCGTTATTGCCATCATTGACATTTTCCTGTAACCACGTGATCTTTCGTTTCCAGACCCTCTCGCGACAGCAATAAATATAAATCCAGACAACTCGGTTCCTTTGCTGCTGCTCCAAGCAACATAAATGCAAAAGCAGAATCTGTTCGTACTTTTAAAGAACCTTTCACCAAGCGTTCATAAATCCTTGAATGTTCATAACCACAGTTTAAAAATATCAGCATCGTAAAGAAGGACTGAGATGAGATTTAACGTATCCTTGTTGTAGGTCAAAGTAGCGAGCAAGCTGTGCAACATCTTTTCCTGCTTCTCAATTCATAAGATCTTACTATAGGATTATGTATGCATTTGATCTTCAAATGTACATACTTACAATATATGCTTTATTGAACTTCCTTTCTTTCAGTCAAAAATACGAAAAAAGTAAAAATCTGATGGGAAACACAGAACATCCTCTGTCCAATAAAAGGTTCTCCTCTCAGTAATATATTATGTATGACATTCTCTTGAAGTAAATTGGTTGTAAAAAGAGAAAGTCGTTGCCATATCCCCGAAGGATAAATAACCCAAATAAAATCTTATTAATGTGCCCTCGTAATTTTCTTTACTCTAGGCATGGGCAATACACCTTCCTCACTTCACATTCTGATATAGAATAAGAGGTCGCATTGGCAAGATCGCTTATCCAGTTGTTGCCAATCTGATGCAAGATTGGCAAGACTGAATTTCTACCAAAAAGGGTGGTTTGTAACTTCCTATAGAGAATTTGTGGTAAAAAATTTTAAGTAAAAGTTTTATTACTTAGTATAACCACATCTTGTACAGATTTTAAACAAAATAGTTAGAGCCGTTGTCGAGAAAATCGCGAAAAACCAAATTTTCTTCATGCAAGAGAAAGTCTTCGTGTTACATCCCCAGTTGATACCTAACCCAAATAGAAAATTTTGTTCAAGTAGAATTTTTAGTTCTGGAGCTAGACTGGTTCGATGACTTACAGACACACACACACACGGGGTCTGGACTTTTGCGTCCCAAAACCACTAAACTAGAACTTTTGCGTCCATAGATCCTCAGATCCAATGACCCGTTTGCGTCCCGGGTCTCTCTAGAGCAATGACCAAAATGCGTCCCATGAAATACAAGTAAAATTAATAATTGATACCATACAGACCCAGGGTGCACCGCGAGAAGGCGAACTGCTTTACACCCCAAAAATTTTAGTCAATATTAATAAAAAATGAAGCGGAGAATGAAGTTACTCTTTGTCTTTTGGCTACCAGTTTACTTTCTTGAGGTTGGTAGGAATTTAAATTTTACTGTTCGCACATATTCCAGTCTGCTGAGTGCTTCAGTTCTATATTCAACAGTTTTTTCTACCAAGAAGGCCGCAATAGTAATATTTCCCACAATCGTCAGATAGATGTATCGATCTAGTTCAAGACGGGACGCACGAAGGTTGTTTACGTCAAATTGCACCGGACGCACGAGGGTTGTTTTGATGAAGCGACCGCTCGCTTTGGGACGCAAAAGGGTACGACCCACACACACATACAGACAAACAAACATGTTTCTGAAAATAGTATCTTTGGATTCACAGTACCTATGGTACAGGCAGAGGAAGTAATAATTAATTAACCCAAATGTATAATTTGGTTTTCGTACGATTTTTCTTTTCGAGCTAGATTGTTCACGGTAGATGCACGGACGGACAAACACATTTTATTTCCTGCTTCCTGTAGGTAAAAGAAGTAATGTATTCCGTCCCGAAATTTGACGTTTAGATTTTAACATAAATGCAAATGTTGAGGTTCCCCGTATCCAAAAGATACTATTTTCAGAAACAATGTTTGTGTGTCTTTGTGTGTCTGTGAGTCTGTGAACAGCCTAGCTCCAAAACGAAAATTTTATATTTTGGAATTTTCAAATATTTATGTGGGATCCGCCAGAACAAAAGAAGTATTAAAGGGCATCGTGACGTTTAAAATGCTGGGAATCGCTGACCATGGAGCAGTAAACAATTCAGCTCAGCCCAGAAACAAAATTCTGAAATCACACAAATTCAGAAGTAAGAATTGAACTAGAAAATACTGTGCGAGAATTCATCAGCTTGAAGTCTGCTCATGATTTATACACAGTTAAATGGGTTCTCGCAAAAATCCAATTCAGTTTGGCACCTATCCTCAATAACACTATATTTATAGATCCACTTCTGTTTTATGGTACCTTATGAAAGGAAAGCGAAGGAACGATACCAGAGCTCTCAGCTGAGTGTAATGACGCATATGCTAATGTATCGAAACATAAACATATCATAACATATCAGTCACACGACGTGCACTTACCATTATATTATTTTTGTTTCAGTGACTTACATATTTTGAATTATAAATAAGAATTTTTGTATATGCATACAAGCAAGCAAAATTATCATGCATTACAAAATAATAATAATAATAATAATAATAATAATAATAATAATAATAATAATTTATTTAACCTGGATAAAGTTATGACCGTAAGGTCTTTTCTTCCACTTCACCAGGGACTAATAGTACATTAGTTGTTACAATATAACATAATAAATAACACAAAATACATTAAAAGAACAAGCCCCTAAATAAGCAGAGCTCGTGTTTAGGGGCTGAAATTACCATATTATATATTAAATAAGAGAGAACCGTGCAAATTTACAAATATACACACACATTAAATAACTAAGCTAAAATCAGTTCACAATGTTTAACAAAAAATTGAAGTAAGAAATTAAAACATAGTTTAAAGCATATAATTACCCAATTGCAGTCCGGCATTTTGATTCCGCAAAACGAAACATGATGTCTCTTTCAGTATTTTGGCAATGTTTGTAGAAAATAAGTTTTGATGGTTTTATGACAGTAAGATAAATTTACAAAGCTATACGAAGCTATACGATTTTCCTAATCTTGAATTCAAGAGTGTAATACACTAGGAGGTGCCCGTGGCTTCGCCACGATAATTCTTTTAAAAATTAAAAATTAAGAGTATAATAATTATTAAAGCATTATACTTATTAACACTTGCACGCGAATCATTCATAAACTAAGCCATTAATAATTAATGAAACAGCTAAAATTCCTGCTTTAGAGTACATTCCACGACATGAAAGCGCCCCCTGGGAAAACTATATCAGAATCGATTATGCAGTTCCAAAGAACCTGTGAACACATAATACATATTGTTTCTCAGCTGTTTATTGGCATGAATATGGTGTGAATTTTATTTTATCAATTCAGTGTAATTTTCAGAAATTATATAATGTTTCAAGGGAAGGAATGGTTTGTTTGGATTATTATTATCAGCCCCCGGCTTCGCCCGCCATTATTCATTGACTCCAGGATTTTTAAGAAAATTACATTGGTAGATTATTAAAAATGTTTGTGGTTCAGAGCTATGAAAATTGTAAGTAAAAATAAAATTAGAATATTTGTTCACTGTGTTCATTTCACTTAGGCCTTATATAATAAAGAAACGGTTTTCCTTCCTAATTTTGTAGTCGTCATGAAAGTTTAGACTGCGAGAGACGAACATCGCCGAGTATACCCGATGTCTCACGAAGCGGGCGAGCAAGCACGCTATTTAGGGCCGTTGAATTGTATAAGAGTAGATTCATAAGGTAATCCATAGCTTCTTTAAACAAAAAAATGTTGTTGGATAAATAATAATAATATATTATTATATTGAATTTTTTTTCCGGACAAGAAGGTTAAGAAGGACTTTTAAAAACTAAGCACGAATACTAATCTCACGACAGCCTATAATAACGAACTAAATAGGGTTGTACCTAGGTATTAAGCAATATTACGCGGCTGACATTAACATTTCGTTGAACAATTTCAACGACTTAATGGTAAGCAAAAATAATTCGCTAGTTTAGGCGATTTGCTAAATCTGTCCTATGTTCCAGCAGTCAATAACTAATCAGTGAGAGTAAGAGATTAACCAGAATATTGTAAATGATGTTGCTATACAGCTTTCACCACCGCGGCTTATTGTTCGACAGTTTGATGACATGCCATTGGTCTGCAATCTGCACCGCAATGTCAGTCCGTATTGTGACAGCTGGCAAAGGGCACGGTCATAATATGGTTAAAGCTAGCAAAAAATTGAATCCTCTGACTATCAGTATATAACTAATGTCAAGGGGACCCTGTCACTTCAATGATATGCTTTAACATGAAACTCACACTTGATAAGCATACAGATTTTTCTCGAAAAACTCTTAACGATTTTGTTTAACTGTAGTTTACTAAATGAAAATAGGCTTCTTAAGAGCTATAACTTTATTTGAATTTTTGTTCAATAAATTTTCTGAATATTAGTTATAAGCAGTTCATCTCATTCAAGAACCTGGGTGTTTCGAGGCCTCACGAATAATACGAATATGAATGAGATTTAGACAACTGATTTCCCTCTCCCGCTTTGTTATGATTAAATGTGAAGGGTAGAGAAACTTATGTGAATATTTCATATCAGATTTCTTGAAGTTGTTCAAAAACAATGTAAATCAAAGCAGACCTAATTTAGTTTGTTTCCAAGTGCATTGTAAGACATGAAGAATTGTTATGCAGTGTCGTGAAAACCACTGTCGTATCGGCAAATTACTTCTCTTAAAACTAATATATATGTATATTTCTATATAAATTTCTGAAAATAAGTAATTGCCGATAACGTAATACATAATTTTGAATATATACTTTTAATATTTCACTGCGATTAGAAAGAAAATTGCCATGGAATTCATTCAATAAATGTTTGCAAGGAATTCTATTGCAATTACATTTCTTATTATAGAGGCACATTAATCCTTTCATTATGAATGTATCCTACAGGATGCAGTAGAATGACTTAAATTTGTAATGCAATGACGGAAAAAATGGAACAAAAATTTTAAATTATATATAAAATTATGGAACAAGATACAAGAAATAAACTATAGCCCTGATCATTGTGTTAACTGTTTTCTTCGCAGTCCGGCATGGGTTTATAAATTGAGAATGGGGTGAGAATTGGCAAGGGGGAACTCTATAATTGTATGTAATTTGGGGCTGAGAAAATGAAAGGATTTTAAGGGTTACGATGTTGTAATTGTTTACAATATGTCTCTATTGAAGACACTAATAGTTTATAAAGGTAGTAGATAGCTCCAGAAAATGTTCAGAACAACCCCTTAGATTTTCTCGAAAATGGCCATAACGTTTTTGTTTAAATTTTCTACACGAATTCATTATTACATGGTACATTTTGTATAGTTATATGTTGTGTTCTTCACATCAGATTTTTAATAATGGCTTTCTCTCAAGTTCTTTGCAGTTTTTTAATCGTTAATGTAAGATTTGAGATAACACCTACAATACTCCATTTCCACTTTCACTTCAAGTACATGTTATAGAGTTAAAGATTTGAAACATATTCTTATAGGTTATGTTTCAAGTCAAATAATGACTTTCGGAGTAATATGCAGCGATGTTCAGTCCATTCTAGGCCTATTTACTCCCTAAATAGTGAAATCCACTTCGGTCTAGCGCATCTCTTCAATATATAGTTCCACTTTTGTTCTTCTAGTAAGTAAGTTAAGTAATACTTCTATAGTGTCCTGAAATCAGAATATGAATGTGAATATTGACTTATAGGGGCATAAACTTAATCACGAGTACCTACATGTGCGTTAACAGTGTTTCGTCTGATTGCCGCTCCTATGATATAGCGCTTCTCTGCTCTCTGTGTAGCCTAATCTAATGTGTAAACTGATAATGCCACCCTATCGTCCTCTTGTCCGTCCGGTTTTGTCGACAATGAAACAAGCTAAGCGAGTATTAAATTTTATTGTTATGAAGCTTTTCAATTAGCCCTTCCTTGTGTCTTCTGAGCATTAAATTCGCAATAATGCAGTTAAAAGTAGATAGGGAATGAGAATATAAACCAGTCATTTTTGTTATGTACTTCAATAAGGTTCATAGAAATTCCATTAAATTTAACCAAATTAGTTTATATTCTTCTTGTGGTCTTCAATGATTCATCTAAAAGCTGTTTTTGTTTTAAATCAATACATGTCACATAAAAAACAAAATATTTGTAATCGAATTGTTTGAAATAGGCTAATAGTGCAATTTAAAAAAATATGACTAATATCAGCATTGTTGAGTAAAAATACAGCTTGAAACGTTACGCCACAATTAAAAAATCGAACAAAAAAAATGCCCGGTCATTCAAATACCAAGGGGGGATCTTCTCAGCCACACTACAAATTTATTTATTAAGTGCCAGAATGGTACTTTATAAGATTGTTTGGGGACGGGAAAATGTTTGTTCGTCTGTCTGTCCGACCGTGTGTCTGTAAGCGCGATAACTCAAATACGCTTTATCGGATTTTCATGAAACTTGGTATACGCATTTATAGCTTCCATGGAAAAAAGCCTACTGAGAATGGACTAAACCGGTTGACCGGCACCGAAGTAAAGCCCAATTTAGTGCCTATTTTATGGTAATATATTATAAATAACTTATCAAATGCAAATCAGTTATCATGACAACATTTTGTTTTAGAGTGTCCACATACGACTTTGGAAGTTGCATTACAGTTATCTATAATAAATAACACTATTCCTTCACATATATTTATCAAACGAGACAGTTAAACTGAGCGAGGTGGCCGAGATTGTAACGTATTGGATTTGCATTCTGGAGGTCCCTGGTTCAAATCTCGTATCCGGCGAATTTGACGTGTTTTTTTTTCTAAGTGAGTGTGCGATTGTCAAGATATCACAAATCTGTACAGTTCTGCTGATGCTGAACGATATTAATCTGATTTTTTTAAAACTAGACCTTTGTTCTTCCATAAGTCCTGCTTAATGAATAAATCTGGAGCTTAACTCGGGAAAGATTTTTAAAAAATCTTAATTTTCTGCATATCACAATGGCAATTATAACTGATAAAAAAAGGATTCTATCACTTTGTTACATCAGTTTACCTGATTTTATTTATTTAATATCCAAAACAAAATAAAAAAACATATTTTTTCCTTGAGTATAGCCTATTAGGGAATATATATACTTATATATATAGGCCTATATGTGTGTGTGTGTGTGTGTGATAGAGCCATCATTTTTGTACGTATGTTATGTATTTATATTAATTTAATCTTTTTTATTAATATAAAGAAATATTAAAATAAAAAATTAAATTAAAAATTAACTCAACTTTTAAAATTCTTAGCATTAAGGCCGTGTATTTATTTCCAGAATAAAAAATTGTGTGACTTTAACCTTAAAAAAGTTGCTGTCACCGATCAGCTCCAGAACATAATATTGGCCCTCTTGAAGCTAGAAATCTTTGGTATAGAAAATAATCGCTACATCCATCCTCAGGAAGTCATGTGAAGATTTCATGTAAAGTTGTGTTTTATTCCTCTGCGGCATTTTATAGCCTGTTGAAGCTTGTAAGTAGTAATGGCTAGTCTTGTTCACGATTTCGAAACAGTTGTTTTAGTACGTTAGTCTTCATGTGAATATTTTCCTGAGAGCATCTGTCTGCAGTCAGAAGACGTATGTATACAGGTCACAACACACAGAGCAAATGTATTTGAACTTGAACTACTTTCCAGCCAGATCCGTCAATAAAAGAGAAGCCAAACGTTCCCGTCACCAGATACGAGAGAATAATCGTTCTCTCTCACACATACACACACGACCTAATGAACTTGATGTAGTTGTAGCTTTCCCTCTCTACTCTGATCAGGGTTGCCAACTAGCCTGTATTTCACCGAGAACTTTTATATTAGTCTTTTCACTGCTAATGACTAGGGACCGGATTCTTAGGTTTTTACCTATTTTTTTCCTTACTTCCAAAACAAAAAGCGATCACACACTTTTTCGAATCATGCCCATAGGATTCACCCACATTAATTCTGTGGCACCTAAAAATACCTAAATGGGGTATATAAACCTAAATGTACCTAAACGGGATAAAAAACCTAAAATATATAATTTAGGCTACTTTTTTGCCTTTTTTGTTTATCAGTTGAGAAATTTTGCGGAGAGACAATTTTTGTCGGGTTGAAATTAATACCAACAGCGTTTCGTTCAACTTAATGTCGTCTAGGATGACAGTATCAAGAGAGGAAGTGTAAGAGTACCTGCGTATTCCTTTTAAAATATTCGTACGAACAACCATTGTTGATGTCATGTGAGGTTGAAAGGACATTTTCTGCCTTCAAATGTATTCTAAGAGATAACAGGAAGAACTTCACAGTTGAAAATCTTGAAAGATATTTAGTGATATGCTGTAACCAGGATATGTGAGGCAATCTTATTTTCACTGCTTCTTTTGATTGTTTATGCTTTCTTCAATTCTTTAATATTGCCCTAAAGCAAGTTTACACAAATTTAATTCAATTTTGTTAAGTTAAACTTTACAAGTATTATGTATTGAATCCTATGTAGCACATTCAAATTCATTAAACCAATTATTCTACCCAAAAACGATATTTTGGACAAAAAACCTAAAAAAAAACTATTTCACCTAATGGAAAACCTAAAACAGTGTTTTTAAAAACCTAAAAATCCGGTCCCTACTAATGACACATACAACTGTCACATCAAAACATTGTTTGAAGGCAAGATATAAGTTTAAAGCAGTAACTTTTTTTATAACTAGCAGATGCCCAAGGTTACGCCCACGATAATAAATTCGAAGACTAAAAATTGAAAGTAAAATAATTAAAGCATTAACACTTACAGGCGAATCATTCATAAACTAATCGATTAATAATTATAATGAAACAGCTAAAAATCCGTATTTGGAGTGCATTCCACGATTAGAAAATGCCTCTATTACATTTGACATTAAAAACAAACGAATTGACCATGGGTAAGCTCACAAAATGGAAACGATTGATAATTCCACGCTATATTGAAAAAATATCGATGCTTTTATTTCCAAGTTGAGATAAAAAAAAAATAGGCAAAGCTACCTGCAATTGATTTGACAATTGAAATGTAAATTGCCGAAAACTAATGTTTCAATAGCGCAAAAAAAAGTCACGTTTTCTGCCAGTTTTTCACTCATAACTCGCGGATATTATACGAATAAGTTTTGAAAAGGTATGTGAGAGAATAGGCAAAATTCGCAGTCCGGAAAATGATTATGCAAAGAGCAGGATCTTGTGCTCTTTAAATAATGATTCTGACACAAAGGTACTTCGATTTAAAAAATGGCGCGTGTTGTTCGTTTCCAAAAGACAAAGACTCTGTTTATCAGAAACTGATTAGCCGTCTACACCATGAGTCGCTCTTGCAATTCGTTCCGATACGTGTAAGCAAGAGAGCAATGTGCGAATTTAACGCATGGCAAGTTGTGACATACAATATTGCATTCGTCGCGAAAAAGGATTCTCTCTTTTTCACAGATTTATTCCATTTCATTAACAGAGTCAAATGAAGTTTGCTAGTCACCTTTAATGAACAATATAATGGGCTTTGTTGCTGCCGTCATAGAGATTCTATGACACTTCAACTTTACTACAGGAAACGTTTCCCAGCACTTCAGAATAATACCTTTCATCAGTGATAATGGAGGTAAAACAGTGAGCTTCCTCGGATGTCATTTAACGTTTATTTAGAAAAAACTCAATTAAAACTTAAGCAAATGGTAATATCTTTGTATGGGCACAGAAAATTAGCTCTAGCATTGCTCCGTTTGCAGAAATGAAATGCCTACCTTCAGTAGCAGGAAGAAGGCTCATCCCAAATGAAAGAATTAGATCTCAACTTACATTTTTTACTCTAACTTAAACAACAAAACAAAATTTATTAAAATATATGCTTAATACCGTTGAGCTCGATCAATGTAATAAAATAAATAATAAGATACCAGATGCTCAACAAGATATATTTTGTGCCGCCTAGGCCTTTCGGTATTACCACACCATCTTCAAGGCATCTTTTGCTGGCTTGGAGCTCCAATAAATAAATAAATAAAAATGCATTTCGTCCCCCTCATAAAATCCGTTGACATAGTCAACGGACACGCGGCAAGGAAGCCACAGAAGATAGTTCCGTAACAGTGAATTATGAAGGTGAAGAAATGCATTTTTATTTTTTATTTTAATTATTGGAGCTCCAAGCCAGCAAAAGATGCTCTGAAGATGTGTGGTAGCACCGAAAGGCCTAGGCGACACAAAATATATCTTGCTGAGCATCTAGTATCTTATTTATTTTATTAAACAAAATCAAAACTAAACAGGAAGACTACTTAAGTGATAGTTTTAAGATCGCACTCCACGCATCCTGCTACAGTAGAGGCCAAGAGAAAACGCCGAACTAAGGGAGGCCCAGAAAAACGCTGGAGGGACTAATCTCCATAATAATAATATTAATAATAATAATAATAAAATCAGGTAAACTGATAAAAGGAAGTGCCATAAGGAGTTAAATGGCCATATGTAAGAAACTATTGAGTTTTAGAGCAAGGTTTATTGAGAAAGTTTGATCAGCATAGGCCTATATTAAGGAATAGCCAGAATAGATCTATTAACAGAACTAGTTTAACACAATTTCCCCAGGAAAACATTCATTGATGAAAATTTGCCATTTAAATAGCAAGTGACCGTTAATTGGCTGCTCTCCGGCAACGGTCAACCGATTTGGTCCACAATCAATAGGGGTTTTCCTATGGACTTTATAAGTGTGTATACTAAGTTTCATAAAAATCTTATAATTCCGCCAGGTTAAATAAATAAATAAAATAATAAGCTTATTCGAGTTACCGCGCGTAAAGACACACGGACGGACAGATGGACGGAAGACAGACAAACAGAACAAGCAATCTTAGAATCATATTATATACTTGTAGGGTACGGCAGCCTCTAATTTCAGAGAGGGATACTTATTTTCTGGCCAAACTATAGTGAAATAAAAATAATAAGATGATATTTGATGGGAAGGATTAAGGATTTTAATCGAGTATCGAAGGTGTGATAAGTTGTGAGGCAATGAAAACGTGTCGCTAAGTGAAGAGGAATGGATGTCAGTAGAATTCGATGCTTGTATATTCATTCTATGATATGAAATCATGACAATTTTTTCAAAAAATGATGTTAAACTTATGTGATCAAATTTGCAGGTGTTAGAAATTAAATGAATGCTATGTCGCCACGGAAGATTTTACACTTTCCATGTCAGATCGGTCTGCCATGGAATTGAACTAACGGTCTCTCGAATGAGAATGCGTGACTTCACTTCCACGATTAACTCACTCGGAGGTGAGCTCATTTTGATAGAAATTAGCTAGTTTCATGCGGGACTGCACTTCTCTCTGAAGAGGACTTATTTTTCACATTTTGTTTGTTCCACTTCACACGGGGAGAGCAGAATGCAAATGAAAAGGAAATTAAGTTCATTCAGGAAGGAGATAAGTCCATTAAAATGAACAGTTAAAGTACTCTTATAACATGCTTGTGTGATAAATGGAATGAATGCGATGCCACTTATTTTCTGCCTACACATTTCATATTCAACATATAATCCCTTAACATTATAGTTTCTGACATATAGGTGAGAAATAACTTTTTGTTCGACCATACTACTAGGCGCGTCCATAAAGTAATTTTCACTGGGGCTGTTGCCCTGTCCAACAGAGACAATAATCTGTGGATCATGAATGCTAACATATCTATCTTGAATTTTAACTGTACAATAACAGTGGGAGCCCGGTCACAAAAATCACTACATAGTGTGCCTCACGGTACTGCATATTACATAACTTGTCTGTCTGTGACTTAGACCATTAGGCAGTGTTGGGCACATTTTAATTGTAATGACGATTAAAGATTAACAATTGATTAATTTTTAATTGTCGCCATAACAACTAACAATATTGATCAACTGTAATTGTGGAAAATTACAATTAACAATTGATTAATTGTTAATTGTAGTGGTAGTAATTAACAATTAATCAATTGTCAATCGCGATGTGCTACAGTTAACAATTAATTACTTTTCAATTTTTTATGAATTTAAATAAAAACTAACAATTAAGAAGGACTACTGTACGGGCCTGGTGCGTGGACTGGTATCAAAACAAAATGCGTAAGTAAGATAATGAAATACGCATGTTAGATACAAATAAAACACTGATATTAATACACATCAATGATTTTAATTAAACCTGATTACACATAACGACAGATTATAATTTCTTATAATAGTTTAGATTGCATTTTAACACGACTCTCTTTTCGAAAATACTGTCGGTCAATTTGTGACTCTGCTTAAATAGTACTGATTTTTATTAATGTAGGTAAAATTTTCGAAATCTTGTAATACTTTTATTTGATTTCGGTAAAGGTAAGTAAGTTAATTGTTAGTTTTAATTGTTTCATAGAACAATTGAACAAGTTAATTGCAATTATTTTAGTTGCGAGTTACGATTAACATACATTAATCCAAATAATTTAATTGCAATATGCAATTAAACGTTTAATTGCAATTAATTTAATCGCAATTACAGTTTTAGTCAATTAACGAGTTGATTGAAAAATTAATTGATTAACACCCAACACTGCCATTAGGGCAATCAGTCATAGGAGAGAGGTTCCATCTGGCGCTGTGAATTGAACTCCGGCTTAGCTCAGTTGGTAGAACATTGGCGCGAATAGCCAAAGGTCCTGGGTTCAAGTCCCAGAGTCGGAGGAATTTTTCTCCTATAATATTCTCATGTAATGTCCAACAGCGACAATAATCGTGAATCATGAATGCTTATATAATTATCAATAACGTATAAACATTTAATAGAGGTGGTCAAAATACATAACAGAATATTTTAATGGCTTCGTCCCAAACGCCCAACACGTCACGCTGAAAGTCACAACTTGGTTATGGTCTACAATATCAGTTGCAGTTGGCAGCACTCACATTGCAATCAGGATTTTCATTAATGAACAGCCTGTGCACAGCATCCAGGTATATCAGTTTCCGGGGTGCTCTTAAATAGGATTTTGAATATTATTTTCCGGTGTAATGTATAAATGATTGCAATATCGCTATTGCCCCCCGGTGAGGAAATTCATTGGCTACTTACTAATTCCAGTGCATGCGATTACGTTCTCTCAGTTCGCTCCAGGAACTGCTCGTGATCAACGGTTAACGACATTGTGGCGTTTCTAATTGCAAGTAATTACAAACCACGAGAAGGGAACACTAACCCCCCGCCGGGCGCCCACAAACCTGCTCATTAACACATCCCTTCGCTTACTACTCCCTCCTGTTAGCCATTGCACACATTTTTACGTCATTCACTTCTTCTTAGGGCTGAAAATCGATTAAAATTTCTAATCGAGTTAATGCTTGACTTTAACCGATGAATCAACCGATTAATCGACTGATTAATCGACAAACAGGTCGGTATTTTAAACGAAACCAAATGTACATTAATTCAATATTGTTTTTTGCACGACTTAACTAATTAGTGGTACTTACGAATGTTTTTGCCGTGGATCGTAAGTTGCCATTCCCACACGCAATCTTGTTGCTATGTGCGGTATAATAAGTGTTTCCGTGCGGTTATGAATTTACTTTCGGCACATCATAATACAAGCCTTCATGGACAAGGCCCCCCAGGACAAATATTCGGTTCGCATAACAACAAACACATGCGAATCGCTTTCTGAAATAAACATGTATCTTCAAGAATGTATATACATAATATTTTCAGGTAATATCACAATTAATATAATTAAATTGATATAAATAATCATCGTGCAAAAAATAGCATGCAATACTCTGCCGTAAGCGCATAACGGATCTCGGAAATTGTAAAAAAACTCGGAGCAAGCGCCTCGTTTTTTCGAACTTTTTCCTCGATCCGTATGCATCGCTTATGGCACTTGTATCCCAATATACTATTACACGTTTAATAACCACTACACTATAGACAATCAGAAGAAATCCTGAATTTGCTGTACTCACGGCTAACTCAGCCTGTGTGTGTGCAGCAAAATCTGCTAGATTCCAGTAAGATAATTTTCTTCCCTTGAGCGTACTGAATATTCAGTATCACGATAAACCTTGCAAAACTAACTACCCTTCAGGTTTCTGAATAACGGGAATTTATTGTTTGGACACAATAGGCTGAATGACACATGATGTGCCAAGGTTGGAGAAGCGAGAGAAATGAGTTTGGTAATTTGACCCATTTCTCAAAAAAACGTTTTTCAAAATTCGACTAAACGGATTAATCGGAAAATGTAATTCATCCTTGATTAAATGTTTAATCGATTAATTGAGCCGATTATTGTTAAATTGTTAACAGCATTACGAAACGAAGTCACTGTTTTTACTAATTAATGTAAAATGTGTAATTCAGTAAGAACAGGTGTGTTCTACAGTGTACAGGTGAACACTGTAATGCATTGAGGAACGCCAGGAGTTAACGCCTGTGCAGAACCACGCAGGCAACTTCTCTGGCAAGCGTGTGTTGCGTGTAGTCTAGTCAAACATTCGCAGGCGTTTTAATCTAATACTCATAGCAAGCAGCTCCGAATGTACCGGCAAACTTGCCGGCCTGAAGTGGGTGTAGTTTAATGAAGGTGAAAGGAAGAAAACATTGTGCTCCCTCTTGTATTGTTCAGTTTAAATTCGCTCACATTTACACTATTTAGTTCTCATAAAACAGATACAATTAAAGAAGTTAATGAAAACACCCCAGTATTTAGTATTCTTTAAACGTCCTAAAAGAATAAGGTCAAAGAGAGAAAATCGAGTTAGGATAAATGCCATAAATTAAGGGTGCCAATAGGATACAGCAAAATCAAGACAATTCTAAGAATAATATTTATTTTGTTAAGATGAGATTTTTTCCTTAATTTTCAATATTTAGGGTATATATTTTTATAGTTAATTTTAAAGCAGCTATCGATAAAGGCTTTCCTTTCTACTCGTATTTATTAAAAATGTCTTAATACAAATGGTTATGGACAATATGGAGCGAGCCTTGAAGAATGTTTAAGGCCAATTCCTGTAATGTGGCTATAGGATGTTTATCACAGGCCCTAAACATCTACAAGAAGACAAAATAGGGTGGAACATTTTTCAGTCCTATGCCCGCAGTATATTATGTCCCAGGTTTTGGGGGGAGGAAAGTATGAATGTGATATTGAATTTTTTTCAGCTCAGGAACGATTGAATGGTAACATGAGAGTAAGAAATAAAAATTTCCATAAGAACAATACAATCTTATGTAATCTGAATTTATGTTTCTTCTTATTTCAAACCCTCCCAGGCATGGTGTGTAGAAGCAACGGAATGCAACATTCGACATCCTCTGTGAGCCATAAAAAGCTATAACTAGCGTTTTCTGAGGGAATAGCTTGAGTATGATAAGTCGTTCAAGTTCTACGTACATATTATGCAAGGCCCTAGAGTTTGAAAATCGAAAGTCCTTCATAAGTTAATTTCAAATTACAAAATAAAAACCCGGGCGACGCCGGGCCTTCTAAGCTAGTTTTTCATTAAAGAATATGTACTTTTAAAAAGATTGCTACATTGCACACTCTTAGTGGCCATTAGAATGAAAGGGTAGATTACAGCTGTGATTTAGATGTGTAAATACACAATTTTGTTCCAGTTTAGTTAGACTGTGACTACCTTCTTGTTTATATTATTTATTTACTGTAGAGGAAGAACGTCATACATAATGGATGCGTTTGTTCCGTGTGATTTCAAAAGAAGTTTCTGGAGAAGCGGGGGCGTATAAAAAGCAGGCGATTAGCGTAATCCACAGCTTGCAGTGGGGACCAGCGATCGTCATTCCGAGCCAATGCATTCCCGATGTTTGCTTCCCTGCTTTACGTACTGCTTTCATCCTGTTTAATACCTTATTACAGTGATTCAGTTCACATAATTAGATTTGCTATGTTATTACCTAAGGCCTTCCATACATTCATTTCATCTTTCTGCTTTATCGAGTAAAAGTAATCTCCTAATATTCTGGGGTTCAAATGCGTTAAGAAAGTTTGATCGGGAATGTTTGAATGGGCCCAGTATAAGCTTTGAGCTTTTGCAGGGTGTCTGTGAGAATTTTCTACATCACCTAATTTCTTACATTTCTGGTTTTGAGGAACCGGACTATACATTAACTTCTTTTCAGTTGTAACAAATAAATACTTTATTATCGGATCATTTTGCAATGTATAACAGAGTGAGTAAGCAGTAACAACCAAAAACAGAAGAAGATTTGTTCTTAAATAAATCAAATATTCAACATTATTATTAATATTATTAAAATGAACGCATCAATCACTGGAACGGTGAAAAGGTTCAAAGTTTAAATGTCTCTTTAACTAAAGTAGTCTTTTTGCCTACACTGTTTGATATATCACAGGCAAAAAATTTTTTTTTTTCAAAATTTCATGATAACACAGTTTATAACAGACCATGGAAAGACTGGAATTTATTTTATGGGGTTAAAATTTAATATAAAACGAAACCAAATTTGCAGACTCAGATGTCAACAGAAACTGTGCAACACGTTTTATTTGACTGTCCATCGCTTGGAAAAAGTTCAATTTTGAATTGCATGCATCCTAGTGGGAAAAAAATCCAACTCTTTTTTCCTCTTACTCAACAAATCTTTTTAGCCAATGCATTAGCTGCATAACTTACATTCACGAAGAACTTTTATGTATTTATTTATTTAATAATGTATGAAATTACATAATGTTTTAAATTATTTTGTAAACTACCCTAGTATGCATTGATAGACTTCCGAAAGCATATTGGAACATTTAATAATTTATAAAAGTGCACGGCAAATACACTATAGAACAACATAACATGCTTTTCACATTCTGTAGGGAAAATGCTTGAACTGAGCAGGAATTGAACCTCTGCTTAGCAAGATGACGCGCCTCCCCAAGATCATGCCCAGTCCCAATTATTGGAATATTACTCTGGCCAAGATCCAAAGCGAACTCGTCGGAGATAGCACTTACAAATTGGGGAAGGTATATTGCAGTTACTCATTGGATGGCCAGTCGGCTTCAAAGGTTTCGGTGTTTCTTTATGTTAATTGATCTGACTAAATCGGTCTTGGGCTTCCGCTATCCAAAACAAAAGCAACGTTGCAATATTCTCTCATTGTTATCACTGACCTCAGTTCTTCCTTCGCTTTATTCAATTCACACGTGTTATTGTTTACTGTAACTTGATCTTGCAACCGTGCATTTTACTCCACGCGGAGTAGACGAGTAGCTGTCAAAATCGCCACAGGACATTCTTAGATTTTGATTGGCTGGGGTAACTAGCTGATTGGTGCGGTAAAAACAAAGAACATGGGTTGAGCTGTCGGCAAACTTTTCCTCCTAACGAAAGGAAGCCGCCTGGGTATGCAATAAGTAACTGGACTATATATCTAACTGTAATATTTAAGCTAGAAAAACTGCATAATCGTTTCGTTAATTGTTTTCTTTGCAGTCCGACACATAATTATAATTTACATGAGAAGTTGATTCTAGGATTAAATCACCTCTAGCGAACTGACTAAATGTTGAGTAGCATTTCTTTATTTACACTTTAGCTCCAATGACCTCAGGAATGTCCACCCTATATGGCGGTAAAACTTCGTGAATCATCCCATGTTTACGATTACCACAATATAAAAGGAACCGACTCTTAGGTATACAATTTCATTGCATCACTTGCGGAGCCTTAAAGTGCTGTTTTGATTTACTACTAGCAGAATGCAAAAAAAAGTAACAATAGCAGATTTTTATAGCACATTGAAACACACGTACAAATCCATTCCAGAGCGAGCAAAAGTGGAAGAGCTATAATATATATTTTTACAGAAAGTTTTCAAAGTGCTTTTTAAGATTAATAATATTAATAAGTTTCTCTTTCTACACCAGCGAAGAGCAGAGTGAGTGAGACGCATCTGTACAAGATGTTCTCGGAGACGTACTAACACAGTCAGAAAAGCGCAGGCGAGTAAAAGCTATCACTGACGTCCCTTAATAGCACTGACCACTTATATGATATGAACTTTATTTGCCAAGACATCATTACAATGTATAGCAACGTCAACATAATAACAATAAGATTTAAAATTTAGAAGTTCTGAATTACAATACAAGTTCAAAGCATGTTAACATCAGTCTAATTGAAATATTCTGCTATTAAAAACTCCCCAAGGCTATAAACAGGGTTAGACATCAGTGTTGAACTGAGTGTTCTTTTAATAACCTGTACCGATAGGTTTTTTTAATTCATCTGGGAGATTACTTTATAATTTTAAAGCTACTTTTACAAAACTATTTAGTGTTTTACTGTATTTACATCTATCTACCTAGGTACATAAATATTTGAATGTGCTCCTGTAGGATAGTTATGAAGTGCTGTACAGAGTTTAAAACTATTGATATTTATTTTAACATAAGTCAGGCAGTCTAAGATGAACATTGATGTCAACGTTAAAATACTAAGTTTTATGAAGAAAGGTTTAGACTGGGTTCTTGGAGAAACTCCACATGTAATTCCGATAGCCACCTTTTGTAGCATAATTTATTAAGACTCTCACAATTCTAATTATCGTAACAGCCTGCAATTGATAAACTGTAAATATGTTGCACAAACTTTCTTACATATACATGCTATTTGTATTATTGAGGTTTTTACGTTGACTAAAGAAACCGATATATGCCATTCAAAAATTAACGTACAACCACAAGTTAAAATAGAGTATGATACTGGGTGACATAGTAGTGCCGAGTAATGGAAAGTAATCAAGTCCTATAAGTCCCTTGAGAATGAAGAAACCATGAAAAACTCAAATTGGCCGGCCACGAGATTTGAGATTTGAACACAGGACCTCTTTACCTCTTCCATTTCTCTCGGATTTGTTTTAGTGTGTGCAATACGACACAGGTAGGCCTACTCTGCATTTCACAATAATAAGTTAATAGTGGTTTTCATGTTACTATGGGAAACATAAGAATAACATTCAAATTTTAATTACAAGTTTCTGGCACAAATAGTTTACAAACTCACTCTCAATACTTTGGTCTCCCTTAATTTATACAGTAGCAAAGGATATTTTCCATCATCATAACGATTTTGCAATGCTTCCAGTCGCTTTACACGCGCTGGCCGAAGGATTTTTTTTTATATTTTAAATTTGTATTATGACGAGTAATATATATATATATTCATTCAGTATACATAACTCTAAAGCAATGTTAAATTATTATAGGGTTACTTATGGTTAATGGGCTACGCCGTAGCTGCGCTTAAAAACAGGAAGGTCGCGGGTTCGATCCCCCATGAGGTCGGTCGTTGGAGTTTTTCAACTGGCCTAATCCTACTGGTGGCACTATGGCCCTGGGGTCGACTCAGCCTCTAACAGAAATGAATACCAGGAGCAATCCTGGGGGTAAAGGCGGCCGGTGCGTAAGGCTGACAACCTCACCACCTTCATGTGCCGAATGTCTCAACCTCCTGGTACCCGCTGGGCCTCCATAGCCTGTAAAGGGAAAGCTTTTATACTATTTATAGTTAGTATAAACAATAAAGGTTACTACAACAATACTTCTAACTCTTCGAAAAATACGGTATATGACAATAAAAGTTCGCACTGCACCATGAAAACTGATAAAACAGTCTGATAAAACTGATAAAACAGTCTGAAAGAATAGATAAGTAGTAAATTAATAAAGTATGAGCAGGCTATAAATAGTAAGTTCATTTCACAGGGAAGTACAGGGAATAAGTTTATAAGTAGTAAGTTTATAATAAACCACGATTAAAGTGAGATTTTAAGATATAAAAATTTAAAAAATGAGAATTACTAATATAACGTTAAGTCTTCTTAAGTCCTTGATAAACCTTTAAATTAATTATGTGCCCTATTGGGTATATCAGCATTACTTAACATATCTTTTAATTGATTTAAGATCGATTTTTAACAACGAAGGTCACCAGCGACCACAATAGTTAATACAATTTCTTATATTTCTAAAATTACTGAATAATATAAATAAATAAACTAATAACCTAATCATTACGTTAAATATTTTCTTTGCAGTCCATCACGGTTCTATTAATTTTATTAGGAACTGAATCTCGCTAATTTAAGTGTTCACAATCTTGATAGGTTGTTCAATGCAGTAGCTGGAGGTTTACCTGCAAGGATTAGTACAATTCTAAGACAATAAATGCGTGAAATTAAAATGAAGAAAAAGATTTGTCTCAGCGAGACGCTTGCTGCAAAGTGTAAGTAGTCACCGAGGTGGAAACAAGCCTCGATTTTCAGACGAATGGTCCCCGTGCACTCTTGAGGCTTTCATTTTTATACATGGAAGGCATGAAGACAAAATCCTTACGACGAAAACTACCTCGCAGAGAATATAAGAATAATTAATAATCAAGACACGATCAATATCTTCGAGATTTGCCTATCACAGAACATTAATGAAGCCGCAAGAAAAGTGAAACATCAAACACACTTCAAGATTAGTGAAGTTCTGATTAAGTGACTAGATAAGACTATGTTGAAATTATTCAACATCAAACAAAAAAAACCTCAGATTCTATTTCACTGGTCCAAAAAAAAACCGCATATTGAGATTCCGTCCAAATCTTTCGAAGTTTACTCATTTAGGCCTATATTTATTATCAGATCTCTGCTTCCCTTAACATTATTAATAAATGAATCAAGCAGAGCGGGCTAACAAAATCCAAGCAACCGACAGTTCGATACTTTATGTTGAAAAATCCATTTCAACAATACTCTTATTTCCCGGTTGTTATGACTTCCAGAGTAAAGAAACCTGAAATTCATTTTACAATTGAAATATTCTACCCAAAACTGGTGCTTCGATAGAGAATAAATAAAGTTCTCTGTCATTTATTAGCTCATATAACGCGAAAGAAAGCGAACATTAAAAATTCGGCTTTGAAAGCATTCGGACACTCTCCAGTCCATTAGTGTGTCCTATATTTGGCTGGGTATCGCACACAGACAGACAGACAAACATTCCCTCTTATTATATAGAATACTGATTATCAGTACCGTATAGAAGAAAATAGAAGAAACAATTTCGACCGAGATTTGAGCTCAAAACCTTCCTAATACAAGACCACAACGCTACCGCCCATGCTATATACAAGTTCAATTATTTATCTTTTTTAAGAAGCAATTGATGTAGTTCTATATAACGGTGAAAACATTCAGGACGGAACAAATTCACCTCGTATGGTCTGATTAATATACTCGAAATCTTCCGGATCGGACTTAGAATTTAAGAGGGGACCAACATTTGAAGTACAGCAGAGAAAACCGGTGTGGTTAGTTTGTGTAGGAATAATTTTGGTTTGAGAGACGAAGTAACAAAGTCCCTTGATATTGGACAGTGTCACGAAATCAGGGATTGTTTGTTCTTGTAAATGTAACTGAGTAAATTAAGTAAATTTCTAGGCTATCGCTTTATCCTAGACAGAACCGGGAGATTTAAACGCATAGTTTGAATTGGTTGAACCTGCAGAACCCAAAAAGTAAGTCTCCTCTACAATCCCTAGAAGTTTGTAATGGTAACTTCCGTAGCATAGGCCTACGTTTTTGGTAGTACACGTCTTCATTTGGCAAGCGTTCCTGTATAATTATATTTTGAGACACTCCTTAAGATTCTCAGTTATGAATTTCATTCAGACTTGCGAGTTGAGAATTTAATTATTTTCGGATTATAGATACAATAAGAGAACAAACGAGAATCCTCTTTACGAAAAAAACATAATTAAATTAGTTTTCACTTCTTTGTTTGTAATATTTTCAATAACCGTGTTTGGTGTTCTTAATCTTTGGCAAACCTGAAATTATTAATGTAAGTTAGAACTTCAATTTCAACAGGACAGAGACACATTCAGACCGGTTTCAATTAATTAATCTCTCCTCAATTACACTAACTTCAACAGAAGCAATCGCATCTCGATCTTATCTGTTAAATTATACATAAAGAAAATTTCCACTTCATTTCATTGGAAAGATAGAAGACGTTATAACGAGAAAACGCTTTGTTCTTATTAAGTCATTCCAATTCTTTTTTCTGTCTCTCTTCTTTGCAATAAGAGAGGCAATTAAGCCTTAATGCAATCTTCTGCAATATTAGCAAGAATTTTAACCACAAACTTCGTTTAAATAACTTGCGACACTTGTTACACTTTTAAAAATAAGAAATAGATTGTTTCTCTTAATATAGCTAAAACAACCAGTTTCGTCAACATTTATTGAATTAAAGAACTTAAACTACATTAAAAATCATACTTCAAATTTGAATCCTCTAGATTCAAAATCCCCTAAACGCCAAATTATATTTTCTTACTTGTACAGATTTGTATGATGGCGTAAATTGGTTTATTTATTATGTAAGGTTCAAAACCCCCTACCGTACTACATAATAAAATTAAGGAATCGCGCACAATGTGCATTATCTTAACCTACCCAATCCTGAACCCGGAAAAGGTATTTTTCACTTTTGAAAAATCCCCGACCCGGCCGGGAATCGAACCCGGGCCGCCGGAGTGGGACACAGGCGCGCCACCGACTCACCCACGGCGACGACGGACAGTACTACATAATGCCATGTTCAAAATTAGAGTTAAGTTCAAAAACCACTCTATCCCACTGCTATAAACTTCAAAAACACCTCTATTTATGAATGTCGTTTAAGGGGTTTTGGTTCAAACCCGAAGTTGTACATGCCCCTCCATTCCTAACTCCGATAAAGACAATTATTTAGGTATTATAATTAATAAATATTTAAGATGACAAAAGAATTACATATTTAATTAACAGAATGGCTAGAACAATACATAATTCTTTTTGTTATCCATCCTTCAATATTAAAGTTACATTACTTTAGAATAATCTACTTATTTTTAATACAGTCCGCTGTCATGTATGGTGTAATTGGAAACTATTCTTTCTCCACCAATTTTGCTTAAGAACGTAAATAACATTAGCCCATCTAAACCTTTGACTATCCATCTAAATATTTTCCGAATTGAACGTAGATAGTGTCTAAAATATTTTAAATATATATATTTTTAAGTTACAATAAGTCTTAGATATAAATTCTGTACTACTGATCGAACACGCTTACTTGAGGTTTTACCCACTACTATTCTCAATTCAAGAACCGTTTTATTGCGTTTCGTCTAGATCAGAATTCCCCCGAATCCAAGTAACAAGAAATAGAGTTGGGTGATAAATTTGTTCCATTTCTTGGAAAATAGCTTAACTAGCAACTCCCTGCAATAAAAAGTGTCCATTGTCTTATAATTAGTTTATATTTGAAATCACTTCTGGGCCTAGTGGATTCAGTTCTAGTGGCGATTTCTTATCTGCAGCATTAATTATATTAGTTTTAGGGCAACCATAAAGCATTCAAAGCTCGGGTTGCTGGTTATATCTGATTGTGGCAGTTATATGTACAGAATATGCAATTTTTAAAAGCACAATAAAGTATAATTATTTACGAAAATAAAGCATAAAGTATAATCTTGAAAATAATACAATAAATACAAATATTTATAAGTATACTCGTATATATTAATACAGTATGTTAAATAAAATAAGAAGTACATATCTGGGCTTTGATATTAATTTTGACAGTTGTAATGATAATAAAAGTAGGGTGTGATTTAGATACTCTTCATCAACAAAAATGAAAGTTTCGCCTATAACGGTGATAATTGACAGTGGACAGAACAAGCAGAAGAATAGTGAAATGGGACAGTAGGCCTACAGATAAAAGAGGACATTTTCAATAACACTGAAGTCAGTGAATTTAGTTTCAAATTATTCAATTAGCATTTTAGTTCATGCTTTTGGATATTCTTGGAAAAAGCACAATAGAGCATAATGTTTTAAAATGAAAAGCATAATCCTCATTGTAATTTATTAATTATATTTATTTATCTTATTTTAAAATTACATAAATACATAGATATAAGGTCCTGAAACCCCCAAAGAGCAGGAGCTCGTGCTGGGGAGCAGTTAAAGGCTTATATTTACTTGTTTTACATTATTTAAATAAAATCTTAATCTAAAATTACCTTAAAACAAAATAGACACATTATCGTAAAATATTACTAGGGGAAAAGAACAAAGCTGAGTGTAAAGGCAAAATTATATGAGTTTTTTTAATAAAAATGTATTTTAATAAAAATACAGCTTTACTTTGGTTACCATGAGTACAACATATACTTTCTCATGCGTATATAAAAACTCCCTTAAGTACAAATAAATTTGTTTTCCGAATGATATCTATGAATACTTTTTAGTCTGTACTCTGTCCTTCCATTAGCTCCTAAACGAATCTATCAATGGAAAACAATACAATTAATTATAATATTTTGTTTCTAAAACAATTTTGTTAGATAATTGAATGATTTTTCGAGAACGTTTCTTAAATTCAAATGTACTATAAATTAATGCGGCTACGCATCAGACCCAGTGTAGCTTATAACGATATCACTGCTTCCCGGGAAGGTTAATGACGTTGCTACTCTATGCAAGATCGCTTAGACATAACATTTCTACAAGGATATTGGTTTCTCAAAGAACCGTAGCAATCCTCTTTACCCTAGTACATCAGTTCCTAAGCTGATCTGTTCCTCTCGTTGCTATGAGTTAGGGGTAATCCATCAGCCTCAAAGAAGATATTACAGAATGGAAATTGAATAACTGTGCAGATTCAACGGTGCAGTAGGTAAAATTAAAATAAATAGGCCTATGTAATCTACTTTGCCTTTTTTTTATTACCACCTGAGATAATTAAGAAGAAAGTTTGGCAACAACGCACTGCCAGATAACTCTTCGGGTGGCCATAACTTCTGTCATGTGCATATAAAAACGAACACACTACGTGACAAAGACATTCTTGAGCAAAGCCAATCACAAAACGTAAAATAGATTTATATTTTATTTTAAAAACAACAATATAAACAATAATAATAATAATAATAATAATAATAATAACTCTCATATTTCATGCATTTCCCCTGGCTGAGTGATAAGAAAGACTTATGGTCCAACTCTGCCAGTTAAAATAGTAGGCCTAATAATAATAATAATAATAATAATAATAATAATAATAATAATAATAATAATAATAATAATAATAGTAATAATAATAATAATAATAATAATAATAACAATACCGAGTGAAGTGGCCGTGATGGTAACGTCTTGGACTCGCATTCGGAAGGTCCAAGGTTCAAATCCCGTGACCGGCCAATTTGACATGGGTTTTTTCATGGTTTTCCCAGTCGTAAAGGCAAATGCCGAAATGGATATTTACATACCATGAATCATCCTCATTATTTCATTCTGTACCATATCCATTTAAATTAATATCAGTTAAAATTTATTCCATCAAATACACCATTAAATACATTGACAAGCAATAGTTCCATGGCCTATCCTACTGTACAGACAGAGAAGCCGAACTCCTGTTATAGCCTCGAAGGTAACAGGAGTATAAACACAGCTGAAATAAAATAATAAAATGCTTAATTTTACTAGGCAGAGTTAAGGCCATAATGAAATATATTAACTTAGTTACAAGTTGTTTATAGATTAAGTGATCTTATCAGATATTATTACACAAAATAACAAAGTGTTAAGATACAATTACAATTAATTATAGAAATAAAAGCTTTAGTAATAGGGAATTAAAAATAATGTCTTCTTAACATTGTAATATCACAATTAAAAATACCTAAACATTTTAACGTTATGTAAATAATTTAGTAATTTTTATTTGAACGACGATATAGTCCTACAGGCCCTACTTCCCCCTTTAATCTGTATAGATATAACGTTCGTGCCATTTTATGAAGACCTCGTCCGAAACCATCGTCTGTCTACAAAAGAATATAATAACATTGTTCCCTAATCCGAAAATCTGCACCGACACCGACAAAGAACAGGTGCCCTTGTAGTCGCGTATATTTCTCCAGTGTTGCCGCTGTTATTCACCACTTCTCAAGTGAAGTAAACGTGCTGTGGTACGTATTTGACAACATTTTACTGAACTGCAGACAAGTTTGATTACGCCTAATTGCCTTTCTATTCACTGATCGACAGGTCGAAGAGGATTAGGGTGGCAGCAGGTAAAGGAAGTTCTTGGAAAAATTTTTAAGAAGTGGCGTCCACAAAAGGCTACTACTGTTATTAAAAAGGTTCAGTAACAGAAGCTCATTTCTTGAATCTGCCATTACTAAAGCTAATAATAAGAATAATACTAATAACATTATAAAAATAATAATAGTTTAGAAGCGAACTTACTATTTTTTATTACACCTGTAGTTTAATTTGTTTACATGCAAGTGAATTATTATTATTATTATTATTATTATTATTATTATTATTATTATTATTACGTTTATCTAACTTCTATCTTGCCAATATTAAACTTCTGTTAAATGTTTCATACTAGCAGGTGGCCGCGGCATCGACAAGAATTTTGGATTTGCTTTATACAAGAATTTTGGATTTTTTAATTGCATTTTTAGTTGTTTTTTATATATAGGCTCTTTCACATTTTTAATGTATAGGTTATAAATCCTACCCCTAGCTACGAAATTATCATGATATTTAACATCCCATGCAGGTTACACGAAACTCGTTCAGAATTAAATGTTATACGAAAATTATAAGCCCTATATTAATCTAAAGCTTTCCAGAGGTAACCAACGTAGTTAAACTCTTAGAGATTACCTCAGCCTCAGATGTTATCTCCTCCATGCGGCTTATTTCGTAATTAAATCACTTCTACCTTCTCCGTCTGTTTTTTTCGTCATTTTTCTCCGCCTACGACACGTATATATATGATCTCTAGTGTTCGTCGTCCACTGCCGGTCTGCTGATCTGGAATCCAATCAGCAGCTCATCAACTGTTGCAGACACACGTTACAACTTCGCCATTAACGCGGGCAACGGTCATCAAACCGCCACCCTCTTAACTGCGATTTCATACTTTACACATCCCGCATCACAAGGATACTTAATGTTGAGGCTGCAGAAAATATTATACATGAATCAATCAATCACGTGCGGCTATACTTGTGAATATAAAAAATTAAGTTTTAATGAGAGATGTTTCTCGATACTTACAATACTGTCAAATTCATTTTATTTTTTTAAATGTGTGCGAATTCCAGTATATTCATTCCAGCATTCGAACACGTGGAGAATTCAAATATCTGGAAGCAATAATTGGCCTCCATATACAAATAATATCAGGGCAGAAGTTAAGTTTCGAGTGAGATAAAAATATGCTTGTTTTTGTGCAATTCAAAAGTTATCTTCTCGCCTTCTGCCGGTTGTATTATATGTATTTTAATAACATAATCTGAGAGTTTTCGAAAACAGGGTGCTCAGGAAAATATTCGGAGCTAAGAGATAAGAAATATCTTTCGATCAAGTGGAGAAATTCAAGTAGAGCAATAATTACAAAACAGAATTAATTAAGACGGAAGTTAAATCAGAAGTTAAGCGTAGACACAAATCAGAAAATGCCTGCTTTTATGCAGTTCCGAATCTCTTATCTCCTCGTCTTCTGTCCAGAAATCTAAAAATAAACATTTTTAAGCCGGTTGTATTATACGGATGTGAGACATGGTCACTTACACTTCGGAAAGAACAGAATCTGAGAGTATTCGTAACAGGATGCTTAGGAAAATATTTGGACCACATTCGCCTCTCTGTTATTCTCTGTCATTCCCTGTCATTTATTTAGCTGTAGGAGAAGATGGATATCACTGGGAGCGAAGTCCTGGATGTAGTGTGGATGTTGAAACACCTCCTAGAAAGTCTCCTGCAAAAGTTCGGCGGGAGGTGTTTAAACAGTCACCCTAAAGCCCGGACCTCGCTCCCAGAGATTTCCATCTTGTCCTACACTTCACGAATTGACAAAGAAAGACAGAGGCGAATGTGGTTTTCACTCGGTGATTCAAATCCCAGGAGGCACACTTCTATGACACAGGTATTCAAAAGTTTGTTCCACGGTAAGACAAATGTTTTAATTCCGGTGGCGAATATGTTGAAAATTAGCTGAAGACTGGCTGTGTCTGTTGCAATATATATTTCCTTGAAATTGTGTATTGTTTCTGTAAACGGCCCCAGGGAAGCTTACTTTATGAACGTGCCTCGTATAAACAAATACGGTAGTAAATAAGCATGTAGCCAGGCCACCCTATAGTGCGCCAGATTCAAACTTACATATTTATAGTATAGTAGGTAGATTAAGGGAGTTGAAGTACTTGAAGCTCCTGCGATCTTCAAACAACTTATTAATCGACGTTGGCTTGGTAACCTGCATTTCAATTTGTTTGCCTGTGCAAAGCCTCTCGACCTCGCATCACTTGGCAGTTAATTCCAAGTTTGTCAAGTATCGCGTTGATTTATTAATTGGTCGCATGCCTGGAGAAATGAAGGGTTGCTGAGGAGCGCTTTGTGAGGAATGCAGTAAAACATGTCATTGTAAATTGATAAACTTCATTTTTGCCAATGAGGGGATATTATATAGTAAGAATTTAATATCCACCTTATACCCTCATTAATATGGAGGTAGGATAACCCGGAGAATTTGCCAAAAACATTCACTTTTAGTTAACAGTATTTTATTTTCATTTGTAAGTTTGTAAGTTAATTGTTTAAAAAGTGATGAAACATAAATAATCTAAAAGTTAAATTAGATGTTAAAAGATCTATAGGCCTGTTTATTAAAATTTAAAAACAGTTACGCCAGTCATTAGTGTGCAACTTAATTAAGTTGCTCACAATGTTCTATCACTGTATTTTCTGTTAGAACTTTTTGTACTTGTATTTTCCTTCTTCTTTTTCTTTGGTGTTCTTGTAGTACAGCGTGCTGTAACTTGTGGAAATTCCGATGTCTTCTTTGTAGTATGATGTAACTTATTATTATGTTAGTGACAAATTTCATCGGTGTCCTATCATAATCTTATTTGCAAATATTTTTGCGGCGCAGAGAAGCATTCCGATTAACGTTAAGTTTTTAAAAAACCCAGAATAGAACAGTTTTAATACCGTTGATCTTTTCAGACCTAACTTTATACACTGGTAATAAGGCATTCACCAACTGAAATTATCATGGGGCACTAAGTTTGAAATCAATGGGAAAATTTCTATACAATAACTGTTTCCCATAAATGACAATTTTAACACATTGATAAAAATCCTCATATTTTACATGAAGCATTATGCTATTATGTCTTAATAATTTTTTTAGGCGGACGCATTTATACGTCAGTAGCTATGTTAAGGTTAATGATGTGTAAATAAACGTTTTAAAGAGTGCTAAAGAAAATGCACAGCACATATTGGCCCAAGCATAACACGAGAAGAAAATCTTCCTCTTTACAGACACAAAACGCTTAAGAACTGCTGGTAGGCCTACATGTGATTATGATCTAAAATTATACATTACTACCATTCAACAATACCCCGATTATAAATTAAATATTTACTGAATAATAACATCTTGTGAAATGCAAAGATTTATTTGTTTATTTTTTAACGCATAAGTCTACATTTTTAACATTTTAATGTCCTTGACGTTCGTGGTTAGCGTCGCTGGCTGCCAATCCGCAGGTCCGGGTTCGAACCCCGATTTCTGAGGTAAGGAAATCTGGAACGGGGTGCACTCAGCCTAGTGATACAAACTTACGAGCTATTTGATAAAGAAGTAGCGGCTCCGGTCACGGAAACCATCATTAACGGCCGTGGGTGTCGGCATGCCGACTACACGACCTCTAATCCTGCCATCTGCCTGTGGTAGGTGAGGCAGCGGTCGGATGGTAAGCCTGGAATGTAGTTTTGATGTTTAAGGGACAACTGTCTTTGCCAAATATACACAAAGTACAAATGCATATTTGTTACAGACATGCAGTAGCATATACATTAGTATATACATTTGTGATAGATCGATAAAATATGGCTGGCCAATTAAGATCTAGCGCAGCCCTCAAAAATCAATATTGGACATCCCGATTCTGTATTAACCTGCCGACAAAATAAATCCATTGACTGGTGATAATAAAATGAAGGATTTTATTTTTATGTTCTTTATCCAAATGGAAGAGTGCAATAAATTAGTATTCGTCTCATGGCATGGTAGGTATCTGTGGTTCGGCATATTCATGCGTCTTAATAATTCGCATTCCAATGAAATATTTCAAACTGTGAACTTAATTAATCGTGCGACTTCCTGCTGTGTTCTTTGAAATATGGGCTTCTTTATTTAACAAACATGCTCTGCGGAATATGTGCTGAAATTCTCAAACGATAGTATGGTCTGCTTATAAATGGTATGACAATTCTACTATTTTGCTTTTCTTCTTAAGAGTGGGAAATCTCACAGTTCGGTCTATCTTTAGCAATCTTCTCACAAACTCGATATTGTGCAAGATCAGTCAATCTCTAGAGAAATTACATGTATTTTACGAGAAACCCTCTCTACTCTACCTCAGTTAGAGGTTCTTTGAAATACGGGTCAACTGCCAGTACTTACCTTCCTAAGGATGGCATTTTATTAGAAATGATAACCGAAAAACTTAATGAAGAATGTACCTCCTTTAGTATGTGATACATGTAAAGAAGACATGCTACAGGAGATGGCCCGAAAGCTCCTAAAGGAAACGGGATGATAATGAGGGGAAGTTTGAAGGTGAAATGGAGAGTGTTGGTGGAATGAGAGGGGGGAAACGGGAGGATCCCCGAGAAACCCCCCCAAAGGTCACGGCTTCGTCCACCACGAATGACACGCCCGCCTGCCTCGGGATTTGAACCCGGGACCGCTTGCAGGCCAGGACCACGTGACTGCAAAGAAGACCTAACTCATCCAATATAACCCGTGATCGGCAACACTTCCAGTTTCCATTAAAGATAGAAAACGCCTTGGTGATCCATCTAATTGCCATAAAGTAATTCATACAATTGTTCAAGTCAAATGTACTAATGAATATTATTTTATAAAGTTACCTACTTAATTTTTTTTTAATTCAACAGTATGTATACTTCATTTAGCATAGAGGCCATATCAGGTAATCAAGATCTGTGTCCATACAGTAGGTCATGCAACTATTGTCAACTATTTTCTATTGTTGGTGTATTTTAAGTCAGTAAATTTCAACTGATATTAATTTAAATGACTATGATACAGAATGAGTCATGGTAAGTAATTATCCAACTCGGCATTTGCCTTTACGACTGGGGAAACCATGAAAAAACCCATGTCAAATTGGCCGGCCATGAGAATTGAATCTAGGACCTCCCGAATGTTTTAATATAAATTCAGTAATTCCAATAACGAAAATCATAAATGTCGCGTTATGACTCATAGAACTCATTCTTATGAACGAGATTCGACTTAATTTGAAAAATTCCAAAAAAAACTATGATCACATAAACTTCCACATGTCGTACAATGAACCCCAGTTCAAGTGAATTTTAACCCTTGTTAAAGGGGCGAAGGGTTTAGAGAAGAGATGAAAAATCTAATTAATTTGTGGTCACAAATAAATTGAGGTCCATTTTGCCACATTGTAGATCTCTTCAATCCTCAACTCTCTGTTTAGTGCTTTCTCTCCCTCCCTCTGCCACCCTGTCTCTCTCTTTGTGTCTCTCTCCCTCTCTCACCCCCCAGTAACTCTATTTTCTGTCTCACACTCACTCACGCTCTGCCTTTCACAATCCACCACATACTATGGTGTAATTACACAAGTATGTCAATTAAAGCTGACACTAGGGGGGCTTCAGAATTAATTTTCTGCTGGATTCATCCACGTCCATTTGTGTCGTTTATGATTCTTTATAGCGGAATTGTGTTCTATTCAAGCCTTCTTTTGGTGATCTGAATAGCTACGCCAAGTGTAAAGAGAATTTTTGTTAGAAATGTATGTGCTATTATCGTACGAATGCAAAGTACCCATGAACCAGACAAAATGTGATCAATAAAAGTAGATCATTCAATTCTCCTTTCTTTTCACATCGGCAGAAATACCACTTTCGACATACTGGTGAACATTTTTTGAAAATGTACTGAGTATTTTAATTTCTTGCAGAACAATACAACTTCTCTTAACCACTAGTGGTTACTTCCAGAGTATTATGTTCACGAATTTCCCAATTGATTTTCTGCTCTACCTCTAAATAGTTAACTAGGTGTATTACTAGGTATAGGCCTAATACATTCTCTACGTTCAAATATTTCAAGTAACATGTAGAAGGAAAAACACATTTTTATAAAATGTAGCTCTCCATGAGCTGTTAGTATGCAAAACTAAAAAAGGCCTATATTACGATGTTAATAATTCAATGGCGAAAACATGGTTTTATCAGTAATATTAAGGGCTCTCTTCATTAAGGCATGGAGCAATATCACATTTACACTAGTTAATAGGGTTCTTTATAAGCTGAAATAGTTTATTTACTATAAATAATTACTGAACTTTGAACAAATTAATTATTTATGATATAAGCCAGTGGTTTTATTTTGTATAATTGTACGTTTAATAAAAAAAAGTATACGTTTAAGAGAGATAGGAAAAATATTACAATTGTGCACTTTACAATATTTCACAGACTGAAATTAAAAATAACATTAAACTAAATTTTAACCGTAAGTTAATACATTTCATGGCTATATAAAGGGGGATTATGAGGAAGAACGTAACTTCCTTTGTATGCAAGCCGTGAACAGTGTTGGCCAATTGAAAATTATATGCATTTATTAGAGAACTGGTTGAAAAACAGCCCAGTACAGAAAGAATCCTTAAGCGTTAATTTAAAGCGATAGTCTTACATCCAAAAAGTTATTCTAGTACAGCTGAATCCATCTTTCCTTCAAAAGCTTGAATTTTCTCAGAACCTTTACCATTTTCATGACCTTTATTTTCTGCTCTTCTCAGTTGATAAATACGCTAAATTAGCCATTCTTAAGGCAGTGATGATAACACTTTGAGGCCTGTTATTTCTTATTAAGATAGAGAAACTAGATACACAATCTGCTGTACTATATGCAATTTTTTTTCTGTTCCTAACATGATATAACAATTCCTAAAGGCCTTCCTATTCTTGTCATTATATCTCATGAAAGTAAAGCGACTTCTCAATGTTTTTCTTATGTAAGAAGTTCTTTGTAAGTTTCATACTTTGGAATTCTAATGGGGGAATAAATTATTCGTATTGAAAAAAGTGACTTTATTGTAAGTATTACCGAAAAGAAAGTTTGAAGGTAGGCAGAATATGAACTCATAGTGGGCTGAGCCCCTTGCTACGGGGCTGGTATAGGTTCAGGTCAAACCATGGGGTATACTCATCCAGGGCATAGACTATACTCATGCCAGAACATAAACATTTTTGCCAGGAAAGGCTATATTCATGTCTAGCAAAGACAATGCATAAATATATTCATGAACCTTGTTTTGCATTTAATGAATGAAGATAATGGAACGCGATGTACGAGCATTATTTTCTGCTAGGTACTTAATAAATCAACGGGAACCCTCAAAATATCTCAACCAAACTGATCGGTGCTGGAATCGAACCTGCACTTCTAGAATGTAGACATTTAACTTTGTATGTAGGTAGACACAATGTTTATTTGTACATTCTTGCTGACTGTAACTACTGTAAAATGATTACGAAGCGATATATGATGTGTGTTATGCAGTGTTCAATGCTGTGCTAGTATTTGGCAATCATCAAGAGCGAGTGAATGGAGAAGACAACATAACAATCAAGCAATAACGTAATGGAAGAAAACAGCGATGCCATGATGGAGCTTCTCGACTTACAAACAGGTATTCTCAATTCAGACAGTTACAGATCACATACTGTACTCTTCTAACTCAGCTGATCAAGGGTTACTATTCTACTAGGGTTACTATTTACAAAATTCTAGGTTTTTATCGTCCTTGATTGCTCAGTTTTGCATGCTACGTACTGAATCAAAGGGATGTGAGTTCAGATCCTGCCAAGGACGAACACATTTTAGGGGGAAAAGAAACTTTAAAGACCACCTGCCGAAAAAAATTAAAATAAACTGATTTCTTACGTAATGCATCAGATCCGTTATCTAGATTTTTTTTTAAGATTTGCATTACAATTTTTATTTTATTTTTATTCTTTTTTAATTTTCCAGTTAATCACTTTTAATCATATCTTAACCATTGAGGTCCACTGCATCAGATCCGTTATCTAGATCTTTTTAGATTTGCATTACAATTTTTATTTTATTTTCAATTTTCTTTTTAACTTTCCAGTTAATCACTTTTAATCATATCTTTTCCACTGAGATCCACTCTTCAGAAAACGATCTCAGGTTTAAAGGAAGAAAATCAAAATTGGAAATAATTTCCTTACTTCAGTGATAATAGTAAGCCTACTATCATGTTTAATAGATGATAAGGTTTTTATTTTTTACAAATAATTTAAAAATCACTCACATTAATAGTTATATATCAAATTAAAGCTAACCTCCTGTAGCATAAGTGTACAAAATAGTATGAAAATCTGTCCAGACAAAATAGATCAAATTTATATTATGTAATAAGAAAGTTCGCTACTGTATAAGCCCCTCCTTAATACGAGGAATGCAAAATACACAAATATTATGTAACACTATCAATTATTTATTGTTATTTGAAGATAATTTAAATTATTCTCTCTTTTGTGTGAAGGAATTGTCAGTGGTATTTACAACAGGGTATGCAACTTTATTTTTACTACTTCACTTCCAAGCTATAATTTAGCATGTATTCATGATGGATACATACCATGATAATACCAAGCCCAAAGCTCATCAGCAGTTTTATTTTATAGTTAAAATAGCAAAAGATCCAGTCAGCGAAGGGATTTGGGAAACCTCCCTCGCGCCCCAGTTTAATCGTTTCCCCTTCGTACCTCCACCTATCAAGCCATATGAATATATATTTCCCAGAACAGTAGCTCAAAACATTCTTTGGCCATCCCCGTATCTTTGTTAAATATTCCCTTCATAATAATCGTAAAAAAGCAGTTGAAATCAACTAAAACATTTGTTTTCGATGGGGGAATAGAGGTGTGAATCATATTGATGCTATGTGCTTTAATGGGCTTTAATGTCGGTGGTAGCTTAACAGGATGGTCTTTAGTACAGGTTTTATTATAGTTATAAATAATTTTTAAGTGAATTTTTAAGGCAAACATCTTTTTCTTCACGTAACTGAGAGTATAATTTTCTTCCTTTTAAAGTAAAATAGAAACAAGTCACCGAACTGGTGTAGCTTGCCTTCAATTATTTTTTTTATCATGTCTCAACTTTACTAAAGAGAGACGTCGGCCTGGGTGATGCAGTTATCATCGCGCTTGCTTTCTTTGCCCAAGAATGAGGGTTCGAACCTGACCCAGGTCGATGGCATTTATGTGTGCATGAATGTGACAGGCCTGTGTAAGTATAGGCTAATTACTGGCATGTAAAAGAACTCCTGCGAGACGAAATTCCAGCACACCGGCGAGGGCCACAGGCCTAAATTGCAGTACATCCCAGTCGTTAAACAACCATAAACCAACCAACTAAAGAGAGACGCGGAGAGTTTGTAAACAACACAGAGCACAAAGACAATAACGACGTAACTTATATTACCTACTAGCTTAAAATGCCCGGCGTCGCCCGGGTTTTGTATTTTGTAATATGAAATTAACTTATGGAGGACTTTCGATGTTGAAACTCTAGGTCCTTATATAATATGTATGTAGAATTCGAAATGAGGAAGAACGACATATGACACTCAGACTATTCCCTCAGAAAACGCTAGATGTAGCTTTTTATGGCTCATAGAGATGTCGAATGTTGCATTCCATTGCTTCTACACACCATGCCTGGGAGGAGTGCAAATAAGAAGAAAAAGAAATTCCGGTTACATGAAATTGTATTGTTTTGACAAAAAATTGTATTTCTCACTCTCATATTACCATACAACCGTTTCGGGGCTAAAAATGTTCCATCCCATTTTTTTTAGATGCTTAGGGCCTCTGATAAACATCCCTAGGTCTATTTCTCAACTAATACAAAGCCTAAATTACGAGTGAGGTATCAGTGGATAGGATATCGTATGTTACCGACTTCCGATATAGCATACTCACTGGCACACACTTAAGTTGTCCCTGCAATACGGCCGCTTATTCTACATCAAAATGTGAAGTGAGAAAATAATATTTTCCATGTCGAGGGTAGAGAAAGTTATGTGACTGCTTTGTTTTCGTGGATTATTTTCTTCAAGAATTAATTTCAGAAACGTATTAATTACATCGATAGTATCATAATTTATTAATATAGTTTCCAAAGCCCTATGAGAACACCGTAAACAATACTTTCGTTATGTAAACAATTGACAGCATAGCTATCTAACTTTGCCTCATTTCACATATCCGACTTTTCCCGTGGATTTTCCAAAAATTTTCTTTCATACAAACCTTGTCCTGACAATTACGAACACAACAAATAAAGAATCAGTCAAATCGTTCGAGCCGTTCTCAAGTGATGCTCCGTCATACATTTTGGAAATTCATTTTTATTAATATAGATTGATGTATTCATTTTTACCCAAAAACATAGCGCATGCATTTTTTCACTATCGAAGAATGCTGAGTTACAGCGTTTTATTGATAAGTTCCTCTTTACAGTAACTTCACAACCCACATTGCGTATACAGTCTACAAACAGGGAAGCTTGGCTGAGAACTAGCAGTAGTAGGCAAACAGTATTTTGGATGGCAATTTGCCGCTTGGTCGCCGAATTGTATGACCGTGTAATATCAAAATGTCCTCCCTAGTTTACAGGAAGTGATGAGTCGTCTCTGAGTTATCGTGTAACGTTTTGAAAAAGGGCTGAATTTGCTGCTGATGGTAAAAAATCTACACATTTCAGAACAAAAATCTAGTTCGAGAAACTCATATGACTTTCTGCATCCTAAGCATGGATGCATTCTCACTTCATGTATCAAATATCCACCGTGTAGGAGTGCACATTCCGCTGTCTTCTTCCTCGTGTAAAGCGGAAGTGTGTTAGTTTAAGGAACATGAAGACTAAGATTTAAAAATTCTGAAGTTTTCTACCAATTGATTTCAAATTAGACGGGTCATCCTTGTATTTATATTTAAATTACTGTATCATGAATTCCGTGTTCTAAAACAGAGTCATCAGGAAAATATTCGGGCCTAAAAGAGATGAAAATGGGGACTGTAGAAAACCGCATAACGACGAGCTTCAAATTCTGTACTCTTCACCGGATACGGTAAGGGTAATTAAATTGCGAAGGATGAAATGGGCCGGACATGTTGCGCGCATGGGGGAGGAAAGACATAACTAAAATATATTGACTGGGAGAGCCGAAGGGAAAAGAGCACGTGGAAGACCTAGACGTAGGTGGGAGGACAATATTAGAATATATTTAGGGGAAGTAGGATTTGCGAAGGATGGTTGGATGGAGTTGGCGCAGAATAGGGTTGAATGGCGGGCTCGGGTAAGCGCGGCAATGAACCTCTGGTTTCCATAAAATAGATAATATTCCTTTAGTTTGAAGAGGATTTGTCTATTGCCATTGAGTAAGTAGGTTTCATGAATTCCTCTGGGACTATTATAATGCACAAACTTAAAAGCGAGATTTCCTGAAAAACACCGGAAAGTGTTGATTGCTTTAGTTCTGCTGAAACGGTTTGACTGATATAGCCCTTCACAAATTTTATTAATATTACGACCCAAGTTTTCTGAATTTCGCTTCAATTAAAAATCACAATGGCATTATTTCGCTCAATATACCTATTTAAAGTTAGGGTCATATATTTCTTTAGGGATAAACAGATATGCTTCAAATTTAGCTATACTTTTACTTTTTTAAAGAACGAAGTAATTTTTAACTATAAACACATTTTCCTTTTTACTTGCTACGAAGTACCGTATTTTACTTTCAGGATGGAAATTTAAAGACAAATAAATTTAATGTGATTGTAAACGAAATATTTTGAAGGGAATAATATACTTCATTGCATAAGCAAATTATAACATTGTACAATGGAATCGGTGTAAATCACTTGTAACTTAAAACCTGCATTGTACGAAAATCTCTTCTGTACAGGTGGCATCGCGTAAATTTTAACAACTGACTGATTTCTCATGAACGACTGAAAATACTTTTACACCCTTTAACCCTCAATTCAGAATACGGTAAGTGTAACGGGACCAGTCTGTTTAGAGGTCATTGCCTTCAGTTAAACCACCCAGCGGAGACAACTCCTTTCGTGTAAAAGAACTCAACATTCCTTTCTTCTCACACACTATATACCCGGCTTCAAGCTACCCTTATTTAACGATTGTGACAAGTGCAGTGTTGTGTAGTCTGTGCCAAAATTTGTAATTGTCTTATCGTTTGCAACAACTTCTGTATAACTATGGTATTCCAGCAATATTTACCATAATTTTATTTTTTTAGTGTACTTCGGACCATTAGACGCACCTAACTTTTAAGGCTCTGTTTTCAAGGTAAAAAAAGTGCGTCTTATGGTCCGTAAAATACGGTAATATAAGAATATTAGAATATTATAGGAGAAAATTTTTCTCCTATAATGTTCTCATGTAATGTCCAACAGAGACAATAATTCTGTGGTTCATGAATGCTTATATATCTATGTTAACTGTACAATAACAGTGGGAGCCCGGTCACAAAAATCACTAATTAGTGTGCCTCACAGTACTGCACATGACATAGCTTGTCTGTCTGTGAGGTAGACCATTAGGGCAATCAGTCATAGGAGAGAGGTTCCGTCTGGCGCTGTGAATTGAACTCCGGCTTAGCTCAGTTGGTAGAGCATTGGCGCGAATAGCCAAAGGTCCTGGGTTCAAGTCCCAGTGTCGGAGAAAAATATTCTCATGCAATGTCCAACAGAGACAATAATTCTGTGGTTCATGAATGCTTATATACGGTAATATAAATTATAACAACTTCAAACCCAATGTGGATCCCTAGAAATAGACGAGAAAAAAGAATATAAATAAGGCTGTAACTTGAAATTGTGAAGTCATCAAAGCAGCAAAAAAATAAAAGCTATGCAGTTATCAAAAGTGAAGGTATATCACTTGATGTAAAGAAGATTCATTACTATCGAACTCCTTTAAACAAAGGCTTTTTGTCTGCAGGAGAACTGTTTCTAAAGACTTGTCACAAAGTTTTGAAAGAAGACGAACAGACTGAGAGAACTTTTTGTTCAAGTTAAGAAGCTTTCATTGGGTTATCTCACCTCGCTACCTCCAAATTGAAATGACAGAAAAATAATTCAAATACCGATATTTGTTTGACTGGTAATGTTAGAATGTCTGAATTAAGTACAGTTTATATCAGCGAGGAGGCAGATTTTTTCATAAAGTATTTCATCCTTGGTTACTTACCAGGGCCGTAGCAAGGTCCTTCTGCGCCCTTGGAAAGTTTGACAAATCTGCGCCCTCCAATACTGGGGGGTTTGGACAATTTTTTAAAATTTCTGCAAAATTGTTTATTATTTTAATATAAAAACACTGTTATTATCAAAGAAAACCTAAACCTCAATTTGAAAATGAACTAAATGTTGGACTTTCAAAGTACTAAAACCTTATTTTCAGACGATTGAACTACTTAAAAAATAATTAAATAATAAAATCTAGTATCAAAAGTAAATTACATAATAGGCCTGAGGCCTACTGAAATGTTTAACACATTAATATAGGTAAAAGTATTTTTTCGAATAGTTGAACCACTTTCATCTCAACAAAAACGTACATTTTAATTTTTATTGCTATATCTTTCCATACTGTTCAAGATTTATGTTATACTCTGTCAATTAAAAACATGTTAATTAAAGAACGTTGCATGACTGATTTTCGTTTGCAGACAATCGGCATAGTACTACAGAAATTTCACGTGCAGTAATTTTTAATAACCGGAAAGATTTCTTCCATTAACGTGGAATTTTTACTGCTTGATTAATTGTACCGGTATAAAAAAGGTGAGATTTTTCATGGTTAATTTTGCGCCTTCTCGATACCTGCGCCCTTGGCGGGGGCCCATCTCGCCACTGCCTAGCTACGGCCCTGTTACTTATATTTACTTGGATTCTTTTTACAAAGTCTTCACTGAAAAGCTTTGATCTCTTCTTTCACTTGAAACTTATTTCCGCTCAATCCTCAAAACGTAGCATTCCGAAGTGTAACTACGCCGTCACTTAAACTAGTTATTAGACAGAAAAGAAAATATTTATCGTAACTCTTCTTTCCATCTTAAGCTTACTATCCTTTTTTTGCTTTCATTCATGATTTTCTTTATCTATTCCTCTTACCCATTTATTAGAGTTTCCCACTTAAGGTGGAAAAATTTATCTTTTCACTTTTAAAAAAGCCATTTTTAATGTCCTACTTTAGAATGGTCTTTTATCTTTAGTCCTGTAAAATAATTTAATTATCTGCAAAACTACGGATTTTATGAATTAAAACGTTCTAGCATGTGACCTATGTTGGCCGACATTTAAATCAATTCTTCTTATTTACGGAAAACCGTTTGTTGAAACTTTAATTCATAATAACTTTGTCAATTTTTCTAATATCTCCATCAAATTTTTCTTGCTTGTTTCTTTAGCTCAATCAAACTCGTAGCATCATTAGTAGAATAAATAAAAAATCATAAGCATTGAAAATGTAGTTAATTTTGTAAAATAACCGATGAAAATAGCCTATATTGTCTACTGTTCGGATGTTTCAGAGATATTGAAATTTTTATAAGATCTTGCAACACTGCTTTTGCACTGATATTTATTCCTACTTGACAAGAGGAGAAAAAATAATTTCAATAAATGTTGGATTTGTATACTACGTGTAATGGAACACTACCTTCAAGAGGAATGGACTTGTATTAGTTTAATTTTTTAAGTTTCAATGATTACCCAGTTCTACAAACTATGAAATCCACGAAAAAGTTCACTATCATTCTCCACAGTTTCTGCAACACCTGCCTCAGATATTGAATCAGTTTATTTTTTTAAGTTCCAATGATTACCCAGTTCTACAAACTATGAAATCCACGAAAAAGTTCACTATCATTCTCCACAGTTTCTGCAACACCTGCCTCAGATATTGAATCAGTTTATCATGGAATGAATGACGAATGGGCAGAGAATATCATTAATAGCATATAATTTCTTTGGATTTAATTATCTTGGTTTTCAAAATTTTTGTTGCACTAATAACTTCCAAGAGGAATTTTGTTTCAGGGAACAGATTATCGGCTTTAAAACTGTCTAAACCAGAAGTAATCGTTCCAATCCTAATATAAGAAAAAGTTCACCCCAAGTCATGCAAGTAGCATTACAATCTAATTTTTTATGTCGGACCACTGTTGCCCTTCTAATGTCCTATTTCAGTTTTTATTCAATTAATTATTCAATTACTGTTTTGCTCCTTCTTAAATTACTAGTCTGTCATTTTCTTTCTCTTCTTCTTTTACTTAATTTCCAATTTATCTTCACTTTCGGTCTATATAGTTTTCGGATTATTCTTTTTCTATTTATTTCGAGATTTTCTTGTCTCTATGCTTTTCTATCTATTTTATTCTTACTTATGTTTCTCAATAACAATAATGATCCTCTTACTTAAGTTCCTCAATGATTTCCAATTTCTTGTTTTTTTATTGTCATCTGTCCACTTTATTTGTTTACATACCACAATCTTTTTATATTTTCTTTTTCCTTTAACCTTAAGATTTCCTCCCTCTTTTATCTCAACCATCTATCTTATCTCTCCTTTTTCTTTCTTTCTTGTCCATTTCTATGTTTTTCTTTTCGTGTAATTCTGTAATTTTTATCTCCATTTGTTTTTCTTTACCCCTTAAACTGGTAATGCATTGTATAGGATACTTCAGTTTGTTTTAGATCTGTAATAAAATAACGAAAAAGGAAATTAAGAAACGATCCATTTTCATGTAAAATTTCAGAATAACTATTGGGATAAACATTATGTTAACAGTTTTCTTTACAGTCCGGCATGGGTTTATAAAGTGCATGAGAAATTAAGTATTGCCAATTAACATGGCCAATACGAAAAGTCTCTGTTGTATTTGAATTCACTATAAGATCAGGAAAATGAGCAAGTCTCAGTAAAGCAGCTCTTTCAAAATGGTGGCATTTAACATTATTTGTTTTGTATCTGCGTGTAAGATAAATCTGACGAGGAATAGGATTATTGTCTGCATCAGAAATTAACTTATTGGTCATTTTATTAGTTTATGGTCAGACAGATTTGGCACATCACTAATCAACCTTTCAGTCGCATAAGGCAGTAATGAAGAATTAAAACACAATATTGTTTTATCTTCAACATATTCACACGATGTCCACTTATTATGGCAGATCTTATTGGTTTGTCTGAGTAATGACAGTAGATGGAAGCTGATTGAAAACCAAGAACTTTATCTCCTCTTCTATTAGGTTCCTGAACCCACAGGATTTTGAAGTCTTCTAAGGTAGGATCCTGACCTAATGAGAAACCTACATTCACTACTAACTCTTGTGTTGGAAATAAAGATCTGTGTTTTGTTCGATTGTCCTATGTTCGAAACGAAGAGACTCCAGCTAAAATTTGCTTTTTGAAGATTGTGACGAAATTTCCATGTGTCAAAAATTTTTCATGAAGCAATGTTATTATCATAATTTTATGCAGTATCTAACATTTATATTCACATCCATATGTAATTAATATTCTATATTTTACGGTATATATTGCTGTGTAAGCTATAACCCTAACATGCCTTTTCTGGCAAAATAGGGTCCCTAAAGATTTGGAGATACAATAAAATAAAATAATACGAATTCTATTCTACGTAACTTATGTCATCTGTAAACTGAATAGTAACAAAGAATAGTAACAAAGAAAATTCTACTGCATAGTAATTGCTTCTTTATTACAGCATCTAGGGAAATTTTTCTCGTAATAGGTTGTTCCTTTTCTTAACGTAGGCCTACTCTTATTTATTTCTTTACTTCTTTGCCACATGTCATCGTTATCATCAAGTAGACGTGTCCGGAGATAGGTTTCGAAAGGAATACTTTCTCCACGCACTTTGATCCTGAGTCATTTCCTGTAATCTCTTCTATCACTCTGACTTTCAGTTGAACAGCCTAGTTTCTTTAATCCCTACATTTCCTTCTCCTTTACCTTTCATTCTAGCCGTGTCTTCTGTAAGGTATAGGTCTAATATGTCGAAATAACTGGGTCAAGTTATGCAATTTAAAGCAAATATCATTGGATTTCTCACTTCATTCATGTATATACTCCCATCGAACTTAACGAAACTACCCTTAATTTGTTATCTACTCATACCACTATGCTCTAGGTACGAGTACATCGGCTTAACATTATGGTTTAAATTTCGCACACAAACTGTAGTAAGACTCAAATTACTTATTCAAATAATATTTTCGTAGAAATGATCTGATAGCCATCTTTTACATACTTGGCTCATTAAATCTTGTCTTGCGAACAATAGTAACCTTGCACAAGTTTTAAACAACTGAACAGCAATCTATAATCATTGCTTAATCTATAGAACGTGAAAAGTACAGAAAGTGAAAACTGGTATTTCTCAATTTTCGGCTTTTAGGCCTAACCGTCATTAAATATCCACTAGTCGTTCTGTGTAAAGTAGTTCTTGCATTCAAAAAATAAATCTAAGATCTGCTTTTCATCTCTAAATGGAAGTGGAAAATCCTTACAAATAGGCCTAAGTGGTTTTTAAACTTTTACTGCTAAGGCCGTGATCGCGAGGAAAACTTGCTTTACTGTGGCCACATAGAATCGACAATTATTATAAAAAATTAAATAATAAAGTAATGCTTTATGTTTAAGAGTGCAGTGTACTCATAGCTATTACAGCTATTTTGTTAAAACTTTCCTAAGTAATTTAACAATTAGCATCCGCCGTCACAGTGACGAATAGAGATAAGAATTTAATGACTTCAAAGAATAGGACTATGCTCAATTGTAAGAAAACCGAAAGACGCATTTAGTCTTGAGTGGGTAACAAACAATTTGGCATGCATACGAAATATCGGTAAACCATTAGAGTTATGTAAAACATGTACTGGAATAAAGTTGTAGACATTTTTACACTCTAAGCTGGAAGTAGTCTTCAAAATTTTATAGCATAACACTTTGATTAGAATCACTGAAAGAAGCTGTACATTACATGAAACGTAATCAATAAAACGGCTCCATCTTGAAACGAAAACAGAAAGTAAATGTCCTTACATATTCATTTTCAACGACTTCAAGGAACATTTTTCCAAATTGGAACAATTTGAAAAACGCGTTTGGTCGAATTAAATTTACAAACATGAAATGCCGATAACCATTAGAGGTACGTAAAAAATGTAATGAAACAAATTCTCATTTCTTCTCAAACTGTACGTTGAAAGTCATATTTCTTCCCTTTTAATCTCGAGGCCATGAAAACTTAGAAAGGAATTCATTGTTTATTTGAGTCAATAATGCCACATAAATAATTTACTGTCAGAGAGGATAAGTACTTCAAGAAATAGGAAATATAAACGTCTGTATGTGGCAAACTACCGTATTTACTCGAATATAATGCGCCCTCGAATTTAATGCACACCCCGATTTTGAAACTTGAAATCATAAAAACAAAAGTTTGTTAGCGAATGTAATGCGCATCAATAGTAGGATATGTATTTAATTTGGAATTTTGTCATAGTATTAAGGGAATAATGAACCACCACGTAAACATTTGAAATTACCATTAAATTTAACTGCCAGCTTTAGGCGTACAAGTATATTCACTGACACATTATTCACTGACATGCTCGTCACTGGAATCCTCGATTTTGTTTAAATTTTACACATGGGGTGCTTATACTACGATCTAAGAGCAGCATCATAAGAAATTTTCCTCTTCTTGCCCTCCATTTCTTGACTACTAACTAGTATTTTTATACGCTCTATGTAATGCTAGTAATAGGCCAACGACAAAATTAATGAACTCGAGAATTACAGCAATGCATTGTTACGCAGATAAAAGTTACCGGTACTGCCAACCTATGAAACGGATTTGTACTCGAATTTAATGCGCCCTCGAATTTAACGGGCACTTCAGTTTTGAAAGCTACAAATGGATAAAAAATGTACGCGTTATATTCGAGTAAATACGGTATTACATTTACGACTACTAGAAGTTGGGCGACCTTAATCTATATTTGCGGGTATGCAAGCATTTCACTTAGAAAAAGTCATCGACAAACTCAGATTTCGGCTCTTCTCACGGTATTGCCATTTGGTGTTGTTCAGTTCAAGTTCGATCTGTCATGTCAGTTAATCAACATGTACGACTGTAGCTAAACCTGAATCGATCCAAAAGGAGTCGTTGATAGAAACGTGATCGTCTGAAAAGTGAAAGCACGGCCTAGCTTGAGCGGCCACCTTCTAGCGCCTATATTTAGAACTCATCTGCTGTACGCCTAATTGAATCGGCTTCTCAAACATGCATGTGAACACCTCTCGGGTGAGTTGCCCTTAATAATGAATACCCCCAGCTGCGATCCCCATGTTCACAACTTTCGCTCCCTTTCACGCCCTTCTTATGCTTACACTGGTATAACATCAGTAATGCTTTGGAATAACTTAATAATTACAAAATTAAAGTCCTAATCCCTTAATTTTTTACTCTTGTTTTAATGATGCCTCTTAACATCTAAACTCTTCAAGGAGGGAGTGATCAAATACAGTGAAGCAGATAGATGAAATATAAAGGATATAAAATAGAAACTAATGAACTAAAACAATAAATAAAATGATTATACTATAGGAGGAAAATCCCTCTGACACTACGATTAGAACCCAGTACCTTTGGCTATCCGTGCCACGGTTCTACCAACTGAGCTAAGCCAGAGTTCAGTTCACAGCGCCGGATGGAACCTATCTCCTATGACTGATTGCCCTTCAGGGTTACCCCACTGACAGACAAGTCATATGCATTATTCATTAACATTGCAAAGTGGAAGACAAAGTATAAAAAACGCACGTGTATAATGTAAAATAATCCCTTCAGATATGGTAATATAGTTGATAAATATGTGTTACGTAAGAATCGTGTTATTAATAATCATTAAATAAATCAATGAGACCCGCTAGTCCTTCAGCAAAAAATAAATAGCCCTTTTGTTAAAAACGGTTGAAGACCACTGTTTAATATATCTTAATTTCGTACCAAGTAGATTCTGTTGCTATTTGTATAATAATTAATAGGCTATATGCACATTATACCACTTTCAATTTTATCTTGAATTTCTCTTAATAAACAAATGCTTTCATAAATAAACCTTTTCTTTATATTCTTTTACTTCATACATATATTCTGAAACATTCAATTCATAGAATTAATAAGACACAACGTAGCCTGACAACTTCATTGAGTTCATGCTTCTTAATTTAAATTCATGCTTAAGTATTTAAAATGGCTACTTACATACGGAAGATCTAGTAAAATGATCCTGAAATATGAGAAAATACGAAATGTTAATACAGTTAATTTAGTATAAAATGTCGAAAAGTATAATCAAAGATACAGCTCATAAAATAATCGACTTTTCATACAATTTTTAAAATATGCAGGAACTCTTTTTACAACCTTAGGGTAATCACATTCATTCATTTTTCAGATATATTTTTCAGGTAGGTAGTATAATCTATTGGCAGTAACTTCATAACTTCATGAGCACATGCCTTAACATTATCTTAAAAAAGATGCAATGTCATTGAAATCCGGGCCAATAATGATCGCCCAACCAGGGTAATTTTACTCATTTATCGGCCTAGCTGTGATTCAATACCCAATCTACAGACAGGAAAAAGTATAGAAAAACCGTTAAGTAAAACCAATTATTTCAACGCTTAATTTATACATTAATATAAAAAAACTAAACTCCGTGGCGCTACATCTGCACCCGACCGCTGCGTCATCTCCCGAAGGCAGATGGCAGGATTGGGGGGCATGTGGTCAGCATGCCGACACCCACGGCCGTTAATGGATACATTAATATAAGTAGCATTTATTAAATGATACCAACAGTGAATTATGAGTTTGAACAACAAAGAAGCTTCACATTTTAAAATAAAGCCTTATTGATTTTTAAACCTTATAATTCTGTTTTTTTTTTTTTTTTTTTTTTTGCTGTGCCGTATTTATACGTAAGTATCAGTGAAAAGGTTAAATTTGGCATTAAAAATGTTTTGCTGAATAATATCTGACACTACTAAATTTAAAATTTACTGAATTCAACTTTAGTAGCAGATAGGCTATTCTTTTTTACTCCAGAGATATTTTCCATTTCTGGTTATTATTGAAAATTTTCACGTTTTCCATCGAAGATTATTTCAGTACTAAACTCATAAACTTAAACCATTTAAAGCTATCAGATCTACTATAACCTATAACCGTGCGCAGGGATTATTTTCAATTAAATGAGCACAGGTTTATGGTGCGGGGAAATTTTCACTTACATTTAAAAACAAGGTAATTAAATGAAATGTTATTTCGGGGTAACAACGAAGTGCGGGACTATTACGAGATACAACACCTATATTTCATTATCCCCCACCAGATCGATATATCGAAATCTTGCATTCGCATTCGCTGCAAACAATGCAAGCGTCATTTCGTGTGGACTTTCTTCATGATAAAGCTACGATTCTAAGATTTCTCTCTTATTACCTATTGCTAATGTATTTTCACATTGCAAAATTAAATTGTGCAATGTCACTCAATTCCAATAATAAAAATAATCCTGAAGAATAATTGTTACAAATTTATTAGGCCTAGGCTATATAAATATTTGTTTTTCATGTTTCTTTATTTTTTAAATTTCCTTCGAATTTCACTGTTAATGAATGTAATTGATTGTATTTTATTTAAAATATATTGTATTTTTATATAATGTATTTATATCAATTTCCGAACTGCCCTCGACTACGAGTATGTGTAATTTAATGTTTAATTCATGTCAGTTTAGTCAGCAGAGCATTGGCATAACTTAGTCAAAGTGAGGCGTACGTGCCAGGTCTTTAGTTGAAAGGAATATATTTCATGTCGTTTGACAACATGGAAACAATTTCACAAACTAAACTATACTAAACTTTGTAACTATATTGAGTTTATTTTTGTAAATTCCAATGTATTTTAGTGTTATAATCGCGATATGACTTCTTAGTTAAAGCGACGTTATTACCAATAATTTTAAAAAAACACACACATGGATAATAGAACATATTTTTCTGCAGGATTCTGCATTTTGAGTGCTCCAGTTAAAACTGTTATCCATAAAAATTCCTAAATTTTTCACCGATGAGCTATAGGGATTAATTATTATTCATTCTGTTTTAGATTCTTTTTACTACTCGTGAAGGACAAGGTTAGGAGTTATCTGTGATCCTGAGTATTCTGAGTATTCTTAGGGAATTAGGTTCAAGTAAAATTTATTGGGTCAGTCAGATATCGAAATGATGGTTTTGACAAATCACGTTTTTAAACCAATCATGCATTAGGAAACATCTGTCATAGAACAGAATATTAAATCTAGGAAGTTTCTTTCTTATGATGATATAAAAAAGATAGAGTTTTTGCACAAGCTTGCTTCATAGTTACTTTTTTCTTTTCTTGCATGAATTTCCATTTCAATTATTAAGGGAATTAGAAAACTGGATCAATATTAAGCCCGAGCAACTCCTTTATGAAGTACAAACAAAGATGACAAAATGAGAAGGTAATTGAATATAGATTACTACAGATTGGAACCTAACACTTTCGAACCCTAAGAAGTTTCTGAACTTTGTCCTCGTTTGAAGGTAGGAAAAAGCTATGAAAGAATTAAAAATTTAATAGAACAGTAAATGTCTATAAGGTCCTTCTGAAATTCATCTACCAGTCTCTTTAAACCTATCTTCTTTGAGTATTCTAGATTCAATGCAACTAGAAATGTTCCGTGTATGTTAAACTATTTTAACTTTGTTTCAGCCATGGCTTCTCATTGTCAACATCATCTTCAGGCATATTTTCTTTACAGTTGTCGATTATTATGTTTTATCATTAAAGAAATTCTAAAATAGCTATTTATGTATCAAGTACACAAAATAACGCTTTAGCGGACAAATACTGCGGACAAATACTGGATGAATAGAATATTATATTGTAATATTGATAATAATAATAATAATAATATTAATAGAATATTATATTGTAATAATAATAATTATTATTATAATAATTATAATTATTACTATAATATTCTATTGAATAGAATATTCTATAGAATATTATATTGTAATAATAATTATTATTATAATAATTATAATTATTACAATATAATATTCTATTCATCCAGTATTTGTCCGCAGTATAATAATAATAATATTGTTATTATTATTATTATTATTATTATTATTATTATTATTATTATTATTGTTGTTGTTGTTGTTTCCAGAAAATTTCTAAGTTATGGCTGCTTAAGTCAATGACCGCAACTAAGAAACAAATGTCTTAATGAGTTTTATTAAGTACAGTACTCCAATTATGTTAACTATAGTGTATTTGATAAAGCATGACAGTTTTCTCTCAAACCTCTGTACAAGGGCGGTTTAAGTTCATGGTAGGATTTACTGAATCTAGTCAAATGCATGTTGTTAGTTAGCCCTTTTAGACTCATATTTACAAGTGAAGATTTTTCACAAGAGACCTGGATATTCAACATGTATCAGTTTGTGTGTGTCAAATCCTAAATGGGTGTATTATTGTTCCTGCCGAGGGGATTTCCTCAGAAAACGTTATTTTCCTAATATCTGCCTTCGTTACATCATGTGTGGTTGAAGGATCATTTTCTTTCGGACAAACATCAATCAATGACTCCAGGGAACTCAAATAATATGCCATTTTTCACTGTGCTGAATAATTTGATTCATGATTCGAACGTTTATACAGGGAGTGAAGGTTCAAGCTTAGTGTGACATGACGTTACTGTTTATGGAGAGGTACTTCACAACATAAGCAGTGCGCGCCTCGAATGCATCTACTACAGTCTACACGTTAATGAAAAAAGGGCAATTTATTTATATTAATTAACATTACTGGTCATTATTTATATATAGGCTGTACATCTATATATATAAAAATGAATGTATGTGTGTGTGTGTGTGTGTCCTTTATGCATTACTACACCATTCATCCGATCGCCATGAAACTTTGGGAAGTTGTTTGGTACATTCCCGGGAAGGTTTCTGTCATACTACATTTTTAATTTTAGCTTCCGTTCGCGAGTTATGAAAACGTGTATTTTTTGCGTTTTCGAAGCATCGGTTTTCAGTAATACATTTCAATGCCAAATCAATTACGGTAGGCTTTGGCTATTTTTGTCATACCTTGGAAATTAAACTTCCGCGATCGCTTGAATGTTGTAGCTCACGCTGGTCGATTCATTTGTTTATAATGTCAAGGCCGCAGACATATGAAATTTTCAACCTACACCTAAAAGGATTATTATTATTATTATTATTATTATTATAAGAGGGTAGTCAATATAGGCCTAAATATGGTCAAACGTTGTTCGATTTGGACGAAACTCACTATACAGGGGTTTTCTGGGCCAAGGATCTCGAATCTGAGGTCGCTTTTAACAGGCGACGTTATCTAATCGAGGTAATTCACGTGATTTAGGTGTTAATAAATATAATGATTTAACTATTATGCTCTTAATTTTTAATTTTTTAAATAATTATCGCGTGCGAAGCACACGCTAGTAGGAGATAATTTACTTGATCATGCCTTCGTTTTAAAAGCAATATGGAACGTGTTCACTTTTTATCTCTACCTAATTACACCTGATATCGCTTGTTGTAATCGCGTGATTCACTCCCTCACCTCTTCCTACGGGGCATGCTTAGTAATTCTAACGTTCCTTGTATGGACATGCGAAGCCTATTTATGATTGTCTCTTAAACAATGAATAAATTATCTTAAACATGTGATATTTCAATTTTATTTCAGCTGTGTTTATACTGCTTTTAGCTTCGAGGCTATATCAGGAGTTCGGGATCTGTGTCTATACAGTAGGGTAGGCCGTGGAACTGTTGATTGTCAATTGTTTCTATTGTCGGTGTATTTTTATGGAGTAAATTCTAACTGATATTAATTTAATTGGATATGATACAGGATGAAAAGGTGAGGATGATTCATGGTATGAAAATATCCAATTCGGCATTTGCCTTTACGGCTGGGGAAACCATGAAAAAAACCCATGTCAAATTGGCCTGCCACGGGATTTGAACATGGGACCTCCTGAATGCGAGTCCAAGACGTTACCATCTCGGCCACCTCACTCAGCTACTTCAGACTGCTATGATTTAAAGTGTTCTTCAACATACCGGTATTATACAAATGTTCACTACATATTTATTTACATATTTTCAAATAAAACTACGTAAAAATCCTAGGTCTACTTTTGAGAAACAATACAACACAACACTTTCTTCATTCTCCGAACTTGAAGTTAATCGGTTGCCTACTATGAGAAAAGAAACACATGTATTTAATGCAAGGCTAAACTGCGATAGCAGACACGGCGTCAAGAAGACGAAAAGAGCTAGAATCTATACATATTTAAGTCGCGGCAGATATCCTATCAGACGGTCCTATCGAACGGAATATTCAATTACTCAAATTGAATCCGGCGTGTGGTTACATTTTTACCCCTTTCATTTCAATATGAAAGAAGGAATTTAATCTACAGGAACATCCCAGGTCTTTCATTTGCTCACTCTACCCTTTACGCCCTTTTGCTCTTGCATTTCAAATGACCCCTGTGCTTTAAAGGAAGAGGAATCCTCAGAAATTGTCAAAAACATTAAAAATTAAGATTATCTATTTTTTCACAAAAAACGCTTCCTTAATGTATGTACAATCAGGTTTTCTTCAATTATGACCCTTTAAAGGACGTCATTTTTAAATCGAAGTACAATGGGAAAATGGCAGTAACAAGGCACAACATTGTAGGCTTAGTGCAAAACTTCAAAAGCATTTTCCTTACAAGTAATTTTAACGCGTCCACATAACGATCATAAACAGTCTATTCTTACCTCAGCATATGGCTCCACTTATATACTCACTTGTACCAACTAGAAGTCAATATTCATACTTCTCGCAGAAAAGGAAGATTAAAAATACTGAAATTTGGTTGCTGGGTAAGGGGGATGGCAAAATATACCTTCTTAAGAAAAAGGGCTCTAAGGAACTAGCAGAAAGAATTTAAATATTAACATATGAAATTAAAGAGATAAGATCTACCTAACTACAACATTTAAGGTGCAATTTTCATAGTTCTTTCTTTCTCTTTCTTTCTTTCTTTCTTTCTATCTTTCTTTCTCTCTTGGCGTACATATACCTACATGTTTTGAGGTTTCCCTGAATTCAAAGATGCAGTTTTCATAAACGTATATTCTATGTGTTTGTGAACAACACAGCTCAAAAAAGAAACATCGAAAAATAAAGACATGTATTTGCTAGACGATTTCTCGACTACCTGTGTGGCCTCGTAGTAAGCGTCGCTGGCTACTGATCTCCAAGACCGGGTTCGATCCCCGGTACTTCTTCGGATGTTTTTGTGGTAGGGAGATCTGGGACAGGATGCACTCAACCTCGTGATACGAACTGAGGAGCTATTTGATTGAAAAGTAGCGGCTCCTGTCACGGAAACCATCATTAGAGCCCATAGGTATCGGTATGCTGAATACATGACTCCAATCCAGCCATTTGCACATAGTAGATGACGCAGTCGTCTTATGGTAGGTGTAATCCACCTAGGAATGCATCACCACGGAGTTTAGTTTAGTTTAAATATCTTCTGAAGATGTAATAGGCATATTGGTAATTACTTATTACGTTTACTACCGCTTTACAAGAAAAAAAATATATTTTTATAAACGGCTGTAACAATTTTGCTTCATTTCAAAGTATGAAAGTGAACATTTTAAGAATTAAATAAACGACTGTAGCGATTTTGCTTAATTTGAAAGTATGAAAGTGAAAAAAGGAACATTATAAGAATGAAATAAAGAATGATAAAGAGAAAGCAAGAGAATAAAAGAAAGAGACAATTGAGGAGAAAAGAAATAAAGATTGATAGATAAATCCATAGAAATTAGAGATTATTATAGGAGAAATATTCCTCTGACACTGGGATTTGAACCCAGGACCTTTGGCTATCCGTGCCACAGCTCAACCAACTGAGCTAATCCAGAGTTCACTTCACAGCGCCAGATGGAACCTCTCTCCTATGACTAATCTATAATATTGTCATGTAATGTCCAACAGAGACAGTAATCTCTGATTCATGAATGCATACAGAATATATCCATCTAAAGAAATAAAGTTAGGAAATTGAAAGAAACGCTGGATAAAAAAAATGAAACAGAATGAAACAAAGTAAGAAAAGATGAAATGAAGATTAATATGGAAGGATGAAGCAGTTTGAGATCGAAAACTAACCTGAAGGAATGGAATTGTAATAAACAATGTCGAGCTTTGTAGAGTTTAATACAAAGAACAGATTCGTCCTCTTTCGTTATGAGAGATGATGAGCTCGCTATTGACATTCACTAGCCGAAGAAAAGACCTGAAAATGATGAGACGCCGTACAAATGTAGTACATAAAAACCCATTTGAAGGTATCTTTACAAGGCTTTTATAAGCTTATCGGAATGGAGAAAAGAAGAGGGAGATGAAGACCACATCCTCTCTGCTGACCAAGGCTGTATCGATTTGATGATTTGTAAAACGCCAACTAACTCGTCAAAGACAGGATTTGCAGTTTTTGTGGGGATGACAGAGTTGAGAAAAATACTCTTCATAATGAGCTTACCAGAAACTCGACCAAACATTCGCTTTAGAAACCCACTTTAGAGATTTTTCACATCACTTGCTGATATCATTAAGAACAGCTGCTATAAATATTACATTTAGTTGCAAACGTTGTTTCTGCCTAGCGATTTACTTAAAGATTACACACTAACTGGATATGACTTGGAAAGTAGTATAGATTGAAAATAATGTGAAAAGAGGTCTAAACAAAATGCTATATATAATACTTATTTACTTACTCAATGGAAATAGACAATTCCTAAGTAAGCTAAAGGAATATTATCTATTTCATGGAACCCGAAGGTTCATTGCCGCATTTTACCTGAGCCCGCCATTCAACCCTATTCTGTGCTAACTCCATCCAACCATCCCTAGCAAATCCGACTTCCCTTAAATATATCCTAATATTGTCCTCCCACCCGCGTCTAGGTCTTCCAAATGATCTTTTCCCTTCTCAAAGTCAATATTTTCCTCCTCCCCCATGCGCGCAACATGCCCAGCCCATTTCATCCTTCGTGATTTAATTACCCTTACTATATCCGGTAACGAGTACAAGTTATGCTAAATATAATGAACGCACGAGATATGTAGAGTTCGTTCAATTTGGTAAAGAATGGTGGTTTTGCTTTATGGAAAAAATCTAAATCATGAACTCTTCATTAACATGTTAAACTGTTAGAGCTTGTAAGTACCGGAAATGAAGACATAAGTTGATCACAGTTGGTCGAGTTGGTCACACAGTTCACATATTAAGTTGCTGGAGGCCACGAAAACACTTGATTTTTCATATTCCACTGCTAACGAGTTCACAAGATGTCGGAGTTCGAAATAAAATTTTATATCTTATAGTAGTAGTATTTTTATTACATTAATTTCTTTTTACAAAATCAATTGCAATCGATTCACGGGTCCGCATGCATATTCAAAACTCAAGAAAAAGAAAGAGAACAAATAATTAATGAAACGAAATACAAAATAATGGCAAACATACTAAGCCTATTCCTCACCCTCCACCCCCGCTCCCCAATTTACCGCTTTCTCGAACCTGAGCTGAACCTTCAATAAAAATTTCCCAATCCTTTCCTCGACTTCTTTGCCCCCAGTAACTCCAAACATATTCGTTGCTCCCTACTGGATGCCGTAAAAGATACTGGTAGAAATTTTCCCTCCACTTTTCCAAACCTTTACAATTCGCCAGAATATGCAACCAAGTATTTTCCCCCTACATATGGGACAAATTCTCATCCCGTTTTCATTATTTTATATCAAGCCTGTTGAACAGTATTCCCAAGGTGTGAAGCGTAGCGATTGGCTCAGTTGCCCTACTGAACCAATCAGATTGGAGGTCACGAAGGGAGGGGAAGTAGGGGGATGACTTTACAGCTTTGTAGTAGGCCTACTGTAAAACAGACCTGTTTTATATCTTTGCATTTCGCCTATCTGCTCTGTTTAGATTACCTGCAAAACCTTGTTATGCATGGTAGTCTAAACACTGCAGACAAGCGAAATGGAATTTTAATTAATAAGATAAATGTGCACAAGTTGTTCTTATTAATGGTTTTAAATACTTAAATGTATTTTTAGTCCACCGCTGTGGCTGTGGCTATTCGCTCCTCTCACGCAGCGGGCCCGGGTTCGATTCCTGGTCGGGAAAAGTTACATAGGTGGGGTTTCTCTGGGGATTTTCCTCACCTGTGAGACATATATCGGGTAACATTAGGCCCTTGTGGTCCCCAGATAGCATCTGGCCGTCATTCTCATCCTCGCCTTGTTTGGAGTGAGTTTGTGTGTGAATGGTGTGTCTCGTCCTATGTGTTCGTGTTGTTTCGGAGGTGGCCCCGGCATTGGGCTGATCACTCATATGGGGAGGCCCTCCATGTCCTTGTCTGGTCAAAAAAGTATGTATGTGATCCAAAGATAATCCCTCTCCCGACAGGTCGCGGCTTGGGTCGCTTAAATCCTAAAAAGGAGAGGTAAAACTAAGATAAAGAAAGAAATAAGAAAAAATGTATTTTATGTCATCTATTGTCGATGATTCAGAGAATGTATGGTTATACTGGTTTTGAATAGACTGAATAGATTGGGAGTGACGGAAAGTCCATATTATTACTATATGCGGGTAAATTTGATTCTGCTTGATTAGCACACCTAGTAGTCCTACAAGCTAGCTTTCTTTCTAACTTGTAGGACTATAATGTTTGTCTTATTAAGGGCCGGTATTATAATCATGGTTTAACCTTCAGTTTTAGTTTAAACTTTAGTTTTTCACATTTTTGCGTATTATAAACGATAACTACAAGTTAATCTGAAGTTTAACCTAACTGGACCTTTTCTACTGTTTAACCTGCAGTTTAAGACGTAATAATTGTTTAATAGAAAATGGATATACAAACACGATTATAAGACAGTATCAACAAATTGAATTTCGGATACATCATCTTATGAGAAGATGAGACACAACTTAAAGTAATTCTATTTGTTTACTTTCCGGAATGGAAAGTATTTTAATATAGGCCTAAACAGAGAAGGTTGTACTGTGAGACAAATGCTAATACATGATCATTTTTATGAGCAATGAATAGCTACGGTATTTATTTTAGCTGTGATTGAAATAAACTTACACTGAGCAAAACTGATTTCAATTTTGATTTAACTGTTTCTTTAATAATAACATTTCTAGCATCCGTCTTTTTGCATTCTACGATTTCACTATACTTTCGATCTAAATTGAATATGACAATTCTATTTCTTTCGATGAAAAGTTTTGGCATCTTTTGAAATATTTTTGTCAATCATTTTCGTCACAACAAACAAATACAAGGGAATTAGCAAATAAACTGCTATTCTTTTATTTCCAAGGCCACTTCGTCTTCTTTTCTCAGCTATCAGAACTACCAACACCATTGCATTACGGTTTAACATAACCAGAACATTATAAAACGGCACATGCAATTAAACTTGAGATTTAGTTTAATCTAGCCTACAAGTTAAACCACGTATATAATACCGGGCCTAAGACATAACACGATGTGTTTTTCAAACTGAACGTTCCTTTTGCAGTTAGAAGTGTGTTCTTCGCGGTTCGCTCAATCCGGAGGGAACTGAGATCCTTTGTAAGGGCAATTAACTTAGCTATGATGAGGTGGATTACACCACAATTTAGGCACTGGGGTTCTCGCTGGTATCCTAAGAACACGTGCTAACCAATACCCCGAGGACATCTATCGTGAAGTGTAGAAACGAACATTTTAACAGATGGCGAGCGTAGCTCTCAGAATATGACATTACAAATTACGCTAGTAATGATTTAGCGTGGTGGGATGAAGTCATCTCTTTGCTTTGCCGAAGCAAGGCAAGAACCCCTTCCTCTGCAAGAAGGACATAATCAGCTGTTTCAAGCCCTCGTTTAAGATTCAGTAAAGGAATGATCGTATTTGTAAAGAAAACTTCAGTATTTCATCTTTTTCTCACACTTACCTAAGGGAACATTCAATGTCAAGCACTATATAAAAAAGATACATTTGATTTTTCTTCACTTTTATGAAAATCTCTTTTGTTAGGAGTATTTACACCATTTTGGTTTTGATGTACTCCATTAAATTTTTATAACATTCATAATCATTAGGGACTGGAAGTTGATGACCTAAAAATACCTGAAAATTATTTATAAATGACCTTACATTTATGAAAATATGACATGAGAAACTGAAAAGAAATTTTTAAGTAATTGCGTAATACTTCAAAATATGTATTTTAAAAGGGTATATACAGTATTATAATAATAAAAAAATTAACAAAAGAAAATATTTAAGTATTTTATATTACTACTTTTATTCTTATGTTTTCTTTTATTATTGTTACATTTATTATATTTATTAATGAATGCTTCATGGTTAAAGAATAATAAGATCGTTTTATCAGTAATGTTCGAAAACTCCATATGAAGACAAAATAGGGAAAAATGCAACGAAAGGATGAACATTTCTTAAAACATGACAGTAGAGAATAAAATGCCGAAAAACGCAAAAAATGCAATATAAAAGTAAGTTATTTTTGTTCGTTTTGAGGCGAATTTATACTACATCCTGCATTGTGTGTGATATCTCAGAAAAAGATGGCATCTCATCAACTTCCGAGCCTTAATAAACATAAATAATTATTTATTGTAATCAGATAAATAATATGATGTTACTGAATGCAGACCGAAACGGTTTATTATTTTACTAGAACGCTATTTTTCCTATGGGTGACTGATCCAGCAATCATAACTGTTTACACATTTTTCGTTAATTGTGATTTTATTTTAATTGTATAGGCCTAGTTACCTAAAAGATTATTTATTTCAGTAACTTACTTCCTAGCTTTATATGTGAACTTTATTACGCTGTACCTGGATAAATGTACCTTTTTTTAAAATTTCAAACGATAAATTAGCTCCAGAATATAAACCACATAATTTCGCTGCAAGAATTCCCTGACAAAACATACAAATTACACTGACCTAATTCTATTGCTAGAGTAATACTGCAATTGGTAATCTTTATCGACCAAATTCAAATGTCCGGAGTCGCTTGGGTTTTAAATTTTGTAATTCGAAATTAACTTATGAAGGTCTTTTGATTTCTAACTAGGTCCTTGCCTAGGTATTTAGAATTTGAAATGAGGAAGAACGACTTATTACACTCAAATGATTACATCAGAAAACGCTTGATATAGCTTTTTAATGCTCATAGAGGATGTAGAATTTTGCTCCCCATTACTTCTGGTAGGAGTTGAAATAAGAATAAACAGAAATTCCGGTAACATAAAATTGTATTGTCTTTATGGAATATTTTATTTCTCACTCCCATGTTACCATATGATCGTTTCGGGGCTGAAATCAAAAAGATATTCAATATAACTTTCAAACTTAACTCCACCAAAACCTGGGACATAATAATATACCGCGCGCATAGGACTAAAAATGTTCCATCCTATTTTGACTCCTTTTATATGCTTAGGATATCCATATTTCTCAACTAAAAATTTGAAGCCTACAGCTATGAACAAAGTATCAGTGGATATAATTTTTTACCGACTTCTGATATCGCATAACTTACTCGTTGACAGACACTCAAGCTGAGACAGTTGGATTAAGCTGTGAAGTGAGAAAATGGTATTCTCTATGTCCAGGGTAGAGAAAGTTATGTGACTGCATCACATTGTGTATTATTTTCGTGGATTTCATTCTTCATAATTTATTTACACCATTGAGTTATATCGATAGCTTCTCTAATTTGTCAAAGTCCAGTAACATTTACTTCCAAAGATATCTGTGAACACTGCCAACAATACACTGTTGTCATGAGAACTGTACATGAAATTTGATTTGGATTTGATAATTCTGTGTAAAAAGGTATTTCGTATCCTCAAAAACACTTGAATTTTGGCATTTAAAATCAAAGGTTTTCAAAATCCTTTCTTAATGTGCACTTACGAAGGTACTCTCAAAATTCCAAGTCTCTGCCTATTATAGTTTAGGCTCTACGTTGATTCTCTGTCAGTCATTAAGTCAGTCAGGATACAGTGTCTTTTATATAGAAGAGATTTAATTTATTTTAATTCTACTGAACTATGCGATGAAGTGGCTTTACTGTAGGCAATTCCGTAATTTTTCTTCCATTGTAATATTGAGATTAGAATAAATGCAGGTAATGCTAAGGTACATAATGGAGAGGAAATGCGTGATAGGCAGCCCGCCAAAGAGCCTTACTTGTAAAAAGCTTAAAAGCGTTGATGAAGACAACTCAAAAGCAAGAAAAGAAGCAGTGAGTAAGCGATGCTTTGGAAAGTAGCACAGATGCATTTCTGTTATTGCACTTCTTTAGGAAGATGAGAATAAAATCTCACGGTTATTAGAATACTAGCAGGTGCCCACGGCTTCGCCGGAGATTATTTACTCAATTTATATATTTTATTTAAATCATTTAAGAGAAAAACAATTATAACATTTTATTCATTAACACTGACATTGGTCCACCGCTGTGGCGAAGGGGAAGCGAACGCTCCTGGTCGGGACAAATTACCAAGGTGGAGTTTTTTCTGACCTGTGAGATAAATGTCGGGTAACTTTAGGCCCTTGTGGTCCCCAGATATCATCTGGTCTTCATTATTATCTTCATGTGTGTGAATGGTGTGTCTCGTCATATGTGTTCGTGTTGTCTCGGAGGTGGCCCCGGCATTGGGCTGATCACCTCCATGTCCTTGTCTGGTCAAAAAAGTATGTAAGTGATCCAAAGATAATCCGTCTTCCGACAGATCGCGGCCCTGTAAGGCCCGGGCGGCTTGGGTCGCTTAAATCCTAAAAGGGAGAGGTCAAACTAAGATAAAGAAAGAAAAAACACTTATATTGTTTTTTTTATGTAACTTGCATTAATTACATAATTTTATTTTTAATTACGGTATATTGTTAGGTGTAGTAAATAAATCAGTAAAACGGCTAAAACGAATCCTGAATTGTCACGTTATGGGCATACAGATTCGAAATGAAACGGTCAAAAGGAACCATTTATTCATTAACCTTACCCTTACATCCAAATTATGCACAATCAACTAAAACGATTGATAATGATCAGAAAGCTAAAAATCCGTCTTCGAGGTGCATTTCAGGATTAAAGTGCGCCACCCCAGACTATAAAAAAATGCATAGAACATATCATTCAACGTCCGCCTTCTCCTTTGACTAGGCGAATTAAAAAAAAAAAAAAATCTGACGCTGCCATTGGCTGGAACTCACCAACTACTCCGGCCTATATCTGCAGGCCCTTCCGCCATCTCTACCAGTTTCCCAGAAGATGGGCTCAGAGATGGAGTCCGAAAGCTCGGAGGTTTTTGAAACATCGACTCGGCTGCTAGCCCGTGAAGAACTTTTACATAATATTCGCCGAGAAAAGTTCAAACCATTTAGATCATTCAATGTTTTCCCATTTAGGCCTTCTTTCTGTCCATATTTGTAAACAAAATATGATCTCTGCCTGTCGTTATGCTACAAAGAAATGAATCATGCAGAGCGGGCTAACAAAGTCGTAGCTATTGACGTTGCAAAAACTCGATTTCAGCGATACCCTTTTTTCCCGGTTGCTATGGTAGCAAAGCAAGGCCATCTGCAGTTAGTTTTGCAATTGAAATACATTAGCTAAAACTAGTACTTCGATAGCGCAAAGAATCACGTTTTCTGTAAGTTTTTGCTCATAACTCTCAAATGTAAGCGAAAATTAAAATCCGGCTTCAAGGTGCGTTCGGACACCCTTTAGTCCATCTACGTTAAAAATTTCAGTCTCTGCGTGGCGTAGGTTTGACTGGACATCGCACACAGACAAACAAAAAACAGGCATATAAACACTTCCTCTTAATATATCCTATAGATTCCGGACGTCGATATGTAAGCTACACCATTTTAGTGGATTGGTTGGTGTATAGTTATTTAACACACATAAATGCCATCGACCTGGAATCGAATCCGCAACCTTGGCCCATTTTAGTGGAAACAAATAGTAACTAAAATCAATCATTACTCAAGATAGATATTCTCAATCATTACTCAAGTTCTATAGAAACTAATAGTCGTAGCTCAAGCACTAGTGACAACTGACAATTGAGTTGGACGAATAAGATTGGGAATTGGTGGGAAATCCACAGAACACAATGGCCCAAAATGATTACTAAGCGCGATATTTCCATCCTATATTTTCTTTTTTTCCCTTAATACCCCAAGTGATTTACTGCTATATAAAGGCCTTATACGAGGGGTATTCCGAAAGTAAGTTTCGTCAATGTATGGCAGGAGCGGCGTGTTCACCAGGGGAACCAAACAAACGCCAGACGAATCCTCACCCGTGGCTGGTTCCACGACGGAAGTGGCGTCAGCGGAGGAGGCATGACGCAGGCGCACTGCGCCGTAGAAGAGCGAGTCGCAGCAGACTGGCGTGCCCGCGGGTATTAGTGTACCGCTCACGATGGCACGAGAGATTTGGCGCCACTGCCATGTACCCCTCTTTCAAACGAGCCATTGCTGCAGCCGCTGAACCTTTTATTGTCCGAGATAGAGCTGTTTGAAATTGATCTCCCGATTTCCGTCCCCGCAAAGTGCGGCCTCCACGAACCCATCTCGCACAAACCTTATGGAACATCAATTTGTCACTCAAAATGGTCTGTATGGAACCTTTAGTAATGTCAGGAAGCTGAGGTGGAGCAGGCTGTGCGCCAATTCCTTGCATCGCAGGGCACCGAGTTTTACCACAGTGGGTTCTTCAAACTGATCGCACGCTACGACAAATGTCTCAATGTCGCTGGCGACTATGTCGAAAAATAGTGCACGGTGTATAATTCATGCTGCCATGCTGTATTGCTTTTGGGTCAATAAAGTGTCCGTGTGACAAACTGACGAAACTTACTTTCGGAATACCCTCGTAGACTAAAACGGTGTTTCTCAAACTCTTTTTGCCATGGAACACTTATACTCACAGTAAAAATCATAACTTTCTTAGAGATAGCTTAAAATAAATGTTATAATTTTAAAAATAAAAATCAAAGTTTAAGAAATCGTACCATCAATTCGTCTTTTCAAACTCTTCCTCGATTATCTAATGACGCATTAAAACTACATTACATTCCTTAAGAGACTAGACCTGAAATTCCGACCTCTGCGTCATCTACCGAAGGTAGATGGCTGTATTGGGGGGGCATATTGTCAGCATCAACTACCAAAGGGCCGTTATTGATGGCCTAGTGAACCGTAGGCGCTATTTCGTTTTCAAGTAGCTCCTCAGTTTGCGACAAGAGGTTGAGTGCGCCCTGTTCCAGACCTCTCTACCTCAGAAAAATCCGAGGAGCTACCGGGGATCGAAACCAGACCTGCGAATCAATAGTCAGCAACGTTAACTACTGGATCAAACGAAACATTTACCACTCTCGTATACTATTTCCAAACATGCCAAGTTCCAGACACGTGGTCCCGTAGAATTTATTTTTATAATTTACTTCTAAACTTACAGCCTACTGCAGTAGTTATGATTTCAGCTAGAGTTGTTAATTTTCTTTAAGCTTATGCTAAGAATATACATGCTTCTTTAGATTTTCCGAGTTTTCGTGGCTTTGGTTTTATGCATCGCTTTTCTGACCGATGCAAGTTAAATGTTTATCTTGTTTCTAAACTCTTGAAAACAAACTCCAGCTATAACCTATAGAAGAGATATAAGCGCTCTTTGGAGCTCGTGTCATCAACTCTCCCTCTCTCTCAAACTTCATACGGTAAACTTCAGTCTCGAATGACTTCTCAAGAACACTTCCATACCAATCTCATTAATGAAAATAACATCCGATTGGATGGATAGACTGTTAGTTTTCGTATGAATTACACGCAATAATACACAGTTTCTAATCTATTATTTTTATTTTGACTAAATACCCGATGATTATGAAACCAACCGAATCAATCTGAGTTATTACTTTTAATTTGGAATCACATAAGCTTTACAGGATTATAATTTGGCCTTACATTTTTTTTAATCCTTAAAATCATAATGTAGCGTATGGGATACAGTAGTTTGTCTTAAATCATATAAAAAATATAAAATCTAACGGTTCATCTCATTCTGAACCGATTTGTCACAAAAACCACTATCCTGATAAAGCAGAAATAATTATCGCGGGCGAAGCCGCGGGCACATGCTAGTTCTATATGAAGTGAGAAAGATGTATTGGAGGGAAATATTCGATAAAGTTCGGAAATTATTCTTAACGACGGAAGATTCGATAAATATCTGCAGTCACTTGTTTTTGTTAATTTTGTTATGTAGTCTGCATTTTCATTAGTCGCATCATTTTCAAAGAAGAAGTTATCAGGTATTTATCGTATAATTAGCGTAAAATTGTGTCTTACGTTCTGTACAAGAGTATGTGAATACTGCCAACTTTTATTTGGGCAGAGGAAGTTATGTGACTTTCACATCAGATTTTTTATTTTATTTTGTGTTATTTTCCGTTTCTTTAATTAAAAACGCGTGACAAACATTGTATCTTAAAAGACACATTATGCATTTCAAAGTATAGTAAGAGACAAGTACTGTATATCGCTTTTCGCATAGAACCCCTGTCGCGCTCCGGCAACTTCTCCAGCACAGGAGTATTGCGTGCTGCCTAGTCAGTCCTCTGTAGGCGTTTGTCAGAATTTACTCTCTACTTGATCTGCCCGTACCAAAGGTAGAGAGAATATTGTATTCCACCCTGACATTTCACGTGAAGTTTTTAGCATAAATACGAGTTCTTAATCTAAAAATGCATATAGCTTTTAAGTCGCTTTAACACTGAAGTTTAAGAAATCCCAACTTGCTGAACCAATCGGCTAAACCACAATGATTAAAAATCAATTTTGCCTGTTCGGCATAATATGTAAATGATCATATGCTGCTATAGCAGAATGTTTTTCGTTGCTACGAAAGCAAGAATATTTAATTAGTTAAGTGTCTCTTAATTTAACCTAACATGAAATGCAGCCTCATTTAAATACACGACACAGGCCAACAGAGTATTAACTAAGAGACTTTAGTAGTGTTCGGTGAAATCGACCCTAAGTTAAGTTCCCTACATGTTTCTTCTTCTTCTTCTTCTTCTAATAATAATAATAATAATAATAATTCAAAGTGACATTAGAAAACGCAGATTGAAATTCTATGGACACATTAAAAGAATGAATCCAGACAGACTTACAAAACAAATAGTCGGATTCTACGAAAACAGGAGTAAAGCGAAAACACACACTGTGAAATGGACCGGGGAAATCAAAACTGATCTGAGACTGGCAGAAAATATTATACCAGAAGTTGTTAAAAACCGGGATATCTTCAGAACCAAAATTCATAAATGGCAACTTGACCAAGAGGAAAAACCAAAGAAGAAGACTGGAAGAACGTGGCCAAAGAGAGAAAGGAAGCCCATAGTAAAAGAATGAAATAGATATGGGCACAAAGGAAGGCAAATACACACCTCAAAGTACTTTGCGTAGTTCTAATGGGTTTATTCGCTTATAATAATAATAATAATAATAGCAACATTTAGCCTATTATAGTTATATTTTTAGAACGTAAGCCTGATGTTTTAGATCTTGTATCGAGCAATTATCATCGGTCATCTACAACCAAACTAGCCACCGCGGTAACATTTGACGCTAATATAACAGAGTTAATTTTTTTAAGAAGTTCACATAATGAGACTATTTATCTCAAGAATCAGTGATTATTCCGGTATAAGAATATAATATGGAACTTCAACCAATTGCAAATATCACTATTTCATTTTTATCACTTTCATGTTATCACACGTACGTGTGAGGAATGAACAGCTGTAGCTTCTTTGATTAAAAAAAATCATTGAACACATCGATTGGGCATACACATATCTCTTCTCTCTCTCTCTCTCTCTCTCTCTCTCTCTATAGGAAGGATTTTTATTTTTTTTATTTTAAATGCCAAAAATCAAATGTTTTTGAGAATACTTAATCCCTTTTTACACAGTTATTATCAAATCCAAATCACAGTTAACATGACAACAGTGTATTGTTGGCATTGATCTCAGGTAGGTCTGGAAATAAATAATATGGGACTTTGACAAGTTACAGAAGCTATCGATATAATTCATTACTGTAAATAAATATTGAAATCCACGATGCAGTCACATAACTTTCTCTACCCTATAAATAGAGAATACCGTACGAGGTATGGTAATATGTATATTATTATATCCCAGGTTTGGGGGGGGAGTATGAAAGTGATATTGAATTTCTTTTTAATTTCATCCCCGAAACGGTGGTATGTTAACATGAAAGTGAGAAATAAAATATTCCGCAAAGACAATACAATTTTATGTTACCGGAATTTCTCTTTCTTCTTATTTGAACCCCTACCAGTCTTGGTGTCTAGAAGCAAGGGGATGCAAAATTCTACATCCTCTATGAGCCATAAAAAGCTATATCAAGCGTTTTCTGAGGGAATAGTTTGAATGTGATAAGTCGTTCTTCATTTAAAATTTTTAATACGTAGGCCTATATAAGGACATAGAATTTGAAAATCGAAAGTCCTTCATAAGTTAATTCCTAATTACAAAATACAAAACCCGGGCGACGCCGGGCCTTTTAAGCTAGTAATAAATAAATAAATGCATAGCAATACCATGGCCTACTGAAAAAGCAAAGATCTTTTCTTCTTTCCTCTGTTTCAGTGTATTGTGTCAAAATGTTGTATGGTCAGTAAAGAATAGAAAATCATAATGTATTTATATATAGGCTATTACTGCAGCATTTTCAGTTTTTATTACGAAAATTTTATAGGAAAATACATGGGAAAAATTTGTGATTATGCTGTAGCAATAGGTATAGTTACATTTAGGATGAAGATTACAATCATAATAATATATGGAAGACTATTTGGTGAAATATAAAGACATGTTCTATGTTACTCAACATTATATTTGCTCTTAAAACACCAAGCGTGTTATGTTGTGAATCTGTGATAGGGTACCCCAGTGCCTAAATAATGTAAAGCAATTTATATTTGCTGATTTTGCCTTAGATCCTTATACCTGTATTCTTACAAATGTTGCGCTTTACAAATGGTTCATGTTATTTAAGGTTAGGTGGAACCTTTCATTATAATCATAAGTTTCTTCCGTCAGACTGTGATGTCCTCTGACTCTGAATACCCTTAGATATTCTTCATGAATTCAAATTATATATGAGAAATCGAATCTTGCGCAATTAAGGGTTAATATTGGAATAACTAAAGCGGTCATCATTAACTACAAAGGTCTGAGCTACATATACTACTTAATCTACAAACTACAGAATGTATTTTTAATAGTTATTAAGATTATTCCCTCCAGCGTTTTTCTGGGCGTCCCTGTTTCGACGTCCTTCTCTAGGTCTATACTGTAGCAGGAAGCATTAAGTTAGATCTTCATCCAATCTTAAAATAATATGATTAAAGTTGACTCTAGTATTATAGGCTATAGTTAAATTATTCGTTTTTTATGAAAATTATGTAATTTTCTGGATCCGAGTAGTCTCCTTTACTTCCTGGTATAAGACGATAAATATCTTATATATCTCTTTATGATTTTATTGAATATATTTTAATCTGTCTTCGTATTTCAATACGTATAATTGGAAACTTTTCTCATTTTTTATTCCTAGTGTTTAGTATAAATAAACAAATTTAAAAGTTATGAGCATCTGAGCCCATCCCTTAGTTTTTCTAGGGAGCCGTCCTTTTTAGAGGGTAAAAAATAAACCGTTTTGTAATAGCCACACAATTTATTATACACATATACTCGATGTAGATTGCAATGGTGAGTGAACTTCTTCCATTCCTATCTAGATTTATTGGGTTAACAAAAGCGGTATTGGGAATCAAGAACACAGTAATTTGACGTAATCAGGTTGTGGGGTAGTAGTATCTCTGCTGTGTGGGCTAATTGATGGCCTGGCAGCAGGATCTTGCTGATCAACCCCTTCCCGCCTGCTACACAGAGGGAAAGTGCTCCCTGTAACATTGCATACAGCAGATATCCTGTCGTATGTAACTTCATTTGTTCTCTTATAAGGGGAGAGATGGTGAAAATTATATTTTCCACAATTCAAAAGTTATAGACTTGAAATGCTGTGCACACTTTTACTTTTATGTACGTAACTAGCAGGTGACCGCGGCTTCGTCCGCTATTATTTACTAAACTACTAGATGTTTTATTTAAATCATTTATTTAATAAATTAATAATTTGAATGCTTAATTGCAGAAAGGTACCTAAGCAAAGTTTTGAGAAATACAGAGTGTTAAAGTTTTGAGAAATACAGGGTTTAATAAATAACACCGACATATTTTACCTGTGTGTAGAGGGGACATAGACAAGCAACTTTCACTAAGAGATTTTTGCTCTATGGATTCAGTTTTCCCTGTTACAGCATAAAATCTCCCAGGGCATGGCCGCCACTGACTTCTAACATATGAAAAAATGCAAAACAAAGGAACTTCGTTGTTATCTCTGTAATTATGAATAAAATAACTCATGCAGAGGATTATCTATGTTACTGTGAAGACTGTGAGCCTGATACAATGTACCACGCCCTCTATACATGCGCGAGACATAGGGAAGCACGTATTGGCCTAAGAGAGGTAGCCAAACAAGCAGGCGAAATGTGGCCACCAGAACTTAGTTTTTGGACGACAAAGGGAGCTAACACTGCTTTCAGAACATTCACACGCCACGTGATAGAAAGCAGGAAAGAACAAGAACAAGATGATGCTTAAGACACACCGAATTTGAGACGAATCCACCTTGGGGGAATGCTCAGATCCCCTGGGGCCTTACCGAGCAAAACGGATGTATGGCAGATTGCCCAAGACTTGCCTCGGAAGCTGCTGGATAGCCTCGCAGCAACCGATCTGAGTGAGGTTTTCGGGGGGTTTCCCTCACTCTATAAGGTGAATACCAGATCGGGGACACGACCCCCCCGCGACAACGGACAAATGAACAAATGAATAAGAGTAAAATTGAACGGGAAAAAATCCAAAGAAAATTCATCAAACATTTTCCCTGTGTTCTATGATCAAGAGAAAGCGACGCGACGATCTTAGAACAAATGCGAAATCGGTTGTTGGACCGGAGATATAGCCTATGGCTCAGGTACTCCGGGGGTGGAAGGCGGGACCAACGGAAAAAAAAAAAAAAAAAAAAAAAAAAGTGGCAGCCAGTCATGTGGTTAGTTTGTAAATTTTGCAGATTATGGAAAAACTAAATTATGATATAGCTGTTGACGAATGATTAAGAATCAGGATTTTATCGATCACTAAGAAGGCATGAGTTCAATTTAATGAAAATTTTAATCCTAAATCGCTTCATTATTGACTTATGAGCACCAAATTGCAATGACTTTAATGTCCTGTATCATACACATAAAGCAAAAATCTCCTAATAAATGTTTCTTGTCTATGTACCCTCTATACATAGATAAAATTATTTAATATTTAATATTTCGGTGCTATTCATTAACACCCTGTAGCTTAGGTTCCTTTCTGCAGTGCAGGTTTTGTCGTATACGTTTTACGGTATCAATGACATGGGTATGATGTCATTCAGATGTCTGTTCAGAATGTATGTCTATGTGCATGTTTACCAACAATGACGATATCTCAATTTTCCAAAGTATGTAACTTTAGTATAATATAGACTATAAGATCCACATTTCTCTCAAAATAATTCTGAAATTTGCATCATGCATTGCTTGACTTTCTATAGCTTTCTCTCCTTTGTCTGTCTTTCTCTGCAGGACTGCTACACGCTCAAACAGGAGGGAGCGCGACCCGACTCAAACTCAATCGCAATGTGACGGCCTCCAACAAGTCTCTCAACCCTTCTTCTAATCCAAATTTCACATGGCCCAACAAAAGTAAGTGCATGAAGCTTCCTACTATATCTATGTTTTCTATCTGTTGCATGTAAAGAATGTGCCTGATCTGCGCAGCTTATTTTTAAACATAATCCTATTTAGTAATTACAATTTTCAAGAGGTTTCCACTATAATATTTTAAGAAGATTTCTCCCGAGTTAATCATCGCGGTAATTTTAAGTCATAAGAGTGGCGCGAGTCAGGAAGGCATATTGATTTTTTCTTCCTCTTCAGTACTTAGATTAAAAGCACTTTAGTTAGAATTAAAAGAACACCTACTTCACCTACGGATACAACATATTATACGCTTGCTTCTCATTATAATTTCCATACCCGATCACGACATGACATAACACTATCAGTACCATTACATTTCACAACTCTTTACTCCTCTTCATTCACCATTTCCACAATTCGATTATGGAACTCTTTGCCCAAAAAAGTCAGTGAATGTAAAAAAATCAGACAAGTCAAACAAAAACTCTTTGGATACCTATCTCACTCTGGCTTATCGCTTTGTACAGGTAGGGGGAAAAAAGCGGACCTACTCTTGTAGCTGATTTCAGTTGATATACATCTGTTATCTGTGCATTTTTCTGTCTGAAAACCACCGTCAAATTAATTACTTATTTTTTAATGGGTTTCAAAATGGCCTAAGTCAACAGTCGACACTAGAACAAATTTCAATACATTCCTTGCTATCCTGTGAATGCCACTAGGCATGCGCAGTGGCTCATGTCGGCAACTTAGATATTTTAGTAGGTCCGCTTTTTTCCTCCTACCTGTACATAAATATATTAGCTCTAATTGGTTAAGGATATACATAATCTATAAAAGTATTAGGGCTAGATTTAATTTTTATTAAGCTATTGTATAATATTTTTAGTGTAATTTTTATTATTGTTGTAATTTTAATCATTACTGTTGAAATTTCATATTGTAACTTTTGTGTCAATGTTATTTTCTTTTTCTTGTCATTTTTCTATTCTACTTGTACTTTTTGAAATCCTGATAAATGGAAGGCCTGATGGTCTTGTCTCTCTCTACTGCCAGAGTAAATAAATACAGTAGAGTCCTGCTATTTCGAACTAATTGGAACCGAACAACGTTCGGATAAATACAGTAGAGTCCCGCTATTCCGAACTAATTGGGACCGAACACCGTTCGGTTTAGCGGGAATTCGGAATAGGCGGATTTCATTAATAATATCAACTTATTGACTTGTTAAAGGTAAATTGTATTGGACTTGTATAAATGGAGCCAACATGTGCTGTAAGTAACCAGCTTTCATTCCAATTTGGTTTCAGGCGTTTTTATCAAGCTTAGATTATATGTATGTCTCTATTTAACTTCTTTGTATAACAATAAATGTACGTTTTTTCACGAACGTCTTTTAATTTATTCTGTTTTCAAGTTTAAAAAATCGGTATTTTTTCTGAACTCTGTTCGGAATAGGCGGATTTTCGTAAAAGCGGGGTTCGGGATAGCGGGACTCTACTGTAAATAAAATTAAATTGTTTTAATGTTTGAAACGGTGGACAAAAACTTGATTGCTTCGAAGAGAGTTGAACTAAAAAAGATCCTATCGAATGTGCATTACCATAAGGCTTAATAAAGAGGTAAAATTCTCTTTACTGAGGCTTATTAAATCACATTTGGACATGAGATTTCTCCCTGAGATATACTGAATTCCTACCATCGTCAGACGTAAGCAGCAGAAAAAGTCTTTACATATATTGCCACTGTTAAAAATCCCATCTTCCTGTCTCTAAGAAATTTAACATTTTTTGTTTGTTTTAAACTTGTTGCATTGACAAAACAGAGAACTCTGAAGATCCTATTTTCTTATTGCTTTGTATCTAAAGCATGATTATGTTCAAATGGCACATAAATAAGGATTATTATACTGATTTCAATTTCAGGACCCCCATTCGTTACCCACATAAAGGAAACAAAAAAGGATGCAAAATGACTGTAATACAATTTTATAGAGACTCTATTTTGATTTTCGTTAAAAACTTGTAAATTTCTTCTTTCTCTGAGTTTTATCTCCCCCCTTGTAATTTCATTAACGCGGCTCACGCCTCCCGGGCCTTGCAAGACCGCATCCCATCGGGGGAGGGCGTTTCTATGGATCACATACATACTTTTTGACCAGACAAGGACACGGAGGGCCCACGGACGATTCAACAGCCTATTCCCGGGGCCACCTCCGAGACAACGCAAACACATGGGACGATACACACCAGTCACACACACACATTCCAAACAAGGCGTGGCTGGAATGAAGGTGATAATGACGGCTATATGATCTTCTGGACCATGTGGGCCTACAGTTTCTTGACATTCGTCTCACCGGTGACTTCACCTAGGAAACTTGTCCCGACCAGGTATCGAACCCAGGCGAACGCATCCCCTACGCTACAACGGTGGACTAAAAGCTAAAATCCGCAATAAATCTATCAGATGGAATTTTTATATTGTGACTTTGCTCTTTTTTATTTTAAGATTTTCCCATTTTAATTTAATTCATTATCTAAGTTTAGACCTATGCAAATTTAAAAACTCATATTTTCTAAAGTAACTGTGAACAGACTATTTTTAATATTTCATGAAAATGCCATACAATTATATTTAATGATATCTGAGTTATTTCGTCTTCAAGTCCGAAAAAGTAAACATTTTCCTTTTCTAGAACTGGAGAAAGAAAGTCACTCATTACTTAATTATCCAGACGTGGGCTATTTTTGTTTATATATAATCCTCACGACCATAAGACAGTAATGTATGACTACTGTCCCTGACTACAACATTGTTTACAACACAGACAAAAAGGTTATGAAGAAAACAATAATATAATCTTCCTGATACAGCAGGGCATATTTAGGTGTCCTGTATCTGTAATTGCCCAGTTTTTGCACAAAAACTAAATTTCTATTTCTAAATTTTCTGCAGATCAACTGTTCAGCGTAGTATAACAATTAGATTTTTAAGAATTAAATCTACATTATTGAAATATTTTCTCCTATAATATATGAAAATCTCATTTTTCTCCACAAAACTAGGTTTCTGTAATATACAGGGAAATAATCCAGAATATAATAAAAGATATGGTGGAATTCCAGTTCTTGTCAGGGGAACAAGTGAAATAACTCCATGGTAAGAGTCTGGCAAAATCATCTCTCTCTCGCCAATTCCAGGTCGATTACTGGGATATCAGTGATGAGTTTCGCATTCCATGTCGAACGCTAGCAGCGATTCCGAATAAGTTATTGCCGCTTACGAAGGCATGCGAAAGGTTGTACATTCCAGACTCCAGCCTCCTGGTTATTGCTCTGGAGTCTTGTTTAGTAATGCGTAATATAGGAGAAGAGAACAGCGCCGGCCAGGTTATTAGATGCACTCTGTCTTCCATGCATTATGAACAACAAGCTATGGAATGGTACCCTATTATTCATGGGAGATTATTCCGCAAGAAAGATTTCGATAATTCTTCTAATGATTGAGCAAAAGTATAAAATGTATAGTCATCACCAGTAGCTCAATCGTTTAATCTCTATATATATATATAAAAGGCTTTGTCCTGACTGACAGGAATCAACGTAGAGCCTAAACTATAACAGGTAGAGACTTGGAATTTTGACAGTACCTTCGTTTCATAATGTAGGGGCTCACTAAGAAAGGGTTTTGAAAAATTCTGATTTTAAATGCCAAAAATGAAATGTTCCCTTCTTACACAGAATTATCGAATCCGAATCACATTTGACATTAAAACATATTGTTGCCAGTGGGTTTCAGATGGGTTTGGAATTAAATTAAATGGAAGTTTGACAATTACAGTTGGCTTTGTCTATTTTTGTCATACCTTGGAAATTAAACTTTCGCGATCGCTTGAATGTTGTAAGCCCTAATATGGTCAAACATTGTTTTATTTGGACGAAACTCACTATACAGGGGTTTTCTGGACCAAGGAACTCGAATCTGAGGTCGCTTTTACAGGCGATGCTATCTAATCGTGGTATGTAGTCCACGTGATTTATGTGTTAATAAATATAATGATTTAACTATTATGCTCTTAATTTTTAATTTTTGAAATAATTATCGCGGGCGAAGCCGCGGGCACATGCTAGTGGTTATATAAGTTAAGTTGCTCGTACGTGCAAAAGGCCCGGCGTCGCCCGGGTTTTGCATTTTGCGTGTATTTCAAAATTAAATTATGCAGGACTTTCGATTTTCAAGTAAGTTCTTATAGAGGTACCTACAATTTGAAGCGAAGAAAGACGACTAATGACTCTCAAACTATTCTCTCAGTAAACGCAAATGGCTTTTATAGCCCATACAGCACTTAGAATTTTGCAACCAATTGCTTCTACATACCATGCCTGGTAGGGGTTGAAAAAGAAGAAACAGAAGTTCGGGTAACATAAAATTGTACTGTCTTTATGGGATACTTTATTTCCCACTTTCATGTTGACTTACAATCATTTCAGAGCTAAAATCAAAAGAAAATCAATATCACTTTCACATATTCTTTCCTAAAAATCTGAGACATAATAATTTACTGTGCACATAGGACTAAAAATATTCCATCCTATTTTTTTTCTCTGTCTAAATGTTCCCAATAAACATCCATATTTCTCAACTAATACGAAGTCTACAGCGATGAATAATGTATCAGTGGACAGAATTGTTTACAGGCTTCTGATATAGCATACTCGGTACCCACGGTTGGCATGAACTAAGGCTGAGACAGTTCAAAACGCTATCTCCACGCTATATCCTTTTATTCTAAATTAAAATGTGATGTGAGAAAATTACATTGTATATGCCCAGGGTAAAGAACGCTAAGGACTAATTACGCCTAAGAATTAAATGTCTCGAAATCGAAAAATTCATGAATATTAAGGATTTTTACAGCGCGAATAATAAAGAAGTACTTGAATATACTCGGAGTGGAGTAATTTTAAAATGACGCATAGGAGTATTTACCTCTAAATCGATACAGTTATGACGATTTTCTTTTGTTTGCCTGTACAAATAAGAACCCATATTAATGCATTCACCTTCTAATTAGTTTTCTTAATTAGATTTGTTCAAACTACGTTAAGCTCAAGCCAACTCTGTATGCTTTTGTAATTACACGAACAATGTTTCCAACGATCCATCATTTAACTTCCACTTCCATACACAGATCCGTAGAATTAACTGTGTACAATATATTTAAAAGGGGCAACGAGCCTTTATTCATATTGCTCCACAAAGCCCTACTTTGCAGGAAGTTTTGAAATAACTCAATTGCTAAGGTTCAAGGTATTGGGAATATTCTTTTAATTAGTTAACAACTAATTTATTTGACTAAATCAGTGCCTATTTAAAAACTTTAAAACAGCGTGTTTCAATACAAAACCCTTCAAGTACATGTCTATAATAGATATATATGCATAAGCATTCATGAACCACAGATTATTATTTCTGTTGAACAACAGATCATTATTTCTGTTGAATATTACGTGGTAATATTAGTAAAGTAAAGTAAAGTGTTCCCTACACAAGCCTTGGAGGTTGAGGCTTCCAGATTTTAGGCATTCGGCACAAAGGGGTAAGATTGTAGGTACACCACTCGTAGTTTATCCTCAATATTCAACATTATACATATGAACAAATGTGTAACCAGTGAATACCTGTAAATGACGAGGCCATATAATAGCAACCTATTGGCCAAAGGTAACATTAATTTTAAAGGGTGTATGAATATGTTATTTTTAATCTATCTTTTAATGCAGTTGATAACAAATATTTTTGTCATCAATTTTATAAAGAAAGAAAGCAATCTGCCTTGTATCATAACCTGCAAACTTAAGGATATAAATTACTTATCCATATAACTCCACCGCATGACAATACAGTACACCCAACAACGGTGAATTTTAATATAACAATTGTGTATTTAACTATTGACATTTGATACGTATTATAATACTAGGTAATTTGTATTTTGGGTGTTTTATTTCTCTCTCTTCTATTTTAAGATAGTAGTTACCCTCGTGTCAAATAATTTCTGCATTTTAATATACTTTGTGGTATAAGGTGGAAAAAGTTGTTTACCATATCATACTTCACCACAAACGGTAAGAAATTCATTAATTATCCGTACCCTAGTTATTAGACTTACTCGAGGGCATAGAGTAGGAATTACCGAGATTGTAATGAAATGATTATATTGGAAAAGCAACACGATACTCATACAAATAAAATACAGTGTTTACTGGTTTTTTGCAGAAGACCTCCAAGTTCAGCTAGAGGAAGATGAGAAGGGTTACGAGGCAATGGTGGTGCCACCCGGAGGAGGACCTGGTGATGTGGACGCGACCAAGAATGCGGATGGTAGGGAAACCTGGGGACGAGGTGCGGATTTCCTGTTATCCATCATCGGTTTCGCTGTCGACCTCGCCAATGTCTGGCGATTCCCTTACCTTTGTTACCGGAACGGCGGAGGTGAGAGGCCACTGGACTGTAGTTATATTTAGTCTTTCTTCTAAAGCAAATGTTATCAAACTTTTTAAAAAGCGTAACCCTCAGTGATGACCAGGGCCCGGATTCTAATGACATGTCATCTTTTTATTGATGCTGCCTAGACATTGCCAACTTGTAGGTAAATCCTAATCATGGCCTCTAGATTATAGAAATGCATTTTATTAGGTCATTTTTGTCATTTTATGCAATTTTATATTTTTAGGGCATTTATTTCAATTTTACGTCATTATTTTGTCATTTTCGTGTCATTTTTATGCATTTACTTTCAATAAATTGTTTTAAGTAATTATTTAGTATAAGTTTTTCTAATATATTGAACTGAACCACCCCCGAACACAAGCTCTGCTTCTTCGGGTGGTGTATCAACTTTTTAATGTATTTTTCGTGTAATTTGGAACAATAAATTGTAAATTGTAAATTGTAGGTTACTATAATTCAACATTTTTGTAGAATCTACTTTAAAACAATTCTCTTATTTTTCTTCTTAAATGTTCCAATCAAGAACAAAGTTTTTAGGTTTAAAATATCCTTTCTACATTTACAGTTTTTAGAATTATGTACAAGTTAGTCGACATCTTTGTGTGCACAATAATAATTTTTATAAATAAAATATCAGTTTTTAGGGCATTCTTTGTAATTATTAAGTAATTTTCTTTCGAATTTAGGATCATTTTATAGGTAATTTTTCAAATAATGTTAGGCCACTCATCAGAATCTTGGTCCTGGTTATCACTGTTTTAGTTTTAAATTTTTGAACAAGAAGTTACAAAGAGATATCAACCTTAATTCGTAACAGATAATACGCTTTCATTTGGACTTTTCTTCCAATATCTTACCTCGGTATTTTTCATGTTTCTATTATTTGTAATGGTTTCTATTGTCGTTTATTAGGAAAAATAACTCCAATGCTTCTCTATTGTTTTCAGGAGCCTTTCTGATCCCCTATACGCTGATGATGATATTCGGAGCTGTTCCCCTATTCTATATGGAGCTCATCTTGGGTCAGTACAACAGACAGGGACCTATCAGCGTCTGGAGGATCTGTCCTCTTTTTAAGGGTAAGAATAGCGAGAATTCGCGATTTTCTCGAAACCGGCTCCAACGATTTTGTTTAAATGTTGTACATCGGTTGTTTGCTCTAAGAGCTAAAACATTTATTCGAAACTTTTTTTCGAAAAATTCTTCGAAGGGTAGTTATAAGCCACGCCCTGTTCGTAGAAACTCGTGTACTGAACAGTGGACGAATAAATGCAATTACATTATATGAAAATGCAGTCAACCCTCGATATAATGCCACCATCCGATCTCCAACATTTAGTGGCACAAAGCGAGGGTGGCACTAAAAGGAAATTTCATTTTTTAAATAAATATGGCATAATACATAATACAAAGTGATGACACCATGCTAGATACATGTGACGCTTTTATTATTTATTTTTTTTATCACAATATAAATACATCAAATGATTACCCGAATGAGCAAATGCTCGTGTTCGAGTTCAGTTAAGTTAGGCCTATTTATATTACACAATACGCAATTAAATACAAATATTAAAAAATAATAATCTCTAACTTGAAATCGAATAGTTAGAACAAAACTAATAAAAAGAAGAAAAAATGGAAAGGGGAAGAACAAATTTGAAATCCTGTTGTTTAACTAATACAATGGTTCTATACATATCTTCTAACTTCGAAGTTAATCTATGAAATAAGATTAACCTGGGTCTTCAAACCCTGTACATACATTGCAGACCTGATTATTGTCCCTACGTCGAACGAATAGATGCATACCAGAAATGATCAAAGAATTTTGCGAAATAAAAATAGCTTAACTAAGAGTCAGTTTCAAGAATGGAATTACAATATGAATGCTTATTTTACTAATATACGCTACAATTTAATGTGATTTTAAATTGTTTATCTCCACAGGAGTAGGATTCTGCGCTGTTCTGGTAGCGTTTTACGTTTCGTTTTACTACAATGTGATCATCGGGTGGGCCCTGTACTTCCTGGTGGCCAGCACAACGCCAGACCTGCCCTGGCTCCACTGCAACAACACCTGGAACACCAGGTCCTGCTCCGAGTCGCTCAAAGCCATCGCAGTCGCTGTCAACACGTCCGTCGATTCATGGAACACCACTGTGCTCCAAACGAACTTATCGCATGAAGGTGGTCAGGTGTCGCCGGCTTCGGAATATTTTCAGTAAGTATAAACTCCACTATTCAACCTTATACAGGATTAACTAATGTTGTTGTAAATGATGTTGTATTCAGCAATATAACATCTGTCGAATATCAGCCTAGTCACAAGTCCATCACTGTAATTCGTAAAGTAAAAATAAAATGTTTCCTATATAGGCCATAGTTATAGGAGGTTGAGGCTTGACATGTCATTTCTTAATTCTTAGCTATAAGGCATTCATTAATAAATATTCTAAACATAACCATAATAAGAGAAAACTTAATAATAAAAGTAGTAATATAAAATGTTTAAAACATGTCCTTGTTTATTATTATACTACTTAAATAGGCTACCCTTTTTTAAATACATATTTAGAAATATTAAGTTTCTTTTTTAATTTTTTATGCCATATTTTCATAAATTTAAGGTCTTTTTCAGGCATTTTAAGTCATCCACTTCCGAGCCCTATTCATGATACTAAGTTCATCTAACGGTAAAATGAACACCTATCTGATCGTATGCTGTACGCGTCCTTCAAAAATGCAGACATGCGGATCGCTTGGAAATTTATTTTCCACATCAGTCTCGTTGCATGGGTCAATGGTATTTTTGTGTTAAAGAGAGCTATGCAGTCTAGATACAAAAAACACTAATTGAGCTCCTCGTTGTTGATATCACAGGAATTCCAAGCGTAATTTCCGTATTACTACGGTCTGGGAATGTATGGGTTTGTGTTGTTACCAATTATATGAAACTTTCTGATCAATGTTTTCAGTCTGCTTTTCATTATCATAGTCTGCATCACGAATTACAAATATTTCCAATGGATGGAAATAGTGAAACGCTTCAAAGAAGATAGGTACCAGTCGTTTGTACAGAAAAAAGAGCTAAGTAATTAAGATGAAATCAAATTAAAATGTTACTTGCAGCCCAAGTCAACTAATAACACTATATTTTTCGTAATTTAACCTCTCCCTCTGTAGGGACCGTTTTTGCGGCCCTCGTCGCCCGGGCCTTACAGGACCGCGACTTAACGAGAGATCACATACACACTTTTTTGACCAGACAAGAGCATGGAGGACCTCCCCAGATGAGTGATTAGCACATTTATTGAGCCACTTCCAAGACAAGACGAACACAAAGGATGATATTACAAAAACACTCTGCTCCATAAAAATACCCAGATTGTAGGATATGCGGATGACCTGAGCATAATGGGAAGGTCAATAAAAGCATTACAGGAAGTATATAGAGATTTTGAAGGTGGAGCGAGTCAAAATGGACTGCATATCAATGCAGAGAAAATGAAATGAATGGTTCAAACAAGAAATCATGGAAAAAAAAATTATACCGCAACCGTTACAGAGTTAATTCAGTTCAGAAAAGTAGACTTTTTTAATATTTGGAAATGAGGAGTTTTATATACTAGACGGCGCAAAGGGTATTTTAATATAAAATATATACTGAAAATATTTTATTTAATGAAATACCCACCGAAATAGAAGAAAGTTAACATCGAAATCAGCCATTTTATTTTACCAAAAAATAGGGTCCCTAATTATCACTCATTACAATTTCTATTTGTTTCACTGATGAGAGCAATGTTGATTTCTTTCTAAATATTCTGAATGCTAAACCATTAAATGAACCGATGTATGCATAATTTATTTCAACCGTCCCTTGTAGGTTGGCTTTCTTTTTTTAATGTAGGGTATTGTCAATTAATAAAATGGAACGTTGACAATGAGTTGACGAAGTCGAGAGGTACTGTGACCCGAAAAAATTGGGAACCAGTGTTCATTGCGGTGTTAATAAATTGATATTCCATGTGGTTATGGAAGCATGAATAGAAAAAAAAAAACAAATCAATACAGCATTTTACATTATGAAGGGAAATCGCAAACGCAGATAAATCGAGCAGAGTGGACGGAAACATATGTCTCCTTCCTAACTTTCACATGATGCATATGTATGTATTGGGTAAATCAATTTGACACATACACCAGACTTGATAAACAAAAGTCATTTCGAAATCAACTCACTGCCCTTGCCATGGATAACAACATAAAAATATTGATATTAATGAATTTCATCTTGTATACGAGGGTATCTTAGAATAGAAAAATTGTAAGGATTTTTAGCCTATACCCTCAGTAAAAAGGCAACCAACTAACGAAGCGAAAGACAATATAAAGAAGCGTGTGATACTGGGGTCGACTCAGCCTCTAACAGAAATGAGTACCAGGGCAATCATGGGGGTAAAGGCGGCCGGTGCGTAAGGCTGACAACCTTACCACCTTCATGTTCCGAATGTCCAAAATCTGGGAGCCTCAACCTCCTGGAACCCTCTGGGCCTCCATGGCCTGTATAGGGAACACTTTACTTTACTTTACTTTACAAAGACCTGATTGGGTCAGAGCCACATTATCCATGAGTAATGATTAGGGACCGGATTTTTAGGTTTTTAAAAACACTGTTTTAGGTTTTCCATTAGGTGAAATAGTTTTCTTTTTAGTTTTTTTTTTTGTCCAAAATATCGTTTTCAGGTAGAATAATTGGTTTCATGAATTTGAATGTGCTACATAGGATTGAATACATGATACTTGTAAAGTTTAACTTAACAAAATTGACTTAAATTTGTGTAAACTTGCTTTAAGACAATATTATACAATTGAAGAAAGACAGCATAAACAATCAAAAGAAGCAGTGAAAATAAGATTGCCTCACATTTCCTGGTTACAGTATGTTACTAAATATGTTTCAAGATTCTCTACTGTGAAGTTCTTCCTGTTATCTCTTAGTTAATAGGTAATACTGTATCTAGACACTACCCTTCTCAGGATTCGAATCCGATGTTTCTAATTTAGTGAGTAAAAATACTTTATGGTTGGATGTGGATAATGTGAAACTGATTAATTTCTTTTTTTTTCGGTTGTTACGCATGCTAACCGCACAACAGATCAACTAGGGACGAAAACTTCCCCCCTCTCTAGAAATGTAAATAATACGTGTTTCTGGCAGGCTTGACAAAATATTACTTTGCTATCTGTAGTGAAATTCGGATCGTCGCCAATCCACTGCCGTAATAAACTCGATTTAATTTGTTTCGGCATAATTAACACGTCTTCTTAAAACTCACAGTGTGACCACTCAGTATGAATGACAGGCAGTACTAAATGCAAACAAAAAACAAGCGCTTTAAAACACAGAAATCTATATCCTTGTTCATACACGGCAACAATCATGGTTTTTCGTACGAATATTTTAAAAGGAATACGCCGGTACTCTTTTCCTCTCTTAATACTATCCATCCTAGATGATAATGGGTTGAATGAAACGCTGGTGGTATTAATTTCTATCCGACAAAAATTATTATCTCCCCGCAAAATATCGATTTCTCAACTGGCAAACAAAAAAGACAAAAAAAGAGCCTAAATTAGATGTTTTAGGTTTTATATCCCGTTTAGGTATATTTAGGTTTTTATACCCCATTTAGGTATTTTTAGGTGCTACAGAATTAATGTGGGTGGATCCTATGGACATGATTCGAAAAAGTGTATGAGCGCTTTTTGTTTTGGAAGTAAGGGAAAAAATAGGTAAAAACCTAAGAATCCGGTCCCTAGTAATGATGGATGGGCCAGTTATTAAGCCTGGACTGGATGTCCCCACCAGACGCACACAGTTCGAACACTAGCGTTAATCTTTTTAATTCGGAAATCATCCCAGTAATAGGCTAATCATTTCCTGCAATTCAAACACGTTTGCTATAAAGTAATGATAAAAATAACAGAACTAAGCATTTTGTTCAGTTATTAAACTATTACAAATGTGTTTTCGAATTGTAACTCCATCAAATGATCTACTGCGAACAAAATGACGTACGAGTACTTTAACGCGATAACAGCTCTACTGCGGATTCAAAAGCAATAAAATTCTATTCAAAATATATTAATATAGATTCAATAGTGACAACCATTGTGTATGGAAATGCTTTTGTACCGCGATATGTATGCAAAAGTATGTCACATTTAAGGCTTCAACTCAATTTGAACACGTGTTCATGAAAAGAATGTTTAAAAGCTGCTACATCACAATACTGTTGCTATTCATCTGTTAAAAGCAGACGTGTATTATTTTAGATTTGCAAAGTGCTAGGCATTGTTCCACTGGAAGGATGGAGTCCATATCCTTTACATAAATATTAAAGTGAGAATTTATTGTCGTGAAAATTTGTTTACAATCCGATAATTTGTCAATTGAAGACAATTCCGAAACTTGGCTTATAGTGTTAAAAGATTGCTCCGTTTTATTGTGACAGGTCTTTAGGCATTAACCCTTTCTGAGCTGAAATTTCATTTTGATATAAGCCCTTATCAAGTAATTATGATATCAACCTTTATCCAATTTTTGCATTGATGCATATGTGTTTCAATAGCAGTGAAAAGGTTATATTCCATTATCAGATAATAGTTAAATATTATATAGATCTATGTTCCATAGAGCTCCTCCCCATCTCTCGGGTTAGACTATCATGCAACAGATAAGCCCCATAAGCATTCGATTAACGGAACACTTAAATTCATAATTTATCCTATGAGATGAGGTAATTTTTTTCATTCTTAATAATACTTTGAACTTTCATGATCTGGTTTCAGTTTTGTCACTCTGACTCTGTAAATGACATCACGTGACTAATAAATGATGTCGTGTGTTGATTTACTTCGTCTCCGTAATTATTTCCTAATATTATAATATATAATTGTTATTGTAATAAATCTTCTGCACCGAGAAGATGTTCAAACGGTGATGGTATACTATATAGGTACCAGGGTCGCTGGAATGTGAACATTAAATACATTAAATTATTACTTTATTAAATTATCAGAAAACGTTAATGCTTAATTTATCAACTTTAAAATTTCAAGCATTAAACTTATGTAAAATCTTCGAGAAATATTTTGTATCCAAAATTGAACAAAATATCAACGTATATGAAATAATAATCATTAAAGAGAATGGCATATAATTTCAAACGGAAAGCCGTTATTTTCATAACTATACAATGTCGTATAAGTAATTAGATTGCAAAGAAAAATTTAGAACAATCAAAAGTGAAACTTAAAATTTCATATTATCATTAAATTACTCAAATACTAAAATTATATGTCACTCGGGGTCTTTATAAACAGAATTAAAATGAATTACTTGTGAAAGCACTACACATTTTCAGTGAAGGATTTTTGGCTTGACACTTTATAACAGTAGTCACCATACAATTTATGGGGTGAATGCTACTACGCCAGTTTATTTTACGCGTCCTGTGTTGATTTTAAGATAAAATATATTTAGGTTGGTTAAAGATCGAGATACATGATATTACGCCACAATGAGCACACCCTCTGTCAGCTCACTTCTGTTTACATTAGTAAGCGAACAAAGTAGACATGAACACGCCCCCTGTCAGCATAATTCTGTTTAGTTTAGTAAGCGTACGTAGCAGAGATCTTTAGTGCTGGTCGTATCAGTTTGGTTATGGAAGTTGTGAGGGTACAAACTATGGAAGGACTTGCTGATAGTGAACGGCTTCGAATACAGATATTGATTGAAATGGGTAAAAATACAAGATCAAATTTTGAGAACTACTAATTTCACCCCTTAATCAATTCCTTGAACAAAAGTACCGGTAAGTACATTTAACGAAGTTTCCAGTTCCAGGAAGGAAAACTGAAATGTTAAGGAGATAGTGCTCAACATGACTATATTCAATCTGAGGGATCTATAAAATGGAGATGTATAAGAAGTTTATGTAGCGCAAAATAAATAACGGCGAACAAGCTGAGGAGTTATCGTATTAAAACAAGATAATCACCAACTAGAGGTAAGTGAAAGATCCTCATTCCTACAAAAAGTTAGGCTGCTTGTAAAGCTGTTCAGTAAATTTGGGAGAAACCTAAAGCAATTATTTCCGAAGTAATTGTCATGCAGCTAGTTTATTACAATTCTCGGACAAAAAAAAAAAAAAAGGTACGGGAAGCAGTTTATAGTGTATGCAGAAAATTTTCACCGTCTAGGTGAAGTGGGACGGAAGGTATGCTTATTGGTTATTGTTACCAACCCACGAAAATAAAATAACACTACGAGACATTGGGTGTTTGATTTTCCACCAATTTTTGTGGCCCAAAATCAGGCAGTGTATTTTATTGAGTTTATGTAAGCTTACAATAAAATAGGTGGGAAGTCGATGGTCACAATTAGTGTACTTGTAAAGTTTTTCAGCATAGTCCCAATGAAGAGGGCTCATTCTCTCGATATGCAGGTTTGCATGGACAGCGATTTTTTCGCCGTAAGCAGGTTGACGAACTATGCTTCTTGCATATTGCATATCACTATAATGACGTCATTAATTGCGAGCTGCTGCTGCATTATTCTCACCTATGCATTAAAGTAAGTAATGGGACATAGATTCTAGTTTAGAGGCAGTTACGTTAGGGACTGTAATATTAGTTTAGCAGGACATACTGAATTCTCGCGTTTAATAAACGTGTGATGTATTTAATCTCCCGCGTACTTTGTTGTGTTTGTCAACCTGTTCACCCATCATTCTAGCTGTTCTGGCGCTACCTTTCGCCAGATCGTAGTACATAGGCTAAGAAAGTGCATCATTATGGCAATAGGTTGAACCAAATCATTTTCAAGACGACATATCCTCTCCACAGAACGTTGCATAAACAAATATGTGTGATTTTATGTGTTTTATAACAGAATTGGATTTTACCAATTTGTCACATTACAGACGGTTATCAGCATGCGTTGTGTTCTTGTGGGTTTCAGCCTTGGTGTTCTGGAGATGCAGAAGAGTCCTGGTCTGCACGACATGGGCTACCCCAAATGGCAACTCGTCCTGTGTCTTCTTTTCGTGTATGGCATGCTCTACCTCTCTCTTTTCAAGGGCGTTAAGTCTTCAGGTAAGACGCTGTTTCTGCTATTTTTTTTAAATTGTCCGTACTTTTAATCACTTGCCAACCTAAGAAGATAAAAGGTATACTAACTGGTCTTCGCGGTCACAATTGAGACTATCTGTATGTAGTTTTGAGATCGACTGATTTGCATAATTGTATACTTCTATACTGCCTATGTCACATCAGAAAAGTTTTTGTGACAAGAAAAGATTCTGTACAGCCGTTATAGATCAAAGTTCACCATTTCAGTCTATAACAACAATATTAGTACATCTAGGTCAATGATAACACGACCCAACAAAAAAAAAAGTTTTGTTTGGTGTCTCAGATGTTTTACCGGATTTTAGCTATACTTAGTGTGCTTATTCCAAATATGTAAACAGTTTTTCTCTACCAGCTCTACTTTTATATAGATTTTATTCGTGAACTCTTAGTCTAGCGAAACCAAATCTTGCTTGATAATATAGCTAGTGAAGGTTCTTGACCATACTTTGGACACGTAGGACGAGAACTCTACAAAGTACAGAAAAACTAAAAGCTGGATTATTTTTTGGCCCTTAAATTGACAGCTCATAAGTCATAAACGACCGTACAATATGTGATAATATCAATTTTTTGAAAGACCCCATGTTATATTGTTATTGTAATGTTAATGCAATGTTAACGTGTTGCTTCTTTTCTTCACATGATTTAGAAGCTACAAATAGGCACTGTTTTTTATTTATATCAAACGTAAAATGGGATAATATGGATATTGGTAATACCATATCTCACGAAACTAAAGCTGATAGGGAAAAACTAACGGCACATTTGGCATCAGCGACCTAAATATACCCAAGAATAGGTGTAAATTCTAAGGCACCAAAATGGCTGTTGGTCCGTGTTATAAAGAACTTAACAGGCAAGCACGAGGTTAACAAAACGAGCGCTAGTGAATGACATAATAATTTCGGATAAAAACCCTGACATTTTAACATAAATCATTCGTATTTTAATCGTAAATCTCTGCTTTCATACAATTTTGAGGTAACGCATTTATAGGTCAGTAGCAGTGAAAAGGTTAATGTCCAACAGAGACAATAATCTGTGGTTCATGAAAGCTTATATATCTATCTTCAATGTCAACTGTACAATAACAGTGGGAGCCCGGTCACAAAAATCACTAATTAGTGTGCCTCACAGTACTGCATATGACATAACTTGTCTGTCTGCGAGGTAGACCATTAGGGCAATCAGTCATAGGAGAGAGGTTCCATCCGGCGCTGTGAATTGAACTCCGGCTTAGCTCAGTTGGTAGAGCATTGGCGCGAATAGCCAAAGGTCCTGGGTTCAAGTCCCAGTGTCGGAGGAATTTTTCTCCTATAATATTCTCAACTACCTAGTAAGTTATGCATTACTGTAATGAATATTAGAAGCTTTGTATACTCTCACTTTCAGACAATATATGTTACAACTAGGCCTGTATTGAATATTGAGATGTATACATTTGCTACAAAATATTTTAATTATAATTTATATAAGAACACGCTATATTTTTCAATGATACTTGATTTAAGTTATAGTACTTGATGCATGGGCCTAATGGAATTCGTCGTACTGACTCAGATTCCCTTCCGAACTACGTTGCAATATGCACGACTCTGTGCATTTTATTAATTCCTTTCAATTCCAGGGTAGTTTGTGCTGCGCATCAGATTGCCCATTTGTTGTAATGATAATTTTGATTTCGAATTTACTTTATAGTATCACAAAAATATCATTTATTCTACAATTCCGTTCATTTGAGCAGCAGATACAATATTTTGTACTATGAATCCTCTTAGAAAAAAAGTACCGGGTTCCAGGTTCTAAGTCCGACCCAGAAGAAATTCGTAAGATTATGTCATGAATATTTTCAACGCTGCACTCCCACCGCTATATAATAGCTAGGCCTAAATCAAGTGCTTCTTAAAAGGAGGAATCGTCCCTCCTACATAGCGTGGGAAGTAGCGGAATATTCTGAGATCGAAGGTCAGTCCAAACTTGTTCTATTTTTTCTTGTTTACTGATAGTCAGTATTACGCTGACTTTAATCTTGTGTATGAGAGACTCAGCTGAACAGTCAAGAGTCAGTTTTCCCCCCTAAGGGTGGACCAGAAAATCAAGTAAAATGCCAAAAGAACATGAATATTAAAGTAGGCAACTTCTTTAGTTGGATTTTCCGTACTTGCTCAGATTATATTCAAATTGTAGAGTATTCTATTACAACCCTGGTGAAACTTCTAATGTAAGCATTCGATGGTACCCTATCTAACACGTTTCAATAATGTGTCTCTTATTTTGTTTTGCAGGTAAAGTGGTGTGGGCAACGGCGACGTTGCCATACGTCGTCCTGACCATCCTGCTTATACGTGGTCTAATGCTGCCGGGAGCTATCACGGGTATAGCGTATTATCTCCAACCAGAATTGGCACGTCTATCCGACACTCAGGTAAAAATACACTATCACTATTATTACTACTATTATTTTATTTACAATATATGATTTATTCTGCTTCCCTCACTTAAGGTTTCCAACTGACAAATTATGTTAAAGCATTAAAATGCTTTCCACTCACAACTTCTTCATACGCTCTACCTTACATAAATAAGACTTTCAAACAATCTTTCGTATACTAAATATGCTACATTAAGTTAAAACTTTAACGTTTAGGTACAAATACGTTATTAAAAACTAAAATTAAGTTATGCCAACAACATATTATAAGCAGGGAGAACCATTGAACTAGGAACCGTCTGCAGTTATCGTAGAGTGGCGCTGATAGAACCATACGTCGATTTCTTTAACATTGTTTAAAGGCTTTACTCACCAACGTTATGAAAGGAGGTGCTAAAACTGCCAACAGTCGTTGTACATACATTTATGACACCTTTTCAAGGAACCATCCATCGCTCGCCTCAGTTTATCTTGTGAAATGCTGGCAAATTTCTGGCGGATATTTTTGTTTGGTTTCGTTTCAACAAGACACTGTCACAGCCTATACAGCCAATATTTCGATGAAAATAATTGAAATTGTGTTTGAGGACAAAATTATTAGTAGAGATTTGTGACCCCCTCGGCCCCCCTACCTAACTCCCTGTAAGTTTTCTTTGTGACGTAAAATATATAAGACAAACCCGGACACCCTGGAAGAATTAAAATAAAATTTCTGCCAGGAAATTTTCAGCATATCGCAACGTGAACTACGGCGAGTGATGGATGGTTTCGTAAAGAGGTGCCTAAAATGTATGGAAAACGTCGATGGCCACTTTCAGCACCTCCTTTCAAAAGATTTCCGGTCATAGAAACCACCATTAACGACCGTGGATGTCGGCATGCTAACCACATGTCCCATCTGCCTATGGTAGATGATGCAGCGGTCTCATGGTAGGCCTAGTCCCTTCAGGGAGTTTTGTTTCAAAACATTGGTAGGTAAGGCCTTTAAACGTAATTAACAAAATTATTGTATTGTTGCATCACCCAAAGACGACAACGCACGCAGACATCGCGAACCGGAAAAACATCGCGCGGCCATTTCTCAGTTTATTGGGTCTCCCTGTACAATAAACGTTAGCAGAATATATATCGCTGATCCTTCTTTGCTGCAGGAGTACATTCTCAACAGTTTTAGGTGCAAGTCTGCAAAACGTTTCACGGGCTGAGGATGCCATAACTTAATGCCGAAATACATCCACAGAATGAAGTCTAGTAAGTTAAGTTTAGATTTGAAAAAAGAAATTGATAAGGTGGTACGTCTGGAGCATTACTTTATACGGATCAGAAACACAGACACTAAGAAAAATAAAAAAGTACATAAAAAGTTTAGAGAAGAATGGACAAAATAAAATGGACGGGCTAAATGATAAATGGTGTCATCAGAAGAGTGAACGAGAAGAGATCAATTCTGAACTCAGTCCTTCGTAAGAAAGCAAACTGGATAGGTCACATCTTGAGAAGAAATTTTCTGCTGTGTAAAGTCATTGAAGGAAGGTTGGGGGAAATAAGCTGGGACTTGGAAGAAAAGAATCCAGCTGATATGCGAATAAAGGAGGAAAATAGGTACTGCTTACTGAAGGAGGATAAGTTATGCGAAATTTGCAGACCAAGTCCAAAGACCTGCCCAAGGCCAGAACATTTAATATAATTTAAATGCTTAAGTACTTGATTCCCATTTACACGACCACTGGCTCTAATCCACTTGAGAAAATAGGTAGAATGTTGTTTTTCATAATGGCTTTCAGAGTCCAGCCCTAAACTTAGACATTTGTGGAATAATATTGTTTAATATCCAGCTTTTTTGTCTGGTCATTTCACCGTTGTCTTATTTTTTTCTCCACTGAAGACAAAGAAAAACCACCCGGTCCTTTTTAAGTAAGACTAATGTATAATAATAAGAAATATACAATAATACAATAAACTATACAATACAATAAACTATTACTTGTGAATAAACAACTCTTATAATGCTCGCTTATCAGACAACACAGTCAGCATTACATGTGCGCCTGACAATTGTGTTTAGACTACACGCACTACCTCTGTGGAGGAGAAGTTGCCGTTGCAATAGATTGCGGCGTCATTATTTATTCTATCCCCTTCAGCATAAGAATAGTATGACGTTTATCAAACTGAGTATGCACAATTCCCCCCTTCAAATCAACTTTTTAAGGTAGCTTGAATCGTAAACATTATTTCGCAGAACCCTCTACGTCTAACTAAGTTCCATTTTAAGGGCTGGCTGTACCAAAAAAGGTAAAAGCCCGTTAAGGATTAGGCCTATTGAGGATATCACCAGATGTCACTGTCGTTCTCTTCAATTTCCTACAAATAAATAATTATCCATTACCTGCATTTTAACCACTACATATACTATTATTCCCTACTACTACTATCATATCTTGTATTAACTTAAATTCAAAATAGCATAAATAACTATTTCAGCTTTGAGAATTTGGTCCATAAACTAGATGCGGGCAGTTAAATGTTTCTGATAAAACATAAAAGTGAGCAAATGCAATATTTAATTTCGCTCAAAACATTATAAACGAACTTCATTTCTCTTCATGCATTGAACGTCTGCAGCTCCTTATCATAGCGAAGAATTTTTCAATGCTAGTTCGTTATTTGCCTTTTGTATAAGTTAAAGATAGATATAAATGCCTTTACGAATAGATCACGATTTAGCATTCTGAGCAAATATTTCTGCTGTGTTCAACTGTTTTCACATGTGATTTTGTTTCAAACAAATTGTTGCCAACCAAAAGAACCTGAATTCCGCTACAAACGAAATTACCAAAAAGTTTTTGGTCATTATTCCAAGCATAAGCGAAATTATATTCCTTTTAAAATTCACTAATCAAAACAACTTGCAACTTATTCTGATGTTCGACCGTTATAAGAATTTTCTGTTAAATGTTTCTTTGACCAAAAAATGTCAGGGCTTTTACGGTACTCTAAATTCATTACGCGTGATTTATTCTTACTTCCTCTACCCGTACCTCAGGCACTACGTGTAGAGGTTATTGTCTTCGACCCCGAAATTCCACATTTAATTTAGAAGATGAATACAATTATTCCTACAACCATAGTATTTAGTTATACAGGGTGTATAAAAATTCCGTATACAAACTTGGAGGGTTTGTAGAGGAGATGAAATGAAACTCTTTTTTTTTATGTGACAAATATCTGACAGGTTCTCCGTTGGGAGGGGTGGGCCAGTACAGTGGCAACCACGTTCTCCTGATCTCAGTCGTATGGATTTCTTTTTGTGGAGAGAGATGAAGCGTTTGGTGTATGAAACACCAATAGATACTCCAGAAGAGCTGGTTGCCCGTGCGGCTGAAGCTCCATCAGTTATTCGTGTGAGACAATCATTTGCACGCAGATGCCAGCTGTGCATTAATGTAAACGGACGACATTTTCAACAAAATCTGTAAAACATTCATCACACGGCAGGTTGAATACAGTCACACCATCCACTGTCAAACCCTGTAAGAACCCCTAGCGGGGAAACTGAGAAACTGTAAGATCTTTATCACACAAAAAAAGTTTCATTTTATCTCCTCTACAAACATTCCATGTTTGTATACGGATTTTTTTACACCCTATGTAAGTCGAAAAATACCATTAACTATACGAGATTATTGTGCATGCCACAACCTAAGATTTGAAAGAAGCGTTACACGCTCCTGTAAAGCTCGAAAACAGTTATTTGTCTGCTTATATGCATTGTAAAGTGTTAACTTTACTGTAATTGTAAAAATAATGGTTACCCACATTCGTTAATCCTCGAAAACTGTATCATAATGGGTTATTTTATAAAGGAAATAGAGCGGTAAAATAATTCTAACAATGCACTCTATATAAAATGCGTAGAAAATTTATAACATGGCGATTTCAAAAGAGGATTATTCGTTGAAACCATTTGCATCCGCTTAGGCTGATCTTTTTTTCTCATCCAGTCAATGAACAGAATACATTATACGCTGGTGGTCTGGATATGGACTAATTGCACTGTGCATTATACTGTGACTTCGCTTTTTAATAAAATAGTATCGTTTCAGTGATTAAAATTCTACTTAATCTACTTAATGCAAACTCTGAAAAACATAGGATCTATCTGTTATGTTATTTAAATTCTATACTTAAAAGTTTCTATTTTAATTTTATGTTATTTTGAATAGCAAACATTGTTTAACAGAAATATTTCCGTCGTAAAGTACCCTTTTACGGGCTGAGCCTGTTAAGGCAAAAAAAGGTGCTAGCACGTTATAAAAATATAGAGGATATCCCCAGGTGTCACTGTTGTTCTCTTCCCTTTCGTTCGTTTAAAGTACTACAATTACTATTACTCCTATTACTACTATTGTCGTTACATACAATCATTTACAATAATTCTAAGTAACATAAATAACTATTTCGGCAATACAAATTTGGTTCATATACGCCGCGTGTTTGATATTAACCAGTAACGTCTAGCAATTCCTCGAATATAGACCAATCACGATCGTTTATCATAACCTTCATCGGGTCGCAAGGATGCAATTTTATCTGATAAAATGTCAGCTCTTTACTGGACACCCAAGACATCAGCGTGAGATGATTAATACGTCACATGCTGCCATGATCAGAATGAAAACATATTATTTTATACAACATAACTTGTACGGAAATTGAAATAATATGAATGTCCATTGATTAAAAACACAATTTCGAGTCTGTGAAATCCAGTTCGTGTGCTTTTATAGCGTTTTTATGAAAGAAACTACCACGACACCCTCCATCTTGTGATGCGCACTATTGGTTGCATTGGTAGCATTGAGAACTCGGAGCAAATTGATTCATAGACTGTTCGTTCATCTAGTGTGCTGTGAACTTACGGCTGACAGAATATTGGTAACAGGTAAGAAAATAATTATTTACAAAATCCGTTACATTTTACTCATGGAATAGTCTTAGTAAATACTACTCAAGATTACGAGTTTCTTCAGATAAATTTGCTCGAACTTCGCTCTCGCAAATATATCGATAAACTCGTAGGTAATCTCTCACTTGATTACTTATGATAATTGCCCGTAATTGTAATAGTTTAATTCATTCTGGAAATAGTATGTAGGCCTAATGTAGAAGTATTCCGTAAAGAGCATTACAAGGTTAAATAACTATTCATTGCTGAAAAAAATGAATTTCTCAACACCCAAACTTATATGTCCCTCTTAAGGCTAGCGGTTTACTAGGCCTATATTTTTGTTCCACCCAAGTTTTTCAACATGATCTTGAAATAACCTACCACAGTAAACATGCTCTCAAACCTGAAAAATCTGTGAACTGAAGTTACTAACCCCATTCCAACGGACGTTGATATTTACGATGGGTCATGTAAACACGAAGACCGTCCCAGAGTAGCAAACAAATGGTATACGGTGGAAGAAGCTTCTTTGTTAGTTTTTTAGTACAGCTATTGGTAAGAAATGGAGCGAGCAATAAGAGGGAGAGAAGGTATTTGAGAAATCTCATAGCAGTTGGGATTGGAATACCACTGGACTCATAGAGAATTCTCAGCCTCATAAGATATAACACAGGAAGTTCGAAGAAGGTTGGCTGCGACACCTCATTCACTCGTTCAGTATGACCTATATAGTTCAATTTAGTGATCTCGTACGACTCAGCAATATCCTCCTTTGGCCTGTGCTTATTAAGTTTTATTAAAATTTCCATTCTTAAAAATAATACGGAACCAATACCCTTCTCTCTATTTGTGTTTTTTATGTTCCATAGTAATAATAATAATAATAATAATAATAATAATAATAATAATATAACAAATTACCAGTGCTCCAAAAGATAGTATTCATATGAAGCAAGGACTTCAAATTTAAATAAGTACACTAATAGTGTTAGTTCGCAGGCTTCCACGGCCGGTGTTATACATAAACTGATGTTCGAAACGTTAGTAGACACTAAAAACACGATGCGGCCCAACCCTTGATAACCAGTCCAATCGGTTTATGTACACTAATAGTGTTCTTTGTTCATAAGTGTAAATAATTTAAAACAAATTATGAATGTATATGATAAATGTATATAATTTAATAATATTAATAGTGTACCGGTAACAAATCACCATTGACGCGAAATTAGTAAAAATTATTATTATTATAAAATAATAATAATCATCATCATTATGAGGAAAAATATGAGATTGTAATTGAATAATAATCTGAATAAAAATACGTTTAAAATAAAAGTTCACATATTCAAATAATATTATATTCTATTTCAATAACTGGATACATACGATATATACGTAATTAGATATTTTAACTCGTTAATTTAAATTAATCAACAACATATTTTACTGTAATTATTATTACTGTTCAGTCATTTCATAATTTCGGGTGGGACATTCTAGCAAATTATAACTATTTCTGTTTATTACATGTCATAAATAATGAATTAGAACTTGTTCTGCACATTTTGTAAAATCTGCTATGGCTTCTCCTTCGTTCTACATGCAAAGCATTATTTAAAATTTATTTTAAATTTGTTTTTCAAAATCTGTTACGGGTGGGACATAATTTGGGCACTGATTTTAATGATGCAAAACAAAAGCTCATTTTCTGTTCTGCTATTACTGTTAGGGTCTTAATGTTGTTATTAATGAAGTTATGAGGGATTCAATACAAATTATAAACTGTTTCCAGGTTGTCAGAACATTTATTTAACTCATCAATAATAATTTAACAAAACTATCACTGTTACGGGTGGGACGTTACGGGTGGGACAAAGATTCCCTTGTTTGTTATTTTACATAGTAATTAACCACACATATTTTTTGAAGTTAATCTTATACCAAATTGTACCTTAAGATGTATATTTTCTCAAATGAAAATGGACATGGCTGATTACTTTTGACTACTTGGTATTAAAGAGTGTTAAAATCATGCTAAAAATGGCAAAAAAGTAACTCAACGCTATAAATAAGTAAATCGACATATTCTAGACATGAAACCACTTCAAATACACCCAAGTCCTTAAAATTCAGATAATTTGAGGTATTAAACTTATTTTTGACCACCCAATTACAATAATTTTATAACTTCTTTCTTTGAGGGAAAAATTCCCATATTTTATGAAATGGCTGTGTTATTATTAATATTTTTATAACAGCACTAGAAAAATCTCAAGACTTTTTAGGATATCTTCATATTTACTTATTCTGTCTTTAAAACAGCCTTTTTAAAAAGAAGCACGAACCATTAATTTCTTTTTTAAAGTAAGATATTTTGTTTCATTTAGTTATAACACCGTGACAGAGTTTGAAATCGCATAAAACGCCTAAGTAATATAGGCCTACAATACAATGGCTAGGAAAATGTAATAACAGTAATAATAGTAATAATAGTAATAATAATCATCTTAAAATTCATAATAATAACAATAATAGTAGCGTTTCGTAACAGGACTATGAAATTTCTGTTTATTATTATTTAGATAGCTCTAACTCTGCTTTTGTGCAAATTCTTGTGGTACCGAACTTATAGATTAGTAGCAGCGAAATGGTTAAAGCAACTATAAACACCTTAAATAAATGTTAAGACTTTCGGCGTGGTTATCATGCTCACAGAGTGATAAGACGAACACGAAAGCAGAAAATCCCTCGGCCAATAATAATTTCCATCCTTGAATGACTAAACAAGGACAGTGAAAATAAACCCTCATGACTATATATAGTTATACAGTCTTAAAGTAATCAGGTTAAAGTTTTAGTTTTGAGTGTTCAGCAACCCCCTAGTATTAAATGCAGAATCACTAATTGCGGAAGAATCTGGCATCTCGCAGTTCACCTCAATACGTGGAGAGAAAGGCAAGATCTTTTGTCCTATTGTTTCCAGGCTTCGGCTTTATTGCGTTGTCTAAGTCAGGGCTGTGATTGGAATTCCTCACAAGTTGTGAGTGAGACCGCAGAAAACCAACCTGTCACTAGGTCCCATAAAAATCATTTATTTCATACTGAGGTCGTTTGTAAGTTTTGTTTACAATATTATTTTAATATTATGAATGCATAGTTAGTGTTTTATAGTTTCAACTAATCATACATTATAAAACCTACTTCCTAGGGTCTTCATTTTTTGTCTTTTCTAGTTTATAACGATGAATATCAATTTTCTTACAGATACTGGCACAATATTCGTGTTCATTCTGACGGAAAGAAACAACTTCTTCTTTCTCTCAGTTTTATCACATTCTTGCAGGGACGTTTACGCGGCCCACGCCTTCCGGGCCTTGCAGGACTGCGATCTGTCAGGGAAGGACGTTTTTGTGTATCACATATACTTTTTTTACCAGACAAGAACATGGAGGGAATCCTCGGATGGCTGATCAGCCCAATGCCGGGTCCACCTCCGAGACAACACGAACACTTTGGACAAAAGACACCAGTCACACACACACACACACTCTCTCTCTCTCTCTCTCTCTCTCTCATTCCTGACAACACGCGCGGATAGGATGAAAGTGATAATCCCGGCCAGATGATATCCGAGGACCACGAGTGCCTGAAGTTACTAGTTTTTTTCTTCTCACAGATGAGGAAAACCTTGGAAAACCCCACCCAGGAAATTTGTCCCAACTAGGAATCGAACCCGGGCCCGCTGCGTGAGGAGAGTGAACGCTTCCTCTGCGTCACAGCGGTGGACAAAGAAACAATTTCCTTAATAAGCGGTTTCTATTCTGTATTGTGAAGTAAGGTTAAATTAATTTACGTTGCAAAATATTGACCTTTAGGTAGTGAATTGGAGTAAGCGACGCCTACCGTTGTACTGTAATCAAGGCAAAGGAAGAAGTCTGTACCGGTATTTATTTTTCTCCCAACGCGGCTCGTTAATTTTAATACTCTCACACCCTAATAAATAGTTCTATTTACGCCTTAGGTTATTATTTAATATTAATGAGTGTATAAAGAGGACCATACAACTTTACATCATAAATAACACCCATTAGTCCAAGAACGAAATTGTTCAGTTTAAAATGTATGCTGCGATTGGGATCTGAAAAGGTATTTAAACCCTCGTACCGTGGTCCATTGCATAGATTTACTCGAATTATTAACTACTGCCCTAATTACTCTCCTGAGAATCATAATGTAACTCGTTCTAGTTTTGATATGAAAAGTTATGAATTATGACGAAATCTTAGGGTTCAGTGGATACCCAGATTTGCGATGGATTTATGGTCAAGCTATGAGGCAAAATCAAAGCCATTTGTATCCGCCATAATCCTAATATAACATCACACGCTTCGCCGCTATATCCTGAAAAATGTGCGTGCAGTGACCATAAATATGTGGCAGAGAGCGATTGAAAGGGAAACAACAGTGAATTTCATTGTCAGTGTTCAGTACAACTTCATCAGTTTCACAACCACATGAATTGCGTAAGTTTCTGTTTTTGCGGCAAAAGGATACTCCAAGGGTGTACTATAAATTGTATCTTACGGTAGTTTTTCATCATCGCAATAATCGGCTTTCATTTGTTCACAAATTAACTCTTTAACCCTTCTCTGGTGAGGGTCTGGTGAAAGTTTTTCCACACAATTATCTGCTTCTTAATATGTCTCTTATTGTGTCTGTCTTGTATACAGAGAATGAAAAACTATGTACAAGATTCTGGCATCATTATAGCACATAGTCACATACCGTATGTCGAGTTACCCCAAAGCTAAATTTCATTGAATTTTGCTCGGAAAGCTTCATGATATAGCTGATTTTTCACAAACTAAGGGTCACATTTTACATGGCCTCACTTTCATTTACTGAACTTACATAACAATTATACCAAAGCTTTAAGAAGAAATGCCTGACTTAATTTCCTCTATTTGTTGCTAAAAACGCTTATAATACAGACAAATGTTCTATCTCCTTCAGAAATGCAGTTTTAATTGGGTAATTTTCGGATTCTGGTTGACTGATAAGACGTAGCTGACTCAGCTGCCCAGTCAATCTGTTTCATGCATAGCTATTTTGTCTCTCTATAACCTCACTGAATCCAACATTTAAAAGCCTGTTATTTATCGTTCTAAAATCCGGCCGTAATGAACCATATTACGGATAATGGCTTACTTCGAGTTGGTATATGTGAACTGTATATCCTTAAACTTCATTGAATTTTGCTAGAGAAGCTTCACGATATGTACTTGAATTTGAATAAAATAAGGAACACATTTTTGCATGGCCTGTCTTTCATTTATTCAACATGACTAACAATAACAAAGCTCAGCTGCAAACATAAACAAACTCTGAATCCTCAACAATAGCGAAGTGGAAACCAAATTCCTGTGCCAAATATTCCATTGTCTACTACTTCTTTACCTAAGTTTTACCTCCCTTTCTGGAAGAATTTGTGCTGCCCAAGCCGCCCGGGTCTTAGAGGACCAAGGCCAGACATTATTCAGCAAGTAGAATTTTCGGATTCATGGAACCTCGAAATGTGAATTTGGGTTGAAATGCGACACCGAATTTCAGGGTCAAATACAATATTTCTACCTACAGTACATATAGCACACGATAGTACAAATTGAAATATAGAAGACTAGCAGGTGCCCCCGGATTCACCCGCGATTATTTAGTCAATGAACTAAACTCCATGGTGCTATATCCCTGAAGGGACAAGGCCTACCACCCGACCGCTGCGTCATCTACTATAGGCAGATGCCAGGAATGGGGACATGTGGTCAGCATGCCGACACCCACGGCCGTTAATTGTGGTTTCCATGATCGGAGCCGCTACTTGTCTATCAAATAGCTCCTCAATTTGTATCACGAGGCTGAGTGCACCCCGTTCCAGGCCTCCCTACCTCAGATAAATCCGAGGTGGTACCGGGGATCGAACCCGGGCCGAAGGATCTGTAGTCATCAACGCTAACCACAAGATCACGCCGGCGGTCATTTAACCAATGCCTAATTGTTTATTTAAATTATTTATTTAACATAAAAAATATATTTAATAACAATGATGTTATTTATTTAATATTATGTTTTCATATAAATAGCATGGAATACATAATTTTATTTTTAATTATATTGTTTAACGTTAAGAAGATAAATAATTAAACGAACAAAATGAATCACTTGCTGCCATATGCACATACAAATTCGAAATTAAGCGATTAATACGTACTACAGATGCATGAACTTTACTCGAAAACAATAAAATATTCAAAATTAATATAAATCCATCCATTTAATACAAATTTAAGACAAACACTATAGGATACATTATGAACTGAACAGTTAAGCGGCAGAGGCTCAGAGAACCACTGCCATCTCTACATCAGCCCCTTGCAGGTACGACCACTTCTCCTGCATCCGAGTAGTGCGTGTAGTCTAGTCGCTAGTATTCAGGCGCTAACTTTCATACGCCCGCTAGTACTCTCCATATTTTCCGTTTCCATGACAATCATATTTAAATATTGAAAAAGCATAATAGGGTGAAGTAAGGTAATTTGGTGATAATTCTTGTAAGTCGTGCCATCAGATAAGGTACATATTTTATGACATGGCTTGCAGTGCACATGTTACCTCCTTCATTCGCATACCTCTCTTAGGGTGTCCACCAAGTAATGCTGAAGAAATTCCCCGCTTATTCCCTGATTTTCATTGATCATTTCAGAAATTCCCGACCAAAATATGAAGCACTTTCTAATAACTGTGTAAGAAAAATTATAGGATTATACATACTTTAAATAAGAAAAACTTTTAGTAACAAAAGTAATTGCAAACAATAATTACTTAGGCTATAACAGATACAAAAATTAGGAACAATAAAATAAATTAAATATACCTTCATATAGGCCTATTATTGTCTAGAAGTCTTTTTGATCACACTTTGCAATTTTTCGAATTTTTCCCGGATATTTTGACAAATTCATTGACTTTTCCCGGATTTTCCCGACCATACGAAATTCCCGGCATTTTCCCGGATTCCCGGATTTTCCCGACCATACGAAATTCCCGGCATTTTCCCGGATTCCCGGATTTTCCCGACCAGTGGACACCCTGACCAAGACCCGTCAAGGGAGGGATACTTTATGATCAGACAAGGACATGGAGGGCCTCCCCGGTAGATTGATCAGACCAATGCCGGGGCCACCTCCTAGACAACATGATCACACAGGACGAGGCACACCAGTCGCTCACACACTCACCCGGAACTAGGAGCGGATGGAATGATGATAATGACGGCCATATTATATACGGGGACACAAGGGCCTAAAGTTACCCGACGTTTGTCTAATAAGTGAGAAAAACCCCAACTTAGGTAACCTGTACCGGCCATGAATCGAACCCGGGTCCCCTGAGTGAAAGTAGCGAACGCATTCCCTAAGGCTCAGCGGTGGACTATTCCATTGTCTATATGGCTAAAAATCAGAAAATCCAACTTCTTTGTTACCAATTCTTGGACAGTTCTGTCTGTATACCTATATATCCCAGTTACAACTGTGAAATCTTTCTGCATGACATTCCTACCTTACCATGGACAGGAAGTTTCCAATTACTGATAAGGTAATACAAGCAGAAGTGTCCAGGTCCTCAGAGTTAATTGTTTGGTACCCGAATAAGGAAGTTGTCGCAATATGTTACTTACTCTACAGAGTGAGTAAATTAATATATTGCCTTATGGTACATATTTCAATGTAATGTATAGTTGTTGGCGAATATTAATGTATTATCCTTTACAAAATATGTTAAGACAGATCTACAGGACATAAGAGCGCTAACTAAAAATACTACTTGGAGTAGATTTTCAATAGCATATGCCTCCGATTTCTGCAATAAATTGTTGTGGAGCTATTCCTTATTATTATCCTTAAAATATACCATATTTATTATTTAAAATAGGTGCAAAAATAATAACATTTAATTGTGTTCAGACAATGTTACTCGATATAAAACACAAGAGCTCGAAATACGGGTAAAAAATAAGGTGAATCAGCAGAATTAATTAGATTCTTAAACACATAATGAAACTATTGTATTCAAAACAAAAAATAAAACAAAATCAATCTGTTTCAGGTGTGGGTAGATGCTGCAGTCCAAATTTTTTATTCTGTTGGTGCAGGATTCGGTGTCCATTTGTCTTACGCCAGTTACAACACCTTCCATAATAACTGTCTCCGGTAAGTATGCCTTCAATTACATGGTCTACTTCGGGTTTTGTTAGCACACAACTATTTTTGTACTAGTTTTTTTTTCTCTTGGTTAATACTGAAGGGAAAAAAGTTACGTGTCATGAATTGTCGTCTAGATACATTGGTCAGCTGAACCCTCAAGTTTACCCTAGTAACTGGGTCAGCTATCCCTTGTGGATTTACTCTCTAACTCGAAGATGTAATCTTTAGAGGATAATGCATTCTTGACCAGGATTCGAGCCCAGGATAGTCTGCTTATGCAGATGTTTTATATTTTAGCCTTACCCAGGTACCATCCAAAAGGAGCATAATTCCTAAGACAAAAGTGGGGGACACACCTATAAAAAGACATAAGCAGGAGTTTCGCGTATGGATTTGTCTTCAACAGTATCTGTACGCCCATCCGAGATATTAACTTAGTTCGCAGGCTTCCACGGCCAGAGTTATAATTAAAATTATAGTAATTGATATCCGGGTTAGGCCGCGTCGTGTTTATGGTGTCTTCTGACGTTTCGGACAACATATCGCACGACGCGGCCTAACCCGGATATCAATTACTATAATTTTAATCATCCGAGATATTGTTTGTATGTGACATGGACAGGCCATTGTCAAATCTTCGAAGCACTACATTGGCTACATTTTTATTCATATGAAATGACTTCTTCTTTTCTTTATTCTGTAAGTCTACTAAAGTAACCTGATAGGGCCTACACCGGTACTATGTTTCTACAGCTTCGTGATTTCTTTTTTTTTAGGATACCAAAGACTCGAGATCGAATCTTGGTAAACCCATATGGAATTTGTAGTGGACAGGATGGGGCAGGTTTTCTCGGGGGCTCCCGCTTCCTCTGCTAATTATCATTCCACCGTTCCTCCATTATTTTTATTTGGTTGTATTAAAGAAATTGTAATTGTAATTTACCCATTTTTTCCCTAAAGATGCATCTGTATATCCCCACTGTCAGGACATGGGCCGGCAAGTGGAGGTTAAACTGCGAATTTTGTTATGCTTGTTTTCCGAAAAAGGGCAGAGGGACAGGTGGTAAGCCCATCACCTCACCAGACCTCTCAGGAAACCAAGGCGTGAAATGGCCGAGAAATATTGTCCAGAGACTCTAATTTAGGCTTGGAGTTGTTTTACGTGCCGTAAATCTACGAAACGGTCGTCGTCCCCCCCCCCCCAGCTTAAAGTCTCTCCCGAAGGACTCTGTGCCCAGGATTTTTACGTCCTGAAAAATCCATCGACCGCTGCCGAGTTTGATCCCGCGACCTTCGGATCTAGAGGCGAGCACGCTACTTCTACACCACCGCGGTCGACACTATATATATATATATATATATATATATATATATATATATATATATATAAATAAAAGAAAAACGATAAGCTCAGAAGAGAGTAATTGATTTTGTTGAAATATGATGTGTCAAAACTTTCTTTAATTAACTATAATTTGTATTGTTTGGCTGGAGGAAAGCCTCTGCATTGAGGAAACCCTCAAGATAATATATATGTGTATATATAACTATAAATTATAGCACTGGTTTGTAATATTGTTTGTATTTAATTATGTCCATTCATATTTAACATGAAAAATGGCATCGTGAGGGGACTACGTTCCCCCTTTTTAAAAAAGTGGGGGTTGGCATCCATCTGCATGAAACCTCAATATTAATGTGTTTAATTTGTCTTGTTAAGTGTTACATTCCCAATTTGAAGAGCACCACAAGACCACATTCCTAGTGCAATGAAATTAGCAGAGTTCATGATTATTAATGATTTTTTTTAAATGATAGCAAACCATTAAAATTCATATCCAGATTTTTAATGTTATGATTTAAATTTCCAACAGGGACTGCCTAGTCACTACCGCTGTTAACTGCTTCACCAGTTTCTTCTCCGGCTTTGTAATCTTCACATACCTAGGCTTCATGTCATATAAACAAGGCATCCACATCAGTAACGTAGCAACTGAAGGTATGTATTTAGAAAATAAAGGAATTCTACTGTAACTATAAGCAGGGCCCGGATTTTGATGACATGTCATCTTTTAACTGCAACATCACAAACGTTACCCATTAGTGCAGATATTCGGTTCATGCCTCCTAGATTATAAAAATGACAATTTTTAGGATTAATTTTTGATCATTTTTCCCTATATTTTATTTTTAGGTCATTTTTAGAATGAAATGTCATTTTGGTTATTTTATGGTATTTTTCCACATTTAATGTTTTTTGGTAATTTTTAAAATACAGAGTCATTATTTTCTTATTACTTTCTCATTTTGGTGTTGTTTCTCACATTATATAGAGTTTTTGTGCATTTACTTACATTGAATATCATCGGAACTCTAAATTAAGGTGGCCATTTCTAAAATGTCAGAAAGGAGGACACACTTCTTCGGTAATCTAGCATAGTATGAAACTTCAGACATGGACGGCTGGATAGCAGATATTACATGGTATAACCCTGACAAATTTTACTTAATAACTGCATTTATATAAAATAAATGATAGTACGCTACCTTCGTATGGACAAGCGTGCCAACCTTAGGAATAGATTCAGATTTTTCCGCGGCACCAACTAAATAAATAATAGTATCGACAAGTGTGCCAACCTTAGGATTGGCAGGAACATACGGGAAAATACAAATTTTATTAATAACCGATCCATCAGAGTCTCGAAAAGGAGGACAAATCAACGTCCGGCATAAAGCCGCGCCGGATGGAGGACTGCTTAGCAAAAAGCCTTACAGTCCGGTCAAAAGCCGGACGTCTGGCCACCCTACTCTAAATACGCGTAATGACTTTAACTTTGATACAGAAGGACTGTGTTTGCTGTTTGTATTTAACCGTATGTACCAATTAACTAATTTCTAGCCTATAATTCGGTCAAGAACATTAATGTAGAATAGATATAAATCTGATGAATAAACTAGTATCTTCATCCTTTTTTTTGTATTTTTGCAGTAATTTTATAGCTCATTTTTTTGTAAATATTTTTAGGTCATCAAAATCCGGGACCTGCTTGTAAGACAGGTTTTGTTGCAGCATCACTTGAAACATATTCATGCGAAATCAGTTACAAGACAGTATAACTGGGAAGGCGAGACAAGAAGCTTAGTTTTAAGATGCGCTGTAGCAATATAAGCTTGTGGAGTAGCTTCGAAGATGCATTCTCGCGAAGGCCACGATTCATGTCTCATCTGACCCGTTATACATGGGATAAAAAAATGCAAAAATGGAGCAAATCATTATCAAACGTTATTCTTTTCACTGCTATGACGTATAAGTTCGTCACCTTAAAATCTCTATATATATATATAAAAGGCTTTGTCCTGACTGACAGGAATCAACGTACAGCCTAAACTATAACAGGTAGAGACTTGGAATTTTGACAGTACCTTCGTTTCATAATGTAGGTGCTCACTAAGAAAGGATTTTGAAAACTTCTGATTCTAAATGCCAAAAATTAAATGTTTTTGAAAATACTTAATCTCTTTTTGCATAGAATTATCGAAACAAATCCACAGAACATATTGTTGCCAATGGTATAGGTGGGTTTGGATTAAATTAAATGGATGTTTGACAAATTAGAGAAGGTATCATTATAATTCATATTATCTACCTAGGTATATTAATAAAAGGAATTGTCCTCGATGTCCAGCGAAATCTACTGAACGCAGAGATCTGAAATTTTAAACATAGGTGGGCTGAAGGGTCGGAAAATGCACCTCGAAGCCGTAATTTTAATTTTAGTTTTCGTTCGTGAGTTATGAGTGAAAAACGGACAAAAAACGTGCATTTTTTGCGTTTTCAAAACATAAGTTTTCTGTTATACATTTCAATGTCAAATCAATTACAGTTGGCTTTGGCTATTTTTGTCATATCTTGAAAATAAAACTTTCGCGATCGCTTGAATGTTGTAAACCCTAAATATGGTCAAACGTTGTTTTATTTGGACGAATCTCACTATACAGAGGTTTTCTGGGCCAAGAAACTCGAATCTGAGGTCGCTTTTACCAGACGATGGTATCTAATTGTGGTATGTAGTCCACGTGATTTAGGTGTTATTAAATATAATGATTTAACTATTATGCTCTTAATTTTTAATTTTTGAAATAATTATCACTAGCGAAGCCGCGGGCACATGCTAGTATTGTAATATAGGCCTACAAGATGTTTTAGAGCTAGACAGTGTAGATTCAGTCCTAAAGTAAACAAGTAGGCCAGGGTGTCCACCAAGTAATGCTGAAGAAATTCCCGGCTTATTCCCTGATTTTCATTGATCATTTCAGAAATTCCCGACCAAAATATAAAGCACTTTCTAATAACTGTGTAAGAAAAATTAGAGGATTATACATACTTTAAATAAATTTAAAAAAAACTTTTAGTAACAAAAGTAATTTCAGACAATAATTACTTAGGCTATAACAGATACAAAAATTAGGAAAAAATAAAATAAATTAAATATACTTTCATATAGGCATATTGTCTAGAAGTGTTTTTGATCCCACTTTGCAATTTTTTGAATTTTCCCGGATATTTTAACAAATCATTGACTTTTCCCGGATTTTCCCGACCATACGAAATCCCCGGCCTTTTCCCGACCAGTGGACACCCTGTAGGCTTACTGCAACTATCTCACTGTAATTCACTAGAGTGAGACAGACTTACTTTGTTTACTTTCGGGCCGGTTCTGGAGCAGACAAGATCTACCCATCCCACTGTCTAACATTTCCGCACCGTGTGAAAATTGCAGGGTAACTTTATCTCACTCAACCCTGACCTTGACTGAAATAGGCATTCAAATCACAGTTCCGGCCGCTGCGTTTGCGGCTGCAGAAATATATTCACCTCTGTTTTGTATAATTTTAAAATTCGTATTTCATTCATTTAACGCTTCAATTACACGTCAAGCAAGTTTCCGCAACACCTTCTTCACACGGCATTTTATACCCGTTTTCCATTTTTATTAAGTGCCAGAATTGTACTTTCTGAGACTGTGTGGGGAACAGGAAAATATATGTCCGTTTGTCTGTCTGTCTGTCTGTTCGTGTATCTGTACGCGCGATAACTTAACTCAAATACGCTTATCGGATTTTCATGAAACTTGGTATACGAATTTATAGCGTCCATGAAAAGGTTCCCATTGATATTGGACCAAATCAGTTGACCGGTACCAGAGTAATGCCCAATTTAGTTCCTATTTTATTGTAATATGTTAGAAAGAATTTATGAAATGGAAATCAGTTATCATGTTAACATATTGTTTTACGTGTTCATATACGGCTTTGGATGTTGTAATACAGATAACTTTGACAAATAACACTACCCACATATTCCTTCACATATCCTGATCAAACTAGACCTTTGTTTTTCCGTAAGCCCTGCTTAATAAATCGATCTGGAGCTTAACTCGGAAATCGATTACAAAAATAACTTATTTTCTGCTTATCATAATTGCAATTATCCCTGATTAAACAAAAGCATTCTGGCACTTGGTTAAATCAGTTTACGTTATTTTATTAAGTGCCAGTATGGTACTTTATGAGATTGTGTGGTGGAAGAAAAAATGTCTGTCCGTCTGTCCGTCTGTCTGTCCGTGTGTCTGTACGCACGATAACTCAAATTCGCTTTTTCGGATTTTCATGAAACTTGGAAAACACATTTATAATGTCCATGGGAAGAACCCTATTGATATTGAACCAAATCGGTTCACCGGTACCGGAGTAATGCCCAATTTAGTGCCTATTTTAATAGATTATGGCGCCTTTCTAATAGAAAGGTGCCATCACTCAAATACGCTGTATCGGATTTCCATGAAACTTGGTATGCCCATTTATGACGTCCATGAGAAGTGCCCTATTGAAGTTGAACCTAATCTGTTGACCGGTACCGGAGTAAACCCCAATTTAGTGTCTACTTTAAAGGCGCAATAACTCAAATACGCTTTATCGGATATTTATGAAACTTCGTATACGCATTTATAATGTCCATGGGAAGACGTTTATTGATATTGGACCAAATCGGTTGGCCAGTACCGGAATAATGCCCAATTTAGTGTTTTTATGTTAATATATAAGAAGTCGCGATAACTCAAATATGCTTTATTGGATTTTCCTGAAATTTTGTATACCCATTTATAATGTACGTGGAAAGACGTCTACTGATATTGGACCAAATCGGTAGACCGATACCGGAGTGAAACCCAATTTAGTGTATATTTTAAAGACACGGTTACTCAAATACGCTTTACCGGATTTTTATGAAACTTGGTATACACATTTATAATGTCCATGGGAAGACGTCTATTCATAATGGATAAAATCGGTTGACCTGTTTCGGAGTAATGCTCAATTTAGTGCCTATTTTATGGTAATATACGTATTCGAAAGAATTTATATAAAAAAAATGAAAATCAGTTATCTTGACAACATAGCCTATTGTTTTACTGTGATGTTATAAGGCCTTGGAATTTAAAATACAGGTAGCTATGACAAAAAACATATTGATTTACATGCGCTTATCCAACTAGACCGTTAAAATGACCCAGGTGGCCGAGATGGTAGACCTTTCTTCTTCCGTTAGCCCTGCTTAATGAATAAATCTGGAGCTTAATTTGAAAATCAATTTAAAAAAAACATATTCTGCATATCATAATTGCAGTCATAACTGATTAAACAAAAACATACTGGCACTTTGTTACATCAGTTTACCTGATTTTATTATTTTCATATTTGCTTCTTCCTTGCGTATAGGCTACTTTGAGAGAAACGTGGGAAGCAAAATTGAACATTACTGAGATGACTCTTCGTGTTGGCCTTTCATTCACTCCAACGTATGGCATGTTAATTATAATTAATTAAAATTAATAAACTAAATAAATTTGTTTATTTATTTAGCTTGGTAGACATAAGACCACTAGGTCTTCTCTTCCCCTCTACCGGGATTCCAAAAACTACAATTACAATAGAAAAATTACAATAAAATACAAGTAAGGAAAAGAAAATACCACGGACGCCAAAGTTATGATATAACAATAGTAATAATTGCATTAATAATAATAATATTAAAATACTATAAACGTGACTATAACACACTATAACACAGAGATAAGCGTGAATGAGATAGGTATCAAAAGAGTTTTTGTTTGACTTATCTGAAATTTTGACAGTCCTTGACGTTCATGGGCAAAAAGTCCCATAATCGAACTGTGGAAATGTTGAATGAAGATGAGTAAAGAGCTGTTCCGTGGGATGGTACTGATAGTGTTAAATCATGTCGTGATCGATTACGGAAATTATAACGAGGGGCAAGCAAGGAATTCAAGTCTGCTTTAGTTTAATTGTTGTTTGCGATTGAAAGTTGTAATGTTAATTTCCGACTGGTGCATTAGGTGCGGTTACCTGCTTATTTGACAATGTAGATACCAACGTAATTTGTTGTAAGGGAACTTACAAGTTCGAAACCCTTCGCCATCACAACTTGACAAATTTCCATAGTTTTTTTTATTGCTTTTCTTATGTAAATTGCACCGGACCCCCAATTTTATCCTATTTTGTTCCTTTTAAGTTAATTTTATTGCTTTCTTCAGATGTTGAAATGCACAGGGGACGACTTGGTGGTGAAAGAGGAAAAATATATTTGTCTTATTGCTTGTGTTAAGTAAATAAAACGTCCCTGGAATAGAAATACGTATGGCTCTATTTGTATGAAGTTTAACCAAACTAATTTACAGGTAAAAGAATAAACTCATGGCCTATTCATTGTAATTGGTTCAACAAATTTGTTAAGCTTCCAATAGGAGATAAACATTTCAGTATATAGCATTATCCAAAACTCAACAATGATAACAAAAACTATAACGAATCGTTTGTGGGGAATACAATAATTTAGTAAACAGAGTCTTAGAATTCAAAATTATGTAAAGAGTCAGAACTAGAATAATAATAACAATTTCTTCCCAAACTAAATCACAATTACATAATCCCATATAATACCTATGTGGTAACAATTTTGTATAGGCTACTAGTATGGCGATTATAATTTAGTTGTCAGTTGTAAGTTGGATATAACAACTTTTGAAAAGCATTCTTACGTCAAAATAGTCAATAGTCTCTTTCCAAAATGTCAGAGAATACCACGAAGAGCTGATGGAAATTTGGGGATGAATGTTCATCTGTACCGAACTTTAGGGGATCATGGAGTTTAAGAAGGATTAGGATGTTTAAGGATTAGGATGTTTAAGGATTAGGATGTTTATGAAATGTCATATTTTTATTCTGACTTCTGGTCATTTTGTGGTGTTGGTCATATTTTAACCACATTTGTAATTTAATGTCATATTTCAGTTATAATTTCGGTAAAGGAGCACAATTGTGTAGTGTATGTACTACATGGTCGATTTAAATTTGAAATTTATTTCAATTATTTAATGTTTATGCCAAAATAATAGGCAAGTTAGATTTTTAAATTAATGCAATTGTTCATATTTTATTGAAACACGCAAGATCTACAAAATATTACGAGTATTTGGAATTGATGAAGCCAGCAAAGAAGAGAAAATTCTTTAAAAATAGAAGTTCATTAGAAGTAAAACTGTAAATCACCTGTAAAATTGTTAAAAAGTGATGATCTGATTGAATTAATGTGAGGTAAGAATTTAGGTCTTTTAAAGTTTTAAACGGGAACATTTATTTTTTGAAAATATGTTATTTTATTAGGTCATATTTAGGATTTTTGGTCATATTTAGTAATTTGAAGGCCATATTTGCAGTCATATTTTCCGCTCTTTTAGGTCATAAACATCCGAACCCTATTTATCACTAATTCATTGTTTGTACAAGGTTTTATATTTTTAGACTAGTAGCGTATGCTACTTATATATGTTAACCATAATAAGATAAGTTATGTTTAATAAAGTAGGTTAAGTGTCTACTCTTTTTAAACACTGAGCATAGGTGGAAATTATAAATGAAAAAGAACAAAAATATCAGTTCGCCAGTCTTCGGCGATTCGGTTGTCATTGTCTTATGTGCGAAAATGGTTGATTATCGTCGTTGCCGCGCAACATCTAACATGGCGGCCTTTCGAGAATCCTTCAAAATTTTCAGTCAAGTATTTACCAAACATAATAATGGATCGGCCCACTTCGAATCCACGTCTAGTGGTTTTACAAAAAACACCAAGGACTCCTGGATATCTAAATTTAGAAAGAAAATTAGGTCAATTTATATTTTCAAACCGAGCGACTCCGACCACAGTAAAGATTCAGCATCGGCATCACCTGAACCACCCCACCTCACCTTAGTGCCGAAGACAGAAAGGAGGAGAATGAAGGATCACCCTGTATCTAGACACCTCACCAAGTCCAAGTCCGCCTCACCGGCCAGTCTTAGAATCGTGAAGCTACGGCCAACACACACCAGGTCTGTGATGGACATACCCCGGCAGAAGAGTCCTGTATCAGAAAAGAGGCAGCTGTCCGATATTCCCAACAAGCCACTTCCTGCCCATGCCCTCAGGTTTCAAAAGTCCGGCAAGATTCCCGAATATATGCCTGAGTCCATCCCTAAGGTAATTAAATAGTATAACATGGAATCCGCCTTATACCATAATAGTTAGACCTGGGATTTTAGGCTCTAAAAAATTAGTTTTAGGCTTTTAACACAAGTAACTTAAATAGACTTTTAAAAGAGAAAATAGGCACTTAAAATAAGCTTTAAAAATGAGTAAATAGACAGAAAATATACTTTAAAATACTACAATATGCTCTTAAACTGTAACGTGATATTTTTTTACTGTAAAAAGCGTGGTATACCTATTCTCAACAGAAATAATTGTAGTATTGCGATGCAAGCAATGGAGCATGCTGATTATTGAAAAAAAAAGACAGAATTAAAAATACTTTTATCAAAAACAGTTTTGTATTACATGAAAAATTCACACGGTATGTCCCTTCTTAGTGTATATATATACCTGCTATTTGTTGTTTTGAGCGAATCCTCCCCGTCAGTCAGCATTCCTTTTGCGACAAGTGTTTGGGAAAATCAAGTTTCTGTGAAAACCCCACCCTCTGCTGTACTGCTCTTTATTCAGGGATGTCCATTAAATGATTGTAAAAGTTACAGAAGTTTGATTTTATTTTAAATTTACAAAATAGGCATTTTAGGCACTAAAAGAGCAAAAATAGGCTCCAAAGGTCCAAATAGGCATTTTAGGGCACTATAAAACTCTATAAATGTAAGTGATATATCATGAAATGTCAACAAATTTACAGAACTTCATGCTATTTCATAAGGAACAAAATAGGCATTTGCCTTAAAATCCCAGGTCTAATAATAGTACACAAGCCCATAAAGACATTTATCAAAACAGGATTATGTGGCTATGCTCGTTTTCCAAAATTTTCATACGAGTGTCTTAATGGCCATTATGGGCACTATTAAAAACACTTTTTTATTTCAGCTGTACTCTCACTCATTCACTATAGCCACTATATGGAATTCCTTCTCACAAGATATCAGGGGTAGTCTGAGAGTACATTCTTTCAAAACTGGGCTTATTAAACAATTATTGTCCAGTGAACAGAACTAGCTCTTTGTAGTCACTCCATCTCTCATTGTACATAGCATTACTTCATCTTCTTATAACTTAAATAACTACCCAGGCCTATAACTTTATTTCACAAACTTAAAAGTTCCATTATAACTTAATTTGACATTTTCCTTGTTTTGCTTGTAATATTATTTTTTCTTCGATGAAACTTACGCTTTTTATGAAACATATGCTTTTTACTTAATTAATTATTATGATTAGCCTTAACCTTAGTTTTAGTATTAGTCATTAGTATCTTATCCATTACTTTGTTATTAATGTAAAACTACATTGTATTTTTAACCTGCTTGAGTGGAAGAGAAGGTCTTATGGCCTTAACTCTGCCAGGCAAAATAAATAATTTATACTCCTTTTAGCTGCGAGGCCATGCCAGGGGTTCGGGATATGTGTCTATACAGTAGGGCAGGGCATGGAACAATTGATTATCGTTTCTATTACTGGAGTATTTTTATGGAGTAAATTCAACTGATATTAATTTAAATGGATATGATACAGGATGAAATGGTGAGGATGATTCATGATATGTAAATATCCAATTCGGCATTTGCCTTTACGACTGGGGAAACAAAAAAAAACATGTCAAATAGGCCGGCCACGAGATTTAAAAACATTATTCAGGTCTAGTTGATATTGTGGTGCCAACGGCGGGACTATAAGGTATACGTCACGGGAAACCGGGGCACCCGGCTGCCCTGATCCCATTTTGTACATCCCAAATTCAACATGCAACCACAGAGATTTGATCCCGGGTCCCAGCAGTGGAAGGCGAGCAGTCTAACTGCTCAGCCATGGATGAACTATTAAAAAAATACTTGCATTAGCAATTATTGCTTTAAGTCTCTATAGTTTCATAATTTATAGTTAGTATGCTATATAATATACGAGGGTGGATCGAAAAGTAAAGCATAATAATTTCTATTACAAAAAGTTTAATAGTTACAATTACAAATAAAGCCACACGTGAAGGGACATCTTTTGTCTACTTTTCTATATAGTCGCCAAGTTTCTTAACACATTTCTCCCATCGTGATACCAGTTTAAAAATATCATGTTCATAGAAGTTCGTTCGGTTGGCGTATAGCCATCTGCGGAATGCTGTTTTCACTTCTGCGTCTGACGCAAAGCGTTTACCAGCCAGAAATTTCTTCATGGGACCAACGCTTTGCGTCAGATGCAGAAGTGAAAACAGCAGTCCGCAGATAGGTATACGGCAACCGAACGGACTTCTATGAACAGGGTATTTTGAAACTGGTATCACGATAGGAGAAATGTGTTGAGAAACGTGGCGACTATATAGAAAAATAGACAAGAGATGTCCCTTCATGTGTGCATTTGTTTGTAATTGTACCTATTAAATTTTGTAAAAAAAATTGAGTTACTTTTCGATCCACCGTCGTATATTTTTAGCACTGCCTTTTAGACTGTATTACTCGTGTATACACTGCCTGTCCTATACGGCTAATTTTGCGTACGCGGCGACATTACAGATGGCAGTACCATTCACACCCAGCTGCAATACCCTTTAACATTACCGTATGCTGTGTTGCCCTCTGAAGTATAAACTCGGAAACTGAAATATGCTGGAATTTCATGCTATTTGGGTGTGAACTGTGTCGCCTCTACTGGAGATATTAGGCAATTTAACAATACTCTGATCTCCATGTTAAAATTAAGCATGGACAGGCAGTGTAATTCTCGAGACGGCGGTGATTTTTAGTTAGCACTCAATATAATGAAGGGTCCTTTATTTTTTTAATTCATCCCAAAGGTGTACATGGCTTACAAGATGCCGACAGGAGCTGTTGAGAGATTCAGATCCCCACCTGAAGCGACTGCTACCTACGCGGGGGAGCCACAAGACTCAGCAGCCACAGTGAAGGAGAACGTAGAGATTAAACCACAGGGTCTTCGTAAAACTTTGATTAGAGGAAACAAACAAATGGCTAGCAGAAATGAACCCAAATTCCCGCCTCCAGTTCAAGTGAAGACTTTAGAATCAACCCTAGACTTCCTAGCAATTCCGTCTACGATTTACCCAGAAATTAAAAAGAATCACGCATACAAACCAGAGGTATTCAGTTTCTCCAAACACTCATCCACATCTGAACTCTGGCCTTCCTACGAGACAATGGCGCAATCCAAAAAGCTGAAGAAACAAAAGAGAGCATTTGAGGCTTTAAAGTCCCAAGTCGTCATGGCAAAGTACAAACCATACACCGATAACCCAGTGAAAAGGGATGACGACAAAATTCGTGGCATGTACAGTCTATCCAAACCCATATCCAAATCAGAACCTTGGCCTTCCTACGAGACATTGAACCAATCCAAGAAACCTGGTGAACAAAAGAGTGAAATTGAGGTTTTCAAGTCCCAAGACGCCGTAGAAAAGTACAATCCATACCACAATAATCTAGTGAAAAGGGATGATGACAAAATTCGTGGCATGTACAGTCTATCCAAAAGCTTATCCGAATCAGAACCTTGGCCTTCCTACGAGACATTGAACCAATCCACGAAACCTGGGGAACAAAAGAGTGAAATTGAGGTTTTCAAGTCCCAAGACGCCGCAGAAAAGGACAATCCATACCACAATAATCTAGTGAAAAGGGATGATAATAAAATTCGTCTCTCCAAACGCTCATCCAGAACAGAACCCTGGCCTTCCTACGAGACACTGGACCAATCCACAAATCCAAGAGAACAAAAGAGTGAAATTGAGGTTTTCAAGTCCCAAGACGCCGCAGGGAAGTACAATCCATATCACAATAATCTTGTGAAAAGGGATGATGACAAAATTCGTGGCATGTACAGTCTATCCAAAAGCTTATCCGAATCAGAACCTTGGCCTTCCTACGAGACATTGAACCAATCCACGAAACCTGGGGAACAAAAGAGTGAAATTGAGGTTTTCAAGTCCCAAGACGCCGCAGAAAAGTACAATCCATACCACAATAATCTAGTGAAAAGGGATGATAATAAAATTCGTCTCTCCAAACGCTCATCCAGAACAGAACCCTGGCCTTCCTACGAGACACTGGACCAATCCACAAATCCAAGAGAACAAAAGAGTGAAATTGAGGTTTTCAAGTCCCAAGACGCCGCAGGGAAGTACAATCCATATCACAATAATCTTGTGAAAAGGGATGATGACAAAATTCGTGGCATGTACAGTCTATCCAAAAGCTTATCCGAATCAGAACCTTGGCCTTCCTACGAGACATTGAACCAATCCACGAAACCTGGGGAACAAAAGAGTGAAATTGAGGTTTTCAAGTCCCAAGACGCCGCAGAAAAGTACAATCCATACCACAATAATCTTGTGAAAAGGGATGATAATAAAATTCGTCTCTCCAAACGCTCATCCAGAACAGAACCCTGGCCTTCCTACGAGACACTGGACCAATCCACAAATCCAAGAGAACAAAAGAGTGAAATTGAGGTTTTCAAGTCCCAAGACGCCGCAGGGAAGTACAATCCATATCACAATAATCTTGTGAAAAGGGATGATGACAAAATTCGTGGCATGTACAGTCTATCCAAAAGCTTATCCGAATCAGAACCTTGGCCTTTCTACGAGACATTGAACCAATCCACGAAACCTGGGGAACAAAAGAGTGAAATTGAGGTTTTCAAGTCCCAAGACGCCGCAGAAAAGTACAATCCATACCACAATAATCTAGTGAAAAGGGATGATAACAAAATTCGTCTCTCCAAACGCTCATCCAGAACAGAACCCTGGCCTTCCTACGAGACACTGGACCAATCCACAAATCCAAGAGAACAAAAGAGTGAAATTGAGGTTTTCAAGTCCCAAGACGCCGTAGAAAAGTACAATCCATACCACAATAATCTAGTGAAAAGGGATGATGACAAAATTCGTGGCATGTACAGTCTATCCAAAAGCTTATCCGAATCAGAACCCTGGCCTTCCAACGAGACATTGGACCAATCCACAAAACCAAGGGAACAAAAGAGATTTATTCAGGTTTCAAACTCCCAAGATGCAATCCAAGTCCAAATCATGATAACTCAGTGAAAACTGATAGTGACAAAATTCGCATCGTGTACACTCCCACCAAACGCTTATCCAAATCAGAAACCAGGCATTCGAATGAGACACTGGAGGAATCCAAGAAGCCTGAGGAACAAAAGACTGCAACTGAGGTTTTCGAGTCCCAAGACGTCATGAAGAAGTACGATCCACATCATAGTGACCCAGTGAAAATGGATGGTGATAAAGTTAGCAGAGCGTACAGTCCCCAAGAACCCATACTCGACGGAATCCTCACGAGACTCCAATTCTTCAAGCCTCAACCCAATATGGGCGCCCAGCCTCTAAGTTATCCACCGCCTACCCTCATGAAATACGACGACTCTAAGGTGCTTCGTCGCCCAAGTTTTCATCAGTTACAGCAGATGAAAAAAGTGGAGGAACAGAAAACAGCCTACAAGGAGCAAATACAAGCGTCCCACACATTGCTTGCAATGTATCAGAAAAATAAGCAAAGTGACATGAAAGGCACAAATAACGTCTTTGACCTCACGGATACGACACTCAACACGCATAGTACGCATGCGCAAAACAATCCTGCAACCGCCGATCAGCCGGAAGAAGAGAAACCAGAAGTAAAGGAAGTAGGAAACAGATATGAGAAACTAATGAAACCAACAACGAACCTTCCAGTTCCAGTAGAAGCGCACTCTGAGAAGAGTGACTAGACACAGCTTCAGACTGTTTGAGAAGAGACCCACACTGCGAGAACACGTCGCTAAACTAATCAGTGAGAGGATCGCCAGAAGTAGAACGTACTTCCCAGAAACCTTCCTCTACGTCAGCAAGTTGATCAGAGAGTTCAGGGAATTCGCTTATGATGCAAGGGATCCTCCCGCACAAACCCTCCGCTTGCTGCCTCCCCTCCGCTTGCTATCTCCTCCGTCAGAAGAACCGAAGCCGGAAAAGAGTGCAAGGGACGACTTGCATCGACCCTCTCAGTCCATCAACTTGACCCCCAATCTGCATCAGAGAATGCCTGACAAAACCACCGACACCACTTGAGGAACACAGACCTCCATCAGCAAAACTGACACCGCCTCCTGAAGAGGCACCAAAATCAACTGGAGAGTACAGCTCTCAAGTAGAAGAAACGCTTGGCATCAAGCTACCACAAGCAAACGTACGTCGACTGTCCTCGTCCGAGATAAACTTGGCCAAACTGAAAGACTTGTCCCTAGAAGATCGCCTGGTAGTATTCGCTACAGAATTCCCTGTTAAACTTCGCTACTACGAGGTTAATCCTTCCGGAATCCCCAACCAGCCAAAAAGACTGCAATTCAAGTACAGAGCTGACAATATGGACAGCACTCCAGAACCGTCACAGAATGTGGTGCAAACCACGCGAAACTTCGAACAACTAAATGAGGCTATCAGTACAGCTAGCAGGCTTCGCGAAACAACCCGGTGAAGCGTCAAACACACACAGGCTGCATTAAGTGCCAAACAAACGCTGGCACCTGAAGGCTTGCAGAAGCCCAAATATAAGCAGCAGCAATGAAATAGTAGCAGCTGAAAGTTCGTAAACAGCAGGGCTTTCATTGATTTCAATGACAGTAAAGAGCACAATTTCATTCATTGCAAAAGTATTGTGGCAATTTAAATTGATCAAACTTTTCAAAATCTATATAACATCAACAGAAAATAGCGGACTTATAAGTTTGGACATGTTCTTATACTATAAAATTGTGGCTTCTTCATTAAATCCGCAGGGCTTTCATTGATTTCAATGACAGTAAAGAGCACAATTTCATTCATTGCAAAAGTATTGTGGCAATTTAAATTGATCAAACTTTTCAAAATCTATATAACATCAAAAGAAAATAGCGGACTTATCAGTTTGTACATGTTCTTATACTAATAAAATTTCGGATTGTTCATGAAATCTATGACATAAATGGCAACTCAAGATTATAATGTTACCTTGAAACCTGTGAAATACCGCGCTTATGATCAAAACATAGGGAGAGTAATAAATCAAGCAGAGTGCAGAAGAATACATTAAAATTTCTTGGATCTGGCATTACAATTTATTTGCAACGAGGGTGGACCATATATAAACGAGACTATTTTAGGGCATAATTTTCAGCTAAGGAAGCTGCTACTTTATGGCATGTTGAAGGGGGGGGAGAGCGATCAGACGCCCTTGTGAGATTGCAATACAGCAAGGATATATCAGAAAAAAATGCAACCTTCCGTTGCGCAATGCATTATCTCGCTAAATGAAAGCGCAACATTTTGCGCAAACTGTTGGCACAGTTTAGGGAACAAACTCTGTCAACGTCGCGTGTTTTCACTTGGCACAAGGCGTTTGTGAGAAGCCGTGGAGTTCCCTATGAAAGCCAAGTCTGGGCATTCAGAAGGCTTTTGACTGTTTGGGGGGGGGGGAGGGAGAGCATTTTATACGTTGATTTTGTACAATATCGTTGCGCAATCAATGCGGCGTACTACTGCGAGGTTTTCAATGAGACTAAAAGACGTGACTAACCGGTAGAAGAAGAGATCCTTCTTCATGACAATGCAAGAGCTGTCACACGTACCAAAATGGAGAAAATAGTTTAACAACCTTCTTAGTGTCCTGATTTATTAGCTTGCGATTTTCATCCTTTTTGGTCCAGTCCAAGAAGCTGAGGATGGCCAGCAATTCGACAACGTTGGTGGGATGGAGCAATTCGTACGCAATTGGCTAATGACACAACCAACTCTTTTTTTAAATTAAAAAGCTACAGATTTGCTCGGAAAAAATGCATTTCCAAAGCAGGAAATTCTATACAAAAATGAAAAACACTTAATTTTGTGTTTATTGCAAACAAAAATAAATGAAAAATAGTCTCGTTTATATTTCATCTACCCTCGTATCATGGAAGACAGAGGTTATCTGCCTCTCTACCCATAGTATTTTATCTAATACAATATAAGACAATGAGATAAATTTAAAAGGGCATGAGTTAAGAGCAACAACAATGCCAGAGTCAATGCATAGGTTGTCTTTCTCAGAATTGAGTGCTATAACGGAAGAACAGTTACACACTCTGCCCAAATAAAAGTTTTGCCTCTTAGTATAATATATTTTTAATGACATTCTCTTCATGTAAATTGGTTTTAAAAATGAAGAGAATGTCGTTACCACATCACATCCCCGAAGGATACACAACCCAAATAAAATTTGATTAACGCACTCACGTAACTTTCTTTACTCTAAGCATAGGCAATACAGCTTTCTCACTTCACACTCTGATATAGAAGAAGAGGCCGTATTGCAAAGAGCACGGATACAGTTATTTCAACCTGATGCCAAACTTTATTCTTCACGAGGTAAGACTGAGTTTCTATAAACAATGGGTGGCTTATAACTACCCTTCAGAGAATTTATGCAAAAAAAGTTTTAAAAAAAGTATTAGCTCTTAGAATAAGCACCCCAAGAATAAAATTTAAAGATAATCGTAAGAGACGTTTTCGAAAAATGAAATTTTCTTTATAAAAAGTGGCATTAGGGGTAAGAGTGTCACATCCCCTAAAGATACCTGAGTCAAATACAAAATGTTGTTTTCATATGATTTTTCGTTCTAGAGCTTGGCTGTTCACAGACACACACAGACATATTTCTGAAAAATAGCATTTTTGGATTCAGGTAACATCAAAACGTGTATTTATATTAAAAACGTGATTCGAAATTTGGGCTAGAAATCTTCCTCTCCTATGTTACGGTAAATATGTTACGGGTAGAGGAAGTAAAAAAGTACTTCTAGAGCCTATTAAAGGGGAACAGGACGCTGATAATCTAAGACGTTCAAATTTCAAAAAAATCCCTTTAGGCAAGCCTACAGGCTGAGGTAGATTTGGAAGTGACTTTGGTTTAATTTACTGTCAATGCGTAGCACTCTTCTTCTTTAGCCTTTGCATGACAAACCCGCAATAATAACTCCAAAAAAGAGGAAAGAGCACTTTTTCAAACATTCAAATCTCGCCTTATATGAGAACTATCAGGAAACTAGTTATTGATTTGTAGAGTACTCATCAAGAGCTTTTCAACGATACCCCACAAGACGTAGTTTCAAAAATTTCGAATTTCCATCCCCCCCTCCGCCACCCCCACTCGTACCCCCAAAACCCCGAATCGTTGGTATCACTGCAAATTCCATAGGGAGTACTCTATTTTATTCAAACAAAGTTTCCCTCTATACTTCATAGGGTCCGAGATATAAATGTTTTAAAATTTCAACCCCCTCCCCCGACCACCCCCTTGGGCCAATTTTGCTCATTAACGAACTTGTTCGAACTATTGGGCCTAGAAATAACATAATAAAATTTGGTTCAAATATCTTCAAAATTACGGCCGCTAGCGTGTAAAAATATAAATATATATATAAATATCACAATTTTTTTTTTTTTGAACGGGCGGTGGTTTCGTACTTAAGGAAGCATGAAACCTAAAGATATGAAATAATTTTTCGAAAATCATGACATGGTATCCATTGCAATAGGTAGATTTTTCTTCGAAAACTACTTAATTATATAAAATCTTATTTACACATGGCCTGGGACTTTCCAGAATTTGAAAACGGATTAGAGCCTTCCAGTCGGGTGGATGGATGTAGTAATTCTGGGCTTTCGTGAGCTACTAGCACTGCGTCCATCTTTAGGGAGGAAATGAGCTGGTCGGAAAAGAAGGGTTAGTTATTATTAGGGTTCGGATGTTTCTGACATGCCATATTTTTATCCTGACCTCCATTCTCGCCAAAAAACACAAATTAAACATGAATCGCACATTTGCTACCCAAATCGGACCGTTTTTATTTTTCATATACAGTCATATTTTGGTCATTTTCTTTGTCCTTGGGAAATTGACCTACACACTTTATTTTTCAAGTTCCCCCATAAATAATAGTCACATACTGTCTGTTAGAAGAACTTATATACAATATCACAACAGAAAATAAAATCAGGTAAACTGATGTAACAAAGTGCCAGTATGTTTTTGTTTAATTAGTTATGACTGCAATTATGATATGAAGAATATGTTTTTTTTTAATTGATTTCCAAGTTAAGCACCAGATTTATTCATTAAGCAGGGCTTACGGAAGAAGAAAGGTCTACCATCTCGGCCACCTGGGTCATTTTAACGGTCTAGTTAGATAAGCGCATGTAAATCAATATGTTTTTTGTCATAGCTACCTGTATTTTAAATTCCAAGGCCTTATAACATCACAGTAAAACAATAGGCTATGTTGTCAAGATAACTGATTTTCATTTTTTTTATAAATTCTTTCGAATACGTATATTACCATAAAATAGGCACTAAATTGAGCATTACTCCGAAACAGGTCAACCGATTTTATCCATTATGAATAGACGTCTTCCCATGGACATTATAAATGTGTATACCAAGTTTCATAAAAATCCGGTAAAGCGTATTTGAGTTACCGCGTCTTTAAAATATACACTAAATTAGGTTTTACTCCGGTACCGGTCTACCGATTTGGTCCAATATCAGTAGACGTCTTTCCACGTACATTATAAATGGGTATACAAAATTTCAGGAAAATCCAATAAAGCATATTTGAGTTATCGCGACATCTTATATATTAACATAAAAACATTAAATTGGGCATTATTCCGGTACTGGCCAACCGATTTGGTCCAATATCAATAAACGTCTTCCCATGGACATTATAAATGCGTATACGAAGTTTCATAAATATCCGATCAAGCCTATTTGAGTTATTGCGCCTTTAAAGTAGACACTAAATTGGGTTTTACTCCGGTACCGGTCAACAGATTAGGTTCAAATTGAATAGGACACTTCTCATGGACGTCATAAATGGGTATACCAAGTTTCATGGAAATCCGATACAGCGTATTTGAGTGATGGCGCCTTTCTATTAGAAAGGCGCCATAATCTATTAAAATAGGCACTAAATTGGGCATTACTCCGGTACCGGTGAACCGATTTGGTTGAATATCAATAGGGTTCTTCCCATGGACATTATAAATGTGTTTTCCAAGTTTCATGAAAATCCGAAAAAGCGTATTTGAGTTATGGTGCGTACAGACACACGGACAGACGGACAGACGGACAGACGGACAGACAGACGGACAGACATTTTTTCGTCCACCACACAATCTCATAAAGTACCATACTGGCACTTAATAACTCTGTCTCGGAAGCTGAACTTATGCGCGTGAAAGAAAATTTCTTAAAAAGGTACCCGAGTTCTGTGGATGCAAGAGGAGTACATTTCAAACATCTCTTATGATGAGGTACGTGGTTATTTTCATTGTACTTTCAACTGTAACTGCGAGAACCTGAATCATTACACCGTTCGCGGCTTTATTTGCGTAGATACTTCACCCGATCGCTCGGGAGTTAGATCTGTGCCCGCCGCGACGCAGAAACCCGCATGATTGGCCAACTCTTGCGTGGGACTCACTGTATAAACAGTATTTGTAAAAACACTAATAAATAAATAAATAAATAAAGTACGTGATAAAGGGTGATAAAGGTCTTCAGAAAGTAAGGTAGTGTAATAACTAGGACAAGGCATTTGATGATTTTGCATCTTTTTTATATGAAAGTTAAAAGATAGCTCGAATATATATAAATGTGTATCATGAAATAATTGATTAAATTAGGTCAAATTGTTTTTGAATTTTTTATTTATTTTGCATTTTTTCGTCATATCAAGAGACAGGTCATTTTGTGGAAATCTTTTGGTCTATTCTGAATTTTTAGAACACTTTCAGCATTTTTACATCTTTTTCGGCATTTTAGATCACATTTCAATGGAGGCATAGAGGAGCTTTTCCATGAACAAATAGTTGCTTTCAGACAACAGACAATCGAATTTTATTTGAGAATCTCCGCCATGTGTTCATACTTAATTTAAATCAGGTTTATTGTAAATACATTAGCAGTTTGTCTTGTAGCAGTAATTTTTTTTTAATAGCACATATTTGCTAGGGGCAATTTGATGGGCATGCCAGTTCAGAAAGATTTTTGGGTGTCCAAGTAGTATAGATTTACTATATGTACCAACCGCTTCATACTTCAAACAGAAGTACAATTTACGAACAATTGAAGTTATTGGCCTGATGGTAGGGGCACGTGGTACCATCCCACATCACTTCCTCTCTACCTGGAAAAGGTTCAGCCTAAATCAAAAGAAAAGCAAAGATATTGTCGTTGCCACTCTGCGTGGTTTTCTCGCTCTTCTTCGTCACCACTTATACAATAATCAATAATGTTTAATAATTAAGTGCCAGTATGGTACTTTATGAGATTGTGTGGGGGAGGAAGAATGTCTGTCCGTCCGTCCGTCCGTCCGTGTGTCTGTACGCGCTCTAACTCAAATACGCTTTGTCGAATTTTAATGAAACTTGGTATACACGTTTATAATGTCCATCGGAAGAACCCTATTGATATTGGACCAAATCGGTTCACCGGTACCGGAGTAAAACCCAATTTAGTGTATATTTTAAAGGCACCATAACTCACATACGCTTTATCAGATTTTCATGAAACTTGGAATACCTATTTATAATGTCCATGGGAAGACGTCTGTTGATGCTGGACCAAATCGGTTGGCCGGTACCGGAATAATACCCAATTTAGTGCCTTTTTATGGTATCATATAACAAAAGGCGCGGTAACTCAAATACGCTTTATCGGATTTTCATGAAACTTCGTATACTCATTTATAGCGACCATGGCAATAAGCCTTTTGAATTTGGACTTAATCGGTTGACCAGTACCGAAATAAAGAGTAATTAACAGTCAAATTCATTTTTGCACTCCTTAGCTAGTAAGTGGTACTTACGAACGTTGTTTACATGGATCGTAAGTTGACATTCCCACACACTTTGTTGCTAAGGCCGGTTGCGATGCTGTTATATTACTTACGGTGCCTGCGCTACGTCATAATTCATTACGATACACTTCATAATACAAGTCTATATGGACACGGCCCTCAGCACAAATATTCGGTTCCCATAACAACAAACACATGCGAATCACTTTCTGAAATAAACATCTCTCTTCAAGAATGTATATACATAATATTTTCAGGTAATATCACAATTAATATAATTAAATTGATATAAATAATCATCGTGCAAAAAATAGCATACAATACACGTGCCGTAAGCGCATTACGGATCTCGGAAAATTGAAAGCACTCGGCGCAAGCGCCTCGTGCTTTCAAACTATTTCCTCGATCCGTAATCATATAATATTTTGGTTCAATTCGAAGCATTTTGATTGGCTCGCGGCCAACCAATCAGCGGGCGAGTCCCGTTACTAATGTAAATAATGTGGAATTCTGTAACAAGCCTTCAATTCCTCCTGAAACCTTCCTTAGTACAGGAGGGTTAAAAAGAAGGCTCCTAATTCAAATGCAAAATCAAATTCTCGGTTCTTTCTTATAGCGTCTTCAATAAATGACAGCTTCCTTCAGTTGCCATGGACAGTTGCCATCTACATGAAAAACAAATGTTCCCATATGTACGATTATAGATGAAATGCTGTTGTATAATGACTAATTATTTTGCTAAAATTGATTACAATTGAATTGAAGCATTGAATTTTACTTCAGCCTATGTCAGATTAATAATTCCTGACCTGTTAATAAATAAAAACATTAAGCTTTGAGAATATTGGTAGGTTGGTACGCTGCTTCAACGAGGGCCTCATCCTAATTTATCACTCAGATATCGCGAATATTATAGTACTAATTAATGGAATAATTCAATATTGCAACATAAGAAATCTAGCAGGCACGATATATAGCCTAATTTCGAAATACGATTATTTTTCTTTTCTGTGAGCTACGACGAGATAGTATTCTCTGGTATTGGACACTTAACATTCGCAGTGTGGTTTGGTCTTGGGGTAAGGTGATTGTCTAGTGGATCGAATCCACCCTGAATCAAATTTTTTTATTATTATTATAAGTTATTGTTACCGCCAGGCGACCCGGCCTCTGGTGCGAATAGCGGACCTTGGAATAATTTAGGGTGCGATTCCCGGCGATAACATGTCGAGAATAAATTGGAATGAATGTTTTGCAGTTCGAAACACAAATTCTATTGCTTTTCGAACCACAAAGAAAGTATAACAGTTTGTTTATATGCACATAGAGTGATAATGCTGCTTGGTTACCATAAACATGCGATTTGAGATGAAAATGTTCTTCGTGAATCTTGAAGTTATTGCTCTATCCAGATACACATTTAAATGTATTGGCAGACTGTATTCAATCGGAGGACCAGAAATAAATATGAACTTGCTGAAATGTCACTTCAACAGCTAGGAAAAAAATTGTATTCACAACACAAGAAGTTCAAAGCAATGGTTTAAAATAAATGATTCACACCTTGCCTTCTAAACGATAAAATGTCTATATTTAGTTATAAATTGCCGTTACATACATTCCTTAGGATTGCCAGTCTCATCGAAGTCAAACTAATCCATGGTCCTTGGAACGTACCTTTTGTATGTGGTTTATGATATTACTCACGGATTGAATGATTTCCCTTTGAAATTACCAATGTCCAGAGAATTGGTGAAGCACTATTAAACTTCGAAAGGAATCCTTAAGATCCTTAAATTGCGTTGAATGCGATCTTGAAGTTAGTTGAATCACTTAATCCACAATAAAGTTGAAGATAAAAGGCTTTTCGCCCGAATTTAGCATTGTTTTGTGATGCTAGGAAGCTTGTAAGTTGAAAGAGCCCATTGCTCTTAAATAGGAGAAAAGAACATACATTTTGTTGTCCATTTTTTAAGAAGAAAGAGTAGAATGTTATTAAAAAAAAACAACAGAAGGTTGAAATAATTAAAAAATCTCCAACCCAAGACAATAACTTGATCTTAATATTAAAATAATCAATCAATACATGAAAAAACACTATACTAAATATGTAATTGCAAGAGAAAATAAAAAATAAACAAAGAAATATTAAAATGTGCAAGTATTTAGAAATAAAATGAAATAGTTTTGGTATTGAGGTTAAAAGCAACAATTATCAAGACATACTTAGAATAATTAAAACTATGAGGCTTTAAAAATTACATGAAAAACCAAAGCCCACTGAACTAAATTCATAGCCAGCATTGAGTAGGTATTACATGACGTAACAGTTATGTTAAATTGAGTCTATTCCATTCTTGTATTCTATTTTGTCAATGTGCTTAAATAAGTATTATATTTTTCTTTAAAAAAAACTCGGAATTCATTGTCTTTCATTGACCTACAACATCAATCCTAAAGAATGATAACATTAGCCTATAAATGTTATTTCACGAACAGAAACTATCTTTAAAGTCATTGCGTTGCGTTAAAATTGCATAAGCCTATACTCAGAACAAAACTGCATACCGCTACTTGGAACTATCCTCTTCTTATTGGTTTACTGTTCTATTTCATTGTCAATGCATTTTGTAAAATGTTTACATATTTTAAGAATTTATTATATCAGTGTATAACAATATGAATTAAGGTTAAGAATCAAACTTTAGACCTTTGTTCTTCCGTAAGCCCTACATGAATACTGTTATAATTATACCAAATAGAATACAAATATACAATACAAATCCTATATTGTATTTGTATAAACAGAAGGTACATTATTGTGAAATAATTAGCGGAGTTATTTGCCACTGAATTTTGTTAAATGTTTACATATTTTAAGAATTTCAAGTTGCAATACATTTAAATTTGACAAATAATACTATTTTTCACATATGTTAAAAAAAAACTTATTTTCTGTATATCATAACTGCAATTATAACTGATTTAAAAAGCATACTGGCACTTTGTTATATCAGTTTACCTGATTTTATTTTAAGTACGAAATGTCTCACTTGACTCTGGAATTTCCATGTGAGGTTCTAGTAACAGGAGTTATAAGTTTGTGACAGGTTAGTTGCAGGTAGGTTAGTGGTAGTTAGGTTGGTGGCAGTTAGGTTAGTGGCAGTTAGGTTATCAAGAGTGATATTAATTAACAGTGGTATATCAAATCACACCCGTTATCTTACCGCGTGTTTTCTTATGTTCTTCCAAGGTAGTGTTGTTCATTCTGTCTCGAATAATTCCAAGTTGAGACGTCATACACGTCAGCAATATCGTGAAAGGTGCACTAGCCGCAATTGGAACAGACTCCATTCAAACATGTTGCATGTGCGGCTTTTGTTTCAATAGCAGTGGCGGATGTGCTTTGATTCCGCGAATCACTGTTAAATTTAAACTAATTAAAATAAACTAAAATTACCGTATATTTTCGCAGATAAGGCGATAATTGAATCATAAAAAAGACCCTGAAAGTCTGGGATCGTCTTATAGACAGGTACAAAAAACAGACTAAATTTATATTAATTAGAACCATTATAAAATATGTTATTATCACAAGATTATATTAACTTGATATATTAAGATGTAAGGTAACATTTGCGGGAAAATGTAAGTCCCGAAATAACGCGAATTCCGTAAATAAAACCACAATCGCCACGGATTAAAACCTATTTTTGGTATTTCTTTCATTTTTCTCTATACCGGTAGAGGAGTTTGCCCCGGTACCGGTCAACAAGACTTCCTGAGATAGCAGCAGAAAAGTTATGAAGTGGTAGGCAGGAACAAAAGGAACTTTATTCCTCACATAGAGTCCGCGTTTGTCTCGCCATTTTAGAGGAAACCTTGTTGACCGGTACCGAGGCCTAACTGTGTATTACATGGCTCATGCACAATACGCGTATCGTTCTGTTCATTATGTTGCGACTGTGCTTAGTGACGCCATTATGAAAAAAAGAAGAGCGAGGAAGCATTGTTGTCTTTTTAAAGAACTGTAGTTATTTTGCCTTAATCTCTAGGCTATTACCCACCCTATGGATTATAATAGTACGATGGTAGGCAACAATTTTGCGATCAACCAGAAAACTGAAACAAAAACTAAATTTGTTGAAGTTGTTTCGTAGGTCGTTGATAGTTGGGGATCGTCTTATAAAGGGTGCGGCAGAGGAAACGGACGTTTTTCAAATAACCATAACTCAGAAGATTTTCAAGTTAAACAAAATTTAATTGCACAGAAATGTAGCTTGTATAATACAGTTTCTGTTGACTATTTCAGAATTACCTCCGAAAAATAACATCCAAGTGACGACCTTCTTTCTGTATACACTCTCGTAACCTCACTTCGAAATTCTGCAATGCTCTTCCCAACATTTCTTCCTCCACATTAGTGATTTCTACACGAATGAACTCTTTTAGTTCTTGGATGTTGCGGGGTTTGTTTAAGTAAACGTTTGATTTGAGGTAACTCCACAACTAATAGTCACATATGGACAAGTCAATGTCACCAAAACGGGTGATCACATGTTGAGGAAACATGTCGCGAACCACTTGCATTGATGCTCTCGCAGTATGCGCTGTGACACCATCTTATTGGAACCAAATTTGCTGCATGTTTACTCTTCGTCTGCGTAGTTCCGGAAGCAGGAACCTGTTGAGTATTTCAATGTAGCGTGCTGAAGTCACTGTCACTGTGGTATTGTCCTCTTCAAAAAAATAAGGACCGATGATTCCAAATTTAGCAACACCACACCACACTGTTCTGGATATACCCAGAAGAAGGCCACAACATGAGGGCAGAAGCGTCGGTTTTAGACATGACGACACGGCGCCACCTGGACAGTCAAGGTTATTATTAATGAGATTGCATGTTAGAAAATTCCATTGTTGCGTCACTTGACGGCATTCATTTTTCGGAGGTAAATTTGAAATAGTCAAAACAGAAACTGCATTATACAAGCTTCATTTCTGTGTAATTAAATTTTGTTTAACTTGAAAATCGTCTGAGTTATAGTTATTTGAAGAACGTCCGTTTCCTCTGCCGCACCTTATAGAACCGATATATGCCAATATAAAACTTTGACGAAAATTTATTCCTCGTCTTATTTGCGGAAATATACGGTACTTACAGCACTAGTTATCTGATTTTAAACGATTGCGATGTTTAACAGAAACAACTTCAAATTCCTTGCCCAATTAATTAGTTTACTTTTATCAAAACAGAACCTTTCCTACAGCCTTCCCACCCGAACGCCTTGGGCAGTTTTTAACGAGCTCTAACTCTGTTGTGTCTACGTCCTTTCCAAACAGCAGTATGACAGAAGTTTTCAGAAAATGTTTTCTAAACAAATGAAGCCCAACAATGGCAAAGCGAAAGTAAAACTAAGGTAATTAGAATGATGTTTACAGTAAGAGGAGACTTAAACTAAATTTAGGCAAACGACAATTCAATGAAATTCCCGTAGGGTAGCTATCAATCCATAACAAGCTTTAGCAAAGGTTTGCAAACTGTGAGTCGCGGCCGCCAAGGGAGGGAGTCAGAATCGCTTGAAAGGGCGACGCAAAGGGCTTCCCTGCCTTCTTAAAACTAAAATCAAAACTGCCCCAAATCATTTGCCTTGAAAAAGAATCAGTGGGCATCTAGTTCTAAACTAATGCTTGAAAAACGTTCGAGTACAAAACAAGCCAGTGTATCTTAATATGTTTTGACCATTTCCCCGCTCCCCCGCCACACCGAATGTCTTGTCCAGCATGCGACGCCATTTTAGATTATGCCCCCATGGATGAGTGGTTAGACCGATCGCCTTCCATCGCTGGGGCCCCGAATCGTATCTCAGTGGATCCATATGGAATTTGTGGTGGACAAAATGGGGTCGGGCAGGTTTTCTCGAGGTGTTTCCGTTTCCTCCATTAATCATCATATAACCATTTCGTCGCATTTATTTAACGCTTTAATTACACTTTCAGAAAGTTTCCATAACACGGTTAGGTTATGTATTCACGATTTTTGTTACATTTAACACATTTTTAGAGACCAACTGAGTTTATATTAATTCAGTAGGTAGGCCTATTAGGCCTACTAAATGCTATAGCCTCAAAGAGGCCTATAGGAGTTTTTAATGTTTCTAAAAAATAAAAAATGCATGGAGAGTGTCGAAAAATCCTCTTACTTCACACCCTGATCGCATTTAAATTAGTTTTTATGACTTACTATACACCGTTCTTCTCAAAATACATTCTATTAGAGTGATATTGATCTTGTTGATCTTCTTGTTACTTATTTCATCCAGGTTAGGTTAGAACTTCGCATTACAGTAACTGATTCTATTCAAGACTGTATAAATGCTCAGTTGATGATGCTTTCACCAAGATTTTAAAATCAGAGATGTTGTTAGGATTTTAATAATGTGGGGTTTTTTCCGGATGTTGTACTGGATCGAGTCCTGTTTTTAGTCCTCTTCGGCATATTTTCGATAGTTATACTAGGATGTAAAAGATTCTTATTATTATTTGAGGGCACTAGGGCTTTCATAGTCAAGTTTTACCGAATGAGTGATTGGGACGGCTTACCTTCCCTACTAACTTTTTTTTTTTTTTTTTTTTTTTTTTTTTTGCGTACATTATACAGTGTGAATTAAACATGAAGCCGCCGGATTTCTCATGTGCATAGCGTGCAGTTTTCACCGGGTATCGGGCGGTCTATCACCGCAACAGTTTTTAGCTACCTCTGCTACTTCCATCTCCCGCTGAGGATTCAATTAACAGAACACCCAAATGAAATTAATAATTTCAGCATTAACTCACCTATCAGATGTTGAATATGCTTGAACTGGGATTTCTCGAACATCATTATTACAGGGATTTGTTCCGTTCATACAAAATATGTGTATGCTATCATGAGACATGTATACATCAGAGGGGACAGCATTTTCAACATCTACTTGAAGATAGGTGATTTTTTTTTACCGTAGCGGAGGTAGCCAAGAACTGTCACGGCGAATGGCCCCCGGATTGCCGACGAAGTCCCCGCGCCATGCGTGGAAGAAATTCGATGGATTCGCATTTTATTTGTTGCGACGAATATAATCAATTGCCTATTGGGACTGGATGAATTTGTGTTATATACCTGTCGGCGACTGGCCATGGGGCCACATGCAGTCGATGGGACCTTGGGCAACTCATCCCTGTTCATCTCTCATACTATGGGAGGCACAATACAAAACCGTCACGTCAATGTCATTAGTTGTTGTCTTCTACTACTAATCCAGAATAAACCAGCGCTCGAGTGATTCTTTCTTGTTTGAACGTGTAAATAAATGAAAATGGTCAAAAAGGCACATGGAATTCTAGCATGAATAATGCATTTAATAAAAAAAATTGTTTCATTGCTATGTTGCACTAGAACCTACTAAGTTTACGGGATACCTTTTGCCTGTATTTTTATGTACCAGTCTTGTACATAAGTAATGTATTATGAAATAATCTTATTGTAGCATTAGGAACATTTTGTAGGTAGCTGACATTCTGTTATTACTAAAAAAGTATTCTTGAATAGGGGTCCGGCTAGCCACCACCCCCACGATAATTTCGTAAAATGACTCATTGCTCACCACATACGTGTGGAAAAATAAACATATCCAGCAATATGGCTATGCATGCAGTTAAAAACGCTCTATCAAGGTAATTTCAAATTATCATTATTATTAGAGAGTGTCTCCGGTCACGGAAACCATTAACGGCCGTGGGTGTCGGCATGCTGACCATATGCCCCCCAATCCTGCCAATCCATATGCTACGGTAAGATGACGGAGCAGTCGGGTAATAGGCCTTGTCCCTTCAGCGTTTAGAATTTACTAGTGATGATGGGTCTTCTGCCCGAATATAGGTCAAGACGCGGATGATAAGACTCGTCTAAGTCTCATTCAATGTTTCTCACGGGACGGAAATGAAGGGACAATACAACTACACGTAGAGAAGACCGACGCCGCCTTCTATAGAATTGCCCAGTAGTTGCATCTACAGTACAATTTAACATGTTATATGGAGCATTAAGGGTTTCACATCAGTGTGAATAGTTAACAGTGTGAATTATTCAGATAGAAAAGTAAACACAGTAGCATTTGTGCTCCCCCTACCACTAACCTCAATCAGTTTCACGCCATGGTGTCGCTACCGTCCGATGATGCTACTCTGTGTCACTTTCTGAGCAGTTAAATTTTACTGTCACACAACCTGCAGCTACTGTTAATTACATAACTTGTCCATCAGTATATATATCGAGGATCTTCTAAGATTAAAATCTTACGGTCGAATTCCAACTCACAATAGGCCTAATCTAATAAGCCTCTAATCACCATGTTACTGTCGGGTGACCTAAAATTACTTCATAAATGTCTAACATAAGCAATGAGCAATGATTTAGAAACTTAGACTTAGAGCAATGATTTCTGCATTTGGAACTAAGACAGCTTAACTTGAGGAGAAAACAGTCTACATAATATTTTACACTCAAAGAAAGGGCGCGCAGTAACCTAACGCCTTGATCTACAAAGTAGCCATGCGAAGGAAATAAACTGTAGCCGATAAGGCCATCATTTGTTTACCTGATCTCTCGTGATGATAGTTCACATCCACATGTCACTGCTGCTGCATCTTCCTTTAAAAGCAATTTTGATTTTCACTACACAATTATATTCCTTACACACAATAAACAAATCCCGGCCACGACACAAACACATCTCCCGCACACGATAGTAAATAGACTACTAACAGAGAAATCTTTTCGACTGACCTAAGTGATTAGCGATTGCGATTACTATCGATTATATGTATAGGCCTATCTTTCGTAATATGGCTACCGTTTTTAAACCGCACACTTTCTTTACAGTTTACATAATGTGCTTGATACAAACTTCTAACCAGAAAATTGTCCCTTCGAGTAATGTTATTATATAGCTGGACACGCTGGTAAATTATTAGGCTGCATAATTCATTAGTAATATTAATACAATACTGTTTTTGTATTAATGACTTGCCGGTCTCGGTGACTCGGTCGAGTGAGTAGTTGCGTGCTGTCTTTAGAAGTCAAGGCTTGTGGGTTCAAATCCAGTTTTTCGGAGCGAAAAAAATATCCATCCTAGATCCTCCATATGACACTTTAAGGCGTGGTTTCGAGTTTTATTTTCGACTCGTTAAAGAACTTCAAGCATAAGCGCTCACTTTGGGGGGGGGGCAAGATAAGCTTACTTTCTGCCCCCCCCCCAACATTCAAGTTTTTTTCATAATGGCCTTATGTATAACTAACAAAAACCGAAATATCGAGCGAGGTGGCCGAGATGGTAAGGTCTTGGACTCCCATTCGGGAGGTCCTAGGTTCAAATCCTGTGCCCGGCCAATTTGTCATGGGGTTTCTTCATGGTTTCTGCAGTCGTAAAGGCAAATGCTGAATTAGATATTTACATACCATGAATCATCCTCACCATTTCATTTCGTATCATCTCCATTTAAATTAATATCAGTTGAAATTTACTCCAGAAAAATACCAATAATAGAAATAATTGACAGTCAATAGTTCCATGCCCTCCCCTACTGTAAAGACACATCCTGAACTCCTGATGCTCTTGCAGCTGAAAGGAGTATAAACACAGCTGAATTTTTAAAAATCCAATTCTCCCCCCCCCCCCCAACAGTATTTTCAAGTCGACACCTCTGACCTCAAGCTAATGGACCTGAGCAAAATTTTTGCCCATTTCTGGTCCCTGTAATAATGTTATTGTAAGCTCTTTACCATCAGATCAATTGATGATAGGAGTTACTTCTTTCATACTAGCCTTGGTGGTACGAAATAAGTACCTACATGTTATTAAGCTATGTATGTGCGTAAATGGCATCTGTCATATAATCTCTTTTCACAAAACTGTGCACAAATATTTGTAAGCCCATACCAAACTTGTGCACTTATAAGTATGATATATATAATCTCTTTCGAAGCTTCAGGTCTTGTATGATTATATTGACATTGATTTCTATCTGCAAGCGGGGTCTTACAATTGAACACCTTTAAATATCTAGCGATAATGTTCAATTCCTTCATTGCCTACAGAATTATTATATGAAAGAAAGTACACATTGGGAGGGCAAGAACTGTTAATTTTTCCAGGGATCCTCTGTTTCAGGAAATTTCAAACCAGGATTCCAACTGTTCCACTTCTCTTCCAGAAGCAAGAAGCGGGTTTGAACTTTGAATCTTGAGTTCAGGGAAAAGCGCTTTACTTTACATACCGGCACTGTAGCTTCATCAAGAAAAGCAAATTTACTATACCCAATGCAAATGACTTGTTGTGTTAAGCTAGTGGCCTTGTGCCTCAGTAGCCAAAGGCAAAAACAAACAGCAAGTAAATTAAGTTTATTTTTCCGACAGGTCCAGGCCTAGTATTCCAGGTTTATCCTGAAGCTGTAGCTACCCTTCCAGGATCACATTTCTGGTCAATGCTGTTCTTCTTCATGCTCATCATGTTGGGACTGGACAGTGCTGTAAGTATTATAGTTTTTAAATGTGAACCATACCTGGATTCATCACATACTTTAATAATTCAGTGCATTCAGCTGTTGTGTCACAGTAGCTGGCAGGTCGATCAGTTGGGATATATGAGGTTCATCCAAAAAGTAAGTTCCGATCATATCTAGAGATGGCATGAATAGTCAGACCCGCTTGCATAGAGAGAGAGAGTATGTGAGAATGCTACGGTGCAGTCTTGTAATGCCAGTTGTTGTTCAACAGCGCTAGGAGAAACTAGTTGCACTGATATTGTCTCCCGCCAACTTCATATCCAACACCACACAGAATCAGTTGCTTCAGTTTGGATGGGAGATCTTCGACCATACATCCTATAGCCCCAATCTCGTACAATTGACTTCCATCTCTTTCGATCTCATGAAGCGATTTCTGGCAGGTAAACGTTTCCACAACGACACTGAGGTACAGATGGCAGTGATTTCATGGCTCCAGACGTGGCGGCAGAGTCCTATGACACAATTGGCATATAATTGATAGTACAAATAAATGCCTCAATAATGGTATGGACTACGTAGAGAAGTAGCCAGTGAATCTCTGTAAATATTGTAATAAATATTTCTTACTTATTGATGTTTTTGTTTTCTTTATCGGCGATTGGGACTTACTTTCTGGATGAATCTCGTAGCTCCTGGCAGTATCCTCTCAAGTAACAATAATATCAATGAAAAGTATCTGGTTCCAACTTTGAATTAGCAAGTGTTAAATTATTGAATGAGAACTGTACAAAATTATACAACTACACATACTTTGTAATCAATACATTCTTGATTCTGTTTCACAGATGGGAGGAATGGAATGCGTCATCACTGGGCTGATGGATGAATTCCATACCTTCTTCAAAGGCCGTCGCTTTGCCAGAGAAATCTTCACCTTTGGAGCTGCTACAGTTTCGTTCTCCATTGCACTTATCAATGTCACACCAGTAGGTATAATTATGTAATTTTGTCACTATATCAAAATATGGATATGACATCTGGTGGTCTTCAAATTGTCATATTGCATTCAATTTTGTTTTTTTACTGCAAACAATAATGAAGGATCTATTTATAGTGTTTATGCAGTGGGGGCTCTAATCAAGTGGAGGCCCCAAGCAGTAATATTCTGGGGGCCTCTAACTCAAGTTACAATATAACTCTCATAAACTTATTAACAAGAAAGAAAAGTAATGAAAAAGTCATAATATTAAGCATTAAATAATTTTATGTTAAAAATATTTTTACATGAATTTTAGTATTGTATTATTTTTTGCAAAATCATCAATTATTTTGGCAGTGTCAATGCAATTTACAATTTACTGCTCTATATACAAAAGGGCCTAGTTATTTAGTCTTTCTTCTCCCATTGTATTCCTTAAATAATTTTTTACTCTCTTTAAAACAGAAAATGATCTTTCTTCAGATACATTAGAAAAGGGAGTTGTTAGAAAAATTGAATGCTGCATAATTCGGGGACCCATGTTTTCCCGGTGCCCCATACAGCTGCTTAGTCTGCTTACCGTTAAACCTGCTACTGAGTTTATGAAAAAGTTTCTAAAGTGTGATTATTTTGGATTGTGTGTGGAACTAAGCAAAGTTTCTAAAGTGTGATTATTTTGGATTATGTGTGGAATTAGCAAAGTTTCTAAAGTGTGATTATTTTGGATTGTGTGTGGAATTAAGAAAAGTTTCTAAAGGGTGATTATTTTGGATTGTGTGTGGAACTAAGCAAAGTGTATTGGAGCTTTTTAAATTCTCTACATGAATTCCAAAACAATTTGTTTATCAGCATATATCAAATACGTTAGTTCCAAAAATAATTTGCCATGAACATAATTATGTCATACACTATTTTTCTGCAAAGTACTAAATTAATACAAAATAAATGTTTAAAATTATAGCAAATATTTCGAAACAGATAGGCTAGATTATAAAGTAATGATTTCATGGCCGTCTGAACCGGCATTCATCAATTGCATTTATTTTTCAGTACATAAAATGAAGAACAGCCCCTCGAGATATAGCTTGACTCCTTAGGCACAAACAACAATTGGCCAAATTGCAACTTGATGCAGCATCAAAGAAAAAATATATTATTATACACAATACAGTATACAGTAATATGAAATGAACGTACTGTACCATTTGTTTAATATTTATTACTCATGAGTTGTTCCTAGTGCTCTTTATCTAATGTTTTGAAGTGTTTCCCCTTGTCTGAGAACAGAGAATTGTTCTGGAATTAATGTGAATTGGTAGACACTATTTCAGATATGTAAATTACAGACAAGGGCATATCACATTTATGCACACATAAATTCCCCAATCTTGGGCACAGAAAGCCAGCATTATACTAACTGTGCTACCTAGGCTGATAGTACTGTTTCAGAGTTACTTCATAATATTGTTATAGTGGAATGATAATTTTTTCACACAGTGTTTACGCTAAGGTGGAATGGTAAAGTCAGACTGAAAAATTCAATTCCAATGTGAGTCAGTTGGAGAATTTAATGTTGTACCAGCATGTTGCCATGGTAGCTCAATTGGTAAGAGCAGCGGCATGGAGAGCTGAAGATACTGGTTCAGATCCCGAACATGGCATTGAATTTTTCAGTCTGACTCTACCTTTCCAATATTGTTTTAGCTTGACTTGTATGCATTATCAGCAAGTTCAAAATACAGCTGATTTGACAATACAAAGTAAATGCCTAAGTTTGATTTTCTGTTCGTTGAATTGGTTATTGAAACATGCTATTAAGGTTTTATACCTTTGTATATCTCATACAATCTGTAAAGCATAGTCAGTAAGATAATAAATATTGCACACAATAGGTATCTTGGAATGTACAATTTGGATACTATTTCTAAATTCATACACACTATACTATGAAATTGACAAAATCTGTGTTTTACAGGGTGGAATCTACATGTTTCATCTCTTCGACACCTACTCTGCTGGCATTTCTCTCCTGTGCTCAGCTCTTTTTGAAGCCATAGCTGTATCCTGGTTCTATGGTAAGATATTTTATTATTCTCACTATATCGTAAGCTTGACAAGCTCTATAACTCATACACCACCAAATGGAGAGGTATTTCTTTTCTTCTCTCTAAGGTTCTTATAGACCCTGTCTTGTAAGGGTTAAAATAAGAAGAAACAGAAATTCTGGTAACATCATTTTACTGTCTTTAGGGGATATTTTATTTCACCATTTCAGGGCTAAAATCAAAAGAATATAAGTATCACTTTTACACATTCTTCCCCAAAAATCTAAGACATAATAATTTACTGTGCACATATGACTAAAAATAATACATCCAATTTTTTCTCTGTTTAAATGCTCCCAATAAATATCCCTATTTTTCAACTAATACAAAGTCTACAGTGATTAATAACGTATCAGTGGACAGAATTGTTTACAGACTTCTGATATAGCATACTCGCTACCCATCGTTGGTGTAAACTCAAGCTGATACAATGGAAAATACTCTCCTCACAATACCCTTTTATTCTAAAACCAAATGTGATGTGAGAAACTTATATTCCCTATGCACAGGGTAGAGAAAGCTATATCACACCTGATATATTTACTCCATTATTGATTTACAAAAATGCATTACATCAATAGCCTCTCTAATTATAATTATTTGTCAAAGCCTAGTAAACTGAAACTGCCAATGCCCTATGTGAACACTGCAAACAATATTGTTGTCATGAGAACTGAATTGCATTTGATGTGTAATATTTAAATAAAATATTTAGGCCCCTAATTTTCTTTCTACTGATCACATCTAGGATTCCAATAGCATTAAATCTTCTCCAGACAATGTGGAACATTTTGCAAAAAATCACATGTAAATCGATCCAGTAGCTTTTTAGTCTATAAAAGACACACATACTATCATTACCTTTTTATATATGGTATATATATTCTTATGTTTTCATTCTTTCTTACAGGGCTGGAAAGGTTCTCACAGGATGTACAATCTATGTTGGGATCAAAGCCAGGATTGTATTGGAGAATTTGTTGGAAATTTGTCAGTCCGTCTTTTATTATAGTAAGTATGAATGCTATGATTAAGTCATACCATAAATATGACTAAGAGTAGCAGCTAATAAAGCAAGTATTTTGAAATTTGAAACATCGAAAGATGTGTTAAAGAAAATTTTGTCAATCAGTAATGGGGAAAGAGTCAGTAAAACCAGTTGCAATGGCTATTGAAAGAAATTTGTGGTGTGAATGCAATTAGATTGTACATTACCAATATGCATTTATTTATTTGTGCTTGATAATTTTACCCCTGCAAGTAATTCCTATTTTTACTTATAAGTTTGGCAGAATTCCATCAGTGTAATGAAACAAATAATATTAAAGAAGAAGTTAAAATATTGACTAAAATCAGGAAATGTTTGTTTTTATGCAATTTGGAAACTTTTATCTTCTTATCATCTGTCCAGAAATGTAAAAATAAACATTTGTAAGACAATTATCCTTCCAGTAGTATTATATGGATGTGAGACATGGTAGCTCACTCTTCGGGAAGAACTTAATCTGAGAGTGTTAGAAAATAGGGTGCTTGGGAAAATATTTGGACTTAAGAGAGATGAAAATGGGGACTGAAGAAAACTGCATAATGATGCTTCATAACCTGAACTCTCCACTGAATATGTTAAGGGTAATTAAGTCACAGAGGACATGTACACATGAGGAGGAAAATTGACTGGTAGACCCGAAATGAAGAGGCCACTTGGAAGACCTAGACGTAGGTGGGAAGACAATATTAGAATAGATTTAAGGGAAGTAGGATTTACAAGGGATGGTTGGATGGAGTTAGCACAGAATGGGGTTGAATGACGGGTTCATGTAAGTGCTGCAATGAACCTCTGGGTTCCATAAAATAGATAATATTCCTTTTGCTTGCCTAGGAATTGTCTGTTGCCATTGAGTAAGTTAGTCAGGTTCACAAAGACCAGGCAAGAATGCATGCATTGAACAACAATATAATTTAATCATAGATGTTATTATCATGAAATAAAGGATAACAATGAGAAAATTTTAGGGGAAAAATTTCTCTGACTCTGGGATTTGAATCTTCAGCTTTATATGCTGATGCTCTACCAACTGGGCTAGTCAGAGTTTGATCTCTCTCCTATGACCGAATACCCTTAATGGTCTACCTCACTGAAAGACATTTACGTCATATTTAGTATTGTGAGGTACACATATCTATGAACACTAGAACACATCTACATAGTTCATGAAAGCTGGTGAAGTAAGCATGTTATAGGGACGTTTTCATTGTTTCCTGACGTTACAGGGTGTTGTAATGTTTGGATTACTGAATCACCAACCCTTAAAGTACAATGACTACAACTACCCCAGCTGGGCTGAGTGGATTGGTTGGAGTCTAGCACTTTCATCAATTCTTATGATTCCCCTGGTAGCCCTCATTACTATAATACAAACGCCTGGAACTTTGAAAGAGGTAAGTGACTCAGTTGTTAGATATTAATCTAAAATCTTTCTAATTCATAAGCCACTGGATGGATAGATAGATGACATCTTGTTACTCTGTGAACAGAGCATAGGACCTCCGACTGGAGGTTTCATTATCGAAGACTTACTCTTATTTTTCTGTAGAAGTCAGAGAAACAGGTAGTAAGTCCATTGCCTCTACGACCAACTAAAGGAGACTAAAGCATTATCTATATGGATTTCAGTCACTCTGTTTTATATCATGATAAATAATCATTATAAATTCTTGAATTGTCCAGATCTTGTATTGATATAGCACATGAAGTTGGTTAAATTTTTTAAACTTTTTTTACTGACACTATCTACTACTTTTTGGTAATGTGAATTACCTTGTTGGAGCATTTTCAGCTGCATAGACAGCCAAAAGACAAGTTTTTGAAGGCTGCTTTAATTAGTTCCCGGCTGGTGGAATAGAGTGTTTTAATTTATGATGACAAAATAATTTTCTGTATTTTCTGCTACAATTGGGAAAGAATTTCATGCAATGAAGTATTTATTTGGACTGCCTGCATGGCCTCTTGGTAAGTTAGACTAAAACTAAACTATGTGGCTCTACCTCCGTGGAGGAACTAGGCCTACTATCCAACAGCTGCATAAACTACCTTAGGCAGATGGCAGGATTGGGGGCATGTGGTGAGCATGTCACCACCCATGGCCGTTATTGCTGGTTAGAACCTATAAAATTCAACCAAATAAATCCACAGTTCAACCGGATACTTAATTTTCTAATAGGCAAGCAACAGTCACACACACGTTCGAGTACAATTCTCAGAAGCAACTAACTGCTGGGATGTTTTATAATACTGAATTCCCATGTATGATCGGGATAGTTGGCTGGCAGCAAAATTATGCATAGTTACCTCATAAAAAGAAAGCACAGAATTTTTATAGATCAATTTTCCTTGTTTCATTCAGAGAACTAACGGAAGATGACAGATATAAAAATAGCTCTGTGATGCTCTTTTTAATGTGGATATACTGTTCTAGGGTTGCTAGCCAGGTGAATTAGTTTGAAAGACTCCAACATTTCATGCTTTCTCCATCTTCAGGAAACAGTGGCGGACGCAGAATTTTTTTTCGGGGGGGGGGGGATTTGAATAAGTAGAAAGAATACTACAAACAATTAATTAACTTACATATATAATTAGTTTATAAAACTGGCCGCTTAGAGTGCATATATAGCCTTTTTTTTCAAATTTCGGGGGGGGATCTATCCCCCCAATCCCCCCTCTGCGTCCACCACTGTCAGGAAATGCTGAAGTGTTGATGAAACAAGGGGCTGGTATTTATAGTAGTTCACATGGAAGATGAAGGAAGCATGGTCCTCTAAAAGAACGGAGTTTTCCAAGTTACTCACCTGACTAGGAACCCGAGAGCAGTATATTCAGATCGTATGCCAGGGAAACTTCAAGTCATTCATGCTCTTTTTGCTTTTGCTTTCAGAGAATTGCTATTAACATCTCACCTGTGGAAGAACACGAAAGCATTAAACAGACGCATGTAGTTACTAGATTCCGCTGCAAACATTGGCTTTATGTGTAAATGCTCATCAATGTTGTAGTAATTCATCAGTGAAAACAAGATCACATTCGCATTAATAGTTTTACAATCTTTATAAAGAACATTAGCAGTCTCTATTAATAGAAACAAAATAATATTCATTTCGGATAGTTCTAAAAGTACAAGTCAGTCCTGAAAGATAGTTAAATAAATTTTTATTTTTTAATGTTCTGCTTTTAAAAAAAGCCTCAGAATTTTCATAGTAGGCTACTATTTCAAAAGATACGTGTAATTTTCTAACATTATATAAAATGTCTATGTATTATATAAATAAAAGTAAATAAAACTTCTAAAAGTAGGTTGGCAGCAAGTACTCAGAAATACTGTATAGTATACTAAATGTAAATGTTACAGATTATATAAATACTAAGTATTATTAAGTTTTCTTTGTGGACAGAGCTTTAAATAATTTAATAAAATATAATTCTAAGTGTACGTGTTTAAATGAAGTGAGGAATAAATTCAGACTTATGGATAAAAATACAAAGATGTTGTTAATCATGGAATGTAAGATTTGTAAAAGGGAATTCGGGTATAAATGTTGTTGAAAAACATTGTGAATTGTTTATTGTACAGTGTATTAGAATTATTTTCTATTCATACAGTTAAAAATTACAGAAAAGTAATGCAGTGACTTCCACCGATATACCAGTACTAGGAAATAATTGTTTTTGAAGGTAAAAAAGAAAACAAAAATATATTAAAAAAATAATATTAATGGCATTGTAGAGCAATCTGTATAGACATTAAAATAAATGGATTAATGTATTTTGAAGAGTAAATATATCTGTTGTTGCCAAATATTACTGTATCAAAGAGTTAAAGAAGTATAAATCATAGCATTAAAAAAAGATGTTGATAACGTTCTCACCTGGTGTCTATTACAACTTATATAATATAGATTTGAAAGAAGATATCAAAAATGTGTGTTCAGACTGTCAATAATTTAATGAAAATGATACACAGAATATATGAAATTGTTATATGTGTAAATATTATTTTTAAAAAAACAACCTCAGCATATTCTGTATAAATGGTCAACATAATAGATATATATTTAATAGCCTATAAGAAAGAAATACACATTGTAATGTTGTTTAGTAGGAAAATTAGGAGCCATATTCAGAGATTTTTAATTCTATCTATAATAACTACCATGTACTAATATGGGTAAAAAGTTTTAGAATAATACGATGTTACAATTTCTTGTTGCAAAAATATAAACATATTTTGCATCCTAGGTGTTTTTTTTAGTGTTCAATGTAAATAACATCCAAAGTTTAAAGCTTTGGAAAAAAAATCTGCTTGGAATTTGGGGGAGGTTTCCAAAGAAAAGAATTAGTGATTACTGTGATAATGATACAAAAAAACAAACTCTATAGCTAAACTTGTAGACTTTCTATGAATAGCAGTAACAAACCAATCATTTTACTAAAGGCACTAGAAGACGCATGAGCTGAATTCATTAATGTTTAATGCAGGAGTTTTTTTATATATATATACTGAAAAGTTTTTAATCCGTTCGACAAATTTTACTAGAACATTAAGTTCAGCTATGCAGAAACAATGGTCTAAAGGAAGTCGTGTAAGGTGTACATCCTACAAAATGATTCTAATATAATTTTTGTACTTAAAAAGAAGAAGAAGAGAAGATATATACTTTGTTCAGTGGTAAATCCCTATTTATAGGATACTATAGATAATCAAAGTGTGTTGAACAATAAAATACAAAATATATTTAATCTATTAACAAAACAGTATTGTCATAAAATTAACCTGTAGAATTTCAGAACTTGATAGACTAAAAAAGTGCAATCGCACAAGAAATGCATTGCTTCAGTTGGAGCAAAACATTTTATTTGATGTTGATATAGTATAATGTATAGAAAAAAAATTCACTATTGACAATCCAGCCAATGTCAATGTGAATTATATTAAAATACAGCTAAGCAGTAATGGACTTAATTAACCTTAAAAAGGGGCAGTAAATTATCAAGTAGTCAATACGCTTTGTACAAATATGAAAAAAAGTTAAATAAATATATAATTAAAATCAACATTATTTATTAGTGTAATCAGTGCTTTAGTTGGGGAGAGGGACCCTGAAATATTTGGAGCTATCACTTTATTTTAAATTATAATTAACTTCATTTACGAAAACTACCGTGCTAAATGTTGGTCCCCCAGATATTTCTTTTCCAACTAAAGCATTGAGAATAATAAATGTCCTGAATATGGCTGTAAGACTCTAGAAGATAGTTCTAAGTGTACAGATTTTAGAGTTCCTGAGATTAGAATATTAACCGTCGTTTTCACTGTGTAGAAACATAAAATAGGAAGTATGCTTGATCACATGTCGTGCTGTGTAAATAAACGTAATAAATAGGTGTGTAAATTCATGTGAAAGTGAATTTTATGGATGACATGTTCATTACAAGTGATGTACTAATATTGTAATTACAAAAAAACATTGACAGAATATAATTATTGTAATAAAAAATTATAAATATGAAGCTACTGTATTTTATTTTCCAGTTTTCTTATTCACCTGAAGAGGTTCATTGATTAGCACCTTCAAACTTTGTAACATAACTCATTGAACTCCATAATTCTGACACTTTATACCCATGATCCTGGATTTCCTATCTCAAATGATTTGTCCAAGACCACTCTATAAGCATTGCAAATCACATGAACAAATATAGGGAACCTGTAACAATGCTTTATCCGTTTCAATTTTTTTTCTTGACTCTTATCAGTACAGATAGAGTTCAACGTGAAGAATAAAAATTGTTAGTAATATTATTCTAAGCTTCCTTAAATGTATAAATTTTGATGAAGTTAAAAAAAAAAGTAAATTTTTTCTTGTCATCTAGTTTTGAATCCTTTTGGCCTACCATTTACTGCTACATAAATGAATTATGGCCTGAAACTTTTATAGGCATACCTTTCGTTAATTTCACAATCAGCCTTTTATGGTGACATGACTTAATGACATTATTTTCTGAAAATTTTGAAATGGGATCAAATTATTTTCTGAAAAGTTGAAAAACCTCATGCTACTTTTGGCTTGTCACAAAATTAAAGGAATGTCTGATTGATCTACACTATTGTGCTCTATGAGCAAATTTCAGATGTCAAATAATTCATTGAGTGCAACAGTTTCCAAGTTACTACCAAATTACTTTAGCCAATAAGAAGCCAGCATTTGGAAATACCTTAGCCTTGGAACCTGTTTCACTCTACCAAGTTTATTCCTAAAAGTCTGCCCAGGAAAAACATTTAAACACACCTGCATTTCCAGCAGTGAGTACAGTGGTGTATGGTTATCATCAAAGTGCCAACAAGTGCTCGCATCCCCATTGGCTAAAATACTGTAGTATGCATCAATAATTCACTGGACAACAGCCAAAATGTTACCGAAATGAAACCAATTAATTATCTACTAATTTTATGCTACTAACTATAAATATGTCCGCCGTCGTGGGTGATTTGGTAGCGTCACTGCCATTACCTGGGCAGCCCGTGTTCGATTCCCGGCCGGGTCAGGGATTTTACAGATATGTAAAGTTTCCTTCCTAGGTCAGGACTGGGTGTTGTGTCCTCATTCTGCAAATGGAACTGACCACCCCACACGGAATCATCCGGCCTACTGGCCAAGGGCAGGACTGGCCTCTGGGCCGAACACTTAAAAATAAATATAGGCCTATATATTAATATAATAATAAAAAATCCCTTTTGGCTCAGCCTACAGGCTTACTTATTTAACCTGGCAGAGTTAAGACTGGAAGTCCTTTTCTACCACTCAGCTAGGGGGAATGGATGAAATACAAGAATTAACTTAATTATGATGGAAAATACAATTGTACTAAAATACACAAGAAAAATAAAATCGAAAATAATACACGAAATTAAAATAAATGACCACAACGTTGACTATAAATACTGAAAAATTTTAAAATAATTACTTGTCAATATCACTCTTAACTTATACTAACTTGATTAAATTTTGCTGGAAGTGATATCGTTTGGCAGCTCCTGAGACAGCTAGGCAGCGAGTTCCAGAAGCGAACAGTTGTTGCTGTAAAGGATACGAATAGTGTGAGGTTCTGTACATAGGCATGGATAGTAGGGGATCGAGCTGAGAGTGCATGTCCAAGTTATGGTAGGATGATAGGCAATGAAAACGACTGGAAAAATATTTAACATCAACAAGCATAAACGAAAGCTCTGTTTTCAATTGGGAGGTATTGTCTTTATTATAACCAATGATTTTATAACATGAAAATATTTAGTTTGTGATTCTACTCCTTACACGGTTTATAAAATAAAAAGTCAACTCAAACACATGTACAGGGTGCGGCAAAACATCCTCCCTATTTTAAAGTTCAAATAAAAAACAGATTGATCAAAATAAAGAAACTCTATTAATATTAATGATATCTACACAATTGGAATTTAGGGTTTTCAGTAGGGCTGTACCGATTAATCGATTAAATCTTTAATCGTCGATCAATTACATTTTCCGATTAATCGGTTTAGTCGAATTCTGAAAAACGTTTTTCGAGAAACGGGTCAAATGACCAAACTCCTTTCTCTCGCTTTTCCGGCCTTGGCACATCATGTGTCATTCAGCCTATTGTGTCCAAAAAATTCCCGTTATTCAGAAACCAGAAGGGTAGTTTAGTCAACAAACTCGTGTGTCTCAAATCTTGGCTGAAAAAGTAACCGGAAATGTAAGTTTTGTATATATTTTTACACTAGTTAACTAATAATGTTATAAATTAATTCAGGATTTCTTCTGATTATCTGTAGTGTATAGTTATTAAACGTGTAAAACAATATTAAATGTACACTTTGGTTTCTTTTAAAATAATCAGCCGATTAATCGATTAAAGTCAAACGTTAACTTGATTAGAAATTTTAATCGATTTTCAGCCATAGTTTTCAGTATATTACATTAGTTCACCTCACTGCTTAGCGTAAATAGACCTTAAACTCGTCTCCGTGCTCTTCTAGCAAGGTTCACCATATCATTATTCACTATATCCACGCCGCAACATTCGCACAAGATGGGAGTGGCAATCAACTTGTGTTGCCATAATGACAGAAAAAAACAAATGATAAACAGTAAACAAAAATTTAATAGGATATTGAAATCGCGAAATTGACATTCAGTACAATATCCAACCATGCCATGGATGGCGAGGAACGTGCTTACGCTGTGGAATCATTTCTGGTAAACGGGTATTCCGTTGTCGCTGCCCAGCGTTCTTTCCGGATTCGCTTCCAAATTCCCCCTCGTGGTGCAATTCCAGATCGGGAAAGCATTAGCTTATGGGTGTCAAACTTTGGAGCAAGTGGTAAATGATTAAAAGGGGAGAAGGAAGGCCACGCAGCATTCGAACTCCAGAAAGCAATAAACTTCCCACTGTGTAGAATCATTTATGTTAATATGGCTTCTTTATTTTGACCCATCTGTTTTTTATTTGAACTTTGAAATAGGGAGGATGTTTTGCCGCACCATGTATTTTGAAATAAGCTGAACAAAATCGTTTGTTTACAATAATTTACACATCCTTTTCGGAATACAGACCAAACTACTACATGTTTCCAATACATGTTATCACCAGAATATGTATCCAAACATGCAAAAGTTAGAAATACTACTGAATTCTTCAGATAAACTCTGTACACCTGACAATTTTGGAATATTTTCTTTCTGGAGTTGATTTGATTAACATTTACTGGACAAGTTACAACAAAATAAAAATGAAAAATATTATTGGTAACAAATAAAGTAATTAAACTAATTTAAGCATGTTTATAATGTTAAATATGCCAGAAATTAATGCTACTTTACACAAACAGACCTGTAAACATTTTTACTTCTTGCATTCATGTAAAACTTCACTCAGTGGGAATAACATGCTAAACCATTAACTAGCATCCTAAGAACATCAACACCACTTGATTATAAAGTGAAACATCTATGTATATTATTTACAAATGTTTAGGCCAGTCACAGTTTACACAACATACAAAATCACAGGTAAAAAATAATTGAAATACTGATGATACCTAGTCACTTCTTTACAAATAGGTTATACAAGTATTTTATTCTTCCATAACTGTATTATTTAACTGAGGAGAAAATATTAACATGATGCTCATACAGTGATACCTCGAGATACGAGTTTAAATCGTTCCATAACCTTGCTTGTATGTCAATTTCCTCGTATCTCAAAGCAATTTTCCCCATTGAAATTAATTGAATTGCCATTAATCCGTTCCAGCCCCAAAAATGCTACCCCCAATTGTTTTTGTTACGTGTTTTTGAATAAGTAAAATGTATTTATAAATGACAAATATTGTATAAAAACATAATAAAAGAGAATGTAAAGCAAAAAAAACTGAAGTGTACATACATATTTGTTACACTTTCTTCGGACCCATCGTTATAAAAAGAAATGTGATAAAGTATGTAAATGCACAAAAAGCGCCACGCCCTAGAATAACTTAGCAAAGATGCTTCGACAGCGAGGTAAACAAGCACACTGGGGGAATACGTGGGATAATGAGCGAGACGCACGAGGCGCAGGCGCAGTAAACTGGTGGGCCGAGTGCAACGTCGCAGCTGGCCGTTCCTCGTATCTCAAATGTCGCTCGTATTTCAAAACAAAACTTCGCTCGCTCGACAGCTCGTATCTCAAATAACTCGTATGTTAGGGCACTTGTATCTCGAGGTACCACTGTATTTATATTTGAAATCATAATTTTAAACAAATAAAAACATAAAAAAGAGAACAAAATCATTACGTTAGAATGCCAAAAAGATAAAAAATATAAAAAATTATATATTTGTATATGTGTAAGTTATTCCAATATGCTAGGTGAGTATTTATTTATTTATTTTTTTTACAAAATATATTTCAATCTAAATTTCTAATGAATCTTTGAGCAAGAAAAAATCAAGTCAGAGATGGAAGGAGATTCAAAACACACATTAAATTAACAATCTAAAAAGAAGTTTAGGTATAAAAATCTAAATTATTTCAAGACTAGGGGCTGCACTGAGGTACAAACTGTATCACTTACATGTGTATCAATATTTTATATTCAGACGGGCTTAGTGGGTATATCAATGAATTATACTAGGTACTGTTGTCCAAAGCAAAGAACTTCCATGTGAGGAATGTGACTGATATGCACGCAAGCAAGCTGGCAACCAATAAGAATCTGCCTAGCCACTTGTGATGGTATCCCTCACCACCTCCTCCATCACTGAAGCAATATACCTAATCTCCCCCTCTTCAACAGCAGTGCACCCAGCAGTTAAGTTCTCTGCTTTGGACAACTATAGAACAAAATTTTGATATTCAGTCAAACCTCCTTACAACAATATTTGCAGGCCCTAGCAAATCATATTTTTATATGAGAGTTATTGTTATATCGAGGGACATCTTAAGAAAAGTGCATGCAAAACAAAAAACTAATTATGTACTTACACAATCTAACGGAAAAATGTATTTAACATATACTGTAACATACACAACACTTTCCTAATCTCTTTCCTCTTTTTAAGAAATGTCGCAGAAATTTCAGTCACACGGAGGATAGAAAGAGGGAAACAATAGAGTGAAAAGAGAGAGGGAAGAAAGAAGAACGACAGAACAATAACATTGGTCAGTGACCTTGTACTCCACCCTCTATTGGGAATAAAATTTCTCTTCTGGATTTCTAAAGGTGGCATAAAGGTTCACACCAGCTGGGAAGGACACTAACCTGCTATCTACTATCGCCTGGTCTAGAATGGCAATTTCACTTCAAAATATGTATCGTTATAAAAGGGTGTTCACGAAATACGAGTATCTTAATCACTATCATGAGGGACAAATAACGTTATTAAGATAGAAAATTTGCCGGGACCATAGAAAAGTATCGCTTAATGCGGGTTTATTGTTATATTGATCTTCATTATATGGAGGTTCGACTGTATTAGTTGTATCACAACATATTTTTTTCAGCTGCCATATTTTAATACTAAAAAGGGTATTTTTTGGCTAAATAAACATTTGGCATATATTTTCAAATACGTGACCTGTCGTAACTATGCATAATTGTGAAGTTCCTATTTAAAAAACAGTAATATAACAAAATAGGGATGCAATTTCTTACCAGTTTTATTTATGTCACACTTTATCACTATCTACAAGCATTTAAAGAGCCACAATATTAAAGAGGGTGAAACAGAATATTTATCTTATCACAGAAGTCAATGACAAGGCAGTTGAAATATGCTTTGCATCAACTTTCTTTAATTATACCAACTTTTGAAACAACAGTGTCAGATAATAAATTATATAAACAACCAAACTTTACTGAATTATTACTCTAAACTCTAATTTAAATTATTATAATACAGCCAAAACTTCAATATGACACTTTTTAAGGGATCAATTATGCAATAAAGCCATCTCAGAAATTTTTCAGTTAAAACAACTAGCCAATATATTGCATACAAACTACCTAGAAACTGTATACTATGGAGTCATTTGCTCACATCTTGTATATGGAATAAAAGGTTCAGAAAGCAGTGAGGCATTGTTTCATAAGATCTGACGAAATTCATCTGACAATACAACTTTTTTTTTTCCATTCAGAACTCAAAACAAGCCTACCATTTGTTCATTCCTTGCTTTGTAGCTATAATGCATCATTCATTGGAAACTGTTTTCTAAAATTTAAGCCCTTTTCAAATGAACTGAGACCTTTAGAACCAAATCAGAATCAGATTTACTTTGATTGAATGACTTTTTTCAAGACTTTAGAAAATGTATAACAATCTTCATCAATAATAAAGGTAATTAAATCATAGATGATGAAATGGGCTGGACATGTTGCATGCATGGGGAGGAAAGACATATCTAAAAAATATTGGTTGGGAGAACCAAAGGGAAAATACCACTTGGAAGACCTAGATGTAGGAGGATAGATAATATTAGAGTAGATTTAAGGGATGGTTGGATGGAGTTAGCTCAGACAGGGTTGAATGGCAGGCTCAAGTGAAGCGAAGCAATGAACCCCCGGGTTCCGTAAAATATATATATTCCTTTAGCTTCCTTAGGAATTGTCTGTTGCCAATGAGTACGTACAAAAAATCTTAACTTTATCAATTGTAGAATTTTAATTGGGCATGTAATTGCATGCAATGTGTAACACAGCAAGAGAAAATGAAGATAGTGGGCAACAGCGTTGCCAAACAAGAAAACCAATAACCGCATAACTATTGAGTTTGTGTAAGTCTGTGGAGCAAGTCAAGTATTACTATATAAGAGATATTGCATGATCACTTTGTAAAGCTGGGATTGGTATCACAAGAGACCCTGTGAATTGTTTTTGCAAAAGTTATAAATTGGGCATACAGATTAATGCAAAATCTTACCAACCAAAAATCCATTATTTTCCCTTCCTGTCATAACACTGTAAAATACACACTTGTTTTATACACTTTCATTTTACTACCGACAATCTCTGTAACAATTTTTGCATTACTCTGACTTCTATGACAAGCTTTGGTGTTGTAGCAGTGTGAATTAACCCTACGAATTATACCTGGTTTGTTCAAACATCTGAGTACGAATTGTGTCTGGCGCTCGTGACTGCTAATTACTATTTATTTCAGGGACCGGGTGAAGCTTTGTCAGAAGAAAATGATACTACTGTATGGTTATATTCCACCAGTCATTTTTTACACTGTTTTAACGGGTAAATAGTTTCATTTCCATTTAAATGTTATAGAGGCGCATGGGGGAGGAAAGACATATCTCAAAGTATTGACTGGGAGACCCGAAGGGAAAAGACCATTTGGAAGACATATATGTAGGTGGGAGGACAATATTAGGATGGATTTAAGGGAAGTAGGATTTGCGAGGGATGATTACACAGAATAGGGTTGAATGGCAGGCTCAAGCATGGCAATGAACCTTCAGGTTCCATAAAATAGACAGTATTCCTTTAGCTTACTGAGGAATTATCTACTGCCATTGAGTAAATAAGTAAGTAAGAGGCATGTTATAAAATATATATGGAAAATAAATTTAGCATGAATTTTGGGTCAATAAATAACACATAACACCTCCATGTGCTTTAAACTGCCAAAGCATGAAAACTGTTTTCTCAGTTTTAATTTGCATGTTATTTTGCCACATTCAAAACTTAACTCCTTTGACCAAAATACAGATACAGCTATGAAATTTTTTCACAATGTAGGCCTATAACTCCTCTGACCAAAATACAAATACAGCTATGAAATTTTTTCACAATGTACTTTCAAATGTGTGTAATAAAACTACTGATCAGATTTTTGTGCAGGTCTTAACATTTTAAAGTTTTTACTATAAACTTACATCATTTTTCTGATTAATCATTTTTTTAACACATAAAAAATTGAGGTTCACATTTTCATATTTGTTGGAAGAAATAGATTTCAATTTTGATTTTTTTTTTTAAATTGAAATAATTAATACAGCAGGACCTCGGGAAACTGAACTAACTGGGGCTGATCTCTGTTCGGATTCCAGAAAATTTGGATTATCCGGGAAGTTCGGTAAAAATACTCTTGATACACCAAATGCAGTAGAATATTGACTTTGGATACTGTGTGAAAGAGTAGAGAAAGACCTAGAAAAAGAAAAAAAAAAGTCAACTGATTTTGTTTCCACTAATCATTCTTCAATACCAATTAAAATATTTATTCTAAGTTAGGAATAAACATTAGCTTTGTTTCTGATTCATACTTGTTATTTTTCCTTTAATTTTATTTTTTTTAAATTTGTTTGGATTATCCAAAATTTTGGATTAATGGGATTCGGATATATGAGGTACTGTAGGCTAATATCTCAAAAACTAACTGACACTTTAAAATGAAATTTAAACTTAATTTCAGTTTACATTTCAATTAGGTGCAAAATTTCAAGTTTCTGGGACAAATAATTTAGAAAATCACTCTGAACACGTCAGTCATCCCCTTAATATATCATGAAAACTACGATTTCTCCTTATTTAAACATTACAGCGTAATAAGTTGTATATTTCACTTGTTACTTACATCTTAATGTTATCTATAAAAATTATCCCATTATTTTGAAATGTAATAAACCACAGAGGAAGGATAATCTAGTTCTTTCATCACTCATGCTTCTAGGGATTGTGGTTGATATAAAATGGGGTTTCTAGTAGAAATCACATTTCTTTGTGACATTGACTTTAAATCAGCCTTTAAGTATTAATCACCAATAAACGTAGCTACTTTTTTTTTTAGGCTTTACCACATTATAATGTACTTTCTAAAAGCTGAAAGGTACACATGCAACGGAACATATTACAATAAACACTTTAAAAAAAGTTTTTGACATATGTACAATGGTCTATTTATGTTTAATAAATTTGTATATTTTAATAATGTAAACTCTAACTCAGTAATACTTTAATAACAGCGAATATTATAAGTAAATTGTATACCAATATATAAGTTCATTGAAACTGATGGTATTACAAACTAAAAATAGAGAGGATCAGAATTTAATTTTTAGACATTTCTGAATTACCAAAAATAAAAAGATATCACTGGTTAATATTAAAGAAACATAATTCAACGCATTTTAGGAAGTACAGTGAGTGCACAAAGTGGGCATACCCCCCCCCCCTTCATTTTTGTTATGACTGATTGATTTATTGATTGATATGGACATCTAGTTTAATGTGTTGGTATATGTTGATAATCTTGCATCTGTGTTTGATATGCCTTCAATGAAGTATCCCTGATTATCATAGGTAATCCCACAAGAGATTACAAGTTTAACGATAGATTTGCAAATACAAAGCAGGAACGAATTTATCTGATGAAATTTGTAATCTTGAGAGGGATTTACTAAGACAATTCTATGAATAAAATGTAACGGATTATATAAATTATATTTACTTTCTTAATTTGTTACTTGAAATAAAAAATGTAAGCTGTGAGATCATGGCATGCTATGAATCAACATTAGATGAATTGAATGAGTTGCCAGATTCTAACGAATGCTACCAATAGTGTATATGAAAAGAAGTTAACCTAATTCAGATAAGCTAACAGAACACAGTAAAAGCACATAAAATCAAAATTGTGTTATTTCTATTTCCAAACAAATTAAGTTGTATATGTTCACTGACATGTGACACATTAATCACTCATATTGATACCTTATGTTTCCAGCGATGCGCTGACACTTTATCAGATAAAATCACATCGTGTTCCTACCAAAGCATATAAGATAAAAAATCATGAAATGATCTGCACATGTTGTGAGCATGGGGGAGGAAAGACAAATCTCAAGAATATTGACTGGAAGACCCGAAGGGAAAAGACCACTTGGAAGACCTAGAAGACGTAGGTGGAAGGACAATATTAGGATAGATTTCAGAGAAGTAGGATTTTCAGAGAAGTAGGATTTGAGAGGGATGGTTGGATGGAGTTAGCACAGAATAGGGTTGATTGGCAGGCTCAGGTAAGCATGGAACCTTTGGGTTCCATAAAATAGATAATATTCCTTAATTGCTTAGGAATTGTCTATTGCCATTGAGTGAGTGAGTGATCATATATGCATCCTATGGCTATGATAAACATCTGCTAAGACTTGGCATAAAATCCGGCCATGTTATGAAAATTACAATCTCCATACTGAAGTCTCAATCATTACACTATCAGCTAGGTGTCCATATCAATCAATCAACTCTTATCATCATGTCGGAAATAAAGGGAAGTATGCCCACTTTGTGTTCACTGTATAATGAAAAAATTAATCAATCATGGTAGTGACTCTACTAATATTATTCCTATGAGATTACCACCTTCCAGGAGATCATATTATCTGCAACAGTATAAACTATGATCAGTTTCAATAGGTTATTTCTGAAATTTTGGTTGGTCACAAAGCAAATGCATGTAGATTGGTTATTTATAGAGATGGGTTGATACCAAATTTTCTCAGTATCTGTATTTTCATGCACAATAACACAGTTACAAAATAAGTGACATCTGGGTGGAAACAGTTCCCAAGCTCTGAAAACTTACGACATGTGAACCCATTCACATCGCCATAAATAGCGACAGCTGACACCCCACCTACACAGAACTTAGCTATGTTTTGTTTCAGTTATTCTCAAAAGAAGCCTATGATATGGTATCTGAAATCTCAGACTTTAATAACATGATTCAGCCTAATCTGGAAACCCATGATAAATATTATACTGGCCACGGATGCCTACTTCTCAGTTAAATTCAGGGGTACGTAACTTATTCTCTTTAAATGGTGTTTACCTCAAATGAAAATGCAATGAGTTATAACAATATAACTTATGTGGTTTATCTGAATTAGATTAATAACACAGCTAAAGAAGTGTGCTTCACACAAATGGCAAGAAACTAATGGCGTAAGAAAATTTAAGTACCTGAAGGCTAAAGTTAAATTGATCAAGATGTCATGATATTACGACACCATGAGACTAAGTCAGTATCAATAAATTTGACCTATTCCAGATATTGATAGTGCTGACTTCCTCTCTGCAGCTGAGCTATTTGAAGTTGATAGATGCATATAAAAAGTCACTTCTCTTTTGCAGGGTCTATAGGTTGGTTAGTTTTACGGTTATTTAATGACAGTGACGTACTGCAACTTAGGCCTGTGACTATTGCCAATGCACCAGAATTTTGTCCCAAAAGAGTTCTTTCACATGCCTGTAAATCTAAATCACATTTATGCACACATAAATGCTATCAATCTCAGTCAAAGTTGAACCCGCAACCTTTGGCACAGAAAGCCAGCACGATACTCATTGCACCATTAGACCAACCCCAAGTTCATTGGGTTAAATATGTTTCAACAGTTTAGAAATTCACAAAATATTTATTAGAAGTGGATATTTCTTTAAACCAGATTACTTAAAAACAGGAGTTAAATACATTTTTGCACTCCTTAGATAGTAAGTGTTACTTACGAAAGTTGTTTACATGGATCGTAAGTTGACATTCCCACACAATCATGTTGCTAAGGCCGTTGCGATGAGGTTAAATTACTTACGGTCCTTGCGCTACGTCATAATTCATTACGATACACTTCATAATACATGCCTTTATGAACAAGGTCCCCAGGACAAATATTCGGTTCCCATAACAACAAACACATGCGAATCACTTTCTGAAATAAACATCTCTCTTCAAGAATGTATACACATAATATTTTCAGGTAATATCACAATTAATATAATTAAATTGATATAAGTAACTGTCGTGCAAAAAATAGCATGCAACACACGGGCCGTAAAGGCATTTACGGGTCTCGAAAACTTAAAAACCCGAGGCTGTGCCTCGGGTTTTCAATCTGTTTCCTCGACCCGTAAACGTGCCTTACGGCACTTGTATCGCAATATACTATATTCTCATGGTAACAATGCAGGCATTTCAAATTTTATTCCTTAAAAGCAGCTATGTTAAAACAAGGTTTCACTGTATCTCTTAGGTATCAAATATATTGAAAACCCAACTCTATTCATTATGATAAATATTATACTAAATTTCTGGCACTATTCTCATGGCAAACCAAGGCCTACCACCCACTCGCTACATCATCAAACTCTGTCTTTTCAACATTGGAAGACGGCAGCATTCGGGGGCATGTGGTCAGCATGAGACATCCATGGCTGTTGCTGGTGATCTTTGAGACCACAGCTGCAATTTTTTTATTGATTAGCTCCTTAGTTGTCCTCACAAGTGCACCCCATTCCAGTACCAGGGATCGAACTCGGGCCTACAGATCCATCCCACTAACCATGTGGGAGATCAAAATGTCACATAGAGCAATAAATTACTAATCCAATACTAGTGTCAAAATGTATCACTTTTTAATCAAAATAAATTTTTTTAAATGATATGTCTCAAGTGGTCAAATATACTAAAACCCATCTCTATTATGTAAAACATTATGGAGGACTGCAGATTTCTTAATGAACTTATTACTACTTGGAAATCGTTGTGTTAGAGTTCTCTTCAAGATTTAGTGTTTACATTATTAACATATATTTAAAAAGAAAATGAATGTAAAGTAAACTTATTGTATAACACACCAACAATCATTCGTTTTACATACAGACAGCAACAATTAGCAGATGGAAGAGAGTTTTCTCTAGTTCATAGATACAATGTACAATAAATGCATACGTTCAGGTATCTTACAACACTCAATACAGTAACATACCGGTAATATTTCTTTCAACAAAACCATGAAAGCAGGGATAGCATCTAAGCGAATTTGCTTCTTTTACAAAAGTTGGCAATACAAACAATGGACTTTTCATAAATATTCCCTTTTTCAATTTAGCCAGAAGGAAGATCCACTGATAGAACAAGCAATTATTCAGATTTAAAATAATGTACAAATATAAAAAAATCGGTACTCAATACAACTAAAGTAGAATATAATTAGTATGTTTTTCAAATGGCAAGCGATTTGGCTGACAATGATTAAGTGCATGGACTCGATAACATTGCCGTATTGTGTGAGTTCCTCCCTCTGCCCTGCCCTTCTCGCCTTATTGTAACACTTCCGTCTCCCTCAGTCGCTCCTCTGTCTCTGCCATGCTTTGCTTTGCATGACATCTACCCGCTCCTGTTCTTTAGAAATATTAATTAATACGATTATAACTTAATAACAAACACATTACTCGAAAAATATATTGAGTACAGAACTTGGTTTAATATTTTTACAGCCTGAAGAGGTGCCTAAAATGAAACATGAGAAGTACCTGTTACTTCGGGCATCCAATATGCTTCCTTGGTGACAAGAAAACTAGAGTCTGTAGTCTGTGTTGTGATTCCCTCTCTGTTCCTATTGGTCAATCTGATGACATCATTAACTGGCAGAATTTCAAAATTCATTATGTCTTGGTTTTTCATTGTAAAATTTTTTTCCCAAGTATTGAGTTCCATTGGTCTTTTAACATGTTGATATCTTTTTTGATGTGGTGGTCCGCCAGTTAATGAAATCATCAGATTGACCAATAGGGACAGTAAGGGCATCACAACATAGACAACAACTTCCAGCCATAGCCACGAGAACGCCAGTCTACCATTAGTTAAGTAAGGGAATGATGGTTTTCCCCGAAACTAGAATGAAATGTAAGTGGAGCTATAAATGCTTATAAGTTGACCATTTTTAATAATGATTCAATAGCTTTATTGTTTATATCACTCCCATTTTTATTTGTCACCACTTGTTTTCAAAGTGTTTACTTTCATTTAGAGTTTCTCAGTTGTCCATGCCTTAGTCATCAAAGACACTCTCTCAACTGCTTTATTTGTACAGGGAAGACATAACACAAATTCTACCATCCTAGAAATATTTTTACAAGATATATGTTTGGAGGTGAAGAGCTGGACAGTTATACCAAGCGCATGACGTTGATAAAGCAACCCCAAAACAGTAATGCCACCTTCAGTGCAAGTATTACTGAAGCTCTTGAATTTGAACGCATCATCAAGTAAGCGTGTGGACACATTTCATAATATGGCACGTTATAGTACGCACCTTGAAGCAACTGAATTGTATTCATGACTGACATTGATGGAAAAATAAAAGTTGTATGCTGACAACTGACTCCAAAAATTTGAACTGCCTTGGCCAAATCTGGTCACTTTAAAATATCACACTAAAACTAAACTCCATGGCACTACTTCCCTGAAGGGACTAGACCTACCACCCAACTGCTGTATCATCTACCATAGGCAGATGGCAGTACTGGGGGGTATGTGGTCAGCATGCCGACACCCATGGCCGTTAATGGTGGTTTCCATCTGGAGCCGCTACTTCTCTATCAAGTAGTTCCTCAGTTTGTCTCACGAGGCCGAGTGCACCCCGTTTCAGACCTCCCTACCTCAGAAAAATAGAACCCGGGCCTACGCATCCGTAACCAGCAATGCTAACCACGAGACCACGCAGGCGGTCAAAATATCACACTACAATCTGTTATTCCCCAACCTGAACTATCAACGTACACCTTACAGATCATCTTATTCTATCAGTGCATCTTTTAATAGCATATCTCAGGGGGCCTTTTTTTACAGAACACCATGTTTTTTTATTTTCTTAGAAACTTGTAACAACTAACAGTACACTATTCTTGCAACAATGGTTCTAGTCTCATGATTACTATATATATTATTTTTACTAACAGTCTTTCTCTAACAATAACACTTAAAATATCTAGTAATATCTCGGGCACACTATGCTCATTTGATCATTTGGCACTCACACCAACAACAGTTATTTATAGTTGTAGAACCATGTCCATTGTAATTATTAAATAAATTGTTATTGGCATTTTGAACAGCTGTAGCTACAGTGATATTGGTTGTGAATAAATTAATGTTTTGATAAAGAGTCTTTTAAAGCTTCAGTCATTTAAGTCAGTTTATTATACTCCCATTTATTTTTGTAAAATGTAGGCCTACTTTTCAAAATTCAAATATTGCATTTATAATAAAAGTTTTAGAAATATTCATGAGTATGTAATGATATACTGCTTTGAAATCCTGGTATAACATAGGCCAACATCAGAAAATGAATGTATTATTTATACTTTATTGTGAGAAGTATGTTTACTGTTTCTCCTCCAAATTTCAGACTGTTCTGCTTTTCTTGTTCAGTGATTTAGAATTTTTTCAGAGTTATGGATCTTTTTTTTATTTTTAAGAATACCTATAGATCCCATACCTAATAATTTTGGTATTTGCAAAGAAGCTCACTGCAAATTTTTTGCACTTACTCAAGGAAACACAGAATCTAGATGTCATTTGACAACTTTCCACATCTGGCTCAGTATCTGATATCTTTAGCTCTAAATCAGGTTTAACATAAAGGTAACTTCTGTGTTTGTTTTCAGAAACAAATACCGCAAAGAAAATGTCTGTTCACAAAGATGTGTTATAAAATGGAAGGAGGAGTTTCAATGCTTTTTTCACCTGTTAATACTTTCACCTAAACCTGGTAAAGCATACAATTTTTGAAAAATATTTTAAACGAGTAACCAACAAGTTCATCTTACTCTTTCTCAGAGAGATGTAAATAATGCAGACCCTCGAAGGAATCCATTATGACAAACTTTTGAACCATTAAAGTATTTTTCAACTGTTCCCTCTTCATCCCTTAGTTTACATTTACGTTTGGTAATAACTGGGCTTGGAAGTTGATGAAATGTCATCTTTTTCTGAGACATCACAGATAATGCAGGATTAGTATAAATTCGTCTCGCTTCAAAACAAACAAAAATAGCCTACTTTTATTTTGAATTTTTTTGGCATTTATTCGCTACTGGTCAATTTTAGGAAATTTTCATTCTATCATTGCATTTTTATGTATTTGTCTTCATAATTCCTTACCTCCAGACAATTACATGCATATTGATTTGGCTAGTAAACATAACAATAATAATAGAAAACACAATAATAAATGTAGTAATAGAAAATACTTAAATCTTGTCCTATGTTAATTATTATTTATTATTATATTACTGTATGAGTATATTAACTTTTAAAGTATATATTTGGAAATATTGAGTCTTTTTTTTTTTTTCATACATTTAAAGTCATTTTATAGGTATTTTTCAGGCATTTTTAGGTCTTCAACTTCCAAGCCATAATAATAACGATAAGCGCAACATTTTACAAAACAGCTTCCTTTAGCTGTATTTCACTTTATAGATGCCATGCTTGAAATGTCACTGTTAAATAAATTACATCCACAAAATATCACGGATCATATAGGTAGTTGCAAGACAAACAGCAGTTTTTATAATGACAAACATATCTACAAGATACTATGTGGTATGTTTTCAACAATGGCATGGAAATACAGGACCCAAAACAATATACTGTAATTAGGTGCGTTTGTACACCAATAGTTATGCTAATCTAATGTATTTATAAAATTGAAGATTATTACCAGAATTATTAAAGTTTCATTAACTGACTTGAATAACTTAGTCAGTGAAAGACTCTTTTAGTTTCAATCACCCTGACATCAAGAATGAGAAATACAACATTAGCAATACTATAAACAACTGCGTTGTAATTAGGGTCACATTCTAGCAAATGTTACCCCATTGTTAACCATGTGTTAGAATAATTAACACATTCAATTTAATTACAAGCTCTGTCATAGATTTCTGTTGTATTTATAGACTAGAGTACTTTAAAACATGTTAGATGTATAAATCTCAAAGTCAAAACTTTAGAATATTGTACATACCATTTTTATATTTGTGCAATACTTGTAATTTGCAAACTGTTTCTATTATAAAATAATAGGCCACTTGCCTGCATAAAAAATTACAGAATGCAGTAAATATACCTTTATTAAATGGTTCCTACGAAAATTACACTCAACTACTAATAGAATGATAACTATACTGTAGCTTAGGAATGAAACCCAAAAATTAGAGTAAAGGCGTCTAATATTGAAGTGGCCAGTAAAGAAACAAGAAGACTGAAATTTATATACATTAAAACAATTATAAAATGTAGAAACTGTTCTCGGGTTTCCAGTCGGGTAAGAGAATAAAATTCTGAGCTTTCGGCGACTGTCTGCGCCGTCATCTTCGGATAAGTGGGATCCAGAGGTTATGGCCTTGTATACATACCCATAGTAGGACTAGTTAGATGCAGTCATGGATCCTGATTGGTCGATGGAAGTAAATGGTCTCTCCCTCCATGATTGGAGTAGAGAAATAGCAGGTTGCCAGGAAGCGGCCAATTGGAACCCTCCATCTCTATTGATGTTATTGGGGTACAGTCTGATGTGAATGGCTTTTTTGATGAGAACCTTCAAAGTTTTAATTATAAAATGATGTATCCTGATGTCAAGGTTATATTATCTTGGTATATTAAGATGTTAGGTACCATTTGGAGGCAAATGTAAGCTCCGAAATAAGGTGAATTTCGTAAATAAAACCACAAACGCCATAATTCGTTAAATAAAACCTATTTTTGATATTTTAAAAAAAATTCCGTACATACCAGTATGTGTATCACATGGCTCATGCACAATGAGAGTATCGTTACGTTCCATTATGGTGTGAATGTGCTCAGTGATACCATTTTGAGAAAAAGAAGATTGAGGAAGCTTTGTTCCGGTAAGGGTAGCCAACAGTCTTTTTAACTAACTGTAGTTATTTTGTCCTAACTACCTGGTTGGCAACATTTTTGCAATCAACCAGAAAACAAACAAAAACAAAACTTTTTGAAATTGTTTAGTAAATATAAATTCATGGGCCATTGATAGTTTGGGGTCATCTTATAGGACAGATATATGCTAAAACTATAAAACTTTGATGAAAATTTATACCTCATCTTATCTGCGGAAATATAAGGTACTACAAAACCAATTTTCCACCTTTAAATACTGAAATTTTAAACATATATTGTTCTACATCACGTTAAATATGAGTCTTCTTGGCATAGTTTTGTTCTATGTCCACCTACCAACAAGGCAACTTTACAGACATGTGATTGCAGCCAGTCCACATGCAACCACTTCAGTGAAGCAGCTCACAGTGAGCTCACATTCCTTCAAATTGCAAGCTCTATAAACAAAATTTTGAATTCTGTTATGAATGACAGTCCTCTAGCCAAACATTTAATCCTCTGGTCAGATTCTTGTGTGCCACAGAATAAAAATAGAATGACCGTGGCCCTAAAGTATCTTTTGGCACATATCACGACGATTGAACAAAAATATTCTGAACCAGAACAAGGAATCATTCAAGAATTGATTGCATCCAGAGAGGCAGAAGATGGGAAGGTACCCACAATGCTGGCTGCATTGACCTGTTGAATGATAATTCCAATTTGCTGCTGAAGATAAATTTTTACTAGAGGAACATTTGTAATAAACTCTAATTGATGTCCAATAAATTCATTTTATCATAGAGAAACATAAATGTAAATTGAACTACAAAATACTAGTCACTTTCATTCATCAAAGGGCAAGATGAAAATAAAGAATGTATGTCATGTACTGCTAAATTTAGCATTGCACATAATGGATGAACTAACATAAAGATTCACGTGGAATCAAAATAAAACTGCTGTAAACAAAATATACATTTTTTCAAATGTATTTGATTTTACTCGTTTGTCATGGATTTTGCGTTCAATTTTTGTTAAATGTCTTGGCTTTGCTTCAAAATAAAATGGGAATTCTAAGCATACAGTTAACCGGGGTACTAATAGCTATTTATGTATCAAGTACGCAAAATAACGCTTTAGCGGACGAATCTAGTATAGCGGCCGAGGCGAAAGCCGAGGCTGAAATACTGGATGAGTCCGCTAAAGTTTTTGCGTACGTGGTGCATACAATATTTTTTAGTAAAAGTTCTATAAATTATATGAAATAAAACAAAAATACCGTAATTAATTATAATGAAAGGCAATCAGTCATTTCTTTAAGTTATATTGTCATGGCCATCTAGATCATAAAATAACAATGACCGTACGTACCAATAACAAATGTGGTAGTATAAATGCATAATATATGAATCCCTTGTTTGTAAGAGATATTGCATACTATTTATGAAAAGCTTGTGAAAATATAAATGATAATACCGAGGAAATTTCAATCCAAGCCAGAAACATTGAATTGGAGCTGCTACCAGCAACTTCACGGCAGAAATAGGCTATGAGAAGGGATATATTACAGCATTTAAATGCTGTTCGTCCATGGTAAGGAATGTTTTTCAAGTGAACCAAAATGTGAAAAGTTGTTGGCTTATATTTGTTGTCATGTGTTGAAGTGGGCTACCGTGTTTTGCAAAAAATCCTGGTAAAGTTTCTGATTATCATAAAGAAACGTGTTGGCTTAAATTTGTTGTTTTATGACCAATTATATGCGTAAATCCATGTTAAAGTTGGTGTGACTGGTCAATGCCTTCTGGGTTTTGTTTGTAGATTGCCATGACGACTTTAAAGGACAAGGCCGCTAAAATTGCATTTTGAATGCAGTTTGAATGCACTTTTATGCAATTTTAGCGGACTTGTCCTTTAAAGTGCAGCTTTTCGGCGTGTTACCAGTCCGATAAGCAACTGTTTTAGAGAGCGTGTACTAAAAAATTAATTTAAGTTCTTTATTGGCCACTTCCACTTATATGACACCATCTATATAAAAAATAAACACTAACATATAAAATAACTAAATATACAACATACAAAAAACAGAAAGATCAGGGCATATAGACTTGTAAATGATAAATATTGTTTCTGGCCCCTTTCATGATGAAAATATTACTCAAGTGAGCTAATGAGATGATGACCTAACATGTAAAAAAAATATAAGCTACATTTTTCTATGACAAACATTTCCTTACATGATGAAATTATATTAGAGATTTATATGGGTCATGGAAAAATATTTGCTGCACTATAAGTTACAATGTGAAGAATCAGATGAAAATTTGTAGCAATGTTCTCAATTGTCTACTGTTTTAAATCTTTTCATATTTATTCCAAAACCTGAAACTCCTTTATGTGAACTCTTTTATAAATACACGTACCCTACTCCATTCAATATCTTAGTTTAGAGAATATGATTAAAAAACTATATGTGACAGAAGTCAAATTTAATTTGGTCAGCTAGAGAACAATGAGATATAGTAAAAATAACTAAAAATATGTTAATCTGTTTCAAGCATTCAGATATTTTTTTCTTCAATTTACGGAATTGAAAGTATGAAAAGTGTACTAGGCTGATATCATTTACGGCCATAATACTCCATTATGTTCTGTGGAATGTATCTACGACAAGGGACTCAAGTTTATAATCCAACTCAGAGAAATCTGAGACCACAAATTTTATGTCTAGAAAAATCAACTGATCTCGGTTGGGTGTGAACTCAAGACCTTTGGACCCAGAGGCTGGCACACTACCTCTTTGCTACCGAGGATGGCTTAGAAAACTATAGGCTGAGTCAATTAATTTGAGCACAAATAACAATTCTCTACTGTAATATGACTTCTGTCACTTATACTTTTAGAGCCACAAATATCCTCTCACTTCTACCACTCTATGAATTTGAAATTTCTTAAAACATCTCAGAGAATAGAATTATAATATTATCTTCTACTGTAATTTTTTACTTCTAAACAACTTCGTTTATAAAATAATAAGATTCGTACCCATACAAAATAAGAGAGAAGAATATCTTAATCACTTTTCATAATTCAAAATGGTGGTTTGGGGAAGGAAATTTTGAAGTATGAATTAATAAATCTATTTTAAGAGTAACCAATCATAGTCACAGTAAAACTAAAACACCTGAATTGCCAGAATTTTAATGGTGAATGACAGTACGAAATTAACAATGTTCAAGAAAAACATTATGAGAAACAATTTTTAGACAATCAAGATGAAAGAGAAAGCTTTATTTATAAGAGATGGGATTCAACATGAATCTGTTTTTAAAAAAGCTGTGATTTGAATAATATTTTTCATGTTTTGTTTCTATACTTTTGGAAAATTCACATAATTCAGTGATTTGGTTATTGAATAAAAAGTTTGTGGTTTATTTGCTTATAGTACATAATTTCTAGAAAACATTTCCCAAGTATTTAATGGTTTCTCATATTTTTTCATATTTTAAACTAGTATTTATGTTTTACTGAAAATACAAGAAACATAAAATGCTGCTCATGACAATATAACTACCTTAAGGCAAAGTTACATGACAAAACTCGGTTTCGTAACTAAGTTTCACAACTCTTTTTCAGTTGAATACTCATAAGCAAGTTTTGTAGCCTACTGACAACAATGAGATCTGTCACTAAGCAGATTTGGCTGATTCCAATTTTTTGCGAAACTATAGTGGTACTTTCAAGGTACTGTATATACTCAAATACCACCAGCATATTTAAAAAAAAATTGCAAACAAACAAGTGGGATGCATGTATTATTTTAATACTTATCTGAATTTCATAAATAAAACCACAAACGTCATAACCCTCAAAATGAAACCAATTTTTGTTATTTTTTTTCCTCTCCGTATACCGGTGCATGTATCACATAGCTCATGCACAATACGCATATTGTTCCGTCCCATTGTGGTGCAACACTGCTCAGTGAAGCCATTTTCAAAAAAAGATCACGGAAGTTTTGCTGCTGTAAGGGTAGGCAACAGTATTTTTAAGTAACTATAGTTATTTCAACTTTTTGTACCATATCGGCTCAATATAGCTCGATGCTTTGTAGTAGCATCACAGTACAATGTAATAGTCTTAGCGAAGCTGTAATGAAATGAAAATGCATCTGTTTGACAGATGGGTGAAATACTAGTAATCCAGTGGCCAGCAAGAAGCAATTAGCAAACAACCATTTTCAGACCAGGAAAGGAAGGAATATATGATCGTATTTCTTGTTATTTGTAAACAGCAATACCCACATTTCCATAATATGTTTTAGACATTTTCAAACTCAAAACATGGAATTAATGTCATTGTCAAGACTGGTGTTTCCTGGCAAAATAATTTTATATAGGAGCTTATAGGTTTCTCTTAATTAATTTACTTTTTTAAAATTTCCTTTCCAAAAATATGGGTGTGGATATTATTCAGGGGTGGGTAGTATTCAGCTATATATGGTATATATGTATTCAGCCTGATTGCATTTTGTAAAATGAAGTGGGGTTACATTTTTTCAACTAACAGTATTTTAATTTAAAAAATGCAGTTAAACCTGTGGCTGCACTGAAATTTGTTTTGAAGGAAATAGTTTTACAAAATCACTTTTATGCAAGTAGTTATAAAAGCTAGTGTCATCATATAATTTAGCCTGTATTTTCTGTTTGATACAAGCAAAAATTCAACAAACTACTTAATTTCAGCAGCATAAAGAAGTATTCTCCTCTCTTAGATTTGAGTACAGTTCTTTTAATTGATCAACATAAAACGCTCTCTTACCTTACAATGCAGAACTTGCTTCTTTAATTTCTTTCACTTTACTAGAACAACTACTTGTTCCATTATTGTTTTCTTTATCTTTGTGGCGATCTTTCTTGGATTTCTTGCGTCGCTTCGATGAACCACCACCACCTTTCGGCGATCGCTCCAAAAGGAACAAGGCTTCATGAAAATCGTCTGAACTGAGATTTGATTCTTGAACATGAAGCACTGAGCTTAACGCACCATCAGTAGATGATTTTGGAAACCGAAACATCTCCCTTTCTCTTTCAGGTTCACTTGCCGATTTCGATTTTGTCGGATTCATCGATGTATTACCAGAAGTCTGATTTGTAGACATGGAGCTTCCATTTCCTGGTGTTAAAATAGGAGAAGGAGCTCCTGAACGACTACTAGAAATGCTTACAGGAGATCCAGGGGATGGAAGTAAAGGTGGGATAGGAGGGGGCGTGATAACCATGCTGTTGCTGGTTATCGTGCTACAAATTGATGTCAGGTTAATAGGGCTTGAGGATTTTAAAACCAAAGGAGTTTGAGGTTCAGGGGAAGTTGAATGTCCAGCTGTCGTAGCTGCATTTAAAGAGATACTAGATGACCCATGGACAGCAGTGGTCAGTGGCGTTGATAAAGGAGGAGGTGGAGGTACAGTAAGACTGGAAGATCGAGACTGACGACCCACGGAAGAATTTGTGGTTGCACCAGAGGATGTGGTAACAATAGCAGGGGATCGTGGTTCAGGTGTTCTGCTGATAGAAACACCACTTATAAACAGTGTAGGTGATTTTGGTATACCAGTTTCAGATTCGTATTCATTTGAACTGTCTGTCTCTAGCTGTCGTCCACTGCTGACATTGCTTCCAGAAGAACCAGACATGCCAGCACTGGCATTATTAGGAGATTTGCAAATACGGATACGAAGGCTCGATGATCCAGTATTGCCTCCAGATTTGCCACCTGCAGCTTTAAATGCTTTGCGATGAGCTTCCAATAGAGAACTTGCTGTGAAAGATTTCGAAGACGATCCACCGGAAGTAACTATTGGTATACTATTTGAATTACTATTTTTTCCATTTACTAATAGCAAGTCTTTAACTAACCTAACGTCAGAATCTAATACACTAATGGATTCAGTCTTATCTGAATTTAATGTAGGCTTTATCTCTCGCTCTGAAAACGAGTTCCGGTCTGTGCTGCTTGAGTTGGCACCACTGCTCTCATCTTCCATGTAACCTTTCCCTTCTTCATCATCTTCAGTGGTAGTACCTGAAACAGACATCATGAATCAATATTGATTAACGCTCATTACTATGAATAGCTAATTAACATTGTATACAGTTGAAAGCACTCCAACAAAATAATTATCATGCCTAATCATGGTAGTGAGTGTCAATCAATAAAGTTAACTATCTTAACCAAGTTCACAAATTATTACATCACTACAAAATCTACAAAATTCAAGATATAATTTCTATGTGAATTTACTTAATTGTATTTAATATTAATAAAATAAAATAAATATTTAATAATTAAAAAATTAGATTTACCTGAAAATTGAGTTGTAATGGATCGCAATAATTCAAAGCTTCTGTATCATAAGGAGATTGGCAGGAATGCAGGTAATAGGATGTCAACAAGTAGTTTTGCGTGTACTCCCCTGGACATGGAGTTAGGAGGTATTTCATGTTTTTTTCTGTAAGTGCACTGGCCGAGTGGTTGAGCAGGTATATGCGATTAGCAAATAAATGCTTTTTGGATACACTGTTTTCACCACTACATCCTTCGCCTCATTATTGATCTATTTGAGGCGGTGAGTTTATTTTTGATATCGATGCCCCTAGTCATCTGTCGTATGAAGGAAATACCTTAGGCTGTGGAATACATTTTTCTTACATCTAAAAGAAATTGCCAAAGTTGGTTAGTAGCTGCAGTATTTACAAAGTTGTTCGATAATTCATCCAGCACCTCATCTCCCAACTTATCATAAAGAATATATTCATATTTAGTTGTGTCAATAAATTGCACAAAGTACCGGTATATGTAAAATTACCTAACTCATCTATGGCTCAGTCATTTTGTGGAATATTATTATGAACAATCAATAAAAAATTGATACGCTTGCTTTTCGATCTGTGAGAAGAGTCAAGAAAATGGATTATTTCATTATCATCCCTCTTATTTTTCATCGATGCTTTTACCTTTACCCCCAACAAGAACACATTAGCGTTAATCAATGCTACCATTTTCTATGGTGATCGGCATTGCATCTTTGTTCTTTTATTCTCACTCCAACATGTATGCCTTACTCACATTTATCAAGATTTCGTTAGTGTAAATGAAAAACTTAACACAAAAACAAAATTATAATGGGGGGCTGTAATATATCACATATTAGGAAGACTGCATGGAGGAAACTGTGTGATTAAAAGGATAATGATTAAAGAAGCACACATGCAAAGAAGCCAGAACAATTAATCACAAATTTAAATAATTTAAGAGCCCTAATACTGTTTTCAAACCTACTGATTTCCAATGAGCAGAGATCATAACTACTGAAAAATCACTACATCAATTGATTTAATTTTTGTGGATCATGCCAAGCTTTAAGCTTAGCATATGACAGAAATTTCAACTTCAAAGATGGTGGGAAGAGGGAAGAAAAAGAAAGAGGAAGTTTGTCACATACCTATCCCAAAACTAAAGCCATTTGCTCAGTATGGCGTTTTCACACCACATGCTGTGCAATTGAACACACTATATGTTTTGCACTGTGGTTGACCCTATTCTCTACCTTTACTGAACCTTACTCTCATGAAATCTGTAAGAAAATTAATGGTTATAAGTAGAGTATCGGGAAATGTGTATAAATCCCGAAGCAATGTCATATTAAAATCTACATAATATTACAATGAGATCCACTTTCATAATTATATTTCAACAAATAATCCATATATTAAATTCAAATTGTAATCCATTTCTATCATATCCATATTATTGGGAAGCCCGCAAGCGAATGATGGCAAATCAAGAGCTCCAGAACATTTGAATACTACTACTACTACTCCATTTCTATCTTAATTATAAAACTGCACCTTGCCCTGAAATACTACATAATTTCATTTTCAGAAAATTTAACTCTAAAAAGACTTTCAACAATGGTGATATACAAATAAAAAAATTAAGTACCTACAGAAAACAATTGGAGGTTTGGAAGGACACAAATCTGTTACCTCTATCATCTGCAGAGCTAAGCTACGGATCTGCAATAAAAATATACGAGAGCCATCCATAAAGTAAGTTTCCCTGATCCTGTTTACAGAAACAAGACACAATATCTTGGAAATGTTTATTGCAACAGATACTGCAAGTGTTCAGCTATTTTTCAAAATATTTGCTACCGGAATTGAGATATTTTTCATACCGTGGGACCAACTTTTGAATACCTGTGTCATAGAACTCTACCGCCTGGGAATTGAACCACTGTGTGACAGCCATATCTGCATGTCTGTCATTCTCTGTCATTTCTTGAGGTGTAGGAAAAGATGGAAATCACTGGAGCAAATTCTGGACTGTAAGGTGAATGTTTAAACACCTCCCAGTCGAGCTTCTGCAGGAGACTTGCTGGGAGGTGATTAAAAATTAACCCTACAGCCCAGATTCACTCCCATTAATTTCCATCTTTTCCTACACCTCAAGAAATGAGAGAGAATGACAAAGAGGCGGACATGGTTGCCACATAATGGTTCAAATCCTAGGCGGCAGACTTCTCCGACACAGGTATTCAAACGTTGGCCCCACGGAATGAAAAATGTCTTAATTCCAGTGGTGAATATGTTGAAAAATAGCTGAACACTTGCTGTACCTGTTGCGATAAACATTTCCATGACATTTTGTTTTGTTTCTGTACATAGCCCCAGGGAAACTTACTTTATGGATGGCCCTCATAACGTTGAAAAAGGGTCTTTCTAACAATAGCTTCATTGTTGTAGCAAGTTAAATTCAACGTTAGTAAGATAGGAAGTTTGCCAGGAGCAAAGAAAATTATCGCTAAATGCAAATTTATCGTTATATCAATCTCTGTTATACAAAGGTATTTCTTACCTAGAATTCCACAGACTTCCAGATCTGCATTGAGTGAATCAGAAGTAGTTGTTGTATCCTCCACAGAAGACTGACCACCATAATAAATGCTGGCTCCATCCTCGGAGTTTGCAAGAGATGTTTCTCCACCAGCGTTGCTGTTGCTCCCCCCACTGTGATGCTGGAGTAGGAGGAAGTGTCGTCCAGTCATGGATTTCCCAGATGAAGCTGCTGCAGGGAACGCAAGTATTCTCTTGGCTATATCTTCTGGCTTCTCTTCATGTTGACTGCTATGATCAGAATCAAGATGGTATCTGCAAATTGATTAATTCTGTGTTAAGAAAAAGCAAAACTGTAATTTACAGAAATGGAAAATCTCCCAGCATCAAATCACTAACTATAATTTTATGTTTACATTTTGCTGACGGTCACGGGACCTTTGATGGTTATTGGGTTTTGAAATTACTTTTTAAGATTCAAGGTTAAGGAAGATGTGTAAAATTATAAATCCAGGGACACACCAGGAACACAGTGGAGATAGAAAGATAAATCTGAGGAATGTCCCTGACAAACGAGGACACCTGGTAATTTATCTTATCCTTATCCTAAGTGCCCATGATCTACTATCAGGATCAACTGTCATTGAAAAATAATACAATAAAATAGAATAAATCAGACTGTAATCTATAGATTTAAAATCTACACAGATGTAATCTGTAATTTGTATACTATATATTCTAGGTGGGAATTGAATCCAGGTTTTCAGCTTGGTATGCAGATGCCTAGACAACTAGGCTCCAACAGGAAGTGCCCAGACCCATTCCAAATCTTCCTAAACCTTTATCAAATCTTGCTACTGATATTGCACATCCAGAGTGTGGCGAGGATCCATCAGGTTTTGATGCATATTTTGATTATAGGTTTTGAATTACCTTGTGGTCTAGTAGTAAGAGTATCTGACTACTAATGAAGAAGTTCCCAGTCTGGCTAAGGGGAATTTTATCTTTCGTAGAAGGTTCCCCTGTCCATCATGATCTGGTTAGTTTGGTTAGTTATTAGGGATTTATGTTTATAGGCATTCATAGCATCAACTACATTATCATCATCCTATCAGGATAATGTAGCTTTGCCTAAAAAGTGTCCCAAATAGAGAAATGGGACTACATTTCTGCCATGCCATGGAGGAATACCACAAACCCTACCAGGATAGTGGTGGTATTGGATTTAAAAAGAACCAAAAGAACTAGAGGTTCTAAGTTAATCAAACACTGGTTCAATTCCCACTGAGGAAAAATTTTCCTCTACATTTTACACTATATATTTCTTCAGTGAGATAAGACAGAAAGCTTGTCGTTAAATAAAATGCAGAACATACCTTGGTTCATCACCCGATCCTACTACTCCACCAATCAAAGGACCCCTACGACCTCGAGTGCACAGATCCCCTGTTGAATGAGATCTCTTAAGAAGTCTGGAATCTGTTTCATCATAATCATCTACATCATTGAAGCACCCATTCTCGTGAATGTCCCCAATCTCAAATCGCCCATCCTCAGCTATACATGGCTTGAATCCACAGCCAATCAGAAGCTCTTTGTCTGCCAGCGTCTTGCTCACACCACAGCCCCAGATCACTTCACCACCTTCACTGCTATCATCTGGAGAGAATAAATTTGGACCAGAATTCAGATTTTTCAAATCAATCTGACGACCAGCTAAACTTTTGAGAAAGTAGTCTACAGTCAAATCAGCACTGGTCTTGTGATAAATGGAAGAGGTTAGATCTTCATTGTCCTCATCATCCAATTTAGAAACCGGATCTGATGCCAAATTTACATCAGGAGACAGAAGATCTCCAATGCAAGGGCCACTTCCGAGTGAAGGATCTGCTGAAGTGCTTTTGGCGATTTTCTTTGTTGTTTCTTGTAAAGAAAGCTGAATTGCAAGCTTCAACTGATGATCATCTACTACTTCTGCTGAAAAACATAAAGAAAAACATTACAAAATGAGGTATATACGGCATATTACATAGTCTTACTATTTACGGCAACATTTCGTTAAAATAAAAGAGTACTTAAAAGTAAAATAAACTACCTGGAACATTATTAGAGTCATCGCTAGTGCCAGGTTGATCATTCAATGGCTGATTTCTGTTGACTGCATCTTCTACAGCTCTCTGCCGCTTCTTCATTTCATCTTCTATCATTTGCAGCCTAGACATTTCCAGCGCTATCACCAGATCCATGTTGTAGTCTGCTGTCACATTCACATGGTACACTATAAACAAATGCATGTAGCTCGCATATTCCACATCTAGTAAGTTCACAATGTCAACAATATATTACTTATCCCTATACTAAACACAAATCAACTCTGAACATATGATAAGCCAATAGAATGTTATGCAATGTGCAGCGTTGACTACTCAGCAGTGTGCAGCTGTCTCTGTCTAACAGATAGAGAAGGGAGATGCATGCCTACTCACTAAGAGGAACAAGCAAGCATTGTTTTAAGGTATTTCATTATTTTTAAATAAGCCGTTTTCTCCTCAACGGAGCATTGTACAGATATGGGATTTGGACAGTCGGCTTCCAAATAAATGCAGCTTTCCAATGGTGATTTCAGAAAAGACCTATATATAATTGATATGAGCGTGCAAAGGAATAAGTGAAGTACATATCTTTAGCGAGGCAGCATGGTCCGTAAACTGTACAACACCGCAACAACCTCATTCACTTATCACTCGTCACGTGATTCTGCCTGCTCCGCCTTAGGTCCAGAGTTGTTCTGTGTTTATTCTAATTATTAACATTTTATATACATGTATCAATGAATGAGCTTTACTATTTTGTTTTTATCTGAAATGATACAAACTTCGTGAGGAGCAAAAATAACCAAATAGATTACAACTACAAATTTGCTCTATCACATTTCTCAGAAAGTTACTCAGAGAAAGATAGAAATAAAAATCTAGTTAGAAGTGGGACAAGGAAGAAGGAAAAAAATAAATAAAATCAGGTAAACTGATAAAACAAAGTGACAGATGGAGTTAATAAGCCCTATTTAAAAAAACTCGAGTTTTAGACCACAGTTTCTTGAGATTAAGTTTAATCAGCATATGTGATGGAATAAGTGGGTTGACTAGAATATTAACAGAACAATTTTACAACATCACATTAACAATACTCCTTTATTTTTGAAACATCTAAAGACACACAAATATGCAGTTGAAACATTTTGAAGTGTTTTTAAGGGTAAAAGATTAAAAATTTTAACTTTTTGGAAATTTTCTATTGGTTATTGGTTAAAAGCTATAAGTCCGCTAAATTTGTGGAAGTGGGTAATATCAATGTTAATAAGTGCATAATCTAGACTGACATAGATGTGAATGACATTAAGGCTATCCAACCAGTTTTTCCATCCTTTTAGGGCAGCTAGAAACACTAAATTTTGCAAACTTATAGCAGTTGGATATGTCAATATTCCTGCTAAATTTTATGATTCTAGCTCTGTAAAAAATTACTTACTGTGAGGAAAATATACAAAATTTACTCAAAATAAAAAAATCTAACTCTATCTAAGGTATAACCAATGGAGAAACAACATAAAGTCATAGGACCAAGCTTGTAGTTCTCTCAAAATCTGTTACTGCTGGTGCAACTTCTTTGGAGGCTTATAAGCCTCCAAAGAAGTTCTACACAGATTTTAAAGTTGCATCCACAATTCTGAATGTTTTTAGAGGTAAAAAATTAAAAATCGGAACTATTTAGAATATTTCTGTTGGTTATAGGCTATAAGCTATAAGTATGGCAAATTTAAAGTTTCTAGTCATCTGAAAGTGGACAAACAATTGTGTCAGTGAGTGAGTTGCCTATGCAGCTGTATGGTATAGTGAAGATTTGTTATTTAAACTGCTAATTGATCTAATAATTATTTAAGAGTTGAATTTTTACACAAAAACTTCACTTTTGGTATAGTTTATCTGTATTAGTTTCAGCGCCTTCGCAACCATTGTCAAAACCAACGCAATAGCGTTCTTCTGAAACCAATACAGGTAAACTGTACTGTAAGTGAAATTTAGTGTTAGTTTCAACTCCCATTATAATTATTATGGTTGTGTATCAATGGCTTAGTTCACACATGTATTAAGTACAATCTTGGTATTAAATGTGTTAAGTGCAAATTTGGTAGCTTCTGAGCCATATCTTCACTTTATACAAATGTGATAAGTGAAAAAACAGGAGCTTAATATTTTCTGCAGGGGCAAAATGTGGTAAGTACTTTTCCTGGTGCACATTTGTGATATTTAGGTATTAAATTGGATTTACTAAAAACTAAATAATTTTACTTAACATATGTATGCACTAACCCACTGATATGTTTATTTCCAAATGTAAAGAGAATGATCATTTTGGAAAGAAAAAATCTTACCCATGATCATTCTGTACAAAAGATATTAACATACCATCCTCTTCGTTGCCAATTCTTGCTGAGCGGCTACACCTCAAACTGCAGTAATCATGAATGGCTGAGGTGCGAGGATTACGAGCTCGAGGTCGAGTACATCCGACTCTGCTACATTCACCAAGCAAGCTCACAGCCAGGGCACGATTCACTTCAGTCTCCTATAACAATACACAAAAGAATATAAATCAATTTACATTAATAAACTTTCTCCACCCTAAAGAAAAAAAAAAAATTCCTTGCTTCTCAAGATAGAGTAAGAAACTCATTGTAGGGAGCATATTCAGTTATTTCAGCCTGAGACAAAGATGTACTACTTGTCATGCAAGACCCTGAGTTTGTACAATGATGGCTGCCTTGTAACTACTCTTCAAACAATTTTTATGAATAAAAGTTTTAGATAAAAGCTTTAGCTCTTAGTCTGAGGACCCCATGTACAAAAATTTAATAAGATTATTTGACATGTTTTCGAAACAAATGCAAAAATAAAATTTTCTTCATGTATGGTGGTAGTAAAAATCTGAGAAAGTCGTCACATCCTTAAAAAGATATCTAACCCAAATAAAATTGTTTAGTTTTTATATGGATTTTCGTTCTCGACACACATTCAGATTTCTGAAAATATATGATTTTGTTTAAACTCAGGCCGTGGAAGCCTATGACTTCATTATTAATAAACTTCATTATGAAGCTAAGCTAAAATTTCAACTAGTATAGTATATATAGGCGGAAAACCTTCTAAGGATTGACTATGATTTCATATTAAGTTTGTACGCTTTTAGCCAGTTGTTTGTTAAAGTGTGGCAGTGTTGCCGGCTGAAAAAGTGAGAGCAGCACTATTTTGACATATAGACAGAACGAGCTGATTCGTATGTTTTGCCATGGTTCAATATAAGACTTTAATTCAGTACTTTCAACCCTACATGTCCTTCCAACATAGATTTAATCCTTCATTTTCCATACACTGTTTTTAATTTGAAGTAACAAAGATGCTTTACAGAAATCATAAATTTCCCTGGAACACAAAATTACTTATTCAACATACCTCTTCATCTGAATCAAAGTCTGGCCAATCATAGATGGCAAGATTTGTGTGACGTCCCTGAGAGTCCTTAACCCATGGATTATTCGGGTCCAGGTCCTTCAATGAAGCAGCAATAGCATGAGACATCTGTTCCTATATAACATAAATATTCAAGTAGTACAAGTTTCACTAAGTTTTCTTCCCACAGTTAATTAGAAATCTACAGATCTATTAAAGGCAATTAAATATTTGAGAAGTCAAATATATTTTAAATTCTGACAGAAGACAGATGTTGAACCAAGTAAAAGAAAAACACATTTAAATGCTCAGTTAAAAATGCAAATAAATATATCACATCTTGATACTAAAATGTAATTTTATAGTTATGAGAAAACATGAAATTCTGCTTCTTAACAAAATAATGCATTATTGCACACTTTTCTTTTAAAAGCTACATTATATTTACTTGTTAAAGTAGTTCTATTTGCCACATGAGGTTTACAAGAAATGGGACACACGAACACTAGTTGTTTGCTTCTTGTTTAAAAGAAAAATAAAAAAATAAAAAAAAGTGTTATCCAATTGAATTGAAAAGTATTATAACAAAATGCTTAATGTTAAAATGATTTGCAAGGAATATACTTTACGCCATTCAAATGTGAGTCTAAAATGCCATTATTGGATAGATTTAACCTTCAGGCATAAATTTTAAAATTCAGTGACTACAAAGCTCCATTGGGCAGTCATTTTGTTTATATCAAGTCTGCTTATCTGACAGTTGGTGGTTTATCAGCTACTTCATCCTTATAGCTTAACTGGGAGTTGACCTTCCAGATTGTTTTTGTCTGCAATTCTTGGCCAAGTTCCAGAAAAGTTCCCTGTCTGGCAGATAAATATTTTATTGGGTAGTGGTAATACTTTAGCAAGGTAAACCGATGAAAAACAATTCACTTACTTTATCTCAATAGGTTGTATTGTACTTGCTAACTGGTTGTTTCATCTCTTTTCACATTTATTAATACAGTATGTCCTGCTTACCTAATGATACAGAAGAACTAAATACTCCACACCATGAAAACATCATACTCACATCATCCACGGGGTCCATGGCCATGAGACCAGGGAATCTCCTCTTTCTAACTTTACGCAGTGTGGGAGGAGTTTCAGGAGGAATAAGGCCTTTGGATACTGCGCGTACAAACTCATGGCGCTTTCTTCTTGCCAAGGTAGTTGTTTGAATGATAACAGCGCGAGGTGTGCGTAAGTACGGACGGGCTACCATCTCAGACAGCTTTTCAGTCACTTCTTCAAGTTCATTCTGAGGAGAAAAGAAAAAACTTAATTGAACAAGATTTTTTTTATGAAGAACAAAGTAATAACAGTAAATAAAGTGAATAAAGAATAAAGTAAAAGTAACAAGCAATCAAACAAATATACAAAGAAATTACCTCATGTGTTATACGATCGGTTCTGTGTCAAATAAATAAGGGGGGGGGGGAAATCCACGTGGAAGAAGAACATACGCATGTAGGCATAAATTGTAAAATGTCTACAAAGGTGTGGTTACAGAGGGACAGCATTTCTAGTAGCTCTTATATTCAAAGTCAGTACAATAGTTAATACTGCTACTGTACTTTGCTAGATTAAACAAACCCATTCCTTCCTCCTAAAGGGAGCACAGGATCCAAATTGTTGTTGCAGTATGGCTGTGCAGAGGAGCAGAGCGCCAATGCTCACCCAGAATTCGGAGACTGCTCTGTTATGACCAGAAACTTATAATTAAAATAATTCGGGATAATTTCAGATTCAAATGTAGAACTGTTGCTCACTCCTTTTGTAGGTCAGCTATTTAATGACTGTAGCCAATTTGCCTGCTGATACAGCAGAACCGTAATATACAGGGCTATATAATTCAATACTGGCTCCAATAGATTTTATGTTACTCACCTATATTCTTATTCAGATAAACTAATCCCGAATCAACTCTCTATTCAATCAAAAGCAAATTAAATACAGCCAGTTTCAGTGTTTAGTTATGTGCTATCTTGTGTATGCAAGCAATGACAACATGATCATGAGTAGTAATCTGGGTTTCGATCTTATAACTTTTCGGCAGCCCATCCATAATGCAGCCAGCTGTTTATACCCTAATTTCTATACCAAATATTCACTTCTAACAAAATAAGAGCAGTGTTAACTTGTTGGCTACTGCCTTAATAGAGTAGTCAATCTTACAAAATAGACCCTTGTTTAGTTACATGCTTCAATTGCAGGATGTAAAGTGACAGAGAATTACCTGCATAAACTCAAAGATAGTTTTGTTATATCCATTGTCCTCCAAGTAATATCCATACACATAAGAGCCACAAAGAACTCTTCTTGCTTTCAGCAATTCTCTAACTCCATCTTCAACAAACTTGGTCCCTTTCTCAACAGATTCTCCTTCAACAAAGCACACCAAACACAAAATTAGATACATCTTATTATTCAAAAGAATGACACAAAGATATAATTGAAGCATACAATATACCTTTTGTTTTATCGCTATTCAACAAAAACAGACACTTCTATTAATTTAAATGAGAAAATGATGACGGTAAAATTATAGTATTAATAATAAGAATAAGGAGTTGGATATTCTAATGGCTATTAGCTGATGATGGGAAAGACAACTACTGTAGTCCTAAAAATTATTGTAAGTGAACATCCAACTGCTACTGCTACAGTATTACCTCACATTTACATTCCTGTATTGAACATATTACCGTTGTTTACAATACTTAGATTATTATATATGTTCACAATGTTCCATGATTTACACTTTCCCCTGGTTTACACCACCGTTCCTGTGGTTCCTGTATTTAAAGGTGAATAAAGATTTGATTTGATTTGATTTGATTTGTCCCTTGGAAAGCATAAAAGAGGGGCAATACTGTATTATTAAATCTTGAATATTAAGAATGCAAATGTATTTTATTTCCAAAATTCTTACCTTCACCTTTCTGACCCTTAGTCAGCGAGGATGCCAGAATTTCCATCTTCTGACGAACATTGTTCAGCAATGGTTCTTCCAGCTTTTGACTATTTTCATGATTTCGAAACCTTGTATAATAATGAAGAAAACGATTTAACTCTTGCATCTGCTGATTTCTGAGCATGGCCTGAAGTAACACAAAGAAATATTGACAAATATGATTTCAAAATTATGTACTTTAAGATGTGAGATGGATTTCTTTCCTGAAATAATTTATATGAATTTTCATCTCATGAATAATAGAACTCATATTTCACTCACCTCACTAATAAGAATTCCCTGTTTCTCATCAGCCTTATGAACAGCTTCAAAACGGTTACATCGAAAATAACCTCCAGTTGCTGAACTGTGCTTCTTCCAGTTCTCTAAGCACACCCAGCAGAAATCAAACTTACACTAAAAATAAACAGAAAACGTTATTGAATGCTAGAGTTCAATTGTTTGTAGGGCTGTTAAATTCACTGCTTCCCAACTGGAATTTATCGCCTGTGTCAGCCATTTCATTGCAACGGCAATAGTAACGAGTTTCAACAAGTAAATATAAACAAAACAAAAATATATGAAACTATAGATATACGGTACGTACATCATCCAGGTATGGGTACAGATCAATGGAAATGGAAGATATGTGAATAAACTTTTATTTAAATGGCAATTATGTAGAAAAATAGTTCAGATATGGTACTATTATAATTGTAAATAAATCTGTTCACATACCTTCTGTTCTGATCAATCAGTATCCAAAAATGCTTTACTTTTTGGGTGGCCTTCGTGTGTGTAAAATTTTAATATTACCGTATTGGCCCGAATATAAGACAATGTTTTTTCCCTGAAAATGTGCTTTTAAAAACTATACTCGTCTTATATGCGCAGCCTAAGACTCAACAACTCTCCAATCATGAATGCAGCTGTGCACGTGTGTAGCGGCCGGGGATCCCCACGCAAATGGCGTGCGTCCGATCCAAGGTCAAAGTCGCACGGAAATTACCGAATTTTACCGAACTTTATTGTTCCCGAATTCGTGCTTCTCCTTGTACTGCCGTGTGCTGCACTGCTTGGCATCTCTATTCTCTATGCATAATGCTTTGTTTGACCACCAACATGGCAGACCATGTGGAAAAGAAAGCATCTTCATTGTCTCAATGCGTAAATAAAGACGAGAGAAGAAGATACGACATGAACTTCTAACTTCTGTTTTATCTTAAGCAAAATGTACTAATAAGCTATTTTATTTATTTTTTCGTAACTACCCTTCAAAAATTCAGGGTCGTCTTATATTCGAGGTCGTCTTATTTTCGGGCCAATACGGTATCTTCAGTTTATTAAATTTTTTATCAAAACTTGAGCAAAAGTGATGTGATTAACAAACCAAACCACATTTCTTTAGAGGGCAAGTCTGACTTACAATAGACAGAATCATTTAGTTAGAAGAGTTCAAATGTTTAACAAAATATGAATAGGGAAGGCCACACTGCAACAGATTTCCAAGAATTTGTTAGATTTCAAGGTACTAAAATCTTGCATGCATAATTCAAAAATCTGTTAAAGACAATTAAATTCTGTTTCTTTTTTAACTAACCAAAACCCATAATATGTTATTTACAACTCTGTAATATTCAAGTTTGATGGTTTTCACACAGGTAAGTTGTTTCCTCAATCTCAAACACAAATCCAGCAATGATTCATCTCACAAACACTCGTACCATACTTTACTCTATTGAGCACTCAGCTCCTACTTTTGAAAGTGCCTCTTTGAGTTTCTCTGCTTCATCTTTGGGTATGTCAGCCTTAACCACTACTGGAGCACTTTCCACAAACTTCTTTGCCTGGACAAGATTCATGCCTTCTAGCAAATTCTTCACTTCTTTGATGATGGGAACCTTCTGTTTTTCATCAAATTTTAATAATTTCACAGTGAAATTCGTCTGGACTTTCTGTGCAGTGACTTCTTCTTCTTCCTCTGCACCTGGTGCTGCTGCTACTGCTGCAAAACTTCCCATTGGCATGACTGGTGCATCAGGCAGGTTAAGCCTCTTCTTTAGTAGATCACTTAGTTCTCCAACCTCTAGTAAATTCAGTTTCGCAATCTCATTAACTAAGTTCTCAATCTTCGGAGAAAATTCTTTTGCCTCTCCCTCAGGCTGTGGAACCTTTAGAGGAATTTCTGGTACAGCTGATAGAGGCAATTTTGCTTCTGTTTGTGATTGCTGTTTTTGTGGTTGTGAAGACTGAGTCAAAGCACAACATCTGGAAAATGCTCTCCACTGCCTTACACTTGTTTGAGCTAAACTTTTTGCAGAATGCATATTTATTATTTGTCGTTACTATAAGACCTCAAATTTTAAAATGTAATGGTAAAAAATATTACTAAAATTTTTGCACGTCCACGTAAACTGTAAACGTAATCACTGGATGTGTATTTTTTTCGATATTTGTGAAAGTATTTTGAATGATGACTTAACCTTTTTTTTCTTTTGTTACTCCCATTTGTTTTTGTCCATTTCAGCTAAAATTCACAGAACAGGCTCAGCATAGAAAATGACAAAACTTAACAATGTTACCTTTGAACACTTCATGTGGTTACAGCCCTCATTTTTCTGAATAGGTGACTTGCAGTTTGGGCAGGGTTTTGAGTTTGTAACAAGCCACAGGCAGTTGGCAGCATCTTCAGTCTCAATACACGAGGCTCGCAGTTCTTCTGGCTTCACCTCTGATATTTTTTGTTGCCACTGATGCCACTGGTTACACCCGCAGGGGGCATGAGCCTCACCAAGGCATTCCCTGAAAAAGTTTCATCCCACTGTAATTTTACTCTCAACAATCAAATTTTCAATTTTAAAGCACTTTGGACTAGGAAAGGCAAAAATAGATGACACCAGAGAAACTTGAGCTTTAGCAAAAACACATCAGATATTTTTTATTACCCTCAGCCTATATGCACAATCCCTGCATGACAACACAATTTTTATTACTAATTAAAAGATTCTTTTTTGTTTGATCATACTACAATACGCTTATTACGTGTGATGTAATGGTATCATAATTTGATACTCATTTTGACACTGTTTATCATTCTGAAACTGGTGTGGTATTGATTATTATCAAACACGGAACGATCTTGAGACCTTGAGAATAGCAGCTAAAATCTGTGTAATAAACAGTCTGTATTTAAAATGAAATCAACTCTGTTTATGTCAATTTTAATATTATACTAAAATGAATTCATATCATGCTGTGAAGATCCATTGGTTTGAAGAAAACAGGAAAAGGAAGCTTTATTTTGATTGACGCTGTAGCTGCCATCTCTTTTAGAAGACATGAACTACGTCAACCAGCGGGAAGTGGATTGAAACTGAGATAAATTATAAAAAATTGCATTTTACAGCAAATCCAGGGATAAAACCAGCCATAAATCATGATCTTCCTCCTGAACCAAGCAGAGTAGAACTTTTTCAACTCATGGTCCATGACTAACTCTGGCATAAAATAGCGACAGAAATAGACAGGTTTTCAGTAGGCCTATATTTCTTAATAAAAATCCTAAATCTCCTACAGTAACTCAAGGTTTCCCTACATCAGACAGTAAATAACAGCTTCCTGTGCAATATCCATCCTCATGACCCAAGAAGAAAGAAGAAAGAAAAAAAAAAATTACATACAAAATACCCATTTTTGCGTGATAATGTTAGTATTTATGGGTGTGCTAAGAGTAAAAAGTAGGGCTGAAAATCGATTAAAATTTTTAATAGAGTTAATGCTTGACTTTAATCGATTATTCGACCGATTAATCGACAAACAGGTTGGTATTTTAAATGAAATCAAAGTGTATATTTAATATTGTTTTACACGTTTAATAACTACTACACTACAAATAATAATCAGAAGAAATCCTGAATTAGTGAATACCATTTAGTTAACTAGTGAAAAAATATACACAAAACTTACATTTCCGGTTACTTTTTCAGCCAAGACTTGAGATACACGAGTTTGTTGACTAAACTACCCTTCAGGTTTCTGAATAACGGGAATTGTTTGGACACAATAGGCTGAATGACACATGATGTGCCAAGGCTGGAGAAGCGAGAGAAAGGAGTTTGGTCATTTGACCCATTTCTCGAAAAACGTTTTTCAGAATTCGACTAAACCGATTAATCGGAAAATGTAATTGATCGACGATTAAATGATTAATCGGTACAGCCCTAGTAAAAAGTAGTATGCCAATGGATTAATCTGCACATGCAATAGAAACTGCTGCAGTGATTTTATTAAGATCCATAGATTTACCAGCAGAAAAAATGTCCATTTCCACAGTCGACTGCATGAGATGTGAGAAGTGGAGCTTTTGCTGTGGGAATGTTGTGCAGCACATCGCTTGGCTGGGTCTGCTCTGTTTCAGGCAAGCGAACTGCTCTTCCACAGCCAGGCATGGGGCACCACTTGATGCAGCGATTACTCTCCACAAATGCCTGTACAACAACACACCATTAAGTCACTATCCTGTTATGAAGATAGGTAGCAGGCCATGGAAAGTGATGCACTTGCTTTAACCGTTTTCATGCGACTGACACATATATTCGTCACCTCAGAACATTCTGTAAAAGCAAATATAACATTAATAGAGTGTTGCTACATGTAAAATGTGAGGATTTTTATCCATGTTGAGCCAGTATGAGAAATTGTATACGTCATCGTATTATTGGACTTGCATTTCTGCAGACAATTGAAGTCTTGCGCATGCCAGCTTTACCCTTCCAGTTTCTTCAGAACCGGTTGGGATGGCACTTCGTAAAGATGTTCGTTTTGGTGCTCCATTCGATTTAGGCCTTTAATTGAATTTAAGAAGTATTTTAAAGTTATATTAGTGAAAGTGTGTTCTCACGGGTGTATGGAAGCAGAGTAAGTAATTTGTCTGGGCGGATGGTAAGATATTCTTCAGATAATGCATGTTTAAGAAATAGCCTAGGTCTTGCCATTGCCGCCATATTGATCATTTGGAATTTAATATTTGAATTGGTAATTCAAAATAATATAAGCTTCCCCGTCTGCATATAATGTAATTTAATTGTATCATAGTTATCACACTTTCAGTTTAGATAATAATTTGGAGCAGCCACAGGTTATATTTTAATGTAGTAGTAAATATGCGTCTCAACCGGATTCTCCTCACGGCTTGGGAATTTAGTAACGAAGGCTTCCCAAGAGTGAGTATTGTGTGTTAGGCCTTCATAATTTTAGGTGATCACCGTGTGCTGATTGTAGATGGATGGAAGACGAAATTAGGGTGAGTGCATATTTATTATTATTATAGAATGTGTAGAGTTTGTTTGTGTAAGGCAGAGAGCTGGTGTGTTTATTTAATGTATAGTTTGGCCCAGCATATTATATGTGTTTGAAGCAAAATATATTGTAATAGCAAACTATAGGGTAGCAGATTTAATTATTGTAGTGTGCGTATTTTGTGATTGTTCCCTCCTTTAGGGCACAGGTTCCCTCCGGGTTGGTAGCAGCTTCCACGAGTGTCCAGAGACGAAAGAAGAAGAGAAGAGAGATAATAAAAAGAGGTGATATAAAAGTGGAGGATGAATTAAAGAGGGGGGTTACAATGTACAGAGGTGCCAACCTTTCAGGTGGGTTATTTGCAATCCTATAATGTGAAACCCCTCTCCGGCTTGACCAAAAATTCATATCCAAAATATATTAGCAATAGACTATATGTTTTACGTTTCTTTGAATCAATGTGTCTTGTACAGTCATCTCGACCACCACGAGCTACAGAAAAATCACATGAGTACACACTGCAGAACATGTGGTTTTCACTAACACATGAAGTAACTAAACATGGCCACTCCTTCGGGCAACATTCTCTATACTTTTTATAATACTTCTGTGTTTTTGCTAGTAGTTGTAATTTGAGAACTAACACACTTTATTTTATAAAATTCTAGACCAATCAATCAAAATCACAGTCACTTCACAGGGCATTCTGGAAAAGGCCTACCATGACGCCTTCGATGCCTGGAAATTTTGCTGGGAGCGATGTATCGACACAGGAGGAACCTATTTTGAAATCTTTTAAAGTATTGTACTGATCGGATCAATAAATATCTTCTAATTGACTCACTGACATACTTTTCGGACAGACCCTGTATTTTTTTAAATTAATTAATTAATTTCTTTTTTATTAAACTTTTCCAGGATTTCCGATCCTGTATTTTCCATCTTTTTAGGTCATAAACATCCGATCCCTAGTTATATGTTATTCATCTTAAAAATTCCATGGATTTCTACCAGTTAGATAATAGATTTGTCTGTGATGACAAATACCCCCTGAAAATATGCTGGGTTATTTCACTTCCCACTCTCTGCACTATGGCACCAGTAATGGATCCAAGGAGGCCATGGGAGCCTCCCCCCTTGGGTTTACTTTTACTTTGATTTTACTTTCCTTTATTTATTGAAAATAATTACCTAGTAAAATAATGTTCATATTTCATTAAATACAAAACAAAAATAAAAGCCATTATGTACTTGCCCTATTTCAACCTGACGATTGTAAAATGCAAGTTGAACAGTATTCTAGATGCCTTGTGCCAACCCACAAGACAGCAACTGTTCAAGTTCCTTTTACCTTTAATTATTATTATAAATGATTAATTGATTCCTTGTGAACTATTGCAGACCAGCACTTACGGTACTTAAGGTTGAAAGTAAAAAGTTTGATATTTGACTAATGATTTTAATTTCTATGTAATATATAAATCCAATAAATTTCTCAACAGAACTAAAACTGTGGGCAAGAAGAGTTTTAGTCTCCTGAAAAATTTGGAGTTAGAACCCAGAGCAGCTAAAAACTCATTATTTTGCACTTCATTTTTTAAAAAAGTTCCAGGGGAGAACTCCTAGACCCCCTTTTTTTTGGGGGGGGGATATTTCATATCACCATATCCCCAGTAATTGTAAACTTTCCTTTATGTCAGCCCCCTCTTCAATTAAGTTCTGGATCTGTCCATGTACAGCACTCACCTTAATGTCAAACTGCAGGTACCTGCGTGCCATGTCTGGACTGACTAACTTTTCTATAACTTCTACAGGCACGAGGATATGGCACTGATATGCAGGACACAGAATGTGGTGAGCATCTCCGTCCTGAATTTTGACAGTGAGGTAGCTCTCCCAGCAGGATGTGCAGAAGCGATGATTGCAAGACATCAGCACAGGACGATCCCAGCATGGCATTGGCAGCATGCAGATCTCACACTAAACAACAAAACATTAATTCTTGTTATTTCCTTATTCTTATGCAGCTTGGCATTCAAAAATCCAGCAACCTCTGGACATGAAGAGTGCCGGATTTACAAAAATGCCAGATTTCACAAGTGGTTTGCATATGTGTACTGGTATTAAGTTTTTTTTTTAAGCATTTCCACTTTTTTCTGCGATTAATAATGCACTACACTTATGTTTTTCGCACACCTCTTTTCTCTGCTGAATACGTAATGGATGTACAACAGCAAATACATTATAGAAAGAGAAGGAATGAGTAGGAATGCCTGTCAGAAGGTGCAAGCAACTCCCAACAGTTGATTCTGGAATACAGCACCATCAAAACATAAATGGTACCTCCAGAAAACAGTGGTGCACCAGCAAAGTAAATTTGAAAATGTGTTTCAAAATCTATGCTGGAAATCTGAAGGAATCAGATTTTCAACGGCCGGACTTGTTGATGTCAACCTGTGTTGTTGTTGTTGTTGTTGCTGTTATTATTATTATTATTATTATTATTATTATTATTATTATTATTATTATTATTATTATCATCATCATTATAATATTGTGATCCTCTTCAAGGAAGTTTTCAGATAAATATATAGCTCACAAAAGTCATGGAATAATTACCTCAGAATGTACAATGCCCATGAAAATGATATGAACACTGTTGTATGGCAGTTGCCAAGATAATTGTTGCCATCATAGGGACTCTAATGAGACTGAAAGCTTCCAACATGTGTTGAGTTGCTATCAGAAAGGCATGAAACCACAGAGTTCATAACATCTTAAGTCAATTCATTCAGGAAAGCACAGTGGGAGACATACAAAGAAGTGACATGTAGGCTACTTCTGAAGAAGAGTCTACATAAAAGTGGATGTAACCATATTAGATTGGTGTAAAGCGCTAGGCTTGGTAATAGACCCTACCATAAGGTTCAAGAGTGCAGTTTTCAGCAGTCCATATATAAAAGGCAAACTATGAGCCATGTCTACCATCTCAGCCCTTATGCAGACAGACGGAAATAGTGTAGTTCATTTTCCAGGTATGCACCACTGGGGTTGTCCACATTTTGTGATGATGTGTATCTGGAAAGTATGAAGAGAGGAGTATGTGTAGTGGTATTTGTGTAGTGTAGTGTGGTGTATGAGAGTCAGTGAGTTGAGGACGGATGGAGGGGAAACCTGGTGCCGGCATTAGCCTACTCTTATTGAAAAACACCAAGAGGACTGACAGACTTAATATCCCCATCTGACAGAAGAATTACTCAGCAGTGACATATGCCTCCATGTCATATGCACTGCGGAGGGGTTTGAGATTGAATCAAGGTATACCCTACCAGAAATCAAACCTGGGTTGCTAGGGTGGAAGGCAGGCATGTCGCCAACTGTGCCATGGTGGAAGATATAATTATAAGACCCCGGAAGAGGAGGAGGAGGAGGAGGAGGAGGAGGAGGAGGAGGAGGAGGAGGAGGAGGAGAAGAAGAAGAAGAAGACTATTTTTATAAATTATTACCTACAATACAAGATTTTGTTTTCTAGATGTAAGTTTTATGAAACCATGATGTCTTCTACATCCAATGGTGAATAAAAAAACATCTATTAATCAACTGACCAAATGACAAAACAAAATGCTCACAATTACATCTCCATTTGTCTTGGGCTGATTCTGCAGCTGAACTGCTCCAGCAGGCTCTGCATTGTTGTACTCCAGAGTGACGGCAGATGGCTCAGAACCACAGTGCTGCAAAGCTGATGTGGGAGGCTGTACACCAGCCAGCTGACAACACTGAACAGGATCTTTCATCCACTTCTCCAGAAGTGCCTCTCGAGACCATTCTGAAAACAAGTTACACAGCTGTTTAAGATGCCAGTAGGTTATTCAAGTTACAACAGGGATCATATGTTATGGTGAATAAAAATGTTAAATATCAGTACAAAAGTTGGATTAATTTTCGTGCAAAAGCATTAAAACCAAATAGACATTTTATGGCTCATGTGGTGCAAAATATTGGACATTTCTGCAAAAAATATCAAATTTCCTTAGACCATTTTCCTTTTTGTAGAGTTCAACAATTCTTAGCAGTTGACTATCAACGCTTGCCTGTCGTGTGGGTAAATTAGTATACTACAATAGAACCTCCTTGATCTACTTATATCAAGGGTGTATTGAGGAAATAAATTACTGGGCACCAAAATACTGCTATTAGGCCTATATTTTGAAATAGAAAATAAAATTAATTAACTGCCCTCGATTCAAATAGGCCTATGCTCTAGCAAAAATCAGTTTGTATGAACATCTCTAAATATCATACTATTTTAATTATATCACTAATATACCAGCCAACTCAAAATTCACTTAGTTTATTGAATATTTATTATATTAATGTTCACATATTATATTTATATGACTTACAAAAAACTCGAAATTTCCCTTTAAAGAAATAAAATAAAATAAAATAAAAAATGTCAATCCAAAAACGAAAATTTCACAAATACACAAAATTTTATGTTTTCGTGAATGTATAACAGCAATACTTTGACTAGAAGCTTTTGAAACGAAATTTTTATAAATCATTTTATCAATGGTCATAACAACAATTCATAAATTTGTCATTCATGAAAACTAGATACCTCTAGTTACAATTTATCAGGCTTTCATAAGTCCTTCCCACAAGATCTTTTGGTTGAAGCTCCCATGATTAAAAATATATGTCTACACAGACTTCTACAACAGCTGTGAACTGCAACTTACGTTATCTTCCCCTAGTTCTACATGTCTGTAAATCTACTGCTTGGGACTGTGGCACTTACATATACATAAAATGCCTTTGACGAAAGCCCCTTCGACCAAACTGGCAAAATTAAATTACTGATAGATTCTTATGTTTTCATTATAAGTCATTAGGAGCCTTATTTTTTTGTAACAGTGATAAGCTTGAAATTTTAAAAAATAGATACTGGCCTGTAGAGTAAATAAATTTGAAAATAATTTTGCTTTTCTAAATTTCTGTTGTTACTATTATCTGTCAGTTAATACTATCAGATTAGTTGTATCATACAGAGATTCAAATGAGTGAAAAGAATTGTATTATAGACAGTGAAATCCAGAAATATTTTGAACAATGCATTTATGGACTACTGACCATTATCTCTTAATAAGGCCTCAGCAGTAAAGAGAGGTATATGCAGCATGTCTGATGTTTCTACAAGCAGTTGGTCCTTTGCTTCCTGCAGGTCTTGAGTTCGAAGTCCACTGTACACCTCTTCCTGTTCTCCAGGTCCATACAGTTCTGCTTCATTTATGGTATCACTGCTATCAGCCTGTCAACAAGTTTATCAAATAATGCTTGAAAAAATAGTACCGGTAAGTAAAATATGTAGACATACAGTAAAGATTTCTTTATCGCAGACATGGCACAAAACATAAACCTAAATATACTTTTTTAATTTACAGTATAACCCCAGTTACAGTACTCGCCCTCAAACTGAAAGCATGGATGAAGTCACAGACGATGATGATGAAGTGTTCGGCCCGGAGGCCAGTCCTGCCCTGGGACAGAGGCATTGGGGGGGGGGGGAGGGGGGAAGCCCACTGCCCGACCAAGGGACACTAGGCCGGATGATACCATGTAGGGTGGCCAGTTCCTTTCGTGGGATGGGAGAGGCAGTGGGAATTCGAATGCAAGCAAAACCTGCTGAGATGAAAACATTTACAGTATCAGTGGATAACTAAAGAGCGTGCAACCATGGACTATATTTTCATGGTGGATTTTAGGACTCTGTGCATGTGCATTGCCGAAATGTTCAAATTTTAACGGTCACGAAGCTTTCAGATTCCAGGCGAGAAGTGTATCCAAAGTCTGACTAACCAAAATGCTTCATAACGTACGATTCTTAACACTATTATGTTTTCACATTCGAAGTAGTTGTTAACAAAGTCACGTGACAAAGGAGCACCTCATTGGCTGGTAGATGAACTATAGCTTTAGCTGTTTAGTATGCATAATAAAATAGTTTGGTTCAAATCGTAACTCTCTGTAGCTATTATTGTGAAGAGAAATTTAATAACATGCTACTGAAGCAGTGACCAACATGAAACAAAAAGACAGAATTTCATGAATTTATCTCATTATAAAAATATGAGGTATGTTAATCCCCCCCAATCCCTCAAACATTCATACAACTTAATGTTTTCAGAGGTAGTTTCTTTAAGATTATAATAAATACTTACAAACACCATTCTGGACTCCAGAAGCTGTGCAATATCGTGGTGGTTATTCCTCATAGCCATGTCACAAGGTGTAAACTTGTCATGGTTCTCTATGAAGAGCGGGGAACCATGGTTGAGAAGCAGTTCCACACAGCGCTTCAAACCCGAAGTTGCAGCACAGTGAAGGGCAGTGTTGCCTTTCTGTATGCAGCAATCAAACATTCACCAGTGATGAAAAAATGTTGTGCTTACCGAGATATTATGTATATATTACATGAATGTCTAAAAAAATAAAAATAAAAAATAATAATAAAAAAATAAAAAGAATGGCGATGGAAAGGAAAATAACTTATAGTTTATCCCTCTTTATTGTTGTGTGAGAACCAGAGGAACTTACCTCTATTTTAGCGATTTTGGGGACAGTTTTGTTGATGTAATTTTTGCTTCTTTGTATGAACTGAGTTTACATACGAATTCTGTAGGTTTTAAATGCCAACATGACCAACCTAAGTGTGGGTTTTCTAGGATTTTCCACACTCACAAAGGCAAAGGGTAGGCTGGAGTTATGGACCTCTCCCAAATATTCCCTCTTCACTGATTGTACACATCTTGGAGGAGGACCTGCATCATACTGATTACACACCAGGGACTAGTATAACTGTAGATTAGTGGGTACAATAGATACAATTAAAGTAAACATGAAACCTATTTTGTGTTTTGTTACTAAGTCTGTTATTGATGACCGACAGCCCACAGCCAGATTGCTTTCCTACTGACAATGACCTGTAACTTATATCACTAGTATGAAAACAAACTCACTGTATGACAAATACATTTGTCTTAACGTTGCCAAGTTTCATGGATTATGTGTGTATGTATTAATCTTTGTATTTAATCTCCATGAGAATTGCCAATTTTATTGAAAAATTGAAAACAAAAAATTTATTCTTTATTCTTTCCACTGCTGATGTGAACAAAAAAGTAAATTATGAGAATATTATAGGAGAAAAATTCCTCTGACACTGGGATTCGAATCCAGGACCTTTGCCTATGTGGGCCACAGCTCTACCAATTGAGCTAAGCATCACAGCACCAAATGGAACCTCTAGCCTATGACCGATTACCCTTAATGGTCTACCTCACTCGTATTATATTCTCATGTATGTCCAACAGAGGCAATGATCTATGGTTCATGAATGCATATAATATCCATCTTGAATGTTAAGTGTACAATAACAGTGGGAGCATGGTCACAAAAATCACTGATTAGTGAGCCTCACATTACTGCATATGAGATAACTTGTCTGTCAGTGAGGTAGATCATTAAGGTTATTCAGTCATAGGAGGCAGGTTGCATTTGGCACTGTGAAGCGAACTCTGGCTTAGCTCAGTTGGTAGAGGAGTGGCACTTATAGCCAAAGGTCCTGGGTTCGAATCCCAATGTCAGAAGTATTTTTCTCCTATAATATTCTAATGTTCAACAGAGACAATAATCTCTGCATTTATCCAAGTAAATTATGATTCAAGTTTAAGAACAAACTTTCTTTTCTGTGATATTTCCATTTCCGGGCTGTATGGCCGTGGTCTATCCGATGAGGTCTGTCTGAGCGGGGTTTAAATACAAGGGGAAGGTGCTACTTACTAGGTAGAGCATTTCTGATGTTGCAGGAAGTATGAATAAAGTCTCCTAATTCCACAAAAAAATAGGTATTTTTTTCTTTCTTTAGTATTTTCTACCTATATAATAGTATATTTCCTATGTAAAATTAAACAATGTGTACTTTAATTTAAGTTATGGTTTCACTAGTCTTTCGTTAGCAGGTTTAGTGATTAAGTTCTAACTTCACACTTCACTAAATAACTGGAGCATGGTTTGTTGCATAGTTTACATATGCAGTCCTCCTTCAGCTCATGGTATGATCTGTTCTGGCATATCTTCCCATGGAAACCATGGGAAGCGAAGCGTGTTTATAGGTGGTGGAGCGTAAAAATATGTCCTTTTACGTTTCTGTTTTCATCGCTTCTGTTTCCATTATTTCCTGCGGTACTTTGTTGGCTTTGTTCTGTCTCTCCTTGATGACAGTTTTTGTCTCTGGCAGTTCGAAGCAGTGACTAATATCTTCGATAAAGAAGAATTCCTGAGCTATTATGTAGATAAAGCTATTTAAAATAGTACATCAACTCCCATAAAAGTTAACTAGAATTTTTTTTTTTTTTTTTATAATTTTTTTGTGGAAAATCTTCAACAGATGTTGATTGGATATTTAAGGATGTAGAAACACAATTTTTACAGCCATTTCTAAATTGTATGGCATTGTATATTTTTAAACAAACACAGTTCAAATCAAGATGAAACCAATAGACTTCAACTAAGCAAAGTGTGCGGCCATCACTGGATGTAAGGCGATTGTTCACTGTGACAATTTTTAGCTCTTGCAAAGATTCAAATAAGAGAATATCTGAATGAAGAAAGAATTTCAGTATTTCACTCACCTTTTGTAAAAGACATGTTAAAAATGCTTTCCCCTCTGATGTATACATCTCTGACAATGACATACAAATTTTGCTTTACATGGGATGCTCTATTTTGGAAGAGGATTTTTTTTCAAAGGATTTAAGTTTTGAGTAATCTTAGACTAAATCCAGTGTTCCTAATAATGCTATAAGCAAAGGACCAGTAATTATATTTATGGCAACTTTAAACTTTTAAATCCATTAACACTGAAGTTTGTGAATGACTGAACTTTCTGAGTTAAACAATGACAGGACTTTTTTAGGGATCACTTTAATTCTCGCATGATTATTGTTAAGTTTTTCTTGAGCTAAGTTCTATTAGGACACGATTTCTTATTTAAAACTGTTTGAGTAAGTCCCCATTTTCTAAACAATTTAAAAAAAATGAATAATTCAGCTTTATTTATACTCATTTGAACACAGAGGTCATATCATGAGTCAGGTTCTATGTGTATAGTAGTAGGGCATGTAACTATTGATGTGAAACTGCTTTCTATTTTATGAGTTTATGGTGTCTGTTAATTTTAACTGATATTCAATTTTATTGAGTATGATGAGTCATGGTAAGTAAAATATAATCATTCCGCATTTGCCTTTACAACTAGGGAAACCATGAAACAACCAAAGTCAAATTAACCGGTTATGGGGTTGAATCCGTTACTTCCCAAAAGCAAGTCAAAAACGCTACCATCTTAACCAACTGGCTCAGTTCTAAATGATCTTATAACACACTTTACTGAAGGAGCATTACTTTCAGCATAATGTTTTTGAAATTTTCCAGTATATTTTTTATATAATTTTATTTCTCCAGAAGATAAATTTCAACAATGAAAATTTCATCAAAACAAAAACAAGAACTTTATGTTTACAAAAACCACTGCTCCTTGCCGACAGCTGACAATTAAGCTGGTGGAAGAATACAAGCTCCCAACAGCGAAAAGTCCTAGTGGGCTGTGATTAAATCACAGAGGCACCACATTTGGTTCGCGCTGTAGTAAAATAATATCTATTTAAATAATATTTCAACAGTTTATAACTTACTAGTGGGAAAAACTTCAAAAAAAGCTGGATTAAAAAAAAGCATTACAAAATAATGCACAAGAAACCTGCAAAACCTTCATGCATTTGGCCAGGTTAGAAATTACATTCACAGTAAGAAAGTTAACATCAAATCTGCAGTGAAACCACTTTGTTGTATCATCATCATCATCATCATCCCTTGAACCTAATCCTTTTTAATCAAATTAATGTGTACCCTACACTTAATTCTAAGTTCTAGTACTTACAAATTATTAATAACTGTTATCTAAAAAAAAATGACATACCAGTATGGTATGTTAATTTAGCTTATAAACTGATGCTCTCAGTGTTGGTAGGTGGTAATTTCGAGAGGGGTGTGAACTAGAGCCAATAAGATTTTTCTAGAAGTAAATCATGCATTTGATAACATTTACTACTTCCCCATTCAAAACACTATTATTTGAGCAAAGAATATACTCAAGAAAATTTTAAATGTATGAAATGTTAGCAGAGAACAGTCTGAAGAAGAAGAAAAAAAAGCATATTGCAAATCATACTGACATTCGTAAAGAATAAGCTGCACCACGAATTACCCTTCTTTTTCATTTTGCACACTAAGAAATACAATTCAAGATAAAATTGCATTCTATGGAATTAAACTGTGAATATATAATCCAACTCAGTTTCTTTAATAGTTTATATTTTTGCACTTTCTTGTGTTCTTGCAAAAAAGAGTTTATCAAAATGATATAACAGAAAGCAAAAAGAACATGTAACATAGGTAAAGCTAATTTACACACTTACTGAAGCAGAATTAATTATTTAAACCAATTTATACAACATAGAAAATACAAGTAAATTCATTAACATAAAATATTAATTTCTTTTAACAATAAATTAATGTTATGGAGATTCGTAATCGTTTGTAGCCTGCAATACCCAGTGAGCAAGCCTTGAAGCTAATTCTGCTGGCCTCCTGTGTGGTACACCAGCAGCGACAAACAGCTGTCAGATGTCAGTGCCAATAGATGGTAAATTTAGAAGTCTAGAGACCATAAAAACAAGTAAATCCTAAATTACTGTTAATCATACAGTGACAAAATGGCTACTTAATATTTGGGTGTGCCCTATTTCCAATGAGTACATATTTATGCACTTTTGAATTATTTTTCCTGTTGGGATTACAAATTTTCTCTATCTCAGCATAATATAGACCCTCTAACTACTGAATGAATTTACCAGACTCATCGGAATATTTCTCTACTCTCCCACAGACCTCGATATAGACATTAAGAAATATATGGTGAGAATACATCTGATAATATTTTTGTTATCAAGGATTCAAGGTAAACTGAGGCTTTTTAGGTATATAGATAGGGACAAACTATGAGTTATAATTTTATAAATATATTCGAGTAAGGGTGAACTTACTGAATAACATAGTACGGCAATATTGAATTTTAATAGGATATGAAAATATAAGTCTTGGAGCAGACATATTTAGCAACATATTTTCTCTGGGGTCCATTACCCATAATACAGTATATATTTTTTTCTGATTTAAGTCTGGACTGCTGAAATGTCCACACCTGTTGTTAAAATTCATTGCTATGTGGCAAAATTGGCAAGATCATAATAATTTTAGTTAACTGACAGATTTTCAACACCTCCTATTAATTATTAGTTAGATCCTGTTCTGGGAGCTGGAATTACAGTAAAGTGTGTACAGGACAGACAAAAAGAAGTGTAGAAATGAGATACAAAGAACACTGGATGCACACGTAATCAATTACAATTTAGAAAAATCAACAGTAGCAGGTCTTTTCTGGAATTACTGCCATGAAATTGAAGAGACCCCATTTGTTAAAAATCTGTAATAAAAAGACAATTTTCAGCCTATAACGAAAGTGAAAGAACACAGTATGAGTTTGGAAATACCGACCTTTCATGCTACCTTGCTGATGTAGAGGTAGCATGCCTGCCTCTGGATCCAAGGTTTATGGGTTTTAACCCAGCCAAGGTCTATACATATTTCAGGATGTTACAAAATCCAGGGCATGAAGTCCTCCAAGAGGATCTGAAAACTGTGGGTCATGTTGTAGATTTACACCACAACCCCTAGCTGAAATAAGAGTCTCTCAACTAAATTTTCAAACTGTTTGAAGTCCTAGGAATACCTTAGTTTTTCCTAGAGGGCTGTTGAGTTGAAGATTAACCTACCATCTATCATCTTTGCTCTCTACATGAAAATAAGTATAATTAAATTTGTCAAACAAATCCTTCTTCAGGAGGTTCTACCGTATTTTCTGGTGTATAAGATGCACTTTCTTTATCCTTAAAATAGGCTTTAAAATATACAGAAATACTTCTCCCTCAATTATGTCCTTACTTTTGTTATTATTATGAGAACATTTTCTGTATTAAATTTTAAAATATAGATATAATTATTTTCAGATTCCTCCCACAATTTACCTTAAAATTTTATATAATATTTCAAGTATTAACTCATATATTCCCATTATTGTATTATAATATGTTCTACAATTTCTAGATATTATTAACTCATAATTTGTTATGTTTGTAATTCCATTTTCTGTGTTATTGTAAATATTTTAGTGTAATCCAGTGTACTGTACTGAACTCTGCTTTTTTGGGTGGCTTTGGAATCTACATTTGCAAATAACTGTATTGTAATTTTTAATAATAAATTTATAATTCATAACTTCCAAGATCTTTGTTGCATGCACTCCTTTTCATATTCCAAGAACTTTGTTGAGGCACATGACCTTCTTGTGACTTCTCATGCAAGATCTACCCTGCCATACAGTGACATACCGATTTTCAAGCTAATTTATACATAAATTGGGATTGTAAATAAATTACATTAATTTTATCCTAGGCTGTAACTAACTATGTAAGTACGGTGTAAACATTTTTGATGCGTACTTGATAAGCTTCAAAAGAGTTCAGGGTTGAGAGACATTTACTGCCCCATTGTGTAAGAGCACCTCTTCCCAATGATCATACCCCTTAGACAACTATCACTGGATTCACCATTGCTGGTGGTACCAATCAATCTTCTCAGTAATATGACATTCATTATATTTAGTCACTACCAATATTTTAAACGTGGCGCTATTACCTACCCATGCAGGTCTGTTAATATGAGAATGCTCAAAGACTCACCCAGAGTCAGTTTTACCCCTTTGCCAAACCTACGCCCAATGTAGCGTAATATGTAGAACACCCATGTCATCATTCTGTATATATTATTTCTGTATCATACCATTTTAAAGCCAAATCTGCATCAATAAATATGAGTGAGGTATAAATCGAAAGATTTTTTCATTATGCTTGAATATACCATTTGTTTGAAAATATATCTTCTGTCAAAATGTTATATTAAAACTTTAGTGAATGTCCTATTTTGACATACCATACAAATGGACTTTGGAGATACAATTAATTCTTTAAACAAAATTACTTAAAGTGTTCTCTTATGAAGAACTAGTAGGTGTATGCGGCTTTGTCTGCAATTATTTATTCAACTACTAGATGTTTTATTTAAATTATTTATTTATTATAAAAATAAAATTAAAATATTGTATTTAATAACACTAACATAGCTATGTAAACTGTAGGAATGACGTATTTTTATTCTTAATTATATTGCTTTACATAATAATTAATTAAAGGAACAAAACAAAACTTGATAAGCTGTCATATGGGCATACAGATGGGCATACATGAAATGATGAAAATGAACCACAGATTTATGAACCTTACCCAAATCATGCATAAACATTTTAGTTAAAAAGTTCAAATTCAAAGTGCATTTCACAATTAAAGTGCGCTGCCTGGTGAAAAAACGATCTCAGACTCGAGTTTTCAAGCCCCCAAAAACAACATTATTGTTACTAGAGGAGCTAGAGCAATGATTGCCTAAGACAGAGAACCAAAATCATTAAAAGCTGCGCTGGAAATTCAACTTCCAGATATTTCTGAACCTATCCGAGGAAATACGAAATTCACTCAACTTGTTCATGTCAAAAGACTGCCCGTGGCAACATCTACTATTAAATTTGATTTTTTGTAGTAGGGAAGTAAAATAACAGAAGTAATTAAAAAAACACCTTTTATAAAATTAAATCTTTCTTGTTCACCTCAAATTTTGAACAGAAATTTCACCCCGGATTTATGCACTGCTGAGTGGCAACAAAGCATCCACTCTACTCTATTGACTCATCTTAAGTAGAGATCTGAAGGCACATTGAAGAAGTGCATTTGTCAAATTACCAGGTGAGGTCAGAGTTCACTTTGTAAGGGCAAGCCAAACTCCTGCGTTCATAAAAAAGGGTGCCAGAGAAGACCGCTCTTAAAATTTTGTGACCAAGTGTGTTTAAATGCCACATTCTGTGACTGTATTTAAGGAAGCATAGCAGATTGCAGGGCTGGCAAAGTAGCATGTTCTGCAGCTTCGTACTCTGTCTTTTAAGCTACCCGAGTTCTTCCAGATTCTATCTACAATGTAATAGCCCACGGCTCCATTTATATTAGTTTTCCTACATCATACCAGGATTTCGTTTATGCATTAATTAAACAATAATTATAATTGTAATGTTTTTAAATTTCTTTAGATGTTTGGTTTCTTATGTCTTTTTTAAAAATATTTTGTACTGATTTAATATCATAAAAAATAAATCTATTTTTATCTTAAAGCCACCCCATATTATTTTTTACGATGTTAATATATACAAAAGGTTAATACAACTGATAGGGGAAATATAATATAATATTAAAACAATATTGTCTTTATAAAGTATGACCGTCAGAGTCAAGCGCCAGTAAAGTCCAGGGTGTAACTTTGTCATTTATTTTTCATCATAGCAAAGTAAACCATGATTAAAAAATAAAAATAAATAAAAAAAATAAAAAAAAATAAAAACTCAGGGGGACAAAATTTTTTCTTCAAATGAGATTTTCCTTAAAAGGCTATTAGCCTCAAATAAACAAATAATGCAGTGCATATTATGTAAATTCAACAAGTGTTTTTCAACACAAAGAGAAAGGACACAACAAAAATTTAAGAAATTCATAACAGAAGTTAACCATGTTATGTGGCTATTTCAAGAATTTAATATGAATTATCAATAAACTTGACTCATTCTGGATACTGACAATGATCAACTTTAACCCCCAATGCCAAGATATTAAAAGTGACAGGCACTTTCAAAAAGGAACTTTTTGTTCCCCATGTCTAAGCAAAAACACTTAATCTTTTTTTGTTTTTGTTTTGTTTTTTGAGGGTTCCTTAAAAGCAAGAATTAAATACATTCATCTTACAGTAATTATGCAGAAGACACTGAAACCTGGAATTCCTTAAAAGTAGGAATGTTAAAACGGGATTTTACGGGATTAAATAGTTATGAACTCAGTCAATACCTTTTTATATTGTTACAAGAAATTGGGTTTATCTGAAAAATATATACAAAGCCTTTGTTTAGATCCATGGCCAGCTTAACGGTATTTTCTGAAGCTGTTGACTTGTATGCAATTGTAATTGCACATTATTGCAATAAAATACATATTGGCGAAAAAAGGAGTATCAAATTTTATATTCAATTTGACTCTATCAGAGACAGACAAGCTTGACCCTGCATTTTTTTAAATTGTTAAGTAGTAATCTCATTGAAAAGTACAGTTTCATATATGCTTTCTCAGCATGTTGAACAAAACAAATGCAACGCAACCAATAAAATACAGAAGAAACAGTAGAATCATGAGAATTACGCATGAACAAATCTGATTGCACTCTATGCAATACCATTCGAGAGGATGATAAGTTGACTTGCTATTTGTAAAAAGGGTTGTATGTGGCCACCATAAATAATTTGTTTATTTATTTAGAATTGTAAGCTCTGAGTTTAATAATCTATATAATTTACGGGTTTAAATACGCAGTGGACTTTCTCCAGAATGTAAAAGCCAATGAAATAAATAAAGCCAAAGAAAATAATAAAGAAAAGTTTAACTTCTAAAGAAGAAGAAAAAGAAGACGAAAATACCAAAGAAAGAAAAATAAATAATAGAAAATTAACAGAACATACTACAATGCAAACCAATGCAGGGAGGAAGGGGAAACAGTTTTTGCTTTCAAAGATAAATGGTCATTAAAGCCTACAGAAAATTAATATCAATGATGAAGACATACACAATGCTGTATGGATAAATAGTTAATGGGTAGAAAAATAATTGTTTGAAATAAGAAAATACAGGACAAAGAGGAAGAGGAAAGAGAGATATATGAGTGTAATTAGTAAATGAATCACTTCTTGCAGGAATAATCTTTTATTAAACAATTATCAGAAGTTTATTTATTTTAGAATTATGTTTATTGTAAATGTACTTTTAATGGGAAATTTAATGCATGAATCACAGTTCCTGGAAGCATTTTACTTTTATAGATTTTATACTCCCTATCTGAATTAATACCACAAGATCAGAATTAATAATTAGTTAAAATATAAAATGTATACATAAATTAACTAATTACATACACCTATAATATACATGGTTACTCATCAACATTCATTAGGCATTAGGATAAACAAACTATTCATCAAACAAAAATGTATAAATTTGTTTTGGAATTCTATACTCACAGAAGATAGTCTACATGATTTCTACAATAATATGGTTTCACTGCTTTATGTATCAAGGAATTACAAAACCATGCAAGAAACTAGCAAATCAACCACGCATGCATGACAACACCATAAAACATTCGTTCAATATTAGCTAAAATACAAAATACAATCCCAAAATAGTTATGAACTCAGTCAATACCTTTTTATATTGTTACAAGAAATTGGGTTTATCTGAAAAATATATAAAAAGCCTTTGTTTAGATCCATGGCCAGCTTAACGGTGATTTGCTTGGCAATAGGAAGCATGCTGTTTGCTGATGGAGTCGGATATTCACAGGCTCTTAAATTCAATCGCATAGATTTATCATGCAAATTATAACTATGCAACAATCACATACCTTCACCAAAGAAGATGTTAAAAATGATGCCCTTGTACTGCCACACATCTTTCGCAACTTTTAAGAAAATGTGCAATAACATTCATTTATTCTTCTAAAATTGCAGCAATATCTCTTCTTATGTTGTCTTTCAGTTCTTCCAAGTTAAGCAGACTTTATTTCTGCATAACTTGGAACTTGCCGATGCACTTTATTTCTTAAGTTCCCCCATAAATAAAAATCTCTTAGGGTAAGATCTGGAGATCCTGCTGGCTTGGGGGACCTTAAAAAATAAAATGTACAGGAATAACCTGCACACATTGGAAGAACTGAAAGACAGCATAAAAAGAATTTGAGTGTTATGCACATTTTCTTGTGAAAGATGTGTGGTGGCACATGAACAAAATTCCCAACATCTTCTATGATGAAGGTATGTGGTTATTACTTCGTTATAATTTGTGTAAGAAATCAACACACTTGAATTTAAGGGGCTATCAATATCTGACTCTGCCATCATTCAGTGCGTTGCACTGCCAAACCAATCCCTATTAAACCAGCCAAGAATCCAAACGAAGGCTCTATATTTCTTTCATGGGAAAACTACAAAAAAAAAAGACTACTTCTAATAGAATCTACCAAAAATCTATTCTGATTATGAGTACCTGTACACTTTTGGCAAACCAAACTGTTTAATACATGACTCAGTGCAACCCAACTTACATTACAGCTGCTTAAAGTTAATAGAATCATGTATAATTTTAATGAAAATTCAGTCTTTTATCTATTTTATCTAGACATTAGATACTTAATTCTTTTAAGATTGAGGTTATGAATTTGACTATGTAATTACAATGAGGTAAAGAATATAAAAGTAGTTAAAGATCGATTAATTACAACCATTTAACAAGCATCAAGTGAGATAACTGAATATGCGTACAGTATTAACAAAATAATAAAGCGTTAAAATAATCTATTTAATATGAAAAATAATACGAATAGTTCACAAAAAGGATTTCGAGGATGCTACTGACATAAAAATATGACAGCAAACCTTTTACTGAATTTACTTTAAGCAAATATATAGGCTACAGAAAATACAGCATGTAGCACAAGCTAGCGGAAAAGTATTGTTCTAAGTTAATAATAGATGAATTTTCATTAATCGGGCAAAATATGGTGTCACAGAAATATATTTTATCACAATTTTAAGCTGACCTAGGTTTGTTAATCTGAAAATCTTCCATTATCTCAAAATGTAATAATCATTATCAATCACATACATGCTTGCAAAGCAAAAACAACCATCTGTCCACATCTGTCCATTATTTTTTACAAAAGTACACATAAAGATATCAAAACCCATAACTCAATATTACAAGAAAGTAATACTGATTAAATCAGAACTACATTGGAAGACAAAAACATACTGAACAGGATCATTCCATACAACATTTTAAATTAAACTGAATTAAACTTCGTGAAGCTACTTCTCATAGAGCAGTGAATCACAACTTGTGGTCTACAGACTCCGGGGGTTCGTGGAATTGAAGTAAGGGATCTATTGATTTAATTTAATACATTCTCCATTTCTCAGAAGTTTTCACAAATTTTATCTCTGTCTATACTAAGAGTGGCAGGTAAGCTTCCTCTGCCAACTGTCTGGCAAATGATCTATAAAGGGCTCCCACATCCCAAGCCTCACCTACAACTTTCATTTCAAGAAGAAACAGTTGACTTCCAGTTCCTGTTAGCTACTTAAGCACGTAGTGTTTCTTACAATCTTTGGCAAGGCAATCTTAGCATGAGCAGAAGATATTTCTCACAACATAGTGTTGCCAACTTCCACTTTGAATAATATAATGTTCTTATGCTTATTACTACAAAGATAGTCTACACTACAAGATTTGTCAAGAAAATGTTTAGCCTTTCTTATAAATATTAAAAAACAATACAATTAGTGCAAATTTACCTGTAAATTCCACCAAATATAATAAGGGTACCGGTAATTTAATCCCAGAGGATGAAATGGGCAAGGGGGAGGAAAAACATATCTCAAAAATATTGATTGGGATACACAAAGGGAAAAGACCACTTGAAAACCTAGACGTAACGTGGGAGCAGGGACATTTTTGGAAATTTCCTGCCCATAGGCTCTTGTGTATCTACCACCCCTTTAAACAATTTTTGTAATAGTAAATATTACTAACTAAACGAATGTACTAGACGAATATGGCCTTTTTCTTTCAGTACTTAATGAGTAATTCATAAGAAAGTCTGCAGGTGAGGTCGAACACAATGGTGAAAAAAGCCACATAGTTCAGGATACCCTCCTTTCACTTTAAAGTTAACATAAGAGAGCACATTTAATTAACAGTCAGATGGCAAGCTTAAACTGATTGTCGCCTAGCGAGGCATGCTAAGTTCTTATTGTTAGATGCACATTATCAATTCACGATTGGACGATATGTGACATCCAGTGTTGTTGCATCATGAAATAATACAGTATCAATGTAAGGAAGGATACATTATTGTTTTGTTTCCATCCATAGCTTAGGTTTCAGATAGCAGCCAGCCATCGGGTGTGGCTGCATCATTAATGCAACAAAATTGTTTATGGAATGACCTGAAAGAGTCTAGAAAGAAGAGAACATCAAATAGAAATCTAAATAGAAGGTGGAAATTATTAACAGATTGTATTTGGAAGAGATTACAATGAACATTATGATGCATACATAAGAAGATGGCACTCCTTTTATAATTTACAATCTGACACTCAATTTAGAATAACTCAATCATAAAGTGTAGTATGTAAAGTATTGTGAATGTTTCAGCTCAAAAAAGTTAAATGAGGTGAACTGATGATCCTTCAATGCATCATTAAGTTGTCCACGAAAGATGGTAGTATGATGGAGCAAGACTGGAAAGGTATGCAGAGGTCTAATACATGTGATGAACCAAGATGCATGAATGGTTTGCTACTTAGAGATAATTTTTTTCTACTGGTATCCAGAAGTTAGTAAGCACTGGAACAAGTGTATTGAAAAGCACAAGAGTCACCACTATTAAACTACCTAAACACCAGTGGCGTAATGTCCTTTGGGGCTCAACCCTGCACGATATCCATTGAAGATTATCCAAAAGTTTGCTGAACAGAATAGGCGAGAAGAATTTCTATTCAAGTAGAGGTAAGGTAATTTTATGGGTAGTAGAGGTAAATTTTTATTCTGAATGATTAAAGGGTTTTAAGTTATGTGATACCACGTCTAAACATACCACTAACATTGGTGTATTTGTAGGAAGATGAATTATCAAAGGTAATCCCACGAGAGGTTATAAATTTATCTGAAAAATGTCATAATCTCAAGTGGGATTTATTAAGACTATTCCATGAATAAAATGTATCAGATTATATAAATAATAATTACTTTCTTACAACGATAATTTTAGCATGTAATTAAAACATTATTTTATATAGATATAGTAATATTTGTGATTTGATATTATCGTGATTGTGGCACAATTGATACTACCTTCAATTTCGATGGACTGATTTTTTCTGCATAATTCAAAAACAATATTTTTTTGTGAAGTAACACTTAAACTTGAATTTATAATACATATTGACCCTTCTCCCTGACAATTCTACAATTATTAGAAACTGGTATATTAACGTGACCAGTAAATTAGCAAACAACATTTACCGACATAATAGCGAGAACATCGCCAGTAGCTTCATGAATAAATAAGATGATATCATTGATGATGATGATGATGATGATGATGAAGAAGAAGAAGAAAATAATGATACCACAGACTACTAGCATAAGTCACCATAATTTAGGCAACCTGTAAGTGGCATTAGTTAACAATAGGTAAAGTTAACTTTTTTTGGTAAGTTATATCTCAAGGCATTTTGTGTCAATAAGGCAATTTGTAATATGCGCTAGTTAGAATTTAGTTAAAAATAAGAGAATTCTCAAGAAGCCTCTTTAAAATATGGAGATTAGGGGATTGTCTTATATTTGGGTCAGTAAATATGGTAATTTCAGAGTCTCTACTTACAGCTTCCAAGGAAACAAAACAAGATCAGGAAAACAAAGCAATTTTTTCAATTCAAAACCTTTCTCTGAAATATTTATTTATGTCCTGGTTATTAGCTCAAATTTGAAACACTCGAATCCTGACAACTTACCAACTTTATTGCATGGTTGCCAAACATAGATCTTGACTGAAGCCCACAAGAAAAACCTCCAAGTCTGCCAAAGGAAGATGGAGCGGATGATCCTAGAAGTATCTCTTCTAGATAGGAACCCAAATACCAGGTTAAGAATACTGGCGAACACAGAGGATGTAGCCCAATGGGCAACAATACTAAAGTGAAAATGGGGAGGACACCTAGCTCGACTGCAAAGCAGCAGATGGGCACAAATTGCAACGATGTGGGACCTGCGTATTGGAAACAGACACCTAGGCAGACCAGCCACTAGATGGGCCGACACATTTTAAGAAGTCTGTGGGAATGCATTGGTCCACAACAGCAAGGAGCCGGGGTGAATGGAAGGAACTATCTCGCAACCAACAATTCACGTACACAGTTTAGGAATGAACAATAGGGCTCATAAGCCAGAAATTTACAATTCATGTGGATTAGCTCACCACATGAACTTCACATGAGCTTTCCCTTATAGAAGGCCAATGTTCTTCATGGGATCAAATTGGCTAACTCATTCATTTATATTATTTTCAACCACCTTCTTATTTATGCATTTATGTCATGTAGGTTCTATAGAGAAATAATGAAACTGAAACAAGAGACCATAATGCTGCCCCGTCTTTGTTTTGGGGTATACCTGGTCTTGTGCTTGCAGATCAACTCGTTCTCGTCCCCCACTGTTGAGAGGCACACCTCGCCACTGAAGCAGAAGGGCTACACATGCTGCACGTCTTTCCTGAGCCGAAAATGACTTCTGCTGACTCAGTTGGCATGCTGCATGAAGTGATGTTTCGTTGCAACCATTCTTCTTATTGGGATTCCCACCCAAGTCATTTAAAAATGTCCTAGTGGAGAAAAAACATTGGTGAAAAACAAAGAAAACAATTTATGAAGAAATAGTCGAAAATATAATACTGTACGGAGAAGAAACACATACGTAAGTAGAAGACAAGAAGATTAAAAAAAAGCCATAGAAATGGTTTATTGAAAATGAGTTGCCAGGAAATCAAAGAAAGGATGAAAATGAAGAAATAAGAGATTATGAACACTGAGAACAACATAATAGAAAACATTAATACAAAAAGATGACAATGATATGGGCATGTAAATAGAATGAACGAGGGTAGATTCCAAAAGAAGTGATACGATGGGAACCAGTGGGAAGAAATAGGAAAGGAAGACCAAGCAAAAATTGGGTGAACGGAGTGAAAAAGTGTATGGAACTGAACAGACTATGTATGCAACGTATTAGCATGTCTCAATATTTCAGAGTGGGCTCCAAATGAGTGGAAAGGTAAGCATTGAATGGAAGGCTCTTTAAAGTGCTGTGTGGCAACCACAGCAGTAGGGAAGACAAGTTCTGGAGAGACACTGGTGCTCGCCATAGTATTAGAGATACATTAATATATTCCCGACATACATAAACATAAAATTAATGTTCAATTCACCATTTCTTTGTTATTCCTCAAAAGTATAGTTAATTAAATATGAATTTTATGATCATATGAAACATGGCTAAAGTTGAGACTGTTATAGTCATGTCATGTAGGCTACATATCATAGCAAAATTACGATGCACAGAAAAATATAGTTACCTGAGAAGATGTTTCATCCCATGTTTTGCAGCATAATGCAATGCAGTATTATGATGATGACTATCTCCGTAACTAAGGTTTGGATCCAGATTTTTCCTCAACTCAGGAGAACTCTGGAACACCTAAAATTACATCATTTTATTCATAACTTACCATAATTGAAGGGACTATTTCTAAAGTGATATACAGTATCTCCATTATGAGTTTTTAACAAACAGTTTTAGTATAGGGATAAGCAGCCCTATGCTATTAACACTAGCATGAATAAATCATGTACTGATATTAATATTTTTGGAAGTTTAGACAGTGATTATTCCACTCGCAAGCTGCTTGTTTGATATTGACGTGTTTAATATGTCACATGCTGTCATTAAGCAGCACGAAAACAGATTATTTTATACAACATAACTTGTTTGGAAATTGAAATAATATAAATGTACATTGATTGAAAACACAATTTCAATTCGGTGCAAGCCAGTTGGTGTATAACAAATTCTATCAACTAAAGCAGATCCAACATATTTTTAAAAATACATAGCCTTCATCAAAGAAAACTCATTTGAATTTTTTCTATATCATTAATATGAGTTTTATACAATGATGACCATACAACTGATGCATATTCTAACTTACTGCGTACAAAACTATTATAAAGTAACTGTAAAATATGTTCGTCTTTAATATTCTTGGAATGACGGAAAATAAATCCTAACTGTCCATAAGATTCATCTATTATTTTATCACTGTGCTTTCAAAATTTTAGATTGTACGTAATAATTAATCCTAAATCTTTAATGGTAAATATTCTCGTTAACATTTCCGAATTCATACTGTATTGAACAATCAGATGAAGTGAAAATCTGTGAAAACTCATGAAATAGCATTTCCTAACATTAAACGCCAAATTGTTTTGCATACTCGTACTCCATTCAAAGAGCATGTCTATTGTTAACTGTAATTCCAATTCATCTGTTAATAAACGTATCTCTCTAAGCCTATGTATTTCTAAAGTCATCTGCAGATTTTCCTGTGTGAAGCTCCTGCATCTGTCTGTGAAGAACAATTTGTAAAGTGAAAATGTCCTTTCAACGTCAAAGCAACACAGTTCTTCTTCAATGAATTCCTCTTCAATATCTGTTTCTTGACTGGAAAGCTTTTTAGAAATCAGACAGTGTTTTATAACTCAGATTTTCAGCAATTTTATTAGCTACCAAAAGGAAGGAGTGAAATAAGCACTTTTAATGTAACAGATTTTAATCTAAATTAATTTTTCTCTCAGAATAAACAAAATATTCACTATCAAATAAAGTTAAAATGGCTTGTCAAGGGGTGTCTTACAAAATATAACCTTTCTGCTTATGTTTAGAAGTTTGAAAATAAGTCACCATTCATCCTGAGCCAATTTGTCAGGATCAGCATTCTCTTGTGGCATCCAATGAACTTCCTGATGAAATCATTGCCCATGGGGATTTTTAAATTGATCAGTTTTTGTTTGTTTGTTTGTTTGTTCTTGTGAGCTCCTGGACTTTATCACTCACAATTTTAGAGGGAAAAATCCACATCTACAAGATCAAAAATACATTGATAAATTTCAAAATCCGCAAGGACAATCAATGTTCTCAGTGGGAAGTTCACTGAATGCCTACAAGATGATGCTGATATTAACCAACCATCAGATGGAGTATAGCTCAGGGTGAGTGATGACCCTTGAGACTGAAGTTCAGACCTGTTTAATTTTGAGTGAAGTTCTGGGTCTTAAAATCGATCTCATTATTCTTTTTTCATGTTCTGATATACAGTGTGTATCACGTACGAGTTGGACAACCATGCAGGTTTCTGTGTTGTGGTGGCTACAGCTCTAACTCTCGAGCGATCAGGTGAAATATCTATGCAAATAAAGCCGCTAATGGTGTAATGATTCAGATTCTCACAATTACAGCTAAAATTACAATGAAAATAACCACGTACCTCATCACAAGAGATGTTGCAAATGTCCTCCTCTTGCATTTACACAACATGGCACCTTTTTAGAAAATTTTCTTTCACGTGCATAAGTTCAGCTTCTGAGATAATTTCGCTTTCAGTTACGTAAATATTTCACCCGAACTTGAACTTGAAAAATAAAGTGTATAAATCAAACCCCCATACATTAGAAGAACTTAAAGACAATGTCACAAGAGTTTATCCACGGGCGGATTATATGTGTGCGAAAATTTGAATTTCCCCCACTTCATTTTAAAATTTCTGTACATCATTTTGAACATGATGCACTTAATTTCATCAGATTTTGAATTTCCCAAATTTAATTTCATCACATTTATAGGGCACATTTTTAAAGTCATCAGCAAATCCACCGGTGGAATAGTGTGATGAAAGTCCGATGAATCCCTACTGATCAGCCCTTTTTTTACCACTGAGCCTGGTGAGCCATTGACTTTATGAACAGGTTGATGGATTTCAGCGGGAGTATTTGAGTTGTATAATAATTATTGTATCGTGGATTTTCAAGAAGTGGAAATTATAATATATCATGGGCATGGAACTAATAACTGAGTGCTACCATTCTCATAAATCATGTTTTGAGCCTTTTTAAATCAATAAAAATTTTGCATATTTAAATATGGTACCTAACCTCAATGGGCAATAACCTGTGCTGTCAGTTTTGAGGTATTTGGAAAACGAAATTAATTAATAGATTTTTATGCAGAGTATTTTTTCTGTCTTTTCTCATCTGAAACAAAACCAATTCATCACTTTCATGGACGACTCAAACCCTGACGAAGAGCAGTTCGTTAGCTTTCACAAGAAAATAAACTCAATTTATTTATGCTAGTAGCACGCAACTGTTGTCTGCTTCTCTGCTCCACCATGTTTGTCATCTAAGAAGCATCGTACATAAAGTTTGATGAGTCTGATTGCAATCGATGACTTTCAGCGGACAAACAGCCTGATGCTTTCCCAGTGGATTGTCCACTGACTTTACGAACATCCTGATGAAAGTCCAATGGCATCGTTGGAATTAATCTATGACTTTAAAAACGGGCCCATGTGCAATATGGGAATAAAATGCGGAAGATTCAATTTTCAGTGCAGGAAATTCAAAATCTCGCACCCAGTTTGGATTCCTCATGTTTTTCAATTATTCTTGCATGTCTCGTTCTCAATTAACACGGATAATCGGGAGCTGACTATAATCATGTTCAAAAATTTACTTAATTTTTTCCTTCAAATAAACTCTTATTAAAATTTATGGATTGGTGTGCTGAGTTTATGGCAACTTCACTTAATTTTTTCCTTCAAATAAACTCTTATTAAAATTTATGGATTGGTGTGCTGAGTTTATGGCAACTTCTAAAGGAAGCAGCTCATTTTTATTCAATAACATATATTTGTAAATAAAAACTAGTGGTAGAAAATATTTCTATTTTCACAACTGATTAAAGAAAGTAAGATACTTACTTATTTGGTGTGGAACCCTCAAATGTGAACAGTCACAGATTTATTCATTTGGTTAAAGCTAGCATGGGCCTTTTTCTACAGGAATCTTACCTGCATTGCTGCAAATTCATCACCATGTTGGAGGTACTTCTTAAATTTTGAGGAAGAACTACCCATGTTGGGAAAACAGTATGCAAAGCCACACTTGACAGGACAACTAGCTTGGTCCAGTCAGTGGCTGCACAACCCACGGCGTCAAGAGATCAACCCTGCAAAAAATAAAAAATAAAATTATATAGTCCATGTACAGTAGAATTTGGTTATACAGACATCCAAGGAACCAGGAAAATTGTGTCATGAAGAGCCTAGTGTACGTGACTCCTGTTGAAACTAATATGAACCTCGTTGCTAGGATTATAACAGCCACTGATGATGTTTGCCAATCTCTTGTGATGCTAGAGCATGTGCGGCAGTCTATGTATGTGATGTTTGTCGTGATCATGGGGGGTCGATATTTTGAACAATTATTTTAAACAGGGTGTAATCTGGGTTACTCAGTACTAAGCCCAAGAGACCATGGGTTCCATATATGAAAAGCACTCAGAAAACATCCCTGAGCAACTTGTGAAAGTTTGTCGGTAGAGTTCTGATTCACCTTGTATATTCATGCTTGCACAGATCATTTTCTGATCATTAATAGTTGACCTTACTGAAAGATGTAAAGAACTCGAATGAGTGTGCAAGAATTTATGGCAGGGACTCATATTGTGTATAAAATCTACTTGTATTGACCTTGGTCGGTCATAAGCTTGTGAAATCATTCCACTGTTCCAAGAAACCTACTGTTAGGATGTTGCATCAAAAGAATGTTCCTCTTTAAAATACTGCAGGGGCAGATATGGTTTCCATGATCACAAGAACAAAATGTTGGCATTAAAATTGTATTTTATGAAAAAAAGAAAGGAAAAAGTTTCAGATAAAAGTGTTAGCTCTTGGTATGAACACCTAAATACAAAAATAAAAATAAATAAAAACTTTAGAGCAGTTTTCGAGAAAATTATTGAAAAGTGGTACCGTAGTAAAAGTAATTATAGACCAGTCAAAAATCATACCAAAAACGCATATGAGATTGTAAAAGTTGAGGTTGTTGCACTATTTATATTTTTTCTTAGTCACTATTTATTCCATTGTTTCTGAGCATCAATAAGGCTTGTCAGTTACATAATAGGCTATTTACAAAACGAAAGATAAAAATAAGATTTGCAGATCTGAGCAATGTATCTAAAATGAGGCTTGTATGGGTTAGCACTATCTTCCACAAAGCGCCAACCCCTTCAATTAAAAACACATTACTGTACTGCACATTTCAACTGCTTTAACACAATGAAATATCAGTTTCATTAATCAGGCAAAAGCCATTTATTTCCATTATGCATGTAAATAGGCAATATTATCTTTGCAGTATACAACCCAAATACTGATATATCAGTTGGAGAGTTTAATTTTGCACTGGCAATTTGCCACTGTAGCTCAAGTGGCAGAGCAGTGGCACAGAGAACTGAAGATATGTGATTCAAATCCCAATTATGGCATTTTAATATTTCAGTCTGACTTAACAGCTTACCCTACACTCAGCAAGTGTGAAATAATTAAAATTCCACTATATAATATATTATATAATTTTGTAATTGTAATTATAATTTATTCTTGTATCAAGTAAGTTACCTCCTTGGTGTTACAAGAAGTTTATCACCAAGTGAGCAACTCTATACAGACAAATATCCTACTTAGATTATATTGCAAGCTTGGTGGTTAAATATATTTAGGGTGTCTTTAGTTCTGTAATGTAATACTGTTCTAATCATTAATGATGACTTTGTTACTCCTCGCCATTCTCTCTTAATATTCCATGTGCACTTAAATTTATACATATTATATTAGAGTGCACACCGCTTATTGTGATCACTTTGGGATGCAGCTGATGTAACAATACTAACCAATTGATAACAGTAGCCGAAGGAATTAAATGAAGGATATTTATTCATACATAATATAATACACTACAAAAAGAGAATTAAAAGCAATTTATTCATAAGATAATACAGGTAACACCATTGACGGCCGTGGGTGTCGGCATGCTGACCACATGCCCCCCAATCCTGCCATCTGCCTACGGGAGATGACGCAGCGGTCGGGTGGTAGGCCAAGTCCCTCCAGGGATGTAGCGCCACAGAGTTAATACAGGCAACTGTGAATCATTCAACCACTTATAATACAGTATTAGATTGCAAGCAACTATTTTTTCAACCAATAACAAAGTTTTTAATTGTATCTGTTTTCATTTCAATACTCCATACTCAGTTAAGAGTTACAAGTGTTTTTGTAGATCTACTGACCTGTGGTAAACACCACAAAGCAAAATGTCTGTCTTTTCAAGTCTTTTCATTTTACACTAACCATCAATGCATGTCAGTATGTTATCTTCAAAAATCAAAAACTGCAACTGAAGGCTTAACTAAGGGTTGTAACATGTTTTATTGCTGAAAAGAGAAAGTTAGGTAATGACACCCCCTCGAACTGGTCATCCTGTGAGCTGGAAACTGTACAATACAACACAATACGGTTTAATTAGAAATGAAACCCTTAAAAACGAAATTTTGAATGACGTACAGTACTTGGGAATAAAGCCGCAGAAAAGAAAATGTGATAACATAAACCGAATCTTTGATCATAATAAACAGCATTTTTTCAAACGACCAGTATTAATCCGTACAGGACTTCATAAAAGTGATACTGGTAACATTATCCGATTGATAACATTATCCATGATTACATTAAGCGGCGTTCACTGTATATAATATAAGCTCAAGCAATCTTGCCCATTAAGGTGTATTTCTTAATATATTATGTATAAAAAATTGTAAATATTTGTGTTTTCTCTGTCTTTCTTCTTCCATAGTAGAAACTTTTTTACCTGGATTTTTGTAATTTGAAATTTTGTAATATTAATAATTTGTAATTTTTGTTTCAAAATAAATAAATAGTTCTGTTAAGAAATCCTAAATAAGTTATATCTGTAAGAATTAAATATGGTATAGGCTTTGTGCCTAACATTCAGTCTCTAGTGATGGGGTTGGCTAACACATTGATGCAAATATTTAATCAAAAGTACTAAGACCCAATTCTGTCTATTGTAACTAGATCTTCTTTAAATTGGCTAGATCTAATCAGCTTCAGCAGTAACAAAATTGGAGCCAGTCCAGCATACAAATGACTGACTGGAACTTGCACCCTGAGCTGGCATAAACAATTTTCTCTGAACTTACGAAATAATTAATACAATATTTACTTGCTTAATCACTCAATGGCAATAAGACAATTCTTAAGCAAGCTAAAGGAATATTATCTATTTTATGGAACCAGTAGGTGCTTTGCCATGCTTACCTGTGTCTACCATTCAACCCAATTCTGTACTAACTCCATCCAACCATCCCTTGCAAATCCTACTTCCCTTAAATCTATCCCAATATTGTCCTCCCACCTACGTCTATGTCTTCCAAGTGGTCTTTTCCATTCAGGTCTCCGAGTCAATATTTTTAGATATGTCTTTCCTCCCCCATGCATGCAACATGTCCAGCCCATTTCATCCTGCGTGATTTCATTATCCTTACTATATCCGGTGATGAGTACAGGTTATGAAGTTTGTCACTTTGCAGTTTTCTCCAGTCCCCATTTCCATAAACTTAGACCCAAATATTTTCCAAAGCACCTTGTTTTCGAACACTCTCAGAGGAAGCGACCATGTCTCACATCCATATAATCCAAAAGGCAGGATGATTATCTTATAAATTTTTATTTTTAGATTTCTGGTCACATGATGGGAAGATGTGAGTTTCTGAACTGCATAAAACAGGAATTTCCTGATTTGAGTCTATGCTTAACTTCTACCTTTACAACATTTTAATCTGTAATTAAATATAATACTCATCTTTATAAATTATTTATTAAATAAAATGTCATTTAAATATGACACCTTTATAAAAAAAACATGGTTCTATACTCAAGCATCAGTAAAGAATGAACAATCAGCTGCATTTGAAATTCTAATAATGGGGTTTGAAATGTACCCACTCAAATAATTCTTTCTGACTTTTAAAGAAATATGTTAAGAAAATTGTTAATTCGTAAAAACATTTCCTGCCTGGAGGAATATTATATGAATCTGACAAACAAAAAAAAGACTAATCAACATACGTAAGCATTCTCGCAGGCTGTAGACCATAAAAAAGACTAAGTTATTCATTAGAATGCATGGTTGGGGTATCTGCCACATCCCACTCGGCTATGGAAGGGTTTACCCTCTGCCATCCCTAATGCTCCAGAATGTTCGAGATTTAAACTCATGATGTTATTATAAATTCTCTGAAAGCTCCATCAATGCACGCTCTTCATGAATATGTTGAAAGACATAAGAGGTTATCACCAGACCTCAGAATGAGTCATAGACAGACAAACTGTTTTGCTTGCACAACAAACATTCCAGCCCATTTTCTATATTACACTAATAATAATAATAATAATAATAATAATAATAATAATAATAATAATAATAATAATAATAATACCACAGCAATAATAATAATAATAATAATAATAATAATAATAATAATAATAATAATAAACAGTTTTAGTCCATGCAGATGGGAGTACAAAATCCCTCCTTGGAAGTTATTTTGTGTTTTGAGTGAACTTCTGTATTGTAAACAATTTCATTCTCTATAATCTTAGCAACCAGTAAGCCCTTACAGCACATGTAACCAAACAGCTGACCTCCAGACTCAAATAGTAGCCTACAGCTGATCTGAAGTTTTCATGGCTTGCAAACATACAGGCAGAAAAAAAGTTACTGCATACGTTAAACATTTTCAATCATGTGAAAATACCAGGCCATGCTAAGGTGTGTACTTTATTAAATGAAACAGATCGAGAACTGAAATTTTAATTTCTTGAACACTTCTTAAAAGGATAGGAAACCTAATAAATCCAGTAAAATGTAGCAACCCTCCCTATACACTCTGGCAATGGTTGCCACTGAAAAGCAAAATACATTCGAATTCCACTCAAATCAGCTAATGTTGTTTGGTAAAAGTTAACTCTTTAATGTTTGTTGCATTGCGATCATGACATTTTACCACAATGATGGTCAATAAATATTGAATGTCAACTGTCATAGCAAGTCAAGTGTCAGTATGTTATAAAATAACCATAATTTACTTAAAATTCTGAATGTCTTACCTCTTAAAAACAAAACAAAAAAATTCATTATTAAAAACCTGAAGGAATCATCATAATGCAACTTCAATTTAATCTATCAATGACAATGTATTGACTAACTATTCCATAAAGTCTAACACTTTCACACCTAACATTTCTGGCCTAGATCTGGCAGATGTGGATTTATTAGTCAACAGATCTATTCCCACAACAAAAATGAATGCATACACCTACCGTAATCTTGCCTTTCGTTGGTCTTTGACTGCAGACAATCACAAAAGGAACTGCAGAGAGTGGTCAACTCTAAAGGCAGATAACAATGGGATGATGTTTGTTCTGTTTCAGAAGACACCATCATCTGGAGTTATCCTGTAGACAAAATTAAAATTAATTAAAATCACTGAGTGAAAGATACCTTTGTAGCGCACTGCTATTTACGTTGCTAAACTTCTGGATGGCTGTTCTGCAGGTGGTGTTCCTGCAATCTTCAACAGGGTATCAACTGAGATCTTCAAGAACAGACTTTAATAAGGGGATGTACGAGGGCGATTCAGAAAGTCTTTGCCCCTATTTTTTATTAGCCAAAATAAGGTACATACAGGTAATTACAGATATACATACTATTCTACAGACCTTACACTATTTTTCCATATACTTCCTACACTGGATCAGACATTTGTCCCATTGCAGCACTAAATTTGAGATGCCCCTGTCGTAGAATTTGTCTGGCTGACTGCAGGACCACCGCCAGACTGTTGTCTTGGCTTCATTGTTGCACTGGAAAATTGTGGGCTGCATTTCCCTGTGGATTTCGAAAGTACCGAAGGATTCTCATGTGGACAACATGGTTAAGTTCCACGACAATGCAAGGCGACATGTGGCAATCAGAACCGCCAACAAGCTCCGGTCATTTCACTGGGAGAGTCTGCACCACCCACCATACAGTCCGAACCTCACCCCTAGTGAATACCACGTGTTAGGTCTGCTGAAGAAGTTCCTGGCAGGACAACAATTCACATGCAACAATGAAGCCAAGACAACAGTCTGGCGGTGGTTCTGCAGTCAGCCGGACAAATTCTACGACAGGGCATCTCAAATTTAGTGCTGCAATGGGACAAATGTCTGATCCAGTGTAGGAACTATATGGAAAAATAGTGTAAGGTCTGTAGAATAGTATGTATAGGTAAAGTGATCCCTGTACAGGCCATGGAGGCCCAGAGGGTTCCAGGAGGTTGAGGCTCCCAGATTTTGGACATTCGGCACATGAAGGTGGTAAGGTTGTCAGCCTTATGCACCGGCCGCCTTTACCCCCAGGATTGCTCCTGGTACTCATTTCTGTTAGAGGCTGAGTCGACCCCAGGGCCATAGTGCCACCAGAAGGATTAGGCCAATTGAAAAATCTCAACGACCTCATCGGGAATCGAACCCGCGACCTTCCGGTTTGTAGCGCAGCGCCTCAACCACTACGCTACGGCGTACCCCCTAGAATAGTATGTATATCTGTAATTAACTGTATGTACCTTATTTTGGCTAATAAAAAATAGGGGCAAAGACTTTCTGAATCACCCTCGTATTATGGTAGGGATGTACCGGTAGTGGGGTTAGGACGTAGGGGCTGGGTTTGAGTGCCTGTATGTATTATTGTGTTAAATAACATGTGTGATTTAAAATTGAGTTGGTTCTTAGGTGTGCCTTTGTGAGTTTGTAGATTTCATATTGTTTTCGTGTGTTCAATTTCTTGATTTTATGTGTAATTCGAGTAATATTTCCTTGTCTGTATTTCAGCCATTCCACAGAAAGTGAGCCTGAAACATCCCGCTCACAACAACCTGTTAATATTACTTTAAAATAGGCTTATATGTTATCATTGAAAATTTATGAAATTAATTTTCAGAATTACTTCTTTAGTAGACTAGTTTTGAAAATTAATTTAATAATTTTTCAATTATGATATATAGCCTATCTACCATGGGCGTACGGTAAGGGGGGGTTGAGGGGGTTGAAACCCCTCCCGAAATATCTGCAATATTTTGAAGATTATAAATCATAGGACGACATTAAACAAAACAAAAAACAAACAAAAAAACAAAAAACTCTGATTTGGTTGTTGTATATTTTAAAATGCCGTAGCCTACATATCAAAGCATTATTTAAGATTTATCGTAATTTATTTAAGATTCAAATTTCAAAACCTCGTGGTGTTGATAGTTTCTCAGCTTAATAACAGTGATGTATTACTAGTAAACAAAAATCCCTTTGGAATCTGTCAAACGATGACTCGAATACTCCCGCCGAAATCCATCAACCTGTTTGCAAAGCCAACAGTAATCACGAGCTCATCACAAAATTATCATGAAGTAATCGGCATTAATCGGGCTTTTCCACCGGTGGATTTACAGATTACTTTAAAAACGTGCCCTTTGCACCATACAGATTATGATCAGTTTGTCTCTTTAATTATTGAATGGCCCTCGTATGTGATCCATATGAACTCCTTCCTCCTACAGGTGGTAAACAGGTTGGAACAGTTTCGGTTATCTAGTTAGGCCTAACTCTTTTCTTCGCTGTCGCATGATGTGAGCATGATGGCCCCTTGCTTTCAAGAAATTCCCCTCGGAGGTGGAAGTGTTGAATATTATATATTTTATGGAACCCGAAGGTTCATTGCTGCGCTTATATGAACCCGTTCAACCCTATTCTGTGCTAACTAACTTACATCCAACCATCCCTCTCAAATCCTACTTCCCTTAAATCTATCCTAATATTGTCCTCTCACCTACGTCTAGGTCTCCCAAGTGGTCTTTTCCCTTCGGGTCTCCCAGTCAATATTTTTTAGATATGTCTTTCCTCCCCCATGCGCTCAACATGTCCAGCCCATTTCATTCCTTGTTATTTAATTACCCTTACTATATCCGGTGACGACTACAGGTTCATTGCTTTAAAGAAATTTCCCTTGGAGGTGGAGGTTTTCCACCAAGGGTGTGATTGTGGTTATTTATTACGGCTTACAGGTTTTTACATCGTGCCAGAGGCCACTCTTACTGACTTACTGACTTCTGATATTCTTTAATGTATAAGTATATGTATACCACTTGTCTGAGCCCTTCAATTAATCGCGACTCTCTTACATAAGTTACAGATAGGCCTACGTAGATTGCGGAGGATTGAGTTACAGAATCGACCGATATATATATGACATTTTGAAAAGGTGTCACAATAATTTAAAAGCCATAGGTAATCCCACATCTCATTCCTCAATAAATGTAATATGCAAATTTAAAATAAAAATTGTATTTAATTTCAATATAGGTTACTAGAGCAGTTTGACGTTTTCATGGTAACACTGTGGCAGTGTCTGACACAGCCTAAGTATATTTGATTTTTTTTTCGACCCGTCTGTGTCCCAACAGCCCGGGTCTGGAACCAGCTGTGTCACCCGACAGCTAGGCACCATTGCGGCGTCGCTGGATCGACCCAGCATAACTGACACCGCCTTGCTGCAGCTACCCTTACTGTATCGCGCCAGTACTTGGGCGCTGAGCGTTAAGTCGTTCTAAAATTCTCTCATGTATAAAGACCAATGCTGGACCGCACAGTAAACATTTCCCCAAATGGTTTCAGAATCTATGGCAGGTACTTGACAACAAGCGCATTGTTTGACTATGAAAATAATGGGAAGAACAATGGCACCATTTTTCAATTATTATCTATTTTATTCACAGCGCCAGATGGAACCTACCTCCTATGATTGAATGCCCTCAATGGTCTACCTCACTGACAGACAAGTTATGGAACGAAATTTATATTTAAAAACACTCTTAATCGGCTGTTACATATTTAACAATATCGTACATATCAAAGCATTATTTAAGATTTATCGTAATTTATTTCAGATTCAAATTTCAAAACCTCGTGGTGTTGATGGTTTTTCAGCTTAATAACAGTGATTTAACTTATTACTAGTAAACAAAAATCCCTTTGGAATCTTCCAAATACTCGAATCCTCCTGCCGAAATCCATCAACCTGTTTGTAAAGCCAACAGTAATCATGAGCTCATCACAAAATTATCATGAAGTAATCAGTATTAATCGGGCTTTTCCACCGGTGGATTTACAGATGACTTTAAGAACGTGCCCTTTGCACCATACAGTATTATGATGATTTTTCGAAAGAAAGTTTTTATTTATAGACTCTAGCTTAAACGGGAAATGGATAGAAATCTCAAGAAAAACAGTTTCAAAGATTGAGCTGCATATTAATTTATTACAGTGTATTAATTATCACAATACAACTGTTTAGTAATTTTGAAAAAGTAATAATTTACAATGTGCGCAACGACATGGAGCAGAGACGACTTTACATTGAACCCCTCCCGAACAAAATTTCACCGTACGCCCATGCTATCTACAATTGTTTGGTAAATATTAAGTGTAATCTCCATAATCAAAATTTTCACTATAATCTCCATGAACATGACACTAGGAATAACTAACTACCTCAAAGTGCAAGATTAACTAAAACAAAAAAGTGACAATAGTCACATAGTCACATTTCTTATCATGCTGATAAATAGGAGTTTTCTATACCGGTATCTTTTTTACCGGTAAGTCTTTGGATGTCCTCTTGCAGATACTGCAATTGACCTGTAAGAACTGGTATGGCTCTACCACAGATATAGAGGAATAGATCGGCAGCGTAAGGGGAGGGACTGAAGCCAACGCGTTCGCTGCGTCGCCATATTGCAATCACCAACAATCTGACGAAAGGAAGGGAAGCCGGCGCGGGAATCAAACAAGAAATGCTTTTTAAAGCTGTTTTAATTGGAATTTCACAATCCAGTAAATAAATTAATAAATACAGTTTTATTGTCATTCGGTCATTACAGCACTAGTCGTCACACTTATAATAAAATCAGGTAAACTGATATAACTAAAGTGCCAAAGTGCATGTAGTACCATAGTCTTAAGTCTGTATACAGAAGATGCTTCTATAGGATAAATGTTAATGTTGTTAATGTTAATTTATAGTCACATATATTTTACATTTATTCAGCTTTGGCTGGTAAACTGGTGACTCACTAGGAATATTCTAGCTTAGGCCTACACTATATTACTTGTAAATCACGATTACAAATAAGGAAAGTCTAACACTAATGTAATTATTTTTCTAATGCTATTAATGAGTGCTTGAAAATGGAATGATTTCTTTTACTATTTTTTTAAGTGAAACTTCTTTAGCCGCGGTAGGAGTAAATCGAGAGCTAACCCAAAGTTACGTAACGGACAAAATCGTCACGAAAATGTTACGCTCAAAATCGTCACGAAATTAGTGGATCTGTGACGGAACGGACTGCACAGAAAACAATCAACTCAATGAATAGGCTTATCCAAAATTTAAAAAATCCTAAATTAAGAATCTAAAAATCCAAAATTTAAAAAATAAAAAAATCCAAAATTAAAAATTCCGAAATAAAAAAATCCAAAGATCTAAAATTCCAAAATTTAAAAATTCAAAAAAATTAAAAATCGAGAATCCAAAATCTAAAAAATCTATAAATCAAAAATTATAAAATATCTACAATTTAAAAAAATAAAAATAAAAATCCAAAATTCCAAATTAAAAAAATTTAAAATCAAAAATATAAAAATTCCAAAAATCCAAAATTAAAGAAGTCCAAAAACCACATATTAAAAATGTCCAACAATCCAAAATTGAAAAATCTAATAATCCAAAATTTAAAAAATAAAAAAATCTAAAATTTAAAAATAAAAATAAAATAATAATAAAAAATCCAAAATTAAAAAATGCTAAATAAAAAATTAAAGAACCAAAATTTAAAAAATTAAAAAATCCAATATTAAAAAATCCAAAAATAAAAATGATCAAAAATTTAAAAAAAAAAAAAAATTCCTAAATTCTAAATGAAAAAAATTAAAACATCAAAAATTTAAAAATTCCACAAGTCCAAAATTTAAAAAGTCCAAAAACCCAATATTAATAAAGTCCAACAATCCAAAATTGAAAAATCTAATAATCCAAAATTGTAAAATACAAAAATTAATTCCCCGCACACTTTTTTTTTAAATTTATTATAATTATATGTTAACCTCATATTCAAGGAATTCTCTGATTGAGTAATATGTTCTTTGCAAAAACAAGTTTTTAATTTTAATTTTGAATTGTCTGCTATTTAATGCTTTTGTTTCATTTGAAATTTTATAGTATGTTTTTATGCACATGTATTGTGGTGTATGCTCTAGGAGGGTTAATCTATGGGAACAGAATTTTAACAACTCTGTTTCTTGTGTTGTGTTCGTGAGTATTTTGTGTGTCCTATTGGTCAAAATTAATGTGCACATGAGTTAGAAGCTCTAGTAAATATATTGAAAGAAAATTATGTTAATATTTGTAGAACTCTAAAGAGTAGCCTTCATGATTCCCTGTAGGTTCAATGGGTCATAGTTAGTATGTTTTTCTTTTTAAGATGCTTTCCCATTCGCTGCAGTTTTCCCAGACAATTATTTCGTAAACCAGTATTGAATGAAAATAGCTGTAATAGACCCAGTTTAAGCAATACTAATCAGGCAAATTTATAAATGAATGTTAATTTGACCTCCAATATAGTGGTATAGTATGTATTTGAAATTACAGGGATTCCCAAACAACACCGTGGTTCACCATTTCACTATAAATTCGGAATTATGTAGGAAGAAAAACAATTTTCCGTAATGAATACGTTGTACTTAGCGGACACGTTGGTGATACCAATATGGCGTCGGCTCTGCTTCCCTTGCCCCTCTTCGCCCCTGACTCGGCTTCACTGCCACCTGCAGTTAAGGATACGACGCTGCCGATCTATTCCTCTATATCTGTGGGCTCTACCAATAAAACAGCTTTGCTATATTTTAAGCATTTTACCTTACAGCCAATTAACTCATTGATCCTTAATTTCGTTTTTCATCATCCCTGCTGAGAGCTGTGTGAAATCAAGAAATTTATCAAATTTCATCCTGTTTCCTTTGTTCTTCTTTGACCATGCAAGAAGGAAGATTATCAGCCAATCTTGCATAGGCCTACTCTAAACTGCTACAAACGTTTTAACGATTTCAATAGTGCTATGCAAGGAATCTACTTCTATGTAACCATGTGAACATTCCAGAAACTTCTGATACTAACTGCTGCAAGATACTAGTCATTCAGAACAACATGGCATTTGAGTTGATGATGCACAGTAGACAGTTCTACACAGCAAGTGTGTCATGTCGTTCTGAATTACTAGTACACTAGAAGTGCAGCAACACATTGACTGTGATTCTGCCCATCACATGAGTCTGAGAATAGTGAAACTTCAATTACAGGTTGAGGTCAAATAATCCATCAAACAAGTCCCAAATTCAAAGCTGCCTTGCTTTCCATGTACAGTGAGTCCCACACAAGAGTTGGCCAATGATGCGGGTTTCTGCGTCACGGCGGACACTGCTCCAACTCCCGAGCAATCGGGTGAAATATCTACATAAATACAGCCACAATTAGTGATTGGTGTAGTGATTCAGATTCTCACATTTACAATTAAAATTACAATGAAAATAAAATCAGGTAAACTGATATAACAAAGTGCCAGTATGTTTTTGTCGAATCAATTATAATTGCAATTATGATATGCAGGAAATAAGTTTTTCTAATCAGATTAAAATCGACCAGCGTCAGCAGAACTACAGATTTGTGATACCTTGACAATCCCGCATTCACATAAAAATAAAAAATAAAATAAGAAAAGTCCATGTCAAATCGGCCGGCTCCGGGATTTGATCCGGGGACCTCCAGAATACAAGTCCAAGGCGTTACCATTTAGCCAACTCAGTCAGTTTGGCGGTGTCGTTTGATAAGCATAAGTGAAGGAATAGTGTTAACTGTCAAATTATACTGGTAGACAAAAATTAAAAAACATGTGACCTTTAATTAGTAGTTACTCTGGTACCGATCAACCGATTAGGTCCAAAATTATTAGGCTTTTTTCCATGGACGTTATAAATGTGTATACCAAGTTTCATGAAAATCCGATAAAGCATATTTGAGTTATGGGGCCTTTTGTTATATAATACCATAAAAATTCACTAAATTGGGCATTATTCCGGTACCGACCAACCACTTTGGTCCAATATCAACAGACGTCTTCCCATGGACATTATAAATGTGTATACCAAGTTTCATGAAAATCCGATAAAGCGTATTTGAGTTATGGCACTAAATTGGGTTTGACGCTGGTACCGGTGAACCAATTTGGTTCAATAGCAATAGGGTTCTTCCCATGGACATTATAAATGTGTATACCAAGTTTCATGAAAATCTGATAGAGCGTATTTGAGTTTTGGTGCGTACAGACACACAGACAGACATTTTTCGTCCCCCACACACAATCTCATAAAGTACCATACTGGCACTTAATAACCACGTACCTCATCACAAGAGATGTTGGAAATGTTCTCCTCTTGCATTCAGACAATACTGGCATTTTCTTTCATGTGCATAAGTTCAGCTTCCGAGACAGAGTTAATTTCTCTTGTGATATTGTCTCTAAGTTCTTCTAACAGTATGTGAATATTATTTATGGGGAAACTTGAAAAATAAAGTGTATAAATCAATTTCCCATACATTAGAAGAATTTTAAAGACAATACGGTATCACAAGAGAAATTAACTCTATCTCGAAAGCTGAACTTAAGCTGGCGATGCCAGTATTGTGTGGATGCAACAGGAAAACATTTCCAACATCTCTTGTGATGATTGTAATTTTAATTGTAAATGTGAGAACCTGAATCACTACACCAATCGCGGCTTTATTTGCGTAGATATTTCACCCGATCGCTTGGGAGTTGGAGCAGTGCCCGCCGCGACGTAGAAACCTGCATCATTGGCCAACTCTTGCGTGGGACTCACTGTATATTTGACTATGCATAGCAGTCAGCTTTGTTTGGTGGGCTTGCTTTATAAACTGTGAGGTTACACACACATACATATCTAACTTTACTAGGCCTACTTTCTACTAACATCTGATGTTGGAATTTGGAACATGGACTGCAAATCTTAGGAAGTAGATAAAAAAATGGTATCCTTGACTATTTCTTTATCCATTATTTTGACATTACTACATTCACTGTTACAAGCTACAAGTATGGAATTAGAGGACTTGATTCCAATGCAAAAAGTGTAGCCTAGTTACTTGCACAGGACTCAGACAAAATACTACCTTCATTAATGCTATATTATGGGGGATATGAGCTAGAGTGTGTTGATAGACCACACATTTCTGTACTTAACAGATATCAATAACTGGATTTCAGAGATAAGTAGAGTTACAGGGTTTTCTAAGTAATGGAGCAATTTGTGTGATAATTCATTACACCTGTAGTAGTAGTAGTATTCCTTGAGTCGCGGACGACTCCTGGAGATCCTGCCGGATTTACATAGCAAGAAGAGTGTCTTGCCAGTTATGCATTAAGCCTCGTTCGATTTTCCACTGCTCTCCTGGTTACAGCTCTCCAATGATTCCTGTTTTGTGTTGCCTTAATCAAATTTTCCCATTCCATTTCCACGGTCTCCTGGATGCTTTGTATCCATCTTGTGTGTTGCCTGCCTGGCCTTCTTGTTCCCTCCATGAGTCCTAGCATCAGTGCCTTCTCCATTGACTCTTCTTTCCTCATTATGTGACCAAAATATGACAGTTTTAATTTTGTAGCCATCGTCTCCAAAGATTGTTGAGGTCTTATTTCTTCTAGTAGGCCTACTGACGTGTTAGTTCTTTTCTCTACCCATGATATTTTTAACAGTCTTCTCCAGGACCACAGTTCGAAACTGTCCAGCTTTCTTCTATCCTGTTTGTTCAGGGTCCAGCTTTCACATCCGTATAAAACCACAGGAAACACCTGTACCGGTACTTAACCCTTAGATAGGAACATCACCTAATACCCCTTTATGAGGAACATCCGTCTATGAGATGGATATAGAATTTTTTACAAGTAAGAATCAGCTTGAAAAATTTTATGTCATAACCGGGATTTGAACACGGATCTTCGGCTTAACGCGCCGATGCTCTACCATTGAGCTACCATGACAACATGCCAGTACGACATCAAATTCCTCAACTGATTCAGAAGACATCGTACTGGCATGTTGTCATGGTAGCTCAATGGTAGAGCATCGGCGCGTTAAGCCGAAGATCCGTGTTCAAATCCCGGTTATGACATAAAATTTTTCAAGCTGATTCTTACTTGTATTAATATCCCAGACATGGATTTAATGTCTATTTCCTTTCCCTCCACTTAATTAATAGAATTTTTTGCTAAAATTCACTTAACATTCTTGCTAAAATGAATCAATACTGTATCATACATTTATTTCTAGAATTAGAGACAGTTTAGAGCTAAAAACTATTTCTAGAAAATGTCGCCACAGCTATAATTTCTACTTAAAGCTAATTTGTTTCATGCCTACGTTTCCTGAGCTTATAGCCTACAGAAATACACCATGATGATGAGCAAAAATTACAAATAACTTTTATTTTTCATAAATCATCAATAATTTAACAAGTTGGGTAGGTATGTCATAATATCAAAGGACGTTAATTACTTTTTTTAAAAATTGGGAAAAAATAGTTTCAAGCTTAGCACTAGGCTTCTATAACCAACTCTCTAATGGGACCCGCCTTGGAAGGTGGGGTTTCCTTGCAGAAGAGATTGAATGTGAGACATAATAAACCTCACGCTATTCAGTATCCTATATTGCTCCTAAATTAACATAAACGTTTCTAACGTAACAAAACGGCAGAGCTTGGCTGGTGCGCGGCATAAATCTATCTTTTACCAAAATATCTCATTGGAAATAAATTTTAGAATCACAAAACATTCAAAGACAAAGTGAAACAGCAAAAGAATATAATTATAATTTCACATACAAAATGACTTGAAAGATTCATATTCATATTTATTTATTGTCTGTGCGCATATACATTTATGCCATGGACCAAGTCAAAAAACATAATAAAAGTAGAGTAGATAAAGTTTATCCTTGTTGAACATGTAACAATGCACAATGCACAATATATGTAAAAAAAAACTAGAACAATAAAACATTATAACTCTACATTCTCCACATCAAAGTATTTCCTTACTTCATAGAAGGGGTGAAGCACTAGCCAATGATTCCCTTGAGACTTCAAAGAGCGCAGATCTCATCCTTGTTGGTTTTCTTGTATGAAGGTTCATTTTTTATTTTCTATCTTCTCATGAAAGTAATCTAGTTTACAGTTAGTTCTCATGACAATTTTATCTATAACGTCTTCCATGAAGAAAAGCTGCCATATTTGTTCCATATGATAACTAATTTCACAGGTAGACATACAGAAACCATGTGTTACGCTATGAGGAATATCAGTTTGTCAGGCGGCGTAGCTCCTACCAAATCATTTGGTGCTATCGTGATAATAATGTGAACGAACAGGTGATGTAATCACATAGAAGACTAATACTTAAATAAGACTCTTTGAGTAGATGATCGCAATAGAAGTACCGTATAACTTGCGCTCTGGTAGCATCTCTGAGATGGATGTTTCGCTCTACCAGTGAGGGTTAATAGCAGAAATTTTCTCTGTAATCATGCAACTTGCACTTCATTCTGGGAGAAGATGCTGAACTGAAACGTAGAAGTATTCGGGAGTCATACATCACTAGTGGATTAATAGAATAAAGCATGGGAGAGAAGAAGAAAGAGACCAGAACAGGATGGAGAAGAGAACGATAAAGGTGTTAAATGGAGGAAATGAATAGACCTATGCACATTTTTGCACCTACTCTGTGATTTTTTTTCTAAAAAATCGTTTCTGAAAAACATCCCTTTAGAGGCTTTCTTTAAGGAAGCCAGCCATAGGTTTCAGTGAACATTTTCTTTACGCCAAAGCTATGCTGAAGAGAATCGGAATTTGAGTCACTAGGCTAAGAAAACAGGCTAAAATGAAGTAGAATTAAATGCATATTACATTTTTTTGCGAAAAGGAAATCTAATCATGGCCTGAACTAATGCACCACCAGTTAGACATCCTATTTAAAACAAAGCACAAGCCAATTTTTTTAAAATTTAGACTATTTATTTCAGCTCTATTTATACTCCTTTTAGCTACGAGGTCATATCAGGAGTTTGGGAACTGTGTCTATACATTAGGGTAGGCCATGTGTATTTTATGGAGTAAATTTCAACTGATATTAATTTAAATGGATATGATACAGGATGAAATGATGAGGATGATTCATGATATGTAAACATTCAATTCGGCATTTGCCTTTGCGACCGGGGAAACCATGGAAAACCCCATGTCAAATTGGCCGGCCATGGGATTTGAACCTGGGACCTACCGAATGCGAGTCCAATGTTTTTGTGAAGAGCTGTAATTCACATTTGACAGGTGGCTAATTATTTGGACAAGGTAGTACAGTCACACTCAAAACAAGCTTTAAAAAATCACTATCCAGACACGGTGGGTCCCTCCAAACTAAACAAATTACAACCCAGGGCACATGCTTGCAATGTAATTCTCACTGTAAGATGGTATTTCACATTCTGATAGGTAACTATTACTATTTGTAAGCCTGGAAGACTATGGATACATGAAGACCCCCCGCAGAGAACAGCTTTCAACGCTTGTGCCGAACAATCATTTTTATGTAGTTAAATTTTACTTACACAATGAACTTCTTAAATCTCTCGATGTCTTCATGTTCACACAACCTGAAATACTTGTATCTCACTATTATTTCATATTATAGAAATACCTTGCCCGTCTTGCTACGATCGATTTCTCATGCGCTTAACAAGATAACAGCACGAAGGCGCGGGCGCGATACAATACTCCACAATTTTCCTCCCGACTGAACCCACGAAGCCGAAATTTCATCTACGTTTCGTTCAAAATATGTCGCTAGATGAAACTGGTATTTTACTGCACGTGTTGCGATTCACGTAGTTGTTTACTTCCGGTTCCTTGCCGCTCGTTGTGGTTTGTGTTGGGTTTTTTTCGTTTCCTATTTTGCTTATTGCTTGTGTCTTTGGATTGGAGTGGAATTTGGAGGAAGCCATCATTGCTCATGAATAAGTGTGGGAAGTGAGTTTGTTCTGTAAGTTTGTGTCATTAAAATTATTTATATTATTTTTTAGTATCATTTGAATCTGGGCAAATGTAAATCACGTGATAATACTCGGGTTCTTCCGAAATGGTGTTAATATTATGTAGGCTACTCTATTCACAATTTGTAGTCTGCAGTTTGCCGCTGCGGCTAAGTGGCAATTTCGGATACTGATCTAACCGGGAAAAGAGAAGAAAAGGTCCCTCTTTCAGGCTTTTGGCTAAAGCCAAATATAAGGTGCACTTTAAGCTCAGCCCACTCGATATTCACATTTTGTTTCTCAGCGAAGCAGGGTGACCAACTATCCTTGTATATTGTCGCCGACACTCCCGACCGTATGAAATGTTAAAAATGCGGGGAAAAACCAAATACTAGGTGCCAAATAAGCTCCTCCCATACTCACTATCGGTACCCGCCCGGGTACAGTGGGAGACATCTAGTAGGTAATGGTGGAACTAGTAGCGGCGCAGAGACATTGGCGGAAATAGTAGAATCACAGGAAAAATTTAATTTTTTCCCCCCTTTCATCCCTTTTCTCCTCTTTTCCCAAAAACCTCCCTTCTCTCCTTCACCCTACCTACCTATTTGGAACCTATTCCTATCCTAATAATTTTCTCACCTATGGAGATTCGATCCCGGGACCGCTAGCGTTATAGTCTATCGCTTTAACCACTACGCCATCAGTGATCGTTGCAATAAAAATCGTGAATTCTTCTAGCCTATTTACTACAGAGACTTGTAATACATGATAAGTATCATAGTACGCCCTCTCTCATATTTTGAATATTTGGTACAAGGGGCACTCTCGTATTTTGGATATTTGGTACAAGGGAAACTCTCGCATCATTGTAATCATATTTTCAATATTTGGTATAAGGGGTAGAGCATGTCGAACGGTCGGGAGTGCGTTCGGGAACGGTCGGAAAATCCAAGCGGGTGGTCGCCGGCATTAGGAATAATTAGGAATAGGTCTCAAATAGGTAGGTAGGGTGAAGAGGAGATGAGAGCAAAAAAGGAAGGAGACTGAAAAGGAAGAGAAAAAGAGAATAGAGGAGTAATAAATTATTTAATTTTTTCAGTTTCATCAATTTACACGTAGATGGCGCTAATGTCGCCGCTAGTGGTTCAAATGCCGCCGCTAGAGGAGGGAGTGGGAGTGGGGGACTTGTTCACAGCATAATATTCCTTTTTCCAAAAACTGGTGCAAGGATCCATTTTTCCCGGAGAAGCCTTCTTTCAAACAATTTCATGGCTTTGAAAAGTTAAAAATTGTGTAGCTTATTTATTGATATTTTACAGGCTGGAAAATGGCATCTCTGCTATCTGTGCTACCTCGCCAATATAACAATGTGCACAGGCGTTTTCTTCAGATCATGATGGGCCGGAGGATGGTTCCATATACTGATGCACTCGATATATTCTTTAAAATATGCAGTGAGTTTGGAGGTAAGTTAGAAATGGTGCTAGGCCATATTTTTTGGTAAAATCCAAATGTAGAGGGCCTATACTTTAAAAATAGCTAGCTTTACACGCAAGCTCTTTTGCACACTCCTGGGAGTGTGCAAGCAATACCGGGGAAAAGAGCATGCAGGCCATTGCGCACGGTGTAAAATGCACTCTAAAATGCATGCATGTTCTAGCAAGATAGAGTGTCAACAAAAGAGTATGCGTAGATGATTGTGTTGTAATGAGTAATGACAAAACATGGTGAATTCCCTTCCAAAAGAGCAGCACATGGAGTGTCTCATGCAGACACCACGCCAGCTAAGAGCGTGCTGTTTTTTTTAAAGTTCAGTAGAGGGTTATCTACTGGAATTGATATGCTATCTTTTATTGATCATGAATAAATACATATGACCACTTCTTAATTCTGTGTACTTAAAAATGGATGCAATTAAATATTTGTATCTTAGTAATAAGTGAACACATTAAACAAAGCTCTGATGTTTAGGGACTTGAAGTATTGCGAAAAATTTGTATGTGAGTTTAAAATGTCTGGGAAAAATTAGAAACACAAGAATTGTTATTTTAAAGGAACGGAATATAAAGAGTGTGAAGAATATGAACACTTCCAAACACCATCAGAAATTAACTAGAGGAGTTCTTATTTGTTTATTATTTTGTTTTTGTTTGATTATTTTATGTATAAGCCTTATAGGCTACCCTCAAAGATATATCTCTTATAGGTTTCTGTTCCGTTATGTTTTAGTTTAGTAGGTCATGCTTCTGTAATTCGTTTTTAGCAGGCCTTGCTTGCTATCTTGTTTTTTATTTATTTGAACAAATGAATTTCAAACAGTTGTTATGTATGGGTATTGTAATATCAAAATTATTCTTTTTATGTCTTGCATCCAATCAGAGACTGGAGATTTTTATTATATTGTTTTGATAGCCAATAAGGTTTATCTTTAGCTTTTCTCCTTCTTCATCGATTCAAGTTAACTGTGTCTCATAAAGACATTAGTTTTTCTAGGCTTTAAATGCCTATTCTTCGTTGTAATCAATTCAACTACTACTCATAAGGACATGAGTTTTCTTCTTGGCTTATCAATGCCAATCTTTACCTATCAGATAGATCTGGTGGTTTACTTTCAATAGCTGAAGCAATCAGCTCTTCGATTCACATTAAGGTTTCATATGCCTTATTGATTCTGAAGACTACGAACGATTTAAGGACTATTATCACCCATCATGTGATTCAACGGGTCTTCTTCATTTTGGTGTTGGCGTTGCAAGATCTCAGGCTAGCATCTGTACCAACTATCAAAAGGTGGTATTAATCAATTCAAAGGTACGTCATTTACTACCTAATTTATTTGAGGAACAATTTGGACGTATTTTCATCATTGAACTAATATATTTGTGGTTTTGATCAAACTGATTGAGCCATCTCAAAGATATTTATGACCTTTAACAAAGGAATTTGTATTAAACATTGTGATATCTACAAGTTCATCAGTGTTTATGAATAATAATATTATACACGTCCAAGAAATCAAGAATTTATGAACTGAGCATGATGTATGTATTGTTGTTGTGACAATAAATTGTTACATACCAGAGAAATTTATCTAAAATGTATTGGGCAAGTTTGGCTTATCTATTTATAGTTTAAGTCTCAATTTCAAGAAGTGTTACGCCCTATGAATCTTGTCATACAGTCCGCTTGCTCTCAGCTTGCCCGTACATTTTAATGGTCCTCCTATTGCCGGATAGTTGAATCATATCTGGACTGTTATCTGGTGAATTGAACTGTAATATATACCAGAATTTGTTCTCATCATAACAATAATCAAACAATAATTGACATTGTTACTACCTCCATGTCTTCTGCATGTTTGAGGTGAAGGCTGGAGGATCTATTGTTAAACTAGTGTTATAAGTTTCATGCTTGTAAAACCTACACAGACAGCAACACTTACACTAGTACACATATCACACCTGATATTGTATTGTTTCAACGTCCATTGCATTGGACGTTTATGTACTGATTTGTCTTAACCCGTAATCGGGCATTGTATTTATTGTCATTTGGGCCCTAAGAGCGGGCAATTATTGATATTCATTGTAATCTGTGCTGTAAATCTAAAGAGATGGCTAATCAGGAGTTGAACATTAATGCTCTTAAAGCCAAGAGAACTCCTATAAAGGCTCAGATCACTCGCCACGTCAATACCTTTCTATCATTCGCAGATCTTGATGATAAATCGCATAAAGAAATTATAGCTCGTAAGGCTAAGTTTAATGAAGTCCTGATCAAATATGAAGATATTCAGTCTCTGATTGACCAAGTAGAGTATTCAGAAGCTGAAGCAGATTATAGAGAAGATATTGAGCAATCTGTCTTTTCAGCCATATCTCATATTGACTCCTTAATTGTAGCCTATGAGGCTAAACTTAAACAAGAAGCAGATGCTAAACTTAGACAAGAAGCTGCAGAAGCAGATGCTAAACTTAGGCAAGAAGCTGCAGAAGCAGAAGCTAGGACTAGACTAGAAATTGCAGAGACAGAAGCTAGGACCAGACTAGAAATTGCAGAAATAGAAGCTAGGACTAAATTAGAATTAGCAGAATCAGAAGCTAGGACTAAATTAGAATTAGCAGAATCAGAAGCTAGGGCTAGTCAAGAAGCTGCTCAAGCTGAATCTATGGATAAATTAGCTTCTGTTGATATTGTAGCAGCTCAGTTTTTTAATTACGTTCAGTCTATTCAGACTTTATACATTAGAGACGAAGCTTCATATTTTGAAGCTGTCAGTATGCGCAATGCATTCGAAGCTACATTTAATCAATATAAGATTAATTTCTCTCAAGTCAGACCACAAGAAGTGACTGAAGTCATTAAACTTCAAAGTCAAGAAGTCGAAACTACTTTTCATAAAGCAATAGGTCTACTAAATGGTGCTATTGCTAAAAATAAACAGTTCTATGACCCTGATCAGGTCTCAGCTTCTGTAGTCCACCAGTCATCTACAGAATTGACTCCTTCACTCCCAAAACTTCCCGAGATCCGTCTTCCTCAATTCACAGGCGATCCTGCCTTGTGGATTGAGTTCAGGGATACATTCTATTCCCTTGTCATTCAACATAAGCATATTTCTAACATGGACAAGTTCCAATATCTCAAATCATGCTTATCGCCAGAAGTCATGACTGTAATACAGAATATTCCTGTATCCTCAGCTACATTTGATGTAGCCTGGGAAACGTTGTCAGAAAGATTTGACAACAATCGTCTGATTGCTAATAGTCACATTGACAAATTATTTTCACCTCCTTCTCTTGAAAAGAATTCTGCAGATTCTCTGCAAAGATTTATAGATCATTTCATAAGCACGGTGCATGCATTGCACTCTTTAAATACTAATGTCGATTTATCCGACTTAATTATTTCTAAAATGATCTTAGACAAACTCCCAGTTCATATTATTAGAGAATGGGAATCATCGCTGAAATCAGACAGACTGCCTGAACTCAAGGAACTACTTAAGTTTCTGGAGACTAGAGTCCGAGTCTTGCAAATGACGGATTCAGCTCTAAAAAATCAGCCTTCAACTTCACAGAATTCGCAACCTATATCGGCTAAGAGCAAATCAGCTCAGTTTGTCAACAAATGTATTTGTTGCAAAAAGGATTCACATCAAGTCTACCAATGTGATGTTTTCAAAGCAATGAGTCTTGCAAGCCGTAGCAATTTTGTCAGGACTAACCATTTATGTCGTGTATGTTACTCTTCAAGAGGACATACCAAGGCTTGCAGCTCGTTCTCTTGCAGAGTGTGTGGAGAGAAACATAGTACTCTTCTTCACGATTATAGTGCTCAGAACGAGTCACAAATATCTAATACTGCAGGGATTATGTCAGCCTCTCATAATCATCAAGGCTGCTTACTTCCTACTGCAAATGTGTTTGTGATAAACAAGTATGGTCAACCCGTAGAGGCCACTGCCCTCTTAGATAGCGGCTCTGATTGCAACTTAATCAGTGAAAGGCTGTTTAAACATTTAAAACTATCCCCTTGTCAGCAGCAAGCAAGGCTGACTGGAATACTATCGTCTAAAGTAAGCACCCATAAGCTTGCTTCTATAGAAATCAGGTCTCGAACAACTCGTTGGTTTTGTAATACTGTTGCTCTTGTTGTTCCGGAGATTTCAGAGTCGAAACTTCCAAGATCTCCAATTAATATCACTAACTGGAACATTCCGCCTAACCTTCAACTGGCCAATCCCGACTTCAACACACCTAATTCTGTAGATTTGGTGTTGGGTGTTGAGGTTTTCTCGCAAATTGATTGTGTGGGTAATATTTCTGCTCCTAACCTACCCATCATTCATAACTCTCAACTGGGTTGGTACTTTGCGGGCAAGCTGCCCCAACCTTCCTCTCCCAGGTTGTCTGTTCGTAGGTCCAACAAACTTACACTTCATAAATCTAAGGACTTTAGCAATGGACTTCCTAATGATTTATCCTGCCAATCTAATACCTTAGATATGCATTATTCAGCCTTAGTAAGTTCAAACCTGCAAAGGGTTTCTAATGCATCTCGCCAAGCGAGTTCAAGATTGACGTCTCTTAAGGGACATTCTCTTTCTAATCCTGTATTAGCTAAGGCTTACAGGAATTCTATGTCCAAGCACTTGAAATTGGGACATATGGAATCCGTTGGTCAGGTTTCCAACGGGAATTCCGACTACATCAAAACTTACCACCCAGCGTTAAGGATTTCAAACACCATGACAAATTCACCCTTGCGGGGTCAGTCTGGTTCAAGTTGCAAAGGTTCGTACTGCCACGAATCTTTATGTGCAACCAATTGTCAATTTGGCACCAATGCCATTCTCAGAAGATGACGAATGATTCAGTCATTCTCTGCTTTCATGTTTTTCAATTCATTTCAATTATTTGTTCTCATGTTTGTTTTTTCTTTTTTTTTCTTTCCCTCTCTTCTTTAATTTATTTATTTTTTTAAACATAACTCCACATGTAATTTTAAATTATGCCTCAAGTGTCATAATTTGCGGGCAATATGTTCCGTTATGTTTTAGTTTAGTAGGTCATGCTTCTGTAATTCGTTTTTAGCAGGCCTTGCTTGCTATCTTGTTTTTTATTTATTTGAACAAATGAATTTCAAACAGTTGTTATGTATGGGTATTGTAATATCAAAATTATTCTTTTTATGTCTTGCATCCAATCAGAGACTGGAGATTTTTATTATATTGTTTTGATAGCCAATAAGGTTTATCTTTAGCTTTTCTCCTTCTTCATCGATTCAAGTTAACTGTGTCTCATAAAGACATTAGTTTTTCTAGGCTTTAAATGCCTATTCTTCGTTGTAATCAATTCAACTACTACTCATAAGGACATGAGTTTTCTTCTTGGCTTATCAATGCCAATCTTTACCTATCAGATAGATCTGGTGGTTTACTTTCAATAGCTGAAGCAATCAGCTCTTCGATTCACATTAAGGTTTCATATGCCTTATTGATTCTGAAGACTACGAACGATTTAAGGACTATTATCACCCATCGTGTGATTCAACGGGTCTTCTTCATTTTGGTGTTGGCGTTGCAAGATCTCAGGCTAGCATCTGTACCAACTATCAAAAGGTGGTATTAATCAATTCAAAGGTACGTCATTTACTACCTAATTTATTTGAGGAACAATTTGGACGTATTTTCATCATTGAACTAATATATTTGTGGTTTTGATCAAACTGATTGAGCCATCTCAAAGATATTTATGACCTTTAACAAAGGAATTTGTATTAAACATTGTGATATCTACAAGTTCATCAGTGTTTATGAATAATAATATTATACACGTCCAAGAAATCAAGAATTTATGAACTGAGCATGATGTATGTATTGTTGTTGTGACAATAAATTGTTACATACCAGAGAAATTTATCTAAAATGTATTGGGCAAGTTTGGCTTATCTATTTATAGTTTAAGTCTCAATTTCAAGAAGTGTTACGCCCTATGAATCTTGTCATACAGTCCGCTTGCTCTCAGCTTGCCCGTACAGTTTCCTTATAAAACATACTTTTTTCTTTACAAGAAGGAAGAAGAAACCATTTAATGCAAAAAAGAACAATGGAGCTGCTTGTACACACAAGTTGTTCTAACGCACAGCTTATCATTCAAGCCATGAAGGCCAATGAATAACAGTATAACGTAATTTTTGTTTTTGTTATGTGTCCTGTAGAGATTCAGTGCATGTTCCCATAAATATGATATTGAATTATTTCAACAGAATCAGGTATTATAGTTTCTGTGATAGTTATGAGGTGACTTATCTATTCCAAGTTGTTGTAGGAAGTCAGCTTCAAATTGATAGATGGTACCCCATGTACCCCATGCTCCAAATACAGTGAGTCGCATGCAAGAGTTGGCCAATGACTAGGGCCCTGGTTTATTGGTGAAATAAAATGGTTGATTTCGGTGTTAACTTCCTTCTATTTCGGTGGGTATTTCGTGAAATAAATTACTTATACTACAATGGGAACATTGCGCAATGATAAACTTTGGTTCTTTATTTACATGAACTAACACCCCCCTTTTTTCTATATTCTTCTGCCCTTGTAAGAACTGAAGTAACTTTCGCTTTAGGCATGATTAGAGTTAATGTTCAAATATAATGACCATAAATATTATCGCAATTTCTACTAAACACCATCAGATAGCCATTTGCAAACATAAGTGCCAACCATACCACTGTGGATAAAAGACGAAATCTGTTGAATACAAGTAGCAAACATTCTACCCATACACTCTTCTGCTGTAATCGATCATAGACATCGCTAACTTGGCAAAGACATAGCAGGAAAGGAGTGTAGGCCTACTCAATAGTACAAACCAGGTCACAGACAATCTTTGCGTAAATTCTGCAATCTTTGTAATCGATATATCTGTAAATCTTCGACAGCCACAGAAACAGCAGAAAAAAAGCATGCTGTTAAGAAATAAAAAATACAGTACACCAAAACACAATATTGTGATTTTAAGGCACATTTTCGTGCTCATTTCTCACTTTACGGACAGAAGGGGCATATTTCGCGCTTATAGACACATTTCGCGGAATCGAGTAAATTTCGCGATATTTCGTGGATTCAATTTGGTTCATATTGGTATTTTAAGCATATAAAAGCTAAATATAGCTAAGGGAGGTTGTTTTTATAAAATTTTGCGCTTATCGTTGTTACCAAAAAATACGGCCCCTACCAATGACAAGGGTTTCTGCGTCGCCGCAGGCACAACTCCAACTCCCGAGCAATCGGGTGAAATATCTACACAAATAAAGCCACGATCGGTGTAATGATTCAGGTTCTCACATTTACAGTTTGAATTACAATGAAAAATAACCACCTACCTCATCACAAGAGATGCTGGAAATGTTCTCCTCTTGCATCCACACAACACTGGCACCTTTTTAGGAAATTTTCTTTCACGCGCATAAGTTCAGCTTCCGAGACAGTTAATTTCTCTTGTGATATTGTCTTTAAGTAATTCTTCTAAAAGTATGTGACTATTATTTATAGGGAAACTTGAAAAGTAAAGTGCATAGGTCAATTTCCCTTACGTTAGAAGAATTTAAAGACAATATCACAAGAGAAATTAACTCCATCTATATATATCTATATATATATTAACACTATAGGGTATATACATAAATCTAGAACAAATATCTTCATATTTCAGAAAATCCTCAATGTTTTTCTTCCAGTATGAAAATAACATTTTGTATTTGGGTTAGGTACCTTCTGAGGATGTGCATGAAGATTGGAGACAACTTTCCTTTCCAGTATTTTTAAGGGGCCTTTACATGAAAAAAATTTTGTTCACGATTTTCTTTAATTTTGTACATGGAGTGTTTATACAAAGGGCTAAAACTTATTTGAAACATGTTTTTCTTAAAAATTCTCTGAAGGGTAGTTATAAGCCACCCACTCTCAATTTGCACTCTTTGCAATAACATGAAGAGAACGCTACCGAATATATTATATATTAACTTATATACTTTTATTTGGGCAGATGAAGATATGTGAGTTTTACCTCAGATATGCTTTTTTACAGATGAAAATATTGATGACTCGTCTAAAAAACTACAAGAAGCAATATCCTTAATCAACAAGGTAATACAGAGATTCCACATGGAAATTACAGCGGCTCATGATGAAGTGAATGGTGAGAAATATATTATTTTCTTCTGTACTGCAGACCGTCCATATTCAAAGTAAGTATGTTACAGCTGTCCAAATTGTGTGTGCATGTGATGCTGTATTTCTGAAACAGTGCAATTGAACCTTTTTTCCACAATCCATTTTTTTGTTTAGAATTCTATAAGCCATCAAATTAGATGGTGCGACATTGGGTACCATTGTAAATGATTTCATCCTGTACTTTCCAGGGTTGGAATGTTTAAAACAAAACGTTTAAAACAAGTGTTTAAAACAAGTGCTTGTGTTTTTTTAAGTTTGTTTAAAACGTTTTAAACAATCCGTTTTAAACATGTTTTTTTAGCATATGTTTAAATCACTTTTTAATTGCGTGTTATATTTATTTATGAAGACAATTTACATTTTGTCAAGTCAGTGACACCCTGTTAGTGTTGTAAACAGAAAAAAAAAAACTAGGGCCAGAATACCAGAAAATCATGTGAGGTGGTGTCTTTGGTGTCCTTTTCCTCCAGACTTCTCTATCCTCTGTCGCCAGCTTCCAGTTTCTGATTTTGAGTAATTGATTTGAATTTTTTCTGACTGCATCCTACCATCTACCATAAAGAAAGAGATTATTAATATTAAATATTGAATGTGTCAATTTGGCAACACTGTAGTAGGATATCCCTTGTAAGTTTGATAATGTAAGGCGGCTAAGACCATATAAAGCATGGTGAAAGTCAATCATCAGTTGAGCAGTAAAGGCAGTAATGAAACAGTAGTTTGTATTATTTTTTATTAATCATAAACAAATACTACTGGTACAAAATGTATTTTCAAATACTATTAAGTCTACGACTCGTAAATCTTGAACATCTTAGCACAGGGTATCAATGGATTGACAAAATGTAAATTGTCTGCATAATTAAATTTAACACCCAATTAAAAAGTGTTATAAACATATGCTAAAAAATGTTTAAAATAAATTGTTTAAAATGTTTTAAACATTCAACATATATATATATATATGTATATAATAGGCCCTATACATTAAAATGGCTGATTTAAACAAAATTAACAATTTAAACTTAATTTTAAACAAACAACATTGTTGTAAACATAAAAAATGTTAAAAAAACACGTTTAAAACAACCAACATTGTTGTTCACATATAAAACGTTTTAAACAAAAAAAAACATGTTTTAAACAACAAAAAACGTTTTTTTTGTTCTTTTTAAAAAAAACATGTTTTTATCAACCCTGGTACTTTCAATCCATTCCTCATTGCTACAAAGGAATAGGTATGTTTCTAGTTTTCCATCCAGTCAAATGAAATTCCCCCTGCTTAATTTTTTATGTAAACTTTTAGCCTCTACTTTTTTAAAAGTGTTAAAACAAAGTCCGATCCCGCTTTACAGTGTTTTCTACATGAACTGTCGTGACTTTTTTTTTTCATCCTAGTTTATTGTAACTTTGCTTTAGAAGAATACATGGTCAACTGTGTCGCATGATTCTCTTCTCAATTGACCCACATGACTTAAAAGCTTGGCAGCTTCCTCCAAAAAGCTGTTTCTCTACACTGGGACCATAAGCACATTATCAAAGAAGAAAATTTTACTAGAGATAATTAGTGAATACAGTAGCCTACCAAAACATGCCTTGAATTTACTGATACTATGAGGATCCGTTATTATAACTGGCATAAATGGAGAAGCTCTGGAAAATATTAAAACATTAAACAGAAAGCAGAACCAGTGAATCCAATATATTTACATAAAATTAAATAAAAATTTATCGAATCCAATATAGATATTGTAGTAGTGAACGATTTTATTTTCGAGCGAACAGCTGGTCACATTGTATTGGACCAAAGTGCACTCTCTGTGCACAGACAGAAGTAACTGTCTGAAATAATGAATCCTATTTAATACAACTTAAACCAAAAGATCATGGTACTTGGCTTTGTATGATGTTCATGATGGTTAACTCAGAGAATCATGTTCTTGGTAAACGTGAGTCCCTCTTATAATCTGATAATTAAAAGCACCTATTCTCATAAGAGTTTTTCTTTCTTTCTTTCTTTCTTCAGATTTCATTAATTTTTCATAGTCGTTTTGGTATAGTCTTCATAGTTTTTATTAAATTTGTACAACAATTTCACCATTTTTGTTAGGTTTTTTAGGTAAAAGTTTCAGCAGTTGTTTTAATTGTTTTTACAGCTTGTCTTGGCTTGTAAAATGCAAATTAACTTCAGTTTTCAGTATTTATCAACAGGTCGTGAAATATATTAAAACATCAACCTTCAGCTTTTATCATCACAGTTTGTCTTTGATGATCAAATTGCAGTCGCCACCTTCAGACTGATTCACTGTAATTAACATAATTTCATCAATTATTTCACAGTTTTTCTGAAAGTTAAATAATTTTCACAAGCTTGAAAGAATTTTATTTATTTATGTAATTTATTTATTTATTATATAGCCTATACTAAAATTCCCATCTTAGGTTTTGTGAAAAGCAGATGCCTTTACTGTTGAGTAAAGGCCCTTAACATTTATTATTCTCACACTGGTCATGATTTGGACAGATTGCGTCGTCAGTGTTTTACAACCAATAAAAATTCTTATTCTGATTGGTCGATATACTCCAACCTCTTCGCACCAATCACAAAATTCATTTTGAGAGATTAATAGCATTGAACACACTGTTTATCTCTATCTTATATATTTCATATACTCTTCAAAACTGCAAGCCCACTCACAAAATCACTGTTACTCTATATGATGTAAGCTTAAATGATTTTCAGTCAAGTTGACCGATTGGGTAGGAGGAGAAAGATTCCTCTGGCACTTAGTCATGAAGTTGGTAGAGCATCAGCACCACCAGCTGAAGTTCCAGGGTTTAAGTTTTACAGTATTTGTCAACATATGGTGCTTAGGGACCATATTTTTTGGTAACAGCAATAAGAGTGAAATTTTACAGAACAGCTTTCCTTAGCTAGATTTTGCTTTGCACATGCGTAAAATACTAATATTAAGCAAACTGAATCCATGAAATTTGTTTGATTGTGCAAAATGTCTAAATAAAAGCGAAATACATGCAATATTCGCCCATTCCATATGTAAAGTGAGAAATTGGTACAAAAATTTTATTTAAACTTGTAATATTTTGTTTTAGTGTGTTTTTTTCCTTCACTTCTTATAGCAGGTATGGGCAACCTTTGGAAAGATGCGGGCTAAACTTTACGATATTTATGAAGTCGCGGGCCGTAGATAATAGGTATTTGTGAAAAAATAATCATGATACGGTTTTTTATATTTATAAAGTACAGGGTGCGGCATATAAAGTTTCCCATTTTCAATACCATGTAACACATTTATTTAACAAAGAAATAAGCTAAATTGAACATTTTTAAATGTCTTACAGTCTTGGATTTACAATTCTAGTCTTACTTTTTTAAATATGATTTCCTTGAGATGCCCTCTATTAACTTTAACACATTGCTGCAATCTCTCTCGTACACTGGCCATTACGCGGTGTGTGGTGTCTTGCGTAACATTTGCCCTTTCTTGCTGAATTGCATTGTTAAGACTGTTAATGTCAGGGAGGGCATGAGTGAAAACTTTAGATTTCAGATAGACCCACAGAAAAAAATCTGGTGCAGTAAGGTCTGGAGATTTGGAGGGAATGAATTCAGCCGGGGAAAGCATCATGAAGGGTGTCCATTGAAAGATGTGCAGTATGCGCTACCCTACAACACCATCCTGTTGAAACCACAATCCCTCAATATCCAGGTTACGATGTGTCAATTCTGGCAGGAAGAAAGTTTGCAGCATGTGATTGTAACGTTCAGAGTTGACAGAAACCGAAGCACCATTATCGCTGTCAAAGAAATAAGGGCCAATAATACCCTGTGCTGCAATGGCACACCACACCACGACCTTAGGACTGTGAAGTGGCCGCTTGTGGATTGTGCGTGGATTTGCAGGAAATTGCAAATGTTACGCAAGACACCACACAATGCGTAATGGCCAGTGTACGAGGGAGATTGCAGCAATGTGTTGAAGTTAATGGAGGGCATCTCAAGGACATCATATTCAAAAAGTAAGACCAGAATTGCAAATCCAAAACTGTAAGACATTTAAAAATGTTCAATGTAGCTTATTTATTAGTTAAATAAATGTGTTACACAGTTTTGAAAATGGGAAATGATAAATGCCACACCCTGTATAATGTTAAAGATACACGAATGAGAACAATATCGAGCTGATTAGGCATTTACTTACAATCAGCAGAAATTAATGAGAAGCTTGAGCTTGATCTTGAGAATCAAGATAATCAATGTTGGCATAAATCCCACTAATACACAAGCACAGAGTGTTTACCAAATTTTCATCTGTATAGTCTGGTTCGATACTTTGATCTAGGCCTATTGTAGCATTTTCCTAGCGCTGACCGGAAGGAACACCCTCGTAGTTCAGGTTTTTGTTTCTCCCCTCGCTCTTGTTGGCGAGAACTGAAAATATTTACTTTTTCGAGTGCGATTTTAAAATGTTCCGCGGGCCGGATCAAAAGTCGGGGCGGGCCACGTCCGGCCCGCGGGCCGGGCGTTGCCCATATATGTCTTATAGCATGCTTCCTATTTTGCTATATCTAGGACTGCTGAGATGTTATCAATACTTGTGGTTGATTACAGCGAAGAGTGAGGAATACACACTATTCAGTGATCACAATACACTCTTTTCTGCTTTCTCTGTCCTGAGTTTGGTATTCCTATGTTAGAACGCGGAAAGAGTGTAGATTCAACAGATTTTGTACTTAATCCACAGTAGTTGGCACTTTTGTGTAAATAAATTAGGCCATTAACTTAATAAACTTTAAAACGTTCGGCTTCACACATTAATGTAAGTAAATACTTACTAAATCAAGACGCACGTGGTGGACGTCAGTGGAACTAGCTGAGGACGATGGCAAGGCCATCGAAACGTGCGTCCTGATTTAGCTAGTATTTAGTTGCATTAATGTGTGAAGTCAAATGTTTTAAAGTTTAAGTTAATGTTGACACTTCACAATTCCTGATTAATTTAATCAAATTAGGCCATTTTAGATTATATAAATGCTCAATTCTTCATGATTTTTCTTTCATTTTGCATATTTTTCAGCAACAAACTTGAGTTTATATCGTCGTTGATACTGCAATACGTCGTATGTAAAAAAATTGCCATTTCAATTTTAGAGCTTTAGTGTTCAAAATGATTAGGTCTGGTCATTTTGATCACAAAGGCACTAAAATTAAAATTACAAGAAGGTAAGGTCTGATCATTTTGATCACAAAATCATTAAAATTAAAATTGCAATTTTTTACGTACGACGTATTTCAGTATCAACGACGATATATTAATTCTATATCTATAGATATATTAATTCTATAGATTTTTTGTGGTTGTGTTTCATAAGGACAATTGTATAAAAAAAATATTTTGCAAAATACCAACAAAATCGAAGGCAGTTAACACCGAAACCAGCCATTTTATTTTGCCAAAAAATAAGGTCTCTAATGATGCTTAAGGAAAGATTTATATTGAATAAGTAACAAATGAATGTATGTGTTACTTCTTTGACAGGGAAGCAAAATTGTATACAAACGCAGAATTAGAAATTTTCAAGAGAGTCTTGAGAGAAATTATAACAGCTGAAGGATCCACTTCATCCACATTATGCCTAAATATGACATTGCCTATGAATATCACAAAGTCAGAAGTAGAAAGGATATTATTAAAGTTCTGCAATGATTTGTGGCTAGTTCAAAAGGTAAGTGTTATTATTAAGTGCTAGAATGGTACTTTGTAAAATTGCATGGTATACAGGGAATATGTCTGTCTGTGTGTCTGTACATGCGAGCTCGAATTCACTTTATCACATTTTCACGAAACTTAGTATACACACTTATAACGTCGATATGAGGAGCATTGTTGATTTTGGATTTTTTAATAATTGGTTTTCTACCAAAGTAACTACCAATTATGATTTAAATACCAGTAGGTAGCAAATCATCACTTGACCCGATACTACAAAGCTGCACAACTAACTCACTCACTGTCATAATTGTTTGCCCACTTCCAGATGAGCCAGAAACTTGAAATTTGGCATTTTATAACTTACAGCCTCTATTAAAACCAAATATAATATAAACAATGACACTTATTTTTAATAGTGGATAAAACAATCTTTTTACAACACACAACGTTTCAACCTTCCCTCCAGGCCTTTTATATTTTGTTTTAATAAAAGTATAGTGGAAAGAATAGGACCATAAATTATTTTCAATTGATTGTAGCCTCTAACCGACAGAAATATTCCAAAAAGCTCCAATTCTTAATTTATCTCCGAAAAACATTCAAAATGGCGGACTCACCTTTAAGGTCTGTGCAGACCTCCTCTGGAGGTTTTAGTGGATAAATGGTAAGTCATATAAAAAAATGATTGCACCAGTAATAACCAATTTTGAGAGACCTACAAATTTGGTCCTGTGACTTTTTGTCGTATCTCCATCGGTCATACCTTAGATAAAGTTAGGTTTGTTATGTTAAGTAAATTTTGAATATTTTTGACACACTTACAAGTCTGATAGAATTGTAAACTTTAGCGGGAATGTTAGTACATCCAACTGCCATAAGCTCAAAAGTGTCTGGATAGCCATGACGTCGTTTACATCTACAACACTTTACGTCATCCACTCATTAACATTGATGTCTATCTATTTATAGCCTATATGAGCTAGAAACTTGAACTTTTTCATACTTATAGCTTATAGCCTCTAACCGATGAAAATATTCCAAAAAGTTCCTATTCTTGATATTTTATCTACCAAAACATTCAAAATGGCAGAGCAACTTTAAGGTCTGCATTGTATTATTTTGACTGTTTTCTCTTCTTTAAATTTCAGAATGGTGTTGTTTCTTTAAGTCCTCTGTGTATTGCAGAGTTGGGCCCATTTCTGGAGGAACATTTTGCAGACTTTTTAAGCAAATGTAGTCTCTGCAAACAATTGGTCATTCAGGTATGTAGATTTTCTGATCATAAAATAACTTGTGTGGAAGAATTGTTTCGAGGGCACATGTATATCCACTGTCAGTGATGGGAAGTAATTGAGTAAAAATAATTAGATTACATGTAACAGTTCCTTTTCTGGTCCCATTTACTTGTAATTGCTACTTTTTAAAAATGTAATTTTTACCTGTACCAGTAATTTACTTCTGGAATAAAATTGTAATCGTTAGATTTTAGTAATAGTTAGTGTGGTATCATTCTTGCTTGCTATATCGTCATCATTACTGTTTTTACATCTAATATACAAATCTGAGGTAATGTTAATAAAAAGTTACTAAAAGTGTCTAGAAATGTTGGTACTGATAAGTTTTTTTGTTTGTTCATTAATAATAATTTGAGACTTGGTAACATCCCAAGCAACTTTACCTCTGAATGGCCCAAGAGTTCAAGGCCTTGTGCCCAAAACAAACAAGAGGCAAGGAACTTTTAGGTGCAGCCATTTTGTAAAGTAATGTAATTGTAATTTTACTGATTACTTTTTGAAAAAGTAATTTCTAATTGCAATTAAGTAAAATGTATCTCTGGTAATTGTAATTCAGCCCATTTATTTTCTTTTTGTACTTTCCCATCACTGTCCACTGTGAAGTGTGAATGGTAATAGTGGTGTACTATCGTTAGAAGCACCCATTGTTGATGAAAATATTTGCCAGATTTCATAAAATTTTCATGGTCATTTCGGGTTTTTTTATTTATTTATTTATTATTTGTCTTATTATTTATTTTTTTAAACACAATTATGGTATTTTTCTTCTGGTTTTTAAAGATAAAGCTTCATCAAACAAAGATAAGTTTTAATTGATGTAATTTGGCTTTGTTTGACAAATGTAAATAAACCTTTATTTCAGTTTATATGATAAATCATGAAATCAATTGAAACATTGACTTTCAATTTTATCATCACCTTTCCCCTTCGATGATTGAATCATGTGATATCTTCAATTATTTTGCGTTTTTGCTTAAGGGTAAATAATTTCAGCATTTCTAACAAAATTTTTCAGATTTTTCCGTTATAACATTTGTGCCACTTTGGGTGAGTTGGTAGCATGACTACCCTCCACCTTGGTGGCCCTGGTTCAATTCCTGGCCAGGTTGGGGATTTTTCAGCAGTGGAAAATTTCCTCCCTAGGTTCAGGACTGGGTGTTGTGTCCTTTCATTCCCATCCCTTGAGAGTCAATGGCAAATCTCTGCAGTATCACCCTTGCCTGAACACCTCGGATGAGTCTTGGTCATCATCATCTATGCTATTTTTTTTTTTTACTTTGTCACATACATAACATAGAGGAAAATATAGTGGTAATGAAAATATAATCATAATAGAGATAACGTCCAAGTTTCATCGTAACAGGTAATCCATTGACAAGTTTTTGGAATGTCTGTCTGTGCATCCCTGTTGAGGGTGAACTGTGTATTGGTTTTATTGCAAATTCTTCTCTAAGTTCTTTCTTTAGCTTGATGCAGAATGAACACACAATTGAGAAACTGAATCATAATATTAAGCATGATGAGTCATTTCAATTAAAAACTTTGAGTTATGTTTTCAGAATTGGTTGAAACTTAAATAAAATATACTCATGTTTTTATTTTGGCCATACTCCATTATTTGTTTGATACTACAAGAAAATTCTTAGAAGAGCACCCACTCACATTAGCTGATGATAATTTCATATTCTCCATTAAGTTTTTTTTGTATGAAATCAAAGTTAATCTCATTTCCATGTATTCATTTTTGTTCACTAACTATTCAGCTTACATTTTGCACTAATTATTCCAAAAGTAATTATTCTTATAATGTTGTCAGTACTAGTAATGAAATACTGATTTTAAATTTCAAAATATTCTCTTAATTGTCATTAAGAATCTGGAAGAAAACAAATGACAGAAAAAAAATGATTAAATAAATGCATCCATAGTTTTGAAGGCAGTACAGTGATGGTGTGCATGTGCAGTGAGTCCCACGCAAGAGTTGGCCAATGACGCGGGTTTCTGCGTCGCGGCTGGCACAGCTCCAACTCTCGAGCGATCGGGTGAAATATCTACGCAAATAATGCCGCGGTCGTTGTAATGATTCAGGTTCTCTCATTTACAGTTAAAATTACAATAAAAATAACCACGTACCTCATCATAAGAGATGTTGGAAATGTTCTCCTCTTGCATCCAGACAATACTGGCACCTTTTTAGGAAATTTTCTTTCACGCGCGTAAGTTCAGCTTCCGAGAAAGAGTTACTTTATCTTTTGATAGGCCTATGTGATATTGTCATTAAGTTCTTCTAACAGTATGTAAATATTATTTATGGGGAAACTTGAAAAATAAAGTGTATATGTCAATTTCCCATACATAAGAAGAACTTAAAGAAAATATCACAAGAGAACTTAACTCTATCTCAGAAGCTGAACTTACGCGCGTGAAAGAAATTCCCTAAAAAAGGTCCCAATGTTGCGCGTATGCAAGAGGAGAACATTTCCAACATCTCTTATGATGAGGTACGTGGTTATTTTCATTGTAATTTTAACTGTTAATGTGAGAACCGGAATCATTACAACGACCGCGGAATTATTTGTGTAGATATTTCACCCGATTGCTCGGGAGTTGGAGATGTGCCAGCCACAACGCAGAAACCCGCGTCATTGGCCAACTATTGCGTGGGACTCACTGTAGTAATACCCTGAATGAGATGTGTGTTGCAATTGTTTTATCTGCTTGAGATAGGGAAAATTTTCAGCATACACTTATCATTGTGTTGTCATCATTTACGGTTATAGTTAATGCATTCTGAATTATCTACAGGTATGGATCAGTAATCGTTAGAGCCAGTTTTTCAAAAATCAGAATTTTTAAAAAGTTTTCTTGAAAAGTCCCCTTAATATTTCAGTTATAAATATCAAATTCTGGGCGGTGTGATAAAATTTTGAAAAAGTCCTTCATTAAAAAAATGAACCGTTTACCCACTATGCTTGTCCACAGATAGACGGAGAGACGTAATTCCAAAAACACTTTTTTCGGTTTCTAGGCATTGTGAAACATGTTTTCCCGGTGTTATCTCGATTTTAATTTTTTGTCACGATCACAGTACTTTTTCTATACTACATATATGCAAGAAAGTAAAATTGTATATATAGTTCATACATATACTTGATCCAAGATGTGTACGGAGCAAAAGTAAACAACAGACTTGCCTTGACTAACTGTGTCCTGTTGTTTCATTGGTTAATCGCACCAGTGCATACTTCACGATAGTGTGACATTCTTCATTAGATGTTTACTTCCATTCCGCAAACATCTTACAATTATTTATATCTTAAGTAATTGTGAAAGCATAAGTTCTGTTAAGTGAGTTGCTTGCTTTCATTTTTATGTCATAGACTTATATGTTTTACAACATGTATTTAGCAAACTAGATTTCATTTGGTTTTTATTGTTGCCTTGGCAAATTTTTTTAATCTGAAGAAAAACAAGTGACATTAGTTACTAAATATAAACATATTTTATAACATAATTAATTAATTCTTTGTACTTTTCATTTACATAATGTAAGTGCACCACATATTGTAAGTAAAAGTAGTAGGCATAATCTCTAATAATTTGCATCATAGAGAAAAATTGTGAGCCAGGGCTTTCAGAACTTAACGTCACCAATAAAAAAAGATGTGCAAGAAAAAGGTTTGTCCAGTGGCGAGAAGATACAGATTGTAAATATATACAAAACATTGGGAATAGAACCCGGGACCCTTGATATAAAAAGAATGTTCAGTTGACTTGACTATATGTAATAAACTAAACAGTCTCAAAAACGAACTCTTGTGAACTGTGCTTTGTATTTTCACATTCGATTGATTACTTTTGTTCCATACATTTCTTGAATCAAGTATAGCAAAGAAATCTTGACATTTAAAAAAAAATAAATAAAAAAAAAAATTTAAAAAAAAAGCACTTCTCCAGTTAAAACTTTTTATAACACTGCATTCCACTGTTTTAAAATAGCTTTTCAACAAGTACATAGAAGTCACAGGTTGGAGTAATAAAATAGTAAGTGAATTGGTTAAAATGAGGCTTGTTATAATAATCAGCATAACTAACACTGTTTCACACTTTTAGCAGTTACATTGTTGATTAAAATAGTTATAATTAGGATTCTGATGTTTATGACATGTAATATTTTTATCCTGACCTCCATTCTCACCCCAAACACAAATTTATCATGAATTGCACGCTTGTTATCCTAATCGGACCTTTTTTATTTTGCATATAAAGTCATATTTTGGTAATTTTTATGGCATTGGTCATACTTTGGTCATATTTATTATTTAACGTCATTTTCAGTTATAAATTCGGTAAAAGAGCACTAAACGGTCGAGTTAAATTTGAAAGTTATATCATCAGTTTAATCTTTAAGCCCATTTAATAGTAACTTAATTTTAAAATTAATATAATTGTTCATATTTTATAGGGATACACTTGATCTACAAAATATTTGCAGCTGATGAAACAAACAAACAGGAGAAAATTCTTTAAAATTAGAAGTTCTTTACAAGTAAAACTGTAAATCATGTGTAAAATTGTTAAAAAGTGTTTATCTGATTGAATTGATGTGATGTAACAATTTAGTGTAATTAACCGTTTTAAATTGGAACATTTGTTTTTATAAAATTTGTTTTAATAGGTCATATTTAGGATTTTTGAGTCATATTTAGTCATTTTTAAGGGCATATTTGCAGTCATATTTTCCACATTTTTAGGTGATGAATAGGGTTCGGATGTTTATGACATGTCATATTTTTATCCTCTCCCATTCTCACTGCAAACAGAAATTAAATACGATTTGCACGCTTCTTATCCTAATCGGACCGTTTTTATTTTGCATATAAAGTCATATTTTGGTCATTATTGTGGTCTTGGTCGTATTTTGGCCATATTTGTACTCCGTCAAATTTGAGTCATAAGTTCGGTAAAAGAGCACAATTATGCAGTATGTGCACTACATGGTCAAGTTAAATTTGAAATTTATTTAATTAATTTAGTGTTTAGCCTATGCCAAATGAAAAGGTAACTTAAATTTTAAAATTAATGCAATTGTTCATATTTTATAGGGATACACAAGATCTACAAAATATTACGAGTATTTGGAGCTGATTAGCGAGCAAACAGGAGCAAATTCTATAAAAATAGCCTATAAGTTAATTACAAGCAAAACCGTAAATCATCAAAATCGTTAAAAAGTGATAATCTCATTGAATTCATGTGAAGTAAGAATTTAGTGTCTTTATACATTTACTGGAACATTTATTTTTGAGAATACGTTATTTTATTAGGTCATATTTAGGGTTTTTGGATCATATTTAGTCATTTTTAAGGGCATATTTACAGTCATATTTTCCACTTTTTTATTTATTTATTTAATCAAGAATGAACAGTCGGTCAAATAAAAAACGTCGGGCGGTATTTGATTAAGTATCACGAACGAGCATATGCGCATGTACAGGAAGACTTAAGGTTAGGTTCACACACGCCTCTTGTCTATCCATGTATTTTCTTGATTATTTAGTCAGTTTTGTTCCAAAACAAACATGTATAGAAGGCTGTGGCTATATGCCTCAAATCCGCCATATTCTTGGTTGCAAATTGTTATAATATTAATAATTAATAGATTCGCGAGGAATATGTTTATTCAAGGAGCATTTTTTAAAGATTTTATTTTATAATACCGGTACTTGTAGTGCAAAATCAATAACTTACGCTCAGCATCTGCAACCAATCTTCGCATCGAAATACGCGTCCGGCCAGATCAACGTTTGCTATCAAAACTTCCGGTCGCATTATAGTAACGTTCCCACCTCTGAGCTTCTTTTCATAAATATGGAACCTTCTCGCTGCTTCAGAGACCGAAAAATGCAGGTCAATTACAGCCCTAACCACACTTTCTCTCACGTTAGCATTTGTATGTGGCGATGACACAAAGCAAAATGAATTATGACAATGCATTAAGTTGATTATCGTGTGTTGCGATTTCCGCGATGTTCATTTTTTCCCTCCATGTTCATATTTTCCCTCCTGCCGCATGGCCTCATATGTTTCGAAAATGACCTGTATTTTGTGTTTTTTATAGGAAACTTGTGAACTAATGCGTCAAAACTTTAATTTTAACAGCATACGAGTCCCGACGTTTTTTATTTGACCAACTGAACATTACAGGTATACACCCAATTACAATGTTCATGACTTTTTTAGCAATACATCATGTACTTACAATAACACAAATATGAAGTAGATATAATAAAAAGTAAAGATCCCGCACGGAATCTCTGCCAATTCCCTAAATCATTGCATTATGTTTTCATGGGGACTGTAGCGTCGATTGGCCTTCTACCTATCACTCTCGCACAACAGTACCTTCCTTTTTATTTGTAATAAAATAGCACAATAGCATGTCTCTCTCTAACGAGTAACTGTCTCATCGGCACAGATATTGTGCGAGATCTTTAGAAAAATTAGGATAATGACCAATGTAAGGTAAGAAGTAAAGAGAATAGGAGAGAGTAAAGAGAATAAGAGAGATAAGGAGAAAGCAAGCATGAAGGATGTAGAGAAAAAATAAAAATGAAATAAGAGTAAAACAAGTAAAATAGGTCATAAACATCTGAACCCTAGTCATGAACATCCGAACCCTAGTTATGATGATTTATTTTCATCTTCAGGGTTCCAGATGTGAACATTGTAGTTGTATGTTACACAACAATTGCATGAGACGCTACGTACAGAGGATGAAGACTCCAACTTGCCCTACTTGTGAGAACACTATCAGTTGTGCAATGAATGCAGGGGATATGGATTGTGAAGCTGGTCCTTCCCATCGTGACACTGGTCCTGTACGTTAGAGAATGGCTACTGAGATTAGTTTCACCATCTGAAGCTGACACATACTCTTAATAAGTGAGTACATCCTGTAAATGTCCAAAATATGGTTGAATTGATTGCTTAAATCAAGAGTTAATTAGCCGCATTTAATTTATTTGACTTGAATGTAAAAGAAGTACAAATTTGTAAGTTAAGTAAAGGCATGTGCCGTATTTATCTGAATATAATGGTATTTAATGACACACAACAGAACAGCCCTACTTTGATTCATTCATATTACTAAATACAGTTACCAGGATTTATTTTCAAATTGTAACGGAAACTCGGGTCGGTAGCTGGAATGGTCATCGGAATAGGGTTTTTAGGTTAATGTGGGCGCCAAAAGGATTGGATCCAAGGTTCATGTAAGGATTAATGTTCTTTGGTCCATACCTTTACTGAAGTTCTTGTAGCGATGACATCTTCCATGAGCATGATATCTCGAGGGGTGTTGTGCTGGTTTCCAGTTCACGTATGAGAAAAATTACCTCTGAAACTGACTGTGGCAGGAAGATAGGTATTTTGTCTTCATACGTGTTCTCCACAATGATACAAGATGATTAATATTGAACTGAATTCCGTAGATTTATTTACCAAATAAATATACGTCGAAAGTTTGTTACAGAACACAGAATTAAAATGAGAAGTTACCAAATCAGCTTATACAAAACACTCGGCTTTTAAGTTATAATATACTACATTTTTACTGTAATGTAGATATACTCCTAAGTGCTGTCTTGCTATAACAGCATTAGAAAAATTCCCGTGTATCCTCGACGGAGGATATGAAGCAAGTTAGTGAATTTTAGTTAGGTCTCTCTGTAGCTCTGTCAGAAGGGCGTAAACTATCCTCCCTTCTCCTTACTCTCAACAAGTTATTATTGGTTGAGATATTTTAAGTAAGTTTTCATTTGTCCACGTCATCACTGTTTGGTGTGAGTGAGACGTACTTGTAACATCCTTCTGGAAAAGCCAGTAAGGTCATATGCCTTATTTCTGAGAATTTCAATTAGGTTTTTGACAGTTTTCTGATATACAAGTTTCGTGACTTTAGCTAAGTTGAACATCTTAGGAAAGTACACTTTCAGGACTTCTAGCTGAGATCTTTAGAAATCCGAAGTTTCGCATGAGTGGTTATCTCTGTATTGTTAAAAGATTAGTGTGTAAATTTCAATCTCCTGGCTAAAGGGTTGGTCTTGCAAACTCTTCCAACATTCTGTTATAATATTATGTAGTATGTACTCTTAAAGTTATGATATTAATTACATATGAATATATATGTATGTCTATATATATTCAGTTTCATATGCCTGCAGCGAAATATAAGTTGTTCGCCTGCATAAAGAACAAATTTAGATTTTGATGACCCTCGCGTGAAAAATCACACGTAAAATTTTACCAAATTTCACATAAAGTCATACCTTAACATTATAATATATTAAATTATATAAAAGATTATTTCATTCTGTCATCAGAATTGAATGTATGTAAAAAAAAAAATCGAATAGATTATATGAAAAGAAAAAATTATTTGATATCAATCATAATTAATAATAATAATGAAATAGTACTGAATGTTTATAGGCTATGTAAAATATATAAGTACCTTATATTAAGAATTTTCTTAATATTGATTTCTTTGCACTATTTATGAGTGTTCATAGAAAAATTATTTAGATAAAAATAGTAAAATATACATTGTAAAAAAAAAAATACATAGTAAGTCCCTGTCTTCATAAAAAAAATCACTGTTTATATCACTTCACTGTTTAGTAAACACATGGTTGTTATACCAAAATATAGTAAAATTATATAAATATATCAATATTTATATATGGGTGCCTTTCTTAAAAGTTCAATTGTTCTTAACCCATTATTGTAAAATATTGTACTCATGATGTACACACACACATATGTTATCATTCAATAATTGCATACAATATACATTACAAAAATTTGTATCATACCATAAAAAATATTTTATTATTAGTCAGTTTCTATGACGTATGTCATGTGATGAAAACATGCTAAAAAAAAAAGTTACTTTTAATATGCATTAATAAATGGCATATATTAAATGAGTGAGCAATAACAAAAATAAATAAACAGGGTTCATGGCTGGCAGTAGCCTAATGTACACAGAATTTATTCAAGTTCTTTGAATGGTCTCAAAGCCTGTTTATGGAAAATTCCTCGAACTTTATTCTTTTTTGTGCATGTCAGTTCATAGGTGTGATCTCCAAATTGTCTAGTGATAGTGTAAGGACCAATAAATTTCAATTGCATTCTATGATTAATTCCTTTAATCATGTTCGATAATTGGTGATTACGAACTATGACTTTGGTACCTATAACTGGAGTCCATTTCTTTTTATACCTTTTAGCTCTCTGTTTTCGTTTTTGTGCTCGTGAAAGCATGCGCAGGTAAGCATTTCTACACAAGTCAGCCTGCTCCACTGAGGGGACATTCTTGTCAACAACCTCTGGAATGTTTGTAAACAAAGGCGGAGGTTTATCTCCTAGCATCAGCTGTCTAGGCGATACCTGAGTAATTTCATTGACTGTGTTATTGAGTAAATCTTCAACAATCTGGCAGTATTTGTACCATGACTTGTTGTTTTTATGACAGAAAATGCGGAAGAAATTCCCTATTTCACGCATCATTCTTTCAGTTGGGTTACTTTCTGGGTTAAATCTACTTGTATGCAAGGCTTTAATCCCATGTTCTTCTAGTGTTTTATTCCACATTTTAGAAGAGTAGATAGATTCATTGTCTGTAAGGAGTCTTGCCATCCTACCGTGATTTGGGATGTAGTGATTTAGTACTTTGTCTAAGCATGACTTAGTTGTAATGCTTTTCAGTGGATAGATCTTTATGTATTTTGAAAAGATATCGTACATCACAAATAAATGTTTAAATCCGAACTGAGATACCGGGAGAGGTCCATGACAGTCCGCCGTCACCAGGGAATTAACTCCATCTGAAATGATCGCTTGTGGGTTATTGTCATATCTCACGTTCATACATTTAGCTTTTAAGCACATCTCACATGCGGATAACAACTGTCTTACTTTCTTAGCTAAATGTTTGATATAAAATTGGCTTCCAATAGTAAGAATTAGTTTATCTGGTCCAGCATGCCCTAATCTTAGGTGAAAACCCATAATAATGTCTTTCTCAATGCTTTGTGGAATATAAGATTTCCAGACATTCTTATTTCTATCAAATTTATACAAGATATCATCTTTGATAGCTAGTGGTCCTGTTGTGTTTTCATTCAACAATGGGGCATTCTGTCTCATGGTATATAGTGCAGTGTCAGTTATTTGCAATCTCGAAAGGTCTTTTAGTTTTTTCGTTACCTTGTACTTGTCTTCCTGCAAGTTATACATAATAACAAATTCTTTGTCTCCTGTAGCATTAATTTTGCCTGTGTTTGGAGGGTTACGAGAAACTATATCTGAAAAAATATTTGTGTCCCCCTTAATGTGGGTGATTGTTATGTCATAAGCACACAATTCATGAATATATCTTGCCAGACGTGATGAAGTTAATTTGCATTTCTTAATAAATGACAATGACATATGATCAGTCTGCAAGTATATTTTCTTACCGAAAATATATTGTCTGAACTTCTGTACAGCCATAAATGCTGCAGATATTTCAAGTTCTGATATATACATGCGGCTCTCAGCTGCAGTTGTGCCACGTCCTGTGACAGCAATTATCCGTTTCTCATTGTTCTCGTCTACCTGCATTAGAATTGCCGCTAGGCCTACAGAGCTCGCATCGCATTGAATTGTGTAGGGTAGGTCATCTCTAGGGAATGTCAGTCTTATAGATTGCGCCACCCCTCCGGCTAGTCACAAAGTCAAACATTAATAATTACCTGGATAAAATATCTCCGCTACCTGACGCCAGGTCCAGTCCCAGAGGATCTAAGTTAAGTGACTGAAAGAAAGACCGGAGAAAGAGGCAACATATTTAACGAAAGGCCTCGAAACAAGTTTCGATGCCTTTCGCATATAATATGTTTTCTAAAAGTTAGAAAACATAAAGGAAGCGATATAGAAAAGAAAAAGGGTTTATTTTACAGAACGGCTGATGGCCTAGAATACATACATATAATTTAATTCAAAATAAATAATAACCCTTTGAAAAGAACATAAATTAAAGAACAATCAGTTCCTGAAAAAGAGGTTACACAGACAAACTCAATATGGCGATTCTCTATACATGAAAATTTACATAATAAATTTTAGTGACTTACATTTTTTGAAAGAAGCAAAAACAGCTTCTCCATCCACGGAGTTGTGGTTGAAGAAGGCTCACTCTCCTCGGACAACGGACATGGACACACGGTTCAAGGATAGTGAAAAGAACATAAATTAAGGCCACTATAAGCACAGAGTCGAACAGGCATCCACTTTAAAGATCACCGCCTAGCGCATATACATGACGGCCTGAAGGGCTAAATTCAATATTAATGCATTTCATAATTCCCGAGACAATAAATCAAAGATAAGTACATACCTCTAAAAATAATCCTAATTGAGAATGAAGCCACATCCTAGAGAACCAAGAAGACCCAGGTCGATGTCCATTGCCCGAAAGACGAAGAAGACGAACCCTCAGACGGAGGATCCAAGTAGAGCCGAAGAAGGATGACAAGAGAGTGAGAACGAGAACGAGGCACCATTGGCCTCGCTGATTTATACCAAACAAGCCTATTTGTTACGTCAGAACTCTAAACAATAAGTAAAACACTCCACAATCGCGGGAGAACCAAAGTCTCCCCATACTACAGTAACAATAGATACAAAGCGCAACAGAAGCCACGACAATATGTCAGTACGTGACATCCTGTATAAAATCAAAACATCAGACGCAACACAGCGTCTTAACAATGTGTTATTACAGGGCCGACTATAATGTGTTTATCAAAGTGACAAGTAGAAGACAAAGCCTCCTACATAATGACTTCTTCTCCCCAAAATTTATATTAATAAATTCGTGCGCCAAGTAATATAAAACTATTTTAAAAATAAAATATTGGCGCAAGATTCTGAAAATAGATCTTTTACTCTCTGAAATGCTATATCTTTCTCCTCAGTCCATGCCCACTTGACATCTTTCTTAAGAAGTTCTCTTAGCGGCGCAATTTCTTTAGCGTATGTCGCTACAAATCTAGACTGGTAATTACATATAGCTAAAAATTTCTTCAATTGCCGTACTGTTCTAGGCCTATTAATGCTTTGAATAGCTTCAACTTTCTCAGGGTTGATGCGTATTCCTTCGGGCGAAATTAGGTACCCGAGAAAAGCTATCTCCTGCCTTGCAAAGAAACTCTTTTTCAATTTCACAGTTAGGCCATGTTGCCTTAGGGTAGAGAGTAAATAATCTATGTGTGCTAGATGCTGTTCAAAATCATTATGGCAAAGAATGTAATCATCAACAGTTTATTACGTGCGGTTGCAACGTATCGCCAAAAATTATATCTAGTGCTCTTAATAACGCACTCCCTGATGAGCTAATTCCAAATGCAGTGCGGGTCCATCTGTACTACCGTCCAGAATAAAGAAAAGCTGTATAATCTCTACTGTCTTCATGTAGAGGAATTTGCAAAAAGCTACTGACAAGATCAAAGGTGGTGAGGTACTTTGCACCCAATATTCTGCCTAATAGTGTATCAATAGATTCTGTTCTATAGTGGTCCGGTGCGCACCGAGAGTTCAGCTGCCGGGCATCCAGGGTGATTCGCACAGAGCCGTCTTTTTTCAATACAATGCATAATGGATTTAAAAAAGAGGAGTTGGCACTCTCTATGACGCCATCCGCTAACATTCGCTGGATTTCTACGTCAACTTTGTCTTTTATAGTTTGTGGAATGGGTCGTGACTTGTGATTAAATGGTGTGTTATCTAGTACCTTCAATTTATGTGTATAAGATTTACAAATGCCGGGGGCACTGTTGAAAGTATCTTGATTTTTACAGATAACTCAGTACAATTGTATTCTCTGTTAAAACTAAAACTCCGTGGCGCTATACATCCCTGGAGGGACTTGGCCTACCACCCGACCGCTGCATCATCTCCCGTAGGCAGACGGCAGGATTGGGGGGCATGTGGTCAGCATGCCGACACCCACGGCCGTTAATGGTGGTTTTCTGGACCGGAGCCGCTACTTCTCTATCAAGTAGCTCCTCAATTTGGAATCACGAGGCTGAGTGCACCCCTACCAGACCTCCCACCTCAGAAAAATCCGAGGAGGTACCAGGAATCGAACCCGGGCCGACGGATCTGTAGTCAGCGACGCTAACCACAAGACCACGCCGGCGGCTGTATTCTCTGTTGGTTTGTTAGATTATACGCTTCATCAACTTCCCTGCAAATCTGTTCGTCTATTGACGGGGCATCTACCTGTACGGCCAAGGGTAACCTTTGTACGGGAGGGAGTGGGTAGCAGTTCAATGCATTTTCTGTTTGCATTGTAAATATAGGTTCAGCGTCCTCAGCCTCGTCCAGGGGGTCGCTAGCGCTAGGTTCAAACACCTGTATATGCGCAATGTTTATGTCTCTCGACAAATCGAGTTGAATATACTCAACGAAAAATAATTCATCCACAACTTCCCTCTCCAATGGCGTAATGTGTTGGTCTGGTACAATGTTATTTTGTGTAATAAATTGTGTTTCCATACACACAGGTGAGCGATTGAATGTCAATGACTGAGATTCGAAATTCAGGCAAGCATTGAGCCTATGAAAAGAAGTCGAACCCAATATTATATCCACTACTAATCTTGGTACAACAAAAAAGATAAACTCTAGTTTATATCCTACAATCTCAAGTGGTAGCATACACTGGTATGTCACGCGCTGTTTTGACTGGCCTACAGCTGTTTTACAATGAATGCCAGAACAAGGAAGGGCCATAATTTTATGTCCTTCGCTAATGAGAGTATTAAAAAATTTCTCATTGCAAGCATTAATGCTTGAACCAGTGTCTAATATTATAGAGTATTGTTTGCCATATAATATTGCATTAATCATAGGCAGGTTGCAAGGCTCACCGTCATCCTGAAATCTCACTATGTCAGTATTTCTTCCCTCTTGTCCTGAGTTATTATTATTTATTTTAGGCCTTTCGAGACTACAAATACTATCTGACACGCCGGCAATCGGCCTATCTTGGGCATGCCGTTCTAGTTTTCCTGCTGACTAGTAGATGGTCTATTACTAGACCGAGACGTATTTCTAGGTCTGAAAACTTGTGCGTTAGCGTTCATGGCAGGTGGTGGACCTTCACCTTCGCTATTTCGGTCATGTTCAGAATTATTTGAATTCCGACGGTTACGTCTCTGTTTATTTTTATTCCTTGAATTATTCTGGCGAGAGCGGGAATTATCATTTCTCTGGCCTTGTTCTTGGTTTTCTACCTGAATATAATTGATAGTATGGGAATCTCTGTTCCCTGAATTATGATTATTATTATGGTTGTTATTCCTGAAACCATGATTATTATTATTATTGTTATTTTGGTAATTACTCCTACCATTTCCACTGTTATCATGACGTTGGGAGTTACTGTTCTGATTACCGTTATGATACTGTTGATTATTTCTATCATTGTTGTTATGTCTCTGAACATAATTATTACCATACCCTTGTCCATTCTGATTGCCATTAGCAGCATTCTGATTAGTATTAGGCCTACGCTGGTAGCCGTCAGTATAAATTCTTTGTGCCTGGCTCCCCTCGCGCGAAAAATTATTTCTGGCGTCCTGCGAGTTAGGCATATGCTTATCATACTGATTGAAGGTACCCTGGGTATTTCTATCAGAAGCTTGACCTTTATCAGTCGGATCATATAAAGCTTTGAGCAATGCTAGTGTGTCGCTAAAAGTGCTTAATTTGGAAACAATTAAGGCATCGCGAACATTCATTGGAAAATGCTTAGGTATGATAGTCAAAAATTCTTCAGTTGTCAGAGGAGGATTTAACAATTTCGATTGCTGCGCTAATCGAATAAAGTATTCTGCATACGATAACCTACCTTTGGGGTTATATCTGCCTCCTGATATATTCATTCGTGTTTGATACTGACGATTTACGTCCCAAAAATGATCTAGAAATCTTTGCTTGAACATTTCAAATGGCATGTCCTGATCACATGACATATCAAACCAAGGTTGACAATTTCCTTGTAAGCTAGACTTTACAATAATTAATTTTAGGCGTTCTGGAACACCGCGCAATACAAAGTAGTTTTTTAATTCTTTTATGAATTGCAATGGATTCTGTGATTGCAGATCAGCATATTTAGGTAAAGGAATCTCATTAACAATAAATGAAGGTAATGGGGATTGTACTTTTTCATTCGTATGAACATTCACGTTCAATTCCTGCCTGTTTACTGTTGCATCAATGCGTTGCAAAAATTCCGGAGACGCATTTGAATGACTGTCATTATTGTTACTACAATTCGAAATATCATGAATTGGGGAAGAATTAATAAGGCTTTGCGCTCTGGTGGTTAGTTGCACGGCATTGATGTCGTCAGTCTGATTACAAGGGACCTGAGGGTGCATTGGTTGCGAAAATCTATTTTCATTTTGCAATTTCTGTACACTATCTTCAATATCAGTTAGCTTTTGCTTAATCTTTTCCACTTCCGTTAGCTTTTGCTTAATTAGAATGGTATCCTCAACAATATTAGGCACTTGCTTAACTTTATCATTTAAGGTGTCAATGTTACCTTGAATATAATTAGTGTTAGTCTGCACCTCGCATTCTAATTGCTTAAATTTGTCATCCATACTTTTTCGTACGGTCGAGAAATTATCTGAGATACTCGTAAGGAGATCTTCTGCAACCCTAGATCTATTATCTACCTGATGTAACTGAGTACAAAAAGTATCTAAGTCATCTTTTGCATCGTGAATCATTTCATTCACAGAATCAATTTTGTCTAGAAGTTGATCCTGAACTAGGCCTATTTGTTTGTTTACACTGGTGGTTAGTTCTTTAGAGGCAATACTATTTACACTTTTTAATTTCTCTTCAACAGTTTGTATAATTGAATTCTGTTGTTCTTGGACTACTTCAACTACAGCGTTTAAATCATTAAATTTACTGTCAACTGATTGTGAGAAAGTAGTGAACTTAGAATCTACTGATTTTAGCACAGTTTGTTGCTGTTTCTTAACAGATTCTACTGAAGTGTTAATTGCATTAAATTTAGATTCAACTGATTCTGACATGCTAGTGAATTTAGATTCTACAGTTTTTAAGAGTTCACTTTGTTGATTTTTAGTAGAGGCAGTAATAGCCGTGAATTTATTTTCAACTGACTCAGACATGCTATTTTGCTGAATTTTCAGTGACTCTACAGATTGCAATATTTCAGTCTGTTGCTGTTTATTAGAGGCATTAATAGCACTGAGTTTGCTTTCTACCGTTTCAGACATTTTAGAAAATTTGTGTTCAAATGTTTGTGACAATTGAGTAAGAATAGCTATGATGTTTGTTTGCGGAAGTTCTTCGCTAACATTGACTTGAGGAATCTCACTCATTGTTATTATTTGGGGAGCTTGACCTTCAGGGGGCAGCGCTACTGGTATTTGGTCTGCTACCTGCAAAGGTTGACTATTATCTGTATCCTCACCCTGTAACAATATTTCCTGACTGCAGTTGTCTGCACAAGTATTTATATTATTTTCCATAGCTTCTGGTTTATAATGTACTACACGAAACCTGCGCAATAACATTGGGTAATTACAACAAAAAGTTTATATATAACAATGACATATAAAAAATTTAACATTCATACTCAAATTTTAAGACTCACTGCGATTACAATATTGTGCAGGTGATGTACTGGTAGAGATGAGTTGGCCTGGGACCGCTTCGTGAGGTCGTGATGATGTTGATGTTGTTGGATGTTGTAGCAGGTTACTGTTGCCGTGTTGGTGCCGTAATCCTGTGCACTGTTGTGGCGTAATCCCGCGAAATCGATAAGACCGGTGCTTGTATAGCTTAGGTATTATTCTGTTATTTGTTCTGTAAATTGGTAAATTATACGGTGGGAGCCATTTGTACTGGAATCAGTTTCATTGTTTAGGTCCTGGTGTCGATGCAAACCACGGTGGGCGTCATTTGGGACGGAATCCGTATCATTGTGGAGGTCCTGACTTCGGCTTTAACCACGTTGGGTGCTATTTGTAACGGAAACTCGGGTCGGTAGCTGGAATGGTCATCGGAATAGGGTTTTTAGGTTAATGTGGGCGCCAAAAGGATTGGATCCAAGGTTCATGTAAGGATTAATGTTCTTTGGTCCATACCTTTACTGAAGTTCTTGTAGCGATGACATCTTCCATGAGCATGATATCTCGAGGGGTGTTGTGCTGGTTTCCAGTTCACGTATGAGAAAAATTACCTCTGAAACTGACTGTGGCAGGAAGATAGGTATTTTGTCTTCATACGTGTTCTCCACAATGATACAAGATGATTAATATTGAACTGAATTCCGTAGATTTATTTACCAAATAAATATACGTCGAAAGTTTGTTACAGAAAACAGAATTAAAATGAGAAGTTACCAAATCAGCTTATACAAAACACTTGGCTTTTAAGTTATAATATACTACATTTTTACTGTAATGTAGATATACTCCTAAGTGCTGTCTTGCTTTTTCAGCATTAGAAAAATTTCCGTGTATCCTCGACGGAGGATATGAAGCAAGTTAGTGAATTTTAGTTAGGTCTCTCTGTAGCTCTGTCAGAAGGGCGTAAACTATCCTCCCTTCTCCTTACTCTCAACAAGTTATTATTGGTTGAGATATTTTAAATAAGTTTTCATTTGTCCACGTCATCACTGTTTGGTGTGAGTGAGACGTACTTGTAACATCCTTCTGGAAAAGCCAGTAAGGTCATATGCCTTATTTCTGAGAATTTCAATTAGGTTTTTGACAGTTTTCTAAAATACTAGTTTCGTGACTTTAGCTAAGTTGAACATCTTAGGAAAGTCCACTTTCAGGACTTCTAGCTGAGATCTTTAGAAATGCGAAGTTTCGCATGAGTGGTTATCTCTTGTGACTCTGTATTGTTAAAAGATTAGTGTGTAAATTTCAATCTCCTGGCTAAAGGGTTGGTCTTGCAAACTCTTCCAACATTCTGTTATAATATTATTTAGTATGTACTCTTAAAGTTATGATATTAATTACGTATGAATATATATGTATGTCTATATATATTCAGTTTCAAAATTCATGAATTTAAGCCGCACCTACATTTCGAAGCACAGTATCAGGGAAAAAAGAAATTTGAAGCCCAATATCAGGGGAAAAAAGAAATTAACATCACAATAAAATATCTAACCTCCCCATTTTTCATGACATTGAAGTAAAACACTTTCTAGGTGAAATAGATCTGGATGTCTGCAAAATATCAGAGGGATTAAAGTGCAAGAAATTTAAGTCCCTAATTTCAAACAGAAGTATCATACATTACACTCAAATAGGCATTAAAAAATTAATAAAATTCAATCTGGAACATTCACAAAACATTGTATACATTGAAATCAGTACTGAATCACACTAACATTGTAGACCTCATTAAAATCATTTTTACTGTATCATAAGCCTAACAATCAATGTGCATATTCACTACCAGTACTCTTGTCTTCCTCACTCAGTATCACTCTCACTCCCACTGCTGCTTTTATCTTCTGAGGAGTTTAACTCGTTCTCGCTGTCCCACAGAATGTCGTCTTCACTTCACTTCTTGAATCCCTTGATGATAGTGTCGGAAGAAATTCTGTTCCAGGCGATCTTCACCCACTCCCCCAACAGAACAACACTTGGTTTCTCAGTTGGTGTTAGGGCATGCTCGCTGTTGATCAACCAGTCTGAATACAGTAGTTTTAGGTGATCCTTGAAAGGCTTGTTGATACAGACATCAAGCACCTGGAACTGGCTGGTCATACCTCCTGGTATAACAACCAAATCTGTATTTAGCTTCTCAGACAGAGCTCTCTTCACTTCAGGGGTGGTATGACCTTTAAATACATCCAACACCAAAATTGCCCGCTGTTTTAAGAGTGCTCCAGGTCTCCTGTTCCACACTGTTTGAAGCCAATCAACCATCAGTTCATTTGACATCCACCCTTTTTCCTGGCACCGAAAGATGATATCCTGTGGCAGTTTTTCTTTCGGCAAATTTTTTCTTTTAAGGATTACATAAGGCGGTAATTTCCTGTCATCAGCCAGAACGCCTAACATAACAGTGATCCTTAGCTTTTCACTGTCTGAAGTTTTTACTAGCACAGTTTGCGTCCTTTGTTCTCAATTGTAGTGTTTGACGGCATGTCAAAATACACTGGCGTTTCATCGGCGTTGCCCATCTGTCCCAAAAGTTAATTATGTCTTTCTCTCTGCTGAATGACATATCTCTGGTATTCCATAAGTTTTTCACTGAAGTCATTCGGCAACCTTTGACAAAGAGAAGTCTGTCGGCGCAGAGAAAATCCATTTCTTCTCATCATACGTGCAATCCAACCACAGCTAGCCTTGAACGACGAACAAGGAATGTCGAGGCTTGACGCAACTTCCAGCGCTTTCAGTTTCAGGACTTCACACGAAACAGGCTTTCCATCCTTTCGTAAGTCCCTTATGTAGTCACTGACTCTTAATTCAACTTCATTAAATTTTCCAGATTTAGGTCCTGAGAATTTACGGCGGTTGGGATTGCAATGTGATAATCTGTCCTTAATTTTCCTCCAACGTCGTACACATGACTCATCAAGATTATGTTCACGCGCAGCTTATTGGTTGTTTGTAAGTTCCGCTCTTTTAATCACCATTAGCTTAAAATTGCTATCATATGCGTTTCTTTGGTGTTTTGGCACTTGAGATGAAGAAGATGCTCTTTTCTCTATGGGTTCACTCATTTTTCCTGACGATACTCAACAAGACAAACGCACACCACGTGCCTACAGAGTACCCACGCTTCCAAAGGCTTAATGTTGAAATCAATGCGAGATTATCGATAGCTGGTTACCAGAGAGAATGGTGCACAATGCAAGATTATCGATAGCTGGTTACCAGAGAGAATGGTGCACAACGCGAGATTATCGATAGCTGGCTATCGAACAGAGAGAATGGTGAACAATGTGCATAGAGGTTGCTAGTTTTGGCTACTGGCTGTAGTTATGGATGGTTAGCAGATCAGCCGGCCATGCTGTACAAATTTTTACATTATTATGTAATTTCTTCAAGATCAAAGTACGTTCAGCTTTTACCGTATTACTTTTCGAGTAAAAGCCTTTCCTATGCTGAAACTTATATGAGGCATTCAAAATAAAATAAAAAATCCTCAGAAAATGCTCGAACGTGAATTTAAGCCGCAGGCGGTTTTCATAGGCCTAAATTTAGGGAAAAAAGTGCGGCTTATATTCGGATAAATACGGTATCCTTAGTACGTGTAATATTACTGAATGCTCAGGCGAATTGCGTGAAGTACGTGGATTTGTTATTGAATGCCCCAGCGAAATTTGTGTGAAGTGCCTGGATTTGTGGGCGGGAGTCCGTTTTATAGATTTGGGAATGTGACTGCATTTGTGTGTAATACGGTCTGTCGGGTGACAACTTCGCGTCACTGGTGATTATTGGTAGAAATGTGTTTGAAAGTGAAAGTTGAGAGTCCGGGATTCACGTTGGAACAGGGGTCAGACTGCCGGAAACAGCCATTAATTACGAAGTAGTCTTGAGGTCTGCTGGGGGAGGACAGTTTTATAGAATATGGAACTTTCCTTGATAATTCTAAATTGGAATTATCGAGATAAAAATTAATATGATATTCAGGTAGCTTTTTTCTCGTTAAATCCGGTGGTGTAAAATTCTCTACGAAAAGATATAAATTTAATATAGTTAATCAATAAAAACCGAATAAATAAATAATTAGTCCTGTAATTATATTAATTGAGTGATATATGAAATGTAAGGTAATGAATAAATCTATCGAATGGTAATATTAATTTAATGTTGTAACTTTGGTATTGTCCTAATTAAGGAATAAAGATTCAGACATTTGAATTTTAACAGTCAGTTGGAAGGAGGTTTCCATGGGGTGTCTCATACCAGCTTCAACTGGGACCATATTTTGAAATGTAGTGTTTTGAAAGACTTCAGTATACAACAACAGGTGAACTCTAGTGGGAAGTACAAAGACGAATGGCTTTATGTCAAGTGTCTGGGCATTAAATTAAATAAATAAATTATTATGTACTCTTATAGCTAAATTTAATATTAACTGTAATTCACTGGTAATAATCCTCATAGCGTGTACCCACATGTTGATGCTCTCCTTGAGCTCCTCATCCATTTGAAACCACTGCGATCCAAGCCATTTCTTCAAGTTTAAGAGCCAAGTCAGGACTATACAGTGGATGCTGAAACACCTCCGACTGGAATCGTTGCAAGAGAGTTTGAGTGCGTGCAGCAGTATGCGGCCGAGCATTGTCGTGGATCAAATCAATGCTGAAACTCAACATGCCACGTCATTTGTTCTACAGTGCTCTCCTCAATTTGGTTAGTGTGTCACAGTACACGTCCGCGTTTACTGTTGTTCCTCGTGCCGTGAAATCCACCAACAAAACACCTTTCCTATCCCAAAAGACAGTTGCCATGAGCTTTTGGTGTGAAAATGATTGGAGACATTTTTGTGGTTTCGCAGGGGAGTTGGTATGACCCCATGCCATGGATTATTGTTTTGTTTCAGAATTCACGTATCGAACCCATGTCTCATCACCAGTCACAATTTGGTCGAGAAACATCTCACCTTCAGTTTGGTTACGCTGAAGAAACATCAATCTTCTCCCATCCTGGTGTTCTTTTGGGCTTCAGACAAGTTTCATCACCCAACGAGCATAAAACTTGTGATACTGTAATCTTTCTGTCACCACTTCATACAGGACAGTCCGACAAATTTGCGGAAAATGCTCTGAGAGTTGAGACATGGTGAAATGGCAATTTTCTCTGACCACTTCATCCACTTTTGCAACAAGTTCATCATTCACAACAGACGGTCGGCCACTTCGTTCTTCATCATGGACGTTAGTGCATCCGTCACGAAATTCACGACACCAACGTTGAACCATACTGTCACTCATAATGTTCCCATACACTTCAGTAATCTTACGATGAATTGCTGCTGGTGCCATTTGGTTTGCCCACAGAAATCGTATTACTGTACGTATCTCACACATGGCGGGATCTCTTAGGGTACGGCCACACTGCAAGCGGTGAGCGGCACGTTGCTACAGTCGAAAACTTGGGGAGTGGGGAGAAAAGTGCGTTGCTGTGTCCATACAGTCAGCTGCGCGGCGCGGCGTTGACAGGTAATGGTACTCTCCGAAGTGTCTCGTCTGTCTATGCTTTTAGATAATTCTTATCTAAAAACCAAAATTCGCCAAAGAAATAGAAGAAAATTTGGGATTCATCCTATTAACAGACGAGGAATGTATGGGGAATTCCATCATTTATATCGAGAATTAAGGAGATTTCCTGATAGATTTTTCGAGTACACGCGTATGTCTATCCAAACTTTTGACCTTTTGCTAAATAAAATTAATGAGCGGCTGGAGAAGCAGATTACGACCTTCAGGGCACCCATCAGCAGGGCCGTAGCTAGGCGGTGGCGAGGTGGGCCCCCGCCAAGGGCGCAGGTACAGAGAGGGCGCAAAATTAACCATGAAAAATCCCGCCTTGTTTTAGACTGGTGCAATTTATCAAGCAATAAAAATTTCACGTTAATGGAAGAAATCTTTCAGGTTAATTAAAAATGACTGCACGTAAACTATCTGTAGTATTATGCCGATTGTCTACAAACGAAAAACAGTCATGCAATTAACACGTTTTTTATTGACAGAGTATAACATAAATCATGAACAGTATGGAATGATATAACAATAAAAATTAAAATGTACGTTATTATTGAGATAAAAGTGGTTCAACTATTCGAAAAATACTTTTACCTATATTAACGTGTTAAACATTTTAGTAGGCCTCAGGCCTATTATGTAATTTACTTTTGATACTAGATTTTATTATTTAATTCTTTTTTAAGTAGTTAAATCGTCTGAAAATAAGATTTTAGGTTTACTTTGATAATAACAGTGTTTTTATATTAAAATAATAAACAGTTTTACAGAAATTTAAAAATTGTTCAGACCCCCCAGTATTGGAGGGCGCAGATTTGTCAAACTCGCCAAGGGCGCAGAAGGACCTTGCTACGGCCCTGCCCATCAGTCCTGCAGAAAGGCTAGTCATTACATTGAGGTAAGGACAGGGGCGTATTCAGGGGGGGGCTGAGGGGGCTGCAGCCCCCCCCGAAACGTTAAGGGTATATATACGTGAACAACCACAAAAAGATAAAAAAAATACAGGTTCTAAAATATTAAAATTTTACAAGAAAATGAACTCAGAAGTGGACAAAAATTTCAGGATCCTATACCAAGGCTTACTAGAACATAACTAGCAGATAAAAGTATAAAAAATTGACCAAGTTTATTTTAAATTACACGTTTTATAGGAGCAGGAAAAAAATTAATTCAGATGCACTTATCACTTCCTTATAGGCATAACATTTTTCTGGTTTCTCTGACGCCTTTTATTTTTTTAATGCATATAATGAACATATTTTTCTACAAAGTAGACTACGTTTTTACAGCTAAAGTTATTATTTGTAATGCAATTAATTTTTATATATCGCATATAAAATATCTTTAAATTTGATCAATATTTCATGACACATTTTCTTTAATTTTATACCTATGGGCATCATTGTAGTCTACTTTATGCACATATGCATGTAAAATTAGTGTAAAAAATTTCAGTCTTCTATCTCTAATGGTTGTGGAACTACATAGGCGTACCTAGGGGGGGTTTTGGGGGTTTGAATCCCCCCCATTGATTAAAAAAAAGGAAAATTGTATAATTTTTTTTTTAAGTCTGCCCATAAATTACTTAATACAAGTATAAAGAGTGATAAGCTTAAAACTCGTTATTTTGCATCTTAATTTTTAAAATTTTCCGGGGAAGGGCCCCCGGACCCCCCTCTCCCTGGGGGGTGTTCCATACCCCTAGATGTTATAACCCCCCCCATATGGTCGGCCTGGTTACGCCTATGGGGAGCTACCTAACAATATGTGTGTAAAATAAGAGTTACCGGGAAATTCAATTTTAAGTTAATAGTGAATTTCTCATTTGACCTTTCTAAGGGCGTGGCTCAGAGCATGTAAGCATATTTAAGTGTCCATTTAAATGCCACAAATAATTTCTAAACCTATATAAACCTATATCAATGGATGCAGAAAATTCAGCACAATTTTTAGTGCTATAAACAAAAAAACATAAATTTCAAAATAATTCACGTACATATACCCTTAAGTCATGCTAATATGTTGCACATACGGGAACTTTAATATCTCAGAAAGTAGATAGTTCAATTGCACATTTTGACTTATAAAAGATGAAATGCGTTATTCTAACGTGTTCAGTATAATTGTGTGTGATAATTAGGGCTCAGAGGTTGATGGTATGTCATCTCTTTTCTGAGACATCACAGACAATGCAGGATGTAGTATAAGTTCGTCTTCTGTCAAAACGAACAATAATACCTTACTCATATTTTGCATTTTATTTTCTACCAGTCATTTTTAGGACATTTTCATTTGTTCATTACATTTTTTTTCCTATTTTGTCTTCATAATGAACTTTTCCACCATTGTACACAAAGCAATCTCGTAATTCATTAATATAGTAAACATAATATTAAAGTAGTCAAAGAACATACTTAAAATATTGTCCATTGTTTATTATTATATTGATATGCTACTGTACATTCCCTTTTTTTGAGATATTTTTAGAAATATTGTCATATTTTAAATTTTTCATGTCATATTTTCATAAATTTAGGGTAATTTATAGGTAATTTTTAGGCGTTTTTAGATCATCAACTTCTGAACCCTAGTGACAGTAAAGTTAGGATTATCACAGCCCCTCCCGAAAATAAATCTTGGATACGCCCCTGGGTAAGGATGTTTTAAAACTAAAAGCTCCCATAAGACTATAAATAAGTCTAATTAGAATAAATTTGTTTGTGGATGAAGTTAAGTCACATTAATTTCAAATAAATGCACAGGCGGTTTCTTACATGACAAGAAAAAAGAATTCAAACAATTTTACTTTTTTATTGTAATGGGCTATTAAAGAATGTAAACACAATGTTGATGAAACATGTGCTGGTTTAAGCATAACGTAAAATGAATAAAAAGAAGTAACATAGGTCATATATGTATGCATATTTAAAATTATAAAAATAGAAGATACAGTGTATCTGGAAATTTACTAAAATAAATAGAATGGACAATAAGAAAATATGAACTCAAATAATAAACAAATAAATTTAAAAAAATACAATTGAGTCTTGTGATAAAACGATAGGCCTATCTGAAGGTGTTAATTACATCTGTTTTAATATTTAATAGAATTTAAAATTTAGAAACTTAAAATTTTGGTATAACTCCATACTAAAATAATGCCAATTAATTAAATTTGATATTGAAAATATTTTAAGAAAAAATACTAATACAATACTAAATACTATTTAATTTTATATACACTATACATATTAGCTTCTAGATTGATTTTTCACTGCACTCAGTACTTCAAGCAGCAATTTGCTTTGCAATGTTAGCTTGTCCACAGCATTTAAAGTTTTTCCTATTTCTTCCCAAGCTTTCTTCGTCAATGAAACATTTTTGAAATTCTTCTCCCTGTCATTCCACAGGAAAACTCGAGTTTGCACCTCCGAAATTAATATTTCTTTTTGTTCTAGAGTTAGCTCTCGGCTTGCCATCTTGAGCGTCACCGCAGAAATTTCAAACAAGACTGAGCGGCGTGCGTTGCAGAGCGTTGTCCTTGAGTTCCCTTCCCCTTAAAATTGCCGCGACGCGCCCAGTATGGCCAGCTGCACTTGTTAACACAGGTTTGACACACCTTCGCGTTGCCGCTCAACGCGCACCGCTTGCAGTGTGGCCGTACCCTTATCGCTGCGCACATTTCAAACTCCTGTATTGTTGAGATAAATGGTCAAATACAACCTCAAGTTATACTGCCGTGAGCATACTGAACCAAGCTACACAACGGAACACAGTTTGCGATGCTAACACCACTCATTCGTGTGTCGTGAGAGACCGGAACTTACTTTACGAACCGCCCTCGTATAATCTTTTTTTTTTTCACGGGGGGCTTGAAGAGAGTTTTTGTAGATGTCTTCCGCACGTCAGCCTAGAAGGCTTATGTGCTGCCCCTTTGGTGGAGAAGCTCTTGGCTTCTTTTCCCAAAGTCTTCCGAGAGATGTTATTCAGAGGCTCTAATAGGCCCTCCCGGAGAACTCCGTGCTCAGGACTTTTACGTCCATCAACCGCGGCCGGGTTTGATCCCGCGACCTACGGATCCAGAGGCGGGCACACTACCTCTAGACCACCGCGGCCAACTTGTATAATCATAGTCTGGATGTAAACTTCTGGGAGATATAGGAAACTGATAAATTAAGATTTCTGTACAGCTTATGATCTTCCAGAGCCTCATTAAACATGGAAATCTTGCCAAGAAACAGCACCTTCTCGGATCAAGTATTGGGCAATACCTTCTCTTTTCTGAGCAGCCTGCCTGGAATAATTATTGCTTCCAGAGGGCAGTGCATCACAGAGTCAACCTGAGTGAAGGGTTCTCCAGTAACCTGGTGTATATTCATGAGTTTCTACATTTTCTACATCTACTAATGAAGGTAGCACATATTCTGTAGGCGTCTTCCTCTGCCAGTTATGGAGTGCACATGCAGCTTTGACCATTTTGTCGACTTTTTCTGGTCAAAGTGCTATAGGCCCTCAAATACACGGAATTTTGAGACCAAAATTTTTTCTTTGTGGCTCAGAGGACCATGTCTAGAAAATGGTTTCATTAGGTAGGGAGTCAGAGGAAATGCATCATCTCCTACCAAAACAGCATCTTCAGGAAGATTTAGACTCTTTGTCTCAATTGCATGTTTAAGAGTACTATTGAAAAAAATGCCTCCATCAGATGCTCTTCCAGCAATAGTTCCTGTCTGCTAGAGCAAAAAAACAATACTGAATGTCCCTTTATAATTATAAAATTCTGAAACACTTCTTGGCTGGCGCTTAACAACAACATGCTTTCCATCTTTGCTCCAAAACATGGGAAATTCCATCTAATTTGAAAATTGTGTATTATTTGTTTCCATTCCTCTTCACTCTGTGGCATCTGAAAGAAAATACATGTTATCAGCAATTTGTTAATTTTAATTGCACATGTAGACCTATTTCAGAAGTATTATTAATAAACATGTCTTTTCTTTAAGACTTTGGTGATATGTCACAAGAGAGCCTACTATGCGATGTAGAACCAAATGGGTTTGTTTTGTCCATCTGCTGTTTTTCGATCCTTTTAAGTACACCTCACCTTCAGGTGCATCTCCAAGATTAACAATGTGCTGAATTTCCATGTTCTTCTGCACTGCGTTTAAAGTCTTTATTTCAGTGATGTTGAATTGGTTTCCACTCCCTCAGAGAGGCTTGCTTTTAGGTTTTTTCAGCATTGCTGGACTATAATTGTCCCAGCTGTTGTCTGCTGAAATAATAATAATATCCTTGAATTCCTAAAGGGGAACGGCCTCTCCTAAAAGGAGGGTAGCTCAATTGTTCTTCCCACATCTGAGCTAAGAATGTGAAATTCTCCTGGCTTTGTCCTTTGTAGATCGTTTGTCTTCATCTATGATTGTTTTACATTTTCGCCTTTTCACTCCACTCTTCACTTATTCTCACTTTTGCTGTCTTATTCAGGTCTGTCCTTTGTATTTTATGCGGTTTTCGTGTGCCTTTCAGACATCTCGGTTCCTCGCCATCCTAGTCCGGGTGCTGCCAGTGTTCTTCATTTCGTCCGCCCATCTCGTTCTTGGTCTACCTGGTCCACTCTCTCCTTCTCTTGGATCCCACATCGTTACAATGTTTGCCCAATGGTTGTTATTCAGTCTTGCTGAGTTATCTACCCATCTCCACTTTGCTACTTGCGCTGCTGTCGCAGCATCCTTTACTTGTGTCTTTTTCCTTATTTCAATGTTACTTATCTGGTCGCTTCTTGATATCTGTAATATCTTCCTTTCCATCTTTCTCTGAGTAGTCTGTATTGATGTCCTTTGTTGTTGGGTTGTTGTCCAAGTTTGTGCTCCATATATATATGTTGGGAGTACGCAGCTGTCTAATATTTCTCGTTTGAATTTTTGCACTTGTGCCTTGTCCATTAGGTTACACACAGTTTGCTGTACTGAAGTCTCTCACTCACGATGTTATAGAGAACTGATCTTGAAATTACGGAAAATGAATCGCTCAACACAGAAATTGTGAATCAACGATTTTCTCGAATCACCTGATCCACTCGCTGAACAAGGTCATTGGCTGACACTCGTTTCCTTCCCTGGCCGCCTGCATCATGAACATCTGTACGTCCTGCTTCAAAGTCCCTGCACCATTGCCGCATTTTGCTGTCACTCATGAAAGTTTCACTGTACACATTACTCATTAGTCGAATTTTGGCTGCACTGGATCCCTCAGCATGAAGAAATCAAATTACAGCACGCACTTCACATTTGGTGGGAGACACTATCGTTCTAGGCATGTTTACACACTCACTCTGTGCTCAGAACTGACACGTGTGACGTGATGCAATCGACAGGCATACTAGAGACACTGCGAAAAACATCTGCGCAAAGCTTCATCTGATTGTTGCTGTGGTTTTAATCTCATGATCGATTGGACTTTGGAAAGAAGATAGCCTTTGTATTAACACTTGATATATTTCTTTACTGCAAATTTTACTTAAGTAACGAAATTATTTATTAATTCTGTTAATAATTATTTATTTATTTTGATAATAATAAAACGAAGTTACTATTTATTCTGATCCTTTTGAATTAATTGAGTGCTGGCGTGGTCTTGAGTTAGCGTCGCTGACTACAGATCCGATGGCCCGGGTTCGATCCCCGGTACCTTCTCGGATTTTTCTGAGGTAGGGATTTTCGGCAGGGGTGCACTCAGCCTCATGATTCAAATTGAGGAGCTACTTGATAGAGAACTAGCGACTCCGGTCATGAAAACCACCATTAACGGCTGTGGGTGTCGGCATGCTTACTACATGCCCCCCAATCCTGCCATCTGCCTGTGGTAGATGACGCAGCGGTCAGGTGGTAGGCCAAGTCCCTCCACGGATGTAGCGCTGCAGTGTTTAATTCTTTTGAATTAATTAGGTGCTTTAAAAAGCTGCTACAACTGGCATTATAAATTGAAATTATTGCTCTGCCAGCTCAGTAGGTATGTAATTTTGCCTGCCTTTCTCTTTCTTCCAATATCCAGTTTCTTCTAATTCTATTTTTTTTCCCCCTAGGTCATTCCTTCTTTTTTAAACTGCTCTTTTCTTCCTACTCTTCATATAAAAACTCTAAATTATTATGGAAAACATTAACAGAAGCAAAAATTGATAAAGAAATAATAAATGTTATAAAATATATATATTCTGATAATAAATATAGAATTAAAGTAGGTAAAGATATAACAGAAGAAATCAAAACAAGTAAAGGTCTTTTACAGGGATGTCCTATGTCCCCAATTTTGTTTAAAATATATCTAGAAATATGCCTGAAAGAATGGATAATGAAATGTCGAAAAATGGGAATCCAGTTAGATGAGGAAAAGTTCTTACATAATTTGCTGTTTGCAGGTGACCAGGTGGTCGTGGCTCAGGATGGAGAAGATGCAAATTATACGTGTAGAAAACTAAATGAAGTTTATAAGAAATGGGGATTACAAATAAATTACAATAAAACAGAGTATTTAACCAATGACACGGATGATTTATATATAGATGGAAAGAAGATTAAAAAAAGTGCAAGATTTTTGCTATTTGGGATCCATACTTGAATTAGACGGAACATCAAATAAAGAAATACAGAAAAGGATCGCTAACGGGAGAAAAGTTATAGGAATGCTAAATTCGGTATTGTGGAATAAAAATATAATTAACAAAACTAAAACAATAATTTTTAAAACAATTTTCCAAAGTATAGTATTATATGGGGCAGAGACATGGACAGTAAATTCACACCATAACAGAAAATAAGTGCTACAGAAATGGATTTTTGGAGAAGAGCTGCAAGAAAATCAAGAATAGAAAGAGTTTGAAATTCAGAAATAAGGAAGATAATGAAAGCAGAGGAAACAATTTTAACAACAATAGACAAAAAAAGACTAAATTGGTATGGACATCTACAAAGAATGCCGGAGAATAGGATACCAAAAGCTATAATGAATTGGCAACCAGAGGGGAGAAGGAAGAAGGGAAGACCTGCTAGAAAATGGGATCATTGCGCTCGAGACTCCTTACAACATTTTCAGTTAAACCCAGAAGATTCAATGGACTGGGATAAGTGGTACCATGCAACACATTGAACATTCTTTGGAAATATGTTAATTTTATTAAAATATGTAAAAATTTGGTTAGAAATTACTGAACTTTTATACAAATGTTATTGTAATAGAGTTGTTGTGTTGGTGGAGTTTAACCTCAGAAATGAGGAAATCGCTCAATAAATAAAAATTTTAAACAAAGTTAGAAATGTGAATTTTTGCATTGTGAATCTATCCATGTAATAGATTCTACATAATGACAAAAATGCTGCTATTATTATGAAAAATAGTGAGCCAGAATATCGAAAAATAACAAATGGATAAACATGTATGTAGACAAATTATATTAACTCTCAGAAAGAAAGTTATTTAAAGTTCCATGTTTTGAGCTTTCAACACTTTAAACATGAACAAATTCTTCAATATCTGGCAGAACTTCAGGAATGGCGGCAGAGCTCTTAAGTCCTAAATAAAATTTGTGATAACCAGGACGAAGATTAAGATTACTGATGAGGTCACTTTTATATTTCTTGGGGAAGTAATTTGTCAGTGTAGCATTTTTTGGGCTCGAGTTTCACATTGGTTTTACCTCTTCTTAAGAAACTTAGTACTTTGAAGGGCTTGTCCTCTCTTAGGAGGGCTCGTCCTCTATTAGGGAATTCTTAAACTTCACTTCACGATAATCTTTCTTGTAGCGAACCATTTTGCTTGATGTCAGTTGAAGATATTCCCATCATTGTCCTTTTTCCAAAGTACAAATGATGCTTTATTAATAAAATGACAGTATTAGTTTTGAAAGTCTATTAAGATTAGGTTAAAATACAAGATTTTTGTGCTTACCTATCGAAGACGGTAGGAACACCCCCAGCAGGGCTTTCTCCATATTCTTGAAAATACAAAAGTACAAAAGGATGCTTTATTAATAATAATAATTTATTATACCATTCAGCATACAATACAATAGTTAACGTTAATGAGCCATTAAAAGAATACATCTATGTTCAGGTATTCCTGTACAATGTAAAAATTATGTCTTTTTAACATATATTTAATTATATTTTTAAAAATATTTGCATCTCTAGTCTGACTCAAAGACACCAGTAACTTATTATATAATTTTATCCCAAGATACAAATGAGTATCAAGGGATTTCTGTAAACGAAATTTAGGTAACGCCATATTATTTCTTCCCCTTGTATCATAACTGTGTATATCAGAAAACAATACCTCATTCTTATTTTGATGGTGAACAAAATTCAAACATGCAAATACATACAATGATCCCAAAGTTAAAATTTCAAATTCCTGAAAAATTGGTCTACAATGTTGGCGAGAATCGCAATTCTTTATTATTACGATAGCCTTCTTTTGGAGCAAGAAAACATGATTGGCTTCCCTGCTATTGCCCCAGAGCAAAATACTATAGTTAAGATGTCAATGGAATATACAGGGTGCGGCAGAAACAATGACCCATTTTACACCCATGTTATTTAAGCTTGAAAAAATACATTTCCACATTATTAGTGGACTGTTCGAAAGAACACTTCATACCATTTATTACACATGTCACTTTTTGTAAATTATGTCCTTCAGGTGTCCACCATTGTTGGCGAAACAACTTTCAGCACGAACACGCAGACTCTCCATAACCTTACGAAGAGTGTCGCCTGTTATGGCCTCAATTTCGGCGCGGATGTTTGTTTTCAAGTCCTCAATAGTTCTTGGCCTGTTAGCATACACTTTGGATTTCAGGAATCCCCACAGAAAGTAATCACAGGCCGATAAATCAGGCGAACGGGGTGGCCAGTTGATATCACCAAAGCGGGAAACAAGATGCCCTGGAAACATTCTGCGTAAGGCTGTCATGGACGTTCTGGCTGTGTGAGAGGTTGCACCGTCCTGCTGGAACCACAACGACTGCAAACAAATATTTTTACGGCGCATTTCCTGCATTACGAACTGTTGCAACATAACAACATATCGATCTGATGTTACATAGACACTGTTACCCGCTTCATTCTCAAAAAAATACGGACCAAGAATACCCTGCGCAGACACGCCACACCACACGGTAACTTTTGCGCTATGAAGTGGTCTTTCGTGAATCTGACAAGGATTGGTAGATGCCCAGTATCTAAAGTTTTGTTTGTTCACATAGCCAGATAAGTGAAAATGGGCCTCGTCAGACATCATGAAATTGTTGAGAAAATCGGGTTGAGTGTTGATCATCTCCAGAAGCCGTGTACAGAAAGCCTGACGTGCCTGCAGATCTCTATCCAATAATTGATGCACCACTTGGAGTTTGTAGGGATGGAACTTCATATCCAGATGCAACATCTGTCGCACACTTCTTTCCGAGATGTTAAGGACTTGAGAATGCCGACGAACTGATCGCGTTGGACTTTGCTCTAAAGCAGCTGTTACTCTTTCAATGCTGTCCGGGGTGCGAACCGTACGTGGCCTTCCAGGGGGCTTTCTGTTTGCTGCAGATGCTGTTGCTCTGAACTGCTGGACCCATCTCATAATCGACTTCCGGGACGGAACATGATCATTCCGACCTAAGTCAAAATGTTGCCTAAATAAACGCTTCGTTCGTATGACACTATCACCACATTTGAAAAACGTTTCAATTACAAATGCACGATGTTCATTCGACCAACGCTCCATACTGACTGGAAATGCTTTGAACTGCACTGCACACTGGTACCAACATCAACTCTCTAGGAAGTCGGGTTCAACAATGGCATGCAATTTAAAATGGGTCATTGTTTCTGCCGCACCCTGTACTATAATAAACACTTAATAAGGTGCCCACCGATACACATAATTTGAGTCTTCTCAAGAGGAACAAAGCTTTTGACAATTTTTTACTTATTACAGTTATATGATGTTTCCAGGAAAGCTTGCTGTCCAACCATATTCCAAGTAGTTTAACTTGCTACTCTGTGTCTTGTTTGTCTTTTGTAGTGAATAGGATGGTTTATGGTTTATGTTTTCTCCTGTTAAACTGGAATACTCCCAGAAGTCATTGTGGTTCAGTTAAACTAGTTGGTCCAGTGGATCTTACCATTTGGTACCAATGTTATAACAATTACACATGTATTCTAACAAAGTGCATGAGAAGTATTTAAAGTGATAGCTTTCTAAGCATAATTGCATGAGTTATAATATTAATACAACAATAATGAAAAAGACTAGATACTTAAACACAGAGGTGCTTAGGTCTCTAAGTTAAATGTGTGTCTAAGTCCACGAATTCCACGGATGTGCTCAAAACTCCACATCAGCACACTATATCTGTACGAGGTCTGTTTGAAAAGTATCCGACCTTTGGCCGGGGAAAAAAAACTGGCATACTTGGAGGAGCGTTGGAAACCTAGTCACCCTCAAAGTAGTCTCCTTGGGACTCCACACACTTCTCCCAACGGTGCCGCTTTGTTGGAAGCCAAGAAAGCCTCTTTTGGAATGGAGTTTAGCTCGGCTGTCGTTGCAGCCATAATGTCCTCTCTTGTCTGAAATCGCATTCCTTTCAATGGCATATTGAGTTTGGGGAACAGCCAGAAGTCGCAGGGGGCCATATCAGGAGAGTAAGGAGCCTGTTGTGAACCACAGGAGTCTTGTTCTTCACCAAAAAAAATCTGAATCAAGTGCAAGGAATGTGCTGGAGCATTGTCGTGATGGAGGTGCCAATTTCCTGTTGACCACTACTCCAGTTCTCTTGTGCCGCACATCATCACATAGGCAATGGAGGACATCCCTGTTTGACCCTGTGGTGCGTACTTGTGTACCACACCGTGGGAGTCAAAGAAAGTAGTCAGCATCACTTTGACATTGCGCACTTGGCGGGCCATTTTTGGTCTTAGTGACGTGGAATGCTTCCACTGTGATGACTGGGATTTGGTTTCCGGGTTATACCCGTACACCCAGGAGTCATTACCAGTCATTACCAGTTCATGATGTCGGGGTTACTGTTTGTGGAGTCCAACATGTCCTGTGAGACGTCAACACGAAGTTGCTTTTGCTCTGCTGTCAGCAGTTTCGGCACAAATTTTGCCTCCACTCTCTTCATGGCCAATGCTGATGCCCACCTCTTCCGCAATTTCTCGGATACTCACGACGGTCCCGCATCACCACGGCATTCACTTTGGCAATGACCTGATCATTTCGGCATGTTGATGGCTGACCGGAGTGTGGCTCACTCTCCACCGATGTGCGGCCCTCTTTAAACCGGTTGTACCACTCCTTAAACTGTGTGATGCCAATAGTCACAATTCTGGTAATAGCATACCGTAGGATTTACTTTCTGATACTAATCGATTTTGTGCTCTTTGGGTATTTATGTTACTATTGGCTACTAACCGAATGCTGAGCATGATTGTGCATTACATAATTTTCATTATTTTTCATGTTTTCTGTAACTGATGGCATTCTTCTCTCTTTATACCTCCTTTATCTCTTATTTGTAAAAATGCAGCAATGCAAATAACTACCAACCATTCACTAAGCAATTGAAGCCACGAATGATGCATGCTATGATTTTTCATAATAAAACCTACAAAGTAGAGTTCTATTCTACTCTTGCTGCATACATTTCATAGTTTATTCTAAGGCTTCAAGGCAAATCTAATCATGGCCAACACTATCTATTGTTTGCTAAGAGCTTTCCCAAAGATTTTTATACATACAAATCTTAATAGGTAGTAAAAGTACATACTACTATTCCACCCGACTTATATGAGTAAATAGACTACCTGACCACATAAGTCATAATATACAGGGTGTCTGGGAAAGACCTGATGAAAAAGAAATAATTATATATCTGAAACTATTGCATTTATTGCCGTTATGTTTTCACAGTTACAAAGAGAAACACGATGAGTTTTTATAAGCCGCTATGTGAGCATCATTTGTGGCCCGGGCTATGTCCAGACGATACTCAATTTCGTGCCACACACACAAAAGCATCTCCGGTGTGACTAGTCCTATTGCATCATAGATTCGGCCATGTAAATCTGCAATAGCAGTCTCATGCGTGCGATACACTTTGTCTTTCACAAAACCCCAGAGAAAGATATCCAAGTGGAGTCATGTCTGGTGACCTTGGTGGCCATGGTGTAGGTCTTCTCTCCCATGGACTGTGGAGTTTGGTATTTGCAGTTGTCTTGCCGCCTCACGAATGGATTTCCTCGGGCTTCCTACAAAAGCAGCCCATACCCTTTCAATGTCATTGTCGTTTATGTGCAATTTCTTTGCCTTTCCCTGCTGTGACTCAACATTACCTGTCTCCAGAAATTGCTTGTGCCAATGAAGGATGCTGTTTCGGGCGGGAGGATTTCAGCCCTGGACATAGAGAATACAATTTTCTCACTTCACATTTTGATGTAAAATAAGGGGACAGCTTAATCAAGTGGGCAAATGGGTTAAATCAAGAACTAACCTGGAAATGTTTCAAGGGCTTAATTGCCACTTATCCTCAGCTATACTCCATCTGACATGTGCACGACAATGATGCTGTTATCATCCATCTATTTTTTTCCCCCAAGTTGCAATAAACCATAAGAAATATTTAAAGCTGAATATTATGTCACTGCTACAACAGGCTTTCAGGCAATGCAATCTTACATTCTGGATGTAGGGTTGAAAACACTGAAACAAATCAGGAAAACATCAGAGACAAATGGGCCTTAATAATGATCAAAGGACAAAATATACAAACATACTTAGTACATTCAATGTTAACGTTGTACATACCCTTTCAATGTCATTGTCGTTTATGTGCAATTTCTTTGCCTTTCCTTGCTGTGACTCAACATTACCTGTCTCCAGAAATTGCTTGTGCCAATGAAGGATGCTGTTTCGGGCGGGAGGATTTCAGCCCTGGACATAGAGAATACAATTTTCTCACTTCACATTTTGATGTAAAATAAGGGGACAGCTTAATCAAGTGGGCAAATGGGTTAAATCAAGAACTAACCTGGAAATGTTTCAAGGGCTTAATTGCCACTTATCCTCAGCTATACTCCATCTGACATGTGCACGACAATGATGCTGTTATCATCCATCTATTTTTTTCCCCCAAGTTGCAATAAACCATAAGAAATATTTAAAGCTGAATATTATGTCACTGCTACAACAGGCTTTCAGGCAATGCAATCTTACATTCTGGATGTAGGGTTGAAAACACTGAAACAAATCAGGAAAACATCAGAGACAAATGGGCCTTAATAATGATCAAAGGACAAAATATACAAACATACTTAGTACATTCAATGTTAACGTTGTACATACGCTTTCAATGTCATTGTCGTTTATGTGCAATTTCTTTGCCTTTCCCTGCTGTGACTCAACATTACCTGTCTCCAGAAATTGCTTGTGCCAATGAAGGATGCTGTTTCGGGCGGGAGGTTTTCAGCCCTGGACATAGAGAATACAATTTTCTCACTTCACATTTTGATGTAAAATAAGGGGACAGCTTAATCAAGTGGGCAAATGGGTTAAATCAAGAACTAACCTGGAAATGTTTCTAGGGCTTAATTGCCACTTATCCTCAGCTATACTCCATCTGACATGTGTAAGACAATGATGCTGTTATCATCCATCTATTTTTTCCCCCCAAGTTGCAATAAACCATAAGAAATATTTAAAGCTGAATATTATGTCACTGCTACAACAGGCTTTCAGGCAATGCAATCTTACATTCTGGATGTAGGGTTGAAAACACTGAAACAAATCAGGAAAACATCAGAGACAAATGGGCCTTAATAATGATCAAAGGACAAAATATACAAACATACTTAGTACATTCAATGTTAACGTTGTACATACGCTTTCAATGTCATTGTCGTTTATGTGCAATTTCTTTGCCTTTCCCTGCTGTGACTCAACATTACCTGTCTCCAGAAATTGCTTGTGCCAATGAAGAATGCTGTTTCGGGCAGGAGGATTTCAGCCCTGGACATAGAGAATACAATTTTCTCACTTCACATTTTGATGTAAAATATGGGGACAGCTTAATCAAGTGGGCAAATTGGTTAAATCAAGAACTAACCTGGAAATGTTTCAAGGGCTTAATTGCCACTTATCCTCAGCTATACTCCATCTGACATGTGCACGACAATGATGCTGTTATCATCCATCTATTTTTTTCCCCCCAAGTTGCAATAAACCATAAGAAATATTTAAAGTTGAATATTATGTCACTGCTACAACAGGCTTTCAGGCAATGCAATCTTACATTCTGGATGTAGGGTTGAAAACACTGAAACAAATCAGGAAAAATCAGAGACAAATGGGCCTTAATAATGATCAAAGGACAAAATATACAAACGTACTTAGTACATTCAATGTTAACGTTGTAGACATGTATTCCAGCTGAAGGTCCAAATTTCCTTCTCTTTTTTTTCCTCTTAGCCTTCCATGGCAGCATGTCTTGGTAAATCCTTGGTGATAGGCCTACATCTTTTACCTGTGGGGGACAGAAATTTAATGAAGTCACTAATATAGAGTGTCATTTGAAACTGAATTAAATGAAAACAAATATTTCAAGGAAGCAAACAATTATTTTTTATTCATGGTCCAGTAACATTTTCCTAAAATGTAAACACCAAGGTCTAAGTATTTAAATAATTTTCTAATTAATTATCATATGCGGGAATCACAATGAAGCTATCAAATAATACAAACAACTAAAATGATGCACTCAACTTTACTATTTTAGTTGTTTGTATTTTCTAATTTATTATTCACAGCTTTGGTTTTTAAATTGTGAATGTTAATTGGATTAGCTTAATATATTTCGGTGAAATTGTTTAATTTATCATTAAATTATTTTAGAAAAAAGCCTGATTATAAAAAATGTTTATTATTATTTGAGACTATCTCAAGCAAGTTGTGGCTATCTAAGTAGTTTGTTGTGTAGTGAAGAGGTTGGTTAGATTGTTTTATATTTAGTTCACGGCGGTTTAGAATAAAATTCGAAGTAGGTCTAATTATGCTACTAAAAAAATGATATTCAGTTTGTGGTAGTACAAAGGCACCTGTAGCAGGACCTATGCCTATTACCGTCGCTGGTGTGCCGGACGTCATATTTATGCACAATTCAAATACCATACATCTGGGCCGGAATTGAACCCATGACTTGACACAGAAAGCCAGCCTCATATAGGATGCGTTACTCAGGCTAGGAAAACTGTAAGTTATGTAACTTTCATTATAATTTATTGACTACAGAATAGATATCTTCAATACTCCTCAAATAATGACACGTGTGCAAGTTCATGCAAACACAGTACGCTAATGTAAACAGAGTGCAAATGGGTCAAGAGGAAACATCAACAGTGTAATTCATACACGTACATTATTATTATTATTAGAAGACAGAGTTTGGAGGAAGTACTCCAAACATTCTGCTCATTTAGATTTCGGTGAAATCAACATAAAATCACTGTGATACAATATGATTAACTGTTTTTTGCTAATTATGAAATCAATGCAAACAACACAACTCACTTTTTTTTATGTTCCTGGACATGTAAGGTGAATGAGGATGGTGTTGCTGGAGGTTCGACTGCATCTGACTGAAATTCAGGATCATTACCATCTTCTCCTTGGAAGCAAGCCGCGTTCCCTAATCCTTCTACAGTAGGATTGTCTTTCCCAAGGATATCTAATATGAGCAAATCTATTTCATTGTACTTCACTTCCTTGTCCCCACCTGTGCCCATCTTTTGGCATTGTCTCTTTTTACCTGAAAAAATGCACTTGATTTAGACATTTAATTTAAGTTATAAATAAATTAAACAAATTGTAATCACAGTAAATTGTACCACACATTTACTCAATAAAATGTGTAACATTATTGTAACTATTGTAATGGTAACATTAATGAAAATGAAATAGCAATAATAATAATAATAATAATAATAATAGTAATAACTAATAACTAATAACTATTAAGTTAAACCCTTTTATGGCATAGAATTCTTGGTAAACAAATCATTTAAATTTAAATAATTTCTCACGACAGTGCCTAAATATTTTATTGAACATTCCTGAGCACAGTAGGCTAGGTCATGTCATTACATAATAAGATATGTACTTTAGGGAATAAATAGGACTACATGTTTATGATTAGTTACATTCAGATACAGATAAATATTGAAGAAAAAAACTGTTATTGACTAATGAACATACTATAAACACTTACCATTGTTTGTTTCCTCCAAATACACTATACACCATAAAGTGTCCCTGACATACTGCCATGTTTTCGTGAATATCAACCCTAAGGATTCAGCAAGTGCAGGAACTTCCTGCCACTTTTCAAATTTTTCTGTTTTAGTTAATTCACTCGAAAATGGACCAAAAAGAATAGAATTATTTCCCTGATTTTCTGGAGCACTGCAATCGTCTTGTCGTTAGTGGTAGCCATCTTACTTGTTGACCCGTCACGCGAGATATAGCAAGTGACAGGTGCGTCGAAAATATTTGTGAAACAGAAACTCTGACCCCTTGTCAGCTGAACCGATAACACTCGTCAACCCGTCACCCGTCTCATCCGTTGCTTCGTGAAACAGGCCCTAGGATGTCCCAGCAGTGCAGCAGTAAGGTTGCCCTCTCTGAATTGCATATTTATCCTAGACGCCTGGAAGATTCAGCTGTCATGGTTACTGTCAGCCCACCTTGCCATAATGTTCAGGAATTCCATTTTGAACCTGTGACTGCCTCTAAAATTGAACATGTTTATTTAATTTTATATAAAAACCACTGTAAGAATGAAGAGTAAAGCAGCACTGTTATTTCAAGAAATGTTTACATTGAATTATGTTACCTGCACATTTATGGAAAAGAAGACCTTGCAGTTCCTGTAGATTTCCCCATGGAGAATTCTAGGGGTGTTCGCAATTTTCATTTGGGTGCAGTTGATGGCTCCACCAATCCCAGAAATACCTTCAACAGCCTCGACCCTTCCCAGTGCTTGAAAGTTGTCGCTGTTTTCAGTTTTCCTTACCTGTGTTGCAAGGAACTTGATAAATTGAGGATGGAGAGATGCCAGCAGGCGGGAGACTCTCCGGACATTGGACACCGACCTTGGGAAATACTGTCCAGGTCATCACACACAGCCTGTAATAATGAAGCAATTCGCTTGCTTAGAAAATTGACCGAATATTGTGTCTTACTCGGTGTCCTCCTTGCAATTTATTCATTTAAGTGTTTCTGTCCCCTGAGTTTTATGAACTGCTTTGCAATACTTGTACTTGCACTAACCACCTGACTAAATTTTCTAATTTTCTAAAATAGATTTAATCTTCAAAATCTATATAAATATTGCACTAACGACTGGTATTACTAAATACCGGAACTACGAAATTAAACTAAACAGCTTTTACAGCCATAACCATACCACATCATCTAACCCTTTGCGAGCAACGAGTTTTATGGCTGTACGCAGCAGATTCTCTTTAAGTTTATAGAGCTTTAATACATGAGAAATATAAACGTCGTATATTCCAAGATTCCTTCGTATTCGGATAACAGCGTCGTTATTGATGTATTATATAATGAGATCCATTTCGACACTATTTGCATGTCATCTTCAGTCGATCTATGAAAATCATTAAGTATTAGTGTAAGGTTAATGTTCACAAAGTAATATTTTAAGAATTTGTTTGAAATACCTACATTAAGAGCTGGTGTTCTGCTGCATGTTACAACTCCTTGCTTTGGTGGCTGACGGAGTACTGGTTATTGATTTAACTTTTGCATGTTTTATAGTTGACGTAAACTTTGTAGAGGGAGTTCCTGTCAATTGTATTCTCGTTGATAATATTGGATTTGTGTAGGTAAATTTCTAAATTTTCAAGAGTGTTTAGTTTGGTACTTTTGTTGTGTATATGGAGAATATCTAAAGCAGTGGTTCCCAACAGTTTTCAGCTGGCGACCCACCTTTCCTTATAGGAATACCTCCACGGTCCATCGGTCCATGGTGGAGTACAAAACCTTATTTATATCGTATCCCTTCCTTATGTATATATAATTTTCCATCAAATATTGCAAACATATATAAGCTTATGTAGGCTTTTTTGAAGATACAGATTGATTATTGATAAACAATTTGTGTTCTGGTTTTAAAATACTTGACAAAATATGGGAGGGATATAGTGGTCCTGTTGTCTGCCCCAGTTGCCAAAAATTCAGAACCAAGAAAACAATCAAAACACAATTTGATTTGTTTCGATTTTTCTTATCTTTTCCGATGGTTTATTCGAAGGTTTCTGATAGTTTTAGGATCGAGTCACGACCCACCAGTTGGGAACCGCTGATCTAAAGTATCATTAATATCATTTAATTAATTAAATTTTATTGTAATATGACCTCTCCTTTTTTCCCAATACCTGTAATATTATTTCATAGTGTAATGCATATGTGTCTTTATCCTGAAAAATTTATTAATACTGTGGAAAAATTAAAATAACTCATATCCAACAGATAAGGGTTAATATTAAATATGTTAAGGCGGAATATTATAATAAATATATTTAATGCTGTGGAGGTAATCCGTAAGCGTCTGGACTGATAGGTCATTGCCATATGCAAATGCAACAATAACCATCCTATCAGTATTCCCAACTTAGTGTTCCACCATAGAATTAACATGTATAGGGGCCATTCTCTTTCATTCCCAATTACATCCTGGACCAAAAGCCAGGGTACAGATAACTGCAGGCATTCCATAAGTGTCTCAACTGATAGGTCATTGCCATATGCAAATGCAGCAATAACCATCCTATCAGTATTCCCAACTTACTGTTCCACCACAGATTTAACATGTATTGGGGCCATTCTCCTTTATTCCCAATTACGTCCTGGACCAAAAGCCAGGGTACAGATAACTACAGGCATTCTGTAAGTGTCTCACAACTGATAGATCATTGCCATATGCAAATGCAGCAATAGCCATCCTATCAGTAATCCCCAATTTACTGTTCCACCACAGATTTAACCTGTATTGGGGCCATTATCTTTTATTCCCAATTACATCCTGGACTAAAAGCCAGGGTACAGATAACTACAGGCATTCTGTAAGTGTGTCAACTGATAGGTCATTGCCATATGCAAATGCAGCAATAACCATCCTATCAGTAATCCCCAACTTACTGTTCCATCACATCTACCTACATAACTCAGGATAGCTCCTAATACCGCTGGTTGTTCTTGAGAGGCCCATGATCCAATAGTAATATTTGTGACTCCGACAGTTCCATTCGTAGCTAAGAAGGTTGAGTATCTCTTTTTTGCTCATTCTTAAATATACAGATGTTTCATTGACTGATTTAAAACTTAAAACAAAAACAAAGTTGTTGAGTCCTGTTATTTCTGCTCAGGAAGGTTGTTCTTTCAAGATCTGGGCACCACTTTATGAGACTGTTACTCTTCGTAGATATGTATATATGGGTGCCAATCAGTCGATAAACAACTGATAAATTTCAAAAGTCTCTCCGAGGCTAGTTTCAGTGGTGTTGGAAATGTAGGAACAGAGAACTTCAGAGCTTGAGATCAATTCAAGGGGTACACCAGATACACAGTTTGGAAGCTATTTATTTATCATTATTTAAATTACCATGTGGGCATTTATCGCCGCATAGAAAGACAATTTTACTTACAACACTTTATATTAAGAAGCTAATAAGCCGAAGACTAATATTTATACCCTCACTCGCCATCTTGGGCAGCTGTAATTGAACATGTCTGTTCACGAGGAGTTCTTGTAGCAGAGTGTTCGTAGAGTTAAAACAAAATGGCTACCTTTACAAGCCTAGCGGTTAAAAAGCTCTCAGGTGATTGGCTTAGAGAATCACCTGACTGATGTCTTCGGCTTTCTAAGTTCGTGGTGTGTCGGGAAGACTCCCGAACACGACTAAGGCAGGGTACTTGTAACAGTATCCTTAGCACTGAATGGCTTATCAACATGTACAATCTGCATTCGCATATTTGTCTGCCAAATACACTTTTCCTGTATAATAACTTTGCTAATGTCCAGCTTGTTGGAGCTCTTCCATTAGCTGTCTTGCTTCCCAGTAGCGTGTAGATAAGTCTGTGCTGTGTAATGCTCTACATTGTGGTAGGTGCTCGCTGCCCATAACAGTTTCTTTGGGAAGCATACTGACATTCATGTAGATCGTTTAGTCGAGATCCAGAGGGCACCACGTGGAGGCAATCTCCCAAGGAATAGATCAGTGCTAAAGAATTAGGCCTACATAGAACAAATACAAATTATTTTTCCTTGATCATACTCAATGGCTTTTTGAACACATCCTATTTGTTCCTCCCTTACAGTCGGTTCTGGAGAACCAACATGACCGATTATTTGGTTAAATGATATGAATGAATATTATTTACATCATCTACAAATACTTTTTTACTCACATCAACACTTCTTAAACCCATAACTTTAGTTACATCTTCCATTACTTCCTGAACATTACTTCGGTGGGGGGAAGTGGCAGAATGAAGACATCCCTGCCATCTAGGATCAAGCTATTGAACTGTTTCACCCCGCCATCTATGGCCATCCTGTTGAACTGTTTGTACTTCAACCTCCTACTCCATGTTTGTATCAGTCAGTAAATAAATAGTTTAGTGAGCACAACTGCACGTCGTCATACTCGACAAAGTAGGAATCCTCGAAAGCCTTAAGTATTGCTGAGTCCTTGGAGCTGCGCTGTCGATCTTGATTCTCTCTGATGCCCAAAGTCTCTCCAGGTCAGAATTTCCTTAGTGTGTCATCCAGGTAAGAGGGTACTTGTTCCGAGTGGATGTAATTCACAATTGCTGAACCCACAGTGATGCCTGATCGATTCCCACTTAGGATCCAACCTAACTTGGAGGGGATAAGTACCAGTGTTGATGAAATATGGATGGGTGAATTGTCCTTCACCACCTCCCAGTAGTGGTCCCTTCTAATAAGTATCTCGATTGGAAGGGTCGTATCCTCTGTTGGATGTAGCATATAATGATAGTTGGACGGTATCACTCCGAAGATATTGGTGAATCCTCTCCAGGGGTCAGGACACGCACATTGGGTAGTCGTAGATAACCATCCTTAGATGGTACTACTATATAATGTAGGGTACAGATCTTAGTCTGATGGGCATAACCAGTGCCTTTGTGGACTTCTACTGTTATGTGCGCAGAGCAACCTAACGCCACAATGTACTTCGCGCCGTGGATGTGAGATGTGTCACTGGTTATGGTGTCAGAGATGAAGTTCTCAACGAACTTCTTTTGATCCTTGTCTATAAAGACTCGCCTATGTCGATCCTTCTCATCGGTAGTCAAGTTCATGTTATCAAGAACGTTCTCCAATATTTCTTCTCTATGAAGCAGTTTTCCATGACATGATAAGCAGGAATGATGAACATCTTGGATTGACTTCATTTTTAGGTATGAGAGAAGTCTGTGTTCGAGATAAATGTTGTTAAAGTAATATAGGATTAGAAGTGCTTTCTCAATCCTTGCTTGACTTTCACTGTCTGATGAGGGTGCACTCAAGATGAGGTTCTTTATCCGAGTATACAATGGGTCTTGGTGACAAAGTTACTCAACAGTGGTGCCCATCTGAAGACAATCTATTTCCTGATTAATTTTGTTAAGATAAGTAAATTTTGTTGCATTTCTCTTCCCCCCCCCCCCCCCACAAATTCAGTAATTATGAAATCCCTTACTTAAGCCCCTTTCCTCCTAGAGTTTCTATTGTTATTTCATCAGAATCCTCCTCAGGCCACTTAGAATCATCGGTGTCCATTATTGAGACTGCACTAACTCGTCCGAACTTCCGGATTCTGACATTTCATGTTCTTTCTTCCCTTTCTTTGTAATATTTTGATGCTTCTTCTTCTGGATTCTCTCACTCTTTCTTTTTAGTGCTTCCTTTTCAGCAGGTCGAGGCCAACATAAAGCCCTTTTGAAAGGTGAAGACACTATATCTTTGCTTGTGGATGCCACTGGTTCAGGTGAATGGGGAGCATTGTTTATTGTTTCATTATTTTCTGGCTGCTGAAGAAGTTCTGCTGGTTGAGTGGGCTGTGGTGAATTCATGGATTGAGGGAGTATAGGCGAATCTGTTCGTGGTTGCAGTCGTGATTTTTCATTATCTATTGACTTTCTTCCAAAGCTGGTACAAAGATAAGTCTTTTATCACACCTGCCCAGAGTCCATTGTTTTCTTGGAAAGTTCTTAACTTTTCCTTTCCATGAATTGTTTTGTTAATGAAACTAGAGCAAGACTGTCGTTATTGAATTGTCGGAATAGTTGTTTAATTCATCTAATAAACCATCCACTGTTGGAGACAAAAATAAAAATAAAAATACTTGAGAGATATAGTTTACACTATTGTTTTTCCATCATTATTGGAGGTTTCAGAGACTTATTGATGACAGCGTTATTATTGAATTAGATTTACAAGTTTTTAAGATTGTTCTGACGACTGATTTTAAGGGCTTGGCTTCTTACATCTTTTCTAATAAATACCTTGCAGTCACGAGTCTACACAAACTGGTAGCCTCTCTGTTTTGCGTAGACCCTGGCTGCATTTAGTAGGTCACGGGTGTAGGTCATCAGGTGCTCGCCTACAGAAATTCTGGAAGCAGCTATCTGCGGGTTGATTACACTTCTCAATATCAAGATGTATACCAACTCAATGAGAAACTACAGGCTGAATTACTCTGTTTCTTGAACGAGAAAAATGTATGTCAAGCTTTCTTCACCCTATCCATGGACCTCCCTATTCTCTCACTAGTTGTACCATGTGGCCACTTTACCAGAGTGTTCATTCAATTGTAACAACTTAATGTAGTATACGTAAGTACTTTTAAGAGTTCTTGTAATTAAATGAACACTTGTTCTTTTGTTTCGTCCATTTTTCATGGTGCAACGGAACACAAGTTATGTATAGTAGGAACCAAGCAAAGACATGAAGGGAATTATCAATGTGGGGAGATATTTGTAACCTTTAACTCCTCCATCACATCGTCATTGTGACAGCCATGTTCTTGACGTGTTAATCTGTGATTGACAAAGGACAGGCTAACGTCCACCGTTTTGGACAGCATTCTGACCTGTAGGAAGAGTGGATATACTATGTAACACAAATTCATACTTTTATAAATAAAATTGCACTTCTCAATATCAAGATGTGTACCAACTCAATGAGAATCTACAGGTCTTCAACGAGAAAAATGTATATCAAACTTTCACAAGACTTTCTTCACCCTATCCTTGGACCTTCCTATTTTCTCACGAGTTGTACCATGTGGCCACTTTACCAGAGTGTTCATTCAATTGTGAAAGCTTATTGTAACGTGTATGTAAGCACTTTTAAGAGTTCTTGTAATACACTTGTCCTTTTGTTTCATCCATTGTTCATGGTGCGATGCAGCACAAGTTATGTGTAGTGGTGACCAAGCAAAGACATGAAGTGAATTATCAATGTGGGAAGATGTTTATAACCTTAACTCCTCCACCAAATCATCATTGCGACAGCCATGTTCTTCACATATTAATCGGTGATTGACTTATAATTAAAAGTGCAATGCTTTTGATTTGAATTTTTCCATTAGCAACAACTGGGAAGCCCTTGAAACAAGTTACAACCTGTTGGTTAATCTTTCCCCCCCTTTTTTAATTAGATCAATAATGAAGGGCTCATTAATGTCAGCTTCATCAAATACATCTTCTGCTTCTAATATTTGTAAGATTCTCTCGATATTTTCTTTGTTCAAATCAAAAGTATATGAAAAAGATGTTATATATGTATTAGTGTGTCCTAATCCATATTTCTAACATATAATACAGTGCACATCGCTTGTTACGATCACTTTGGGATGGAGCTGATCTGATTATATTAACCAATTGATAACAGTAGCCGAAATAATTGATTGAAGGTTATTTATTCATATATATGACAATAGACTACAAAATCAGAATAAAAACTATTTATTCATACATAAAGGATAATACATAACTGTGAAACATTGAACCTCTTGTAACACAGCATTAGACTCCAAGCATGCAGCGGCTTATTGTTTTGTCCTTATGGAGTACAGATGGTCAGTACATCTCACGTACCTTATCAGTTGGGCGCCAGCAAGTGTGGTTTATTTGCAATCAGACCCTCCTTCCACAGCTGCCAGCCAGTCATTGAACATAGATGCCTCTTCTTCTAGGGCGATGGTGAGGGACTGTATAGGTTGTTCTAATAATTACTAATGAGTAATTTTAAACACCTATTTTTCAACCAGAATTCATTATTTTTCTCTAGTTTGTGTACTGCTTTTCAATGAGCGGCCTGATTTTGTTTGAGAAGCAGTTCAAGGGTTGAGCTAAAAGGAATGTAAACAAAAGTTCTCTCTCACAAGTTCCGTCAGTTTTGCATCATCTATTTCTATTTATCGACAGTAACAACATATTTTGGTTGAAAAAAGTTTTCTTGTATCGACAGAACACTAACGAGTACTAAGCGACAACCTCAGCTGAATCGTTGGGCGACGATAACTGAGCGGGGATCGCACGTGCCTCATTTTTTCATCACTTCTATTTAAAAGCAGGGAAGAATAGTTTCCAATGACTCATTAAGGGCACGGCATATTCCCTTCACATGCCTCTTTAATTGAGTGAGATCTTCTAGGAATCGCACGTGCCTCATCACTGTGCAAATCGCTTCTATTGAAAAGGGGGGAAGAATAGTTTCCAACGGCTTATTACAGGCACAGCATGTTCCTTTTACGTGCCTATATAAATAAACCTTGCAAAATGTGATGTAGAAAACTAAAAGGGACTACTTGCTTTTTTTATTATTATTATTTATTTTTTATTTTTTATTATTTTTTATTACAGAGAGGATAAGAGAGTGTTTTTGGTGAATTTTTATTAAAAGTTATCTTTTACCTGAAAAACATTATTAAATTGGTAAAATTAGACCTTGGCATAGGTGTGTTATGGTTGGTAAAAGGTACTAATAAACCCAGACCTCTTTTTTTCTCAAAATCACACTTTTCCGTATGTTATATTCAACTTCAGTAAATTTTAAGATATTTTTATGTGTTTTTGGTTAGGAATTCTGTGCTTTGTAAGAATGTCATAAAAAATTGATTCAAAAAACATATGAAGAATGGTTCCTTTCATTTTTCCCCATCATAAACATATAAATCTCCCCTCAAAGTTTTTCTCAACAAGTAAGAACAATTTCTGAATGTTTACTGATTTGTCGTTCTGTTGACACAAAGTGTGTAATACCGGTACTATATGTAATGATAGGTGGGTCAACATGACAACTGGTATGGCCCATGAGAACCCATGAACCAGTGTTATGGCCCATGCCATCCAACTTGTTTTCATGAGCTGGACAGTGAATCAGCTGTGGAATCTAAGCCCTAACTAACATATAAGAAATGACTGCAAACTGTAAATTACTGAAGAAGAAAAAATTGCTCTAGATTTTAAATTAACATATAACTAATTTTGTCTAAATATATTGCTAATCATTAGAAAATTCCTGTAACTTTTAACAAAACACTAGTGAAATTGATATATTACTTTTTGCACGACTTAACTAATTAGTGGTACTTACAAATGTTGTTGCCGTGGATCGTAAGCAATCTTGTTGCTATGTGCGGTTACGAATTTACTTACGGCACATCATAATACAAGCCTTTATGGACAAGGCCCCCCAGGACAAATATTCGGTTCTCATAACAACAAACACATGCGAATCACTTTCTGAAATAAACATCTATCTTCAAGAATGTATATACATAATATTTTCAGGTAATATCACAATTAATATAATTAAATTGATATAAATAATCATTGTGCAAAAAATAGCATGCAATACTCGTGCCGTAAGCGCATAACGGATCTCGGAAAATGAAAAAAACTCTTTCCTCGATCCGTATGCATCGCTTACGGCACTTGTATCGCAATATACTATTATCACACTGGCAAAATAAAAGTGCTTTTTTATGCAAAATCAATTCAACTATATTTCTATAAATAAACCTGAGAAACATGTGAAATTCACAATGGTATGGAAAATCTAACAAAATTAATAACATTGGAATAAAAATTTGAGACAACATAAGAATATTGTTATGTGTATGATTTTCATCTTGACCTCCCCACAATTCTAAAGAGAAATATGTAGTCTATCTCGCTTACTGTGGGATTAAAGAGGTTGAAGATACAGTGGAGGAAATCATGTTTTGATGTGTACCTAATCTAAATACATTTTGTATTTTCTTACATTCAATATAGGAAATGTGCAATATTTTGTTATTTATTGTACATAGTATTGCAGAATGATTGTTATGGGAAAAGTTCTTCCTACCAATGAATAAGTATTGTCATTAGTTTTATTATGAATGTGTGTTCATATGAACATGTACAGGAATATACATTTTTGTAATTATTTTAATTCTCTAAAGTATTTGTAATTTTTTTACTTCTGATTGTATAATAAAATGATGAAATTATAAAGAGCCAAGGCTTTTGCTGTGTTCAGTATGATTTATCTTGTCATATACAGCTGACTGCAAAAAGAATGGGCCACTCTTGTTCACTTAAGTTCTATGGAGCAGTTCACAAGACATGTAAACAAACTTGAAGTCATTGCTATGATGTTTCTTCATTGACAGAATGTACCGAAGGGTTGAATTCTCTTCTCGTTAAATTGTTATTAAACATTTTTACATGGTAGGTAAACTTCTGAATAAAGCTGAAATAAATAGTTAATTCAGTAAAGTTATGTAACATAATAATTATACAGGTATTTCTTGATCTAGCTCAAAACACCATTGTGATTTGAATATTTTTTAGCAAAAAAATTGACATTATTTTTGTTGTTCAGTTATCATTAGGGACCGGATTTTTAGGTTTTTAAAAACACTGTTTTAGGTTTTCCATTAGGTGAAATAGGTTTTTTTTAGGTTTTTTTGTCCAAAATATCGTTTTCGGGTAGAATAATTGGTTTAATGAATTTGAGTGTGCTACATAGGATTGAGTACATAATACTTGTAAAGTTTAACTTAACAAAATTGACTTAAATTTGTGTAAACTTGCTTTAAGACATTATACAATTGAAGAAAGAAAGCATAAACAATCAAAAGAAGTAGTGAAAATAAGATTGCCTCACATTTCCTGGTTACAGTATACTACTAAATATTTTTCAAGATTCTCAACTGTGAAGTTCTTCCTGTTATCTCTTAGTTAATAGTTAATACTGTATTTAGACACTGCTCTTCTCAGGATTCGAATCCGATGCTTCTAATTTAGTGAGTAAAATACTTTATGGTTGGATGTGGATATAATGTGAAACTAGATTTCATTTGTTTCGACATAATTAACACGTCTTCTTAAAACTCACAGTGTGACCACTCAGTATGAATAACAGGGAAATACTAAAGGCAAACAAAAAACAAGCGGTTTAAAACACAGAAATATATATCCTTGTTCATACATGGCAACAGTGGTTGTTCGTACGAATATTTTAAAAGGAATACGCCAGTACTCTTTTCCTCTCTTGATACTGTCCGTCCTAGACGACAATGGGTTGAATGAACCGCTGGTAGTATTAATTTCTACCCGACAAAAATTATTCTCTCCCCGCAAAATATCAATTTCTCAACTGATAAACAAAAAAGACAAAAAAGGAGCCTAAATTAGGTATTTTAGGTTTTATATCCCGTTTAGGTATATTTAGGTTTCTATACCCCATTTAGGTATTTTTAGGTGCCACAGAATTAATGTGGGTGAATCCTATGGACATGATTGAAAAAGTGTATGAGCGCTTTTTGTTTTGGAAGTAAGGAAAAAAATAGGTAAAAACCTAAGAATCCGGTCCCTAGTTATCATTCAATATAATACTGACAAAGCCGATTGTACAAACTTAAAGGCTGAATAAAATATATATGTATAATTATGTATATGTACAGGGAGTTGAATTAGGGTTCACTTTTGGTATAGTTTACCTTCGCTAGTTTCGGTGCCATTGCTACCATTTTCAACAGCTGTACTTCAGCATTGGTAGACAGATACTATTTGAAATCTATGATTTTAGAGAACCCCCACCCTATTAAAAAAATTGGCATCTACCAATTTAAATGTACTTACTGTGAAAAAGTTTATGTAGGGAAAACCGTGAAGGCATCGGAAGTTAGAACTAAAGAACACATAGGATACATCAAATACCAAAACACTGACAAATCAGTGGTAGCAGCCCACTTTTGGAATTCAGGGCATGAAGTCGATAGGGATTCAGAACTATTAGAATGTATCCAGGCCACAAGGAGCTTTTGGTCAGGGAGAGGATGTTTTATTCATAAAAAGAACTAACTCAAGAACTTCGATATCCTGACCCATGATAACCTCATTTCAAAATTCATTGAACATCCACAGAAGGGTGCCATGTGAGTCGAAGTAAAGCTGTTGAAAATTGTAGATATGGCACCAAAAATAGTGAAGTTAAGTGTTAATTTCAACTCCAAATAAGGAGATTTTCCTTAATACAAAAATAAACAAATGTCATAAGCAAGGCCCGGATTCTGATGACCTAAAATTGTTTGAAAAATGACCTATAAAATGATCCTAAGTTTTAAAGAAAATGACTTAATAATTATAAAAAAATGACCTAAAAACTGATATTTTATATATTGTATATTACTGTACTGTAAAAACTGTAAATAACTGTAATGTTGTGAATGTTCTTTTCTCACGGAAATTTATACTAGCACTGAGGCACTGACGAGTCAAAATTTGGCATTTCCTTTTGTGGTCTGCCGGATTATATTGTTGTTCATTGAGGGTAAACAGTAGTTTGCACTGTCAAATCCAAGAAGGTGGCAGACTCTGGTGCCAAGTCAATCTAATAGCTATATAATTTAATACAAAATTTTGGCGTTTCTTTGATTCTCATTTATGACTGATACATGACAACACTTTAACACCGAATTTTTCCTTGTTGCATTAAACAAACAACACTTCAAAGACAGCACCGCTAGCGACGAAAAAAGTTAATACACTCAATTGTAAATACATGAAAATGACTAAAAAAGGAAGCAAATGACATGAAAATGACAAAATAATCACCTAAAATTGAAATAAATGCTCTAAAAATATAAAATTGCATAAAATGACAAAAAATGACCTAATAATAATGTATTTCTATAATCTAGAGGCCATGACTAGGCTTTATCTACAAGTTGGCAATGTCTGTGCAGCATCAATAAAAAGATGACATGTCATTACAATCCGGGCCCTGGTCATAAGCAACATGAAAGAAAGACCTTGCCGTTGGGATTAGTATCTTGTTCGTTTGCGGAATGTGTAACCAGAAATTTGTAATTAAGATAATTAAGGATCTTTTGTGATTTGAATGTAGAGCCACTTTGCTTGCTCATATAAGTTAATAACCATAATACATGGCTATATAATACAATATAGACTCCAAACAGATTATATGTTGTTAAAGGATATTTTTAATTAATTCTGCAGATAGTCTGTTGTATCCAGAAGTGGCTCCATTCGATTTAGAACTCTTAAACAAAATATAGCCAATTTCAGAGGTTTAGGTAATGTGCTATCTTGTGTATACAGGTGACGATACGAGCATGCGCAGTCTTCTGTCTTTGGAAATTACAACATTCAGGCGGCCCATCCTTTTTGCAGCCACCTGTCCAGTCTCCTACTATGTAAGTCCATTCCAATCCTTTTCATGACATCCTGTAAATATCCTTAATAAGTAAGGACTTCTGTTGTCTTTATTTTTTGTAGGGGAAAATGTAATTTGGTAGCAGATTTTGATGATTTTATTGGATCTTAATGTTTTTTTAAAAACTTATACATTGGTCAGTGTCTTTTGAGACAGTGGAATGGGTAGATAATGTCCTCCCTAGAACCCGCCCGAAAGTATACAAATAAGTCTGACTCGCTACATGTAGATACGAGTAAACAAATGGTAAGACAGTGGAATGGGTAGATAATACCAGCCCTCAAGTAAGTTTACTCACTCTAGCACATTACTTGTATCTACATGTAGAATGAGACAGACTTATATTTGTTTAGTTTAGGGCTGACATCTCCCATTCCACTGTCTCAAAAGATTCTGATTGTGCATTTGTTATTACACCTGGTGTTTCCTATACTGGCCTGGAGGATTGCTCATAATAATAATAATAATAATAGTCTACATAACTTTTTATTAATATAAACAGAAATCATAAATAAATAAATATGAATGTTACTAACTTTGAATAATACTGTGCTGTGAAATTGGTTGCAGAGCTCGAGTGTCTCATGGTTTTTTTCATACTCATGACACAGATCTTACCATGCTTGTAGAAGCTATCTGTCAGTAGGGCATGTTTTGTAAAGTCATCTGTAAATCCACTGGTGGAAAAGTCTGATTAATGCCGAATACTATGTGAAGTTTAATGCCGTAATGATAGTATGCTTTCCGAATTGGTTTAATTGCACTGTTATTACTTGACTGAAAATATTTTAGAGCTGCCTGTGTATCGTAAGCTTAATGTCATAAGACAATAGATTCTTAATTTTTAATAGCTTTGTTCCAAGTATTTACGGTAAATAAAATAAAGTCAAGCCTTTGAGCCCTATTTCGGGGATTAATAACATTGAAATTAAGAGTACAAACACAATTCACTGGAACAAATAAAAAGATTGTTTAGGTTAGCAACAAAATAATTTACATAGCATTAATGGGTAAAATACTTGATTGCTTCATGTGCTTTCATTTTTAAGAATAATGTTCTGTATAGTCTTTTAAATAGTTCATCTAGTTCTTTTGCAATCCCAGAGAAAAACATACTTGACAATGTAATTGCCAAGACAGGTGGTTTAACTACAAGTAACCCAGTAGCCTACATGCCTGGGGTATTGGAGTATTTACCCAGAAAATAAGTCTTAATGACATTTCTCAGAAACTATACAAGTCTTACAGCTTCTGATTCTTTTGAATGCTTTTATGCCTAGAGAGCATAATCTAGCAGATATTAAGTTATGTGTTGATGAAATATTTATCAGATTTCAGAGTTTACTTTGTACAGGGTTAATATATATTCAAGGCGAAAAAAGGATGGACTTTTTGCTTAGTGTTGCATGTACATGCAGCTGTATATCTGTGAAATAATTTGCCTTTTAAAGGTTCATCCTCAATTTTACCTATCTAACATCACTTATTTTCTCAAAATTGTTTAATACATACCTTCCACTTTTTAAATAATTCCCTGAAATTTTGCCTGGCCCTTTTTTATGTGAAGAACAAACTGTAACTCCTTAAAAAATTCAGATATCTAAAGAATGTTTTTTCCTTCTCTTTCACTGCAGAAATTTAAACAATTTTGCTTCCGGTACATAAACTTCTTAATCCAATGAGTTGTCCTTTTTAATTCCTTACACTTCACTTTACTAGTGATTGTGTGGAACAAGTCGTGGGCCTTGAAACAACTAAAAGTTGTGTGTAAGGTTTTAATGGGTTTTTTTTTTTTCTTTCTTTAATTCAAATAAAGTATAAGATCCATAAAATAAAACTTTTGCAGGTTCTTTAAAGGTATATTAATAATTAAATAGGTAAAATGTTTATGAATGCAAGAGCCGAGAAATGAAGTGGAAGGAGCTAGAGATAAAAAAAAAACAAGGTAAGGGGAAAGGATAGGAAAAAAGATTTAACAGTGTATTTGTTTAATTTACAGTACTTCATAAGTTCGGAGAATCTGATTCTAGGAAACTACCATTCTTTCCTATGGTGGTCCCTTGATATTTATTAGATGGTCCTTATCATGAATTTGACAGTAACTTGGGGTTTCACAAAGGTGAGAGTATGGGATGAATCTTGAGTTTCCGCCCTCCCCCCTCCCTCTTTACACAGGTGCATGGGCCTTAACGCCACCCATTTCTGCTGACTCCAGAAATTGTGCAACCAAAGGCTCTGCCAGGGGGAAGGTTCGGTATTATCAACTAGACAGGACACAGGGCATTAAGAATGTCCTGAAAGTGGGATAAAATTGCAAATTTGACTCGTTAAAAGTGAAATTCGGTAATATGTTTAGTTATAAAGTTGGCATTGGTGCATGTCCGTTGTGTTGGTATGCCTGTTCCTCCGTGTTCCTCCATCTGCAGTTCCGCGCTTTTTGCAAAGTGTTTGTGTTTTGTGTATTTTCGAGAAGTTTGAAAGGAAGATACTGCCATAACGACCTATAATACTTCAGAAAGTGAGTTTTAATTTGTATAATTATGTAGTATGTGATTTATTACGTAGTTAATTAGTCGTATCAGTCATACAATCCGTTAACATAGTAAGGTTAGATGTTAATTTTTCCCCCCATTCTGCGTGTTGCTTATTTCTGTTCGTGTAGTTATTTAGATATTATTGAATGTTGCGTATTGACTTTTAGTTACAGGTACTCTTTTGTTGTCCCTGTTTTACAATAATCCCATTTGTAACACTAGCTTCCTCTTTTTATTATTACAGCAGTTCTTGACAAATAGCATGCCAAATAGCTCGTTAATAAAATTGTGTAATAAATTGTCTATTAAGAATAACAATAATGAAATTTCAGTTTATGATTACATAGTTTACACTAACTCTACGAATAATGGTTTTCGGTACAGAACTGTAAAAAAATATGAACTCGTTAAGGCATAGCAATTTTGTTCATTAGTAGATGCATTGTCATAAAATTATTACCCCTTAACACATAAGGTGACAGTAATAAGGTATTATACCAGTGTTGGGGAGCGTCATAATTATACATCGCGTACGTGAAAAAATCCACCAAATCGTATTATCGGAGCAACGTGTCATTTGGGGCCCCTGCGCAACAGGCTACCGGTAGGCCTACGTTCTACGTAAAGTGCTGAAAGTTGATTGAAAAGTTTATAAAAGAAATTACCAAATTACCGGCAATTTTTACGTTGTTCCTGCAACATGGCTTCAGTTATATTCACGACAAGAGAACCTCATTTATGTACTTTTTCACTGAAATTATCTGCTAGGGTGATTAATAATAATTATTATTCCTCTATTGCAAGCAAATAGTCATATTATGATAAATGGAGCAAAGGTGGAATGATATGTGGCAGGGGAAACATAAGCACCCCGAGAAAACCTGCCCCTACCCCATTTTGTACTCCACATGGATCCACCTAGATTCGATCCCATGTCCTAGGGGCAGAAAGCGATCGGAATACTTTTAGAGTATGGAAGGTGCGTAGTTTATTGTTTAGCGTTGCTGACTTGTTCCACAGGTCTGGTTTTTATTTTTTTATTTTTTATTTTTTGTATGGAGAAAGGAAGTCTGGAACGGGGTGTTTCAAGCTGTCAGTAGTCGACTGTATAAGCAATCTTTGGAAAATAGGCGTAATTACATAATTACTTATAATGAAATATCTAAAACATTAAACTTTGTAATGTAATATATTGAAGTAATTTTAATGCATTCAACTGCGAAAAAAATTTACTCTTTTCCCATAATACGTTTAAAAAAAAAAATTAACTAGTAAATTACCTTGCCAACCCTGCACCGCAGTCACCCGGTGGTCCGGCCGGGGTGGGGATATTACAGTAGTGAATAATCCTCTTCACGGGTTCAGATCTGGGTGTAAGATATGTGTTAGGTAAGTGACTGGCGCACCCCGGAAGCAAATATTCTGGGCCTTAAAAGTCCTTGTAAATATCGTATAAATATCTTTCGAAATGCTTTACCTAGAAACCCAATATTGTGACTCATAATGAATGAGGCGGGTACTGTCAGTAAACGTCCTGTTCGAACAGGTATTTTGCTTACATCCTGATTCTGATCATTCTACTTTATTACTCTGAACAAGTTATGTAAATAGAGTAATTGTTACAAATGTAGAAATCAACTCCAGGTATCAATACTTGCTTTGTTGAAATATTGTTCATACACAACGTTTTTCAATTAAATAATTAATTATTCTGGCTAGAAAATTATATATCCTCTATAATAACAAAAAATCGTGTTTATTTATTTATTGTAATTTCATCAACTACCATTTTATGATAGGAACATCTCGAGAAATCTGCCCTGACCCGTTTTTGTCAAACAATTTCTACGTGGATTTACTGTATTTCGACTTCAAGCACCAGTGGTGGAAGGCAAGCGGTCTAACCACTCGGACAAGGGGAGGGCTCTTTCTAAAGTTAGCCTAAATATAAATATTTTAGAAGAACATTTCTATGCATGCATAAAATAATCCAAATGGAAAAAAGAAAGTCACCAAAAAACCCCGTTTTCTGTTATCCATGCATACCTCTGCAGAATCATAATCAGATGTTTTCATGCAAAAAGACCCATCAAATCACTTCAAAAGATACTTATTTATATAGATTTTATCCTATTGTCGCTGGAGGAGGTTCAGGAGAATCCCAATTCAGCAAACAAACAAAAAAGAGAGAGATAATACTAGCCAGGCACTTGACTTTAGATGAGTTAAGACTATGCTACATCATTTTAAGACTTTTTTCTTTAGTCCTACTAGTTGTGAAATACTTTACTAATATAATTAATATTCCCAGGAATACGTAATGTAGGATATAATAACTAATATTAATCTATGTTTATGCTAATATATTTAGTGTAGACTTTTCACGAAACAGTGGCTTGCTGTATTTATTACGTCCATGATAAGTGAAGGTTTACGACAAAACTTTATGTAAAATAAGATTTCGCGAAGCATTCCGGTGGAAATACGCTGTGCTAAGTGAATACAGTCATGAAAAACTGTAGTACTCGCAAGAAACGTTAGATAATAGTGTAATTAAGGCCTTCCTAAGACTGAATTTGTGTTCATGTCCTTCCTCTTGTTATCTGTGGAAATGCCATCCAATTCTGAATCACTGTCGGCTCTTATCACGGTTTGTAGTTTGTGATTCCTTGTTGCCAGATAATAAATCCAGCCCTTATGAAGTTAATATATTCACCACCTACATAAATGAACTGTTTTCATTTTAAAATAGGACCAAAAATGAAATCCGGTTTCGATACTCAGGGCGGCTAAATTGAATTTTAATGTTTCATTTTCCTTAGACATTAGACATTGGGTAATATCAAAATGAGACAAAATTATTTTATTCTGAGGATACCTAAAATTCATGAACCGTCAGATATAAATACATCGAATAAAAGTCTACAGCAATTTAAGCTTTAGTTTTTTTCATGGCGCTACGTCCCTTGTGCTTTTTTTCTTAATTTTGTAATTGTTCAGAATAATTAATTCAGGGCTATTTTTTACATTGGAATCGAATAATCTGGCACCATAACTTAAGAATGTTTTAGACCTGGAGATGTGAAATGTTTATATTTAATTAAATAATTTGTTAGGTTTCTTCTTGTATCATATGTGCGTGAATGTGAGTTCAAGCTAGAATTTCTATTAATGTAACTTAATGAAGTACATTTATAAATTAGATAAATATTAATTTAAACGGATAGTCAAGAGGTTAAGATGTATACAACCTTTCACAATACTTTTTTTTTTTTAATATAAGCAGAATAGTACCGATAGTTTCTCCGTAGACGTTGCGTCCGCTGCATCTGCGACGGTCACTTTTTTTGGCCTTCATTTGTTAGTTGACTAAAACTTAAGAGTTTTGATAGCAAAAATCATGGGAAAATGAATAGTTGTACCAATACCGTTCGGTCACTTCGGTAGCATTGAAAATGAAAAACAATCTACATTCGCAGACTACAGCCTGCACCTACTGATCGTGGATACAGTCGCAGGCTGTACATTGTGAACCTCTCGGCGTCGACCATCTATATTCCAAAAATTGCTCCTAGAACCGTAGGACCCCCCTTGCTTTTTCTTTTTCCATTGATTTGATTTTTTAATTCGTCGAAAATAATTACCTAATAAAATTAACATTCAAATTAAATTAAATTCAAAAAAATAAAAGCATTTATGTACTCGTCCTGGAGTACCTGAGAATTGTAAATGCAAGTGGAATAGTAACCTATATTTTATATTCTAGATGACTTGTGTCAACTCACAAGACAGCGGTTGTTCGAGTTCCTTCTCTTTAATTATTATTATAAAAGATTAATCATTGCTTTCTCGTGAACTATTTCGGATCATCACTTACTTAAAGTAAAGGTAAAAAGTTTGTTGTTTGATTACTGATTTCAATTTTTATGTAATATGTAAAACCGACAAATTTCTTTTTCCTTGCCCAGAGTTTTAATCTGCTAAGAAGTTTGGAGGAATCACCCAGAGGATCTATAAACCCACCATTTTGAGCTTCATTATAAAAAATAAATAAATAAAAATATTTAAAAAATACTCTCCACACGCCTTAGTAATTGCAAATATTCCTTTATGTCGGCCCCGTTTCAATCTGGATTCGCTCCAGCCTAGAACTCATTTTAATCTAAAATGGAGTTTCCCTTTATGGCTTCTCAGAACAAGACACAGAGCAAGAGCAGTGATTGCCTTTGTGCCTCCAGCGAGACTGCCTGATGGTTATGATTTATAAATAATGAAAAACTAGATATTTGTAACCAGTGCGATTGCAGAGCTCGGCTATTATTGTTTTAGAATGAGTTACTCAGTGTTCAATTACAGGAATTATGTTAGTAATGACCACAATTTCACGCTCTTACTGCTCTGCTTTGAAATTGAAAGATTTATTGAACAGGATTGCAAATTGGCAGTTCTTTCCACCCGAAGCATTCTGTTCACTAAATGACAGAAATAATGCCTGGCCACAAAATATAAATGTGTTCGGTTAGGCTAAACCAGTTTCGTAGTAAGGGGTGGAGTACCTAATAAATATTGCGGTGTATCACACCATATTGCACCCAGTATATTAGAATTCTAAATGGCTGCACTGTATACACAAATATGATCCAATTCGATTATTTTACAAATTGGTTTGTATGCCTACCCACATTGTGTTATCTTTATATTGAAATGCTATCTTTATACAGAGTGTTAATGAATTGTTTAAAAAAAGAGTACTCGATTTGATTAAATCTAACTTGTAATTGTACTTTTACCACTTTTTATGTTAATCATTCTCAACTGTAAATTTTTAATTTTTAACATTATGTAATTTGTTTGTAACTCTGTTATGTTACTGTAATTTATTTTTTCGTATCTTTGTTCATGCATTTATTTCATATAAGCAATCTTATTTATTTTTATTCTTATTTTTTACCTAAAACTATAATATGTATGTTTTTTGTTATTTCTATATAATTTTCAAAATATAATTTTAGTATGACTGAACTGACCCCGAACACGAGCTATGCTCATGCGGGGCAAATAATACTCTTTTCAAATTGTGCAAATTGTGTGTATATTATTTGTATTTGTAATAATTTTGTATCAATTTGTATTTTTTAATTTGTAATAAAAATTTGTAAAAAAAAAAAAAAAAAAAAAAAAAAAAAAAACACCGAAATATTTTACCTGTGCATAGAGGCGACATAGACAAGCAACTTTTATTAGGAGATTTTTGCTCTATGCCGTAAAATGCGTATGCTACATAGCATTAAAGTCATTAAAATTTGGTGCTCATAAGTCAATAATGAATCGAAATAGGGTTAAAATAATCATTAAATTGACTGCGTGCCTTCTCAGTGATCGACAAAACCCTGATTCTTAATCATTCATAAAAAAAACTATGTCATAATTTAGTATTTCCTTAATCTGCAAAATTTACAGAATAATCACATGACTGGCCGCCACTATGTTGTTTTTTTTTAATTCACAACTCCAATGTTAACAACGAAGTTAATTTGTTTTGCATTTTTTCAAATGTTAGAAGTGAGTGACGTCTATGTCCTGGAAAATTTTATGCTGTAACAGGAAAAATTGAATACATAGAGCAAAAATCTCGCAATTAAAGTTGCTTGTTTATGTCCCCTCTATACACAGGTAAATTATTTCGGTGTTATTCATTAACACCCTGTATAAGAAATTCCCACTAACCTTAAGGGGACAGGCAGACCTCAAACTACCGTACATTACAGAACTTGAACAATTCAGAATCTTTTGAAATGAAGTTTGTTGAAATTAATCTGCACTAGAGGGACACAATTAAATAATTATTTTTGTTCGACCATACTATAGTACGCTTATTACATGTGACATAACGGTATCATAATGTCCATTTCGAAACAGATTTTCATTATACCACAGGTGTGGTATCGATTATTATCGAACACGGAACGATATTGAAACCTTGAGAGCACCAGATAAAACCATACAATAAACAGCCTGTATTTAAAAAAGATCTATTCTGTTCGTATTAATTTTAGTAGTATAGCCTACTAAATTGAATTCATTTCGTCTTGCATTATTGTTTCTCGGGCTCAAGTCACTCGTTTCGTCTTGTAAAAAATCCATTTGTTTCAAGAAAACGACTTGACCGTACGCAATGAGCTGCCATCCCTCGCAGAAGACAAATACGAGACCTTGCTAACAGCTGATACTCGTGGTCAGCCGATTTTTAATGAATCTAAAATCTCAAACTTTAAACATTTAATTATGGTCGTAAGCAACTTGCCTATAATGGCAATTTAGATACTTATTTGAAAACTTACCATGTCTTAATAAATGTCATTATAGGCTCGTTGCATATTTTGTTCTACTTTATTGCAAGTAACGGAAAACAAGTGACATACTTACCACAGGGTAAGGTTGGTGTCGAAATTCCCTTGTTGATCTCAGAAATATAATAGGTAGGAATTTTTCACGAAATTCGAGATGAGATATGCTATATATTACAAAAGAAAAATGAGCAATTTCTTCAAATATAGCTCTAAATTTTGAATGATATCTGTTTGTACGATGTCCTAAATTTTTATTCGAAAATAAAATAAAATTAAAAATTATAACAAACAGAATAATGCGTTGGCTTACCCCAAAGATGTAGGCTACCTTCCCAACAGAAATAATAGTCGTATTCTGAATGATACCCGTGAAGTGAAGGATTAATGTCCTGTGGTAATTGATTTTCATTTGCTTGTGAATCATAGTTGAGAGTTAGGAAGCACCTTTGTATTTCTATTAAGCTTAAGAGCTTGGTTTCCGCCTTGAGTTCTGTACCATCATAATGTAAGGCAATCTCTTCAGACATGATGTTGTGTACCCCATAACTTGAGTTCATCCTTTGTGTCCGTAGTCCACATTGTTCCTGCCCTGTTAAATATTCATTCTAATGGCAATGATCTGAGAAGGATCAAGATCTTTGTATAGTTCGTGGTTTGATCCTTGACTCGGTTAGATTGCATTTATGTGAGTATAAATGCAGTAGTGTCATATCTATAAAGTTACAGCTGATGTTTCGCGCGGTGGATATTTAAGACGTATGATATTTAGGTCAACATTGTCATATAAATAATATTTATGCCTTCTTTATTATTTAAGTAGGCTTAAAATATTTTATTTATTTTAAATTTAGGCCTATGAAATAGTATTTGCAGCACACACTCCTTTTAATCCATCAGCCGCAACTGATTTACAATGAAGAAGCGTAAAAGAAAATGTTTAGATGCAGATGCTCTCCTCTGGAATGCCTTATGGACTCATTAACTTTTTGATAGGCCTACTCTTTGTCTTTGTCAATTGCTTGGTGTATGGTTATTTAACGACGGGGATGTATTGCAACTTAGGCTTGTGACCGTCGCCAGTGTGCCGGAATTTTGTCCCACAGGAGTTCTTTTAATGGGCCTGTCACATTTATGCACACATAAATGCCATCGACCTGGGCCGGGAACGAACCCGCAACCTTGGGCACAGAAAGCCTTCGCGATACTAACTGCGCCACCCAGGCCGACTTTGTCTTTGTCAACCTGCAGTTGTTGCTGGGAGAATAAAAAGTATACATATTTTATGCGTTTAGCAAGAATACAATTAAAATGTAACTGCATCGTTGTATTTATAGCCTAATAATCTTTCATCAAGGCTTGTAGCTCAGAAGAACATAATCTCTTAATTTAAAAACTTTGCAATCTCGTCGAATTCATCTGGCATTCAAAACTGGGGATAGGGAATATCAATGCATTTAAAATTTATTTTGAATTGATAATAATAAAAAAAACCCGCCTCATAAATTATCACTTGCATTTTAATTAACCTGTTGAGGATTTAACTCTCAGTAGCCTATAGTTGTTTAATTTACTGTCGTAATATCACTATTGTTGCTCATAATAGTACATTAACTCTTAATAATTTAGGCTGCTGTATAGTTTAGGCTAATAAGTAAGAATCGTTTTGTTTGGAATTATGTTTGAGTTTTCCCCCTTAATAAAATTCCTGGCGACTGATTATTTAAATAAGAGAAACTAAGGAAAGAAAAATCAGAAGCTCCTAAATTAATAGTACTGAAAAGTACCAAAAAAAGATTAATGACCTTACTTTGAGCAATTAATATCCACATTCGATTTCCAGTGCTGTATTATTTTTGTACTTGTAACAACTTGAGTGAAGCGTGCCAAAATAAGCACACTGAAAAAGTTTTAATATTGAATAATTGTTCGGTAAGGTGTCCCGGCTGTTTTGTTTTACAATCTGTTCACCCTGGTGTCGACAAACTCTTCAAGAATGAATGAAACAACTGGGAAAGGCAGTGTGCATTTTTAATGATTAGTAGGCCCATAAATTAATAAACTTCAAGAATTACGAGCAGACGTAAGAAGAAGAAAACGTAAAGTAAACAAATGGGGCATTGCTTTGCATATAAATTACAAAACAGGAGGCAATGAAATGAAATAGGTCGTTAAAGACTGTTACACGTGCTGCATACATTAACAAAGCTCAGCCTGTTTAATAAATCTTCCAGTCAGTTTTTGTCGAGCCTGCCGCAGGCCCGATAAAATCAAGACGTATCACAATTTGACCACCTCATATGTTGTATACAAGAGTAGTAATATCTTGAATACATATGTAGGTCATAGGAAGTTTTAAACTGTCTTCCGTCTTGTTTCAAGATACGGAGTCCCTGTGTTAGAATTCTTCGAAGTGTGAAGAGATGTAGCCAGTCGATAAGATGCAAGACATTAGTGGATGGCTGCTGAAGACGGAAGTCGGCCTGCTTCAGGTTTCGTTCCACTTTAGGGTACAACATATTACATCAATGTTAGTTCGCGGGTTTACTGCCAAGTTCGGTTTTGCAGATCAAGATATCGATCGAGCTTCTGATAAATCACTCTGCCGGCATTCACAAAGAATTAAACCGCAATATTATTGAAAGTAATACTAGAGATCTATTGCATTTAATAGGGAAACTTAGTTTTCGAGAGTGATGGATTCACGGATTATGGTTACTACCATTGTTAAAGTTATTTTTCAAACACATCCAGGCCGAAATATTGTCTTGTTACATTCACGTAAAAAAGGACGCCATGGCGTAGTGGTTGAGGTACTGGGCTACAAGCCGGAAAGACGTGGGTTCTATCCCCGATGAGGTCGTTGAAAATTTTTAACCGGCCTAATCCTTCTGGTAGCACTATCACCCTGGAGTCAACTCAGCCTCCAAAAGAAATTAGTATCAGGAGCAATTCTGGGGGTAAATGCGGCCTGAGCGTAAGGCACAATCTTACCAGCTTCAAGTTCCGAATGTCTAAAAATCTGGGAGCCTCATACTCCTGGAAACATCAGGACCTCCGCGGCTTGTGTAGGGAACACTTTACTTTTACATTCGCATAAAAGCACGAAATGTTGTGTATTTACGAAATTTTCGTTTTTACTGCGACATTTTTACTTTTTTGAACGAAATCCTATATTTTGGGGAAGCCTCGAGTTTAAAAAATATTTTTTTAGATGATTTAAATGATATATTCATCAAAAGTCGCATAAATGTAATATGTGCACATTAATAAAATAAACATCGAATAAGCCAAGTATGTTGAATTGGCATGTATGTTTGTAATATAAATAGGCTATGTAAGTGTAAAGAACTAATAAAATAGACTGAGGCTTATTTTTAAACTAAAATAATCTGCTATATAAAGATGTGCATTAATTTTTTTTAACAATATAGGCCTATTTGATTTTAAGAGCTAATTTATTTTATATTTTAAAAAGGCCTAAAATCCGAGAGAATTAATTTTGACAGACATATGCAGTATTTTGCAACATATAAACTTACATAAAGTTTTGTGGTGGACTATGCATCTTTTCCACGATTGCCTAAGTTATATCTCCTAGAGGAGAGATCTGGAAGTGATTTTAAGCAACCACGACATCAATTCAACGTGAAATCCGGCACCACTATGTCAAAACAGGAAAGATGTAGTAGTTCTGAAAATAATATGACTGAATTTTGATACACAGACCTCTAGGACGATTATCAGTTACTATAAGCTACTAATTTCAAAAATGAAAATTTTATATTATATTTATCTCGTGCATTAAACGTTTTCTTAATCCCTTAGTTAACATGCTGATGCATCCTAAACTTCAACGTGACGGAACAAATTACTCGATGTCACGCTGACGCGTTTGTCTCATGGATCTGATAAAGCCATCTTGAGTTCAATGATCATCTTATCGAGAGTATGATCAGAACGGGCTGTTTCGTTTTCCTTGGTTCTCAAATGCTGTTGTTCATATTCATCGAACATTCTTTTCTACGAAGAGTCAAGTTGTATGGTGGTTTCTTGCCAGATCGCGGGCTTTCGGTGACAAGAGATCTGCTGAGTTTGAATCTCCATCGCCCATGGAGCCCTCAAACATAGGTCATACTCCGGTCCCAACAACTTTTCGGCGCATCTGTTCTATTGCTCCATTTTCCATTTTTTAAGATTTTTTTTATTTTAAGATGGGAGAAAATATAATTAATATAAACAATAATGGCGGATACTGAAAATGAATATTTTGAAAAGGGTATTAAACTAAAAATGAAAAAAAATACATGATTATCAAAATTAAACCGTCTTCTAAAGATTACCCCAAAAAACAGAAGTCATAATTGAGTCTGTTCATTTAAAAAGAAAAAAGTTGATCGTTGATTAAAATACTTGAATCGTTTTTAAACACGTCATGTTTTATTCTGGAAAGAGACAGTGAAGGAAAGTCTTCGTTTTACGTGCTATATTATATTTTCGGACTCAAGAGAGTCTCAATACACGCAAATCTCGTCAAAAATTCAAAAAATAATTTTTAAAAGTCATCCTAATTGCCTCTCAACATTGCATACAACCGCAAGGTTATAAGTACAGTACTTAGTCGATCTTTATTGGGTAAAGTATGCACTAAGAGAGCCTGGTATGAAAGATATCATAATAGGTGTTAAAATGTAGGTTTTATTCGATTCCGTTTAAATATTAGAATATAAATGTATCCCAGAGTGCTTCAGAAAAATGTATACACACTTTGAACTGTTATAGAAAATTTATTTCCCGTTCTACAAGGTTAAATTTCTGGGAGAAAGTAATGTTATATTTCTTCAACAGATGGCAGCAGAACAGATTCAACAATCGTCCAACAAACGTGCCATAATCATCCAACAATGAAAAGTATCAAACAATGGTTGCTCATTCCATATTCCCTGCCATTCGTGTATTATACGGTTTTATTACCAACAAGATGGCGCCTCGCCGCACTATCATAGGGACGTACGAGCATAACTTACCTGGACCGAAATTTGCCAAGGCAGTGGATAGGACGCAGGGGGCTAATCGAGTTTACTGTACGCTCTCCAGACCTTACGCCCCTGGATTTCTTCTTATGGGGCACAGTAAAAGATGTGTACAAATGTAAACACGTAACCTAGACACACTTTGGAATGAGATTCAAGCGGTGTGCACAGAAATCCCTCTGGGCACTTTGGTACGATGTACGGAATCAGTGGTAACTGGTACTCAGAAATGTATTGATGCTGAAGGCCACTGTTTTGAACATCTGAACATTTTAACATTAATCACACTTTCATCAGAAAGTCATTTATTTTTCAAATTGGACTTCAAGCTTTCCATTTACAGAAATTTAACCTTGTAGAATGGAAAATAGATTTTATATGACACTTCAAAGTGTGTATACATTTTTCTGAAGCACTCTGTATTTATATTTCCTTAGTGTTGTGAATATTGATTAATTAGAAGTTATTATAATATACTTTACTGCAGCTTTTCTCATGACACGTTCATGAGAATTAAAACGCAGCCACTTTAGGGCTTGAACGATTCATTTCTTTTCTTATTTCGGTTTCTTTAAAATCCCCAAAAAGCACTTAAACGCTCTCAGTGTATTGCTCCAGGGAAAGAAGATTCTTATAACGGAATTTACAAATTGCATCGAAGCTTTTAAACCCATATTATCTTCATAGATCCGTCAAATGGAAGAAAAGGGTGGAATTCCTCCCCGTTTTATATTAGCAAAAGGAATTTCTTATGCATGATCAGTTCAAGATACGCAAGTATCCTATTCACTCCGTTGCAGTTATATTCCATCGTATAGATTAGCTTATAGTTAAATATTACAAAGGCGGATTTTCAAAAGGCCTCTAGGCTGGTGCAGCACATTTCAATAATGGTGGTACGATGCGAAATGTTAAGGTACTTACGAACAGAGCCTAGAGGGATAACAGAGAAGAAACGTATTTTGATGAGTCTGATAGAAAATTGTCTTTTTTTTCTCTCTTGTTTCTCTTGTTTTTTTTTTAGAAGGAAATCAGTTTATATGTATTTAGCAGCGCCATCTACAACTTATGTCTACACATACCTTCAATCAAAAAGTGTTGTTATGTTTTAAGATGTCTACTTATAAAAATGACAAGCGTCGATTCCAGTAGACTCTTGTAATTTTCTTGATACAATAAATACCGAATTAATATAAAAAAAATAAAGTTGTGAAAGTTAATTTGGCCAGGAGACCCTTTAATAATATGGAACGTAGCCATCAGATCAATTATTAAGTGCCGGAATGGTCTGAGATTGTATGGTGAACGGGATGTCCGTCTGTCTTTTCGCGTGGTAACTCGAATACGCTTTATCAGATTTTCATGAAACTTGGTATACGCACGTATAACGTCCATGGAACGAAGTCTTTTGATTTTGGACCAAATCGGTTGGCCGGTATCGGATTAACGCCCAGTTAAGGGCCTAATATCTAAAAATGTTACTCTGAATTCATCGAATGAAATTCATTTCTTATTAGAAAAATATTGTCTGCATTGTTAATATAGGCCTTTGGACGTTGCAATGGGCATTGACAACACTCCCCAGCATTATTTTTGATGCAAAGCATCTAATAAGTGATTTTAATTAAACTGATTTCAGAAATGTCACTATTTTTTTGTGTCACATCTAGCTTTTTGTTGGCTGTCTGAAAATGTGTCATGGCGTACGCAACTTTAAGTTCTCTGTAGACCTTACTGGAGGCTTATAGTAGCTAAACGGCAAATCTTATCGAAAACCGATGGCAGCTTCAGTAACGGATTTTGAGAGATCTGCTAGTTTTGCCCTATGGTTTTTGTCGTGTCTCCATCGGTTATACCTTAGATTGAGTTAGATTTTTTTATTATAAGTAAATTTTGTATATGTTCCTCACAATATGTATTTTTTTACACACATAGAACAGATAAAATCTTAAAATTTGGGAATATTGGCACATACGACAGCCATAAATGTGCAAAATTTGGTGTTTCTAGTAGCTGCCTCGTAAGTATGAAAAAAACTGAGTGGATAGCCATGACGTCATTCAGTTCTACGTCAGTCTGATCACTTCCAGATGAGCAAGAACTTAAAATTTGGCAAAAATATGGATTTCAGATTATAACCGATGGGAAAATTCAAAAAAAGTTCAAATCTTTAAAATGTTTCTCCTCCAAAATATACTTTTTTTTTTTTTAAAGATTTCCCTGCATATTTCTACGGTTTCAGATGTTTTGACGAAAATAAAGGAATGGGCCTATTGTAGACGTGAGGAATTTGCTTTGAAGTTCTTCTGTTAATATTTTAGTTAACCCACATATTCCTTCATATTTATGCTTATCAAACTTTCTCAAGAAACCATGGTCTAAAACTTAATAGTTTATTAAATTTGGTCTATTAACTCCTTCTGACACTTTGTTGTATGAGTTTATCTGATTTTATTCCCAATAGCAGCAATTAATCCCATGTAATTATTCTGTATCTTACCAAAAGGTTGGTTTACCAGTGATCAAAACATCTAGCATTGAAAAGGAATTACCGTATTTATAGTATGGTCGAACAATTTTTGTTTCTGGAATTGACGTATTTTTATATAAGTGTTTATTTTTCTACAACCTTTGAAATTTTCAGGAGTAAGTTTAGGAATTTGAAGCTTATTGGGCCTATTAACTGAACTGTCAGGGTGCATTGAATTTAAACAAACAAAACAAAAAAATCGGAAAAGGAATAATTAAATGATTATTTTTTGTTGCAACCAAATGGTCATACTATGATGAATGGAGCAACGGTGAATTTATATATGGGAGGGGTAACAGGAGCACCCCGAGAAAACCTGCACCGACCCCACTTTGTCCACCTAAAATTGCACTTGGAATCCACCGAGATTCGACCCCGGGTCCCGCCGGGGGAAGGCGAGCGGTCTAACCACTCAGTCATGGGGGCGGACAATTATTAATTATGTAAAAACAAATCACTTATTGTGTAAATTGAACCTAGAACACTGGTATCTGGATAGGGGTGAATAGAAAAAGTTTTAAATTTTCGTTCTATGAAAAGTCGAGCGATTTCTGTCAGCTTAGGTAGAGGTTGCTAAACAACCCTTGGAACCTTCTAGCCACGTCCAAAATGTGCAGTGAGTACCCACTATTCTAAAAACCGCATTAATCTCAGAGCAAAGAATTGAAGATATCGTGTCTCACGGATTCGTGTTTTACGACTAATCCCTTGCATTCCTTATAGGGAATCACGATTTATGTCCCAGTAATCCAGTTCATTACTAGGTCACATATGTAATACTTCTTCATGGTCTACAATTTACATGTTTATAGCACTTACTGTTTACAATTCCATTGTGATAAAACTTATGACATTTATGGCGAAAAAACGTCTGAATTATATTGTAGTACACTAACGCTATGTTTCATCGACAGGAGTTAAGATTTAACCTCAAGGTACGCGTTTTAAACTTTCCATTTGGCGAAAATCTTGTTTTGCGGCAGTTTTAATACCGAGTTAAACGTGGGTTTAACTTAACACCTACCGGTACTTTGCTTGGGATAATATTGCTTAACTCTGAGCTAAAATAAAAAGTATATAAACCAGGCGTTTGACGTATAATAAATTGTTGATCTTGATCAGGGGCAGGTCCAAAACTTATTAAAGGGTGCCGACATAAAGGAAATTTTGCAATTACTGGGGGGTATCGGAAGTAGCGCCACTGAGTTAGTTTTTAGGTCCTCTCAAATTTCTCAGCAGACTAGAACTCTTAGTTCTGTTGAGAAATTTGTGCATATTACATAATCATTCATCAAATATCAGACATTTTACCTTTTACCAGTTTCGGTTTGTAGAGGGCTGTTTGTAGAGCGCTATGAATTGAACTCCGGCTTAGCTCAGTTGGTAGAGCATTGACGCGAATAGCCAAAGGTGCTGGGTTCAAGTCCCAGTGTCGGAGGAATTTTTCTCCTATAATATTATTATGTAATGTCCAACAGAGACAATAATCTGTGGTTCATGAAAGCTTATATACTCGTATCTATCTTGTATTTTAATGGTTATGGCCAGAGAATCTATTTTTAATTTAAATTATTGGTCTGGTCTGAAATAGTTTCACAAGAAATCAATCAATCGTTTACATAACGTACAAAAACGTCATATTATTTCTAGAGGACATTAACGTTTATAGTAAAATTTAAAAATTATACCATCATTTGTAAATCTCTGTCGTTAATATTGTTTAAATATTTCTATATTCATAACTGATTATTTTATGTAAATGTACAGTCGCGATTAGCCTCTCACGAGTCAAAGAGACTAAAAATAAATCATATTAAAAAAAGGGAAGTCTTCGGCATATTTTTGTTGTAAATTTTTTCAATCACTTGTTGTGCATGAAGCCTTTCAGTGTTTTCTCTGTGCGTAGCCATTAATGCTAATCCCACTAGGGACATCGATGATCTCACTCATGTTTTTAAAAGTTCAGCCGTAATAATACTAATAGGTTACGATAACATCCGGATCACAGTGATGAAGATCCGAGATGGCAGTACAATGTTTTACCTTCAGTTGGAACTCTCCTAAAATAAGTCTTTTAAAGGAAGTATTCTTTTCGTGGTCTTGCAGTGCATATTTGAAGCCCTCTTGCTTTGAAATATGGTTTTCTGCTGTCCTGTGGGTTCCCTCGACTAGTCACAAGGCGTTTAGGATATAAATACAATTCACCTTGCGTTTTACAATCCTCAGGTTCACATAGGGTGAGTACATAGGTGCTTTTATTATTGTTTTGTATTTAATTAAGTTTGGGTGTTATTATATTAGGTAATTATTTTCGATGAATAAAAAAGTCAAATTAACGAAAAAGAAATACCTCCTCCTCCCTGGATTTGGACAGGCCTATATTAAGTGCTGTTCCCAATGGAGAAAGACATAGTGGAAACGTTTTTGCTTTTTACATAAATAATATTTTGTTTCAGAAGAGTAAGGTTTTCGGAAGCAGGAGTCACTAAAATTCCGGGGTACGCGGGCAAAGAGAGTTAAGTCCACCATCCTAAAAAATTGAGATATGTCCATAGAGTTATAGATAAAAATGTTCTCTACATTTGTGTTAAGTCCAGTAAGTCATAATCAAAATTGTACGGTAGTTATGGATGTGTGCCTCATGGGTTTATCCATCTCTAAAGTTATGTTGGGCTGGTATAGCGTGTTAAGTCACTCTAATTCTCAGTAACAAGAAAGTGGACTTAACTCTCTATGCCCGCGCACCCCGGAATTGTGGATGAAATTCGTTTGAGGTTAAAACACGCATTGGAAAGAAACTCCTATGCTGTTAAACTCGCTTGTATTATTTTCCCGTACATCGACCTTCTTAGGCTAAAACTTCCCAAAACTTGGAATGGTAGAATATTCATAAATATCTTTCTTATGCCAAATAATAAAAAATAATATTTTAAAATTGAATTGCTGAATCAAAATTGTGGTGTGAAAAGACTTGTATTAAATAATTGTGAGTTGCAACTGTAGCTTTCTATTGTAGCTTTCGTCTATTGTACTTTCTTCACCCTAATCCATAACCATTTCACGAATATAGACCTACTGCGTTTTAATTCGGCCACAATAGTCTTCCTCGCCAAACTTGTTAGAACATTTTTATTCTACTCCTTAAGTTTATAATTCCATAAACAGGGGTGTTTCTCAAAACATTAATGTAGAAAACTAAGGCAGTTAAATAATCTTCAATGTTGCTGTAACTAGGTTTTCAGCATATTTTATAACTAGTAGTATAAGGTAGCTTAATATTAAATTTAAGTAATGGTAGGTAGTTACACGCAATCCTGCAAGTGACTTTTCACTTTTTTTTAAATAACCTACTCGGCCGGGAAACGAACTCGGATCGCCAGAATTAAAGGTGCGCGCGCTACCGACTCGCCCATAACTGTTGTTTTAGTTAGTACAGGTACAATACTGTATGACCCAAGTCAAATAGGAATATGCATTTCTATATGAAATTTTATGAAGAATATGATGGTAGTAACGAACAGCTTATATTTTCATTGCCTTTTGTTTAAATAATAAAAGTTGGAATTTTTTGTTTATATGAACATTAAAACATAGCCTATAGTAAAACCGAAACAATTTCGGCGAAAAATTCAATTATTCGTTTGTCCTTTATAGGCAATGGTGGTTCATAGAATTTGACAATATCTTTTAAAATATTCATTATAAAAAATAAATTGTCAGGCAAGGTGAGAGTATTTTTCGATTTTGCACTGGAAAGTGTCGTCGCTGGCTAAGTTGCGTTCTATTAGTCCAAATAAAAACTTCCAGCGACAGAGTTGTAAAGAAAAGTATGAAATTACTTTTCATCGTCATTTAAAAGTCCTCCGAACAATATATCCATGTATCCTAATTTTTTTTCTCAGGTGAACAGCGCGCGACATTGTGAAACATAGGATGACTATTGGGTTGTGCTATTGTAGTATCTTTCTGTTCATTTCGATTTTTGAGTTGTTATATCCTTTCACACGAACCGTGTTCGTATTTGATTCATGGGATGATTGTTATTTAACTGTTGAAGCGGTAAGAGAATGTGATGTATATTATGCCAGACTTATAGACGGTTTATTCTAGAGTTTTGGTACATGCTGTATTTTATAGTGATTTTATTACTTATCGCTTTGGGGATAATGGGTGGGGTCGCCCTCACGCTACCTCCATAAACAGGCTTTATTGTCATTGACCTGAAAAGACTGGTAGTCCGTAAAATTGCTATGTGATGAAAATAGCAACTTCTCACCCTTCAAAAAATATAAATTTCAGTGCTTCGATAAATTTTTAAACTCTAAACGGTGCAAAATACATTGCACAAACTTTCTCGCATTTATAGGGTATGTTAAGATTTTACTTATTCAGGTTTTAAATTTACGAAAAACCCGGTATTTTGGCCTATCATGTGCATCTGATTCTATTGTTCGGTTACGTCTTCTTCACCGATATTCAATTTAAACGACGCAGCGGCAATGAGTTATGGAAAGTTAACAAATCCTGCAAGTCCGGCGTATGCTTTTGCGAAAGAACAAACCATGAAAAACCCAAGTGAAATTGACTGGCTATACGGTTTGAGATTTGAACCCAGAACTTCTTACCTCGGCTACCTCGCTCGGATTGGTTTTATTGTCTTCATTACGATTCAGGTAATCTATTCTGAATAGCTTAAAGCACACGAGCGAAAAGTAGAGCAATAGAACACAAGCGCCGAAACGTTGTTGGGAGTATGTCCTATGGTCGAGGGCTCCTGGGGCGGTGGAGGGCCAAAAAAAATCTATCCTGAATTTCAATACAAGAAGTAACTTACCGGTAATTGTATAGTTTTCTTGTTACTGTGGAAAACGAAAGAATATCATTCACATTTTAATTAAGGGGTGTTCTGGCATTCAGCATTTAAGTCATATCTATTTAGTTTTTATCTCGATAGCCTACCTATTAATTTTTTAAAGAATGACAAAAATGTTCATTTTAACTTCCTCTACAATTTTACTGTTCTCAGCTTTCATGCATCGCCTACTGTAATAAAGATACACTATAAAAATAAAGTAAACTACCTCCTACGTAATTTTTATAGACCAACCAATTTAGCCATTTTATTAGCCACATATAGGTGTTTAGAAATTTACATTTTGACTAAAATCGTTAGAGCCAATCTTAATCAAATTTATCCACGAAAGTGCCGTGAATAATACAATTAAATATCATTTATTATTCTCGTCAACATGCGTATTTGCAACAGGAAATTTATTATTCTGAAAATAAAAGTAAAAACACAAATAATTAATATTTTTACTATTCTTATTATTTCCAATCTTCAATAGAGCTAGTGTACTTTGTATTGTCAATTGTTGCATACCACCTATGCTCAATAATTCTAGAGTGATATGGAAAAAGCGAATAAGTCAGAAACTTGTCAAGGGAGACAAAAACAGTTTATTTCCACAGCATTGTTACAATACTAGGCTTCGCCACGATAATTCTTTTAAAAATTAAAAATTAAGAGTATAATAATTATTAAAGCATTATATTTATTAACACTTGCACGCGAATCATTCATAAACTAAGCCATTAATAATGAATGAAACAGCTAAAATTCCTGCTTTAGAGTACATACCACGACATGAAAGCGCCCCCTGGGAAAACTATATCAGAATCGATTATGCAGTTCCAAAGAACCTGTGAACACATAATAGGCCTACGTATTGTTTCTCAGCTGTTTATTGACATGAATATGATGTGAATTTTATTTTATCAATTCAGTGTAATTTTCAGAAATTATATAATGTTTCAAGGGAAGGAATGGTGTGTATGGATTATTATTATCAGCGATATTTCAAGAGATAAAACCATCAATATTTTACAGCTGTTGCCCCCGGCTTCGCCCGCCATTATTCATTGACTCCAGGATTTTTAAGAAAATTACACTGGTAGATTATTAAAAATGTTTTTAGTTCAGAGCTATGAAAATTGTAAGTAAAAATAAAATTAGAATATTTGTTCATTGTGTTCATTTCACTTAGGCCTTAAATAATAAAGAAACGGGTTTCCTTCCTAATTTTGTAGTCGTCATGAAAGTTTAGACTGCGAGAGACGAACATCGCCGAGTATACCCGATGTCTCACGAAGCGGGCGAGCAAGCACGCTATTTAGGGCCGTTGAATTGTATAAGAGTAGATTTAGTTCAGCCCACCCATATATTTTTACATCGTATAAGATAGTATGTACAACTATCTGAGTGGGCTGAACTAAATATTGTAATAGTGCTGTGGAAATGAATTGTTTTTTGTCTCTCTTGAAACTTTGGTTTTCTGACTTACTTGCTTTTTCCCTATCACTCTAGAATAAATGTCCACATTGTAATACAGTCATGTTCTACTATTTTGCCCCCGTCGTAAGAGAAGTAGGGACAATAGATGAAGCAGGTCATTAATGCGGTTTAACTCTTACTTTGCATGTCTATTACCTTCACATAGTCACATCCGTTGCAAATAATTAACCTCAAAATGTCTGGTGTGGTGCAGATTACAGGTCCGATAGGAGGAATACATTAACTCCTCATGTCACCTAGTGCCCGGGACACAAAACATGACCCTAGCAAATAGACTAGCAAATAGATTGGTACTGTATTTCATCCATTTTTTTCTATTCCTGATAATATTATTGACAATTTTTTCCTGCTTGGAGTAAGATTTTCACGTGATTTTTTTTTTGAAGGCTTATTTGTAATGAACAGCCAAATGCTGTGATATTAGAAATTCACTACCGGCATTTCTTTGGTCCTTATTCTTGAAATTTCCAAATTGAGGCATGATACGTGATTGTTCCTGCAAATCCACTGATAATAGAGTCATACACATTCCAGATATGTGGTGTGTGTCTCCTCCCTCTTTTCGTTGCCCCTCTCACGAAATGTCTTTCATTGAAGGTGGCAGTGGGCTCCACAGCATCACCATCAGAAATCTGCTTTGAGCCAAAGATATTTTGCATAAATCGCCTAATTAAGTAGTTTATATTTTTCAAAACTGAAATTAAATTTTTATTAAACTTTAGTTTAAATCTCTGTAGAATTTTTAAAGTTCTTATATTTTTAAAAAATGCCTAGTTCATATCATTCCCCATTTAGTAAGATTTAAATTGTAAGAATAGTCATTGCAGCTCAGTTCTTTGCCTGTTTTTTCTTGTGTTTGTGTAGTGAATATGTAGAAAATTTTATTTTTTTGAAAAAAATATCTAACAAATTTTAAGGACATGCAAATCTAATTTTATGCTAAACTCCTACTATGAAAGTGGGACTCTTGATTGCACTTAGATTCTCTCTTCCGTTTCTGCTCTGAGGTGCTTTCGCAGAGATTACCTCCACAGTCTTAACAGGTCATCGCTGAAGTTATGCAATTTGCAGTATATATTCCTAACTTCATTAGGACTTCAAGTTTCACTTTGTCATAAGCACAAATTATTGATCAACCAACAACCTTAAATGCATGAGATTCGGCTTCTCACACAAATTATTATAAACCCGTGTCGGACTTCATAGAAAACAGTTAACACAACGATTAGGCTTATTTTATCATTTTATTACACCCTAGCTTAAAACGCCCGGCATTGCTAGGGTTTTCTATTTTGTTTGTAAATCGAAATTTACTTATGGAGGACTTTCGATTTTTAAACTCTTACGTTCGTTCGACTTACCACACTCAGGCAGGCTCTAGTCTGTTTTCAGCAAATGCAGGACTGAAGCCGAATCTCATGCATTTAAGGCTGTTGGTTGGTCAATAAGTTATGACAATAAAGTGAAACTAGAAGTCCTAATGAAGTTAGACATATATACTGCAAATTACATAACTCCAGCGATGACCTGTTAAGACTGTGGTCCTCTTCCCGTACCATAGGTACTATAGGTAGAGGAAGTATTGTTTTCGACCCCCAAATGCAAAGTTGAGTTTTTAACATAAATACTCGTTTTGAGGTCAGCTGAATCCAAAAGTACTATTCTTCGGAGACATGTCTGTATGGATGTCTGTGAACAGTCTAGCTCCAGAACGGAAAATCGTATGAACAATTTTTGTATTTAGGTCAGGTACCTTCTGAAGATGTGACCCGAAAACTGGTGACAAGTTTCTCTTATTTTTAAGGGGACTTTACATGAAGAAATTTTCGTTTTTCGCGAGTTTCTCGAAAACGGCTCTATCGATTTTCTTAAAATTTTGCACCCGGGTTGCTTATACTAAGAGCTAAAACTTTTATTTGAAATTTTTTTCGAAAAAATCTCTGAAGGGTAGCTATAAGCCAACCAATCTAATATGTGCTCTTTGCAATACGTCCTCTTGTAAAGGAAAATCGTATGAAAACATTTTGTATTTGGATTAGGTATCTTTTGGGGATGTGACACGAAGATCGGCGACGACTTTCTCTAATTTTTAAGGGCACTTTAGACTACGTGAAGAAAATTTCTTTTGTCGCGATTTTCTCGAAAACTTCTCCGTACTAAGAGGCTAACTATGATTTGGGCAGAGAAAGTTATGTGAATTTTACATCAGATTTTTCTTTTTCATTACTCTGGAGTTGATAAATAGCCTAATGTTCGTGAATGTTGGTTTGTTACGTAATGAGTTTAGTAGCACCTTTTTCCTTTCTATTTTGCCTTATTTTTCCATCTTTTCCTTTCTTTTTTCCATATGGAAATTGCACCTAAAAATCCTAACCCTGTTTATTGCCCTTAAGTGAAGTAAATGACTGAATTATTCCACTATAGCTTTCTTTACCGAAGAGCCATGTCCGCTTTATTCGTGTTTGCCTCAGAGAACGAAGTTTCTTACTTCTCGCGATCTATATACGCGTACTATGTAAAAGCGAGCGGTCTACTTGTGTTGTTAAGAATACAGAGGTAATCTTTATTTTGTGGAATCTTCTTTGTGTAATGAATCTTACTTCCGCCGTTATTGCATTGAAGGAGGCTGGCTTATAATACGGAACTGGAACGGCATAGAGCGGTCAGTCTGAGGCAAGCGGCCTTAGTAAGCGGATCTCTTTCCTCCACATCAAGAAGTACCTCTTCTGTTCTCGTGACAATGAAGTGTTCCCTCACTAATGTGATCCCACTGGTGTTCGGCATCTATCTTCTAAATGGTGAGTCTCCTGCCCATTTGTGTACCGTGGCTTTTTCTTTAACTGCTCTAGGTGAAAAATGGAGTAAAGTGTTCGATGAATTTATTCTTTATGCCGCACAACTAGCTTCGGTACACATTCTTCGAACGGGTGGTTGTACTAGTATCAAAATTAAGGACGGAATTTTTCCTCGTAATTTGGGAAGGTCTGTTGTATTCTTTTTTTATTATTAAATAGATATATTTGTACATTTGTCTTTAGGTATCATCAAGATTTTCACACAAAACGTGTATACACTATATTTTGTATTTATAATAGAACTTAGAAAGCATCTTACTTGTATCTAGTTAAATATTAATTTCACCAAAAGATAAAACATCGAAAATATTACGCTAAACAATATTATTTTTGTGTAGCTTAATTATTTTTATGAAACTAAAAATTAACGGAGATACGATTTTTGCGTTCTATACCCCCTTTAACCATTTCAGAGCTGAATTTATGCGACAATATAAGTTTAATCGTGTGAATTCATCAAGTTTAAAGTCAATGAGGAGGATTTCAATGAAATAGCTAGTTTCTATGAACGACAATTTTAACATGTGAATAAATATCTTCATGTTTAACTTAAAACATTTATCGATTAATCTTATAGGCTATCCTTTCTATTTTTCAGTTTTTTTTACGGTAATTCATATATATGTCATTAGCAGCGAAAAGGATGTAGCACCTTCTAACGCTAACATATAGAGCCTAAAATATTGGTACTTAATACAATATACACATCTTGTGATATGCTGGGCTCTTTATTTTAATCAGAAATAAGGTTATTTTCTTGTAATGAATTTCGCCGATTCTCTGGGTTATTTTGCTAAGTAATATTTTCAAAATTAGCAGGTGTTTGTAAGTTCAATTATAATTATGAGTGTTTTTAAATATAAGAATTAGTTTAAAATTTACTTGTTGATGGAAGATCAGAAAAAAAACGCATGTTATGTGTGAAAGCAAACCTTGCAATCGTTTATAGTCAGTAAACGTTTTTCCCTCATAAAATATTAATTATGCAAACAATGTCATAGTCTAGTATAGGGTACAGTTAGTTGTAAATTCTGTGCTAAATAATCGTTGCTGTTTTAAACTTTTTAAGGAAATCAATATTTAACAGAATATTCCCATTTTTCTACTTCCCGTGCCCTATACAATACCACTATTTAACTTTATTTAAGTTTATCAGTCATCTTTATAGGAGTGTAAGGCTCTGAACGTGAACTATCGTTAATTTACGTTAAACCGTTCGTGGATGTGAGAGGAGGACAGTGACATATCCACATAATATTGATCCCCACTTGAATGAACAGCCCTAATTATTTATTAGCGTAAAAACTATCAAGGAACAAACTCGCGGGTTCTTAGAATACCTGGGTGTAGCAGAATCTCTGTGATAAACTTTTATAATTCACAGAAAGTTTTTTTTTTTTTTTTTTTTTTTTTTAAGAAACATTATGTTTGATACGTTGTTAACCCTCAACTATGGACATGATTATTCTGTTAAATTGACACGGACGTGAGATCTGAATGAGTGCTCAGCGTTAATTTACTTTTAAGAACGGAAAACTTACAAAATTAGAGTTTTAATTATTATTCAAGCAATTTTTCTAAATTTTAAATTAACGAAGCATTATTCTTAAACCAACATTTATTGGGATTTTCAGGGCACACATCTGAGTCATTGCAACACATATGCTATTAAACGCACAGTTTCGAAGATATGTTAATATTTTTCAAATGAATAGCTAATGTACACAACACCTTATTTGGTATCGTTATTCACAACATTCTCTAGCAGATATTAATCACAGTAAGTGGTTGTGTTCAAAATTGCAGTAGCTTAACTTATAACATTTTCCCTTTAGTACTGAGACATACCAGCCATTCTCTCAAAACGTTCGCCGCAAAATTTCACCGAAATAACTTGTCCCTACCTGGAATCAAACCCGGGCCCGCTGCTTGACGGGAGCAAATGCATCCCCTCCACCTGGACTACGTCTCTTTTCTCCATACAAAAACTCAAGAGAAAGACATCTATTTCAATTTTCATGTAACAATTCCGTATTTTTATGTTCAGTATGACTTATATCATTCTTCTCAAAGTAAGGTAAAATGTTCTGTATTGACCAAACCCAAAATTAAAATAATATCATTTTGGAAAAAAAAATTACCAACAGAATTTTTTCCCTGCGACCTGCAATGGGATATGAATTCGCATAATCTTAACGTCTATTTTAGCATGAGTATAGAATTACGAACTGCTTGGAAGGGAGACGGGGTTCATCAACCTGCGGACACTTCTCTCCACTTCATGGACATAAACAGCCTCATTACATCAGGAGCAAACGCGTCTGTTTCAGTTTGAACTGTGATGCTTGCCTACAGCAAACAGATCTTCTTGTCTATAGATAAACACTAGAGATAACCTACCTATTTTTCGTGAGTGACGGATTTACGAATTGGTTAGTGAAAATATTTTATTTCAGACTATAATTCTAGGCGGAAATATTGTTCTTTTACTCTCGCGAAAAACTTGATATTTTGTGTTTTTACAAAATTTTCGTTTTAGTGCATTTGTTTTCCTATTTTGAACGAAATTTTATTTTTCAATGAAAATATCGCGTTTTGGAAAGGTTTTTTATTAAAAGGGATTAAATGATAGGCCTAATATGCTTAGTAGACTAAAAATCGAAATATTGTTATTTTACTGTCGCGAAAAACTTGATATTTCATTCTCGCGAAAAACTTGATATTCTGTGTTTTTACAAAATTTTCGAGTGCATTTTTTCTATTTTGAAAGAAATTTTATTTTTCAATGAAAATATCGCGTTTTGGAAAAGTATTTTTTTTATTAGACGGGATTAAATGATAGGCCAAATATGCTTAGTAGGCTAAAAATCGAATAAATTTATGCGCACGTTAATAAAAGTATTCAAGAAGCCACTTAAATATTGAGTTAGCTTGCATGCCAGTTGTATAACAGTGTAGAGACTGACTGGCTTTTCCTGTAACCCCTATGGTGCACGGTGGTGCATAGGGCCGAAATTATTTTTTGCTATATCATATATTAATTTTGCATTCAACTCCATTCCTAGTGAATATATTTTACTTAAAATTTCGATAGAGAAATAACTGCATTTTGTAGCTCAGAAGTTATATCTTCGGTGCACCGACATATTTTCGAAAATCACATTTTTGGATTGAGGGCACATGTAGTAAAGCTGATAACTTGACTTCGATTTTCCAAGTCAAACCCAACTTCCTCTATCTTCGGGTAGGGAAAGTAAAAATATGGATAGCCTAACAATGAGTGAATAAGAAGCCTATTGATAAATTTCATGTAATTGCCTATAGCCTATTGATAAATTTCATGTAATTGCCTATAGCCTATTGATAAATTTCATGTAATTGCCTATAGCCTATTGATAAATTTCATGTAATTTTTTCTGCATAATCCATAGAATCTTTAACGATATGGTAGGCCTATTAGGTTCTTGAATTAAATACAGCAACTTTAACGAGCCTTGAAAGAGTGCAGTTAATTAATTTCCACGCTACATTAATAGGTAAGAACTTACACTCATGTCACAGATATAGTTTGATATTACCGGAAGCTTATGCCAGTAGAGACACAAGCTTACTCAGTAGTCGTTACGCTAGATATGTCGCCCGTGTAATTGCCAGGAAGCGTAAACAAAAAGTGTAAGGCGTGGCTCTCTAATGCAATAGGATTTACACAAAAGCATGAATGACAAGTGTATAGCAGTACTAGAGAAACAGCGATTAAGACTTGCCTTACACTATAGTTACAATGCATTCCCAGTGGCGGACGCAGAGGGGGGATAGGGGGGATATATCCCCCCCCCCCCGAAATTTGAAAAAAAAGCTATATATGCACTCTAAGTGGCCAGTTTTATAAACTAATTATCTATGTAAGTTTATTATTTTTTTTAGTATTCTTTCTACCTATTCAAATCCTTCCCCCGAAAAAAAAATTCTGCGTCCGCCACTGTGCATTCCCTCTTTTCCTCGTCGAGAAATGTACTTATTTGATAGCCATTTTAATCCCTTAACACCAGCGTGAGCAGTAAAAAATAAAATATAATGACCCGAAGAAATCATGAATCACTTAACATATCTCGTATCTAGACATTTGATGAACAGTTATGAATAGGGCAAGGCATTTCATGATTTTGCAACTTTCTTTATATGAAGATTGAAAGATAGCTTGAATATTTACAAATGTGTATCATGAATGAATTGATTAAGTAAGGGCAATTTGTTTTTGCATTTTTCATCATTTTCAAGAGTTTGGTCATTTTTGGGGGTATTTTTAGATCATTTTCGTAAATTTTTATCTTTTTTTAAAAAATAAACTGTTACATTACGTTATATTTTGAATTTTCGTTATTATTTCTGTTTTTAATGCTTGTCCATCATAAATTTATAAGCAAATTACGTCGTCCGCAGGAAACTATGCAGACTTGTAGTATAACTGGAAGGAATGTGCATTTTGAACTGTACTACATTTCCAAGAAAATATGCCATAAACAATACCTGTTTCCCCTACTTTTAAGAAATGTGCATTTTGAACTGGACATTTCCAACATGGTGTAGGCAGTAGGCCTACTGCTTCCCTTATTATAAAAGAATCTGCATAATGAACTTATCCGAGCAAGTCTATTGTGACTCATTTTAAGGTATATCAGCACTTTCACTGTGTCATTCATTTCTTTTTAAGAGTTGAGTGAGGTATTTGCTAGGGGCAATTTGATGGGCATGCCGGTTCAGAAATAATATTTTTTCTTTTTTTGCAAAGGTTGCCAAGTACTATTAATTTACTTACTTCGTTAGTAACGAAGGAAGAGTGTTTTATCTTGTAAATTTCAACGTAACACATTGTCGTCCATTAAATTGCTCACTAAAAACAACTCATTATTGAAAAAAAAAAACTAATTTTAATTAATAATGGATAATTTATTGACCTTCTTTAAAAAAAAAGTACCTCTCTTTACTATTTTTAGGGCATTAATGCATTTTTATTTTCATTTTTTCACTATTCTGTGGTCATTAAATGCCTTGCACTAGTTATGAATTATAAGTAAACCATAAACCTACCCCCGAACTTTCTTGTTCGTTTTCTGTACATGTTTGTATTTCTTGAGAGAAGGACCCACGTCGTGATGATTACACACCAGATCCCTCAATGGCCTTTCTTAATATAATTACTGTGATTCACAGATTTTCCCCCGCCCCTATGGGCATTGGAGTATAAGTCCCTTGAAAGAGGAAGCAAATCGAGTAATGAAAGAAAGGAAGAAAGACATACAGAAATAAAATAAAACAAAATTATTATACATTGATGAGAGTAAAAGTTGTTTGGAAGTATTATTTCAAACCATTTTAAAATATGTTTAGTAAAATAATTAAGCGTGAATTTACTTTCCTGGTGCTTGTAATCCCATTATTTATTTAACGACAGGTTTTTGTCGTTATCGCACTGAAGATATAGCCTATAGGCTACTGTATTTATATTCCTTCAGGAAAATTTGTCCTGGCTGAGAATCGAACCCTGGGTTTTCGGATTTATATGTTGACTCTTAGACTGTAGACACTGACATCAGGCTCTGATGATCCTTAGCCGCGGTAACTAAGGTATGCTGTCTTGGAGCCGAGGTGAAGGAGACTCTGGGTTCGAGTTCCGACTCTACAATTATGAACCTAATTTCTTAGAAAATTTCAGTGTCCTAAATTGAACTAAACTCCGTGGCGCTACATCCCTGAAGGCACAAGGCCTACCACCCGACCGCTGCGTCATCTACCATAGGCAGGTGGCAGGATTGGGGGGCATGTGGTAGCATGCCGACGCCCACGGCCGTTAATCCAGTTTCCTAGGTTTTGTTTATATAAAAAAAATAAAAAAAAAAAGATGCAAAATTTGTGCACGAGTTTACTAGTATGGAATAAGGTAGGCCTAAGCACAACATAGCAAACCCGATTAGAATAGGAAATTTTGTCCATTGACACTTCATAGTTTTAATTTTATTTTATTTCTTAAATATTGTAGTCTCTGTATTGTAGGCAACGCCCTGACATAAATACTACACTGCTTTATGTTGCGTGAAGATAATTCTGTGAAAAGATTCCCAATTCCCACCGCGTCAACGACATGCAGCGTTAATTAATATTTTCAAGGACGAACACACTAATTGCAGTATAAAACAATTAAAATCATGTCGGTCTAATGAATAGCGATAGCAGGTGAGAAATCAGCTCAATGAACAAGTATTTCCATTTAGCGTGGAATTTGTTAGTTAATTTTCTGCTGAGATGATGCGGGACCTCCCTTGAAGTACATTGTACAGCGTGTTCGTAAAATGAAACAAAATAAAACCGTAGTAATTCAAGAGTTGTATGTTAATGATATTGTGTAGGTCTATATCACACAATTCAAAAACCCATGCCGGACTGCAAAGGAAACAGTTAACACAATGATTAGGCCCACAGTTTATTTCTTGTACCTTGGCTGAGTGGTAGAGAAGGCCTTATGCCCTTAACTCCGCCAGGTTAAATAAATAAATAAATAAAGTATTTTGTAATTTTACGTTAATTTGTTTTTAAATTTTCTTCCAATTTCTTTTCCATAATTTTATTACAATTTTAAGACAAATTACTGTATCCCATAGGATCTATTATGAACTCAAAGGTTAAAATCAAGCATTTAAAACGGCATAGTTTCGTGGGTGGAGGATATAAACAACAATGCGGCTAATGTTAGATTAGGTGAGGCATTAACGATAAATATACTGGGATTGTGAGTCAGTTGGAGAATTTAATGTTGTACCGGCACGTTGCCATGGAAGCTCAGTTGGTTAGAGCATCGGCACGGAGAGCCGAAGATCCTGGTTCAAATCCCGGCTATGCCCTTGAATTTTTTATTCTGACTTCACGTGTCGATAAATATACGGTTTACGGAATAGTTTAGCAGGCAATATAGATTCTAAAATGTAGATACCGGTGTATTTAGATCCAATAAGAAAACACGTTAGCACACCTGTTAAATGTTAATCATAAATTGAAGGAAATAAATTATTGTTCTTATCTGCACATGCGGTAAGAAATAAATGTCCTTTCTTATCAACAACTACTGGTTACACACGGTAAGGATAAAAAAATAATTTTCATGGTTATTAGCGTTCCCGAGAATCGCCACGAGGAAATGACCGTACTTCGTTGCTCGTTTTTTAAAACTTTCTTTGCATTTTATGTTTTATTGTGAAACAGTTTGTGATCATCTAAAAAATGGGATTTCTTACAGATTATTCTTCCGGGATCTCGCTAGATTGGTGGGCAGCTTGTCTTCCAGCATCTAATTTTAATCTCTCTTGCCGGGCTTGATCTGACTCTTTTTCTCACACAGATGACAATACTTTGGCTTTTGTAGACGTGTAGGAGATTACTAATTGTTCCGTCTAGCATTCGTGTTGCTATGGCAACAGGCTTGTGACTTCGTTTGTTTTATTTTTCTTGTTGTGTCTTCAATATAATTTTAAATATGAACTTACTTATCTGTTTGTTCTTTCTCCCATCAATTCTCATAAGAAATGACTTTTGACTGTCGCATCTTTCATTTTTTGGATAGTCATGTTATAATCTCCAACCCAAAGTTTCAGTCTGATTATTTTTTAATATATTTTATTCATAATTTTGTGTTTTTAAAGAAACAATTCAGTTTTATAGTAATGCTATTAATTCTCTTATTTATGTTCTAGTATTTTAATGTAACTTAATTGATTTATTTCCAAGATTAATTATTTATTGTTTTTCTTGGCCAATGGGATTCTTGCTTTACGTCACATGTCGTGACGTCTGTCATTCTTGCTATTCATTCTTATTCACTCGTTCGAAGTTTTCGCCAGGCTAGTTTTCAGTTCAGAATTCTGAATCTAGTTATTATTGTCGAGCTGGGAATTTGAAGTTTCCCAGCCCTAGTTATTGCAGAGACGCAATTTAGTACATTCATCAAAGTAATTTATTTGTGATTTAATTACAAATGTGTGAAGCCAAGTTTTTTACTTCCCTGATCAAACCGTATGGACTTGAATGCGTAACTCATTAAGTAAAAGGATTTACTGTAAGTACTGCTGTGAAGTGAATATTTCAGAGTGCTTAATTTTAGTTGCAGTGTCGAAGCAACATCTAAAGGTTCTTCTTTTCGGTCGAAGCAGCAAGTCGACCTTAAAATAATTTGCTGATAGTGCGCATTCACTTCAAGAATAGTGAAATTCTTTCTCAGTCGTCCGAGCAAGCGCGACTATAAAAATTGCTCTGCTCTGGTCCTCCGAGCTATTCATCAGTCTTATAAGGCAAGCATGCCTTATTTTCCAGAAGGAGCTTACTAAGTCGTCTCCCCTTGACTTCATCAACATTTCATCTTCTTCGGCACCGCTAGGAAGAGGAATTTATTTGTAAAGCAAGATACAAAATTCCATCTTGTATTTTAAAGGGTCTATTTATCATTTTGTCCATTGTGCTCTTTGTATCTTTCAAGGGGCTCAATAAATGTATTTAAACTTGACTTAGTGTAGCATCCTTCAAACCGGAGAGGTTTCCCCGTGTCCCTATTTCGCCTGCGAGCTAACGTGGGAGCGGGAACATCTCTTTGTGGTTCCTCCGGGCCTGGATATGACCCAGAGGCCTATGGTTGAAGATGCATTGATAGTTAGTGACCTATAATTAACGTAGAGTAACTATTCAATTAACAGTTTGAATTTGTCTTGGTCACTTATTACAGAGACCTCAGTGATTAGCCACAATTCTAGTCATTCTTATATATCAATCTTGTTCTCCCGGTATAGTTTGCCGCCGGTGTGAGACGCTACCATCAGTAGCCATCAGTAATAAGTAGTTTAAAGTCAGTTGCTATAAGTATCTGTGGTTCTCCTCCGCATTGCGTTTGAGGGAGGTCTCTGACAGATTTCAATTAAGTTTTTGGTACTTTCTTGTAAAGTGTAAACATTTACATTTGTGTACTTACACCTGTACAGCTACACACTATTTCTTTGTCTACTCGTATGCTCCTATGCGGGCAACTCACTCCATTCTTATAAACAAACCTTAATTTGTCATTGTTGCACCGGCTCTAGGCGGGCAACCTATTTAATTCAGACATTTGTATAAGCAAGTCGCTATGTCGAGTCCAGACGGTTTGACGGCTCTTAAAGCCAAGCGAGTTCCCATTAAGGCCCAGATTACGCGGCAGGTTAATGTCATTAGTAATTTAGCTATTGAGGATGTCACATATCCTGAACTCAAAAAGTATGAGTCTAAGTTAGACGAACTTGCAGCTAAGTTCGACCTTGTGCAGACTGAAATCGACGGTGTGGATTATTCTGATGCTGAAGAAGCCTATAGGGCAGAAGTCGACGCCGTCATTTCCAGAGGCAACTCTCAGTTGTGTAAATTTCTTCAGGCCTTATCTGACAAGGAGGCCCTGGCCCAGGCCGAAGCTAAGAGAGCGGAGGTCCTGGCCCAGCTCGCCCTGGCCCGTGAGGAAGCCGAAGCTAAGAGAGCGGAGGCCCTGGCCCAGCAGGCACTTGCAGAAAGGCAGGCTCAGGCCCAGCTCGCCCTGGCCCGTGAGGAAGCCGAAGCTAAGAGAGCGGAGGCCCAGGCCCAGCTCGCCCTGGCCCGTGAGGAAGCTGAGGCTAAGAGAGCCGAAGCCCACGCCCAGGCCGAAGCTGCCCAAAAGGCTAAAATAAGACGCTTCGAGTACTTGCAATCGCAATTTCTGCGTCAAATGCAGATTATGCGAGAGTACGAAATCGAAGATCTCGCTACGCTTCATGAGGCGCGCATTCGCCGCTCTGAATTCGTAGAGATCTTCAAGGCCTATAAGTCAGATTATGCTCAGGTGGCCATTGACGAGGCCTACCAGGATCATGAATTCGACTTTCACGCAGTGGAATCTGATTATTATAAAGTCATCAGTTTCTTTGACTCCATGATAGCTGAAAGGAAACAGCTATATGAACCCGAGCAGGCGCAGACTGCCAGTCAGCGCTCTTCGCTTGACCCTGTCACGCCGTTGTTACCGAAACTCCCCGAAATCCGTCTTCCTCAGTTCAATGGGAACCCCTCTGAGTGGATCGAGTTTCGTGACACTTTCTCGTCGTTGGTAATTCAACACAGGCACATTTCGGACATGGACAAGTATCAGTACTTGAAGTCCTGCCTGTCATCAGAGGTTAGTACGGTCATTCAGAATATTCCTGTCTCTGCTGCGACTTTCCAGGTGGCGTGGCAGACTTTGATTGATAGGTTTGATAACGACCGGCTAATCGCCAACACCCATCTGGACAATCTCTTCTCTCCCCCTCAGATTGAGAGGTATTCTGCAGAATCCCTGCAGAAATACCTGGATCATTTTATAAGCACGGTACATGCACTGAATTCCCTTAATACAGAAGTGGAGTTGTCAGATCTGATTATTACCAGAATTATCATCGACAAGCTTCCGATGAACCTCATCAGAGAATGGGAGTCATCTGTCAAAATAGGGAAGCTCCCTACTCTCAAGGAGTTATTTGTCTTCTTGGAAAGCCGAGTTCGCATACTGCAGATGACTGATGCTGCCACGAAAAGTCAGGCTGCTAAGTCAGTTCCGAGCTCTCCGGCTCCTTCCAAGTCAAAGTCTTCTTCTTCGAGGCCTAAATGTCTCTGTTGTCGTACTGCTGTGCATGACCTGTTTTCATGCAGCGACTTCAGGAGCATGACTTTCGCTCAAAGAGACCAGTTTGTTAGAGACCGCAAACTGTGTCGTGTATGCCTGTATAGTCAAGGGCATGCCAACAATTGTAGGACTTTTCAGTGCAGGAGATGTGCTGGGAGACATAGCACATTCCTCCACGACCCGACTAGCGATAGTCACCAGGCTGCCAACACTGCAGGTGTTATGGCTTCTAGTCAGACCCAGCAGCGCTGCTTGCTTCCTACTGCTACTGTCCGCATCCTGGACTCAGACGGCTCGCCTGTTGAGGCCACAGCCCTCCTGGATAGCGGTTCAGACTGCAATCTTATTAGCGACAGGCTGTTTAGGCGTCTTGGACTAGCTCCTCATGCGCAGCGGACTACGCTAGCGGGAATTTTGTCCACTAATGTTAGCACACATAAGCTAACCAGCATCACGATTCAGTCGCGAGTGACTTCATGGCGCTACAATGCACAGGCCATTGTCGTTCCGGAGATTTCGGAGAAAAGGTTCCCGAGCTCTTTCATTGAGACGAAGGAATGGAACATTCCTCCGAATCTTCCCTTGGCTGACCCAGTTTTTAGTCGTCCTAAGTGTGTCGATCTACTTCTTGGAGTGGAGATTTGCGCCCAAGTGGTGTGTCCAGGGCAAATTTCCACCTGTGAGTTACCTACGATTCAGAACTCGCACCTTGGTTGGTACTTCGCCGGGAAACTGCCCTCTGCGCCTTTCCCTTCACAGCGTTGCCATACTTCCAATGGTCATCGACGCCGATCCACGGATAAGCGTTACCTTGACGCAAGCCCCAATGAGCCTGAATGCTCGGAGGCTATGTCTTCTAATTACTCAGCCTTCCTAACTGCTGACCAGTTAGTGAGTAACCAGCTTTCCCGGTTCTGGGAGTTAGAACGAGTGTCTAACTCAGCCCCCTTCCCTGACGAGTCAGTTTGTGAACAGCATTTTGCTGCCAATACTCAGCGTGACTCCGATGGGCGATACATTGTAAAGTTGCCCTTTGTATCAGCTCCAGAATCCCTGGGGAGCACAGTGTTACAAGCTCAGAAGAGATTCTTCTCATTAGAAAAAAGACTGTCTTCAAATGAAACCCTTCGAGAGGAATATAACAGGTTCATGGATGACTATCTGAAATTGGGTCACATGAAGCCTGCCTCTCGGAGTTCACTCGGGAAATATGAGTATATTATCCCGCACCATCCCGTTTTGAAGCCTTCCAGCACCACGACTAAACTCAGGGTAGTTTTTGATGCTTCGGCGAAGTCTTCTAACGGGAAGTCACTCAATGACATTCTTGCGGTAGGTCCGGTGGTGCAGCCTGACCTCTTCTCGATCCTCCTACGCTTTAGGTTCAATCCAGTGGCGTTCACAGCGGACATCGAGAAGATGTATAGACAGGTCTTAGTCCATCCCGACCACCAACCTCTCCAGCAGATTTACTGGAGAACTTCTGTGTCAGACCCTATTCAGCTGTTTGACCTAACCACGGTCACTTATGGCACTGCTTCTGCCTCCTTCCTGGCAACCAGAGCTCTTAAACAGCTAGCCATCGACGAGGGAAGCAAGTTTCCTGTAGCAGCCTCCATCATAAACAATTCCATCTATGTCGATGACATAGTGGCCACAGCTGCTACGCTGTCTGAGGCCAAGGTTATTGTCTCTCAGCTGAGAGAGCTTCTCCCCCTAGGTGGATTTAATCCTCGTAAGTGGAGTTCCAATTCTGTGGAACTGCTCCAAGACGTTCCTCCTGAGCTGCGGGAGTCTCTCGACCACAGAACCTTTGGTGATTCTGACACCTCCTCCATAAAGGCGCTAGGCCTCATATGGCAACCTTCTGACGATATGCTCAGGATCGAAACTTCAGTCGATCCCTCCAAGCCATTCACCACCTGTTCCAGAAGGACATTGCTATCTTGTATAGCCTCTATTTTTGATCCCCTTGGGCTAATATGCCCTATAGTGTCCTACTGCAAGATTCTGTTCCAATCTTTGTGGAAGGAGACTACTTCATGGGACCAGCCCATTCCTTCTGCGGTCGCCGACAAGTGGCGCAAGATTCACAACCAACTTCAGTTCATCTCCAGCATCGCTATCCCTCGGCTAGCATTACAGCAGAACTTCGTATCTGTGCAGTTGCACGGTTTCTGTGATGCTAGCGAGGTGGCTTATGGCGCCTGTCTGTACCTACGATCTACTAATCACCTCGATAAGGCCAAGAGCTGTCTGCTTTGTGCCAAGTCTAGGGTTGCCCCTTTGAAGGCAACGACTATACCTCGCCTTGAGTTGTTGGCAGCTCACTTGTTGGCAACGTTAGTTCACCGGGTGTTACCTGCGTTGCAACTTTCTATAAGTTCAGTACACCTGTGGAGTGACTCCAAGGTTGTACTTGGTTGGTTAAACCATTCACCTTCTAAACTGAAGACTTTCGTGGCTAACAGAGTCGCGGACGTCCAAGAATTCACTGCCATTGAATCTTGGTCGCATGTGTCATCTAAGGACAATCCCGCTGATCTCATCTCTAGGGGAGCCACCCCTTCTGACCTACTTAACAACTCTCTGTGGTGGTCAGGCCCTTCTTGGCTTACTGCCGACTCCACTCAGTGGCCCAGTTTGCCCACTGAGCTCGAGTCTTCGTCTCTCCCAGAGGTGAAGATAGCAGCGCTAGTCACCATCGAAACCTCTAGCTTAAGCCCATGGCTGACTAAGTTTTCACACTTGAAAACAATCAGGGTCATGGCTTATGTGCGACGTTTCATTAATAATTACTTGAAACTCAAGTCACCTATCAATGGCCCTTTGCTGCCGTCAGAGCTTACTGAAGCTTTGCATTCTTGCATTAGAATCATTCAAAGGAATGCTTTCAGAAAGGAAATTCAAGCATTGTCTTCCTCGCAAGATTTGCCTTCTTCTAGTAAGATCCGGCAACTATGCCCCTTTATTCAGGATAACATCCTGCGTGTAGGTGGACGTCTAAGTCGGTCCAACCTACCCTTTGACAACAAGCATCAGATATTACTTCCTGCAGAGCATGCTTTCACCAGGCAGTTAGTTCTCCATGTGCACTTGCATCTAGGTCATGCAGGACCTCAGCTAGTCATCTCACACTTGCGAGAGTCGTATTGGATCCCTTGCATTCGCAAGCTGGTTCGCAGTGTACGGAGGCGCTGTAGTGTTTGCTTCCGCTTTGAGGCTCAGGCTTTTCAGCAAAAGATGGCTGATCTGCCTCCTGAGAGAGTAAATCCTCTCCCTCCTTTCACAAACTCTAGTGTGGACTACGCCGGTCCATTCTCTCTCAAGTTTGGTGGCCCGCGGTCCAAGGTGACTACTAAAGCCTACGTTGCTATTTTTGTCTGCATGTCCACGAAGGCCGTACACGTTGAGCTAGTGACTTCGCTCACCTCACGTGCCTTCCTGGCGGCATTGTCAAGGTTCACAAGTCGTCGTGGAATTCCAAGTTCAATCACTTGTGATAATGGTAGAAACTTTGTCGGAGCTCACGCCGACCTGCAGAACCTCTCTAGGCTTTTGATGTCATCAGAACATCACTCCGCAGTGCAAGACGCCACTGCGCATTTGAACATTCATTGGCGTTTCTTGCCTCCTCACTCTCCACACATGGGAGGACTTCATGAGGCGGCAGTACGCTCTTTGAAGTTCCACTTGAAGAGGATGTCCTCGTCCTGTAAGTACACTTACGAGGAGATGTCTACTGTTCTCACACAAATTGAGTCATTCTTGAATTCACGTCCTTTGATGTCGTTATCTGAGGACGTGGATGACTTTGGATATTTGTCTCCCGGCCACTTTCTTATTGGCAAGCCCATTGTGTCGGTGCCCAGTCCTGACCTCTCTGGTGGGTACAGCCTGCGTTCCCGTTGGAACCATCTTCAGCAGATGGTCACTTGTATTTGGAAGAAGTGGTCCGTGGATTATCTCCACACGCTACAGCGTCGTGCAAGGTGGCATAAGGTACTGCCAGACGTTCCTTTGGGTACCCCTGTATTGGTTCTCGAGGACAATGTACCTCCTCATAGGTGGGTGCTTGGTCTGGTGCACCAAGTACACCCAGGCCCAGACGGCCTTGTCAGAGTTGTCACTGTGCGCACTGTCTCAGGCACTTATAAGAGGCCCCTCATCAAGTTGGCTCCTCTGCCTGTCAGTGAAGAGGGACAGTGACACCTGCTTTCATTCAGAGTGCTGATGCCGGACGCATCCCACTCCACCGATTTTGACTTTATTGCGACTTGATAGTTGTTTTGGCCTCGAATCCTTGCATTCACGAATTTGCTTGACGTCACATTCTGTTAGATAATTTCACGAGCGAAATTATCGCGGGCAATATGTTCCGTCTAGCATTCGTGTTGCTATGGCAACAGGCTTGTGACTTCGTTTGTTTTATTTTTCTTGTTGTGTCTTCAATATAATTTTAAATATGAACTTACTTATCTGTTTGTTCTTTCTCCCATCAATTCTCATAAGAAATGACTTTTGACTGTCGCATCTTTCATTTTTTGGATAGTCATGTTATAATCTCCAACCCAAAGTTTCAGTCTGATTATTTTTTAATATATTTTATTCATAATTTTGTGTTTTTAAAGAAACAATTCAGTTTTATAGTAATGCTATTAATTCTCTTATTTATGTTCTAGTATTTTAATGTAACTTAATTGATTTATTTCCAAGATTAATTATTTATTGTTTTTCTTGGCCAATGGGATTCTTGCTTTACGTCACATGTCGTGACGTCTGTCATTCTTGCTATTCATTCTTATTCACTCGTTCGAAGTTTTCGCCAGGCTAGTTTTCAGTTCAGAATTCTGAATCTAGTTATTATTGTCGAGCTGGGAATTTGAAGTTTCCCAGCCCTAGTTATTGCAGAGACGCAATTTAGTACATTCATCAAAGTAATTTATTTGTGATTTAATTACAAATGTGTGAAGCCAAGTTTTTTACTTCCCTGATCAAACCGTATGGACTTGAATGCGTAACTCATTAAGTAAAAGGATTTACTGTAAGTACTGCTGTGAAGTGAATATTTCAGAGTGCTTAATTTTAGTTGCAGTGTCGAAGCAACATCTAAAGGTTCTTCTTTTCGGTCGAAGCAGCAAGTCGACCTTAAAATAATTTGCTGATAGTGCGCATTCACTTCAAGAATAGTGAAATTCTTTCTCAGTCGTCCGAGCAAGCGCGACTATAAAAATTGCTCTGCTCTGGTCCTCCGAGCTATTCATCAGTCTTATAAGGCAAGCATGCCTTATTTTCCAGAAGGAGCTTACTAAGTCGTCTCCCCTTGACTTCATCAACATTTCATCTTCTTCGGCACCGCTAGGAAGAGGAATTTATTTGTAAAGCAAGATACAAAATTCCATCTTGTATTTTAAAGGGTCTATTTATCATTTTGTCCATTGTGCTCTTTGTATCTTTCAAGGGGCTCAATAAATGTATTTAAACTTGACTTAGTGTAGCATCCTTCAAACCGGAGAGGTTTCCCCGTGTCCCTATTTCGCCTGCGAGCTAACGTGGGAGCGGGAACACTAATCTTTCTTCTTGATAATTTATTTTGTTTGTTAAAAATCAAAGACATTTTGCCAAGGAACATAATCGTCGGAAGTCATTAAAATTATATTTTCTCGATAGCCGTAAGAGAACTCAAAACTACCAACAGTTTTTTTTAAATTGAGTTTTAAATACTGAAAATGGTCTCCGAGTTCGATTTCACGAACGGTTTGGCAATGATACAGTTGAATACTGGCAATGAACACCATCTGGTTCACTAGTAGAAAATCCCTTATAATATAACGTATTAATCACTGATACTTTACTTTACTGATACTTTACGTTTCTAGTAACAAGCTGAAGTTTTCTTGGATAAAATTGCATCTTTGTGTTCGTAGCAAGCAAATTATAAGAGGGAATGTTCATGTTCCTGTGCTTTTATACGCAGATCACATGGTGTTATGTTCAACGACGATTCACGGACTACGATTCACGGACTACAACTGGGACTAGACAGGCTTCAAACTTACTGCGAGGAATGGTCACTTACTGTTAATACAAAAAAGACTAAGTCTATGACCTTTAAGAACGGATCAGTTTATAGCAGGGAAGAGACATGGACGTATGCGGGACAATCTTTGGATAACGTGAAGAACTTCGTGTATTTAGGATTGACGCTTACTATGAACGGACGATGGGCAAAGCACATTGAGGTGACGAAACATAAAGCGGGACTGAAATCAGCTGAAACTCTTCGGATACGTAGTAAAATTCCAGACATGTCAATAGGTGTTTTGGAAACTCTGTACGGGGCAATAGTGAGATCGACGATGACTTATGGGGTTGGGAAGAAACAGGGAATCTAGATCAGGCCAGGACGCGTTTTTTGAAAGGGATTTTGGGGGTAGGGAGGGGTACTGCAAACTGTGGCATTATGAGAGAGTTTGGAGCGCATAGTGAGACTATAGAGTGTAAAATTAGGGCGGTGAAATATTGGTTACAACTTATGCTGGGGGATCAGTCTCTAATTAGAGCAATATGTTATCAAGAACAGCTAAGAATAGGAGGAAATACATGGGCTTCTAAATTAAGAAAGGGATTAGAAACAATTGGGATGGGATACGTTTGGTTGGATGGGCAGGGAAATAGGAAAAGTGTGTGTGGAGGAAGGTTAAGAACCGTTTGAAGGATATTGATAGACAACAGACAAATGCACAATGTCAGACTATGGTTTCACTTGAATTACAATCGCGGTTAAAATTGGAGTGGGGGAAGGAGCACTACATAGGAAAAGGATCTAAAGTCAGTAAACTAGGCCTCGCTTGGATTAGACTCGGTGCGTGGAGAATGATTAAGATCATAGATGAAAACGGAATGAGAGTATGTTTGTATGTAAGGGGGAAGAATCATGGTTTCATATTTTGGCGAATTGTGAAGGTTTGGAAAATTGGAGGGTAAAATATTTACCATTATCTTTTATGGAATCAAATAGGGATCAACGGAAATGTTTGGAGTTACTGACGGGAAAAAACGTTGAGGAAGGCATTGGGAAGTTTTTAATGAAGGCGAGACAGCTCAGGTTTGAAAAAGCGACGAATTGGAGAGCGGGTGTGAAGGGTGAGGAATAGATTTAGTTTGTTTGTGTTATTTTGTATTTATATTATTTGTTCTTTTTTTGTGTGTTTTTGCGTAAGCATGTACGGTCCATGCGGACCCATGCGACTGTTTGCATTGGAATTTGTAAAAAGTTAATTATTGTAATAAACACTTACACACTACATAAGAAGGACGACCGTGATTGGACGATATCCGAGGTATTGGTAAACGGTATTGGACAGGGTCAGAATAATATGCCTAGTATGAATGACATAGTCAAGGAAATTATCTTCGCATGTTACTTAACGGGGAAACTTTTCCAAGAAGGCCAATTCCCAGCACGAAGCAAATCTAAACTCTAAAGAGTAAATATTCCCTAAGTGTTTACAATTTTTATCCTAGAACTCTAAAACTTTTGACATTTTTGTTCTTATTCTATATCTTAATAAAATACTTTCAGTTATTGTAAATAAATTAATGGTGGTTAGTAACAATAAAATGGGAGAAAACAGGGTTTTACGGTAGGCCATAAAATATTTGATAGGCCTACTTATTTTAGTTGTTATGTGCCATGGCTTGTGTCACCTTATTCAATTAACAGAAACTGAATATAAATGAGATTAGATGAATTAGCTGAGATAAGTGAACGACTGTAGTCCTATAACCTTTCCTGGTAATTATTACCATGCAGAATTTCAGCTCTATATTGGTAGTAGTTTTTGCGACAAATCGGTTTAGAGTTAGACAGAGATGAAATATTAGATTTTTATATAGGCTAATTTTTTTACTAACCCTCTGTGCTAAGCCTCAGCTTAGTGAAGTCCATTAATCATCTTGGTTGTTCAGGTGTCTAGTCGTGAAAGTACGAACTTGACATTGACAGTATTACTGTTACACATGCTGCGTATGTTCAAGGATGTAACTGAAAGTTTCGTAATGTATTGCTCAGAGATTTACCTCGTAAAACCTGTACTGACTTAAGGCTAGTTTACACGACGAAATTAGGTTTCGTAACTCAGTTTCGCAACTGTTTTTTACTTGAATGCGCAAGCGCTAGATGTACTGACGACAATGAGTTACGATACTAGACAGTTTCGGCTGATTCCAACTTTTCACGAAACTATAATAGTAATTTTGAGATTATACGCTTATTTAGCTTGTTCGCATTTCGTAAAATGAAATGGGGAAGTGAGGAAATTGTGAAATGACTGTATTCATTGGTGTTTCAAACGTTTATATGGGATTTTAACAACCTGAACTTCAGAAATAACATGAAATGTGTGGTTACATTGGAAAGAAAATGTGTGTAATTAGTTTCATGAAATCACTTTCAAGAAAGTGGTTACGAAACCTAGTGTCATCGTGTAAACTAGCCTTTAGGTAACACTGTAGGTGTCATGGCTGTGAATCTTCAGATTAAATCTACGAGTATATTAATAAGAGGAAGTGTTTGTCTTTGCGCGATGCCCAGTGAAATCTGCTGCATACAGAGATCTGAAATTTTAAGCATAGACTGTGAAGGGTGGCCGCATGCTCTTCGAAGTCGGATTTTTAATTTTCGCTTTCGTTCGCGAGTTATGAGTGAAAAACTGGTAGAAAAGGTGAATTTTTTGCGCTATCGAAGCATCAGATTTCAATATAGATTTCAATTGTCAAATCAATTGCAGGTGGCTTTGCCTCTTTTGTCATATCTTGGAAATAAAAGCATCTAATCGTGTAAAGCACTCCAAAGCTGGATTTTTAGCTGTTTCGTTATAATTATTAATCATTTAGTTGATATATGATTCACGTGTAAGTGTTAACAAATACGTTTTAATTATTTTGCCCTTAATTATTAATTTTTAATTAATTATCGTGGGCGAAGCCGCGGGCACCTGCTAGTTTAATAATAATTTCATTTCATTTATTTATTTATTTATATATGTTACAGACGATTTTTAAACATTTTAAATAGCAGGCATCTTGATGATAAAATGGCAGTAATATTTATGATATGGATTATTGTGATTATGATAAACTAAATAATAACCTTTTATACAAACAGAAATTACGTAAATCCTTTCATATCAGATCTCACCTGTATGTACTCGTATGCCAAGTGAGCTATGGAAGCATGTACATAATAATAATTATAATAATAATAATAATAATAATAATAAAATCACTAATAATAATAACTTAATGGTGAAATGGATATTTTGGAATGATAATTCTTTCACCCTGCCCGTGTGTAGATGGAAAGGTGAAGTCAGACTGAAAAATTCAATGCCTAGCTGGGATTTGAATCAGGATCTTCGGCTCTCCGTGCCGCTGCTCTTACCAACTGAGTTATCTTGGCAACATGCTGGTGCAACATTAAATTCTCTGACTCACATATCCCAGTATACCACCAGGCGTTCTCGATATGAGATACCAACCCAGTAGCGATTTACAAACTAGTAAGTGCTTTAAGACCCGGGCTTCATAGTAAACCACTAGTAGATCACATTGGACTGATAATTATTTCACACTGGCCGTGTGTAGGCTAAAATGGAAAGGTGAAGTCAGACTAAAAAATTGAATGCCATAGCCGGAATTTGAATATGTTGAGAACTCCTGTTGGTGTACTGGGAAATGTGAGTCAGTTCGAGAAATTATTGTTATGCCGGCATTTTGGTAAAAGCAGTGGCACGGAGAGCCGAAGATCCTGGTTTAAATCCCGGCTATGGTATTGAATTTTTCAGCCTGACTTCATCTTTTCATTATTAGTTATTATTAATATTATTACAATTTCATTATTAATCATGAAGTCAACCTTCTTGAATAACTATGCGTTTTATTTGCCGTTAAATGTCATCTGTATCCTATTTTTAAATTACATTCGTCATGGTACATAATTTTCTAGCATTCATTGCCTTGTCTTGTTTTATATGAAAAATGTTTAGTTCCTCCAGTTACATCACCGCATATTGTAAAGAAAATTGTTTGGTGTGTTTACTGAAAAGAGTGTCGTAATTTTTTATTTTTCATTTTTAGTCAGAGAAGTTTACAAAGATCCATAATTATGTTAAAATTATAAGGGAAGAATCATTTGACGTAGGCTATAATTAGTCTGAATTTTTCTTAGGTATGTTTTACTAAATTACCAAGGCTAAAGAATTGAAAATATCACTGCTTCAAATTGATTTCCTTTTTCTCGCTTGTCCTTCTGGTGACACTATGGCCCTGAGGTCGACTCAGCCTCACACAGAAATGAGTACCAGGAGCAATCCTGGGGGTAAAGGTGGCCGGTGCATAAGGCTGACAACCTTACCACCTTCATGTGCCGATTGTATAAAAATCTGGTAGCCTCAGCACCTGGAACCTTCTAGGCCTCCATGGTCTGTAAACGGGAACACTTTTTACTAGGAATATTTAGATGAATTATATTATTAAAGGAATAATCTACTGTTTCTGAAAAAAAAGTCGTTAGTATAAATGCATTTGCTCATTATTGGTTGGTATATGGGTATTTAACGACGGGGATGTACTGCACCTTAGGTCTGTAACCGTCGCCGGTGTGCCGGAAGTTTGTTTCGCGGGAGTTCTTTTTTTTTTACATGCCAGTTAGTCTACTGATTTAGGCCTGTCACATTTATGCACACATAATTGTTATCGACCTGGGCCGGGATCGAACCCGCAACCTCGGGAACAGATAGCCAGCGCGATACAACTTGCGCCACCCAGGCCGATTTCTCATTATTGGGGCAAGGCATTTGATGATTTTGCATCTATTTTATATGATGGTAGCTCAAATATTTATAAATTTGTATCCTGACATAATTGTTTAAATAAGGGCAATTTGTTTTTGCAGTTTTTGCTATATTTTGCATTTTTCATCGTTTTCAAAAGATAGGTCATTTTCCTATCAATTTTAGGTCATTTTCGGCATTTTTAGGTATCAGTGGAGGTAGAGAGGAGCTTTTCCACGTACAAATCGTTACTTTCAGATAACAGACAACAATCGTTTTTGTTTGAGAATCTCCAAATGTTCATAGTTCATTTTAATTCAGGTTTACTGTAAAGACCATAGCAGTTTGTCTTGTAGCAATAAATGTTTTTTATTGATTTTTAAATGGCACGTATTTGCTAGAGGCAATTTGATGGGCAAGCCAGTTCAGAAAGAATTTCTTTTTCGCTAAGGGTGCCCAAGTAGTATACATTTACTTCCTTCTTTTGTAAGAAATAAGTTTGTTTTATAATGTAAATTCATATACAACACACTGTCATCCCTTAAATTACTATTAGCAATTCATTTCCTAAAAAACTAATTATAACTAATAATAGTAAATTTATTGGTCATTTTTTTTTAATTTCGGATTTTTTTTCGCTATTTTAGGTCATAAATGCATTTTTTAATGTTGAATATTCTTTCTTTTTTATGGTCTTTAAATGCCTTGCCTTACTCATTATTGTTGCTGATATAAGCGCGACCTTGCAGTCACAGCAGCAATCACAAAAATATAGCCTCATAACAGATTTTTCTCTAGCAATCTGCATTTAAACTATTGTAAACTAACTTAAAAGGCCCGGCGTCTCCCGGGTTTTTATTTTGTAATTTGAAATTAACTTATGGAGGACTTTCGATGTTGAAACTCCAGGTCCTTATATAATATGTATGTAGAATTCGAAATGAGGAAGAACGACATATGGTACTCAGGCTATTCCCTCAGAAAACAGCAGATATAGCTCTTTATGGCTCATAGAGGATATCGAATGTTGCATTCCATTGCTTCTACACACCATGCCTGGGAGGAGTGCAAATAAGAAGAAAAATAAATTCCGGTTACATAAGATTGTATTGTCTTGACAGAAAATTGTATCTCTCACTCTCATATTACCATACAACCGTTTCGGGGCTGAAGTAAAAAAGAAATTCAATATCACTCATGCTTTCCTTCCCAAAAACCTGGGACATAATATACTGCGTGCGTAGGACTGAAAATGTTCCATCCCATTTTTTCTTGTTAGGGCCTCTGATAAACATCCCTAGGCCTATTTCTCAACTAATTCAAAGCCTACAGCTATGAGTGACGTATCAGTGGATAGGATTTGTTACCGACTTCCGATATAGTATACTCACTGGCACACACTTAAGTTGTCCCTGGCAAGGCATTTGATGATTTTGCATCTATTTTATATGATGGTAGCTCAAATATTTATAAATTTGTATCCTGAAATAATTGTTTAAATAAGGGCAATTTGTTTTTGCAGTTTTTGCTATATTTTGAATTTTTCATCGTTTTCAAAAGATAGGTCATTTTCCTATCAATTTTAGGTCATTTTCGGCATTTTTAGGTATCAGTGGAGGTAGAGAGGAGCTTTTCCACGTACAAATCGTTACTTTCAGATAACAGACACAATCGTTTTTGTTTGAGAATCTCCAAATGTTCATAGTTCATTTTAATTCAGGTTTACTGTAAAGACCATAGCAGTTTGTCTTGTAGCAATAAATGTTTTTTATTGATTTTTAAATGGCACGTATTTGCTAGAGGCAATTTGATGGGCAAGCCAGTTCAGAAAGAATTTCTTTTTCGCTAAGGGTGCCCAAGTAGTATACATTTACTTCCTTCTTTTGTAAGAAATAAGTTTGTTTTATAATGTAAATTCATATACAACACACTGTCATCCCTTAAATTACTATTAGCAATTCATTTCCTAAAAAACTAATTATAACTAATAATAGTAAATTTATTGGTCATTTTTTTTTAATTTCGGATTTTTTTTTCGCTATTTTAGGTCATAAATGCATTTTTTAATGTTGAATATTCTTTCTTTTTTATGGTCTTTAAATGCCTTGCCTTAATCATTATTGTTGCTGATATAAGCGCGACCTTGCAGTCACAGCAGCAATCACAAAAATATAGCCTCATAACAGATTTTTCTCTAGCAATCTGCATTTAAACTAGTGTAAACTAACTTAAAAGGCCCGGCGTCTCCCGGGTTTTTATTTTGTAATTTGAAATTAACTTATGGAGGACTTTCGATGTTGAAACTCCAGGTCCTTATATAATATGTATGTAGAATTCGAAATGAGGAAGAACGACATATGGTACTCAGGCTATTCCCTCAGAAAACAGCAGATATAGCTCTTTATGGCTCATAGAGGATATCGAATGTTGCATTCCATTGCTTCTACACACCATGCCTGGGAGGAGTGCAAATAAGAAGAAAAATAAATTCCGGTTACATAAGATTGTATTGTCTTGACAGAAAATTGTATCTCTCACTCTCATATTACCATACAACCGTTTCGGGGCTGAAGTAAAAAAGAAATTCAATATCACTTTCATGCTTTCCTTCCCAAAAACCTGGGACATAATATACTGCGTGCGTAGGACTGAAAATGTTCCATCCCATTTTTTCTTGTTAGGGCCTCTGATAAACATCCCTAGGCCTATTTCTCAACTAATTCAAAGCCTACAGCTATGAGTGACGTATCAGTGGATAGGATTTGTTACCGACTTCCGATATAGTATACTCACTGGCACACACTTAAGTTGTCCCTGCAATTCGACCGCTTATTCTACATCAAAATATGAAGTGAGAAAATGATATTTTCCATGTCGAGGGTAGAGAAAGTTATGTGACTGCTTTATTTTCGTGGATTTTATTCTGCAAGAATTATTTTCACAAATGTATTAATTACATCGATAGTATCAGAATTTTTTAAAACCCAGTATTATAGGCTAATATAGTTTCCAAAGCCCTATGTGAACACCGTAAACAATACCTACGTTATGTAAACAATTTACAGCAGAACTATCTAACTGTGCCTCATTTCACATTTCCAACTTTTCCCGTGGATTTTTCAAAAAATGTCTGTCATACAAACCTTGTCCTTACAATTACGAACACAACAAAACAAAAATCAGCCAAATCGGTCGAGCCGTTCTCAAGTGATGCTCCGTCATACATTTTGGTAATTCATTTTTATTAATATAGATGTGGATTGCTGATACATTAAGGCATATTCCCATTCCTCCTAGAATGACTAATACAGACCCTACAACAACATGCAAAAGAAGAGGTAATTTAATGATATTATACTGTACACAAACAAAATCATATTGTCCATTCAAACAATGGTTCTCATTATATGCCCCTTGAATAAATAATGAGACATTGTAACTGGTGTTTTTGGGAGTGCACCAAGGCCGAGGAGTTGAGTCAGTCCTCAAGGAATGTTGGCCTCACTCATCGAAATTCTGCACCAGACCTCCCCGGACCTTCCCGTTTAGTTATAAAATGCATCCTTTTGGCCTTCCAGCCAAGTGCGTGGGCTTGCAGTGATTTGTAAATGGAAAGATGCAGCCGATGATCAGTGTGTCTCGAACTTCGTTCATCATGGGACATTTAAAAGGGCGTTTCATTTTCTTTGGATAGTTTTATAAATATTATACTTATTTACTAAACATTAAAATTATGTATGTAGCCTATATTTTCATGTATGAATTCTGTGCTCATATATTGTCAAACTATATTTTCAATTTGTTTCGTGTACATATTTGTACAAAATAAGTACAATTTACAAAACTTAAAAATTGAACATATTGTGACATACTTCATTAGTTTTAATACCTGTAACTAACAAACGTGTAGAAGACAATATTTCAACGGTTCTGTTCAGTGGGAAGAATGTTTTTTTCAAAACTACGTATTATTATTTCCTCTTCCCAAACCGTAGGTTCGACCCCGAAATTCTAAGTGGAGTTTTTAACATAAATACAAGTTTTGAGGCCCCGGAATCCAACAATACTATTTTCAGAAACATGTCTGTGTGTATGTCGTGTGTGTTTGTCTGTGAACAGCTTAGCTCCAGAACGAAAAATCGTAGCCTATGAAAACAAAATTTTGTATTTGGATTAGGTACCTTCAGGGATATTACACGACGATTAGCGTCTACTTTCTCTTACTTTTCTTGGATTCGTGTAAGTTGCACAGTTTGAGAAACTTCCACTCTATCCATTCTTTGTGGATAAATTATAGTCAGAGTTTCTCTGTTAAAATAAAGAATATGCTTCTGGCATTCAAAACTGTTCGTATTTAGATACCAGACAATCCAGTTCATTTTTAGAAACTTTACCATCTACCATTTTTCTTTCGGTAATGCTTTCAAGCGTAGGGTATCTTATAAAGCAAAATAAACTTTTCTAACTTCCTTCTGAGGAAGTGTGTTTTGCCATTTGAAATCGACAGTTATGTTGTAAGTGAAGCTTGTAGGAAGCTAATGCGAAGTTGTTCAAGTCTATACGTGAGCGGACTACAATCACGTTCTCTAATTTCATTTTTCATGTGCTGTCTCCGATCTCCTATCAGCAAGGCATTAACACTTAAAGTATGTGATGAATGAATCGCGAGCGTTGGGACAGGCCTTATTAATATAATATACTATAATTTACTTGTCAGTGCGAATGCTTTACTCCATTCATTATTAAATTTATTCTCAGAGAATAACAAGTCAAATTCTCTACCTCTTTGATCAGTATTTACTATATTATGGTATTTCTCGAAGGCAATAGATGGCATCATTTCAAAATATTAAAATACATCACATTGTTTGATACTTAATTTGAACATTATGGGAACATAAATAGCATGCATATTAAACATCATTTGACACGTAAATATCTTAAATATAAAATATATTATTCTGAACAATGGTAGGCCTACCTAAATTGTAAATATGAATTTCAATTTGTAATTGTTCTTCTCTGGGTATTACATTCACCTCCTGCAGAAAATATTGGTTATAAAACACTTTAATCTCAACTTCTTTTGCTTTGCCTTTCGGTCACATAGAACCATCATCAGGACATCTTGCTTTGTAGAGTCAAAATTAAAAAGAATAAAAATTTAAACTTAATGGCGTCATTAAAATCACTAAAACTTAAAACATTCTTCAAACATCAGTAACATTCATTTCTTGTTAAGTTTTGATTTGCCTTTCGGTCTCGTAGAACCATCATCAGGACATCTTGTCTTGTAGAGTCACATTTAAAAAGAATAAAAATTTAAACTAATGGCGTCATTGTTAATTAAAATCACTAAAACTTAAAACATTCTTCAAAGATCAGTAAAATTCATTTCTTGTTAAGTTTTGCTTTGCCTTTCGGTCACATAGAACCATCATCAGGACATCTTGTCTTGTAGAGTCACATTTAAAAAGAATGAAAGTTTTAACTAATGGCGTCATTGTTAATTAAAATCACCAAAACTTAAATATTCTTCAAACATCGGTAAAATTCATTTCTTGCTCCTTGTTTAGGTGTTGATGATTTTAATTAACAATGACGCCATTAGTGAAACAGGTTTATTTTTAAATGTGTACAAAACAAAGTGCCTTAATTATGGTTCCATGTAACCGAAAGGCGAAGGTAAAATAAAAGAAGCTGGGATTAAGGTTTAGCATAATTATTTTATTGATCGAGCTCAACGATACAACAAAATATGATTTTTAACACCTCGTGCAGAAAGTGAACTTCACTTTTTTAAATTTCATATAAAATATTTCTTAAACTTTTTTTTATTTGTTCAGAATAACTTCTTGAATAGTGAATGCTGTACAGTATAAAAATTAGCTTATTTCTTTCTGTATACAAAATATCTTTATTATTCTACCCGAAATTCTAACGCATTGTGACATTATTTTACAAATTGGTATTTTTAAAAGTATGAAAATCCTACCTAGAATTTAAAAAATCTTTTATAATTAGAAGCATAAACCTATATTTATATTGCACTTTACTGGCCATGTCTCAAATATCGTTAAAATTGTGTAAAGAAAAAGTTTTAATATATCTTCCACAATTGCATTTTAAAGAAAGTAAATACCGCTTTATTTATTTTATTTATTTATTTATTTATTTAACCTGGCGGAGTTAAGGCCATAAGGCCTTCTCTACCACTCAGCCAGGGCAAAAACATGAAATACATAATGATAATAATAATAATAATGATTAATAATAAAACATAGAACTGATATACATGAATACAAGAAACGAACATTAAATACAAAGAAAAAAAAAATAGAACATAAGTAATACAAATGACTAAAAATAAAGAAAAAAAAATGATGAAAGTCTAAACAAATACATTCTTAGTTATTACAAAATATAATGAAAATTAAAATATATTACTAATTAGCATCAATTCCTAAATGTTATTGTATACTAAATTTATTAAATGGCGCTTGAACTGTGAAGTCGTTTGGCAGCTCCTGAGATGGCTAGGCAGTGAATTCCAGTGACGAATAGCTGTTGTTGTAAACGAATTCGAATAATGTGTAGTTCTGTAAAGAGGCATGGATAGTAAGGGGTTAAGCTGAGAGCGCGTGCCCAAGTTATGGTAGGAAGAAAGGTAATGAAAGCGACTGGAAAGATAGCTAGGTGTTGAGGTATGAAGGATTCTATAGAGCAGTATGAGACAGTGAAAATATCTTCGCTCACGCAGGCGTTATGCATACAGCAATATAACGGAATGAATTTTATGCCCAAATCGGTGTTGTATGGCTAAATACGATTTATACAGTCTCTGTTTGTAGTACAGAATTACGACGCTATAAATAATTTTAGTGTCTTGTAGCTGATTGACCTCCGTTAGGTCGCGTCTTCTTGCATCCTATTAGCGGTTCCTCATCCGGGAAGCACATTGAATTGAATCCCTTCCATAGCAAATGCTACACCAGGTAGTAAACGGATATTCTATCCTCCGTAACTTATTTTGTTTTAATAGGCTTCTAACTTTTTATATACCTAAGTTAAATGTAATGACCCAGGCTGGCTACAACATCTTGCAAATATTACCTACCCACAACTGAATGCTCATTGGGCATATAGTAAAACCATAAGTGAATCTTGCCGATAATTTATCGATGCCTTAGGTCAGTGATTCCCAATTATTTCAGAGTTATGAACACTGCATAATATGTTTATCTTTTTTTTACAAATACTTCTGTAGCTGGATTAAAAAATAAATAAATAATTGAAGAAAATATAAATTTATTGATGGCAGAATAAAACCTGATTTTATATTTAGTCTAACTTGTTTCCATACATTCTCTTGAGTTTTTACCATTTTAATTGGGCGGATAAACTAATAGCGTAGTTATTTTGTGGTTTGTCACTTCGTCAAATATCTTACAAATTATCGCCAGTTTGGCATTTGCATTCTCCAGAAGGAGAACGTATTTTAAAAATCTGAGATGAGAAATCGATGTTGTCTGATAAAATGAGTTTAAATACAGAGAGTTAATGAATAACACCGAAATATTTTACTTATGTATAGAGGAGACATAGAAAAGCAACTTTTATTAGAAGAATTTTGGTCTATGATGTAAAATGCATTAATATAATTATAATTTGGTGCTCATAAGTCAATAATGAAGCGAAATAGGGTTAAAATTTACGTTAAATTGACTTCAAGTCTTCTTAGTGATCGACAAAAACCTGATTCTTAATCATTCATCAACAACTACCGTTATAGGCTATCCTAATTTAGTGTTTCCATAATCTGCAAAATTTACAGACTAATCACATGATTGGCCGCCACTGCATTAGTGTTTTATACATTAATCCAGTGTTCACAACGAAGTTCCTTTGTTTTTCTTTTGTTTTTTCAAATGTTAGAAGTCAGTGGCGGCCCTGCCCTGGGAGATTTTATGCTGTAACAGGAAAAATTGAATCCATAGAGCAAACATCTAGTGAAAGTTGCTTGCCTATGTCCCCTCTATTCACAGGTAAAATATTTCGTGGTTATTCATTAACACTCTGTATAATTTTCTAAGCTTATTAGATGACGAAACTTGAGATTTTTAAACAATGGCAGTAAAAAATTGTAATATTTTTTAAAAAATATTGGACTGGCGATGTGAAATTTCGAAAAATAACTATCGATGTGGAAAAATGTACCCTTCCCTAAAGTCCCCTCTTAAGTCGAGTTGGTCAGAATCCGAATTAGCAAATATTTTTGAAACGCACTGTAAGAAATAAACGCCCTTGATAGTAACATGACAGTTCGTATGAAACAATTTTTACGCTCGTAGCTCACATGGTAGCAGCGGTATTGTTGGCATAGAAACAACAAGAAGTAGAAGGCCTTGACTTTGCCTGGTCTTGACAGCTAGCCTTAGCATTCCACCGAGACAGACAAGTTGAATACGATTCTAAAGTTTTAAACGATTAAATGTTGCCATATAATCTACCTCTATTCATCTCCCCCCACACTTGTATACTAGTCATTTGTCTTGTTATGTATATTTCATATCTGGGTCTGTGACCCAGACCAGGGTTGGTTAACCTCTTCAATCTTCATACGACATACGTCAGATTCCTGTTTTTCTATTCTTCTTTCTCCTCGTCCTCTTCCTCCTCCTCTTATTATTATCATTATTAGGACTAGGAAACATTGCTGTACTGGGCCGAAAGAAATAAGAGTGTCTGTGGTAGGCCTACATTCTTACATTTATGGTGAGTTTTGGAGATTACTACACAAAAACAATGAAACTTACAAGGTTTACCTCTTGATAACATGTGTAGGCTATAAAAATAATTGCATCGTACTATGAATATACCTGTAACGTGGATTCCACGTTAAAACGACCTCACCCCATACCATCGTTTTTCTATAACAGAATACAAAAGCATTGCTGCCTAATCCGTAAATCTATAGGCCTACTGATTATTGCAGGGGTAGCCTCTTTGCGGTCTCCTAATAGTGCGGCTGTTTCTTTTCTGTTCGATTCCTCAATTCAAGTATTTACTGTAGACAATACTAATGTTTAGTTTATGTTAAAATAGGCATAGTAGCTTAATAACAGGTGATCAAGTCCATAGTTACAATACTGGGTTGAAATATCAATCGTATGCTGAACAAAACAGACTCAATTGTACAATGTCTTCTTTCAATTGTTTCTACATGTATATTTAACTTGATGCCTCGCAGTGCTATAGACGCTAACTTTAAGCATTTAAAGAAAATTGTTCATCAATGGTTGACTGTTAACCCATTTTAATGTTTAGCTTAATTTTATGAATCAGACCACTCTGCTATTACGTTATAATGTAATTTTATTTTATTTTGTATGCGGTGTCGAGATCTATAACAATTTTCTTCTTTGATCAAGCAAATAAATAATAATAATAATAATAATAATAATAAACTACATAGCTGGAAGTTATTCTGAATTGGTGTCGGGTCGACACACGACCGATTCCTTTATATTGTAAATTGAATTAGCACAAATTAATGTCTTTTGGAAATGAAGAATATTAGGGTCTGTCTTCTTACAGATTGATTGACGAGTCTAAGGGGATTGGGTAAAGTAATGTAAGCAGCAGATCTATGAAAAGAGGTCATAATATGACAGAATTGAAGCGTTTAGTTTTATAAGGGTATAAGTGCCAAAGTCATGATTGTGTAGAAAAGAAAACCCACAGAAAGACGTGGCGGAGATAGACCCAGCGCTATATCTTGGAATTTATTGCTACATCTTGGAATTCATTGCTACTAACGTGGCTTTCCCTGAACCTTGGGCCCTTCTGAAATGCACTGGTCTGGGTGCATATATCCATTTAAAATTATCAGCTGAAAATCATGATTTTGGCACTTAGACCCTTATAAAACTGAACGCTTCAATTTTAACTCATTTCATTTTCTGAAAACGTTTATAGTATTGGGCTTTGTGTCTTCTTATATTAAAGTCATTTTCTCGCCAGACAGGACGGAAAGAGAGAACTTGTTTTAATAACCATACTCCAGTTATGATTTATATCCTAGTCTCATAAATGAAGTCCATCCTGCACTAGTTGGATGACCAGCATATGTGCAAGTGTTAAGACCCGATTACCTGCTGGCATAATTGGCATCTTCACAAGTGAAAATCTCGGTGGCCTGATTCTTCATTATAATTATTAAGTCTTCTCATAACATAACAAAACAAAACACGTCTGTGTTCAGAGTAATCACTTTTTACGTATTCGTTTTGATTAGCTTGAGGTTAAAATTTGTTTGTCATAACATCTGAGTCAACAAGTCACCTCCGGCTTTTCCAGGACTCTTCCCTATCATTACTTTGTGCGACTGCAACTAGGCAAGTAGGCCGTGTAAAAGTGAGCAATGACATTGTAAAGATGTGGTTCTGTTATAACGAAAACTCGTTAACCACACAGATGGAAATCAAACAGATTGGCTTGGTCATCCGCAGACAACGTACAACCTTCCCCGTGGCTGCAATTTGTTTGTCCAACTTTCATAACCGGTGAAGAATTTCCGTGATGTATTAAAAGATGCCAATGAAAGTGTTCTTGATTCAGATCATCAGGCAGGATCTTCAAACGTAACTTTTTTGCTTCTTCTTCTTCTTCTTCTTCTTCCTCATGTTCTTTAAGCGTGAAACGCTTCATAGAGAAAATAGCTATGATTCTGTCGCCTGCACTTGTGGCGACCAATGAAGAAAAATCTGGTAGTTCTGTTAGCATTTTCCTATCTATAGGCCTAAACATATGGCAGATCATTTACATACTTAGTCAGTCGACTCATTTTACTATGATTGTAAAACATCAAAATGATTATCGTATTTCAGGGCCATCGCAGCTCTGGTTATGTTCGCCACCCATGCGAAGGTTGGTATTTATCCCTACTTTCCTTTCGGTCTCATAGCAGGTATACCAGAGTAGGTCATGTTAACTTTTGTTACGCATCTGTTTGCTACTGCTCATGAGTCGAAAACTGGAATAAATAATTACATTGTAATAATTCTGAATTATGGAATAATAATTGCTAGCCAGGTCCTTCAAAATTAACTTATATCACAATAAAGAAACACGCACGAGGTAAAGGTTTCCAGTAGTAGCGAGAAGATACAAATTGTAATTGAGTAGAAACATTATTTAAGAAAACCCTGAAATAACTAAAAAATGTTGTATGCATCACTTACGCAAAAACTTTATAGGAACTCATCCAGTTTTTCAGCCTCGGCTTAGGCCTCGGCCGCTATATTAGATTCTATACTATATTTTACTTAATATTAAATTTCTCATTACTTTCGGCGGTGTATTTTTAAACAGCAGGATATTTATGAGATTTCAAAGCCTTTCTCCGCGGAAAAGGAATATACTGCAAAAAGCAGGTCATCTGGCCATCTTATACTGTATTTTATGAAGTAGCCTACTAGCTTATAAGGTCCTACAGTTAATAGGAGGCCTTAGGTTTGACTCTTTATTATTTACATTTCAATAAAGTGTTATCTATTTAACCTTTTCACTGTAAATATTGTATAAAAACAGAGAAATATGATAAATAGAGTAGTATTATGTATAAAATGTGATAATGTTTTATCCACAAGTTAGAATTGTCATTTACGGAAACCAGCTATTTCACTGAAATTTTCCTCAATTATTTCAAACTTAGAGCCCACTTATGATTTTACTTGGTGATTAGTATTAGTACATAAATTATGTCTAAAGGTTAATATATTAGTTCCTTAACTGGAAATTTTGATTTTCAAGTGGTATTTCTCTATCTGTTTTAATATTGCAATATTTTCAAGTTTTCTTATAATTAATTTCTATTGCTGAATTTCCTATGCAAGTAAGGGATCTCTTCGCTACTTAAAGCAAGCAATGAAAGTGTTCTATATTCACTATATCGTGAATGCATTTTGCACCACGTAGCACATGTTTGCATTCAAAATATGAAGGCTGAAATGTGTTATGACTTGCAATTGCTAGAAGTGTGTTTGTATGTTTCTTATTAATTATAAGGTTATTTTAAACATCTGGCTTTTGTGGTAGGCATACATGCATGTAAGTTAGTTGAAAACGTGAGAATGACTCGGCCACATTATCCGAGATTTCGAATAGCCTAAGCGAGTTAGGGTCGGACAATCGAGTTCTACTGTTCAGTATAAGTTTACTTACTGGTCCTGAGTTCCTATTTCCAGAGGCATAACGAGGGTTTGAAACCCCCCCCCCATTGATTAAAAAAAAGGAAAATTGTACAATTTTTTAAGTCTGATTATAAATTACTTAATACGAGTATAAAGCGTGGGAAGCTTAAAACTCGTTATTGTGCATCTTAATTTTTAAAATTTTCCGGGGGAGGATCCCGTACCCCCCTCCCTGGGGGCTATTCCATACCCCCCAGACGTTATAACCCCCCCATATGGTCGGCCTGGTTACGCCTATGCCTATTTCGGATAATTGAATTTACAATATGACTAAAATTCAGCCTAAAAAATTTCGCACTTTTAATATTTAATATGTGTTTTTTTTAAATCAGTATTATTTAGTACCAGAATAGTACTTTCTGAGATTGTGTGGTGGACGGGAAAACGCACGATAACTAAAATATGCTTTATCGGATTTTCATAAAACTTGGTATGATACGCATTTATAATTTCCATGGTACAAAGCCTATTGATTTCGGACCAATGATTAGAAAGAATTTATCAAATGCAAATCAGTTCTCATGACAACATATTGTTGAACAGTGTTCATATACGGCTTTGGAAGTTTCTATACAGTTAGCTATGACAAATAACACTACCCACATATTCCTTCACATATGCTTATCTAACTGTAGACCTTTGTTTTTCCGTAATCCGCACTTAATGAATCGATCTGGAGCTTAAAATGGAAATCGATAACAAAAATAATTTATTTTCGGCTTATCATAATTGCCATTATCAACTGATTAAACAAACGCATTCTGGCACTTTGTTATATCAGTTTACCTGATTTTATTTGTATTATATGAACATAAAGGTCATATCAGGAGTTCAGATTCTATGTATCAATAGGCCAGGTGACTAATGCAATTTTTACGTCAAGCTTTCTATATATCTTCCTCTATGCTGAATATCTCTATTTCTTCAGGTTTACACATTATATATATATATGAGTTGTACTTCATGAAGGCTACATGTAATTTGGAAATTTTGATATAAGTAAGAAGAAATTACACATGAGTATGTCCAAGTATTTTTGTTTATGTCTATGGCCACTTTTTGTTGAATTAATAATTCCCTCCGATTGGAAAACAAAGTAATAGCTCCTTTTTTGTTTGCGAAAGCTTCATTTAAAAGAGGAGTAACTTGAAAGTTTTTATGGGTACTCCGGCTCATTAGTTTTGTGAACAGAAAGTAGAGTAGTAAAGGAGAAATAGAGGCAAAACAAGCAGTGGAACCCATCTTATTAGATCCACCATGACTTCTCTAACTCATAATATCGGTTCCTAGAATGCTACGAACACGATATAATTTCGAAGCCACACGAAGTTATTGAGACGTACCGGAAGGGAGATGTCTGACCACATCTCACGAGTCACTGAGTATTGGTCTCATCAAATTACAGGAAACTCTTGACAAAGCCAACAATGCTAATCGAAATCAATGAATCTTCCATGTATATCTACAAAGCACATGAAGTGAAATGAATTGAAAGGGGTATAAATATATAGAGTGTTATAATACACTGGCAGGCAAAAAAACCGATCACTGTAAAATTTGTTGTAATTTTAAGATTAAACATAATTTTGATTGGATGTTTATACACTAGGAGGTGCCCGTGGCTTCGCCACGATAATTCTTTTAAAAATTAAAAATTAAGAGTATAATAATTATTAAAGCATTATATTTATTAACACTTGCACGCGAATCATTCATAAACTAAGCCATTAATAATTAATGAAACAGCTAAAATTCCTGCTTTAGAGTACATTCCATGACATGAAAGCGCCCCCTGGGAAAACTATATCAGAACCGATTATGCAGTTCGAAAGAACCTGTGAACACATAATACGTATTGTTTCTCAGCTGTTATGAATATGATGTGAATTTTATTTTATCAATTCAGTGTAATTTTCAGAAATTATATAATGTTTCAAGGGAAGGAATGGTTTGTTTGGATTATTATTGTCAGCGATATTTCAAGAGATAAAACCATCCATATTTTACAGCTGTTGCCCCCGACTTCGCCCGCCATTATTCACTGACTCCAGGATTTTTAAGAAAATTACACTGGTAGATTATTAAAAATGTTTGTGGTTCAGAGCTATGAAAATTGTAAGTAAAAATAAAATTAGAATATTTGTTCATTGTGTTCATTTCACTTAGGCCTTATATAATAAAGAAACGGGTTTCCTTCCTAATTTTGTAGTCGTCATGAAAGTTTAGACTGCGAGAGACGAACATCGCCGAGTATACCCGATGTCTCACGAAGCGGGCGAGCAAGCACGCTATTTAGGGCCGTTGAATTGTTTAAGAGTAGATTGTTGTTGGTGAGGATGAATTATTATTTTTATTGGACCATTAGATATAGATACAGCATATCTGCTTTCTTCATATCTTCACTTTATCACCAAACAAAAAAACAAAAACAAAAAAACAAAAATCGCTATAGGACGTTTCTGATCCGATTAAGTGCACTACCTTGTCATACACATTGCAAGGTGTTTCATTGTTGTATTGCGTCATTTCCTTCCAAACTGAAAGGAAACTGTCTCCCTTCACATCGACGTGATTCTGTCAGTAAGTTTAGTTGAAATTACGCCTCTCAGACCTGAAGATTGCAGTAATTTTATTTCAAGCACTAGGCCTACTACATACTTTTTATTTAAACTTAATTTTCTTTAAGTGATCGGTCTTTTTTGCCTGTCAGTGTAGTTATTTATGATCCAAGCATTAAAAAACGAGATTTTATTTTGCGAATAGGGTATGTTTGCGAAACGAGCTCGTAAGGGCGGGTATAGCAATTATACGAGCGAAATAAAATAATTTTATCACGCGTTATCAAGCACTACTTTTTAGAAAATCGTTTAAATGTATGAAATAATGATAAATGTTAGATTTATTGTAATGAATTACGGTACGCACCGAATAGATCTTCAATAGCCTGAACAGATACCAAGATATTTTAAATTGTGATAACTGAAGATCTAGTGTATGAGAAATTAGTGTGCTTGAAAAGATTCGCGGACTCAAACCCGTTTAATTATGGATGACTGAGCTTTTTCGGGAGGCTTGTCCAACTTGCTCTTGTTCCTTCTTGGCCCACGAACCATCGCCTTACTTTGAGGGGAAAAAATAGTTGCCATGACTTATTATCTCACACCCCCCTTCCTTGCGATTCATAGGGTGAAAAAAATAAAATAAATCACTCTTTACAGGGCTTTTGTTCATATGGTGATCATATACACTATTTTTCCATAATTTTACATACTTTGTTTTTTGTGTATTCTGATAGGAAATTTCATATAGTTTTCAATGTCTGGCTTATGTACGTAACTCTAATATTCTTGTGTAAAAATATTTATTGCATAAGAACGTTCATCTGACACATCCTTCTGCTTGTTAAAGAAATATAGGCCTACATCTTTTTCCGAATAAAATATTTCCGCTCGTTTATGGTAGCTGGGACCTTGTTCGACCAGTTGTACGCACAGTCAATCAGATTGTAGCACCTGTTACTGCTTATGTAGATTAAAAACTATTCCCGGCTTCACAGCACAATTCAATTTTGCACATATAGCCTAAAATGTTTGCTTGCGATTTACCGCATTCACATCGTTTTCTGTATTCCTATCAACCACAACTTCCGAAAGAATAAAGCTATTTACAAGTTTTTTTTTAAATTTAGAGTACAGTTGCAGTTCCCCAAGCACCATTAACTTAAAAGCTTAAAAGTTTATCTGTAATTTAAAAATAATCGTTACGAATGTAACTAATCTGAATTTACACAAAGTTAAAAAGTAATTCATGTTTCGTAACTCTTACTTTCAATAGATTTCAACTAGATGAACTTCCTTATAGATTACAGTTTTTTCTGCAGAATTTCATACAGTTGGGTACACAAATGTGGGATCTGGGCTGTCTTGAGTAGGCCTATTTCAGTAAAATAACAAAAATCAACTTATTATAAACAAATAATGAAATGTTTTCATTAAATCTGCTGAAAATAGCCTATATTAGTTTAAAGGTTAAAACACTATAGACATATTTAAGTTCCATCTTTCCATAGAACTGTTTAGAGTAGGCTATATGACCCCCTTAATATGTGAACTAATGAATGATTTTTTGTTCTCGCGCTATCCGTGCTAAGTGTAAACTACAATCTATAAAATATACCAAAAACTTAAACCGAACGGATCACAACTACAATATTAAAGCAGGGAATATGAAGTAAAATGTTGATCAGCGCATTGAACCCAGATATTTTAGAAATGAGATTACGATTCATTCAATTTCTCACACATATAGGCTACAAACCCGGACTTCAGAGAAAACAATTATCACAATGATTTGGCCCATCATTTTCTAGTACCCCCCTTTTTTTTTTGGTAATTTTACATGGGATTTAAATTTGTCTTCCAATTTCTTTTCTATAATTTTATTAGTAACTAGCTTAAGTGGCCTGGCGTCGCCCGGGTTTTGTATTTTGTAATATGAAATTGACTTATGGAGGACGTTCGATGTTGAAACTCTAGGTCCTTATATAAAATGTATGTAGAATTCGAAATGAGGAAGAACGACATATGACACTCAGACTATTCCCTCAGAAAACGCTAGATATAGCTTTTTATGGCTCATAGAGGATGTCGAATGTTGCATTCCATTGCTTCTACACACCATGCCTGGGAGGAGTGCAAATAAGAAGAAAAAGAAATTCCGGTTACATAAGATGTATTGTTTTGACAGAAAATTGTGTTTCTCACTCTCATATTACCATGCAACCGTTTCGGGGCTGAAGTAAAAAAGAAATTCATTATCACTTTCATATTTTCCTTCCCCAAAACCTGGGACATAATATACTGCGCGCCTAGGACTGAAAATGTTCCATCCCATTTTGTCTTCTTTTAGATGCTTGGGGCCTCTGATAAACATCCCTAGGCCTATTTCTCAACTAATACAATGCCTACAGCTATGAGTGACGTATCAGTGGATAGGATTTGTTAGCATACTCACTGGCACACACTTAAATTGTCCCTGCAAAACGACCGCTTATTCTACATCAAAATGTGAAGTGAGAAAATGATATTTTCCATGTCGAGGGTAGAGAAAGTTATGTGACTGCTTTATTTTCGTGAATTTTATTCCTCAAGAATTATTTTCACAAATGTATTAATTACATCGATAGTATTTGAATTAGTTAAAGCCCAGTATTATAATATAGTCTCCAAAGCCCTATGTGTACATGTAAACAATTGTTATGTAAACAATTGACAGCAGAACTCTCTAACTGTGCCTCATTTCACATTTCCAACTTTTCCCGTGGATTTTCCAAAAATTTTCTTTCATACAAACCTTGTCCTGACAATTACGAACACAACAAAACAAAACTCAGCCAAATCGGTCGAGCCGTTCTCAAGTGATGTGGCAACAACCCTTTTGTAAATTCATTTTTATTAATATAGAAGATTTAAGACAAACTACTGTATTTCACAGGATACATTAAGAATTTAAGGGTTAACAAGAAAGGCCATTTCCTGTTAGATTTACTTCTCGACTCTCAATATTTCTATTTCCATAGAAAAGGATTTGTCTTACTAGTTTTTTCGGGTTTCTAAATTTAACATCTTTCGTGTTTTCGTTAATTCGGGTTTTAAAATTACAAGTCGCGAAAGTTTTCAAGGCTGTCCGCCATGAAATCATATAAGGAAAACCGCAAGAATATCTCAACTGGATCTAAATGATATACTTGCCGTTCAAAATTATACCACATTTGGTTAGTGCTAATTAGAGAAGCACCGGTATATGCATTTTTTACTGCTGTCAGGAAATACACTCCACATTCAGGTCAACTACCAATTTCCACTCTCATAATTTTCCTATCTATGAAGTTCATTTTTACTTTCGTTTGCTGTACCTTCAGGTAGCAAATAGTCTACGCTTATTGTGTCGAATGAGCCAATAATAAATAATTAATGAATGAATGCTTGAGTTATTAACATGTGTTGTTTTTGTTGTTGCTGTTGTTATTATTATTATCATTATTATTATTATTATCATTATTATTATTATTATTATTATTATTATTATTATTATTATTATTATTGTCAGTTTGTTAGAAGACATCGAATGAGAATACGATTAACGCTATTCTTTTGTTTATGAACTCATAGTGTCAAGAAAACTACTGTACATTGTATGAATTGTTGTAAAATTCATACGTCGTAGTTCATAACCTAGAGAGAATAGTAGGTATTATATAGTACATTATGCAACGAGCCTATAATGCCATTTATTAAGACACGAGTGTGTTTATGAAAGGAGCTTATTCATAATTTTCATACGAGTGAATTATAGTATAATACCATTACAGGGAACTTGCATGAAAATGAAAAGTATTCAAGTTCAGTTCTATTTTAGGCCTTTAAAATGTCTGAAATAGCAATTAAATTAAACTAACTCATTTTATGTTTACTGTGTTGGTTTTCCACGGTCTTCTATAATTTCTTATTCTAAAATATGAACTGTTTATTTAATCGATTATGCAGGTGCCCACTGCTTCGCTCAGGATTATTTTCTCAACTGGTAGATGTTTTATTTAAATAATTTATTCAATAGAAATAAAATTAAGACATATTTATTAACACTGACAACGTTTTTACACACTGTAAGTGCCAGGAATTACATGATTTTATTCTTAATTATATTATTTTATATAATAAATAATTAAAATAATATAACAAATCTTGTACTGCCATATGGGCATAGAGATGAAACATTTAAAACATACCACAAATTCATGAACCTTACCAAAATCATGCATAAACAATTAAAACGATTGATTAAAAAGCTAAAAACCCGGCTTCGAGGTGCATTTCACGGTTAAAGTGCGCCGCCTGAGGAAAGAAAAGACCTCAGATTAGAGTTCCCTAGCCCAAAAATCCCCGTATAGTGAGTTTCGTCCAAATCATTTAATGTTTTCCCATTTAGGCATGCATTCAAGATCCCCTTCTGTACACCTATGTAAAAAAAAATCAGATCTCTGCGAGTCGTAAACAAATGAATCAAGATATCAACCGAGCAAGGCCACCTTCAATTAAACTTACAATTGAATATGGTCTTGTTAATAGGTAATAATATTCCTTACCTTTTTTTTTAAATGGATGAAGAATATGTATTAGAAAAAATAATATAAAATCCACAACTATGAATACACTTGGTATCTTTCATTATTTTTTATGGCCCTCCACCTCCCCTCGGAGCCCTCGACCATAGGCCACACTCCGGACTCAATAGAGAAATTTGTAATGTCCATGTTGAGGAAAATGTTATGCCTAGAGACCGGATTTTAAAGGGAATTCCTTTTTTTATATCTCATCACAAAACGTGATAAAATTGAACAGGACATTACTGAGTAAGTTTCAACTGCAAATGACCTGGTTTTATCGTCCTTTTTTTCCCTTCTTAGGCTCAGTTCCCTTTTTTTTAGGAACTTTCCCTTTCCAGTACCTTTTTGCTAATTTATTTTGAAAAATTCGTAAATTACACAGTATTTGGTAATATGAAAACATTAAAAATTGTTTTCACTGATTCACCATTGAAAAAAAGTTATTCCTCCCTGCAGAATAGTGCGTTACAGGGAAATCACAGGCTTGCCATTGCCTAAGTTTCCCATTATAACAAGGTGGGGAACATGGATTTCGTGTGCTATTTTCCTCTGTGAGAATTTCAACAAGATCAAAGAAATGTCTTCAGTCATTAGATGTTACAGAATCAGCAGCTGTAGAGCAAGCAAACTCTTTACATAAAACAAACATGTATCTCTCCGTTGAATTTTTACACTCTCTTACTTTTATATCCCTTTTTTCCCCACCTTTTTTTGGCAATAATTTTCCCTTTTTTCGCCCCTTTTTTGGGTGAAATTTTTTCCTTTAAAATCCGGTCTCTATATACCAGTGCCTCACTGCCTCGTCTCTTAGAAGTCCCTCTCGTTATACCCTTCAGAACGCAAAAGATTGCTTGCTTCTTCATTCCGGGAAACAATTTTATGTAGCCGTGATATTGTTTCTAAAAATTGTATTATAGCTACCGTTTAACAGCAGATTATTATTTTAAAGTCTAAATTGCTTGATGGCGGTACTCAGGAAGCACGTACGAGATGGTGATGACTATTCCCAGCTTCTCATCAGGAGGTCGTAAGCAGAATTTATGAGCCAACAGATTGCACACATAATACCCTGTGGTATATGTTATGAAATGGAAATAGAATCGCTTTGAAATTGGTTTCTGGGAAGGCAGGTGGCTGTCTCCTTTAGGAGAATCAAGATTCATAACGCTGCGCTTGTTGTGTACTGTACACACAAAAAAGAAAGAAATTGCCTAGTGTTTATAATATATTTTGATAAGGGCGTGTTTTGACTGGTAAATTCTAGAGAATTTTTATTCATATTTATTCCATATATCTTATGCAAATCCGTAATCACAGAGAAATGGTCCTAGCGCTTAACCGTTTGTATGTTTATGTAAGCAAACCATCAACTGCAATCATCAGTGGGCCATAAATTATATTCGTAACGTAGATAAAAATCTTCATATTTTACGTAAGTCTAATCTTATATCTCGGCTTCCAATAATGTTTCGATGTGACGAAAATATTCGTCAGTAGCAGTGAAAAGGTTAAATGTTAAATGATACACTATGTTTTTGTACAAACTATTCAAACTAATGGCACGTGCCCATTGGGGAGGTTAATATGTGTCTGAACTTCAGCTCGTCAATTGCATTTAATTTGTTTATGACTTTTGAGGTAACGATTTCGTTGCGGTCTGAGCCTGCGATCGTCAATTGCATTCATTTTCGGTGCATAAAACGTATAACAGTATGTAAAGTGATAGCCTGATTTTTTAGGCACTACAGTCCGTTGTTCTTAGTAAAAAGTAGTATTCCCCCTTGCTGCCATATAACTGAGGATTTTTGTCCTCGGAATTTTAAAAGGTTTGAGCCCCAGTTTCGGATTTTTCCATTGAGCCTGAAAATTCTACTTCTTAAACATATCTCCAGAGCCCCATATCTTAAGTTAAAAACAAAATGTTGCACTACATCTTTAATTGTTGGAATGACATTTGGATAAAAGTACAAATGGTGCCTCGACTAAAGACCTTTTCTTCCCTACAGTGCACTTTACACCAAATTTTATTTTAACACAATTTATGACTGGCCATGGAAAATTTGGGATTTAGTTTTTACGATTCCATATTAATTCAGATAGTGGTTAAAATAAAAGTGTCAGGAATCCATAGGCCTACTAGCTGTAAAACATGTTTTGTTCGATTGTTCTATGTTCGAAACGAAAAGACTCCAGTTAAATTTGCTTTTTTGAAAATTGTGACGAAATTTCAGTGTGTCAAAAAATTTTCACGAAGCAATGTTATTATAATCATTTTATGCAGTATCCAACATATATTCACAACCATATGTAATTAATATTCTATATTTTACTGTATATATTGCTGTGTAAGCTATAACCCTAACATGCCTTTTCTGGCAAAATCTTTATAGATTTGGAGATACAATAAATAAATAAACATATCTCCAGAAAGAAAGAGAGACTGGAGACATAACCCACTATTGCATGGCTGGACCACTCAGAGTGTTGAACTCTTGCTCGTCAGAGATGCAGCGGCACCGAGCGGCCTTAAAATTCCGCTTGCATTGCATGAAGGCCGGCGACTTTGCCATTCCGTTCAGTCGTCCTCGATTACTCCAGTTTTCAGTGGTTTTTCCCTCATCTCACAACCATGATAGGTTTTATGAAGCGGTTATATGTTAGTTACGCGTGATATCCGGTCATGAAGACCAGAACACTCAGTGTTATCTGGATTCGTTCTTATTATGCATTGTGCACGTGCAAGGAAGCTTCTCAGCTTGTCTGGCATCGAAGAAATCCAAAGGAATAGGTCATCACTTCAGTTGCACAAGCTGTTATCTCACAAGAAAGGTGATTTGTAGCCACCTATTCCGAGAAGTAGCAAATCTTCCTGTTCTGTAACCCTGGTCTGCATTGACAGCAAGATTGTTGCCCTTCTCTCCACCCTGCCCTGGTGATGATGTATGCATGAGCCGGGAATTTATTCAAAACTGACCAGGCCATAACTTGCATTTAGTGAAGCATATATTGGACCATCTAATTTAGCATTCTCGTAAAAGAAAAAGCAATTTAATCAATTTACCTAAAAAATTACAATTAGACTTTTCATACCATAAAATTAATAGGTAGGCTATCAGGCTAAACACGAACCTCATTAGTCCACGGGTATATTTTACCTCAGGTATCGGATTTTTTCTCACTCTGTGAACGAATCAAAGTAATTATGTCCAGTGGTACAGTATCATATTTGATACATTCTGCACTGAAAGCTCATATTTTTTCTATCTCTGTCTGCTATGTATCTATACCGTAGTTGAGTTAAAAAACCGTAAAACCTTAAATATAGACACGAGATATCATGTATGATACCACCCCTGAAAGCCCCTATAGCACCCCTGATGATAAAATCAAAATTTGATCTCTTAAATATCCGTGTTGTTTGGTCATTAATAATTATTTTATTGCAACCAATGGTCATGGTATGATGAATCGAACTCTGATAGAATGATAGATGGCAGGGGGAAACAGGAGCTTCCCAACCCCATTTTGTCTATACAAATTACACAAGGATCTACCTAGGTTCGATCCCGGGACCCAGCGGTGGAAGGCGAGCGGTCTAACCACTCAGCCATGAAAGCGGACTTGTTTGGTCATTAATAACATACATTAATTCACAGAATAAAATTTATTGCTGTCTGAATCTCATTTTGTACCCCCAGAAAGCCTCCACTTTTTTTGCACATTTTTTAATATTTTGATGCATAGAATCTCATTAAGCACAAAAATATAAATACAACTGTCCTAATTTGATCTGCGGACTGAAGAGGAGAAATTTGGCAAATGCAAAATGTCAGAACATACGTTACTTAAAATGTCAATGATATTATTTTGCTCCATGTAGTAAAAAGAAAAACTATAATTAACCTATTGTGAAATGCAGTATACCTCAGTCGTGACGAAAAACAATCAGAGAGAGACGGCCGAGGTAAGAAGTCCTGGGTTCAAATCTCAACCTTGAGGTCGGCCAATTTGACTGGGATTTTTCATGATTTCCTCATTCGCCAAAATCTATTTAAGTTGGAGGTTGTACAGTTTCTCCCATCAACATAAAACCCCCAATAATTAAAATTTTAACACTTATAATGTGAGAAAGTTTGTGCACCATACTTTGTACTATTTATTGTTATTAATATGATAACATTTTATGAATTAATTTTAAAATGTAGATATAATCACTTTCAGTTTCCTTCCACAACTTACCTTAAAATTGTATTATTATTATAAATATTATTAACTGGTAAATTCTCATTATTGTAATTATAACGTGTTCTGTTTTTATTTTTATTTTATTAACCCATACTTTTCTATGTTTGTCATTCCACTTTCTGTGTTACTGCAAATATTTTAGTGCAATCCAGTATATTATAATGTACCGCCCCAACACAATGTTTTTTTTTTTCGGGTGGCGTTAGAATCTACATTTGTAAGATTTTATATTTTCATTTATAATAATAAATGTATCAATTATTCTATTTTTATTTATATTTACATTATTTATACATAATATAAATAATAATAATTGATACATTTATTATTATAAATGAAAATATAAAATCTTTACAAATGTAGATTCTAACGCCACCCGAAAAAAACAAACAATGGGTTGGGGGCGGTTCAGTATAAACATGCTGGATTACACTAAAATATTTACAGTAACACATAGAAAAGAAAAGTATAGGTTAATAAAAATTACAGTACAATAATAGTAAAATTACAGTAAATACAGAAGACGTTATAATTACAATAATGAGAATTTACTTGTCAATAATACTTACAATAATAATACAATTTTAATGTAAGTGTGGAAGAAAACTGAAAGTGATTATATCTATATTTTAAAATTAATACAGAAAATGTTATCATATTAATAATTTATATATATATATATCTTTGAGATGAGACGCCTGTCATTAAAAAGGAATAAGTTACACTCATATTCAGATTAGATAATCTGTCACTTTCTTTTGCCTGTTGAACTGTTTAGTTATTATTGTCTTAACGTTCACAAATCATGCAACACAAGTGTCTGGGTCGAGGTGTTTGTGAGGGAGGATTCATGATTCACTTAAGAGTAATAAATTTGTAGCATGATCGTTAAATCTGTCCGTTATTTTTGGTCAGGAGTTGGTTTTACACGACCCTACCCGCTTCTAGGAAGTAAAGTAGTTCAATCAATTTTTCACTTTAGCGAAGTAGTCACGCAGTTTGTGATCTCAGGTAAGATAAAAGGTGTAAGTGATTTCATTTTTTACACCTTTTGTTTGTTAAAGCATCGACAGAGCTGGATTTATAGCTCGAAATTACGGGCCTTTGTTTTCTTCTCGAGTTATTGATTGAACTGCTCTATGGCTAAAATAACAATAGGTGGCCAATTTAAAGAAATTTTGAAGTTGATCCTGTTTAGTTTTGCCGACAAAAAATATATGTGCAACGTTACTGGAAAACTCATTCTTGAGCTATATAATTAATTATTTATAATTGCGAGGGTTCTGACGAGTCTGATGATCACTTAAAATTCCCGTTTGGTAGAAAACGGTCACAATTATTGGTTGGTTGATAAATGGTTATTTAACGACGGGGATGTACTGCAACTTAAGCCTGTGACCTTCGCCGGTGTGTCGGAATTTTGTCCCGCTCTAGGCCCGTGCTTTGGATCTAGGCCCGTGCGTTGGATCTAGGCCCTTGCGTTGGATTTGTTCTATGGATAATGTATTTAATATGTATATAAGAATAAAGATGCACCTTACCATACCATACCATACCAATTTTGTCCAGCAGGAGTTCTTTTACATGCCAGTTAATTTACTGACATGGAGCTGTCACATTTATATACACATAAATGCCATCGACCGAGTTCGAACCCGCAACCTGGCGCTGTAAAAGGAACTCTGGCTAGCTTAGTTGCTAGAACAGCGGCGCGGAAAGCCAAAAGTCATGGGGTCGAATCCCAGTGACAGAGGAATTTTGCTCCTTTAAGATTCTCATGTAATGTTGAACAGAGACAATATTTTGTAGTTCATGAACGCATACCTCCACCATTTGATCTTGCCTAAACAGAACTACTGTATGTACTTATGTTGACCTAAGTTTTAAATCGCAGCGAAAAGAAATCGGTGTCACATGACTGTGCTCTAAAGAAGAGTGAGAAGAAGCTCAGGTGGCATCATTCTCATAATGACATCGCACTTCAGTTTACCTTCTCTCACTTTTTTTGTATGAATGGAATTCGTCCAGTAACACGTACGAAGGTAACAACTACATTTTCAATGTTATCTTTCACTTGCCGGTGATTCATAGGAATGGATGGATTAACTGTGTTTGGAATTTAGCAGCGTAATTGTGGTTTATTCCTGTTTTATCAGATAACTATGTTAACAGAGCACTCATGGTATACAATAAAGTAACTTACGCTAAAGTAATTATTTACACTAATTCCAAAAATTGATTTACAAAACAAAGAAAAGTATGACTTAATATTATTTACAGTAAGGGCAGAACATGTTATATTTACAACAATGTAAATGTACGAATTAATACAATAATATATTTTTTCTTAAATAGATTTTAAGATAAGACAAAGCAATTATATTATGTTATATTTTAAAGTTTAATGTTGGAAATGTTATAGTAATGAGAGAAGTGAGAAAATAAAAGTAATTTTATAAACTTTCTAATTTTAAACTTAAATTGTTTGTTATTTAGGCCTGTTAATTCAGAATGGTTGCTAATAAATGAACTGATTGAACAGTGCTCCTGCAGTTGTAAATTTTTTTGTTGCAGTTAATAAGTTAAATTGATTCCTTCGCGAGTGATATTCATGACCTCCTGACATATTATTGCCGCGATGTTTATGAAAATAACCCAATAGGACGTATTTGTAAATTCGGTTTATGCTGAATACGTTGAATTCAGAAAATAATAATATGGATGTCCTATGATTTTTTAATGACTTCAATTAACATGCATGTCAAATTTAAGAAACAATCGAACGACGCGTTTGTTCGTGACGACGTAAGAAACAAATTTACAAATAGACGAAATGCCGAACTTCGATCGGTCAGCTATTTCTAATGTTTTGTAGATACAGAAGACAAGGAATCCAGTAGGTTAAAGACCTCATAACTACCACTTTATTCCCATATATGTGAGTTAATAATGACGATTTTCATAGAAATATAAGTCATAAATAACTTTAATAATTGCTCATACTAATAGCAGAAAATATATAATTCAAAAGATGGCAGCTTTCCATGAAGGAATAAACATATGTTACAGCTACATTCGTTTCACAGCTAACAATAAAATAACATATTCATGTACCTTCACTGGAAATTTCCAGCAAATGCTGTTAGGCGAAACGAATGGGTTGAATCGTAAAGCGGAAGAAACAAATTTTCAATAGAACATACCCATATTTCTTAACGTACATGAGTAATATGACTGTTGCATTGGGAACTATAAAATTCTGCAACCCATTTAAAGGATTAATAAGTGTAGGCCTAAGTATAAGCAAACCCGTGAAATCCCATAAAGGCCAGGGCTTCCTGCATGAGCTCGACATAATACTCATCACTGGCAATAATCATTGATTCAACCTACCTTATTAAGACAGCATCCCCACCGTCATTCGTGGAATTGCTTTTAGTATGTTTGAGGGGGGAAAATATCAAGAATTGAGTTCAATAATCATTTATTCAACCCTGCCTTATTAAGACATCCCCACCGTCATTCGTGGAATTGCTTTTAGTATGTTTCAGGGGGAAAATATCAAGAATTAAGTTCAAAATTAACGATTCAGAGAAGTTAAACATCTGGAAACCTTTTCCAAGGGAAAAAATGCTAGCTGATTTCTTATTTGCTTAAAATATATTACTTTCTCATTTTATTTAAAGTATCGATTTACTTTTTACCCCACATTTAGTAATTTATTCTTCCAATCGATATACAATATTTCTCAAAAGTACTGTAATGTTACTTATAATTTTCTATGTTTATGTGAGCTGCTTGTATGCCTGAAAGGAACTCTATAGTTCTACGCTTACAACCCTTAAAATAAAATAAATTCATTAACTCCTCTCTCTACCTAGCTATCCATCCCTTTCTTTTCTTTATATTTTTCTTTCTCTTTTTCCCTACTTTTTTCTGTCATTCATAAATGTAAGTATTTAATGTGTTTTAAGGGTCTTCTAATATCTGCGTTGAAAGACAAAAATATGCCACTCAAAAAAATTAGTTCAATCTTGAGGGGGGAAATATGAAGAATTGAGTTCAAAATTAACGATTCAGAGCAGTTAAACATTTTCCAAGCAAAAATATAACCTAGCTGGTTTATTTACATAAAATAGATCACTTTCGCATTTTTTTAAAGTGACTGTTTACTTTTTACCCCATACTTTGTAATTTATTCTTCTAATCAGTGTTCCAGCAAAAAATGTCAGTAATCAAATTATTAAATTAGTGATGTGCCTGAATAAATAATTAGGGCCAATCATAATAAATTATGACGTTCTTCTGTATCGGGACAGCATGGTTCAAGGAAATAAAAATCAATCTCAACCTGTTGACTTTGACCACGCCTGTGTTAATGGAATACAATTACCCTCTTAAAAATTATGCAAAACCGGCTTGTGTGAAAGGTGCATCGAAAGTAATTTTACGAATCATGTAAAATTAGGTTAATATTTTTCTTGAAGGTAGAAGAGTATCTAAAGTGATGGTTAAATGTGGTTTCTATCACCTGATTATATCAATCTTTGTAGACAATGTTCCACTTAACACTTATTTACTTTATAGCTGCAATTATGAAGATGGTGCATTGTGTTCATTCTTGAAATTTTACACCAGTGAGGCATTGTATTCTATGTACAAAAAAGAAGTACATGAGTTTTAAGTATCCAAAATTGCATGGAAATGATGTGTGTCCTGAAATAATCGTTTTCGGCTTATTTTACAAACCAGTTCTTCGCGCGGATGTAGCTATGAAAAGGGATTAAGTCGATGTTGTAAAGCGACATATGATATCAGTGAAGTACTATATACTCCTGGTAAATATTAGCCGACATTAGTAAATAATTTCATACAGATAATCTAACCTGTTGTTCTCAAAGTTTTTAGATCTCTTGGGTCTGGCTGAATGGTAACATTTCTTTAAAGCAGAAGTTTGTAAAAACCACGAGGTAATTTTTAATAACATTTTAGCTTGCTCATTTATAATTATTTTAAAAAGATTAAGTAAACGAAGTACATTATTTTTAATAACGTTAATATTTCTCGGGGAATACCGATATGTATAGAGAACCGTGTAAATGGTTTTATTTTTTAAGAAAATTCGTTTTAAAATTTCAATATTTCTAACTTAACATTAGGTTAGCGCTTTTCTTTCTAAAATATCACATGAAAATGACGACTAAAAAACCCATAATGTCCAGAGGACAAGCTAGGCCTTAAAAGTTGATGGATTTCATATTGGTTCAAAGGGGGAAGTGTTTATTTGATAAAATTTGACGTTCCTTGTACTCCCAAATAATTACGTAAATAAGGTTAGATTATCTTTCCTTATTTACATAACTAAATTGGGGGTATAAGGCTATATTTCTCAAATAAACTAGGCCTTAATGTTATTCAGAAAAGTTCAGCGCCTGCTAATGGCGACTAGAAAACCCGCAATACTCGTAGAGCAGAGAAGTGGTCGCATCAGACGGGCGTTAATGTTAAGGTTTTTATAGATGTTTAGCGCCTGCTGAGAACGACTAGACTGCCTGCAGTACACAGAGAGTGAAGAAGTGATCGCATCAGTCGGGCGCTGTTACGGTATTTATTTATTATTAGCGCCTGATGGTGGTGATTAGAAAACCCGCAGTACACATTCGTGTTAGGGGAAAATATTGGTTTAATATCATTGAATTACAACTTGGTAAATTCTTTCTAATATATTACCATAAAATATATACTAAATTGGGCTTTACTCCGGTACCGGTCACCTGATTTTGTTCAAAATCAATAGGCTTCTTCCCATGGACGTTATACCAGTACGCTACTATTGAAAAGAGTGTTCTTAAATTTTAATTCGACTAATATCGCAATTCCGTTTAGATAATTTGTAGATTGTGCTTATACGTGTAGTATGTGAAAAAGTGATTTTTTAAATGGCATAAGTAGCCTATATGAATTTAGTAAAACTGTGTAAGCAATTGTTTGCAAAATATTGACCAACAAATTATTATTAAAAAGTTAAAATGTTATAGCTATGATAAAATAATTAATTTCCATATTGATGATACAAACCTTATGCAAAGAATTTATATATTATGTACCCAGTAAAACTAGTAGATTAAGCAAACTATTTTCTACGCCTAGAGTAAAACAGACCTCCACAAGAATTCTCCAACAAACAGAACTTTGAATAGGTACAATCAAATCCACCCACTTAATATAGATATATTTGGAATGATGAATATTTTACAATTTAATTCTATTGCAAGCCAATTGTTAAAACTTGTCCAAAATAGTAATTCATAGGCAACTGTATGTGAATATTGTTTAACTGTAGTCATATTTTTGTATAATTGATATTGTCAACTAACATATTTTCACTGTTATATATTATTTATTTTTTACTCTTGTTACTTTTTTCTTTTCATTCTTCATGCTTGCTTTCTTCTTAATCTCTACTTATTCTCTTTACTCTCTCCTATTCTCTTTACTTCTTACTTTTACATAAGTAATTATCCTAATTTTCCTACTTTTTATTCACCTATTTCCCTTGTAAGTATGTGATGTATTGCTAGCATAGTCATGAACATTGTAATTGTGTTACCTATAACGTTCATTCTTGATTAAATAAATAAATCTCTACTCACAAAAAATCAATAGTATACACCAAAAAGGAAAGAATTTTTAAAAATTCGAGTACCATTCTCTCCCCTTAAAGGGGAATAACTGACTTGAGGCACCATTACCTCCACTGAACCGATTCACCCAAGTCCAACTTGCTTTTAATTCTTTATTTAGTAGCGAGTTGGACTTGTCTGTGAATTTTTTGTGCTGGTATATAGTAATTATGTAACAGTTCACAATAAAATGCACTTTACAGTTCATACATAAATAATCCAACCAAATTCTTCTGTCTTCACTCTCTACTACTAGACTTCCATCTGCTACACCGCTACTTGGAAGTTCCATATGGATCCAGATTATAGAAACCGCCCTCGCAAGGCGTTGGTAGGCATCGTTCCAGACATCCGGGTTGTCGGGATGAATCTTCCTCAATGTTTCCAAGGAAATAACTTGGTAGGTCTATAAAATAAATGCAAATATTTTTGTTTTCAAAATTCGTAACGAGTTTGAAGAAATTCATGTTTAGAGGATTCTTCAGTCCAAATTTCTATTTTAGAAAATTGTAGGCCCATAATTGTCATAGGATAGGATAGTTCGAAAATTAACAATACAAAATTAAGTATCATACTTAGACATTATAACAGGATGCGACACAATGTAATAATTAAATAATAGTAATAAAAATAATAGGCTTTCCCTTAACCAACCACCATTTCACTTGAAAAAAGTGCTGTTTTCTGAAAGTGGTTTTAAGGATTATCAGCTGAAATGTGAAAAATCCACCTTATACCCCCGTTAATATAATACGAGTACAATTTGAGTTCAACCTAAGAAGTCTAGGTCTAGGAAAGAATAAAATAGTCAGATAATATAATTAATTTTTGGCGCTTGACATTAGAACTTTTATGGTCTGGAACGAATAGTGTGTACATAAGTCGTGTATTTCGGTTACTTACATAAAAATATATATTAAAATTGTGAAATAAAGTATAGCTGAGACCAAGTTCACTTGAAAAGACTCAACATTTTCAGTACATTGACTTGCAGGTAAAATTTAATAATTTAAAGAGTATTGATAAATGTAGGCCTACGATACTCTGTGTCGATTAAAACTTAAAAATTAAATACAATAAAATGTAAATTGGTACATCTATATAAACCTAAATTTAAAAAAATGTAAAGTTACAATACAATAAAAGGTGACAAGTCACGAGTCCACATTTAAAATTGGTAAAATCATGAGACGTTCACCTGCAGGTCAATATACAATAAAATTTGAGTCTTTTCAGGTGAACTTGGTTTCATCTATACTTTATTTCACAATTTTAAGGTGTATTTTTATGTATGTAATCGAAATAAAAGATTTATGTACACACAATTTGTCCCAAGCCATAAATGTCAATAGCCAAAAATTAATTTTATTATCTGATTGTCTTATTCTTTCCTAGACCTAGACTTCTCAGGTAGAGCTCAAATTATATTATATCAGAGGCGGTATAAGGTGGATTTCTCACATTTTAGCTTATAGTTGGCAAAGATGGAATTCATTAATATTCAAAGATTACGTTGCAATGCTGCTTTTTTAAAGGTAAATAAATTTCAATTCAAATATTTCCCCACAATTGTGTGGAGGCAGTTATAGCTAATTATTATATTATAATTATATAACACTAAACGGTTATGACCAGTCTGCAAGCAATGCGGAGAATGTGATTAGCAGAATGTGTATTCCTTCTAAACTGACTCTTAGTCTTTGCCAAAATGTGAAACGAGCGCTTAAAAGTCATGAGAGTAACACATATAATATTTTCGTAATTTGAAATATTAAAAATATTATAATGAATATTTAACATTTCTTTTCGAACAGCGTGCAGCCTTTATTGTTTGCGTTATCTTTCTAACTCCCCCAGTTTAAGTTATAAACTGCCTAATTAAATTAGCATCCTAACATTCCAAATCCCCGCATATATAACTCCCGTTGCATAGCCTATACCTTGCATCATATTTCATAGTCTCTCGGCCATCTTTATCTCTCTACCCATTGAAAGATGCTACATTGTCTATAATTTTTCATCCTTGCTGCTTTACCAACTTACCCTAGGCTAATATATGAATGAATTATCTAAATTCACTCCTTTAGGCAAGAGACTTAATAACTGAAAGTATTTGAAGGTATGTGTTCATGAATCTATAGAATATTGTTTACATATATGTTTGTTTACATAATAATATTTGAAGAAAATTTATCTCTCACACCAGGTACGAACCTGTGATCTTCTGCCCCGATACTCTACCGTGCCGATACTCTACCAACTGAGCTGGCCGAAGTTCAACTCAGTGGAATTTCTTTCCTATGATTACTTTTAAATTAGTGTACCTCACAATGCTGTGCATTTCGTAAATATCTTTGGCGTCTTTGGTTCAACCTGCTATGCACTATGGTAATGCGGGTTTGTATAGTGTATCTATGTCAATAAGAAAGTCACTTAAATTATTTCAAAACGAAAGTAACCAAAATTTAACTTGAAAAGTATATTAACGTTTTCGCTGCTACTGCCGCATAAATTCGTAACTTCGAATAATTGTTTAAGGCAGGTATATAAGGCTAGTACAGTATTGCTTTGTGTAGAATGTGATGATTTTTATCCACCTACTACATTTATTATTTATGGAAGCAAGTTATTCTATTGTAATATTTTTCATTGATTTCACACTTAGAGCTCACTGATGGATTCACTTGATGGTGGCTTATAATAACCATACAAATGCAGTTCTGAAAAAAATTTCTATGATACATTTGGGTGAAAGGCATGGAAACATGATTAAAACATTAGTATTAAAATTGAAATAATTCTGTTTCTCAGTATTCTGATATATAAAATAAAATTTAGTAGAATTTTAAAAAAAGTGTTAATAGTCCAGTCAAATTATCACAAAAAAAGTCATGTGGATGCAAAATTTAGGGTAGAGCTAATTTTTTTATATGATGTCTGGGATGGTTTTGAGAGTAATTTCTGACATTTTGCCAACAAAATTTTTTGCCGCCGGAGCCGCCATCTTGAAAAAACTTCAAAATTTTCTATTTTATTTCTGTTTTTGCCCATTATCTGCCAAAATACGCACCTGACAAAATATTTTATTATTTATCCTAAAAGTGGACTAAATTTGACACAGTTTGAGATCAAATTGAGTTTTATACCATGAATAGTTTCGGAAACACAGCTCTCCGAATTTCAGCAACATTTTGCAAAAAATAAAAAAATCTGAACTTTCAACTAGTTTTTGCTCGCTATCTTCTAAATGACCAAACCTTGAGTAAAATTTCGAAGGATAATTTTTAAAGTAGAGTAAATTTGCAACAAGTTGAGTATTTAATGTTTTCATACCTATTATAGGTCACCAGATACAGAGGTATCTACAACTCCTCACATTTCAGAAAACTTATCGAAGGTACGAAAGTCTAGTTTTGCCTAGGATATTCTAAATGGCGTTTATCAGTAAAAAACCTGTGTTGTCTTATAGTTAAGTTTTACATTGTAATTAACAACCAAAACAGTATTTCCAACAATTTATAATGATAAAAGACTAAAAAAAAAACAATGTAAAAATAAAATAAATGTTGGTGTAGGTACAGCATTTTGATTTGGAGAGAACGGCGTTTTATTTTAGAAGAACACTTTTGCAGTGTCCTCTGAAAAAAATTACTTCCTATAGCATATACAGTTGTCCCAAAATGGAAACATGTTATCGGAGGAATGGCGCTAAGAGGCTCTTTGTCACTGCTCCGCCTACCGTTCTCTCCGGATACATCTGTTTTTATGTGTTTGTACCAGGCAACCTTAGGCATTTTGAAATATTTGCAGACAAATTATGACTCAAAGGTTTCAGTTATCTTCGATGGTTATCCTTCTGACGCTAATCAAACAAGCACAAAGAATTGAGACTCCGACGGGCTACGAGTCCATCTCCTGATGTCGTCTTTGATAGAACTACTGTTTTGAAAAGTTCACAAGAAACTTTTCTCACCAATGAAAACAACAAGAGGCGCTTCGTAGAATTGACAAAAGCTGGAATAGGCTGTTAAAGATGCAGATGTCTTGATTGTTAGCACTGCCTTCTCAAAAGCATCTCAATACGACACTGTCTTTGTAGTTGGGGAGGACATAGACCTTCTTATTTCCTCACTACATTACCATCCCCTCATATAAAGAATACATATATCCAAAAGAACGGAAGAAGCAAAGCTGCAGACATCTTCTAATCAAGGCAGTCATTTCGCCACAGCTTCTCCAACATGCTGCTGTTCATCCATGCTTTCAGTGGTTGTGACACAACATCTGCAGTTTTTGGCCACGGGAAAACCCACTTCTGTTCGCCGATTTTGAAACATCCTGAACTAGAAGAGGAGGCTAATGTAATTCTGAACCCTCAAGCTACATCAGGAGAAGTGGCTGAAGTGGGCCAACATTTTTTGGGTCACTTATGTGGAGGAGACCCTGCTACACAAACACTTGACGAACTTCGGCACGGAATATTTGTAAAAGCTGCAGGAAGAATGAAATTTAACTTAGCGAACTTGCCCCCAACCAGTGATGCGGCTCAACTTCATGCCATGCGAACATACCACCAAGTTCAGGCATGGCTCAGTGAATACAAAGACCCTTTGAAGTGGGGCTGGGTGAACACACCAAGTTGCCTCTTTCCCCTTAAAGCCAAGAAGTAGCCAGCTCCAGAATCAATTCTGAAAAGTATTTCCTGTACCTGCAAGAAGGGGTGTTTAAACGCTTGTGGGTGTCGTAAAGCTGGATTAAAGTGCACAACGATATGCAAACATTGCAATGGGCAGTCGTGTGAAAACATACTAATAGTCCTGTCCTCCGACAGTGAGGATGATGACACTCCTGATGAGCCAATTAATTCGTTTTTGGATGAAGACGCTGAAGAGTACTTTATCAACACTGGCTAGATTGTGAACATCATGGACGAAATAGCAGACGTCAACTGCCCAAGTCCCTCTAAGTGCCGAAGACTATGAACAAACAAGTTATTCAATGCAATGTTTCACCAGAACTCCAGCTAAATAAAATCTTTTTGTATATAAATGAATGTTCTGTGCCGTTATTGCCCCTAACTTGTACGCACATGCATTTATTTAATCGTTGCTGTATATATATTTTTAAACCTCTGTATTTTGTGACCTGAAAGAGGTAGGATAAGTTTAAAGTACTCGACAAGTTTCAAATTACCTCTAGTTTAAGTTTCCATATGGAGTTTTACTATAGGTTTGGACATTTAGAAGATAGCGAGCAAAAACTAGTTGAAAATTCAGATTTTTTTATTTTTTGCAAAATGTTGCTGAAATTCGGAGAGCTGTATTTCCGAAACTATTCGTGGTAGAAAACTCACTTTGATCTCAAAATGTAGAAAATTTAGTCTACTTTTAGGATGGGTAATAAAACATTTTTGTCAGGTGCGTATTTTGGCAGATAATGGGCAAACACACAAATAAAATAGAAAATTTTGAAGTTTTTTCAAGATGGCGGCTCCGGCGGCAAAAAATTTTGTTGGCAAAATGTCAGAAATTACTCTCAAAACCATCCCAGACATCATATAAAAAAATTAGCTCTACCCTAAATTTTGCATCTACTTTTGACAATTCGATTGGACTATAAGAGCCATGGATAATTATTTTCATTATTACTGTTTATTGCCAGTGTTTTTTTTATTAACCATATGCAACGGAAAATAGTTATAGTTATATTTTACTAGCATGTGCCCACGGCTTCGCCCGCGATAATTATTTCAAAAATTAAAAATTAAGAGCATAATAGTAAAATCATAATATTTATTAACTCCTAAATCACGTGGACTACATACCACGATTAGATAGCATCGTCTGGTAAAAGCGACCTCAGATTCGAGTTTCTTGGCCCAGAAAACCTCTGTATAGTGAGATTCGTCCAAATAAAAACAACGTTTGACCATATTTAGGGTTTACAACATTCAAGCGATCGCGAAAGTTTTATTTTCAAGATTTGACAAAAATAGACAAAGCCAACTGTAATTGATTTGACATTGAAATGTATAACTGAAAACTTATGTTTTGAAAACGCACAAAATGCACGTTTTTTGCTCGTTTTTCACTCATAACTCACGAACGAAAACTAAAATTAAAATTCCGTCTTCGAGGTGCATTTTCCGATCCTTCAGCCCACCTATGTTTAAAATTTCAGATCTCTGCGTTCAGTAGATTTCCCTGGACATCGAGGACAGTTCCTTTTATTAATATAGATAATATGAATTATAATGATACCTTCTCTAATTTGTCAAACATCCATTTAATTTAATCCAAACCCACCTATACCATTGGCAACAATATGTTCTGTGAATTTGTTTCGATAATTCTATGCAAAAAGGGATTAAGTATTTTCAAAAACATTTAATTTTTGGCATTTAGAATCAGAATTTTTCAAAATCCCTTCTTAGTGAGCACCTACATTATGAAAAGAAGGTACTGTCAAAATTCCAAGTCTCTACCTGTTATAGTTTAGGCTCTACGTTGATTCCTGTCACTCAGGACAAAGCCTTTTATATATATATAGAGATATTTCCATTATAAATAAACACTTATATAGCGTAATTTATTGAATGAAAGCTTTATTTAGTTTATATATAAATTAATTTATCACTAACCTATTCTCTCCTTTTAATAGTGTTACATTAATTATTATACGTGCACCCGAATACGAATGTTTGCTTCTTCGGGAAATATATTTTATAATTTCATTTATTTTTATTTGTATTTATAACGTAAATTTTATTATTCGTGGTTTTTTTAATGCCTTACTTTTATCGCGAGTTGTGTTTGCGAAATTGTTGTTTATTATTGTAAATTTCTTGTAAACACGTGTCGCATGGAAATAGATGTTTTTGTGTGTAGGCTTCTTACACGAATAAATACAATTTTTTAAAAATATAATTTTATACGATTTTGCACCATGGATCTTAATGTTACCACAACTCTCCAATCCTCACAGTTTTAAGTTTGTCTTCACATTTAGCTAATTTTATTGTATTAATACTTACATTTATACGATCGGTCTGAGTAGCGCAGTGAATATGGTGGTGTTTTTTGAGCTCAAGATCGCAGGTTCGATCCTGGTCCAGGTCAGTGACAATTATGTGCGTTCCCACGTCTGATCTCCCGAGGGACAAAGTTCTGGTATACCGTCGACGGTCACAGGCCTAAATTGCAGCACACACTGTCGTTGAATAATTCTATAAGCTTTAACCAATCTACATTTGTAGGTGGGTCGAGTGATGGTAGTCTAGATTCCCTTAAATGGGTTCATTTCAATTTGCGTCTTGGTCTTGACCATAGATGAAGGTTTGGTCTTTCTTCTTTCAAATTCCCATTGTTTTGTACTTCTAAAGTCTCAACGAATGTATCTTTTTAAATTTTCTCGACGTTATACAGTAATGCATGTTTTATTGTGTGCAATTCCTTAAATATGAAGGACGTGTTTCCGAGGAAACTGCTCGACAATTTATTGGAAGCCCTCCCAATTGTTAACTTTTTTTCTTGTGTAGTTTTAATTAAAGGAGACAGTAAAGGGAGTTATGAATGTACCAGTTTCTTTAGGACAGCGTTATCAACCTATGGTCCGCGGACCACTGGTGGTCCGCGAAGATGGTGCAGATGGTCCTCAGACATAATTAAAAAAATATCATAAAGCAAGTGGAAAGTAAAGAAGTAAAATTTTTTTCACATATTTCGTTATAATGACCTATAATTAATACCCCAAATATTAAGAATATAGGCCTTCTTTTAAAAACGGGATGTAAAATTAGGGGTCCGTAAATTTTTTTAGACATTTTAGAGGTCCGCGGGTTCAAAAAGGTTGAGAAACGCTGCCTTAGGATGTTTAACAAAATAAGAATCAAAGACTAAAAGCCAATTTTATAAATAAGCATAATTGTTTCCTTCACCAAAAAATTAACTTTGCTACCCAAATTTGTCAATAATTTTTTGAACATAACTGTTCTTCAAAATTTTTTGTAGGCTACTCTCGAAAACAGTAAATTATATCAACATAAAAACTGGACAGATAATTAAATATGAATTGGAAAATTAATTTGCACAATAGCATTAATCTCAACATACTTTGCAAGAAAGAATTTTTGAGGTCAGTAAGCAGAAAAAGTGTGTGATAAAACACAAAGTAATGTTAGACAATCCTCATCCATGGGAATAACGAATTGTCAATAATGTTGATACAAGGAAGCAGAATCAAATACTTGAAATTTCAAAGGGCTTAAGTGGCTAACATTATTTTCAGTAAATCAAAGAAAATAACATTGTTACGCTTGTAGGAACTATTACATTATTTTCTAATTGTTTCTAAGTACGTTACATTCAGAATTGATTGTATAAATGAAATACCTATGCTCAAATCTTAATTTTTTATACAAAAAAATTATCACAACCTTAAAATCTTCTTGGCTTGGGTATCTGCAGCATCATATTTAGGATGTCTGCCGACGTTTCGACCGTATTCCCATGGCCTTTATGATAAAGGCACTTTAAATTAGACGCAACAGATAGCTGGAAGTCAAGGAAATTTTATTATAAACTCGAGCCGCGGAAGCCTGCGGTCACATTTTCATTATAGCCTTCATAAGGATGCGAACTGAGGTTAGATTTGTTAACTTTAGTTATATTTAAGTCAGTTGAATTAATAGTATTAACAAACTCTCCCGTTTTGTTTCAGGTAAGAACAACGTACGCCTCTAATTCAAACTACTATGGATTTTATGTAAGTATTGTTTTATTAACAAGAATGGTAGCATATTGTACCGGGGATTTATACTTAATCCAAGAATTGCATTCAAGCACATTTTGTAAAAACTATTTGGATAATTTTTCGATGGGAAATGTATTCAGAAAATATCCTATTACGTTTTTTATTTTTAATTTTTTTTAAATCTTTAATCTTTACTCATGTCCACTCTCATTGGTTAACGTTCATGGCCACTGGATGTATGGACTCAGATTGATCCCCTGGATGTTTCCCAGGCATATTGATCACATGTAAAAAAAAATTGTCGAAATAAATTGATAGATGACGCAGCGTTGTATCCGCTTTGGGATGTATTGCCGCGAAGATAGCTTTCGAGCTACATTACATTTCGACGTTGTATTCGGATTCAAGGTTCTTCAGGCACTTTAAAACTCAATTTAAAAATATACTTCTGCCAGAGACGAAGGAACAATTTTTGACTAGAGGTATATTCTTTTTAGAATGTTCAGAATTGTATAGGTACTGAAGTTGAATTCATTCAAATCAGAAAATTTATTTCGCCTCGCCTTAAAGCCTTTTCTTACACAAATACATAACATAGTCTATGAGTAATTTATGTGTATCCATTGTGAGGTTTTTTGCAATACTTTTATTTATATTGTATATTGTAACTGTGGTAAAGTAAATAAGTGTAAAAAGTCATAACACAGAACTGTAGAGACTATTAGTAAAAAAAAAAAAAAAGGTATTAAATGTTACCTAGTCGAAAATTAAAAATATTAATTTTAATAACCTCCGTGTCCATGTAAGGTTTAGTCGGCCACACATCTGAACCTATATATTATCTTATATTTATTTCGTAAGGCATATTTGTGTTTCGCCTCCCTTCGAATTTAAACTATAGAATTAGCTTTGATATAATTTATACGTCCCTGCGAGCGTAGAATATCGCATTGGACGAAGAAGGGAGCATGAAATGGCCTCAAGTGGTCGGTCAGTAGATCCCTGCTGCTTCTTCTCTACTGAGAAGTGAGCCCAAAGAACCACCCATTTGGGTCATCAGGTCGTCCAATGGAAATCAGTACTAATAAGCTTATAGCTCTCAGCTATGCGAAGTTATTTTATTGTGTTCGACTTGCTGCATATTGTCTTTCATGACATGTGATTGCTCGTGAAGATAGAGCAGACTCTAATGAAAGATGTTCAGCGTGTATGAAGGAATAATAGTGTTGTAGTCCTTATCTACAAGCAGCTTTATAGGATTGCATACATTTTAATTTGATAGATTTCCGGTGTACTCATCTTTTTGTGTTAACTTCATTTGGCCTGGCTCATATGATTAAATTGTGATTAAATGTGCTAATGTATAAGACTCATGTGCATGGTTTAATACAGAACTCTCCTTGCCAACCAGATCAGATTCAAGACAGTGAAATTGGTCATATTAACCCCTTCAGAGCTAAAGTTTTGTATTATTCTATGTAATCGTCAAGTAAAATCATTGTTGGGCTCTAAGTTTGAAAGAAATAAAGAAAATTTCAGTGCAATGGCTGTTTCCGTAAATGATACGCGTAATTCTTCCAAACGATTCTTTTAATAAGTACCAGTATGGTACTTTATAAGATTGTGTGGGGGACGGGGAAATGTCTGTCCTTCTGTCAATCCGTCTGTCCGTGTGTCTGTACGCGCGATAACTCAAATACGCTTTATCGGGTTTTCATGAAACTTGGTATATGCGTTTATAACGTTCATGGGAAGAAGCCTATTGATATTGGACCAAATCGGTTAACCGGTACCGGAGTTAAGCCCAATTTAGTGCCTATTTTAATGGTAATATATTAGAAAGTCGCGATAACTCAAATACGCTTTATCGGATTTTCACGAAACTTGTTATACGCATTTATAACGTCCATGGAAAGAAGCATATTGATATTGGACCAAATCGGTTGACCGGTACAGGAGTAATACACAATATCGTAGTATCATGCTAATAATCTAAATCCACTTGTGGAATGAGTGTACTATTCCTTTCGCTTATTTTGAGATTTTCAATATCAAGGGGGCAGAATGAAGGTTAAATACCGGTAGATGTTACGACAAGGAAAGATGTAACCGAGGCAAAGGTTTGTGATTTCCTCTTCTCTTCTAGGTAATCTCAGATACAGACGTGCGTAGGGGGGCATGAACTTGACTCCACCGGGAAAAAGCAGTTCTCCGTGAATTTCTTTACCATTGTTTGCAAAACATACGATACTCAAACAGGAAGGAAGACAATACGTGTCGAAATGTAATGAAATAGTCTATTGACTAAGTTAACTAAATAGGAAAAGGGACACAACTTTTCATGCCATTTCCATCGTCACTAGAATATACTCGTATGTTTCTCTGTTGTGTACCAGGTATGATGAGTGAGATCGGGAAAAACTTTTAACTGTTTATTGAAATGCTGTTAAATTGTTCGGTTGATCATGTGTTTAATGATTGATCTATTACTGCACAAACAAACACATGTTGTTAATTATTTCAGAAGTATGATTTCAGGCATTCCAGCTTAAAATGGACTTTGTGACAGATTTTCAAAAAAATTATGAAAGAATTGAAAATGCTGGAAACGTGTTCCTTATATATTGAATTTCTAATAATTTAATTTGATTTTTCCATAGGCCTGTGTGTATTTATTTTGTAGTAAGCTTGTTTTTCAGTAATTCAATTTCAAGAGCCATTTAAAGTACTGTCTTTGATACGCGTATTTCTGTACAACAGGAAGTTAGAGAAGATTGTGGAGAACATATTTAAAGTTAAAGTGACGGTATAGAAATAGGTCTAATGCAATTTAAAGATAATTAAAATGTTCAAAAGTAAGGTGGGACCTTAACTCCTGTTACAAAAATAAAGTTTGAATAAGTTCATCGTTTAAAGAAGCATAAATTTCAATTTCATGGAAAGATAGGTTAAAGATGTGATATTTAAGGAAAACCCGTCAATTATAAACATATTTAATAACCACGATTCTTCGCAATCCATTGGCGATTTGGTACACTATCTAAATAGCATAGGCCTAATATAATATGTCGATTCTTGCGGAAAGGACTTCTACTTACCTTTTATGAGAACGTAACGGGAATGTTTAATTCTTTCATCCAGTTATTTACTGTTGTTTAAATTAATGAGCGCTGATAAGGGAATCACAGACGTTAACAGTGTTTTCTGCTTTTCTAGGAACTGACTGTTTAGTTGTAGAATTTTTATTACGAAACTTTCGTTTATCCATCTAGCTTAACGGTATACCTGAAAAGACTTGTCTTTCCTTTCTCTGAGTTCATTTCAGTGGCGTAACGTCCGAAGAAACTTCTATATTGGTAGACTACAAGAAATTTAAGATTATCCCTAGATTGTGTGAGCCGCTAAACCACGGCCACGGGACCACGGGAAGGGAAATAGGTGGATTAGTAGCCACGCTAAATACATAAACCACAAATCCGGGCCAATTGCGCCAACCCCGGTATTGGGATGATTGGCATTCCCAAAAGCCCCCGGAACCAGATTCTACCGCGAGCCTTGCTCAGGACTGATTTTCAAGTTCCCGGTCCCTCAGAGAGAGCCCGTAGAATTGTGGCACAACAGAGAGTCCCCAGATGAGCGGCACAAACAATCCACATGACCACAAGACAAGGGGCAGAGCGGGAGAATCCCTCAGCGGGAGATGACCCGAAAGCCGGTAAAGGAAACAGGATGATAAAGAAGGTGAGAGGGAAAGTGAAATGGAGAGTGTTGATGAAATGAAAGGTGGAAACGGCAGGATCCCCGAAAAAATTCCCCAAGTCACTGTTCGTCCATGAATGGCAGGTCTGCCTCGGGATTTGAACCCAGGACCGCTTGCATGCGAGGCCCACTCGCTAAGCATCAGTGGCAAGGCACTGGCGCTATGTTCCCAAATTCGCGGTTTCAATCTCGTTCCAAGTCGTTGTCATGTGTGTAAATGCAGCATTCCCTTTGACTCTATATTTACAGGCATGTAAAAGAATTACTTATGTGATACAAAATTCCAGCATATCTGTAAGGGTTCAAACCTAAGAGTACATCTGTCTTTACATAACTTTGATAAGCAGGATATCTGTAATAAAGAAATCCCATAATATTCTCAAAACAAAGACAAGATTTTTTTTTAAGTAAATAAATCGAAGGCAGCCGACCGGGAAGAGAGGAAATCGAAACGGAATTGAGTAGGAAATTGCCTTTTGTATTTCATCAGCATGCTGTAGAAAGAGATATTAACACTTTAACATTTTTGCAGTGCTGAAATGTTGATTTATGATCCATTTTTTATCCTTTTCATTCATCCTGAGTTAAACTCTAATATCAGAATGACGGCAGTTAAATTTTATGTTTGATCTTTTATCTTAACTATAAGCAAATTTATATGTACAACAGCGTGTTCATTGAATGCATTGAGAAAGTCTGTCTCTAACAAGTCGACTTCCCTATTTCTGATGTCAATGACCTACAAACTAATTTCACATTACTATTTCACTCTAATATAGCTTAGAATATTATAACTAAAATAATTACCGTATTTTACGGACTATAAGACGCTCCGGACCATAAGACGCACCTTGATTTTAGGATGGACATTTAAAGGAAAAGAAATGTAATGTAATTCTAAACGACAAATTTTAAAGGGAAATATGAACTTCATTGCATAAACAAATTATAACTTGTACAATGAAATCAGTGTAAATAACTTCTAACTTAAAACCTGCGAAAATCTCTTCTGTACAGGTGGCATCGCATAAATTTTAACCACCGAACTGATTTCTCATTAAAGACTGAAAATACTTTTACACCCTCTAATCCTAAATTCACTATACGGTAAGTGTAATGGGACAAGGCTGTTTAGAGGTCATTGCCTTTATTTAAACCACCCGACGGAGGTAACTCCTTTCGTATAAGAGAACTTAACATTCATTTCTTTTCGCATTGTATACCTGGACTCCAGCTACCCTCATTTTACGATTGTGACAAGTACACTGATGTACGATCTGTGCCAAAATTTGTAACTACCTTATCGTTTATAACACCTTGTTTATAACTATGGCTTTCTGGCAATATTTACCATAATATATATATATATATTTTTTTTTTTTGTACTTCGGACCATTAGACGCACCCAACTTTCAAGGCTCTGTTTTCAAGGTAAAAAAGTGCGTTTTATGGTCCGTAAAATACGGTACATGGCACCTTTATTCAATTCTTCTTTTCCTGAGATTTATCTCCCCCGTTGTAGATACATTTACGCGGTCCACGCCGCCCGGGTCAACAGAACCGCGGGGGAGGGAGTTTATATGGATCACATAATACTTTTTTTTTAACCAGACAAGGACAAGGAGGGCCTCGCTGGGTGAGTGATCAGCCCAATGCTGGGGCCACCTCTGAGAAAACACGAACTCATAGGACGATACACACACCAGCCACACACACTCATTCCGAACAAGGCGTGGATGGGATGAAGGTGATAATAATGATGTCTGGGGACCACAAGAGCCTAAAGTTACTCGATATTTGACTTACAGGTGAGGAAAACCCTCACCTAGGTAACTTGCCAAGCCCGGACCTAACCTTTAATATCAACTTCTTTTATTTTCCCTTGGCCTTTACATGGAGCCATCATCAGGGCATCTTGCTTGCAGAGTCACATTTAACAATAAGATAGCCTTACTGCTACATTATTTGCGCCATTTTAATTAAAATTATTAAATCTTAGAATATGATTATCCTGCCGGTTGTATTATATGGATGTGAGACATGGTCGCTCTCTCTTCCTAAAGAACATAATTTCAGAGTATTCGAAAACAGGGTGTTTAGGAAAATATTTGGGCCTAAGAGAGATGAAAATGGGGACTGAAGAAAACGGCATAACGACGAGCTTTATAACCTGTACTCGTCACTGGATATAGCAAGGGCTATTAAATCGAGGAGGATGAAATGGGCTGGACATGTTGCACGCATGGGGGAGGAAAGACGTATCTCAAAAGTATTGACTGGGATACCCGAAGGGAAAAGACCACGCGGAAGACCTAGACGAAGGTGGGAGGACAATATTAGGATAAATTTACGAGAAGTAGGATTTGCGAGGGATGGTTGGATGGATTTAGCACACAGTAGGGTTGAATTGCGGGCGCAGGTAAGCGCAGCAATGAACCTTTGGGTTCCATAAAATAGATGATATTCCTTTAGCTTTCTTAGGAATTGTCTACTGCCATTAAGTAAGAAAGAAAGAGTAAAACTTAAAATATTCTTAAATCATCAATAAAATTCACTTCCTGATCCTTCACAGGACATGGAAGATGAATGAAGAAGTAAATTTACTTGCAACAGGAGAAGGATCACACCATAGAAATCCTTGAATTTATTTTCGCTGTTAACATTGCTGTTTGATGTATTCAGCAAAGTTCTGTGTGGTTTAACCCGCACACAAATTGTTCCCACATTAAGTTGAGCGATGTTTTCCCAACTTGCGTCGAGTTTTGTAACCCTGCAGCAGTCCTCACAGTTCAGCAATCATAACTTTCTGTAACCACACTGCTCTCCAGATTTGAATGTAATTGCAGTTAGACACAGAAGTATAACAATGAGAATAAGCTTCGTAAAATTGCAAGAAAACCTGCCGCGGCCTTACTTAGCACCCAACAAAATTGGTCAGGTAGAAGTACTATTCGACCGCCGGCATGGTCTTGTGGTTAACGTCGCTGACTACAAATCCGTCGGCCCGGGTTCGATCTCCGGTACCTCCTCGGACTTTTCTGAGGTAGGGAGGTCTGGCAGGGGTGCACTCAGCCTCGTGATTCAAATTGAGGAGCTACTTGATAGAGAAGTAGCGGCTCCGGTCATGAAAACCTCCATTACTGGCCGTGGGTGTCGGCATGCTGACCACATGCCCCCAATCCTGCCATCTGGCTGTGGTAGATGACGCAGCGGTCGGGTGGTAGGCCAAATCCCTCCAGGGATGTAGTGCCACGGAGTTTAGTTTTTTTTACAGTACTTTTCTCCTGGTAGAATATAAGTTAATTGAAAAACAAAAAAACTGATACAGATTTAGGAACCTAGAGAATGAAAATTTTAATAAATTCACCTGCGCCCGGATTTTGATGACATGTCATCTTTTAACTGGTACATCATGAACGTTCCCCACTAGTGCAGGCATTCTTATAATCACTCCTAGATTATAAAAATGGTAATTTTTAGGGAAATTTTTTTGTCTTTTTCCCCATTTTTATTATTTGGTCTTTTTTTAGAATTTAGTGTCATTGTTTGGTCATTTTTCGATATTTCACGGTCCTTTTTTTCCACATTTCATATTTTTAGGTGATTTTTTAAATATAAAGTCTCTATTTTCTCATTTTGTGTTGTTTCTTGTATTGCATTATATAGGGTTTTCGTGCATTTACATACATTGAATATTTTCGGAACTCTAAATAAACATAAATAAGTAGTCTTGTTATAATTAAAATTTGGATACAGGCTGTTTGCATTTGACCGTATGTAGGCCTACTAATGAACTAATCACAAGCCTATAATTGAACAAAAACATAAATCTAAATAGACCCAAATCTGATGAATAACCTAGCGTTTTTATTAAAATCTCCGTGTACCGTGCATTGTTCGGAATGACTATATTTGCCAGTATTATTTATTTATTGAATATACAATTACTTAAACCCTATTCCACCCGGAGGTATATTAGGGTTATAGTTACAAGACAATATATTTGCAATATTACTACTTCTTATCCATAGGCTGGATGCAGGCCTTAATACTCTAAGAAAACAAGATAACTAATATATTATATTATAAAAGAAAACTATAACATCTTAAAAATAGAACACAAAAACTTTTGGAATTCTCTATAACAGCATTTTTTCCTAAAAATATCAAAGAGTGGTTTATCTAATTTCTTTTTACAATAATCTAAGTGTGTGTCCAATATTCTTCTTTTATGCTCTAGGACTGGGCAATGAAAAATTAAATGTTCAACAGTTTGTTGTTCAGTACATATACATTGATAACCGTTCTGTCTTTGGATCATGAAACGTTGAAAGTAAAAACCAAATTTGCCATGCCCAGACAGAAACTGAGTGAATATGAAGTCCGGTTTTACACTCGTACAGCGTAGGCGACACTCAACTGTTGGAAAAAAGATTTCTCTCGTAGTGGTCCCTTTGGAGCTGGACACCCAATGCTCATTCCAAGCAGTCCTAATATAATCTCTAAGTTTATTCTTAGCATAAGATAGGGGACACAATTTGTAGCTAAAATTTAAATTCGAGGTCGCAGCATTTTTTGCCAATTCATCGGCTCTTTCGTTCCCTAATGTGCCCATATGGCCTCGTACCCAGGATAAACAAATGTGTTTCTCGTATGATATTATCTTAGTTCTAATTTCTGCTGCCAAGGCATTTAAATTGAACTTGTTGTTTATAGCAGTAAGTGCAGTTTGTGAGTCACTGAAAATGCAACAGTCAGAATTTTGAGATTTAGACCATAAGACAGCCTCCTTTATAGCAAAGAGCTCTGCTTGTACAATTGAGCACTCTGTAGAGAGTCTGGCCATTTGTGAATACATTTCCCTACCACAACAGAACACCACGAAAGCACAACCGATTTTATCCACCATTCCTTCTCTGCAGAATTTTGAACCGTCTGTAAAAATCTCCAGATTGTGATTCCTGGTACATCCATTGTTATTAACGAAATTATTGAAGTAAGCAGGATGTCCAGCAGTAGTAAAGTGTGCTGGTCTTTCGATATCCAAACGCAAGATTGCGTCTTCATATGTGAAGCCTTTTCGGAGCAGCGTAGTTTCTGCTTTATTTGCCAGTATTTGGTAGCACTGACTCTGACATTGCAAACATCGCTCGCGTTTTCACATTTGCTTCCTGTAAATAATTAGACCTCGACAACAATAGAATTTACTTGCTTTCTCCGGTATAGGATAGACATAGGGATTTATATACTTTTTCTTAATTACATTTCTATGAACTGTTCATTAACGACAATGACTGTATTCTCAGTATTTGGTAGCACTGAATATGGAAATATTCCAAACTAATCTCGTATTCTTATATTTTACTCCTTCTAACGCATTAGATCACGACTATGATGGTATTATATGAAGATAATGTTATGTCGAACTCATTAGTATAATATTTATTCAAAATAATCTTATTTACTTGCAGTATGAAAAGAAAGGAGGCAACATTCGACTCCTTATTCCCATTTTATGCGTAGCTAGCTGATAGTAAGCTATATAGACTACTTTTTCTAGAGGTTGACGGTTCGATCCCGATCGTGGTATAATTTTTATTTGCTTTCATAATTATGCAATATACTCGTATTAATTACAGAATTTTTGTTTTACAGTACAATAGTTGTCATTCAACCAAAGATATTTCTGTCCCTCCACAATCTTCTCTTTTCAGCATCTTCTTCTGTTAGCTCTCTCGCAGTGATGCTTCTTTTGTCACCATCCATCGATTATTCACACGATTTGCCTCTTCTCCTCTTACAATCTCTAGGCCATGTCATCATCATCCTTGGCATTCTGTCATCCTTCATCCTTCCCACATGTCCAAACACCCCTAATTTTCTTTCTTCAGTTATTTCTATAATATTTTTCCACCTGCATTATTCTAATTTTTTCCATCTTGATATTCTCACTTCTCTCTTCCGAAAGTTCACTTTGGTAGCCCATATTGTTATTTGAAATATTTTATTTAATTGATAATCTAACGGTACTCACACATATGGAATGATTTTATAATTATTTTTTTATATCATTGCTTCAAGTAACACATACGTGTACATACTATTCAATCATTTCCGAAATTAATTATCTAACACTGTTCGATTTCCTTTGATGCTTGATGCCCTACTTTTTCTCGTGAATTAATTAAATAATTTGGCGCAGTTGCAGATTTTGAACACCTGTGACTTGTAGCAGTCACAATAGCTATTTATGTATCAAGTACGCAAAATAACGGTTTAGCGGACGAATCTAGTATACTGGATGAGCCCGATAAAGTTTTTGCGTACGTGGCGAATACAATATATTTTTAGTAAAAGCTCTCTAAATTATATGAAATAAAACAAAAATAACGTATAATTAATTATAATGAAAAGTAGTAAGCCATTTGTTACCGTCTTATTCTCACAGCCGCCTGAATCGCAGAACAATGAACCGTACCAACACGAAATGCGGTATAGATCCATAATATTAATTATATGAGTCGCTTTTTGTAAACAATAATGCATACGAACTTTATAGTATAAAGCTTGTGAAAATATGAATGATAATTCCGAGGAAATTTCAAACCAATTGAATTGGAGCTGCTGCCAGCAACATCACGGCAGCAGTAGACTATGAGAAGGAATATATTATTGCACTTAAATGCTGGTGCATCCATAGCAAGCAATGTTTCTCTTGTGAACAAAGATGTGAAAAGTTGTTGGCTTATGTTTGTTGTTATATGATGAAGTAGGCTACCGTGTTTTGCGAAAAACCCTGGCAAAGTTTCTGATTATCATAAAGAAACGTGTTGGCTTAAATTTGTTGTTTTATGACCAAATATATGCTTAAATCCATGTTAAAGTTGGTGTATTGGTCAAAGCCATCTGGATTTTGTTTATAGATTGCCATAACGACTTTATTGTCCTAGGCATTTTGAATGCAGTTTTAATGCGGTTTTATGCAATTTTAGCGGCCTAGGTTGCTGAAATGCAATTTTCCGGCACGTTAACAGTCCGACAAGCATCTGTTTTAGAGAGAGTGTACTAAAAAAATAATTTAATATGCAGTAAAAGAAAGTGCTAAGCCGTAAGAAGCCATCTGAGGTTATGGCATACGAGTTCAACATGCGAAACAATTAACTTTGAGCGCCACTCCTTGAAAACAAAAGTTAAACCACTCTTGAATTATAGTTTGTTGCTCTTGAGGGTTGAGTGCAAGACAATGGGTAATAAGTCGGCAGCGCGCAATAATAATACGAATGGCACGAGCTTCCAAGAATCATCTGTACTCGCGTTCTGGTAGTCGGGGAGCGGCTTTTGAGATTTGTCATCTGAAGCATGCGAGGATGTCATGCTACCGGAATGGAATACATAACCACAGCTGGCTGCAAAAACCTATATCAGCGCTTCAACTGAAAAAATCCTATCTGAGACACAATACTTAGTAAAAGTAAAGTGTCCCCTGTACCAGGCCATGGAAGCCCTGAGAGAACCCGGAAGTTGGGTCTCCCAGATTTTAGACATTCGGCACGTCAAGGTGGTAAGGTTGTCAGCCTTACACACCGGGCGCCTTCCTCGTTCAGATCTCCGGGTAGGGACTACACTGAGAGAGTCTAAAAATCATAGGAACTATAGATTGGGAAAGTGGAATGTCAGGAGCTTATATAGGCTAGGCCTGGGGCGCTTAAATCGGTAACTATAGAATTAGAGAAATACAGGTTAGATGTAGTAGCAGTACAGGAAGTTAGATGGGAGGGTGAAGGTTCAATACAGACACCCGAAGAGAAAAGACCATTTGGAAGAACAGAAGTAGGTGAGAGGACAATACTAGGATATATTGAAGGGAAGTAGGATTTGCGAGGGATGGTTGGATGGAGTTAGCACAGAATAGGGTTGAATGGCGGGCTCAGGTAAGCGCGGCAATAAACCTTCGGATTCCATAAAAAATATAATATTCCTTTAGCTTGCTGAGAAGTTGCCATTGAGTAAGGAAGAAAGAGGCTGAGTTGACCCCGGGACCATAGTGCCACCAGAAGGATTAGGCCAATATACAAATCTCAAATACATCATCAGGAAACTAACCCGCGACCTCCCGCTTTATAGCGCAGTTCCTCAACCACTACGCCATGGAGTACCCCACCTTTCAGCAGTACAATATGCAATAATTGGCTTAATCTTAAAATTGAATAACATTTTTAAAATACACCCAAAGGCAATGTTAACCTTTTCAACTGCTATTGATTAGAGCCTATAACTTCATCATCTCAAAAATTATATAAAACCAGAGATATAAGGTTAATAGAGTATTAAGGCTTTAAATAAAATGTGATAATTTTTATCTTAGTGTTAAGTTTGTCTTATTTTACCGACGCTAAGGGGAAAGGAGAATCTCACGGTCGACAACCGTTAAATAAAAACAAAGCGTTCTTTATGACATGCATTTTCGCTGCAATATAATTTAGCCTATGGCAGTTACAGCATTTTTAAGACTGGGCTTCGTGCTTAGGAAGCAAATAAAATAAGCAACAGACGTCGGAATAAAATATTCCCTGGCGCAGAAATGAATGCCGAAGCACATTCTCAAATGGAGAGACACGATCACTGTAGGAGGGATTCCTCCGCCAATTTGTTTCACCACTTTTCTATTTCATTTATTACCTGTCCTCCATCTTTCACGGGTTTATAACCTTCCATAACAATATATAAAGTAAGGACAGATGAGAAATTTTGTTTTAGGAGTTTCAACTCCAGTCTTTCGGTCGTTGACTTTAGTTTTAAAAAAGAGCTGTTATATGTGCGGCATTGTGTGTGATTGAGTGTATGAGTACGTCGTATATAAATTACGTACAGAATGCCTCCTACCTTAAGGGTAAAAATCGTACAGATGGTAAAGGACTCGAAACTAAGCATTTTGACATAAGGCATCAGTGATAGGAAATGCATATTTAATTATATATTTCCGTAAGAACTTACACGCCATTTTAACAGCCCACACCCCTGAGCAAGTGTATGTTATATTTGAATATAAACAAACCTTTATATGAAATTTCACAGTGTACAAAATAAAATAATAATTCATTTAACTTTAATCATTTATAAAATCAGGTAAACTGATGTAACAAAGTGCCATAATGCTTTTGTTTAATCAGTTATAATTGCAATTATGATATAAATAAAATAAGCTTTTTAAAAATTTTAAGTTATTAAGCAGGGCTTATGAAACAACAAAGGTCTAATTAAAAAAAAAAAATCAGATTAAAATCGTCCAGCATCAGTTGAACTGTACAGATTTGTCATATCTTGACAGTCGTACCCTCAGATAAAAATACCTGTACAACAACAACAAAAACCATGTCAAATTGGCCGACTTCGGGATTTGAACCAGGGACCTCCATAATCTACGACTACAGAAAGTAATTGAGGCAAATCTTAAGAGTAAAATATTTAATTAATTTATTCACAGCTGTGAAAATTAAGGCCAACAACAAACGAGAATATTGGAAGATGAAGCACAATGCGTTAAGTATTTATAGATTTATGATGAACGAAAACCAGTTGAGCGAATAGCCGACACTTTTAAGGTACACTAAATCAACAGCTTATACAACAGGTGCTAAAGCGGACACACACCATTCTTTTTCTTATCTAAAGCAAACATCTTAAGTGACTCGTAAAAAAAGATTGCGTATTCGCTCGTGCGAACTTCAAGAGGACTGCCTTACAGGCGTTTGGATTGTCCAGCGGTTTGTTTCATTTGTGTTTTTATTACCCGAGTTTTGTAACCTTGTCGGAGTATCTCACTACTAACTAAACAAAAGCGTCTTAGGTAACTGAACTGTTAAAAGTCCAAAGCTCTGCCTGCCCCGTCTGCTTATCATGGTCCGATGACCAAAGCACACTCCTTGACCGTGGGTATTCTTCTCAGGGTTGTCCACCAAATTAAGTAAATATATGGAAAAAAGATGTGCTGAAAAGCATACCAATCTAAAGTAAATTAGCGGGCGTAGTTTTTAAAAGATTGAGCAAGAACAACAACGAGCAACTATTTCAGTGTATAATTGATTATTCCACCAACATACCATTAACTAATTTCATAGGCTTTTTTTGGTTCTAGATTTTATTTATTTTATTTATTTATTTCACCTGGCGGAGTTAAGGTCATAAGGCCTTTTCTACCACTCAGCCAGGGCAAAAACATGAAATACATAGTAATAATAATAATTTTTTTATTATTAAGGAATATTCCACAATACAATGGTTTTCCTTCAACCCACAACAATGTTTAGCCTCCATAAGTCCCTGTCCATAGCATCTTCTGCACTTAATCCTTTACTCGCCATGCTCCTGTTCACCCCATCCATCCAGCACTCTTTGGGCTTCCCTCTTCTTCTTTTTCCTTCTACTTTCGATCCAAAATTTTCTTGGGTATTCTATCCTCTGTCATTCTGAGTACATGTCCATACCATTTCAAGCGTCTTTCTTCTACAGTTTCCAAAATATTCTTTTCAATTTGCATTATTTCCCTTATTCTATTATTCCGATTTTTTTCTTTCCTTGATTTTCTTGCTGAACGCCTCCAAAAATCCATTTCTAATACCGTTAATTTGTTTGCTAGTTGTCTACTTATGGTCCAAGTTTCAGCGCCCTATAATTTTGTACTTTGTAATAATGCCTGATATATTAATTTTTTAGTTCTATGTAAAACATTTTTACTCCATAAGATTGAATTTAGCATTCCTATAATTCTCTTCCCATCCGGAGTAATAATAATAATAATTATTATAATTATAATAAATTAAAACAAGAAATGATATACCTGAATACAAGAAACATAAATTAAATACAAAGAAAAAATTCAAACATTAAGTACTTGAATAATATATAATACAAATGACTAAAATAAAGAAATGAAAAAAAAGATGAAAGACTGAACAAACGAAATAAGTTATTTACATAGTATGCGGCAAAACAAACAACTCTGGAATTATTGCTCTTATGCTGTCCATGTTTCCCTAGCAATGAAGTATTTATTTATTGTATGTAATATTTTGACATATTTACATAGTTCGACATAGTTTGATATATGCAATTAAACATCTCACAACAGAGGAGAAGGTGTTGATTGTGAAACATTATTTCCGATCATACGGAGTAGGACGTCAGAATGGGTAGAGTTCGTTTCACGTTACAGGACAGTATAGTCGTTTTGCTATCATCATCCCCAGCGGTGCCTTTGAAGTGTTTATTATTATTTTTGAAAAAATATTTTTAAGTTTACTAAACTTGCCCTTCATATTAAAAAAAAAAAAGGTTAAAATCATATACAAATACACATTAGCCTACATGCATAGGCCTATTGCTTAAAAGTCATTCATAAACATGTTTTTAAAATAAGTTTAAAATCTATCATGAAACCATTTTTGGTGTTTTCATGATTCTGTGCTTCTACTTTGGTCATTGCTGCTGTCATAGTTATAGCATGCATATGCATCAGTCAACAGTGTGACAAGCTATACTTAGTTCAAGCAAATTTGACATTTTATTACGTCTAACAGTTCCATTAGCTGGGTGAACAGTCCCTTTTGACAGAATTAACGGACACTCCTCCGACATAAATCTGAAGTTACCGAAACATATGGACGTTTCCGTCGGACCGGAACCTCAGTTACATTAATGATCAAAATATAAACGAAATTAACAAATAAGCTGTCCGCATGGTAGCTGATCCAGTTCACTGCTTTTAAGTATAGTAACTGGACATTTAGCTTCTTCTGACGCAAAATTGGCAAATAATAAGAATTCCGTAATTTTTTTAATACCTTCGGAAGTATCACCTTCCTAATCGTTGAAGTAAAGAAGGCCTAAACAAATTATCCCCCAAATATATATATATATATATATATTTAGGCTTTTGATCCTCATTTTCGATCACTGATTCGAAATATTGCTATATTTAGTGACTCTTGAATAGGATACCACCCGTTCTACTATATACAAACTTTTCCTATATATAAGCAGTTTTTTTCCCAATCCAGCTCACTTCTCCCAGAAGATGGCAGCGGAGATAGCTGCCGAAAGCTTGGAACCAAACCTCCAACTCAGCCGGTTAGAGGCCCGAGAAACAATAATACAGGATACATAGAGTGCACCAGGAATAAATACAGCATTTCGCATAATGAATACGTAGTCCCCGCAATACGACCTCTTATTCTTATTGGCAAAATGTGAAGTGAGAGTATGAGGTTCTCCGTGCCCAGGGTAAAGAAATCTGTGCGAGTGCATCACATTAGATTTGATTGCCATGCAGTGTGAACTCCGTTTATTGAGTTCAATGTTAGATTTTTTATAATATTATATACGAAAATTTTAAACAATATGTTTAAACGTAAACTGAGTATGCTATGTATGATTAAGAAAACCGGCATGACCATAGGCAGGCAGGTATTAAAATACCTCAAAATGATTGCCAGTATGATATTTAATTCTGGCAGTCTAAACCATGCAGTATATAAGATGTTTTCTCACTCTCCTGAAATAGCTATTTATGATGCAAGCGTTAAAAGTTAGTTTTGCGAGTAGGTTATGTTTGCGAAACGACCCTTTAAGGGCGAATATAGCAAACCTATGAGCAAAATAAATTAATTGTGTGACGCGTATCATACACTATTTTTTAGACAGCCGTTAATATTTGTGAAATAGTATTGGAGCGCATAGACAGCTGTTATTGATTTCCTCCAACACGGCTGTCAACTTAAGAACGTTTTTCACCCAACAAGCAATACGATTTTTGGAATAACTGTGAGAAATTTCGCATTTAAAAAGGTGCAGTGAGTTTTAAAATTCTCATTTTTTATCAAACCGAGTCCATTTAATAATCACATGCAAATATTTTATACTAAACAAACCATTTTCCATGTGAAGCAGTTAAAGTTGGTAACCCTGGAGTGTTATGATTTTATACGACTCAGTAACATAATTTTCTCCTTTAAATTAATATAATCTACCTTAAAAGAGCTTCTTTTACTTTCGACTGTCCGAAAAATCAGTTATTTGCTGCTCTTTTTCTAAACACACTTCAGTATTGCTTTGCGATATTCAAGTTCAATAGTTCAACATGATGGCTTATAAGAAACTAGTGTTGTGAACACCACACCTATCTTAACTAACAAACAAAAAACCTAATTGTTATTCTTAACATCATCGACTCAACCAGTATATGTAAACTGGTTGACGAATTCTCAGAAGGTTTTATAACTTCCAAGTTTTATTTCTGATTATGATGATGATGGAGTTAAGAAAGTGCTAGCTTATCTGTTCTTAAGAACTGTATTTAAAAAAACACTGAAGAATCTAGAAAAACGAGAAGTACACCTGCAATCTCTTTCGCTCACCATTCGACTAACGTAGTAAATAGCTGCAGTGTTGAAATGTATTTACTGCACTCATTAATTGACAAGCCTCTGTGAGAATATATACTTTTATTAATTATTGTTAGGAAATATCGCGTCATTTAACTTACAGTAACAACATTCAGAATAAATTACGGCATCGCTAATAAATTATTGAATGGAAAGCTAATTAAATAACTCGACAGGATTGTAAGAAACTTATAAGTAGGGTTCGGATGTTTATGACCTAAAAAAGTAGGAAATATGACTGCAAATATGACCTTAAATATGATCCAAAAATCCTAAATATGACCTAATAAATGAAAGCATTTTCTAAAAATAAATGTTCCAATTTAAAACATTTCACGACACTAAATTAAAGTCGACAATTTAATGCACATACTGCATAATTAAGCTAATTTACCGAATTTTTAAATGAATTATGACATTAAATTTAAAAATATAACTAAAAATATGGCCAATATCATGGAAATTAAAAAAAATATGATATTATATGCAAAATAAAAACGGTCCAATTAGGATAACAAATGTGCATTTCATGTTAATTTGTATTTGCTGTGAGAACGGAGTTCGGGATAAAAAATATGACATGTCATAAACATCCAAACCCTACTTATAAGTATGCTTAATTCCACGTGATGGAAAGACTTGTGATAAATAATAAAACATCTTATACTTTCTTGATACCTGATGAAAAGTGTCGCAAGCTGCTCTTGGGCCAGCTTTTACAAAGATGGAATATCTGTTGCCTAATATAATTCAAAATAAATTGATTTTCCTGTTTCTGAACTGTATGGAGGAGTCACATATAAACAACACTTTTGTTATTTAGTAAAATATAAATATTTTACATATCTTGATATTTAAGTTAAGTATTATTGAATGTACGTAAAAGTCTCTTCTCAAAATGATAATGTTAAGCAATTTATTAGTGTTCCCTAAAGTAATTTCTTGTCCTGTGAAATTCCAGAACCGTAATTACCATATTTTTTTATCGATTCTTAGGGGCACGACATTAAAATTAACTGACGCAGACAAATTATCTCATCCAATTGAAATTTTCCCAGAGTTGAACAGGATACAAATAATTACATCACCTTTTAAATACATGCTTTATGCATTTCTCGTTAAACATTTTTATAGCCTATTCAAAGAAATGTTTAGGGTTGGGAAGATAGAAAAAACGTAAAAATTGCAAAACGTGAGAGACAGATTTACACCTGAGTCACAATGCACAAGATCGATCTTAGTCACGATAATAATAAAAACAATACACTCCCTTTACTTACACTTGTTTTCACATAGTTGAGATGCCTTTTCAAGGTAATTGGTTCCACAGAATGATTCATTAGAGTTCCACTGATAATTATACCCCAAGAATTCCGTATCCTGTTGGTATAAAGGTAAATTATTATTGTTGCTATTATTTATTATTATTGTCATTAATTAATTAATCGTCTTTGTCGTAGATGATATTTTCATCATCAAACCACTATAGACGGTCTCCTTAGCCGCTGCAGCTAGATAGATAGCCTCAAAACCGTGGTTCAGGAGGATGCGGTTTCGAATCCCGCCGCGGGCATGGAAATTTGTGTCCAAAGGGATGACCGAAGTGTTTGAGAGTGGTTTTCTAAACTGCTTTTCCTATAAACTTGAAATTCTCCACACTTAATTAAAATGTAAATGCAAACTAAAGTTTAAGATTTCATCCTAATATGTCAAGCAGTTTTTTTAAGATATTAATTAATTTAACTGATTTTTAAATTAAAATTGAAATCTATCTCCTCCGATATGTGTTAAAATATGAACCTGATTTTTTTATTTGAGATTATTGATGCTTCGTTTACAAAGTTACTGCTTCATTTTTTAAATTGCTTATATTCCTTGTTTCAAAAAATATTTTACCCAGAAAAAGAAAAAAAACTGCCTTGGGATTTCACTATTTTTTTAAACTAAGGCGTATACATAAAATAGAACTTCTGATTAGACATGTTATGGGATACAATGTAAAGTATGTTGTGAAAAAATTCATAGCTGTATCTCTATTTTTGTGGGATGCAAAATAACTCGCAAATTGAAGCTGAGAAAACAGCAATTAAAGTTTGCATTGCCAGTTGGAAGCGCATTTAGGTTTAAAAATCATGTCAGCAGCACATGTTCCATGTAACCAAATGGCATAAAATTTTGCAAGGTATACTTAGGGTATGCTTAACTGTTTGAGACAAAAATAAAAAAAATAGCATTGTTTATCAAAATGGCTAAATCAACACTTCTGTTATCCCTTAATGAGGAAAAAGACCAGTAGACAACAAGATAAACAGAAAACTACAGAAAATACATTTAGTTGTATTTTCGACATACGAACTTATTCCCACTGTAGAATTATTATTTGTTTTAGACCCCTGTACAGACCTCCAGCGTGGTCTTATGGATAGCGTCGCTGATTATAGATCCGTCTGCCGGGTTCGATCTCCGGTACCTCCTCCCATTTTTCTGACGTAGGGAGATCTCAGGGGTACACTCAGCCTCGTGATTAAAATGGAGGAGCTACTTGATGGAGAAGTAGCGCCTCCGGTCATAGAAATCACCATTAACGGCCATGGGTGTCGGCATGCTGACCACATGCTGATCCTGCGATCTGCCTGTGGTAGATGACGCAGAGGTCGGGTGGTAGGCCTTGTCCCGTCAGGGATGTAACGCCACTGAGTTTAGTTTAGTAGACCCCTGTACACTGAACCAGAGTTATCGACCTTCATTGATGCAATTGAGAGTAAACGTCCTGCCTGTCATGTTTGGATAGCTCATGTTGAAATCCTTGTTTTGAATATGTTGGAAAGTTCAAAGGACTTTACACACTTAAACACTTTTACCTGTTAACATAGCTCTTTTATTTACTTCCGCAGGTCTTCCACAAAATATTTTACGGATTTGTAATTTTCAAACCGGTAAAATCACTTGTGTTTTATGTGCTACGGTTAACTTAAAAGTAATTGAAATAAAATTTATGTGGATATGTTTATAATTTAAAAAAAGCAAACATACCACATACTGTGTTTGACATTTAAATTTCTTGTCCTTCAAATGTTGACTCTGTGTGTCTGGTAAAACCTTCCGAGTATGTTAATTTTTTGTCATCTCTTGCACTCTATTTAAAGACAGCAAAAAGTATATTTATCCAAGTTACTTTATCTTTCTTCTTCCTGTGTGTTCCCTGTTGTGTATCTTCTAGGACGAAGGAAGCTGCGAGATGTGTGAATGTTAGTATGTTAATAAAAATTAAGAATTTTAACTGTTTTATCACAGTGACAGAACTAGAAGGCAAAGTCGTTTAGTGTTAATCTTTCATTCATATTAATTATTCATCTACATCTGCAAAATAAGATGCCCCTGAAATGGTACAAAAAGATCGGAAGGCGTATGCTAAAAAAAAAGTTGTTGAGCTCATGGTATCAATTATATAGTTATTTCATGTTCGGCCATAATGTAATACGTTTAATACCTATGAGATAACGGTATCGTAATGATATCCATTTCAAAACACTTTTTCATTATAACATAGGTGTGATATATCGAACTCGGAACGATCTTGAAACTTTGAGAGCAGCAAATGAGACTGCGTAATAAACAGCCTTTACTTAAAATAAAATCAATAATTCTGTTCGTGTTAATTTTGACATTATACTAAAAGGAGTTCATTTCGCCTTGTAAAAATCCGTTCGTTTCAAGAAAATGGCCAAGAATAAGCTTCGACTTGATCGTACGCCATGAGCTGCTACAATCTCAGAAGACAAGTACTACGAGAACTTCCTACCAGCTGATTGCCGCGGTCAGTCGATTTTTTTTTTTTTAAATATATGAATCTAAAATCTCAAAACTTAAACATTTAATTTTGGTCGAACAAAAACAGTCGTAGGCAACTTGCCTATAAGCTTAATGGCAATTAAGATACTTGTATGAAAATTATTAAACTCGCTTTGCTCGTTTTATAAACATATTCGCATCTTAATAAATGCCATTGTAAACTCGTTTCATATGTACTATTATTTTACTGACTTGAAATGGTCTTGCTCCCAATGCAGTCGGAATTATTGAATTAATCGGAAGCTGAAACAACTGAACCGAGTAGTTTTAGTAACGGAACGGCTTGCCTTGCCACATAAGATGGTTGGAGGCCGATTTCTAATAGCATCCTTTAGGAAATGGGCAGACCCCTTTCTAAGTGGAAGGCAAGGCAACATTCTGCAAATATGATCTGGAAAAACAATGAAGTTGAGAGGCTATTGATCTCTCTATCTCGGCATTCGCTTACTTGAACAGGATCTGATATCAGGCGGATTACTGTAGCGAGGTATATATAATGGCAGGGCATTATTTTAGAAGCGCTGGGGTGTGTGGGTAATTTAATCTCAAGGTATCATCAACAGGTGCACACAATAGACTGAATGAATTATCCCTGCAATTTGCAAGGTAGATTATTTCCTAACACCTAATTTTCAATCTATCGTTTTATAAGCGCTGGTATTCATACTGCACTTATCATATGAGGGCGTTAAAGTCAAAGTGGTGTAAGTCATGTTTAAAAAATTTTAACCTAAGTATTGCAATGCAATGTTGCGGTATAGATCTGTTGCAGGAAGAGTCGTGTAAGTCCTATTATGTTCATACACTATATATGTGTGTGTGTGTGTGTGTATATATATATATATATATATATATATATATATACGTAGGTGGGAGGACAATATTAGGGGAGATTATTATAATGCATCTAACAAATCCTTCTGTTTCTCTAAATGCATAAAACATTACTTACACCACTTTGGCTTTAACCCCCTCATATCACGTATGCTATCTGCCCCCATGGCTGACTGTGTAAACAGCTCGAGTTTCACCGAGGGGACCCGGGATCGAATCTCGGTGAATCGTTGTGGATTTTGTGTTGGACAGAATGGGTTCGGCCGGTTTTTCTCGTAGTGCTTCTGTTTCTTCCGCCCTATGTAATTCCACCGATGCTCCGTTCATCATAATATCACCATTGACTTGAATAAATTAGTATTATTTTGTCATGCATGTATGCTGAAACATTGTAGATCCTTATATTCTATAAAAAGAAATATAGGCCCTTTCATTTCCTTTGGAATTTTTTTGTTGTTTCAGTTTCAACATACGACAAACTTAAATATGAAACTCTTTTGAAACAATTTTCCTTTTTTTGTAACATTGAGCCTAGATACACCTTCATATAGCCTAATAACGATATTGAACGTTTCAAAAATAGAGCTAAAAGTTTATAAACTTCCATACAATTTATAGCCTCTCTTTTGTTTGAATGGTATGCTTTAAAAGTGTAAAGTAAGTTATTAGAACCTTGACGCAGCCTCTTTAGTTTTTATCCAGTTAATATGAAGACATCCAATACCGTATATTAAATCATTATCATCCAAACTGAACACGTGTCTGACGCAAGAATCCTGCCAGTGGCTGATTCAACTGACATGATTCCAGAGTTGGTAACTCTTACCATTGGCATTTTACATTACCATATCTATTATTACCATCATAAACAAGAATGTATTTTTAGATATGTTTGAGGCAGTGGAAGTGAAGTAGATGTTCAAGTAACTCCAGGCAATATGGCGTGGTCCGTATCCTGTACCATTTCTAGCGGTTCCTTGTTAATGAAGATAGCCGAAGCTCTAAGAATAATTGAAGGATGGCAAGTCCATGAAGAAATTTTCTGATTGTTACACGTGGCTTTACAAGAAGGTTAGATAATTATTAGGGCAATATAAAAATAGCGAAAAAAGTAAAATAAAATAAATAATGCATTTATGACCTAAAATAGTAAAAAAGACATAACTTATATTTTAAAAATACTTAATAAATTATCCATTATTTCTTGTAATTAAGGTTTTACAAGTAATAAGTTGATGTTGCAAAGCAATTTAATGGATGACTTTAATTTAAATTTACAATTTAAAACAATCTTATTTTGTTAATAACGAAGTGTAAATTAATACTGCTTGAACATTCTTTGTGAAGAAAACTATTATTTTCGAACTGGCATGCCCTTAAAAATGCCCCTAGCAAATAAGTACCATTTAAAAAGAATTAACAAAGAAATGTTTAATTCTTTATTGCTAGAACACAAATTGCAGTGGTTGTTTACAATAAATTATATTGAAATGAAAGACAAACAAACATTTGGCAGAGATTCTCAAATGAAAACGATTGTCTATTGTCTGAAAGTAATGATTTACACATCCACTGGAGGTTTCCTTGGAAATATAGTGGAGATCAAAATGAGCATTCCTTAAAAATAGGGTAGCAGTATGCTGCAAGTCTGCTTTGTTTGATGTGAACGTTATTTGCTTATGAAATTATAATAGGCACTTATTAAAAGTGGAAATGGTAGTAAAATATTCAAAATCGAACGTAGTGTAATACTTTGTAACAACTAAAAAAAAAAAAAAAAAAATTACGGAAATAATAAGTTATATACCTTGAAAATGAAAAATGAAAAATAATGACAAAACAAATAGTCCTTATTTAATCAATTAATTCATTATACACACCTGTTTACATTCGAGCTATATTTCAACCTTCATATAAAAAAATAAAAAATTCATCAAATGGCTTGCATTAATAATTAATAATAAATTATAATACCTTTCGATGAAACCTCAAGGCATGTTTTGTTGCTGATCCAACAATATGAATGGAATTGGGTCAGGTACAACCAGTCTCTTATTTTGTGAACAAAGAGGCTAAGTAACAACTTGGCTAGACAGAAGCTGGAATGATAATTCTTTCACACTGGCCATGTATAGGCTAAGATGGAGAGGTGATGTCAGACTGAAAAATGCAATGGCATAGCCGGTATTAGAACCAGGAAATTTGGTTCTCCGTGCCGCTGCTCTTACCACCTGATCTACCATGGCAGTACCCCGGCTTAGCATTACTTACCACCTGATCTACCATGGCAGTATCCCGGCTTAGCATTATTTACCACCTGTTCCATCATGGCAGTATCCCGGCTTAGCATTAAATTATCCAACTGACTCACATATCTCAAGTAGAAGTTGTTGGAATTGGATCACGTGGGGTAATACCCAAATCTTTGGAGCTTTTCGAAAAAAAAAAAATATATACATATATATATATATAAGCTTATATATATAACCTTCCTTCCAGATTAAGAGATGATGTTGCCACATAACTGAAAAAAAAAATACTGACGGATCCTACATAGTCATCGAGGAAATTATTTTAATTTCAATTTGAGGCAAGTTTGAATTTGCTGTATCTCCTATTATCGATTACCCTTAATGGTCTATCTCAGCCTGGTGAATATCAGTGGAAAGCCGGTCCCAAAATCACTAAATCGTGTCACTCACATTACTCAATTTGACGTAACTGTCTTTCAGTGACGTAGACTATTAAGGATAATCTGTCATAGGAGAGAGAATCCATCTGCCATTGTAAATCGAATTCTGACTAGCTAAGTTGGTAGAGCAACAGCACGTAAAGGCGAAGGTCGTGGGTTTGGACCCCAGTGTCAGGGAATTACTATAGTATTACTGTAGCTAGTACATAAGGAGTTAAATTGTGTTAACACATTACAACTTTTCTGTTCAAGCTTTGTTTTCATTCACTAAAGTGTTCAAATCTACCCTTCTTTCCCCCCCTTGCTGACTGAATCCATTCTGAAAGTGTTTCGGTATCTTTACTCAGATATTTTTCAGTATTCTGATTATTAACTCATTTTCTTCTCTTTTTCAGGTAAGTCATAATGGCAAAGCTTCTTGCAGTCTTTCTCTAGATTTCATCTGCGGTGAGTCTAAAGTTAAATTAAAATAGATAAAATAATATTCATGTGCATGTGACTAGTATGTAATGTAAGTGAAAGTTATGACTTTTCTGCACTAAACACCATTCAATTCTTGATCTTCCTTCTGTTTATTATTATTATTAATATAGTTCTTATTTATCTAAGTAGTCTCAGTTTAGTGTGAACTTGTTGAAAAATTTTAGTAAATTATTTTACTTTGTTATTCTCTATGAAACGTCATTAATAGCACACTCTATTGCTTATTAACAGGCTTTGTAATAGTACAATTTTCTTAGAAATGCTGTTCGCACCATTTCACTCACCGTTTTGATCTGTAAATTACTAAATAGCGACTCAATCGTCTATAACCAGATAGATCTTAAAGCTTTCCGTTCCGGGAAATACTTTCTATTTTCTAGCTTACAGTATGAAAAAACCGGGTCTTGATCGGACCCGATAACACAGAACGTCCTAACACTGTGAAATAAGCTGAGATAGTCATGCTTAGTCGAAAATAAATTACTTCATTTCAGATATAGCAAGAAAAGAAATACCGGCAACATTAGGAATGGCAAAGTGGCTACCCAAGCACCGGGCATAATCAGAAAAGATTTTAGCTGATAGTAAATGGTATTGTATTCAATTTCATATAAATAATTGTATGGCAAAAGGTCGTCTTAACATGGCCACGATAGTAGGCCTACTCAGTAATCGCATGAACTGGGAAATAAGATCTAGAACGTTGGGCTTCGTTCTTAAAAGTTTCCAAAGTTTAGCTAGAATCTTTGGTTACATAACTTACGTACAGGCAAAGTGACTTTAGCTTGAAAGCAAAAAGATTAATTATTTAATTTTACCATAACAGTATTCCTTTGGTTTCAAATCCAATTAACGTTATAGAACAGCCAAGTCTTCGAGAATTAATTATCGTAAAATTCTTTCTGTGATTTAGTAGCCGCACAAATCTTCGCTCAGAGAAATGTAACAGTTATTACTTATTATACTTTCGGTAGCCTCAATAACTCAAATTCCATGTTTCTAAATATGGCTGAACATTAGAGAAGTTCATCATCTTAAATGAAGTGTTTGGTTTCTGGGTCATTGACTGTCTTCTTAAGATAATGCTAGTAGAGACATGGGGAGCTCTCTAAGATTTTCTAATAATTATTTGCATTGCCATTAGACTCAGGACATCTTTATCCGCGAAGTTATTAACCATCAGGGTATTTAATTTGGTTGCACTAATTTCATAGTTCCAGTGGTGATATGACGTAAGGAATAGTGGACCATTCAGCAATGAACCAATGGGCTGATCTCGTTCAGAATCAGAACCGCGAAGTGTCACCTTTCGGACCAGTGGAACTGTTTCACATACTTGACCACTACTGAATTCAAATTATTCACAACTCTATTCACAATTTCCAGTTGATTCGTTGATTTTGCGACTTTTCAAGAGCATCGGGAAGAAAATGAAAATTGACTTTGTTGCACTACCGTAGGTATGCTGGTTTTCTAGAAGTATCTTCCCTTCTAACAGAAGCTTATGAGGTTACGTTGAAGTTTTAAATTGACTATTCCACTCCTCCGCCGCGTGTTTGATATTGACCAAAAACGTTTAACAATTCCTCGGATATAGACCAATCACGATCTTTATCTTATAATATCCTTCCTAGGATCGCAAGGATGCAATTTTATCTGATAAAACGTCAGCTCGTTACTGGACTCGTAAGGCCATGGAAATTAAGTAAAAATAAGATTAATTATTTTGTTCAATGTGTTTATTGTACTTATTAAAGTCAAACAAAAAAAAAAAGATCGTCCGAAAATGGTAAAAAAAAACTACAAGTATGTTTCAAAAACTAAAACAGGGTTTATAAAAACCTAAAAATCCGGGCCCCTGTGATCACACGTTAAGTTTGCCTACACTTTAATTTGACTTAGTTCACTTCAGAGAGAAAGGACTAGACCACGATCTCCCACGATGTAAAGACAGCTCAAAGAATTATCATACCATGGAGAGCACCAAATAACTGCATTGTCACTCCATTGATAATATATGTATTCTTCATATGTGGGCTTTGTGTATATAAGTAACCTCACTTGATAAGTTGCTGTTTATATGATGAACCAAGGCAATTATTTTCCACTTTTTCGTGGTCACTGCATTGTGAAATTGTGATAGAAGTAAAGGGTTTGGCCACCACTTATCTCGAGGTTTTCACCTCGGGCTTTGTGGACTGTTATTATACACATGGAGTCACACTCCTTCCTCTAAGATAAAAATAAAATCACTTTAGTCTGCACGATAACCCTTCATTAGCTGTACAGTTCACTGCAAAGGAAGGATTTTAACGTGTGTTTCGCTGTACTACTGGACCGGATCATCTATGAGCAGTTTGGAAACCGAACTAGATTCTGCAACAGAGCAAGGTGTCCGAGATGATAACGTCTTGGACTCGTATTCGGGAGGTCCGAGATTCATATCCCGTGGCCGGCCAATTTGAAATGGGGTTGTTAATGGTTTCCCCAGTCGTAAAGGCCAGCCAAAAGGAGTACAAACGCAGCTGAATTTTTAAAAAAATTGTGCAAATTTACGAGAGGTGTCTTAGTTTTTACACTGGTGTATTTTACTCGCATACTTAAAAAAAATTATATAGTCCTATTACTCAACTTAACCATACTTTCCTGTGAGATCCGATTTAACCGGAAACCATGGATTTTAAGTTTATCTTTAAGATAAGTTAATATTATAAATAACTGAGCGAGGTGGCCAAGATGATGGCGTCGTGGACTGGCATTTGGGAGGTTCTGGTTCCTACCCCGTGGCTGGCCTGCTTGGATTTTTTTTTATTTATCCTCTGTTGCAAAAGCAAATGCCGAATTGGACATTTACTTACTGGTGACCCATCGTCGGTTTTCACCTATTATCGTAATAAGTAAAGCGTTTGCTGCAACAATCACTGGTTCGTTCCGCGCAGGTTTCTTTCTAATTTGTTGGACTAAAACCAAAAATAGCCAGATTCCCATGATCCGGATAACATAAGTGGAATTTTTTAAAATAGCTAGAACTAACGATAAAATATCTGACTTTGCAATACTGGTTGCTAGCCACCTTATCCTTATCCGATAAAGGAGGGACCGATAGAGGCAGCTACTGAGGTACTATATCCACCGAGCAACTCAAGTGACGTATTCGTTTATTAATATCAGCAGTTAGACCTGTGCCATCCAGCCACTTTGCATTAATCAGGGCTGCATTATAAATTGTACGAGGCACAAATTAATTATTTACATGTCTAGATAAAATACAGAGTACATAGAAAGTAGAAGTGCAAACCCCCAGTTTTTCTTTCTTCATGAACTTCCAAACGTATGTTTCCATTAAAAAATCTTGAATACAGTATAGTTTATTCCATTACATGAAAGTCTCCGTTGTTTCAGCTACACAGATAACACTTCCCCCTGCTGCTTAACAAGAGAGATTACTGAACAATAGGCGACCTTCATTAAATCCTAGAAGCAACACTGTCAAGTTTTTGTCTTTTCTGACAATTGGTCAGTCCAGTTGTTCTGTATGGGAATAGTTGCATAGTGTTGAATAGTTGCACCCGCTGTCTTATTGTTATAATATGTCATTTTTTCGACCTGGTGTAAAAATGGCAATCGGCGCCATATCAGAAGAAAGTGTACTCTCTAAATTCACTGACTCTGGGATTGGCGAACATTGAGCGAACCTCATTAGAAGGGGGCGCATTGTAAAACCATTCCTCAAAGACGGCTCCCCGGGATTCGGGGTGTGGAGTGAGACGTAGCTATCATGTTTGGGAATGAACTATACTTCAGAAACCAATAATGTCAGAACAATTTATACGTGAATGCAGTTTTTTAAGTTTTATTCGCGGTTTTACCTCTGACAATTTGTAGAGTCTCAGGTTAACGTTTTCTAAGAAACGTGCAGTGAATAAAAGTGAAATGGTGATAGCCTGACCACCTGTTTGTCGCCTAGAGGCTGAAGACTTGTGACATCCAGCCAGAGAACCTATTCCATGAATCTTCTGCTGTGACATGCACCTGGCGGTAAATCTGTATGACAGTCAGTCGATGTACTCGTACAAGGGAATAAACAACTTAAAACAACGAATACGATACTATTTACAGTTAGTTTCATTACTTTGTGACTTGCCGAATAATGTAAATGGACATGGTTGTAACTGAGAGCTTCGTGGCATGAAGATCTGCTGCACTTTTATATAAACAGTAATGAAATGGAATGTCGTGGGATTTAAATTAAATTAATAGAATTTGGACAAATAAATAAAATCAGGTAACTGATGTAACAAAGTCCAGAATTCTTTTGTTTAATCAGTTATAATTGCATTTATGATATGCAGTTTAAAAAAATTGATTTCCGAATTATTAAGCTCCAGATTGATTCATTAAGCAGGGCTACCAGAAAAACTAAGATCTATTTTTTTTTTAATCATATTAAAATCGTCCAGCATCAGCAGAACTATACAGATTTGTGATGTCTTGACAATAACACACTCGCATAAAAATACAACAACATAAATAATAACAAATTTGCCAGCTATGGGGTTTGAATCATGGACCTCCAGAATTCGAATCCAATACATTACCATCTCGGCCACCTCGCTCGGTTTTACGGCTTAATTTGATAATTATATATGAAGGAACAGGATTATTTGTCATAGCTAACTGTATTGCAGCTTTCAAAGCCTTATGTGAACACTGTAAAACATGTTTTAAAATAACTGATTCGCATTTGATAAATTCTTTCTAATATAGGCACTAAATTGGGACAACCGATTTGGTCCAATATCAATAGGCTTCTTCCCACGGACGTTATAAATGCGTATACCAAGTTTTATGAAAATACAATGAGCGTATTTGAGTTATCGCGGCTACAGACACACGGACGGACAGACGGACAGACATTTGCCCGTCCCGCACACAATCTCATAAAGTACCATACTGGCACTTAATAAATTTACCCCTTTGGACATTGGCTTATAACATAAGCACAATAGTAGTCTAAGCCACTTTGTTTTAAGTTTAGAGAAGATGCAGATTAAACTTCTAAACTTGGAGCTTTTCATACAATTTGGGAAATCCAGTTTTGTTGGGAGTGGAGTGTTCTGTGGTGCGTGGTCACTTTTACCCCACCATAGGCCAAAATATACTATTACAGTAATTATTATATGTACCTTCGAATACAACGTTACTTACAAGGGGTTAATGTATGTAATGCTTTCTTGTAACATTTTCTCTATAAATATTTTATGTTTTCGAATTGTATTTTGGTGTTCTCTTGATATATTAATGTAAGTAAATAAGTATGCTAATCTTTAGGCATAAAAATGGCAGTCAGTCAGGCTTTCTTCCTAGAATACCCATGGTAGTTGACCATTGCCAATATCACACTTCTACTTACTAGATAGCTTTCCACAAGATGGTTTTAACTAAATTCTTCCCGAAAACTTAAACGTGCCTCAAGACGTTATTAAGACTTTAGTAACCACAAAACGTTGTTTACGCTTCTTAAGCTATTTTCGGATAACAGAGTTGGCTATAATTGTTGGCGAGGAACGGTGTATTACACTCTGTCGGTGTCCCGGAATGTCGCACCAGAGATCATCTTAAACATGTAGCCCTGAAGGTAACTTGAAATTTCCGAGCAGTCTCACCTAAAACTTGATATACCAATACCGTTATTTTAAACCAGTAAGAAGATACTGTTCTGCTCTGTAACAGATGCTGGTCAATTACCTTTCACTTTTAATAACAATACGACACTCTTCCATTTCCCTCTTTGAATTATAGTTCATTCCCCATAAGTAGGGTCCGGATGTTTATGACCTAAAACGGTGGAAAATATTACTGCAAATATGCCCTTAAAAATAACTAAATATGACCCAGAAACCCTTAATCTGACCTAATAAAATAACTTTCTTTGAAAAATAAATGTTCCAATTTAAAACGTTCAAAGATACTAAATTCTTATATCACATGAATTCTATCACACAATAATTTTTTTATCAATTTTGGTGATTTACAGTTTTACTTCTAATGAATTACTATTTTTAAAGAATTTGCTCTGTTTTACTTAATTTAAATTTTGGACTGTTAATGCAATAACATAATGCAATTTCTTCCAGTGTACTCATGTACACCTTTCGAAGATTATAATCATTAATGTTGATATGGAGAGATCTAATAAACAAATATTTACAATTGTTAAAATGTAATATTGAACGAGGAGAGGTTTACAGTGAAACCCATTGAGACATTCTTTAAGGATTCTAAGAATTATCTTTTGCCCTATCAGAGTATTTCCAATACATGAACTCTCCCAAAAATAATTATTCACTCTTATGAATGACTATATTGACATTCTTGTTGACACACTTGTAATGCCACATTTCGATTACTGTGACACCCTACTTTCAGACTTAAACGTAAATCTATCACAAAGACTTCAGCGACTTCACAATGCTTGTGCGCGTTTTGTCTGTAATGTACGTCGATATGATCATATTTCACCCTCTCTGGAGTTCTTGTCTTGGCTACCTCTTCAAGAACGCAGAAAGCTACATTCTCTTTCAATGCTTTACAAATTACTTCATACCAAAATTCCTCCTTACTTGGCCTATCGTTTTCACTACCTATCAGATTATCATGATCTCGGAACAAGATCCCATCAAAAACTACCTTATCTATTCCCCCACACAATACTGTATTTTATTCTTCATCCTTCACTGTCGGGACAGCTCGTTTGTGGAATTCTTTACCTGAGAATATAAAAGACTGCCGAACACTCAGAACGTTCAAGATGAAGTTAGTTGATCACTTGACCACCAACCATTAACATTTATATAATATACTACTTTCATGTTAAAAATGTCATTTGTATTAGTTTCATTTATTTTTATTTTATTTTTCTTCTTTTTCTACCTATTATTATTATTTTTCTCACTAATTTGTTCTACTTTCAATGTTGAGTTTCCATTACTAAGATATAGTTTGATATAGTCTTAATTATAGTTTTCACCAACATAATCTACATCTATATAATATAATCATGTTTCTCTTTTTACTATCCTTATTTTTATTATTAATTAGATTATTTGGTAAGGTTTGAATGTATCCACCTCTGGTTAGTGGAAGAGAAGGCCTTAAGGCCTTAACTACACCAGAGGGAAATATAAATAAATAAATTAATTAATATAGTATATAGTATATAAAAAATAATTTGAAACAGATCTCATATAGCCTGAATTGGTAAGCATAGAGGATGCAATTTGATGAAGTAACGACATTCTCTTCATTTTCATAACCAATTTACATGAAAAGAATATCATACATCATATACTACACTAAGAGGTTAACATTTATTTAGGCAAAGAAAGTTATGTGAATTTCACATAAGATTTTTTATAGTAGAATTTTCATAGAGTATCTAGAGATTACTCTTCGGGAAGAGCATAATCTGAGAGTGTTCGAAAACTCGGTGCTTAGGAAAATATTTGGGCCTAACAGAGATGAAAATGGGGACTGGAGAAAACTGCATAACGACGAGCTTCATAACCTGTACTCGTCACCGGATATAGTAAGGGTAATTAAATTATGGAGGATGAAATGGGCTGGACATGTTGCGTGCATGGGGAAGGAAAGACTTATCTAAAAAGTATTGACGGGGAGAAACGAAGGGAAAAGACCTCTTGGAAGACCTAGAAGCAGGTGGGAGGGCAATATTAGGATAGATTTTAGGGAAGTGGGATTTGCGAGGTATGATTGGATGAAGTTAGCACAGAATAGGGTTGAATGGCGGACTCAGGTAAGCGCGGCAATGAACCTCCGGGTTCCAAAAAAATAGATAATATTTCTTTAGCTTGCTTAGGAATTGTCTATTGCCATTGAGCAAGTAAGTAAGTATCTAGAGATAAAACAATTGAATCCAGCAATTGCTCAATTTGTTGAATATGGAAAGAGTAGTACAGTAGTTTAAGCCTTACGGATAACAAAATAATAGTGATATTTCTGTTTTCATTTAATTGTTCTTCGGAAAGCAATTAATTGTGAATGTTACTTATTTTTCCATTTTACGATGCAGTCAATTAACGAATAGGACATTACTGTGACTTGAGAGGCATTACCGCAAGCCACCTCGACTCTGCGACTGCTGTTGAGTTCAACCGAAGATGCAGAGTCATTTCGGCAACACAAAAAGTAAAAGCATGACGAGATGTAATAGAGAATGAAGTCTGTCATTCTTGTGCAAAGACCGCTCACAGAAACAAGAATGTCTAATGCATTCTTCAATGAATGGATGTTTACATTAAACACATCTTTCCGGCCGTTCATATTCCTTGAGGCCATTGCAAACTCATTCGACATTTTAAATAATCATATAACCATTCATTTTTCGTTTACAGTCACCTTTCATTTTTCATTATCATGTTTTTCTTTTGTTTTCACTACCAAAAATGTTTATTTTAAAATTAATTGCCTAATTACTTGATCGCATCCCTGGTCCATTGATTAGTGCTACTATATATGAATCCGTTGGCCCGGGTTCGATCACTCGTATATTTCTTTGTGTTTTTATAAGACTATTCCACTCATACGCCGCGTGTTTGGTATTGACCAATAATATTTAGTATTTTAGGGGGAGTAAAGGTTGAATGTGCGAAATATACTGGCAATAATGATAACAACAAAACAACTAATTGTAATAATAAGAAGATGAAGGAAAACAAGTAGGGTAAAAACTCCTTAAATTTATATAATAAGAGAAAGTGTTTGTCTTTCTGTCTGCCTGTCTGTACGCGATGGCCAGCGAAATCTACTGAACGCAGAAAACTGAAATTTTAAACATATGTGGACTGAAGGGTGACTGAATGCACTTCAAAGCCTGATTTTTAATTTTCGCTTTCGTTCGCGAGTTATGAGTAAAATACTGGCAGAAAACGTGATTTTTTGTGCTATCGAAGCATCAGTTTTCAGTAAAACATTTAATTTGTCAAATCAATTGCAGGGGCTTTGCATTTCTTTTTTTTTTTTTTTTTCATAAGTTGTGAATAAGAGCATCACGATTTTTTTAATTATATCGCATGGAATTATCAATCGCTTCGGTTTTGCCGGTTTCCTTAGCCGCGGTAGCTAAGCCGTGCTGCTGTGGGTTCGAGTCCCACCTCGGGCATGAGTGTTTGTGTGTAATAAGGAAAAATTGAAAACAAGGAAAACAAAACTGTATCAAGATAAATCATTCAGGAAAATTGGCTTATGGCCGGCTAAATTTTACTAAAAACATCTCGAGATCACCCTAGTTGATTCGTTTGTTTATAATGTCAAGGCACACAGACAGCTGCAAATTTCACCATGCACGGAAAAGGGATAATGAAAGTAGGCCTAAATAAAGGAACATTGATCGATTTTGACGGAACTCACTATGCAGAAGTTTTATGGGCCAGAGAACTCAAATCTGAGGTCTTTTTTCCTAGCGGCGTTTTCTAATCGTGGAATGCACTCCAAAACCGGATTTTTAGCTGTTTCGATATAATTATTAATCTTTAATTTATGAATGATTCGCATGTAAGCGTTAATAAATGTTTTAATTATTTTGCTCTTAATTTTTAATTTTCGAATTAATTATTGTGGGCGAAGCCGCGGGTTCCTGCTAGTATTAAAATAAAACGTTGGCCCCCGGAATATCAAGGACAAAACTTTAGCTTGGTTTTAAAAAAGTTGAACTTCACTGCTTAGAGAAAATGTTCCTTCTGTTGCATAGATAAATTATTACTGTAATTCGTGGAATCTGTGGTTTAACGTGGAGACTGAAGAATCAGAACTGACTTGGAGCCCTATCCCAAGCTTTATCAACTAGAACAAGAGGGTGAATGATAGAAGTAATGAGCAGAAATCGCCGTATGCGAACACGTGCAGTTGCCATGGTAACTGTTTTAGCTTTTATTCCGGATATAAAGTGCCTTGAAACCATGTCTGAACGATCATATCAACATAATTTTTACCTGTAAAGTATAAACAATAGTTGACATTTACGATATCGAAAAGTCAATAAATTTATGATGCAAGTGTTCTCTAGATCCGGGTTCAATCCTCTGCAGCTGTAACGGCTTTAGGGGGAGAACTGGCGAAGGTAGCGAAGTCAATGTACTGTGACACATTTGAGGCCCGGAAGTTAGGCTAAACACGACATACGTGATCTTGAAGGCATTCACACAATACTATATGTATTTCTGCTTTTCAATTACCTATAAAATACAGAATGCGGTAGTAATAATTTAGTTTTACTAACTGAGGAGTGAAGATCGAGTTTGCAATTAACATCATATTGTAGAAGCGGGGTTAATTCCATTTTAAGCTGGTATCACGAAACAGAGACATAAACTTGGTGCTTCGATGAAAGATATGCATTTAAAGTTATATGTCACGACTTATTGTAATACCTAAGATTGGAAATAATAGAGGTATACAGTAAAGTGTATTCAGTACATTACTCAAATACTCGTCCAGAAACTCTCCCGAGATATCCCTTTTTTTCTCGCATTTCACTTTCTTTAGTCCTATTTTAGGTATCGGGTCACATTAAATGCGTTCACTGTCAACGATTTACCTTAAAAATACTTAAAAAACGCACAGGTTACATTTCTGGGAACTCTTTAAATGCACCCAGGTCAAAGTATTTCATAAGAGTAACACTTGTAAAAAAAAGTTTAAATTAATATTGCTAAGAGTAAAACTTTTCACAGTGAAATTAAATTGTTTGTATATCTGAGAGTAGGCCTAATACTTGTCAGAACGTAGACCTACATTAATTTTAAGCGTGGTGATACGAAACACTAAGTTCAGTCTACTTAATAAAACTTGTTGATCTTTATTCCTCGAAGCCATGACGCGATCTTGTTCAGAGTAAATTGATCTTTTTTATGTTGCTGTTTTTATTTTTATTTTTATTCATAGAAATATACGTGCCTACCTGAATATTTTAAAGTGCATCCATAAATAATTTATGTATATGGATGTGGAGCAATGGACATCTTAGAAAGTTTTAATGGAAAGACTCGCAAAAATTTGTTGTTCTGTCTGACGATGGTCTTATTGGTGCGTAGTTAATGAAGCCCCCACATTGACCGTGTGCGCAATTTGAGGGTCATTCGAGGGTCACATACATGGAATGAATATAAATTCGGCGAACTGAAAGGCGATGAAGATTTCGAAAAATCAAGAATTTTTTAGGTATCTCGTAGACAACAGAGTACTAGAGAATGTACCTCGATTTCGATATTTAGGAAGCTTCATTACAGCAGATACACATTTGCATGAAAAATAAAATTAGTAAAAAGGATAGCAATGGCCAAAGCAGCTTTCGACAAAAAAATATACTCTGTTGACCAGTAAAGTAGATTTACAGCTAAGGAAGGTACTTATAAAATGCTACATATGGACTGTTCCTTTATATATGGAGCTGAAACATCATAGGAGCTTTGAGATGTGGTGTTGGAGGAAAAGGGAGACGATTCTGTGGGCAAACAGAATAACGAATTATGAAGTTTTAAGAAGAATATGTGAAATATCTATCATGGTAGCTATAAGGGAAAAAAGGCCACTGGTTAGGACATATCATGAGACGAAGATGGTTTCTGGTGGATATAATCGAAGGAAAAATAAAAAGGAACAAGAAAACTTAATAGAAAAATAATTTAAATTCTGGATGACATTAAGAAGAATAGAATATATGGAGAGCTGAAAGATGCAGCAAATGATAGAAAGAGTTAGAGACTAGAATTTCTCACTGAGGTAAAGACCTGCAATACAACTAATACAGTAATATATATATATATATATATATATAATAACTTATGTAGTTTTTTTTAGAAGAATAACTGTTTTTCTGAACTTGATCTTATCGTCATTAGCGTAGGGCAGGAGTTCAGTACAGCTATCCAAACTTCCACTTTATAACTGGAAGTCAAGGTTCGAGATCAGTAAAATATAATTTATGGACAATACTCAAAGCTGTTCCTCAATAAAACACAACTTATTACCAGACGTGTTGCAGAAATGGCGTCATTTTGTTTGGCAAATGGGCATAAATGTAGGTAGTTTACGGTAGTGTAAATTAATCTGAACACTGACACCTACTAAATATCATAACTAGTAGGATTATAAATGTTTAAATAGGCAATTAATTTGACTTCATAGAATTTGGCTATAATCCCGTATGTTTTCCGTTACATTGCAGCAAACCGCATTGCAACTACTTACATATAACTTCGTCTATGATTTCTCATATCAGAATACCGTATCGTACTGGGTTATACATCGTACATCTATATTGCATTATAGGATTAATACATAGAAAATTATCCGCACCTGACATAGGCAGACTCATTATTTATTTCGGTACCCGTAGGCCTATCACTTGTGGGTAGAGGATTAAGCAAGATATAACATTATTAACAATTATATAATATGGTATAATATGACACAATATAATGATATAATTATTTATTGTTATTACCGTATTATCGTATTATTGGACACATATGACCTCAAAACATACGCATAGTCTATTATATTCATGTTTTCTTAACATTAAACCAAGAGGTAGACTGATTTATTTCTAATACTAAAGAAACATATTTGAGGGGCATATTAGCAAACCCGGCATTCTCCATTCTGAAAAAAGATAGGGATGCTTACTTTTAATGAAAGTTTAATGGGTTTCCTATTAATTATTTAGTGTTTGTGTTACAAATCCCACTTCCCTCATAAAAGAGGAACTCAGATTTACAACATATTCACTAAATATGTAATAGGAAATGCATAAAACTTTCATTAGAAGTTAGCATGTCTATCTTTTTTCCGAATGGAGATTGCCGGGTTTGCTAATACGCCCATCACTTCTATAATTTGTACTGACAATTGGATTTGAATTATTTTAAGTGGAAAGAAGAATGCTTCCTCTATCTGTTAAACGTATCTATAAAGAGAATAAGGTATGTAAAAGTTTATTTCTTAAACATTTCCATTTTGCAGTATTCCGTATATTGTTTTAGTTAACTGTCATTTGAGTGAAGTATTGGCACAAGGAACGTGCTGACTGCATATTACGCTACGTTCAGCTAATGGCTGCTATATACGGAACTGAACTTGTAAACCATCATAATCATGCACCGGTAACCTCCTTTCTTATAGTTGAAAAGATTGTAATGTAGCATTGATTTGTTTGCATTAGAACCGGTCGTTAGCATATGCATTGACCTCGACTTTCCACGATTCCCATGCAACTGTTGACCTGTCAGCGATCATATGTTACCTCTGTGGCTATTATCTCTGACTCCACATCCTTCACCTACAATTCTTCTGACCCATTTCTCTATAATCGACGGTATTTTTATCTTCTGCTGACTACCTTTCAATCAGTCACTGCTTTTGTGCGGACTAAAATCTTTCTATGGTTCTCATGACAACTCATAAGGTATGAAATTGCCTCTAAATTACTGCGCTTGAACGTCTAACGTTTTGTCTCGAGTTCCTTTGTAGCTTCATTTCAGTTATGTCTTTGTAGTTAATTTTCATTGAACCATTAAATGCAGCCAGCTTACTGCCTTTTCTTCTTCTTTTTCTTCTTGGTACTTGGAAGTCATTATGTTATAAATAAAATAAAACGTCTTTCTTGCAAGTGTACAGGCTCTTGAAAGCCAGAGCCCATTACTGTGATTAATTAACTCTTAGGGGCCTATAGGCCTTAACCACACCAGAAGGAAATATAAATAAATAAATAAATAAATAAAATAAATCATTCGACCTCGAAGGCATGAAAGAAATGCATTTGTACTTCTGATTATCATACCGATCCATGAAAAGGGAGATAGGGCGGAATTTCTCTCTTACCAACATCATACAAAAATGTTGTCTAATGTACTTCTGTCAATAACAGAAGTTAAAAGAACGAGTTACAGAAGCGAATAGGTGTTCCTGTAAAGGATACGAATAGTGTGACGTTCTGTACAGAGGCATGGATATTAAAGGAATAAGCTGAGAGCGCGTGCCCAAGTTTTGGTAGGATGGTAGGTAATGAAAACTATTGGAAAGATAGCTAAGTGATGAGGTACGCAGGATTTTATACAGCAGAATGAGACAGGGGAAATAACTCCGTTCGTGCAGTCGTACTCAATGAAGTGGTTCTAGTGACAGGGTTATGTGCTTGTGTGGGTAGAATAATTAAATATTGCCGGCACGTAGGTACTTTTCAATCCAGGCACTAAACTAATACTTAATTTCAGAAGAAATAACAATGAGAAAAGGCCACGTAGAAAGATTTCTTGTTGAAATAGAAAAGTTGCATGAAAACTTTCACTAATTTTCTGTCCTCAAATTCGCTGGTTCGGTCCTGGCCCAGTTCGATGGCATATGTGTGTGGATTTCTGAGATTTACAGGCTTGTAAAAGAACTCCTGCGGGACAAAATTCCGGCACACCTGCATGGTTGTAGTTTTACGATGCAGTATAGGCTATAAGTTAACTGTCATTACCAGGACCCGGATTTTGATAACCTAAAAACACTTAAAATATGAGCTATAAAATGACTAAAAGAATACCAAATAATACCCCTAAACTATCAAAAATGACCCAAAAATGTGAATGAAAATATTAGTTTATTCGTCAGATTTGTGTCTATTCCATATTTATGTTGTTACCCAATTATAAGCTTGCAATTAGTTAGTTATAAACGGTTAAATGCAAACAGCAAACACCGTCTTTCTATATGCAAATTAAAATTACAAGTTTTATTTATTAATGCTTATTCAGAGTTTCGATGCCATTAATTGTAAATAAATACACAAAAACTCTATACATTGCAAGAAACAACACAAAATGAGAAAGTAGTGACTTTATTTTTTTTTTAATTACCGGTACCTAAAAATATGAAATGAAGAAAAAGACCGTAAAATGACCAAAATTACCAAATAATGACAATGAATTTTTAAAAAGACCTAAAAATTAGAAGTTTGGAATGATTTAAAAAGACCCAAAAATCACCATTTTTATAACTTGGAGTCATGATCAGAATATCTGCACTAGTGGACCACATCCATGATGTACCACAGTGGTTCCCAACCTTTTTCAGCTGGCGACCCACCTTTCCTTATCGGAATACCGCCACGATCCATCGGTCCATGGTGGAGTAAAAAACCTTATTTGTATCGTATCCCTTCCTTATGTACATATAATTTACCATCAAATATTGCAAATATATATAAGCTTATATATGGTTGACAAAATATAAGCACTTTGTAGCAAAACATTATTTATTTAACAGTAGATATAAGTTTGCAATATATGCAACAAGTGGTTTCATGCTCACCAACAAATGTTCCTAGGTATAAAAACTACAATTGTAAAAGTACACAAAGATCAAGAAAACAGTCAAAACATAATTTGATTTGTTTCGACTTTTCTTATCTTTTTTGATGGTTTATTCGATGGTTTCTGTGTCGCGACCCACCGGTTGGGAACCGGTGATGTACCAGTTAAAAGATGACATGTCATAAAAATCCGGGCCCTGGTCATTACACAGCCTTAACAAACAAATGAAGAAACAAACAAAAATATAAGAGATTTTGAAGTGGTTGTGTTTAATGTAACGAACCCAGTTTTAAGGTTGCATGACACAATCTCGGTTCAGTATCTCGAAACTTAATTTTATGAACGTTAGTGAGATGAGGTCACTTTTAATAAATGAATGCAGATAAAATTTTTGAGACACTCATTAATAAAGTTATTTCGAAATTTGAGAATATTCGGCTGAGCTATGTATGCGATTCAGAGGAGAAACAAACATGAAGACCTGGGACTACCGGTGGGATCCTTGATTTATGAAGCTGTTCAACATGTCTACTTAGTCATACTTGACGCTACTGGAGAACCCCGTTGAGTTTACATGCAGTTAGTAGTATTTGCATGGGAGCTTTGCATATTCGTCCTGTCCGCCTTGAAATATGAGGTTTTCATAATTTCACTGAACGGTACATGTAAGTATAGTGATTTATGAGACTTTAGTGCATGAAACATCTTAAAAAATTCTATAATGAATTATTATGCATATTACTATAGATTGTAGATTTCCAACAATAAAATATATAAGTTAAGTTATTTTGAATAAAATCAGGTAAACTGATTTAACAAAGTGCCAGAATTCTTTTGTTTAATCAGTGATAATTGCAATTAAGATATGCAGAAAATAAGTTTTTTTAATCGATTTCCGAGTTAAGCTCCAGATTGATTCATTAAGCAGAGCTCACGGAAGAACAAAGGTCAAGTTTTTTATTAAACATCACATTAAAATCGTCCAGTATCAGCAGAACTATACTGATTTGTGATATCTTGACAATCGCACACTCACATAAGAATTAAAAAAACACGTCAAATTGGCCTGCTATGGGATTTGAAACGGGACCTCCAGAATGCGAGCCTAAGACGTTACCATCTCGGCCACCTCGCTCGGTTTAGCGGTCTTGTTTGGTAAGCTTATGGGATGGAATATGTTGGCAGTGTTATTTGTCAAAGCTACCTTTATTGGAACTTCCAAAACCGTATATGAACACTGTAAAACAATATGTTGTCATGAGAACTGATTTTCATTTGATAAATTCGTTCTAATATTCTACCATAAAATAGGCGCAAAATTAGGCATTACTCCGGTACCGGTCAACCAATTTGGTCCAAAATCAATAGGATTCTTCCCAAGGACATTATGAATGCGTGTACCAAATTTCATGAAAATCCGATAACGCGTATTTGAGTTATCGCGCGTACAGGCACAAGGACAGACATTTTCCCGTTCCCACACAATCTCATAAGGTACCGTACCATTCTCAGGCCCGACGAGAGGGAGGGGCAGCCGGGGCTGCAGCCCCGGGGCCCGGTCGACCAGGTTTTATTTTTTACTTTCTAAATTAACTCTAAAATAAAATTGGTTATAAGTCAATAAACAGCTTAACTTATGTTCTATGTGTTTATTTTATCTGCATTGTCCTGTCGTATAACGGTGACACGGAATTATCAGTTAATCTGAAACGGATTATTCTTGAAGAAAAATTGTTATTTCTGAAAAGTAGAAGCACAAATCCCTTTGGACTCAACAGTAGGCCTCACTAACGTTCGCCATTTAAAATCATAATTTTCAAAAGATTAAACTGGTACATACAGATAAAATTGTACCCAATTAGAACATTTTAATATATTTTTCAGTTTCCTGCCCGGCATCAGTTAACCGATTTGGTCCAAAATCAATAGGCTTCGTCCCATGGGCGTTATAAATGGTATACCAAGTTTTCTGAAAATCCGATAAAGCGTATTTGAGTTATCGTGCTTACAGACACACGGAAAAACAGTCAGACAGTCCTGTATACCATATAATCTCATAAAGTACCAGTACCATTCTGACACTTAATAATTATGTAATATCATTACATAATCTTTTTGTTGCATACATTATAAAGGGCGAGTTGGGTAGTGAATTTAATATTTGACGGGGGCCCGGGAAAATTTTTCCCTGGGGCCCTTGCTTTCTTTCCACGGCCCTGACCATTCTGGCACATATAATTTACTCTTGGATGAAATCTTCTCCTCTAATCTATAACTATTGTTATGAGAATAACATCTAGAATCTTTATACATTAATTCAGGATAGTTATAACAATGGTAAGTAATTTTTATGTACGAATAAAACTCTCGATTATTTGAAATTTATTAAAACTTTCACAAAAAGATACTGGTTCATTAGCTCATGTTGAAATTTATCTTCCAATTATTTCATTTACATAATTAACTCATCCTACAACTTTTCATATTAAAAAGCGTGAACATTAAACATGATCTACTTCGATTGGAAAGTAAGCGATAGGCAATTTTTAAGGCGACGGTTTTGTTTTTAAAGCTTGGATATCATAAAAACGTAATGACCGTCATTTTTTTATTTAACATTATAATCAGATACACCATATAACTGAATTTTTATGGTTGCAGGAGACATTGGCCGTATTATTACGACACAAGTTGGGAGGAGCCTCACGAAGCTTGTACAACAGTGACTTCGTGATTTGAATTTTAATTGAATTTATATGAGGTGTGCGTTTAAAAAGTGGACTGGAAGTTGACAAAAAAAGAACTCGAATCACGGCTTACTCTAGTTGTGTTATAGTCGGTCAGTTTGCCGTAACTGCCGGCTATGTATAAATAACACGACTCTTAAAATATCTGTACCACTAATCCAGATTGTAACCAGAATCCCCGGTTAGTTATTCTTTCTTGTACCATTTTTGGCATTTGTAGAAACTCTCTATTTAAAATACGAGGTGACCAGGATATATTACGGGCATTAATCAGAATGCTAAATCTTTACTAATTGGAATTACCATTACGAAATATAAATCAGGATTCCTCTTTCTTTATATTGACTGTAACCGACAAAACTTGTAATATGTAAATGAGTTCTGTACATCCAGGAAATGTTCACAGAATTAATAATAATTCATTTAATCGAGATTAATCATGCTTAAAGAAAAATTTAAAGCATGAACGGTGATGAAATCAGGTTAGGTTAATTTGGGACTTCCAATGGAATGAAACATCAGAGAAAACGTCAGATTTCCAAGATGTATTATTCAATATCAAGAGTAGTTTACAAAATACTTTTGGCAACTTGCTACATGCATTTAGTGTAATATCAAAAGGCGTCACCAGATTATTCTATTTTGTAGGAACGTTCCCTGAAGAGCGAAATATTCATATCCTTTCCTTTGAACTGGCCACCAAGATCTCCAGATCTAGCTCCAGTATATTTTAACTCGTAGAAGCGTTAGACGGATTTCTAAGGAGTCTACTTGGATAATAGTATCATAATAGTTTAATATTGAACATATTATTTTCCTAAATGAAGAAATTTGCATTGCATTAAGTTCCTCTCATGCCATTTTATTCTCTTCATATGCCTATTGAAATAGGCTGAAAACTTGGCGGAGATACTCAAATGAAACTGATTGTCTATTATCTGAAAGTAATGATTTGTACCTACCTCACTGGAGTTTTCTTGGAAATTCAGTAGATTTCGAAATGCACATTCTTTAAAAATAGAGGTAGCATTAATGCTGAAAGCCTACTTTGTTTCCTGTGGGCATTATTTGCTTATAAAATAATAATAGGCAAGCATTAAAAACAGAAATAATAATGAGAAATTCAAAATAGAACCAAATGTAACGCTTTATAATAAGTAAAAAAAATGCCAAAAATAACCTAAGAATCTAAAAAAATGACATGCATCCTTAAAATTACTAAAAATAAAAAAATAATGCCATAGCAAATAGCACTTATTTAATCAATTAATTCATTATACACATTTTAATATACGTTGGAGTTTTTCAATCCCTGGTGTCCCTATGGCCCTGGGGTAGACTCAGCCTCCAATAGAAATGAATACCAGGAGCAATCCTGGGGGTAAAGGCGATCGGTGCATAAGGCTGACAACCATCACCTTCACATGCCGAATGTCTAAAATCTGGGAGCCTCATCCTCCTGGAACCCTCTGGGCTCCATGGCCTGTATAGGGAATAAAATAAAAAAACATTCGAGCTATCTTTCAGCCTTCATATAAAAAAAGATGCAAAATCGTCAAATGCCTTGCCCTAACAATGTTATTATATTCTCAGCGTTGCCTGATTGAAGCCCTTTACACAAGGTAGAACTTTCTCCCTCTTCCACATCGTATCTGGCAGAGATATGGGTATTAATGATATGAAACAGTGTCGTCCACTCCTAGTTTTAAGAGTGGACCTACTCAAGCTTATCTACCCGCGGGCACCTAGTGCAGATTGCATCAAGGTCGAGACCACATAGACTTCTCACGGGCGACCACCCGCGAATACTGATGGTGATGACTAGGGCCCGGATTTAAAGGTTTTAACCTATTTTTCCCCAGCTCCCTAATTAGAACATTTTAATTTATTTTTTCCGTTTTATGCCCCTTGCTTCCGAATATATTAATCTTATAGAACCTAAAAAGGGCTAAATCGGACTGAAGGGCCTAAAAGGGGCTACGGAGGACGTTATTGAAAGCTAGGGCTAAAGAGGACTTTTGCTGAAAACTAAAGGCTAAAGATGGCTTTTGCAGAAAAAAAAACTATTTTTAAATAGATTTTCCAATTAATGCAAAGGAAAATAGACTTCTTCCTTCGGATTTTGAAATTGAAATTGAAAATACTCTTCCTAACATGCATATGCGGTTCAAATGAAGTTGACGTTTTCATGATCACATTTTTATTTTTATTATTGCTATCTTTTTAGTATTCGTTCGTTGAATTACAGACTTTTCATTAGAATACTAAAAAAAGAAAGAATAATTGTATCGTTAAAGGGTAAATATTTCAGTTGTTTATGCTATTTTTCGAGTGCCGATATAAGGAATAGTTACTTCTTTTTTTTTCTTTAAAAAAACTAGAATAACTATGTCAAAAGTATAGTACAATTTTCGGTGTTAATATTAGTGTTTTATTAAGGCGACAAAAATAGTTTTTTTTTTAAACCTAACAAGAGCTATGCCACAAAAATAGAAGGCTAAAATACCTTTTATAAAGGCCCAAAATTCCGGGCCCTAATGATGACACCTGAAATTGAAGCAGGGTGCATACTATAGGAACGTCATAAAACATTTCAGATACATGTATCCATTTCATTGTTGGCGAATGGATATAAAATAGTAGGCCTACATGCTTGCCTGGTAAGTTCTATAATAACGGTCTTATGTCGTAAATAACTATTACAGTATTCCTAACAGTATTGTTCCTAGTTTGCGGGACTCGTTTTCTTTATTACTTACTCTGCCCGTACCATAGGTACTAAAGATAGAGGAAGTACTGTGTTCGACCCCAAATTCGAAGCTGGGTTTTTAACATAATTAGGCCTACATGTTTTTAGGTCCCCTGAATCCAAAAACATGGTCTATGTCTAAGTGTGTCTGTGTGTCTGAGAACACCCTAGCTCCAGAATGGAAAATACCTAGTATGAAAACAATATTTTGTATTTGGATTAGGTATCTTCTGGGGATGTGACACGAAGATTTGCGACGACTTACTCTTATTTTAAAGGGCTCTTTACAATTAAGAAAATTTAGTTTTTGAGCTATTTTCTCGATTTTCTTTAAATTTTGTTCATGGAGTGCTTATACTAAGGGCTAGAACTTTTATTGAAAACTTTTTTCCAAAAACTCTCTGAAGGGTAGTTATAAGTCTCCCAGCGTTTGTAGAAACTCAGTCGTGTCTGATGAACAATCAGGCTTTGCATGATGTTGAAACAACTGAATACGCGCTTTTTCACGGCCTCTTATTCTATATCAGTATGTGAAGTGAGAAAGGTGTATTGCCCATTCTTATGGTAAAAGGAAGTTACGTAAGAGAATGAATCAGATCTTGTTTGGGTTTTGTATCCTTCGGGGATGCGTTGCGATGTGGTAACGACATTCTCTTCATTTTTACAACCAATTTACATGAAGAGAAGTCGTACATATTATGTATTATGCTAAGAGGCTAAACTTTTATTTGGACACAGGAAGTTATGTATTTCCCATCAGATTTGTTTCACAATATGGTGACTGTCGATAGATGGCAGTTCAGTTGACAGTATTTTTTCCAGGATAAGGGCGAAAAGTCTTCATCCAGGTTCAAACTATGACGAATCTAGGGCGTATCTAGACGTAGTAGGATAATCCTGGTACACAGAGATTACTGGTAACGTAAATCGAGTTGACTTATGTAGAACTTGCACAGTGATAAGCCAACAGCCATTCAACGCCCTAAAATAACTTTTATTACTAGTAAGGCTGTTAGAAAATACAATCTCTGAGTATATTAAGGGTGCGGCAAGAGGAAAAAATTCAATGCTTGTGTTAGAAGCTAAATATTAAAGTCCATGCTTTATTCTAATTCAGATTCCTTTGTGTACATTAAGACTCAGTGAATGGAAGAATACTGCAATAAAATTTGAAATGCAGAATTCGTGCACTGTATATTTAATGTTAAACATTTGTGCCCAGCTGTGTCCATTGTAAAGGAACCGAATGTGTCCGTAACATATTTTATAAAGATACAGTATTGTTTGTGTACACGAACCACGTAGCAGAGTTCACTGCCTAGGAAGCATTTTTCTCTTAAAGAATCCTAAACATTTTTTAATGCCTGTCTTCTCCATATGTTCTTAGATTTTCGGTCGATGAGTTCTACTTTAAAGAGGCACCAATATTGCTGTCGTAAAAAATGACCACACAACAGCTGTTTTTGTAAGAACTGTAGATATTTCTGTTCTAGATCATATCTTAACGCATCGGTGAGTTAATGAACATAACGTTTCCTTCTTAATGAGAAAGAAAGTATTGATACTGTTACTAATTTAAGAGATATAGCAAGTATTTTAAGAACTACAGTGCTTTTTTTAATTAGCAAACAAAATCATTTAGTACTTCAGAATAATGAGTTTTGTAGAAATCTTAATAATAATGAGTTATACAGAAGTATTATTAGTCACTCACATGGCCTTCTTTTCCTTATTACTAGGGTTCGGATGTTTATGACATGTCATATTTTTATCCTGACCTCTGTTCTCGCCGCAAACACAAATTAAACATGAATTGCACGCTTGTTATCCTAATCTGACCGTTTTTATTTTGCATATAAAGTCATATTTTGGACTTTTTTGTGGTCTTGGTCATATTTTGCCATAGTTGTAATTTAATGTCATATTTCAGTTATAAATTCGGTAAACTAGCACAATTATACAGTGTATGTACTTATGTACATACATGTATGGACGAGTTAAATTTGTGTATGTACTTATGTAGATACATGTATGGACGAGTTAAATTTGAAATTTACTTAATTAATTTAATGTTTATGCCAAATTAATAGGTAAATTAAATGTTAAAATGAATGCAATTGTTCTGCAAGGTCTACAAAATATTACGAGTATTTCGAGCTGATGACGCAACAAAACAGGAGAAAATTCTTTAAAAATAGAAGTTCACTACAAGTAAAACTGTAAATAACCAAAATTGTTAAAAAGTGATTCTCTGATTGAATTCATGTGATGTACGACTTTAGTTTCATTAAACGTTTTAAATTGGAACGTTTATTTTTTGAAAATACGTTATTTTAGCGGGTCATATTTAGGATTTTTGAGTCATATTTCGTCATTTTTTTGGGCATATTTTCAGTTATATTTCCCAGAAGCAGGAGTGCGCATTCCGCTTCTTCTACTACTATAAATATATTAGTAAGTAATATCAAGGTAATATCAAATTAAATCCTACATTTTCTGCTAGTGTTAATAATGTAGTAAACCTTCAATAAATTGATAATGTTCATGTTATAATTATTTAAGAAACTATATTAAATACGTCTTGGTGGCTTGGTTATTGTAGGCATACTCAAGACGGACCCTGTACTTATGTCAAAATAAGATTTGGTAATATGAAGTTTACTAACGTCATTTCATTCCCCTTAGTAAGTGATCATTTTTCTTCTTCTAATTGTGAAATTCGGTCAAAAAGCTATTTAAAAAAAACTTCAATAATTCTGTCCACAATAGGCAAAAAACAACTATTTCTACAAAACATAGAAACTTCTGTTCCAAATCATTTCTAAACGCTTCATTGCGTTAATGAACTTAAATGTTTCCTGCAGGAAATCTAGACTACTTTTTACATTTAATTGATCGTAAGCAACCTATTCTGTTACTCAACCTAGTGCAAACTACAGCTATTAGCAGTAATTTTTCTACGAATATCGTTATAAACTTTATAGCATATTTTTTTTTTGTAATCAAACAGTTGCTGACAAAGAATGCGTCCAATCATAGAATATTAAAATGTTTAAATTTATTTATTTACTATATTGAGCAGCTAAAAAGTTTATAATAATAACAATAAACTAGAGCGTGTAATGTATAATTGTTAGTTTGCTGACTACTGATTTACAGTATTATAAAATCAGAGTACGAGAGAATAGGTTAATTTTATAATAGACAAATGCACAAAACATTTTATTAAGTGCCAGAATTGTACTTAATGAGATTGTGTTGGGGACGGAAACATGTACAGTATGTCTGCCTGTCCGTGTGTCTGTACGCGCGATAACTCAAATACGATTTATCGGATTTTTTAAAATGAAACTTGGTGTACGCATTTATAAGGTCCATGGGAAGAAGCCTATTGACATTGGACCAAATCGGTTGACCGGTACCGGAACAATGTCCAATATGGGAATATATTAGAAAAAAATTATCAAATGGAAATCAGTTTTCAAGGCAACGTATTGTTTTACAGTGTTCATATACGGCTTCTGAAGTTGCAATACAGGTAGCTTTGACAAATAACACTACCCACATATTACTTCACATATGCTTATCAAACTAGACCTCTGTTCTTCCTTCAGCCCTCCTTAATGAATCGATCTGGAGGTTAAAAAAAAAGAATTTATTTTCTGCGCATATCATAATTCCAATCATCACTGATTAAACAAAAGCATTCTGGCACTTTGTTACATCAGTTTACCTTATTTTATTTGTTTTGGCAAAATTATCTGTCTTTTTCATGAGATGTAAATTGAAATGAGACTCAGGACGCAATGCATCTTTTCGCTCTCACAACCTCGCTGTAATCCAAGTTGACCCGAAATTCCAAACGGTTTCTGTGCAGTTTCATTAGTTATAGTATGTTCGAATTAGTTGCTTGGGTGGATGTATCCTCCATTTCTCCAGTCCGGGTAATTTATTGCCGCATGTTAACAGATCTAATTTATTATCTTGTTCTGTATTCTTTGTTCTTTCATGCAGGTTTTGTTTTGCTCCGTTCGTTTGTGTCAGTAAGGTCCTGTCATCTTTGCAACCATTAACAAGTTTATTAGTTTTAAAACTGTAACTCACTGACACGGCTTTATAGTACTAGTTCCGCTATCCGCTTCTTGCTTAGTTTATCTGCAAAAGTTGTTTCATTGTGAACAGGGAAACGTTTCTAGGGCACTGAGAAGCAAGATATACCGGTACACGCGACTTGGTATTTTTACAGCAGAAGTTCATTCAGATTACTTGGAAACAGTCCAATTTACCCTAAAACTAACAAAGATACTTGAATTAATAGTATGCAGTTCTAATGGTCATATAATCGTGTACTCTATATCCCTTTCAACCGATCATCACTGTATCAGTTGTTCGCCTCTGTATTTTTTTTAAGGAATTTAGAACTCTAAAAGTTTTAATTTTCGTCTTTTAGTAATTCAGGGCACTTATCGTAAGATGTAATTTTCAGGTTTTAAGTAATTTAGAGATCTTATGTTAAGTTATAATTTTTAATGGTTTTTCGTAATTTATCTTAAGTTGTAATGTTCAGGTTTTTATTAATATATAAAACTTATCTAAAGTTGTAATTTTCAGTTTTTTTTAATATATAAATCTTATCTTAAGTTGAAATTTTAGTTTTTTTTAGTAATTTTCGTTTTACTTATGCCCGGTTTCTATAAACTCATGAAATACGTATGGTTAAATTATCCAATGGACAGAACTTATACAAGGCTTACATTTACAAACTCATATAAATTAAAGTTAATAATCACATACACTTATAGCGAGTTTCAAAATAAATGTATCTGGGTAAATATGAAAATGACAGAAAAACGTGTTTCTACAAACTCGGGTTAGATTTTTCCAAGGCTAAATCGCTGGGTTAATTTATCCTTTCATGGATGACTGGATAAAATTTAACCTCTCGTAGATCCAATATGCGGCGTGATGTAGTGATGGAGGCACTGCGCTACTAAGCAGAAGGCCGCTGGTTTAATCCTCGATGAGGTCGTTGAGGTTTTTTAAATTAGCCTAATTCTTTTGGTAACACTATGGCCCTGGAGTCGACTCAGCCTCTAACATAAATGAATACCAGGAGCAATCCTGGGGGATAAGGCGTTCGGTGCGTAAGGGTGACAACCTTATCACCTACACGTGCCGAATGCCTAAAATCTGGGATCCTCATCCTTGTGGAACACTTAGGGCTTCCACGGCCTGTATTTGGAAGACTTTGTTTATTATGTGTGCTTGTGATTAAACCTTAAGGAGGTGACGATATTTTAGTTTATTTCTAAATTTAATTATTTGATATTTTTAAATGAGGGAAAAACTTTAAATTTCATTATCTGAAAACGCTATTCTTTTAGTTGTTGTGGTATTGAATTAGAGTCCAGCGTTTCTCAACCTTTTTGAACCCGTGGACCGCTAAAATGTCTAAAAAATTTTGCGGACCCCTAATTTTACACCCCATTTTTAAAAGAAGGCCTTTATTCTTAACATTCGGGGTATTAATTATAGGTCATTATAACGAAATATGTGAAAAAATTGTACTTCTTTACTTTCCACTTGCTTTATGATATTTTTTAATTACGTCTCCGGACCATCTGCACCATCTTCGCGGACCATAGGTTGATAAACGTTGAACTAGACCGAGAAGCTTTGGATAACACGGTATTTCAAGATCTCCGAGAAAACGCTAGTCTATGAAATATGTTGTATATACACGAAGATGCCTCTTCATAACAATGATGAGAGGAGAGGATATGTTTAAAAAGTCTCCGTCTTGACCAGTGAATGTTATAAAAACCTAAGTAATGAGCCAGCTTAAGGTAAGAGCTGTTTCATGTCCCGAGCACATCAGTTGAAATCGCCCCGGTCTACAACAGAGATCGTTAATGTCTGCCAAGTAAATCCTTTAATATATGTTACTGTGTGTATAAATAAAGCAAGCAGTTCATTTAATTTATATTTCCATTGTAAAGATGCCGTGCTTCCTTCCCAAACGCGTAACATTCGCATGTAGCCTGGATTTATATATTATTATGCTCTGCCGTTTGTTTCAAAGTATTACCCTTAGCGCAGTTTGTCTTCATTATTTCCAAACTGAACATGCTTTTCCACCGACTTCTGTCAGTTTGAGACTTAAACGTCAAATGCAATAATATAAGGAGAAAATTTATAATGGCAATAATAAAAGATAATACAATTATATTTTACTTCCTCTGCCCTTACGTAACTTACTATACGTAGACTATAATATGTGTCTATGAACAGCCTATTTCCAGAACAAACAATCGTGTGAAAACAAAATTTTGTATTTAAAAAAGTGATCCCTATACAGGCCATGGAGGCCCAGGATGTTGAGGCTTCCAGATTTTGGACATTCGGCACCTGAAGGTGGTAAGGTTGTCAGCCTTACGCACTGGCCACCTTTACCCAGAGCATTGCTCCTGGTACTCATTTCTATTAGAGGCTAAGTCGACCCCAGGGCCATAGCGCCATAGGCGTAACCAGACCGACCATATGGGGGGGGGTTATAACATCTGGAGAGGAGGGGTTCCAGGGTCCTCCCCCGGAAAGTTTTAAAAATTAAGATGCACAATAACGAGTTTTAAGCTTCCCACGCTTTAAACTCATATTAAGTAATTGATAAGCAGATTTTTTAAAAAGGTGATATATCACAATAATGAAATAAATAGTACAATTTTCCCTTTTTTAATCAATGGGGGGGTTTTCAAACCCCCAAACAGTCATGCAGATGTTCAAATCTCTTTTTTTTTTTTTTCAAAACCAGAACTGTGCCTCTGTGATAAAATTGTAATTCCAATAAACACTGCCCATTCAATTTTACATTTAATGTCAGTTCGCATTTACGCGGAACTCTTGCCGTGGATTCCAAGGTTTACAAAGAATAATTACCAATTACCAATCTAAGTAAGCACGTGCTGAAGTAAATTGAAAGGATCGATCGCCAGTACAAGAATAAGACATCAGATAAATAACTGCTGTGTTTAGGATATTGAAAACATGTTTCCTCGAGTGCATATCACACAAGTACATTCGTTCGGATCTTGACTTGGCTGGACGGGCTTGTAACGGGACTGCTCCTTCAGATCATTCTGTTCTCCAGATGTTACAAGAGGGATGGAGACCAGAATGCCTTATTGTTTTGTTCCTCCTACAGTCCTTTGCTTCATGAATATTTTAATCAGGTCTTGTACAATATTTCACGTCACTTCAAGAACCTCGACATGGGCGGTGGATATTTGACAACTTACCACAGGGTGTCCACTGCTCGGGAAAATCCGGGAATCTGGGAAAAGGCCGGGAATTTCGTATGGTCGGGAAAATCAGGGAAAAGTCAATGAATTTGTTAAAATATTCGGGAAAATTCGAAAAATTGCAAAGCTGAAGATATGAACTAGAAGAGAAGAAAAGAAAACTACTCTTAGAGTCCGAAAAAGCTGCGGCTGCTCTAGATGAACAAATTAAGTTGCTGAAGAAACAAATAAATGGGATCAAAAAGATTTCTAGACAATAATATTCCTATATGAAGGTATATTTAATTTATTTTACTGTTCCTTACATTTGTATTTGTTATAGACTAAGTAATTATCGTTTGCAATTAATTTTTTTCACTAAAAGTTTTTCTTATTTAAAGTATGTATAATCCTATAATTTTTCTTATACAGTTATTAGAAAGTGCTTCATAATCATATTTTGGTTGGGAATTTCTGAAATGATCAATGAAAATCAGGGAATAAGTCGGGAATTTCTTCAGCATTACTTGGTGGATACTCTGTACCATGCTGGAAATATAAAGAATAAAATCAGGTAAACTGTTGTAACAAAGTGACAGAATGCTTTTGTTTAATCAGTGATAACTGCAATTATGATATGAAGAAAATAAGTTATTTTTGTAATCTATCTCCGACTTAAGCTCCAGGTCGAATCATTAAGCAGGGATTACGGTTCGATAAGCATTTGTGACGAAGTATGTGGGTAGTGTTATTTGTCAAAGCAACCCGTATTGCAACTTCCAAAGCCTTATATGAAAACTGTAAAACAATATGTTGTCATGAGAGCTGATTTGCATTTAATAAATTATTTATAATATATTACCATAAATAGGTACTAAATTGGACATTACTCCGATATCGGTCAACCGATGTAGTCCAGAATCAATAGACTTCTTCCCATGGACGTTATGAATGCGAATACCAAGTTTCATGAAAATCCGATAAAGCCTATTTGAGTTAACGCGTGTACAGACACAAGGACAGACGGACAGAAATTTTCCCGTCCCCCACACCAGTTTGGCACTTAATAAAGAAGTGGCTAACATTGTATCATGTTCGCAGGATATGATACAGTCACATTGTTTCATATTCATGCGATTCAGATAGACAACCTCTGTATAAACGTATATTCTATTACTGAAATCTGGTGCTTGCTACGATTAGCAATATCTACAGCAAAACAGAATCGAAATTAGCGAGCGAGATGGCCGAGATGGTAAGGTCTTGGACTTGAATTCGGGAGGTCCCAGATTCAAATCTCGTGGCCGGCCAATTTGATATGGGTTTTTTCATAGTATCCCCAGTCGTAAAGGCAAATGCCGAATTTGATATGTACATACCATGAATTATCCTCAGCATTTCATCCTGTATCATATCCATTTAAATTAACATCAGTTCAAATTTACTACATAAAATATACCAATAATAGAAATAGTTCACAATCAATAGTTCCTTGGCCTACCATGTTCATCTTTCATTCAAATGTGTAAACGATATAATTCTTTATCACTTCAAAATGCTCTTCTGGATTTTGACTTGTCATTGAATCAATACATAGGACTTCTTCATAAACTGTTATATGTTCCATATGATTTGGCTTAATTTTTAGATTGTCTTGTTAAATTAATTGTAGTTATTGTAAATCATTTATGTATTTTTTCTTCTTTATCCTCACACATTCGTTCATTTATATGTATTGTATTTTTATACTGTACAACATGTATTGGCGAAACTACGCCAACTGTAATTGGGATTTATTCCTGTAGTTGGCAGAATAAAATAAATAAATATAGAACTCCTGATATGGCCCCTTAGCTTAAAGGAGTATAAACAAAGCTGATTTTTTTTAATCGGAGTTCACATTGTTTAACTCACTCCTTAAGTTATTATTTTATTTTATTCCGCGGTGTGGGTCATTTACGATCATTCGACACCTGTCATATCCATTTACGTCAAACACTTGATAACCGCTACACAATGGGATTGTTAAAGCACGGGATATGAGACATACAGTATATCGGTTTTTGAACGGAGTATTTTAGTTTACTGTACCAGAGTTCCGTTGCATCCGGAGTATGTTCATAATGAAGTTGTCCATACAAGACAGCCACCTGCTTTATAATCATGAGTGTGTGCATTCCATCCCCCTCTTACGTCTCTAAGTGATAAATCCTTCCTCATTCCTAGCTATACCCTAGTAGTTCCCAACAAGTGGTACACGGAGAGCATTTGGGCCTTATGAAGGTACGCAGAAGAGTTCAATACCTTTCGGGTACCGTAGCTGTCTTTAAATTAAAAGTTTTCCACAACTTAGGACACAACAACAATGCACTAATTTCAAATTAAAAGCAAGAATGTTGTATATAAAAAGGTATTCCTCAGGTTCGCGAGCGACCACTGGTGATCCCGTAAAGGGATATACACAGCGGATTTGTTGCCGGGGTGCGCCAGTCCCCTACCTACTTAAAGCTAAGGATACACACACCCAGCCCTGAACCCGGGAAAGGAATTTTTCACTACTGAAAAATCCCCAACCCGGCCGGGAATCGAACCCGGTCCACTGGAGTGGAAGGCAGGCGCGCTATTGACTCACCCGCGGCGGCCACAAAAATGATTTCTCAAGATATTTACAGAAAATGTAACAATTATGCTGAAGAACAGAATCTTGTCAAAAATAAATAAGTAAATAAAACATTTAAATCGACATGAGAATATTATAGGATAAAATTACCTCCGACACTGGGACTTGAACCCAGGACCTGGGTCAAAGGTCCTGGGTTCAAGTCCCAGTGTCGGAGGAATTTTTCTCCTATAATATTCTCATATATAATATTTAAATCGACGTTTTGCTTGGCGCCCCTAGAGTAAAACACAAGAAAGTAATCCTTCATGTTTAACAGGTTACCGACCTTGGTCTAAAAAGGTAGAAAGGTAAAGTGACCCCTGCATGGGCCATGGAGACCCGTAAAGTTTCCGGGAGGTTGAAGCTCCCAGATTGATATCGGCCCAGGAAGGTGGTAAGGTTGTCAGCCATACGCACCGACCGCTTTTTACCCCCAGGGATACGCCTGGTACTCATTTCTATTAGAGGCTGAGTTGACCTCAGGGCCACAGTGCTACCAGAAGGAATAGGCCAATGGAAAATTCCCACCGACCTCATCGGGAATCGAACCCAGTGCCTCAACCGCTACACCACGGCGTACCGCCTATTCTGGGCTAAAGAATTTTAATTGAAAAAGTCTACTACTTAAAAAGCTATTTCAGTATGGTCAAACTGGGAATGGGCCTTTCGATTTCGAAGCAGTCTTGACATTGACTGTTTTCAGAAATATGGAATCCAAGCCGAAGAAAATGGGTGCGATTTATAGTAGAATCATAGACTCAACTTCAGGATCGATGATATTGTGTAGAAAATTACCTGCCTTTAGGTCGCCTTACACAGGTCATGTTGCATAATATTATTACTATATACATTCATAATTCATAATCAACGTCTGCTGTAATTGTCTATTAACTGTCCTGAAATAAGTTACCTTACTTCACTGCGAACATGATTATAGTTATTGCTCATTAAACTGAGAGCTGATTTAATGTATGGCAGAGAGATGCAGGTATACAGATAGATTGATACAGCTCAGTGATACAGCATCTGAACTCAGATAGATTAACCTTGGTGACAACTCATTATATGCGGAACTATTCTTATAGCTGCGAACAGAGAGCAATGCCCTAGTACTATTTTGTTGTACAGTATTTATAAATTATCCATTTTTTTTATTAAGGAATATTCCACAATACAATGGTTTTCCTTCATCCCACAACAATATTTTGCCTCCATAAGTCCCTGTCCATAGCATCTTCTTCACTTAATCCTTTTCTCGCCATACTCCTTTTCACCCCATCCATCCAGCACTCTTTGGGCTTCCCTCTTCTTCCTTTTTCCTTCTACTTTCCAATACAAAATTTTCTTGGGTATTCTATCCTCTGTCATTCTGAGTACATGTCCACACCATTTCAAGCGTCTTTCTTCTACAATTTCCAAAATATTTTTTTCAACTTGCATTTTTTCCCTTATTCTATTATTCCGAATATTTTCTTTCCTGTATTTTCTTCCTGCACGCCTCCAAAAATCCATTGCAAATACCATTAATTTGTTTGCTTGTTGTCTACTTATGGTCCAAGTTTCAGCGCCATATAATGTTGAACTTTGTAATGATGCCTGATATATTAATTTTTTAGTTCTATGTAAAATATTTTTACTCCATAAGATTGAATTTAGCAATTATAAATTATAAATTACTATTTTCTTGTACAGTATTTATACATTATCCATTAGAATAATGATTTTTATCCGTTGTAAAATATTATCCAGTAATTCTCTACAAGCTTTCAGCATTATCTCACTAAAGGGATAGTCTATATATATTGTGTTCCGTACAGTAAAATTTGTACTGGGTGTGAATTCAACCCGACTTTTCAATTTTAGTTCCTAATACCGTTCGAATTTACTTTAAGCTGAGGGGCCCGTGTCGTAAAAGAAATCCAAACCTAAATTAGAGCCTCTGGAAAAAAATTCTCGGCCCTTTCACGTCCAAGTAATACCTTAGTTTCCTGAGGGGGGTTGAGAGGCGATGAGCTTAACAACTGTCCCTCTGCCCTCTCTCGGAAAATAAGCGAAACAAAATTTCATATACGTAACAGAAATCTCCACTTGGAGGCCCCTTCGCCCCAACATAGGGGTATAGGGTTCCAGACAGACAGAATACCGTTCGACTTTGCGAGGTCGATATGAGTCTAGAAAAATACGTAGAATGAGACTAGGTACTTCCTGAGGATGAAAACCTGGATTCGACTCCCGCCAAAGACGATTTTCCTCTATACAGGGTGTTAATGAATAACACCGAAATATTTTACCGGTGTATAGAGGGGACATAGACAAGCAACTTTTATTAGGAGATTTTTGCTCTATGGATTCAATTCTTCCTGTTATAACATAAAATCTCCCAAGGATATGCACGCCACTGTCTTCTAATACTTGAAATGATGGGAAACAAAGGAACAGTGAATATTGTGTAGTGGTCGGGAAAATTGTAAAAAATGACGATCGATATCTTACAACTCTGAGGGGAAAAAAGACAAACGAAACATTTTTGTTAGGTCTGGAATTAGGAATAAAAACATAATGCAGTGGCGGGCAATCATGTGATTAGTCAGTAAATTTTGCAGATTATGAAAATTCTAAATTATGGTATTGGTGTTGATGAATTGTTAAGAATCAGGTTTTTATCGATCGCTAAGAAGGCATGAAGTCAATTTAATGAAAATTTTAACCCTATTTCGCTCAATTATTGAGTTATGAGCAACAAATTTTAAGGACTTTAATGCCCTGTAGCATACACATTTTACGACATAGAGCAAAAATGTCCTAATAAAAGTTGCTTGTCTATGTCCCCTCTATACACAGGTAAAATATTTCGGTGTTATTCATTAACACCCTGTATATTCTAGACTAGATTGCTAATGGACTGCATGAGAAAGACGTAAAAGTCCACGATGAAGTCCACTGCATAACAGATAGAGGAGGCTACCGGAGGATTGATATAATTAGGCTACTATTATTCATGTAAAATGTTTTGTTAATGTAATTGAATGAGTAGTTTATTGCCATGAGCAACAATATGTTGCTATGTACGAGGGTGGATCGAAAAGTAACGCACAATATATATATATTTTTTTTACAAAAAGTTTAGTAGGTACAATTACAAACAAATGCACACATGAAGGGGGAATTTTTTGTCTATTTTTCTATATAGTCGCTAAGTTTCTCAACACATTTCTCCCATCGTGATGCCAGTTTCATAACACCCTGTTCATTCGGTTGGAGTATAGCCATCTGCGGACTGCTGTCTTCACTTCTGCATCTGAAGCAAAGCGTTTACTGACCAGAATTTTTTCATGGGACCAAACAAATGAAAGTCCGACGGTGCCAGGTCTGGACTGTAACATTCATTCTGATAGTGTCAAAGTTTTTCACGACAATGCTCGCCCCCATTTATGGCTATTGACATTAAAGCAGATGATTTTTATGATAGCCGGTACTGGATACCAATCCGTTAGTAAAAGCGAAGATTCCTGAAAGTAGGCATATCCAAATAAAATGAACTTAAATATATTTTTCTCCTTGTTTCAGGTAAGCTGCTGCTTCTCTGAGTTAAAACCTGTTTACAACGAATCGTAAGTTGGAATACAATCTAGATTGTGCTGTATCGATAAGTTGTATCTTTGGTGTTTTGTAGGTGGAATTTATTGTGATGGTTGGCAGTGCTAGCGTATAATGCACTGTTACAATCATTTTTGCACGACTTAACTAATTACTGGTACTTACGAATGTTGTTGCCGTGGATCGTAAGCTGACATTCCCACACGCAATCTTGTTGCTATGTGCGGTAAGAATTTACTTACGGCACATCATAATACAAACCTTTATGGACAAGGCCCCCCAGGACAAATATTCGGTTCCCATAACAACAAACACATGCGAATCACTTTCTGAAATAAACATCTATCTTCAATAATGTGTATACATAATATTTTCAGGTAATATCTCAATTAATATAATTACATTGATATAAATAATCATCGTGCAAAAAATAGCATGCAATACTCATGCCGTAAGCGCATAACGGATCTCGGAAAATTGAAAAATCTCTTTCCTCGATCCGTATGCATCGCTTACGGTACTTGTATTGCAATATACTATTATGAAGTAAGAAACTCACCTATTAACAGAAGATGTTGAAAATGCTTACCAAAAAACACCTCATGTTTACTTACCATGAGTTGTCGCCAATATTTCATCGTATTTCATCAAATTATTTAAAAATGAGTATCAGTTGAAATTATCACACCACATAAACACATCAACAAAAAACCAAACGCAAATGAATAGCTACATGGCCTACTGTGAGTCTGAAAGAATGATAGGCAGAAATACCAACCTTCGCCTGGGTGGCACTGCATTTCACTGCATCAAAGTAGCACTAATTAATTTTTGCAAATAAATGCACTTGCCAAGTTTCTTCCTGTAACCCCAGGAAATGCCACCAAATAAATAAATATTTTTAAAACGGATGTATAGAAAAGAGCTTGAAATTTGAACACAAGTACTTCCTCAATCTATAATGAACTACTTTCTGACCGAGCAGAGCAAGTAAAAACCGTCCTGGCTTTCGTCTTGTTGCTGATATTTTTATTGTATATTTAAAAACTGAAACTAGCAATTTGCACTATCCAGTCATTATATAAATTTCCGAAACACATACTATCAGAGCAGTTCTAAATATAGCTTTAAATGTTTTCTCAGAAGTTTTTCTTATAACCTCTACTTTAGTTTGGCTTTCCTGTTGCGGGATTCTGGTGATAAACAAATACCAATATAACGAGAGTTGCTTAATTAACTCCTGACATGGCGTAAAAATGTTAAGAAAACGTTATTGCGGGTCATGGTAACTGTTAAAGAGACCTCCCAACAATTAACAACGCAGGTATATCCGCAGTTTGAACGTGTTTCTGGGCAATAAAATTAGAATCAATTAACGTCATAATGAATTGAAGACAGTAGTTGTGTCTGAACTGATGGAGCGGTTCGAGACTACATTCTTGTGGAAGGAATTTCCGTGAGAAGAAAAATAACATGAACAGTATAAACCGTACAGAAGTCCGTAGTTATGGATTGCATGAGTTAATACAGCGAAGTCCTATTAGTATACCAGAACTTAAACTCAATTGCTTAGCGATAATAAGGACTAATGCTCTTCATGATCAACGAACATTGCAATGCAAATGGCCAAATTACAAACTTAACAGAAGGCACAAAAAAACTAACTGAAACACCCCTATAATACTTACTCAATGGCAATAGACAATTCCTAAGTAAGTTAAAGAAATATTATTATCAATTTTATGGAACCCGCCATTTAACCCTTATTCTGTGCTAACTCCATCCAACCATCCTTCGCAAATCCGAGTTCCCTTAAATCTGTCCTAATATTGCCCTCCCTCCTGCGTCTAGGTCTTCCAAGTGATCTTTTCCCTTCGGGTCTCCCCGTCAATGTTTTTAAAATATGTCTTTCCTCCCCCATACGCTCAACATGTCCAGCCCATTTCATCCTCCACGATTTAATTACCCTTACTATATCCGGTGACGAGTAGAAGTTATGAAGCTCGTCGTTATGCAGTTTTCTCCAGTCCCCATTTTCATTTCTCTTAGGCTCAAATATTTTCCTAAGCACCCTGTTTTCGAAGACTTTCAGATTACGTTCTTAACGCCCCTAGAATAGTAAATATTTGTGTGCCATATTTATAATTAACTTTTTTCCATACTTAAGGGATGACAGAAGTGTTGTTTTAGTCATTTCTGTAAAAAGTACGATTTTTTTATTTTAATGTAAAAAATCAAGCATACTCTAAAGTACCTGTGCAAAATGTTGTGCCGTTTGAACACATGGAACAGGTGCTACTTACCCCATCTTTAATCATTAATGCATTTCAATGGTGTATGCATATTTTAATCGCCGTTTTCTTAGCCTCAATTTGCATGTTATTCTGCCACGTTCAAGATCTACTCGTATCTTCTCCCATAAGACACAATATACTTTACAAAATTGTTAATCTTATTTTCTGTGTAGGCCTTAGTTCTTTTTTTATGTATTTGGTAGGCTAAAATCCTAGAGCAGTTTTTTTAATTTTTCTGGGCAAATTAAATTTGTAAGCAAAAGTATAAATAATAAAAAAATCCATCAGTCAATTCGTAAAGTAAGATCAAAGAATCTCACATAAAAATTCAGGTTCTAATTATAATATCTGTTGGAGGAGATAGAGATTTCAGTTTTGATTAAAAAGCAGTTAAATTAATCAATACGGTATCTAAACAAAAATTGGGACATTCGAATGAAATATTAAACTTAAACTAAACTAAACTAAACTAAACTAAAATTTTAATTTTAATTAATTTTACAAAATCCCAAGTTTCTAGAACAAGTAGATTAGAAAGCCACTTTCAACACTTCGGTCATCCTTTAAGGTAACTGTGGGTACGATATTTTTTCAAGTGCTATCCTTAAGCAAATAGAAGTAACAGAGTGATGACCATGACATCAGAATCTTTGTCAGGGGTGCTTAAAACTGTATATATTTTAAGTGCCAGAATGGTATTTTCAAGATTACTTAGTGAACTGGAAAAACGCCTGTCCGTCCGTCCGTGTGTCTGTACACGCGATAGCTCGAATACGATTTATGAGACTTTCTTGATATCTGATATGCATACTTATAAAATCCGTAGGAAGAACCCTATTTTTTCGGCCAGATCAGTTGATCTTTACCGGTGTAACGACCGTTAACGGCTACATACTTTTCGAATAGCAAATTTGTACCAATCGATAAAACTGAATATGTTGTTGGGAACTGAAGAGAAGTGACTGCGTTTTTGTAAGCCTTCAGATTTTGAAAAGTTGAAGATGTGAAGAATTTGTTGTAAATTCGTTCTATTAATATTTCTTCATATATACTGATCAAACTTTCTCCAGGAACCGTGGGCTAAAAACTGTTGTTTCTGGAATACGACCTATTAACTCCATCTGGAACTTTGTTTTATTATTTTACCTGATTTTATTCGAGCCAAAAGTAGACTCAGAACCTTGATTGAGGACTTCAAACCGCGTGTTTATGCTGAATACTCGACATCAAATTTTAGGGTCGAAAACAGTCACTTACTTCCTCTATCTATAGTACCAATGGTCCCGAGGAAGGCAACCAGACGGCTCTTCACCTTCTGAAAGAATGCTCAATATTTTCCAGAGAACGTCCAGCAGTCCTGACTTCGCTACCCTTGACACAGGTTATGAAGACACACATAAACACCGTGAGTATAATGAACTTCCTCAAAACAGTTCACAACAAACTCCATTCGCAATAAAACACATTGTAAATAAAATCTGTTAAACTCATCCAATACAGAAAATACCTCGTGACATACCTGCAGGTGAAACACGAGTTGTAATTGAAAATAATAAATAAAAAAGGGCAGAGAAGGTAATAACAATAACTCTTTACCGGCCATTGTTACTTTGGTTAGAGCTGCCACTCACTCTATTGGACCAGCTCAGTCTAGGACTCAGGATACTGTCCGTCTGAAGAGAGGTCAGGGACTTGCTTTTGTGTGAGGAAGTTCATTAATAGAACGGAGAGTGCTTACATGGGCATGGAGGGTAATGCAGAGATTTATGTCTGAAAGCCGGAATGGGTATGCATAGTCACAACTCATTGCAATTAAAATTCCCTCGTCCATACATTAGAGGCGTTAAACTTGTCACAGCAGATGTTATTATTCTTACAAATAAGGACAACTATTTTATAAATGCGAATAATAAAGCGAATGCTAACGCTCTTTATCGGCGAGGCCTCAAAGGTCAAATCCTGAGATGTTCCTGGAAGAATCATTTCTAAGAGGAGTCAGATATCGATTATTCTGCCCTTATTGGTGCTCCACTACTAATCCGCCATTAATGGTATACAATAGATCTGTTCTTTGATCAAGTCCACATCACATGATACCTGATACATTAATGTGAATAGCATAATTTCATTTTTGCACTCCTTAACTAATTAGTGGTACTTACGAATGTTGTTGCCGTGGATCGTAAGTTGACATTCCCACACAATCTTGTTGCTATGGGCGTTGCGATGCGGTTAAATTACTTACGGTGCTTGCGCCACGTCATAATTCATTACGATACACTTCATAATACAAGCCTTTATGGACAAAGCCCCCAGGACAAATATTCGGTTCCCATAACAACAAACACATGCGAATCACTTTCTGAAATAAACATCTATCTTCAAGAATGTATATACATAATATTTTCAGGTAATATCACAATTAATATAATTAAATTGATATAAATAATCATCGTGCAAAAAATAGCATGCAATACACGTGCCGTAAGCGCATTACGGATATCGGAAAATTGAAAACACTCGGCGCAAGCGCCTCGTGTTTTCAAACTATTTCCTCGATCCGTAATCATGCCTTACGGCACTTGTTTCGCAATATACTATTTAAACACTCTTTAATTATTTCGTTTATGTGCCAGTATTAATGTATTCGCTCTCGGATTGTTGACAGCTTGAAGATGGTTTCGTTGTACTCATGTCCTAAACTGTACGGCCATGCTAAAACTTTAAGCGTAACCTACATTTCAGTGAATCGTATAGAAACATCGTTAATTGCCAGTGCATTCTGTGAAATTGTCATATAATTTTAATCCTTAAATTCATAATGTATTCTGTGGGATTGTAGTAGTTTGTCTTAACTTTCTAATAAAATTATGGGAAAGAAATATAGAAGAATAATTTTAATTTCATGTAAAATTACAGAAAGAAGATACAAGAAATAAGCTATGGGCCTAATCACTGTGTTAACTGTTTTCTTTGCAGTCCGGTAAGGATTTGTATTTTATGTATGAAATTGAGTCTCGTGAATTGAAGGGTTACTGCTTAGGTTTCATTATGGGAATGCACCACTGAGATTTGTTAAAAATTGTGAAAAAAAAGTCATTTTTCATTTTTGTACTGATAAAATTCTACAAACATTCTAGTTTCAGAATCTATTTTCGTTTATGACATTCTGCATTTTTAAAGGCGTCAGGTGACTTTTTAAATTGCCTTGCGCACGTTCATGACTGCTACCTGCCTCTCCTTTAAAGATCGTTTATCTAACTATTTTTTTCAGCATTTTTCATAATTTAAAACACTCCACACGATGAAGTCTTTATGCAATTTCTCTTAAATTTTCAGGACATGTTCTTAAGGTATAGTTATAAAAATCTGTCATATGATTTTTTGAAATTATGAATATTTTATTAGTTATGAATTTTCAAAATAAATATATTTTTGAAATTTTGAAATATAAATATATATAATTTACACTTTTTTTATCTCAGGAACCATAAACCTTAGAAAAAAATCATATGACAACTTTTTTCTTCATAGTTAGATAAATAAAGTGCATTAGTAAAAAAATTAATTTTTGAAAATTTTCATCGTGTGGAGTATTTTGAAGATCGCTCTACTTTTATACTATGAAAATTAATAACTCAAAAACTTTTCAAGATATTAGGATGAAATTTTAAACCTTAAAATAAATGCACGGGACAAGTGTATGGTTAAATTTTGAGCTGTATTGCTTGAAAAATTTCGATTTTAGTAATTTCAGTGGTGCATTCCCTTAAGGCTAGTTTACACGATGACACTAGGTTTCATAACCACTTTCATGAAAGTGATTTCGTGAAACTAATTACACACATTTTCTTTCCAATGCAACCGCACATTTCATGTTATTTCTGAAGTTCAAGTTGTTAAAAGACCATATAAACGTTTGAAACACGTATGAATACAGGCATTTCACAGTTTCTTCACTTCCCCATTTCATTTTACGAAACGCGAACAAGCTAAATAAGCGTAAAATATCAACATTACTATTATAGTTTCGTAAAAAGTTGGAATCAACCGAAACTGCGTAGTTTCGTAACTCATTGTCGCCAGTACATCTTGCGCTTGCGCATTCAAGCAAAAAACAGTTGCGAAACTTACTTACGAAACCTAATTTCGTCGTGTAAACTAGCCTTTACTTTTCTGGGTTTTTGGTAAAAAATAAAAAGTGGAAGTGGGAAAGTTAAGCACGAGTTTTCTAGTTTTTACTCAAATCTAAGTAATTACATATACCGTACTTTTTTACTCACAGGTATTCAGGATTATCTTATCAAAGAGGTTTTTTATTAAAATAGGCCTATGTAGAGGAAAATTTGGCGAAATTGGAGATAAAAATCAAGGTTTTAAGTTTGGTACGCCAAGAACGTGTCCAATCCCATTCCAAAAACCTCTCTAGCCTCTGGCGACTTCGCTACAAACTTAAATATACAAAGCAGCAAGGAAGCATACCATTGTTCCGAGCGATTTATTAAAAATCACAAGATGTCCTCCTATTCTTCTTATTTATATTATTAAAATGAAATACTTTTTTGCTTCCTCGTATTTAAACCAGTCCACCGCTGTGGCGCAGGGGTTGCATTCGCTCGTCTCACGCAGCGGACCGAGTTCGAATACTGGTCGGTACAAGTTGCTTAGGTGTTGATTTTTCCGGTTTTTTCTCACCTGTAAGCTGGATGTCAGTAACATTAGGCCCTTGGGGTCCCGGATATTATCTAACTGTCTTTATCCCATCCGCGCCGTGTGCAGAGTGAGTGTGTGAGCAACTAATATGTCTCTTCCTATGTGTTCGTGTTAACTAGGAGGTGGCTCTGCTATTGAGCTTATCACTCATCCGGGGAGACCCTTCATGTTCTAGTAAAAACAAAAATGTGATTCGAAGATAATACAGGACCACGGAGGCGAGGGGCCGCTTACGCGTATCTAAAAGGGAGAGGTAAAAAAACACACACACACATATGTAATTTACCTGTCGAAAATGAGGTAATGAAACTGTTTGATCGAAGCTTTTCCTCACTCGAATATCTCTCCTATTTTATCTGCATTCCGTCTTATAAAGTTAAACATGTTCTGTTCTTTATGCAAATAAGCCTATCTCTGTATAATGTTAGAATTAGAATTAGAATTGTTTTATTTTACCTGGTGGAATTAAGACCATTAGGCGTTCTCTTCCATTCAACCAGGATTAATGCAACTGAACTTTACAATATTACAATAGAACAAGTATGATACAAGTACAATACAAAGTTACAGATACACAGAAACATGATTATACTATTATCATTTAAGGCTTAAGAACCAGTTCTCTAGAGATAACACAATACACATACCGGTACTAAGATTTAAACTATATTACTAAAATATTAACTATTACTAAGAAATGTAATGTGAAAGAAAAATGAAAAGATGTGGATAATTGGAAACACTTACAGTATTTAGATATGTGATGATTTATTGTTGTTATGATATAATAGGCCTAATCCCCTATATTAAAAAAAGCTATAACAATAGTTCCCTATTTATTTTATTTCATATTACGAGTAGTATTAATTCGGGCATACAAATATTATATATATGACCCCTTTTTTCTAATTTTTCCTCCTTGTTAATTAGTTTTTCTTCTTTTTTCTGTATACATATGATCATCCCATCTTCCACTTTTTAAAACGAGTTGCAAAATTTGTTTACTTCCGTGGGACAACTGTAGTTCTACTTATCTCAAAATCCTAAAATACGAGAAAATATAACCTATGTACCGACATTTACAGGTTTTCACAACACTTAATGGTTTTCATAGCGTACTCGCTGGCTTCCTTAGTCGAGGCTGCATCATTAAGGGCACTCTTAAACTATGAACTCTTCAGTTAACGAGTATACTTATTGTTAGTAGAAAGAAATAGAAAAAAGTACATATGTGGTAGGAAGACTAATTAGGGCATTGGGAAACCACATGATAAAATGACTGTTTTTTACACATACGGACAAGCGAACTCCACGCCTCCATCTTCAAGGTGGTCCAGACATCTTCAACACCTGTATCAAGCTGTGTTTTACACGTGCAGGAAAAGAGTTCATCGTACACGTGTTAGATTAGATAAATAGCTTTGTCAGCTAATGAACTTACATATGTAGCTTCAACGTTTAAGTACTTAAGTAACGCAATACATTGTGAATATAACTGTAAAGTTACATAAACCGCTTTCCAGTTGCTCTTAAGTTCAAGACTCAAAGTTGTGAGACTCTTGTAGAGTCTGCCTTATTTATTTATGGCTTGTCTATAACAGAGGTTGTAATTTCCACTTACTGCAAAGGTAGTAGACTATCAAAAGAATTACAGTAGGCCTACTCAGATAAGGGACATAATTATTAATACTACAAAAACAAAATAAATACCGGTATACAATTATAATGAATGAAATAAATATGGAGAGAATGAATGAAATTTGAAAACTCCCGAGTGAAATAAACCGTACGGAAGAAATAATATAAAATAAAATCAAATAAAAGTGAGGAAAATTCTTTAAATATAATTTATATTGTATTGCTCAACAGCAGACAAAATATATGACACACTTAGGCCTCATTGCGGAATGCGCATTCAGAGCCCCATTATTCACAAGGCAAGTCTTCTAAAACAGCTGAGTTTCTTGACAGATAAGTACGTATTGAAAACTACCCTATACGATAAATAATTCTTGTTAAATTCAGTTTTCCTTCAAATTTTAAAAAAATCGTTTAAAGCCGTTTTCGATAATTTTTCTCATGGAAAGGGGTAGTAACTTATATGTAAGAGAAAATGCTTATTGTTAACTCTAAAATGCATAAAATGCATAATATATCCACTGGGATACAACAGTTTGCCTTAAATTTGTAGTAAAGTAACAGAAAATAACTAACAATAAAATTTAAAATGAGCATAAAATTTACGAACTATTGTACAAGAAGTAAACTGACAGTCTGATTATTGCGTTAACTGTTTTCTGTTCAGTTGATTATTGCGTTAACTGTTTTCTGTTCAGTCCAGCTCGTATTTATAGCCTAATTTTCGTGAGAATTGAGTCTCACGCATGTAAGGTTAAGTATCTAGAAATTACATGGACTGGGTACGCCGTGGCGAAATGGTTCAGGCACTGCGCTACAAACCGGATGGTCGCGGGCTGGATTCCCGATGTGGGATTTTTCCATTCGCCTAGTCCTTTTGATCGACTCAGCCTCTAACAGAAATGAGTACCGGGAATATTCCTGGAGGTAAAAGGCTGCCGGTGCCTAGGGTTGACAACCTTACCACTTCGTGTGCCTATCTGGGAACATCAACCTCCCGGAAACCTACGGGACTCCACGGCCCATACAGGGATCACTTTACCTTACCTCTATATGGGCTAAGACTAAAAAATAGCTCGTTCTCCGTACGGATGCTGGTGTTGTTTCATAAAAAAAGTTCTACAGTTTTTGATAGTAATGAACTTATCAGAAGGGATAGCGGGACTTATTTCTCTTATCTAATTTCAAAGATTTTTCTTATGTTATTTATTATCTATTATCAACCCATTATGCAGGCATTTGCTAATGCTCTTCTTAAAGCATCGTTCATTGTGAGTTTTACGTACTATAGCAACAGGAATTACTTGTAAGTGAATGCAAAATACTGCACCAGCATTTTCCCTTCCACCTCAGTCAAAAGGAAACATCGGCATTTGTATTCATGGTAGATTATTAAAACTTCCATGTTTCCTACAATTTATTCGAAATCTAAGATATGATGTCTCTGAGTCATTCAGGTCTTGCTCTATGTTTTATTACAGTGAAAACAAGAGAAATATTGTATCAAGAAGCGGAGGCATGCAGGACAAGGGATCTGTGAGGGAATGTAGGATGCGTACCTCATGTAATACACATTTGTCTGTCAGTAATGTATTTTATATGGCATAATGGAAGGCTTGAGTTCCCTCCAGCGGACATGTAATGCTACGTCTAGACAATTAATTACAATCAGTTTTATTTTTATACAACCACCCAGTCATGAATAACTTTACTAAACCATTGCATCTGCTCCTCTGTTATTACTGTATTCTTCTGCTTCAACTGTATGAACGTACTCCACCTACTCAAATCACTTATGAATATCGGTTTTAGGGTGACATGGTAGCAGATACGAGGGTGGATCGAAAAGTACCCTTCTTTTTCCTTTCACCGCCCCCGGAGCCCTCGACCATAAGGCCATACTCCGGTCCCAAGAACTTTTCGGCGCTTCTGTTCTATTGCTCTACTTTCGCTCTTGTGTACTTTACGCTTGTGGGTAATGTGTTTTGAGCCAGCTGTTTAATTCAGCACTAATAGAACTGTGTAACTCTGTTTGTGTTATGCCATCTGTCTGTCGGGGGTCGTCTCTCCGATCCGATATTCACCTAATGAGTGAGGAAAAACCCCTAAAAACCCAGGCTCGGATCGGCTGCTGTGAGAATTTCCCACAGCAACCCGGGCACTTGGAGTATTGCCCATGAGCAATACTCAATTGCCCATGGAGGAGTCTGAGCTTTCTCCTGGGATACGTCTCATAATTAGGTTGTCTCGAATCTGGTATGTTTAGACATCGTCAATCTCCTGTTGTTTCCTTATTCCTATTACATACGTTGCAAAGTCTTTGATTACTGTGATTGCTGCTTTAGTTGTCCAGAACTTGAGTTCTGGCGGCCATCGTTCTCCTGCTTGTGTTGAAAAGTTTCGCACAATAATTTTTTTTTACATAAAGTACAATTACAAAAAATGCACACATGAAGGGACATCTTTTGTCTATTTTTCTATATAGTCGCCAAGTTTCTCAACACATTTCTTTCAACGTGATACCAGTTTCAAAATACCCTGTTCATTCGGTTGGAGTATAACCATCTGCGGACTGCTGTTTTCACTTCTGCATCTGACGCAAAGCATTTACCGGCCAGAAATTTCCTCATGGGACCAAACAGATGAAATTTATTCACTGGAAAGGGAATTTTCACTGGTGATGAGTCTTGGGCGTACCACTACACGACCGAAACAAAGCAGGCCTCTATGGAATGGAAATATGCTGCTTCCCCGGCAAAGAAAAAATTCGAAGTGACTCAATCTGCTCATAAAGTGCTTGTGACCGTATTCTGGGGGTAAGGTGGATAAGGTAGATATTTAAATATAAGGTGGTAAGTGGATATTTAAATATAATATAAGTATTCTGGGATATGAATGGTGTTTTATTGGTGGACTTTGCTGAACACGGGACAGCAGTCCGCAGATGGCTGTAATCCAACCGAACGAACTTCTATGAACAGGGTATTTTGAAACTGATATCACGATGGGAGAAACTTGTTGAGAAACTTGGCGACTATATAGAAAAATAGACAAATGATGTCCCTTCATGTGTGCATTTGGTTGTAATTGTATCTTTTAAACTTTTCCTAAAAAAATATATATATAAGTTATATATATATATTGTGCGTTACTTTTCGTTCCACCCTCGTATTTGTTGTTAAGGTGGAAAAGACTGCAGTGTTTTCGACTGATTAACACCTATTTTTGCTCAATTGTGTTAATTTAATGTTTGAACCTTGTAGGCGAACACCTTGACCCTTGCGCATAATTCATAAACGACTTGTTTGGAGGTATATGTTCCTGAACAAAAACTGATCCTATCTGCATGACCTATAATCCCTAACACTTACCGGTGAGACCCGCCACTTAGACTAATGTTTGTCTTATCCCTCTCCTTCCTTCGCTTCTGAACCTGAAACCGACCTTTGTTCACAGGTTATTGTTTGAATGTCAGATTGTGGACATCAAACCAATAAGAGTTAGACTCATTCTGGAGCTGGTATGGACATTCCTTGTTAGGCACGGCTTCTAGCGACTCAAATGAAATGTTCCCATACTCCACCCCTATTTCACCGCTCACTAAGGCATGAGCGTTGTTCATAGGCTAATGCATGCGATCGGACTTGATTTCAAAGACATAAGAGATTGGCTCATCCAAGGCTGGTGTGGAACACATGATAAGAAGGTTCAATACAAACTTTAAATAAAAAACACTATAAAAAAACAGAAGCGTCGAAAAGTTTCCGTGTATTCGACTGTACTTTGGGTAGAGAAAGCTATGTGTGTATTCCACTTATTGTGTGACGTCTGAAAATCTTCTAGCTACTGTTGTCCTCGTGCTTGAAATGCAAGATGCAAGCGGATAGTACACAATCACGCACAAGCGTGCGTTACCTGCCATGCATATTCACGTTCTTTTATTAGTTATGCGTGTGTCCCAAATCTTGAAATTACTTTGCAAGTAACGGATCCCGTAGGGATAATTCTGACTTTCTTTATACCAGTTGTATTTCTCATAAATTCATTCATAACGACTGGGTTTGTAGGGAGGTCAATGCCATTCCGTGAATTTGTTTTGATGCACCTTCCAAATTGCATTCCATGCAAGAGGTCCTGATCGTATCCGCCAACTGATCTTGTTAACCGGGTCGATCTGCCGCACCTGCTCACTGGCAATGGAAATAGCATTCCATGCAGATAAACATTTTATTGCAGCATGTGGAATTACGTCGATCTGATATCGAACTTGTAATTTGGTGCACTTAACAGTACGTTTATGGCCCAGTTGCGTCAGTATCTTCTCCATTAGACATTAGTAATACTCTTGGTCTCTTGGTAGGCTCTGTCATTCTTTTTCTAGAGTAATTACACCGCTAACAATGTTGGCCTAATTACCGTATACTTACTCGAATAATAAAGCCATTCCAGATCTTCCACAATAACAGTTATTTAGCAGTTAATTTCTTTTATTTAATTCGAAAAAAAACTGCTGGATTCTTTAATGATGACAGTCTTCTTGTTTCGAGAGTATTTATGATCTTCCAAATAAAATTAAGAAAACTTCCTAAAAATATTGACAATTGATCCACAGTATCGAATTTTTTGTGTAAGTTATACACTAGAATAATAATTATTGCATTTCAAATAAAAAAACTACAAAAATTGTTAAAGGCTTATAATCTTACCCCTGTGTATTTTTTTACCGTTATTTCCATAATAATTGGTATCGATGATGTAGAGATAATTTCCTCGTCTCTGAATCCCAAGGTTGCAAACCTGGCTGATGCAGATGAATTTTTCAGGACTTAAATATCCTTAGCAAAGGTCCTCCAAGAAACTCCAAGCCGTAGCTAGAGTCTGTCGATCAGAATTACTGGGCCTTTCACGTCGAAGTAATTCCTTGGTTTCCTACTAGGTAGTCCTCGAGGCTTTGCAATAACATCTGTTACTCTTTTCCTTAGGATAAGAAGAGTCACTAAATTCGTCTTCGGTAAATGAAACCTTCACCAGGAAACCTTACACTCCGCAGAGGAGTCACAAAGATTCTATTTTATTCGATTAAACCTATAATTTTTATATATTTATTATTGCAGTCATGGAACGTAGGCCAAACACATTTCATAGTTGAATTTTATAATTTCAATCTGCCTATCTTTACTTCCTGTTTAATATTGATTTAGGATCATTCTACAGGCAGCTTAAGTAAGATGCAAGACATTCTACATTGCGAACCTACTTTTCAAATCAGGGTCATGCGCTTTCGTGCAATTTCATTATAATTTGATCAAAATCTGGGATTTAGTTGTTTATTAAACAAGATTCTTTCTCCCATACATCATGCATTAGAAACTGTAAAAATTTCGGGTAGGCTTCATCGAGGACGCAGCAGCAGGGTACGTGAAACATCTAGTACGTGCTGCCTAAATTTACCGCACTCCGTATGTTATGTTTTGTTTTCATATTTGAAATAAATAGGAAAGACAACAAGTATACTCACTTCCCATATGTTATAGCTTACTATTTGGTTAACATTTTAACATTAATAGAGCTACAATTTACATAACTTTTCTGATAAATTTGTATAACAGAAAGTATACGTGTTTCTCGTACATTATAGCCTGCTATTTCATTAATGTGCTTGTCCGCCGGCGTGGTCTTGTGGTTAGCGTCGCTGACTACAGATCCGTCGGCCCTGGTTCGATTCCCGGTACCTCCTCGGATTTTTCTGAGGTAGGGAGGTCTGGTAGGGGTGCACTGAGCCTCGTGATTCCAAACTGAGGAGCTACTTGATAGAGAAATAGCGGCTCCGGTCCAGAAAACCAGCATTAACGGCCGTGGGTGTCGGCATGCTGACCACATGCCCCCCAATCCTGCCGTCTGCCTACGGGAGATGATGCAGCGGTCGGGTGGTAGGCCAAGTCCCTCCAGGGATGTAGCGCCACGGAGTTTATTTCATTAATGTGTTGATATTAATATAGCTGTAATTTAACATACTTTTACATCTAAACTCTAAAGTATGGCATGACGTAATGCATTTACAAACATCTGTCTGAATTGTAGTCAAGGCCTTCTCTATTCAATATCAAGAATGGAGTAAGCCTGCTGAGGCCATGATTTCTACATTCATTTGTCCAGACGACGTATTTTCGTTACATCTATTTCTGTTATACTCGGTTTAGTGAGTGATTTCCCCATCATAAAACCTATTTTACAAATGCTACAGTGAAATCTTCTATTTGTAACTAATGAAAAGATCATCCAGTGAAAGCTGCATGCACGAGTCTTCAATAAAGAATGATCCCGCGTGTAATAAGTGACCTACCCTCGAGGCATGGAATGATGATTACTTTGTTTCGATTTGAGAGTCAGGTAACCCATAAAATAGGAAGTAATTGAGTTGTCATGTGGAAGTATGTGAAGCCCTACTGGCAGTTGAAATTAAACGCCTTCTTCTTACTTGAGATACTTTAAAGTTCTAAGGCCTCCTATGTATTTTCTTGGGATCGAAATCAAAATACAAACACGTAAGACATGTTAGCAGAAAAGTGATTTTTTTTCTTAAAGTTTTCACTGCTACTGACGTAGGCCTATATAGGCGTCACCAAAATAATTGCATAAAATTACTTATATATAAAATAGAGTAATGCTTTATATTATAATAAGATCATTTTTATCCACGCATTAGAATTGCCGTTCATGAAAACCAGCTATTCCATTTACATTTTCTTAATCGATTTCAAACTTATAAACCCGCTGATATAACTTGATAAATGCTTACACTAATAAAATTAATCTCTGAAAGGGTCAATAGCTTAGGAATATTGCATACAAAAATTAATTGTAACTGGCAGATGGAGTTACAATAATATGGATTTAAATCCTTCAAAATGGCAACTTCTAGTTTCGAAAAGCGGAGTTCATGTGGTTATCCGCGGGCCTAGAGGTATTTTTCTCTGGCCCTGCTTTTACTCCTAGAATACGTCTTTAACAAATTACAAATTACATTCGTGCTAGTATGTTCATATATCAACTGTTAATACAAAGATGTGTTCGTGTCTTATTCGCGAATTGAAGTCTCCCGCAAATTAATAATTTTTAAATATATTTCGAGGAAAAATCTACCTATTGCAATCGATACCATGTCATGACTTTCGAAAAATTATTTTATATCTTTACGTTTCATGTCTCTCTAAGTACTAAACCACAGCCCGTACAAAAAAAGAACTGATATTTATATACTGTATATATTTATACATATCTTTACACGCTAGCGGCCGTAATTTTGAAGATATTTGAACCAAAGTTTATTACGTTATTTCTAGGCCCAATAGTTCAGACAAGTTCGTTAATGAGCAGAATTGGGCCAAGGGGGAGGGGGTTGAAATTTTGAAAAATTTGTATCTCGGCCCCTATGAAGTATAGAGGGAAACTTTGTTTTAATAAATTAGAGTACTCCCTGTGGAGTTCATAGTGACACCAACGATTCGGGGGTTTTGGGGGTACAAGTGGGGGTGGGGATGGGAATTCGAAATTTTTGAAACTACGTCTTGTGGGGTATCGATGAAAAGCTCTTGATGAGTACTCTACAAATCAATAACCAGTTTCTCGATAGTTCTCTTATAAGGCGAGATTTGAATGTTTGAAAAAGTGCTCTTTCCTCCTTTTTGCAGTTATTATTGGGGGGTTGTCATGCCAAGGCTAAAGAAGAAGAGTGTTGTGCAGCGACAATAAATTAAACCAAAAGCACTTCGAAATGTACCTCAGCCTATAGGCCTGCCTAAAGGGATTTTTTCATTTCATATGATGGTCCGGATTGTAAAGTTCTTATAATTGTCATTTCAGACTCCTTTAATTAAACTTATCATGTTTATGAATTGTGTAATGCAATTTTCTTTAAATTAACTAAGATATATTTATGCACAATATCACTAATTGCTTCGTATGAATGGAATGCATTGATTATGCCTAGTATTTTTCAAGTTCTTTAATTTCTTGTTAGATTCTTGAGTTTTGTCCATTCTGTAGCGATAATCTAATGATTTACCAAAGTGTAAAGTTTATACTACTGTAATATGAATCAATTTATATAGTTTTCCTATTTTCTATAACGTAACAGATATAACATTTGTTGAACTGATAATAGGTGTAAGATGAAGAAGAAGTTCTACAAAGATTTTAGTGTAGAAACACTTATATGCCCAACAATTCCTATCTAAACATTCATTTCATAATTTAAAATAGGCCTATATATAGTATATATTATTAGTATTAATGTTTATATTGTGTTCTCTTTGTCTGCCCCCTGTAACCAACAGTTTTCCTCACATTTGCTTTCATTATTGTAATTTTTCTGTTGTAACTCAGTTTTGTTATCTTGTTAATTGGAAGCTTTGTATTATTCAATAATTGAATAGGAATTATTCCTAAATTGGGAAAGTAGTAGTTTATGCTACGAAATAAAATATTAATTTTATCACTATGTGAACATTTATTTCTGCCATATATAGGTTTTAAGAATAGGCCTATTAAACCCATTTATAAAGGAATAAAGTTAATATTATTTTGTTAAACAGAAGGTAGATGAAAGAGTAATTATATATATATGTATTTATTTATTTTAAGTCATCTACTATTGACGATACAAGATGTTGCGTATTATATGGTTTAAAATTCTTTATCATGTTGTAGTTTCAGTCAGAAATTACAAGTAGGGTCGATAAACTAATGAAAGACCACTAGCTATTCGTTTCTGGCGATCCGACGTGCTTCGTTAGAAAAGAAAGAATAACATAATATTACAATGGTAAGGTCAAGCCTTGAACCATCTTAGCAGTCCGACCTTAATAAGAAAGTGTTTGCCTTAGAAGATGGTTTGTCGCTTTTGAAATCCCCCTCACGTATTCTTGAACACATCTATAACGAATTGAGACTCAGATGCCATGAAAGTCTTTTGTATAGCCTATATATGTTTCATGAAAACCTATGTCGGGATGCTTTGTGAACACTACCTAATTCTCTGGTTCAATAACCTCCCATTCTGAACCGTAGGCTTTAAATTACAATTCCGAGTGAGCTTAAATATGATAATGATCTGTAACAGTTTGATCAGCAGGACAATTTTCGGTAATTTACGTGAATTGTGATATTTACCCTTCCCGCTCCTCTAAGATATAGCATTCTTTGGATTGTTAAAACATTTGTTATAGTAAGACTAAAGAAAAAGACTTCTACTCACAGAGCCCTTTCACAGGAACCACACCATGAAACTACACATATGAACGGTGATTAACTTACTTATTTACATTACAATGTAGGCCTATTTCATTGGTTAACTAATTATAAAATTCCGAACTCCTTCCGAGCACGACCTCTTTTGGGATTTCTGGACAACATAATCTTATGTATCACTTTAAAAATGCAATAAATAAATAAAATCAGGTAAACTGATATAACAAAGTGCCAGAATGCTGTTGTTTAATCAGTGATAGTGCAATTATGATATGCAGAAAATAAATTATTTTTGTAATCGATCTCCGAATTAAGCTCTAGAAGGTTTCATTAAGCAGGGCTTGCGGAAGAACAAAGGCCTAAAGTTTTATACTTAACCTTAATTCATATTCGTGTAAACTGATATAACAAATTCTTTAAATATGTCAACATTTCGCAAAATATACTGGCAGAGAACTCCGCTTAATGTATGTAGGCCTAATTATTTCACAAAATACCTTCTGTATATAACAGTATTCATGTAGTAGCCTACTCATTTCAACTTGAAAAACGAATTAAACAACTGACTGCATTGGAGTTAAGGCCCTCAATGATTAGTAAAGCGGCTTTGTAGTATAGTCATGATTTCCCACTTAATAAGCATGTGATCTTTAATTAGTCGTTACTCCGGTACCGGTCAATCGATTTGGTCCGAAATAAATAGGCTTCTTGTTATGGACGTTATAAATGTGTAAACCAAGTTTCATGAAAATCTGATAAAACGTGTTTGAGTTATTGCACGTACAGACACACGGACGGACAGACTTTTTCCCGTCCCCACACAATCTCATAAAGTACCATCTCTCTCTTTCTCTCTCTCTCTAATCCTATGCCCCCATGTTGGGGCCTCCAAGTGGAGGTTTCTGTACCTATGGGAATTGTTTTTGTTACGCTTATTTTCCTAGAGGGGGCAGAGGGACAGGTGGTAAGCCCATCGCCTCTCAACCCCCCTCCGGAAACTAAGGTATTACTTGGACGTGAAAGACCGATAAATTTTGTCCAGAGGCTCTAATTTAGGCTTGGAGTTGTTTTACGTGCCGTAAATATTCTACACGCTCCCCCCAGCTTAAAGATAAAGTACAATACTGGCCCTTAATAACAAAAATAAATAATCATTAGAGTGGTTGCAAAAAGAATTAAACTTTTGCAGAGTTTCGAAACCTAGGAAATGAAGTGCTGTTTCGTTTCTAATTAGAAAAGCATGGTAACATAACCTTCAGTCATCCAGTTAACTACATAACCACAATGACCGTGAAATACCGTTCCAATTCTGAGAAACCTTTCCTTTTTTGTAACTCGGAAACATTCATTCTGTAACGGCGAAACTGCACATGCACGTCCTAAGAAGTATCATTTTAAAAGCAAGCCCGTTTCTTCTCTTTCCTGGACAGCCTCTCAAGTGAAAAATCGAGGTTAATTCAGCTACTACAAAATAGAATCCATGTTATTGATAGACTTTGTCACTATATAACAATAGGTTCATTAAAATGAAGGCGTCAACAATGCACAACGGAACATGGCAGAACAATCAAATTGGATTTACTATGTCTCCAAATTAGGAATTAAATTAAAGTATGTGAGAAATTGTATACAGCCATTCTATGTCTCCACAAAAAATGCAAAGAGGGTTAACTGAATCAGAGACATTTCTGGAATCTTGTTTGGAATGTTTTGTCTGTTGCATATTTCAAAGTAACATTAAGAGGTAAGAGAATGTTTAAACCTCAAAACAAACAAACTATGCGTTCTAAATATATAAGTCCGCAGTTGTTCATTCTTCCACACAGGGTTGTTAGATGTATGACAAATACAGCCAGTAAGTTAGGCAAAAATGTATTTTCTAATTGGATGGAGATCTAAATAGAGATATTAGTAGTAGTAGTATTATTATGATGATTAACATGCAATGTACTATTGTAATGATTATTTATAGTAATGTTTCTGGATAATTTATTGTATCCGCCCATATATGTTACGGACTGGTATTTATTATTATTACATACATAGAATATGATCTGAACTGTGTCTTGACTCCTGTTTTCTTAATATGGACTTAAATTTAATTCATCCAAGAGCTAAATATGACGCTACTATTCCGCTGACGTAGTCGGTGTATCGGTGACCACCTAGGTTAAAATTGGCACCCCTTGAAAGTTGAAAGCCATATTGAGTAGCCGTTAGTGGTTAATTATATTCACGTAGGTAATATATTTATTGTTTTACTATTATTTATTATTATTTTATTATTAAGAGCCAGTATGGTACTTTATGAGATTGTGTGGGGGACGAAAAAGTGTCTGTCCGTCTGTCTGTACGTCCGTCTGTCTGTCCGTGTGTCTGTACGCACCATAACTCAAATACGCTTTTTCGGATTTTCATGAAACTTGGAAAACACATGTATAATGTCCATGGGAAGAACCCTATTGATATTGAACCAAATCGGTTCACCGGTACCGGAGTAATGCCCGATTTAGTGCTTATTTTAATAGATTATATTAGAAAGGCGCCATAGCTCAAATACTCTGTATCGGATTTCCATGAAACTTGGCATACGCATTTATGACGCCCATGAAAAGTACCCTGTTGAATTTGAACCTAATCTGTTGACCGGTACCGGAGTAAAACCCAATTTAGTGTCTATTTTAAAGGCGTGATAACTCAAATACGCTTTATCGGATTTTTATGAAACTTCATATACGCATTTAGGCTATAATGTCCATTGGAAGACGTCTATTGATATTCGACCAAATCGGTTGGATAGTACCGGAATGATGCCCAATTTAGTGCCTTTTATGTTAATATATAAGAAGTCGCGATAACTCAAATATTCTGTATTGGATTTTCCTGAAACTTTGTATACCCATTTATAATGTACATGGGAAGACGTCCACTGATATTGGGACAAATCGGTAGACCGGTACCGGAGTAAAACCCAATTTAGAGTCTATTTTAAAGACGCGGTAACTCAAATACGCTTTACCGGATGTTTATGAAACTTGGTATACACATTTATAATGTCCATGGGGAGACGTCTATTGATATTGGATGACCTGTTTCGGAGTAATGCTCAATTTAGTGCCTATTTTATGGTAATATATGTGTTCGAAAGCATTTATGAAATGCACATCAGTTATCATGACAACATAGCCTATTGTTTTACTGTGATCTTATAAGGCTTTGACAATTAAAATACAGTTAGCTATGACAAATAACACTGTTGCTTTACATGCGCTTATCCAACTAGACCGTTAAACTGACCCAGGTGGCCGTGTTGGTAACGTCTTGGCCTCACATTTTGGAGTTCCACGGTTCAAATCCCGAAACCGGCCAATTAGACTTTTTTTTTTATTCTGCATATCATAACTACAAATATAACTGATTAAACAAAAACAAACTGGCACTTTGTTACATCAGTTTACCTGATTTTATGTTATTATTTGTTATTATTTTATTATTTTTTATTATTCTTTATCGCAGAAAAAAGGTTGCAATACACATGCGTTAAATTCATTGGAGAATCTCGGAAATCTATAAAAGACATGCGATTGGCTCGTCCTTCGAACTCTTCCTAGAATCTCCAACGATGGATTTACCATTGTTGTATAGTAATAGGCGATACCATAATTATCTTTTAACTCTGCTCTAAAATTCCGTATTTGTGACATAGTACCCTTTAGAAATGAGTTAAAGTCACTGTGGAAAAACTGCATAACGACGAGCTTCGTAACCTGTACTCGTCACCGGATATAGTAAGGGTAATTAAATCACGGAGGATGAAATGGGCTGGACATGTTGCGCGCGTGGGGGAGGAAAGACATGTCTAAAAAATATTGACTGGGAGACTCGAAGGGAAAAGACCACTTGGAAGAACTAGATCTAGGTGGGAGGATAATATTATGATAAAATTAAGGGAAGTAGGATTCACGAGGGATGATTGGATGGAGTTAGCACAGAATAGGATTGAATGGCGGGCTCACGTAAGCGCGGCAATGAACCTTCGGGTTCCATAAAATAGATAATATTCCTTTAGCTTGCATAGGAATTATCTATTGCCATTGAGTGAGTACGTAAGTAAGTAAGTAAGTAAGTAAGTAAGTAAGTAAGTAAGTAAGTAAGTAAGTGGAATTAACTATCGTTCAATCAGTGAGATAGATTTTTTAACTATTTATTTTAGTTTGATTTATAAAATATTAAAGTACTGTTTATACAATGTTGTAAGCAGTATATGCGTAATATATTTTCACATTGACTAATTAAACAAACCAGCTGGAACTAAATGTACACTACATGCCCTTTCTTGTATCTGTAATTGCTAACAGCTGTTATCAGTCAGTTAAGTGTTTGGCTGTGAATTGGTATCTGGCACTGTAATGTTAGCATCAAGTGGTAGTTACAATGTTGCTAATTCAGTGACTGCTAACATGTCCTGAGGAGAATCCAGTATAATTATCCTACCGCAGAAACAAGAGAAAAGTGGCTGACTGTAATTTTTGTGAATGATTAATGATCATTTTCGTATCATGTACTAAGTCAAACTCTAAGAACGACCTTGAATGTCTTTCATCATTATAAACCAGAAATAAACTACCTTTCAGCTAAGATTATTTAGACACATGCTGTAGAACTAGAAGTAAAATGCTGTGTACGTAGAATTAATGATTAACAGTCGTAATAGTAGTGGCATGACTGGGTTCTTAGTTCTGCAATTGAGGCACTGCAGTGCTAACCAGTCGCTGGTTCAATCTCCCATTAAGTCATTGGAGGTTTTTATTTTTCAATACCCTTCATTTATATGCTGAGGTAGACTCATTTTCTTACAGAAGTGAGTACCAGGAGCAATCCTGGAGGTTAAGAGCCAGTGCTGACAGCCTTACCAGCCGACTGTCTTAAAGCGTGGAAGCCTCGTCCTGCAGAATTCTTAAAGATCTTGAAGAGCTGTACAGTAGGAATAGGAATAGGAATACATGGAATCAAGCATATGTTCAGTTTATAGCAGGTATTATTTGTAATCACCGAAAATCATGACACTTTAGCCTATATGGTTTTCAAGTCTCTTTTGAACAAAGTTATCTAGTTTAGGTTTTTGGCGGGGCTTTCCTTCTTAGAAGTAGGTTAAGACAAGTATCCAGTAAATTAGACTACCCGAGTGTTTGAGCTAATGCACTGATTTCACTTTTATAAAGGTTAATGTTAGGCTATATTGTTATAATAATGTATAAATTGCAACTTGATTTTTATTAACGTTTTCACTGTTATCTCGTCACCGCAATATATATATATATATATATATATATATATATATGTTTATATATATAATTTAGTTTTATTTAGGCTGCATCGCGGCTATATCAGGAGTTCAGGTTCTATGTGCATACCAGTAGGCCATGCAACTTTTTGATGCGCAACTGTTTCTATTGTTGATGTGTCTATGCGACTGTTAAATTTCAACTGATGTTAATTTTCATGAATATCATACACGATGAAATAGCGGGGATGATTCATGGTAAGTAAATACCAATCCGACATTTTCCCTTACGACTGGGCAAATCATGAAAAAACCAAAGCCATATTGGCAGGTCATTGGATTTGAATCCGGGACTTCCCGAATGCGAGTCCAAAACGCAACCGCCTCTATTACCTCACTCGGCTGTTTTGTTTGACATTCCCTTCCTTTTCTTCAGGAGTGTTCTTACAATTAGATACTGCTTATAAATTGTCGAGTTTCCATATTATCGTCAGTAGTTACGTCGCCCCCATTGCTGAGTGGTTAGACCGCTCGCCTTCCACCACTGGGACACGGGTTCAAACCTCGGTGAGTCGATGTGTAGAGGAATTTGTTTTTGTTAATAAGCTGTAAAATGGATTATAAAACTTTGAAGGTTCTCCCGACGAATACATTGTAGAAACTGTTCTCTGGTTTCCAGTCGGGTAGTTATAGAAGTACATTCTGAGCTGAAATAAGGCAAGCTCAGAATGTACTTCTAAACTACCCGAGAACAGTTTCTACAATGTAAAATGAATTGTTGTATTTCAGAGTTAAGACACATTTTCTTAACATATTAGGATGTTAGGAATTATTTGCGGGTAAAACTAAATCACGAAATAATGCAAATTTCATAAATAAAACCACAAAAGCCATAATCAGCTAAATAAAACCTATTTTTGATAATTTATTATTCTTTTCTGCCATTTTCATTCCTCATTTGTAGTGTATCGCATGAGCCTTTTAGAAAAAAACGGATTGCCATAACTCTTACCCTTTTGGTTAGCATATTTAAATTTTAAAAAATGAAAATAGGTTATCTTCCCAAGTTTTTTTTTTGTTTTTTTTTCCCCAACATAAATAGGCATATTGAAATTTGTTTAGCGTTTGAAATTACAAAGGTATTTGAACCTTTTATATGCTTCCTTCATATTACTATCAATTATTTTCTGCTCTCCTAGAAGGCGAAAAGGTAAGCTCTTGAAATTTTTTAAGTTGCTATGTTTTTTATAACTGGTTTCAGAGAAGTAGGAAACTTCAGTTTTGCAAGTGCATGCTTTCAGCTACATACAGTAGTCTGGTATACAATATACTGATATGTAAATAAATTATGTCATTAAAATAAACATGATGTTAGATTTTACATGCATAACAAATAAAAACATAAAACAACACAGTTTGAATTTTAAAACAACAAATCTTCTAGAAAACTAAAAAAATTTCAAACACCTCTATCCATGTGGAATTTGTGGTGGACAAAATGGGGTCGGGGCAGGTTTCCCGGGGTGCTCCTGTTTCCCCTGCCATATACCGTTCCACCAGAGCTCCATTCAGCATATAGTACTATGACCATTGGTTGCAATAAAGGAATCATATTATCTACAGTAGTTACATTATTTTAATTGAATTCGCTGTGGTTGTGTTGCGGTACCGATGACTAATTCCTCGCTCACATGAAACCACAGGCAGCTGAGAGTGAGAATAACAGAACTTCCAGTTTTTCACTTCATGTGGTTTGTGGAAATAGGTTACATTTACAGTACGGGGCAGTTGCTATACTTGACGGTCTCTTGCCGGACGAGGGTTTCAAATCTCATACTTCTAATATCGTAACTATTATAATATCGAATACTGTTCTCCGAACTATTTTAACCCATAAATGCGCGACACTCAAGTTTCTCTCACAATATAGTTACCCATGCCGGACTGCATAGAAAACAGTTAACACAATAATTAGGCGGTGGCACAGATAGCCAAAGGTCCTGGGTTCAAGTCTCCCAATGTAAGAGGAATTTTTCTCCTATAATATTATGTCATGTCCAATAGAGATAATAATCTGTGATTCATGAACGCATATAATATACATTCATGTTTATGTTACATAAAATATGTATAATTATATTAATTACAACATGTTCTATACAAAGAGCAGCTATCCACTAGGAGAGAAGGATTTACTTTCCCAATATACCCATAAAACGATGTGTCACAGTATGTTCAGAATCTCTTAAGACACTCTTATACTCTCTGTTTTAGGCCGAAGTACAACGGTAGGCTCGGAAAACGTATAGGCCTAATAGTCTTTTCGGGGTCAGGAAATACCCTTTCTGATTCGAAGTCAACGTAATATGTATTTTTACTGTCTAATGACGTTATAAGAGGATAATGTCATTTATTTACCTAATAAAATAAGCGGAAGTAATGGCAAAATCACTACGGTATTTATTAAGTGCCAGTATGGTACTTTATGAGATTGTGTGGTGGACGAAAAAATGTCTGTCCGTCTGTCTGTCCGTCTGTCCGTCTGTCTGTCCGTGTGTCTGTACGCACCATAACTCAAATACGCTTTTTCGGATTTTCATGAAACTTGGAAAACATATTTATAATGTCCATGGGAAGAACCCTATTGATATTGAACCAAATCGGTTCACCGGTACCGGAGTAATGCCCAATTTAGTGCCATTTTAATAGTTTATGGCGCCTTTCTAATGGAAAGGCGCCATCACTCAAATACGCTGTATCGGATTTCCATGAAACTTGGTATACCCATTTATGACGTCCATGAGAAGTGCCCTATTGAATTTTAACCTAATCTGTTGACCGGTACCGGAGTAAAACCCAATTTAGTGTCTACTTTAAAGGCGCAATAACTCAAATACGCTTTATCGGATATTTATGAAACTTCGTATACGCATTTATAATGTCCATGGGAAGACGTTTATTGATATTGGACCAAATCGGTTGGCCAGTACCGGAATAATGCCCAATTTAGTGCTTTTATGTTAATATATAAGAAGTCGCGATAACTCAAATATGCTTTATTGGATTTTCCTGAAATTTTGTATACCCATTTATAATGTACGTGGAAAGACGTCTACTGATATTGGACCAAATCGGTAGACCGGTACCGGAGTAAAACCCAATTTAGTGAATATTTTAAAGACGCGGTAACTCAAATACGCTTTACCGGATTTTTATGAAACTTGGTATACACATTTATAATGTCCATGGGAAGACGTCTATTCATAATGGATAAAATCGATTGACCTGTTTCGGAGTAATGCTCAATTTAGTTTTTTTTTTGTGGTAATATATGTATTCGAAAGAATTTATAAAAAAAATGAAAATCAGTTATCTTGACAACATAGCCTATTGTTTTACTGTGATTTTATAAGGCCTTGGAAATTAAAATACAGGTAGCTATGACAAAAAACATATTAATTGACGTGCGCTTATCCAACTAGACCGTTAAAATGACCCAGGTGGCCGAGATGGTAGACCTTTCTTCTTCCGTAAGCCCTGCTTAATGAATAAATCTGGAGCTTAACTTGGAAATCAATAAAAAAAAAACATATTCTGCATATCATAATTGCAGTCATAACTGAATAAACAAAAACATACTGGCACTTTGTTACATCAGTTTACCTGATTTTATTTATTTAGGAGATCGTGGCTTGCTTTTAGTCGTCTGATGTTTCTGCTATGATAGGTATTTAATTAATAAATTATATTGTAATTTAACTTGATTTGATACATTTATATTACATTAACTAAAAATAGCAGTAAAACTCCAATATTTGCTTATAATTTATAGTTATAATTTTGAGGTGCAAGATGAAATTGTTACGTCTGTGATTAAATTATCAGTTTCAGTCGTTAGGACTCGTCTATATGGTATCCTTATCGTTTAAACGTATGAAATAAATTGCAGTAGCCTCCAAAAAAAAAGACCATCTGCGTGGTCTTGTGGCTAGCGTCGCTGACTACGGTTCCGTCAGCCCGGGTTCGATTCCCGGTACCTCCACGGATTTTTCGGAGGTAGGGAGGTCTGGCAGGGATGCACTCAGCCTCGTGATTCAAATTGAGGAGCTACTTGATAGAAAAGTAGCGGCTCCGGTCATGGAAACCACCACTAACGGCCGTGGGTGTCGGCATCCTGACCACATGCCCCCCCCAATCCTGCCATCTGCCTATATGTAGATGACGCAGCGGTCGGGTGGTAGGCATTGTCCCTTCGGGAAGTTTAGTTTAGTTAGCCTCCAAAAAATATATATAACTTTTTTCTGTACAAACATTATTTCATTTGCTCTTGAATTGCAACTATAACTTATAAATTATTGTGTGTCTATTTTACAAACACATACTTGTGTCAGTTCAATAAGTAAAAATAAATGACATTTGACTGTTGAACAAGGCAAAAGTTTACTCTCCTCTAGAGGTAAGGTACTGAACTGAAGTTTTGTTTAAAATGTGGAGGGAAACGTGGTGGTTGGTGAGCATTAAGGGCCTGTAGTTTAATGGGCCCTTCCCTTCCAGAACTCCTCAAATGCGTGAGTTCTAAATTGTTGTGTATAAATATAAACCTGTGTTCGTTGTCCGCTTTATGGTTATTGTTGAATCTAAAATAGAGACATGAAAGCCGAAAATTTGTATAGTGCTGGGAACGAGCATTTTTAACTGTGAAGTGAAATTGGTTTGGACACCACAACATTTTGTGGGCGTGGAGGACTCAACCACAAGTAGCTTAGAGAGGCTGCTCGAATCCCGCCTAGGGTACCGCAAATCCCTCGGAGGCAATTACACCAGGAAGAGTGAATACGTTAATGCCGGTAACAACAAACTTACGTTAACTTAGGGGCAAGCACTTAACTTTTCTTATGACATCTGTGTACTGGAATGCGTACCTTATGAGTTAGACTAACTCTACATTATTTCAGTACCTTTTCCCATCAAATAACAATGAACTGTATGGTTCTTACCGCTCTTGAAACAGAATATTTATAGCTAACAGTAATGCGGACTTGGGGCGAGGGGAATACAACTTTAAGCCATAGTTATTCATAGTCCACGTGGCAAAAACGGATTTGCCGAGGCGCAGTTGATTGATGCACTAACCCTACAAGTCAGAAGGTTACGGGTTCGATCCTCGATTAGTTGATTGGTTTTTTTTTTTTTTTTTCAAATGGATTAATCCTTCTGGTGGCACTATGGCTCTGGGATCGATTCAACCTCTTACATAAATGAGTACAGGAGTAATCCTGAGGGTAAAGGCGGCCAGTGCGTAAGGCTGATATTCTTACCATTTTCACGTGTCAGATGTCTAATTACATTGTACAACATAAAAAATATCCTTTAGATGAAAATATGTGTTTCTTGCATATTTTTGGCTGAAAAAATAATTAGTTTTTATTCACCACGCACCATTTTCCAGAAATCCACGTAAATATGAAAAGAGTTTCTCCTACAAAAACGGCACGTGATGTACCATTTTGGTTTTGATATATAAATCAAGAACCTTTTGTTTATACAGAATCACATAGTTCCATATAAAGGACAAAAAAAGTTCAAATTTGTTGTACGGTGTTATCTGGGAGCCTCAACCTCGTGGTACCCTAAGGGCCTCTATGATCTTTAATTTTACTTTATTATCATACGTAATATAACGGGAGGCCCGGATTTATATTGGGGGATCCGGAACTCGAATTATATTAATTGTGGGTATTTAGCTAACAGGCCTACTTACATAGCCTATTGAAGCATGTAATGAATGATATAAAACCACGAAAATCAATAAAACTACTCTAGTTTTCTTATTGTAAGTGACACAGCTTATGGCGAAACAATCTATATATCGTCGATAATCACGCGGCGTGTGACTTTTCGATATTTCCATCTTCATCAGCTGGTTAAATTAACCTCTTTGCTAAAATAATATATTATTGTGTTATTAATATTGTATTAAAAACTTTAAAATGCTTTACCACACTTAAAAAACTAAACTAAACACACGGCCGCTGCATCATCTACCATAGGCAGATGGAAGGATTGGGGGGCAAGTGACCAGCATGCCGATGCCCACGGCAGTTAATGGTGGTTTCCATGACCGGAGCCGCTACTTCTCTATCAAGTAGCTCCTCAATTTGAATCACGAGGCTTAGTGCATCTCGTTCCAGACCTCCCTACCTCTGAAAAATCCAACGAGGCACCGGGGATCGAACCCAGATTTGTAGGCTGCGACGCTCCCCACAAGACTACGCCAACGGTCGCTTTAGAACACGTATAAGTAATAATATATTATTTGCATGTCTACTTTTAATCATTTAATTTGCAGCTTATATATACCCAATCGCTGTGTTCAATTAGACCATTTTTATTTATTTTATTATTATTATTATTATTATTTTTATTTTTTTTTTTTCAAATAAGGTACAGGTATAAAGGTGTTTCAGTGTCCAGTGTTTGATAATTTAGATGGAAAACAATTGCACGTAGGTGCGATAAATTGAAATAAAACGATACTATTATGACAATAAACACTTGTGATTGAAATTCCTCCTATTCTTAGACTAGACTGGTCACTGATTCATGAGCTAAATATCCATTATAATATCATCACTGTCATTATCATCATCACAATTATCCTCGTCACGAAATAGTTTTATGTCAGTTTACTTTTGTGGATTTCATGCGCAGAACAATTTTTAACGAAATAATTAAATACGAGGAAGGTTATGGAGTTCAACGACACATTCGTTCCTCAAGAGGTTTACCGAGAACTTGCGTTTATGCTAGTGATTACAGTATGTATTGTGAAAGTCGAAACAACACAACTTACTTTACTTTATGTGTTAACTAACAAGTCATTACAGTTAATCGACCTCCGTGGATGTGAATTCTGTTCTGCCGGCTGTAAAATGAACATATGTATGTTTTACGTGGTTTTATGTTGTTGTTTATAATTCTATAATAATTCCCTTATATCCACTTGTACTTCAAACATGTCGCTTTCTATCTGAATGGGAATCGCGAAGTTATGTTAATCCACATTCCTAATTAAAATCGCGTTTTACGCATACTGCAGCGTCTTTTTTCTGCTGTTATCTATGATGTTGAAATTTATAAATAGGGCAAGACATTTAATGACCATAAAATAGTGAGAAAGTTCAAAATAAAAAAAATGCATTTATGACCTGAAAATAGTGAAAAATAATAATGATAAATTTATTTATAATTAGTTTTTAAGTAATAAATTTCTTTTAGCAATTCAAATGGATATGGATGTATGGATATAATGGTGTATGGATATAATTATATAATGAATTTACAATATAAAACACATTTATTCTGTTACTAAAGAAGTAAGTAAATTTATACTACTTGGACACCATTAGCGAAAAAAGAAATCTTTCTGAACTGGCATGCCCATCAAATTGCCCCTAGCAAATATGTGCACATTTAAAAAGAAAGAAAATAATCTTTATTGCTACAAGACAAACTGCTATGGTTTTTACAATAAACCTGAATTAAAATTAACATATTGGCGGAGATTCCCAAATAAAAACGATTGTCTGTTTTCTGAAAGTAACGATTCGTACATGGAAAAGCTCCTCTCTACCTCCACTGAAACATGGCCTAAAATACCGAAAACGACCTAAAAATTGCCAAAAATAACCCATATCTTGAAAATGAAAAATGAAACATAAAGTAAAAAATGCAAAAACAAATTTCACTTATTTAATCAATTATTTCATGATAAACATTTATATATATTGGAGTTATCTTTTAACCTTCATATAAAAAAGATGTAAAAATCAAATGCCTTGCCCTATTTATAAGATACAATCAAGCCTCTGTATAACGAAGGCATAGTCTCTCTCTAATTTATAAATATATTTATTGAGAATAGAAATTCAGGTTTTAGATCACATTCACATCTCCATACATAAAATAAAAGACGAAATCAAACAATTGCTTTAATTGAACCTAATCGTTTCGCATCTACAGATTTAAAACACAGCTCTAATTTTGGTGCCAGGTTATTCGATTCCAATGTAAAAAATAACTCTGAAGTAACTTATTTGAACAATTACTGACTTACAAAAGAATTAAGTTTATTATATAAATATTTATTTTTCATGTTCTTTTCTTTTTTAAATGTTCTTCCTATTATTATTAATTGATTGTCTCTTATTTAAAATGATTTGTATTTTTATTTAATGTATGTATGTACATTTCTGAACTGCCTCCGAGTATGAGTATGTGTATAGGGAAAAAATCATGTTGAAAAAATGGTAAACAATTTTCTCGTATTATATAGCCTAACATTTATTTAAGACAATTAACTAACTTTCAGCTTCATTTATCTGCAATTGCAAAATATAAATACAATAACCATTCCTTACAAAATAGAGAATTTTAAATAGTATATTTTGTCTAACTTTTGTTTGTTTGTTTTGTTTCAGGTAAGTTTACTTCGTTAATTCATGTTACTGTTGAACATCAAACCTTGGTTCAATTAATCGTAAGTACACAAAAAAATTGTATAGTGCTTATATAGTTCATTTGTCTTTCCATAGTAATATTGTATATTGTAAACCACTTCGAATTCCATTATTAAGTGTTTAAGTGACGGCATTTCAAAACTAGAGTATTAAAATGCACGTAGTCTAACGTCTTAAATAAATACACAATTTTTTATAGCATAGGGGTACAATATTGCATTTTCTAACACTGAAATTAATTCTAATTAAATTTGGAGTGGGGCTTTTAAAAAGTAAGAATACATTTTTTAACTCGTATCTCAGAAATACGTGCATGACAAACTATCAAAAGTGGCTTTTATGGGCAATCAAGACCTACGTTGTAGTTGTTAGCAAGTTCATCTCTGTGCCCCCTAAAATAGAAAATTATTTCTCATATTACTATCGCATTGACTACTTCGATTCGTCTGTATACCACATAAAAAATTGGTTCGTATTAATTAGCCGATTATAATTATAATATTATAGGAGAAACATTCCTCTGGCACTGGGATTTGAACCCAGGATCTTTGGCTATCCTTGCCAATGCTTTACCAACTGAGCTAAGAGAAAGGTTATTTCTGGCGCTGTGACATGAACTCTGGCTTAGCTCAGTTGGTGGAGCATTGGCACGGACAGCCAAAGGTCATGGGTTCAAATCCCAGTGTCAGAGGATTTTTCCCCTATAATATTATCATGTAATGTCCAACAGAGACAATAATATGTGATTCATGAAGCATATGCATATATCTATTATTATTATGTATCCAATAAAACAAGATATTTTTCAAAATCAAATGCCTCTGTATCTGAAAAAGTTTCCATGTTTCGACGTTTATAATAATTAATTGGTCATTCTTCAGGCCGCAATGCTGCTGAATATATATTTCCCATTAAAACTTGTCAATTTCATTAAAATACTTTAAGCAGAACTCCTACTACACATATCGCAATTTCATGTAATAATACAAGTCATTTGAGGAGTTGTCGTATTAACTCGGCTTGCAATTTCTGCCATCCAATTAGACATTTACTGGTCGTAAACTCTATATAATTTAATGTGATTGTCTCCAATGAGCATTCCAGCCTGATGCAGTAATACTGCCACATAATCATCCTGCACGGTGTAAAAAAATACATGAACTGTTATATTCATGCGTTCCTATACTAGTTTATTAATAAATGAATTTCGACGGTTGTTTTTGAGCAGTGACCGAATACCGGAATAATTTAGGTTATAATTAGGGACCGGATTTTTAGGTTTTTAAAAACACTGTTTTAGGTTTTCCATTACGTGAAATAGTTTTTTTTAGGTTTTTTGTCCAAAATATAGTTTTCGGTTAGAATAATTGGTGTAATGAATTTGAATGTGCTACATAGGATTCAGTATATCATAGTGTATCTTTAAAGATTCTCAACTGTGAGTTGTATTGAATGACAACGTCTGTCATATACAGTAGGAGCAACTTGGAAAACGACCCGCGGGGTCCAACGTCATAAAATAACCTAAGAAGAAGAAGAAGAAGAAGAAGAAGAAGAAGAATTTAGGTCGTCGCCAATCCACTGCTGTAATGAAACGCTGGTGGTATTAATTTCTACCCGACAAAAATTATTCTCTCCCCGCAAAATATCGATTTCTCAACTGACAAACAAAAAAGACAAAAAAGGAGCCTAAATTAGATATTTTAGGTTTTATTTCCCGTTTAGGTATATTTAGGTTTTTTATACCCCATTTAGGTATTTTTAGGTGCCACAGAATTAATGTGGGTGAATCCTATGGAGATGATTCGAAAAAGTGTATGAGCGCTTTTTGTTTTGGAAGTACGGAAAAAAATAAGTAAAAACCTAAGAATCCGGTCCCTAGTTATAATAGCATACCGGTAATAAAAATACCCCGCATAGAGGTACTTTCTTGTAGAAATTATATTTCTTTTTGTGCTTAAGATGGATATCCAAACTGTTATCTGACAAAGGAACCGGATTGTTTGAAGTCCCATGAAACTCTCCAATTTAATTGAGCGAAGTGACGTTAGATAGGTCTTGATTATTAGCAGGACAACCCACTTTATGCCTTATTTTATTTAGGCTAGTTCAGATACCTAGGCTATAATCTAAAGTGTTTGTAGAAACTGCCATACTGGAGGTTTTGGTATGAACTTTGAAAAGAAAAAAATGTACACGAAAGTTTTTGTACTGCACTTACATGCGAATTGATCTGCTACTTTCAAAATAAAGTGCCTTGAGGTAACTATTTAAAAAATATGAGGAAGCCTTGTTACTTAGTTTTATTTGCTCACACAGATAGTAAGTAAAGTGTTCCCTATACAGGCCGTGGAGGCCCAGAGGGTTCCAGGAGCTTGAGGCTCCCAGATTTTAGAAATTCGGAATGTGAATGTGGTATGGTTGTCAGCCTTACGCACGGTCCACCTTTACACCCAGGATTGCTCGTGATACTCATTTCTGTTAAAGGCTGAGTCAACCCCAGAGCCATAGTGCCACCAGAAAGATTAGGACAATTGAAATACTCGAACGACCTCATCGGGGATCGAACCCGCGACCTTTGTAGCGCAACGCCTCAACAACTATGCTACGGCGTACCCCGCTTACACAGATAGTGTTTTTGTTATACAATGAACTTTGTTACATATAATTATTAACAATTTTTAAGCGATTAATACATTTAAATTTACAAAGTTATGCTCTAAACACAATAAATGGAATATACAATAATTATAACACTTTAACAAGCTACTTTTTACATGCTTATACTTTATTAACACTATAGGTCTACATTTTTACAAGCTTACACTTTATTAACACTATAGACCTACATTTTTACAAGCTTACACTTTATTAACACTATAGGCCTACATTTTTACAAGCCCAGCAATAGCAAGATACTTCTTCTTCCTCTTCTTCTCCAATATGTTTACCGTCTCAAACCTGTAACTTGAGACCATAGTAATACCATTAGTACAAAAATAATTCTCCTTAATTCTCCCTCTTCTCTATATCCAATATATTTAAAATCAGAAATCAGTAACTAGAGACCTGTAGATGATAATAGTAATACAAATAGTAGGCTACAAGAAATATTCTCACCAATAGTAAAATAACTACTTCTTCACCTTCTTCTATACCAGGGGAAGTCAACTATGTCTTGTGATGACGTTTGTGGAGCAAGAGCATGCGGATCCCATGTGTGTGACGTCAGCAAGAGCGCACGGTAGTAGGGGTGTTTAGAGTACGCTAGATTTAGGTACTAGAGGACCTATTCACTTTAGCTCTGTGGGTAGAACAACTTCTGGTTGGAAATACGGAGCATTTTTCAAAGTTAATGCAAGATGCGATCCTGATAGTGTTCTCTCTGCAGAACATGTGTTAGTTCTGCAAAACATTCTTCTTCAGTTCGAATCGAGGTTTCAGGATGTGGAAAACCTTTCTCCAATATTTAAACTTTTTGCTACCCCATATTTAGTTAATGTCAAAGACGTTCCTTGCCCGTATCGGTTGGAACTGCTAAACTTACAATGCGACGATCTGTTAAAGGACAAATACGAACGTAAAGTGGTCTTGGGTAACTTTTACAGAAATTTCTCTGAAACCAGATTCCCGAAACTTGCCGCACGAATATTATGTAATTTTGGATCGACATATGTGGCCGAACAATTTTTTTCACTAATGAAATGTGCAAAGCTCAAATCAAGAAGTACATTGTCAAATCACAACCTAAATGTAGTCTTCGATTAAATATTGCTCAAACATTACGTCCCAACATTGATAAACTTGTTAAAGAAAAAAGAGACAGGAAAGTCAGAAAATTGTTACTGTAATCTTGTATCATCTAAGGTGCAGACGAGCTTGTATGGTAATTAATTCAGTTCATTTTTTTAATTATTTTTATAGTAGTGAATTATGTTAATTCAAATGATAGTATTGTCTATTTTTGTCAAAGAACATAGATTTTGTGGAAAGGCAATTGTTCTCACAGAATAGAAAAATAGAATCATTTATAATGTTAAACTACTGTGCTGTAATTAACCGATAAACTATCAAGAAAATCGATTGATGTTTCATTAACTCGGAAACACGTATTACGTAAGTTCTAACCCCCTAAATTCCCCCTGCCCGCAATACTAATATCCCTCTCTCCCCCCTGTTCACTGATGCCTACATTTCACATACTCCTCGCAAAGGTACAACGCGAGCAGTGAGAGCAGGAAGCAGTGACGTCACAGAGCAACCTTCTGTCTTCCCCTGTTCTATACAGACCTATATCCAATAGGCCTATACTTACCATCACAAACCTGTAACAAGTAGATTATCATAGTAATCCCAATAGTACAAACAAATTATCGCCAATAGTAAAATAACCTCTTCTTCTCTACAGACATAATTATATCCAATATACTTACCATCACAAATCTGTGTCTAGAGACCTGTATATTATCATAGTAATCCCAATAGTACAAAAATATTCTCACCAATAGTAAAATAAACACTTCCTTCTCTTCTTCTCTACAGACCAATATCCAATATATTTACCATCACAAATCTTTATCTAGAGACCTATAGATTATCGTGTAGCACCATTAGTGTGAAAGTTTCTATAGTATATTCTGAACCATTTGTTTAAAATTATGAGTGCTTAATTTTATTTCATCGTGCAATTTTTGTGAGTTGTTATTTTTTATTATTTAATTATATTTAGAGGTAGCGTTCCCGCCTCTAGATCCGAAGGTCGCGGCATCAAACCAGGCCGCGGTCGATGGGTTTTCAGGACGTAAAAATCCTGGGCCCGGAGTCCTCCGGGAGGGACTTTAAGCTGGGGGGGGGGCCGTGTCGTAGATTTACGGCACGTAAAAGAACTCCAAGCCTAAATTAGAACCTCTGGACAAAATTTCTCGGCCCTGTCACGTCCAAGTAATATCTTAGTTTACTGAGGGGGGTTGAGAGGCGATGGACTTACCACCTGTCCCTCTGCCCTCTCTCGGAAAATAAGCGTAACAAAATTCATATAGGCAACAGGAACCTCCACTTGGAGGCCCCTTCGCCCCAACATAGGGGCTATAGGGTTCCAGACAGACATTTATTTATATTTGTTTAAGTTTGTAATCAGGCCGAACTACAGCAGGTCGGCTCGGCTCGGCTCCGGGTCTTAGTTTGGCAAGCCCTGGCCTATATCATACTACTCCCTGCTTTACACAATATGGGAGGTCTCGAAATGACGATGATCGTTCCTTACAGCAAATTCGTTTTGGCACTCTTCTGCATAATTATAGAGGAGTGTCCGCAGAGAAAGTGCGAAAGTACGAAAGTGTCTTGTATATCCGCGAGCCTTCGCACATTCCTGTTATGGTTCAAGGACGGCTATAGGTCTCTCTAGCGTCAATAAACAGAATAATTTAATATAAATAGATAAAAACAAACAACCAACGTTGTAGAGAAGTGAGAACGATTATGTAAAAACAATCTAAGTAATATACGTTGCCCTCTTCTATTTTACATTATGTATTTATGAATAAATTGTCTGAAGAATGTTAAAGAATGTTCTAAATAAACTTTCCAGACATTATATGTTGACCAGGGCCTGGATTTTGATGACATGTCATCTTTTAACTGGTACATCATGAACGTTGCCCATTATTCTAGCTATTCTCATCAGGACTTCTAGATTATATAAGTGGTAAATTTTAGGGTCATTTTTGGTCCTCTTTCCCCATTTTTTTATTTTTAAGGTCAGTTTTAAAATGCAATGTCATTGTTTAGTCTTTCTGGCCATTTTACGGTATTTTTTCTCCATTTAATGTTTTCAGGTATTTTTAATGTAAAGTCATTATCTTCTCATTTTGTGTTGTTTCTTGCATTATATAGAGTGTTTGTGAATTTACAACATTCAATACTAATGAAATTCTAAATAAGCATAAATAGGTAATTTTTTGTAGACTTCTTATGAATACTAGTGAATTGCTCATTATTTGTGATTCCTTCACCTCAAATATAGCTGTTGACTGGAGAAATATTAAATCAAAATATAAATTAATTGTAGTAACTAAACGTACAAAGGAGTCCAAAATAATTAATTATTTTTCATGTAAGTAGAAACAATTTTAAAAGTCTAAAATCCCGCCTTCGAGATGCATTTCACGATTAAATTGCTCAGCCCGGGGGAAAAAAGAACCTCAGATTCGAGTTCCCTAGCCCAGAAAAGAAACCCGCATAGTGAGTTTCGTCCAAATAATTCAATTAGACATACATTCACGATTCTCTTCTGACCACCTATGCGAAAAAATCTCTGCGTGTCGTAATGTTCCCATGGCAACCGAGCAATGCCGAATTCTTTTAATTTCACAATAGAAGACGGTCTTGTTAATAGTGGTGTTGGGTCCACAATGGAAGCACCACCTCAAATATTATATAATAAGACTAGCTTAAAAGGCCCGGCGTCGCACGGGTTTTGTATTTTGTAATTGGAAATTAACTTATGCAGGACTTTCGATTTTTAAATTCTAGGTTCTTATATAGGTATTTAGAATTTGAAATAGGAAGAACGGCTTATCACAATCAAATTATTCCCTCAGAAAACGCTTGATATAGCTTTTTATGGCTCAAAGAGGATGTAGAATTTTGCATTCCATCGCTTGTACAGTACACAGGAAGCCTGGTAGGGGTTCAAATAAGAAGACACAGAAATTTCGGTAACAAAATTGTAATGTCTTTGTGGAATATTTATTTCTCACTCTCATGTTACCATAAAACCGTTTTGGGGATGAAATTAAACAGAAATGCAATATCACTTTCATACTTCTCTCCCCAAAACTTATCAGTTATCACCATACCTCGTATTGTTTTCTCTATGTCCAGGGTAGAGAAGGTTGTCTGACCGCATTATTTTCGTGGATTTCATTCTTCAATCTTTATTTATAACATGAATTATATTGATAGCTTCTCTAATTTGTCAAAGTCCCGTTTCATTTATTTCCAAACCTATCTGAGACCACTGCCAACAATACACTGTTGTCATGTGAACTGTGATTTGGATTTGATAATTCTGTGTAAAAAGGTATTAAGTATTCTCAAAAACATTTTATTTTTGGCATTTAAAATCAAAATTTTTCAAAATCCTTTCTTAGTAAGCACCTTCATTATGAAACGAAGGTACTGTCAAAATTCCAAGTATCTACCTATTATAGTTTAGGCTCTACGTTGATTCTCTGTCGACAGTCAGTCAATCAGGACAAAGCCTTTTATATATATAGAGAGATAAGAGATTAAGGTGCGCAAAAAATGTGCATTAAATTGCATTGGCAGTCCATTTATGTAAAGAATTGTCAGTCCTTTGGTAATCCAGCAAAACTGAGAGCAAATTTCAGTGGCGAACGTGTAGAGCAGGATGTAAATGATGAACCTGTTGTGTTCGTGATCAGATTCATTATCTAGCAGGTAAGGTGATATAGCAGGCTATTTAATTAAGCCCCAGGTATGTGAGGTACTAGGGGCGCAAGTGACCAGCGGGCAATGACCTGGAGTCACTGGAGCGGAAGAGAGGTGTGGTCCAGCAAGGAGGCTGCAATCCGCGGGGATTAACTTTTTTATTTAGGGATTTAAGGCAATCGCTAGGTGGCGCCAATAAGATGAAACCGGTTCATGGACAGACTTGGGAAATTAAAATTTGATGGATGGATGATAGGAATAATTATCCTTCTCATTATGCATTATTAACTGAAAATTCTGATTTAAGAAAAAGTCTCTCTTAGGTGACTGTTCCAGTGCTGAGAACATTGGATACCTATACAAAATAAATTATTATTATTTTATTAGTATACTAGCATGTGCCCGCGGCTTCGCCCGCGATAATTATTTCAAAAATTAAAAATTAAGAGCATAATAATTCAATCATTATAATTATTAACACCTAAATCACGTGGACTACATACCACGATTAGATAGCGTCGCCTGGTAAAAGCGACCTCAGATTCGAGTTGCTTGGCCCAGAAAATCCTGGTATAGTTTCGTTCAAATCAAACAATGTTTCACCATACAGTATTTAGGCCTATATTGATTATCCCTCTTCCGTGTTGGTTGAAAATTTAATATGTCTACGGGCCTTAACATTCTAAACAAATGAATCGACCAGCGTGGGCTTACAACATTCAAGCGATCGCGATGCTTTTATTTCCACAGTATGACAAAAATAGCCAAAGACAACTGCAATTGATTTGACATTGAAATGTATTACTGAAATCTGATGCTTCGACTGCGCGAATCACGTTTTCTGCCAGTTTTTCACTCATAACTCGCAAACGAAAGCTAAAATTAAAAATTCGGCTTCGAGGTGCATTCGCCCACCTTTCAGTCCATCTATCTTTAAAATTTCAGATCTCTGCGTTCAGTAGATTTCGATGGGCATAGTGGACAGACAGACAAACAGCATGTGCCTGCATGTGCCCGCGGCTTCCCCCGCGATAATTATTTCAAAAATTAAAAACTAAAAATTAAGAGCATAGTTAAATCATTATAATTGTTAACGCCTAAATCACGTGGAGTGCATTCCACGATTAGGTAGCGTCCCCTGGTAAAAGCGACCTCAGATTCGAGTTCCTTGGCCCAGAATACCCCTGTACAGTCAGTTTCGTCCAAATCGAACAATGTTTGACCATATTTAGGCCTATATTGATTATCCCTCTTCCGTGTAGGTTGAAAATTTCATGTCTTCGGGCCTTGATATTCTAAATAAATGAATCGTCCAGGATGGACTTACAAAATCAAGCGATCGCACGCGATAATTATTTCAAGAATTAAAAATTAAGAGCATAATAGTTAAATCATTATATTTATTAACACCTAAATCACGTGGACTACATGTCACGATTAGATAGCGTCGCCTGGTAAAAGCGATCTCAGATTAGAGTTCCTTGGCCCAGAAAATCCCTGTATAGTGAGTTTCGTCCAAATCGAACGATGTTTAACCATATTTAGGTCTATGTTGATTACCCCTCTTCCGTGTAGGTTGAAAATTTCATATGTCTACGGGCCTTGACATTCTAAACAAATGAATCGACCAGCGTGGGCTTACAACATTCTAGCGATCGCGATGCTTTTATTACCACAGTATGACAAAAATAGCCAAAGCCAACTGCAATTGATTTGACATTGAAATGTATTACTGAAATCTGATGCTTCGACAGCGCTAAAATCACTTTTTCTGCCAGTTTTTCACTCACAACTCGCGAACGAAAGCTAAAATTAAAAATCCGGCTTCGATGCGCATTCGCCCACCTTTCAGCCCATCTATGTTTAAAATTTCAGATCTCTGCGTTCAGTAGATTTCGCTGGGCATCGTGGACAGACAGACAAACACGTCCTTTTATTATTTTAAGATAGCATGAGCACCGCGGCTTCGCCCGCGATAATTATTTCAAAAATTAAAAATTAAGAGCATAATAGTTAATCATTATATTAACACCTAAATCATGTGGACTACATATCACGATTAGATAGCGTCACCTGGTAAAAGCGACCTCAGATTCGAGTTCCTAGGCCCGGAAAACCCCTGTATAGTGAGTTTCGTCCAAATCGAACAACGTTTGACCATATTTAGGCTAATATTGATTATCCCTATAATAATAATAATAATCCTTTTCGGTGTAGGTTGAAAATTTCACATTATGTTTGCGTGCCTTGACATTAAAAACAAATGAATCGACCAGCGTGAGCTACAACATTCAAGAGATCGCGATGCTTTTATGTCGAAGGTTTGACAAAAATAGCCAAAGCCTAGTGTAATTGATTTGTATTACTGAAAATCATGCTTCGAAAACGGAATAAATACACGTTTTCTGCCCGTTTTTCACTCATAACTCACGAACTAAAGCGAAAATTAAAATTCCGGCTTCGAGGTGCACATTCCGACCCTTTAGTCCGCCTATGTATAAAATTTCAGATCTCTGCGTTCAGTAGATTTCGCTGGGCATCGCGGGCAGACAGACGGAGGACAGACGGAAGACAGACAGACGGAGGACAGACACTTCCTTTTATTAATATATAGATTACTGGAGAAAACTTCCTCGACGCTGGGACTTGAACCCAGGATCTTTGACTTTGACTACTCTACCAACTGAGCTAAGCCAGAGTTCACTTCTCAGCGCCAGATGGAACCTCTCTCCTATGATTGATTGTCATTAATGGTCTCCCTCACTGACAGACAAGTTATGTCATATGCAGTATTGTGAGGCGCACTCATTAGTGATTTTTGTCACCGGGCTTCCACTGTTATTGTACAGTTAACATTCAAGGTGGATTATATGCATATGAATCACAGATTATAGTCTCTGTTGGACATTGCATGAGAATAATATAGGAGAAAAACAATATGTTTATGTTATAGATTTCTTGACTATCGCTTATATTTCTGGTTGCTTATGATATTTCATCTTCTTATCTTCTCCGTCCCGTAATTATAGAAATTACGTTCACACTACCTTCTTGCGTGCCTAGTACGTCTTCCACTTCTTTGAGCATTCTATAGTTTAGTGTTAATGTGTTGAAGTACTTACCTGTGCGTAAAGAGAAAATTGTATTCAGAGATATTCGAGTGATAAATATCATCCAGTCATAGTAATTTCTTATCTAGCCTATTCAGTATTTATGTATTACCATTACCCAAAGTAAATTCATACCAGCAAGCAAATTTAAATCATTTCATGTGGAAGAGAACTGTGTCTCAGCATGAAAGACATCAAAGGAAACATCGCACTGTCCTACTGAACTCTGAATGTTATTTTCAAGGTAGCTTCCATGCACTCCATTTCCCACACTTACAAACTCGCTTCATATTACGTAAAATAAGGCAATATGAGGATTATTTCGTGAATAACTTCCTTACATTCTTCGCAACAGTAAAGTGGAGTTGTTTATTACGGTATTCGAAGGCTTACTTCAGTGCAATGTGCGAGGCGCGTCCACAAAGTAAGTTTCCCTGGGTCCTTTTACAGAAACAAAATAAAATTTCAAAGAAATATTTATTGCAACAGACACAGCCAGTGTTCAGCTATTTTTCAACATATTCGCCACCAGAATTGAAACATTTGTCTTACCATGGCACCAACCTTTGAACTCCTGGATCGTAGAAGTCTGCCGCCAGATGTTTGAACCACCATGTGACAACCACCTTCGCCTCTCTGTCATTTCGTGAGGTGTAGCAAAAGGTGGAAATCGCTGAAAGCGAGATCTGGGCTTTAGGGTGAATGTTTAAACACCTCCCAGCCGAACTTCTGCAGGAGACTTGCTAGAAGGTGTTTAAAATCCACACTACAGCCTGGACTTCGCTTCCAGTGATTTCCATCTTTTCCTACACCTAAAGAAATGACAGAATGGCAGAAAGGCCGAGTGGTTCAAATACCTGGCGGCAGACTTCTACGATACAGGTGTTCAAAAGTTGGTGCCATGGTAAGACAAATGTTTCAATTCCGGTGGCGAATATGTTGAGAAATATTTGAACACTGGCTGTGTCTATTGCAATAAATATTTCCTTGAAATTGTGTTTCGTTTCTGTAAATGGACCCAGAGAAACTTACTTTGTTGACGCGCCTCGTACATGATGCCCTCAATAAGACACGAAATGTTCATTGCTGTACAAAATTCTCATGAAAGTTTCAAAGGAAGGAAGATCTAAAAAAGAAAGAAAGAAGGAAAAAAGAGGGAAATTACTAGGTAAATAACTGGAGTCAAACGGGGGATGGGGTTGAAAAGGGAAACAGAGGGAGAGAAACGGAATCAGAAAATGAAACCCTATCAATCAATCTATCAGTTCTTCTTTGGGTAACCAAACTTCAGTCTAGCTCTAGCTAGACGTGAACTTTTTTGTTGTTAGTGTAGTTGAAAATCCTGCATGATACAAAGAAGAACTACTTCAAAAGAAATTAAGTTCTCTTGGATAAACAAGCCTTTAGAAAGGAAGAGAATGTGAACTTTTTTGTTGTTAGTGTAGCTGAAAATCCTGCATGATACAAAGAAGAACTACTTCAAAAGAAATTAAGTTCTCTTGGATAAACAAGCCTTTAGAAAGGAAGAGAATGTTATTACATTATGGAAAAATTCCTATCCTAACAGTTTTTAACTGATTTATTTATATGCAGAGGCTGTAAATCGACAAATAATATCTTAACAATATTGTTTTTCATGGAATGGTAGTACTCAGTATGATGTTAAAAAGAACATTTGCTTTGAGTATAAGTCTTGTAATATTCTTGTAGATAAGTTTAAGAATTCTAGAGCTATTTCTTATGGAAGCTCTTGAGTGAGAGTTCGATTATTACCTTAACATTTACTGTTAAATAGGGTGAACGTAGATAAAAAATATTATTGAACACACATTACAAAATTACCGTACGTAGTTTTAGTAACTCGCGGGTCTTAGAACACTCCCTCTGGTGGAGATTGTTTGAAAGATGTCCACGGACGTCAATGAGACAAACAGGAGAAAACTTGGAATTAAAAAGTCGACAGTTGTCGTCTGTGCTTCACTCTATCACAGAAGATATGCTCAACAACACATGGCATGAAATCGACTTCAGATTAAATATAACTGATTCAACCAAAGGCGCCCATGTGGATGTGTACTCAATTGAAATTTATGAGATACACTGAAAACTTGATGAGTTACATTATCATTTCCATGTATAGTAATGCCAGTTATTAGAATTAGAATTAGCCCTCAAGCATCCCATAGCGGGCAAGGGCCTCCAGGCATACCAGGGTGGCTGACTCGTGAAGGAATGTTTCAGGCTAGCCTCACCTGAGACCTCTAAAATTTAAGTATATAATTAACCCTGGCTTTAGTACTAATTATCAAGAGTTTTCCACTTCTTTCTGTCTCTGGCACTCCTAGACTATAAGATCCCCAGAACATTCTTAAACTCGTCCTCCCATCGTAATTTCTGCCTTCCAACACTTCTTTTCCCAGTCTGGGCTCCCACACTGTCATCGCATGTGTCCATTTTTTTTTTTTTTTTTTGCCCACCCTTACCCCCGGTGTGCCAAGCAATTAAGCCTAAACCTCCGGTCAGACCAAATTTTGGTAACCATATGTGATGTGTGTATACCTATTGTGCCCTTATGTACATCCGTAGGAGGGGATGTTGATTGTGTGACGTGTTTGGGCTGAGTACTTGTGTCTTTGTACTTTGGCGCAGGATATCTCTCCGGGTTCATTCTCATGACATGCCCTGCCTACATCCATTTTAATCTGGAAGCAGGAACCATCACATCCTTTATAGATGTCGCCTTCCTGATGTTTTCATTTCTCATTCGATCTTTCATTGTGAGTAATGCTAGTACTGTATATACATGTTTCTTTCCACTAAATTTGTTAAAGTGTTGGAGTCTCATGGTGGACACCCTGTATTTCAGTCACTTGGCACCATTGGTCTTGTGAAGCTGAAGAGAAGTGTGGACATTATTGTTGACGGTAGACAATAAAAACACTGCTTACCTATTTTGTGAAGCGATCAGGGTCAAGGAGGAACGCATCATCATGCGAAGGACGGCGTTTGGATTCACCAGGTCAGAGCTCCCGGTCAACTTGCCCACTTAACACTGTTTCCCCGTCCGTTATTCTTCTAGTCATCAACCAGCGATAGGTCATAGGTCCTTTGTTCGAATCTCTCTATTTGCTTATCTCCCGTGCATCTGCAGCTTCCTCGCGGTAGTTAATGTAGAGGGAACGAGCGATTGCTGTGTATACTGCCGAAACTCAGCATTAAAATGTCGTTAAGATTGAACATAAATTTACAGAATAAGATACAAGAAATAAACTGTGATCCTAATAATTAATGTGTTAACTGTTCTCTTTGCAGTCCGGCATGGATTTATAATTTGCTTGAGAAAGCAAATCTCTCATTTCTCGTGCATTTAAGACTTTTGGCCGAGTGCACCAATCTCGGTATTCAGAATACCGCGGTAAAGTTGCTTAGCTTACCCTGGTAAAGTCATATTTTCGTTGCATCGTGCTCGGTTTCGACTTTTACCGCGGTAAGATGCAAACCGGCCGTGAAGGAGCTGTAAAGTGAGAAAACCGCTGTTTTCTTTCCAAGATGGAGATCAGCGTAATGTATCATATTTATGATATCTAGGCCAAAAGCTAATTAAATATAAAGAATAATGAGAGACAGGTGGGATCTATTTGAAGAATGAACGATGGTGCATATCTTTGCAAATACTGTGCTGTAACATTGATTGAAATTACCTTCCTTTCTTACCTCAACTAAACCAGGTCCATCGAGTAGGCTAGTGGGCGTAACCACGATTAGTACGATTAGTACAGTATTTATGGTGTTTGAATTCAAACTTTCAATTCAGACGACATATATACGCAATATATTAATCCATTTTATCCTTATGAACATTTATTACTGAACAATAAGGCAAGAAATAAATGAAATATGGAAAACCTGTGGGCCTAGGCCAACTTTGCAATGAATGGCTACATGCATCACGATATAGCCTATGTACCGGTATATAGTGTATGTAATCAATTTATCATACTTGCACACACACACGAACATAATTATAACAGCCCTTTCATGGCTATGTAGATGATTTTGCACCTAAAATTTCCACTAGTCGAACGGGAATAAAAGTGAGGCTATGTCGAACTCAGAACAGAGATTTCATGGAGTTGCTTTGCCTTAGATTGCACAGGTGTGAGAATTATTCTTTAAAACATAAATGTTATTTTATTGAAATGTACAGACAGGTGGGATTTATTTGAAGAATGAACGATGGTACATATATTTTCAAATGTTGTATGTAACATCGATTGAAATGACCTCATCCAAACCAGGTCCATCCAGTAGGCGTAATCAACTGATTTTCACGATCGTTACAGTATCTATGGTGTTTGAATTCAAAGTCAGACATATATACCCAATATAATATTCCATTTTATCCTTACGAACATTTATTATTGAACAATAAGGCAAAAATAAATGAAATTTGGCCTATAGACGAGCCACCGTGACTGGAAGACGTGCAGAGAGAGAGCGAACCTAGCGGCCATGGAAGAAACCAACACAAACCAACACAAAATTTCTCCAAGGGAGAAATTCATAGCAGAGTAACCGCGATATTTCCAAGCATTAGCAAACCGCGGTATTTTCGCAATGGTGCACAGAGATTTTGAGAATACCCCGGTATTACGTTTACCGCGGTAACGAAACGGCTGAGAAAGCCGGAGAATGGTGCACTCGGGCATTTGAGTTGGCGGTATTTAAAATTCTATGGCGGCAATTACTTTGGGCCTAAGAGCTGGAAATACTTAAATGAGCGATTGGTCGAACAGACTTTCTCTTCGGTAACAAAATCCTGGCAAATTGTTTCTCGGACCGGATTAAACTCGACTAATATGTCGTTTGAGAAAATACGTAGAATCATCGGCCAAGTGAAAAATAGTGATTACGGAAATTGTAAACTTTCTCCGTGATAATTACAGAAGAGGAGTGGCTATTAAGTTTATTTCCAAACATCTTAAGTCCAGCGGTTACCATCTCTCATATAATTTTTTTTTCCATTTTTGGAATGAAAAACTGAATTCGTGAAATTTATTCGGATAATTTTGCAGTCATAAGGTGACTTTTTGGTAGAATAGATTCGGGAAGAAAGTCGGCAATGAAACTACAGTCAACTTTTTGTTTTTAATTTATGAGTTCGCTGTTCACTGTGGCTTATAACAAGATTTTGCCTCCTTAACGAGTTCTATGTACTTGATAGTCCTTGATATCATTAACCCTCATTAACATCTTGCAAAGAAATAAATTACAGGGTTCACATCATTGTTAAGAAAACCTGTTTGCAATATGAGTCACGGTTTTGTTCACTTGGTAAATTATATACACTGCAAGTTCTTATAGCAAGGAGTACTTAAAATATTTCTTCATTCGCTATTGAACACACTAATATATTGTAATAGGAAAATACTCTTATGTGGAAACGCTCTATTTGTTGTAGTTTTTCTTCAAAGGAATTTGCCGTAGGTCATAGCCCTGGTCGTGTAGTAAGCTGAGGTGTATTAGGCCTACCATGACTTACACGAGAGTTTAGCTGTAACTGTGTCATTTTATCACATAAGCTTCTTTTTTAAACTTACTTTTTATTATTACATACTTTATATAAAGTTTTAAATTTCCGGGATCAACAAAGTGTACCGGAAACATAAACAAAATGACATAAAAAAACTAACATCATATTCTTCTTCTTCTTCTCATGCCGTTAGGCGTCGGGAGTTCATGTAAAACCTCAATAATAAATTGTAGAGCATTGTGAGTTAATGCGTTTCATGGTTATGTAGTGAAATATTTGAAAAGAGCCTTTTGTAGCTAAAATGGTTATATCAAAATGTACTGATTTGGGGATGCTGAAAGCTTTAAATACAATCTTTACAGGAGATTTTTACTCTTAACCTCAGTTATGCAGAATACAGAAGAGTCAATAGAGAGTAAAGAAGAGAAACAGATAAATGAAAAGAACAATATATGGAAGAAGCTAGTGAAGAGATGATGGAACTACAAAGAAGAAGATGTGTAATGTATAACAAAGCAATGGAAATGGTCTGGATAGAAAACAAAGGTATCGGTAAAGAGGACTCAAAGAGAATTTTACCACAGAGAGGAACATATTAAAGATATGGTAAGAATATGTCCAGGATTTTAACGATTTGGAAAACCGACCACAACAATTAAAAATAGAAGATGACAAAGGATGATATTTCAAAGTCTGATGTGGAAAACGTCATTCGAGATATTAAGAGAAAAAAGGCTACTGGAAATGATAACATACCCGTGGATTTGATAATGGTAAAAGAAAGAGGAGGAAAATGGTATTACAATGACAAAAGTTACTAACGATATTTGTCCTTAAGACTTTTCAATGTGACTATGATTGCTATCAAAAAGAAATCACAAGCGAATAAATGTGGGGAATTTAGAACCATAAGAGTTTTGTACGTATTTCATCGACTGAGTCAACTGGGAAAAGTTAAAATTATAATAGTTATGGTATTAACAGTCTGCTGAGGTTTTTAGGACTGGCGCCCAGGGCTAACGAAACAATCGCCACAACCCTTGCTGATAAATAAATAAATAAATAAAATCAGGTAAACTGATGTAAAAAAGTGCCAGTATGTTTTTGTTTGATCAGTTATGACTGCAATTATGATATGCAGAATATGTTTTTTTTTTAAATTGATTTCCAAGTTAAGCTCCAGATTTATTCATTAAGCAGGGCTTACGGAAGAAGAAAGGTCTACCATCTCGGCACCTGGGTCATTTTAACGGTCTAGTTGGATAAGCGCATGTAAAACAATATGTTTTTTGTCATAGCTACCTGTATTTTAATTTCCAAGGCCTTATAAGATCACAGTAAAACAATAGGCTATGTTGTCAAGATAACTGATTTTCATTTTTTTTTATAAATTCTTTCGAATACGTATATTGCCATAAAATAGGCACTAAATTGAGCATTACTCCGAAACAGATCAACCGATTTTATCCATTATGAATAGACGTCTTCCCATGGACATTGTAAATGGGTATACCAAGTTTCATAAAAATCCGGTAAAGCGTATTTGAGTTACCGCGTCTTTAAAATATACACTAAATTGGGTTTTACTCCGGTACCGGTCAACAGATTAGGTTCAAATTCAATAGGGCACTTCTCATGGACGTCATAAATGTGTATACCAAGTTTCATGAAAATCCGTTACAGCGTATTTGAGTGATGGCGCCATAATCTATTAAAATAGGCACTAAATTGGGCATTACTCCGGTACCGGTGAACCGATTTGGTTCAATATCAATAGGGTTCTTCCCATCGACATTATGAATGTTTATACCAAGTTTCATGAAAATCCGAAAAAGCGTACTTGAATTATGGTGCGTACAGACGCACGGACAGACAGACAGACAGACAGACAGACGGACAGACATTTTTTCGTCCCCCACACAATCTCATAAAGTACCATACTGGCACTTAATAAGTAAATGTGATTATTATTTGTACTGCTATTGTTCTTGCAACGAGACTCTATCCTGAAAATATGACCTTTCCGTGTTTCGGTCACCTTTGGTTTAGGTGAATGAATTGCGCCCAAGCAATGAGTAATATTTCACAGCTCTTTGTGAAATCCTTGAGGAATTCAGATGCACGTACTCGGTTTCACGCACGGAAAGTCAAGATCATCTGTTAAGTGCTGGGACATAGTATTTATGACTCCGCGGTCACGCCGAGTGCAGTTTCTTGCGCAACAAATTTGTTTGGAAACTGACAGCATACTCAGAATATCTTTCTCACATTTATAGCTTCACGTTTTACTTGCTTCCGTAGTAAATGAATTTACCAAATTTACCAAATCGTAAATATATATGTTACTGTTATTCGAGTCTGAATTCAACATGTTCCAGGGTCAGAGTTTCTTACTTCTAATTATGAGGTTCTGTATTCGATTCCCGGTCTTGCATAGGGGAATTTTATCTTTCATATACAGTATTAGGCCATATAGGTTCCCCTGGCTGACATGGTCTGGTTAGGATTTAGGTTTAAGGACCCCCGTGACTCTTATCATCTTCTTATCATCCCATTGAGATAATGTAGCTAGGCCAAATAGGGAAGTGGGGCTACACTTCGCCAAGCCAGAGGGAACCACCACAAACCTTATCTTGGTAGTGGAAACATTAGCTTTAAAAAAAGGCTTCAATTTCGGAGTCGAACTGTCACTTGAATGCCTGTTCTAAGGCCCATTTAGTCTAAAAATGCAATTATTTTCTACAATATTCCTGTGAATGTCTTCCTATGTCTACGATATCTGTAGAAAATATCTCAAAAATAAAAATCATATAAAACGGCATTCCACATTCAAGTTGCAAATCTGTTAAAAATTGTTCCCCACAATAAGCATTTCTTTTATTCTTAGAGCTTTCTGTTATAAAAAACAATTAAAATTACAAACGTATTATAGTTTAAGAACTGCAGTGATTTATACTAAAAATAGCTCGTACACTCGTATACTCGTATAAATGCAAAATTATTAAGCAGAAATCCATTTCTTGAAAGACTCAGTAAAATGTATTAAATTAGAGTTACAAAGAAGACTTCAAGAGAATACATTGATCTTCTTTAAAAATCAGTTAATAGGTATGATAGCTTATACAATTATTAGAAAACAAATTACTATACTGTATTGGAATGGAATTATAATACAAATTTAAGCAGATATATCATCAGAGTACATAAAAGCTGGAAAAGGGGAACAAAGATGAAGATAACTTAGTTGGAAGTCAAAAAAATGGCAGTAATGTTGGAGGAAAGAAAAATATTGTGCTGTAAGTAACAATTACAGAGGAAGAATCTACTTCTTATACAATTCAACGGCCCTAAATAGCGTGCTTGCTCGCTCGCCCGCTTCGTGAGACATCGGGTATACTCGGCGATGTTCGTCTCTCGCAGTGTAAACTTTCATGACGACTACAAAATTAGGAAAACTGTTTCTTTATTATATAAGACCTAAGTGAAATGAACACAATGAACAAATATTCTAATTTTATTTTTACTTACAATTTTCATACCTCTGAACCACAAACATTTTTAATACACTGCCAGTGTAAATTTCTTTAAAATCCTGGAGTAAATTAATAATGGCGGGTGAAGCCGCGGGCTTCAGCTTTAATATAATGATAGTTTAATCCTCGAAGTATCGCGGACAAAAAAAATCCAAATCAATCACTCCTTCCCTAGAAAAATTATATGATTTCTGAAAATTACACTGAATTTATCAAATAAAATTCACATCAAATTCATCTGTCAACAAACAGTTGAGAAACGATACGTATTATCCACCGCCGTCTCGAGAATTACTCACGAGAATTATACAGTTTAGAAGGCAGTGGTTCACAGGTATCTTTGGAACTGCATAATCGAATCTGAGATAGTTTTCCCAGGTGGCGATTTCTAATCGTGGAATGTACTCTTGAAGCCGGAATTTTAGCTGTTTCACTAATTATTAATGGTTTAGTTTATGAATGATTCGTGTGCAAGTGTTAATAAATATACTGCTTTAATAATTATTGTACTATTAATTTTTAATTTTTCAATTAATTATCGTGGGCGAAGCCGCGGGCACGTCGTCGTGTTTAACAATAATATCTATAGTTTAACTCGTTTCGGGCTGAATTTATATTAATGTAAGCATTCATCAAATGATATCAGCGGGTTTATAAGTTTAAAATCAATGTAGAATATTTTAATGGAGTAGCTAGTTTTCATAAATGGCAATCTTAAAGCTTGGATAATATTTTTCATATTCTAACATAGCCTAAAGCAATACTCTTTTAATTTGTCACGTCTGATTTTATGCAGTTTTTCGGTAATGCATATTTTAGTTTACGTTAGAAGCAGTGAAAAAGTTAAAAGAATTTGAATATTGTACAGGATACTGATTCTGCACAGCTTTCAATTGCAGATTTGCGAAATTCATACAAGGAAAGGATATTGAACTCTGTATGCATATGAGTAAAGAAGTGGCTTCTAAAGGACCTTGAAGAGTAGAGTGCATGGTTGCTAGTTTGACATGAAAAATTCAAATATATATTTCAAGAAGACATTAATTTAATAGCAGTCTAATGTTTTTCAACTCTGCTTACTGGTGCATTCAGCAGAAATATACGTAATCCGAGAGTTGAATGGGTTCTGAGAAATAAAATATAAAGAAGACATATTGTAGGAATTCTTCAAGTTTTATCCTCCTATACCTTGCTTTAATGCTCGTGATTGGTTGAATGCGTGGGATTTACTCTTCGCCGTTGTTGAAAGCTTCGTATTTTTCTTAATGAAGAAATGAGTACTAGTTTCTTAGACCAGATGGCAATATTTAAAACCTGATCCGCTTCATCATCTCCATCGTTAACCGTGCTCTACTTGATAAGTATTATCCATACTGTTCTAACTTTTGTTTCGTAAGCTGAGGAAAGATTAAGGAATACATTTTCTCTCTGTGACTTCTTTTTCGCTGCGTGGTCTCCTGGTTAGCGTCACTGACTATGGATCCGCAAGCCTGGGCTCGAACCCGAGTACCTCCTAGGACTTTTCAGAAGTCAGGAAATCTGGAACGGGGTGCACTCAGCCTCGTTGTACAAACTGAGGAGCTTAATTGATTGAGGAGCGGATGCGGTCATGGAAACCATCATTAACGGCCGTGGGTGTCGACAAGCTGACCACATGCTCCCCAACCCCGCCATCAGCTTATAGCTTATGCCTGAGTTGCAAGAAAAACCTGGCACACACACTGAACATTTATAGATGTTAAAATAAACTATTTTAGTTCCTCTTTTCCTTTAAAACGGTTTCATTAATGTACGTTCAATAGCGTACTTGCAATAAGGTTTTATTACCCCTCAAGCCTGTATGAATGTATTGTAACATTTAGCGCTTATTCGAGATTTTATTATTAAATGCCAGAATGGTACTTTCTGAGATTGTACTTTCTGATGTCTGTCTGTCTGCTCATGTGTTTGTACGCGCAATAACTCAAATTAGCTTTATCGGATTTTCATGAAACTTGGTATACGCATTTATAACGTCCATGAGAAGAAGCCTATTGATATTGGAAAAAATCGGTTGACCGGTATCGGAGTAATACCCAATTAAGTGCCTATTTTATGGAAATGCATTAGAAAGAATTTATCAAATGCAAATCAGTTCTCATGGCAACATAATGTTTTACAGTGTTATATACGGCTTTGGAAGTTGCAATACAGTTAGCTTTGACATAACACTTCACACATATTCCTTCACATATGCTTATCAAACTAGCCTTTTGTCCTTCCGGAAGCCCTGCTTAATGAATCGATCTTGAGCTTAGCTCGGAAATCGATTAAAAGAAAAACTTATTTTCCGCATATCATAATTGCAATTATCGTTGGTTAAACAAAAGCATTATGATACTTTGTTACATCAGTTTAACTGATTCTATTACTCTGTGTATTTGAAATATGCTGTTGCGCTTTACCAATTCTCACTTTCATTTGTTTTAGGTAAGCCGACCACATAAATGCCTCTCTTCTGAGTCAAGTAGCCCTAATGTAAGTACTGAGTTAATGAACTTTCTTGTTTTAAGTTTATGAATAATCTTAGTTTACAAATACAGTGTATTAGTGAGCTCCACCCTTCACTTAACATCATCCCTTACCAAGTCGATTTCTGACCAGAAAAATACATTTTAAGATCCATGAATCGAGAAAATTATTTATTGCTATTTGAACGTTTTATTTGTGCATGTGTGGGTGGACGACAAATCACAAGATTGTTTTAAAAAGCGCGACTTACACCATTATAACTCTAGTAACAAAAATAACATCGCCTACTTATAATTAAGCGCTGGAAGCAATAATTTGAGTCGTCTCCACATTGTCTTCAGCTTTCTCCATCTAGACTTAATATCGCAAAACTTTTTATCTTGTTGTATAAAATTCTTAAATTTATTATAAAGTAATTGTTTCTATGACTCACGTCATTTTCAAGATAAAATTTGCGACTGGAAGCATTAGCATAGTTTATTAATTATTATACTCCAATATTTGAGTATAATGATAGTGGCCTGAAGGAAAAAATAATTTTAACATAAACCACTAGGCCTATGGTCTTGTTTATGTTGAACTCTTGCTATAATTGTTATTATTGTTATTATATTATTATTAAGTTTAAAATAGAACAAAAGAAACTCTAATAAACAGAAAAGGTATTCTAGAGGTATAGCCTAGTTGACAGCACATAGACCTAGTAAAAACACTCAGTCAAGCCGACAAACAACAACAATAAATTCAAGAAAAAGAAAGGTAAGAAAGAAATACAGTAATTAAATAAATAAAAAAGAAGCAAACGACGCACAAAATATAAAGATAAGAACATTACGAATACCAAAAATACTTAATTGTCATTGTTTTATGATTTTCTGTAATAAGAGGAAGTGTTTGTCTGTCTGTATGTCTATCTGTCTGTGCGGTAATACATTTCAATTGTCAAATCAATTGCAGGTGGCTTTGCCTTTGTTTGTCATAACTTGGAAGTAAAAGCTATTTTTTCAATACATCGCATGGAATATCGTTTCATTTCTGTGAGCTCACCCTGGTCGATTCGTTTGTTTTAATGTAAAGTACAATAGAGGCGCTTTCTAATCGTGGAATTAATTTTTTAGCTGTTTCATTGTAATTAGTAATCGTTTAGTTTATGAATGGGGGTACGCCGTAGCGTAGTGGTTGAGGCGCTGCGCTACAAACCGGAAGGTCGCGGGTTCGATCCCCGATGAGGTCGTTGGAGTTTTTCAATTGGCCTAATCTTTCTGGTGGCACTATGGCCCTGGGGTCGACTCAGCCTCTAACAGAAATGATTACCAGGAGCAATCCTGGGGGTAAAGGCGGCCGGTGCGTAAGGCTGACAACCTTACCACTTTCCTGTGCCGATGTCTAAAAATCTGGGAGCTTCAACCTCCTGGAACCCTCTGGGCCTCCATGGCCTGTAATAGGGAACACTTTACTTTTTTTTTTTTTAGTTTATGAATGATTCGCTTGTGGGTGTTAATAAATATGTTTTAATTATTTTGCTCTTAATTTTTAACCTTCTAATTAATTATCGTGGGCGAAGCTGCGGGTCCCTGCTAGTAGATAGTAAATACAAAAAAGTTTTTGCTAAATCTTTCATTTAAAAAATAGGTTTGCCGAAATATGTTACAAATGTTCATATATAATCTGAAGTTATATTAATTTCTCCCACAAATTAGACATTGAAATAATGAAATATAGAAAGTTCCACGGTTTCTTGGCTCTCACATTTGATATTTGAATTTTTGATATTTGGATATTTGAATTTTTATTCTGTGAAAGTAACGTGCAAAGGACCTATGGCAGACAAAGAACTGCTTCACCACACACACTTCCCTTTTGGGAATTCAGTAGATATTGTTCGTGCTGCATTAAAACGGAACTAATGCTAAGTGTTTGCTCATTCATAACATAGGCATGATCCAGCAGAATTCATTCAGGTGCTTGAATTAATTCAATCCTTGCCATGGAAGGTTATCGTGCATTGAAAATAGGGACAGATGATTGCGCCTCATTACAAAAGTGTTACGCGGATGTTAGGAACTGCTTGTATTAAGGCTTTCTATATTATTTTTTGTATCGTGTATGATTGGAAATATGGGATTTGAGGTTGAGGCTTGTCGTCATCATTAAGATGTAAGATCTATTGTACATGAACAACATAACAATAAAACAGAAACCATCGATTATTATAGCTTAGTAGGTTTCTTAAAGCACGACAGTGATGTTATCTTCAAAGAAATTTCACCTGCCTTTGAATATTGCTAGCATGTAAGCTATTTTAAGGTCAAGAAGCGTACTACGAAGAAATATTTTGAAATTAAAGCGATATGAACTTTAACATAAAATAATAGAGGATTTGTGAGATTCCTCAGATATTTGTGAAACGTCTTATCCAAGATAGTTTAATTTCTTTTAATTATATATTTTAAGTTTGTGAGATTTATGTCATATGATCGTAAGGAGCACATCAGCCTTAGAATTGTATTTTGTTTCCCATGCAAGAGCATCAAGTTTAACCTTTAAATGCGTAAGATTGAATTTTTCACACAATTTACAAACTGGGTTAGGTGAATTCCTACAAAGTTCGGTTTGTAGGAATTTGGTATGTGAATTCCTACAAGGACAAAATATGCAGAATCTTATAAAGACAATTTTTTCCCTCACACTTAATACAGACTTAACATTAAGCAACTTTACACTGGTTGGTGTGATTGAAAATGTTGCCTTTATTCATTATTTAAAATGATAACATTGTCAAACAGCTAGGCAGTAAGTCCATTGTCAAAACATCGCTTAAAATAAATAAGTAAGAAATTTTATTTCCTGTAGGACTCTTTCTTCGCGTAATCAAATCCTGTGATTTGCGAACATTAATATTCATTCATCGCTTTTGTAGAAATGTTTCTTTATTCTATGCCTTCTTCTTTCTAACGAGACATTATTTACTCAAGTAATTCCACGTGCTTGTTTTTATTATTTTCAGCACCTCTAAAAACTCGAATACATGACATATGCATGCGCGAAATGAAGTATAAAATGACCCTTAAAAATTACATTTTGGACATTTTAATGCATCTTAGCTAAAAGAATTGACATTGTTGAATTATTATACAAAACATGATTTTTAAGTCATTTTGGCAAGTTTCACATGATTTTCCCCTCCAAGGAACACATATACGGTAGGTTTCATGATCATGTAATCAGATCAAACGGTAAGTAAATAAATACCGTAATACGGATTAGTAATGAATGGCTAAGAGATAGTCCATAGTCCAACCAATTTATTTCCAAAACATAAATTGTAGCTGTGGGTATTTTCAAACCTACTTTTCGCCACTCTAATAGTCTTTATTGTTATTTTTTTATAAAGAAAAATGCAGGAATGTGTTAAATCGAAAGTATACTGTATGAAAGATGTTTAAATAATATTTAATATTTATCGCTATAGGCTACTTTTTAAATGAGGGATGGACATCAGCCTGCAGAAAGTGCAGATACTACACGCCAAGCTTTCGCGTTACTGTATCCCGTTAATAACTCAACTATGGTAGAAAATCCAACCAGAATAGGCAATGGCTTACGGGCTGCCATTTGTAGAATATGCAGGCTTGCGTCTAACCCTATTTTATAGAAAAAAATTCCCTCTACAGGAATCGAGCTGAGGTTTTTAGCTTAGTACTTGCCTCCCCTGAAACCTAACCCGTCCTATTCCAAATTTTCATATAGGCTAAATATCTTATGTGAAATGTAGGCCTAAGTTTACTTTTCGATATTTTTTTTTTTAATTTTGTGTAGGCCTTACTTCTGAAACTTTATCAATGGTGTTTTGATTAATAAAATTAATCTGTGATGATGAAAATATTGTTACAAATTTGTTCATAATTACACAAAAATACAGTCAAACCTCCATATAGCGATATCTGTGGGACCTAGCAGATTGTATTGTTATATGAGGGATATTTTTATATTGAGGGGCTGTTATTTACTTCATATTACGAAGACTACAAGCATAATACTTTATAATCTATAGGATAGTTCAAGGATCAGACATATAAAGAAGCGAAAAATAATTGTTCACAAATCGAAATCTTAAAAGACCGCATAGATTTATGCCAGAGAGGGTGGGAAAAGAGAATAGAAGCAAATTCGCCCTATAGCTAAGGAAAAACACTAAAATCATGTACTTGGAATGGTGTTTTAACTACACATGATGTGCTTATTGAAATAGCAACCGAACTCACCTTAGGTGTTTCTGTACATGAAAGGGATGATTTTACCCTCAGTGACCCTATTTTCAGGGCTGAAATAATGGTTTGCAATAGCAATTTAACATCAAAATATTGTTATAAAAGAGTGTTTCTAAAATAGCTTCATCATTGTATTGAGAAAAACAAATTCGCCAGGACCAAAGAAAAATATTTCTAAATGCGGGTTTATCGTTACATCGATGTTCGTTATAAAGAGGTGTCACTGTATTCACATGTTCTTGAATATCTAAATTTATTTTAAATAGCGTATATCTTTCAATCTACTTTTTGTCTAGGCAAGTAGCTCAACACAGTTCTTATAGTATAAAATTTTAGAGAAAAATATTCTACCCTACCAATGGCAGGTATTTTTGCCAGGGTCCGTTTCTCCCTAAGTATCGTGTTCTTGAATTTCATCTTAAATCTAATAACAGAACGCTATTTATTAAGGAAATAAGGAACGGTCTTGGTTTTCACCTCCGAAATAACACACCCTAAATATCTTTTGAACCTGTGAACCTTACATTTTATACTCATCATACATGCGGTTGAACGCCAAGACCTCCTGGTGAAAGATTTTATTAGCTAAATCTATTTTCTGCTATCAGAGAAAGGCTTGAGTGCAGATAAGTGCTTGGGCTAGAGAGGAGTTGATAAAATTCACTTTGAAAGGCATCTGGGCTGAAATTAACGATCGTTATAAACCAGTGTCTAGGAAATGTGCTGCTGAGAAATGGACAGCTATCAGTAGGATTTCTTCCCAGCCTTTGGATCCATTAACTTCCTCGCATGTACAAGACTGATGTCAAGGTCTACGCTCACTGCGATAAATCAAATCAGCCAGAGAGAGAACTCAAATGTTATAAGAAGCAAGTACGTAAGCTACCCATAATATTATTTAGGGTTCCCATAACATTTTCTTATAGGTCACCCACATGGCAGAGCTGTTAGATCGCTCGCTTTTCACCGCTGGACCCTCGATCGAATCTCTGTGGATCCATATGGAATTTTTGATGGACAAAATGGGGTCGGACAGGTTCTCGCGGGGTGCTCCCGTTTTCCCTGCCATATGTAATTTTACTGTAGCTCCGTTCATCATGATATGACCAATAAAGTCACAATAAAGGAATTAATGATTACTGTATTGTTTTCCGTTAAAAGATTTTTTTTTAAACTCGTAATTCGTTATTTTTGTTCTTACATTAACTTTATTTATACTTACTTCATCCCTCAATGGCAATAGGAAATTCCTAAGCAAGCTAAAGGAATATTGATTATTTTATGGAACCCGGAGGTTCATTGCGGCGCTTGCTTGAGCCCGCCATTCTACCCTATTTGTGCTAACTCCGTCTAATCATCCCTCGCCACTCCTGCTTTCTCTTAAATCTATCCTAATGTTGTCCTCCCACCTACGTCTGGTCTTCCAAGTGGTCTCTTCCTTTCGGGTCTCCCAGTCAATATTTCTTAGATATGTCTTTCCTCCATCATGAGCTTAACATGTCCAGCCCATGATTTAATTATCCTTATTACATTCGGTGTGAACAGTACAGGATATGAAACTCGTCATTATGCAGTTTTCTCCAGTCCCCATTTTCATCTCTCTTAGGTCCAGATATTTTCCTAAGCACACTGTTTTCGAACACTCCCAGATTATGTTATTCCCGAACAGTAAGGGACCATTTCCCACATCCATATAATACAACCGGTAGGATAATTGTCTTATAATGTGTAAAAGGTGGGAGTCTAGAAAGAGTGCAGAAATTGTCCGGGGAAACAGTACTGATGCTACAGTCTAAGTAAAATTTAAAATAACTATGCTTATTCTGAAAATTCATCAAATGAGGATTATTTGTTAATTATTTCCTAGCAAACTAATATCGGACTGATGAGAACAACACGTTTAAGGTCTAGTTTAAACTTAACATCTCTTTAAAATGATCTGACATTCACATGTTAACGGGATGGAAACGAATTAAGTGATACAGAAAATTACCGAAATTTACTTGAAAAGTTCAATCATTAGTGGAGAAAAAAGTAACCGCCTCTGTAACCTGTCCGGAGATTTGAGTAACGGGCTCCTATATTACGACATCGGTATTTACCTCAAAAGCACAGTTTTCGATAGGAAGTAGGTTTCAAGTTTAAATTTATAGCAGTACAAACAAACTGGTGTTGTGACCTTCCAAATGAACTCCAATTTTATAGATTTACAGTTGTATCGTGTCACACGCAGAATTATTCCAGCTATTTTTGTACTTCTACTTTAAACCTTAAAGTGAAGGTCACATTCAGGTTCATCACGTTTTCCGGAATACGTGTCCCCGTAGTGGTTATGTTATGTGATTTTGTGTTGATATTTTATTTGCACTGCTGATATGTAGGAACAACAGGCATGCAAACGTCTAGTAAAAGCATTATAATCTTGTAATTCGCTCTGATGCTTGCGAAACTATTAGAGGAGTCGCAGGAACAATCTGCAGACAATTAATTTTAATTTAAAATAGGCTATATTTCAACCACCATTAACTCAATAAGTAGTCTTTTTTACATGTTGGTGTTACGTGTCACAATTGATTCACGTTGCTCCTGCATATCTCAATAGAGTGCACGCCGCTTATTGTGGCCATTTCGGGATGCAGTTAATCTGATAATATTAACCGATTGATAACAGTAGCAGAAAGGATTAATTGAAGGTTATTTATTCATACAACAGATAATGTACTACAAAAACACAATTAAAAGCTATTTATTCATACATAGACTACAAGATAGTACGTAACTGTGAATCATTCAACCACTCATAATACCCTGCAAACAACTATTTTCGCAATGAATAAAAAGTTTTTATTGCTTCTGTTTTCCCTTTGGAGTCCATTAACCAATATTTCATACTCATAGCGTTTTTTAGAAGTTTACTGATCTGTGGTGAACACCGCTTAGCAAAACATGTAGCACCTGTATATTCAAGTCTTTTCATTTTACACTAACAATCACTGCATGTGTACCTTCATAAATCAAAAGCAACAGCTAAACTGAGGGGTGAAAAATGTTTTACTGTTTAAAATAGAAAATTAGGGAATGCCAAAATTCTGGCACTTAATAAATAAAATAGAATTTCAAAAACTTATGAAATAATGGACACTTGTTGAGCGAATGACGTGGGAAATAGAGCTATGAGCAAAAACTACACATTTGCCGCTTTGTCCCGTGAAGATCGCCACCGTGAGAAGCGGGTATATTGCGGCATGACCAATTTGAATACACTGTAACAGTTATTACCCAGTCTGTATGGATGCTGTTCGTGAGAAGTGGCTATCTTAAAACCATCAACACCAGCTTCTGATGTAATTGCACATCATATCGTATTATAACCTCCTATTAGCATGTGCTCCAAAAACTTAATTCGCTTCCGAATACCGATGTTCGTGAAAGTATTTTTTGCTGCAAGGCTAAGATGCAAGCAGACGGCTTCTTCCTGGAAATCAAGACGTGTGGGCTTCGATTCTAATCGCATGTGATAATATCTTCTTTTTAAGATCGCCGCCTTAAATTGCATACGATAACACAAGAGATAATTATCGATGTAATCAAGTGCAAGATGAACACGATAATATGCAGATCGGCTTCTCCACTGAATTTCTTGTTATTAGCATTAAGAACGTGTTATAATAATATTGTAAGGTCAACACGATGTGAAAATCTGCTTCTTCAAGTGTTGAAATAAAGAACTTACTTGAAGCGAAACCGAGAATAAGGGTGTGTAGAACATAGTTCAATTTGAGAAAACGCAACTTTAACCCTTTTAATGAGCGAATGTTATATTGCATAAAATAATTTTCTTTTTATTCTGTTCACTGGCAGAATGTGACGTATTCATTACGTATGTATTCATTGATACCGTACGTTTCCACGAGGGATTACGAGTTTATCGATATAAATTTATGTGATGAAACTCGTTATTTCCAGTGGGATTTAAAGACTAAAGTGTAACGGATTTTGTAAATCGATTCGAGTTACCAATGCTACCAATAGTGCATATCGCAAGATAGAGATCGTCGTCGTAGATTGCTGCATCAGAATGTAATAAAAGCACACGAACTGGCTTGCACCGAATCAAAATTGTGTTTTAATCATTGCACATTTACATTATTTCAATTTCTAAATAAGTCATATTTAGGGTACGGATGTTTATGACCTAAAAAAGTGGAAAATATGACTGCAAATATGCCCTTAAAATTCACTAAATATCACTTTAAAAATCCTAAATATGACCTCATAAGAATAATAGTCTCTAAAAATAATAGTTCCTATTAAAAACGTTTAATTACACTAAATTACTACATCACATGAATTCAAAAAGATAATCACTTTTTAACAATCTTCGTGATTTACAGTTTTAGTTCTAATGAATTCTAATTTTAAAGAATTTGTTCTTCTTTGCTCCAAATATTTTGTAGTTCAAGTGTATCCCTATAAAATATGAACAATTATATTCATTTTAAAATTAGGCCCTAAGTTTCCTATTAAATGGGCATAAACATTAAATCAGTGACATAACTTTCAAATTTAACTCGACCCTTTAGTGCATGTACTTTATAATTGTGCTCCTTTACCAAATTTATAACTGAAATATGATGTTAAATTACAAACATGAAAAAAATATGACCAATACCACAAAAATTCCCAAAATATTACTTTATATGCAAAATAAAAACGGTCCGATTAGAATAACAACTGTGCAATTCGTGTTTAATTTGTGTTTGTGGGGAGAATGGAGATCAGGATAAAAATATGACATGTCTTAAATATCCGAACCCTAGTTATAAGGATTATATGAAGAATAAAGATGTCAGAGAGAACAGATATAAAAGTAGAATTGGCTGTATGAATGAACAGTCAATGGCTGTGACCTGCCGAGCCATGACACGATCTCGTGTGGGTGCTGTACTTGTACTTTTCTAGGTAACGTTTCGGTTGCAACCGGCACGCAGTGAAATGATCTGAATTCCTGAGTTTGCGTGAAGGAATTGCTGTACCAGAGGCTGGGAACACGTGTTCCTCATTCTCACGTCCCTTGCAGCACATTTCATGACGTACCCAGTTCATGCAGATTCCATTTTTGCGTCTTCTAGACAGAATTATTATGCATCTCAGACGTGTGTGTTGGAAACTAGTGACAGCCTAGTGCAAAATCGCAGGAAGCAGTGAACTCAGAAGGAATCTTCGAGATTCCTGCATAATTAATACATATAATTGATAATGAAATATTGAAATACAGGACTCCTTGCCCTTGTTTAAACTATCATTTCAACTGTATTTTTTCAACTTTCCTAGTTGCCACCATCATCTTGGCTTAATTCCTAATACAAAAAGTGGTATACGCACCCAAAAAAGTCATAAGCAGAAGTTGCGCATAACAATTTATTTTCCTCGTTTGGTTATCTTCATCAATATTATTTATACCTGCAGGAATACCTGAAATATTTTAGGAAAAATATCTCTCTGACACTCGGATTCGAACCCATTCGACATTCCGTGCCGTTGCTCTATCGCCTGAGCTTATCCTAGTTCTCTTCACAGTACCAGATGGAATCTCTCTTCTATAACTGAACACCCTTAATGGTCCATCTCACTGAAAGACATTTAGACATTTACATCGCGTACAATATTGTGAGGCACACTAATTTAGTGATTTTGTTTTTGGGGGATGGTTGCATTTCATAGAAATTTCAGAAGAGAAAGATTCAGCAGGCATGGAAAATAGGATCTTGTAAGGTAAAATCATCTAGTACTTCTGCAGAAACATATGGTGAATGTGGTTTCTCAACAAGTGTATATAAAACATGCTATCAAGCACATGGTTTTAGTTTGGCCTAAGCTGTGGTGAATTTGCTGTCCTTTCCCACTCTCTATTAGTATGAAATTTCTGGCATATGCCTGGGCTCAAAGCTTGCCACGATCCATGAATAGTATTTTTCAGTATGCGCCCAATAATTTCAGAAACAAAAACGTCTTTTAAGGTTTGGATTTGAGATCCACTATATTTGCTTCTTTAGACGTCTGCCCCTTGAATACTCTGATAGATTACAACGTATTTTTCATGCAGTCTTCATAATATGTTATATATCACAGCCCCTCAATATAACAATGCCGCTCATACAACAATTCAGCTTGCTAGGGTCCATAAATATCGCTAAACGGAGGTTTGTCTGTATATAATTGGGAACTCTTGAAATAAAACTAATTTTTGGAGTTGATCCACTGGTGTGTATCCATTTACGAACACTTTTTATCTTCACAAGTTATCACTAGCCTCACCAGTTTTCGTTCAGTAGATCAATGTAAAGACGATCGTTCCTTTGTACAGTAGAGACTTAGTACAAGCATAGGTTAAAGAATATAGTGTGCATGGAAATTAGACTGCTGGATTTTGTACAATACTTAGTTTGCTCTTTCAAGATAATTCCAAGTGCTTCAGCAGTCATGTAAGTAAGTTTAGTTTCTTCACACTGCTGGGTGTAATAAAAAAAATAAAATCAGGTAAATTGATGTAACAAAGTACTAGAATGCTTTCGTTTAATCAATGATAATTGCAATTATGATATGCAGAAAATATGTTATTTTTGTTATCGATTTCCGAATTAAGCTCCAGATCTATCATTAAGCAGGGCTTACGGAAGAACAAAGATCTAGTTTGTTAAGCATATGTGAAGGAATATGTGGGTAATGTTATTTGTCAAAGATAATTATATTGCAACTTCCAAAGCCATATGTGAACACTGTAAAACAATATGTTGTCATGAGAACTGATTTCCTTTTGGTATATTCTTTCTAATATATTACCATAAAATAGGCACTAGATTGGGCATTACTCCGGTCTGGGTCAGCCAATTTGGTCTAATAATAGGCTTCTTCCCACGGACGTTATAAATGCGTTTACCAAGTTTCATGAAAATCCGATAAACCGTATTTCAGTTATCGCGCGTACAGACACACGGACGGACAGACATTTCCCGTCTCCCACACAATCTTATAAAAACCATGCTGGCACTTAATAAACTATCATTTGGGGAAAATGTGACTGATGAGTTTTAGAAGACAAAATTGAGAATCATGCTACTGGAGCGTGGGAAGATTTGTCAGTAGGCCTTGGATTGCGTAATAAGTCAGGCTGCAGTAATTAGACCCGTTGCTTTTAATTGTACCGTACACACCAAGAGAGCTGGATACATTGTCCAGCCAGGTGGAATCCCTATAATTGGCCTGGAAATAGCCTTTCCTATAACAGGATTCTTTGGGCGGGCATCCCGTGGTGTTGCATATACCGTTAAACTTCTCCAATTAGTTCTCAGCTCAGGAAACGTCACGATGATGTTATAAAGTAGATAGGGACCAGATATTATTAAGCCTCCATTCCTTAATTAAGAACTGCAGGTTGCACTCTGTTAAATACCCTTGTAATTAAAGTTACCTCATAATGAAACAGTTTTGATTGAGTGAGATGCACCTCTGCCCCTTGTACTTTCAAAAAAAAATGTAAAAAATGCTGTGGTATACTCACATAAATTTCTGTTCTTAAGTATAGACTCTTCTATTTTGTTCAATCATATTCTCATATTGGTAAACGGACATATTGCAGAAGTGGATGATAAGTCTGAGCTTGTGGAAGAGGTGATTATTTATAACTACAAATGTGGGCTTACATACCAGTTATATACATAAACTAAAAACAATTAAACAATTCGAATATTGGAATAAATAATAAAATCAGGTAAACGGATGAAACAAAATGGCAGAGTGCTTTTGTTAGTCAGTTATAATTGCAATTATGATATGCGGAAAATTAAGTTTCTTTTTTTTAAATCGATTTCCGTGATAAGCTCCAGATTGATTCAATAAGCAGGACTTACGGAAGAACAAAGATCTAGTTTTTTTAAAACATCCTCCATCATCAGCAGAATTATACAGATTTATGATATCTTGACAATCGCACACTCACATAAAAATACAACAACAAAAACATGTCAAATTTGCCGGCTACGGGATTTGAACGAGGGACCTCCAAAATGCGAGTGTAAGACGTTATCATCTCAGCCACCTCGTTCAGTTGAACGGTCTAGTTTGATATGTGAAGGAATAGTGTTATTTGTCATAGATAACTCTATTGTAACTTCCAAAGCCCTAAATGAACACTGTAAAACAATATGTTGTCATGATAATTTATTTGCATTTGATAAATTCTTCCTAATATATTACCGTAAAATGGGCACTAAATTGGGCATTACTCCAGTACCGGTCAACGATTTGATCCAATATCAATAGGCTTCTTCCCTTGGACGTTATAAATGCGTATACCCAGTTTTATGAAAATGCGGTAAAGCGTATTTGAGTTATCGCGCATACAGACACGCGGACGGACAGACGAACAGACATTTTCCCGTCCGGCACACAATCTCATAAAGTACCATTCTGTCACTTAATAACACATAATGTACTACTTAGGTAAAAAAACTTCGAAATCTTGACTCTACTGCCTATTTTCTTTATATTTCTTGTAGCTTATTATTTCTTGTATGTAGATTACTGCAATAAATAACGGAGCATATAAGGAACAACGTGAAGCTTCAAGATTGCTTACAGAAAGATTAATACTTTAATTACTAGTTGTGAAATTAAGTATATTAAAAGCAATCTTTGAGGAAATTTATAAATACACTCAAAGTAATCAAGTGAGACGCATCAGCCCTCCCATGTGGTCGACATAAAAAATTACTTCTTACGGAAGAAATTGTTTGTTAAGACTTAATGTAAATTGTTGCACATTTTTAACTTTAGAAATAATAGCATTATAAATAGATTTATCTATTTTTTTTTAATTTATTTATTTAAGGTCGCTTTTTAACTGCCAGGGTCACCAGCGACCACAATAATTAATACATATATATATTGAACAAGTTCTACAAGAAGTGAAGTATGAAGAAAAACATATGCAACTTGAAATTTAGTAAGAAGAACAACATATTAAACTTAAAAACTTTAGAAACTATTGACAAACTATGATTTGATTTGACATTATATGAATGATTTTAACTGTGACAGTTCCAAAAGTGAGATAACCTTAAGGCATCCTTCATTATTTTTAAATATATTGTATAAGTCTCCTTTGATATTTAACAGACGCCTTACATGCAATAACCGTGGACATTCCAGAATAAGATGGGAGGATTATCTATGTTTATTGTACTGCCTTTAGGCACAAATATCGTCATTTGACAGTTTACAAATAAAACGCAAACAAGAAAAATTACAACATATTTATAATAGTTTTTCTTTTTAAGTTTAAAAATTCATGAAGAGTAAAAGGGATTACAACTTAATCACTTATAGAGTGAGTTTGAAAATCTCTGTTAGTTTTAGTTTTTTTATTATTATCATTTCAGCAGGTTGTATGGTAATTGTGGGATCCAAATATAAATATGAACTTATGTTTTACTTAATCTACATTTCTGAATGTTAATGCAAGAATTTTTCTAGTATTGTAACAATGTAAATCTTCCCGAAGAGTATGATCATTAATGTTGATAAAAGATCTAATAAATAAATATCTAAAACTAAACTAAACTAAACTCCATGGCATTACATCCTTGGAGGGACTTGGCCTACCACCCGACTGCTGCGTCATCTACCATATGCAGATGGCAAAATAAATATCTACAATTGTTAAATTTATTACTAAAATGGGATGGGTTTACAATGAGCCCTATTGAACTTTTCTTTAATGGTTTTAAGAATTATCTTTTGCAATATCAGGATATTTCCAATTTTACTTTATCTCCAAAATAGTAATCCATATCTCATGACTGACTGGAAAAAAGGAAATTAAACAGGTCTCATATATGAAGTTGGTAAGCAGATACTAAGTTGCTTTAAAAATAAAATTGCTTGATAATTTAACCTTATAAAATCAAAATGTCAATTTCATTTTATTTGATAATCCATTCTGATACCAAGAACTTTAACATTTTCAGCATTATAAGGGTTACATATTAAGTAAATTCCAATTCACCATTTGTCTTTTTCTAGTGGCGAAAATCACGATAAAACCCACACTCAGATTGTCTAAGCATGTGATTATAATCCTTGGGATGTGTAGCATTATGGCAAGGTGAAGAATCCTGACGTTTAGGCACCCGGTAGGAACGGAGTTACCACCCTCCCCGAAGCCGGAGGGCATGAGTTCCACACTGCGTGACGCGAGTGGCCTCTAGTGGTTCAGAGTTATAACGGCATTAACTCCAGTTCTACACTCTAATTAATTATAAATAGTGCTTCCAGATTTGTGTTTCCTCAGTTTCTTGTTAATCTCTGATAGCCACTAATGTTCTTTGCGGTACCTCGGCCATAAAAATATCCCTCGTTTGAAAATTAATTAACGATATTTTGAACCTTCCTGTCATGCCATAAGGTGATAGCTTACATGCCCTAAGGAAGTGACAAATTGAAACTATTTTATAATGTGGAAGTCACGCAGACTAAGGTGAGTGGGTCATGTAGCACGAATGAGTGATATCGGGGAAACGTATGGGAAAAGAATCTAGGGGAACTTAAAAAAGAAGGCCTAACTGAAATGGGAGGACAGTAGGTTCCAGGGAGACTGTGCTGATTGGATACAAGAGAATGGAGGGATGTACAAAGAGATTCTTTTTAATAGTGCAGTGTTAAACACCCGATTTCAGCTTATGCGGATGATGTTTGTTTCTTGGGCGAGAAATGCTAGTATTTTCAATGCCTGCAGGAATGTTGAATTGGGAATGAATACAGAAAAAATTAAGTACACGGACATGAAACGTCAAAATAATGCGCTGCAAAATAACAGAATAGGCATTCAAACAAGTGGAGAAATTCAAATATGTGGGAGCATTAATTACAGATACAAATAATATTAAAACAGAAGTTAAGCGTCGACTAACATCAGGAAATGCTTGTTTTTATGCATTTCGGAAACTTTTGTTTACTGTTCAGAAATCTAAAAATTAAAATGTGTAAGACAATTTATTCTGCCGTTTGTATTATATGGATGTGAGACATGGTCTCTTACTCTTCGAAAATAATATAATCTGGAAGTGTTCGAAAACAGGATGCTTAAAAGAACATTTGTACCTAAGAGAGATGAAAATGGGGATTGGAGAAAACTGCATAACGACGAGCTTCATAACTTGTACTCTTCACCGGATACACTAAGGGTACTTAAATCACGGAGGATGAAATGGGCTGGACATGTTGCGCACATGCGGGAGGAAAGACATCTAAAATATATTGACTGGGGGACCCGAAGAGAAAAGACCACTTGGAAGACCTAGATGTAGATGGGTGGACAATGTTTGAATAGATTTAAGGGAAGTAGGATTTGCGAGGGATGGTTGGATGGAGTTAGCACAGAATAGGGTTTAATGGCGGATTCAGGTAAGTGAGGCAATGAACCCCCCGAGTTCCATAAAGTAGATAATACTTCTTTAGCTTGCTGAGGAATTTTCTATTGCCATTGAGTAATAAGCAATGGTTTTTGTATAGTAACTTCAGTGAAAGCTTTGCTTTTGATAGGAAAGCCTTAGAGTAGCCATTAGTGTTTTACATAAGCGTGATAACAGGTTATCCTGTTTCTGCTCTAGGTTAGGGGAACGAGTACATCTGCATGCCATTGCACTTAAATGCATTCTCTAGTTAACATACGTAATTATATGGCTTTCGGTGCATGATGGTGTTGTTTTTCTCTAATTGTAAACCTTTTAAGGAAACAAACATGACATTAATACACCATAATAAGATGGTATGAAGCTGTACTGGCATCAGAGCGTATGCAAATTATTGAAGGCTAAAACGTTTCAATTCCAAGGCATAAAGAGAGAAAAATGTAATGATTCTATAGCTGTTTTTTCTCCTGCTTCTTCTTCGCTTTATGGATTAAGTAGTTTGCCTGTTCTTTCTTCATATCAGTCAGGTCCTTCACTTCCTCTGGGTTTGTACGAGTAGGTGTTAAAGATTACTCTTTTTTTAAATTCTGATTCATTTATACGCCTTTGAACATGGAGGTCATATCAGAAGTGTCGGGTTCTGTAGGCCATTAGTAACTATTGGTGTGCAACTGTTTTCTATTGTTGTATTTATGGAGACTGTTAATTTCTACTGATATTCAATTTTAATGATACAGACTGAAATAGCGGGGATGGGTCATGGTAAGCAAATATCCATGGAGAAAACATTAAAAACCCCAAATCATATATTTTATTGGAAAATTTTAAAATCAAAGACGCAAAATAGAAAATTAGGCCTAATTGACTAGAAATAATTTTATGATTTTAAACCAGGATACGCTGTGTATTATAATGTAAGAACAATTTTATACTACAAGAATAAACTGGAGTTAAAGGCAAACCATGAAAGATTTAATTAAATGAGGGTATAAGATGGACACGAATATTATATTTTATTATCATACCACCCTCATTGGAAAAATGAAGGTCATTAATACTGTATATCATGTTTTACTATACCTAAGTCACATACTAAATTAAGAACGGCTCTGTGTAGTATATCAAATGAAGGGTCGGTCTAAAAATGAATTTTTCAAAGAAGAAAAAAATGCTAAAGAATTATCAACCGCGAGTATATTTCCCACCCACCCGCTAATACTGTCTGAGCAGTCACACAGTCAATCCTGCTCTTCCTGTTCGGAGTGACGGCAGATTTGCAAGCGATAACACGCGAATCAATCACAAGAATGTGAGGCGTGACTGCAAATCTCCTGCTTACATTATATCACTCTATATCCTATTCACCACATCCATGTAACTTCAACACCCTATACGGAGATTTCTTTTGCATGAGAGCTAACGAAATAATTCTGCCCTTAACGTATTTGTAGACCTTTGAATCGAAAATCTATTGTATTCTTCATTTTTTTTTTTTTGCACGACGTAACTAATTAGTGGTACTTATGAATATTGTTGCCTTGGATCGTAACTTGACATTCCCACACGCAATCTGGTTGCTATGAAAACAAAAGAATTCACAGTGCTGTAAAAATGACTAAAAGCGCACGTGCCGTAAGTAAAACCATCATAATACAAGCCTTTATCGAAGACCGGAACCAAGGCCCCCAGTTTAATAAAAAGCATATTTCGCCGATACTCTTCTTTCCCGGTTATTAGGCTGCAAAGCAAGACCACCTGCAATTTATTTTACAATTGAAATATTATGCCGAAAACTGGTGCTTCCAAAGCGGAAAGAATTACGTTTTTTTTGCCCTTTTCTGTGCTCATAACTCGCGAAGGAAAGTAAAAATTAAAAATCCGAGGTGCATTTGGACACCCTTCAATCCATCTATGATAAAAATTTCAGATCTCTGCGTGTCATAAATTTGGCTGGGAAACACAGACAGTCAGACTGAAAAAGTTTCCTGTCTTTATATAAATCTCTCTCTTACTATCCCGTAACCCAATTACTTTCGTTTTTGGAGTAGGAATTTTCAAACAGAATTGAGTTTGCTCACATACTAAATGCTATTTCGTATATTTAATGTGTCTTTATTGCTGGGCTACAGGTTATTCAAGTGTCATAATAAACTTCTTAATAAAATCTGTTTACAGTTGTTGTGTAAAACTTTTTTCATTGTCCTAAAAGTTAGGCAATACCATAGAGATCTTGAAGATAACATAGTGCAGGGATGCTTAGAACCGGACTCTTTACCTGGCAATGCGATTGACATTGTCCGAGGGCGGACCACTTGGACCAGTGCCCACCGATTCTCCATGTAGGCCTATAGAGGTCGACAGGTCTCCAAGCAAGCCACTGGTCCTCACCATGTTATGGATGTAATTATAAAATACCTGTGTTAAATTACTCTTTATTGAAACGGTATCCCTTAGGATTTTCTCTGATAGGAAGTTGTGGAATGAACTGCACTCAGATTCGTTGGATCAACTGTCAATAAAAGAATCACGATGCTGAGTGCACCCCTACCAGACCTCCCTACCTGAAAAAACCCGAGGAAGTACCGGGGATCGAACCCGTGCCGACGAATCTGTTGTCAGCGACGGTAACCACGCCGGCGGTCTTTTTAGGGGCAATTACACAAAATATCAAATTCCTTAGTTCTGAGATTTTCGAACCTCTTCTAACATTAAGGAAACTGCAGTCTTTTTGGAATAGGCTGCCCTCTATCTCTAAGATAATATTGAAACTTTCGTCTTAGAGATTATGTGTTTGCCGGATGTAAGAATTTATAAAGGCGCCGCAGTGCATTGATTTCTTGCTACACAACTTCCCGTTTAGTTCTGTCTATTCGTAATCCTTATGAATGAATGAAAACCGTCATTTTATTATTCCCTTCTAATTAGGCCTAAATTATGGAAACGGATACGTTATGAATAGGGTCCGGATTTTTAGGTTTTTGTAAATCCTGTATAATTTTTAAACATATTGAAATGGTTCTATTTTAGTTTTTTACCATTTTTATACAAGTTTTTTTTTAAAGTTTCACTTTAATAAATACAAGAAACAATGAAAAATGTTAACTAACGTGAACCACAAGACTATAGGAATACTTTTTGCTTAATTTTCAACAGTTGCAATTTAGCCTATAGAACACAATTAATTCTAGAATGTTTCCTGTTTTCCAACTCAATATAAAATTAAGCACATAAACCACATAAAATCAACAAGGACTTTTTCATTTAATCAAACATCTTTTAAAATTATTTGCTGAACAAAAACACTGTGGATAAACTGAAAGTGTAAGCTTCTTGAGAATGTCATTAATTTGCTTCTAAAGTAACCGGGTATTTCGGATCACTAACGATTTCCTTTGTCGGGACAATGGGGTACAAATGAAAAAATTACGAAATGCAGATTCTCTGTTACAAATGTACTAGGCAACAATGAACAAGGCAAAATGGAGACAGGTCTTTAAAAAGTAATTTATTTTTCGTAGGACAATATTAAAATTAGATTAATTACATATTAGGTCTATTAGTTTAAGTATTTTAATTTATTTTAATTTTAAAACACATTTAGCCATTTTTAATTTTTAACGTCTTATTTAGCTATTTTTAGGTTTTATAAGATTGAACTATGTGACTGCCATGACAATGAAACAGATAATTATGTAAAAGTATCACCGGATAGCTAGCAAGGAACAAAATAGTTTAAAACCTACAAATCCGGGCCCTAGTTATGAAATTATGGGTTAAAGGTTAACATTTCTTGAGTTCGAAACCCATGGGCACGTAACTTGAAGGTTCGGAAAGGATTTATACTGGAAACTGCTTTGTCCAGCCCTTCAGAAAGTCAATCTTTCACGCTCTCAACAAAGAAGCTGTTGTCCTGCAGACGTACAGAATAAGTGGTTTCAAACCAGACTACAAATTGTAATGATTTTTTTTACATCCTACATGCGGCCGGTGAGCTAACCTTTGTAGGAGATAACTTGTTATGCTTTAATGGCATCTGTGTGGTCTTTGAACTTCGTTAAAGAAATAAGTTTTCTTGAAGGTCGTTTAAGCTACTGTCTGTAACCAGATCAAGGGAAGAAATAAGTCTTACTTTTTATTGGCTTATTTTCCTTTAAAAATATTTGACAAGGAATTCTGAAGAAGATTAAAGTACGGAATTTTATTTTCCACAAATTTCAGATCGGTTTCTATAACCTCTTTCTTTCATCTCGAATCTGGGTTAGGCTGGAAATCTGATATAGACTATGTAGCTAAAAATTGAGTAAAGGTATATTTGTGTTAAGAATTTTAAGTTTTAACAATGATAAACAGTCACTTTTAAATGTTTATTACAGTCATATTTATAGTCATTTGAATTACGGAGTTCTTTTATGGGGAAACCACTATGACACCAATAAACTTTTAATCCTAAAAAAAACGAGCGATTAGATTAATTTGTGGAGTCTCTTTACACTGTACACAATTACCTCGATGTTCAATGGTAATTTGACTTATTTTTGACGTTGCTATACATGTAAAATGTCCACAGCAATAAAGGTATCTATCTATCTATCTATCTATCTATCTATCTATCTATCTATCTATCTATCTATCTATCTGTCTATCTATCTATCTATCTATCCATCTATAATTTATTTATAAAATTATAACAATAAGGGTTGATGATATAATTTTTTTGTCATCATCTCTTTCTCTCAATTTAACCTCTCCCGTTGTAGGGACGGTTTATGTCTTACTGGACCGCGGTCTGTCGGCAGAGGGTTTACCCTTGGATCACATACATACTTTTCTGACCAGATAAGAACAAGGAGGGCCTCCCCGGATGAGTGACCACCTCAATGTCGTGGCCACCTAACACGAACAGATAGGACGAGACAAACCAGTCACACACACTCATTCCGAACAAAGCGCAGATGGGATGAAGATAATAATGACGGTCAGATGATATCCGAGGACCACAAGGATTACTAGAGTTACTCGACAATCGTCACACAGGTGAGAAAAACCCCGGAAATCTCCCACCTAGATAACTTTTCCCGATCAGGAATCGAACCGAGGCAAAACTCGAAAAAAGATCGAAACATCTAAAGCTGATATAATTAATTTAATTGTTCACACAATGTATAAACCTATGCCGGACTGCATAGAAAACATTTAACACAATGATTAGAATCATCGAATTTCCGTGTCGAAAACAATACTTCTTCTATCTATAGCTATACCTATGGTACGTGTGGAGGAAGTAAAAATGGTAATGCAAATCTGTTATCAGTGACGTGTATTTGTATAAATCTGGTGTTAAAAAAATCAGAATCCATCGGTCCTTTTATTTTATGTCCTTTCATGTTTATAGGCTGTCCTTGTGAATGTATGGTTTTCAGGTGCCGCCTTTAAGCCAATTGAGAAGCGAAGCCCCTTCCTTCGTGTTAATTATATGGACACGTTTTCTGAAATCTTTATTACTTTACGGGTTCAAAAATCTTCTTACGCATTTATTATAATTGCAAATTGCTTGAGGTAACTCATTATTTATACATTTGTTATGTACACCATTATGTGCAATTTAATTTTCGCAATGAAATCTTGCGTGTGTGGCGGAATCTCCGTTACCTTCCTATGGCGTGCACTGAGTTTAGTCTCGTCTAATTGAGCAAATAGTGCACAATTCAGCCATGTAAATGATTTACTTCAATGTAACTGAGTGATAATTTAATACCAACATCACACTACCAGGCAAATAAAACCGGTTGACAAAACAAAAAATAAGCCCATTAGTGATAAATTATAAAGGCATTGCATTTTTAGCTTTTCGTCTACGTGTGAAGATACCACTGTAAATAGAGCGTTTATGATTAAAGGGTTGGATGCAAGAACCCTTTTTTTTTTTTTTTTTTTTTTTTGCCGAATTTTAGTCATTGATCAGTGATCACTAACAGTAGGAAAAAATTAACCACACGCTTTGGGGCAAAAACCAAGGAACTTCAAGCAACGAAATGCTAAAAATAATTGGAATAAAATTGCGAAATTTGGTTTAATACAGCAACAAATCAGCTTCAGGACAACACACTTGCTTTAGGCTGTACAAATTATGTCCTATCTAGCGTTAAGTGCTTTTATGAAATATTATCAGGCGCAGTACTTCAGAAAACGATCTCCCTCCTCGGCGCTACTTCCCTTGTGGGACTAGGACTACCATCCGACCGTAGGCAGATGCCAGAATTGAGGGGGGCATGTGGTCAGCATGTCACTGCTACAGCAGTTATTAATGATATTCATTACTGGAGCCGCTACTTCTTTCAAGTAGCTCCTCACTTGGTGCCATGAGGCTGATACACCTCATTCCAGACCTCCCTAGCTCAGAAAAATCTGAGCACGTATCGGTATCGAACCCAGGCCGACCTATCTGTAGTCAGAAGTACAAGCACTATACCATGCAGGACGTCTCAGTAAACGGTTTAGGGCAATTCTCTGAGTGACGCACGGGACATTTGCAGGATTCAAATGTCCTTAATTTTATTAGGATACAAGGTAACTGCTGCCAGTCAGCTTTGATAACTTACTGATCAGTTGCTGTGTAATGTGTACCAGAAAGAAAAATCTAGCTTTATAATAACATACAGAAAAAAAAAAGAAAAACCCTCTGTGATGCACGGGACTCAGAAAAACTACTCTCAGTCACATTGCTTGCTTTGATCCACATATTCTGTGAATTGAGGAGGGTCAGGGAAATTATTTTCATGGCTTGACTTGTTATAGTAAATGTTCTTCTTATTTCTGTAATTGGTTATGTTCAATTCATTATGTTGAATTTTTAATTAATCTTTTTGTTTTGTGATGCACGGGACATTTGAAATGTGATGCACGGGACACTTTTTTCCTTCAAGTTCCCAGCCCATATTTTATTGACAAATCACATTCCCTGCATTATTCTTTGTTTGGTTTAGTGGATACGGTTATTTCTACAAACGTTTTCTGCAATAAGGTTACATTTAAACTTGAGTAAGAACTCTCCTAATATTCATTAATACATATGTTAACTTTGTCTAAAAATAGCTAACAGTAACTGGTAAATTACCATGCAATGTGCCATTACATGGCATTTATTTGTATATAAATGTGACAGTCCCATGCCAGTTCAATTTCTCAACAAATTTCTCTCATCAGTTTCTAAATATTCTGTTCATAGAAGTCCGTTAAGGTTGGAGTATAGCCACCTGCAGATTGTTTTTACTTCTGTACCTGACGCAAAGAGTTTGCTGGCCAGGAATTTCTTCATGGGACCAAACAAATGAAAGTCCAACGGTGCCAGGTCTGGACTGTATGGAGGATGCTGTAGCACCTCCCAAATAAATTTGTTGATTTTCTCATAAACAGCTGCAGCAACATGTTGCACCATCGGACTTTCATTTGTTTGGTCTCATGAAGAAATTCCTGGTTGGTAAACGCTTTGGGTCAGTTGCAGAAGTGAAAACAGTAGTCTTCAGATGGCTATACTCCAACCGAATGGACATCTATCAACAGGGCATTTTGAAAATGGAATTATGATGGGAGAGATATGTTGAGAAACTTGGCGACTATATAGAAAAATAGACAAAAGATGTCCCTTCATGTGTGCATTTGTTTGTAAATTGTACCTATTAAACTTTTTGTAAAAAAAAAAAAAAGGCATTACTTTTCCTCGACTCTCATAATTTTAGGTCTCTGTAATGGTTCAGGATTGGAAAATTAACGTTTGGAAGTAACCTGTTAAAACTGACAGATTCCTACATTCACCTAATCAGATTATGAAAGTAATAAAAACCAGTACACTAGTAAATTCAAGAGGACAGTACAAATTTCAAGATCTGACGTGTGATGCACGGGACGAACAAACAAACTACATTTGTGTTATGCAGAGGAAACAGATCTACATTTGATTGAACTGAAAATTAGTAGTACCTAATAATATAAGTCAAATAGAGTTTTCAAGCCAATACCTGCTTTTGTTTTTTCAGAATATTAAAAAAATCATGTTTTCTGTGACGCACGGGACAATAGTGCGAAGCTGCAGGAATGGGAGTATTAAAATGTTTAGTGTGTGGTTGTTGACATGTTTTTGTTTATGATAATACTTAGTTTTCTTGTGGTTTCATCATATGTAATTGTTAAAAAGATACTGTGAATAGTTATTTTGTTACAAGTGTTTAAATATTGAGTATAAATTGATACTTTTCCCTCCTCTTGTTATTTCAAACTTTAGAAATGTATTACTAGTGTATAATAGTAAAATATTGATTATGTTTTTGATTTTACAATAATTTAATGTGTCTTCTTCCCACTCATAATAAAAGAAATACGTTTGTTGCAATTTCAAAATTTGCTCCCATGGTTTCACTTTCCAGAGAATTGCCCTTTACATCTTTAATTAATTACCGAGTAGGCCCACTAAGTTTTTTATTAATACTTTGTTTAATTATTTCAGAATTTTCTGAAGTAGATAATTTATTCACTAATAAGATATTAAATTAAGGGGCGATGGGCTTACCACCTGTCCCTCTGCCCTCTCTAGGAAAATAAGCGTAACAAAAATTTACATCGGTAAACAGAAACCTCCACTTGGAGGCTCTACGTCCCAACATGGGAGCATAGGATTCGAGAGATAGAGAAGATGTTAAATATTATTTAACAAATTCATAAAATAGTAGATATATAATGGAGGTTGTAATTTTTTTAATAATCTTAATTTTATGCAAAAACCTCGTAGCTCAATATTTATTTTCTTTTCCGAAAGAATAATGAATATAAAACTTTACAGTTTCCCTACTAGGTAATAATATTAATCCAAAGATTAAGCATTTTACGGAGATAAGTCTTTCATAGAGTACAAAACATTCTAATCACAAACTTACCCATATACACTTTATCTTCAAGTTGATCGGTCTTAGCAACTGCAGCATTAACTATTGTCTTCGAACATCGAAGAGCAGTCTCAGGTAATTAATAACGAATATTTTAAAAGTATAAACACGAAACGAAGCAATCGATAAAATTGAGAGATGTATGAACTGCACTTTAGCCATTAAATTGACTCAATTTAATACTCATGACAAATGGCTTTACTTTTATTTTGAATTAATAAAAGCATTCAGGAGGTCCCAGGTTAAAATCCCATGACCGGCCAATTTGACATGGGTTTTTTCATGGTTTCCGCAGTCGTAAAGGCAAATGCCGAATTGGATATTTACATACCACGATTCATCCTCACCATTTCATCCTGTATCAAATCAATTTACATTAATATCAGTTGAAATTTACTCCACGAAATACACCAACAATAGAAACAATTGACAATCAATAGTTCCATGGCCTACCCTACTCTATAGACACAGATCCCGAACTCCTGGCATGGCTTCAAAGCTTAAAGAAGTATAAAACACAGCTGAAATCAAATACAAATTAATAAAGTCCTTTTTTGCTAGAAAAAGGACCTTGTTTGCAGCCAGGTCTGCACCTGCGGACCGAGTCCAATGGCTGGATGACCATTTGACCACTTTGACTTCTCAGTAACATACGAGTAGTTTCATAGATCGCTTCATTGGCCAGGTGAATCGGTTTTGTTTAGTTCTTCTATCCTACATAGCAGTTTAAAACATACTGTTTACATTAATAGTTCCAAGAATATTTAATCACCAAGCCATCGGCTGTTGTCGAAGAAGGTGGGACGACATATCCTAATTAATGACGGTGTCCAATTTTACACCTACTGGGCGGAGGAGTTCTTGGGATTAGCACTCGCCAAGAGCATACGTAAATATTTTAGCTTCTCAGAAATGGCATAAAAATAAATAAATAAAACATGGAGTAATTAAGTATGTCCTATTCTTGAAATATCTTCAGGTTATAAGTATGCAAACTAAGACGAGAATATTTATTCAATAACTATGTTGTATTCAAATATAATTCTTCGGCTTAGTGTTTCGAAAAATGTGACAGTGACAATCTCTCTCGAAAGACTTGAACTGGGGGCTTGTATGATCTCTTACACGTCAAATGGGTTGATAATAGGCCTATTGTTGCTTATGCATTGCTGTGAAACCATATGAATTTGTGCTATTGTAAAGTTAATAATTAAACTAAAATAAATATTTTAATGTAACTAAATATCTATTACCCGTTGCCTGATATTTTTAGCGATAAAACAGTAAAACAATAATTAGTCCTACCTTCTTCAGTCTGTCTGCATACATGCGTATGAACTTCATATTTTTTCATTAGAATGTTTAATTTCGTATACCGAGAGCATCGAGAAGATGGTATATGGTATTTAAAAAATGTAACTACAACTTAGAAAATAAATATTAATTCAAGAATGACAATACAAAAGAACAAATTTACTTTAAAAGTATAAATAGCGAACGAAATAAAAATACAAAACAAATGCAATTTAATATGATTGCAGAAAAATATAGCAGGAGAGATGGAAAATGCCGTACTAGTATGTGAAAAAGGATTTTTTTTCCAGCGTTGGATATAAAATTTTTGAAGAGTAAGTCGGGTGCCTTTTGTGGCGAACGTGATAACGGCAATCTTTTTGTCAAAACACACATTTATTTATTCAACTCATAATCTTTACAGTATATTCTAATTATCACTAAAGTATTTTTCTTCGACATATGAATATTTTTCGAATAATTAAATTGCTTTAACAAAGAGTGGGTATATGTAGTTCTGATGCATATTTTGTAAGAATAACACAGACATTACCAACATATCCATGAACTTTGAAAGCGATGATTTGGGTTAAATGCTTGGATGATTTATGATGATGCATTAATCTTCAAAACAGTGTTATACACAGTGCGAATAAACTCATTGAGATCGCAGACGATATACTCCGGCACGATCATTTCAACACAGCATTAAGTTAATGTAAACTCTGACACTAGAAATGTATAAACTTCGGCACTAGCATTGTGTAAACTCCGACACTAGCAATGTGTAAACTCCCGCACCATAATATTTTCCTTCCCACTTTACCAGACTGAGGACTGGCTATGCGAAATGCATAGGTGTTGTTAAAATTGTTTGGCCACTTTTACTCTTCATTACTAGTCAAAAATTAAAACTATGCGAAATGCAGACCACTCAGAAACTCTCGCTTATGTAGTAGTAAGTGAAGTGATCCCTATACAGGCCATGGGGGCCCAGAGAGTTCCAGGAGGTTGATTCTCTCCGACTATAGACATTCGGCACGTGAAGGTGGTAAGCCTTAAGCACCGGCCGTCTTTACCCCCAGGATTGCTCCTGGTACTCATTTCTGTTAGAGGCTGAATTAAAAACTCCAATGACTTCATCAGGGATTGAACCCGCGACCTTCCTAGTTGTAGCGCAGCGCCTCAACCTCTACGCTATGGCCTACCCCACTACTACTACTCCTGATCTGTCTAAAGAGGATCATTCCACCGTTGCTGCATTCATCATTACATGACTATTGGTTGCAATAAAGGAATTATTATATTGACTTTTCCTTTACCTCTCCTTTCTAGTTCATTTCAAAGATTATGTCATATACTTAATGTTTCTTTGTTAAACCTTAATTGATCATGTATCCTCTAGGATACAGTCGTTTGTCTTAACTGTATTAAAGGGACGAAAAATAAATTGTAAGATAAATTTCGTGTGAAATTACCGAAGAAACGAGCAAGAAATAACAACGGGTGTAATCATTGTGTTCATAGGCGTACCGAGGGGGGGGGGTTTGGGGGTTTGAAACCCCCCCATTGATTAAAAAAAGGAAAATTGTATAATTTTTTTAAGTCTGCCCATAAATTACTTAATACAAGTATAAAGCGTGGGAAGCTTAAAACTCGTTATTTTGCGTCTTAATTTTTAAAATTTTCCGGGGGAGGACACCCGGAAGCTTAAAACTCGTTATTTTGCGTCTTTATTTTTAAAATTTTCCGGGGGAACCCCGGAAGCTTAAAACTCGTTATTTTGCGTCTTCATTTTTAAAATTTTCTGGGGGATGAGCCCCGGAAGCTTAAAAATCGTTATTTTGCGTCTTAATTTTTAAAATATTCCGGGGGTGAACCCCCGGAAGCTTAAAACTTGTTATTTTGCATTTTAATTTTTAAAATTTTCCGGGGGAGGACCCCCGGACCCCCTTCTCCCTGGATGTTATAACCCCCACCCCCCCCCATATGGTCGGCCTGGTTACGCCTATGATTGTGTTAACTGTTTTCTTCGCAGTCCGGAATGGGTTTGTATATTGTGTGAGAAATGGAGTGTCGTCAAATAAAGGGGTGTCTTTTTGTTTCTCTGTTGATCTGGTTGGCAGCAGTTCTCCATTCTTCACACTTCTCTGCTTTTCTTTTCAGTTTACAGTAGGAAATCGCATCTCATGTCTTCGAAAATTTGTCATGTACTCTTGTCTTGGTCGTCCTCTACGGTTTTTGCCCTCTACGGAGCCCTCGATTATTTTCTGTAGCAATCCGTCATTATGATACCGCCATCTCTTTATGTCTGTGTCTATTGTATGTACTGTATGTTTAAATGTTTGGTAATTAGTATGATTTTTCCGATCTGTTCTGTAACACAAAATATAAAATAAAGTAAAATTAAAGCCAAACAGTTTGAGCCACTGCTCGCAACCCTCCCAATAAATAATAATTAGAAGTCGATGTTCAACCAGCAATCATGTATAAACATCCAATCACACCAATAACAGTAGAATTATGTATGGACGATGAAACGCCGTGGTTATGCGGCAACTACTTCATCACTAGTGTATTGCGGGTTTGCATAGAGTAGCAGGCAACTTTTAGCTCTTTAAGTTTAACATAATAATAATAATAATAATAATAATAATAATAATAATAATAATAATGAATCAACAGTTAAGTTACTTCATACCATTGTAACTACTACCGGTACTATTCCTGAGCATAGGCTAAGCTTATTCAGGAATATACTAACTTAAATATTCATGTATATTATCGTTAATATAAAGATAATATCTAAAATATAAAATTATCTTATACTCTATTCATGAAGTCTGAGCACAATATTGTTATTCCATATTCTAGGCACTCTTTTAACAATAACACAACAAGAACAAAGGGTGATAATTTTTAATAAATTTACAACGCCACTGATAACTTACATGCTTTTAATAAAATTTAACTAAGCAGTTTCAGGCCTTCAAATGTTACGCGTATAGACGTATTGAAATGTTAAAAACATGTATCTTATTTAAATGTTGTTTCTTATTGGTTGTACAGGCTTATACCCTGAATTTAAAGTACGATTTAGAAGGCTCCAAGGTTACTACCCAACTCATAACATTTCCTCTGAATATATAATTATTAAATTATACATATAGTTTACCCTATAATGGGAATTATTAACAAGTTACTTTCTGTTGTGCTTTGCAGTTTGTGCCGTGTATGCCCGCGACTCATCCTGCCCCCGCATCTGTCCCACCACAGCTGGGGGCGGAGATCCAGTGTGCGGCTCTGATGGAGTCATCTACCCCAGCCTTTGCGAGATGAAGAAGAAGACTTGCGGTAAAGGTAAGTGGTAGTTATCTCATGGTTCCTCAACTCAATTTTGGGAAGTAACAAATAAATCAGAAAGGTACGTGAGCGGTTTCTAAGGTGAAAATGTCTTCATTCCCACAAAAGTAGTAGATATTACAGTAGCCTGTTCTGATTGAAAAATGGAAAAGTTATATCTGAAATGTACCGTGAAGTATGCTCATTGGACCCTGCACTTACAATATAAAAAATTTACAGCAATCTATCTAATGCTTGCTTTTTCCAGTTTTCATAATATTTTTTTGCTACGTTCAGTTTCCTTTCAACTGGTTTCTTTTAATTCAGCTGTGTTTATACTCCTTTTAACTGCGAGAATATATCAGGAGTTCGGGATGTGTGTCTATACAGTAGGGTATGCCATGGTACTATTCACTGTAAATTGTTTCTATTGTTGGTGTAATTTTTTGGAGTAAATTTCAACTGATATTAATTTAAATAGATATGATACAACATGAAATGGAGGATGATTCATGATTGTAAATATCGGCATTTGCCTTTACGACTGGGGAAACCATGAAAAAAAAACATATCAAATTGGCCGGCCACGTGATTTGAACATGGGACCTCCCGAATGAGAGTCTAAGACGTTACCTTCTCGGCCATCTCGCTCGGTATCTTTGATTCCTTTTACAATATAAACAATTTCTTATGTAATTCACTGTGATGCATTTCTTCTCTTATCGTGTAGGTCTGTGCTTTAGAATTTCTACATGCAGTAGAAAGGACAACTTCCCTATCCTCCGGATTCTTGCATTATTTTCCCCTAAAGTGCTATTTTCTTTTCCTCATTAATATAGATATTATTTGAACTATCACATATATTCTTGTCCACTGTCAGGTCTGGATTAGAATACTGCAGTATTGTGTGGAACCCTCATCAGATCAAATGTGCAAATCCATTAGAATCTATCCCGAAACTATTTTTAAAATGCATATTTTTGTTTTATAATTTTTGTATATTGTCCAACAAAATACAACAATAACATTTACTATTCTATGTTATTGTCAATATTCAACATTGATTCACTAGTTATTAGGCGCAAAATTAATTTTTAATTATTTAATCCATACCGGTGAACTGTGTAAATTAGTAACTTATAAAAATGACATCTGTATGCTCCTGATGTAAACTATAGACTTAATAGAACGTTTTATTCAAATTATGCACATGCAAATTACTATAGGAATTATCCCCTTTTAAGATCATGCATTTGGTACAATATAAATTTTTGTAATGAATTTTATTTAGATCTTTTTCAATCCAGAACAGTATTTTATAAGAATATTTGCATAATTTATGGCATGCAGTCTTAAAGTCAGTGTACTATTAAAGTTATTTGTTAACTTTCTTTCATTTGCAATTATTGTAATTGAGGCTGTATTTAATTGATTTGTTTTTAGTGTTTGCTCAATTTTTTATCTGATTATTAAAGAGTTTAACTATGTAATTTTTAGTTTAGTAGACTTAAAATAAATAAATTCATATACATTTACAAATTTAATGGTACGAAGAAATATGGGAGAATATTTAACATTATTACTGGTTCGTATTTGAGAAATTATGGATGATTTTATTTAAAAAATTACTGGTCTATTTTATATGTTATCATATTGATAGACATTTTTCTTTCTGAACGAAATATATTATCATGATCTGGTCATAACTACTTTTGTATGAAAGTGCAATTCGGAAAATCTGTGTTTATATTGTGGGTGATGCTGCGACTAAGGAGATTGTGTTTGATTACTTTAATTACCCTTTAACATATGAAGGAAATAATATAAAATTCGACGTACCAGTAGTCATCAATTTATTATACTGTTGTATGCTCGTATTAGACTATTTACTCATGAAAGAGTGGCACCGCCGTTTTTTCTTCAAATAAACAATTTCTTATGTTACTGTGACACATTTCTTCTAGGTATACGGCTGGCATCTGACCCAGGTCTTTGCATGAGGTCAGCAGGATCACATTGCGACCATAGATGTGGAAAGGATAGAGATCCAGTTTGTGGAACTGATGGCAGGACCTACCTCAACAGATGCATGCTGCAGGTGGAAATCTGCAGGTATTGCCTAGTAGCCTTGTTCTTTATGTAGGCTGTACTGATATTAATAGTTATTTATGAAATTATTATCAAAGTAGTATAAACTGGGTTTTATTTTGCTAGTAGGTATGTCTGCTAAAAGAGACCGAGAAAGCAAAATAAAATCATGGGTATCATATACGGTATAACGTCCATGGGAAAAAGCCTATTGATTTTGAACAAAATCGGTTGACCGGTACCGGAGTAAAGCCCAATTTAGTATATATTTTATTGTAATATATTAGAAAGAATTTACCAAGTTGTAATTCAATGTTATTTGAACCAATATTCTCCCCTAACACGAATGTGTACTGCGGGTTTTCTAGTCGGCATCAACAGGCGCTAAACATCTATAAATACCGTACTAACGCCCGTCTGATGCGATCACTTCTTCACTATCTGTGTACTGCGGGCTGTCTAGTCGTTCTTAGTAGGCGCTAAACATCTATAAAAACCTTAACATTAACGCCCGTCTGATGCGACCACTTCTCTGCTATCCGAGTATTGCGGGGTTTTCTGGTCGCCATAAGCAAGCGCTGAACTTTTCTGAATAACATTAAGGCCTAGTTTATTTGAGACAAGTTGACGCCCCTTATACCCCCAATTTAGTTATGTAAATAAGGAAAGATAATCTAACCTTATTTACGTAATTAAATTGGGGGTATAAGGAACGTCAACTTTTCTCAAATAAACCCTTTGAACCAATATGAAATTCATCAACTTTTAAGGCCTAGCTTGTCCTCTGGGCATTGTGGGTTTGTTGGTCGTCATTTTCATGTGATATTTTAGAAAGAAAAGCGCTAACCTAATGTTGAGATAAAAATATTGAAATTTTAAAACGAATTTTCTTAAAAAAAAAATCTGATGTGAAAGTCACATAACTTCCTCTGCCCCCAAAAAAGTTAGCAGTATTCACATATCTTTTTACAGAATCGCAAGACACAATTTTACGCTAATTATCCTATAAATACCTCTTCTTTCAATGATGCGACTAAAAGCGCAGGCTATATAACAAACTTTAAAAAAAAAAGAACAGGTGACTGCAGACGTTTATTGAACTTTCCGCCGTAAAGAATAATTTCCGAAATTTATTGAATATTTCCCTCAGATACTTCTTTACTCTTTACCTGGCGAACAATACATCTTTCTCACTTCACATTCTTATATAGAATATGAGGCCGTGAAAGAGCGAATATTCAGTTGTTCATCACGCAAGACAAAATTTCTACAAACAGTGGGTGAACAGTGGGTGGCTTGTAACTACTCTCAGAGAATTTTTTCGAAAAAAAGTTTCAAATAAAAGGTTTAGCTCTCAGTAAAAGGAACACATGTGCAAATTTTAAAGGAAATCGTTAGAGCCGTTTTCGAGAAAATCGCGAAAAACGAAAATTTCTTCATGTAAAGTCCCCTTAAAAATAAGATAAATTTGTCGCCAATCTTCGAATCACATCTTCAGAAGGTACCTGACCCAAATACGAAATTTTGTTTTCATACGATTCTCCGTTTCGGAGCTAGCCTGTTCACAAACTTCCACACAGACAGACAGACACACACACAGACACACACACAGACATGTTTCCAAAAATAGTATTTTTGGATTCAGCGGGCTTTGAAACGTGTATATATGCTAAAAACTCAACTTCGAATTTTAGGGTCGAAAACAATACTTCCTCTACCTATAGTACCTATGGTACGGGCAGAGGAAGTAATAAAACCATTTACATGGTTCTCTATACATAGGTACTACTTTTACTTTCTCGCTTATACGGAGTATAGAGAAAGTATTGTGATCGTGACAAAAAATCGAAGTCGAGATAACACCGGGAGAGCATGTTTCATGAAGCCTAGAAACCGAAAAAAGTATTTTTGGAATGACGTCTGTCCGTCTGTCCGTCTGTCTGTGGACAAGCACAGCGGGTAAACGGCTCGTTGTATTTACTTCATTTTTTGAAATAAGGACTTTTTCGAAATTTTGTCGAACCGCCCAGAAATTTAACTTTACAACTGAAATATTAAGGGGACTTTCCATGAAAACTTTTTTAAAATTTTTTATTTTTGAAAAAATGGCTCTAACTATTTTAATAAAAATTTAAAATTGGAAACTCTTATCTATGAGTAATAAAATGGCTATATCTGTATTTCTGCAAAAATGACTTAAGGGGTACTTTATTCGTATCCATTTTCAGTTTTTCTAGATTATATCCATTACAGTAAGTGATACATGAAAACCTACCACAGTAAAGTTGTAGAGAAAATTAAAATGAACATTTTTTGTTTAAAACATTTCTTTATACAATTAATAGATATCAAGATAAAAACGAAATAAGTACAGCTTAAATGCGAATTTCAGAACATACATATCAATTAAAATATGAATGGCATTTTGTTGCCACTAGCAACAAGAAAACTATAGGCCTAATGTACTTATTGTTGTGAAATGCAATCAGTTTAGCTCAGTCGCATTGAACACACTAAACCAATTACAGCGATGTGGTAGGCCTATGGGCTAACAGGGAAGAGGTCCTGAGTTCAAATCAAACCTCGTGGCCGCCCAAATTGACTTGGGTTTTTCATGGTTAGGCTACCTCGTTCGCAAAAGCAAACGCCGGGTTTATAGGACTTGCTTATTTTCCATAACTCATCGCCGCTACGTCACTGGATATTATAATCGTTTAAACTGAATGCCACATACGAAGACATCACTAAACAATAGAAACAGATGACGCGAATGAGTTGTTACAATAGACTAATAGTTCACGCAAACATACTAAACACATCACATGACCTACAATGCAGTTAAAGCGTGCAATATAACCTAAGTAGTAATAGCAGTAGGACCGCCGGCGTGGTCTTGTGATTAGCGTCAGATCCGTCGGTCCGGGTTCGATCCCCGGTACATCCTTGGATTTTTCTGAGGTTGAGGGGTCTGGTAGGGGTACACTTCCTCGTGATTCAAATTGAGGAGCTACTTGATAGAGAAGTAGCGGCTCCGGTCATGGAAACCACCATTAACGGTCGTGGGGGTCGGCATGCTGACCACATGCCCCAACCCTGCCATCTGCCTGTGGTAGATGACACACCGGTCGGTTGGTAGACCAAATCCCTAAAGGAATGTAGTGCCACGGAGTTTAGTTTTAGTTTTAGTATAGCGAAATTCAAATATAAGTCGCCCCTTAAGCTCCGTCCATTCGATATTCACATTTGCATTTACTGTGTGATGTATTTTGTTTCTGAGCGAAGCAGAGTGACCAACTGTCCTTGTATTGGTGGGTGGGGCCGATTTATCCCAAGGTGCGACTTATATTTTAATTTTCCCGTAGTAATACTAGTAGTACTAATAATATGCAGTTTTACTGTCATTCATTATTATTATTATTATTTCACGGTAAAAGCATTAAACATGAAGATCGACTCTGATGGTTTCCGTTCTAGATACTTCTTAGTTTTATGAAAATGTAATAAATAAAATTTAATTGTCTCTTTAATTTAATTTTTTCTCTGCTAGCCTTTAACACGTATATGCGAGAAAGTTTGTGCAACGTATTTTTGCACCATTTATTTAGACAGCCATTAAAATTTGTGAAACAATAATAAACGTTAGATTTATTGTAATGAACTATTCCACCAGCCATGATAGAGCGCACAGATAGCTGTTGTTGATTTTCTGGTGTATGGCTGCCAAGTTAAGAACAATGCTTTTCACCCACCTTCAAAGTTGGTAACCCTGGAGTGTTATAATTTTATGCCACTTACTAGCACCATTATATCCTTTTAATTAATATCAGCTATTTTAATATTAATATTTATTAATATCAGTTATTTTTAGTGCTGCCATTGACATAACAATGTGCAGAATGGTGAAGACAACATACTGTGGAGTATACCGGAATAATCCATAGGCGCTATCTTGAATTAGCCTAACCGTTTTAATGGTTGAAATTCTGTATGGTAGATGTGGCCTATTATAAAACCATTCCCTAAATAATAATTCTTTATTGAGTGTATTACATTACATCTTTGATTGTTGATTTTGTCCTCAAGGGAAAGTTCAGCAAAACATGAGTTTTCACCATTGAACATTCCATGCTTTCAATCAGTAATATTTTAACAATCATTATTTATATAAACAGAAATAGAGTTGCCAAAAAACATAATAATTTCTAAGTTGTTCATTACCATGCAAGAGCAAATGATTTTTATTTTTAATTTATAGGTACTGCTATATAGCTTTTGTAGGCTAGTACTTTTTCTCCTTTGGTCTCAAACACAGTAGGTGATATATAATCATTGAAACAGAGGACTTAATTATATATATTACAATTCCATCTTGCACCGTTTTAGCAAGTTTATATTTTTTCCAACAAAAGATTATCAAACTTATATTTTTAACCCTTTCAGAGATGAATTTATTCACTGATAATAGGGCAGTCATCGAGTAAAATCATCCTTGGGCTTTAAGTTTGAAATCAACGAGGAAAATGTCAATAGAACAGCTGGTTTCCACAAATGACAAATATAACACTTGAATAAATTTCCTCACATTTCACATAAAACAAAAGTCTATTAATCTGACATCTCTCCTTTTATACAATTCTTGAAGCGATGCATTTATATGCTAGTGGCAGTGAAATGATTAATGAAACATGTAAAAAACAAATGGTATAATTAAATTATAGAGTTGCAAAACTTCCACTAATTTGTTTAAAATTTTGTGGTTATGTTTTTAGAGTTGGCATTAAGCTGTCGCACTTGGGACCTTGCAACAACATATCAGCGCACAGAGAGAATTGCCCTGTGTCATGTGAACAGGCTCCTGTGGATGGCCCTATCTGTGGCTCTGATGGAAATGTGTACAAGAACACCTGCCAGATGAAACTTCTCACTTGCGGGTTAGTGATAAAAAAATTTATCATTGGGATGAAAAAGAAAAAATCCCACTTTTTGAGAATATTTAAGAAGAAAAATTCCTCTGACACGACAATTAGAACCTGTGACCTTTCTAGTTAATAAAAATACATCCGTAATTTGAAGTTTTTGTGTTTTCTTAAGTTCATTGGTTATAGTAGCAATATTATCTCTGAAGAAGATTATCTTGATATTGTATTTTTGCAGGCAAGGAGTGGTTCGTACATCTAAGAAGTACTGTCAGACAACTCGTCACTGTCGAGAGTCCTGCTGGAGAGTTTCAAAGCCAACTTGTGGATCTGATGGAAAGATCTACAGCAATGCTTGCTCAATGAAGTCAAAAAATTGTGGGTAAGTGTTATCTGAAACTTCTTATACCTTTTGTTTATTGCTCAGTGACAGAAATAGGTGCAGATGATTTGATGAAGTTGATTCTCCAACTGACTTAGTTCTCTACCACTGTTAACTTCCTTACTTTCCTGTAAGCAGTGTGAGCATAATATCAAAGGTAAACAGATATGAATCACTTGCATAATATCCTTCTCTATCCTAAGCATTGATTGTGCAATTTTTTCTGTTCTCATATTTATATATGTCATGGCAACTTTCTTACATCAGCATTCTTACATCAGAATAGCTTTATCTTAGAGTAAAAATGCCAGATAATTCCACAGGGAGCTGGTGGAAGCTTTGGAAATAAGGAGCTTCTGTGCCAAAGTACAAGAATTTTATAGGTTGGGCTATGCGTGCTTTTATGCTTCCAACTACTGCAATACATTAGAGTGGCACGATGCAGTCACGGATGGATGTTTATGAATGTTTGTTTCCTTCACTATCCTACATCTAGTACCCATAATTAATATGTATCATACATGCATTCCATACCCTACCATTTCTTTTGTAAGTTTCAAAATTTTAAACTGATCTTACATTTTCAAAAAATAGAAAACTTGTCATGACTTATGCCCCATTCCTCGTATATATATAAATAATCTGTTAGAGACACTTCTTACAGTTTATTCTGTGATAAGTTATATAATTGAATTTTGTCCACAGAAAGCATGTGTTTGAAGTACCAATGTCCTTCTGCGTTTCCCACGAGCGCAATGCACATGGCAGTGGCTGTCCACTCAACTGTGAAGTAGATGGTGAAGCTCTCACATGCGGATCTGATGGCAACATTTACCGTAATGAGTGTGAACTCAAAATGCTCAATTGTGGGTGAGTTGATTTCATTCTTACAGCTTAAAACGGATTTCTGACATCATTCCATGTAACGTGCAGCATCTGGTTCTAAACCTGGGATAGGGAGGAGGTAGGAAAAAATATGATGGCCAAATTCACTCCTTCCACAGTACTTTGGATAGAACGGTTTAAGATTACCTTCTGTGATATCTCATGCACTTGCGATTGCATAAGGGTTGCCAAAAAAAGATGTTGCATTCCATTACTTTTTCATCATAGTCTTTACAGAGACTTGTGTAAACCTAACTAATTTCACCTGAGAAAATCAGACATCCAATGTTAGCCATGAGCAGCCTTGGGAAGTAAAGGCACTAAAAAATTATATTCTGTGTTATTAAAATACATGTCATATACTGTTGAGCTTGATCAATGAAATAAAATAGATGTGATACCAGCTGCTCAATAAAAATTTATTTTATAATTCGCCGCCTAGGCCTTAATAATTCTAGAGTGATAGAGAAAAAGCAAATAAGTCAAAGATCAAAGTTTTAGCAGAAACGAATAACGATTTATTTTCACAGCATTTTTACAATATTTAGATCAGTCCACCTAGATATTTTTACATAGTATAAGATACTGTGTAAAATTATCTGGTGGACTGAACAAAATAGTGTAACAATACTGTGGAAATAAATTGTTTTTTTGTCATTCCTGAAACTTTGGAATTTTGACTTATTCGCTTTTTCCCTATCACTCTAGAATTGATATTTGTCTTGTATATTTTGTATGGTTAATAATATTATTGTTCCCAATCAATGAGTTTTACGTACACATCAATTAGTTAGATTATTTCTTACTCAAATTCTAGCATTCCTCAAAGGAGTTCTGTATCCTCTGACTCTTGAATATGCCCTGAAGATGGTGCAAGCGCAACGAAAGGCCTAGGCGGCGAATTATAAAATAATTTTCGCTGAGAGCTAGTATCACATCTATTTTATTTCAGTATTCTAGGTGCCTAAAAGGCACTAAAAAAAGGAAAAATAAGTCAATAAAGGCACTGAAATTATATTGTGCAAAAAAGTTGTATATACGAAATACTCCTCATAATACAACTGCACTTGAAAAATTAATAATATTTATTAACAAGTATTCATAACCACAGCTAATTTAATATTCTGTTCCAAATATTTTCTGTTTTACTAAAATACATTAATGATGTAAACACACGAAACTAACTTAACACCAAAACAGTATTACTCACTCCTAGGTTGCTTCCAAAGCTACTAAATAGTAGCATAACATGTCGAGGCCTACTGATGACAAAAGATCGCTTTAGGGTAATTGGGCCTGAGTGTCCTCAGCCCTCTTTTTTATCCAACAGTATCTGCCTTTAAATATGTACAAGGGTTGGAAGTTTAATAGTGGCAACACATCTATAAAATCAAGGTGAATTACAGGAAGTTCAAATAGCATTTGTTGCATGTTGGTTGGATATCCAGCATACCTCAGAGCAAACAGGAGCCTTCTGTCACTACGATTGCCTTCACAGTAACCAGAAGAAATTGAGCTGGCTCTATCAACTGCTCTTAAATGAATTTGGATCTGACAGAAAGCCGAAGATTAAAAATAATTCAATACCTTAAAATTATTCTTGATTCACAATAATATGCAATAACATAAAGAATTGTTTCAAGATTGGTTAAAAAAATTTTACTCATTATGATGAATGATTGAGTTTAACGCATGATTGAACCTCCACCGGAAGGAAGTGAAGAAAAACAAGTGACAGGCTTTGACCCATATTGCTCCTTTATGGTGTAGAATTATTGTGAGTCAAGAATAATTTTAAGGTATTGAATTATTTCTAATCATTGGCTTTCTGTCAGATCCAAAATTCATTTTAGACCAGTTGATAGAGCCAGCTCAATTTCTTCTGGTTACTGTGAAGGCAATCGTAGTGATAGAAGGCTCATATTTGCTCTGAAGTATGCTGGATATCCAACCAACTTCCAACAAAAGTGATTTGAACTTCCTGTAATTCACCTTGATTTTATAGATGTATTGCCACTATTAAACTTCCAACCCTCATACATTCAAACTAAGTAGGTATTTTCCTAAACTTCCAATGCCTACTCTTTAGAGTAGAATATTTCCAGGCTATTAGGCCATGGTCTTAAGCTTTTTTATGGCCTAACATTTGACTCGCAACTGTGGCGAGCATCTCCAGAGGCAAAGTGTCTGCTGGAGCAAAGTGTCCATCTCGCTTGCTGTTCACAGACCAAGCTCTGGTCTCCTGTTGCCCTAGTATTTACACTCTGTGCATGAATTGGCGAGTTCTCCAAGCACTCCACCTTTCTTCTTCTATGAGATGGTTGCACTGGAACTTCTCGTAACATAGGAAACCACATCTTGGACATCTTCTCTTTGGTTGAAGTTATTTTGGTGTTTAAAAATTTCTATAGGTTCCCTGTGTAATCGAGGGTAGTTGAGCAATATTATATTTACACACATTATAAAATTAATATTATTACCTTATTAATATTATTACTGTCAGTGTTGCCACAAGAGAGATTGAAATGCTATCTCACGTCCTAGGTTTCTGTCAGCATGGAAAGGTTCTCAGAAATTCGTGCCATCATATCATTCGATACATTGTCATAGAATCCTTCCAGAAGGCTGGATGTATAACACATGAAGAAGTTCAAGGAATTCCTACTCAAGGGAGCACAAGGATATAGATGTAATCGCCTTTAGGTCTGGCTCAAAGAAGGCTTTTATGCCGTAATTTGTTTATGATAACTAGAAATTATTAATATAACACATACTTTTTTAATCACAGAATAAATAAGGCAATTGTATACATAGGATAGCCACATAACCAAGTTAGCCACTAATACAACATTTCAGTTCACTCCCAGAACGTTCTAATACAGGGAACATATTGAGTTGGGATAGGATTCAAACCGATTTTAATTCTGCATGTATACATGATAACAAATTGTGATTTTACAGTTCAATCAAATAGCTTTACTCTACTTTATATTGAAAAAGTACCACTGTATATAAAATGTATCATTGTCGTACTGTACAGATAACATTCTATATATTTGTATTTCCTTGCACAGAGCTCAGTCAGCAAAGCGCAGAGTGAATCCAGTCGACTTCCAGAAATGTCTTCCCAAGTACAACAAATGTAACAAGATAGCCAAATGCTCGAAGGAAGTGGATCCTGTTTGTGGTACAGATGCCCACACCTACATCAACAAATGCCACTTAAATGTTGCTTCATGCTTGTGAGTATACAGATAGCTTTAGAACATTGTAATTTGTTATAAAAAGTAACAATCTTCGTTTCGTCACATAAACAAACATGAATGTCACGAAGAGAGAATATTCTTTAACCATTGTTAGCCAAATTAAGATAAACACGTGATTATAATACAAGGCTGTTAATAAGTCTTTCTGCAGCTCTGGTTATATTAGCCACTCAGGCGAAGGTTGGTATTTCAGATTTATAGTAGGCCATGTAACTTTACTATTGACGTGCATCTGTTTTCTATTGTTAATGTGTAGTATGTTTCACTTATGAGTTGGCCGATCATGTGGGTTTCTGCATCGTGGAGGCTACAGCTCTAACTCCCGGGCGATCAGGTGAAATATCTATGCAAATAAAGCCGCTAACGGTGTAATGATTCAGGTTCTCATGATTGCAGTTAAAATTATTACAATGAAAATAACCACATATCTCATCACGAGAAATGCTGAAAATGTCCCCCTCTTGCATCCACACAACACTCACACATTTTTAGAAAATTTTCTTTCACACACATAAGTTCAGTTTCCAAGGTAGAGTTCATTTCTCTTGTGATTTTGTCTTTAAGTTCATAGAAGTTATGTGACTATAATTTATGGGGCTTGAAAAATAAAGTGTATAGCTCAAACCCCCATACATTAAAAAAACTTAAAGACAATATCACAAGAGAACTTAACACCATCTATTGTCTTTTTTCTGCATTAAAAGCATTTTTCTATGATATAATAAAATCAGTCATCTTCTTTTCTCAGCCCACAGGTCTATCAACTCCATTTTACACTAGAAATTTATAAAATGGCATCTGCAGTTAAACTTTAGATTCGGTTTAACTTATCATGAAGATAAACTATGTATTTAATATTGGGCCTACCTGATCTTAACCATAGATATGTTGATTGATCTGTAGAAGGTGAAGAGTTTGAAATTATTCCTCAATCCTGATCATTAGTTTCATCCCTTTGCTTTCATTGTTAAAGGAAGGAAAACAATGAAGTATATTCCTATCATTACCCTTTACATTTGTTTTATTAATTACAGGAAAGGAATTCAATTGGCACATGTTGGAAACTGCTCCACACTGGACGAAGATGTCACCTGCCCAGAAAACTGTCCTGAAGAAGACAATCCAGTATGTGGCTCAGATGGAAATTCTTACAGGTAATTTAATTATCGTTTTGTGTAGAATATTTGAAATAGAAACTATCAATCTGACAGCTAACCAGTGGTGACTTGTGTGTATTGGCACTGTGGAACTGCAGCATCCCCTATTTCCGCTTGATATTATCGATAACGTTTAATATAATGAGTCCTTTTTTTTTCTTCAGTTCTTTCTTTATACTTGTACAATATAATCCTTATGCTTAATGTCAACAGTCAATATGAAAAAGATACCAAAATCTCTGTATGGAACTGTGCGCTTCACAGTGGTGTTTGACTGTTGTGTGCATGCACACGTTGGAATCTGCACGTGAGGCTGCAAGTGAGAGAGAGAACTGTCACTTCCACAGTGCCGACCCTGGCGGGCTGGTGGAAGGTAGTTTTTTAAAATGAGTGTGTTGTGCTTAAAAACCATATACCGGTATCATATTCTTGAATGTGATACAGTGTAAATTTTCTTTTGATACATGTTTCTTTCCTTTTAAACAATTTTAAAACAAAGACTAACAATTTTCTGGAGCAGCACCCCTACTAATTTTAGCTATGAGCTGCCACAGCAGCTAACAATGGAGCCTTATAATATAAAATTGCTATTTTATATGACTTTACCACAAGAAGGCAAGACGTTAAATGATTTTAACCCAACTAATTCCTATTTCCTATAAATGAAAATAATAAATATGATATGTTAATTTATGTTTATAAGAGTAGAGTGTCCACATAATGTTTATATAAAAATGGGACTTTTTTAAAATTTGGGGAAAAACCTGGGACAATTAAGGAAAAAAGGGGACCCACAAAATTGAAATTTCAGTCATGTAAACCATTGATTTAAAATGATTTTTCAAATTTCTTCTGCAAACTGGTCTAGGTGGTTTATTCTGCTCATTATCACTGTACTTTTAACTTTCATGTATTTTATCAAGAAATGTATTTTCTTCTGATACTTGGTCATAAAAGTCAGCATATAATACCCCATTAAAGAGGCGAGCCTTCACTGTTACAACTTTCATCAATGTAGCATAAAATACACTGGCCAATCGAAATCACAAAAAAGCAGGGCATTTAAGCATTCCCAATAAAACTATTACAACAGAGGAACATTTTGAAAAACGGGACTGTCCCGGGAAACGCAGGACAAAATGGACACCCTGCATAAGAGTCATGAATATTTCAAATATTAAGGAGGAAATTTGACATCAAGCATAGTTTATCCCTTTATGTTAAAAAAGGTACCATAAACCTGTAGGAAGTAAAATTCTAACTTTGGGCCAGATTTATAATGTTATCATTCACCAAGAACTTCTCTGAGAAACTCAGAAAAATTCCTGAGAAAAAACTGGATACAAATGAAAAGATGTTAAATGCTCATTTTCATTTTGTGCTGACATGTATGATATTTCAGATCTACGTGTGAAATGAAGAAGGAAACATGTGGACAGAAAGTTGTGGCTGTTCCTGCACACCATTGTCGCACCACAGCTCAGTGTAATGAAGTGTGCGGAGCTGAACGCAATTTTGTCTGTGGTTCTGACAACAAATTCTATCGCAATGAGTGTGAAATGAGGAGAGATAACTGTGGGTGAGTACACTTCGGAATTTCAGATTTTAGAATGTTCTGTCTTCAGAATTACAAAGTTTTTTTACTAGTATTTTCACAAAAAAAAAAGCTTCAGACTTCAGATGATTGATTTAGTACACATAAGACCTTATTTTATTGGCATTTTAAAGACTTTTTTAGGGAGAAACATTGTATAACAGTTTAAAATTATTATCAGTTAAATTGTAATTACTTACTTGTATTTTCACTCCAGTTTTTCTTAAGTGAACCATTACACCACAGGAGAGGGGCACATGTAAATATGGGTTATAGACGTTAGGAGGAAAATAAACATTCAAAATTTCATCTAGAAGTAATTTTTAATGTTCTTTGATGAATCTTTGAACACACTTGAATTATCTAAATTACATTTGAAGACATTGTCAAGTGCTGCAATATAAGTAATGAGACCTTTAAAACCACCTGGGTTTTCAAAACTATCTACCGGTATCTCAATATTCCCAATTCACCAATTCAAATTCCCTACAAAATTCAATATATATATATATATATATATATATATATATATATGTTTTAACAAACTGGGCTTCTTACCTCTACCAGGTAAATGTTTTAAGCTGTTCCTACCGGTTTTAGTCCATGCATCTTCTCCACCAAAGAAGCTGTAAAACAAAATGATGCATTAGTTATCGGGCACCCGCAAATCCACTCCAATATTTTGTACACAATTTTATTAAAATACATGTTATTTGCTTCATTTTTATCTTTACAAGTTAGATCTAGACGAAAGCTCTATTCAAGTTCGTCCTATTTTTTTTGTGTAATCCTCAATCCTTGAAATTTAGATTTTTAGTTTGTAAGTATCTTACCTCATTCATTTCACTACCTACTATAAATTATGCTTAAACTATGTAACAAAAAAAGTTTCACTACACACCAAAGAACAAAACTCATTAGCACATTGAACACTAGCACATCTATTTTGCACACAATAACACTCAACATGTGTTTACTTCCGGCCTTAGCTTATTTGAAAAGTTCTAGCAGGAGGTAGGGAAACAGCACTTTTGTATTCACCCATCCCAAATTGGCAACTGGATAGGGTTTACTGGCAAGATGTTAATGTAATGTGATACCAAAAGGAGAATCTGTTGGTGCGGGAGCATATAAATATCTTAACTAATACAAGCCACCCCATGTAGTGGATATGCGTCCAGTCATGCAGAAGACTTCAAAACTGTAGATAATGCCAAATTGTGTGAAGTTGCAACATTACTGTGACCTTATACAAATTAAACTAGTCACAACACCACCTTGTTTTCTCCTTCATCTTTAGGAGAGAAGATAATGTTAAAGGAATGAGAGCCAGTCACACAGAAAAATCACAAGGGCTATGTCGTCAAACTTGACCTAAACCGTGACAAGCAAGTAAAGCAAACGCATGAAGTTTGAATAGATAAATATTATATAACTTTCTTTGCTAGCACATTTTATATTCAAAATGGATGGAGGGACCCATAACCCTGTCACCTATAGGTAGAACTGTGTCTAATAGTAATACTTAGTTATAAATGATTATTACTTTTTTAACAGGAAACACATCTTTGTTGTACCCATGAAACGCTGTCTGCAAGGATTCCAGTTCAAGGGCTGCCAGAGGATTTGCCCGCCCTATTATGATCCAATTTGTGGAACTGATGGCAAAACTTATTCAAATGACTGCTTCCTGGAAATAGAAAACTGCAGGTCCCGGTCGATTGTTTCCAAGAAACATCATGGCATGTGCGGTCAGCCTGTAACAGAAGCTAAGAATTACTTGTACTAAATGTTGTGTGATTGAACTGAGTGAATGAGTCGTGAGACTTATGCTTTACATCCATGTTCTGAAAAAAGTTTGAAAAGGAATTCAAGGAAATCTTGCCCAATATTTTAAGGAGATTGGTGATTTGGTTGGACTTATCTTACCCTTATTCACCATCGAGTTCTGTGGCCTTCTGCAGGTATCTCCACTCTTCTCTATTGCCTCTCCTTTCCAGTTAATCGTCTTCATTATTCTTAGACAGCCTATTATGTCCTCACACAAACCTTGACTCAGCATCCATATCCTTTTTTGCATAGTCTAAAAAAAAATTTTTCATGTCTGAGGCTCTAGTTTTAGACTCTTAACAATAACATTGTTTCTAGGATGAGTTTGTTTGCATTACATCCACCAATCCAAGCAATTTTGGTGAACCAGTGTTTTCTGTAAGGTTAATTCACTTCTTAAATTTTTGATCAGTCAAATTGAGAGAGACTAATTTCCTTGTCTTAGGGGAAAAAAGTTTAAATATATATATATATATATAAATATATATTCACGTGAAACATAAGTAGGCAAGATTGCTTTTCAGAGACAGCTAGGGAATAATTACATGAATAAATATAGTCCACCCAATTCATCAATAAATTTCAAACTACAGGCAGGATCAATTAGCAATTTTCAGAACTGGATTGTGTTAAATGTTTGTCAAATCTGGTGATATGATTACTTTCTGTTAAAAGTCTGCAGTAATTGTCGTCTTCCAAGCTGAAGAAAACTCCAGGAGTTGGCAGAAATTCAGTATAAAATGGTACAGAAATTGCTCATAGAGCACATACAGTATAACAAACATATGTAAGTGTAAAGGTTTCAAAATAATTTGATAGTATTAAATTAGTTTAATGTCTCTATAGTAGGTAACTTTTCTCTGTGAATTATTACTGGAATCTGAGGATTCTCTGCGGCAGTGTTATTGCGTCTAAGTGTCTGAGTGACATACAGTAAATTTAACTTAGCCAGGATGCCAAGCTTATCAAAAGATAGAAGCCTGGTTCAGTATAGTTGTAGAAAGTAGTACATTATGCAATGATCCTATAATTACATTTATTAAGAAATGAGTATGTTTATGAAACGAGCAAAGCAAGTCTCATAATTATCCTACGAGTATACTAATTACCGTTATAGGCTAGTTGCATATAATTGTTTTTGTTCGACCATAACTAAATGTTTAAACGTTAAGATTTTAGAATCATCAAACAAACGAAAATGGCTGAACTCAGCATTCAGCTGTTAGTAAGTTCTCGTAATTCTTATCTTCTGCAATAGATGGCAGCTGATGGCGTTCAGTCAAGTCGAAGCTTTTTCTTGGCTGTTTTCTTGAAACCAATGATTCTTCACTGCATGAAATGAACTCAATTTAGTATCATATTAAAATTAACAAGGACAGAATTGATTTTATTTCTAATACAAGTGTTTTATCACACAGTTTTATTTGCAGCTCTCAAGGTTTCAAGATTGTTCTGTGATTGATATTAATCGAAATCATATTAGTGTTACAACGAAAATCTGTACTTTAATGCATGATACTAAGATACTGTTACATCACATATAATAAGCATATTATAAACTAAACTAAACTCCGTGGCGCTACATCCCTGGAGGGACTTGGCCTACCACCCGACTGCTGCATCATCTACCACAGGCAGATGGCAGGATTGGGGGGCATGTGGTCAGCATGCCGACACCCACGGCCATTAATGGTGGTTTTCATGACCGGAGCCGCTACTTCTCTATCAAGTAGCTCCTCAATTTGAATCACGAGGCTGAGTGCACCCCTACCAGGCCTACCTACCTCAGAAAAATCCGAGGAGGTACCAGGCATCAAACCCGGGTCGACGGATCTGTTGTCAGCGACGCTAACCACAAGACCACGCCAGCGGTCAATAAGCATATTATAGTATGGTCGAACATAAACTATTGTATGAACACCCTAAGCAACGGCTATTCAGCTACCATGGCATTGTCAATGCATAAATAACTATTTTTTAAAGTTGTAAAATCATTTTAGTTCACAGGTGCTTCTACTGGTGAGATTTTTACTTACAAAAATATTTATGCCTACCAATTGAATACTACAGAATACCTTCTCTCCAAATGGCTATGTGTTTCAAATCATTTTGATCATAAATCCTTTTTTGACTTCAAAGTATAAATAAAGAGCTGCAATTACATACAAGAAATTGTCCTAATGAAATACATCAGAAATAGTAGGTAAGACAAATTCTTTGTTAATGTATTAGTAGTATAAAAGAAGAGAGATATGTGCCAATAGTTTCTATAGTTTAAATAATACGTGATGTGTTGAATTGTGAATTATTTACAATTAGACTGTAAAATTTAATTCACGACTGGGTTATTTCTGTTTCAACTTCATAATAGTGATCTACTGTAACATGTTGTATGAAGTAAGCTTTAGGCCTACTCTTATGTGTGTATGTATTTATTATACTCAATCTTTGTGATCATTAGACTTTAGTTTTAAACATCAGAAAAAGCATGTTAGACATGTACTCGTAGTTTCTTTTTGTAACTTGTATGTCTTAAGAAGCATATCATTTCATCCATCCTGTATTTATTTTAATTACTTTGATTATTTTATAATAAAATACTCTATCCTTAAACTTATGATAACAATTTTTAGTAGACCCATTAATAATTATCCTATTCCCATCAGTGGTAAAAATGTTTTTAGAAATTACTGTAACTGCCACAATCTATAGAAGTTGCTTTTACATCAGAAAGTATTGTATGTAAATTGGAACATGTACTAAGGACCTTAGAATCTTTAAAAAAAATGTGTCCTTTGTCTGAAATTGAATCTGTATATTTTGACTAGTGCTGCAGTGGTGTAGCGGTAGCATGCTCTCCTCTGGATCTGAAGGTTGTGGGTTCAAATCTGGCTGCCATGATTGGATGGATTTTTCAGGGTGTAAAAATTCTGAGCACAAAGTCTCCCAGGAGAGACTTTAAAGTGTGGGTCCTGTGTCATAGACTTATGGCATGTTAAAGAATCCCAAGACTAAATTAGTTCCCCTAGTCCAAATTCCCTGGCCCTTTCATGCCTAGTAATACCTTAGCTCCTCTAGTTGGTAGTCGAGTTGATGGACTTACTAACTATGCCTTTGGCTTCTATAGGAAAATCAGTCTTCATAACATGTTGGTTCATGTGTGTCATAGTTCCTATTGGTCAGAATTGGAAGCCCAACACGTATATTCTGATCCATAGCAGCCTTGTACTTCATCCTTTGATTTCTTCACTCCTGATTGGTCCCCCTCTACCTACATCTCACTCCTTCCAAAAACATTGTTGCAGAGCAAACAGCAGCCAAAAGCTTGGACAACTTCGACCTCCTATCCCAGCTGGAATCCCGAATAATTTGATATAGATTAGTTTTTCTCTGCACAAGATTTCACCTAGCATTATTGAAGTAATAAAAGTATTTAATATTTTAAAAACATATAACTTAAGTGTTGCAGAACTATTGTATTAGTACCAATGGATTTAAAGGGTTTGAAGAAATTAAATGCTTCACACTATTTTTCCCAGTTAAAGGTATGGGTCTATATTTCCCCTGATGTTATTCCAAGATTTTGCAGTAATGGAGTAATATTCATCGTTAACCATGTACAATACCTGAAAAGTCTGGGTTAGTTTAGAGAAAATGTCCTGAACGCTGTTTCTTTTATTTTTCTAGGTTACCTTACGCTTTGCCCAATCCTGTTCTGCACATCTTCACCTGCACCTTGACCTATTACCTTTCTAATTCATATAACGAATATACTAAAGTTAACTCTTATGATGCTATGTGGGGAGGAGTAGCATTATGGGCTCACGTTTTGGTGGATGCTGATTTGAGAATGAGTTTGATTTTCAAGATGGATGTTAAGGTAAATACCAGATTTTCATTTCCTTTGATTATTCCTGTTTTCAATCCTTAGGTGGTATTCAACCCCTTGAATTTCAGGTGATAATTGACCTTCCTTAAGAAAATTTAGAGGATAAGTTTTGCCTGTTTAGCAAGGAATTATCTGAAACATGACTTGTGGAATTTATTGGCGGTGCCCACTCAGAGAAGAAAAATACATTCAAGTTTATGTTCAAAGTCTTTTTTCATCACAACAAATGACATTATTAAACTTATAAACATAAACACTTTGTTCATAGTCTGTTTAATCAACAGTTATTGTATTTTATTGCATTTTATTGAGCAAGATAGCAGCACTAACACTAGGCAATTTAAAACACTTACCACAACACCTTTCAATGCCAGAGCTCGTATAACAGACAATCTCATTAGTTTGGATAGTTGTGAAGACGGGCAAATATGTACACAGGTCATCCAGAAAGTAAAGAATGATTTGGCATAACTAAATAATAATGAAAGATATCAACACAAAACTTTATTTACAAGAATAGAGTCCCTTACTCTATTTCTCAACATAATCGCCATTGCTGTCAAGGCATTTATTGTAACATGGTACCAGCTTTCAATGCCGATGTCGTACTCTTCCACCACCAAAGACCTGAGCCAGGATGTCACTGCCACTTTGAGGTCTTCAACAGTTAGAAACTCTTTGCCACCCAAAAAGTCCTTTAGTTTTGTGAAAAATTTCTGGGTACCAGATCAGAGCTGTAAGCGGGATGTCTAAAAATTTCCCACTTAAAACCCACATCTTGTCTCCCATTACAATTCAGTCGAGAAATTGATCACCATTGTTGTGATATTGAGTCAAAAATTCAAGGGCTACTCTCATCAATTCTTTTATTAATTAAATTAGTCTTTTGAAATACCGGTACTCTGTTAATTTGAAAAGAATACTACTGAAGTAATTCCTTTAACACTATATTATAATGCTACTGTAAGCTACTGTGTGGGAGTGAAAGTTCATTGAGATACAGCCATAACCACTTGTAATGGAAAGCATAGAAGGGTGATCGTTGGATGGAAATGTTTTGAGAAACCGGGGGGGAATCTTTTTATTGACAGCTGTCTACAAATGTAGGAGAACAAGATGATCCAGCATACAATAATAACAAGATTTTAAAAACTACAAAAGTAAATTAAATGATTTTTGAAGGTAAATTAACACTATTTTTACAAAAAAACACAATAATCATTTAAGTTGAATTTCATTGTAAGGCCTTCTTCATGAATAAACATGGTTTTGGACAATATGAATTGACTCTTTTATCGCTGTTAGACAAATTTCCTTAACTTCAGAATAGACTAGTATAGACTTGATTTATCTGTCCTGAACAATTACGTGTTATGGATTATGGCAATACAAATGATATTACAAATTTACATGGTATAAAATCAGGGGCGTATCCAAAATTTATTTTCGGGAGGGGCTGTGATAATCCTAACTTTACTGTCACTAGGGTTCAGAAGTTGATGATCTAAAAACGCCTAAAAATTACCTATAAATTACCTTAAATTTATGAAAATATGACATGAAAAGTTTAAAATATGACAATATTTCTAAATATATATCTAAAAAATGGAATATACAGTAGCATATTAATATAATAATAAACAAAGGACAATATTTTAAGTATGTTATTTGACTACTTTAATATTATGTTTACTATATTAATGAATTACGAGATTGCTTTGTGTACAATGGTGAAAAAGTTCATTCTGAAGACAAAATAGGAAAAAATGTAACGAACGAATGAAAATTTCCTAAAAATGACTGGTAGAAAATAAAATGCAAAATATGAGTAAGGTATTATTGTTCGTTTTGACGGAAGACGAACATATACTACATCCTGCATTGTCTGTGATGTCTCAGAAAAGAGATGACATATCATCAACCTCTGAGCCCTAATTATCACACACAATTATACTGAACACGTTAGAATAACGCATTTCATCTTTTATAAGTCAAAATGTGCAATTGAACTGTCTACTTTCTGAGAAATTAAAGTGCCCTTATGTGCAACATATTAGCATGACTTAAGGGTATATCTACGTGAATTATTTTGAAATTTATGTTTTTTTGTTTATAGCACTAAAAATTGTGCTGAATTTTCTGCATCCATTGATATATAGTTTATGTAGGTTTAGAAATTATTTGTGGCATTTAAATGGACATTTAAATATGTTTACATGCTCTGAGCCACGCCCTTAGAAAGGTCAAATGAGAAATTCACTATCAACTTAAAATTGAATTTCCCGGTAACTCTTATTTTACACACATATTGTTAGGTAGCTCCACAACCATTAGAGATAGAACGCTGAAATTGTTTACACTAATTTTACATGCATATATGCATAAAGTAGACTACAATGATGCCCATAGGTATAAAATTCAAGAAAATGTGTAATGAAATATTGATCAAATTTCAAGATATTTTATATGCGATATATAAAAATTAATTGCATTAAAAATAATAACTTTAGCTGTATAAAAGTAGTCTACTTTGTAGAAAAATATGTTCATTATATGCATTAAAAAATAAAAGGCGTCAGAAAAACCAGAAAAATGTTATGCCTATAAGGAAGTGATAAGTGCATCTGAATTAATTTTTTTCATGCTCCTATAAAACGTGTAATTTAAAATAAACTTGGTCAATTTTTTATACTTTTATCTGCTAGTTATGTTCTAGTAAGTCTTGTTATAGGATCCTGTAATTTTTGTCCACTTCTGAGTTCATTTTCTTGTAAAATTTTAATATTTTAGAACCTGCATTTTTTTTATCTTTTTGTGGTTGTTCACGTATATATACCCTTAACGTTTCGGGGGGGGCTGCAGCCCCCTCAGCCCCCCCCCCCCTGAATACGCCCCTGTATAAAATGTATAAAAGAATAACTCAGATAAAATGAGTTGCTTGCTTGACACAAGTTGCCATGAACACAGCACAACAAAAGTTTTTACTAAAGACAAAATTTAGAAAACTAGATGATCGAATTTTCTCTGCTGGTTTTCTCTGCTGATATGGTCCAGTTTGCATACTGGTAAACTTTCTGGGTACATTTAAAAATGCACTTAATTTTTGAAGAACAAGGAAAGACATGTGATGAGGGAAACAACACGTATTAATTAGAGTTTGAATGTTATTGTTATTTAAGTACATTAAAAACTAAAGTAAAGTGGATTGGAATTTCTCGTACTTCCAGTTGGGTTATTTGATTTATCAATTCCAAGCTAGTACCGGTAGCAGTTGAAAGCTCAGAATGAATAAATCTATGCACGGAAGCCACTCATCTCTCATATAAGCTATTATTAACATCGGGAAAGTCTCAAGCCGTAAAGTGATCCCTATACAGGCCATGAAGACCCTTAGGGTTCCAGGAGGTTGAGGCTCTCAGATTATTAAATATTTGTCACATGAAAGTGGTATAGAAGACAGCCTTACGTACTGGCCGTCTTTACCTCCAGGATTGCTGATTTCTGTTAGAGGCTAAGTCAACCCAAGGGCCCTAGTGTCACCAGTAGGATTAGGTCAACTGAAAATTTTCAGTGACCTCATTGGTCATTGAACCTATGATCTTCCAGTTTGTACTGCAGTGCCTCAATCAACTACATCATGGCATATGTATGTTTTTTAACTAATTTTATTTTAAACTCGGGAATAATAGGTCTTAAATAGACCACCTGTGTATGTTACGGTATCTAACTAAGTTATGGATCTGCAGGCCTGAGGTTAATCCCTGGTACCTCCTCGGATTTATCTGAGGTAGGGAGGCCTGGAACACAGTCCATTCAGCTTCATGATACAAACAGGGAGCTCCCTTTCCTGCCATCTGTTTATGGTAGATGATGCAGTGGTCAGATAGTAGGCCTAGTCCCTTCAGGGATGTAGTGCCATGGAGTTTAGTTTTAGTGCTTAATTAGTGGGGTGAGGTGATAGAAATCTCTCTTAATGTTGCTTTCCAAGCCTTGTTCAATATTCTTTCAATCCAATTTAATAGTTTATCCTCTTGCTGAATGCACAGGAAATAAGTAATATTAACATGACGATTCTGCCAACAATAGAGTACCGAAAAACTTTTTCCAGAAAAAAAGGCAGTGATTATGATTTTTAAATTGAATATTTGGGCTATATATTCTTACATAATTATATGATGACGTAATCTTCCTGCTGAGTCAGTGATGATATAAAGATTACAAAAGTCTGTAACATAGCTTTAAAAATATTGTTAAAATTACAAATATTCCTGTAGATTTATATGAACTTTAAATGAGGAAACAGATGATTGACACATTTGGGGCTGCTTCTCTCCGCACCATGCTTACCAAGACTTGGGAACTCTCAAGAAACTAAAACAAAATGAAATGAGGTTGTATTAAACTATAATTATGATTCTGACAATTTGGACCATTATACAGTAGTAGCCTACTAGTTCAAATTAACATTAAGGCCAACTAAGGAATAAAATTTAATTGTAATCCATTTATTCATACATGGGCTATTTTACATTTATAATTTTATTTTACATAAGTTCTTTGTATTTTATAGTTTCAATATACGGTAGTTTACATGTCAGCAGAAGTGATTGGGGTGCCTATTTTTTGCGTTGTGGATTGTTCCAAACAAGCTGCTTCTCTCCGCACCATGCTTAGCAAGAGTTGGGAACTCTCAAGGATCTAAAACAAAATAAATACTTCGTTTATGAGATTATAATAGACTAAAATTACTATTTGGACCATATACAGTGGTATTATTTCATGTTAATGTTAAGGCTACCATAATTAAGGTCTAAAATTTAATTGCATTACAATTTTTATTCACCTTTATAATTTTCCTTTAATGACACTCCAATTTGAAACATTAATTCTCATAAAACATTGGCTAACCAAATATTTTGTTGAGTTTAATTTATGTTTGATGTACAATAAAATATCTAAACAAAAATTTGCTTACCTGCCCACACAATGGTAAAATAGTTATCAAAATTTATTCAGAGCACTTATATTGGAATATTTTGTATAATACCGGTATGATGGAGTATGATACAAATATATGTTCATCATAACAGAATATTCTTTAAATAAATCATATGCACCAATTTTTGGGGGAAATATACTTTCTGCCACCCACCAATGTTTAACTTTCATTGAAGGCCTATTTAGGCCTATAACTGTTAACAATCCAATTCTTGCCCCCCCCCTCCCCACCAATAATATTTTCAAGTCAACATTGGTTTATTTGACCTTCTGCATAGAGTTAGTGTATTCACTTTTGCAATGTACCCTAAATTATGTTATAAAATATTTTTGGTGGCATTTGTGTCTCATCATATTGAATTAACATGATGTGAACAAACGTTATGACTCACTCTTTGCCCTCTGAAGTACTGTGGAATGATATATGGATCATATGAAAAAATTTATAATTGCTTATTTATATCTTTCTTGGCGAAAGACAAATACAAGTGCACTTTAAGCTCCGCCCACTTGATATTCACATTTTGTTTCTCAGCGAAGCATGGTGACAAACTATCCGTGTATATTGTCGCCGACACTCTTGACTCTCCCAGATATTAAAAATGCGAGTGTGCCCCTTGTACCAAATATTAAAAATTCGAGTGTGCCCATTGTACGAAATATTAAAAATGCAAGAGTAAGTGCCTTATACCCACAGGTTTGCCTTGTACCCAACGGTTTGTCAGCCTGTTTATCCTCTAAGAATTCGCTAGATCGTGGTATAAAAGAAAGTGCTTCACCGAGGGTGGGTCAGCGCGGGATATGTCTCATGCGATGATGCACCTTATATTAGGTTTTTCCCTCTTTCTCATATCAAGAATAATGAAAACAATATCTATCATTAACTACAGACCTTATTGTAGGCAGTTTCTGATTCACCAATGATGCGATCATAATCATTTAGTATTGCAATTTTCTCAGATAAGTTTTCATTTATCTTTGCCACTCTGTTGGACAGTTTTTCTATTTCCTTTTGAAATGAAGCCTTTTCCTCTTCTTCTCTATCTATTAGTGCTTGTACTGCTTTCCGTTTATTCTTCAGTTCATCAATATCTACAAATTAAATAAACCCAAGTAATATGATTTTGCATACAATGTAACTGTCAAGCAAGCAAGCAAGCAAGCAAGCAAGCAAAGTACAAAGTACAAAGTTTTAATTTATGATTTATTATTTATAGTAAAATAATTAAGTAATGTAGTCTAGACTGTAACAATAAAGGGAAGATAGCTGTAGTAGATATAATTCTTGTACTTACTTTTAATGAGTTCCAAATTATATGTGTGGAGAGCCATACCGCTTTGTGCCATTTCGTGGTTTGTAAAATTACTCTTGAATAATTTTCATCTTTGATTTGTTATTAGTTACAAGTTATATGTTTTTAGAGCCATACCGCTTTGTGCCATTTCGTGGGTTGTAAAACTACTACTGATTAATGTTCATATTTTATTTGTCATTAGTTACAAATTTGTTAAATTTGTAAGTATGACTCAATTTTTAAAACTCCCTCCACGATTTCCAAATTTGATGCACAGATATACCAACTGTAATCTTCCTACAGGATCGTACAATAATTTGTCTAATCACATTCGTAATCAAGTAAAGTTTTGTAACATATGTACAAAATAAGCTAATACATATTGTCTAGCATTACTTTTAACATAATTCATAGCTGTAGTTCCATTCGTGTTCTTTAAATTTATGTTGATTTTGAACGAAAGTTGGTACAACATGCACATATTATTATGGAAGAAGATGGTCAAATTTAGAATTTAATTAAAATACTGCAATGAATTCAATACATTATGTCTGGATAATTGAAAGTGGATTTTACAGCGCATTATTATGAAGAGATATAACTCTTTATTATAATTTTGTTGTGACATTATTGGTACTTGTAATTTGTAAATCGCTAAATTCCTTGGCGTTGGTGCTATCGAAATTCGAAAACCTTCGTGAGCAACAATGCTTCATGTGCATGCGCGCGCGTTGGTGCAAATTCTACATTGCGAGAGATGTTTCATTGGCGTGCAATGATTTTGAGTGCAGTATGGAGTAGTGTTTGATAATCTGAAATATCAATTTCATAACGATCGAACTGAACTACAATATTCCAGGAATCCTGCAGGTTTGTAACTTTATTGTTGCTAGATTCAGTAGAACTAGCCCACATTTGATCTAAAAAAAATTAGAAATTCAGGCAATTGTGCCCATTAAAGATACCTTCCATTAACCTCAAATAATTGTTCGGATGATTATAGGTTAGGTAGGTTCAGTTTGTGGTCACGTAGGCATACCATTGATCTGGGGCCATTTGGGGAAAAACCAAATATAAGGTGCATCGTAGCATGAGGCATATCCTGCCCTGACCCTCCCCCAGCGAAGCACTTTCTTTTATACCACGACCTAGCGAATTCTTAGAGGATAAACAGGCTGTCAAACCTTTGGGTACAAGGCAAACCTGTGGGTACTCTCGAATTTTTAATATTTGGTACAAGGGGCACTCTCGAATTATTAATATTAGGTACAAGGGCCACTCTCGCAGTTTTAATATTTGGTACAAGGGGCACACTCGCATTTTTAATATTTGGTATGGTCGGGAGTGTCGGTGACAATATACAAGGATAGTTTGGTCACCCTGTTCTCTGAGAAACAAAATGCGAATATCGAGTGGGCGGAGCCTATTTGGCACCTTATATTTGGTTTTAGCCAAAACCAAATATCGGGTGCCAAATAGGCTCCTCCCATACTCGCTATCGGGACCCGCCCGGGAAGGAGGGGTTTAGGGCGGGGACTAACTAAATGAAACAGTGGGAGACATCTAGTAGGTAATGGTGGAATTAGTAGTAGCGGCGCAGAGACATCTGGCGGAAATAGCAGAAACACAAGAAAATTAATTTTTTTATTTTCTCCTTTTATCTCTTTTCTCCTCCTCTCCTCCTCTTCTCCCTATTGCCTCCTTTCTCTCCTTCACCCTACCTACCTATTTGGGACCTATTCCTATCCTAGTAATTTTCGCACCTACGGGGATTCGATCCGGGGACCGCCAGCGTTCTAGTCCATCGCCTTAACCACTACACCACGAGGCTCGTTGCAATAAAAATCGAGAAAACTTCTATCTAGCCTTTGTACTACAGAGACATGTAATACATGACGCTAAAGAGGCTCTGGTGAACATATATCCTAATGGTGCCTTGGTAATACTTAGGTGGGTATATTTGGTACAAGGGGCATCTCGTATTTTGAATATTTGGTACAAGGGGCACTCTCGCAAGGGTAGTGTTGAGTGTCGAGTGAAGGCGGGGACACGGTCGGGAGTACGTTCGGGAACGGTCGGAAGAAGATCGGTGCGAGAGCCGAGCGAGAGGTCGCCGGCCGACAGCTGCTGTCGCCATGGGAACGGAATGCGGGATGGGCGGAGCCTATTTAGCACCCGATATTTGGTTTATGCCGCCATTTGTTAATAACATTCACCCTCCCTTCTGTAGTTCCCGTAATACTGATCATTTTTCCACAGTTTTGAAAAGCCTAAAAATGTAAGAACAGGTCGCCACTTAAGCTCCGCCCACCCTGGCCAAGCGTTGCTATGGCGTCCCCACTACAATCCCTTGTACCAAAGTTTATGCACTAATTACTACAATACGAGGCATCCTCTTGAACCAAAACGGGGGAAAATCAAAAAACAGAGTGCCCCTTGGGATAGTGGTATCCTGGCCAACCCACCCAAACTGGTGCACTTTCTTTTATACCACGATCTAGCGAATTCGGGACGCGAATTCTTCTGTTCTCGTATTGTGAATTCGCGATTGGACGTTGGAGGTGTGACGTCATATCACTAGACGCCGGTGACAGGCTGACAAACCTTGGGTACAAGGCACTTGCGACAGTATACAAGGTCAGTGGGTACAAGGCACTTGCGACAATATACAAGGACAGTTGGTCATCCTTCTTCGCTAAGAAACAAAAATACATCACACAGTCCGTACGGCTCTCTAAACGGGAAAAAATAAATGTAAGTCACACCTTGGATGAATGTTCCCGCCCACCACACCCTTGTGATGCACTTTCTTTTATACCACGATCTAGCGAATTCTTCTGTCATCATATTACTGGTACGAAGAAACTCGTGATTGGTGGTGTGATGTCATACTGCTAAACAAAAGGTAACAGGCTGACTAACCTCTGGAAGATATAATATGCCACATATTCGAAACCTACAAACAGTGTATCGTACGTTGCTTCAGCTACCGCCTCCGCTTCGCGCACTTAACTATGTGGATAGTGTTATGCATTATTTAGACTATATGCAGAGGTGATTGTGGTATGGTTGGGAGTGCCGAGTGAGCTAGCGGGTTGTCATTTTGGTGCAAGGGTTGGTAGCTGGTATTTGGTATGGTCGGGAGTGTCGAAGAGAAGGAACGGTCGGGAGTTCCGAGATAACAAGCGTGTGTTCGCCATAGCAACGCAGTGGTCGGAGCATAAGGGGCGACTTACATTTATCTTTTGCCCTCTAAACTTAAATAGATAGATGCTTCACACCCCAATGATCACTCGATGGCGTAGTGGTTAAGACGATTGGCTATGATGCTAGCGGTCCCATGTTCGAATCCTGTTAGGTCGAAAACTTATAGGATAGGAATAGGATGCAAATAGGTAGGTAGGGTGAAGAAAATGAGGGGAAAGAGGAAGAGAAGAGGAAAAAAAATTAACATTTTCCCAATTTTCATTGCTGCTGTTCTTCTGTTTTCCTGGCCTGGGTTAATGGTCAATTATTGAGATATCAGAGGGCAAAATATATGGCGATGGCGATGTCCCGCTTCCCCACTAAAGCTCTTTGTACCAATGCTTACACACTAATTACTACAATATGAGGCATCCCCTTGAACCAAAACGGCTCTCTAAATTTAAATAGGTGAATTCTCGCTTCACACCCTAATGATTACTCAATGGATTAGTGGTTAAGACAACTGGCTATGATGCTAGTGGTCTGGTGTTTGAATCCCATTAGATCCAAAATTTATAGGATAGGAATAGGTCCCAAATAGGTAAGTAGGGTGAAGGAAAGAGGAAGAGAAGAGGAGAAAGGGATTTTCCCAATTTTTGACGCTTCTAGTAGTTTCATCGTTGCCATCTAGTTATCTCTTCATTGTTTAATAGTGAGTTGGGTGGGCGGAGCGTAAGTGGTGACTTGTTCTTCCGTTTTCCCTATCAGAGAAACATGACAAGATGCATTTCAGAGAAAATTTAACCCAATTGATGAACAGAAATGAGAATTTTCCTCATTTTAAGCTCTGCCCCAACTTGCCCAGGATGGAGAGGTTCTGGTTGGGGAACAACTATACAGGCCTAGGCCTAATGCCACTGCTAAATAACATCACTGTTGTTAACCTAATTACCAGTAACAATAGACGGTGGAGTTAGCATAACTACAAAGCTCATGCAGGGGGCAGAGCTTAAAACATAGCAGATCCTTGGTTTTGACCAGCTAAATTACAGTACCCTGAACCTTTTCCTGTAATCTTTTAGTACAGTATAGGTAGGCCTACCGGTAGCTAGCTGTCATACTTCATGCCACTGCAGTCTTCTATTTGTAGTTTCACCATCTGAAGGTAGGATTGCAGTCCCAGATTAAGCACGGAGCGGCTGCTCTGGGGCCTCTGCAAACCATTCAGGTAGCAAAAAGAACCAAAAAAATAAAACAAAAAGATAGGAAGGGAAGGAAAGATGGAAGGGAAAAGTAGTGGAAGAGGGTAAAATAGTAACCAAAAGATAAAATAAAATACAATTTGTGCATTTCCTGCTAACACCCTATACCTTCTCAGACTTACTCAGCCTTGATTGTCGTGACACAGAGTTGGTGGGACGAGTAGCAGCATAGGGGTAATAGTTGCTTTGAATGTTATACTCCGCGCCTTATTTCTCCAAGCCTAGCCTACGTAACAGAAATTTAAACGTGGCAGAGGGTGGATAGAGGGAAGAAAGAGATAGAAGGTGGTTACTATACAACTATGGCAAAACTAAAAACATGCGTGTACTCATAGTTATACCTACTACAGTATTACGATACTACACACTGATTAGGAGATTAGCTACAGGACTTTTTGATAAACTTATTTCAGCTCAATTTATTATAGAAAGAAAATGATCGGTATTGTGGTTTTGCTTTGTACATGTCTACACTTCTTGTGGCAGCTGAAATGACCGTATGTTTTTGCACGAACAGTAAGGGATGATTTCGCACCCGGTTGACCTTCTTCCCCACCCGCTAATGGCCACTTTCTCCTCTGGAATTTTCAGAATTCTAATGGTCACCAAGCTCGGAGAAATAAGGCAGGCAGTATATGCAAAGTTATTTTTTCCTTGAGTCTTTAAGTTCCAGGCTGATGCAAACTACAGCAGGGGAGACAGTTGATATTAGGTGTTTTAGTGCATAAATTCCATATTTCTAAATATTCTGTGCTCACTCCTACTTTACTTATACTATACATTAGGATGTCATCCATCCCTAACAAAATAAATACCATGGTTAAATCCTTATAAATTTTAATTTTTAGATTTCTGGACAGAAGACGAGAAGATAAAAGTTTCTGAATTGCGTAAAAACAAGTATTTCCTGGTTTTAGTCGACACATAACTTCTGCCTTTATATTTGTGTTTGTAGTTATTGATCCCAGGTATTTGAATTTCTCCACTTGTTCGAATGCTTTATTGGCTATAGCTGCCACTACTTACCTTCATGCAGTGCCAGCTTTGTTATCCTTCCACATCTTTAGTAAAACTTTGTTACACAATGAATTCTGATGCCTTTGTTTCTAATATTTTCCTAAGGTAACTCGGTAAGTTCATAGAATATGTAACTTACATCTTAATGACATCAGTCAATATGATGTCATGTAACCTCTGTGTGGCTTTTTCCATTTGCTTATAGTGGAATGTTATTAGTTTTGAAATAATATTTTAAAACAAATTTTTGCATGCAAAGAATGTACAATTCATTTAAAAATGTACTTACATATTTTGCAGGAATAGTGATTTTTAATAGGCCTAATACCGTAGATAATAATCCAATGAACAATATCATGCAAGAACTTCATGATTAAATAAAATTAGTGAACTACGTTATGTGCAATGTATTCTTCTTTCACGGAGACATCTCATATCTACAAGCAGGCGATTAACATGATAAATGTTAAAAATAGGAGGATTGAGGGGGAATAGGAAGGAAACATTAATTTCAGAACAGGAGTCTTGTATTAGTTACTATCTAAGTTGTATTAGGCTAGTTATTATCCAAAATTCGTATTTTGTAATTCAAAATTAACTTATAAATGACTTTCGATTTTCAAACTCTAGGTACTTGTACAGATATGTAGAATTTAGAATGAGGAAGAACGACTTATCACACTCAAACTATTCCCTCAGAAAACACTAGATATAGCTTTTAATGACTTATAGAGGACTTTGAATTTTTCACCCCATTGCTTCTACACACCATGCCTGGAAGGGGTTGAAATAAGATGAAACAGGAATTCTGGTGACATAAAATTAGGCTATAGGCTACCGGTATTGTCTTTTATGTAATATTTTATTTCTCACTCTCTTGCTACCATACAACCGTTTCGGGGCTGAAATTAAAAATAAATGAAATATCGCTTTCATATTTTCCTCCTCTGAAATCTGGGAGGTAATAATTTACTGCGCATATAGAACTAAAAATGTTCCATCCTATTTTATCTCCTTTTACATGCTTAGGGCCTATGATAAACATCCATATTTCTCAACTAATACAAAGTCTACAGCTATGAATAATAAGTTATATCAGTGGATAGGATTTTTTACTGACTTCTGACATAGCATACTCATTGGCATACACTCAGGCTGAGACAACTGGATTCAGCTGTCCCTGCAATACGACCTCTTATTCTATATCAAAATGTGAAGTGAGAAAATCATATTCTCTATATCCAGAAAAAAAGGATCTTTGTTCCATATATTTAAAAGATTTTCATTGTAGTCTTTTTATGTCTTCTAGGGAATAAAAGAGAAAATGGCATCAGAAAGAAGAGGCCCCCTTAACTTACTGGAAAAAATCATGCTGAAATGTGCACAAGCAAAACTTACTCAGATTGTGCCAGAAAAGGCATCATGTGACCATGACCAGCCAAATTCTACAGAAATAAAATCAGAAGACTTTGAGCTTGCAGACGTGACAAAACCAGAAGAAATGGTTGAGGCTATTTGCTCTCGCAAAGGCCTAGCAGGGAAGAGAAAATTATTAACAAGACTGTGGGAAATGTGCAAGGAGGATCCTGCCTTGTATGAGAAGATTGGCACCAGTTCTCTTGTGTTATTTGTAGATACTCTACTCAAAAAGTACTACCAGGCAATTTGCCACCACATTACTCGTAGAAGTGTAGTGGAGGATTCTTCATTATCTGAACTAATCCTATTGCACCCCCTGCTCAATCTTCTTACACTCTCTGCCAATTTAAGTGTCCATGAAATCCGTGAAAGATTCCTGTACAGTTCTGAGCTGCTCCTTCATTTAATGCAATCAGCTATACAATGCTCTTACAACACTGCTCGGACACATGACAAGCTGCAAGACAGTGTACTGAACAAAGATCTGACTGGGGCACTTTTTCCAATGACTCAAAAAGAAACGGTGCAATTGTTTGAAAAATACTTTGGCTTTAAGTTAAACACAGATAATTTTAAACTTCAAGGGTATTGTCTAATACTGTTTGAAGAAAACAACATTGTTAAAATAAATATTAACAAAGATATTCTCAGAAATCGACCTCTGAGTGGGAAGAAGTACACAGGAGCAGAGTCTGATTCTGATGAAGATGGTTGTGACAATGTGGACTCAGCAGATTGGACCTATATTGCTGTGGCAAGGGTACTTCTTTTGAACACAGTCCTTGTATACAAGAGAGAAGACTGGCGTTCTTGCCTTGCCGACATCTGCAGTCAAGTTCAAGAGATCCTGCAGATGATGGATGTTAATGCTCCTGTAGAACATAAACATCAAGCAGGAACTCTTTATGGCTTCTGGAGTTCGGTAAAGTATTTATCTTCTTTTGTTAGTTAATATTTTTATGTTGAGAAACTTCACACTTGTATAGGATTTGAAGAACTCTTTTTCAAAACTGAACTTGTTCATCATCTATAAAATATTTGTTTTTCTATTCATTATGGTAGAGGAATCTGACATCTAACAGGATATGTATTTATTTTGCAGGAAATGTGAACATATATCCCATAGAAATTGCAATAGGAATGTGTTCCCCCCCCCCCCCTCCCACCAAAACCGAATAACTGCTTTTCATTTAATTTTCATCAATCTTTTTCTCAAACATTTCCTGTGTTTGCTCATTTGTTTAAGATACTTTTTCAAGCAAAACAGCACATGTCCAGTTCAATCTGATTGGATGTTTAAATTTTCCATCCTTTTGAACTTTCCAACAATGGGCAATGTAGTTATTTCAACAATCTGCAGCACTGTGTATCTGCAAATTACAGAACTATGTCCTTATTTTTAAAACAAAACTAAACTGTAAAAGTTTTTTTTTTTTTATATATATATATTAGACCTACTATACCACTATTTCACTCAATGCTTCCAAAATCACCTAAGTACCGGTATAATTAGTGTCTTCTTTAATTCAGTGAAGTAAAAATATATGTTATGTACCGGTATCTTATTTCAGGATATACCGGTAGCCTATTGGTTTTTATCTTATCTGAAAAATTTAATATACTTTACATGTTTAGTTTTTCAAAATTGGCTTCATTTGTGACATCAAATATCAAGTTTGAATACAATACTTCCTCTGCTTTTACTATCTGTGGTAGAGTTGTAGCCATATAATTCAGCCGCGTTGCACAAACCAATTTACGTGAAGATTGTGAAGTCTCACCTTCTTCCCAACACACCATCCTTCTTCTCCCTTCCCTCCCTGCTTTTTATTGAGTATTACCACATGTTCCAACAGGGAATCAGAGTCTAGGGATATCTCACTTGTTCTACAAGGAAGCAGTTTTATTGAGTGTAGGTGTTTCTTTTGTTGGCAACAGTGAATGAGTGTTTGTGCTGTGTTAGAGTATGATTACTTCCACAAAGTCTCTGGCCTTGAAGACAGCCCAGCCAGCGAGCTTTTCGTTATAGCTTGTGCCGACTCACATACGCATAGATCAGTGAGTCATTGTTGAGCACAGAGTAAAGATCACGCTTGCAGTCATAGAAAATACTACACTCTAATAGATGAGTGGAAGGATAATGCCGCAGCGAGACAGAGACAGACAACACATTGAGTGGGATAGAAGAGCTGGACCAATCAGGGTGCAGCTACCTCCCCCAGGCAAGAACTCTAGGAACTGTGATACTCACTCCTAAGGTTTGTACATAAAAATCCAAAGACTTTGTGGAAGTAATCATACTCTACAACTTATATTGTTGACAGTTCTAAGTGCGCCTCACATTGTTCAAAATCCCCCTTGTGCTAAGTAAATTAGAATTTAAAACTCTTCATGGTCAAGTTAGGGTTATTGTGTCAAGAAACCTCACCCATAGAATGACTCTAGTAGTAGACTGAAAATTTATCGACAAACTCCATACCCTTTTGCTGCATAGCTCTGCCTTCTAGTCATCCTTCTCACATCACGGCAAAATTATTTGGCTTCATCTCTACAGGTAAAGAAAGTAAAAATTGCTTATATAACAAAAAACTAACTAGCCTTATTCTTGGATCAAAGCCACTCATCCTTATTGCCTACCCAGTGAAGATTATCTGTTAATTTATTGCATGAAAACTAGGTCCATTGAAATGTTTGTTTTTGCAATTTTTCTTTTGATTGCTGCCCAGTTCTTCTTAATAAATGGAATACTGTTACATTGCAGGATGGAGTATTTGAAGGACAATCATTGATGATGGTGCCATGTCTGAGAGGACAGGTCATGGCCATCACAGGGGACTGGGCAATGCTATGGGCTGTTGATATTGGCCTCATCTGTTTTGTACCCAAAGCGAAGTTGTACATGTTACCTGAAGAAGTAGCATCACAGCCTTGGCTCATCAGCATTTGTCATCTGCAAGGTAAAGATAATACTAGATTTATAAACCTTACCTTTCATGGCAATAATATGTTTTGTTGTGGGTGATTGGGCTTAAGGTTTAGGCTGCTCATTTGTTCTTGATGAATGGCCTTTAGCAAAGGAGCAGTGACCCATTAGCAAAAAAGTTCATACAGTATTACCACAGTATAAGTATTAATACAGTAAGGAAACTGTGTGTTAAAAGTCCTATGACAACTTGTTAGCTGGGCGACACTAGCGCTCCATGCGGCGGTTGAGTACAACTGCATTCTCACCATATAAAATAACTTGGGAAAATGCATAAACACATAACAAAATATGTTATAATAAGAGAAAAAAATCTTCTTTCAAAACTGAATTTTAAATTTAAGAAACAATGAAGCATGTATTATATTTTAGTTAAGATCAGGCACAATTTTTAAATGCCACTTACCTGTAACTTGCACTGCAGTTCCTAGGGCTATTCTTATTACAAGTTTTAATAACTTCAAGATGATTCTTGGAAAACCAATTATAATTCATTTTTATTTTTAAAAGTAGCCTAATATTACATTAGAATAGAAATGTCATCATTTTACAAAAATAATACAATATTACATAAGATACAATACAAAATTCAAATAAAAATATAGGTTTCTATCAATATTTCTCAATTTCTAATACTCAAAAAACTGCTTTTAGTATACAGTCGGTACAGCAGTTTTAATTAAAGAGTTCTTATTGGAATTCATAAACTGGCTGTTTTCGAAGTGTTCCAAACATAGGCGGCAATTTACATTTAAATATTTTACAGTTTTTGTTAGTAGGTCTTCTCGCCGACTATTGATGACCCATTTTTTACACCTGAAATCATTACAACAATTGAAGGTAGATCGAAGCCGTAAGATACAGAAACAAAATACAATCTCAACAATGAAGTTGAGGACGAGCAGTGTGACAAACCTATATTCAAAGGTCACTCTTTAATATAACTTAAACGTTGATTTTAAAGGTGGGAAAAACCTTGGACTAGATACGCTTCTTAACAGTAGCCTATTTTAGGTAAGCCTATTGCTTGCCTAGGTTTGGATAATGATGTCATGTTACTTTACTGTCGCAAACACCTTAATGGCACATGTATCCGAGAATTTATGATGTAAGATTATGTTTTCGTCATCTTTACGCCTACATCGTGTTCGAGAAAATAAATATCGTACCGCCTGTAAAATCGGCTATGTGCACTTTTTTACGAAATTGAGTTATGTGCACTGATATTCCTTAGCATTGATCCTTACAACCGGGCATGTGGATCTTTGATTGTCAGGTTTGTGCAAGCAAAGAAAAAAAATCGGCTACATGCTGCAAAATGGCCATGTGCATTAGAGCTCACATAGCCATTTTTGACTGCCAACACGGCACACATGTTTGTATACATAGCCGGCCCTGACATATACATTACAATGCACATAGGAAATAAGCTGCACCGCAGCAAATATTGTGTTATCTTAAGCGATCACAATACGACATCCTAAATATTGTTATCTTTAACCGTGATATAGACTGCTGACATTTTCATTTCATTAGTATCTATTGTTAGAAATTACAACATAATTAAAGATAAAAATATTACATTAAAGTAAATGTAAACATAACCACACCAGAACATGTGTCAAGAGTAAGCCAGCAGGCATACAATAAATATTACGTATTTTTCTTCTTACCTTTCTGGATCTTTTGGGAAAGTGAAGAAATGCAATTCAGGATTTCTTCCTTTATTGTTACTGCAATTTATAGCAGAACAATAACATCCTTTCCAAACACGCATTGCTATAAAAATTCAAGACTCCTATTTATTTCCATTCTTCCCGCAGTAGTGATTGTAGTATTACTCAATGGCCGGTAGGATCGCATGGAATCTGCGCGCGCATGTCCGTATGGCAGAAAAACGGACTGAGTTTCTTTACTGTATTAATACGTATACTGTGGTATTACAGTAATAAACAAAGCTGCTTCCCTCTGTTCTGTTTTGAGAGGATAGTTGACTTTTCGATACAAATATGATTTAAGTCTTCTTTTAGAGACTAAAACCCAAAATGTCCTTGAAAAATGGAATTTCAATTTTTAAAAATTGTACCAAAAATGAAAATTTCGTGAATTCATAAAATATGTTTTTATGTCTAAAAATTTTCAGTTAAACCCAGAAGATGCAATGGACAGGGATAAGTGGTACCATGCAACACATTGAACATTCTTTGGAAATATGTTAATTTTATTAAAATATGTAAAAATTTGGGTTTAAAATTTGGTTAGAAATTACTGAACTTTTATACAAATGTTATTGTAATAGAGTTATTGTGTTGGTGGAGTTTAACCTCAGAAATGAGGAAATCGCTCAATAAATAAAAATGTCTATAAAATTACAATATTTTGGCATTAAAGTGTTTGAAACAAAGATAATCACTTTATGAATGGTAATAGCCACAATTAGTGAATACATCCTTCACGATAACTAGGTAGGGCCTATCCCTAATGATGAGTGATGTCCTCTAATTGTGTCAAAATAAATATGATGAACATATAAACATTGGACTTACCTCTCAACTGAGTTGACCTCAGCTGATGAGAATACAGATGAGAATATATTCTGAAACATGTGCAGTGTAAATAAAAACTTATATTAGTGAAGTTGAATGGTAACTCTATTCAGTGTTTATGTTTCATTACTTCACTGTGGTTCCTGTAAATAATATTTGATTATTATGGTGAACATCCTTTTTGTTAGGAGGTGTCTGCAGCATGGATGAAGAATTCCTGAAGACTTCATATAAACTGTTGTTAGTCATACTGGAAACAAACACCCAGATGGGGAAACATATACTGCTGTTTGAAAGTGGGAAGCATATACCTTCACTGGTAGAGGTAAGTGTTCTTCTGCAAACGCCACATGTATTAGATACAAGTATTTGACAAGGAATTACATGGGCTTCTGTTCTATTACAGTATCCAGAGATATCCATCAGACTGACCATACTAGACCTGCTGGTATGCCTCGCCAAGAATTCCAAAGATATTACCAAGTTCTTGTGGGAACAGAAGTTTGACAGCCTTCTTCTAGGTAACTGAAAATCAATATGCTTTGCCTTATACAGTTTAATCTTGATATAACAAACCTCAGTTTAGAATACTTTTCACTATTAAGTACATATTTTACATCCCCCACTCATATCCCATATATTATATTAGAAAGATATTTCATTTTTACAGTTCAATTAAGATCACTTCAACTAACTGATGTCTAAAGATTTTTACCACCTTATACTCTCAAAAATAATCCTGTGTCTTGTAGGAAAATAACCTTCAAAAAATGTTGTAAAATATGAGATTGCTTTGAAAGTATAGTGAAATATCAGATTTTACACAGTAATTTATTATCATAGTAATATCAGATTTAACACAGTAATTTATTATCATACCCTATGCAAGACTATTGTGTTACATATTACTTAAATAGAATAAAAAAAATAGATATTTACATAAACCAATTATTATTCAGTGTTGTATATAAATGCACTTCTTAAGTTACACAAAGCTATAAATCTATCATTAATATAATGAGAGATATGTCACAGTTATTGGCCACATAAAATGGGTCTAGTCATTAATGAATTTTTTTTTTTTAATTAAAAAAACTGCAAACTAACACTGATATTTCACTGTATTACCGTCTTTATAGAGCATACCTCTATGCTCCACACAAGAATTTGATTTGACCTCATATCCTATGCAGTGTATTCTGCAAGCAATTAATTTTTCTTAGGTAAGTTGGAACGATATGGGCATGCGTACACTGCTGGTCTTTCAATTAGTGAGGAGATGATGGAACAAGAAATTCACCGGATGGTAAAGATTCTCCTATTACTGGTGGAACAGAAAGAAGATATCAACACTTGGGCTGAGAGTAGAAGAGCCTCCAGAGGTATGTGTGTTCTGTATGGATATCAATGATAGACGTGTAGTGGTTCTTATATTATATGGCAGTGCCTTAAAAATATTCAAAATGAATTCATCAATGCTTTTTTTTCTAAAAAAAATTTAAGGGGTACTCTCATAAGAGCATTGCCAAACCTACCCATGTATTTAGAATTAAAGTGGAATCACACACGATATGCATAAGGTTATACGAATTTAAGTCCTCTGGGCTGGATTCAGTTTGTACACATCAATTCTACCCATAGCTCCTCTCTCTTTCCGTGGCGCTATATCCCTGGAGGGTCTTGGCCTACCACCCGACCTCTGCGTCATGTACCATAGGCAGATGGAAGGATTGGGGGGCATGTGGTCAGCATGCCGACACCCACGGCCGTTAAATGCGGTTTTCATGACTGGAGCCGCTACTTCTCTATCAAGTAGCTCCTCAATTTGAATCACGAGGCTGAGTGCACCCCTACTAGACCTCCCTACCTCAGAAAAATCCGAAGAGGTACCGGGGATCAAACCCGGGCCAACCGATCTGTAGTCAGCAACACTAATCACAAGACCATGCCAGCGGACAATTTTACCCATAAGCTGCAATTTAATCTATGATACGCTCTCAGGGTTTCTTGCATCTTTCATCAGAGGATGTTAATTTAAAATGAAAAGTACGGTAGTTATACCTCTGTTTTCAAGAGTTCGGGGTCTGACAGGTTTGTGACCAACCTCGGAAGTCCTATTGCTGATCATCTGACATGTATATATGCGGAATCATTTTCACAAGGGTATATTTAATTTAACACATGGAAAACAACTCAGCCATTCCACGGAAAGTGAGCCTGAAGTGTCCAGACCGTAACAACCTTTTAATATTAATGTAAAATATATATGTCATCACTGAAAAATTATGAAAATAATTTTGAGAATTAGTTCTTCAGCAGACTAGTACTGAAAATTAATTTCATAATTTTTCAATGATGACATATATTTTAAATTAATATTAAAAGGTTGTTATGGTCAGGACACTTCAGGCTCACTTTCCGTGGAATTGCTGAACTGCAGAATAGCCAGAGACAGAATGATATGTGCAGCAACATTAGTGAAAATAAATGCAAATTGAAGCCAAGAAGAAAGGGACACAACAAATTCTTGAGCATGTGCTAATGTTGAATCATTAACATCGGCAATATAGTCACTGTAGCACTCACTTGTTTTCCTGATCGCAGCGCTAATATCAGGCCGCATGTCTCGAAAATCATGGTATAGATAACGAACATAACACTAAAATAGCTACTTTAATGCAAACAATCCATATAATCACTACTTTAGCTACTTTAATGCAAACAATCTGTATAATCACTTATAGGCCAATATGCTCCTAAATTGATTATGACTTCCACTTTCTTTTATTTTTCTAAGGCATACAGACAATACAGTTTCTTGTCTGGCATCCATTGATGTTTGAAAACATTGTTATAGAGTCTTATTTCTGTTTGTCTATCATAATTTTCAAAATTCTCTTTGTAGCTCTTTTAATACGGTTAATAATGTGTTCCAGTGATTTGGATGTACATATGTGACAAGAAGTGTAAGTGGCGAGTACTGATGGAAAAGTGTCTGTCTCTTCTCTCAGAAAGATCCAGTCACACACCAAGCCAACGAGGAGACTACAGGTCAGTCAGCATATTCCTTTCTAATGAATTTAAATACACATTCCATTTGTAATTCACCAAGTGTGGGAAATTCAAAATCTCGCACCCATTTATATCCATATTCTACTTGCAAAGAGTTAAAAAGAGATGAAGAACCTTACATGGATAATCCACCCACAGATAATCAGGAGTTTGCCATATACAGTGTGTTTCATGTACAAGTTGGTCAATCATTTCAAACCAATATCCACAAAAGTTACTAGTGCTTTAAGGTTGAAAAAGTTCATAGATTTGTAATATCACAAGAGATGAACTCTATCATGGAAGCTGAACTTATGTACATGAAAGAAAATTTCCTAAATAGGTGCCAGTGTTGTGTGGATGCAAGAGGAGGACATTTCCAACATCTCTTGTGATAAGGTACGTGGTTATTTTCATTGTAATTTTAACTGTAATTGTGAGAACCTGAATCATTACACCGTTAGTGGCTTTACTTGTGTAGATATTTCACTTGATCGCTCAGGAGTTAGAGCTGTGGCCGCTGTGATGCAGAAACCTGCATGATTGGCCAACTCATATGTGAAACAAATTGTACAATACAACCAATATTTATACACATTGTAAATATATTTTCAATATAAAATGTTAAGATACTGTTTAAACATTAGAAGAACCAAGATCACACTTCATTGGGTCAAGGGCCACTCGGGGCTCTGGGGGAATGAAAGGGCAGACCACATAGCCAAATCAATAGCCAATGGGAACTGTAATATTGAATATAATGCCATCCCCATCTCCAGAGGCAAACAACTACTGAGGGACTACTACAATCAAATCTGGAATGCTACTTACATAAATTCCACAGTAGCAACCCACACCAAGCTATTCATTCCAGACATTCCACACAGATTATCAATATCATTATGGCCAAACTTCATTCTAACACAGTTTCTTACCAACCATGGTAGATTTCGAGAATACCTTTACAGAATAAAAAAGTCTTCTTCTCCAATCTGCAACTGCCCCAAGGGAGGAAACCAATCGGCCCTTCACCTTGTAAAAGAATGCTCCAGATTCTCCAGGGAAAGACCAGCAGTTTTAACTTCTCTACCCTTGCCACTAATAATGAAGACACACATACACACTGTAGATGTTATGGACTTCCTCAAAAAAGTGTACAACAAACTCCAGTCTTAATTCAGAAACAACTGTAGATGTTATGGACTTCCTCAAAAGTGTACAACAAACTCCAGTCTTAATTCAGAAACAACAATGTAAACTAAACAATTTGTAAATAATACTGTAAATATCTCGTGATATACCTAGCAGGTAAAACACGGGTTGTATCTTAGAACAAATAAAAAAAATAAAAAAAAACATTAGAAGGTTTGTTTTATAAGCGTATTGCGTATCGCGTATTGCGTAGTGCAACTACACACCCTTCGAGTGCATTAGTGCAGTAGTTATTTATTGGCCGATTACATACATTTAACGAAACCAGCCAAAGAAGAAACTGACCTGTTTCTCTTCTGGGAAAAGGAAAACTGGTCAACTGCATGAGAGAGAAGAAACCCAAATAAAGGAAAGCTGACTCATAAATTGAATATTAATATAGCCATACATAATTTCAAAATATATGAATGAATGGAAAATAACTGTGTTACATTTCATTTAGATTAGAAAAAAAACTGGAATTCCTATTTTCTTTTGGAAATTATGGATTAGGAATAGATTAGTAAATTATTTGTGAATACATTAGAATAGTTTTAATACAGTCTCAATGAAATGAACATCTATCTGGTGCTAAATATGACTTGCATACAATTTTAGCTTACTTTCTAGTCTTATTCACCTTACTACTGGATTTCTGTTAAATTCTGTAGAGGAAAATTTAATAGAATTATATTGATTGAAATAAGACTGAAAACCTGTCTGTAATATTACCAGTAAACTTAAACCCCTATAATAAATCAGCATCATCATTAGATGCATCCTCGCTGTGCTGTGGATGTGCTGCCATAATCACATTTAAAAGTACATTGAATTATTTTTTAAGTCATTATTTTAAATGATTTTTACTAGAGAAAAATGCAGCTCAGATGGTGGGTTGCGCAGAAAGAGACAGAGCTAGAATGCTTCTTGGTTCATGTGCATCTAACCCCAAGCCGCCGTCAGAGCAGCTACTCTTAGGATGCTATTGGTTAAAGGGAAAGTCCCCCACTCTTACTGCACTTCTTGGTTCTTGCGCATCCCATTCCAAGCCTGCCATCTGAGCTGTGTTTTACTCTAGAAGGTTCAGTAAAGATTTATGTTTTTTTAGGAATGGTCCCAGACGTCCGAGAGGACAGTGGAACAATTACAGAAATGACAGAAGATGGGGTGGAGAAGGTGGCCAAAATAAATATGATGGTACTAGAAGAGGAAATTCGTTTAGAGGAAACTCACAATATGGAAGAAGATATTCAGAAAACGATTCCCAGAATACAGAATATGGATGTAGAAACAATAACATGAGATATAATGGAAGAACCTGGAGTGGTGGAGATAATAGGGGTGAGAGTGGAAGACAAAACGAGAATGGTGGAGGAAATGATAGAAGATGGAAGACTGGTGAAGAATATGATGGTAGATGGAGAAACAACAGAGAAAATTATGGAAGATGGAATAATGGAAGTCAAAGTTACAGAGGCTATGATAGGAGATGGAATAATGATAGAGGAACTGATAGAAAATGGGCATATGATAGAGAAACTGTCGTATGGAAGAATGATGAAGAAAATTTGAAAGAAGCAAAGAATGATGGAGGGAAGGATGAGCGATGGAATAATAGTGATTGTAAAAGCCAAAGTTTCAGTGAAGATACAAAAACCGAGGGAAACAACTTTGAGAGAAGAAATGAGATGCAAGATGAAAGTGAGTCAGTAAAGAGTCAGGAGAAAGAAGATGATGGAAAAGGGGGCAGCGGTGACTGTAAAAAGCAAAGTTTTGATGAGATTTGCAAAGATGAGGAAGGCAACTTTTTATGGAGTAATGATGTGGAAGAAGAAGAAAAATCAGATAAATATTCTGCTATTGAAAAGGAAAGTGGTATGGAACTAGGAACAACAGTCTCAGGTAGGGATAAGCAATCTCTTTACTTAAACATGATTATCTCCAGTTTTTCCCCCTTCTCACTTTTTGGAAAAGTTTGGGCTAACTATTATGAGAATTACATCAGTAATGGCTTGTGTCTTGGTATTATTAATTATATTGAGACCCGTCTTTTTTTGTAGACGATGTTTGAAGGATGATCATAGACATAGGCACCTGATTTTTGCAAATTGCAAGTTTTTTTAGCAAAACATCACAAATTTGGCCAAAAATGCATAAATTTGCTTCCAGCAAAATTGTTAATAAATATATGAAATGGTGTGCAATTGGACGCAATAGAAGGTGGCAACCTTAGGTAATGGGAACGAGGGCGAGTAAAGCATTAAATGGTGGAACTTGCGTAGTTCACCGTTCCCGCCACGTGATGGTGCTAGCTCCGTCATCACTGGCTGGCTGCATGCATAGGTATTGGACTAATCAGTTTTAGCTACATGTTTTGCGACATTTAGTATGATGAGACAATACATTAGTGAGATTTCTTTACACACGTAAGTTACAGTTACACTCCAAAATAAACTAAATTAAATATATTTGTTATTTTTAAAATCTTACAAGAAAGTTTGGCAGTTTCCTTGAGGATTTTGCAGTCGCTCTACATCTCCTCTCTCGAAATTTTTTTCGCGCGGAAAATGAAGCGACGTTTAATATAATGAAATACTAGTTGAGGCAGATATAGAAGTAAATGATCTCTGAACAACATAACGATCGAAAAACTGGCAGATTATACATAATTCATCAAATATCAAAACACAGTTACGATGATTGTCATCACTTCCTTCCATGTCATCAGAGATGGCAGATAAGGCATGAGGATTTATACCATCATTGCATTTCAAGCCACGTGATAGCTTGCGCAACAATGAAATTGAAGGTAGAGCTGGTAATTCAAACAATGTTCATATCCTTTCCTACATTTTATTAAAAGCAGCAAACTTTCTAAAATAAATTCTGGTTCATAACGCATTCCTTGTGGATTTGTTGCATTCTTTTTTGTCATGGTGCGAACCACAAGTTTTTGTTTTTGTTTTAAACTTTTAGCATCATACCTTTTTATACTGTTTCTTAATTTTGTTATTTCTTTGAGATAATTAAGTTTCTTTTTTCTACTTTCAGCAAGAAGGTGTGTCAAATGCTTTACTTTTTTCCGCAGAAGTATAACTTCTGCCGTGTGATCATTGTTGATAAAAGCACATTGTTTCTGGTTGCATTCTGTTTCGGTGTCATTGCTTTCCTGCAGTAGAATCTGGCTGCATGCTAATTCACTGGCTTTGCTTTCCTGTGATAGGATCTCGATTTTTCCTATCTTCTTCTGCTTTTGTGGAGCACAATGAGGATTTCATGTTTTAGGGGCTTTTCTTTTACGGGGTTCGAAACTCAAATAACTCGGAATCCCGGGAAAGTAATGTGGTATGGCATTTTCTGTTAATTTCCATCTGTTACGTTTCAATTCTACTGTTTTTCCTTCTATTACAAAGGAATCCACCTTAACTAGCATTTTATTGCTAAAATGAATGTCGCACATGCAGTCATTTTCCCTTAGCACACGGTCACTTCTTGGAATTGCTTTGTTCTATTCACCCAAACAACTTTTAGGGGGTCTGAATAAGTGTCTCCCATCTCCTTTTACATACCCCGATTTACAACCAGGCACAAAACATCCTGGTATTGTGAAAGTTACTTTGTTAGAGTCTTCACTGTTTAGCTGATTCTATTCGCAGAAGGAAATAAAATACACTTGTGAATAATCGCATATAATGATTATGACACAAATAACACTTCTAAAATCGACCATCACAAAATAAATTTCTTCAAATACACTACATAACACGGCATGGTAAGAACTTCACAATACACAGCTCTCTATGCTCGCGAGTTTCTTAAGGGATGACGATCGCTACGATGCCTGGTGTGGGAGTTTGGAACTACTTCATCTGAACTATACGTTGTTATGGAAGTTCCAACACTTAATGCTTTACTCGCCCTGTGGGAACTATGATTTGATCACCACCCTATAGATTTACACTGAAAAAAGAATTCATTTGCATTTTTCAAATCAAACCACATCAATTAAAATAAATGTTTGCTGAAGCTTTTTTTTATTTAAAATAAATGTTTGCTGCCCGCTTTTATTCCCCAAAACCCCTCACAAATATGCAAAAATGGGACAAAATTAAACAAAAATAGCAAAAAATGTACTGAAGTGACTATATAAAAAATTCTTACAATTCTCATTGAAAATATATCGATGGGTGAAAGGCAAAACATCTTAACCGCCACTTTTTCTCAAATTGACTTTTTAACGTGAATAGAAAGAGGCAACTGAGTTTTACGTCCTGGCAAAAGATCTTGCACGAACTCCTTCTGTGGCGGGAGAAAAATGCTGGTGTATTTTATCTTAAGAACCAAATAATTATTTTAGTGCCCGGCAAAACATCTTAAAGAACGAGCTGTTCCCGCATTTTTATCGTAAGTGCCAGCCCAAAGTGGCGCATAAGATAAAATGTTTGGCTCTTAAGATAATTCTTTCGGGACTAATTCTGAACGTTGGCGCTTAAGATAATTAATTATTTTTATAATTAATGCTAATAGGGTGCTTAAAATCTCCTTGTTTCTGTCAAAATCAGTCATATTAAGAATCAGTAATAATACTATGTAGTAAGTTAGTGTTATTTCTAATTATAACATTAGCAATGTGACGTAACAATGGTTTGGTTCGCTTTGCGGACCTCGCGCGCCTTCTGCATTCCATTTAGCATTATTTTTTTAGTCGTGTGCGAGAAAATTGACAGCTGCAGTTCATTTTGTTCCTGTATGTGATATTGTATTGCTTATTTGATTGAACATTACGTATTGTGCAAGGAAGAATGAACTTCAGTAGAGGAAGGCTACTGGTTTCTTTGTGTGGTGATGAAACGATAGAAGATAATGCAACCCGTTCCAGTCTGCAGACATCTAATACACAAGGTGACTTTATTTGCTTACTTATTTCTGTAAACATGCATAGTTTTAATTCGATCCGAACTATGATACACTTAATTTTAAAAGTCTTATAATTTGAAACGGACCTCCGGCATGGTCTCGTGGTTAGAGTAGCTGGCTATATAGGCTATCCGCAGGGCCGGGTTATATCCCCGGTACCTCCTCGGATGTTTCTGAGTTATTGAGGTCTTGAACGGGGTGCACTCAGTCTCGTGATACAAACTGAGGTGCTACGTGATTGAGAACTAGAAGTTCTGGTCACCATTATTAACGGCCGTGGGTGTCGGCATGCTGGCCACATACCCCCAATCCTGTCATCTGCCTGTGGTAGATGACCGGATTGTAGGCCTAGTCCCTCCAGGGATGTAGTGCCTCGGAGTAAATAGTAGGTAATAGATTTGAAACAAATGTAATTCATTTTGGTTCACTCGCGTTTTTTCTTCTCTTTTTAGGCGAGCTAGATGGACATCTCATAAATGGTACAAATTCTGAAGGAATGGCAGATATGGTCAAACCAAATAATTTTAATGATAATAATAGTTCCACAAGCATTAGTGCTGCATCTAGCATTCCTTTCATTAAGCTTGTGGATTATGATTCTTCAGAAGAATCTGCTACATTCTCACCAAGAAAGAATTCGTGTAACATTAATTCTGGGGAACCGAGGTTTATTGATTACACTTCGAGTAACCGATGAGGAGGATAAAGAAGTAACTCTAAATTGAATTTTGATTAATTTTTCTTTCAAACACATTAATGGACTTTATTTCTTAATATTGTCTGTATTTTGTAGCTTCTTGCTTTAATGTTTTATAAATTGTTTTATTATTATAAGTTCAATCACTTAAATGTGTATAGGCTAGTTATGTGAACACTCATTAAAAACATACTCATTAGATATTAATATGTTAATAAGTCTTATATTATCCCAGAAACTTAAAATTCCCTACCAGACATCCAAGGCTATTGAAACTCATGTAAATATTTCACTAAGTTGGAAAATAATACCCTTAAAAGTTATCCAGCAGAACATCTTAAGTACTAGCCTGAAGAAAACGATGCCCGCCAGAACATCTCAAGTAACTGTAAGATAACTTATACCAACAATGTAGTTACCGGCAAAACAACTTAAGAACCTTTTCGGCAAGTAATAATCAGTTTCAAGAAACAACGCTGATGCATATGTAACTGTGATCCTCCCAGCTGCATACAGACAAAATTTTATTCAGTTCGGCTTAATAAATATTAAGCAAAACGTTTTTTGCTCCTCCTGAAAAAAAATGTAAATGGCGCTTAAGATGTTCTGCCTGTCACCCATCGATATGCCAATTAGCACTCCAACCTAACTTTTGCCTTGCTTTATGAGCAAATCTGCTTCTCATGAGGGCAAGGCAGCAGAATGTACAGTCCTCCTGCAACTTCTTTCTCTGGGCTAGAATTAAAAATGTGCTAACTCTGCCTTTTCAATATAAAATTTGTAAAATATTAAAAATAAAATATATTTCGACCCACATGTAATCATCTTCAGTGATGAAAATTTTAAAAATTAAAATCATATCCATGTCAAACCAACAAGATATCATCGTTAATACTGCAATACATCATATGTAAAAAAGTTGCTATTTTAATTTTAGTGCTTTTGTGATCATAATGATCAGATCTACCTTCTTACAAGAAGGTAGGTCTGATCATTTTGATCACAAAAGCACTAAAATTAAAATTACATTTTGATCACAAAAGCACTAAAATTAAAATGGCAATTTTTTACGTACAACGTATTGCAGTATCAACGACGATATGCCAGTTATGTAGCTGTGTTGGCTAGCTCTGAATTGGTTCACTATAGTTCAGCCAACTGTACAGTACAACCAGTTGGCCAACACAGCTACATAATTTGCATATTATGATGTTGCTTTGACGAGGCTATGATTTTGATTTTAATTTAATCATTTTTATCTCTAAAGATGACCACAAGTGGGTTGAAATATACGAGGGGGAGTCCGAAAATAAGTTTCCTCTAGCGACTGTGCACAGAGATGTGGATGAAAGACAAAAAATATATAATGAGACATTAAAGATAAGACGTACCTTTATTTTTCCACATAATTACCACGTACGTTGAGACATTTGTCATACTGCTTTGGAAGCTTCAAAAAGCCCTCCAGGAAAAAATCAACTTTGACTTGCTGGAATGTAGAAAGGTAGGTGGAAGAATATTGGTATCAAATCCACATTCAAAAGGGGGGGGGATCTCAGGATCTGTGCTTGGGAAGAGAAAGTAGTTTGAGTAACTTATATGAGTTTTTACTTCATTAATTTCTTTACAGGTGCTTTATCAGAAATTCCTAATAGTGATGAGAACTCAGGTTTTCTGATGAGAAGAGTGGAAATTGAGCCGGCTCACTATAGAGATCATTTTGGACCATATCGCCCTCGCCTGCCTAAACTAAATGCCTTGGATAGACCTACTGAAATGCCTTATAGAAAGCCTGCATCATACCAGGACCTCTTGAGTCTCTTGGATTCTAATGATGATTTACCATCAGCAAGGAATGACTCTAAACCAGGTAAGAACACTATTGTATATTATATAACCATCACCATCCCATTGTGTAAGACAGTATCAGAGTAGATGAATAAGATAATTAGAATAATTATAATTTGAGTTGAACTTAGACACTTATGCTTCACTTACCAACTTTTTGGGAGAACATGTTTCAAGGACCCTTGTCTCCATCCTCTGCTACGAGTTGGACACGTAGCAGAGGATGGGGACAAGGGTCCTTGAAACATGTTCTACCAAAAAGTTGGTAAGTGAAGCATAAGTGTCTAAGTTCAACTCAAATTATAATTATTCTATTGTAGTTGCTTCACTGTTTATGTTCCATCATTTTTTTAAAGATAATTAGAACTCATGTTGCACTGGAGAAAGCTTCTCCAGACAGAGCACAGGTGTTGGTCTGCCTAGTTAAACACATCGTGTATATCATCACTCATCAGCTATCTAAAGAAAAATGGTGTCTAGAGTATAGTTCACACCAGGTGAACTAGGCAGCCGCCTAGAGCAGAACATTTTTAAAAACATTTAGGGGCAGCAACATTTAGATAAAAGAAAAAGCTGAAATTTCCAACACAACATTAAAATTAAAAAAAAGTTATAGAGTACTGTCTTGTTTGTTGAATGTAAATATATAAAGTTATAACCTTTTCAATTAAATACATATTCTTATTTAATTATCATAATATCTATATTTGCAGCCCTGTAAGGCCCGGGCAGTTTGGGTCACTTGAATCCTAAAAGGGAGAGGTAAAACTACAATAAAGCGAGAAAGAAAATATCTAGATATGTTATAATGTCTTCATAAATATGAGTACAAGCCTTTCTTAAATTAGGCCAATTCAAATCATATTCATTTAACCACTTACCAATACCATGAAATTCCATGTTTAATTAATTGGTAAAAAATGAAATGATTGAGCTGGCAATTGGGGTGGGGACACCGACATTGTTTCATGCCTAGGGTTCTGGTTCACACTAAATTGTTTGTTAGATTAATAATTAAATTAATCGTACATCACATGTCCTATATCATAAAACTGCACGCAAAAACACGCTTGTATCATAAAAATACCACATTCAACATTCAAAACAACTCTCTAACTATACCTACACTGATGAACTGCCCCCAGAAATAAGATTGCCAACATAAAGGAGATTAAATATAAAATAAACCAGCTTTATGTTGAGAACACTGTTTGGGGCGGAAAGGAAAATCATCACTAAATACATCACTGAGGTTTGGTTGTCATGACATCCAATTGACTCATATCTCTCTTGCTAGGTCAAATATTCTCTTAAAGCACTTTAGGTCTGCTGCCCTAGATGTCTACCAAGGCCAAAATACTCCTCTGATTTACAGTTTTCTAATGGAAATGTGGCACCGTATTTTACGGACCATAAGGCACTCTGGACCATAAGATGAAAATTAAAAAAAAAAAAAAAATTTAATGTAATTCTAAATGAAATATTTAAAGGGAATAATATACTTCAATACATAAGCAAATTATAACCTTGTACAATGAAATCGGTGTAAATCACTTATAACTTAAAACCTGCATTGTACAGAAATCTCTTCGGTACAGGTGGCATCGCGTAAATTTTAACAACTGAACTGATTTCTCATGAAAGACTGAAAATATTTTTACACCCTCTAACCCTCAATTCAGCATACAATAAGTGTAACGGGACAAGGCTGTTTAGAGATCATTGTATTCATTTAAACCACCCGGGGGAGACAACTCCTTTTGTATAAAAGAACTCTTCCTTTCTTTCAGCATTGTATACCTAACTTCCAGCTACCCTTATTTTACGATTGTGACAAGTGCAGTGATGTATTGTCTCTGCCAAAATTTGTAACTGTCTTGTCGCTTACAACACCTTGTGTATAACTATGGTATTCCAGCAATATTTACCATAATTTTTTTTTTTTTTTTAGTGTACTTCGGACCATTAGACGTACCCAACTTTAAGGCTCTGTTTTCAAGGTAAAAAAGTGTGTCTTATGGTCCGTAAAATACGGTATGTCCTTTTGTGGTCTTCCGCTGAGGAATTTTTGGGGAAGCCCATCACATCTTCCACATTTGAAAAGTTTTGTTTATTGTTATGTTCGGTAAAAGCACAGCGTGAGTTTGTTTGCAGTGATAGAACTTCTTCCCAGAGTGAGCTTGGAATCAGATGTAGATTATGTTATATATGGCAGCAAAGTTGATGTCAAGCCTGACAAAACACATGAATTTATTCTTGAGAAGAAACTTTGGACCATCAAAGAAGTCGTCCTTGCTCAGGTATGTTGACAATCTTCAGTCCATTACCATTGTTCTGACAACTGTAAATTTGAGAAAGGCTAGGAGGGCGAAGGAATTCTGTTTTCACAAACCAGTTGTTTCCTCGACTAAAACTTCCCTTTTTCAATAGAAATGGAAGGGTTGTGAAGTTTTACAAACGAGGTCATCCAGCTATAATTCCTTCCCTAGCTTGCTTCGTATTTTAGAGACACACTTCACAGAAAAAATACCAACCTCAAGGAAGAAGTCAAAACCATAGAAGTGATGCGTAATATGACAAAAGAATAAAAGAAAACAGGTTTCACAAACTAATAGTATGTAGGAATGTATTGAAACTGTTTATTGAAAGTTTTGTAGCTTTTAAACTGGCAGTTTACTTTAAAAACGGTGGGAGGAAGGAATTGAGGAGGACACAGCAAGGGCAGGATGTAGGAATTGGAGAAGAGTCGCCCAAAATAGAGAAGAGTGGCAAAAACTCTTGAGGGAGGCCAAGGCCCACCCCGGGCTGTAGAGCCAAAGAAGAAGAAGAAGAAGAAGTTTACTTTAAAAATACAATAATTCACAATTCTGAAATATAAAGCTGTATGTAGCATTTAACTATCGGTGCAGGGTAAATCTACAAGAGGCTCCTCAGCATTTAAATGTCCTGTTTGAAGGATATAACACCTCCATCAAGATGTGTCCCATATCATTTTGTAATGATTCAGAGGATGAAATAAACTAAACTAAATTAGTACAGTAATATTTGACATTTTATATCAGTGCTTTGAGTCTACTTTTTCACCATAAAATTGGGCCCCTAACTATATAGTATTAGATTGTTATAATTTTATTCTGTGATAGGAATTGATCGAGTGATGAATCGTTGCTTGGTACCAGAAGTGAGAGCAACAAACTATGAGATCATTTTTACACCAGTTCTACGCCATGATGATAACTATATACATAGTTGCATGTTATGCTTAACGGCTGCTTTAGTTTCCATCTAATAATTAGGATTGGTTGATTTCACAGAAACTATGCAGTCTTCTCAATAACAACATAGATGGCAGCATGTATTTTGGTCTGAATGAAGATTCTATCGTTGAAGGCATCTGGTTTCCCCGTGGAGATAAGGACACCTTCAGAAATGGTAAGATTTGAATTCTAAACTACCCAGTAATTCTAATTAAGAAAGTGTAATTAATTGGTCTATTGCTGATAACTAGAGATTGATACTTTCACACAAATGCATGTTTCACTTCCCAATATTCCTGTTAACCCTCCACTCTACCTAGCCTTTTTTTTCTTTCTTTCTATTCTAGTGTATATATTACAGAGCTTTTCCAATTCTCAACACCAGAAAAAGCCTCAAGTAACGTATCAAATAATGCAGAGCATTCCTTGAGATTCTTTATGGTACTAGGTAGCATGCACTCCCTGCATCAGTGCTATCATTCACAATTGAACGGGTCTGCTACTACTACTTATTTGTTATTTCAGTGATCAGACTAAATAAAAGCATTTTATAATTATTGTATAACACCTCCATCAAGATGTGTCCCATATCATTTTGTAATGATTCAGAGGATGAAATAAACTAAACTAAACTAAATTAGTACAGTAATATTTGACATTTTATATCAGTGCTTTGAGTCTACTTTTTCACCATAAAATTGGGCCCCTAACTATATAGTATTAGATTGTTATAATTTTATTCTGTGATAGGAATTGATCGAGTGATGAATCGTTGCTTGGTACCAGAAGTGAGAGCAACAAACTATGAGATCATTTTTACACCAGTTCTACGCCATGATGATAAACCAACAGACATGACAAAGCAGTCACTGTTCATTGTTGAAATTCGAGTTCATCCCTTAGTGGTAAGTAGGCATAAGGTTTTGTAGTTGAATTTAAAGGGTTACATAACCTTAATTGTGATTTTACTTTCTCCCATATACGTAGTATAGAGAAAGTATTGTGATCGTGACAAAAAATCGAAGTCGAGATAACACCGGGAGAGCATGTTTCATGAAGCCTAAAAACCGAAAAAAGTATTTTTGGAATGACGTCTGTCCGTCTGTCTGTCTGTCTGTCCGTCTGTCTGTGGACAAGCACAGCGGGTAAACGGCTCGTTGTATTTACTTCATTTTTTGAAATAAGGACTTTTTCGAAATTTTGTCGAACCGCCCAGATATTTAGCTTTACAACTGAAATATTAAGGGGACTTTTCAAGAAAACTTTTTTAAAATTTTTGATTTTTGAAAAAATGGCTCTAACGATTTTAATAAAAATTGAAAATTGGAAACTCTTATCTATGACCAATAAAATGGCTATATCCGTATTTCTGCAAAAATGACTTAAGGGGTACTTGACTGGTATCCATTTTCAATTTTTGTAGATTATATCCATTACTGTAGGCGATACAGGAAAACCTACCACAGTAAAGTTGTAGAGAAATTTAAAATGAACATTTTTTGTTTAACACATTTCTTTATACATTTAATAGATATCAAGATAAAAACGGAATAAGGACGGCTTAAATGCGAATTTCAGAACATAAATATCAATTAAATTATGAATGACATTTTGTTGCCCCTAGTAACAAGAAAATTATAGGCCTAATGTACTTATTGTTGTGAAATGCAATCAGTTTAGCTCAGTCGCCATGAATACACTAAAACCAATTACAGCGAGGTGGTAGGCCTATGGGCTAACAGGGAAGAGGTCCTGAGTTCAAATCAAATCTCGTGGCCGCCCAAATTGACTTGGGTTTTTCATGGTTCCGTCGTTCGCAAAGCCAAACGCCGGGTTTGTAGGACTTGCTTATTTTCCATAACTCATCGCCGCTATGTCAGTGGATATTATAATCGTTTAAACTGAATATTACATAAGAAGACATCACTAAACAATAGATGCAGATGAGCTGTTACTATAGACTAATGGTTCACGCAAACATACTAAACACGTTATATGACCTACATGCAGTTAAAGCGTGCAATATAACCTAAGTAGTAGCAGTAGTGGCGAAATTCAAATATAAGTCGCTCCTTAAGCTCCGCCCATTCGATATTCACATTTGCATGGACTGTGTGATGTATTTTCTTTCTGAGCGAAGCAGAGTGACCAACTGTCCTTGTGTATTGTCGCAAGTGCCTTGTATCCCCCTCTACATATAACTAAATAATGCATAACACTAACCACATAGTTAAAGTGCGCGAAGCGGAGGCGGCAGCCGTAGCGAAGCGCCCTTGCATTTTCGAATAATGTACGATACACTGTTTGTAGGTTTCGAAAATGTGGCATATTATATCTCCCGCGAGGTTTGTCAGCCTGTCACCTCTCGTCTAGCGGTATGACGTCACACCTCCAACGTCCGATCACGAGTTTCTTCATAATACGAGGACAGAAGAATTTGCTAGATCGTGGTACAAAAGAAACTGCATCGGTGAGGGTGGGTTGGGTGGGACCGATTCATCCCAAGGTGCGATTTATATTTGAATTTTCCCGTAGTATCAGTACTAATAATATTACTGCCATAGTTTTACTGCCATTGATTATTATTATTATTATTATTATTATTATTATTATTATTATTATTTCACAGTAAAAGCATTGAACATAAAGATCGACCCTGATGCTTTCCGTTCTAGATATTTGTTAGTTTTTATGAAAATGTAATAAGTAAAATTTAATTATCTCTTTAATTTACTTTTCTCTGTGCTAGCCTTTAACACGTATATGGGAGAAAGTTTGTGCAATATATTTTTGCACCATTTATTTTATCTCATTATGCTAGTTTTATAATATGAACTTATAGCTTTCTATCTGTGAATGAATTTTTAAGATACCGACAAAACTGGCCTAGATTTGCAATAAAATCACAAATCATAACTTCCACAATTTAAAAGATAATGACATTATTCTTTCATTGGCTTTCTTTATTGCACGTTGTCAATCACAACCTTATATTAAATTTCAGTCACATGTAATTCAAATAAAAAATTAGGATTATTTGGGTTAAGAAAGGTAGTGAAATACTGACAATAATTTGAATATTCTTTTATTTAAATCTCTGAAAAGATCTTCGAGGCACGTCCATAAAGTATGTTTCCCTTAGTCCGTTTACAGAACCAAAACACAATTTCATGGAAATATTTATTACAACAGATACAGTATATGTTCAGCTATTTTTAAAGTATTCGATACCAGAATTGAGACATTTGTCATACCGTGGGATCAACTTTTGAATACCCGTGTCGTAGAAGTCTGCCGCCTGGGATTTGAACCACTGTGTGATAACCATCTCTGCCTCTCTGTCATTCTCTGTCATTTTTTTAGATTTAGGAATAGATGAAAATCACGGGGAGCGAGGTCCGGGCTGTAAGGTGGATGTTTAAATGTCTCCCAGCAAGTCTCCTGCAAAAGTTCGGCTGGGAGGTGTTCAAACATCCACACCACAGTGAGGAACTCGCTCCCAGTGATTTCCATATTTTTTTCACCTCAATGACTGACTTAGAATGTTAAATATCAAAGGAGACTTATACAATATATTTAAAAATGATGAAGGATGCCTTAAAGTTATCTCACTTTTGGAACTGTCACAGTTAAAATCATTCATATAATGTAAAATCAATTCATAGTTTGTCAGTAGTTGCTAAATTACTTCCAGTCCTTTTTATGTTTAATATGTTGTTCTTCTTACTAAATTTAAAGTTGCATATATGTTTTTCTTCATTCTTCACTTCTTGTAGCACTTGTTCAATATAAATGTATTAATTATTGTGGTCGCTGGTGACCCTGGCAGTTAAAAAGCGACCTTAAATAAATAAATTTAAAAAAAAAAAATTACAGAAAAGCGGAGATGGTTGTCACACAGTTGTTCAAATCCCAGGCGGCAGATTCTATGAGACACATATTGAAAAGTTGATCCCGCGATATGACAGATGTCTGAAATCCGGTTGTGAATATATTGAAAAATAGCTGAACACTTGCTGTATCTGTTGCAATAAATATTTCCATGAAATTGTGTTTATTTCTGTAAACAGCCCCAGGGAAACATACTTCATGAATGTGTCTAGTAAATATTGTCACCGCAAATGGTTGGTGACAGCCACATGCTTTGCAATGGTAAAAATCCAATGGCTTCTTCTTTGGTTCTCACTGTAGAGAAGTCTCGTAATTTCACCATTATGTAAACATGAAAATTATTTCCTCTTCTTCTTTTTCTTTATCTTCTTCTTATTCTCCTCTTCTCATTCTTCTCTCCCTCATTTTCTACTCTCTCTTTTTCTTTTCTTTCTTTCTTGTACGTATGAGACTCTTTCTTATCAATAAACAAGTAAAGTAATTGAATCAGTTGAACCGTGTGTTGTTTACAGCACATGGTATACATGGTGTACCAGACTCGCAAGTGCTACACACGGCAGGGAGCAGAGACAGTGGAACAGACAGTACATCAGAGGAAGCAAGAAATGATGGACGAGGAGGAGCATAATCTGGAGGAGTCATTGAAAGAGATGGAGGCCGCCGCAGAAGGAGCCGATCTCCTATCCCTACTTGACTTGGTGAAGAAATATGTGGATGGTTCAAAGCAGTAGCTTTGATGAGATCATTTCAGTTTCTAAAATTAATCCCAAGGATCTAGCTGTCTTGATGCAGATATAATTACAAGATTTCATTAATTTATGTAGGAGATTGATGACAGTATAAAGTTATGATTTTAATAATATGAATGAGTTGGATGTTTTAACACTTATTACTTTACTTGCAATAGTTTTTAGGGCTAGTTTCAGGAAGCTTTATCTTTCCTATACTCAGCTAATGGTCGAGTGTTTCCTGTTCCTTGCTGTACTGGAGCCATCTGGTGTATGCAGGATGAATTTTTTTATCAATTCATCGGAGGGTGGGAATTCAAAATCCATAGCTTTCTCTTTCTTTGTAAGGAAAAAGATTTTCCCCCAATTGTTTAGTTCTTTGTGGCCTCTTGCAGCGACCAGATGCAACAGTGCAATAACATGAATAGGAAACAGCACTCAGCCAGTAGCTGAGGTTGGGAAAGATAATGTTTCCCAAAGCTAGTCTTATGAAACTACTGTGTGTGAAGTTAGTGTTACAACATCCAACTTCTTACTGATATTATTAACAATATTTCATGTTGATGCTATCTGCTGTTCATGTGACACTAGAACTTAATAATGCTGTCCCAGAAGTTGTTTTTAAAAATTATTACAGTGGCGATGTGCTATGCTAGAAATGATTCAGGATATCTATCATCTTTTCCTATCTTATACCAAAGTACAGGGATACCAGATGGTTATGAATGGAAAAGAGGACATATGAGTCTAAAAATACAGGACAAAAGCAAGACACATTAAAATTATTGCAGGCCTATATTTATTCAGCAGTCTAAATTTATATTAATTTGAGCCTGTATGAACGTTATTATCCATACTGCTAGCTTGAGGTATTCATTTATCTGAGTTGGCTTCCTCATCAGAAAGGCCCATTTTTATGCATTTGTATCCCATGTCCCATTGTATCCCATCAGTAAACTTGTGTTTTCTTTTCCCAATTTATGAACTGAATCCATAAAATAAAATTCGCAGCATAATATGGCACTTAATATTCTGTAAGATTCTGGTCATTACAACCAATAGCTGGATCAAATGTGCAGTAGAAATTAAATTGCGAATACGATGCTCAGAGACATCATTTGGTAAAATCTCTAAATAATAGCTTCCTTTTTCAGTTTAAAAAAAAAATTGCTTACACAAAAATAAGGAGTTATTGCAGTCATTGAAAAATAAATGAGGATGTCAGGATATCCTCGAAATATAAGGACATGTCCTGCTAAATAAGGACATCTGGTAACCCTACCAAAGGATATAAGAAATTGTGATGATTATGAGAATTTTTAAAATAAAAAGTTTAATGGATCTACAGTACATATTTTGAAGCCACTATTCACAGAATGTTTAATAGAGATATAAAAAGATATAGATTTTATTCACCAGAAGTATTACAATCAAACAATTTGTCAATAAAAATATATTTTTTGTAGCCATGGAGAGACGACAAGAAGTATAAGTGACCAAGCTTAGTCCTTCCCACATACTTCAAACAGAGTTGCTCATTGATCATCACATTATACACATATATAAACAATACTTCATTGCAATTTATCACTTACTAGTAACCGGCCTAATACATTCTCCCCTGGGATGTTGAAATTTTGAAGGTGATTCTTGTTTTTTTCTTCCATTTCTTAAGTTTTGCAGTTGAACATAGCTGAGGATGACAGGAAGACTGTTAAAAATTGGTTACTAGTAAGTGATAAATTATAATGAATTAGCAAACGTGTTTTTATATATGTGTTAAACTCATTGTAATTCATGATTAATTGGATATGATTAATAATTCAGTATATGATTAATTGGAGTTTTTGATATTGAAATAATGGGTTCAAGGAATACTAAAAATAGTTTTGAATTCTTTTCAGCATAAATTTAAGCACATTTGAGGATATATCACTTAACCCTTTAAAAATTCAGATTTATTTAATATTAGTACCAAATTTTCCCGGTATGGCTAATTTAGCCTCTGCTAAAACCTAATATAAGGTCTAAAAACTATAAATTTAAAAAAAGATATAATCACTATAAATTTTAGTATTTTTATTCACAGTACCTACTTAGAATGTTTAATAGCTGAAATAAAAAAAAGTTTGTGATATCTGTTGTACGTACTTGAATTGAAGCTTAAGTAAAGTAAAGAATAAGGAACTTCTCCCTTCTGACGGATATACAGAGAGCTTCGATCCATTTCACAGTTCTGTTCAAAAAGCTAATGAACTCTTCCAAGATTTACCCAATCTTACAGTTAGTATTTCACATTTATAGCTTAAACATTATGCACTAGGTAGCCAACAGAGGTCGTATTTCAGACTATAGAATGCAAACCACATACAAAAATTATTCTAAAACCAATATTTTCATAATTAGGGGGACCTCAAAAATGTACTTATTTTAATATCTTGATTTTAAAAATATGGGCTAAATAATTTCTATAATTTCTTTAATCTTATTATGAAACTTAAAATACAAGTCATTATCTTCATGAATGTTGTTATAAATTTCCTATTAATATAGTTACTATTAGATAAATTTATCAGGATTATGGTAAGAAAAATATACTAAGTACCATTTATATCACTAGTCTTTGCTAGTTACCTATATGAGTTAACTGTAGTCAAATATTTTTCAAAATATATCTGTGATTGGACTAATTTGGTCTGGTAAAATACTTATTATATTGTATTATTCTTACAAAAGTGTTAATTAATTTTTTAACTTTTCTTTCGAGAAGAAAGAGTGCAAAGGAAGAGTGCCAAAGTAAAAATTTACAAAGCTTTAAATGTTCCTTCTGTACCTAAAGAATTAGTCCATATGATTTCAAAATATTTCTATCTATCTTTACACTTGAAATTCATTTCTGGATAGAAATAAACAAAACATCACAAAAGGATGTACAAACAAATCTGTAATATGTATAAGACCATACAGTAAGAGAAAATTATATTAAATAGGCTAAAAAAGAATTTAATTTCAAGTTGTAACACAGTGAATTCTATTTTAAGAGATTTAAGAATTTCTATGTATGTGTATTAGTAATAATGGTAATGATAAATGTATGCCTTGGTGAAATACTGTTATAAGTGTCCAGTGTTCTAATACCAGTTCCTACAGCAGTAGTGTCTGGAAATATAAAAAAAGAGCAAATTAGTTGTTAGTTTAGAATATGAAAAGTGTATTTCTTTTTCTTTTTATGTATATAATATTATACAGTAGAAGCCCGAAATAGCGCTGTTTGAAATACCGCGGATTCTGATGTAACGCGGGGGTAAGTATGTCCCCCAGTAAAATTATACCGTAGTTTTGTAAATAAAATTTTTATTTTGGAAGTTGAATTAAAACAGTAAAAATTCTGCAAAGAGCAGTTCTGCAGTACTTTTTTTTTTACCGTTAGACCTGCCCTCACCCGCTAGTTGAACGTCACCACGCATTCCAAAGGATTTAGCAGAAGTATCGGGACATGGAATGAATAGTGTAGTTCTATAAGGATTAAACAAATCTGCATCTGCCAGAAATTCTTAAAACCTAGGAAAGCTGAAATATGATTTTAGTTTGAATCACGCATTCGGATTGTAAAGTCGCGAGTTTGGAATACAAAATGTCGCAGAAGCGTAAAGCATATTCAGTAGGAGATAAACTGAAAATTATTGATCGGGGAAACGTGAATATTATACCTGAATGTTACAGTGTATGTTTTAGTAAATGTTGTACGTTACTCTCGGGAATTATATAACTTCTCGCGCCCCACCATCGAAAGAAGAGCTGTAAATTGAGATCATTTACAGAACTGGATTAAATAGCATAACTGGTGAGTAATTTTTAAAACTACTGTATTTTATATTGCTGTATAACATTGTAATTTATTAGTAAACCAATGTTCCCCTCCGCGGGGTCGATTTTTGTCACTTCTTCGGCCACATTTCGATATACCGTGGTAAGGTTATAACGCAGGGGTAAAGCATGTCCCCCATCAACCGCGTTATATCGGGCTTCTACTGTACTATATATAACTTTAAGAAATACAAAAAACTTCACAAAATATTTTCAAATGCTAATTCAGAGTTTTGAACATTCATTAAATTACTTAAATGAATTACTTTTTTATTTTCAGGAATTATTTTAATTGCATACAGGAAGTATTTAACAGACAATGATATTAACTAAATAATCTGCCAGGTGGCGAGTAGGCCTACATGATGATTATTTTGTATTGCATTGTGAAGGCCAAACTGTTAATACTCTTATGCTCTTAATGGTTTTAGCCACAAACTTATTCGCTTGACACATCCTATATTATTTACCCAAAAGAAAGGAAAGTTTAAATTCACACCACTCTTACCAACTTCGTGGACTTTAATTAATAAAGAATCACTACATGTTAAAAGGTGAAAGTACAAAATGTAATTTTTTTAAGAACAAATCTTAAGACTCTGTACTGTATTATGTTTTCAATTTTTGTGGCATGATTTTTGATGTCCTGACATAAATCAGTGCATTTGCGTTCGAGGAATGAGTTTCAGCAAATAATTTAATTTTGAAAAGAATACATAACTAGTGAGTGGGGGTTCATTCAGTAAAGTGATAGTAAGTTATCAGCTAATGTACTTATTCATACACATACTTCACTAGAAAGGTGTTTTACCCTAGAACATGCTTCAAGAGCTAATCGTTCTCATGGTCAGTTGAAAAGAATATTACTTTCATCTTTTAATTAATAGCAATTCTTAATTACTTAATCAGTCAACAATTTTAAAGTAGCTAAGTAAATAAAAATTGTCTACTAATTTTTGCAGAATGCTGGTAAGAAAACAGGAATCCTAATGAACAGAAATTTGAAATACTAAATGTTCAAAATGACTTACTTCTTAACTCCACTATAATAATTTATCACTTATACAGAACATGTTTCACAGATATTCTGCATTAACAGCAGTTGTGAACTGCCGAGTTTGTAGAAGACTATAAGGGCATACCAACTTAGTAATGAGGTCATTATCCTTTGCCCTCTAATAGTTTTCGATAAACTCGGCAGTTGACAACAGCAGATGATGCAGATGAATTTCTGTGAAACACACTTTGTGTAAGTGATAACTTATTATAGTGGAGTTGCGTAGAAAATCATTTTTAAAATTCAGTACCGATATTTCATTATTTCACGTGGTTCCTGCAAATTAGTATTTATGTAACAGAAATATTGTTCAAATTATCTGAAGCTATATATAGAATGCACACACATATGTATACAATTATATATGAAGAGCATTTATTGTTAATCTCGTGATTATGTAAAGTTAGTATTCTGTTATTGATATATGATTGTAATTTAGTTTGAATTCAGTGCAACTGTTATTTTTGTAACATTTAATCAATTGTTCCTTTTTATTAAGATCAAAACAGTTTATACCGGTAATTAGTTTAGTATTGTTTTGTAACATAATGCAGAATCTTCAGCTCATAATAATGCATGTTTTTTTTTCTTTCTTTCTTTTTTCTAATAATGCTTATATAGCCTAGTTGCAGGTAAAGTGAAATCCATCAAGAGGTACAGTTCACAGAATAATGAGTTACAGTAGGTTTTCCATTTCCCTTATGCAGCGTTAACAAATTTTAAAGATAGAAACAGCTTTCCTGGCAGCAGGCTTATGGTGACCAAGAACCTGAATTTGAAGACTGAACTTAGAGCAGTATTTGAGGTGGATGAAACCAGGATTTTCTCAGTGTTCTCCTGTTTCCCTGAATTTCATTCAATGAATACTTCTCACTGTTCCCTGTCTCATTTAGCACAATCCCATTTCACAAAAAATTATAACTTGATAACCACTAGTGTATCCAAACGAAACTGGCTGGATTGCTTGCAAATCTAGCATCTGTTTATAAATTTTACTAATGTAACTGCTTGGTAGGATAGTCATGATACAGAACCTAGAATTGGAGGGGTGGCTGGTATAATTGGTGAACTTGGCAATATGAGTCAGTGGGGAAGGTGGAATGGGGCTTATGGGTAGTTATAGTTTGTCTGCATAACACCATAGGAATCATATCACATCCTATGAGTAGGGCTTAGTACAAAGAACTTTCAGTTGTATGAGATGGGAGCTACAGTATATCCCCCCTCCTTCATGAGTAAGAAAAAAAAAATCTAAAAAAACAGAGAAGATAACTTAATTGACATTATTCTCTGTTCATTTTTATGTTTGTTGTATTATTTGAAGAGTTTGCAGCTTAATAATAAATAAATGATCAGCTATTAAAAAATTATTTACATTTACAAGCTCATAACTATATTGTGGAACTTTCACAGTGAAATCACTATAATAAATTAAATCTATGAGTTGATTATATACACTTTGTTGCTTCACTTACCAATATTTTTGTAGGATATATTTCAAGGTCTCTCATCATTTTCAACTACAGTTGACAGTGGCAATGTAACTGAAAATGAGGATTTTATCCTTGAAACATGTTCTGCCAGAATAATGGTAAATGAAGCAAGAAATGTGTATAGTCAACTCATACAGTATACTAAATTTAATGAATTATTACAATTTCCTTTGAATGGCTGTGATGTTGAGTGTTTTAAAAGTAATTACTGTACTTGAATGTACATTTTTATCAATTTTTCTATTTTTGTATCTTCTTACAATTTTTATCAGAGTTTAACAACTTATTGTTCAGAAGTTTGCTTTCTTTTAAGCAAAATTTTGAGTATCATTAATCACCATCACTTTCTCCTCATGATGACAAAAAGAAAGGCCTGAGTGTCTAGAAAATTAAGTAAAAATTTGAAATGACTGCACTGTTAAGCCTGAAATAAAAATCCGAATGTTATTATCCAACACTAAACTAAAGAGTTGAGAATGCAGCTTTTGATTATGTGGAATCTGGAAGATTGAGAAAAAATAAATCAGTGATAATAAATTTCTTCCTTCAATTTTTAACCATGTTCATGAAATTTATACCTGTGAAGTTTCTTAAAATTTGTTTTAATGTAACTAAAGATACTTGCTAGTTTCTAAGCTTGATAGTCGAACGAAATAACTAAACATTTTCGAACCTTTCTGAGAAAAAATACTAGATAATGGTTTGATGAGAGGGACTATTTAAGAAATGTTACAGTTATCACAACTCTTCAGAAGAGAATTGCCATCACTTTACTGCCAGAAGATCGTATGTCGAGTTTCCACTGAAAATGAGTTTATGGTCTGATTCACTTCAAACATAATATGCAAAATTTCTTGTACCCAAAGGTTGTATGTTGAAAATCACTCTCAGTTAATGGAAATAATGTGTATTCCATATGGCATGTCATTTTTTCCAATATTTTCAGAATCAAATATTCAACTTTGGCAGAAATGCACATACGACCTTATGGCAGTAAAGCGACATTGTGCAGGCACCTGTACCAATCACTTTTGCAAAGATTTGTACAGCTCCAATGCACAGTATAGACCCACCGATAACTGTATTATGAGAGTTCTGCTAAATCATGAGCTGAAGACTGTATGTATGTCATATTTTTGTGTAATTGTAATGTCAATATCTGTTGAGGTTTATTATGTAATGTTCAGCGATATTATTTTTACTTTGTGTTTCATTTCATTTTCATGTGCATTTGCACATTCTTGAGTTAAAATACCAGTGCCTTTTAAGGATAAAATATATATTGTTTATGTTTTTTTCATTCATGTGCCTGTTTCAGAGAAAATATGTGGAGAGTGAAGGTAGTAACTCAAAATGTTTTTCTTATATGATTATGACAAGTTCCTAAATAAAAGATCACATTTAGTATTAAATTAATTCTGTTTACATCCTTAGAATGAATATTGGGTGTTCCTTTAAAAATACCCTATATGGGAGCGAGAGAGGCCAGTACTGGCTGCCTGGCCAAGCTGTAGAACTACCAACCCCATTCAGTTCCGCCCTTGGAACTGGATTTCCAAAACCTCTGTTACAGTAAGGCCCCAGAGGTATTTCTGCCTCCTAACAATTTTGGTTTGGTCAAATTGGATCTTGTAGCCAGTGTCAACACACTGCTGGGCCAATGGCCTAAATAGGGTCAGGGCTGTAAAATTCAATTTTTCCTTTCCAACCAATCAAACATTCCGTTTAATTATTCCACTTTCCAATTTTCTTGTTGTCCCTTACCCCATCTAGCACTTTCTGTCTCTCCTATATGACACAGGTAATATCTCAAGTTCAGCTCACTTCTCCCAGAAGATTGAATAGGAGATACCTGCTGGAAGCTCAGAATCTGTCCTACTTATTCACTTGAAGACTGAGAAATCATTTTATAATGCAAGGTTGGTTTGGTTTATTTATGTCCCTTTTTTCCAGTGAAACAGCAATTTTGTTACCCTTCATTCTGCAATTTGAGCTAGGGAACAATAGATTTTTACCTCAAATTAAGGAAAAAAGCTAAAAAGTTTGTTTATAATAATATGGAATAGTGCACAATGTGCATTCTTAAATTAGTTTAAGTTTCACAAAACTTTGTGAGTGATACTGTCCTTATTTTACACTGTTGTGCATGTTATCGATCACAATGTTTGAAGCACAATTTTCACCTGTGGTAGCTGTCTGGTTGATGGAATTTTTCATTGCTGCAGATTTTGTTGTGGAAGCTGTGTTTTCTTGTCTTTGTATGTCTTCAGGGCCGCCCCATGGGGGGTGCTGCCGGACCCAAGGGGCCTGCTGGATTCCGGTGATGTGATATAATTTTATGGAAAACTGGAAAAGTTTGATAAAATGCTCTGTTACACGAGTAAAGAGAAGGAAGCTCCACGGAGAAGGGAAGAGACAACTGTCAATGAGGATGGTTGGCGTTCGGTGAGTGGCCCGCTACCAGTGGCCTACATGGTCCTGGGCCTGACCCCGAGATGTGGCGGCCCTGTATGTCTTAGATCATAGATTGCTTTCTTCCATTCTGGGTACAGCATAGCATCAATGGCGTATAACTGTCCAGATTTCTTCTTTCTTTTTCTTCAGTTCCTGCATTCGATTATGTAGACCTGTCTAACTGGTAGTGGAAATTGGTGATGTAATTCTTCTATGAAGAGTCTTGGGTGACTCATTATGTCAGTTGTGACGAAGTGTACTTTGATAATAATCGTCTTTTTTTTTAATATTGCCTTTAATCTCTCAATATCTGCTAATTTCCAATCCATATGTTATGGGTATGATTTTTATGTAACATTTTTAGTGCTGTTGTGAGGGATATCTTCTGTGGGTTCTTTGTGGTGTGCATGGCTATTATTCTGTCTTTTACATGGTTTAGTGTATACATTCCTTCATGAATGTAGGCCTACTCTTGTGTTCTCCACATCTACTTAAAGTGGTATCCAGTGTTTTTGCTATTCCTTGTAGTAATGCTTTTGTTGAAAGGTCATTTAGCATTATGAACAATTCGTTTTGAAAGCAGTAATCAACAGCAAACCTTGAACCTTCTTGGTTGAAGACCTGAGACTGAAAATGCTCCTGCTAAGAACACTGATATGTGAAAAATTGTTGCAAGAGCTCCAAATGAAGAGGGACTCAATTAATGAGAACTTCTATGAACGGATGCCATGATAAGTAAGGAATGGATGCAAGCAGAGTATGAGCTGACTTTTCTATATCCTTGAACCTTGCTCAACACAGGATCTACGGGACAAGATATGTACATCTACATACAGGAAGTCTTTCCATCAGGCGATGATCAATGTGAAACTTCTCATAAGAATAGGTGAGGTTCTCTGGTTCATTTCTTGTGTCTAGATATACGATAACGGAGTAATTTGAAATGGATTCTTTATCTTTTCTTGCCCATTGGGCGCTTTACGTGTTAATAATATAACGTATTGACTATGAACATATTAATAGCCTTAATTAATTATAAGAAACTTATAGGCCTAAATGTGTAGGCTATTTTAGTTATTCTTTCACTTTATGTATTGTTATAACCAAAATTATGCCTATAGAATTAAAAAGGTTGACAAAGCTATGGACATTGTATCCTGACATCTAATAAAATTATTATTATTAGGATTTTTTTAGAGTTTGCCTCTGACATCTATGAGGATTTGCTGGAACTATGAGAAGAAATAAAGTATTGTACCATCAGATGGCGCCAGCGTTCACATTACCGATTTCCAAAAGTCAATGGTGGACAGTGTTTACATCTGACTGCAGACATTTTACAATTTTTAGTGTTCTGTCTATTTGTAGGCCTATAAAAAAGTGCGTTCTTTATACTGGACGTTCGTATAATTAACAGGCCTTCTGGTGCTCTTATTTGTGCTAGTGAATCGAGCTACTTACCGTAAAATCGTGTGAACAGAAATCCAACCCCCCTCATAGCTACCTGTTCAAGTTGGTAAGATATTTGACACTTTGTTTTAAAATGCAAATAAGATATTGATTGCATGTTTCCCAAATTGTATTACCTAATCCGAAATAGGGTAATTGTTGATATCTTACCTAAAAGTGTGATTTTTTTTAGTGATAATTGGTATGTATTGTAGCCCAAAAAGTCTGTCAGACTTATGTGGGAGGTCTAATAAATCTGTATGTCCTTTAAGTTAATTTAGATTTAATAGTATCTTGCATTTGAACATACTGAACTTTATGAATAAAAAATAATTAGAAATTTCACTTGCTCAGTGTGACCAGTGGTCTTCGATAGCCCTAGACAGCCTTAGTAAGAGAAATTCCATGGGTATCTGACTGACAGTGGATGGTATTTTCAAAGTATTTCTACAAGTCATTTAAAGAACAGTACATTTTTAACTTCTTGAATAATCTGAGCATTTTCTGCATATCTGAGGCAACACGATCATGCGTTAAATGATCAAATACATTTCAGAAATCAAAGAAATACTTTATTATAAACACATCTCATCTGACTGACAGTGGCACAACCTGTCTGTGGAGGTCTCCAGATAGCCTGTTTAGTGAGATTTCTCTGAAAATATAACTTTTAATTTAATGAAACTTAAGTATTTACTAATTAAGAAGCAATAATACTGCTTTTTAATTATCTTAACTTGTCCACACCAGGCATTACAGTCAAACAATTAACACCTTGGTAACCTAGGCCTACCGATCACATGGTACTAACTGACATGTTCCAACTGTATATACTGTTATGTCTCAAACTTTATATGGGTCATTCTACAGGAATTACGCTCTTTTTGTCCTCTCTTAATACTCTGTAAATAACATTGTTATTTCCATATTTTTATTTATCCATGTTTAACTATGGAACCCATTGTTATAAACCAAGTAATCAATGTCAAATTTATGGAAACTTTTCATAGTGCATTTCAGCCCTTTTAAGTAAAAAATCACTCTCCTGGGCTGTCCCCGCTCCAGGTTCACAGTACTCTATTGACTATAGAAACAATGTGTGGCATGATTATTTTAATTCACTTTGTGACATTGTTCTTTATTGTATTGGGGACTAGTTCACATGTATGTTTCAAATTTTTGAAGTTTGAATAAGTTTGTACTCTGTTCAAAAGTTCAGTCCCCAGCTTCTGAACTCACTCTCCTGGCGCTATAACAAAAATTTGAGGAAAAAAGAGGGAAGAAAACTTTTTGCTTCTCAATGTGGCAACGCTGTTCCAGACCAGTGAACAAAGAAGACCAGTGAAGAAAAGACATTTTTGTTGTGATTCCTGGTGCAACTGAGCAAAATACATCTTCACTTTTAAGTAAATATGTTTATTGCCAATCACTCTCCTGGTTGTAGTATTGTTTTAAATTTAAGAGTAAAAAAATTGAAAATAGAGCAATTAAATGCTTTTGGTGATTCAAAAAGTCTCCCTAAAAGCCTAACATCAAGCTGTGTCTGTACTACCTGCACATGGCAAAAGTAATAAAAATCCTCACTCTCCTGGCTAAGAAAATTAATCACTCTCCTGGCTAACTTTTTCCAGGAAAGTGAAAGTAGAGTGATTCGACATTAGTCCTGTAAGATACTTGTGCACTTTCTTTATTTTTACTTCTTGGCTTAAATAATTATTTTTCCCTAATAAATGTATAACAGTTCCTAACATTTTAAAACATATTCCATCAATGCTTTGGAAAATTGTGAGGACAATTTGTAATTATTTTTTCCCAAAACTAGGCCTATGTTGTTTTGTGAGTTACATCTCAACTCCCATTCTGACCTAGGTCCTATATAGTTTTGAAACCATATATACTGAAAAATTAAATTTGGGGAGGTGTGATTCCACCTCTATCAGTAAGTAAAATCACTCTCCTGGAACTTAAAATCAATTTTGGTTGACAGTAACCTCAAATTTGAGTAAAGTGTATGCATTGTATGCTGAAAGTTTCTTCTTTGGATAGAAGAACAACCAGGATTTTTTTCTGATTTTTTAAACCAAATTTAAATTTTGTGTTCTCTTTATGTAAAAAGCAGACATTTCTGTAGAATGACCCATATAATCTTATACCCATATAACATCACTTTGTAAGAGCTAGTATTTCATATTAACTTTAGGCATATAATTATATTTAATTTAGGCTAATTGCACAATTATTTTCTTTTACAACACCAAAACACATTACAAACAATACCAGTACAACATTCCATCCACGTCAAATTTTCTTTTCAAAGCTATACTCTTTTTACACTGGTTTTAAATTAGAAATGGTAAATGATCCATTGCTTTGAAGTGAAATGGGCTCATGAAAGACAAATTCAACTTTCAGCCAGTTCAGATCATCTGTCTTTGGCAAGTTGAATCGATTGTAAAAACTTAGCTTTTCACTTATTTTTAATTATCTCAAGTAACCTGTTTTACCTAATTGTAGCCCTAACTGATCACCATAACCTTGCATAATATGACTCAGGAATGGGAGTTTGGATATTTTCAAGTTGATCATTGTAAGATTAAGTTATGCACATTTTAGTCATTCGAGTTGGAAAGTTTTGTAAGAAATTTCATTTAGTGCAAAATCCAAAAATAATTAAATGTTATTTCACTCAAGAAAGCTATAGGGCCTATTATACTAGGCCTACATATAGTTAAGGCCGAAAACCTGTAATTAGGCTAATTGGTAGAAGTAAAAGTCTAATAAACAGTTACTTGTAACCCCAAAATAAAATAAATAATTTACCTGTGTATGGAGCAATCTTGCTACATTGTAGACCTGCTACATCTGTAGTGAATTTGCTGGGGACCTAGAGGAATATTTGGAATGGGACTGGGTACATCCTTCAGGAGCTCAATGATCTTGGTAGGCTATCAGTTTACCAAGCTTAAATCCTGGAATCAATTTCTGTCAGGGGAAAATCCTTGTTTTCAGGATATACCGGTAATATTGAAATCTTCTCAGTGAGGTAAGACTGAAACTAATAGCAGTAAAAGAGCCTTGGTTATCTTAAAACCGTATAAGATAAGCATCGGAGTAAGATGCATCTTTGCTCTGTAGATGTGTGAACATCTCTAGCGAGGTTACTAGGGGGGTCTAGAGGAATATTTGGAATGGGATGAGCAAGGCCTAGAGGGAGCTGAGAAGTCTCGGCATCAGGTGGTAAAAACTAGAGTTTGATTATCTCCCAAAACAAATTTCTGCTTCATAATAACTTATAACTTAATACAAATCTCCAGTGTAATAATACTGAAAACCTGCCTTAATGATAGCACAGATTTCCTTCCAAATTTCATTAATACCACTTATTTCAATAGGTCTTTGTTAAGACTAGGGTTGCCAGGTCTGACGTGAAATTAATGTTCATTAAAATTTCACTTATGGCTGAATAGAATCAGCATTTAAGAAACTACGAAATCTATTATTTTACCTATGGTTGAATAATATCTACGTACAGAAACATACGACGCCTATTTGATAAAATAGGAAGTTTTCTCTAGGTTTTTTATGCATAAACAAAAACTGCTATAATTACAGGTTATAAGAAAATCTAGCTATAGGCTATATAATGTTTTCTTTACTATGACTGTTCCATTTTGCATGGTGTTTTAATATAAAAGTTTCATTATAGCCTATGTGATAAACAGTAGCGTTCCTAGGGCGGGGCGGTGAGGGCAGTCCGCCCCGGACCCCACTTACTATGGGGGCCCCCAGTGATGCCCCACCCTAATATAAAAATTAATGTTCCACCTCTTTTTTTTTACTCATCGGAATTTTTGTATGAAATAAAAATATAGCGTATTTGACGTGTTACCAATAAAAAAAAAATTGACTCCAGTTACAAACGTTTTGGTCTCCGAACGCGAGAGGTTACTAGGAGATGTGTAGTTTGGATACTGCGCTGAACTGCATCATTTAACTGACGAAAAATAGAACATGTCCTAATTTTTGTCATATTTAAACATAACCTTTTTTCCCATTTCATTACTTTTTAAGTATGTCCATATTTGTATTTTTCTAAACAGTTAACTTAATATTATTGAACTAATGTATGTTTGTATTTAATAAATGAATACATTAAATACTACATGAGTTCTCTTCCTGATTCTGTCTATTATTTTTTCATATAGATTAGCTCATGGAGACAATCTGAAAGAGAAAAAGGCTAGCCATAGAAAAAGAAGTTAAAAATAGTCGTGTTAGCTTTTGGTGGGGGGGGGGGGGGAGGGGGTCTCAAAAATAAATCCGCCCCGGGCCCCAAATGGTCTAGTTACGCCACTGGTGATAAATACGATAGACTGATTTTAATATTGTGTGGTAGGTTTAAATTAATGTCGTACACTTTGTACAAGTGTTACTTGTAAATAAATTTTAATGTAATATGTAAAATGTAAAAACTTTCTAATGTCATTGGTTGTTATCTGGATATGTTTTAACTTACCTAATGTACGTATTTTACAATTATAACTTAAATAAGTTACAAAATAAAAAGTGTGCAAATAAATACTGTAATTTGGGAAAAAAAAAATTTTGAAGCAATCCCAAAAATATTAGTTGGTGTAGGTTACATAAGTTTTTCAGGGTAGGCCTATAAGGTGGACACCAATCCTTTAAATTTTACTCTATAATACCACTCTCAAAAGGAAAATATGAATTTTATTAATAAAGTTAATTCTTGTTGTAGACCAATTTCATTGTTGTAGACCATAGGCAATCGGAAGTTTAAGGATAAGGCTGAGTGGTAGAATAGTTCAAATTATGGCAACTAAAATCTTCTGGTATAGCCTAGTTTTGTCTTACCAGGACCTATATTTTCTTTTTTTGCCATTGAGTTATCTGGGATCCGTCATTGAAGAACAAAACATACAACAGATAGCTTCATAAATAGGCCTATACTATTTCCAACTAAAGAATAAAGTAGATGTAAACAAACACAATGACATGTATTACTCCGCGACCACGTGTTTGTTGGCACATTGCAGACGACGCAATTTCAATGCAAGAGGAACTCGTTAATATTGATCAAAGTAAGCTAGCATCTACAGAAACAAAGCTGGATTTCACAAATATTACATATGCCTACGTTTAAAATGCTAATGCATTGTAATATTTCAATCATAACGAAAATCTACCTACTGCAAAATGTATTAAAAACATTCAAGATCACAGTTTTTTCACCACTATTTAACGGATTTCCCCGCTTGTGCTTAACAACACGAGGTGGTGAGGCCTGATTAGCTTCAGCCATTGAACTGTATTGCTGTCTTATTATTTAAAATAGCTGTGGTAAGCTTGTTTTCACCGTATGAATTAAATGAGGAATACATGACAAGTGACTGTGTTATGTTTTCATACCTTTGTTGTGTTCAGGCATGCGCTTCGCACTACATTCAACCGATAATATCAAAATAATAATATTGGTATTGCTTATATCACATAGAATGTGTTGCTACGAACTTGATAAACGTGCTTAATTTAGTCGTAGATCAAGTACATTACTTACTTTTTATATTTTGAAGAAACTACATTAATACTCGTAAGAAGATGACAAGCAAGAGCCTGGAGGGGTTGTGCGTCCAACTGCCAATCAGAACCCATCATGTCACGTGGTTTTGTTTACATCTACTTTATTCTTTAGTTGGAACTAGTATAGGCTATGTGATATTTTTAAAGATTGGCAGTTTTGTTTTAATGTATTTATGTAGCCTACGTGTTATATTTTATTTTATGAAAACTGAAATATGAATTGATGTCCCCAGAGTTCTGATAATGAAAGTGTAGTGATAGAACTTATTTTTCAATAAAATCCTGTTAATCAGAATTGGGTACCAAACAGGAACCCTTTCCTTTAGCCATACAGTAAATAGTTTTATATGAGCTCAAGTATATGAGTAAGTTATGAAGATTACTGTATTAACTGAATATGAGTGGGTATGCAAATCTGTGTGCTGAGACACTGCACTGTGAGGTCATTGGCATGTATTGATTAGTTCTGGCTATTCAATTGCTAACCTGACTTACTAGGGTTGTGCAAAATTTGTCTTCCATGTTACTGTTTAACAATTAAAGGGAAAATCGACTTCATATTTCCATTATGAATTTTTAACTTAACGCTTCTTTCTGTTTTGTAGAGATAAGAAGTTCTAATCTAATAATACTAAACTAAGGCAGAACAAATACGAGTGCTAGGTCACCATGGCGCCATGAAAATTTGTGTTGGCACCTAAAATGTTCCCCAGCTAACATTCTTATGATGTCCAACATGTATTGACCATCCCTGAAATACAATAAACCCCTTTTTAACGGAACTCAGGGGACAAATTTTTTTTTGATTGGGTTTTCCTAAAACACACCAAAAAGTATCTTACCAGTACACTGAATTATAGAGATGTGCCAAATGTAATTTACAGTATTTTAATACATTTTATATTAAAATAATTCAACAAATTTTACTTGAACAAAGTGTTTAGAGGAACACTGAAGTAATTAAAGATTACAGTTGATTTCTTCTGCTTTTTACAGTTTCTACATCCTCTATGAGCCATAAAAAGCTATATCAAGCGTTTTCTGAGGAAAGTTGTTCTTCCTCATTTCAAATTGTACATAAGTTACCTATTTAACGACCTAGAGTTTGAAAATCGAAAGTCCTTCATAACTTAATTTAGAATGTCAAAATACAAAACCCGAGAGACGACGGGCCCTTTAAGCTAGTCTATATATATATAAGAGACTTTGTCACTGTCTGACTTAATGAATGACTGAATGACTGACTGACAGAGAATCAATGTAGAGCCTAAACTGTAATAGGTAGAGACTTGGAATTATGACAGTACCTTCGTTTCCTGAGTAATCTAAGTGGACACTAAGAAAAGATTTTGAAAAAGTTTGATTTTAAATGCCAAAAATCAAATGTATTTGAGGATACGAAATACCTTTGTACACAGAATTATCAAATCCAATTCACATTCCATGTACCAGTTCACATGATAACAGTGTATTGTTGGCAGTGGTCACAGATAGATTTGGAAGTGCTTGATACAGGACTTTGACAAATAGAGAAGCTATCGATAGAATTAATTGCTATAAATAAATATTGAAGAATAAAATCCACGAAAATAACTTTCTCTGCCCTGGACATAGAGAATACCATTTTCTCATTTCACATTTTGATGTAAAATAAGAGGTCGTATTGCGGGGACAGTTTAATCCAGCTGCTCAGTCTGAATGTGTGTGTCAATGAGTAAATTAAATTCCATATCAGAAGTCTGTAAAAAATTCTATCCATTAATACATTATTCATAGCTGTAGGCCTTGTATTCTTAGTTGAGAAATATGGATGTTTATCTTTGGGCTTAAGCATGTAAAAAGAGACAAAATAGGATGGAACAGTTTTTAGTCCAATGCATGCAGTATAAGGCCTATCTCAGGTTTTGGGGAGGAACGTATGAATTTCGTATTTAATTTCTTTTTTATTTCAGCCTTGAAACGATTTTATGGTAACATGAAAGTGAGAAATAAAATATTCTGTAAGGACAGTACATTTTTATATTACTGGGAATTCTATTTCTTAGTATTTGAACCCCTGCCAGGCGTGGTGTGTAGAAGCAATGGGGTGCAAAATTCTACATCCTCTATGAGACATAAAAAGCTATATGAAGCATTTTTTGAGGGAATAGTTTGAGCGTGATAAGTCGTTCTTACTCATTTCAAATTCTACATACCTATTTAAGGACTTAGAGTTTAAAAATCGAAAGTCCTTCATATGTTAACTTCGATTGTCAAAATTCAAAACCCGAGTGATGCCAGTCCCTTTAAGCTAGTACTATATATATGTCTGGTCTTTCTGGAATCCTATATCCCTATATTGGGTTGAAGGGCCTCCAAGTGGAGGTTTCTGTTTACCTGTGAATTTTGTTATGCTTATTTTCCGAGAGAGGTAGAGGGACAGGTGGTAAGCCCGTTGCCTCTCAACCCCCCCTCTGGAAACTAAGGTATTACTTGGACGTGAAAGGGTCGAGAAATTTTGGTCCAGAGGCTCTAATTTAGGCTTGGAATTCTTTTACGTGCCGTAAATCTATGACAAGCGCCCCCCCCCCCCCACCCCCCGTTTAAAGTCCTTCCCAGAGGACTCCGTGCCCAGGATTTTTACGTCCTGAAAAACCCATCAACCACGACTGGGTTTGATCCCACGACCTTCGGATCTAGAGGCGGGCACGCTACCTCTAGACTACCGCGACCGACACTGTATATATATGTAACATTCGTAAATATGAGCAAATAGCTCCATCGCTAAAACCACTTCAGTGATAAGCCTTATGTGAACAAGGATATTTCCACTGTCTCTTTCTGCTCTATAGAATCCTGCATAACTCAACACCTAATTATCTTTCCAGTCGTTTCATTTTGTATCGTCCTACTCCTACCATAACTTGGGCAGTGCCCAATGGGCACCCACTCTCAGCTTGATCCCTTACTATCTTAGCATTTATAATATTACATTATATTACAGCAACAGCCATTCACTTCTGGAATTAATTACCTCAGGAGCTGCCAAGCGATATCACATAAATTATTAGTATTTAAGAGCACTTAACTGGATAAAAGTAGTATTTAAAAGCAAATATTTTGCATTTTTCCAGCATTCATAGTCAATGTTATATTCATTTATTTTAATTTAATCTGTTATTTAGTTTTTTCTTTCTTTTATATTCCTAAATCAATTGTTAGTTGAAAAACAGATAAATAAATATAAAATCTGAATATTAACAAATCAAAAGCAGTAATTAAGTTCATGAAACGTTCAAACATGATCCAACGAAAGCAGTGCAGCAGTGGTACGTCAGCTGAAAAACTAGAAGACATGCACACAGATGCAGAAGATCATATTTGTCTGGCTCCTGGATTTTTCTAACTGGTTCCTAGCTCCAAGAGAAATTTATTCTGACCTGTACTAACTTATAACTAAATTAGATGGCATTACATCCCTTGTGGGACTTGACCTACCATCCAATTGCTGTGGCTGCATCGTCTACCACAGGCAGATGGGGGTCATGTAGCCAGCATGCTGACTCCCACAGTCATTATTGATAGCTTTCATGGCCTGAGCATTCACTTCTTTATCAAGTAGGTTCTCAGTTGACATCAAGAGGCTGAGTACACCCCGTTCCAAACCTCCTTACCTTAGAAGAATCAGAGGGAGTACCCAGAACTTTGGATCCATAGTCAGCAATGTTAACCACTAGACCACACAGACTGTCAATCTATTATTATTAATATTAAAAACAATAATAATAATAATAATTAAAAAAGATAAAAAGCAGTTTTATTCATATTAAATAATAAATTATTTGCAGCACACCACTTCTTAAAATTATCAACAGCAGTGGAAACCTTCATATACAATTCTACAACGGTCTCAGCAGTAACAAGAAAGGTTGTATCATCAGCGTACATTATCAGACCTTTGGCATTTGCACTATATTCAACATCATTGGCATATAAATTAAATGCTACCATGCAGAAATCATGTAGGCCTACTGAAAATATACATTCTTAAACCAAGTTTACCATATTTTTTTGGAATTTGCAGGCAGTACAATCTAGTATTTCAACATACCAGGTAATTCAAAACCCAGGTCCAACTCTTTCCACCGGTTATGAATATAAATTGATTAAAAACTGTTATTAAAACTTTAGTACAGTGGATAAAATTTACCTTTGAACAGTCACTACGTTGCAGCCTAACCTCCAGGCCTACCTCAGGTGAAACGTAGTGACTGTTCAAAGGTAAATTTTATCCACTCTACTAAAGTTTTAATAACAGTTTTAATCAATTAATACAATCTAGTAATTAGCACTTTTTTAATGGGTGGAAAAAGTGTGTTTGTTTATTTATTTTTGCTTATTTAAAAGCAATATAAGCTGTAATATTTTACAGGCAAAGAACAAATAAGGCATGCTGTAGATCATAATTCCCAAAGGCTGTAATACCATACCATAATATGTAACAATAATGGCGACTGCAATTATTGATTTGGTTATTGCCTTCAGACTTGAAATTTCATCCTCACAACACAGGTCATCCTGCTGATTTTCGCACAAATACTGAAATATTATTCAAGAAGTCGTATTATAAACAAACAATCTAGTTAGATATATGCATATGCACTCATGAAACACAGGTTATTGTCTCTGTTGGACGTTACATGATAATATTATAGGAAAAAATTCCTCTGACAGTGGGATTTGAACCCAGGACCTTTGGCTATCCGTGCCAATGCTCTACCAACTGAACTAAGCCAGAGTTTACTTCACAGTGCCAGATGGAATCTCTTTCCTGTGACTGATTGCCCTATTAGGTCTACCTCACTAACAGACAAGTTATGTCAGAGGAATTTTTCTCCTATGTAACATTATCATACAATTTAGTACTGTATTAGAGAGTCTAGATAAAAACTTTTCAGTTGTTTTTACGAATGGATGAAGTGAAAATAAACTAGCATAAAACATGTAAGCAGCAAGAAACTGAGATTGGTTAGGGGATGAAGGATGTAGGGAGGAAGGGGAAAAAGCATTCACTTCCATCTCAATGGAGAGGAATGTGATGAAAATCTCCTGAGCTATTGAATGGCTCACTGAACATAAACATTAGACTGGGTTACCCTCTTTCTCCTCCAAAGTCACAACTTCAGGAAAAATGAGAATTGATCTCTGAAATGACAATGCTATGTTAGCCTGCATGAATAAATGTGGAATCATATATCCTCATAATCTCTTTTCAATAAGAAATGAATAAATCTGTGTTTTACTCGACTTGTGTGTCATATTTCATAAAGTAGAGATAGAGAGATTATTTTTGCGATGTGCCAAGAATGCACAGTCTGTGTGGCGGGAAGGAAACAAGTCGTCGGCTGGTAAAGGCTTAGGTACAAGTAGGAAAAAGAAGCGGACCGACTCTTGTAGCTAATTTCAGAGCCTTGTGATACGTAAATAAATGTAAGAGATGTAACGGAAATGTTTGTTTTCACAAGCAATGCAAATTACGTGAAATTATTTCTCAATTCAAGCAATTTATCTGCTGTAGAACAAATTTCAATTGCTTCCCTGCTATTCTGTGAATATCGCTAGGCATGCACAGTGGCTCATGTCGGCAACTTAGATATTTTTCCCCTACCTGTACATAACCCCTCAGTTCAAGGGCATGGATATCTGAATTAAGCCTATGGTTAGAATGATCACCTACCTTTGTCATAGAAGATGTTGAAAATGGTCTCCGTCTTCCACTACATGTTCTGACATCTTTTAAGAAAGTTTACATTCACATGCATTAATTCTTCTTGTGGAATTGCTGCAATTTTTCTTCTTATGTTCTCTTTCAGTTCTTCAATTGTACAGTATGAGGGTTATTCTTGGGCACTTTATTACTAACTCCAAAAACTTATGTTTTGCTAGTTTGTTAGTAGACTTGCTTTATCATTATCACTGGTTAAATTGCCATGCTGGATATTGAAGTGAAGCTATATTGTCAGTTTATGGACTAATTGTAAGTATGTGAATAGAATAAAGGAATTAACAATCTCCAGAATACATTATTTATTTTGAACATACAAATGTAGGTATTTATTTTATTATAATCAGTAATCACATAGCATTACAGTAATAATATACATTGCTTCACAACGTTCAATAACTGCCTTATAGAAAATAATTTAATTATGCCTCTCCAAGGTTTCACTTGCATTTGAAAATTGTCCTCCATATTTCAGTATTCTTTGTGCAGCCATCTTTGTGCAGCCATCAGTAGCTTCCAAAATCATAGTAATATAATTAGAAATCGAGATGTGTTGTTTATTTCTATTGTATTGGTATTTACTATCAGTATACACAACACGACTTGTGCACAATGATCAAAGATAGGGTGTGAGGAACAGCGGCAAACATGTTGCACAGTTTGCATTTTCATAACCTGTGTTTCATTCTTTCCTTTTACACTGTATTCTGAAGCAAATTTTAAAATATTAGAGATAAATTGGGATCTTGTAAGAGATTGCACTGGACAGGACAGAAATACAAAAAATAATCCCCACAAAGTAAACATTTCTGGGCTTTAGGGCTATGGTTTGTCAGTTTTGTTGGCTGACGTTTGCCACGAGCTGTGTCAGGCATTTTCAGAGCGGTGTAGTCGGGTGTCAACTGCTGCTATTTCCCTGTAAGGCTGATATTTATTTATTTATTTATTTACTTACTTACTTAACCTGGTGGAGTTAAGGTCATAAGGCCTTCTCTACCACTCAGCCAGGGCAAAAACATGAAATACATAATATTAATAAAAATAAATGAAAAACAAGAAATGATATACCTGAATACAAGAAACGTAACTTAAATATAAAGACAAAAATACAAACATAAAGCACTTAGATAATATATAATACAAATGACTAAAATAAAGAAATGAAAAAAGATGAAAGACTAAACAAAATATACATTCTTAGTTAATACAAATAATGACAATTTTCAAAATATTTTACAAATTAGCATCAATTCCTAAATTTTATTGTATACTAAATTGAAAACTAAATTATATTTATATCATCTCCTGTGCACTGATTGATGGTGGGTGCTCTGCTAAGGGATTTTGTTTTCTCTTCTGATTGGACTGTTTCAGTTAACATGTTTCTGAGTGTTTTAAGTTTGATTTTTGTTTTTGTTATAGCTGGAACCCATGTTTAGTGTACCCTTTGTGATTCTTCCTTTCTGTTAAAGTTATTTCTGTGTTTGTGTATTTCTATGGCTTCATGATATAACCGGGGATGATACTAGCTTATGAGGTTTGGTGCTGACGCTTGATTGCTAAAAACAGATTTCATGACCCAATTGAAGTTACATTCGACAACTGCAGTTTTTTTCTCTGTTTCTCAATTTACAGCCTAGTATTGATGCTTATTTTTGTAGTTCCCGTGCAGCTGTGAACATACTGTACAGGTAATGGGAAAAAAAAAGCGGATCTACTGAAATATCTAAGTTGCCGATAAGAGCCTAGCTAGGTGGGTTCTAGGCATGCGCAGTGGTCATATCGGAAGCTTAGATATTTTAGTAGGTCTGCTTTTTTCCCCCCTACCTGTACATAATCTATTTGATTTTGTGTAACATATAGGAATGTAAATATTTTCCATACAGCAATGTAAATATTTTCTTATGATAGGTGGGTTCTAGGCATGCGCAGTGGTGATATCGGCAGCTTAGATATTTTAGTAGGTCTGCTTTTTTTCCCCCCCTACTTGTACATAATCTATTTGATTTTGTGTAACATATAGGAATGTAAATATTTTCCATACAGCAATGTAAATATTTTCTTATGATAGGTGGGTTCTAGGCTTGCGCAGTGGTCATATCGGCAGCTTAGATATTTTAGTAGGTCTGCTTTTTTCCCCCACGTGTACATAATCTATTTGATTTTGTGTAACATATAGGAATGTAAATATTTTCCATATAGCAATGTAAATATTTTATTATGATCATAACAATAATATTAATTTACTTTTTACTTTTTCTGCAGGTGGTGCTTGGCTTCTAAAAATGCAAGATAAGTTTTTCTTCAGCAGCATGCTCATGGTAAGTAGACTATATTGATTCTTTTGATGGGTGTAGGTGAAATAACTCCGAGAATAATGCAACATTATATTTTCCCCTCAAGAAAGTTTTCTTGGAAATGAGTACAGTTCAAAATGCACTTTCCTTAAAAATAGGGTAGCAGTTACGCTGAAAGTCTCCTTTTTTCCCCCCTGTGATGGTTATTTGTTTATAAAGTTATGCAGGGATGTATCCAAGATATTTTTTCGGGAGGGGCTATTAAGTCTAACACTGTTATCACTAGGGCCCGAAAATTTATGAAAATCATATTTTTAATAATGCAAATTATTACAAGGTGTCAAAGAAATATTAAGAAATTGATGGTTTAATTTTGCACATTTTGTTAGTTTTGCAATGATGCATCATATTTGTTCAATATTAAAATATTTGTGCATATTTAACCAATTTGTCACATTTATAACAGCATATTATGAGAGATGTCAAATATTGTGCATATATCTGTATATTTAAAAAAAAAAGAGCTATTTGGCTAAGTGAATGTTTTGGAAACCGACTATAAAATTTGTTGATAGTAAATAGACTAAATTTTTTTGTAACTGATTATATAATATTAAAGCAACGTTATATTCATTATTTTTCAATTTACTAAAATTTATTGCAATAACTTAACCTTGTTTTATTTTAATTTTTATTATGTAATTCATAAGACTTATACTATCTTTTAAAATTCGTGATGTAATTCAGCCAATAACAGAACGTCTAGTACAGTATTAAATTTACTTAAATAATAGAGCATACCTCATTTTTTCGAAGCATATTTCACAAATTTCAGGTAAAAATTCGATGTTAGGCTGAATTTTGTCAGGATATGCAATTAAACTGTCTACTAGACCTATTTGTCAAATTAAAATGTTCTTATGTGCAACATATTAGCATTACTTAACGTTTCGGGGGGGGGGGCTGTAGCCCCCTCAGCCCCCCTCTGAATACGCCCCTGAAGTTATGTCAAGTAAAAAAAATCATCTTTGGGATTAAGGTTTCCCAATACTATTTGGTTTTGACTGTTATTAGATTTTGTTTTCTTCTACTAGAAAAAATATATTTTTTAAATAAATTGTCGTCTTGATTAATTGGTAGGCTGACCCTCAGGGTTTCCCTAGTAATTGCAGCAGCAATCCCTTGTGTATTTTCTCTGTAGACAAGCATTAAAAACAGAAATAATGATAAAAAAATTCAAAATACGGTATAACGTAAGGTAACACTTTATAAAAACACTATCAAAATTCCGAAAATGGCCTTAAAATGCCAGGAAAATTGCCTAATTTTTTATATTGACGAAGAATACAAAATAACGCCAAAACAAATTGCCTTTATTTAATCAATTAGTTAATGTACTATGTATTAGAGCTATCTTTCAACCTTCGTATATAAAAGGTGCAAAATCATCAAACACCTTACCGTAGTGTCTGCTGATTGTGTTATAGAGTAGCCTACCATCCTCATCAAAGCAACGCCTGCGGATTGTGTTTAGACTACCATGCACAACAAAACGAAACGCCTGCTGATTGTGTTTGAGTAAACATCCTCAACAATAGCCTGTTCGAGAGTGCCTCGTTTTTGCTGCGATTGTAAAATATGTAAATGTAATATAATTTTTTTTTTAATTTTAATTTGATTTCAGTATTAAATTGTCTATAAAATATGTAAAATTGAAGAGACATCATTTACTATAAATATATATAGAGCATTTTCATTTCTCTCATCACAGTATCAGATTAAAAATATATATATATTATGAGCACAAAGAATTAAGCAGTGATTTTACCTGGTGATTAACCTAACCTATTTCTCTAAAATTTTTGGGAACGACATTATTTTTTCATGCAGTACTTGAAGAACGTTACTTTCTCTCGTGCTGGAATATTGAATCACTTCAACTACCCTTATTTAAAAGAAAAGTAGGCTACTTGGATTTAGGTGAAGTCATATGAAGAAGTATTAGAAGAGGACAAAATGAGACTAGCACCAACAAAAAGGGACAAACCTCATCCCATCGGCATGTAGCTTGGACAACGGGATCAGGATCTTAAATGGACAGTCGTGTTAAAATAAGACCTGGTCACCCTAGCGCTTGTGTAATCTGATATCGATTTCAACTCGGAATTCTCACGGATGCAGTTTATAAGGTGATCTCATGGTTTAAAGGTAATCCTGAATAAGAAGTAGTGGTCTATCTTCATCTCTTGAGATTTGATCTCACTTTAGATACGATCGCGAAGTCACATTCCCATGCGATCTTGAAAAGCAAGGAGGGCAGCCTACAGTGTTACCTTCGCCCCCGCATCTGCACAGGAATGCCGTTTTATATCTGATAGAGGAAACAAGATATTCTATATTCAGCTTTAAGCCGACTTACTGTGTCATTTTATATTTACGAAATGCAACATGAGATGTGTTTTATTGCTGCTCTCACGTAGTGTATAAAAAGTCAGGCGGAAGTCGATTGCGAATCTTTCTTATACTTCTCTATTTTAGTAATCCTCAAGAAAAAGTGGTAGGCCTAGTCTTATTAAGTGCCAGAATGGTTCTTTATGAGTAGGGCCCGGATTCTTGGGTTTTAAACAATTTTGTTCTTTGCTAGCTAACTGTGATATTTTAACATAATTTATTATCCGTTTCATAGTCATGGCAGTCACATAGTCCAATCTATATTAATAAAAGGAAGTGTCTGTCTGACTGTCTGTCCGCGATGCCCAGCGAAATCTACTGAACGCAGAGATCTGACATTTTAAACATAGATGGACTGAAGGGTCGGAAAATGCACCTCGAAGCCGGAATTTTAAATTTCGCTTCCGTTCGTGAGTTATGAGTGAAAAACGGGCAGAAAACGTGCATTTTTTGCGTTTTCGAAGCATCGGTTTTCAGTAATACGTTTCAATGTCAAATCAATTACAGTTGACTTTGGCTATTTTTATCATACCTTGGACATAAAAGCATCGCGATCGCTTGAATGCTGTAAACCCACGCTGGTCGATTCATTTGTTTATAATGTTCAGGCACGCATATATCTGAAATTTTCAATCTACACGGATGAGGGATAATCAATATAGGTCTAAATATGGTCAAACATTGTTTTATTTGGACAAAACAGGGGTTTTTCTGGACCAAGGAACTCGAATTTGAGGCCGCTTTTACCAAGCGACGCTATCTAATCGTGGTAACTTATATAGTCCACGTGGTTTAGGTGTTAATAAATATAATGATTTAACTATTATGCTCTTAATTTTTGAAATAATTATCGCGGACGATCGCTTGATTTTGTAAGTCCATCCTGGACGATTAATTTCTTTAGAATATCAAGGCCCGTAGACATACGAGTATTATGAAATTTTCATCCTACACGGAAGAGGGATAATGAATATTTATTTATTTATTTATTTATTTATTTAACCTGGCGGAGTTAAGGCCATAAGGCCTTCTCTACCACTCAGCCAGGGCAAAATATGGTCAAACATTGTTCGATTTGGACGAAACTCACTATACAGGGGTTTTCTGGGCCAAGGAACTCGAATCTGAGGTCACTTTTACCAGGCGACGCTATCTAATCGTGGTATCTAGTCCACGTGATTTAGGTGTTAATTAATATAATGACTTAACTATTATGCTTTTAATTTTACATTTTTAATTGTTGAAATAATTATCGCGGGCGAAGCCGCGGGCACATGCTAGTCTTATATAACCTAAAAATGGCTAAAATGGCTAAAAGAAAACTGCTTTTCAAGTAAAGTACGATAAAATAACAATAATAACTACAATAATTAATCGAATTATTATTGTTATAAAATCACTTTTTAAATTTCTGCCTTCATTTTGCATCTTGCTCATTATTTGCCAGTATATTATTTTGTAAGATAAAATATAATATTGCATATTGTAATTTTGTTCATTTTATTCACACTGTTTGCTCCAGCAAGATGCCGATTGTGAAGTATTCTAAAAGTTGATTTGTTAATTGAGAAACGTTCTTGTTGAGTTTGTGGTGGAGTTGGAAATGACATGAGTAGTTCTAAAACTAAGCAAAGTTCTGTGGTTCAAAGCCATGGAAATTTAAGTGAAAATAGCATGAATTAATCTATTTTTCAATGTGTTTATTGCATTTATTAATCATATTAAATCGTCTGAAATTGTTAAAAACTAAAATAAAGCTATATTAATATGTTTAAAAAACTAAAACAGGGTTTATAAAAACCTAAAAATCCGGGCCCTATTTATGAGATTAACATTTTACATTTTATATTGAGAAGGGGCATTTAAAACTCCAATATAAGTCAATATGACTCTATTTTACAAACATTGTCTATTAGTCCAGTCATTTGATGCTCAAAAAGGGGGTTACCTGGAAAGTTTTCCGAGAGTTTTGAAAATTGGTGACATTATAGATTTCGACGTGCTCTTTTCGAATTTTCACTTTGCCACCTCGTATCTTTGGAGATAATGTCAAAAACCCGTTTTTATTCGCCATTTGCTCAATATGGCGGCGCGAGCGGCAAATATACGAGGTGGCAAAGTGAAAATTCGAAAAGAGCACGTCGAAATCTATAAAATCGCCAATTTTCAAAACTCCCGGAAAACTTTCCAGGTAAAACTACCAAATGACTGGATTATATTGAGTGTGAAAAAGTAGGCCTATGTATATACGAGGGTCATTTGAAAAGTTCTGCACACTGTAAGATAGAATGGAAGAAAATAATTTATTTTGCAAAATACCATTACAGGCCTTCAATATGAACTTCATTCTTGCTTATGACAGCTTCCCAACATTTTGGCAATTTTTTAATTCTGGATAGGACACCTTCATTGTTGAGCTGTCTGATTACTCGGGTCACCTCACTGGAAGCTTCATCAATTGTAACAAAACGTTTTCCAAGTCTATGGATGGGAAAGACTCCCCCACCCATCACACAGTCCTGATTTGAGCCCACCAGACTTGATTTGTTTCCCAAATTGAAGGAACCACTCCGTGGAAAACGTTTTGTTACAATTGATAAAGCTTCCAGTGAGGTGACCTGAGTAATCAGACAGCTCAACAATGAAGGTGCCCTATCCAGAATTAAACAAAAAAAAAAATTGCCAAAACGTTGGGAAGCTGTTATAAGCAAGAAAGAAGATTATATTGAAGGCCTGTAAAGGTATTTTGTAAAATAAATGATTTTCTTTCATTTTATCTTACAGTGTGCAGAACTTTTGAAATGACCCTCGTATGTAGGCCTAAGCCATAGAATTAATTTCTGGTTTCATGACAATGTGAAGTCGCAGGGTGATAAATGGAAACAATGTCGCTTCCGGAACCTTGAGGTTGGGCTGGGGTCATGAAATTTCACCCTGTTGAAGCTTATTGTCTTCTAAAAGTCAACATTATCGTTACAATGTAGATAAAACTTGCTCAGGTGTAGTTATACCAAACGCCTTTATCCATGTCTCGCATGTCTGCTGCTCTGACAGCTAACTTCCTGTCTGGGAACCTCGCAAATGGGGGTGTCATAATTCTATATTCCATGTTTATTTTCCTCGTGAACAGTGAAAAGCGACAGTGTTACATTCTGTCCGTCTGGTACAAAAATACACTTCCGACATTAAAAAAATGTTTTCGATGTAGGCACAAGCCTATGTATTACTTATTCAGTGGCAATAGACAATTCCTAAGCAAGCTAAATGAATATTATCTATTTTATGGAACCCGGAGGTTCATTGCCGCACTTACATGAGCCCGCCGTTCAATCCTATTCTGTGCTAACTCCAACCGTCTCTCGCAAATCCTACTTTCTTAAATATATTCTAATATTGTCCTCCCACCTACGTCTAGGTTTTCCAAGTGGTATTTTCCCTTTGGGTCTCCCAGTCAATATTTTTTAGATACATCTTTCCTCCCCCATACGCACAACAAGTCCAGCCCATTTCATCCTCCGTGATTTAAGGGAACTGAGCCCTTTTTCGGGGGTTTTTAAAGGCTAAACATTAAAAAATTAACTTTTTGGAATTTTCCGGTGGTTTACAGCCTAAAAGCTATATGTGTACCAAATTTCAAGTTTCTAGCTCATCTGGAAGTGGGCAGACATTAATGTCAGTGAGTGAGTGAGTCAGTCAGTCAGTCAGCCATGTGGATTTATATTATAGGGATAGTTTTGAAAAATGTCTTCCATATTTGGAAGCACCTAGGTTGGTGATTGTTAAATGAAATATTGTTAGACCTAAACGTTAAATGAAAGAAGATTGTTAAATGAATGGTGGAAACAAATTTTTGTGAGTTTTGATTAATATATTTTCTATTGTAATTACAGTATTCTTGTAAACTGCTGTAACAGCTTTATTATAATAGTCTGAAAGCACGTCTTTCACTCTTCTGTAATACTCTCCCTTAATGTGAGCCATTGGCTCGTTGGAACAAAATAATAAGTAAATAATACATAATAAATAAAAAAAATATAAGTAGGCTACTTATTTGGAATGCCATTAAAGCTGCCAACGATGAAAATCTGTTACGTTACTTCCATTCTTTTAATAAGGTTGCGCATGCCACCCATTCTAATCGTAGACATGATCAGTAATTATTATCGTCAAAATGGTAACGGGCCGGAAAACGTTAAGGCTAGGGGCAGTGTGTCCATTTGTAGAGAAGAGCCAGTGCATTTTGCCTAGACATGTTTGGCATCGCGTTACTCTATGCATATAAGGTGCCGCTAGTGTGAATGGTTCCATAAAATAGACTGCTATTGGTTTCATGTTATCAAGAAAGCATTCCAGCAGAAACACTGTATAAATATGGAGAGGTCAACACGCCAGATAATAATTAGCGATAAAGCTGTTGGCTGGTGTTATGAATACGAATTACAAAATAATAGGCTTGATGCACGGAGAATATTGAAACTTATGCATGTCAGAGAAATATAGGCCTATATGCAGATAACAGGTGAAAGGTGCAAAGGTTTATCCTGATCTACATGTTATTAAGTGCCAGAATGATACTTTATGAGATTTGTGAGGAACGGGAAAATATGTCTGTCCGTCCGTGTGTCTGTAGCCTACGCGCGATAACTCAAATACGCTTTATCGGATTTTCATGAAACTTGGTATACGCATTTATAACGTCCATGAGAAGAAGCCTATTGACATTGGACCAAATCGGTTGGCCGTTACGGGAGTAATGTCCAATTTAGTGCCTATTTTATGGTAATGTATTAGAAAGAATTTATCAAATGCAAATCAGTTCTCATGGCAACATATTGTTTTATAGTGTTCATATACGGCTTTGGAAGTTGCAATACAGATAGCTTTGATAACACTTTTATTTCACATATTATGCTTATCAAACTGAACCTTTAAACTGAGCGAGATGGCCGAAATGGAAACGTCTTGGACTCGCATTCTGGAGGTTTCTGGTTCAAATGAATCGATTAGGAGCTTAACTTGGAAATCGATTACAAAAATTACTAGTTTTCTGCATATCATAATTGCAATTATCACTGATTAAAGAAAAGTATTCTGGCATTTTGTTACATCAATTTACCGGATTTTATTTTTGTCTGATGACTTGGATGTTTTGACTGATTCTAGCAATTTGAAGGCTGATTCCAATAAATATGGTGAAAGTAGGGACAGGAATTTCACTGTTGAATGGTATGGGTCTTATTATAAGGCGTACAATAAGTAAAATGTATATTGTAAAAAAGCCTGACGTGATGGGGCAAAATGGGTATGATTTTTCAAGTTCAGCACCCTCCAATTCATAAAGATAAGCTTGAAACCTTGCAGTCAGCGACGTTGACGTTGAAATAAGTAAGTTTTTTCCCACAAAACCACACACGACGGTACAATAGACTTTTTTAAATTTCTGAAACTAACTTCTTTTGAGTCAGGGGACCTCAAAAAGTGTATTGTTGTTGAAAATTAGAAATTGCTTTCAGGGGCGAACACAATACTTCCTCTACTTGTATTATCTATGGCACAGATAAAAAAAAGATGAACTTTGCAGATGAAAGTAGATAGAGCTTCAGCAGAAAAAAGTTATTGTACTAAAGGAATAGGCTTTACGCGTATCAAATAGAAGTTATATTATCCTGTTGCGAATCTTGTAAGTCTGAAAACGAGTGTCTTCATGTTGTATTTATTTTGTGCTAAGTCAAGAGATTCGGTCTTTCTTTACTTGAAAACTGAAATAGTGCGAACTTGCGAATACAGACGGTCGTTCTGTGCCTAAAGCAAAGAAAGAGAGAAACGGAATATTAAATACAGCGGCGTCTTATGAAATTTTAATGTCTCCAGACCTAGCTTCTCAAATTTGCTCGCTTTACAATTCTCAGAGAATAATGAGAAGAGTTTAAAGTGGGCATGTAATTTGTTTTCTTATTTCGCTAATGGATTCTCCGCGATGAAGGCCGTTTAAAAACTTAATAATAAGAAATTGTATTATAACTTGCAAGTGGAAAAACTCATCCGGTAGTTTTTATCACAAGATAAGATAAGATTTATATAATCCAGCTGAACATGTACATGTTATGGGACGCGTCGAGAACAATTTTAAACGAAATTATATATCACATGTTTACAATGATAAAATGAAGTTTAAAAACAGAATGACAATATGCAATTAGCGACATAATCAGAATAGTTTTGTCTACAGTATTAGGTTAACTTAGGATAATTTATCCCGGCAGAGCTGGCCGATGTCTTGGGAACCTGAAACAATGAAACAAAGATCACTGTTTGAATAACTCTATGTTGTAAATTGTTGGCATTCATAAAAAAAATTCATTATTAATATAAAAGTAGTGTTGCAACAAAGTGTTTGCCTTTTAAATTTATGGAATACAGATAGGCCTATTTCTTTGAGGTAACCTGGCAAAGAGTTATAAATTTGGAGACTAGTATAAATGAAGCTGTTTTGACACAAAGTGGTAGGCCTATTACAGCGAGGTTTATAAATATAATTTTTTCTCCTTGTATAATAAGAATGGACATCTGCATTCACTAAGATTGAATTTAAATTAGTCTTTATGTGACATATTGATTCATATATATACATACAACATATATGCATACATATACAGTATATACATATATATGTATATAAGTGCCCCTTTACCATGTATGTGTGTGTATATATATACATATATATTTACATATATATATATACATATATATACACATATACATGGTAAAGGTATCACTTTCAGATGTTTAAAAAACTGTCGACAGCGAGTTTTTACCAAACCAAAATGTTGTGCCTATTATAAAACATACACAATTTACAGAGGTTACAAATTATGCACCAAGAATACCTGAGTGTCCGGAGTATTCTGGAAGAACCATTGTTTGTGCTGGGTTATTCCAATTTTGACAGCAGAACTGCACAGCTTTTTCTATAGTTGCTAATACCATCTTGCAGAGAAAAGGACCTTCAGAATCAGTTTGACGTGCTTCAGTTCCTTTCCTGAAGGCACAGATCTAAGGCCTTATTGCAAAGAGCAAAGCTTTATTGTTTACCAGCAACATTGAGTCTATTCAGTGGGTGGCTTATAACTACCCTTCAGATAATTTCTGCGAATGTTTGAAATAAAAGTTATAGCTCTTCGTATAAGCACCTCATGTAGAAAAGCTGAACAAAATCGGTAAAGCCGTTTTCGAGAAAATCGCGTAAAACAAAATTTTCATAATGTAAAGTGGTATTAGAATTAAGAGGAAGTCGTCATCTTCGTGTCACATCCTGAGAAGATACCTAACCCAAATACAAAATTCTATTTTCGTACAATTTTTCTTTCTGGAGCTAGGCTGTTCACAGTCACACACAGGAAAATAGTATTTTTGGATTCAGGGGACCTCAAACCATATATTTATTGTTAAGGTATAGGCTTATGTACACCTATAGGTATGAAAATTTTATTTTTAAATAGTAGGACTAACTATATATATATATATTATACAGCTGTATATTACGACATTTCACAAGAAAAATGTTTTCTAATTGTTTGTAATTTGTTTATAAAAATTGAAAATTTTTACTATAAACTTGCAACACGATTAGGCTACTTCAAAACTATGAAAGATAAAAAAACAACATTTTCACTATTTGGTATAGAGAATAATTCTCTACTGCCTGACATTTAGTTTTTTTATACCTAAGATTTTAAATTGTCTCATAGATTTATATAAACTAATTTTTTTTTGGTTCACATCATTATAAACAAAAATCTAGAACACAGTAGACAAGTCATATATTAGAAAGTTCTTCACGTCAAGCACAAGAGAACATTCCAAGCTTCAAAATGACACCAAAACCACTGTGATATGTGATATGTGATATGTGATACAGAAGAATTGTGATGTTTGAAATAATTTAAAAATGAAAAATATTTGAAATTAAAGAGAACAGAACTGTCTAAATACGCCGTTAAAAAAAATTCAATTTTTCAGAATTTTTTGGGTTTCTTGTGTGTACCTTAAATACTCTACTTCAAATTTCGGGGCCGCACACAAACGTCCTCTAATTACACTAGTCAACAGCCAAAATGTATTCGAGATAAAATTAACCATACATTACTAATTTGGGGTCGCTAAACACGAAAATGACATCCATTTTTGTCTGTTAGTTCTCATTTCTACAATACACAGGTCAGTTTGTTTTACTAAAAACAGGATTTTAGCCGAGTAACTTTGTTTGAAACAAACTTTACCGGAAATTTAAGGGTGAATTTATGGCTCTAGCATATAAGTCAAACCCTCAAACTGATATTCCTTTATAAATTCAGTTCAGTTCTTGCTTTGTGAGTGAGAAAACTGTCTATCAGTGTGCTTTGAAATAGTTAAAATAGGGAGTGATTTAATCGTTATTGTAAGTAATTATAATTATAATTATAAAATAACATATATGCGTATATATTATCCTTTCTGTAATAGAATTGGCATGAAAGGCACAGAATGCCGCGTAAGTGTGTTAACAATCCAAATAACTTTTGTTTTATCTGTGGAGAAGTGACTTTTAAATCGCAAAAGGTATGGTTAACTCCTATTATTAAAAAGGCCTATCATCTCTATTTTGGTTGCAAGGTTGGTGATCAGGACAAATTGTTTGCACCCCATATTTGTTGTCGTACTTGTTCCACAAACCTACGCGAGTGGCTAAATGGAAACGGGCGATATATGAATTTTGCTATACCAATGGAAACAGGGTTATACGAAATATTGTTGCTGTTTATGTGAATGGGATAGTCTTGTGAAGGACAAACACTATGCAACAAAGCAAGAACCAGGTATTAAAAACATTGTTTACAGACCACTGGTTGACAAGACTGAAATAATATTACCTGCGTTGCACATTAAGTTGGGACTAATGAAAAACTTTGTAAATGGTATGAATCAAAACGGAGAAGCATTTTAGTATCTCTTTCATAAATTTCCACGATTATGTGAATCTAAAATCAGAGAGGGAATATTCATAGGTCCCCAAATAAGAAAATTAATGGCTGATCAACATTTTCATAGACTTCTAACAGTCAAGGAGAAAACTGCATGGGTAGCGTTCACTAGAGTTGTACTTAATTTCCTTGGCAACAAAAGGGCGTCTAATTACAGAACATTAGTGGACAATATGTCGATGGCTTATAATAGAATGGGGTGCAACATGTCTCTCAAGATGCATTTCCTTCACTCTCACCTGGTCTTCTTCTCTGACAATCTTGGAGCAGTAAGCGACAAGCATGGTGAACGTTTCCACCAAGACATCGCTACTCTAGAACAATGTTATCAGGGGAAATGGAACACGTCTATGATTGCTGACTACTGCTGGTCTGTAGTAAGAGATATTCCTAAGATAAAGTACACTAGAGAAGGCAAAAGACCACGTTTATGAGGTATCTGATTGAAGACTACGTATATTTTCTTGCACGAACGACAATGAAGCTATATAGCCGATATCTTCTAAACGAGAACTAATACAAAAAAATTACTGTCATTTTCGAATTTAGGAGGCCAAATTACATAAGATTTGATACATTTTATTTCGGATACAAAAAACTTTTTAAATTTTGTTGACTTGTGTTATAGACCTATTGAACGGGCAGAGGAAGTAAAAATTGTTTATTGATAGGCCTACATTACATTTTTTAAAATTCTTGGACACTGCAAAGCCGGAGCAGCATTTATACCATCTAAATTCCCACTTTATTTGTAGTTTCTCTTCGATTATGTTTTGAAAGTTTCCCAGTGCGTATAAAGGCCATCTACCTTGTAACCCGTGCCTTCCATTTTCATTTCACATAAACAAAGCGTTTAATGGACGTGTGCATCCGCGTATTTCATCTGTGTAATGCATCTGGCTTGGGCTCTGCACTCTGCGAAATGAACTGTTGCCAGTATAATGTGTTGCTAGATAGACAAGCAATATTTTCCATCAACTCTTGTTCGATAAATACTCCAGTTTTATTTCAGGTATTAAAGAAGTTTCTGTATCTGTCAGCGAGTTTCCAGATCATTCTTGGGGGCCCATACAGTGTTTATTTCCAACTGTCAGTTTTAAAGTGGCCATTCGTATTTGCATGAGGGGTTGATTAGACTGAAGCCATGTCGTCAGGCCTACAACGAGACATTGGCATTTTCAACATCGGCATGGGTTCATCCCCCATCGTTATCTAAGGCCTGAGGAGAGGGGAGAACTGACTGGACTTAAAACGGCCTTTAATTCTGTCTAGGTACCCTTTCTTCCGAGGAATGACTGTTCCTTATCGCGCCACAAGGGAATCATGAGCAGTCTAAACGGGAAAAGTTGAATGATTTGAACGAAACTCACTGTGGGGGGTTTTTTGGGCTAGGAAACACGAATCTGAGTTCTTTTTACCCCGATTGGCACACTTTGCTGTACGAGTGTAAAACCGGACTTCATATTCACTCAGTTTCTGTCTGGGCATGGCAAATTTGGTTTTTACTTTCAACGTTTCATGATCCAAAGACAGAACGGTTATCAATGTATATGTACTGAACAACAAACTGTTGAACATTTAATTTTTCATTGCCCAGTCCTAGAGCATAAAAGAAGAATATTGGACGCACACTTAGATTATTGTAAAAAGAAATTAGATAAACCACTCTTTGATATTTTTAGGAAAAAATGCTGTTATAGAGAATTCCAAAAGTTTTTGTGTTCTATTTTTAAGATGTTATAGTTTTATTTTATAATATAATATATTAGTTATCTTGTTTTCTTAGAGTAGTAAGGCCTGCATCCAGCCTATGGATAAGAAGTAGTAATATTGCAAATATATTGTCTTGTAACTGTAACCCTAATATACCTCCGGGTGGAATAGGGTTTAAGTAATTGTATATTCAATAAATAAATAAATAGTGAAATGTACCTCGAAGCCGGGTTTAAGCTTTTTAGTTATCAATCGTTTTAATTGTTTATGCATGATTTTGATAAGGTTCTTGAGTCTCTGGTTCGTTTAAATCGGTTCATTTCGAATCTGTATGCCCATATGTCGCTTTATTCTTCCAAGGATTTATATTCACTACGTAAAATAATATTATATAAGTTAATTAACTTTTGTAATTCACGCGATTTAAATGTTAGTGTTAATAAATATAACTTTCTAATTATTTTTGTTAAATGCATTATTAAAACTTCTACCTGTAATCTATAATAATAAGAGTATGTGTTTGTCTGTCTGTGACCGATGCCCAGCGAAATCTACTACTCATAGATAGACTGAGGGGTGGCCGAATGCAACTCGAAGCCGGATTTTTTATTTAGCTTTCGTTCGCGAGTTATGAGTGAAAAACTGACAGAAAACGTGATTTTTTTTTGCATTATCAAAGCATCAATTTTTGGTAATACATTTCAATTGTCAAATCAATTGCAGGTGGCTTTGCCTTTTTTGACATAATTTGAAAATAAAAGCATCACGATTTTTTCAATATATCGCATGGATTTATCGATCTTTTAGATTCTGTAAGCTCACCGTGGTCGATTCGTTTTTTATAATGTCAAATACAATGGAGGCGCTTTCTAATCGTAGAATGCATTCCAAAGCCGGATTTTTAGCTGTTTCATTATAATTATTAATAATTTAGTTTATGAATAAATGTTTTAATTATTTTTATCTCAATTTTTAATCTTCGAATTAAATATCATGGGCGAAGCCGCGGGCACCTGCTAGTACATGACAATACCTTATGTTGTAGTATACTGGAGGCCATTCATTTTGAACTTGAATTCTATCTGACTGTACTGCTATATCATTGGTGACCTATTCCTATCTGTGGTTTTTAGAATTACATTATAATGCAAATTTAAAAGACTTGCATCGTTTTGTGTCCCGATGTTTTTGTATTCTATGAATAAGAACTAACCAACTCCTATGACGTGTCTTGTTCCATTCATGCTTAGTGAAGTGCGAATGCAAAGGAAATTAAATTTTAACAATACCATTGATGACTTGACGCATCTTTCACCTTGAACTTCTATTCAGCATTGTCTGAGAATAGATTAGCTGTCACGGAATGATAATCTTTTTAAAGTCAGAAAATATCGTATGTCACAATTCGATATTGTAATCCAATATAGGGTCTTCATCGAGCTGGGAAGTAAATCTGTAGGTTTCAGTTTCTTGTGTGAATTTAACCGGCCTGGGAAGAGAGAGAGGGATTCTGTAGACCATACTGGCTCTGCAAGTTGATTAGTCATCCTAGTTGATTGTATTTAGTTCAATCTGTGTTCCATTGAAAGTTTAATGCTGTGATAAAAAAGACTACAGACTCGCCAACAAAAAATATATTACTAATACAGGAGTGAAAGCGAAATAACTGTTAAGGAAGGACTAGTCAGAAGGCATGTTGTATCTTTATAAAAAAAGGTATGATATAATTTTGGTGAAAAAAAAGCGTGGCGTTTACAGAAAAAATCCACGGAAATCTGTCTTTGGGCCAATTTTTTGTTCAATTTACGTGTCTTAGATTTTACTCAGCCACTCTGGTCAATTTTTTATAGCACTGTCGACTTATCTCTTAAGTTTGCACAATACAGGACTTCATAGACAACCATTTTTTTTTACGGTTTTCATATGTTTAAATTACCGTATTTTTTTCCTCAAACTGTCCGTTCATTTGTGAAGAAGGATTAAATACAGATTACTACTATACTTTCTTGAACAAATCTGGATTTTAAAATATGAAAAGTATTCAAATAATACATAGGTCCATAAAAATAGTAATAATTAAAACAGAGTAATGTACAGGGTGTCTATAAAAGAACTCCGGGGTTTTGAAAATTCATATATTATTAACTATAGAAGATAGCAAAAAGTAGTTAATTTCTCCGAAACGAGTAGCTCATCAAGTTTTACTCATACCAATTGGGAATGTTTTCATCAACAGTTGACCTTGAAACAACGTAACAATCAGTGCCGTCTGGAATTCCTTGCTATGGCGACGCCGCAACAAAAGGCTCAATGCATTATTTGGCTTATAGAAACTAATTCTGTTGTTACGGTACAAAGAAACTTTCGACGTAATTATGGTGTTGACCCGCCTACGGACAAAACAATTCACCAATGGTTAAGTGCTTTCAAGGAAACAGGAAGTGTTTTAAAGCAAAAGTCGCTGGGTAGGCCGCGTGTGTCACAAGAGAATGTGAACAGAATCAGAGCTTCATGCCTTCGAAGCCCTAAGAAATCGTTGACAAGACGCAGTCTGGAGTTGGGTTTACCAAGATCAACAGTTCATAAGGTAGTTCATACTTCATAAAAGACTTCGTTTAACTGCTTACAAGATCCAACTGTTACACCACATTAAACCGGCAGACATGATTAAGAGATATGACTTTGCTGTTTCTATGATAGACAAAATTGATGGAAATAATGATTTTTTTTAAAATGTTATTTTCAGTGATGAAGCTACTTTCCATGTGAACGGGTCTGTAAACAGACATAATTGCAGAATTTGGGGTTCAGAGCCGCCCCATGAGTTCATTGAGTATGAACGTGACACGCCCAAAGTGAATGTTTGGTGTGATCTTATGCATGATAGAGTCATAGGTCCCTTCATTTTTGCTGAAAGAAGTATCGATGGTGACGTCTACTGTGACATGTTAGAGGAGTATGTTTTTCCTCAGATAGATGACATTGAGGCGGAGAAGGGTTTAGTCTATTTCCAACAAGATGGGGCACCGCCACACTTCAGTTTGCGTGTGCGTGAGGCACTTAACGCTCAACTCTGCAACAGATGGATTGGAAGGGAAGGACCTACTCCATGGCCTCCAAGGAGCCCTGATATGACTCCCTTGGACTTTTTCTTCTGGGGACATATCAAGAATCTTGTGTATGCGGAGAAAATCCGTGATGTTGGCCATCTCAGGGAACGAATAATCAATTGCGTGGCAACCGTCCCCCCAGACATGCTGGCCAGGACATGGGAAGAGGTGGAATACCGTTTCGATGTGTGCCGTGCCACTAACGGGGCTCATATTGAACTACATTAAATTGTAAAAAAAACTTGAAAATGCAACTTTTCCAACCACGTATAAAGCATTTATATACGTTTTTTACTTCATTAAAATACATTGCCTCAAAACCCCGGAGTTCTTTTATAGACACCCTGTATTATATGACTTTTATGTAATGAATGACTTGGTTTAATTTGCATTCTCTTTTTTGATTTATTTTGTTTTCCTAGGAAATCTAATTCGAACAGTAAGTCGGAGCAATTATTTGTACAGTTGATATGTGTGATGCTATGAAACTTGTCCCGACCAGGAATCGAACCCGGGCCCGCTGCGTGAGAGGATTGAACGGATTGAACGCATCCGCTGAGCCACAGCGGTGGACTAATTACAATAATTTGTAGTAATAATATTTAGAAACGATGTCTTTAAAAGACGAAAAATATAAAAATTATACAATAAATTTAGTTATTTTCTGAAATCTTTACTTATTCAGATGGATTAATTCAGGGTTATTTTTAACAGTGGAATTGAATAATAAGGGGCCAAAATAGAGCTGTGTTTCAGTGACAGTGTAACAAATGTATATTTTAGTCAACTTAATTTATTTCTCGACTTTGCGCAATAGGCCTATAGCATTTTTCTTAAACAGTTCTCTATACATAAGAGTTTTCGTTGCTTTGCGCTGAATATGCGTTTTCATGAAGCTATAACTGAACTAATTATACCGCTGTAGGTATGTCATGCCAACGCTATAAAGCACGTAGAGCCATAAAAAAGAAATATCGTGGCTAATCTAAGAAGCACAACTGCAGATGTTCAATTTGTTCCGTAACATGCTTCCGGCTCAAACATATTCACCGGAAAAGAAAGATTTCGTCATTATATACATTTATTCTACGCTACAAAAACTTCTAAATGTGATCCAGTAGGCGGCCGGTATTATCGAGGTCCATCTTAAACTTAGATAAAACTGAAACCTTCAAAACTTCCTGTGGTGTAGCATAGAGGATCGTCATTTGAATAACGACTATTAAGCAATTCAACTCTTCGGTATCAAAACATATCATAAAGTGAAGAGAATGAAGACTTATTGGCTGTGATAATTTAACTGCTCTCTTGTAAGGGAGTGACTATTCTCCCATAGGCCATATGGTAGGAACCGCATGAATAAACTGCTTTCTGTCGAGCGTATGGAGGCAGTTTTTAGTAATGCATTTCACATAGTATTTAATTTATTACTATTACTGTAATTTATTATTATTGTTATTATTACTACTACTATCACCAATTTACTGTTTTTTACGAGCATTGTTTGCTGACGATTAAATAATGACCGCAAGGAATGTAGATAGATTAGAAAATACATAGTTCAAGTGAATTACTTAAAAAGATGTATAATAATTTAGATTTGAGATTTAATTTAGATTTGAAGCTCCCAGCAACCTTGGACCACGGCCTAACAGCCCGGCAGTTTTCAAATCTCATGACACCGGCCATGAAAGCCTCCGTATTTTCATTATAATAATTTAGTTTAGCAATAAACAACATGAAGAATTTTTAAAGCCAATTGCACATAAAACATACAAATGAGTAATAATTTTCCAGATTGTTTAAGTGATCATGACACTTTCCTCCAACATAGTTCTTTATTTTATTTTTTAATTTTCATATAAGCCTACATAGTCCTCTGTCTTTCCCTACAGTACATACAGCCCAGATAAAATTATTTCCCTCGCGCCATATATTATTAGGCTATTATTATACTTTATTTCCCGTTGGAATGCTGATATTTTTTATTTTAATGTTGACTTTTTCATGTTATAAATTTCCTATAGATACACATATAGAACTACTTAAAATTTTGACAGAAGACAATGAACTATTTTGATTTGTTTTCATTGCTTAGGACTTAAATACCCACGTGCTCAGGTTCCATACCCAAAGTACCGAAATAATTTTTTTTTAAAATGTCCCAAGAATCCACCTTTTTCGGTAACAAAGGACAACAATAACCGCTGCTTTGTTCTCAGATCTTAAAACAGTGATGTAGAATCTGTTGATACCCATGGAGTCTTTTTCTTATTTCTTTCACAACTTGATCTTGCTCAGAAATGGAATGAGTATTTTTGGTCAGTCTGTGCAACCTAACTAGGGCAAAGGAAGCATGCTCACGAGTGCAATAAACGTCTGGTGCACGATGAGAATATATCGGTTCCAATGATTTCAATACATTTACTCCATGCAAATTGAGTCGTTAGATAGTCTTCTCTTACATGCAGGTCCCCAGGCTCTGTCTACCTAGTTTGTAGACCACCCACAGAACAGCTGCGTCCAATAAGTTGCCACCGTAACAAGGAACTTTCTGAGCCCACATTTGCATATCAAGGAGTTAATTTAGAAAACGTCTTGGAATTTGTCAATTACTAACAGTTGCTAATTACTTAATTTACTATTATTTAAACCAATTCATTCATTTGTATATAAATCCAGTACATTGCTTGTGCTATCTATGTTCTCAAAACCATTTCTACCTATTTCCAGTGCTTTAGTTGGGCCGGTACGCATCGGTAATGCGTACCGGTATAAAATTATTTTCCTTCTACCATACTGGGAAAAATATGTGCTCCGGTACGTCGTACTGGCAGTACAGGAACGAGATTGTCCTAAAATACTTATTAAATGTCTAATTCAATACCAAAAATGACAAGCACTATTAAATTCGCCACAGATATGCGTTCTAATCTTCACCTTCGTGCGCATTTCTACAGTTACTTTCTCCTTAGATCACATGTTGGCTAGCCACCTTGTTTTCATAAAATGTGTGGGACCACCACTAGACATTTTTGATCCTGCTCCATACGTCAGGTCATGACTACAAGGAGGCAATAGGTCAGCAGAAGAAACTGCATGCAGAAAATGTCAACCGAAGGATTACATTCAGTATGAGGCGATATGGAAAATTTTGAAGTAAGATGAGTACCCCCAAAAAATATTTTCCAACTAAAGCACTGCCTATTTCAGTTATTTCCATTTTCTAATTGAGGTATTGTGTGTCTGTATTATCATCAGTTCTTCCACTTAAGCTCAGTTGTATTATATTATTTATAAATAAGTCTTATTATGTCATTGAAAAGTCAACATAAGTTATGTCACGCAACGGAGGAAACATAAGTTATGATAATATTGTAGGAGAAAAATTTCTCTGACACTGGGACTTGAACCCAGGACCTTTGGCTATCAGTGCCAATGCAGCTACGCCAGAGTTCAATTCACAACCCCGGATAGAACCTCTCTCCTATGACTGGCGCTGTGAATTGAACTCTGGCGTAGCTCAGTTGGTAAGAGCATTGACACGAATAGCCAAAGATCCTGGGTTCAAGTTCCATTGTCAGAGGAATTTGTCTCCTATAATATTATGATGTAGTGTCTAACAGAGACAATAATCTGTGGTACATGAATGCATAAACATAAGTTATGTGACGCAACGTTGGCCTAAGTTATGTTACATTCATGATATTACAATAAGACATATTTTAAATTAATTTATTATAACTGAGCACAGGTGGAAGAATTGATAACGCTGACAACTCTCCTGCCTGTTGGGCCAGTATTTCCGACTTTCTCCTAACATAATCTTAATTACCTTAGCTTCTGTCATTAAAACATTATTAAAGTAGAATAGGGTAAAATTTTCATTGTTTTGAAAGAGGTTCTCATCCTCGCCTACAACTTCCTTGGAAGTTTACACCAGAGTAAAGCTTCTTTTTAAGGCTTTCAACAAGGTTAATTATTCATAGCTTTGTACCATGAAAGAAAATCCGCAAACTAAATATTCATGGATTCTCAGCTTATAAAAATGAACTTATAATGGAATATAATCTTTTACAGGATGGCGGCAATGTTCGTTCAACTTTAAAAGATATTGCAAACATGAAGATCCGCTTACCCATGTTAACTCTTTATTTGCCGATGCTCAATTTCTCACACAGGTTTATTAGTCCGGAAATATTACGATGCATTGCGAATAATTTAATGTGGTAGATGAGCTGTCATAAGTGTTGGTTCCGCAACTATTATTCCAAGGTGAACTGGTTATAGTTATGAGACTGCGTGGGAGATCGCTGTGGTGGTAATCGTGACTTGAGAAACCAGGGAAATGCAATCACGTACGCTTTGAATTACTCGCACATGAACCAGCTAGCTGAGAAGTTTTGTTCTATGTTTATGAGAGAAATGTGAGGGAACAACCTACCGAAGCGTTTGTGAACTGTAGGAAAAATTCTTGTTTATTTTGTCAGACTTCAGTAGACTAAGTATTATTGTTGTTGTTGTTATTATTATTATCTTCTTCATTATTATTAATATTATTATTATTTGAATCGTCTGTTGCAGAAAGGACATAACTCCATAATATCTAATTTTGAGAAAAACGAAAAAAACCGTTTATTCTTTCCTAGGTAATAATAACTTTTTTGTCATTATTTTGAAATTAAATAGTGATTTAAAACAAATATACTGATATATCAGACATATTATATTTGATTAAAAATGTCATAGATCAATTTTAAATGCAATAAAACGATATTTATTAAATATCAAAAGTGTCAAATTTGTCAAATGTGACTTTAAAAAAAAATAGTAGTTTTAGGCTCTTAAATGGAAACATCACTACTGAGTATACCTGAATATTATTTTAAAAGCATGGAAAGGTCTAGTTTCAAATAAGAAGTTGAACAAAAACAGGTTAGATTTATTAAAATTTACGGAGCTGACCGGCCAAATAGAGGAAATAATAATTATAGCTGCCGAGTCCGAGATTACGGAAAATACAGCCTACCAAGAACAGTCTGTTAAAGACATTATCTTACAATTTTAAAACTAAATAAAATCAGGTAAACTGATGTAAAAAAGTGCCAGTATGTTTTTTTTAATCAGTTATGACTGCAATTATGATATGCAGAATATGTTTTTTTAATTGATTTACAAGTTAAGCTCCAGATTTATTCATTAAGCAGGGCTTAGGGAAGAACAAAGGTCTAGTTCTCTTTTTAATCAGATTAAAATCTTCCAGCATCAGCTGAACTGTACAGATTTTTGATATCTTGACAATCGCACACTCACATAAAAATACGAAAAAGAAAGTGAAATTGGCTGGTTTCGGGATTTGAACTATGGAACTCCATAACGTGAGGCCAAAACGTTACCATCTCGGTCACCTGGGTCAGTTTAACGGTCTAGTTGTAAGTTATAAGCGCATGTAAAACAATAGTGTTTTTGGTCATAGCTATCTCTATTTTAATTTCCAAAGCCGTAAAATATCACAGTAAAACAATTGACTATGTTGTCATGATGAATGATTTGCTTTTTTTTAATATAAATTCTTTCGAATACGTATCTAATATATAAAGTCGAATGTGTGTTTGTGGGTATGTATGTATGTATGTATGTATGTATGTTTGTTCCTTATACAAATCTACATTTCTTTACCAATTTACACGGAATTTTGCACACATACCCAGTTAAGCCCGGGAAGTATAGCGGTCACCATTAAAATTCAAACAAAATACTCCTTCCCTTGAAAATTATATAATTTCTGAGAATATTATGCAAAAAAAATGAAATCCCATTCAGTTGTCAAGACAACAGTGTATTGTTTACACAGTTCACATGGGGCTCTGGACACTACATAATAATTTATTGGACTTTAACTAATTCTGATGCTAACGTTTTGTGAAAATAATTCTTGAATAAAATCCACGAGAATAAAGCACATTGTAATGCAGTCACATAACTTTCTTTACCCTCGACACAAGAAATATTTTCTCACTTCACATTTTGATGTAGAATAAGAGGTCGTATTGCTGGGATAACTTAAGTGTGTGAGTATGCTTTATCAGAAGTAGGTAAACAATCCTTTCCGCTTATACGTTATCCATAGCTGTATGCTTTGTATTAGTTGAGAAATAAGGATGTTTATCATAGGCCCTAAGCATGGGATGGAACATTTTGAGTCCTATGCTCGCAGTATTTTATGTCCCGGGTTTTAGGGGAGGAAAGTATGAAAGTGATACTGCATTTCTCTTATTTCAGAACCGAAACGGTTGTATGGTAACATGAGAATGAGAAATAAAATTTTCCGTCAAGTCAATACAATCTTATTTAATTTATGTTTCTTCTTACTTCAAATCCTCCCAAGCATGATGTGTAGAAGCAACGGAATGCAGCTTTCGACATCCTCTATGAGCCATAAAAAGCTATATCTAGCGTTTTCTGATGGAATAGTTTGAGTGTGATAAATCTTTTTCTTCATTTCAAGTTTTACATACATATTATATAAGCACCTAGAGTTTCAAAATCGAAAGTCCTCCAAAAGTTAATTTCAAATTACAAAATACAAAGCCCGGGCGACGCCGGGCCTTTTCAGCTAGTCTAATATATAAAGTCGAATGTGTGTTTGTGGGTATGTATGTATGTATGTATGTTTGTTCCTTATACAAATCTACATTTCTTTACCAATTTACACGGAATTTTGCACACATACCCAGTTAAGCCCGGAAAGTATAGCGGTCAACATTAAAATTCAAACAAATCAGTCCTTCCCTTGAAAATTATATAATTTCTGAGAATATTATACTAAAAACAATGAAATGCTGTTCAGTTCACATGACAACCGTGTATTGTTTACTTTGATAACATTGGGCCTTGGCAACTGGACTTAACGAATTATGATTGAATCGATGCAATATATTGGCGAAAATAATTACTGAAAAATGAATTACACGAAAATAAAGCAAAGTGTGATGCAGTCACACAACTTTCTCTACCCTAGACATAAGAAATATTTTCTCACTTCACATTTTGATGTAGAATAAGAGGTCGTATTACAGGTACAACTTAAGTGTGTGAGTGTGCTATATCAGAAGTCGGTAAATAGTCAGTTATCCATAGCTGTAGGCTTTTTATTAGTTGAGATTTATCATAGGCCCTAAGCATGGGATGGAACATTTTGAGTCCTATACTCGCAGTATATTATGTCCCGGGTTTTAGGGGAGGAAAGTATGAAAGTGATACTGCATTTCTATTTTATTTCAGCTCCGAAACCGTTGTATGGTAACATGAGAATGAGAAATAAAATTTTCCATCAAGTTAATACAATCTTATGTAATTTATGTTTCTTCTTATTTCAACCCCTCCCAGGCATGATGAGTAGAAGCAACGGAATGCAGCATTCGACATCCTCTATGAACCATAAATAGCTATATCTAGCGTTTTCTGATGGAATAGTTTGATAGATATTTTTCTTCATTTAAAGTTCTACATACATATTATATAAGGACCTAGAGTTTCAAAATCGAAAGTCCTCCATAAGTTAATTTCAAATTACAAAATACAAAGCCCGGGCGACGCCGGGCCTTTTCAGCTAGTATTATCATAAAATAGGCACCAAATTGAGCATTACTCCGAAACAGGTGAACCGATTTCATCCAGTATCAGTAGACCTCTTCCCATGAACACTATAAATGTGTATACCAAATTCCATAAAAATCCGGTAAAGCGTAGGCCTATTTGAGTTACCGCGTTTTTAAAATAGACACTAAATTGGGTTTTACTCCGGTACCGGACAACCGATTTGGTCCAATATCGGTAGACGTCTTCCCATGTACATTATAAATGGGTATACAAAGTTTCAGGAAAATCCAATAAAGCATATTTGAGTTATCGCGACTTCTCATATATTAACATAAAAGGCAATAAATTGGGCATTATTCCGGTACTGGCCAACCGATTTGGTTGAACATCAAAAGACGTCTTTCCATGGATAGTATAAATGCGTATACGAAGTTTCATAAATATCCGATAAGGCGTATTTGAGCTATTGCGCCTTTAAAATATACACTAAATTGGGTTTTACTCCGGTACCGGTCAACAGATTAGGTTCAAATTTAACAGAGTACTTTTCATGGATGTCATAAATGCGTATACCAAGTTTAATGGAAATCCGATACAGCGTATTTGAATTATGGCGCCTTTCTATTAGAAAGGCGCCATAATCTATTAAAATAGGCACTAAATTGGGCATTACTCCGGTACCGGTAAACCGGTTTGGTTCAATATCAATAGGGTTCTTCCCATTGACATTATAAATGTGTTTTCCAAGTTTCATGAAAATCCGAAAAAGCGTATTTAAGTTAGAGCGCGTACAGACACACGGACGGACGGACAGACAGACAGACGGACAGACATTTTTCGTCCCCCACACAATCTCATAAAGTACCATACTGGCACTTAATAAATTGCATGTATAGGCTACTTGACCATAGAGATGGAGGAGAAATCACTGCTTTGTTTTGCGAGATTCAAATACTGGCACGATATATAAACCAGTGCCAGACTGCAAAGAAAACAGTTACCGCATTGATTAAGCTTAGCGTATGGTTTATTCCTTGCTACCTTATTCTGAAAATGTATGTGAAATTTAGGTTTTTCCAACATATTTTCCATAATTGTAATATAAATGTAAGAAAAACGACTGTGTCATATAGGACACATTGTCATTTTAAGGGTTAATGTTTTCGGAACTGAACTGACATAAACAATGTGTTTCTGTATACCTTTCTGTGACATTATGTTCTGTCTTAATCATTTTCTCATTAGTTAAAAGTCAGATTACAACTGCTTATAACGAAATTATTTTTTCCTAATGCCCCTATAAAAAGAATTGAAGCGGATAATTTAACGAGCTGACATGTCGGATGTTGTTAAAGCACCATGGCCATATGTTGTAACACAAGAAGCATTTTATCGATAATGATAAAACACAAGAAACACCTGGCTTGATAATTACAAGCTGGTACCGTCATGCCGGTAACTATAAATGCCATCGGTGAACACTGCATGTCTTTCGAAAGCCCACAAGTTCTCTCATGTGTTGGAAGCAGGCGTATAATTTACACCCTGTGCATTCTCTACATCGCCGCTCAGTAGAATATTTAGTGGGACCACGCGTTTTTCAGTTGTTATATTTTATGTGTGACTAATACTATGTCACACTGTATATTTTTGCCTTCAAATAAAATCAGGAAAACTGATGTAACAAAGTGACAGAATACTTTTGTTTAATCAGTGATAATTGCAGTTATGATATGCAGAAAATAAGTTTTTTTGTAATTGATTTCAGAGTAAAGCTCCAGATCGATTCATTAAGCAGGGCTTATGGAAGAACAAAGGTCTAGTTTGATTATCATATGTGAAGGAATATATGGGTAGTGTTATTTATCAAAGCTAACTGTATTAATAAATTTCATTTTGCCGCTAGTGCTAATTGTAATTCTAAAAGTATATTTATATTTCAACCATGAAATAATTCGACGTTGAGAAGGAATCAATAAGAAGAGTTAAGTAGATTGTCAAAATTACACTGTATTGAGTTAAAATATATAAATTGGTGCAGTATGGTGTTGATTATATTGATTCCTTATCAATCTATTATTTCATTCTATACATTTTTAGGATATGCATTTCGAAGCCATATGCTTCATCATCAGTCCCAATGGTACAGTTTCTTCATGTACTTGTGGAAACCGGTGTACGTGAGTCATGAGCAGATGGACTAGTAGTACACCGGTTTCCACAAGTACATGAAGAAACTGTACCATTGGGACTGATGATGAAGCTTATGGCTTCGAAATGCATATCCTAAAAATTTATAGAATGAAATAATAGATTGATAAGGAATCAATATAATCAACACCAAACTGCACCAATTTATATATTTTAACTCAATACAGTGTAATTTTGACAATCTACTTAACTCTTCTTATTGATTCCTTCTCAACGTCGAATTATTTCTTCTTTCAATACTAGTGCACATGGTTGAAATATAAATATACTTTTAGAAAGCTAACTGTATTGCAACTTCCAATGCCGTATATGGAAGCTGTATGTTGCTGTATGTTGTCCTGAGAATTGATTTGCATTTGATGAATTCCGTATAACATATTACCATAAAATAGGCACTAAATTGGGCACTCTCCGGCACCGGTCAACCGATTTGGTCCAATATGAATAGGCTTCTTCCCATGGACGTTATAAGTGCGTATACCAAATTTTATGGAAATCGGAAAAAGTGTAAGTTATTTGTCTGCGTTCAGCTTCATTATAAGATGTAAGTTAAATCTAATATCCAACTATAAGTTTGACACGTTAAGTGTCTACATTAGACTTAGATTCAATTCTGGAAGTTGTAAGTATTACTAGCAGAAGTAGTTTTCCAACGTTTCTGTATAAGTCTTCAGCCACATTACAGCCTTAAACATAATTCAAGACTCGCTCCATATTGTGCATTTGTATTTGTATTCAGAATATAATAAATAGGAAGGAAGTCCTTTATTGATAGCTGCTTTAAAATTAAATATGAGAATATATGAATATTGAAAATTTGGATTAAATTCTTATCTATCTATATATAGTTTTTAGAATTGGTTTTATTTGGCTGTGTCCTATTGGCACCCTTAATTTAAGGCAGCTTTCCTGACAGGATCCCCCCCCCCTTCAGTTCAAAGGAAAATCTACGTCATAGCTTGACACACACATAGATCGGCTGCATGGTTTGAACAAAAGAAAGAAACTCTTTCCCCTGGAGTTGGCCTTGTTAAATTATTCTACAACAGTAAGGAGTACGGGGCACCCACGCCAATTACTGTCAATAACAAAGCCAGGACTTCAATTAGCGCAGACGTCGGAAAACTGCAGTAGCTCTCTACTTGTTTAGTGAGGAGATTCAAAATCATCTCTACAGCTTAACTTTCCGAGAATAGACGAGAATCTGGGACTGTGATTGTTTAAAACGTAGAGTTTCCCAACTAAAGAATTTCAAGTAGGAGACTATTATTACAAATATGGCAGGACATCCAGTTATTCTGTTAACAGATAGCTGAAAGAATAGAAACTAATTGGTGCTATCCCTTCTCTTACTTGCAGAATTGCTATGGTTGCCTTCATTATTCTTCAGGAAAGAGTTGATGTGAAACTTTAAGAGTGCTCTGGAAATTCTTTCATTTCCCCCTTCTTAATGGAAGTGACATGGATACCCAGTAACGTTGAATTGTGGTAAAGAAATGGTTCCACCATATCAAGTACCATTTCTAAAGATTCCTTATGGAAACTAAACCTTTCTCTGAATTTGTGGGCATTGCACAATGTAAATGGGTCTCTTCTCTCCTTACTATTCTCATTCTTGGTATATCTCCTTCATCCATCTCAATATCCTCAATACGATCTACGTAATCTATTTAATGTGATATGTAACTCGTAACACTAGCAAAATGCGGCAGAACACAATTACTAAACAACTTTACTCTACCCCCCCGAGGAGTAAATTTTGACCTTATTTACTCCGCAACATACTACGTTAGTAACGTACTCCATGTTGGTGCTCTCCACCACTTGTGGGGTAAATTCATTTACTCTGGGAGTAAATAAAATGTTTACTTCTTTAGTTCAATACTCTAGGTTGGAAGTCGTCGATTTCCTAAAGTTTACTACTTTAGTTTAGTTTACTCCTGGTTAGTGCACGCCTCCCTTAGTGAGCAGTCTCACCAAAGTAGCATAGCATGCGAGTCGTGCTACCTGGGTACAGGCTACATATCGAGTAGCGTTCATACCGAATGTAGGCTTATCTGCAGTTTAAGGTCTATTTTTATACTTGGCCAATTGAAAAAAAAAAAAAAAAACTTATTTTAGTGTAATTACATTGCTGAAATTAGGCCGGAACGGACCTCATGCAAAGTAAAAATATACTCTTCTTTGCTCCGGCATAAACGCAGGGAGGAAAAAAGTACATAGTTCAGCAGCTTCAAGTAAAGATCTATTTCCCTCCAGATCACAAGTGGACTGAAGGTGGTGCACGATTGCACCGAAATGCATTTCATCTGAACGATAAACCGAGGAAATAACAAACCATAAAGGACTATTTGTGAATGAACACCTACAAGAAAAGAAGAGAAGACTTTTAAATTTCTAAATTACATCTGTATGTGCTGTAATCCTACACTACTAAAACAATAGTGCCTCTATATTGATAACTTGAATTTTAATAGATTTTGACCACTGCTGTAGCAGTGAAAATAAGTACTACAATACTAAAACAATTTTATACTTGATAAGGATTTCTGCTTTTTTTAATATATATATATATATATATATATATATATAACCTATATAAAAGCAGAAGCCCATATAATGTGCTGTTAATTCTGTTATCTGTATGATATCAATTTTTAAAGGCCTACACGTGTTTTGGAAACATGAAAATATTTTCGTCTGTGGCAGCCATTTGATCAGCTGTTCACGTTCTCATTTGTGATTGGTTCCACTGGAGATGGAGCACAAGTCATGACAACTAGGCCTATGTTTTCTTTTGAAAGTGTGGGACCATATAAAATTGTGGAAATATACAAAGAAAGGACAGAGAATGTAATGTATGCATAATGCAGATTATGGGTGCTAGATTTAGGATAGTGAAGGAAACAGACACCCATAAACATCCATATGCGACTGCATCGTGCCATTCTAATGTATTACGGTAGTTTGAGGAATGAAAGCACACATACCCACTCCGTGATTCCTAAGTTCAGTACGGATTATTCCTCATAGCTTCCATCTGTTTCTTGTGGTATTCTCTGGCATTTTTCCCTCGGATAGTGACTATTTTGACGTAAGAAGCTATTCACATCTTGCCATATCTAATCTATACGGCGGCTGACTCACAACTAAATTACCATCGCCTCTATTCGTATAGCCGTACATCACAATGCTGCCAAATGATGTGTCAATATACCAAAGATGGCAGACTCTCTCGTGACGTTTAACATCTTATTTAAGGGGGAAATAGTTACCATGACTTATGCTACATCCCTCGTATCCCTTGCTGTTAACTTATTTCCTGCTCGTCCAGTATGTCCACTTTTTGCGGCAACCTTGCGCAGAACCAGTTAGTAATATTACAGAACGTTGTTTGTTGAATAGAATGGAAGCAATGATTTTGGTTATGTATACATTACGTTGGCACACCTGCTCGAATGTGGTTCCCATAGCAACCCACTGCTCATCATTGCAGCCTGCCTGGGGAGAGGTGGGGTGTGTGTTACTTGGTCTGAATAATATTATTGCAAAAATAATCTATACGGAGAGCGATACATTGCAGAGAAATTTGTTTGCATTGTTTCTTAATATCAGCAAGCTCTTGATTTTTTTTATTATTTTGCAAGCAACTCGTTTCGCATGGTCACATCATTATTTGCGGTAATTTTGCTATATCTTGCCTGGATGTTGTTTAGCGAAGTAGTTATAAATATGTTTTAATTTTTACAGTCTTTAATTGTTTACATGTTTTGGCATTTCTACATATTTTTTTCAATACCGACATTGATTTATCTTCAAGTTTACTACGTAGAATCCTGCGGATTGAGAATTTATGCAGAACCGGCGTTTTACAGACTTCGCAGTAAACATTGTCCTATATGTCTCGTCGTATCAGTTTCGATCGGCCGTGATTTGAACTCCGGATCTTCAGCATGACGAACCAGCATGTTAACAGTTGATTTATAATAAGAGGCAGAAAGAATAGGCGGCTTTCTGGTTAAGTAGACGGATTTCCCATTCCACTGTTTCCCTAACTGTTTATGTTCCGTGTACCTGAACCTCGCCCCTGTCTTATCTCGCTCTGTACAAAGTCAGACATTGCTAATTAAAGCGGTATTGTGGTTATTGGACAGTATTACAACCGAAGATTGGAGAAAATGTGTGGCACACTCGAAGAAACTCCTGGAAGAGACCTCCACGAAGGAGATAGGCAGGGACGACATTATTAAAAGAGGTGTGATACATTTAGATACTGTAGTTGTAGTAACAGTTCTGGCAAGGAGTTATAAAATAGTGTTTGTTATGATGTACACAAATCTGTTTTACAATCTGACATAATAACAAATTATTCTTTACTTTCCAATTTATAGTGCAGTAATTTTTTTAAATTGATTTCCGAGTTAAGCTCCAGATTGATTCACTAAGCAGGGCTTATGGAAGAACAAAGGTTTAGTGTTTTTAAAAAATCGTATTAAAATCGTCCAGCATCAGTAGAACTATACAGATTTGTGATTTCCTGACTATCGCACACTCACATAAAAATACAAAAGAAACCATGTCAAATTGACCGGCTACGGGATTTGAACCAGGGACCTCCAGAATGTGAGTCCAAGACTTTACCATCTCGGCCACCTCGCTCAGTTCGATAAGTCTATTTGAAGGAATAGTGTTATTTGTATAGCTAACTGTATTGCAACTTCCAAAGCCGTATATGAACACTGTAAAACAATGTCATGATATTTGATTTGCATTTGATAAATTCTTTCTAATACATATTACAGGGTGTCCACTGGTCGGGAAAATCCGGGAAAAGGCCGGGAATTTCGTATGGTCGGGAAAATCCGGGAAAAGTCAAGGAATTTGTTAAAATATCCGAGAAAATTCGAAAAATTGCAAAGTGTGATCAAAAAGACTTCTAGACAATAATAGGCCTATATGAAAGTATATTTAATTAATTTTATTGTGCCTAATTTTTGTATCTGTTATGGCCTAAGTAATTATTGTTTGCAATTAGTTTTGTTACTATAAGTTTTCCTTATTTAAAGTATGTATAATCCTATAATTTTTCGTACACAGTTATTAGAAAATGCTTCATATTTTGGTCGGGAATTTCTGAAATGATCAATGAAAATCAGGGAATAAGCCGGGAATTTATTCAGCATTACTTGGTGGACACCCTGTATTACCATAAAATAGGCACTAAATTGGGCATTACTCCGGAACCGGACAACCGATTTGGTCCAATAGCAGTAGGCTTCTTCCCATGGACGTTGTAAATGCGTATACCAAGTTTTATGAAAATTCGATGATTTGAGTTATCATGCGTACAGACACACGGACGGACGGACGGACAGACATTTTCCGTCCCGCACATAATATCTTAAACTATTAATCTCATAAACTAAGCTGGCACTTCATTAATAGGGCATACATGACATAATAGAAGAACAACTCATCAAGACTCGTATGTTTGGATTGTGCGGACCACTGGTGGTCCGCGAAGATGGTGCAGATGGTCCGCAGACATAATTAAAAATATCATAAAGCAAGTGGAAAGTAAAGAAGTAAAATTTTTCCACATATTTCGTTATAGTGACCTATAATTAATACCCAAAAATTAAGAATATAGGCTTTCTTTTAAAAATGGGATGTAAAATTTGGGGTCCGGAAAATTTTTTACACATTTTAGAGGTCCTCGGGTTCAAAAAGGTTGAGGAACGCTTGTATAAAATATCGCGGCTTGACTGCCGGTTTCCAGAGTATTATGTTTCTTTAAATCTCACATGCAATATGCACGTAATATGTCAGGTTTACAGTGCATTTCCAGTGAGCAGTAGGTGGAGTGGCGATATTGCAGTCAAGCATTTACACAATCTCAGTTCAATAAATTCTGAAAATCCCTGTGTGTAAGCGAAAGCAATAACGTAGCATTTACTGCGATAAGAGTGAAAGGAAGAGATTTTCTTACCACATGCTGATCTTGGTATGCGCAGCAGCTCGCCTCGTATTGATCCCTGGAGTCGCAGATTCGAATCTCTAGCAGGGTGTGGATGTTTGTACCGCATAAAGTTGCACATTCCATTTCGTCTGTTACAAAATATACGATTAAAAAAATCTGTCTTGTATGACTGCAAAACTTTCTCTACCCTCTCCGTGGACAATACAATTTTCTCATTTCATTTTCTGATATTCCAGGGAATGGGCATTCACTTTTTTATTTTATTTCATCTGTGTTTTTACTTATTTTAGCTGCGAGACCATATCAAGAGTTCTGGATATGTGTTTGTATAGTAGGGTAGGCCATGTAACTATTGCTTATCAATTGTTTCTATTGCTAGTATTTAATTTAGTAAATTTCAACTGATATTAATTTAAATGGATATGATACAGGATGAAATGTTGAGGATGATTCATGGTATGTAAATAACCAATTCGGCATTTGCCTTTACGACTGGGCAAACCATGAAAAACTCATGTCAAACTGACTGGCCACGGGATTTGAACCTGGGACCTCCCGAATGCGAGTCCAAGATGTTACCATCTTGGCCACCTCGCTCGGTGTCGTTCGCTTGTTTCAGCCACGCATAGGTGTATTGTTCGTATTGTATCCAATACAAACAAATGGAGGGAAAATAAAGAATGAAATCGTGTGCAAAAGCAGTCGTCGATGTCACAAGAACTAATTTGGTGAACTTTGGACCAGCAATTGGATCTTGTGACATCGGCTACTGGTGTTAAGTAATGAATGGGGTAAGCCGTAGCGTAGTGGTTTAGGCGCTGCGCTACAAACCGGAAGGTCGCGGGCTCGATCCCCGATGGGGTCGTTGTTTTTCAATTGGCCTAATCCTTCTGGGGGCACTATGGCCCTGGGGTCGACTCAGCCTCTTAACAGAATTGAGTACCAGGAGCAATCCTGGGGGTAAAGGCGGCCGGTGCATAAGGTGGACAACCTTACCACCTTCATGTGCCGATTGTTAAAAATGAGGGAGCCTCAATCTCCTGGAACCCTCTGGGCCTCCATGGCCTGTATTAACACTTTACTTCCTAAGTAATGAATGACACCGCAAAAGATTTCATACAACCCTATGGTGAAATATTTTTACCTTATGTAAATCTTTTTTTTAACGTCTCCATATACTGGTAAATACTATATACAATATGTAACTTATTGAACAATTCTATACAATATGTATAGAATGAACAAGGGAATAATAAAGAGGTCTTCTTTGATAATAGGCATATTCCTCCTTCTCGTCGTATAATAAACAACTGATTGGTGCAAGTCGTAGAAATCATTCTGAGGAAAATAAAAATAGAGGATCGTTAATAGAAAGTAGACGATATCACTTTAAAATATTCGAACGATATCACTTTATCGTTAAATATTGAATTGTGATAGTATATTCCTGCTAAGGGTCTTGAATATATGACGTCTGGCGGAAACTTAAACTAAATCGAGTTTCTGCTACGTTATTCTATGCCTGCACTGTTGTCCAACATTAAACGAGCACAGCAGTTCTTCTTCTGTTTGAAGATGTAACAAGAAAGACACAGATCCCATTCAACCATAACATGAGCACCTGCAACGTTATTTAAGTTGAAGACATCATTTCTTGGCCAGGTGGCGGGAACAACAAACCAGTTTCTTAGACCGGACGAATACCTCATCCTGACACCGAACGCAATGGCCTTGTGAATGCTATGTCTTTTTCGTATACTCCTTGATTTGCAATCCAATCCTGTTTATTTGTGACAGCAAAATAGCTCGTGCCGACCGTCTAAAAATTATGATTCTCTGTTCAGACAGAATTACAGAGTCAAAATCTAGTGGTCTATAATCATACTTGGCTTCAAAGCATTCTGACGCTCAGACCACCATGTTTATACCGTAGAGGAGGTCTTAGGTTACGTTTCAGTTTTGTTTGTTTATCATTCATGTATTTGGAATAAAAATCTGAAAAATTAGGTGTTTGTCAACGAAACATTCTGCTTATGAAATTCAGAAGCAGCTTTAAAATGAAAATAAAGGTATTAACAGTGTTATGAGGCGTGGTAATTTCGGGACCAAACAATCTCTGCTTTCATTTTTACTTAAAATTCAATTCAATTATATTTTAAGTTTTGAAAAATTTGAAGTATCTATTGTTTTTGCCAAAAGTTGCATAATTAGTTTTTACATTTTGTTTTACCGGCAGTATGTTTCTTTTTAAAAAAGAATATAATTCTTCCAACATTTATTATAGTAAGTTACATATACCATGATTTTTCATTTCATTTTTTTTAAATTCTTACAAGATAATAAGATCATAATGAAGATATAATTTTAGTAATTGAAATGAAATATTCATTTATAAGCCTTGGAGGTAAAGTACCTAACAAAAATGGCTTGATATTGCTAGAGATAAGGTCTTGCTCCAGGCTGGATTTAGATTTTTCATGTGTTGCCTTGTACTCATCGTTTCCCTCTCGGAATTAATGTAGATTAATAGCTATAATAATTTAAAAAAATCTGATGTGAAAGTCACATAACTTCCTCTGCCCCCCCAAAAAGTTAGCAGTATTCACATATCAAGACACAATTTTACCCTATTATTATCCTATAAATACCTCTTCTTTCAATGATGCGACTAAAAGCGCAGGCTAGCCTATATAACAAACTTTAAAAAAAGAACAAGTGACTGCAGACGTTTATTGAACTTTCCGCCGTAAAGAATAATTTCCGAAATTATCGAATATTTCCCTCAGATACTTCTTTACTCTATACCGGGCCAACAATACATCTTTCTCACTTCACATTGTTATATAGAATAAGAGGCCGTGGAAGAGCGTAATTCAGTTGTTCATCACGCAAGATAAACTTTCTACAAACAGTGGGTGAACAGTGTGTGGCCTGTAACTACCCTCAGAGAATTTTTTCGAAAAAAAGTTTCAAATAAAAGTTTTAGCTCTCAGTGAAAGGAACACATGTGCAAATTTTAAAGAAAATCGTTAGAGCCGTTTTCGAGAAAATCGCGAAAAACGAAAATTTCTTCATGTAAAGTCCCCTTAAAAATAAGAGAAATTTGTCGCCAATCTTCGAATCACATCTTCAGAAGGTACCTGACCCAAATACGAAATTTTGTTTTCATACGATTCACCGTTTCGGAGCTAGCCTGTTCACAAACTTCCACACAGACAGACACACACACAGACACACACACAGACATGTTTCCAAAAATAGTATTTTTGGATTCAGGGGGCCTTGAAACGTGTATATATGCTAAAAACTCAACTTCGAATTTTAGGGTCGAAAACAATACTTCCTCTACCTATAGTACCTATGGTACGGGCAGAGGAAGTAATATGTTTTTAATTATATTTAGGCAAATGTTCCTTTTAGCATTACAAAATGTATTGGTGCGTGAAAAAGCAGACAACCGTACATTATCAAACAAAACAAACAAAATTATCACACATAAAAAAATCTTACACATGTTACTTTCTTTGAAAGCCCCCAGATGAGCAATGCTCGTGTTTAGGGGTGTAATTATCATATCTACTACGTTGGTGTATAGCCTATGTGATGAACGCACAGTCAACGCCACCTATTAACAAGACAGTATCCAACTGTGAGATTATTGCCGTAGCAACTGGGAAAAAAAATAGCGTTGAATGGCTTGGACGAAACTCACTGTGCGGTTTTTTTTTCTTTCTTTCTTTCTTTCTTTCTTTGTAAGGCTAGGGAACTCGAATCTGAATCGAAGCTGAGGTCTTTTTCCCCCCGGACATCACACTTTAGGCTAACCGTGAAATGTACAGCGCAATCGGGATTTTAGTTTCTTTAATTATCAATTTTTGTAATTGTTTATGCATGATTTGGGTATGTTATAATCGTTTCATTTCGAATCTTTATGCCCATTGGGAAGCACAAGGTTCGTTCTGTTCGTTTAATTATTTATATTTGTTACGGGAAAAAACTTAATTAAGAATAAAATTATGTAATTCATGCAATTTATGTAAAACTGTGTGAGCGGTAATAAAAAATACATGTTATAATTTTTTTCTGTTAAATAAATTATTTAAATAAAACATGTAGCAGTTGAGTAAATAATCGCTGGCGAAGCCGCGGGCACATTCTTTCTATTAATAAGAGAAAACAAAGAAATGGCAGGACTCTGGATGATCTGGAAGGATCTACAGAATGCCAGTGGTCGTATTATGGGCGCCAGGCTCATGGCTTCATAAATATATTGCGTCTGAACTCGCGCTAACTGTGAATCTCTTTCCTGGAATGCTTTGGTTAGTTAATTGTGTTATGAAATATAGTGCTTAACGCATGTGTTGTGTTAATGTGTTAACGGCGACGGTGCGACCCGTCTGCATAAAAATGGAACACCATACAAGGTTTAACTCGGCACTGGCCAGACTAACAATCCAATTATCTCATACCATAGATTTAATCATAAAAGCCAAATAGATGTTATGTTTATTAGGTGCCAGTATTGTACTTATAAGATTGTGTGGTGGACGGAAAAATGTCTGCCCATCTGTCTGTCTGTGTGTCTGTAGGCGCGATAACTTAGATACGCTTTATCGGATTTTCATGAAACTTGGTATACACATTTATAAAGTCCATGGGAAGAAGCCTATTGATATCGGACCAAATTGGTTCACTAGTACGGGAGTAATGCCCAATTTGGTGCCTATTTTATGGTAATATATTAGAAAGAATGTATCAAATGCAAATCAGTTCTCATGGCAACATATTGTTTTACGTGTTCAATGCAGGTAGCTTTGACAAATAACACTACCCATATAATCCTTCATATATGCCTATCAAACTAGACCTGTTCTTCCGTAAGCCCTGCTTAATGAATCGATCTGGAGCTTAACTCGGAAATCTATTTTTAAAAAATAATTTATTTTCTGCATATCATAATTGCAATTATCACTAATTGAACAGTAGCATTCGGGTACTTTGTGATATCAGTTTACCTAATTTTATTTAATTTCATCTATTGCTCCTCTGAATTTTTAGTTATATCCCTTCCAGCCTGTATGTCTTATTGAAACGTACTTAAAAAGTTACCAGCATAACCATAAAAGCGAGAAATTCTGATCCTTGAAGAAAAATAGAAAAAAAGGAAAGATTTTATTATTCGACTGTTAATTGCGGGTTTCTGCAGTAGCTGCTAATATTTGAATTCTGACTGCAGGCGTCGACCATTAGGCCTACTATAATATGCTTATGTGACTTAGCATTATCTTAATGGTATTCATTAAAGTACATACTTTTATTAAAACACTGGTGTGGTATCAGTAACGAACACTGAATGATCTTGAAGCCTTGAGAGCAGCAAGTGAAACCGCGTAATAAACAACCTGTATTTAAAATAAAATCAATTCTGTTCATGATAATTTTAATATTATACTAAACTGAGTTCATTTCATGTTGTAAAAGTCTGTTGGTTTCAAGTTAACGGCCAAGTAGACGATTTGACCACATCAGCTGCCACCTATTGGGCAAGGTGAGAATGTCTAGAACTTACTAACAGCTGATTGCCGAGGCCAGCCGTCTGCGTTTATTGGATGAATCTAAAATCTCAAAACTCAAACGTTTAATTATGTTCGAACATATGCAACTTGCTTTTATTGGTATTGAAGATACTCGTAGGAAAATTAAACATACTCGTTTCTTAATAAGTGCCATTACTGTATAGGCTCATTGCATAGTGTACTATTCCACCTTGCAACGTATATTTGTCAGTAATTTTTCTGTTGTGTCAGCAATATGACAAAATATACAGGTACAGGAAATTAATATTACATGCACGGTTCGATGATAAATCACAAACAAAGCAAAGTTAATCCACATAAATCCCCACAAAGAGCTCCCTGGAGTACGGTATGACCCTCTGCTAACAATGAAAACATCCATAGACCTATTTCACGCAAAGTAAATCTTATAGGAGAGCACACAGTTTCAGAAATTTAGTAAATTACACTAAAAAATATTACTTATTATATTATACTCAAGAAACATGGCATAAATGGGTAGAAAGCTTTCACAACACAGTTCATTCTAAAGGGATAATTTTTTGAAGGTTTTGGGTTTTCTGAGGACCCGACAGAATTCGCTGAAGACCGATGATTTACTTATCTTCCAAATTAAGATATTCTAAGTCTTTATCACGTTTATCTAGTGATAAACGTGTCAATCACTCGACCACCGAGGATATTTTCTGGCTATGTTTACTTTGAACAAAAACATTTCCTGGCTATAAATTCAGGAGTTATGGAAATATCTAGTTTTCTTCAAATGTGTACCTTGCAATGCATGGCTATCCAAAATACTCTCACTAATTGCCCAAAACAAACTGTATTCGTGGTTTATGTTTACAATAATAATTCATAAGTTACACAATTCCTCAGCTGGACATTAGCATATTGTGACAGCTGTCTGGGTGGGGGTCGCTGAGTCAAGTGGTCTTTTCGAACTTCGCCCAAAACAAGCATAATTAACACACAAGATAGTCTCCTGGCGGTTTCTACCCACGTCCAACCTGCTGCCACTGTGGAAACATCTGCCTGCTTTTCAATGTCAACTACACGTATTCCATCTGCACCGTTAAAACAGCATGAATTCCTTTTTTTTTCCTTTTTTTTTTTTTCCGCAACCAATAGTACTTAAATGCTATCTAATGTACCGGTACCTCTTTCCGAAAGGGCGCATTGTATATACTTTCAAATTTAATTTCCATTCCCGTATTACTTCTTATTGTAGGCCTCCCCTTACAATCTCATGTGTAAAACGTTACAATTAACTTGTCATAAAGTGTTTAATGCTATTTACAGCGCCGTCAAGAAGTCGCTCCGCAGCTCTTGTGCATGCAAGCATCCGCTAAGAAACGGAATTCAGTTGGTAGCGCTAACGCATGGTTATAAATAATGTTCTGCTACAATCATTTATGAAATAAGAAATAAAAGTTGCATAAAACTCACCTATTATCAGGAGATGTTGAAAATGTTTACCGCTTTCTTAAAGACACAAATTCATTTTCTTTATTTTATTTTATTTTATTTTAATTAGAGATTTTACATAATTACTTATTTCAGCTTTCTACTCATCAACAATAGCAAACAAACGAACAAAAATAGTTAATCATTGCTTATTCTGGTAGACCTGTTATGAATCTGAAAGGAAGGTAGGGAGAAATACAAACTTTCGCATGGGTGGCAAACATAACCAGAGCTGAGAAGAGAGTTTTATTGAATGAAATAAGATGGTATAGGCCTATTTGGATACTAAATTTCCTTGTATTTGGTAGATATTTTGCGAAATGTAGTCTATTACCTTATATTAGGCCTACTTTTATTATTATTATTATTATTTATTATTATTATTATTATTATTATTATTATTAAATTTTATTCTCAATAGTAACATTTCAAACATCCAAAAATACTAAATTTACGTATACATGTTCGGCTAAATTTCGCTCTTCTGGCCAGGCCTGAGGAGAGGGGCAGGAGGGCAAAATCCCCGGGGCCCAAGCCTCTCGCTTTATTTTATATTCTTAATTGTTGCCTTCTGATGTAAATATATATATTCCTTTTTAATACTTTTTAATGCAGAAATATTACCAAAATTAATTTAAGGTTAAATCACGTCAAACCTTACTTAAAATATCAGTAAAATTAGATTGATAAAATTGAAGAGATGGCCCAATCATACATTCTGCCCCGGGCCCTGTGCTTGCTCTCAGCGGTCCTGCTTCTGGCTATTACCATTAAATACGGAATGTAGTGATTACATGTTTCAAAATATGTGCCAGGATCATCCTCGTTACAGACCAATCTTGCTGCCATGAGACCCTCCCTTTACTGGTTACTGATATACAACACACCTGCCAACGGCGCCTGTTTGCGTTCATTAGGCAACTTCTCCTACACAGGAGTATTGCGCGTGACTGTGATTTTCCCCAGGCGTAAAGAATAGAAAAGTGAACTTTGTTATTGATTGACAGCATATTAGATGCACATTTTTATTTATCTGCACAGTGAATAGGATAAATCAGGAACATATCTGTTAATAAATGTAACAGCATTCATAGGGAGGGCAGATCCTGAATTTTTCACTAGAAACTCACGTTTTGATAGAAATATAAGCATTCATGAACCACAGATTATTGTCTCTGTTGGACATTATATGAGAATATTATAGGAGAAAAATTCCTCCGGCACTGGGACTTGAACACAGGACCTTTGGCTATTCGCGCCAATGCTCATTGGGGGGGGGGGGGGTCGTATTTTCATTTGAACTTATAGAACAGGGCTGTTAATCATGAGGCCCACGACATCACTTTTTTCGGCCCGCATAGCGGACCTCTAAATGTATAAATTACCCTCAAATACGAAATTTATAAAGTCAAAATATAGATGTTCCCTCTCTGATAAGTCACTTACTCACTTGCTTCGTTTATTAACAACAAATGTTAAAGTTAATAAGTTATTGATGCATTAGTTAGTGAAAACCAACATCCTCAAATTTCACACAATTTTTTTTTTGTAATTTGATTTTTTTAAATAAATTAAAATAATACAAAATTGTTTTTTCTTTGTATACCATACCTATTAAAACTCACTGATAAAGTTGCATACGAAGCATTTTATAATGCGGCCCTCCAAACTGCATTTTTTTTAAAGCGGCTCTTGGGGCACTTGCAGTTGGACAGCCCTTTTCTAGAACATTATTTTACACGAAATATGTCACAAACAACTAATCGGCAAGGACAGATCCGGTTTCCCAGTTTCAAATTATGGAATTTAACCCATCAAAACTCCACATCCGTAAACATTATAAAATTCAAGCCGTAGAGTCTAACATGAATAAAACTTCACACTGGTGGACGTGAGATGTCAACCAGAACGAGGAAACCCTTTATGGATTCTGGTTCCCTATACTGGATGGGCAAAAAGAATCAGAACGCCACTGGCAAGGTGTCACTGGTGTACAGTACTCTGCTCCCCTTCCTGAATTTTCTACCTCGCCGGTTCCGACATTTTGTGCACGTGCCTTTTTTTTTCTCTCCCCTTCTGCATCCGTTAACCGTATTTAAAACCACAACTGATCCTCATCTACATGTTAATAATTTTAACAACGAAGTTGGGAATCCTCTGTTTATGTCGATATTATGCAATCACCGCTAATGAAAATGTGAACGACATGAAAGAGGTTTCACCACAAAACATGATTACTGATTACATTCATTGGTTAGAACAGTCGAATTTTGAAAATCGTGTTTCGCTCGCCTACATAGGTCTGCTGTTCTTTATTACTATGAAAATGATGGTTTTGTTTCTCAGCTTGATAGAGCTAAGTTAAAACCTTGAAATCTGAACTACAGTATAATAATAATAATAATAATAATAATAATAATAATAATAATGATGATGATAGTTCGTTTATTTATCCTGGCAGAACTAAGGCCGTTTGGCCTTCTCTTCTGCTTTGCCAGTCAAAAAATTACAGTTAAAAATACAATTAACTTACTTATAATTAAATATAAGACAGTTGAACCTAAAACTAAATTAAATACAATTAAGTTACAAGATAATCTTGAATACAAAATTAGATTGATAATTTTCTAAATTACACCCTAAGGAAATTTTTTGGCTTAAGACAAAAACAAAAATTTAAAGAACATTATCCTGAATTAATTTACTGATTTTTCTATTGAATTGTCCCTACGTTTGACAGCCTCTGACATTATGTGGGACGGAATTCCAAATGTGGGTAACTAACGGTGAAAGATGAAGAATACGATGATGATCGGTGTAAAGGGATAGAAAGTATATGACTATATTCTGAACGTGTATTTAGGTTGTGATGAGAGGACAACAACTAGCAGATGTCCCCACCAAAAGCTGATACCATGACTTTTTTTGGCACTGCCCTAAGCAACAACACGATTTTATCGTTTTACATTCTGATATAGAATAAGCGTGTCACATTGCAGTATTGGTCACACACCAGAGAATCTTGACGTGACCCTAAATTTGTTCCTTTCGTATGAACACTAATTTGTAATTCCCACAAGGGGAAGGTTTTTATTTTTTTTTATTTTTTATTTTTTTTATTTGTTCTAAGATACAACCCGTGTTTTACCTGCTAGGTATATCACGAGATATTTACAGTATTATTTACAAATTGTTTAGTTTACATTGTTGTTTCTGAATTAAGACTGGAGTTTGTTGTACACTTTTGAGGAAGTCCATAACATCTACAGTTGTTTCTGAATTAAGACTGGAGTTTGTTGTACACTTTTTTGAGGAAGTCCATAACATCTACAGTGTGTATGTGTGTCTTCATTATTAGTGGCAAGGGTAGAGAAGTTAAAACTGCTGGTCTTTCCCTGGAGAATATGGAGCATTCTTTTACAAGGTGAAGGGCCGATTGGTTTCCTCCCTCGGGGCAGTTGCAGATTGGAGAAGAAGACTTTTTTATTCTGTAAAGGTATTCTCGAAATCTACCATGGTTGGTAAGAAACTGTGTTAGAATGAAGTTTGGCCATAATGATATTGATAATCTGTGTGGAGAGGGGAAGGTTAAACAAGTCGTAACTTTCTTACCCTAAACTAAAGCATGGGCAATACAACTTTCTCACTTCAAAGAATTCTGTTACAGAATAAGAGATCGGATTTCAGGGAGCAAATTCAGTTGTTTCAGCTTGGTGCAAAGATGTACAGTTCGCCACGCAAGACTTAAAGCCTGATGATTGGTTTATAGAGTAAAAGAAAGTCGTCGCCAATCTTCTTGTAACATTCCCAGATGATATCTAACCCAAGTGAATAATTCCGTTGGAGACAATCATGACTAGGGTTATAAGTAGGGATGGGTCGATACCAGATTTTCTCGATACCGATACATGATTTTTCCCTCGATACTCGATACTTCGATACTCGATACCAGATATTCGATAACATTTCCAGTTTTAATAAATAGGTACATTAACAATTAAAAGTTGAGAGAACTGTGTAATACCAACTAAATTAATTAAGTGTGCATATTTAATGAGACAAAATATAATATCATCAGAAGCCTATAATTATTTTAAAACTTTACATTAAAACTAAAAGTAGTTTTTGAGACTTACTTACAAGTTTTTGTTAAAAAAACTAGCATTCTCACTTAATTGCACAATTGTCAAGTATCGAAAAAGTACCGAGTGAGTTTTCTGAAGTATCGTTCGATGCCGATACCATGCAAGTATCGAGGGTATCGAAAGTATCGAGGACCCATCCCCTAGTTATAAGGGAATCTAGCCTATTTGAACGTTATTAATTACTAGCTGAAAAGGCCCGGCGTCGCCCGGGCGTTGTATTTTTTAATTTGAAATTAACTTTTGAAGTACTTTATGTACAGTATGTAGAACTTGAAATGAAGGAAAAGATTTATCACACTCAAACTGTTCCATCAGAAAATGCTAGATATAGCTTTTTATGGCTCATAGAGGATGTCGAAAGCTGCATTCCGTTGCTTCTACACATCATGCTTGGGAAGGGCTGAAATAAAAGAGAAATGCAGTACCACTTTCATACGTTCCTCCCCTAAAACCCGGGACATAATATACTGCGAGCGTAGGACTCAAAATGTTCCACCCCATGCTTAGGGCCTATAATAAACATCCCTATTTCTCAACTAATACAAAGCCTACAGCTATGGATAAGGTATAAGGGGAAAGGATTATTTACAGACTTCTGATATAGAATACTCACACACTTAAGTTGTCCCTTGCAATACGACCTATTCTTCGACATAAAAATGCGAAGTGAGAAAATATTTCTTATGTCGAGGGTAGAGAAAGTTATGTGACTACATCACACTGTGTTTTATTTTCGTGGATTTCATTTCCAGTCATTATTTTCGCCAATATATTACATCGATGGAATCATAATTCGTTAAAGCATTAGGCTATATACTTGCCAAGGCCCTATGTAATCATAGTAAACAATTTACCGTTGCCATGTGAACTAAACAGCAATTCATTTTTTCAGTATAAAATTCTCAGAAATTATATAATTTTCAAGGGAAGGAGTATTTTGTTTGAATTTTAATGTCGACAGCTATACTTCCCGGGCTTAACTGGGTATGTGTGCAAAATGTCGTGTAAATTGGTAAAGAAATGTAGATTTGTATAAGGAACAAACATACATACATACATACATACATACACACTTTCGATTTTATATATTAGATTAACCAAGCAACTTCCTTGAAGTCTAAAGTGTTTAAATTTCAACCATTTTATTTAATTAACATATAATATTGGTTCACTGTATAAAAGTTCCTTTATTATACTGTTTTTAAAAGCAAGAACAAATTGGTTTATAGAGGGCTCGATATTAAGAAAGAAGCAATATTATTATGATTATTAAGTGCCAGTATGGTACTTTATGAGATTGTGTGTGGGGGACAAAAAATGTCTGTCCGTGTGTCTGTACGCGCCATAACTCAAATACGCTTTATTGGATTTTCATGAAACTTGGTATACGCATTTATAATGTCCATGGGAAGAACCTTATTGTTATTGAACCAAATCGGTTCACCGGTACCGTCGTCAAACTCAATTTATTTTTTTTATTTAAATGCGCCATAACTCAATACGCTTTATCGGATTTTCATGAAACTTGGTATACACACTTATAATGTCCATGGGAAGACGTCTGTTGATATTGGACCAAATCGGTTGGCCGGTACCAGAAAAATGCCCAATTTAGTGCATTTTTATGGTATTATTTAACAAAAAGCCCCATAACTCAAATATGCTTTATCGGATTTTCATGAAACTTGGTATACGCATTTATAACGTCCATGGCAAGAAACCTATTAATTTTGGACCTAATCAGTTGACCGGTACCAGAGTAACGACTAATTAAAGTCACATGTTTTTTAATTCTTGTCTACCGGTATAATTTGACAGTTAACACTATTCTTTCACTTATGCTTATCAAACGACACCGTCAAACTGACTGAGTTGGCCAAATGGTAGCGCCTAGGACTCTTATTCTGGAGGTCCCCGGATCAAATTCCGGAGCCGGCCGATTTGACACGGATTTTTTTAATTTAATTTTTTATTTTTATGTGAGTGCGCGACTGTCAAGGTATCACAAATCCGTAGTTCTGCTGACGCTGGCCGATTTTAATCTGATTAGAAAAACTTATTTTCTGCATATCATAATTGCAATTATAATTGATTCAACAAAAACACACTGGCACTTTGTTATATCAGTTTACCTGATTTTATTATTATATGAAACCACTAGGTTATGGCAAACTGAATAAAACTTCTAAACCCTCTTGTGGTTAGTTGCAGAATAATTCATCTAGGGCAAGTACTCTGTCTCGTAGTAAGTTTTCCAAGCCAAGCGGTCTGAGTGCTTCATGAAACTTAGTAACAACAGCCCGTAGCCTTCGTAGTTAGTTTCTCATGTTTGACAATACTTCATGAATAATCCTTTCTGTGATGCAAATAAGATTGTTCTGCAAGCCGTCTAGTCGCTGTTGTATTTTCCTTTACATTGTTTTAAATATTACTAGTTTGACGACCTCATCATCATTATTGTCACCGTTCCCCCATAATGGAATGTCGTAGGCCTCTTATAATTTTGGTATAAACCGTGTGTGCCACGGTTATGTATCACAATGGTATTAGCTGAATAAAATGACCGTCTTTTTTCGCAAGTCTTCGCAAGTCTTTGAATGTCCCATTTAATTTTAGAATCGAGAGGAATAGGAAAAATGTCTAACTTTCAAGACGATCCTTCGACTCAAAATTTTGTGAACCTTTCAAGGTAGTTCTTCGACTGAAACGTTATTTTTGTTTCATTTTTTATTTATTTATGTATTTTACGTTCATAAGGTATAATACAATCATTACTGGTGCCCGAATGAGCAAAAATTCCTGCTCAGGCACAGTTCGGTACAATGAACTGTGTTAAATTCCAATATAATGAATATTGGAATTAGAAAAAAAATAGATAAAAGTTACTCTACATACAATGCATACACATACATACATGGTACATACAAATATACATGCCAACAACGTAAATAGTACATAATATAAACTAAAAGCAAAATAAACATATTATACATTATGTATTTTTTAAAATAAATTATACATATGGATAGCGAAAATGAAAAACAAAACGATAATTTAAAATGAGTCGTACATTAGGTTTGTGTAAGTTTTATAAGTTTGTTTCACATATTTGCGTGAATTTAGTTCATATAGTTCAAGATGAGCTCTTATTAGTGAGTTGTATGAACCATGAAGTATAGTTTAAGTGTTGAATACGCCTTATGAAAAGTGGAAACTCTGAATGCAGTAAACTTGCTACAGTATTTATATTATATAGTTTACAAGTCTTTGAAAGCAAGTGAATTGCACATTAAAACTGCATATTATCTTTGTTTCTGGTGAGTACTCAAATGCAGTGAACTTCTTATTACAGTAAGTAGGTAAAGTTACTTCAGAGTTAAGTAAAGGCCTATGTGAATTTATAGTGCACACCATAGATGAAGCCACCGGACTTACGCCTCGCATAGCATGAGGATATTATCGGGCATTGGACGACCGTTCGTGACAATTTTTAACTTTCACGCTATTTCCAACTCTGGTCGAAAATTCAAATAGGAGAATATCCAAATGAAAAAGAAATTAATTCACTGTTCTTAAAGTAAATTTTGAAAATATCGACATTTTCTATACAGGCTAAAGTATTATATATTTGAAGCTGCCGAAAGCATTTTTCATACGATATTTTTTTCAAACGATAAATTTCTACTATGGAACAGTTTCATAGACCCTGTTAACTTATAAAATGCAAAATTTTGCAAAATCCTTTGTTAGTGTGCACTTGCATTATGAAACGAAGCTACAGTCAAAATTCCAAGACTCTACCTTTTATAGTTTTGGCTCTACATCGATTCTCTATCAGTCATTAAGTCAGTGAGGACAAAGCCCCTTATATAGATATATATATACACACACATAAATAAATATAAATATATAAGATATATATTAAAATGATGTGACGAATTTATAAGTCATTAGCAGTGAAATAGTTAAATTCCACACGCGTGCATTCCCATCCTGGAACGTGGAGGTTTTGCATCAAATTTAACTGCCTGATGAATTGTCGTAAGTCAATATTAAGACATACAAATTTAGTAAAGACAGTTCAGATTGAAATATCATAAACTTTAACTAGCATGTATAAGTTATACAAATTTCATAAAATAACATATTGCTAACATATTTTACATTTTCCTTGATATAATATATCTTGGGCCTGAGTGTAGTTGTCGAAGAGAAATCTACTCCACGCTATCAATTTTGCATTACACGGACTATGTGTGCCTTGATCCCGATAGCCCCATGCCTTACAATAGACCGGGATTTAAATTAATTGCTGGGAGATAACACAGATTTCAGTAGAAGTGAACAATCATACCAAACGAACTGTGCAATTCACTATGACGTAATTCTGTGGCTTGGTTCTAAAAGGGTCAATGTCATAAAACTTGCTTTTGAGATAACTGACTTTGAAGCCTTTCTAGAAGTAACTTCTTTTTGCTGAGAACTTACGACATTGGCCCCTAAGGTTTCTGTATTATGTCTATTAATATCAACATACATTGGCATTTTTAGTATACGAAAGATAAAGACTAGCCGAACTAAATAATGCATAGATGTCATTTTTTTTTCAAGAAATTGACATTGACTCTTTTAGAACCAAGCCACAGATATATCATGTGGGCTATCGGTCAGAAAGGAAATTATATCCCTTTGCAGTACAACCAGCTCCGCCTGTTAAGAACGACTAGACTACGCGCAATACTCAACTGTCGGAGAAATTGCCGCAAAGCCAAGGGGTATAGCGAGCTCCGCCTGTTAAGAACGACTAGACTACGTGCAATACTCAACTGTCGGAGAAATTGCCGCATAACCGAGGAGTGTATGAAGTTTCGAAAAGGTTTGACATTATTTATTTAAAGTTGATACCTACCTGAAGCAATCTCCAAACATATTAGTATTTGTCATTTCTCCTTCTGTGTTAAGGATATTTTTCATAAAAGAATGTACAGTTTAATCTTTCGTTAAAGCTTTAGAAACTAAAATAAAAATCGTTTATCATACCTTACTTATAAGACCCATACCATACAGGAAAACAGCTAAATTACGCATGCAACTATGCACTAAAACCTCAGCAATAATGGTTAAACACTTAAATATCTTTAAAAAGAAATAACCTCACTATGGCATGCTGAAATGAATTTTACAGGAGAAATTCACTTTGAATTATACCTTCACCTTTCAAAACGTCATGAAAAGGAAAATAAAAAAACATATTAATATTATTATACACGAGTAATACAGTCTAGAAGGCAGTGGTATTATCAGTGTTCACAGTTAGCTTTGGAACTGCATAATCGAATCTGAGATAGTTTTCTCAGGTGGCGCTTTCTAATCGTGGAATGTACTCTAAAGCCGGAATTTTAGCTGTTTCATTAATTATTAATGGCTTGGTTTACGAATGATTCGCGTGCAAGTGTTAATAAATATAATGCTTTAATAACTATTATATCTTAATTTTTAATTTTTCAATTAATGCCGCGGGCACCTGCTAGTTCTGTACATTTTGCAGATTATGAGAACTCTTAATTTGTGATATATCTGTGGATAATTAAGAATCAGGTTTGTTCCATAACTAAGAAGGCGTGAAGTCAATTTAATTAAAATTTTAACCCTATTTTGCTTCATTATTGACTTATGAGCACCAAATTGTAGTGATTTTAATGCCCTGAAGCATACACATTTTACGTCATAGAGCAAATATCTCCTATTCAAAGTTGCTTGTCTATGTCTCTTCTATACACAAGTAAAATATTTCGGTGCTATTCATTAACATCCTGTATAACCCCGCGATGGCGATAGGAAAGGAAAAGTTCAATATCTATACCATTTTTAAGTAATCTCGATATTAAAATTTCACATGCTGGCTTTTCCAAATCCCCAGTATAATCTGTCTGTCTCTATTGGAGTACAACAAAATCAATTATTTCGTCAGTGCTAACGTCCATGTTATGTACTTAGCTGAAAATCCTGGGCTGCCAAATCGACCGTCCACGGCTAACCAAGCCTTTTCATTTTCTGCAGCAGTGATTCTGCTGTTACGTTGCTGCAGCCACACACATTTTATTACAGCTGAAACGTAGGTGTTGACAGTTTTAAGTAAAATTAAGTTAGGCAGCTATAAAAATTAACAACTTAATTGAAATTCATTTTCAACTATACCTATTCGTAACACATAGAACTCTGCAATTTTGATGCGATATGAATTTTAGTGGATGTTTTACAAAAATGCTCATTTAAAAAATATGTATATAGTAAATAGATTTAAATCAATTTTATATTAGGCTTATGTATAGGCTACTCTGCACAATTAAACTTTCAAATTAAATAAACGAAAGCATTGCTAATTTCAAACAATATCAGAGTGCATAATTTTTCTAAACATACTAGTGATATAATAAATAAGTTAACATATTGCCTATTGTATTGTGAAAATGTAAATTATTCTCATAATACACAATTACTAAAAAAAAAGTCCATTGCATCAATTATATTATTTGCATTTATTTGTTTTATTACACAATGTATAAAATTCTAAGCCTCTAGCTTTAAATTGTGGAACTTAGACATTTCATCTCAAGGTTTGCACACAGACTCCATGATATGATAATTAAACGTCTCAATTGTCCTGCATTGAAGGCTTCAGTTTAATTGAGTAATAAAGCGTAACGTCGTTACTAGGCATTAGTAGTTCTTTCATTTCTTAATTGACATACTAGACCATTTGCAATCAGCATCTAACTAAGAGGACACGATTGTAAGTCCTCAATTAGTCTTGTGTCCGTTGTTCTTTTAACCGGTATGTCGTGGATGGAGGATGTTATTCAGTACACCCACTCTTACATGGCCCATGCAGTAATGAACATACAGGTGTGATTAGTGATTACAAGGGCGGATGTTAATGACCTAAAAAAGTGGGAAATATGACTGCATATATGACCTTAAAAATGACTAAATGCTACCCAAAAATCTTAAATAAGACCTCATAAAAAGACGTATTTTCTAAAAATAAATGTTCCACTTTAAATCGTTTAATGACAAATTATTACATCGCATTAATTCAATCAGATAATCACTTTTTAACAATTTTACAGGCGATTTACAGTTTTACATGTAAAGAACTTCTAATCTATTAATATTTCCAGATACCACTGCAAAAGTGAATTGAAAATATTTTTAAAACATGTCTATTGGAAGTTGTTAACAACAAGGAAGAGGTAATTGTGCTATTACTTGTTATTGTCCCTTCACATTTCAGTTACAGTAAATCCAATATATTCGTGACTCTTTTTCGGAAAAGAATTTAATTCGACAATTTAGTGCATGTACTCCCGTAGCGTAGAGGTCGAGGCGCTTCGCTACAAACCGGAAGGTCGCGGGTTCGATCCCCGATGAGGTCGATGGAGTTTTTCAATTGGCCTAATCCTTCTGGTGGCACTATGGCCCTGGGGTCGACTCAGCCTCCAACAGAAATGAGTATCAGGAGCATTCCTGGGGAGTAAAGACGGCAGTTGCGTAAGGCTGACAACCTTACTACCTTCACGTGCCGAATGACTAAAAATCTGGGAGCCTCAGCCTCCTGGTACCCTCTGGGCCTTTATGGCCTGTATAGGGAACACTTTTTACTTTACTGTATAATTGTGCTCTTTTAATGAATTTATAACTGATATATGATGTTAATACAGATTTGACGGAAATATGACGAAGACCATGAAAATTGCCAAAATATGACTTTATATGCAAAATATCCGATTAGGAAAAAATGTGCAATTCGTGTTTAATTTGTGTTTGCGACGGGAATGGAGGTCAGGGTAAAAATGTGACATGTCAACATCCATACCATAGAAACTGTAGCTAGAGGAAACATCGTGTTCGACCCTGAAATTGACGTCGAGTTTCAGCATAAATAGGCTACATGTTTTTAGATCCCCTGAATCGGTTGATAGGTTGTCAGCCTTACGCACCGGCCGTCTTCACTCCCAGGATTGCTTCTGGTACTCATTTCTGTTAGAGACTGAGTAGACCCCAGGGCCATAATGCCACCAGAAGGTTTAGGCCAATGGAAGAACTCCAACGACCTCATCGGGAATCGAATTCGCGACCTTCCGGTTTGTAGCGAAGCGCCTCAACCACTACACTACGGTGTACCCCCGTATGAATACTAATTTTAAAATTTGCAAAATAAAAAAAAAAAAATATTTCCATCCCGATTTCCTTCATGCCCCCAAATATTCGATTATTATTTCAGGCAAGTTTTCAGTTTTTTCCTTAGCGTAGAAAAAAGTATTTGCGACACGTGCGTGAAGTTATTAACTTTTCCTGGGTTCTGCTAAAACACGCTTCGGGCACAACTAACACATTATACTATTCGTCATTGCTTTTCTTCCAGTAGGCCTAAACCTGTATTTTCTACAGTTTTAATGTACCGGATAAATTCAAATATCTGGGAGCAATAATTACAGATACAAATAATATTAAGGCCGAACTTTAGTGTAGACTCAAATCAGGAAATGCCTGCTTTCATGCAGTTCAGAAACTCTTATCTTCTCTTCAGAAATCTAAAAATAAATATAAGACAATTATCCCGCCGGTTGTATTATAGGGATGTGAGACGTGGTCGCTTACTCTTCGGGAAGAGAGTATTTGAAAACAGGGTGCTTAGGAAATTATTTGGGCCAGAGAGGGATGAAAATGGGGACTGGATAAAACTGCAAAACGACGAGCTTCATAACCTGTACTCGTCACCGAATATAGTAAGGGTAATTAAATCACGGAGGATGAAATGGGCTGGGCATATTGCGCGCATGGGAGAGGAAAGATATATATCAAAGATATTGACGGGGTGACCCGAAGGGAAAGGACCACTTGGAAAACCCAGACGCAGGTGGAGGACAATATTAGGGTAGATTTAAGGGAAGTAGGATTTGCGAGGGATGGTTAGATGGAGTTAGCACAGAATAGGGTTGAATGGCGGGCTCAGGTAAGCGAGGCAATGAACCTCAGGGTTCCATTTTCCTTTAGCTTGCTTAGGAATTGTCTGTTGCCATTGAGTAAGTAAGTAAGTACCATTATATGTGGAAGAGAAAGCTATGTGAATGACGCAGACTAAATTTATATTTTAAAATGAAGCACTCAGTTTGGAGGATATACTAAGGGGGTCGCCATGGCAATGTCTGGTCCATGCCGAGGGGAAAGAGAGTTTGGTACAGTGCAGCAGTAATGACACCTTATCCATCCGTTGTTGCATTGCGCTTTCGGAAGCATCTCTCTCTTCCATTTCCCTATCTCCGTCTCTCTGCTCGGGCTTTTCGGCCCCCCTTCATCGTTACATACGTCCGGCTCTACGCGCTTGCGATAGGCGCTTCCCCTCTCTCCCGTAACAGCAGACGTACAGACTACGGCATGCTATGCAGTACACTCTAGCCTTCGAGTACCGTCCGGATCATCCTGTTTCTCTTTCCGCAAGTGCGTTCACACTTATCCGAGAAGTAATGGTTTTCGGTAGCGGAAATTGAATCTGAATTGAGTTTGCGTGGAGTATATTAGGCTTTTTGATTCATAAACTCCTTCGCCACGGTCGGTGGTTGGAACGGGTGTGTGTGTGTGTGTTTACGTCGGCGTCTATTCCGCCACATCAATCGTTACTGTATCACAGGGGAGTGGTGTGTGTGTCTTAGCTACTTTTATAGCCCTGGAGTGAACGTGTGAAGGTGGCAGTGCGGTTTATACTCCCATACTGTGTGGTGTGACATGGTTATCAAAGCTGGCGTGCAAGGTTTTTGACGTGTGACATGATGTGAATTGTTTATACATTGGTTTGTTTGCTTATTTTGTATTTTATTTTGTATAGTGATTGTGTTTTATTTTTATTTTTTAACGATAGTGTTACTTATTAATTCAATCACGAACATTTCTAAAAAATATTCCCCCCATACATGCTTTATTATTTTTACGTATAAAATCAAAATAAAATCCGGTTGCTTGTCTACAATCATAGAAATAGATTCCCTAGATTTTTATGTAGCTTGTTACCGGAATTAAAATTGTCTACTCTTTACTTTCAGGTTTTAACCAGAGACCGAATTTTGAAGGGAACAATTTAATCCTAATAAGGACAAAAAAGGGGGAAATTATTGTCTAAAAGGGTGGGAAAGGAATATTAATGTATTATTAAGGGATACAGGTTTGTTTCATTTTCACTTCACTTCGTAAAAAATAGTTGAACTTGATCACCTTTTACATTCTCATGTAGATGTGTGTGAACTTAGCATACAGTTCAGTCTCCTAATTGGGTTCCTCAGTAAATCCTTTGCTTGCAAAGAAATTAACTATTTTCTTTTCAACCAGTGAAAACAATTTTTAAAGTTTTAATATCACCAAAATAGGCTAATGGACAATTTACATTTTAAAAATATAAGGGTATTTGAAAGGGAAGATTTATAAAAAAGAGTTTGAGGCTAAAAAATGTAAAAAGAAAGGATGAAACAAACTCAATAATGACCTTTTAAATTATATCACGTTTCATGATGAAATGTAAATAATAATAACAATAACAACAGTTCCCTTTAAAATCCTGTCTCTGTTTATAACCAACGTTTAGCAGTTCTCAACCAGTTGAGTACCATCAGTAAAGTGTTTCTCTTAATATGACTCCCTTTCTTGTTTCCAATTTAAGTTAAACTCAGATTGTTTGCCATTGCCATTAAGATAATTGTTGCATAACCTTACTAGGGAGATAAGATTGAACATTTTAATAAACGATTGGGACAGTTTTATATCTATTACTGACGTAGAGTTATTTTAAATAACTTAATGCTATATATGAAATCATTTTTTATATGTTTGATCTTTTTTCCTTTTCAAATGTCTTTAGTAATATCGTGAAATAATGCTGCTTCTTTAAGGACTGGATTAAACTAGCATATTTTAAGGCACAAAAATCTAATTTTGTCACCGTAAATCATCTTAAATCAGCTCATTAGTGTAAATAAATAGTTTCTCTTAATAATTTTTTATGTACCTATTGACGTATCGGTAATTATGATTTTTTTAATCCTTTATCCAAAATTATCTAATCATGGCATAAAACTAATTGATAAAACGTTCAGAGAGAAATTACGAAAGTCGGTAGGTACTTGATATTTATTTATTTATTTATTGGATATCCACAATTGGATTGAACCCTATTTCACCCGAATTGATAAAGCATTTATTAATGAAAGTACACTTACTTATAGCACAGAGGCTAATATACTATCTTATGTAATATTATTATTCGAAGTATCGTGCACATATCTTCAATTGAAAGTGTTTATTGGCAGTTTAATATCTAGTTAAATTTCTTATTGAAAATCTAAGCTATCCATATTACAAAATAAAAAATACCTTAAAAGATTATACTGGGTGCAATACATATCTGTATTATAAGAAGACGAAGAAAAACAGGAAAACAGCCATTTATTAACAGATAGATTAATTTCAGACTAAGTGTTCCTAATTTTAGTCCTTATAAGTGATACTTCAAACAAAATGTATTGCAGTTAGAATTATACACGAAGCAGCAGTTGAATAAACTTCAAAGAGATGGGTTTAACGAAAACCATTCTATCGCTTTTGTTGATATAGGCTTGGTTTATCGTAAGCATTCCTCCACAGCATCACGCATTATAAATCAGTGTTTCCCCTTGTACTGTGTTTACACATTTCCTTTTGATGTCACCACAAAGAATTATTGATCTATTCTTCATTTATGTGGGAGTTCTTTGCTTTGTATACAAACCGGCTATTATGTATTTCGGAAATGAATACAATATAATGCGGATATTTAGGAGTTTATGCATATTTTTGCGTATGTCATGCGCAGCGTGTATGAAACCTATCGTATGATAGACACACCCCACCTGTAGTAATCGACCAGTTTCTTGTAGGGTAGGGTATCCAGTTCATTTACCAGCTTTATGCCCGGTTTCTATAAACTCGCGAAATACCTATGGATAAATTATCCAGTGGGCATAATTTACACAAGAATAACTTTTACAAACTCAGAAAAATTAAAGGTAACAATCACATACACTTGTGGCGAGTTTCTAGATAAATCTCCTCTGGGTAAATATGAAAATGGCAGAAAAAATGTTCCTACACTCGGGCTAGATCTTTCCAAGGGTAAATCGTCGGGTTAATTTATCCTTTCATGGATGGCTGGATAAAATTTAACCTCTCATAGGATCAATGATAATTTAAACAATGAGAATCAAAGCCTGAATTAAATTAACTGTACAACTCCAAGGCCTTGCTCATTATATCATTGTGGGTGATTCTGGAACTAATTTGCCCATAGGTATTTCACGAGTTTATAGAAACCGGGCATTAGTAGTCTTGTTAGAATTATTGAATTAAATCCATATTGCGTAAATCTTTATGTATGCGTTCATTCTAAGTGCTATATTGTGTTAAAATAGGGGAAGTTTAACTAGATTATATTATATTGGGCCATGTTGGGTTAGGGGCGACCATAATGATAAGCTCATAGTTGTTTTATTCTTCTTGTACTTTTAACTGTAAATACATGAAATTTGAATTTTTATTCGAATTTCTTTTCCATCGTCTTATTAAAATTTAAGATATGTGATGTTCTACAATATGGCAACTTTAAAGAACCGGGAATAGAGATGTGCCGCGGCGGGCTTCGATCGAGGACTGTAGAAAAAGATACCAATGCGCATGTACAGAGCTCACCCTATCGACTATGTAAGGGCATTGGCTTGGCTTTCTTACAAATTGAATGAAACTTAGGGAGAGATTTATATTAAAGTGTAACCTCTTCTCTACATGGGAGGGCGGGAATTTCTGGCACGGCGACCTTGATCCTTAAACTTCACAGTATGTGCACAACACGTTGCGCTATTGATTGCCAACATAACATAGGCTAATTTACCTTCTTTTATTTAATGGTAACAGACATGTGCCAAGTCAAATAATAAAGAACATATATGCTATCTATCTACCAGTCGATCTTTAAATTCTAAAGTAGATTTTATATTTACTTATTTATTTTATTTGTATATGTATACCATAATTCAGTTAACACGTTTCCACGTACAGTAGAAAACAGCTGTCAGGGTGTAAAATGTCAATTTTTAGATTTCGACTCCATCTATTGGTTTCATTCTTCTGTTTTCTCTGATCACGACAGACATAAAAGCAGCATTGCCAACCATAGTATTTTTGTTTGAAAAGAGTTATGCACTTTTAGAAACCCATTCATAAGTCGCAATGGAAATTTAACAAGGCCCCTAATGTTTTCTTTGTTACTTTTCGTGAAAAGAACGTTAAATACGGGCGACAGAAACATAAGCGTATTATCTTATGCTCATGGTATTTTGACACAGTGCCAATCTTAGAGAAAAAAAAATACTAGCTCCAATTGCTATTGCTATGTGGATACAGTAATACTAGAACTAGCCTATCTCAGGTAACACGGGATGAGGTAATGTATATAGAGTTAAATCTTTTATTTTTTATTTATTTTTACTTAGAACTGAAGTGTTGGATTCCGTTGCCTAGATTCATTATTAGGGCAAAGGCATTTAATGACATGAAAATAGTGAAAAAATGCAAAATGCATTTATGACTTAAAAATAATGAAAAAAAACACAGAATTTATTAAAAAATGACCAATAAATTCACCATTATTATCATTAGTTTCTTTTTAATTTAATGAATTGCTAAAAGCAATTTATTGGATGACGGTGCATTATATGAATTTACAATATAAAACACATTTATTTTGTTACTAAAGAAATAAGTAAATTTATATTACTTGGACGCCCTTAGCTAAAATGAAATTCTTTCTGAACTGGCATGCCCTAGCAATTATGTGCCATTTAAAAAGAAATAAAAATAATTCTTTATTGCTACAAGATAACATTAAGCCTGAATCAAAATGAACTATGAACACTTGGAGGATATTCTCAAATAAAAACGATTGTATGTTGTCTGAAAGTAACGATTTGTACGTGGAAAGGCTCTTCTCTACCTCCACTGAAACATGACCTTTATTGCCAAAAAATGAAAATGAAAAATGCAAAAACAAATTGCCCTTAGTTAATAGATTATTTCACGATACGCATTTGTATATATTCGAGCTATCTTTTAACCTTCGTATTTAAAAAAAAAATGCAAAATCATCAAATGTCTTGCCTTATTCATTGTACTCTAGTTATCGGTCGATCATGAATAAAAAAAAAATAATAATAATAAAAAAAAAATATCAATGTCCATTAAGTGTATCCCATCACAAAAACTCTGTACTATCATGCAGGGTTAATGAATAATGTCATAAAGAACAAGTCTGCCTGGGCGTTGTATGCAGAGTGTGTATTAACATTCTAAAAGAGGTTTTAAAGAAGCAATTGAACGACTGCCAAGGTTAGGTGATGTAATCAGCTGTTTACACCTGCCTGATTATAACAAACGCCGGACGCGTATGATGAATATTGTAATCGTTAACTCTGTCAAGGGCTGTCTGTGTGATGTATTGGTTTCTTTTTTTCCACACGAACGTGGCTTTCAGCTGTTTATGTAAAAGACTGAGCAATATTGCCTATAATGTTTTCTTCTTTACTTTTTTCATTAAACTTTGAAGTATATATCAGACTTTCAGGCTTCGAAGACAAGGACATCGGAATGTTAAAGACCAGTAAAAGAACAGAGAGAATTCCTGTACCCCCACTTAGTGAATAAAATTAAGTCCAAATATTACAACAGAACTTAAGATCCCATAATGTCGAATTATTTTATTCTTTATTTATTATACTACACCTATACTATAAAATATAATTATAAAAACACAAAGAATACACATCATAAAACAAACAAATTAATATTTATAAAAATACAAGTTGAATTGAACCTCGAAATAGCAAGAGCATGCTCGGGGGCAGTTCTGGAGTTACATATTTATGTATTACCCACAGATGGTTACGAAGAACTTTATTGTGTTCATGTGTTGAGATTTAAAAAAAAAAAAAAAGAGAAATACTTCTCGGGCATGCAGAGATAATTCGCCCAACCTTTCGGAACACGTTGCCGAAAGTTGACTTCCTCACATGTCGGGGATGGAAATGAAGTGTGATGCCGAAACATCTCTGGCCAGGGTGCAAAAGTCCGAGAAATATTCTCTGGGAAAGTTCCCGATAAAAAATGTTTTTATATATTTTTTTATTTATTTTTTATAAAAGAAGAAGGTTTGAGGAAACAAGGAATAAGAACAAAATTGAATATAAGAAGGTAGTTTGAATTGGTATTAGGGAATTTTTAAAATCATACTTCATTTTGTTCATATTTTGTGGTTTTGAAAACATAATTGTTTTGTCTTATTTTTGCAGTTCTTAAAATCATATGTAGGCAGGTACTTACGTGTAAAATTAATTCTTTGAGATATGTTGTTCTCTTGCTCAAATTTGAGACTGTCAGGTTAAAAGACCCAAAATAAACTGTACATATGTGCATCAGAAATGGGAAGACTCAATTTGTTCAGTTTTCGAAATTGGTAAGTAAAGTAGCGCATTGCAGCTTGCCGAATGCTCCTAGATTAGGTTTTTGATCAATTTTTTTTTTTCGTTTTTATAGAACAGAACCTTAAGTTCTTGCACCAATTTCTACTTAAGCATGTATTTTTAATTATTGTTATCCATGGTCTGACATTTTTAATGCACCTATTTTTAAAGACATATTTCACATCTTGCTGAATATAATAGGTCTCTTCTGTAAGGTTTCTTCATTTAGTCTAATAATGAGATTTTAGAAACTTGATACAAAAAATATACAACGTTATACCCTTATCTGAAACTTATCTGGGTCCGGATCACACACACACACACTTAAGCATTCATAAAATAACGCATAACACATAGGCTATATAATTACATTAGCCCTTAAATCAGTAATGTGTCCTATAGGATACGGTTTATTACTGTATTTGTAAAAAGGTTATGGAAAAGAAGTTTGCTTTAAATTATAAATGTCATGCAAAATGACTAAATTTTCTAACGATTCTAATTTCATGCAAAATGAATTTTCTAACGATCCTAATTTCTAAATGTTTAACTACTGTGAAAACTATTTTCTGTACAGTCCGACTTGGTTCTATAATTTTTGGGAAAATTGAGTGTTGCTAAATAAAATTCGTGTAGCTGATTTAAACAAAATCATTATAAGGTATTCGTTTTCGAGCAAATCAGCATTTATCTTTAATTGGTTGTAAAATGAAGCGAAAGCCTGCCAGGTTTCGAATCTGATCTAGACGATGCAACGCTTCTACTACAGGCAAGACTTGAGTTTCTACAAACAGTGGGTGGCTTATAACTACCCTTCAGAGAATTTTTGCGCAAAAATGTTTTATGTAAACGTTTTAGCGCTTGGTAAGTTTTAACCCCTGAGATACAAAATTTAAACAAAATCTTTTGAGCCGTTTTCGAGAAAATCGGGAAAATGGAATTTTTTTCATGTATAGGCCTAATGGCATAAAATTTAGAGAAAATCGTCGTGTCACATCTGCACAAGATACATAAATTAACATGTATAAGATTTTGTTTTTATACGATTTTTCATTCTCGAGCTACATGGTTCAGAGACACATAGACACACAACACATGTTTCTGAAAACAGTATTTTTGGTTTTAGGGTGCCTCAGAACGTGTATTTATGTTAAAAACTCGACATCAAATTTCGGACTACCTATGGTACGAGCAGAGGAAGTAAAATAATTGGTTAATGACCATAGCATCCTTGATAATCCGTTAATAAATGGAAGCAGTATCGAAGTCTACAATTCAAAGCTCTCTTCTTTCTAGTCGCTAGCATTGATTGAAGGATCTGAACTCTCATGAGAATAAATTATTTTATTTAATTAGGATGAGATCTGCTTCCGACCGGACGCTTAGTGTTTATCATGTCGTGAGAGGAACATAGATAGCATTGACGTTTCTAGAAGGCGGTGGGTGGGTGTTGGCAGTCGATAAACCTCTATTCATCGGCCAAGAAAGAATGCTGGTCTGGAATCTTTATACGTCTCCAATAGGCTATGTAGTACGCTGTCGATACTGATTCATGGATTCCACTTCAATTGACATTAAGTTGCTGAAGTTGTTTGTGAACGGAGGTTAGCTTCAGAGAATATTTCTCTCTTCAGAAATGGGGAACTTTTTATACACTGTTAAAAGAAAACGAAGGGGCGATGGGCTTACCACCTGTCCCTCTGCCCTCTGTAGGAAAATAAGCGTAACAAAATTCACATAGGTAAACAGAAACCTCCACTTGGAGGCCCTTCGTTCCAACATGGGGGCGTGGGATGAGAGAGAGAGAGAGAGAGAGAGAGAGAGAGATAGAAAAGAAAATGGGAAAAACGAATCCTAGAATTAAGTGAGCAAGAGTGTTAATCCTTTTGCTTTATACATAAGTAAGGCACATACAGCAAGACAGTGATGCCATAATTTGTAGGTTCTCGAGGCTTTTATGTTAATATTAGTTTGCAATGGTAGGAGGTACACCCGGCGAAAACCTTTGTAACGCCAAGGGTGTAAATATTACGACACAAGAATAAATTACACACCATTTCTCTCTTCAGATGTACGTATTATGCTGCATAGGCGCTGACTTGTAAAATTTATTGGGGGTGCTCACTCAAGAAAGAAAACCCACATACAAGTTTAATATAATTTTTGTTGAAAGTCCTTCATTACAACAAATGTCATTATTAATTGGAATGATAATTCTTTCACACTTGCCGTGTGTAGGCTAAGATCGAAAGGTGAAGTCAGACTGAAAAATTCAATGCCATAGCCATAATTGATAAATACTATTTGTAGTAATTTTAATGAATAATTATTGCATTATTAACAAAACTACCTCTTTTCTAGAGGGTTAATGGAATCTTAACATGTTGTGCCACAGAATGGTGGCCTTTATGTGAATTATGTTTTCATTGCAAATATCCTCCTGCGAATTTCATTTCTAGTGAGAACTCATTTGCTATTTCATCCAAATCTAAATGCATCATTCATTCACATTGTAGACTTAGTGTAGGAGGAGAATGATGTTTAAAAAACTAAAGCCGGGTTTAAAAACTTAAAAATCCGGGCACTAGTCATAAGTCATTTTTCTGTGCGCACCTAGCTATGTCCCGAAAACTTTATTTGTCCTGTGCGCATTTAAAGGATTCCCAGAAATGTAATCTGCGTGTATTTCAAGTGTTCCAGATACGTTTCCTGTGCGCAGTTGAAGTATTTTTAAAGATAACCGCTGACCGTGTGCGCATTTAATGTGACCCGCGGGCAATCGATTTGGAAGTTGGGCAATACAAGATCTTGAAGTGTGTAAAGGAAACGTTGGGTGCTCTTGTGAAACACTGGCATGACAACATTGGTTATTGTCCACAACATGTTTATTATCCCATCCCAGACGCATTGAAGCATCAGAAATGAGATTTCTTCGCTATATAGTAGGAAATACTTTATTGGATCACAGAAGTAGTATTGATATCAGACAGGAATTGAACATAGAACATAGAAGGATACAGAATGAATTGGAGAGAACACATCCTTCGAATGTCAAATACCAGAATAGTAAAAACTGCTTTGTATTATACACCAAGAGGAAGAAGAAATATAGGCCGACCACAAAAAAGATGGCGTGAACAATTGTGAGACGGAACGGGCTAATAGATCCAATCCTTGAAGACGATGATGATGATGATGATTCCAGAAGTAAAATGTAGGTCTACAGTTTACATTGGTCACCGTGGTGTGCTGGGAAAGGTCCCCTATTCCCTCTTTGTCTTGATGCTTCTGTTCGGTGAACTATTCCTTTTAAACATGCATATGTATAGGAACATGTAAGAGTGTGGGGAAGTTTAGTTTCACCGGAATCACGCAAGTTTCTTTAAAGGGGAGAGGTTCCATCATTTGTCACTTTCCCAGGATGGCGGAGGAAAAATGCTATTCCACATTCATCTCGCACAACTGAGCCAATGAATTAAATTTTCAGAGCTCACCCCTGCGTAAGCTCGTTCCAGACAATGATCCCCCTGTTTTTATTTTATGGCTTGTTCCCGATCAATGTGGATTATATCCAGAATCTTCTTTCTCCGTCCAGGAATAGTCTAGGAAATCCACTGCTTCTCAGATGCTATCTGGGAAGTAGAGACTTAGCGTGAGCGTTTTGTTTACTTTGATCATCCAGTTTTCCGATAGATTTTATAGTATCTTTTCTTTGTTTGCATTCCCATCGAGAGATACATGCATTATTTGCGTAGGGCAATTATTCTTGTCACCGTATGTCTAGAAAAAATCATACGTGGAAACAAAATCTTAAAAATCGAAGTAAGTAGGACATCCTTGTTTTCAAGGTGCTTGTGCATTGCTGAAGAAACATTTCAATTATGACTAAGTCCCGGATTTTTAGGTTTTTATAAACCCTGAATTAGTTTTTTATATGTCATATTAAAACAGTTTAATTTTAGTTTTTTCACCATTTTCAGACTGGTTTTTGAGAGCTTAATTTCAAAACGTATAATAAACATATTTAAACAAATATAAATTTCCGTGAATCGGAACCACAGAACTGTACGAACAGTCTTTGCTTAATTTTCCAGTTTATAGAAAACAATTAATTTTAGAACTACCCCTCATTTCAACTCCACCACACAAACTCAAGAAGAACTTTTTCAATTAATCAATCAACTTTTAGAATACTTTACTTTCGGCATCTTGCTTTGAGCTTGAGCAAAACCTCTATTAAAAGTGTCTTTAATTTGCTTCTAAAGAAACCAGGGATTTTGGTTCACTAACGATTTCCTTTACCGGGACAATGGGGTTACAAAATTACAAAATGCAATGCTATAGGCCCGTTTTCTCTTACAAATGTACTGGTAACAATGGGCAAGATGCAAATTTAAATTGAGGGACTTTAAGAAAGCCAGGGCAGTGAAACTGATAATTTATTATGTTATCACAACTAGGTAGTAAGGAACAGAACAGTTCATAACCTAAGAATCCTGGCCTTAGTTATGACAATAGGTCAGCTTTTCTTAAGCTCTAAATAATGGAGGACATATTTCGGAGTTTTCTGTAAGAAAAGGACTGTACGTATTAGGCACAATCGTTCACAACTATTCAATGGAACAGTGGCCTAATAGCGTTTATTAGTACACTCATAGCGCATTAACTTTTTTAATTTTATGCTCTCAGAAAAAAAATCTCTTAATATATACAGCCGTTCACAAATGCATACACAAATCTCGGGATGGTGTAGATTGTACACTATTTCTAACATAGATGCTCCTCATAGCAAGGCAAAAAAGTAAAGTGTTCCCTATTTCAGACCATGGAGGCCCAGAGGGTTCCAGGAGGTTGAGGCTCCCAGATTTTTAGAAAATTGGAAGGTTGCCAGCCTTAAGCACCGGCCGCCTTTACCCCCAGGATTGGTCCTGGTACTCATTTCTCTTAGAGGCTGAGTCGACCTCAGGGCCATAGTACCACAGGAAGGATTAGGACAATTAAACTCCAATGAGCAAGGTATAAATCATTAAATAATTTTCAATATAAGGTCCAAATAAATAGATAACTTATGTATTATACTCCTTAAATAGTAGATTTACAGAATACTTAACTAACTTATCTCTCTAAATCATATCCATACTGGAGGTAGAGGATGTAGGCTATAACATTTATTTTCAAATAAATAAAAAAAATCGAGGTAGATTTCTACCTATCCGGGCCCAATGTGTCTCCCCCAGATTTTATCCACTTCTCGCCCTTTCAAGTGACCCGCATGTTACACTATGCTTTGCTAGCCAAGTGAATAGGAGTCTCATAGAGGAAGAATCCACTTTTACACCAGGGCTTTATTTATTCCCCCATGACTAGGGCACTGCTATTGTGTAAATAAATCAGAGACAATATAACTTTATTATAGCACCACCGAAACAAAGGAAGAGTACACAAATAGGTCTATGCTATTGTCAGCAACATAAAAGTGAATTGCACTTCCTGTTCATTTCATTTTATTTTCACATTTCAGAAAGAAATTCTGAGTTATAAAAACTCTGGACGTAAAATTAAATGTGGATTTATTACACTCATCAACAATAACAGGGTTATGAAAAAATATAGGCTAATAATAATACATTGTAATGCACCGTACAATAACAACAATAAAATACTCATAAATTTGCAAAGAAATACGTTAGGGGAAATAAAGAACAAACTGTGGAAACTCTGAACCGAAGGATTTATTAAAATATTGTAGATACTAACGTTTTCTTTTCTGATATTCTCTGTAAGTTATTATGCAGAGTTTAAGTAGAATCGTTTTAGTAACTTTGGGCCGTGATGGGGGAACGCTACGACGCTGACGGAAGCGGTAGCCACGCTTTCGTCCTCGTACCGTTTCCTCACCACGCCGGCGTTTCCCCTCCGCTGGCTCCTCGACGGCCCGAGACGCAGAATAGCCCGGTTTTCATAGTGATGTTTAAGGATTTATTCGATTTTCGTAAACTTTTGTTTATAATCGGGTTGTAGAGCAACAACTTTGGGGTCATTTTTTGCCGACTGCCAACCATTTTAGCAAAACACCTGTTTTCACATTTCAGCAATTTTCTCAAAAGTAAAAAAAAAAAAAAAAAAATGGATACAATTTTTACCACAGGTAAGTGTTACAGATAGCTACGATTGCAGTCGAAATAGGTCTCTCTACGATACATATAAGCCGTGTAATAAAATGCTGAAAAATAGCTATTTTTAGCCGTTTTCGATTTTTCTTGATAAACGTTTTTACAATTTAGGACGCATTTCCTTCGTCTTTTTAAGCTCTATCTCGTGCTACTTTTCGTTTTTCCATATTTTTCTATTTGCTACCTTAAAATCGAAAAAAAACACCTGTTGTGTTTTTCAGCATGATACTACAAATATATTATTTCCAAAACATATAGGCTAAGATGAATTTCTACTTCTTTCCTCTTAATTATCGCTTAAAGAAAAGTGGCCGCATTATTGGTGAGAAAGCAATTTTTTTTAATTTTTTGTTATAATGAGCATTTTGGTACTTCGTCTGGACTGTCCATCAGTAATAGACCATGTTACCATTGCTGTGCACCTGGTTGTTGGTGGGTTGTGGCTTTCTGTTATTTCAACTGATATTGGTAGTGGAGGGTTCATTTTATAACGCAGTCGATTACGAACTGATAGGCTATTCAATTTTTATGATTATGATACAAGATGAAAACGCGGGGATGAGTCATGGTAAGTAAACATGCAAATTTGCTTTTAGGACTAGAGAAGCCATGAAAATCCCAAGTAAAATTGCCCGCTCACTGGATTTGAACCCGGAACCTCCCGAATGTGAGTCCAAGATGCTACATTGCGGTCAACTCGTTCGGTGTTGTGATTTCATTTAATATTTAGCCATAATATTATGTTATTACTGTTATTGCTATTATTATTATTATTATTATTATTATTATTATTATTATTATTATTATTATTATTACCACCATACTAACAGAAGATAAAAGTAAACAGCAGAAAATTTCTGAGGGAAAAAAATCTTAGACAAGAGAAATGTAATAACCCGTTGAGGTAATTAAAGTGATAAATGTATTACGAGACTGTCTCTTAAACACGACATGTCTTCAGCCACGTGGTGTTATATGACAGGTCAACGCACGACTTCCATTGATTGCGAGTATTGCACAATTCTTTTATATTTTAATAGTCTTGTTTTCCCGTTCGTTACTAGTCTATTGTATAGACAGAGACCTGCTCTCTATACGTCTTTTAAAAGGACAATGAGATAAGGTTACGAAGGTGGCTATTAAGATAGTCTCTAATCTATTTAAATTAGATATAAAGACAAACCACTGTTTTTGTGTATTGATAACTTAATCTGTAAAGTATAGTAAATGTTCTATTATTAACCCTTAAAATAGCAATTTATCCTATGGGATGCTGTCATTTTTCTTAAATTTATATAAAAATGAAGGAAAATAAAATCAGGTAAAGTCATGCAACAAGGTGCCAGAATGCTTTTGTTCAATCAATTATAATTGCAATTATGTTACGAGAAAATTAATTTTTTAATCGATTTCTGATGAGTGATGAGTTAAGGTCCAAATTGGTTCATTAAGCAGGACTTACGGACAAAGGTCTAGTTAAAAAAAAATCAGATTAACATCGTCCAGCATCAGCAGAACTTTACAGATTTGTGATATCTTGACAATCGCATACTCACATAAAAAAAAACCTGTGTCAAATTGGCCGGCTACGGGATATGAACTGGGAACTCCAGAATTCGATTCCAAGACATTACCATCTCGGCCCCCTCTCACGGTTTAGTTTGATAAGCATATGTAAGGGAATAGTGCTGTTTGTCAAAGCTAAACTTCCAACTTCCAAAGCCGTATATGAACACTCTAAAACAATATATTGTCATGTTAACTGATTTGCGTTTGATAAATTCTTTGTAATGTATTACCATAAAATAGGCACTAAATTGGGCATTACTCCGGTACGGGTCAACCGATTTGGTCTAGTATCAGTAGGCTTCTCTTATAAATGCGTATACGAAGTTTCGCGAAAATCCAACAAAGCGTATTTGAGTTATGGCACGTACAGACACACGGACAGACAGACGGAGACATTTTCCCGTCCCCCACACAGTCTTATAAAGTACCATTCTGGCACTTAATAAATTGGAAGAAAATTGAATTTTCATATAGGCTATACTTCCAGAATAAGGTACCAACGAATAAAATATGGGCCTAATGGTAAAGTTAACTGTTTTCTATGCAGTCCGGGACTGGTTTATATATTGCTTTGGAAATTGTGTCTTTTCAAATGAAGGGTTGAGTGAGTGGTTCATAGAATATAGAGGGTTGGTGTTTTAATATAACCCATAGAAATACATTAAAAATAATAAATATTATCAGTGGAGTAATTTGCTGGTAAGGTTCCCATGAAGCTTATCGCATGTGGATGTAGAGATAACAAATTGTGAAATAATCTTTTCATAGTAAGCAGTTTTTCTTCTGTTAATTGTTCAAACTGCTTCAAACATTAATGGGGAAAAGTTAAGTCAGTCTTTGAAGCAATCTTAATGCCTGGCGCAATCTTTCGAAAGGCAAACACAATATCTTCGACTGTTTCCGAAGAGAAATTAAATTGTCAATAATGAGTTTCCTAATTATCAGTTGGCAGTGGCACATGTCAGGTACACTTCATTTCTTCAATCAAATTACAGTAGATTTTTCAATGTACTTTACTTGAATTTACACATTCACTGCTACTGCAGTATAAATGCATTTAAAAATATTCTATAAAAGCAGACATATGAAAATAATAAACTATTATTTTATGTAAAACATAAGGATTTTTATCCTCTTGTTGTGATTGTCATTCAAGGCTACCAGTCTTCAATTGAAATTCTCAACGATTCTAAATTTAGAACCCACTGATGAGTTCACTTGATGATTGCTTATTTAAATATAAAAAAGAAATAGATCTAAATGGTTATCTGTATGCATGGTCATGTCGAATTCGAATCCTTTTGCAGGTAAAAATTATAACGAATTCCTTCATAAAGTTAACCTTTGCTTTAATTAAACAATTACGAAATAATAAAGCTCACGGCATTATCATATGAGACAGGGTTGCCATACGTACGTATACATATGACAACACAATCTATTTAATAGATTTGTACAACGTACGACGCAACCATGAGTCGCACGCCTGTTTGTACGAATATTTTAAAATAGCGTTTAATATTTTTTTAATCAATCTACTGACGAATTTTAAATTTTGATATGTACCCAGCTTTTTTCTATTCTCATGGTTTTTGTTGTAAGCATGTTGCTAAAATCAATGTAATTGAAAAGCAGTACTGTTCCTTTTGCAATAATTACAACACTGTGGCAACTACTGTTTATTTAAATTTATTGTATTTTATCAAATTTAGCACATCGGATGGTAATAAACCACGCCTAATCATTTACAAATAAGATGATTTCTTAACAATTACATGACATACGTATGTAAGGTGGGTAATGCCGATTAATTATTATTATTTCTAACACAATACGTTCATTATACTGAAAAATCACAAAGTATACGACAGTTTTACCTAGCATACGACTATTTTCTAATATTGCTACGACTGTTCTACGTTTCTTGTCTGGCAACCCTGATATGAGGTAAAGTTAGGCATAAAAGTCCCAAGCACCGGTACCGGGGATGTGTGATGTGACCATCTATATTTCCTTTATAATTTCCCTATACAAAAGAAAGGAGAGAATTTAGAATTCTGTAATGTAACATATATAGCACAGCAGTCAGGGAACAGACGTGTCATAAAACTAGCAGCATAACTTTATGAATATCACAGACTGCCCACATTAGCATTGACGATCAATACCACCAATGACGTTTGCTGAAAAGCATAAAACTTCTGCATTAACCCGAACAGATCAATTTGAAATATTATCGCAATACCTTAAAGGTCAAACAGTCTGAGTGGTACTTAATATGCTTCTTCAAGAGAAGGGGTAAGCTCACCAGTCAGACATAAAACAAAATCGTACAGTCAATGGAACAGAAAATCAAGCCCACTGTGTCGAGACACTCTGGAATCATAATAGTTAAATTGGTTAGAAAACCATTGAGCTGACAGCGTTAAAGCCACTTGTTTACATGAAGGTTGTTTTTCTGGAAGCAGTAGTATTAGGATATAGTAAAGTAAAGTGTTCCCTATATAGTCCGTGGAGGCCCAGAGGGTTCCAGAAGGTTGAGGCTACCAGATTTTAGACATACGGCACGTGAAGGTGGTAAGATTGTCAGCCTTACGCATCGACCGCCTTTACCCCCAGAATAGCTCCTGGCACTCATTTCTGTTAGAGGCTGAGTCGACCCCAGGCCCATAGTGCCACCAGAAGGATTAGGCGAATTGAAAAACTTCAACGACCTCATCGGGGATCGGACCCGAGACCTTCCGGATTAGGATATAGTACTTCTAATAATAATTTAAGGCACGTACATGCTTGTTATATGTAGTTCTATTTTTATTATTATTATTTTTGTAATCGGTGACAGCTTGATTATGCAAAGCTGGCTATTAACATTCTAGTAGCATGGCCTGAGAACTGTTATAAAGGCGATTTCAAAATGATCGAGACCGAGGCGAGATTTCCTGGTACATGCATACATCAAACAGCGGTGGAAATATTAATGATTCATGCATGGCATGTCCTGACTCCAGCAAGATATCTAGGAACTCTCTAAATTGCCCTGAACTAAGACGTGTGGAAAAGAATAAATAATAAAACTAGATTAAAAAGAAGTAACAACTCCGTGATGAATAGACCTGGGATTTTAAGGCAAATGCCTATTTTCTTCCTTATGAAATAACATAAAATTTTTTAAATATGTGGACGTTTCAAGATAAATCACTTACATTTATAGAGTTTTACAGTGCCCTAAAATGCCTATTTGGACCTTTAGAGGCTATTTTACTATTTTAGTGCCTATATGCCTATTTTGTACATTTAAAATAAAATTCAACTTCTGTAATTTTTACGTCCTTATAGTGGACATCCCCCAATGAAAAGCAGAACAGCAGAGGTGGGATTTTCACAGAAACTTGATTATTCCAAACAAGTGTCGCTAAAGGAATGCTGACTGACGGGGGTGGGTAAGGATTAAGGAGGAAGGACTACTGTGTGAAGTCACCAGTGAAAGAACATCTGTTTAAGTGAATATAGTTCGTGATGCCTAATTTTGCAGTTAATTCTGTTAAGAATAGGTATATGCTACCACGTTTCTTGCAGTAAGAAAAGACCATGTTATAGTTAAGTGTATATTGAAACATTTTAAAGTCTATTTTCTATCTATTTACACATTTTTAAAGCATATTTTAAATGCCTATTTTCTTGTTTTAAAAGCCTTTTTTAGGTGCCTAAAACTATTTTTTTAGAGCCTAAAATCCCAGGTCTAGTGATGAATATCGAATAACTTATTTCCGCAAGGAGTACTTATTTTGATTACGCTACATGTCAACTATTAGGCTATATAACAGTTCAATCATGTGTAAGACTTTGTACATCAAGCAGTCATAGTTCAGCTTCACTCAATCTAATGGAAATTTCATTAGGCATGTCACTTCCTATAAACGTGACCCCTAAACATGATGGAAATAGACTACATTGAATTCGTTCCTACCTGCATAACATCTTTCCAGAAACAACTATAACAATACTTTTATTAAATAATTATTCTGTTAAGATTTATTCAAACAATTTAAATGTGCATAGATTACAAACACAATTTCGATTCGGTGAAAGTCACTTGTGTTTTCTATTCTGATTTTACTTTTGTCTTCACTATTTCTCATACCCACTGGTAGTAGCATTGGTTAGTATATTTTGGTAATACATTTAATACAGTCGTTTGTCTATTCTTTTAGTATTCTATAGGCTACCCTGATTGACAGCTGACGCAGTGATTTAATTTTAAACAACACAAGTATGAAAGTAATTAATATTTGATATATTTTATTCATGGAATAGTGTTAATCCATCCCAATCGAGACTACAAATTTCATTAGATAAAATCGTTCTCGCTCCTCACTCACAAGTCCATCGATAAACTCATAATCTTTTTCTTCTTCTTCTTAAATTCAGCTGTGTTTATACTCCTTTTAGCTGTGGAGTATTGGATGTGTGTCTATACAGTAGGGTAGGCCATGGAACTGTTGATTGTCATTTTCTGTTTTTATTGTTAGTGTATTTTTATGGAGTAAATTTCAACTGATATTAATTTAAGTGGATAGAATATGATACAGGATGAATAGGTGAGGATGACTCATGGTATGTAAATATCCAATTCGGAATTTGCCTTTACAACTGGGGAAACCGTGAAGAAAACCCATGTCAAATTGGCCTGCCACGGGATTTGAACCTGGGACCTCCCGAATGCGAGTCCAAGAACGTTACCATCTCGGCCACCTCGCTCGGTCTCAATTTCTTGTGGGTTAACCTATGGTAAATATGGTGAATTACGTAAAGTAAATCTTCAACGGCAATGGAATTCAGCGAGCTGACTACTTCAGTCCTGATATTTATCAGAAAAGACGAAAGATGAAATTAGATAACAAGCGGTATGCATTGTTTCTTCTTGCGAGTATTACCGCAGACTTATTCCTATTTTTTTCAACTTGATCAATTTACCATTTTATTTACTTTGTTCTTGTCCCTTGGTTTGTTTGAATTGTCAAGGAAGGAAGATGGATGTGCAGTAGCCGATGAATAGAAATTGGGAATAGACCCACAGGGAAGAATAATGTAGATGTGTCCATGCATAATGCTAGGCGATGGAAAATCTCGCTATAACGCAAACTTCAAACAAAGAGCAGACTATGTTATCTATATGGACCAGTTAGCTGTCATATTGTGCATAGGCCTCCAAAGATATGCTGCTTCCAGTTTGCAAGGATACTGAGATTTGTCCGATATCAGACGCAATAGCTGTAATGCCCATGATATAGTTTCGGCACGTGTATCAAGATACCGTAGAAATTGAAATTCACCGACATTCTGTAATGAATGAGGCCACTGATCTGATATTTATGATCTTTATTTTAACAAAGTTAAGTCAGGGATTTCATTTGTTTGCTAATATTTATACAAAAATCATTGAATGAGAAATTTGATGAAAATTCTTTCTGTTAATTATCCCATTTATTCCTTCATAATTATTTGCTGATCAAACTTTCTCAAGAAGTTCATTTCGTAAGGGCTATTAACTCCATCTGGTACTTTGTTTTACCAGTTTACCTGACTTTATGTGTTATTTAAACATAAAAAATAGCTTTATTTTGGTGACCAGTAATTTATATTCCCAATACACCCTCGACACAAGTAGATCAAGGAAGGTATACTAGTTTATGCACACAACAGGCAATCGTTAATAGTCAACTAGTAATAATTGTTATAATGTGTATACCAAAATACCAAGGGTATTTTATATATATATATTTTTTTGCAGAAATATACAATATTTTGCACTACATGTGCCATAAATCTATTTCGTTTTAGTATGAAATGACACTCAAATTGTATGCTTTTAGGCGAATTAACACAGAAATTACCGAGCGAGGTGACCGAATTGGTAACGTCTTGGACTCGCATTCGGAAGGTCCCGAGTTCAAATCCCGTGGCCGGCCAATTTGACATGTTTTTTTTTTCATGGTTTCCCCCAGTCGTAAAGGCAAATGCCGAATTGGATATTAACATACCATGAATCATCCTCACCATTTCATTGTGTATCACATCCATTTAAATTAATATCAGTTGAAATTTACTCCATAAAATACACCAATAATTTATATTCAGTAGTTCCATGGCCTACCCTAAGGTATAGACACAGATCCCGAACTCCTGATGTGGCCTCGCAGCTAAAAGGAGTATAAACACAGTTGAAATAAAAAAGAAATAATACAATTACTTATATTGCTCAAGGAGCACATTTAAATTATATATCAGTTGAATTTAATCCATAAAATACACTAACAATTGACAAACAATCGTTACATGGCCTACCCTAAGGTATAGACACAGATCCCGAACTCCTGATGTGGCCTCGCAGCTAAAATGAGTATAAACACAGCTGGGGAAAAAAATAAAATAAAATTGTGCCGTAATTTAACATTTTTATTCGCCGCAAAATATATCAGTAAGTTATTAGAATTCTTCGGAATACTCCAGTCGTTCAGAGTTTCATTTGAAAAATGTCTTATCTAGAAAGTAGTGATTCTCTGTAGTTCTGCTGGAGATGCGCTATGCCCACTGGGATGATTTCCGCGAATGAAAATGGCAGACATCACATGCGAACCTGACCGGAAAGATCACAAGACATGCTGCATCATATTTAATTTCATTAGCTGACAAATCATAGAGCCTGGCTGGCTGGTTCGTATTCTCAGCACGATACGTACTGTTGTGAGTTTAGCGACGGAAGAAGGGAGACGTAATGAATGAATTCTGATAACGCATCCCGTCCGTGATTTCCGCAGGTTCGCCTCCGTGTTTCGCCGCTCGCTAACTTCCAACTAGTCTGTGCAATAACGCCGAGGCGTAGACAGCTACTTAACAGTGCAAGTGCTTCATTGTTAATTTGTGTGTGTGTGCAAAATACCGGTGCAGTGCAAAAAATTCGTGTGGCCTATTTCATTCTAGTGAGTGATAAGTCTACCAGTCGATTTCTCAATCACAGTGTATTCTATTAGGTGTAGCGTAATAAATTCTGTCCATGTTTATACATTTGGTGTATATGGTTGTAATGATATTGTAACGTGATGTTTTATGTGGGGTAGTCAAGGGCGGATCCAGAATTTACTGAAGGGGAGGACCGACATAATCGAAACTTTGCTATTACTAGGGGTATCGAATTTCCCACAAAAAAATAGAAGAAAAAAGTTGGGTCCCAGGGGTCCTTTCCGGAATCAAAAGAAAATGAAGTGCAAAGTGATGAGGTTTACTTCCTCTGGGTGGGGTACGCCGTAGCGTAGTGGTTGAGGCGCTCTGCTACAAACCGGAAGGTCGTGGGTTCGATTCCCGATGAGGTCATTGGAGTTTTTCAATTAGCTTAATCCTTCTGGTGGCTCTATGGCCCTGGGGTCGACTCAGCCTCTAAGAGAGATGAGTAACAGGAGCATTCCTTGGGTTAAAGATGGCCGGTGTGTAAGGCTGGACAACCTTACCAACTTCGCGTGCCGAATGTCCAAAATCTGGGAGCCTCAACCTCCTGGAACCCTCTGGGCCTCCATGGTCTGTATAGGGATTACTTTACTTTTTATGGCCTCTGGGTGATTCCTCCAAATATTTTCTCAACAGACTGTAATTCTTTTTGCCCAGAGTTTTAGTTCTGTACAGAAATTTTTATCGATTTTATATAAGTTACATTAAAATCGTGAATCAAATATAAAACTTTTTTACCTTTAACTTACCTTAAAGTAAATGCTGGTCTGAAATAGTTCACAAAAAATCAATCAATCATTTATAATAATAACTAGGGATGAGGAACTCGAACAACTGTTTGCTTGTAAGTTCCGTAATTTTAAACATTTTTCAATTCTTTGATAGGTGAAAATACCGTTGTCCCAATCCTCAACTGTTAATTGTAATTCCTTTTAGACTATAAGAATTATTCAATAATCGGCAAAGTATTATGGTATCGTTAGTGTATTATTTATTTTTAAGAAACAGTTTCTTATTTCTCTTTATAATTAAAATACTGGATCTCAGACTTTTTAAAAACATGTCGTTCTAAAATATTTGATTGGTCGAATTAAAAAAAAAAACTTCCGTTAATAAAAATGTAGCAACATTTTTGGCGTTGTGCTTTTGGTTCCTCTTAATTAAGAAAAAGAGTCTCGTTTAAAATGTTTCCCTTCCTTTCCGTAGCCTATTGGTTTTAACAAAAAACGTAGCAGCCTACTTGATATGTTTTGCAGCAGTTTTATGCGAAGTTATAACAGTTCGTGTTCACCTTGAGAATCATTGATAGCTTCTAGCAGTTTGTTGCCTACACACTCAGTACAAGGAGAAGTGTAACATTTCATTTGCCATTTAATTTAAATATCTTCCCGTATTTGTATGGATTCGCCTTCCGTGTGACGTCAACTGTTATGTATGGAAAACAATTGTCTTTTTTCCATATAAAGGATCGCTAATTAGCAGTGAAGTTCCTTTCGATTCTGGCAGATGTGCTCATTCTTAATATGTGTGCTAGTAATATTTTTACCTAAGACTGGTGCTTTAAGGGGCGATCCACTCAAGAACTTTCATTAAAAAAAATTATTCACTATTTCACACCTTTTTAATATATGTTCATATCCAATATGTTCATATTTATAACAGAGTTAGAAAAGTGTCATGTATATTAAAATTATAGGCTGCATTCGACATCAGTCAAAATTTATTTTAGTTTTTCTTCTATATAGTGAAAAGTAAAGTTTATGTGCTCATATGTAAATAATTATGACTGTACAACACCAGCGTAAATATAAAACAATTGGCTAAACAACAGGCAAAATTTCCGAGAGGACTAAAACCAAACAACTAGCAGCAAGACTTGGAAATTCATTTCCCCTGAATTTGTTTTCCTTGATGTAATGCCAACTTTTTTGGAGTAAATATTATTAAATTTCAATTAAGTTTTTACACCAAATACCTTAGGGATATCTGCACATTTTTGTTAATTAATATTGTAAATTAGTTTTTCTAAATTAAAAAAGAACATCTAAAGTAAATAAATAAAATAATATTTCACGATACGCTAAAGCTAAATTATTTCACGATACCATGGTTGCACATAACGGTTAAACTGCGTCTTGAAAATGTACTAAAATCTAAAACTCTAAAAAAAATTGCCATGAAAAGTTGGATAAAACAAATGCCAATCAGAGGGATCATTCATGTTTTTTTTTTCTAATATTGTCTATCATTCTATTATTCTTGCCACGCGACCTTATTTTTATTTTTATTGTATTGTAGGTAAAAAAATGAACAAGTTAGAAAAGGAATATACAGTCATCTAATTTTAAGTTGATTTTCATTCGTATTGCAGTGTAACCGTTCTTTTGATACTTTTCCCTGGAGAACGCAATTAAGCCTACTATGTAAGAGGGACGATTTCGAAATTTTGTGTAAATTTTTTCCCAACATTTCGATGTACTATCTTCAGGTACGCTACAAGAATTGTTCTTAAACATTTTTCAGGACTCTTTCCATATTATTCATAACCATTTGTATTCAGTAAATTTTAATAAATTTAACAAACGTCCTTTATCAATAGCTGCTTTGTAGAAATGTAATTTAAAAAAGCAAAAATATTGAAAATTAAGTTAAAAATCTCAACTCAAAAAATATAGTTGTTGGATTTTTTTATTTCGCTGTCTTATTGGCAACCTTAGTGTAAGGCAGCTATCCTTTAGAGATTTCACCCCCCCCCCTTATGCCACATATTGCCATTGATCTTAGAATTCTTCGTGTGCGCATACAATAAATCACACTTTTATGCCAGTCATTCTAGCGCTGAGATTACGCAAAAAATATAATTCACTATTCAACAGGTAAATCGTTTCATTTACATAAATTACAGTGATTTTATGCTGAAATTTCATGTTTCAGGAATTAGAAAAGTATTGATTTCGAATAAGAAAACATTTGAATTGCTATTTTAATACTGCCAAGAGATTTTCACTTATTCGGAACCTGTGTGTTAATCGTCGGTTATCACGAGCTGTGGATTACGAAGATGTGAATGAAGACTTGCTGAATACTTGCCCAGGATCGTGATATTTCTCAGTGTCAGTGTGGTATACAAAACGACAAGCTCAAAGATGTGTGGCCCCAGAGTGTCGTGTTGAAAATATTCAGTGAGTGAAAAAGTACAACTATGTACGACTGTGACTGTTTTCTAAACAGAATTCTTTTACTATGATGGTGGAACGAGTTGACGGATCATTATTCATGTATCGCAAGCCTGTATACAGGGTGTTCCAGTACCTTGAAACGTAAGTATTCTGAAGTCTAGTATATATTTGTATTTTATTCCTGCCATGGATATATGTAACAGAATTTGATAAATAATTTTATGTTCCCTTTTAGTCAATTTGAGTTTTTGCCACCAATTAAACACAAAACTATTTTCAACAAATTAATTTGTATTTGCTTTATTTCCACATTCAAAATATGGGAAATGTTACAAAAATTTGATTTGATTTTAAAAACTTAGCAAAACAGCAAAAAAATTAATGCATGCATCTTTGTTTTAAGTTATACATGTAATGCATTATCATGAATAAATATTTTATAATTCAAGTATAATTTTGAACTGTAGACCTATAAGAATTCATTCTCCTCACGCACTTCTATGAGAAGTTAGGATTACTGTCACAATGTTTCACTTTATTTTCCCTGTCATTTTAGCTGTCTCCAATCATTTGGCGCCTTTCACTTCTTTGAAAGGCGCCAAATGATTGGAGACAGCTAAAATGGCAGGGAAAATAAAGTGAAATATTGTGACAGTAATCCTAACTTCTATAGAAGTGCAGTTCAAAATTATACTTGAATTATAAAATTTAAGATATTAGGATATCATCCAGAATATTAAGATACGAGCCTATCTCTGTCTGTGGTCTATTATGTTTACATGTATTTTTAACGTTGTTCATCACTTACCTTGTAGGCCTATGTGAACAATAATAAATTATAAGGTATTACACAGAAAAGGAAACACCGTCCAAAATGATGACAGTGCCAAAGGACTAACTGTAAACTGGATACAAAAGCAAAAATTGATGAAGATTGCAAGGATGAACGCATGAAACACTTCACGCCAAGTGTTTGGACATTTAATTAATCAATGTAGGTCTACACTAATTACAAAATGTAAAACTTGTAATTCGTTCAGAGGCATAGCCTATGGATCATTTGATCTTGAACGTCAATTCTTTGGGGGTACGCCGTAGCGTAGTGGTTGAGGCACTCCGCTACAAAACGGAAGGTCGCGGGTTTGATCCCCGACGAGGTCGTTGGAGTTTTTAACTGGCGTAATCCTTCTGGTGGCACTATGGCTCTGGGGTTGACTCAGCCTCTAACAGAAATGAGTACCAGGAGCAATCCTGGTGGTAAAGGCGGCCGGTGCGTAAGGCTGACAACCTTACCACCTTCATGTGTGCTGATTGTCTAAAAGCTGGGAGCCTCAACCTTCTGGAACCTTCTGGGCCTCCAGGGCCTGTATAGGGAACACTTTACTTTTACTTCTCCAATATAACAACATGCAGAAAGCTTAAAAGAATCCTCCAGCATGGTTTGTTTTTCAATTTACAGTATTTTCTTTGCTCAAAGCAATTTAGTCGTTCTTTCATAATGGAATACTGGCCTCAGCTTTACGCTTTGGCACAGCACAAACGCTGTCCAATCCAATAGGTATTAAAATATAGTTTTCCTATCATTTATATAAGGCTCTAGTTTGGAGCCTACCTGATGTTTTGGATCGTTTTGTTAGAGCACAGTTTAAATCTGCATGTTAGTTTTTGGTTCTGTCATCAACATTTCAAGACAGGTTTGGGCATGAGGGCATTGATACTTTCCTCAGTTGTTATGTGATCCGTTCCCTATTCTGACTGTTATTCTCCACAGATTTCTTTTGGCTTCTTTAATCGATGAATCCGTGATGAATACTTCCATTACCAGATGTTTTGAGGTCTCTCTTGTAATGGCATAGCAGGAAATTACACCGTACGTTAGTATAATTATTCAGCAGAATATTGTGGTAGTCTGTTTACTGGAAGACCTAAAAGTTTATGTTTCTTGATTAAAGATAGGCCTACCATGTTATTAATTCATAGCAATTAAATTTTTCCCCCTTGTCAGATATTCCCATTGATACCGTTGAAGTTTTCTGGCCTGCATACGAAGAAAAGTAGCAATGCTGAATAAATAAATTCTTAATTTATATACTACACTTCGTTCATGAATCAGGAACTATAGAATGCAATTAGGTTATTCATCAGACACGCCTCTTACCTTTAATTTTCTTCTTAGTGGTTTTGCGTGTGTAAGAGGGAATGTTAGAAATCTGACGGTAGTTTCCAAATTGCGTTTCCTAGTACGTTGAATGTAAGATTACATTAATTCCAGTAATTAAAGAGAAATTGCATCCAATTTCAAAATTACGACCCATAGAGTGATAACCCTAGTCTTACCAATGAGCTTTCGCAACACGCTATAATCGACTATAGGACTAATAGCAATTCCAGTTGAACTAAATGACACAAGTTTTAAATCCTGAATATTGGCGCCCTAAATCACATATCAGTTTAAAATGCTAGAAGTCAATTTAATTTATCAAAGCAAAAACTAATAATTTGTTGATTAGAAGAGCATGGTATCTCCTATTCAGAGCGAATTAAGATAAATCACTTATTCTGTAATCGTATTTATAGCAACAATAATAATAATAATAATAATAATAATAACCCTTTATATAGCTGATGGGGGTACGCCGTAGCGTAGTGGTTGAGGCGCTGCGCTAGAAACCGGAAGGTCGCGGGTTCGATTCCCGAAGAGGTCATTGGAGTTTTTCAATTTACCTAATCCTTCTGGTGGCACTGGGATCGACTCGGCCTCTAACAGAAATGATTGCCAGGAGCAATCCTGGGGGTAAAGGCGGCCGGTGCGTAAAGCTGACAACCTTCCCACCTTTACGTGCCGAATGTCCAAAATTTGGGAGCCTCAGTCTCCGGGAACCCTCTGGGCCTCCATGGCCTGTATAGGGGTCACTTTACTTTACTTTACTTTATATAGCAGATATTTTCATTCATTTTTAATCTAAGCTTAATGGGAATCTTGTTTTTAGGTAAAATGAGATAACGCAGGGTTCACAAAGAGATTTCTTTAACGGTCGGGCAAAAAACTAGTAGCTTAGCTTGTTTCCTTATATAATAGGTCTTTTCCTACAAGATTTGATAACATCACACGTTATAGTTTTCATGTCTCAGGCGGAGTGTGCGTGTGTGAAGGAAACCTTTTGTTGTCACACAATTTGCAGTTCAGTTTACTAATAATCCTTTTGTTATTTTTATACCAGGACTGTTCTCAACCGAAGAGAGGATTTTGTTATTTAAACTTGCATAAGTTAAGTGATTTAGAGTGTGTAATCCAATATTGGCAACATTATTCAAATTCTCTTTCTACTTTCTTTTCAAGATTTTTTTTTAACCTTTTCACTACCACTGACATATAAATTAATCTAAAAATATTGTTTTAAATCAGAGATAAAAGATTAATATGATAATTTTTCCCTGTAGCTATGATTGTAATTCATGGATATCAGCTCTTCTTCTAAAATTATCCTCACCGATTTTAAGCTTAGAGCCCAATGATGAATTCACCTGATGATCCCTTATATACATACACAAATTCCACTCTAAAACTTGAAAGTTAATTTTAGAAGTACCATATTTATTGGATATTAAAGCATATGTCGTTTCACATTTCTCTCGTGAAAATATTCTTAAAAACATTGTCAGTTTTATGTATGAAATCTTCTGAGTTGATCTTTGTATGAATTGTTCTAGAAGTTCTCGTTTTCTTTAAGTTATACTTATTATTTTTATTCTGAAACCGAAATTCTTCTAATCTAATCTGTCTTATTTGCATATTATTGTATACAACTATTCTTGTAGTATGTAGGCCACGAGAAGGCCTTCATTCCACCAGGTAAAGTAAATATATTCTTTTGTACAAGTACATGACACACATACAGACTTTTTCCCTCGTTCACAAAGTAATCTTAAAAAATACTATTCTGGTACTTAAAAAAAGTTTTCTGTAACGTCAAATCCAAATAAATAAAAACTGACAAGAAGTAAAAATTAGTTAATTCAGCAATAGTTAAGAAACAAATAAGCTATTCATGTCATAAATATCTGAACACTAGTACGTTTATGTATAGTATTGTTATAATAGTGTATAGAATTTCAACAGTAAATTCCGTTATGTAATCCTGGTAGGCCTATATCAATGATGGCAATAATTTATTTACCAACCTCTTTCAGCATAACATTAGGTCTGTGGATTCCTTTTAGCAATTAGTGATGTAATATGAATTACATAAAATGTCATACTTGAGATCATCACTTCCACTTTATTATTGATGCTTATAAAAAAGAGAGTAGTCATAAATCACTTTTTTGAGTGGAAAGGAATATGAAGTTGACATGAAGCTGGGGATTTGTCTGAATGCATATCCTCTTCACAGCGTTTCCTGCTGGTTTATCTAGATTATCTGTATTTCTCATGAGACCTTCCTAACGTTTGCCTCGAGTGATCACATTTATATTACATCTATGCCATAAGAAATTATGGTTTTTATTAAAATTGTATTTAGATTATAAACGTAATTTTGGGGAAAATGAAATTTACAAATTTACATATTGATCATAATAAGTACTGCAGAAGGGCTTGTGAATAATACATTTAGTATATAATATAGTAGGAATAACACCTTATACCCTCAATATAAGCAAAGCGACAGAGAGTTTGTAATAAATTATGAATAGGGGGCGGACTTCTATGACCTAAAAAATAGGGTATATGCATGCATTTATGACCTAAAAAACATTAAAATATGACCAATAAAATTTAAAATATGACTTTACCACTTACACGTTGTGTATATTTTTTTTAAGTTTCATTAAAATACATTTTATTAAAATATAGTGTTAATTATTTGAAATATCTGTAAATTTTCAAAAAGTATCATTATAATACAAAATTTACAAAATATTTGAAACTTCATAATTTCTTTAATATGCATACAAATATGCCAAAAATATGACCTAAATATACATATTCATACTAAATATGCTACAATAGTTGAAAATTTCCTAAATATGCAGTTATATGCACAATAAAAGCCGTTCCATTTTCACCAGGATGCTTGGAGTCGGGTTTAAATTAGTCGGAAACCTGAAATAATGCAAAGGGGAAAATTATGTCATGTCATAGAAATCCGCCCCCTAATTATGAACAATTTATTTATAAGAGTGAATTCACAGTATATGTTGCATAAGCATTAGATTTAACAATAGGCTTGTTTGTATTATAGTCTTGATCTAATAAGTAGTTGAAAGTTTATCATGTTTAACAATCTTAATAAATTCAGTAAAAATCGCTAAACGATATAAAATCATGATCTAATAGGCCTACATTTAATTTTTCTAACGAATCTTTGAGAAACCAGTTCCAAGTTCACAGTTAAAACAGCTTTAAAAAGTTTTTGTTCATTTATATAGCAATGTGATTCAGTTCAATAACCATCAGTAAAAGATGTAAATTATGGTCTAATAAATTTTCTTACAGTTTTTAATCTTTGAGAAACTAGTAGTTAAAAACAGCTAGAAAGGTTTTTCTTTATTGAGTTTCACAATGAATGTCAAGTACTCACGCTATTCTGTTACACTATGTAGGTCAAACTTGCGTGTTGATGTCCTCGTTGTTTGTTGGTACTATAATAGTTCTTAAAACGATATTTTCTATAATATAATATATATATTATTTTGGTATTGGGTATTTTTCGGTAGGTCTTGCTTTAGACCGTTTTAATGCCTTTGGAACTATAACAATAATAATAATATTTCTTTGTCGTTAGGCATAGATATTGGCATTAACAGTGTCAAAAAATTCTGTAGAGACTACATTGTCTTAAAATACATTAAAATTAAATTAAAATACAGTCTTCTTTGAACTAGTCTTTAGAAACTCCTCAATACAATAAAAGGGATTTTATCAGCCACTTCCTCTGAAAATTTCTTTTTTGTATAGTTTCTAACTTGGGTGGGCGACTTGTAGCATTTAGGTCCTAAATATAAATGAGAATTCATTGTTTTACTCAACCTAAATTTAGGTAGGCCTAGGTTCGATTCATTGTTGAACCTTGTTTGATGCACATGTACATCCTTTCTAAAATTATAGTTATCTTTATTATTACGTACATGAACTAAGAGGTCTAATAAATATAGATTTACAACAGTCAAAATTTCTAATACAATAAATATTGGTTTACAATGTTCCCGAATATCCCACCTCTTGATTATCCTAAGAATTCTCTTTTGCAACAGCAAGATGTCATTAGTTATGTTAGAACCTCCCCAAATTATAATCCCATACTCAAAAGCGATTGAAAAAAGTAAAATAAACAACATCTCAAATAAGACGTTGGTATACAATTATTTAAATGTTTCATTAAAAAAACAATAAAAGACAGCCTTGTTGTTAAGTTTTTCAGTGTGAAGAACCCATCTCAACTGATAATCTAGTTTAATCCTCAAAAATGAAACAAATTTGTCATCAGACATATTATCTAGCAACGGTTTTAAGGAGAAAAGAACAGAGGAAGTCTTCCTCAGACCATTCGAACAGAACCAAGCTAAGGCTAGAATTATGTTCCGAAAACTGTAGGTTTTATCAGATTCATCTATGCATTACCTTCAACATAAAATACAAAAGAACCAGAAGTAATGTCTTTCTGACAAATATATCAACCGGAGTGACTTCTCTCGTGCTCAAGATGTTACGATGTGTGTGGTAGGAGGAGAATCCTTCCAAATGACTAGCATCAGCTGTTCCCTCCTCTTCCTCGGCTACACCACTTCAGAATACACATTTAACCGCAGGCTGCCATACCCCGTCTTAAATCTTGCATACTATAAAAACATTCAATTCGGGATACTAGTATGCTAAGCTCCCAGTAGATCCAGTATTACGATTATTGCAGCTTTAAACACGCCACTATTAGCGAGATTTCTGTGAGCATTGAAATTATTAAGGACTATGTTGAGTTTTACTGCAGACGAAAAGCCCTCTGAAACAATTAAACGTACCGTAAGTTCGGCATTTATGTAAAAGACAGATTTTAGTAAGTAGTTGGTCTACTTACTCTACACCCAACTTTAAATTTAATACTCAGAAAAGGGATGTTTTGTGGAATGAAAGAAAACATAATAAAACCTTCAATCTAAGGCAGTTATACCACATTAATCAATATCCTTAAGGGACCCCGCAACTGAAAATGTGAAATCCACAAATTTCATTCGTATAATACACTGTGTCCGGCTTATAGGTTTAACATTACAAACGTTTATATGGGTAATTTTTGTTGTATCAGTTTTTGGTCAAAAATTCTTTCATATATGATTAGCAAGTATCTTGCCATTTATGAAAATAGCTTACAACAACGACAACAATGATCACATGATTAGAATATCAAAGATGGCGGTGTGGACAACACAACATAAAGTTTTTTCTGTGTTCTTGGACTAGCTGAAACAAAATCTGTCAAGGCGAAATTTTTACAAGACAATAATATTCGAATAACCGCCACTTATTAAATTTTTCAACCCCCATTATGTGATCTCTATACAAATCTACATTCTTTGGCCAAATTTTACCAAATTTTACACGGAGACCTTACAGAACCAAGAGATAACTTAAGGATAAATTAATTTTGGAAGAAACCACACCTTAAATTTTTCAACCCCTATTATATGACCTTTATTTTAATCTACTTTTTTAAATCAATTTTTTATCAGACTTCACACACAGAACCTATAGAATCAGGAGCAAATTTTAAGCAAAATTGTAGGAGCTATAATGATTCATCCAGTTGTATGTGGGATGCTATAGGCCTAAGAAGAATATTATATAAGAAATCTGTAAGATCCTAAATCTGGAAGTTGTACATTAATTTTGAGTCGTAGCCTACACACCGGTTTCCTTCATCAACCTAAAAACCTCAGAAATACAAATCGTAATACGTATATGTGAGAAAGTTTGTGTATTATATTTTGCACTGTTTATTAAGTGCCAGAATGGTACTTATGAGATTGTGTGGGGGACGGGAAAATGTTTGTCCGTCTGTCCGTATGTCTGTACAACGCGATAACTCAAATATGCTTTATCGGATTTTCATCAAACTTGGTATAGGCTACGCATTTATAATTCTTTATGAGAAACAGTGGTTTTTTAAATACTGTATATTGAATTCTTGCTGAATAAAATTTTAAATAGCAATTTGTTTTATATCCCACAATTAAAATTTTGGAAATGCAAAATTCAAGAAGTTAATAAGATACGAAATTAATTGTTTCTTTTAGCGTGAAGAGCAAATCTGAAACATGATGCAAATAACATTTAATCTTAATAACACCTAGGGAAGTGGAAGAATACTATTTACAAAGCGTTATATAGCCTACGTTTAATGGTAGAAGGCGTGTGTGTGATCCCTTTAACCTTTTTAATGCCGATCCCTAAGGGAAGGTTACGCGTAAAATACCAAACTAATTGTGATGTAAATTGCTATCCTCCCTCCAAAGAAAATTCTATACCACTCATATTTTAAGTAGGAAATAATTGAAAAAATCATATATATATATGTTGGTATGTTGTTAGACTGGTTTTGGAAAATAATTAATTAAACCGGTGATATACAGAATGACGGCTATGAAAAACAGAGGAGTGGACATGAGTAGTTGATGCATTCAGGAAAGTGTATTTTGGATTAGTATCAGCTCTCAGTGGGAATCCCACATAGTGTTCACAGAGGATGGAGAGGTTGATTTCATGTGTCTAATAATAGTTAAAAGGCTTCATCGCTCTTTCATGCCCCTGCTCTGTGTTACACTATTACAGTATTATACAGTTCTGGAAAAACAACCTGCAATCAAATTTTGTGTACTGACTTACGTACAGCGAGAAGAAGTGAAATAAATAGGTGATTTTTTTTTCATGCACAAACTTATAGAAGTAGACCATCGCCTTATATAAATAAAAATGCATGCAGTCTTCCTTTGCGCTACATGCTTAGTTAAGATAAAAACTTTTCTTGGCACAAGAATGACATCCCACAACAAAATACTATAACTTAAGTGGCTAGGGATGTGAACCTAATAGGCTTGTACCAAAACGTCTCGATCAATGCTGTAATAAAGTAAATATATGAGGGTTGTCCAAAAAGTAAGTTTCCCTAGTGTTTAAAAATATTTAACTTTTTGAAATATTTTTATTTTACATATTACAACTCTTCTTTCGTTTCCACTTAATCACAAATTTTGGTAAAAATTTTTGGTACAAAATGACACCCATTTTTCCAAATCACTATTGTACCAGCATATTCGGGCTAAATTAATATTTTGAGAACCGATTCTACAATGATTGACAGTACATAGCCTAATGGTTTCGGAACTAATTGTACTTATAATTTTAAAGCGAAGTCTCACTTAATTTGTTTTTAATTTAGTAGATTTAGTTTTTTAATGTACAACTTATACTTTCTGGTGATTTATAATGTAATTCAGATAACAAAAGACAGTAAAGTATTAAAATTACTTAAATGATAGAGCATACCTCATTGGTTCCGGAGCATATTTTACTAATTTTAGAGCATATTTACATGCTTATTTCGTCTTCTGATAGAACATTAACTAGTATTAAAATTACTTAAAGGATAGAGCATACTTCATTGGTTCCGGAGCATATTTTACTAATTTTAGAGCATATTTACATGCTATTTCGTCTTCTGATAGATCATTAACTAGTATTAAAATTACTTAAATGATAGAGCATACTTCATTGGTTCCGGAGCATATTTTACTACTTTTAGAGAATATTTACATGCTTATTTCATCTTTTGATAGAGCATTAACTTCCGGGCCTTGATCACACCAAGAGTTATTAGCAAAAAGGCCCTTTGCAATGCAAAAATGGCATTGCTGTCGAGCTATGAATAATGGATGGTCATCGTTAGAGTCTCATTGTGTGACTGAAGGAACTGAATGGCCGTTGAACTTGGTTTTGTGATGGAAATAGCGTGTTAAACAATCGCACAACATAGCATTATTCGTTCCTCTCTTTGTTTTTAATTGGCTTTTATCTATGTATATACGTCAGTAGGTCTTATAATGATTAGAGTATACAGTATTTCCATTTGAATTGGTTGTTTGTTCGTTCCTATAAACCCTATGAGTCCCTATTTGGAACATAATTTTAATTAATTCTGAATTAAAGTAGCCTATTTGTTCTAGTCGATTAAGTTGAATGTATTAAGCATGGTTCTATAGAATACACGCAACCTGCATTTTCCACGTAAAATGCTTCTTTATGCAAGTATTTTTATTCTTAATAATAAAAGGATTTTATGAGCCAGGGCTCATTGATAAAGCCCATAAACATATAATTATAATTTAGCTATACTTGACAAATATATAGAAACTGATGATAAAATTATTTAATCTAAATGGCTAAACATTGCACAAAGAAATAAATAATCATATCTTTAAAGAGACTATTAAAAACATTACTTGTATTCATATATTTTGTTCCAGAGCAGCGAAAAATATTGTCTTTATAGTATAATTAACAACAATAAAAGATTCTATTGAGAAATTATCCTTTCCCATAGTGGCATCAGATTATTGTTTCTTTTTTACTTCCATATAGCAAAGAAGCCAAACTAAAGTTTCAACAATTGTACTGGTTATTAAATAAGCAATCTCAGCTATCCCTGTATAATAAAGTTATACTTTACAAGACCATAATAAGGCCAGTATGGACATATGGACTTCAGCTTTGGACTGCCAGCAATTCCAATATTGACATCTTAAGAAGATTTGAATCCAAATCTCTTCGCCGACTTGCTAACGCACCGTGGTATGTTTCCAATGCTACATTACACCACGACCTGGACATCCCTACTATTAAAGAAGAAATCACCTTGTACAGCATTCGATACCAGCAACGCCTAAACAATCATCCCAATTCCCTAGCCATCAATCTATTGGACAATAGTTCCTCAATCAACCGTTTACATCGACATAAGATTTTAGACTTGGCATTCCGATTCAGTGACTTACCTTAAAGAGTTGTTATTCAATGACTTACCTTAAAGAGTTGTATTTTACAGCTCTGGTATCATTACTTTGCCATTTATACCATTTACTGAATGTTCTTATGTGAACAGATTGTAAATCTGCAGAATAAATTTAAAAAAAAAAAAAACTTCCATATAGGTAACGGAAATATTACGTTCGCTTATCGCAGTTGAGTTTTTAACTTAAATACACGCTTTAAGGCACCTTGAATCCAAAAATACTATTTTCAGAAACGTGTCTGTGTATGTCTGTAAACAAGCTTGCTCCAAAACGAAAAATCGTATGAAAACAAAATTTTGTATTTGGATTAAGTACCTACTGGGGATGTGACAGGAAGATTGGCGAAGACTTTCTCTTATTTTTATTGTTGTAGGCCAACATCATTTTCTGAAACATTTCAAGTGTTATTATCAATTTATGTTTATAACCAACATATAGGCTACCGTAATTATAACATAAAGAATTGTTTTTTTTTCAATTTAAGTGGTCGAGTTGAAAATGTGTTATATTAACATTAATATATACATATAGCGTTGCATCAAGTTATTAAGAATCTAGTATTTATCTAGATTTAGATTTCTAATTTTTATATATATATACATACACATATACATATACATATATACACACACTAGATTTTTAATAACTAGATACAATACTGTATATGTGTGTGTGTGTATATATATATATATATATATAGTACTGCATCTAGTTATTTTGAATCATATATATCTGGTATTTATCTAGATTTGGAATAATTCAATTGAAATTTTACTTCTACATTGTGAGGGAGTAAGGGTTAAAGTACCCAAAGTACCCAAGTTGTAGAAATATTTTCTTTTGTGTCATCTTGAATTATTTTACCTTATATTTCGGAGTTTGTTCACAATTATTTCTAAAACGTTTCAACATTCTCCTTATACATTAATAATAATAATAACAGTATAATTATAAAAGTATTAATAATAACAGTAATAATAATAATTTATATCCTATATAACTTGTGGGGTATATTAGACCGCAGTGAAAGCTATAATGAACTAGACCGCCTCCTATACAACTCTGAGAGGAAGGTTTATTGATGGTGGTGTTGTTTGAAATTCTGCTTTTAAAAATGTATTGCTATTATAGATTCAAATCTGTTGTAAGTCGTTCTGCAAAGTTTCGTAGGAATGAATATAATTGTGGGATCTCATACAGCAAGGAGACTTTTACAGTAGATCCCCCCCCCCAATGTCAGACTGTTATTAAGCCCAAAGACAATACTACAGGACGAATTACAAGTTGCGAAGGTCATTTTTTGCATGCTTCATACCGAGTCACGATGACTTCAGAAGCCCGGAAGATAAATGCTAATTTAATGTGCTTCTGACCTTCAAAGTAATTATGAAAGGTGTATCTATACTGAAAATTTCACTTTGCATTACAAAGATAAAAAAGCTCTATGCTTTTAATACTTTGCATGACAAAGTTGTTTGTTTCTGTAGGCTGTTTACACATCTTTTTATTAACTGCATAAATACATTTTAAGTTCTTCGGTATGTAAAATTAATACAGAAATTTTATATGATTGTTCATTGTTAAATTTGAATGTTATTCGTGAGCATGATGTATTCCATTTTTTTTAGAATGAATATAGATGTAGTAATAACCGTTACATGACATTAATTTCTAACAATTTCGTAATATGGGATCTAATATCTATATTTCCTCATTTTTAATTAAGATTATAAATTTTACCATCACTCATCAATATACCATGTCTATAACAGATCTGTAAAACTGGCGGTGAGCAGGCCCCATATGGCCCTTGGAAGTTATTTCGGCCCGCGGATCTAAAATGAAAACTATGAATCTTGTAGTATCAAGTTCTAACAGCTCGCGTTACCTTAGGCATAAATTGCAACTGTTAAGGTCAAATTTAAAAACAGTTGACACATTTTTCCACATGGCCATAAGTTGTCAAATGAAATACTGTATAACATTTTAATTTTTTTTTAATTTTGTGAGGATATTGAAATTATTTTTCAAGAATTTTCTTCAAAATTTCATGATTTTGAAAACGTAAAGCATAAACTATTATCTTCTTAATGATCCCTTGAAAGTGAACATCGAAGATCTACTGTGTAGACCTAAGTTTCAACTTTAAGTAGGCTATGTCATTTTCAGGCAAATCGATTCCTTCAAAACAGAACAGAAAACGAGAACACTTTTTCAGACAAAAGTTTCCTCTGTTTGTGATGTTTGGAAACACATAGTCTGCCTTTGTGAAAATACATTTTCTGACATAAAATTTATAAGAATAGCATTTGGTTCAGTAGGTGTTCTGTATAATACTTATTAAGATTAGGAACCAGATACTAATATCGGAGATCAGCTGATTTCCCTCTCAATAAATTGTAATAGGTCGTGTATTATTTTCGTTGAAGTGGTGAACTGGTATGACGAAGCTATATTTTATGAAAACAAACATTACTCTTTATTTGTTAATTATTTATGAACTTAATTGTATGAATTGTTTGCAGTGATCAGTTTAATTTATAAACTACTAAGGTTGTAAACCGACGATCTGATTATAGAGTGGAAACTATTAAAGGAAAGGAGAGAAAATGTACAGGGGACAGCTGCCTGAATTATTGAAACTTATTTTAAATGTCAAATTCTAATACTCCATGGACTAGGTTTATATTATTATACGATAGATTGCCAGAAATACCTCAAGCGAAATCAAAATTTAAATGAAATATAATGTGCAAATTTAAGATTTTTTTCCCCCTTCTAACAAGCCTCTAGATTTGTGTGAATGCAAGTGGTACAGAATCGGAAATGTGTGGGAAGAACAACACAGTCTTAGTAAACAACGTTCAAGACTGCGTGTAAGAGAGGAAAAAAAAAACTTCCGCGGTAACTTTGACATTTCATGTTTTACATAATTCCCTTCCAGGAAGCTATCATGTGAGAAGGATTGATGATGCGAGTGTCGTGGGATGAACTCTGGGTGGGACGTTCAAGGCTAGCATAAAAATCATAATAATGCACTTAAAACAACTGCACCTTTTTTGAAGAACAAACGTAATATATATGGATTATATCAACCTCCAAGAAGAATTTTTGCCAGCAGCAGAAAGCCATCCTTAAGTTGGGACCACCAATACATTGCACATGTAGTCATTTCCATATGATCCCCAAAAGGTCTACACACCCACATGTTTAGCGTTCTAAGCTGTAAAATTGAGCTGCAGCATACCGAATTCCTGGGCGCTGTTTCATAGAAATTTTACACTCATATTATTAGCAAATATATATTAATATTAGTTATTAGTATTAGTCTTCCGTTTCATAAGAATATTTTCAAATAAAATTAGTTCATGGCTCTGAAGTAGCCTAAATATTGCTAATGTTATTAGTAAACTGTTTCATAGACTGCAAAGTTAATAAAATTTACTCATATTAAGCGTTTTTCTATAAGTGTATTTGGACCAATAACTTATTTTCAAACCCATGTTATACAGACTTCATGATCTTAAAATTGTGGAAAATGAATCCCTCTAATTTAATTATCCAATGAGAAAAGTTTACATACTCTATCACAGGAATTTTTGTCATAAAAAGATTTTAGGATTTGAGGTTAGATTTAGTGCATAAGCTTACAGCTGTCAGAGCTAGTTATTATGTTTTTATTAGTTAATATTATTAGTCTTCTGTTTCATAAGAATATTGGTAATATTATTGGATATGAGTTCATGACCCTAAATTATTAGCAAACAGAAAAGTAACTACTATAATGTGAAGGTAATAAATGAAAATAGGTGCAAAGAATAATTATGTAAATAATGAGATTATATTTATGAAGATATATGTAAGCTGTGCTGCTTTGAAGTAGTACTGAAAAAATGAATAAAAAGGAAAAAAAACACAAACAACAATCCAGGCATAACCTCAAAATACAATCAGTTGACTAATGAAGAGATTTTATGAGTAGTGTACATATCTCTATGAAACAAGATTTTGTTAACTAATAAATAATATTATAAGTTCTAATATTATTAGTAGGGTTCGGACGCTAATGACCTAAAAAATGGAAAATATGACCCAAAAATCATAAATATGACCTAATAAAATAACGTATTTTCAAAAAATAAATGTTCAGTTTAAAACGTTTAAAGACACACATCACATGAATTCAATCGGATAATAACTTCCTAACAATTTTGGTGATTTGCAGTTTTACTTGTAATGGACTTCTATTTTTAAAGAATTTCTCCTGTTTGCTCGCTTCATCAGCTCCAAATACTCGTAATATTTTGTAGACCTTCCGTGTCCCTATCAAGTAAGACAATTGTATTAATTTTAAAATTTAAGTTAGGCCTACCAATTAAATTGGCATAAACATTAAATTATTTAAATAAATTTCAAATTTAACTCGACCATGTAGTACATACACTGTATGATTGTCCTCCTTTACCGAAATTATATCTGAAATATGACGTTAAATTAAAAATATGTATAAAATATGACCAAGACCACATAAATGATCAAAATATGACTTTATATGCATAATAAAATCGGCCCGGTTAGAATAACAAGCGTTCAATTCGTTTTCAATTTCTGTTTGCTGCGAAAATGGAGATCAGGATAAAAATATGACATTTCATAAACATCCGAACCCTAATTATTAGCAAGTTCTATGAAACATGGCCCTGAACGTACAGAATACCAATTACAAGGAATTTCTGATTTTCCCCCGAATAATAGCCACTCGTACTAGCATGGATTGACTTAGGCCTACTATTCATTTCCAGTAATTTATAACTTCAGATGAAACTCAAGCTTCGGAAGCAGTATTGGGGAGATATTTCTTGAAGATATGAAATCTTTCGCAAGAGTCTCCCCTCTATCGCTCCCCGGATAAGTTGATTATGCTTTGAGTGGTGGAGAAAATCAATCAGAGGTCTGCCATTGCATGCCGCAACACACGTTCCATTCCACAACCCTTCCGACCTTCTCTTCCCTGTAAATTGCCTTCTGAACGAGAAAACAGTTGTTCTGTACTTTCTTTATACACAGTACAACCGCTTAGGAGCGATGATGAATTTTCTTTTTAACCGTTGATTTCAAACAGAATTCTACTATCATTAGCAGTAAAGTTATATACGAAGCGCGTCCATAAAGTAAGATTCCCTGGCGTCGTTTACAGAAACAAAACACAATTTCAAGGAAATATTTATTGCAACAGACACAACCAGTGTTCAGCTATTTTTCAACGTATTCGCCACCGGAAACATTTGTCTTCCGTGGCACCAACTTTTCAATAGCTGTGTGGTAGAAGTGTGCCGCCTGGGATTTGAACCACCGTGTGACAACCACCTTCGCCTCTCTGTCATTCTTTGTCATTTTGTGAGGTGTAGGAAAAGATGGAAACCACTGGGAGCGAGATCCGGGCTTTAGGGTGAATGTTTAAACACCTCCCATCCGAACGTCTGCAGGAGACCCTACAACCCGAACGTCGCTCCCAGTGGTTTCCATCTTTTCCTACACCTCACGAAATGACAAAGAATGACAGAGAATGACAGAGAGTCGAAGGTGGTGTCACACGGTGGTTCAAATCCCAGGCGGCACACTTCTACGACATAGGTATTCAAAAGTTGGTACCACGGTAAGACGAATGTTTCAATTCCGGTGACGAATATGTTTAAAAATAGCTGAACACTGGCTTGTCTGTTGCATTAAATATTTCCTTGAAATTGTTTTGTTTCTGTAAACGGCCGCAGGAAAACTTACTTTATGGACACGCCTCGTAATTGTTAGGGTATATGTGGTGATTCTATTAAAGAAAATGTTATTTGAAACAGTTATACGACTTTCTCCATCCCATCACGGAATTTGCTATTAATTTGCTATGTTATTTTTTCGCTTCACTTTCCGGGATAGATTAAGAGATGACCGAAGTGCTGAGAGTGATTTTCTGAAATTTTGCACATGTAATTAATATGTAAACTGAAATTAAACGTCCAAATTTTATTTATATCTCAATTTTTAAGGTATTAATTAGTTTAGTTGATTTTTAAAATCAAATCGAAATCTATCTCCTTCGATAGATATTAAAATATGAACCTAATTTTTCTGTGCGAGATTCTTTCATGCTTGCTTTACAAATTTATTTGTGGATTTTTATATTATTTGTACTTTAAAAAAATTACTCAGAAAAAATATAAGTTAAAAAATTTAACCTAAAATTTGTGACGGGCTTTTCTTACTTTATGCTATAAAGTTCCTTAACTTCTTGGATTAAATCTTCGCCAAAATTCTTCGCCAAAATCTGTGACGACTAATATGTGATTATTCTTAATCGTAGTATATAAGTTTACTGAACTCCTACAAAACAAGGTCACTCATACACCTGTCGTGTCATCACAACACTGCCTGCATAGTCCACATTCCAACGTTCAGTACAACTACCTTTGACACCGGGTGATTGCAAACTTCCTACTCTCAGTCTACTTTCTCTCTCTTTTAACAATTTACCCAGTCTTGATAATATTGATGAAAATTTATATTAACGGGCGCCATCATCAATACGCTTCCTCTTTTCTTTTTGTTATGTATCAGCCCAGACACAAATTAAATTATAGATACACAGGCTATGTACCTACATGCCCCTCGACTAGCTTTTAAATTAACAGTGGAGACGGGAATTGGGTTCGGATTTACCTTTCGTTTTTTTTTTTTCTGCTTCTTCTTTTTCTCCTTTTTTTTTTTTCAATACTCACTACCAAAGTATGTAACTTAGCACAAAAACCAGCTACTCTCAAACCATTACAAGGATAAGGGTCAAAAATCTGAACTTCACGTTAATTTACTTTGCATAACAATAACCATAATTTATTTAATATATTATTTTCTTTCTTTTTTTTCAACAATAACAATCTTATATACAATAAATTACATTTACACTACATTAACCATTCAACACTTTTATTGGTAGGATAATATTTGATTATTCAAGGTTAGTATACCCAATTTTAACTATATAAGTACGTTCTCTGTTCAACAATAACAAATCCTTAATTAATTACTTTAATTTTCTTTCTTTTTTTTTCAGGTATCTACTAGAACGTCTTCTTCTAATTTACTACTGACTTGTGTAGTCATTTACATTTGCAACTTCAGGATAGTTCAATATATATATTATACTGGGTGTTTTTTTTTCTTGAATAAATAAAGGTTTTCAATTCATAATCCAGTCCTTACTCTACAGATTACACTCAATAATCCCACCTATGTCTCCTACATTAGTCTATTTGTCAGCTTAGTCCATGAAGAATTGTATTTAAAGATAAATAGAAAAGACAGTCTCATGAAGAAAGAAATAGAAGTTTAGGCCTATACCCACAGAGTGACTGTGGCGATAGACCACCGATACAGGAGCGACGTCTAGATCTTGAGTTACAAACAATCTGACTCCTCTCCTGCAACCGGGAAAATATTAATGGGCCGCAAACAAAAATACAATTTTGTAAATCGACGTCAGAGGTCCCTGACACTCTCTCCTAGAGGCACGTGGGGCCGTTGTTCGCCTCCAACATCGATGGCTTTCACAATCTCTCATAAATTTCTTTTCTTTATATGTTACTGGTATAGGCCTTGCCTACTACCAGATTTTATCTGTTTGATTCGGGATACTTCCGGCGTTCCCTCACCTCACCCTTACAATCTCTAGTACTTGCTAATAAACTACTTATCATCAGTACACTACTCGCAATTTCCTATTCTCCTCTTTCTGACCTAACCAATCATTTGTTGTTATCTTTCAACTCACTCTCCTCTGTCTAACCTGACCAGTCATCAGCTATTATCTTTTAACCCCTTTCTTTCTTTAAGTAGAGTTCCCTTCAGCTTATACCATTGATTTAATTCACTCGGTGGTTATTCTAGTTTTCCTACTTCTTACGTTACTACTCTTTAGCATGGGCACCCAATCTTCTTTTGTCTCTAAATTCCCTAGAATTCTAACTGAAACTAATTCACGCCCAGATTAGTAAGCTTCTCTATAACCCCTTTAGTGACTTCTACTTCTACCCTAACATGTAAATTTTCCAATGGTACACACCTAATGCACTACCACTCGTAGGCCTTCTTTTGCCCTTCAATCTTTCCACTTCTTATCCCCCTCTACCATATTCCATACACCTTCGCTTGTAGATAAATCTCTATAAAAAAACATAACTTAACATTACAGGCCAGCATGAAATCTATTTATAGATAGTCACCCGTCACCTGAAAGAAACCCAAGAGGGAGAGGCCCTCGTAAGAAGTACTAAGCATGCCCCTTAATTACCTTTCTTCCTTACTCCCCTCGCGTCCTGTCTCAAAAATAACAAAGTTTATATGAGCATCACCAATTGCCCCTAGCTATGTATTCATTCGTGGGACAATTACCCAAAAAAACTTGAAGTGAAGAGATATATCTTTGGCATTCAGTTGTTAGGCTCTAGACTGCTCTTTTATAATTAATTTAGACCAGAAATAGAAAATAGTTGGATTACTGGATTTCATCACTTTACTTCTAGAATTCTCACTTCTAGGTTTCTATTCTATTCTATTCTATTATTCCATACGGTGTCTAATCGCCATACATGACTTAGAAACCATCCTTAAAAAAAAAGGATATCTCAATTTTCTCACTCCCCAAACAATAAGAAAAAAAAAGTCTAGACGACTATACTCAACCAGTGATGTCCAACTTATCCTCCGATCCTGAGTTGTCTTCCATTACTTCCTGATGTCCATATCTGCTCTTATTCAGAGCGAGCAGTCACGACTCACTCTCACAGCTGATGTTCGCTGTAGCGGTGTCTCGTACTGGCCGACTTGGTGTATTCTTCTGATTAATGACTATCTCCATATAGCCGTGTCAAGGAAGTTCACAACCAGAATTTCCTTTTGATGAAAGTCTGACACACCATTATGCCAGAACGCCTCTACCGCTGTTACCCATCCCAATCTCGTCTTCTCCCTTCTGCCTTTTCGACTTCTCTGTCTCGTGGTCAGGCACGTACTACTAACCGTCTTTCAGGTTCCGCACGTCTCCCTCGTCGATTCACCGTCGACGCATGCGCACCTCTCCTTTTCTGTAATTCAAATAAAATTCAGGGCAGTATCGATAATCATAAAAATGTTCAATATCGATTAGTTGCGGTCCCCCAACCCTTCCTTTGTTTAGGAATGGTCTCCTATCGTTGATTATGCACGTCGCTATTTGCGTCGTTACATTCTTCCCTCACTCACCATAAAAAAAAATAATGTTGACACAGGTCACATTCATTTTTTTTTTTTTTTTTTTTTTTTTTTGTGCGTGTCTCTTTTACCAGCCTTAAAGAATGTTTATCCAGGAACAAAGGGTTTCAAGTCTTTGACGTGCCACTTTCCCAACTTTTTACCAAAACGGTTTGTCAGTTCGTAGCTATTTTCACTGAACTTTTTCTTTATAATATAGGGCCCGACAAACTTTGCACTTAAACCTGCTGTATAAGCTTGTGAGGCATCACTTAATTTAAAGTTTCTTCTTAACACTAGATCTCCTGGACGAAATCTCATCTCTCTCCTCCGAAGATTATAATAATGACTCGAATTCTTATAGGCGGTTTCTAAGTTATGTCTAACCATTAAACGTACCGTTTTCAATTTATTGAGTCTCTCCACCCAAATTTTTGGAATTTCTTTATGAATCGGTTGGTTTTCCACCTTTTCAATCCTACTGATAATTTCAGGCTCCTTCCCATAATTTAGCATATAAGGAGTGCATCCAGTGGAACTATGCTTAGCCGTATTTATAGCAAAATTAAATTCTCTCAAATACACATCCCAAACTGTTTGATCCTTTTGAATATAACTAGAAATCATTGTTTTCAATACTCTATTGACTCTTTCTACTGGATTTCCTTGTGGCGAATATACAGGTAAATAACAAGGAGTTATATTAAAAGCTTTAGCTATCTCTCGCATTAATTTACTAGTATATTGCGGTCCATTATCCATCAGCAAATATCCCGGAATTCCCCATTTAAGGATAATCAATTCATAAAATGCTTCCGTAACTGCTCTACTGGTTGCTTTCCTTAACGCTTTACATTCTACATATTTGGTAAAGGTGTCCTGAAATACTACAATGTATCGGTTCCCTTTTTTGGAACGTGGGTAAGGTCCCAACAAATCAGTAGCTACAGTCATCCAAGGTTTCTCTTTCTGGTAAAAATGCATTGGTCCTGCTTGAGCCGTCTGTAACACTTTCTGTCTCTGACATATTTCACAAGCAGTAACATACTTAGCAACATCTCTAAACATTCCCGGCCAATAATACTTGTTTGCTATCCTAAAGAAAGTTTTAGCTATTCCCATATGTCCTGCAGTAGGTGCATCATGACATTCCTGTAATACTTTAATCCTATAATCTTGCGGAATAACTAATTTCCACCTATTCACTGTTCCCTCTAAAGTTTGTTCTAACTGATCTAATCTTAAATGGTACAACTTCTCATCTATAACCTTCCAGTCTGGCCAAAATTTAGGTTTACTTTGTACTTGCCCTTTCCGCTTAATATACCAAGCATCTTGTATATTTTCCCATTCGACTACTTCAGAGTTATTAGTTAACAAAAGGCAAAATTCTTCCTCTACCGTTTGCTCTTGAACTTTCCCTTCGTGTATTCTAGATAAAGCATCCGGAACTTTTTGTAATCTACCAGGCCTATGTATTACTTCAAAATCATACTCCTGGAGCAATAAACTCCACCTAGCTAATCGTCCGGTCGGATTCTGTAATGTATTTAACCATTTCAGAGCAAAATGATCAGTATATACTTTAAAATGATAACCTTCCAAATAAGGACGAAACTTTTGAACTGCCCACAATATAGCTAACAATTCCTTCTCAACTATTGCCCACTTTTGCTCACCTACCGTTAAAGTTCTACTAGCATAAGCTATTACTTTTTCCTCTCCTTCCTCTCCTGTCTGAATTAATGCTGCTCCTAGTCCTGAAAAACTAGCGTCGGTCTGTAACACTAGGGGTTTAGTATAATCTGGACAAGTTAATATAGGACTACTAGATAATTTCGATTTCAATTCATCAAAAGATTCCTGACATTCCTTAGTCCAACGCCATTTCTGATTCTTTTTCAGAAGTGCAGTGAGGGGCTTTACAACTTCAGAAAAAAATGGAATGAATCGTCGGTACCAAGATGCCAATCCTAAAAATGCTCGTACTTCCTTGACTTTTGTAGGGGCTGGATACTCAAGGATACACGAGATTTTATCTGAATCTACAGCAATTCCTAATGGAGTAATGATATGACCCAAATATTTTAATTCACTTCTACAAAATTTTGATTTTTCCCTATTAATTTTCAGGTTAGCTTTTCTTAATTTCTCTAAGACTTTTTCTAACAAGGACAAATGTTCTTCAAATGTCTCGCTAATAAGTACTATATCATCCAAATAACAAAAGCATTTCTCTCCTATCTCTTCTCTTAATATAGTATCAACTAATCTTTGAAACGAGGCTGGTGCGTTATGGATTCCAAAAGGCATAACTCGAAACTGATACAATCCTCTACCAGGTACGGTAAATGCTGTTTTTTCTTTACTTGCTTCATCTAATGGAACTTGCCAATACCCATTTTTCAAATCTATTGTACTGATATACCTAGCATGTCGTAATTTACTCAACACATGTTCAATGTATGGCAAAGGATAACTATCTCTTTTAGTACAATTGTTTACTTTTCTGAAATCTACGCAGAACCTCCATGTTCTATCTGGTTTCTTTACCATAACTACCGGAGACGACCAAGGTGAATTTGAAGGCTCTATAACTTTTTCCAATAACATTTTATCTATTTCCGCGTGTATAACTTTTTCCAAAATGGGTGATACTGGATAATATCTTTGTTTTATAGGTTTTGCATCGCCTGTATCAATAACATGAGAAATCAAGTCTGTAAGTCCAGTACACTGATCAAATTTCTGTAACTGATTTTCCAAAAACATATTCAATCTGTCCCTTTCCTGAGGTGTAGGTAAAGTAAGAATATTATGTAGTTGATCTTCTTCTTTTAAATCTATAGCCTTAACAAATTGAAAAATTTTTGCTGGTTCATCTTTGAAATACCAAGTCCCATCTTGCAAATCTACTACTAACCCAATTTGTTTCAAAACGTCCATGCCCAGAATCATATCTACTGCTAAATTTGGCATAATTTTACATTTTATCTGAAAGATCCTGTCCTGCAATTTCATCTCAAAAGTTCTCTCTCCTGTTATAGAACTATAAGTTTTATCTGCTAGTTGCACCACCCTAACTTCAGATTCTTCTACTGCTAAATCTAACATTTTACACAAAAAATCACCCTTCTCTCCCACATAAGTTTTATCTGAACCGGAATCTATTAAAGCAATAAATGTAATATCCTCCAGCAAAATTTCAACAAAACATCTATCTCCATTAACTAAATCTGTAGGATTTATATTTAACATCACACAAGCCTGATTTTTAGTTAATTGTCATAAGGAATTTGTAGGCCTAACTTTTCTTTCTTGGGGCATCCTACAATCAATAGACCTATGTCCAAGCTTATTACAATTATAACATTTAATCGTAGTGCGTGGAGTAACTCTACGAGGTGCCTTACACTCGAACTGCCTATGTCCTGTTTTATCACAATTCCAACATCGCTGATTATTTGAAAAACGCAAAGTGGTGTTTTTACCATTATCCCTCGACTCATCCTGTCTTTCTTTATTTTCTATTACTTTAACCATTCTAGAATCATTTACAGGACTTGAATTCCGTTCCTTATCCCACGTCTTTGCAGAAAAACTAACATGGGGTTTCTTTTGTAACTCGGACGATGGAAGTTCCTGTTTTCCCTGAATTCCTAGCGCTGTATGAACTGAAGGTATAACAACTTGTCTCTGAGGTTTATAAGCCGTTTCTTTAATTGTAGCTCTAACCTGCGTTGGAGGAGGAATATATCTCTCAGAATCTAACAATATTTGTTCATACTGTCTACCTACACGTATTAAATCTGTTATAGTTTGAATCTCTGCAGGTCTAAGGTACAATTTTACATCAGGACGCAAATTTTTGATAACAGTCTTCATCATTTGTTGAGGACTCATTGGAGTACTCAGCCTCCTCATTAACGTTTGAATAGCATTAACATAATCAAAAATCGATTCTTTGGGACCTTGCGTTCTCTGTCTAATCTCATCCAAAAGCGAATCTTCCTCATCAATAGGCAAATAATATTCTCTAAATTCTTTCAAAAAAGCTTCCCATGTAGGCCAATCTGTTAATCTGTTCCTGTACCAAAGTAAAGCTGAATCTTGTAAAATTTCGGGTAATACTGACAATAACTCTACACCCTGTAACTTAGAACTTTGTTTTAAATCTTCCAATCTCTCCAAAAATAAGTAAATACTATCCCCAGGTTTGAATTTAATGTTCCATTTACGAACCAGATCCAAAGTATTTGGTTTATGTGGCTCTAACTGAATTGTAAACGATGGTACTACTGGTACAACTTCTTCTGAATCAGCTACCGCCATGGCCTTCCTACGCATTAACTTAACCCATGTATACACTACATCTCCATATGAATCTTGTGGTACCGTTATATTATGTTCAACTAAATCTTCTTCCAAAACTTCCTGACTCAGAGCAAAAGCCGTAATTAACACTTGAAATGACTGAGGGTTCTTACGGGCATAATCTAACAAGCGTTGTCTTAACTCATCCCTTGTACCTGTGGTCGGTAACTTTACTCTATCACATTCTGCCTCTAAATCCGCCTTCCTCAACTTCCTAATAGCTTGGGTTAGCTCAGCTGCTCTTATTTGTGCATACGGATCAACATAAGTAGCCATATTTATATATTAACAATACCACTGGAAAAAAAAGATTAGAACACACAATAGTTCAGTCGTCTGTCTTAGTCATCTATAGAAGTCCTTACTTGTCAATAGTCATTATTCTTTTCCCAAAAATATGTTATTATTATTATTATTATTATTTGTTTTTGAGAATAAATTTCAGTTATACTAACCTAACTCCCAAAATTCTTTTAACCCTATCTCGCCTCACGTTAGGATATCAAACTATCACTGCCTCACGCTATGGGCTATCATAATATGGAACTTCAACTGAATAAAGGTTTCTTTTTTTTTTTTTTAACAATTTTAACTAAATTAAGTTGCAACAATTAGCAATACTGTTTTGTTTTAACACTACTCAGCCCCACGATATGGGCTATCAAAATCTGTGATTTTAACACAACTCGCCCCACGGTATGGGCGCCAAAATTTGTGACGGGCTTTTCTTACTTTATGCTATAAAGTTCCTTAACTTCTTGGATTAAATCTTCGCCAAAATTCTTCGCCAAAATCTGTGACGACTAATATGTGATTATTCTTAATCGTAGTATATAAGTTTACTGAACTCCTACAAAACAAGGTCACTCATACACCTGTCGTGTCATCACAACACTGCCTGCATAGTCCACATTCCAACGTTCAGTACAACTACCTTTGACACCGGGTGATTGCAAACTTCCTACTCTCAGTCTACTTTCTCTCTCTTTTAACAATTTACCCAGTCTTGATAATATTGATGAAAATTTATATTAACGGGCGCCATCATCAATACGCTTCCTCTTTTCTTTTTGTTATGTATCAGCCCAGACACAAATTAAATTATAGATACACAGGCTATGTACCTACATGCCCCTCGACTAGCTTTTAAATTAACAGTGGAGACGGGAATTGGGTTCGGATTTACCTTTCGTTTTTTTTTTTCTGCTTCTTCTTTTTCTCCTTTTTTTTTTTTCAATACTCACTACCAAAGTATGTAACTTAGCACAAAAACCAGCTACTCTCAAACCATTACAAGGATAAGGGTCAAAAATCTGAACTTCACGTTAATTTACTTTGCATAACAATAACCATAATTTATTTAATATATTATTTTCTTTCTTTTTTTTCAACAATAACAATCTTATATACAATAAATTACATTTACACTACATTAACCATTCAACACTTTTATTGGTAGGATAATATTTGATTATTCAAGGTTAGTATACCCAATTTTAACTATATAAGTACGTTCTCTGTTCAACAATAACAAATCCTTAATTAATTACTTTAATTTTCTTTCTTTTTTTTTCAGGTATCTACTAGAACGTCTTCTTCTAATTTACTACTGACTTGTGTAGTCATTTACATTTGCAACTTCAGGATAGTTCAATATATATATTATACTGGGTGTTTTTTTTTCTTGAATAAATAAAGGTTTTCAATTCATAATCCAGTCCTTACTCTACAGATTACACTCAATAATCCCACCTATGTCTCCTACATTAGTCTATTTGTCAGCTTAGTCCATGAAGAATTGTATTTAAAGATAAATAGAAAAGACAGTCTCATGAAGAAAGAAATAGAAGTTTAGGCCTATACCCACAGAGTGACTGTGGCGATAGACCACCGATACAGGAGCGACGTCTAGATCTTGAGTTACAAACAATCTGACTCCTCTCCTGCAACCGGGAAAATATTAATGGGCCGCAAACAAAAATACAATTTTGTAAATCGACGTCAGAGGTCCCTGACACTCTCTCCTAGAGGCACGTGGGGCCGTTGTTCGCCTCCAACATCGATGGCTTTCACAATCTCTCATAAATTTCTTTTCTTTATATGTTACTGGTATAGGCCTTGCCTACTACCAGATTTTATCTGTTTGATTCGGGATACTTCCGGCGTTCCCTCACCTCACCCTTACAATCTCTAGTACTTGCTAATAAACTACTTATCATCAGTACACTACTCGCAATTTCCTATTCTCCTCTTTCTGACCTAACCAATCATTTGTTGTTATCTTTCAACTCACTCTCCTCTGTCTAACCTGACCAGTCATCAGCTATTATCTTTTAACCCCTTTCTTTCTTTAAGTAGAGTTCCCTTCAGCTTATACCATTGATTTAATTCACTCGGTGGTTATTCTAGTTTTCCTACTTCTTACGTTACTACTCTTTAGCATGGGCACCCAATCTTCTTTTGTCTCTAAATTCCCTAGAATTCTAACTGAAACTAATTCACGCCCAGATTAGTAAGCTTCTCTATAACCCCTTTAGTGACTTCTACTTCTACCCTAACATGTAAATTTTCCAATGGTACACACCTAATGCACTACCACTCGTAGGCCTTCTTTTGCCCTTCAATCTTTCCACTTCTTATCCCCCTCTACCATATTCCATACACCTTCGCTTGTAGATAAATCTCTATAAAAAAACATAACTTAACATTACAGGCCAGCATGAAATCTATTTATAGATAGTCACCCGTCACCTGAAAGAAACCCAAGAGGGAGAGGCCCTCGTAAGAAGTACTAAGCATGCCCCTTAATTACCTTTCTTCCTTACTCCCCTCGCGTCCTGTCTCAAAAATAACAAAGTTTATATGAGCATCACCAATTGCCCCTAGCTATGTATTCATTCGTGGGACAATTACCCAAAAAAACTTGAAGTGAAGAGATATATCTTTGGCATTCAGTTGTTAGGCTCTAGACTGCTCTTTTATAATTAATTTAGACCAGAAATAGAAAATAGTTGGATTACTGGATTTCATCACTTTACTTCTAGAATTCTCACTTCTAGGTTTCTATTCTATTCTATTCTATTATTCCATACGGTGTCTAATCGCCATACATGACTTAGAAACCATCCTTAAAAAAAAAGGATATCTCAATTTTCTCACTCCCCAAACAATAAGAAAAAAAAAGTCTAGACGACTATACTCAACCAGTGATGTCCAACTTATCCTCCGATCCTGAGTTGTCTTCCATTACTTCCTGATGTCCATATCTGCTCTTATTCAGAGCGAGCAGTCACGACTCACTCTCACAGCTGATGTTCGCTGTAGCGGTGTCTCGTACTGGCCGACTTGGTGTATTCTTCTGATTAATGACTATCTCCATATAGCCGTGTCAAGGAAGTTCACAACCAGAATTTCCTTTTGATGAAAGTCTGACACACCATTATGCCAGAACGCCTCTACCGCTGTTACCCATCCCAATCTCGTCTTCTCCCTTCTGCCTTTTCGACTTCTCTGTCTCGTGGTCAGGCACGTACTACTAACCGTCTTTCAGGTTCCGCACGTCTCCCTCGTCGATTCACCGTCGACGCATGCGCACCTCTCCTTTTCTGTAATTCAAATAAAATTCAGGGCAGTATCGATAATCATAAAAATGTTCAATATCGATTAGTTGCGGTCCCCCAACCCTTCCTTTGTTTAGGAATGGTCTCCTATCGTTGATTATGCACGTCGCTATTTGCGTCGTTACAAATTATATTACATATTAAAGAGAGGAAGTAAGGACTGCAGAAAATATCATTAGTAATTTAATACACTCATTTGAAAAAAAATGCCATAGCTCTACCTCTAAATAGATTTAGAAAATAGATTTGAATTATGTAGCTAAAAACTTTCAAATTGAAACTGAGGGTTTAATTATTGCGCGCTTTCTTTTTGAAATGTTCTACAATTATAAGCGAAAAATGTTCGTTAGCTTACGTGTTTATTGGAAGTTATTACCAAAAATGTAGCCATTTTAACAACATAAATAAAAATGTTTGGGTTTTTCTCTAGATAAATTTTATTCATACTCTGTCTCCTGAAATGTCACCTTTGTTGAATGACTATTGTCTAATCATAAAATTAAGAAAGGATTGCATAATTCAAAAACGTAAAAACAGTGTAATGCAGTTAGTTTCTCCATATCTACACTTTTCTCTTTTCGCATTCAACCATTATCTACGAGCAGGTCTGTTCGGAACTATAACTAGTAGTATATATATTTTTTTTTACTTTTATGTATAAGATAAGTGTAAGTTACGTATAGTATGTATATGTAAAGAATACTGGTTATGCAGATGATCTAGTTAAGCAAATCGAATGGAATACCATTTGCTCGTTGAAGTACTTCAAACACTGCCGGTTTAAAATTTCATTGCCCGGAAGTTATGAATATTCATGTCATTTGTACTCTAATCTAATAATCTCTCTCTTGTCTTCCGTTACGCGATTCTTGCAACCCATTAAATATAATAGAGTGATAGGATCACTGTAAAGGCTTAAGGTAACTTCACCCATATTCTTTGTCTAATATTACTATCAGTCCTTACTGTTAATATCTACATTTTAATCGTTAACATGTTGATTGACTAGCGCTTTTATACTATAACGTGTTTTCGGTTCAAACTCCATATTGTGTGGTGTGTTATTTTTATAACAACTTGAAAATAATATGCTTATTTAATGATTGTTCAAATTAGAGTGTTAATTTTCGATCTCTATTAATTTTAATGTTTCTTTGTTTCAGGTAAGTGCCACTGTGCCACCATTTCGTAAGTCATTTATTTATGACAAATCTAATTTTAGAAAAGCAAAAGAAGAATAAGTCATTGTGCACTATCGCATTCAGTCATTATCTAGGTCTGCTCGATAGTTTATATTTACCTAGAACACACCTAAAGGGCCGTGTAGCCTACTTGTTTTAAACTGATATCAGTACAACTATTGTTATTTCTTTTCGGTTTTATTCCTTATCGCTATTAAATATAAATTATATCCAATATGGAAATGCAAAGAAATACTATCATGCCTATTACACTATAAATGCTACGTTAAAGTATTATGTTCAATTTTTTTGCAAGCAAGACTCACTGCAAAATATGTTAAAGTTATAACAATCTTTTATTCATTAACTCTGGATAAGAAAACAAAAAAATTTTTGCAGGTATAATACAAGTAGGCTAGTAAAAGGGAAATTTTATTTGCGCGAGCGAAGTAAAATCTTTTTGCCATGTGTATTGTACACTATTTTTAGACAGCCTTTAATATATATTTTTTAAATAAGAAATATTATATGTATTCTAATGAATCACATACCGTGAAGTCATACCGGAGAGTCAAGTTGCCCTCCCACCTACCGCCGCATATATACACGCACATGTGTAGACACGTAGCCAACATAAGGAATGGAGTTTAATTTATAAACTACTAAGATTGTAAACCGACGATCTGATTATAGAGTGGAAACTATTAAAGGAAAGGGGAGAAAATGTACAGGGGACAGCTGCCTGAATTATTGAAACTTATTTTAAATGTCAAATTCTAATGAATTTCAGTCAGTATTACCAAGTATGACGATTTTTAAACCCCGTGAGAAATTTAAATTTAAAAATTCTTGGGTCTCCTTACATCATCCTGTTGAGGTTTGCTGCCTTCAGTGGAGTTTTCACAGAACCAATTAAGACAATTCGGAGCTATTTCAGCATCTATGCTGCGATAGGTGGGAGGGCAGCTCGACTCTCCAGTATGACTCCACGGTATGTGATTCATTAGAATAAATGTTATATATATATATATATATATATATATATATATATATATATATTATATATTTAATTATTTATTTATTTTTTTGCACATCCCTCGCTTTTAGTATGTGTTGCTGTGTCCCAATTATACCATTCGCAGGGTACTTTTCCAACCTTAGCATTGCGTCTTGCAGCCCAGATGACGCCTGAAACTTACGACTAGAAAACCCGCATAGCATATCTGTAAGTGTAAAGAAATAGGTGGAATTAGGCATGGCATGGGAAATCGAGAACGCCTGCAACTTACGACTAGAAAACCCGCATAGCATATTTGTAAGGGTAAAGCAATAGGTGGAATCTACATCACATGGGACTCCAGAACGCATGCAACTTACTTACATGTAAGTTTATTTCTATCAAGTTACTGCATCGTGTTTATTTTAAAATCTGTGCGTAGTATCAAAAAACGATAGGTATATCGATAATCTCCATGAGAAGCTGGCCTAAAAAAGTATCACTTTATCTCAGGGATTAAAATTAGTTTTATTCTGTAGACCGTGTTATCTGTTCACAATAATGATCGAAGATAGCTTATTCATTCTTTAAACTAAAAAAAAAAGAAAACTCCGTGGCGCTACATCCTTGGAGGGACTTGGCCTACCACCCGACCGCTGCGTCATCTCCAGTTCTTTACTGCGAATAAATTATTTGTCATTCGTAATAGGGGCTTAGGCGTAATAGGCGTAAAAGTAATAGTATCACTTTATCTCAGGGATTAAAATTAGTTTTATTCTGTAGACCGTGTTATCTGTTCACAATAATGATCGAAGATAGCTTATTCATTCTTTAAACTAAAAAAAAAAAAAAAAAAAAAAAAAAAACTCCGTGGCGCTAAATCCCTGGAGGGACTTGGCCTACCACCCGACCGCTGCGTCATCTCCAGTTCTTTACTGCGAATAAATTATTTGTCATTCGTAATAGGGGCTTAGGCGTAATAGGCGTAAAAGTAATAGTATCACTTTATCTCAGGGATTAAAATTAGTTTTATTCTGTAGACCGTGTTATCTGTTCACAATAATGATCGAAGATAGCTTATTCATTCTTTAAACTAAAAAAAAAAAAACAAAAAAACTCCGTGGCGCTAAATCCCTGGAGGGACTTGGCCTACCACCCGACCGCTGCGTCATCTCCAGTTCTTTACAGCGAATAAATTATTTGTCATTCGTAATAGGGGCTTAGGCGTAATAGGCGTAAAAGTAATAGTATCACTTTATCTCAGTGATTAAAATTAGTTTTATTCTGTAGACCGTGTTATCTGTTCACAATAATGATCGAAGATAGCTTATTCATTCTTTAAACTAAAAAAAAAAAAAAAAAAAAAAAAAACTCCGTGGCGCTAAATCCCTGGAGGGACTTGGCCTACCACCCGACCGCTGCGTCATCTCCAGTTCTTTACTGCGAATAAATTATTTGTCATTCGTAATAGGGGCTTAGGCGTAATAGGCGTAAAAGTAATAGTATCACTTTATCTCAGGGATTAAAATTAGTTTTATTCTGTAGACCGTGTTATCTGTTCACAATAATGATCGAAGATAGCTTATTCATTCTTTAAACTAAAAAAAAAAAAAAAAAACTCCGTGGCGCTACATCTCTGGAGGGACTTGGCCTACCACCCGACCGCTGCGTCATCTCCAGTTCTTTACTGCGAATAAATTATTTGTCATTCGTAATAGGGGCTTAGGCGTAAAAGTAATAGTATCACTTTATCTCAGGGATTAAAATTAGTTTTATTCTGTAGACCGTGTTATCTGTTCACAATAATGATCAAAGATAGCTTATTCATTCTTTAAACTAAAAAAAAAAAAAACTCCGTGGCGCTACATCCCTGGAGGGACTTGGCCTACCACCCGACCGCTGCGTCATCTCCAGTTCTTTACTGCGAATAAATTATTTGTCATTCGTAATAGGGGCTTAGGCGTAATAGGCGTAAAAGTAATAGTATCACTTTATCTCAGGGATTAAAATTAGTTTTATTCTGTAGACCGTGTTATCTGTTCACAATAATGATCGAAGATAGCTTATTCATTCTTTAAACTTAAAAAAAAAAAAAAAAAAAAAAACTCCGTGGCGCTACATCCCTGGAGGGACTTGGCCTACCACCCGACCGCTGCGTCATCTCCAGTTCTTTACAGCGAATAAATTATTTGTCATTCGTAATAGGGGCTGTAGAATAATGTGCCATGCTGAGTTTATCTCACAGTGACAGTTGAAAACTAATTGTACATAATTACAGAAGCAAATTAACATTATGCAAATTTTGCTATCTCGTTTATTCACACCGGAAGTAACTACAGACAGTTTTATCTGCAACGCCAGTATCTAGTGTAACCGACATTTCTAACCGCTTTTGTCTTTTTTTTACAGCTCGGTCGTTTGACCGTATCGTTAACTTACCTAGGAAAAAAGCTAAACATAAATAATTTTCATTATCAAGTGCCACAGTAATACTTTCTAAGATTAGGCTACTTGGTGAACAGGAAAAACGTATGTCCGTCCGTGTGTCTACGCACGGAAACTCGAATTAGCTTTATCATATTTTCATTAAACTTTAATATAAGACGTATTAGTCCATAGGAAGAGTCTTATTGACTTTTACCAAATCTGTTGACTATTGCCTGGGTAACGACCAATTAATGGCCACGTGCTTTTTAAATAGCAAATTTACATCAATCGATAGAACTGAATATGCTGTTGGGAACTGGAGACAGGTAACTGCGTATTTTTACGCCTTCAGATGTTTTGGCAAAAATAAAGGGATATTGTTGAGAGAATTCGGACCTTGAGATGTGACTCCTTAGCGAATATTTACATAATTAAGCATATGACGAGTAAGTAAAACCACGAAAATTAATAAACACGTCGTTATTTGTGTCATTGTAGCAAAATAGCCAATGGCTAAACAATCTATGTATAGCGATGGTCGCGATGCATGCGGTTATTATCAACAATTTTCATTGAAATCAACTGTTTCATTTTTAGAGTAAACTCATTGGTAGCATAATATTGAATTTATTACTTTATGAAATTTATAACGATTTACCACGCATAAAATTGTACGGTGTATTCATATCTCCTGTTGTTGATATGCAGCTTATTATACCCAAACGCCGAGTTCAAAGAGTGACTGTTTTTTATCAAAGAAGCCACAGGTATGAAGATATTTCAGTGTTTAGTCCTGTGAATTTACATTAAAATGAAGTGAACATAGGTGCGGTAAAGTGAAAGTGATAAAAAAAAAATTCCCTTTAGGCAAGCCTACAGGCTGAGGTAGATTTCGAAGTGTTTTTGGTTTACTTTACTGTCGCTGCGTAGCACTCTTCTTCTTTAGCCTTGGTGAGAACTATCAAGAAACTATTATTGATTTGTAGAGTAGGCCTACTCATCAAGAGCTTTTCAACGATACCCCATAAGACGTAGTTTCAAAAATTTCGAATTTCCATCCCCCCACCCCCACTCGTACCCCCAAAACCCCCGAATCGTTGGTGTCGCTGTGAACTCCATAGGGAGTACTCTAATTTATTCAAATAAAGTTTCCCTCTGTACTTCATAGGAGCCGAGATATAAATGTTTTAAAATTTCAACCCCCTCCCCCGACCATCCCCTTGGCCCAATTTTGCTCATTAACGAACTTGTCCGAACTATTGGGCCTAGAAATAACATAATAAAATTTGGTTCAAATATCTTCAAAACTACGGCCGCTAGCGTGTAAAGAATATATATATATATATATATATATATATATATATATATACACATATCACTTTCTTTTTTTTTTTTTTAACTGGCGGTGGTTTCGTACTTAGGGAGGCATGAAACGTAAAGATATGAAAGAATTTTTCGAAAGTCGTGACATGGTATCGATTGCAATAGGTAGATTTTTCTTCGAAATCTACCTAATAAAACAACAAAACTTGCCATTGGTTAAAATTTAAGATATTCTTTATGCAGGTTTGGTCACTGATTCATGACCTAAATAATCATTGTAAAATACGGGGAAAGGAAACTTGAGTGAATTAATCATCAAATTAACTAACCACATTGTAAAGACCGAAGGCACAAGTTCGTTACAGTCTTCTGACTACTGCCAACGTGCATATCAATTATTTATCGCCTAAATGTATATTTTATTCGCAAGTAAAGGGAAATTCCGCACATTGTGGTAGAAATCCCGCTAGGAAAAAAATATAGAATTTCATGAAAGCACGTTAAGAGGACACAAATCCTCTTCATTGTGGCTCTCTCCGCAATATGAACGTTCTTACAATGAACTCTTACAAGGAAGAACAAACGGAATCCCCTTAATACCGGGTCTTGTGGTGAGCTAAGTCACGTGGAAGTTCTGTGTTACCGCATTGTGCAGGTCTGCTCTTCCTCTTGTAGGCATTCCATTCCTCATCTCTTTTCTTTTACATTTACATTTTTCTTACTAAATTAATTCTGTGGTATTTACAGTTACTTCACAGAAGTGTTCTAAAGACTTGGTTCACCACATTTATGACAACTGTGTAAAGTTATTCCTACTTGTCGGGAGGGAAATGAGAGTAGCACTACGGTTTTTTAGTAATATATTTTACTTCCTCTGCTCGTACCATAGGTACTATAGGTAGAGGAAGTATTGTTTTCGACCCCCAAATTCAAAGTTGAGTTTTTGACATAAATACACGTTTTGAGCTCCAAAACGGAAAATCGTATGAAAACAAAATTTCGTATTTGGGTCAGGTACCTTCTGAAGATGTGAGCCGAAGATTGGCGACAAGTTTCTCTTATTTTTAAGGGGACTTTACATGAAGAAATTTTAGTTTTTCGCGATTTTATGGAAAACGGCTCCAACGATTTCCTTTAAATTTTGCACATGTGTTGCTTATACAGCGAGCTAAAACTTTTATTTGAAACATTGTATATTCGTAAATTTCTCTGAAGGGTAGTTATAAGCCACCCACTGTTCACCCACGTTTGCAGAAAGTTTGTCTTGCATGGTAACAACTAAATACGCGCTCTTTCACGGCCTCTTATTCTATATAAGAATATGAAGTGAGAAAGATGTATTGTTGGCCATGCAAAGAGTAAAGAAATATCTAAGGGGAATATTCGATAAATTTAGGAAATTATTCTTAACAGCGGAAAGTTCAATAAACGTTTGCAGTCACTTTTTTTTTTAGTTTATCCATAGCACCGCCGTCTCGAGAATTAAACGATTAATACAGTTTAGAAGGCAGTGGTTTTTAGTCGCAACATTCAAAGAAGATGCTGTGAGGTATTTATAGCATAATTAGCGTAAAATTGTGTCTTGCATTTCTGTACAAGGAAAATATATGAATACTGGAAACTTTACCGTTAAACTATTTTTTTTTTCCAATTTCATGCTAAGATGCTAACTTTTATTTGGGCAGAGGAAGTTATGTGACTCACATCAGATTTTTATATAAATTATTTATTGAGAAGCATAATTTTATATGCGCTAGTACTCACATCCGTGATGTAGCTTAGGCTATTTATAGGGATGTCTTTAAGTCTGAAGGAAAAAAAGTACATTAGAGTACAATTATCCTATTACCGATCAACCGAAACATCGGTTAAACCGGTTACGCTTTTCAGTTGGCAAATTCAAAATTGCGCGCGCGCCATGTAAAAGTTCCGCTAGCGCAGTAGCGCAGGGCCAGCCAATTCGGCGGTTTCCTTCCCTAAAAAGCACCCTCCCCCCCAAAAAAGAGAGGCTTGTTTTCCTAAAATGTAGGCCTACTTTAATAGGCCATTTTAAGTTTGTCAAACTAGGGTAATAAGCTCTCTATTTCTTTGTAAGATGTGTGGTACAAAATTTATTATACGCCTTTGTGTTTAATATCAGTGTTTCTTCGAATCATATACTATTTTCATATCGGTTATCCGAAAAATCAATTTTCCGAACACTCCGTCCCCATTATTGTTTCGGATAATCAATTATCTATTATACAATAAAAAATTCAAGCAATAATGAGTAATTATTTGCTCATTTTAGGCATTCTTGACTGAACCCTTCCATATTGTTTTAACTCTTGAGAAGGTTTTTACCCACTTACCTGAGTATTTCAGCTTTTTGTGTATAAATTATTCTAATATTAATTATATTTTCGTTAGTATTACTAAAATGCGATTCAAGCAACTGTTTTCTAAACTTTCTCTTACATTCAATCAAAGTATTTTTGGTATCCTCACTCAGATTACGTAAAGGGAAATTACCTTTTCCAATGCTTCTTCTGCCTATCAGTTTCCAGTCTCCACCAAGCAATGCCTACCCTTTCTTTCTTTTCAACATATTTTCCTTTACCCCATCTGGGTTTCATGTCTATATAAAATACAAGAGATATATTTTCGTCTAAAACCTGTGATGATATTTGCCTCTCTACATCATTGCATCTTCTCTTCACAATTGTATACGGTGAATTTCCATATACATGTTGATTTAACCATAATCAAGTGAGACCTAATCGAGTGAACTCCTTCTTAGTTTTATTTAACCAGTTATTTTGAAAACTATTTCTGATTAGAAAGACTAAAGCATTCATATAGAAATACTGTTAGTGTTTTGATGTTTAATCCGGTTTAAATATTTCTATAATTTACACACATAAGATTTTTAAAGGTTACTGAAAGCTGCCTATGTTACTCTATGAAATTTACTAAAGGGAAGAGATTATTGTTGTAGAGTGTGGCAGTCTTTGATTCCAGTAAATCCCTTACTTGTAAGTCGGGAAGGTAATTTCTCTGTGAGCTAAGGATGTAATATTTTTCATAACAGAATTACACACTGGCGGGTTTACTTTCCTCACTGAATTGTGTTAGAGCTTACTTTATTCTTCTGAGGGTAGCGCAGAGACCTTCTTAGCTCGATGGTTCAGACGAAGATCTCGCACAAGAGGCAATATACGCTCCCTCTTCAGAAACTTCTGAACACGTCATCAAGTATATGGCGCATTATACAAAGAGATGAATCTCCCAAGTTGCGTGGGCGGTACAAGCATCACTTAGCTTTTGTTAAACCATTTCTCCTTTCTCTCACCTTCGCTATTCCTCTTCATCCTCCTCCCTTCTTCTTGTATTTTTCTCTTATCTTTTCAAAGAATCAGTGCCTTCATGGCCAAACCTATATTGGCATTTGATGACAACTGATTTTCTGTTTATTAAATTCATCATATTTACCAGATTTAGGTTTTTATAAACCCTGTATTAGTTTTTCAAACATATTAAAATAGTTGAATTAGTAGTTTTACATTTTTTTAAGGTTTCACTTTAATAAGTACAATAACCACAAAACTTTAGGAACACTTTTTTACTTAATTTTCAACAGTTTATAGCTTAATAGAATACAGTTGATTTCAGAACTACTCCTCTCATTTCTAATTTCACATAAGTGTAAGCATCTTCATAATGTCTTTCATTTGCTTCTAAAGATACCTGGGATTTCGGTTCACCAACGATTTCCTACCGGGACAATGCGGTTACTAACAAGAATGAACAAAATGTAAAATGAAGGCAGGTATTTAAAAAGTAATTTTAGCAGAACAATATTAATCAGATTAATTACACATTATTAGTTTGTTAAGTGGCTCAGGGGATGCGTTCAATCCTCTCACGCAGCGGGCCCGGGTTCGATTCCTGGTCGGGACAAGTTACCTAGGTGGGGTTTTTTCTGGGGTTTTTCCTCACCTTTGAGACAAATGTAGGGTAACTTTAGGCCCTTGTGGTCCCCAGATATCATCTGGCCGTCATTATCATCTTCATCCCATCCTCGCCTTGTTTGGAATGAGTGTGAGTGTGAATGTTGTGTCTCGTCCTATGTGTTCGTGTTGTCTCGGAGGTGGCCCCGGCATTGGGCTGATCACTCATCCGGGGAGGCCCTCCATGTCCTTGTCTGGTCAAAAAAGTATGTATGTGATCCACAGATAATCCCTCTCCCGACAGGTCGCGGCCCTGTAAGGCCCGGGCGGCTTGGGTCGCTTAAATCCTAAAAAAAAAGGGAGAGGTGAAACTACGATAAAAGAAAAAAAGAAAGAAAGTATATTCTTATTTTAATTAAAAACAGTTTTAGCCATTTCCAGTTTAAACGTCTTGTTTAGCCGTTTTTAAGTTTTATAAGATTGTACTATGTGACTGCCATGACAATAAAACGTAGTGCGATTTTTATGGGCTAAACCGAGTGAAATTCACAGGGACATGCATGGCGTGTATGGGGACGACTGTATGGAGTGTAGCAATGTCTCCAGGCGGTGTGCATTCATCGAAGATGGCCGTGATAACCTTTCATTTGTTTGGTCCCATGAAAAAATTGCTGGCCTTTAAACGCTTTGCGTCAGATGCAGAAGTGAAAACAGCAGTCCGCAGATGGCTAAACTCCAACCGAGCGGACTTCTGTGAAGAGGGTATTTTGAAACTGGTATCACGATGGGAGAAATGTGTTGAGAAACTTGACTATATTGAAAAATAGACAAACGATGTCCCTTCGTGTGAGCATGTTTGTAATTGTACCTCTTAAATTTTTTGAAAAAAAAAAAGTGCGCTTCTTTTTGATCCACTCTGTAATTACTTTAAGGAGCATTTGCAAATTTGGAAGAAAATTAAACAACGCGTTTTGTCGTAACTGCATAGCAAACGAGTTTACGAACAGACGTAATGCCGAAACGAGTTTCAAAGAGGACCTCGCTTCGCTTTGTCAATGAAAATTCTTGTGTAACTTCATTCAGCAAGCAGTGAAGCAAATAACAAGCGCGATGATCTTACGCGAGTGGAGTTCAGATGCCTGCAAAGCCTTGATTAGGCCACCCGCCAGGCAGTTCATCGGTGTCGCTGCAGGGAAGCGGCGTGGAATTACAGCTGCGTGAATAAGATGCCATTCACATGCCTTCTCCATTAATGCTTCTTCTTTTAACTAGCTGGGCGTTAATTCAAGTTAATTACAGCCTAACTTATTTAACACGAATACTTAGAAGCGAGATCACACATGCAATTCCTTGTAATTATGATGCTCGAATTACATTGCTGAAATCAGCTTATACCGTTTTTAAATACATGTAGATCAATAATAATCGTGGTTAGCATTGCTGACTATGGATCCGCAGATCTGTTTCGTTCCTCGGTACCTCCTCGGATTTTGTCTGAGGACGGAGGTCTGGGAACGGGGTGCACTCAGCCTCGAGACACAAACTGAGGAGCTACTTGATAAAGAAGTAGATCAAAATAAAGTGGAGATTCTTATCAGTGATTAAATTGTACAAAACTAGCAGGGGCCCGCTGCTTCGCCCACGATATTTAAGAGATAATTAATTGAAAAATTAAAAATTAAGAGTATAATAATTATTAAAGCATTATAATTATTAACACTTGCACGCGAATCATTCATAAACTAAACCATTAATAACACAAGTCAACAGCCAAAATGTATTCGAGATAAAATTAACCATACATTACTAATTTGGGGTCGCTAAACACGAAAATGACATCCATTTTTGTCTGTTAGTTCTCATTTCTACAATACACATGTCAGTTTGTTTTACAACAAACAGGATTTTAGCCGAGTGACTTTGTTTGAAACAGACTGTACCGGAAATTTAAGGGTGAATTTATGGCTCTAGCATATAAGTGAAACCCTCAAACTGATATTCCTTTATATATTCAATTCAGTTCTTGCTTTGTGAGTGAGAAAACTGTCTATCAGTGTGCTTTGAAATAGTTAAAATAGGGAGTGATTTAATCGTTATTGTGAGTGATTATAATTATAATTATAAAATAACATATATGCATATATATATTATCCTTTCTGTAATAGAATTGGCATGAAAGGCACAGAATGCCGCGTAAGTGTGTTAACAATCCAAATAACTTTTGTTTTATCTGTGGAGAAGTGACTTTTAAATCGCAAAAGGTACGGTTAACTCCTATTGTTAAAAAGGCCTATCATCTCTATGTTGGTTGCAAGGTTGGTGATCAGGACAAATAGTTTGCACCCCATATTTGTTGCCGTACTTGTTCCACAAACCTACGCGAGTGGCTAAATGGAAACGGGCGATATATGAATTTTGCTAAACCAATGGAAACAGGATTATACGAAATATTGTTGATGTCTATGTGAATGGGATAGTCGTGTGAAGGACAAACACTATGCAACAAAGCAAGAACCAGGTATTAAAAACATTGTTTACAGACCACTGGTTGACAAGACTGAAATAATATTACCTGCGTTGCACATTAAGTTGGGACTAATGAAAAACTTTGAAATGGTATGAATCAAAACGGAGAAGCATTTTAGTATCTCTTTCATAAATTTCCACGATTAAGTGAATCTAAAATCAGAGAGGGAATATTCATAGGTCCCCAAATAAGAAAACTAATGACTGATGAACATTTTCATAGACTTCTAACAGGCAAGGAGAAAACTGCATGGGTAGCGTTCACTAGAGTTGTACTTAATTTCCTTGGCAACAAATACTCCTGTCCCTGTAATGGAGTCCCGTAAAAATTTTAGTACTGATTTGTCTAACCAACAGAATCTTGTGAAGTACATATAGGAGAGTCAGAAAAACTTGGGTAGACATCACCATATTCTGGATCGGGTGTTTTAGACGCCATTTTCCAAAATGGCCGACACAGATTTTATTTTGTATATATTTCTGCTCCTGTGACAGTCATCCTCATCATTTAGGTGTCTAAATATATGTTTTTAAGGGCAAGGAATCTATTAAGATGGTTTGTGAAGTTGCCTGACTGCTATTTATTAAAGAAAATCAGTTATTTTGGATTTTAAATAAAAATATGAAAAGAAGTGAAATAATATTCTCATAGACACAGAAGTAAACTCCGTTATGGAAAGCTGAGTGTAAAACTGACATACTTTTTTCTTAGTCTATCTGAAAATGGCGTCTAAAACACCCGGTCCAGAATATGGTGATGTCTACCCAAGTTTTTCTGACTCTCCTATATGTACTTCACAAGATTCTGTTGGTTAGACAAATCAGTACTAAAATTTTTACGGGACTCCATTACAGGGACTGTATTAAAAAGGGCGTCTAATTACAGAACATAAGTGGACAATATGTCGATGGCTTATAATAGAATGGGGTGCAACATGTCTCTCAAGATGCATTTCCTTCACTCTCACCTGGTCTTCTTCTCTGACAATCTTGGAGCAGTAAGCGACAAGCATGGTGAACGTTTCCACCAAGACATCGCTACTCTAGAACGATGTTATCAGGGGAAATGGAACACGTCTATGATTGCTGACTGCTGCTGGTCTGTAGTAAGAGATACTCCTAAGGCATCCTACACTAGAGAAGGCAAAAGACCACGTTTATGAGGTATCTGATTAAAGACTACGTATATTTTCTTGCACGAACAACAATGAAGGCTATATAGCAGATATCTTCTAAACGAGAACTAATAAAAAAATTTTACTGTCATTTTCGAATTTGGGAGGCCAAATTACATAAGATTTGATACATTTTATTTCGGATACAAAAAACTTTTTAAATTTTGTTGACTTGTGTAATTAATGAAACAGCTAAAATTCCGGCTTCAGAGTACATTCCACGATTAGAAAGCGACCCCTGGGAAAACGATCTCAGATTCGATTATGCAGTTCCAAAGGAACCTGTGAACACATACGAGGGTTGATCTGTATGCACCACCCCTGACCCACTTCCTGTTGAGATAAAATTATCAAAATATTCATGCAAGCAGCTTCATATCTCAAGGTAAACACTGCACTGTTTCAAGCTCTTATCTTTCTCCCTTGGGTCAGGGGATATTTTTCTTGTGAAGGGTGTGTGTGTCAGTCATAAAATGGAACCTGTAGAACCTTGAGTTGAAAATCGTCTTCCACGAATATCTTCTTTGAGTTTTGGGAACAATCTGAAGTCACTAGGGGCCATATCTGGTGAGTATGGTGGGCGTTCCACCAATTCAAAGCCTGCTTTGGTTATAGCAGCCATGGCCACACAAGAGGTGTGACTGGGGGCATCGTCCTGGTGAAAGAGGATTCCTGCACTTAACTTTCGACGTCTCTTACTTTTTATAGAATCTCTTAATTTTGGAATTAAATTAGCATAATATGCTCCTGTGATTGTAGAACCCTTTGGTAAGTAATCAACCAGAATTACTCCCCTAGCATCCCAAAATACTGTGGTCATTACTTCCCTGCAGCTGGTTGAGTCTTGAACTTGCGGGGAGGGGGAGATCCCTTAAGTTTCCACTCTTTACTTTGGAGTTTCGTTTCTGGGTCATAATGGTGGATCCAGGTTTCATCCATAGTCATAAATCTGTCAATAGATATTTTTGAATCTGCTCTGTACATTTGTAACAGACGTTCACAAATCAGCACACGCTGTCTCTTCTCTGTTGCTGTCAACGTTCGAGGAACCCATCTTGCTGTCAATTTTTTCATGTCCAGTTCCATAACTAAAATATTTCTCACCGTGTAATAGGAGAAGCCTATTAGCTCCACTATTTACCTAATAGTCAGTCTGCGGTCTTGCATCACAAGATCGTGGACTTTTTTGACATTGTATACAGTTGTAACGCTCACTGGTGGTCCTCCTGCATGTTGATCTTCACATGATTCCCTACCACATCTAAATTCACGACACCACCTTTTGACTATGTCATATGATACTGCACTTTCACCTAAAGTCGCACATAAATCCCAATGGATTTTTGTTGGACTCATTCCCTTTTTCTGCAAGTGTTTAATAACAGCTCTTTGTTCTACAGGCTCCATTTTATGACTGACACACACATCCCTCACAAGAAAAATATCCCCTGACCCAAGGAAGAAAGATGAAAGCTTGAAACAGTGCAGTGTTTACCTTGAGATATGAAGCTGCTTGCATGAATATTTTGATAATTTTATCTCAACATGAAGTGGGTCAGGGGTGGAGCATACAGATCAACCCGCGTAATACGTATTGTTTCTCAACTGTTTGTTGACAGATGAATATGATGTGAATTTTACTAGTATTTGATCAATTCAGTGTAATTTTCAGAAATTATATAATGTTTCAAGGAAAGGAATGGTTTGTTTGGATTTTTATTATCAGCGATATTTCAAGAGTTAAACCATCAATATTTTACAGCTGGTGCCCGCGGCTTCGCCCGCCATTATTAATTGACTCCAAGATTTTACACTGGTAGTTTATTAAAAATGTTTGTGGTTCAGAGCTATGAAAATTGTAAGTAAAAATAAAATTAGAATATTTGTTCATTGTGTTCATTTCACTTAGGCTTTATATAATAAAGAAACGGTTTTCCTAATTTTGCACTCTTCGTGAAAGTTTAGACTGCGAGAGACGAACATCGCCGAGTATACCCGATGTTTCACGAAGCAGGCGAGCGAGTGAGCACGCTATTTAGGGCCGTTGAATTGTAGGCTATAAGAGTAGATATAGTAAAACTTTTACAAATTAACATCTTATTTAACCCTTGCATAACGTTTCCAATAGAATACCGGTACAATAGTTTGTCTGGAAAGAAAACTTAAAATTCATGTTAAATTTACAGAATTGGAAGAAATTTACTATAAGCCTAATCATCTACATGCACCTTAGAAGTACAGTTGTTGTGATATCTAGCACATATCTTAACTGCATGTTTTTCTTCGTTATGTAATTGCTATGTATCTGTTATATGTATATCTTCCTATGTTATGGTCCTCTATGGGTCTGTTTTGTCTGTGTTTTATTTCTTAATGTTTATCAGTATCACCTATTGTCACGTATGCTTTGTTGATGGGAGCCTCTTAAAGGAGAAAGCTGAAGGATTTTCTTTCGTAATGATTAAGTGTTTCCCGTTTAGTCCGGCACGGATTTATAATATAATGTGAGAAACTGAGTCTAGCGCATTTAAGGGTTAGGCCTAAGTTCATCTTGATTATTATCAGATTTTCATGAAACTTGGTATACGCATTTATAACGCCTATAGGAAGAAGCCTATTCATAATGGACCAAATCGGTTGACCGATACCGGAGTAATGTCCAATTTAATGCCTATTCTATGGTAGAATATTAGAAAGAATTTATCAAATGCAAATCAGCTCTCACGCAAACATATTGTTTTACTGTGTTCATATACGGCTTTGGAAGTTTCAATACAGGTAGCTTTAACAAATAACACTACCCACATATTCCTTCACATATGTTTGTCAAACTAGACCTTTGTTCTTCCGTAAGCCCTGCTTAATGAATCGATCTGGAGCTTAACTCGCACATCGGTTAAAAAATAACTTATTTTCTGCATTTCATAATATTGTAATTATCACTGATTAAACAAAAGCATTCTGATACTCTGTTACATCAGTTTGCCTGATGTTACTGTTACATGTAGTAATACAAAAACGACTACAGGAGGGGAGTCTATAATGAATTCGTAAAAATCAAAGAAGAATGGAAACTTGTTTAGTTATATAGGCTGTTCTATTATGAAAGGGGTTTTACACATCCCTTTTGGCCAATGGATGTAAAAATCATAACGTAATGGTTTTGAGGAAGCATATGTGATGACAGTGGTCAAACAAGGGTCCTTAACAATCTGATCACGTTTTGCGGGGGTAGTTAACAGCTGTTCGCTCATTGATTGGCTGTCTTCGCCGGGCCGTGCCGTGCCATGTAGTGACGCGTCGAACCGGGTGGCAGACGTCGGTTGGCCGGGTTGTGTGCACCAGACGCAACTCGTCCGGTCGATACATGCTAACCCTGAAATTGCTCACCCAAAACTTCCACAAAACTTCAATGTCACACAATACACAGATTATTCTCATCAGCGTTTACAGATTGATATTAATAAGCAGATGGACAGGAAATCAGGTTCATCGTTTCAAATTTCTAGTCCTGATCTAACATCGTGTATGCATTCCGTCTTCCGTAAACTCCGTATTTTTTTTATCCAATCCTCTTGTCACTTTTCTTTCTTTCTTTCTTCTTCCACCTCTCTGTCTCTGTCTTTGTCTCTCTGTGTGTTTCGTATCTCTTTTGTTGCCATATATCTCAATCTCTCGCTTTCGCCATCTTAAGATCTCTCTCGCACTCTCTTCACTCCCTCACCGGTAATTTACTTGCACATCCGCCATTCTTCCGGGCTTATGGGCCGTGGTCGGTCAGTTTTGCTGGCTGACGTTTCGCCGCAAGCTGCGTTGGGCATCTTCAGAGCGTGTCTATGGCTGTCGGGTGCCAACTGCTGCTGTTTTCCCCTAAGACCGATATTTATACTGTCCTCTGCACGCTGATTGGTTGGCCTTCCGCCGTGGGATGTTGTTAAACTGTTTCTGAATCTTTTATTTTTGCGGCGAAACGTCAGCCAGCAAAACTGACCGACTATGGCCCTTAAGTCCGGAAGAGTTGATTTTAATAAACGCCGCCGTGAAAGCCTAAATATTTATATTCTATAGTTAAATACATATTAGCATAGTAGATGTTGATTTGACTCCAGTAGTTTTTGATGTTTTTGTTTTTGTTAAAGAATTCCATTTCACGGGACACAGGACATTTTTAAATATTATATTTGTGTTATAACCAATTTCATTGGCCAGACTATCCGTGCATGCCCATTAATTCACACAGTTGTTGCATTTTTAATCTAATGGCTGAAGAAATAATAAACTTCTAATTCTACATTGATTATGATTTTTTTCCTTAGGGATTTTCCCTCAGTGTTGTGGTTTCAACCAGACAATTCATAATAATTATACATTAAAGTTTTAACTAATTTTGCTCATCCACGGTCTCTTATCCGTCGTATCTTCTCCTGTAGGCCTAGTCTTCTTGCTACCATGCTCCCTTTTACACCATCCTGGTTTCAGTCGTCCTTCGTTTCCTTCGTCTCCCATCAGGTTCCCAGCTCTTTACCACCTTGGGCTATCTTCCATCTTTCATTCTTTTCACATGACCATATCATCTTAAATCTTTTATTTTCAATAATTTCTACGATAATTTCAACCACTTTCATCAGTTCTTTTATTACAGTAATCTTTACTTTTCTCTCTCCTTGATTTTATGCTGATCTTCTCTAGTAAACCATTTCTCGTAGTTTTGTTTTTTTATTTGTTATTACTGTCTACGTTTCCGCTCCATAAACATTATACTTTCTACTATTAATTTATATATAAATACCTTTGTTTTATTCATGATATTACCGCTCCATATTAATGAGTTTAATATTCCAATTGTCCTCCTTCCTTGACATGTACGTTTATCTATTTCTAATTTTGTAGATCCATCCAGTTGTACGACCGATCCCAGATACTTTTTTACATTTTGAGTCTTTATATTTCTATGTCATCTATGTTTGATGTCATAAGGCCTATTCTGTCAGTGAAACTTGAATATGAATTACAAAATTTAATAAAGTAGATGGTTTATTGAAACTTCAAAATGTTTTATTTAATGAAATACGAACCATTAAAATCTTTACTCACAGGTAAAAACAACAATATTTATAACAAGTATGAATTTTAATAATTATTTCAATTATAAAAATAATAATTAGCCTACATTAATAACATTTCGGACATCATAGTCAAGCAATTTATTTTATAAAAAGAAAGGAAATGCTTTCTACTCATGACATAGGCCTATCATCAGGGCCGGATTTAAGAGTAAGCCGCCTATAGGCTAAAGTCCATTTGCCGCCCCCTCTATAGTTCATATTTGCTTAATACATTTGTTTTATACAACAAAATGATAGAGTCCATTGGTGTTTTCACCTTTCTTAAACATAAAGTTAATTTATTTTAGATAAAACCACAATTTTAATGGTTTACATAACAAATTATATAATCAAATTAGTTATCTATTTGTTTCATTTACTTCTTTTAAGATTCGTTAAAAAATGGAATGGGTTTCGAAATTAATTGATTAATTTGTTCTTGGAGATCAGTGATCATTATTTTAAATACGTGCTGTGAATTTGTATTATGCTATAGTTTTAGAACGTAGGCTATGTACAAGGACTAAAACATATTTTTAAGTAATATACATTCTTAAAATCGTACAGAAAATATTATTAACGTCTGAAATACTTCATTTTAACTTTTGAATAAATTGCCAAACTGCCGCCCCTGAAAATTTGCCGCTCTAGGCTGCAGCCTACTTAGCCTATTTAGAAATACGGCCCTGCCTATCATCCTTTCATTACATGTTTTAAATATATGTAATGCCATGAAGGTTCTATGGAAACGGTTGTTTGTTATGTGTTGAATACAGCCTTCCTATAACCTGTATGTTAACCATCTGTTACGTGCAACTTAAGAATTATGCATATGGTTCTCTTGTTGCATGCCGCTCAATACTCGTGCTATTATGTAAGTAGGCCTACAGCCGGTGGCTCTCGATGCTTTTCTTTAAAATGATGTTTAAAAATATGTATCCATATGTTGTAGAAGGTATTAATATAGGAAACAACAGACATCATGTATTTTTTTTTTATTTTTATGATATAATGTCCACCTATGCTCAGTATGTAAGAAACTTTAGACACCTAACCTATTTTAAAAGCATAACTTATCCTACGTCAATTTACATATATAAGCAGCATAAGCTACTAGCCTAGAATTATATTTAAAAAACGTGTACATATGATACAAGAGTCATAAGTAGGGACCGGATTCTTAGGTTTTTACCTATTTTTTTCCTTACTTCCAAAACAAAAAGCGCTCATACACTTTTTCAAATCATGTCCATAGGATTCACCCACGTTAATTCTGTGGCACCTAAAAATACCTAAATGGGGTATAAAACCTAAAATATCTAATTTAGGCTCCTTTTTTTGTCTGTTTTGTTTGTCAGTTGAGAAATCGATATTTTGCGGGGAGAGAATAATTTTTGTCGGATAGAAATTAATACCACCAGCGTTTCATTCAGCACATTGTCGTCTAGGATGGACAGTATCAAGAGAGTACCGGCGTATCCCTTTTAAAATATTCACTGCTACTTTTGATTGTATATGCTTTCTTTCTTCAATTGTATAATATTGTCTTAAAGCAAGTTTACACTAATTTAAGTCAATTTTGTTAAGTTAAAATTTACTAGTATTATGTATTCAATCGTATGTAGCACATTCAAATTCATTAAACCAATTATTCTACCCGAAAACGATATTTCGGACAAAAAACCTAAAAAAAACTATTTCACCTAATGGAAAACCTAAAACAGTGTTTTTAAAAACCTAAAAATCCGGTCCCTAGTCATAAGCATATTAAAAATTCTTAACACAGTTAAAAATATGTTTACAGTCCATAAAAATGCAAGACTTATAATAAAAAGCAGATGTGACTAAGACTAGGACTAGGACTAAGCAGATTAAAGTAATTGAAATAGACACCATGTAGGTTAAATATTCTATTATATCTCTATTTCCCCAATATTTGTTTTTTTCAGTTATTACTTTCTCGCTTAATGAAAGTAGTAGTAACACAGTAGGCTATTGTGATCGTGACAAAAAAAAATCGAAATCGAGATAACGCCAGGAAACATGTTTCATGATGCCTACAAACCGAAAAAAGTGTTTTTGGAATAACGTATTGTCTGTCAGTCTGTGTATGTCTGTGGACAAGCACAGCAGGCAAACGGTTCATTGTATTTACTTTTTTTATTTAAGGACTTTTCGGGGGCTTTTCCTGAAAACTAATATTAAATTTATATTTTTGAAAAAAATTGCTCTTAAGATTTTAATAAAATGTGAAGCTGAAAACTCCTATCTATGACTAACAAAATGGCTGTATCCGTTTTTGTTGTTGAAAAAATGACTTATAGGATATTTTACTTTTATCCATTTTCAATTTTTCTAGGCTGTCTTCTTTACTGTAGGCGATACATGGAAACCTAGCACAATAAAGTTGTAGGAAAATTGTCTTGGGTTCAAATCTCAAATCTCATGGTCGATGAAATTTGATTTGTGTTTTTCATGGTTTCCTCATTAGCAAAGACAAATGCAGGACTCAATTTTTAAAACCTCAATATTATAAATCTTAATATAGGCTATACCGTATTCAGAAAGTTTGTAACTTACAACATATTTTGCACCACAAATGCAGATGACTTACAAAAGCCAGTTCCATATGAAATAGTCAGGGAAAATAATTAACCCAGTAAGCGAAATGTGAGGGGCGAGTCTGCTGTAACCCAGATTGTGTAAGCAATTTTCTTTTTAGAACTTTGAGCCAATAATTTCTTCTTTTTGTTCTGTTGATGGAGGAAGCTGCATTTTTTGTTTGTTTGTTTGTTTGTTTTTTTGTTTCTTGTTTTTTTTTATACAAAGAACTTTGAAAGCGTTGATTCTTGTGGTCAGGGAAATGTAAGTTTCTGGTCATGGAAAGTCAGGGAAATTTATTTTGAAATTTCCATGGAAACCCTGTTAACAGTTCCCATTTAGTTCCAGAGGAATTGAATACAAGCAATCTGTACATGGCGTAACAGGGATCTTATTTCTTCACAGCCAGCTTAACTGTGGTTACTGCATTACTTAGCGAACTTCTAATCTCTTAATCCTAGTTTAGTAGATGTAATTTCATATGCTTTCAGCCGTGTATTCAAGCTAGTCGTGCTACAGTGATAATCTTATTCAAAGATGTGTGGGATATAACATTCAGGTTCTAATTTCCATATGCTGTATGTTAACGAATACAATAGCGTATTTCGCAATAGTTTCATTGTATTATACCTTCTCGCTCTCTCCTCGTCCAGCATTCTCGCCTTCAGTTGTCAATAATAATAGGAGATTCATGATGGAAAAATGTTGAGAGTTTCCTTGGAACTTGCTTGATTAGCCTTGTTCTTCTACCTATATTTTCAAGTTTCGTCGTCACTTTACTACTGTCCAGTATTTCGCTGTTGAGTTGGTGTGCCAGCTAATAACTTGTATATATAAATATACAGTATAATAAAATCAGTTTAACTGGTATAAAATGAGTTATTTTTGTTATGGACTTCCGAGTTAAGCTCCAGATCGATTCATTAAGCAGGGCTTACAGAAGAATAAATGCCTAAAGTTTCATAAGCGTATGTGAAGGAATATGTAGGTAGTGTTATTTGTCAAAGCTAACTGTATTGCAACTTCCAAAGCCGTATATGAACACTGTAAAACAATATGTTGTCATGAGAACTGATTTGCATTTTATAAATTCTTTCTAATATATTACCATTAATTATTTACTACCTTGGCCATTACTCCGATCCCACTCAACGGATTTAATCCAAAATCAATAGGCTTCTTCCCATGTATACCAAGTTTCATTAAAATCCAATAAAGCGCATTCGAGTCATTATGCGTACGGACACATGGGCAGATAGGCAGACATTTCCCTTCCACCACACAATCCCATAAAGTACCATTCTGGCACTTCATAATATGTAATAATAGTAATAATAATATATTAATAATAATCATAATATAGTTTGTAGTGTCATTATAACCAGAGCCCGGAAGTTTATGAAAAATAAGATTTTTAGTAATGCACTCTATTAATTGCTAGCATTAAACGTGTAGGCCTACAAGATATGAAAGAAATAACATTTACGGTTTCGATTTGAATATTGTTGCATATATTGTTATTTTTACGATAATGCATCATATTTGTTAGATATTAAAATATTTGTGCACATTTTAACGACATATTTCTGACGGATTTTAAATATTGTGCATCTCTTTTATTACAAACATTTATAGCATATTTGGCGTGAATGTTTTGAGAATTGACTGTACAATAATTAACATTGCATAGCCTAATGTATTAGGAACTGATTGTATAATATTAAAGCGACGTTTCACTTCATTGGTTTTCAAAATTACTAAAAGTAATGTAATTTGTAATGTAAATTATATTACTCCTACTAAGACCATCAATGACGGTACCAATGGATGTATATATACAATGAGAGCCAGTAAATGTCCCAGGCAGACACTGATGATACAGGATGAAAGAGAAACATAATCCTGAAATTGTTAGAAGCAAAGGATCGTGTTAATGAAAGAAAATTAATGTAAATTTTAATGTATGACCAGGGGTATAGCCACTGAGCTCTGGATTAAATAAATAATCTGGCAGAGTTAAGGCCTTAAGGCCTTCTCTTACACTGAGCCCGAGACAGAAAAAAGAGGAACACACAAATACACTAACATAGGCCTAGTTCTGTAACTAGTAGGAAATGGGAAAATTAAAAAAAACTACTCTTACTATTTTTATTGTAATTTATTGTAATTCATTTAACAAGAGAACGTAACATATTAAAATTACTGAAATGACAGAGCATATTTCATTGATTCCGGAACATATACAAATTTTAGAGCACGTTTGCTTGTATATTTCATCTTCTGATAGAGCATTATTTTCCCTCTAGAGCAGGCCTATATGATGCAGTCGCTAAACATTTTCTTTTCCTATATACTATTATTATTAGTAGTATTATTTTATGACTTAGGTCTTGTCATTGTCTACGCTATATTTTATTATTTATTTGTTTTTATTTCCATTATTGAGCTTTGCATTGGTTTCTGTTCTTAACTCACATAGCCCAGTCTTCATCTCTTATACTCTGGTTTTCTCTTTCTCATTAGCTTCCAACTCTCCCTTGGTGGTGTAAGGGGAACTTGATTCCATTTTATTACGTAGCCACCCTGCAAGTTATTTGCCAACGGAAAAGAGAGATCCTCGAAACTCAATTTTTTTCAATAAGGAGTCTTCTTCGGTTTCTTAATAAAGTTCCTGAGTTCATGAAAGGCGTAGGGCTGAGAATTCGTTTATTATAACCAATTATTTGTTTATAATTTCAGAGATACTCGTATCGCCGTCTGATAAAAGAAACTGGGCTCGCTGTAAAAAATATGTTTCATGTTCTAAGAAAATATAGTCTATAAGCCTTCTTTACTGTACATAGCTGTTAATTATCCGCATATTGTGTTTCCTTCTTCATTTTCGAGTTTTTTTTTTATCTTACTGCTTTTCATGATAACCTATTACATTTTGACCTACCGGGATTTGTAGTTTAACAAAATCCGAACAAAGGTAGGGCTCATCAACACTTCATCTGTACGAAGGTATTTTACTCTCTACGACCTCATTTCGTAGAATATATACCTATTTCTCTGTCATGTCCTCCTTGTCGAATCTTCTTCTGTACATCCAACATTTTTCTTAAGTTACTTCTGTCTTAGGCTCCTTGGAAAGATGATAACATTTAATTACCCAGGCTTTGAAATTCCCCACACCTTACCCACGTCAGTTGTAGAGATACACTTGACTTCCGAATCCTGATTACCGCCTAAACACATGATTGTGTTTTAACCGTTCTTGTAACTAACATAAATATTTTCACCCGTCCGTCGTCGCCGCTCATATGCTCTCTTAACCTTTGTCTTCAATTCAGTTTCTGCAGGCGGGCTAGAAGAATTTGTAAGGTGTGCCATGGGTGTAAATCTTATTTTGTAATAAAATTTGTCTCTGATGCCTGAATTAAATTTGTATCACCCTTAGGTATGTTAATATTAGCGTTGTAATATTGTCAGATAAATAATTTAAAATTTTTAACAAGAATCGTGGTCTCTGGCAATGCTTAATTTCCATTTCTTTGTCAGCAGTTAAGCCCCCCTTTTTTAAATAACATCAACATGTTCCATTACAATAGTAATACTGCATGCTAAGTATTATTATCTAATACAGACTTAATGACCTGTATGACTTAATTTCTAATTATTGTCTACTTAATCTAAAGTAATTTACAAAGTGACAATTATCAGAGTCATATTCTACTAGGTTGTTTACTATTTGATCTATTCCCTACTTTCCCTGCTTTACCTAGTCATTGCTTTGATAAATGAATTGAAGTCTTTCAGGTATTTTATAACCGAATCACTAGGCTATAATTATCTAGGTGGCCAATCTACTCTATTTCGAACTATGCTTTCCTTTAGTTGATCTCGTTCTCTGTTGTACCTTGAGCATTCCAGCAAGAGGTGATCAGTCGTCTTTTCTCCTTCGTTGCAGGGACCAGAATTTAAACTTGAAGCGTTACTGGAACCCGACACCACCGCCAGTGCTAACCTTTTCTCGTTCCGAAATATCAGATAGCTCTAATGGGGTAACGTTTGGAAAGCACACACTCCACCTAAGTTTTAAAAACAAGAAATTACTTCATTAAGGCTCATTTTCGTATTTTAATTTTATTTTCTAATCTTTCATAATTTTGTTATTTATCATTTATTGCATCACATTACTTACATTATTTCACATTTAGTACAAGCAAAAACAAACAAAACCAACAGAAAATACTATTTTTAATTTAGCATTTAAAATGTAAAGCTCGTGTTTAGGGGGTATAGTAGATTAAAACAAAAATCTAATTATATATCAATGCACAGTATACTACAAACGAAAAATTATAAAAGTTTGAGTACAGTGTAGGCCTATACAAAAATAATTTTGCAGCATTAACCAGTGGTTTATATAGAATTTAAAAAAAATAGAATAAATTGGGTTGAAACGTTCAAAGACCAAACAAAATTAAAGTTGTGCTCTATTACTGTACTTTTCTCTGTATTTATCAGAACTGTAGAGTAAAATTTTAAGGCTTGTTGTCCACCTTATACCCTCAAAAAATTTTTTATGTAACCATATACCAACAAAGTAATATTTTGGGATTGCTACGAAAAGATTTTTACAATATTTTTTGCACACACTTTTTTATTTTTTATTACGAAAATAGAAAATATTTTTTGCACACACTTTTTTATTTTCTATTACGAAAATAGAAAATAAAAAAGTGTGTGCAAAAAATATTGTAAAAATCTTTTCGTAATAGAAAATAAAAAAGTGTGTGCAAAAAATATTGTAAAAATCTTTTCGTAGCAATCCCAAAATATTACTTTGTTGGTATATGGTTACTTAAACAATTTTTTGAGGGTATAAGGTGGACAACAAGCCTTAAAATTTTACTCTATAATATTTACCCTCAAAAGGTAAATATGAAATTTATTAATATCAGAACTGTATTCCGAATTTACACCAGTATTTTTTAGGAGCGCTTCTGGAAATGTTTGCAAGGCTACAGCTAAAGTCCTTGAGCACAGCATTCATTTTTTTTAAAGCTATACTGTAATTATTCCCGACCCTTGCGAGCAGGTAATGAAATGAGCTGTGCATGCAATGCACGTAGCAACTGAAGCGTTCCTTATTGTCGCCTTAATTGCTGCATATTCATCGCTGCTTCAGAAACTCCCATTACAATGACTCTATATCGGCGTCTCCCTGCTTTACAGTTAAATGGTACGTGTGTTATTGCCCATACAACAGTTCAACAGCGTTTCCCTCCGCACCCCGAAATTACTCTTCTCCAAATTAGTCCACTAGTCCTAGTGTTAGAGTCGTAGAGCTCTCGTCCGTTGATCTCCTGTTCAGTTTAATATGCATGCTTGTACCATGTAGCTACTAAATGGCCTTTTCCCATAAAGCCATAATTGAAAATACGTAATGAAAGCAATGACGTAAATGTTAAAGTTTTCGTAAATGTAAAAAACACCTAGCATTGGACATACCCACTAAACGTGACTTCTATTCATGCCTGTCTTTCTCTTTTTATTTTTGCCCTATGTCTATCCTTGCATCCATTATTCCATATGGTTATCCACAACTCGCTTCTCTCATCTTCCTTTGCTTCCCTGTTTCCTCACTCTCTCAGTATAATAGTTCTCTCTTAAGCTCCATTTCTCTCTCCAACTATCATTTCCCTTCTCTTTTTATTCCTTCGTCCATCTCTCTCCTTTCTCCATCTATCTGTACAACTATCATGCATGCTTTCACTCACCTGTATGTCCTTTCACACATCCGTCCTCCGACGTCTATTTCGACCTTTCACCTTGTAAGAATTTTATTTATGCATCCATTAACTTATACCTCAAACCATCTCTTTTTTTATACGTCCATCCCCCTATTCATCCCTCCATCCGTCAATCTATCCGATTATTGAACCATCCGTCAATTGATTGAACCATCCATTTGGCTTTCCTTATCTGACAGCTCTTTTCCCATGCCATACCTAAACGCTGAACGCTTTTGACTGCTTAAGGATTTATCCCGAGTATTCTCGGAATTTTAAATTTTACGAAAATTTAAAATCTCGAGAAACCTCTTGTAAGAAGAAAATATTTCCTTAACATAAAAAAAAATGCGTTTCCCCCATTTATACAGTGAGTTACAAACGTGGCCATAAGAGAGCAGACATATGCAATTCTGCGTTCATATGTTGCAGGGAGAGGGAATCCCAGCTGATCTCAACGTTAGTAGAGAGTTATATTGAATTTGGTGGAATGGTAAATTACATTACTAATAGTGATGGCAAATATTCAGATTGTGAAAGTAATTCAAGTATTCACAAAGCTACAAACATTTGAAGGTGAAAATACATGAGCAAATGCATGTATTTTTATTTCTGTGACTAACTACAATCATTGAACATTTTTCAAAGTGATTTATTGAAAATGTTCACTTATAAAACATTTCATTCAACAAATAATTATAAAACAAATAAACTCTGGATTTTAGTGTGCCCTTTTCTTAATGCCCCCTAATTACTCCATTAAATGTTAAACTATTAAAATTATTATTGGCAATAACGTATAACTTAGTTCGTTAAAAAATTAGTTTTTGGACTTATATTAGTCAAAGATTTAAAGCCATAAGGGGTTAATATATCATACCGAATCTTCACTTTTACCATTTAGTAAGTCTATCTACACCTATATCTATATCTAGTCTATATTTATATGTATATATTTATTTATTTATTTATTTCTGACATGACATATAGCGCTAATACACATTATGTTATTTAGTATGAAGAATTCATATGACAGCAATAATTCATGTGACAATAAATTCATGCTCTTAAAAAACCACGTGTAAATTTAACTAATTAGCATAATTAATGTAACTACATGGTTATTATATTTCAAGGATAATGTTTGTTGTTCAACGGGGCAGGAAGTCTGTTCGTGCCCAGAATGCTAGAATTCCGGAGCAAAAAGACATGAAATATATATATTTTTTTCTTCTTTTAATTTTGCTGTTACTATTGTCCTCCTGGAATAAGTCCTAATTTTCCCTTATTCATGTTGCTATGCTGTGATTTCTTTCTAGTGTCAGTAACTTGCGTGACTATAATGTTTCCCAGGGCTACTTCTAATGTGTATCATTAATCACTTCTTGTTTATTTAGGTGAGTATATTTGCATACGTAAAATAATAAATTGCGTCGCCGAGAATTTATAACATTTATAATTGTAGCCTACGTCTAACCCTGTTTGAGGCTGCAGAGGTTATCCTAGCAATTATGTATTATATTTTAAGAAATATCCTTTCCACGAAAGAGTAGGCCTATGCATTTGGAAGCAATAAATAAAAACATACACAAATAAGTAAAATAGCCTAAAAATATCTTAAGGACAATGGACTCCTTTCCCGGGGCTGTTACACTTCCTTTCCCTTTAAACCATTAGACTAACCTATCAACTATTATTAGAAACTATTTGTCTGTAAATTTATATGTACTCTCTTATTAGTAGCTTTGATCATTTCGGCCCCTAAGCACGAGCTTTGTTCGTCTGGGGCTTTAAAGGGTAGTACTTGTGTAAGATTTTTTGTATTGTTTGGTAATTTTTGTAATAGGTAAACTGGTCCCTACACAGGGTATGGAGGCCCAGAGGGTTTCAGGAAGTTGAAGCTCCCAGATTTTGGACATTCGGCACATGAAGGTGGTAAGGTTGTCAGCCTTACGCACCGGCCGCCTTTACCCCCCAGGATTGCTCCTGGTACTCATTTCTGTTAGAGGCTGAGTCGACCCCAGGGCCATAGTACCACCAGAAGGATTAGGCCGATTGAAAAACTCCAACAACCTCATCGGGAATCGAACCCGCGACCTTCCGCTACGGCGTATCCCAATTTTTGTAATAACCAGGCTAAATTTAGAAATAAATAAACCAATCTAAGCCTCCTGACTATTCTTCCAAATTATTAAGTGCCAGTATGGTACTTTATGAGATTGTGTGGGGGACGAAAAATGTCTGTCCGTCCGTCCGTCCGTCCGTGTGTCTGTACGCGCTCTAACTCAAATACGCTTTATCGAATTTTAATGAAACTTGGTATACGCGTTTATAATGTCCATGGGAAGAACCCTATTGAAATTGGACCAAATCGGTTCACCGGTACCGGAGTAAAACCCAATTTAGTGTATATTTTAAAGGCGCCATAACTCACATACGCTTTATCGGATTTTCATGAAACTTGGAATACCTATTTATAATGTCCATGGAAAGATGTCTATTGATATTTGACCAGATCGGTTGGGCGGTACCGGAATAATGCCCAATTTAGTGCCTTTTTATGGTAATATATCACAAAGGCGTGGATAACTCAAATACGCTTTATCGGATTTTCTTGAAACTTGGTATACGAATTTATGACGTTTTTGGGTACAAGCCTATTGAATTAGGGCCAAATCGGTTGATCGGTACCGAAGTAACGCGTATATCAATATTAATTTTGTAATCAATATTCTTTCAAGGCCCACAATGTATTAAAAAAACTTAACAAATTGCCAATCGTTTATTCATATTGTTAGCAGCCTTCATTGATTTGTTTCTTCATAACGATGTCAGTGTGGCTAAATAATAACTTAAATAATCGATTTATAACAACTAGCTGTTGAATATTGATATTATAATGTGTATTCTATGGTTATGTAGACTACCGATATTTACATTAGGCTATATTTTACTGTGAGTATTTTTCTTATCGTTCCTGTGCAGCAATATACCTAATGTAATTCCTGACAGATAGATTTCATATGCTTATTATTCATTCATAACCTTTAAGGCTGCTTTAAATTGAAACAGAGATATCAGCGAATCGTAGGTCTATTGCATCATTATTATTATTGCCGGCACATTTTGTTTTTGGAGTTAACTCGGACATCTATTACAAAAATAACTTTTATGCATGGGCCTATCATAATTGCGTGTATCACTGATTAAAAAAAACATACTGGCACTTGGTTATATCAGTTTACCTGATTTTATTAATTTTTATTTTCTGAATTTAACGTTTTCACCATATACCAAATTTACAAGTACGTCATACTGGATTATTTTCATAAACATCGTGACAATTACAAGTCAGAATCTCACGTATATAACACGCGAAGGAATCAATTTAATTTATTACTTGAACCAAAAAATGTTACAACTGCTGGAGCTAAGCACTGTTCAAGTTTTGGCCCAAGACTATTCAATTCATTTATTACCAACCATCCTGATCTAAATAGCTTAAATAACAAACAATTTAGGTCTAAAATTAGAAAATTTATATAATTATTACTTCTGTTATCTACTAATACTGTTATAACATTTTTCATATTAAACTTTAAAATTTGAATAGAACTTAATTTCTTTGTTTTTTACTAAAATTGAACAAATAAATTGTTATGTATTATTATTGTATTACCTCGTACCTTTGTATTGTAAATAGAACATGTTCTAACCTATTATACATCATTTTTGTCATACTTCTCCAAATTATGTACTGCTTAAGTAGTTGTTTAGTATAAGTTTTTTTTTTCTTCTATATATTGAACTGAACCACCCCCAAACACAAGCTCTGCTTCTTCGGGTGGTGTATCAACTTTTGTATTTTTCGTGTAATTTGGAAAAATAAATTATAATTGTAAATTGTAATTAGAAATAGTATTCCTTATATTATATACCATATCTCTCTTACATTTTAAATGAATCCTTATTTCAAATCTTCAGAAGTTCAGTGTCAGAAAAGCGAGTTGAAACAAAATTCGCGAAACTTTATGTTCATCGACCGCCGACTGGAGTTTGCAGCGCGTGCTGTTATAGGTTATTCTTAAAGTTCACGGAGCAGACAGAAGTAGAAAGAGAAAAGTCAAGACCAAACTTCTGTGAGGAGTTTGTCAATTTCGCCTATATTATAACTTTGAACTTTTATTAATATTGAGAAACTCGAGAAAATAATTGCTTTAAAGAATATTAAAAATAAATACCGACTCGAATAAAGTACTGGCAGCATTCTGTTCTGGTTCTCTCTGGTTCATTGGAATAAATCGTCTTAAAACGTACGGTACTCATTGTAATCCAGTGTATGCTTTTGCTATCTTACGCGTAGACATACGTAGTAAGTATCAGAGGGATGCAGAATAGTATTTTAACCTGCTTGTACTCAACCGCTCAGAGAGCACTCCAGTAAGCCCTGGTTCCTGCCAAATATTCGTTTACCGAACGGGTACCCCTGCTGTTTAGAACATGTACACTGTATAACTGAGTGACCAAACGAACGTTTTGTTCAGTTATGTTTGATACTTGAGATTTGATAGATTCTTTTATTATCTTGGCTATCTATAATAATCCTTTAATATTTATTCTTGTCTTCTTTCGGCTTTGGTGATATTTTATTCAATGCCTATTTCCTCACGGCCTCCTAGTAATTATTATTTTTATTGTCAAAAAACAATTGATCACTAGTTCTTTTCTCTATTAAACTCAAATCAACGTTTATTTTCGGTTTATTTTTATTATTTTATGTACAGAATAATTATAAAACATATTTTATTTCATTCTCTTACTATTCTTTTTGATTGCTTCACAATCTACATTTTTCTTTAAATTTATAATTGCTCAATCGTTTAATCTTCGCCCAATGGGATTGATTTTCTAGTATTGTTATAAGTCATTGTTTTAATTCAAACTATTCATTCCTTCTTCTACGTCCATTGTACAATCCTCTTTAAGGATTATAGTTCATTCTGGACTTAACCAGCAGTGGTTTTTATCATCGTAGAGCTTTATATTTCGCTTCCTGCGAGTTAAAGTTTCTTCATACTTGGTATTAATTGCACAGAAGCAATTTTCCACGTTTATTTCACTGAAGATTGGCTGAATTTGTTTAGTGTCTCTACCAGGCACTTCTTCAAAGATTGATTATCTTAATTATGGCCTGATTTAGACTTCAGGATTACTTCTTGAGTGATATTAGCTACAAAGGAATCTTATTACCAAGTGAGTGTTTTAAGACCTAAAATTATTTCATACAGCTTGTAATATTGCATTGACTTCATCGCAACATAGCTGTATTTACATCGATACGCAATATAATTCAGTAACATTATTATTGCGTTTATAATTTGTGAATTCAAGCATCACATTGACTGTGAATGTTATAATGCAACATATAATTGCTGCATATATGTATTTATTATTATTCACATCATTTCTTGAATATTAATGTTCAAATGGTCCTCCGAAGTTGTCATTAAATTGATCTTTTAAACCAGCAAGTTTCATTTATTGGCGGTATCAATCATCTCTGCTCATAAGAAGACCTTCAAGACATCAATGAAAAATCTAGCGAGTGATTGTGATTTAAGAAGAGCTCAGTGTCAGTGTTACATTGCCTATGGTCCTTTGTTTTTGTAACTTATTATCTTGCTTTCTAAACGGAATGTATGGCGTGCATTTAATTCTTATCAGCCTTAATTAATTCTCATATGGTCTGCTGCTGATGCACGCGGTACACGTTTACTTGTAAAAATATAAACAGGAGGAATTAATCTATCTATCTTATAAAAGGCTTTGTCCTGACTGACTGACTGACTGACTTAACTAATGACTGACAGAGAATCAATGTAGAGCTTAAATTATAATAGGTAGAGACTTGGAATTTTGACAGTACCTTCGTTTCATAACGTAAGAGCTCACTAAGAAAGGATTTAGAAAAATTTTGATTTTATATGCCAAAAATCAATTGTTTTTGAGAAAACTTAATCCTTTTTTACACAGAATTATCAAATCCAAATCTCAGTTCGCATGACAACAGTGTATTGTTGGTCTCAGGTAGGTTTGGAAATAAATGATACGGGACTTTGACAAATTAGAGAAGCTATCGATAGAGAAGCTAATTCATTGCTGTAAATAAATAGTGAATATGAAATCCACGAAAATAATGCACAATGCACAACATAACTTTCTCTACGCTGGACGTAGAGAATAACGTACGAGGTATGATAATATGTATGTTATTATATCGCAGGTTTTTGGGGAGGGAAGTATAAAAGTGATATTGAATGACTTTTTAAAAAAAATATTCCGCAAAGACAATACAATTTTATGTTACCGGAATTTCTGTTTCTTCTTATTTGAACCCCTGCCAGGCTTGGTGTTTAGAAGCGATGGGATGCAAAATTCTACATCCTCTATGAGCCATAAAAAGCTATGTCAGGCATTTTCTGAGGGAATAGTTTAGTGTGATAAGTCGTTCTTCTTCATTTCAAATTTTTAATACATATATAAGGACCTAGAATTTGAAAATCGAAAGTCCTTCTTAAGTTAATTCCTAATTACAAAATACAAAACCGGGGCGACGCCGGGCCTTTTAAGCTAGTAACATATAACTGAACCATAATTTTACGGACACTGAAATATAGGTTACTTAAAAAGAATTATCTTATAAGCCTACATTGGGGCATTATAAAATTAATACTTAACACTAAATGGCTACTTATGTAATATTGATACTTCTGATGAAGGAAAATAAAATACCAATATACAATATATCGTACCAATATACAACATAACATACCAGTATACAAGTAGGCTTACAACAAAGTTAATGGTAAAATACAAAAAGGAAAGACAGGTTACCATTCTCACATCCTGCTTTAACTTATTCTCTGCTACAGATGTGTATATGCGGTCATCGAAAAAAAAAAGTATAAAAGCAGAGATACAAAGTTAATCGAATAATGCACAATAATAAAATATCCGGACTTTTAGATTGTGTTTAGATTGCTGTCATGGAAACCAGAACGTTTTATAAAAAAATTCTTGATTGATTTCAAACTTATAAACTCACTGATATCATTTGATCAGTACATATATTAATATAAATTGAGCTCTAAAATGGTTAAATGAAAATAATGCTTTAGCTACAAATTTTTTGTTCTCATTTTTCAAAGAATATAATTTACAATAATTGCATTGCCGTTATCCAGATTTTTTACGTGCGGAACGACTGGGCAACATTCACTTTTCCATTTCGATCATTCGATTTTTCTTTCCACCCAAAGTTCTTAAATTCTTCACCACAACTGATAGACTTATTGAAGGAGCCTGTTGATCTTTGACACACAGAATCACTCATGTCCTTATAGTATTTTGAGTTAAGTGTAATACATACAACAGATAATATAGACAAAGAAACTGATTCCTGATTTATATTATAGGGATATCTCATTATTACAAGTTTAAGTATACTGTAATAATGATCAAAAACATAGCTAAAATATGGTATGTTGTTATTTAAAGAAGTTGTTGTACTGTTCACAGAGACTGACAAAGAATAGGTATAGTAGACACACCTATGACATCTTGCTATCGATTTATGCTGTTGAAATATATTTTTTAATATATATATTTTTTTATTTACATATTATTATATTACATAGTGTAATACCAATGTATATATATATATATACTCATATATATATATATATATATATATATATGAGTGTGTGTGTGTTTATATATATATATATACACACACAGAGACGCATATTTTAACACGAATTTCAATATTTATATATTTGCAGTTGGTTAATGATGTGTGTTCAATTTGTCAAAATTAATTTTTTAGTATATTTGTCCATGAGTTTACAATTATTTTGGGCCATTGCGTACTAGTTTTTAGCACGTAGTTCTGGAGTTCCTACCCTTCCGGTTTTTACATTTCACGCTATCACAATATTTATCCGACTGTTCGTATATTTTTACACACTCATGTTGGATCGTCTCTAATTTTGAGTATCGGTAAGTAGGTACCAAAATTCCCTTCTCCTATGATGACTGTTGTTGTTTAGTGCCCAGTTTTCTTTTCACCTTTGGGGAAAATGATTTCGTTATTGCTCTTTTGTTGTTAAAAAAATAGAATCTTTCTTAGAAGACTCTCTAAGCATTGACTTTGGTGCTGCCTTTCAGTAAGACACCCTGAACCATTTAAAGAAACCTCTTTATATGCAACTTAATTAAACCCAGAACTCTTTACAAGCATGTCTACGCATTTTGTCTTAGGGAGCATTCACACCGAAGTAGCATGCCACTTGCGACGTGCTACCTGGATGCACGTTACTAATTTTAAATTCCTTATAAACAAGTTCAAGTCTTCACACCGAATTAGCCTGGCAATAGTGCAGCTCGCAGAGTGCGACATTCATTTCTTCAGATAGATCTGGACTTATTTCATGCGACGCTACTCGGGATGACGCATGCGTACAGTTGCCTTTTCATCAGTTTTCTAATTGTTAAGAAAATTCAACTCATATTCGCTTGTGTAGCGATAGATTATGGCAAAGATGTCATGAATACTTCTAGAAAGAGAGCTATTTAACATACAATTTGTACATGCGTAGACTATACGATATGGCAATTGAAACTATTAGGGAGAAAGCCTGGATTAAAATTGCTGAAACTATATCCTGTTCAGGTCAATTACATTACTTTAAATGGGTTTCTCAATTGTTCAAGTGAAATATATAATGTACGTTAAACTGCAGATCGCATTCGCTACTTCGGTATGAATGTAAAACTGTGAACCATGCTACTCGAAGTGCAGCCTGCATCCACGTAGTGCGATTCGCATGCTATGCTACTTCGGTGTGAATGCTCACTTAGTGGTAGATTGAGTAGACATTCCATTGAGGATGTGTTAACAGTATGCAAAAGATCCGCACAGAAACATTTATGCTATGCCAGGGTCGAATAGGTGTGTAACATTCCCTTTCGAATTTCCGAGTAAGGGAATGTCCTTTTGTTGAGACAATAGGAAGCTCTGAGAAAATAGTGGTAAATAAATGTGAATACAATCCAATCTAAATCTACTGATTTATATATTATTCTTTTACACGATCACTGCTGAGGGTCACATCACACATCTGTAATAACATGCATTGTAAAGAAGTCATTCCCTGTACGAGAGGTAGCCTATTCAAACTGTGGAAAGCGTACCGTCGGTGGTACGTGGCAGTTTTACATGTGATAAGATAACCATTATCATGAAAACATCAACTTTTTAACAACGGCTTCAAAAGTCGCCTAAATTCCCAACTGCGATTGCAACTTTAAGCATTTTACGTTATCTGTTTTTCTTTTTTTTGAGCAAGAATTACTGATTTTAGTCAATTGATTTGTGGTGGTGGTTTTCTTTGTCTTTCACGGAACAAAGAGTCCCCTCCAGGATTTGAACGCTGGCCGCTTGCACCATAGTTACCTTATTGTAGCCATAAATATTTAATTTGTGACTCCCAAAAATATCAATTATTTATTTAAGCTGTATTTATACTCCTTTTAGCTTCGAGGGTATATCTGGAGATCGGGATCTGTATCTGTACAGGAGGGTAGGCCATGGAACTATTGCTGGTCAATTGTAGGTGTATTTAATGGAGTAAATTTCAACTGATATTAATTTTAAATGGATATGATACAGAATGAAACGGTAAGGATGATTCATGGTAGGCCTATGTAGGCTAAATATCCAATTCGGCATTTGCTTTTACGACCGGGGAAACTATGAAAAAACCCATGTCAAATTGGCCGGCCCCGGGATTTGAACCTGGGACCCCCCCGAATTCGAGTCCAAGACGTTACCATCTCGGCCACCTCGCTCGGTAACATCAATTAGGAAGGACAGATTTGCATAGACTGATAATTAGTTTAAAATGAAATGGTTGCAAATCAGTGATAATTCTTATTCGCATTTTAGGTTTTCCTATGATGGACTGATCAAGATGGTGATAATCTGTTGACCTCTTATTACATCGATGGCGTTCTGTTTAAAATTAATTCCCGTCTTGTCTTTTCTATCGCCCAAGCGGTCCACCTGTTCAGTTGAATTTTCAGAGAGTATATTCACATGATTCTTTACATGCTTTAAGCTCTTCTTTTCTTTAGATCTGATACAAGTGTGTAGGTTCCAAGACTCGGTATTCACTGCATAAGAAATGGCCGACAAGTCTGAAATTCTGGTGACGTGCGACTTAGTTTGATACGATGTGAAACGGTTTCCATGGCAACTGTCATTGCCGATTACTGTCAAGAGCAACTCATATCTGCTCAGAAATTTTAGCACATTCTGAAGACATCAGTTCAGTTCACATTAGTAGAAAGTTTCCTCTAGAACTGTTTCATATTATTAAACGTCTCAACGCATCTCTTCTGTCAGAGATTTAAAGCATTTATTTATTTAATCTGGCGAAGTTAAGGCCGTGAGGCCTTCTCTACCACTCAGCCAGAGCGAAAACATGAAATACATAATAATAATAATAATAATAATAAATGAAAAATAAAAAATGATATACCTGAATACGAGAAACGTACATTAAATACAAAGACAAATATTCAAACATAAAGTACTTGAATAATATATAATACCAAATGACTGAAATAAAGAAATAAAAAAAAATGAAAGACTAAACAAATACGTTCTTAGTTAATACAAATAATGAAAATTATATAAAAAAAAAATATTTTACAAATTAGCATTAATTCCTAAATGTTATTGTATACTAAATGTATTAAATGACGCTTGAACTGTGAATGTCAACAGAACAAAAGTCTTGTGTGGAACGTTTTTTTTTTTTTTTTTTTTTTTTTTATTTATTTATTTGACAAAAAAGATCCCACAAGTTTCCTCATACTATCTGTTGGGATCAAATAGTTATGAAATGTTAGGTCTAAGAATGTTTAATACACTACCGTCACAGCTTGCTGAATTGCCTATAAATCTATTCAAATGCAAGGTGTATACCTACCTGGTTAACAACCCTTTCTACTCTGTGTCTGATTTTTTTAAATTGTAATAGGCCTATAGTTTAATGGTACTATGAATACAGGTTTTAAAATGTACATAGTAGGTTGAGTCTATATGTCCTGACTTTCTCTATTACCGAAATGGTTTAACGACAATAAAATTCTTATTTATTTATTTATTTATAGCCTATAGGTAACCTATGCAGGGTGGGAGGAATATAACTGCAATTTTAACAGCCCATTTGTTTGGTAGAAACAAACAAAACATTCAGATATCATTTTTGTCCCAAGTGAGTACCTTTTTGAAGGGAAAAAATCCGTAAATTTTAACTCTGCTTTATTCCATAGTATTATAGTAGTATTCCGTAAGCTAATGTTTTATTTTACTACCTCTGCCCGTACCATAGGCAGGGCCGTGGAAAGAAAGCAAGGGCCCCAGGTAGAAATTTTCCCGGGACCCCGTCAGATATTAAATTCACTACCCAACTCGCCCTTTATAATGTATGGAACAAAAAGATTATGTAATAAAATTGCATAATTATTAAGTACCAGAATAGTATCGGTACGATATTGTCTGGTAGACAGGACTGTCTGTCCGTGTGTCTGTAAGCGCGATAACTCAAATACGCTTTATCGGATTTTTATAAAACTTGGTATACCATTTATAACGCCCATGGAACGAAGCCTATTGATTTTGGACCAAATCGGGCACGAAACGAAAAAATACATTAAAATGTTCTAATTAGGAACAATTTTATCTATATGTACCAGTTTCTTTTGAAAATTATGATTTTAAATGCCGAACGTTAGTGAGGCCTACTGTTGAATCCGAAAGGATCTCTGCTTCTACTTTTCAAAAATAGCAATTTTTCTTCAATAATAATCCGTTTCAGATTAACAGATTAATTTCCTGTCACCGTTATACGACAGGATAATACAGATAAAATAAACACACAAAACATAACTTAAGCTGTTTATTGACTTATAATCAATTTTATTTTAGAGTAAATTTAGAAAGTAAAAAATAAAACCTGGTCGGCCGGGCCCCCTTTTGAGGCCCGGGCCCGGGGGCTGTAGCCCCGGCTGCCCCTCCCTCTCATCGGGCCTGACCATAGGTACTTTAGGTAGAGAAAGTATTGTGTTCCACCCCGAAATTTGATGTTGAGTTTTCAGCATTATTACACTTTTTAGGTTCACTGAATCCAAAAATGCAATTATCAGGAAAAAAGTGTTTGTGTATGTGTTCGTATGTCGAGAACGAAAAATTGCATATTATTTGGGTTTGTTGACCGCAGCCTATGCCTGATCTTGTGGTTACCTCTGCTAACTACGGATTGGCTAGTCTGGGTTCGATTCCCGGTACCTCTTCGGATTTGTCCAAGATATGGAGGTCTGGAACGGGGTGCACTCAGCCTCGTGATACAAACTGAGAAGTTACTTGATAAAGAAGTAGCGGATCCGGTTAAATAAGCTACGGGAGTGGCGATGCTGACCACATACCTGCCATCTGCATACGGTAGTTGGCGAGCGGTAGGATGGCAGGCCTGGTTCCTCAAAGGCATGTACCGCCATGGAGTTTTGTTTAGTTAATTTGGGTTTGATATCGTCCTGGGATGTGCCTCGAAAATATTGTCATTAACATTCTCTTACTTCAACTTCTACTTGACAAGGAAATTGTGTTCACAACATGTTTGTACTAAGATTAAAACGATGTGAAACTTCTATATGAATCAATTTCCCCCCAAAATCTCTAATGGGTACAATGTTGATAAAATAGAGCCATATTGACCTGTCTTCAATCTAAAATGCGGTAACTCCACCTTGTCAATATACAAGTTTTAAAATATTAAAAATCAAATATATTCTACCAACTTGAGGTCATCCTCAGTGATAAAATTACAAAAAAGTGTGCGCGGGACGCCACGCGACAGAAGTGACACTTGTTTCAATTTTTTAATTTTTTCAATTTTGTATTATTGGATTTTTTCAATTTTGGATTGTTGGACTTTTTATTATTGGGTTTTGGGACTTTTTTACTTTTGGATTTTGGATTTTTAATTTTTTTTACTTTTAATTTTTAATTTTGGAATTTCGGATTTTTAAATTTTGATCTTTTAATTTTAAGATTTTTTAATTTTCGATTTTTTAATTTTGGATTTTTTTATTTTTAAATTTTGAATTCTTGATTTTTTAATGTTGGATTTTTTTTATTTTTTAAGTTTTGGAATTTTGAATTTTTATTTATTAATTTTGGATATTTGGATTTTTTAATTTGGATTTTTTATTTTTTAGATTTTGGACTTTTTACTTATTGGATCATTGAATTTTTATTTTTTGGATTTTTTCATTTTGGATTTTTAGATTTTTAAATTTGTATTTTGAGCGTAACACTAATTTCGTGACGATTTTGAGCGTGACACAAGCTCTCGATTTACCCCTACCGCGGCTAAAGAATTTTCACTTCAAAAACTCAATTTCTAATTTCGGGGGTCGAACACAATACTTCCTTAACCTATAGGCTACTACCTATGGTACGGGCAGAGGAAGTGAAAATGTGGATGGGATCTTTCACCAGAAGTATTACTCAATATTTTCTGAATATATGCTAAAACCATTGAGTATTAAAATTAACGCCTGCTATGTAGGGGCAAGCTACACGCAATACACGAATGTAAGAGAAGTGGCCATGCGAATGTGTAGACGGCGTTAGTTTGCTGGGGCGTTGATTAAATAAAACCCGCGATGGATTCCTTACCGATTTGACTTCAGGACCCTAACAGAAGGTAGTTTAAGAACTCCTGGTCTGTCGTGGTTAACTATACCTTCAATCCTTCATGCTATGTGGATTGCAGATTCATTACAAAATTCCGCGAGTTGTATGACATTAATTACTCTCAGAAAAGGACCTTTTATACTACTGGTGAAAGATCCCATCCACATTTTTACTTCCTCTGCCCGTACCATAGGTACTATAGGTAAAGGAAGTATTGTGTTCTACCCCCCAAATTAGAAGTTGAGTTTTTAACATAAATACACGTTTTGAGGTCCCTGAATCCAAGAATACTTTTTTCGGAAATATGTCTGTGTATATATGTGTCTGGGAAAACGGAAAATTATATGAAAACAAAATTTTGTATTTTGGCCAGGTACCTTCTGAGGATGTGACACGAAGACTGGCGAACGTCTTCCTTTAATTTTTAAGGGGACTAGGACCTACATTAAGAAAATGTCGTTTATCGCGATTTTCTCGAAAACGGCTACAACAATTTTATTTAAATTTTATAGATGAGGTGCTTATACTAAGAGCTAGTCGGCCGCTGTGGTCTAGAGGTAGCGTGCCTGCCTCTACATCCGAAAGCCACGGGATCAAACCCGGCCGCGTTCGATGGGTTTTGCAGGACGTAAAAATCCTGGGCACGGAGTTAAAATTTTGTATAAGCCTAATCATTGAGTTGATTGTTTTGTGTGCAGTCCGTTCCGTCACACCTCACTAATTTCATGACGATTTTGACCGTTACACTAATTTCGTGACGATTTTAAAGCGTTACACAAGCTCTCGATTTACCCCTACCGCGGCTAAAGAAGTTTCACTTCAAAAAGTTAAAATCATGGCCACATCAAACCAACACAGCCGCATACCGCACACCATATTTTACTCCATATTTTTTGCACCTTTAAAAAAACATTAGTACATATTTTACTTCATATTTTGAGAATCTTTAGCCATTTTTATTACATATGAATCCTAGCTCTAGTTATTAGTCTAAATTTATTATTCAGGGGTGCCCAAAGGGGGGGGGTTAAGACGCAGACTGCGTCATTGAAATTTCTGGGGGGGGCAAAATATTATTGTTTTATGAATTTTCTGGGGGGGGGTGAAAATTGTTGCAAAATTAGCGTTTTATATGTTAAAAATAAAAATGGTAAAGTTTTATAACTTTAAAAGGTCTCTTCTAATTCTTTAGAAGTGAATATCAATAAATTAGCGCCCATACCCGGGGGCGGGGCGCAAGGGAAAAAATGTATATTAATAATTATTATAGACAGGTGTTTTTCTTTTAAGACAATTATTTTAAAGTCAGTTGAGACATAAAAAGTTTGCAAATCGACAACATGGAAGCAGAATCCACAGTGGATTAGGAAAGGGGGTTCAGGGGGTTTTGACCCCCAAAAGTCAAAACCTAAAATTCTATATTTGTACTTTAAAAAAATATTTAATTAAACAAGATTTGTTGGTGTGTCAGATATGATATAGCAGTTATTTTCTTCTCATAACATAATGAGTAGTATTATGTCCACTGTTCCATGTGTTATTAAACTTTTCTTATAAATAGTAATAAGTATTATAACTTAGGTAACAATTTCTTGTTTAAGTTGCCATGTCTTAGAGTATAGTAAACAAATTTGCTAACTAGTTTTTCAGTGCTAAAATAGCGTAAAATGTGATTTTCATTAGTTCAATATTTAAAAATTTTCCGGGGGTGGACACCCGACTTAGGTAACAATTTCTTGTTTACATTGGCATGTCTTAGAGAATGGTAAAGAAATTTCCGAACTAGTTTTTGAGTGCTAAAGTAGCGTAAAATGTGATTTTCATTAGTTCAATATTTAAAAATTTTCCGGGGGTGGACACCCAACTTAGATAACAATTTCTAGTTTACATTGGCATGTCTTAGAGAATGGTAAAGAAATTCGCGAACTAGTTTTTGAGTGCTAAAGTAGCGTAAAATGTGATTTTCATTAGTTCAATATTTAACAATTTTCCGGGGGTGGACCCCCACTTAGGTAATGATTTCTTATTTACATTGGCATGTCTTAGAGTATGGTAAACAAATTTCCTAACTAGTTTTTCTGTGCTAAAATAGCGTAAAATGTGATTTTCATTGTTGAATTTTTAAAAATTTTCTGGGTATGGACCCCCGACCCCCATTTTTGAGGGTATTCCAAACCCCCCGGCACTTTCGTCCCTCCCCGCAATTATTTTCTGGCTACGTCATTGTTGCACTTATTATATTATTATATTATTAAAATAATGTTACAAAGTGACCCAAGAAGTTAAACAACAAAAAATAAATTAAATAAAAAAATGCTCCCCCTAGAAAATATCATATGGGCGCCCTTGTCGACAGCCAATTAGGTTGGGGGGTGAGCAATGAAGTTTGGGGGGGTGAGCAATGAAGTTTGGGGGGGGGGTGAGTCATGAAGTTTGGGGGGGGGGGGGTGGGCACCCCTGTATTATTATTGTTATTGTTATTATTATTATTACAATTGATCACTTATAAGTACAATGATTATCATTGCAGACGTTTTCTTCTTGCCCTATGTTAGCCTATGTCCAGAATAAATCTGCACAGGGAAACGGATAGAACATAAGTTCGAGCCGCCATATTCTCTGTGGCGTTGACTTCATAAGCAAGAATACATTATTGCTTTTCAAGGTTTCGTAATTGGTCATGTAGCTGGAATCCATAAGCTTTCTATTTTTTCATTTGTCGTGCGTTATAAATTAAACGACCTATAAACTCAGGGATTATTTAAATTATCTTACTTAATAAGAAATATAAATCACGTGGTACATGACATTTACTTTGTTAGGGCATTAAAACCGGTTCTACAGAATTGGAAATTATTAATGCTAGGCAGAAATGTACAGCAAGTAGTTAAGATTAATCATTTTTGAAGTGAAACTTCTTTAGCCGCGGTAGGGGTAAATCGAGAGCGTAACGCTCAAAATCGTCACGAAATTAGTGAGGTGTGACGGAACGGACTGCACAGAAAACAATCAACTCAATGATTAGGCTTATCCAAAATTTAAAAAATTCAAATTAAATATTCGAAAACCCGAAATTTAAAAAATCTAAAAACCCAAAATTTAAAAATCCCAAAAATAAAAGAATTCAAAGATAAAAAATTTAAAAAATCCAAAATTAAAAAATCCAAAATTCCAAAATTAAAAAGTTCAAAGATCCAAAACTTAAAAATAAAAAAAATCCAAAATTTAAAAAATAAAAAATCCAAAAAATCAAAATTAAAGATCCAAAAATTTAAAATTTGGCAAATAAAAAAATTAAAATCCAAATTCCTAAATATAAAACCAAAAAATTCAAAATTTAAAATCCAAAATAAAATAATAAAAAATTCAAAGATATAAAATTTAAAAAATCCAAAACTAAAAAATCCAAAATTAAAAAATTAAAAGATCAAAAATTTAAAAAATCCAACATTTAAAAAGTCTAAAAGCCCAATATTAAAAAGTCCAACAATCCAAAATTGAATAATTCAATAATCCAAAATTGTAAAAGTCCAAAAATTAAAATAAGTTTCATTTCTGTCGCGTGGCGTTCCACGCACACTTTTTTTAAATATTTATGTTCGGTTTAAGGGACTGATTTTAAAAAATGTTTTACAGGGAGATAACTTTCTTATAATCTTCATGTGCAATATTTTAGTGTGTAATTTCACACATTATAGTTCAGTTTAACTTTTCCAGCTTGTCCGAATGTTGTTATATTCATGTTTGGACACTTTTTAATATATTTTTTTTCCATAAGGAACAAGAAAACTTTACTTGCTTCCCAAAGAATTTAGTGGCCTCATTGCGAGGATAACTTCGACCTCCACCCTTAGTCACCCTTTTACGGGTTGCATTTGGAATAATCTTTTCTTAGTTAGTTCTACATAAAATAAAACTGCTGACCAAATTTCTTACTTCTTGCTTCAGCACTTTCGGCTCAGCGGTTATGAATCTGTCAGTCAGTTAGCCAGGATGTTTTATTTTATACATAAATAACAAAAAAATTTACTGGTGTAACACATAAAAAGATAGTCCATGATCGTTGTTGATTGACAGCATTATATTAAATTATCGAGACCTACAACCAGCTTCATTTTATTTATTAAAAAAAAAATAGTTTCCAATTTTCTTTGACTTCATCCAAAAATGAATTCGGTACATTTGAGTTGAAAACATTTAACAAGCCAATGCCATCAATCTGTTTTTCAAACATACACACGAGCCAAGTTCTGATGTCAGTATCTGGGGGGGGGGGGACATGGGATTCTCACGACGAGACCTTGAAATTCTCTGCCATACTTCCACGAATGAGGAATGTTCCATGTTGAAACTTTTATTCTTTTATTTTTAAAATAAAGATAATATTATTCTTGGATCAGTTCGTTGTTTCCATTTCAGTGACCAGACATTCGGCGTTTCCATTCCCTGCTTATGCAAACATTTTCAGGAGACAAACTTGTCTTCCCCTCTCTAGAAGAGACCAAGGAAAATATATTCTATACACATCGCTCTTTTCTTTTCTTCAATTCCTTCCTTCTTCCTAGACTCGCATAAGCTATTCCCTTGTGTTCTTTTATTTCAAACTCAATTTCGTTTCCAAACTACTTTACCTTCATATGCCTAACTCTTACGACAAAAAATGGGTTGACTCTCGAAGCCTAAATTTGTCTAGTTCACTTCGGCAATGGGCCTGATACAGACAGGAAAGACATTAATTAAGTCCCGGAAGTTAATGTTCTGTCAGAAGAATAAATATGTATGCAAATATGCTCTGAAACCAATGAAATATGTTCTATCATTTTAATATTTCACGTTCTTTTGTTAGCTGGATTAGGTACATTATAAATGTTAAAAAGCAGATGGGAGGCAGTTTTTTGAAAAATAACAAAATAAAATACATTACAGTTTTTTTTTGTAAACAAGATCAATACAATACATTTTAGTCAAAATTAAAAAAAACAGTGGATTGAAATGTCGTTTTAACATTATACAGTTTGTTCCGAAAACATTGACTATGTACTGTCAGTTATTGTACAGTCGGTTCTCAAAACATTCACTTACGTAGCCAAATAACGCGTCAAATGTCTGAATTAACAGAATTATGCGCAATATTTAAAATCTACCAGGAATATGCCATTAAAAATGTGACATTAATAAACTATGCACTAATATTTCAATATCATTCAAATTTGATGCATTATCTCAAAACTAAGAAAATATGCAACACTAAGCAAAATGAAACCATCAATTTTCTGTTATTTCCTTCATGTATTCTACACATTTTAACACGCATGTAATAGAGTGCATTATTTAAAATACGATATTTCGTAACTTGTGTTCCCTAGACATCAGGACACTCACTTATAAGTTTGCTTTCTGTTCGATTTGTTATAATTATGCCCAAGAATGAGGGAAAACATTAAAGGTAAGGATTCACACGTATCCGACAGTAAGTAAACCTAGTTGTAGTAAAAAAATCTTTAAAAAAAGTTATATGCACTTATATCTTATTGATATAAGTAGGCTTTGTATTAGTTTTTTTGCAGGGAAGGTAGAATGTGCTAAATTTTCGCTTGTAAGTGTAAGTGGGAGAACAGTTTATACTCGACGTGTAGAGTGGTTTATCATAAATTGCTTTCCCCACCCATTGTCATCACTTCTAAGGATTAAGGATTACAATGATACAGCAGAGACGGAGCTCTAATCCTTTCTATCGCCTCCACTCTTAAATGTGAGACACGATAGAAGTGATAAATGACCATATTTCGAAACGTTGTATCAAAATTATTACCTCCAGTGCAACGTAGTACTGCCGTAAATTACGTATTTCAAGTCTAGGGCCCTCTTTCATAGAACTTTTACGCTGATATTATTAGCAAATACATAATAACACTAGTTATTATTATTAGCCTTCTGTTTCATAAGAATATTTTCTAATAATATTAGTTATGATTCATGGCTCTAAATTATTAGTAAATATTGCTAATATTATTAGTAAACTGTTTCTTAGACTGCAGAACTAATAAAATTCACTGATAATATTAGATGTTTTTCTATAAGTATAGGCCTATTTGGGCTAATAAGTTATTCTCAAAGCCATGTAATTCAGATTTCGTAATCTTAAATTTGTGGAAAATGAATCACTCTGATTTAATTATCAATTTAGAAAAAAAGCTTATATACACTATCAAAGGAATTTTTCCCATAACAAGTTTTTAGGATTTGAGGTTAGATTTAAATCAAAAGTCTACTGCTATCTTGAATAAGTGCCTGACAGATTTATTAATTTCTTAGAGCTATTTGTTACATTTATGAAGTTATATGTAGGCCGTGCTGCTTTGAAATAGTATCGACAAAAAGACTAAGAAGGGAAAAAACACAAACATCCAGACGTAACCTCCAAATCAATCGACTGACTAATGAAGTAATAACATTAGTGAAGAGATTTTATTAGTAGTGTTCATGTCTCTATGAAACAAGATTTTGTTAAATAATAAATAATATAATTAGTTCTAATATTATTAACTAATATTTTAGAAAGTTCTATGAAACAGGTCCCAGTAGGCAACTCTTAGTATTAATGAAACAGCTAGAAAAATAAATTAGTTTATTCAAACCGCATGAAGCCATGAACAACGTAACTGTCGCATCGCATAATTTCTAAACAGGAATAATATAAAACAACTAAGTACTGGTAACAAAAAAACAAAAACAAAAAAAGACCAATATCAAATTAAAATCTGGACTAAAGCCTACTCTGTGGCTCTACATCCCTGGAGGGATTAGGCCTACCATCTGACCGCTGCGTCATCTTCCAAGGCAGGTGGTTGGATTGTGGGGCATGTGGTCAGCATTCAGACACTCACGGCCGTTAATGACGGTTTCCGTGACCGGAGCCGCTACTTCTACTATTCAATTCATTTATTACCAACCATCCTGATCTAAATAGCTTAAACAACAAACGATTTATGTCTAAAATTAGAAAATTTATATAATTATTACTTCTGTTTTCTACTATTGCTGTTATAACATTTTTCATATTAAAATTTAAAATTTGGATAGAACTTAATTTCTTTGTTTGTTACTAAAATTTGAACAAATAAATTGTTATGTATTAATATTGAATTACCTTGTACCTTTGTATTGTTAAAAGAACATGTTCTAACCTTTTATACATAATATTCTGTCATACTTCTCCAAATTTTGTATTGTTTTAAGTAATTATTTAGTATAAGTTTTTCTCATATATAGAACTGAACCACCCCCGAACACAAGCTCTGCTTCTTCGGGTGGTGTATCAACTTTTTTTGTATATTTTTCGTGTAATTTGAAACAATAAATTGTAATTGTAATTGTAATTGTAATTTAGAAAAAAAGAAAGGTAGATCGTCAGTTTGTAGCACGAGCCTGAGTGCACACCGTTCCAGACTTCCATATATCAGAAAAATCCGAGGAGGTATCTGAGTCCTGCGGATCCGCAGTCATCGAAGCACGCAGGCGGTAAAAGTCAAAACTACGCTGTTATTATCAGCCTCTCTCAGAATTGGTTGTGTATAAAAATAGTTTTGTTTCGGTTCGAATCAATACACAAGTAACACACAGAAAAAAGTAAAATTTAATTTAAAGTATTTCTTTAATTTTATAAAATAGTAACTCCGGTATTAAACTCGACAATTGTGAAGACTTCTGGTATATTCATAAGAAACTCGAAAACCCTTGCATGAGTGAAGGATGGTAGAATCACTCTGGTTAAAGAAATCTGGTAGGAGGTCTACCCGAAACTGTCTTGAACTTTCTAGACTGCCTCACAGAAAATCCATAAAATATAGCTTACGTTATTGCATGCCATAGTAATGCAGTTTTATAAGTTTTGTAGCATCAGTACCTGGATAAAAATACCAACTCTTCCAGCATCTGTTCTAAATTGTGTACAGCAGGAGCTGCAATGAAAAATTAAAGTGACTGCCTGGAAGCTGTATGCTTCCGTGTCATATTAATAATTCACTTTATGACCTTTATGGCAGTGCTTGACAACAGTTGTTGGATCATTGCTCTTAGCAGTGACTGCAGACACCCATATGGCGGTGCTGATCTTGTTTACCAGATTCTAAACGCTAATAAATGGTTCCTTCAACTGTCTGTAAAATTTACGAAGTTATTCACTACTAAGATAATTATGGGGGTCCAAACCTTTCTGCGTGCGACAGAACCCGCAGCGTGCTTTCCTTCGGCAAAGAAGTCGCCTAGGCCGGAAGTAATTGGGTTCGTCACAATTTTACGGCATGGATACTTTTTAAGCAAATTATTTATTTACAGAATGCCCCATTGCATAGTAATACTACATGCTTTACATTAACTATTTTCATTCCATTGGAATAAAAATTAGTGAAGATTTATTATTATTTATATAGGTTCTTTTTCAAAATTATTTTAGCTCTTTCAGATCCGTCACCATAACAATCTACATTATTTTTTTTAGATAGTTTATGTTATGATTAATAAAAAAGATTTACAGAATAAAGATATATTTCTTGAATATTTTATACTGTACTACAGTAAAAAATTGAGGGTCCCAGGGATCCAAAATGGCTGCAATTTTTGTAAGACATGATTTGACGTTCTTTACACCGTGTTACTGATCCACGATTGAAATTTTTGCTGTAATATTCAATTTTATAATTCGGGTCGTTATTATCATTGATAATGTTTACATGCTATACATTATCTGAAATTTAACTAACTTAATGTATAGAAATCATCTGATTTTATAGATTTTTTGTAATGTGCAAATATAGTTATTTATAATTAAAATGCGAAGGCATTATCGGCCGGTATCATGAGAGAAAGTTTTCCATTGGTCGTGGGCCAACCTTCTCCTGCGTTCTTTATTCTTTACCATTCCTTCTAGTTCTCTGTATAATTTTGTACATCGAAATATTACATGGTGTATGGTTTGTTCTCCTTCTTCAGATGGATATACAGGGTTATCTAAATTTTAAAATGTTAAAACTGTAGAGACATGCTCTTAGCACCCCATGGCCTCTAACCATTGCGTTGAACTCTGGTGATACAGAAATGTTCTGTTGCAGTCTGTTCACTGATCGCGTTAATGGACCCCATTTAGCAAGGTAGAGGGCTTCTGGCCAATATTCTAAGTCCTTTTATTCCTACACGCTCTTTCTTGTTTTGTCCTTCCGATAGCGACCTGTTGCAGGAAGTGGGGAATATTCCAGAACCTGTTTTGCTAAACAAATCTCTTGGCTGGTCATTAACTTCAGTAGGCCTAATGGAAAATTTGCATAAAATCATATTCTGTTATCGGACTTCCTTCAACAGTAAATTCCAACAAAACTTAAATTCCCACAAATTTATTATTAATGTTGCAAAGAAGGAAGTTACTGTCTCGGTTCTTCTTGCTAGCATTCATCAGATACAGAAAGAAAACATTATTAATATATTCAAATATATTTTTAATGTAAGCTTAAATTAGTCATGGCTATCGTATGCAGAACTTCGTAGAAAATACATAACTTGTCATTTATATGAAGATCCTTAATGCCAGCAGTTAATAGATAACAAAACATTTCCAGGTAGGAGTTCATTAGACTTTGTTTTTAACAAGGATAAAGAATAAAACTGAATAAATACATACTCACACATTTTGTCTGTAGGTTTACTTTGTTTCAAGTTAAGAGACTGATATCCCTTAAAAGAAATTAAAATTTCCCATCTCACAATCAAATCTACCAACTTAATTGCCTGTCGATCACGATCTTGATAAAGCGAGGGGGGAATCTTCTCACTATCAATAATCTTTAATTTGGAACTCATCTGTCCTGTGCTGGGCTCTAACACTTCTTATCTTACTTGATTGTGAGCTTGTGATAACTCTAGTTTATTAATCAGTATCACTTTAAAATAAAGTGAGTAGGGTGATGAAGCGTTATTAAGAATTAGCTTCATTCACTCGAAAGTATTGTGCATAATTCTGCTAACCTGCTAAATATATATTCCATATATTCTGTTATGATTTTCCTGCAGAAATCTTCGAAACGTTTCCTGCTTACGCCAAAATTCTTTAAAATATATTGAATAGGGTATATGGTAATGTATAATATATATTCTCTTTTCTATAATATTCTCAGTAGGCTATGTAATTTTTATATGCTATAGCTTTAAATGGAAAGAGATTTTTTTAAAATTATCAGGTATCTGGATAGCTGTTGTGATATTTGATGTGTAACTATATGTATAGTGTGTCATTTTTGTATATGTGTATGGCTGGTATTTATTGCACCACTGCCACCGGGTTGTTGACCCACTTGCTGTGCAAAAAAATTAATATAAATAATAAATAATATCAATTTTGAGGACAGATAGAAATACCGTACCGTACGCCATAACCCTGAAATTAATAATTTATCCTATATGATATAATAGTTTGTCTTAAATCTGTAATATTTTCGGAGAATGAATTAAAAGAAAATTTTAATATCATGGAAAATACAGAAAAAAAGTGCACCTAATCGTTATGTTGACTCTTTCTTTAAAGTTCGGCACTTAGTAGTGTGAGAAATTGAGTCTCTCGCATTAAGATTTAATAGAATATGTTCAATTTTCACTTTGCCAGGGATGGGACATGGTTTACTGTAGAATCGTACAGACAGTTTTCGACAGTGGGGTGGGTAGATGTTGCCCGGTCTAGAACCGGCCTTAATTAAGCAAGTATATCATTCTCACTCTTACTTAGATAGGAGTAATGGCGCTAGAGTGAGACGGATATACTTGTTTACTTCAGGGCCGGTTCTAGAGCACTGTCATTTGCGCATCGAAGTTGAAACATCTAACTCGAACTTGAAAGATGTGTAGTGAAAATATTTATAGCCTAAGTTCCACGATCCAGTATTTGGCCTATATTTCTGAAAACCGTCAAATAGAATCGAATGAGATCAATGACTACCATTACACACAATTTTATCCTACATTTTCCATCCAGTTGTATTGGATAAAACGGAACAGGAACGTTTCTAATTTTCCAATAAAAAAATAAAAATAAACCAATATAATCACTCTCTCCCTGGACAATTCTTGCTGTAAATGTTATAAAATGCTATGTATATTTTTTGTTAAAAAGTGAAATTGAAACCAAACCCTATTTTCTGCCTATTTTCCTGACTAAATTTAAGGGAACTCATTTCTTGGTACCTAGACTCCGAACTGCTCCCCTCCCTTGAATCTGAACGTCCTTCAGCCATTAACCTCAGATCTGACCTTCCGGGGTTACAAGGAGCTCAAGGTCCATGCTACGTCATATGTCTAATGCATTATGCAAGATATGTTCCCAAACAAGTGCATGAATAACATAGCAACTCCCAAAAACAGACTCGCTCCGTTATCATGGAATATGGAAAAAAATGCTCCATAACCGTAAGCAAAATTAAGTCCATGCTGTAATGATTTGCTATTCGCAGTATTGCAGTGATCTGTGGAACCCCAGGAATGATATTTTACTACATAAAATACACTAACAATAGAAACAAATGATAATCAATAGTTCAATGGCCTACCCTACTGTATAGACACAGATCCCGAACTCCTGATATGGCCTCTTAGCTAAAAGGAGTATAAATACAGCTGAAATATATTAGAAAAGAAGATTTTTAAAGTCATTGAAAAGTGACGTGCTTATCTTGAAATCTCTTGTGCAAGAAACATACCAAAATTTTATTATTTTCACGGTCTATTCCTTTATCTATTACATATCCGAGTTTACACCATTAAAATCTAGCCTTTGCATGTATATCATACTTTTTTCATGGATTTAAACATATCAAAATCAGTCTACCTTCACGGAGATGTGAACATCTCACCTGAGCTCACAGTGAGGTGATCCTTCACCGCAAGGAAGGAAACGTATATATATAATATTTAATAATGGTCGGAAGGGGATCCCATTTCCTTAGATGTCTCAGAGAATGCTAAATAATAAATTGCATAGTAAGAGCGACGGCTCACAGCTGACACGATCTCACGAGAAATTTTATACACTAATGGTAAGCATTTATATTTCCACAAGAAGAAAGATTCTTACGTTGTATTAATATTTAAATTCGAATGTCTTAAAGGTTTGTATAGGCGTAATGGTGATTCAAACCATGTTTGAGAAGGATCAGAAATCCATACTGTGGTTTAGAGCAGGCCTGGATATAATATTGGCCCTCAGACCACTTGAAGTTGGAAACCTTGGGCTATATCCACCTTACAATAGCTTATAACTAGGATTCGGTTGTTTATGACGTAAAAACGTGGAAAATGTAACTGTAAATATGACCCTAAATATGATTAAATATGACCCAAAAATCCTAAATACAACCTCATAAAAGAACGTATTTTCTTTTTAAAAAAGTTCCAATTTAAAACGTTTAATACCACTTAATTATTACATAACATTAATTCAATCAGATAAAAAAGTAGATAATATGACTGTAAATATGACCTTAAATATGCCCCAAAAATCCTAAATATAACCTCATAAAAAAGTATACGAAAATACCTATAAGAAAATAAATGTTACAATTTAAAGCGTTTAATGCCACTAAATGATTACATAACATTAATTCAATCAGATAATCACTTTTAAAAATGTTATAGGTGATTTACAGTTTTACATGGAAATAACTTCTAACCTGTTAATATTTCCAGATACCACCGCAAATGTGAACCGAAAATCTTTTAAAGCATGTCTACTGGAAGTTGTTAACAACAAGGAGGAAGAGGTAATAATTGTGCTGTTACTTGTTATTTTCCCTTCACATTTTAGTTAGTAAAACTAAAAGATTTGTGACTCTTTTTCGGAAAAATTTTAAGTCGACAATTTAGTGCGCATTCTGCATAATTGTGCTCTTTTACCGAATTTATAACTGAAATAAGACGTTAAATTACAAATATGACCGAAATATTACCAAGACCATGAAAAGGCCCAAAAAGTGACTCTATATGCAAAATAAAACTGTACTGATAGAATAACAAATGTGCAATTCATATTTAATTTATGTTTGCGGCGAGAATGGAGGTCGGGATAAAAAATGACATGTCATAAACATCCGGTCCCTACTTATAACTTATAAATTATAAGTAGGGGCGGATATCTATGACATGTCATATTTTTCCCCTTTGCATTATTTCAGGTTTCCGACTAATCTAAACCCGATTCCAAGCATCCTGGTGGAAATGGAACGGATTTTATTGTGCATATAACTGCATATTTAGGAAATTTTCAACTTTTGTAGCATATTTAGTGTGAATATGCATATTTAGGTCATATTTTCGGCATATTTGTGTGCGTATTAAAGAAATTTTGAAGTTTCATATCATATTTTGTAAATTTTGCATTATACTGATACTTTTTGAGAATTTACAGATGTTTTAAATAATTAAGATTATATTTTAATAAAATGAATTGTAATGAAACTTTAACAAAATATATACATAATGTGTAAGTGGTGAAGTCGTATTTTAAATTTTATTGGTCATATTTTAATGTTTTTAGGTCATAAATGCATGCATATATCCTATTTTTTAGGTCATAGAAATCCGCCCCCTAATTATAAGCAATCTTTTAGTGATTTATTGTTTACTGTCATGAATATAAAAATATTTATTCTGCCTTTACGCTTTTGCTTTCAAAATAGTGAGTAATAATTTTCTGAGTTAGTTTACTGTACTAATTAATCAGGATGCTTGCTATAATAATTGAAATGAAGTTACAGTATGTGTTGACAATGTGGTTTATATTAATGCCGCTTGAGGGCTTTCCCATTCCTTGACCTGATGCTCGGATCGGTCAGCTTGAAGCTGGAGCAGCACTGATGTAATTATCCCATCAAACTTGTTTACCAATTACAAGAGCGAGCTTTCTAAATGACAGGCTATTCTTCAGCACGTGCGTCACCACCAATCTAATTTCTTGCTGCTTTTATGTCGCCACATATAGGCTGTTTCCGAAATGATTAACATTTGTCCTTTAACGCATAGTTCATTCACTGGTATTTGGTGAAACCTTATCCTCACACATAAGCTTGCATTGAAAAACCGGTTCTCAGGTGTTGGAACAACTTTTTTTTATTCAGACTGTAGCGTGCCATGCTCGAAAAACAGGATTTGGCGTAACCGTGCAAAATGGGATATTTTGAAAGAGCAGTGAAATATTTCTACGTTTTTTTCGCATTTACGTCCGTAACCACTAATCCTAGCGAAAATTATTCCATATTCAAAATTAAAGTAGATAAAATTTTCTACAAAAAAAGGTCCTATTCATTTTTTGTCGTAGAATTAATATTAACATATAACACTAGCTTAAAAGGCTCGGCGTCGCCCGGGTTTTGTATTTTGCATGTAGCCCAATTCAAACTTAATTATGGAGGACTTTTGATTTTCAAGCCGTAAGTCTATCTAGAGTTTGAAGCGAAGAAGAACGACTTACCATACTCAGTCTGTTTCCTTAGAAATTTTATTTACGGTACTTTAATTTTGTGTATGGAATAATTGCCGCTAGGATTAATAGTTACTGACACAAATTTTTTTTAAAAAGTAAATAATTCACCTGCAAACAGCCCCCCCAACTCCATCTTCCAGTATGTTTAGTATGATGTTCTGTAGGTACCAACGAACAACCATGCAACATTTCAAAATTTCGATATGTTTCCCACACGATATCTTGAACTAGAAAGCAAACACTTGCTGATAAGCAGTTTCTTTGTATAGTTGTGTCGGTTTTTCAGTTATCCGTGTAATTATTAATGGACATTTGTTTTCTATGGGTGTGTTATGGCTGTTTTATAATTTCAACCGATTTTCAACTTTTTACTATTATTATATAGGAGAAAATAGCGGCGATGAGTCATGGTATGTAAATATTCAATCCGGCATTTGCTTTTACGACTGGAAAATATGAGGGAAAAAGAAACCCAAGTCAAATCGGCAGGCGACAGAGTTTAAATCCCGGGTTTCCAAAATGCAACCCCTAGGCGCTAGTGCCTGCGGCATCCCGCTTGGTAAAAGTTGTTTTGTTATGTTTTCATGTTTTCAGTGGACATTTGGAATGAATGAATTTACCAGTAAAAACTTCATAAAAGCAGACGTGGGAAAATCATAAATGTCGGTTATTTAGAAACGAATGCAGAAATCGTTAAACTTACTTTGGCTTACACTAAACACATCTGATTAATTATTCGGAATTAAAGAGTTAGTTCCAATAGGAGCACATACCGGTATGACCTTTTTTTTGGAAAAATCTTTAAAAGATGCGCCATGTTCTTCTTTACCATTCTCTGTGAAAATGTTTGAGTTTGGTAGTCTGTTCGTTTGAACAAATTAATGTTATTATTATTCTCATAATAGCCTAAGCTGTTTATTTAATCCGTAGATTACCTTGTCATCTGCTATGTAGAGAAAGCAGGTTGTTGATGATATTTGCATACTTCATAATAACTTACTGGGAATAGTGGCCGGCACCCTTTAACACATACTATTTAGTAAGAAGTGTTTTTTTAAATACTACGTCTTAAGTAAATATTATATTACGTAGAGTTTGTGCTTTTGTATTAAATTTCTCACTGTGGAAATAATAACTACACATTCTTGCGTTTTTTCTCCTCTGCTAACGCTTAAAGAAAGTGTTTATGATAATGTTTATGCATTCGTGCCATAATTCCATTAATCTATTGCAGTTAATCCTTTTAATGTCGACAGCTGAGTAGTTTCCAGGAGGTACTTAAGTGTGCAGATAAATCTTCTCCACTCCGCCCTAAGCAAGACCTCCCAAAGCGCAAAATTCCTGTTTTGGTAGTAAGAACATTAATGTACAATTCTAAGATATGAGAAAGGTGCCCTTGGGCTAGCGCTAGATGGCTGCAGGTTGCTGCTTTTCCCACATAATTCATCGCATTTCCTCATTATCATCTGTGTCTTCCCATTCTAGCTCATTATCTGAGCTCAGTTAAGGAGGCCTAATATAAACACCATCCTTAAGGCTTTGTGTTGTACGGATATGGTACATGGAGCAGTTACTAAATTGTAAATATCATGAGATAATCTGTTGGATGGATCTCAGTAGAGTAGGATTACCTCCACAAAGTCTCTGGGTTTTTACGTATATACCTTAGGAGCGAGTCTCACCGTTCATAGAGTTCCTGCGTAGGGGAGGTAGCTGCACCCTGATTGGCTATCCCACTCCACGTGTTGTCTGTCTCTGTGTCTGCGGCATTATCCCTCCACTCAACTATTACAGTCTTTTCTACCACTGCCAAACATGCAGCATGATCTCGACTCTCTGCCCAGCGGTAGCTTACTGATCTTACGCGCAGCTAATTCGCGCATCTTGGTAACGAGACGTAATGAGAAGCTCGCTGGCTGGGTTAGTCTTCAAGGCCAGAGACTTTGTGGGAGTAATCCAACTCTACTTTCTCTTTTCAAGGAGTGGTGGATGTGCTACCTCCAGTCTCTTGGCCTATTGCTTACTCAGCTAACGAAAGGGTCCCGGGTTCCTTTCCCGGCTATGCTGAGGGATTTTTATTCAGTCAAGGGTGGTACAGTATGGTATGTTTGCGTTGTCTTTAGATTTAAACTAAATGCGAGTGAGAGGTAAATGACTGGCGCACCCCCTTAACGAATCAACTGAGAATATCCATTACCAGATCACCAGGAGTGACCGCCGGCGTGGTCTTGTGGTTAGCGTCGCTGATCCGTCGGCCCGGGTTTGATTTCCGGTACCTCTTCGGATTTTTCTGAGGTAGGTAGGTCTGGAACGGGGTGCACTCAGCCTCATTATTCTAATTGAGGAGCTACTTGATAGAGAAGTAGCTGCTTCGGTCATAGAAACCACCATTAACGGCTGTGGGTGTCGGTATGCTGACCACATGCCCCCAATCCTTCCATCTGCCTATGGTAGATGATGCAGCAGTTGGGTGGTAGGCCTTGTCTCTTCAGGGATGCAGTGCTACGGATTTTTTTGTGTCACCAGAAGTTCCTCGAATTTCCATGCACGAAATGACTTCCAGAAAAAAAAGCCCAAATCTAAACCCATTACTATTTACAGACGGCCTCTTAGGCTAGGGCAATCCCCACTGCCACCAATCTGAGTGCAGGCGAATGCCGGGTTGGTACCACCCCTGAACAACATCTTTATAGAAAACAGTGCACACACAACACAGACAACACCTCCGCTATACTTGCAATAGGAACGCAGAAACTGTGCTCAAAAGATCCATGACCACAGCCCATATATACGGCATCCACACACCACCCCAGTTGAATGCAGAACAAGAGCTAAATAACAGGTTGTTAGGGATACTTTTTCAGATTTTGGTAAGTCCGCAGGTATGGCTTAATTGCTTAGCACCCCGTGGGTAAGAGAGGGCACACAAAAAACACACACACACACGAACCACTAGTCCCACCAAGAACTAAGAAATCGAAAGTCCCTACCAGGATTTGAAACCGAGATCGCTCGCACTGTAGACACAAACGCTAGCGTTGTGTTAACAGGCGACCTAAAATATCTATATGGAATAGATATTTAAACATTCATGAACCACAGATTATTGTCTCTGTTGGACATTACATGAGAATATTATAGGAGAAAAATGCCTCCGACACTGGGACTTGAACCCAGAACCTTTGCCTATTCGCTTGCCTATGCTCTACCAACTGAGCTAAGCCAGAGTTCAATTCACAACGCCAGATGGAACCTCTCTCTTATGACTGATTGCCCTAATGGTCTACCTCACAGACATACAAGTTATGTCATATGCAGTACTGGGTTCTGGGTCCTGGGTTCAAGTCCCAATGCCGGAGGAATTTTTCTGCTATAATATTCTCATCTATATGGAAATTTAAATCTAAGGTCTTCAATTCGTTCTGATATCCTAGTAAAATTGAATGCCGTAAAGGAACATAATGTGATTGTTACCGTAAATCATTAAAATGCCACCACCGTAAAAGGGTGAAACATTTCCAAACGGCTATAGTCCTAAGTTCTTTTCAGGTGTAGAAAACTATGCTCATGTAAATTTCAATTCTATCAGTTGTGTAGTTTAGGACTTGCAGAAACCACTAGACTTTTATCAATAATTAGGGACCGGATTTTTAGGTTAAAAAAGCTTTTGGGTTTTTCATTTCGTTTCAATAACGGTAGATGTTCAATAATGTATTTACTATTATTTGGACGATGGTACACTACAGGTTTCCTCAATGAAGAGATGCTCACTGGAGTATCAAATAGCGAGATACTCAGCTATCAACTCTATGCTGGGACCTGCATGGGAACATCGATTCCCGGCCTTCTGTGACCTGAGGTCATGCACTGCAGAGGCAGTTTTTTTTTATATACTGCAGTTTCGTTCACTCTTTGCTTCACTCTATCAATTATTACTTTTTTGGTTTTGTTGCTATCCATTCACATTGCCCGATCGCATCCAAGCCACAAAGTCGAATGAACAGAATTTAACGCAATTATTGTCTGCAGTATATGCTCAGCAAATTATTGTGAAAATGTCAGATGATATAAATTATTTTTATATAATAATAAAAAAGTAATAAATATATTACGACTGTCGTGGTGGTACAGAGGTATCGTGTCGCCTCTGGATCCGAAGTTCGCGGGTTCAAACCTGGACGCTGTAGATGGATTTTTCAAGACGTAAAAATCCTCCAGGAAGGACTATAAACCGTGAGTTCCGCGTTTTAGATTTACATTAAAACACTCCAAGCTTAAATTAGTGCTTCTATACCAAATTCTCTAGCCCTTCCACGTCTTATAAGTAGGTTGGTTAGTTTATATGGTTGTTTAATGACGGGGGTGTACTCCAATTTAGGCATGTGCCGGAATGTTGTTATCCAGGAGTTCTTTTACATGCCTATAAATCTAAAGACAATGGGCCTGTCACATTTGTGCACACATAAATGCAATCGACTTAGGCCGGGATCGAACCCTCGACCTTGAACACAGAAAGCTAGCTCCATACTCATTGCACCACGCAGTCCTACCTTAAGTTTCATCTAGCTGGTCGTCAAGGTGAAAAATATAACCACTTATGGAATGATAATTCTTTCACACTGGCCATGTGTAGGCTAAGATGGACACGTGAAGTCAGAATGAAACATTCAATGCCATAACCGGGATTTGAACCAGGATCTTCGGCTCTGGGGTTGTAAGTCAGTTGGAGAATTTAATGTTGTACCGGCACGTTGCCATGGTAGCTCAGTTGGTTAGAGCATCGGCACGGAGAGCCGAAGATCCTAGTTCAAATCCCGGCTATGGCATTGAATTTTTCATTCTGACTTCACGTGTCCATAACCACTTATTTTTCTGTCCTGTATAGAAAACATAAAGGGAATCTGAAGTGACGCTCTTTATAACATATCAGATTCGGTTTTTAACATTTCAACTGTTATAATACAGTGCAAAATTAGTTTCGAAAATCAGGTAATATGTATTAATAGGTTCTATACATGTTAAAGGGGAAGAACAGGCAAAAGTAACTTTGCTGTACACAACCATAATGTTAATACTTTAACTTCATTAAACAGCTTTAAAGATATCTGTAATACTAAAATGTATCCATTCTGAGAACATCTTGTGGCGACTTATTATTGCTATTTAAAAGAATTTCGGTGTGCACAAAATTGCTTGCACTAGACCATTTTTTTTTATTTGAAACATCTTTCGCTGAAAATTTCTATAGGGTAGTTTAACCCTTAAAATGGCCTTGTATCCTATGGGATACAGTTTTTTCTTAAATTTATATCAAAATGAAGAAGAAATTGGAATTAAATTTAAATTTCATATACACTTCCAGACTAAGGTATCAACGAATAAAATGTGGGTCTATTGATTATATTAACTGTTTTCTATGCAGCCCGGCACGGTTTTATATATTGCGTGAGAAATTGAGTCTCGCCAAATGAGTGGTTAAGCTAGGTGTTCCACAATTTTTTTGTCCCATTTGCTTCAGACTACCAATATTAAAATTGTTCTGTGGCCAGGATGTCTAACTTATGTTATAGTAAAATAACCAGTGAACCAATTGCAAAAGCCTATGCTTTGAATAAAGTTATGCGAGTATTCCACAATTTTTTGACCCATTTGTTTCAGACTTCAAATTTTCACTAATATCTCCACTTATAACTAATACAGAAGTTCTGGGGGGTCCTCATGAGTCATCGTCATGCTAAATTGTATTCCATGGAATCACCTAGAGCTAGTGTGATTTACTGAAATAACGATAATGACAGGGCGGAGAGAAAACCCGTACACAGGCCACACTGTTCTTTGCTCTGACTCATTTTTGTAACCCATGGCTATACGGAAACTGCTCTTCATTAACAAGTCCCCAGAAGCAGTAATGAGTCTTGAGAAAATCAACGTATAACACGCCCACTATATCTCGAACCAGTAAGTCAATAAACTGTGGGGGAAAAAGGAAAAGAGAATAGCCCTATGTATATGATCCAACCAAGTATTACAGCCAGAAGACAAATCAAAATTAATTAATAACACCGAAATATTTTACCAGTGTTCAGAGGGGATATAGCCTAGACAAGAAACTTTTATTGGGAGATTTTTGCTCAGATATTGATTCACTTTTTCCTGTTACAGCATGAAAGCTCTCAGGGAATGGCCGCCACTGACTTCTAGCATTTGAAAAAATGCAAAACAAAGGAACATCGTTGTTAACACTGGAGTTATGAATAAAACAATAATGCAGCGGCGGCCGGTCATGTAAATTTTGCAGATTATGGAAACACTAAATTGTGATATAAAGTAAAGTAAAGTATTCCCTATTACAGACCATGGTGGCCTAGAAGGTTCCAGGAGGTTGAGGCTCCCATATTTTAGACACTCGGCACATGAAGGTGGTAAGGTTGTCAGCCTTACGCACCGGCCACCTTTACCCCAGGATTGCTTCTGGTACTCATTTCTGTTAGAGGCTGAATCGACCCCAGGGCCATAGAGCCACCAGAAGGATTAGGTCAATTGAAAAACTCTAACGACTTCATCGGGAATCGAATCCGCGACCTTCCGATTTGTAGCGCAGCGCCTCAACCACTACGCTACGGCGTACCCCAAATTATGATATTCCTTTGATAATTGACTAAGAATCAGGTTTTTGTCGTTCGCTAAGAAGGCATGATGTCAGTTTAATGAAAATTTTAACCCTATTTTGCTTCATTATTGACTTATGAGCACCACATTGTAATTACTTTAATGCCCTGTAGCATGCACATTTTACGTCTGTGAGCATTGATCTCAGGCCAAAAAAAAGTTTCTTGTCTATATCCCTTCTATACACAGGTAAAATATATCGGTGTTATTCATTAACACCTTGTATATGCGATAAAATTAAAATGAAAAAAAATAAAACGTTAAATTATGACGATAGATACTTGCGTTTGGTTCCCATTCCACATATTCTTATAGCCTACTTGATTCCTCACTGATGCTTTTCTTTTTTCGGCCCTGCCTTCCATCCCCGGCTTACCTGAGCCATAGGCTGTATCTCCGGCCCAACAACCAATTTCGCATTTGCTCTAAGATCGTCGCATCACCTTCTCTTGATCATAGGACACAGGGAAAATGTTTTTCGTATGATACATGAGCTAAACAGTCATTGAAACTCATTTTTAAATGCAAAATCAGGCCGCCCCCATGGCTGAGTGGTTAGACCGCTCGACTTCCACCGCTGGGACCCGGGATTGACTCTCGGTGGATCCACGTGGAATTTGTGGTGGACAAAATGGAATCGGGGGCAGGTTTTCTCGGGGTGCTCCTGCTTCCCCTGCCGTATATCATCCCATCGTTGTTCCATGACCATTTGGTTGCAATAAAGAATTATTAAATGTAAAGTCAAGAAATTATAAAAGATAAGGACACAAGAATGTCTTGGAAGAGATCATCATGCTGTCTATAGGAAAGTGGTTAAGAGATCCTGGTTATAGTTCATAACGAGACCTACATTCGTTTATTAAGTCTCCATACGGTAATGCTCCCTCCAGCATCAACGCGCTGGTATAACTGGCAATAAACTCTAAAGTCCTTGCGTCACAACAAAAGCAATAACATCTCAAACGACTAATATGTACTTGCCATTAAGCCAGAGTCGTATACCGTAGTCCGTTAAAGTAAAGGGCAAATCACCATAAAGAAATCCACTGAACCTCTTCTTTTAGTACAGAAATACACCGAAGCATTTAGAATCAAGTTCATCTATCAAATAGAACATTTCGAATAATACACCTGTAATGAGAATTACATACAGTGGCACCAACTTATATGGGCCTATGGGGCTCAAGTCCACCCAATAATTTCCCGAGTATTATCATCATAATTATTTATTGCTATTACTAAAATTCGTGTAAAGTGAAAATCGGGTTATTGTTCACATATAGTACGGTCTTCTCTTGTTCCAGTTCATTCCCGATCGTTTGAGATTGTTTCTCAATTCACTAAATGTGAATGTCAATGCAGTTTCCATGAATTATCTTTTTTACGCTTTCATTTACATTTTTGCGTTCAGATTTAAATTTTGGATTCTTGGATTTTTTAAATTTTGGATCTTTGATTTTTTTTTTTTTTGGGGTTTTTTAAATTTTAGATTTTAGATTTTTTATTTTCGAATTTTTAGATTTTTTAAATTTTCGAATTTTTAATTTTTTTATTTTTAAATTAAATTTTTTTTTTAAATTTTGGATTTTTTATAATGGCCCCCCACTCAATGCCTGATACTTTTCCCCCGCGCGCTCCCATAAATGTTATTAATTTTTTTGTTTTTTTAATTTTTTTATTTTTAGATTTTTAATTTGGATTTTTGGGTTTTTTAAATTTTGGATAAGCCTAATCATTGAAGACAGATATATACGCATTCATGAGCCACAGATTATTGTCTCTGTTGGACACTACATGAGAATATTATTGGAGAAAAATTCCTCCGGCACTGGGACTTGAACCCAGGACCTTTGGCTATTCGCGCCAATGCTCTACCAACTGAGCTAAGCCGGAGCTCAATTCTCAGCGCCAATTTTTCTCCAATAATATTCTAATCATTGAGTTGATTGTTTTCTGTGCAGTCCGTCACTTGCAGTGACCATTTTGTTTGTAACGCGCTAGAGCGTAACGCAAACGTAAATGTAGGGACAAGAGCCCAAATTGGGGCTCAAACCCTTGGAATAAAAGGGATATTTCCCTCGAAAATTAATGCCTTGCCTAGAGCGTAACGCAACTTTGGGTTAGCTCTCGATTTACTCCTAGCACGGAATAGGCCTATACTTAAGGAGAGCGCGGAAAAGTTAAATTTAGAATTTAGTCGATCCTTGTGATTATGAAAACTCACAGGAAGGACATTAGCCGACAAGGCAAGAAACTGTGATATTTAAGGCAGGTACAATAAATCGGTGACTGTTTAAAAGGAAGAAACTCAGAGGGGAACGAGCCTATAGAAAGAATGAATTTAGAAAGATTGATTAAATCATCCACGAAAAGGACGACGTGATTGTGATTACGGGCAACAGGCTATTTGTCTAAGTCTCTAAGGAAAGAAGAAGAAAATGTTGTTCGTAACGAATTTATTGGGAAAACTCCAGTCAGGAGAAACATATTTTACCACACGCCATGCTGTATAATGGTGGGTCCATGTGTGGTTTTATTTATCTATCTACAACTCAAAATTATAAAAAAAGTTTTTGTGTCCACCCAATGAGTTTTAAAGGTTGGCGTCACTGATTACATAAAATCTTTAGAGGAACTTTTGGTTTGATCTCTTTGATTTCCATGTAGAAGTATTAGCACTATATTCACCTAGGATCTATCAGTCCTGTCCAAATCTTCCTGTGACTGCACATCAGTGGGGAGAGAATTATTTCTTTTCCTCGTGAGGCCGCGTAGGCCTACATGTTGGAGCGACGGTAAACGATACTAAAAACAGTGCTGCACCATAAGAGATAGTGGAAGTATTAATTAACTTTGAGGTGTTCGTGTTGGAGCAATGATAAAACAGCGATGAAAGATAAAAACGACGAGAATGAAATAATCAATTTTCTTCGCTCTTCTCGCAGATCGAAATGTAGGCATACATGCCTATCGATTAAATAGATTGTACAGTCTTCATAGTCATACAAGAAATCATAAAATGTTTAGTATTAATAATAATAATGGGGGTACGCCGTAGTGTAGTGGTAGGCGCTGCGCTACAAACCGGAAGGTCGCGGGTTCGATCCCCGATGAGGTCGGAGTTTTTCAATTGGCCTAATCCTTCTGGTGGGACTGTGGCCCGGGTCGACTCAGCCTCCAACAGAAATGAGTACCAGGAGCAATCCTGGGGGTAAAGGCGGCCGGTGCATAAGGCTGACAACCTTACCACCTTCATGTGCCGAATGTAGGCTACAAAATCTGGGAGCCTCAACCTCCTGGAACCCTCTGGGCTTCCATGGCCTATATAGGGAATACTTTACCTTTACCTTCAATAATACTATTCCACAATAAACAAGAGAGTAATTGAAGAGTTAATTAATATTCTATATACCCGGGACAATTCGCTGACACAAAGAAATAAGAAGATGTCTTGGACGATTTTAATAAGCTCGCCAATTTATTATCAGCTGTTCAGCTCACACATACGGTACCATGTATAGCCGAATGTTTTGTATTCATTCCCATGTATTCAAAACAGGAATTAACATGGTATGCTATAATATATATTTATGTTTCTCATATATACGAAGAATAAACAATCTTGTCAAATTTAACAGTATTATCTCAGGAATTATATTTCTTTCACACTTGCCTTTAGTAGATTAAGTTGGAAAGGTAGAATCAGACTGAAAATTTCAATGCCATAACCGAGATTTGAAGCACTGATCTTCGACTTTCCGTGCCGCTGCTCTGCCATTTGAGCTGCACTGCATTATTGCCCGTTCAAAATTAAATTCTCTAACTGACTCGTCTAAATTAAAAATTTTAGTCTGACTCTACCTTTCCGTTTAACATACACATGGCAAATATGAAAGGATTATAATTCCACTCTATTAAATGGGAGATTCAGATCCCGGTTATGACATTGAATTTTTCAGTCTGACTCTGCCTTTCCAATATCAGAATCATGAAAGTTTTTTTATCATCATGGATATAAGTATTCATGAACCACTGATTATTGTCTCTGTTGGACATTACATGAGAATATTATAGGAGAAAAATTCCTCCGACACTGGGACTTGAACCCAGGACCTTTGGCTATTCGCGCCAATGCTCTACCAACTGAGCTAAGCCGGAGTTCAATACTCAGCGCCAGATGGAACCTATCTCCTATGACTGATTGTCCTTAATGGTCTATCAGAGAGGTTAGCTTAGTTGGTAGAGCATTGGCGCGAATAGCCAAAGGTCTTGGGTTCAAGTCCCAGTGTCGGAGGAATTTTTCTCCTATAATATTCTCTTTTATCATCGCTTTAGTCAATGAAGGTGTTTCAAAGATCCCAGTCTGAATTTGTTTCTCGCGAAACATTTTTTTTCTGTCCTATGAAATGTGAAGTTCTCCATATATTGTCCACGTGGATTATCGGTTGCATGACGTATGTTTTAATTGAATTGGGCCATAAGAATGTCGGAATGGAGTTGGCGCGGAGGCTGGCAGACACTGTGTAGTCGTGTAGCGTCCAGCAGCCCATCTGTATCGATTGGCAACAAGGGCGTGTCCTTCCCTTGTTACTACCCGTAATGAAAACATTTCCCATCACACCCATAAGATAAGAGTTTAATTAAAATTGCGTTATCCAGTTGATAAAAGCTGTAGGCCTGCTAGTTGATTTCTGAGAATAGATAATCCATTGGCATCTCAACTTTTTGTGCTTATATCTGTGCGAATAGTGGAATGTTGCTAGTAATGTATAGCAGTAACGGAGCATTAGCAATTTTCCACCGTAAAATAACTCGAGAAATTCTTCAGTAATTAAGTAATAACAATGTAATATAAATTAATGAAAAGCAACAACCGTCATAGGATTTTTTCCCCACCACAAATATATTTTGCATTGGTGAATTGGTTACCACAGCTGACCAAACTTCGGCCAAGTCTCAATAAGTCGGACGACGTATGAAGAGTTTAAATGTATACTGGGCCACGCAACAAAAATACAGATTTATTAATTCGTTATTTATGTTTTTATTTATTTATTTATTTATTTATTTTTGCTTAAAGCGTGCTACGAAACAACCATTATTTAAATATATAACAGGCCAAGTTATACAAGACCTAGAAGTTGGCCCTAAACGCTTCTAAAGATGTTGCAAGTGCCAAGGAACAAGATAGTTTCTAGATATAAAAGCTCATTTTTCTCTAAAACATTTTTGTTACTTGGCCCATTATATATTTAAACGCTTCATATGTTCTACAGTATGCTGCCAGCACTCGCTCCAAGACTCGTTGGCCTATATGGAATATATATACGAAACTACCTGTAATTTACAAAATAGATCAATCTTCAGGGTTCTTAAACATGACGTAGATTTACAACACAGGACCAATGGCTTTACTTCTAAGAAGGTTTAAAATGTGGAAACCCCAAATCCTCATACTTTTTTTAAACCTGCATACGTTGGAAAAGTATGCTCGAACTCAAAAGCAATTAATATTTTAACTTATATTATTTAAATTTTAAATGTTATAAAATAATTGGAATATATCCCGAGGGTTGAAATAACAAAACTTTTATCATAGTTAATAGAGAGATTACTAATTTATCTGATGAAACTCATAATCTCCAGTGAGATTTATTAGGCCTAATACTAGACCAGGAAAAAAATTTAAATAGTAATAATTACTTTCTTAAAATCAAAATTGTTTAAAATCAGTTCACTATTTTGTCGACTGTGGGATCACGACATACTGAAAGAATGACAGTCGGATGTGTAAACCACATATTAACAATGCTACCAACCTAATTAAAATATGCTAAAATCAGAACAGAATAAAAACACACGAGCTAGCCTGCATAAAATCAAATTGTGTTTTTAGTCAAAGCACATTTAAATTGTTTCAGTTTCCAAATAAGTCATGTTGTACAAATCAATATATTTTTGTTTTGTTCATTGGCAGCAATACAAATAACTTATGTGACGTATTAATCGTTACATATTGATACCTTGATTTATCCAGTAATGATCTGTTTTATCAGATAAAATTGCATTCTTGCTCTCTTTGCCAGCATATTATTATATAAACGGCTATGTTAAAACACTAGGGTGGAAATCTTGAATCTAGAAGGAAAATAAATAGATTGAAATGTATGTATTATGTATAGGCTACACGAAACAACCGGCGTGGGAAGAGCTTCACAGCAAAATTAAAGAACCAGATTACAAAAGTAGGAAGGATCAGGGGTAGACTTCAGAGAACAAATATTGCCAAATTTTCTTTTTTTTAAATAGAGGGATTCAGGATTGGAATGACTTACCTGCAGAAACCTTCGAAACGTTTCGTGCTAACGCCTAAATTAAAAAAAAAAAAAAAGTATTGCATTTAACACTGCCACTGGGTTGTTGACCCACTTGCAGTGTAACAAAATAAACTAATAATAATAATAATAATAATAATAATAATAATAATAATAATAATAATGATAATAATAATAATAATAATAATAACAATAAACGGCAGATGTCCGAGGCATTCCTAAACGTTATTGGTCAATATTAAATTCGCGTCGTATAAATGGAGTAGTCGTAAAGAAACTTTTGGAACAAAGTTTTCAGCTTTGAGTGTGCTAGCAAAAAAGTTTCTTTGAATTGTTGAGGCTGTTCTTTATGACCAAATACGAGTTTGTTTTCAACCTTTCTACTGGTTACAGAACATCTGACATAAGTTTTTCCTGACAGACGTAATGGTCCAATCTGGCCCGCGAGTGGTGAGTAAGCAAGAAACTGGCATCCAAACAACGGAATGCCTACTGAGATGGTAATGGAAAGAGTGTTTTAGGAAGATGCTCATTCTCTATTTCACGGTACAGTACAAGCCCACACACTGCATGTCACCTACTAGAGGAAATGTGGTTTCTGATGGAATTACACAAGGTCCGTCTACAGACACGTGTTTTGTTCAGGCGTAAAGGTCTGTAATTACCGCATACTGCTTACATTCTACTACTATGATAAATGAGATGGCGGATTGTTGTACTAAATAGATTCCCGTAGGTACACAATTGTTCGTCCGTCCGCAGACGTTCAGATGACAAATGTTGTCCATGATAAATTATCATACTTACTTTTTATTTAATAAAAAAATAATAATTAATTACAAAATTATCTAATTAATAAAAATTACAAAAATTATTACAAATATAAATAGTGTAAACACAATTATCACAATTACAAGAGAGTATTATTTACCCCGCATGAGCATAGCTCGTATTCGGGGTCAGTTCAGTCATACTAAAATTATATTATAAACATTATATAAAAAACAATTAATATATTACTTACTCAATGGCAATAGACAATTCCTCAGCAAGCGAAAGGAACATTATCTATTTTATGGAACCCGAAGGTTCATTGCCGCGCTTACCTGAGCCTGCCATTAAACCTTATTCTGTGCTAATTCCATCCAATCATCCCTCGCAAATCCTACTTCCCTTAAACCCATCCTAATATTGTCCTCCCACTACGTCTAGGTCGTCCAGATGGTCTTTTCCCTTCGGATCTCCCAGTCAATACTTTTAAGATATGTCTTTCCTCCCTCCTGCGCGCAACATGTCCAGCCCATTTTATCCTCCGTGATTTAATTATCTTTACCATATCCGGTGAAGAGTACAGGTCATGAATCTCATCATTATGCAGTTTATGATAAATTATCCTACATGCATAATTAGACGGGGAGGAGTTTCGAAAACTATTCTTTCTTTACTATTTTTCCTTCCAAAAGTGTTATTAATTTTTCTATCTAAACCTTTTGTCTAGACCATCCGTCTAACTTAATATTTTCCTAATTTTACCTGCATGGTCACTATCAAATTTATAAATATATTTTATTTTGATACATTAATATAAATTCAACGTTTAGGTCACAAGACGATACGAGACAAAACCAAACAAATCCTTTAATTGAACTAAAAGTTTTATATATGCATGTCTAAGACTCAACTCTAATTTTGGTCCCAGATTATTCAATTCCGTTGTAAAATATAACCCTGAATTAATTAAGCTGAAAAATTATACATTTAAGAAGATCATTGTTTTTAAAATATAAATATTTATTTTTAATGTTTATTATTTTAATATTTCCTTTCTAATATTATTGTAAATGAATGCAATTTATTTATTTTTTAAAAATAACTTACACTTGTATTCAATGTATTTATATTCAGTTTTGAACTGTCTCCAACCACGAGCATGTGCTATTTTGCTAATTTATGTGTGTGTTATTTTGTTCGTTAGTCGTTAGTAGTGTTGTACGATGTTGATGGGTCCGGAAAGAGATTTCACTGTATTCTGCAGTTATTTGAAAGTGCGATATCCAGACAGGAAGAGCACCTCAGTGCTTAATAGCTTGTAATTCATCGTAGTACATGGGCGAACGCCTTGAAGTTTGTTCATCGCTACAGCTATTACTCCGCTCAGGCAAGTCTTGCTAACAGCTACAGTGATTTTCATTCACTCTGAACTCTTCTCATAAAGACCCACTGAAAACCAATTTAAACTGAAGGTAAGAGAGTGATATGTGGATACAGATTACTTATGAGATGATCGAGAAAAATTATTTTCGTAAGTTTATTTAAACATTTAATACATTTTTGAAGTAAAACTTCTTTAGTGGCGGTAGAGGGTAAATCTGGAAAATCAGTCACACTAAAACCGTCACGAAGTCAGTCACAATCAGTCACGAAATCAGTCACACTCTTACTTGTTTCGGTGCGGACTGCACAGAAAACAATCAACTCAATGATTAGGAGTAATCAAAGGACATTTTTCAGACCTTACTTCCTCAATGGCAATAGACAATTCCTAAGCAATCTAAAGGTGTACCGGTATTATCTATTTTATGGAACCCGGAGGTTCATTACCGCGCAAATCCAAAACTAAAAAATACAAATTTCCAAAATTTTAAAAAACAAAATTAAAAATTATATTATCCAAAAAACCAAAATTTAATAAATAATAAAATAAAAAATTTAAAAAAAAAATTAAAAAATCAAAAAAATAAATTCAAAGCTCGAAAATTTAAAAAACCCAAAATTAAAAATTCAAAGATCCAAAATTAAAAAGTCCAAAGTCCAAAATTTAAAAAGTCCAAAAACCCAATATTAAAAAGTCCTAAAATGCAAAATTGAAAAAATCCAATAATCAAAAATTGAAAAAATAAAAAAATAAAATAAAGTGTTACTTCTGTCGCGTGGCGTTCCACGCACTCTTTTTTTTTTTTTGTAGTCACTGCAATGTTACAGATATATTTTAATTGTTTTAACAATTAAAGTAAACATTAATTCAATCTTCTGTGAGTTAAAACCAGAAAATGATAATCCAGTTCTCACATTCTGAATCAAACTTCTTATGTAGCTTAATTAACTAATTAATTGGAAAAATTAAAGACATATTTATATGCTAGTCTTTTCACTCATTCTTTTCATTAGCCATACCAAGTTTTCCAATGTGATCATTGTCCAACTTTTTCTGATTTATTGGGAATGATAAGTTGTATTTTAAAACATTCGCACACCAATAAATGGAGGACGCACTCTATTATTATTTTCTGCTAATAATTCAGTTTCCTATAAAAAATATTTTTATTCACTTATCATTTTGAGGCCTTCAATTAAACTAATAATCAATTTCTTTAAACAGCATTATGCACTGTCATGGTTTAATCTATTATATATCTTACGAATTAATGTAAATAATTTGCACCTTGATTTATCTTCTTCACACACAAAGGTAGGTTGAAACAATAAATCATCTGTCCTCTATTGAGATTGATTTCAGATCCAGAATCAATAGATAATAAAGTCCCTCAAGGGATATAGAGCCAAGGATTTAATTGTTGTAATGTTTCATGATTGAATTTTGAAACGTTTTGCTCGAAATAAAGAAATAGGTCTACTATTGTTTTCACATCTTATAATTAGACCTTGGAATTTTCGGTAAATGCCTATTTAGTTACTTTAAGAAAATGTGCAAAATAATTGCAAATGTTTGCAATTTATGGAAAATTAGACTCATTGGGAGCAGTTTCATAGTGCCTAAACAAGTTTTTTTTATGATTTTAAAAAATAATTCCAATAATATGAAGGTTTATTTAATTCGTTCCTGGCTAGTGTATTAGCCTATAATGATCTTATTTACAACGGGAAAATAATTTTTTGTCATTTATATAACAAACAGACAAGAACGAACGATAATTCTGAAAAGAATTATCATTCCACTGTATTCTACTAGTGGTTTACTATAAAGCCTGGGCCTTTAAGTACTTACGGGTTGTAAGTCACCACTGGGTTAGTACCGGTATATCATATTGAGAACGCGTGGTTTTATACCGGGATATGTGAGTCACGTAGAGAATTTCATGTTTAACCAGTACGTAGCCTCAATGGTAGAGCAGCGGCACGGAGAGCCGAAGATCCTGGTTCAAATCCTGACTATGGCATTGAATTTTCAAATCTGACTCATCCTTTCCAAACAGGTAAGAATTAGACATTTTCTTTGTTAGGGCAGGTAAACCGGTAATTATTTTATCAGTAGTGTTATCTGATCATTTAAGGCTAACAGTTGGCCACAAATAGCCTAAGTCTAATTTTAAGAAATGTACATCTTGTGAGTTATTAAAATTATTAATTATTAACAATAAATAACAATTAATAAATAACAAATAACGTGTTGCGTCTAGTCATACAAATAAGTAGAAAAGTAAAAATATTTACTTTTATGCATAACCAATTGTTTTGTGGCTCTTTTTAGATATAAGAAATATTTTTTCTTGCTTAAAATTAAAGAATACATCTTAATTACATCATTTTGCAATCCATTTTAGGTACCTAAAATGTCAATTTCTCGTGCCTAAAATTACGAGGTCTACTTAGGCCTATAATTTATAGAAAATGTCATTAATTCATGTTAACAAAGGATTGCTGAAAATCTTAGGTTATTTAATGACACCATTGTTTATTAAGTGAAGTCTGAGTTTGTATGCAGTAAAGTAGGTCTGTAATTTAATTCATGAATTTGTGAAACAAGAAAAATATCATCTGTTCGCCTGTAATTCGCATTAAAGTTTCACATTGAAGTATAATTGGAACCTAAAAATAGACAAGTGTTTAATTTATTAATGGGCGTGGATGTTATTGTAAAGGGAGAATGTTTTGCATCTAGGTTTACCCTCTCCGGTGAGCTATGGGAAGCTAACAGTCAGCAGGATGTGTGAGATCATTGCAATGGGGAAGTACAGACACATGCAAAACCATGCTCATATTACTCTTCATCCATTCAGCCGAGCGCTGTGAATGCAGATGACCTGATAAATAGCATACTTAGAACATATATTTAAGGTGCACTGCAGCTGCCAAAAGTTGCCTTCATATCTTAACTTTTAAATGCATTAGACTCAGTTTCTCAAGCAATCTATAAACCTGTTCCGGACTGCAAAGAAAACACGTAACAAAATGATTAGGCTGACTGTTTATTAAAACACCCAATTCCGTACAATTTACATGAATTCTAAATTTTCTTTCTAGTAAATTACCGTTATTTTATTACGAATGTAAGATGAACGATTGTATCATATAGGATTCAGTAGCCTATGCATTTAAGGGTCAACCAAAAATTTATCAAAATCTGATTTGAAGTTTGGAATTTCAGCGGAAATTTACACAATTATGCAACAAAAATGAAGTAAAGTAATTTTATTCTTTCCACTTTCGTTTTCTTCTACTTTTTTCCTTCCATTTCTCCACTTTATATTTTGCTTCTGAGGCATTATAGGATCAACTGTGTGACCAAAAAGAAATCTCGTATAATTTAATCTGGATAAAGGGGTTTTTTTTTTTTAAATCGTCAACTCGATAAACAAAAATTGTTCCTCAAAGTTATTAGAAATTAAACATAGCGCATGAAACATTGACCAACCAATATAGGAATGTATAAAATATTCAACCAGTCGCAAGTATCTGAGTCTTATTTTACGCTTTTATTTGTATCACTTTCATTTCATCGCTCCTACTTACGCCTACACTTGTTTTTTACGTATATTCACAAGTATTAAACACTGAAATGTCTTCATAAATGTAGCTTTTTTATTGAAAAAATTAATCATTGAACACCCAATTGGGTGTTTGTTATAACCTGCATGTGAGCATTTTTTCCTGTCCATTAATGTTAATTTTATTCTTTGTTTCCACAACACATATCCGTATCCATTTTTCTGTTTCCATATACAGGTGTCCGGGAAAGACCTGACGAAAAAGAAATAATTATATATCTGAAGATATTGCATTTATTGCCGTGATGTTTTCACGGTTACAAAGAGAAACACGATGAGTTTTAATAAGCATCTATGTGAGCACCATTGTGGCCCGATACTCAATTTCGTGCCACACCTGCGAAAGCATCTCCGGTGTGACTAGTGCTATTGCATCGTAGATTCGGCCACGCAAATCTGCATTATCGGTCACAGACGTGCGATACACTTTGTCTTTCACAAAACCCCAGAGAAAGAAATCGAGTGGGGTCATGTCAGGTGACCTTGGTGGCCATAGTGTAGGTCCTTCTCTCCCATGGACTGTGGATTTTGGCATTTTCAGTTGTCTTGCCGCCTCACGAATGGATTTCCTGGGGCTTCTTACAGAACCTGCCCGTACCCCTTCAATGCCATTGTCGTTTATGCGCGATTTCTTTGCCTTTCTCTGCTGTGACTCAACATTATCTATCACCAGAAATTGCTTGTGCCAATGAAGGATGCTGTTTCGGGCGGGAGGATTTCGGCCTTTGTCTGTTTGGAAACGACGTTGTAGCCTACGCACAACTTGCATTCCCAGTTCTCAGAATAAGACTGACTACACATGCCGCGCAGAACAAACTTTTTCTCGTTTCTTCTCGTGCAACAACAATGTGCATGCTCATGCGCATTACGGGATGCTACAAAACAAAACTTTTTGAGTTTGTCTTTCTAACTGTGAAAATACTGAGGTAGTAACTGTAATAGTTTCTGACATATAATTATTTCTTTTTCGTCAGGTCTTTCCCGGACACGGTGTATATTGTGCTTCAGGCATAATATTTGTCTTTCCCAGTTTACGTATCGCGATTTCTTGTCTAGATTCATTTATAAATCACAACATTGCAGGTATACGTTACACCAGGTTATGAGATAAGCAAAATTGTATTACTTTGTAAAAGTTTACTATTAGTTTGTTAGATGTACCGTATTAAGATCCAAGGCAATTATTAAAATAAAATATTAGAAATATAGATTTTTTTTAAATTTATCTTCAACATTGCAATCTGTTCAACAGTGAACAAGAATTACAAAAGTTACAAAATATATAGCCCAGAGGCTAATATTGAAATTTTACGAAATTTCTGTTTCTAGAATTTCTGTCTATTTGTATTTTTTTATAATATACTTAATTGCATATTCAATATTATGTATCTAGTATTCGGTATTCAAACTTGATGATGCAGAAGTATTAAAAGTTGTATTTTTACCAATTTTATGCCTACAAATGTCAGATGGATGATTAACAATTTGAAAACGGTGCAGGCGTTCACTTCTGTAAAGTATTTCGAATTATGTAACAACTTATTTCCATTACACCTTACGAAAATGTTAATTCCTGAATTATATGCCTATGCAATGTATACGCTAATAGTTAATTAACGTCAATCATATTTGAAACCTACATGGGTCGGCGCTCCAAAATTACTTTCGGAGGTACTTTTTGTACTGTAATAATAATAGGACCTGCTTGAGTGGTCTAGTGGTTAGCGTCGCTGACTACAGATCCGTCGGCCCGGGTCCGATCCTCGGACTTTTCTGAGGTAGGGAGGTCTGGAACGGGGTTCACTCAGCCTCGTGATTCAAATTGAGGAGCTACTTGAAAGAGAAGTAGCGGCTCCGGTCGTGGAAACTACCATTAACGGCCGTGGGTGTCGGCATGCTGACCATATGCCCCCAATGTGGTAGATGACGCAGCGGTAGGTTGGTAGTCCTTGTCCCTTCAGGGATGTAGCGCCACGAAGTTTTGTTTCATTTACTTTTTAATACTATTAACTTTTCTACCATAATTGTGGAAGTCAGTACTTTACTGTTACATTGCCTGTCGAAATTCCATTGAATTAATTAATTATTTTGAAACGAACAAAGCAGCTTTCAGTGATGAAGATAGTTTCTTTTTACAGCGAATGGACAGGGAGAGTTCGGAGTTCTCGCTGTGAAATGAGATTACAGAAATACTGCAGAACAAGACATGTGTGTTAGTAGCGTCTGCAATTTGGTGGAGTGCCGTCTCCCATGACAGCAGTTGGGGGTTAATGAGAGAAGCTTGTATTATTAGCAGTCGTAGTTGTTCTCAAGGCTGTTGCCCTGACCTATAGCTCACCTAGCACTGAGTTATTCACCGAGACAAAATGCTTTTTCTCTCTCACTTCTTACATTTATCAGTTACGTCTCTTACTAATCTTTGTAGAAATTAGTGCTGGGACAAATAACTGGGTAGTGGTTATCTCCACAGACATTTAACTTCAGAGGAAATAAAACAGTTATTTGGACACATAGTTAATTAGATATTATTTGCAGTTATGTGGATTTTTATGTCGATTAATCTTAGAGCAATGATGGGCAAACTTCTATGGGAGCGGGCTAAATGGCAGAACAATTTCACAAGGCGGACCGAAATAGTTTATTGAAGTGCTGAAATGGTACAATTTTCAGAACTACGCGGGGGAGTCCGAAAATAAGTTTTCCCTCTATTTTTCCCCAGAATGGTCAGGGAGCAATGGGGAAACAAAACATCGGTTGATCGCGAAAGATACCCATACACCATCGTGACTGCAATGACTTTCTGTTTCGGATTATGACGGGGGATGAAACATGGGTCCACCATTTCACGCATGAATCGAAGGAGTGGAGTGGAAATATCCGTCATCACCTGTCCGAAAGAAGTTTAAAACAACGCCCTCTGCAGGTAAAGTGCTCCTCACAGTGTTCTGGGATGCCCAAGTGGTTTTGTTGCTGGACTTTTTGGAGGATGGAACCATCACTGCTACGCGGTACTGTCACACCATGTCGAAATTTAAGGAGGCGATTTTGATTTCTCCAATCTGGCGTTCTATTGTTGGATGAAAATGCGAGAGAACACTCGGGGACGGCAAAGCAAAACCATATTACAACTCTTGGTTGGGAGCGCAGAGCCCTGATTTTTTCCTGGAGTGCTTTTTGAAGCTTATAAAGCGTTATGACAAATATTTCAATGTATGTGGTAATTATGTGGAAAAATAAAGGTACGTCTTATCTTTAATGTCATATATTTTTTGTCTTTTATCCACGCCTCTGTAGGCCTACGCAGTCGCCAGGGGAAACTTATTGTCGGACTCATCCTTGTATTGTGTCTGTTATTTATATAATGAAGAAGTATAAGAGCCGAATCTGGCCCGCGGGCCGTACTTTGCTATCAGTGCCTTAGACAGACAATTATTAATTATAGTTCTCACTATCTAGGTCGCTGTACTGTACTCTTCTTTGTGTTTGCCATTCACCTACATATGGAAAATATCACACACTGGCGCTAGGGCAACCACATGTTATCCATCCACTCTAAATCATGACGAAAGTTAATACCAAAAATTGTATGAAACTAATTTTATACTAGAATAAATATACATAGGCCTACTACTTACGCATGTATAATATTCTATAACCTGTTATGATAATTCGAAAAATTGAATGAATCTCAATTTTTTTCTTTGTACAGCTGAATCCGAATATGCAGCTGTACGTCCCTACAACATGGGGAATATTTGCTTAATCTTTTGTAATTGACCTACGATCAGACTTAATCCCTAGCTTATACTTGTAGCCTCAGGTCCATTGTGTAATCAAATCTCGTGTTTGCAGATTTTCAAAATTAAAGTTTGTTGGGGTAATGAAATCAGAGTTGTCAGCAACTAGAGTTGGAGCTGAAGTAACGAATGACTATAAAATCAGTCTTCTATACTATGCGGAGAGAATGCCAGTCAACTGGAGTTACACTTCATCAAGATAGCCTGTGATTCCATTGAATTGCTTTTGCTATTCGTCATACGTTTATTTTAGAATGACTCATGAAGATATTACTTTATCATGTATTTTCGTATTACTCGTGAAATTCACTCTTTCCGCCTATTTTTTTCACTTCGTATCTCATGAGAGTAAGCATTTTACTTGAGTGGATAATGTAATAAAATAAATAAAATAACATTTGCTCAACTAAGATATATTTTTGTGATCTGTCGCCTAGGCCTTTCGGTGTCTCTACACCATCTTCAGGGCATCTTTTGCTGGCTTGGAGCTCCAATAATTCAAGCCAGTAAAAGATGCCCTGAAGATGGTGTAGAGACACCGACACCGAAGGCCTAGGCGACAGATCACAAAAATATATCTTAGTTGAGCAAATGGTATCTTACATTGATCGAGCTCAACGGTGTTAAACATGTATTTTAATTGTGTGGATAAGTATTTTCGACTGCAAACTTATTTGTTTGAAATTTACATTTATTAAATTTCATAATTACATAAATACATTGGTTGGTTTTGAGCCCATGCTCGGGGGCAGTTTCAATGTTACAAGGCCTATCTTATGTCTTACAATTGAAGTGTAATGATAGCCTAAATTTATCATAAAACTAAGAAATATACAAAATATGATGAAAAATTACTAGCGGAGAAAGGCATAAGCTGAGAGTAATGAAATGACTCAAGCGATAAAAGTAATAATAAATATAATAATGAAAAATAATTAGCCTATCATGACAGTAGTGCCAGAAAGACGGAGCAGACAAAGTGGCAAACAAAAAATAACTGCGGAAGATTAAAAAACTAATTTAAAAGAGCTGAACATTAATAATAATTTATTGTTTTTTTAATTTTATTCCTTGATTTAAAGAATTTTTTTTTTTTTTTTATATTTATACAAATTTATACAAATATACAAAACAAAACAAGACCACCCGAATGAGCAAGCGCTCGTGCTCGGGCACAGTTCAGCCATTTACGTTACAAAATACAAATTACAAATATATAAAGAAAATATAATATTAAATCAATACCTAAAAAATAATAATAAAAAAGAAAGAACAGAATAGTAAAAAGAAAAAAGGAAAAGTAGTAAGAACAAAAATTGAAACCCTGAGTTATTACAAATAAAATAGTTCCTTAATTGTCTACTAAGTACAGAGTGAAGTAACTTTTGAACTATGAAATAAGATTTTTGATAAACTTATTGAATTTTTTGTTGTTCATATGTACTATTTCTGGATGTGACCTAATTATAGAGTTATAGAGTCTTGGACCATAATAAATGCTATGTTTAGAGCCAGAAGAGGTGAAGTATTTTGGTTCTATTAAAGGCAATGTTTTATTTCTTCTAGTATTGTAATTATGAGGATCCGATACATGTACGTTGCGGTATTTGTGAAAGTATTTTAAAAGTGTGAGCTTATAAATTTGTTCTACAGTCATCACATTCAATTCAGGAAATATCAATTCTGTTGGATATTCTATAGGCTTTTTTAAACAATTCATAGCTACATTTGGCTAAACCTGGATGTAATTTGCTTTTAGACTTTTACAGACGAGGACCGAAACTAGAGCTATGTGACAGACTAGCAGAAGTGAAACATTCGAGTTCTAGTATAGTACTATTTTCGTCTTGTGTTGTCTTCATGTGGAATGGCTAGGAATTAAATGCAAAGTTTGATAAACATCTTTTAACTTCATACGAAACATAGTTCGAGAGGCGATGGGCTTACCACCTGTCCCTCTGATATTGGAAACAAAAAGTAAATGCACGTAGCAATCACTGAACTCAATCACTGGAGTTTCAGTAAATGTGTTGTGTTTGAGCGTCTTGTATGTTTCACTGCTTCACTCCCAAGTATGGTGGGTTGCGTGTACAGTACGGGGTAATTGTCCTTCCAAGAAAGAGTACAACGTAGTCTACATCATAAACGGTGCACATAAATGATTATGAGTATTCTGCTCAAAGACAGTCCAGACTCGGAACGAAGCCATGGGATGATGATCACGACTCGTCCAAGGCTCTTCAGGATATTTGCGGATGTTTGCCTGAACACAACATCCACTCCTAAACTCACTACTGAAAAATCCCGACCTGGCTGGGAATCGGACCCGGGTAGCCGCGCTATCAACTCCCCCACCGCCATGGACTAAACATAAATACCACAAGAATATTATACGCTTTTACACTAACAGTTGTATCGTATTCAAGTATTTTATTATATTAATTTTTAGACGTTTAAACGAAGCAAATTTATTTGATTGTAATAAGTTTCGTAAAGTCATATTACAACGGATTAGGTAGACTTAATAATAGACAAATGTACTAAATGTCTGGTATTGTGAATTCAGATCCATAACGTCCCTTCCCTGGCCGTCCACGTGGTAGATAAAAAGTGTGCAGATAAATGTGTGTTAATAAAGACAGTTTGCTTTTTTTTTAACAACGCCTGTAGGCCTGCAAGAATAAAAGGTTCATATTTTTTGCTATGTGCGCAATACCATTAGTAAAATTAAAAAAAAACTTATATAGTAATTATTCGTTTATACTTCTGACTAAATTGTGTATAGGCCTAGTGTTTGTTCTAGTCTAATTTCTTTTAGTTCCCTTTGTTGGTGAACATTACGAATTGGCTAAGAGCTTAGTTACCTCCGCAGAATCTGAGTAATAATCACCCATGCATTCAAAGTGGGCGTTCATCAGGAGTTATGCGTTCAATTTGGCAACCTTGTCACCCAAAAGCAACCCCCTTTTATCGATCGGCGTCCCCTAAACTTCATCCTACAGTCTGTTTAAGAGTTAGTTTCGTCGATGCTCTATACCGACGGTACCCAAACCGTGGCTGGCGAGCCGTATGCGGCTCTTCCAACATTCTCATGTGGCTCTAAAAAATTCTGAGGCTAAACTGGAAATTTAATAATTTTTTCTAACCTGGCGAAATGTGTGTGTGTATATATATAATAAAAGGTTCATATTTTTTGCTATGTGCGCAATACCATTAGTAAAATGAAATAAAGCATATTATTCGTTTATACTTCTAACTGAATTGTATATAGGCTTAGTGTTTGTTCTAGTCTAATTAATTTCTGTTAGCTCTCTTTGTTGATGAACATATATATATATATATATATATATATATATATATATATTAGCAATTCTAAGTTATGTACATTTAACTTAATTATGAGAACCGACTTAACTGGCCACCTATCAGATTTCAAGCAATTAACAAGTGAAGTGGACAGTAGAAAAAGTTGATGTTTACAAAAATTTTTGCGATTTGTGGAACTTATAACAATTTCAGTAATGTGTTACATTAATAATGATGAGATGTAATTTTGTGGATAAATATAATTTTAGTTAGGCCTATATCTCTATATTTTACCTTCAACAAATTCACAGTGAATCTTAAAAAGTAGCCTATGTCTCTTCCCTCAAACTGTGGATCCCAACTCCCTGGTAGCTGGCCACCCTTGTTCTCATTTGTGATCTATCTATAAATTAACTGTGATGGTGACGTTATTGTGTAGCCTACCCACAGCTGTATTCTAGTGCTTAAAAGATACCATATTAATATTTATTTGATTTAGGCTATATCATTTCAGGACATATTACTTATGAGCATTTTTACCTTTTTATATTTTTCCCAGAAGCCTATTTAGTTATCTTCACTTCAAAATCAGGCGTTATACTTCCTGAGATTCCTTAGCTGATTGATAATTGTGTAGCATGCAGGAACATAATTTATTAATGTCGTGGCTCAATGTAACATAAACGTTTTAATACATAGTGTTTACTGAAGTTTTATTTTTACTAACTTTTGATTTTTTATTGATAACTATTCTAATTTCTCTTTTTTCTCCTTCCAGGTGAGTACCTTTGCATCTCTGCTAATTATTACGGTACCGCTCGTGAAAGGTGAGACAATATTGTGCTTTATATCAGTCTTTGTGTATGGTAAGATTGACATTCTCTTGTCTTTTCAAAATTGTTCTTATAACAGTCAGACACCGTTAGACGTTTTATGTTATTTTGAATCGTAAACGAAAATAATTTCAGTTCATTTGTGCCTAGAATAGCAGTCGAAAAAGATTGGGTAATTTCGTACTGTAGTGGAATTCAGTCTCTTTTGGTTGGCAACAGTTTGTTTATAACAAATCACTATTTGAAACAGTTAAACATCGCAGAAACATTTGCATAAAAAAATGTTGGTCTACCTATTTGTAAAGAATTGTATATATGTCTTGAAGTTATATAAAAGCCAAATAACGAACAAATATTGAAAAATCCTTCGCTATGATAAGAAATTGCAGACTTTGAATGAAAGGGGAGAAATGAAGGTCGTAAGCGAACTAATTATTGTGTTGTCTTTTGTTTGTGTTTTGTCAAAAACAAGTGCCTATGGAAGAAATGTTTATTGTGGAAATAGTTATGTTTGCTATTTTGAATTGTAAATTATTAATAGGTAGGCTACACGATAGTAGTAGTAGGAATATTAGAATTTGTAGTGGTTAGAATGAAGGAAATGGATCATTATTTGTTTGTAGGAAATGCAAGAGAACCAATGACATCTGGTGATGTCCTCAATAATCTATGTAGTGTGCTAGGTAGCCCGTATAATAGAACTTGACATAAGGGGAGAGTTCTGTTGAAGAATGTTTAGGATTAAAAATAACATAAATACTATACGTATATTAGAAAAAAAATTATGGAATGGAATTACCTTTATGCAGAACGCGATCAATTGGTTGAGAATCCTTGAGTCTGAACTAACTCTGTATATATATATATATATATATATATATATATATATATGTGTGTGTGTGTGTGTTCAGTATTGCACTGACATTCCCTCGTCTGTTAAAATGCATAGGCTTAAGTTATATGGGTGAACTAACCCATACGATTAGTTTACGTTGTTTGAGATTACGGTAGAATCAGTTTTCGCACCTATTTCAGATATCGATACCTATTACCCTTAATAAGGGCAGCTATCTGTCATAGAACTGCGGAAATCTATGTTATGTAAATTTTTGCCGCCGGTCCATAAACGTCAAGATAGTCCCGTAAGTGAATTCCTCCCCTTGGGTCTAGGTTCTCTCGAGTGATCCCATAGGTCATAATTACACTGAAACAAAGAGAAAAATCGACTGTACAAGAAAACTTATTTTGTTCTCTTGCCGTTTGCTTCCAAATATCTGAAGGTAGGCCTAAAGAGTACAGCTCAACAACGAATGGAACATGTCTAAGTAAGGACAAGCAAAGATTTTATTGCCAAATAATTTTAAACCACAGATTTTTAAAATTATGGTGACGATGTCCATAAATTTGAATTTAGAATGAACTGGTAAACAATTCAATACCATAATTTCGAGGGATAATGCAAGTAAATAATGTCAAATTTTTTACTATTATTGATAATAGTATTATTGTTGGTATTGTGTGTCCTTCCCTTCTGAGTTAATGCAAATTACAAACTTCTTCGTAGCCTGTACTCAGTTACAGAACATTCTGTAGGATTTCTGTGACCCTCTGCAGCTGTGTGGATGTCCTTCGTGATTTGTAATTTACTGCGCGGCCAGGAAAGTCAATTAAGAAGAGCAAAAGTTGCTGCCGCAGCAAAGAGCAAGCGAAATATAACCTGATTTGTATTTAAGTTTTATTCGGAAAAAGAAAATCCCATTTATTCAAGTGTCTATTACTTAATAATGTGACAAAATCCTATTAAACCTCCCTTGCAGGAGAAGTTGGGGTTCGTCAGAAGGATTCATTCATTGCGTCCCTACCCCTATTCACTAGAGGTAATTGTTGAAAGTATCACTAATGATAGCCTTTATAGATTCCCTACTTTTTCCGAATGGTTTCCCTTTTACACGAGACTCTAAAGCAAATTGTCTCTAATAGAATAAAAATTGTCTTGGTGCATTGTATTTTTATTTATTTAGAAAATAATCCTGTAGAGCACAAAGCTTATAAGGCTCGTTAAACAAAATAACATCATACATAATTACCTCTTGCTAAAAGGAATCATCACTGTTATATGGGCAGATATCACTTAAAATAATCTTAACATGTTTCCTAAAACCCCTGACATTAGATATATGTTTAATCCTAGCAGGCAGGCGATTATACAGTTTAAGACCAAGCACCATAAAGATTTATTAAGTATACTTATTCGATGAGCAGGTATGTTCAGAGCCTCTCTATTCAGAGTGCTGTAGGTATGAAAATCTCCATTGGTATTGAAATCATTTATGTTTACATAAATACAGTCTAATATTATATATATATATATATATAGACACACACACACATACTATATTTCCAAAAATAATTGTTGAGGAATGTCCAGGCCAAACTTTAAACACACATCGTAAAATACGTTTCTGAACTATGGATAAATCAGTCAGCAGAGAACAAGATCCCCAAACAAATTGTCCAGTTAAAGATATTTTCTATATCAATTATTTTATAAAGCGTACATTTAACGCACAGAACACATTTAGTAAAATATTTAGTTTAATTTATTGATCATACAAGATATATCCCGAAGTATTTTATTGGATGCACATTGTTTCATAGGTATGTACTGTTCATACAAATTGTTGCTGCACATAGTTATGGGAAATAGTTAACACCTCTTCACGCCACATGCTCGGAGGAGGGACTCTTGATTAACTTCTGTTACCATTTGAGTTCATTAGGCTGAGTTTCTTAAGTCTGTATCAAAGGTAGCCAACAATCTGACTTTCGGTTCCTTATAATTGGGGCTGCTATCCCTTGTGGATTTTCTCTCTAAACTAAATTCAGGTCAAATTTCAATAATTGAATAGGCCTACTAACTGAAACATTTTTAACTCCAGAATTTAGCTTCAATTTTTATACAAAAAGAAATTGTATTATTTCACATACAACTTACATCTCAACAGCACTGAATATGGTACATAGCGCCGTGCGGGTTATGTTTAGATAACCCGCAGTACACGGCTGTCGGAGAAGAAGCCTGTCTTTGCATTTCAGGGGACACAGTGAATTCCTACCACTGAATATGATAAATAGCGCCTTGCGGATTGTGTTTAGATAACCCGCAGTACACGGCTGTCGGAGAAGAAGCCTGGTATCCTCATTGCAGGGACAAAGCGAATGGATGGATAAAAGGCGTCCTGTTACCCCCGACAAGCAGTATAAGGCTTACAAGTGGAGGTTTCATTACCGAAGAGTGTTTTGGTAAAGTTTATTTTCCTGTAGAGGATAGGTCATCGCTTCGACTCCAAGCTAGAGGAAACTGAGGTATTTCATGTAAGAATGTATAAACTAATTCAATCATATATTAAAAGAAGTCTAACCAAAGCTTAACATTTTCTGTACAGATGAGATTTATTCTTGTTTCCCACACGCACAAACACACACGTATTTGTGTGTGTGTATATATATATATATATATATATATATATATATATATATATATATATATATATATATATATATATACATTTACTGTACATATATATGTACATTTACTGATATTAACTTATGACGATATATATATATATATATATATATATATATATATATATATCGTCATAAGTTAATATCAGTAAATGTACATCACCCGTATATAACCTGCGCTCAAATGAACAGGACGTTTTCCGTCTTCATATAAACAGACTGAAGATGGTATTTTAATTGCCGAAATGTATTTCAAGAACTACAGAAGAAGAACATAACCAAGCTAATCAATATTTTATCATTTAAACTAATGTTTTAGGTAGATTTCGATGAAAAATCTACCTATTGCAATCGATACCATATATGTATGTATCTTTACACGCTAGCGACCGTGATTTTGAAGATATTTCAACCAAATTTTATTATGTTGTTTCTAAACCCAATAGTTCGGACAAGTTCATTAATGAGCAAAATAGGCCCAAGGGTGGGGGTCGGAGGAGTGGGTTGAAATTTTGAAAAATTCATATCTCTGCCCCTATGAAGTAAGTTATAGAGGGAAACTTTGTTTGAATAAATTAGAGTACTCCCTGTGGAGTTCACAGTGACACCAGAGATTCGGGGGTTTTGGGGGTACGAGTGGGGTGGGGGATGGTAAATCGAAATTTTTGAAACCACGTCTTGTGGGATATCGTTGAATAGCTCTTGATGAATACTCTACAAATCAATAACTAGTTTCTAGTTTGTCATGATAACTGTATTGCTTTTCATTTTTCAGTATAATATTTTCAGAAATTAGATAAATTTTCAAGGGGAGGAGTGGTTTGTTTGAATTTTAGTGTTCACCGCGTTACTTCCCGGGCTTAACTGGGTATGTGTGCAAAATTTCGTGCAAATTGGTCAAGAAATGTATATTTGTATAGGGAACATACATACCCACATACATACATACATACATACACGCTTTTGATCTGGCTTAGTTGACTCACAGTTTTTTTTCTTTTGTTATGAAAACATGTGAAAGCGGAACTCTCAAACTGTGAATGTGTCACACTTCTTTTGTCACACTTCGATTTTTTTAATCTTTTTTTATGTAAACAATTGAGAGCAGAACTCTCTAACTGTGCCTCATTTCACATTTCCGACTTTTCTCGTGGATTTTCCAAAAAAGTCTCTTTTATACAAACCTTGTCCTGACAATTACGAACAAACAACCATATCGGTCGAGCCATTCTCAAGTGATGTGGCAACATACATTTTGGTAATTCATTTTTATTAATATGGATAGGTCATTGTACATTGTTTAGGTATATCACCTAACATGTTTTATACTTATTACATAAATAAAATAAAAAAATAAAAAAATTCCCACTTTTTCGAGTGCCATTTGACCTGTTAGCTGCTTGAAATCTGGGATGTGACTAATTAAGTTCACAAAAACCACAAGTACACTTAAATGTTTAGAACATACATGGATGCTAAGATTTGATTAATTCAGGTGTAGAATATACCTAATGAATTACTCATGAGAATAAGTTCTAAAAAAAATGAAATATGTCTTGAAATCATAAGTCAATGAAATGAAGTCTTTTGGCATATTCTTTAATTTTGGATTCTTTTCTTCGGGCAGTTCTCCAAAATTGAATGATTGAACAGTCAGTTTTACACGTTTAATTCCTGCGTTCTCTTGAATCTCCAGTTGCTCTAAATCTACAGTTGTAGTTGTAATAATAACAACAATAACTCATCATATTAACAGTAATAGTCATAACGGTGGTAAAAATCAGCTTCGTTCAATCTCTGCCTTTTTCTTTTATTAAACACTCCGATTTTTTTGTGAATATCCATTCCCAGTTGTATTTTTTTCGAGACTCAGACCACAATATATAATTCATATTTTTCCAGCGATTCTATAGAATTACAAAACCTGTCACAGCCAACCCTCTAGGGAGAATGAGACACGGTTTCATGTAGTACTCCACTCTCATATCTCTCCCTGATGACCAGAGCCTTTATTATTTATTGACAATAAACTTTGTTGGAACATCTGTCATTTTATAGGTGCGATCCATTGCTGAGCGTATATGGAGCGATACTAGGATTTTTTTCACGTGTAACGTATTAAAACTGTTGTTCATATTCCAAGAGCCCCATATCTTACGTTAAAAACAAAATGTTACATTACATCTTTAATTGTTGGAATGACATTTGGATAGAAAGTACAAATGGCGCCTTGACTAAAGAACTTTTCTTCCCTACAGTACACTTTCGGCTAAATGTTAAAATGTTTACACCAAATTTTATTTTAACACAATTTATGACAGGCCATGGTAAATTTGGGAGTTATTTGTTACGATTTCATATTATTTCAGATAGTGGTTATAATTGTAAGTGTCAGGAATCCATAAGAACTGTAAAACATGTTTTGTTCGATTGTCCTATGTCGAAACAAAAAGACTCCAGCTAAATTTGCTTTTTGTAAATTGTGACGAAATTTCCATGTGTTAAAAAATTTTCACGAAGCAATGTTTATGCAGTTTCTAACATACATTCACAACCATATGTAATTAATATTCTACATTTGACTGCATATATTGCTGTGTAAGCTATAACCCTATCATGCCTTTTCTGGCAAAATAGGGTTCAAAAAAGGTTTGGAGATACAATCAATAAATAAATAAAACTGTAAGCAATCTTGTTTCCTTGAAGCCTTTTACACTTAAGTAGCTAAATCCTTGGGAACCTTTGAGTTGTCTATAATTTATACTGTCGCTATGTAGGCTGGTGGAAAGGAAAGGCAAATACGACTGTATACAAGGCGTAATTAATATAACCGTGCTGATTAAAGAGGACAATGGGTAACATTACAATAAGTATAAAACCTATTTTTGTTTTGTGATTGGGTCATTTTCGCAAAACTTACCAAATTGATGTCCAAAGCAAACATTTATATCCTTTTCATTCCCTTCAAATTTGTTTCCCTGAGAAGTACGAAATACGTCTTTGATTACTAAGTGCCGGAATGATACTTTATGAGATTGTGTGGTGGACAGGAAAATGTCTCTCTGTTTGTCCGTGTGTCTGTACGCGCGATAACTCAAATACACTTTATCGAATTTTCATGAAACTTGGTATACGCATTTATAACGTCCATGGGAAGAAGCCTATTGATAGTGGGCCAAATCGGTTGACCGGCACCGGAGTAATGCCCAGTTTAGTGCCTATTTTATAGTAATCTAATATATAAAATCGAAAGTGTGTATGTATGTATGTATGTATGTATGTATGTTTGTTCCTTATACAAATCTACATTTCTTTACCAATTTACACGACATTTTGCACACATACCCAGTTAAGCCCGGGAAGTATAGCTGTCAACATTAAAATTGAAACAAATCAGTCCTTCCCTTGAAAATTATATAATTTCTGAGAATATTATGCAAACAAAATGAAATCCCATTCAGTTGTCAAGACAACAGTGATTTGTTTACACAGTTCATATAGGGCTCTGGACATTACATAACATTGGACTTTTACGAATTCTGATGCTAACGTTTTGTAAAAATAATTCTTGAAGAATAAAATCCACGAGAATAAAGCACATTGTAATGCAGTCACATAACTTTCTCTACCCTCGACACAAGAAATATTTTCTCACTTCACATTTTGATGTACAATAAGAGGTCGTATTGCAGGGATAACTTAAGTGTGTGAGTATGCTTTATCAGAAGTAGGTAAACAATCCTTTCCGCTTATACGTTATCCATAGCTGTATGCTTTGTATTAGTTGCGAAATAAGGCCCTAAGCATGGGATGGAACATTTTGAGTCCTATGCTCGCAGTATTTTATGTCCCGGGTTTTAGGGGAGGAAAGTGATACTGCATTTCTCTTATTTCAGAACCGAAACGGTTGTATGGTAACATGAGAATGAGAAATAAAATTTTCCGTCAAGTCAATACAATCTTATTTAATTTATCTTTCTTCTTATTTCAAATCCTCCCAAGCATGATGTGTAGAAGCAACGGAATGCAGCTTTCGACATCCTCTATGAGCCATAAAAAGCTATATCTAGCGTTTTCTTAGGGAATAGTCTGAGTGCCATATGTTGTTCTTCCTCATTTCGAATTCTACATACATTATTATATCAGGACCTAGAGTTTCAACATCGAAAGTCCTCCATAAGTTAATTTCAAATTACAAAATACAAAGCCCGGGCGACGCCGGGCCTTTTCAGCTAGTATATTATAAAATTTATCAAATGCAAATCAGTTCTCATGGCAACATATTGTTTACTGTTCATATACGGCTTTGGAAGTTGCAATACATTTAGCTTTGATAAATAATACCATCCACATATTCCTTCACATATGCATATTAAACTTGAGACCTTTGTTCTTCCGTAAGCCCTGCTTAATAAATCGAAAACAATGACAAAATCGATGACAAAAACAATTTATTTTCTGTATATCATAATCGCAATTATCACTGATTAAACAAAAACATTCTGGCACTTTGTTACATCAGTTTACCTGATTTTGTTTTATATGCTATTGACTATTTAATTAAAAATTTATCATGTATAATTCAGTTCCTCTTTATACTAACTGGTTGATTTCCAACCAGCATGATTTGTTATAATCTATTTTTATCTCTTTCATTTTGGATTGCGGATGTATGTGGATAGTTTAAAATAATTCAAAATCCTTACAGTACTACCGTATTATGCAGAATGGTTTATTCATAAATCTTACTTTATATGGTCATAGTTTCAAGAACAAAGTTATGTATCTGGCGTGGGGTAGGCTACTCTACATGTGTTATTCATTCAATATAATAATGCTTACGAAGGCTACATTGCGATTTTTCGTATAAGAAGCCTGAAATGAATTCTGTTTGTGTCCCATGTTTTGTAGCCTCTCTTCCTGCTCTCTGGAATGTTCTGTGAGATTAATGGATGCAAGATTTGGCTTGACTAATGTCCTGATTTCAAGAAATTGAAAAGTTCTAGGATGATTTATGACTTACTGCAGTTTGTTTGCGTCCTTCTTAACAGGAAAATAAAATATTTCAATTTTAAAAAGAGAACATAATAGCAATCGCTTGGTCGCGTTTGTTTACTGTGCTTATCGCTCCCGTTATTTATCAGTGCAATAAATAAACAACTTGTTGACATGTGTTGGGTAATACACTTGACGTGTCCGTCTATGTTTATTTTTTTCTGAGGCCGGTTACACATACATGGAAGAAATTTGCAGATTCTCAGCACACCCATACCGAAAAATAGTTCAGAGAAAGAGCGATTACTCGACAGACGACGTTTCTTTTTTTTTTTTTTCTTCTTTCTTTCTTTTTTTTTTTTTTCTCTCTCTTGTTCTTTCAGTCTATCCCGCAGGAGTTATTTTATATGTCTTTAAATTTGAGACATAGAACTGCCCCATTTACGCACCTGGGCCAGAATCGAACGTACGATTAGAAAGCCTCTGCCTTATCGAATGTTCAGTTTTGTTTTGTTAATAAAAAGGTAAAGTGTTCCCTATACAGGCCATGGAGGCCCAAAGAGTTCCAGGAAGTTGAGGTTCCCAGATTTTGGATATTCGGCACTCGAAGGTGGTAAGTTTGTCAGCCTTACGCACCGGCCGTTTTTACCCCCAGGATTGCTCCTGGTACTCCTTTCTGTTAGAGGCTGAGTCGACCCCAGTGCAACTGATTGTCATATTGCAGTTTAAATGATATGAATATTGTTCGTGTTTCAAAGAAAAATATATTAAATTGTAGAGAGTTTCACGATACTACGTAAATTTCACGACCAATGTTTCTCTCAATTTTTTTTCATAGTATTTATGTAGAACATCCATTTTTTAACTTTCTATCCACTCGTTGAGTGCCTTATCCAACCCTACCGTACTTCACATTCGCATATTTTCATTTGAAGAATAGCTCTCTTCAAGAATGTTTTGATTAAGAAACGAAAATACAGTAAGAGCATACCGTGGTTCATTCTTGAATATTTCAAAACGACTCCTTCCAACGTAACAGATGAGCACACAAAAGAGGCTTGATTTTTCCATTTCAGCAAATTTATGTTGCAGACAATGACAATGTCGGGCGTGCCTGACTGGTCTTTGTTATGACATTTTTTTTTAACAATTCCCACTTCTTGTGTATCTATCTGCAGATGTTCCAACCCCAAAACCTCTCACGAAACAAGTTGACATATAGGGGAGTTAATGTGTTTAACGAAAGGGTAGGCATACGGAAGAAGGGGATGTAATAATAGACCAGTGCGCTTGTATTGTGTTTCATTTTGGAAAGAGAACTGTTACCTATTTCCCTCCTCCCTTCATTATTGTGATCTTGTGTGGTTTACAGGGGTTTGACGTTCTGATATCTGCTGCCCCGCCCCTTTCCGATGCGTAAAAAATACACCAGGTGCTTCTCGCTGAAAAGGAACGAGCAGTAGAATTCGCACATTGTAGTTCGTGACTAATGGGTATTATTTAATAGAACAACACATCAGTATTTTCATATATGCCTTAACCCTAGTCCGACCAGGAGTAAAGTAGGCCTACTCAGTTCTCAGGAAACCCCTCCACTTCGCAGTGAAAGAGGGGGCATCGGGGATCTATGAGATGAGTAAAAAAAAGCATTCATTAGAAAATTATTATGTAAAGAGAATTGATTAATTTCTTTGTTTAAAATAACCGTGCATACAGAAAATTAATTCACCATTGAATTTCTTTCTTAGATTCTCCTTTTTTCAGACTTCAGGCATTATTTAATGTAATTTAATAACAATATTTAGATATTGTCTTATAGTTTATTTCTATTTTTAAATAGTGCCAAATAGGCAACCAGTGCATTACGTTTTAAGGGTAACGGCTAAGAAAGATCATAGTCCATGTTAGAAATGCAGTGATTTTTAGTGGCATTTTGTAGTTTATTTCGTACAGAATACAAGCATGTATCCGTTTGACCTTGAAAGATGATAGTCTTTTAGTTACTAATTGCTTTTCTAACGATATTTTAACGATAGATTAGCGATTTCAAAGACAAAAGTTCAAATTCTGACCCGTTAACAAAATGTGACTATGATCTATCTTAGCCGTCAGCCTTCAATTTCTTTGTAGAAAGATGCTTCTAGATGGAACCTCCTGGAGAAATTTACGCCCTTAACCCTAGTCACTAAATCAATGGTTTCCGTGGATGCGAAGCTATATTTTACCACATGGTAGGCCTACTGACTGGTCAGTTGGGATCAGATCCCTGACCATTGCAATGTACATGTTTTTAAAAATAATTCATATAAATTCCACACAATGAAGGAATTTTTAAAATTTTATTATTTAGAGCATTATGTAGAACATTTTTAGAATTTCACTGTTCTACGTAAATAACAGGACAAATTTTGGGGGCCTCCGAAGGCCCAAAATTCCCCTTTATATGACTTCTTTAAAACTTATTCTTTAATATAATTGCTTCATAAGGGCAAATACAAATAAAATTAATGGCACTATATTACTCAACCATTCTTTTGTGAATGACAATAGTGTATAAAAATATTAAAATAGCATGATGTAGCTTAGTCCATAAAAGTCCAGTTTACAATGTAAAATTTAAGAAGTTCTTTAAACCGTTGTAGTCCACTGACCTATAATTGAAATTTTCTTCTGATGTTGCAAACTCATAATTTGGGTCTAAAGTAAATAGGGCAGGTTTACGCAAGCAGTAAAATATTAAACATATAGAATTAGTATTACTAGAAATTTTGCTTAGGAAAATATATTAGAGATGAAAATGCGGATTGGAGAAAACTGCATAACGACGAGATTCGTCATCGGATATAGTAAGGGTAATTAAATCACGGAGGATGAAATGGGCTGGACATGTTGCGCGCATAGGAGGGGAAAGACGGATCTCAGAAGTATTGGCTGGGAGACCCGAAGGGAAGAGACCACTTGGAAGACCTAGACGTAGGTGGGAGGACGATAATAAGATAGATTTAAGAGAAGTAGGATTTGAGAGAGATGGCTGGATGGAGTTAGCACAGAATAGGGTTGAATGGCGGGCTCAGGTACGCTCGGCAGTGAACCTTCGGGTTCCATAATATAGATTAGCCTATATTCCTTTAGCTTGCTTAGGAATTGTCTAATGCCATTAAGTAAGTAAGAATTTCTTTTGTTTAATGATCACTTATTAATATCCCCTCATGACATAGCAGAAATCGTTTTACGGACAACAGAACATCAATAGCCTACAGCAACCATCTACTAGCATTGCAACAATCTGTATGATAGGATTTGCTGATTGTGGGAAAATAAGATTAATAATGGGGAAGGAGATAATACCATTACCTAAACTGAAGAGCGCATTTTCCCATGATGGGGGAGGGACTTTAATCACGATGGTTACGGTATAGGAGAAGAGAACGCGTGTCCGTACATATGGGTGAGTTTTGCATGCTGTTGAAAGGAACGTGTGTGTTTGTAGAATAAATTAGCTACAATTACAATAGAGATGAGTAACTCGTGACCAATACACAATACAACAAAATGGAAATATTGTATTGATATGTCAGTTCTGTGCTATGTCGTACATTCGGATCGCTCTGCTGATAACGGAAAGGGCGTAACAGTCTGAAGTGTCACGTTTTTGTTTTGTTATAAGAACTAAGGGTGGCGTGCACCAAACTCATGCCATTTACTCTTTTAGTAAGCCTTACTTCTTTAGTTCTAACTACTTTAGTAAGCTACTCTTTTAGTAACCGTACTCTTTTAGTAAGGACGGCGTGCACCAACCAGGAGTAAACTAAACTCGGCGGCTTTCAACATAGAGGAATGTACTAAAGAAGTAAAAATTTTATTTACTCCCAGAGTAAATGAACTTACTCCACAAGTGGTGGAGAGCACCAACACGGAGTACGTTACTAACGTAGTAAGTTGTGGAGTAAATAAGGCCAATATTTACTCCTACTCAGGGGGTGGAGTAAAGTTGTGGAGTAAGTGTGTTCTGTGGCATTTGCGTGAGTTATGAGTTACATATCACATTAAATGGATTACATAGTTAAACTGAGGATAAGTTATTGAGATGAAGAAGGTTGTATACCAAAAATGAGAGTTGTGGCAGGTGATTTAATAAATATTAAGCGAACCATACCTAGTAGGGCATTTAATAACGTAAATAATTAAGATCATAAATCCTTACATGAAATTTTGGCGTTTGGAAGAAACGAGGTCAGATTCTCACTACATCCATGTGATTTCAGCCAGTCAAATGTGGAAATATCATTGCGGAGAGCGATCCAGCTAGGAAGACGTCCACCAAAGGTGAGGGGGAGAGTGAGTGGAAGGGACGTTTGCATTGCACGGTACAAGGAGCTCATGTGCTCTTAAATATCTTCCTAGCTGGATCGGCCTTTAGATGTTGCAGTTCTCCCTAACTTTGGGTCAGAAAACGACGATGTATTTCAAGCTAATCATATGGATACAGATATCGGCGAGGTATAGTACATTCCAATAAATGAAAGCCTCCGTTCTTGGAGCTACCCAGAAAACACTTCCCCCTGCTACTTAACCATAGAATTACTGAACAATAGGTGATTCTCATTGTTAAACGATTTAATGTAATTATTGTAAATTAATTTTATTACATTACACTTCTATAGCTTAACTTAAAGCACAACATTGCGAATGCCAGATTATAATAATAATTATAAGAGCTAAAAGTTCAATAGTTGCACCCGCAGTGTTAATGAATAATATGTCCTGTTTTCTAACCCAGGTGTAAAAATGTCCAAACAGGCCACATCGGAAGAAAATTTGACTGACTCTGGGATTAGCGTACATTGAGAAGGGGACACATTGTAAAACCATTCCTTAAAGACTCCCCAAGTCTCGAATGGTGGAGTGAGACGAGACTTTCATGTTTGGGAATAAACTATAACAGATGCTGCAGGTCTATAGTATGCTGCTAACTATTTAATTAACCCTGTGGACAGGAAAGTGAGAAGCATTATAAACTATATAGAAAAAAAATGCCAACATGAGTGCCGAAAGAAAATTTTAAGGAGGGGCCCGGAGGTTGAAGCTGCACAGGATCTAGAGAAGTAGTCACTGAAATTATTTTTAAACACACAACCATCTACATAATTATTATTGGAGTTCATAGCTTCCGAAATATTGTACCGCCATTTTTTGTTTAAATATTACATTTCTCAGATGTAATATTATTATTTTTATAAGGTAATATTTTTTAAGTAAATGTTCTGTGCATTTGAAAAAGGACAGAAACATAATGCCCCTTATTAGTTTTGTTATCCTTTTTATCCCCCCTTTTTCATGACTTTGTGTAATACTTCTTATTAATATTGTTAAACAGTCAATAAGTATTAATAGTTCATTATAGTGAGATTTATGATAAACAACTGTAGAATAATTGATTTATCGTTTTTGGGGAAGAATATTTTAATATATTTTAGAAATTTATTATTATTATGAGAGAAATAATTATAATATTGACAGTGAATCAATTATGAAAATCAACTGGAAATTCCAATTGTTTGCATTATAATACAGAAATAGTTTGCACAAAAATTGTAATCACAGTACCCTAACGTAGGCTACTAAACTGAAAATATTCAATTGAAGGAATTAAAATTAGTAATGAATAAAACATTACTATTAGACCTATTTTAAAACATGAAGATTGTCATTGGTAATATTTGGAACAACCCAAATTCATATTCATTGTTTCAGCGAATCTTTCCTTTTCATTATCTGGCACTTGAATAATACCGGCAATTGAAATGCACGTGTTCTGCTGCGCTGCACTAATGTTTCTGCTCTGTTCTGCGCAGAATTCGACTACTTCTTTAGTAAAACTCGTTTACTACTTTAGTTACAACTAAAGAAGTAACTATCAATTGAGCTCTCCAACACCAACTAAAAGAGTAAGTTACTAAAAGAGAAGCACTAAAGTAGTAAATCTAAGACGGGAACATGACGCAACAAAAACCGGTTTGTCTGTCTCACACTAGCACATTACTAGTATGACTTAAAGAGTGAGACAGATGTACTGGTTCTTGTATACTCCAGATCTCCGTCTTAAATTTACTACTTTAGTAAGATTTACTCCTGGATGGTGCACGCCACCCTAAGGGTGGACGTCGCGAAAATTTAAGTGAAAATGCGCGACGCCCACAGAATGCTGCGTGTCGCCGTTAATTCTGTTTGTAACAAAGTACAGTCAGCCTCTTGAGAGAGGGGCAGAGTGCTCGCTTTCTTCGTTTCCTATCATCTGGTTGCTGTATAACAGAAAGCAGAAAGAAGATCAATTGCAGTAAGAAATTCAGAACATTGTCAGAGTTATCAGTGAAGTGGCAGTTTTCTTTATTCTGCTGTATATAAATAGAATTTTGCTAATTCGCGTGTCTGCTACTTGACCGTTTTTAAAACTTTAATTAACTTTATTATGTTTTTGCTGATAAATAATGAAGGGCAGTAGAATTTGCGAGGGATGATGGATGGAGTTAGCACAGAATAGAGTTGAATGGCGGGCTCAGGTAAGCGCGGCAATGAACCTTCGGGTTCCACAAATTAGATAATATTCCTTTAGCTTGCTGAGAAATTGTCTATTGTCATTGATTAAGTATTTGCTAATAATAGTAGTATAAAAGTTACATCAAACATAATTTGGGTCTGAAGATGGAATTAAACAAATTGTAAATAATGAGCTCTCTAAATCTCTCAAGAAGTATTTTGAAGTAATCTAGTGTTCCTTATAGGCTATCATTCACCAGTATTTGACATGAAAATTCTGGGTTGGTCACGTAGCTTGATTTGAATTTCTAAAATCATGCAGTAAAAACTTGGAATTTCAAATTAAAATATAACAATTTAAATTTATTTTACAATACTGAACGTTATTGATAAATTTAAAAAAGAAATGGAATACACGTACAAATAGAAACTCTTACAGTTTACCTAAGCTGAATGCCCACTTCGATCCCAAATACAAGCTTCCGTTGACTTTATTATTGACTTTATCCGTTGACTTTGACTTTATTTGTTGACGTGTTATTCCGTTCAGTTTATCCTGCAAAGTCAGGTCTATCTTCGATTATTTCTTTCTCCACAAAGTTCTCCATTCCTTCAGAAACATAGTAATAGGCCTTTATTTTAAATTGACTTTAGTAAATAATAATAATAACAACAATAATAATAAAATTATTAATTTATTTATTATTATTAAGAGGAACTATTAATTATTAATTTAATGTTGCTATTATTTAGTAATTAATAAGTATTATTAGGAAGAACTGTTGTTGTTGTTGTTATTATTATTATTATTATCATTATTATTATTGAATACTGACGGGCCCAAAGTATTAATTTGCATTCTTGGTGAGGGGAGAAGTAGTGAGATAAAGAAAGGGAGGGACAGAGAAAGAGAGAGAGAATAATGAAGGAATGAGAGGGAGAGGAAGGGAAGGATAATTTTGTAAGGTAGGGAAGAGAAGTTAATGTACCATAACTCCTCATTTCAATTCAGAGTTAGTATTGTCACAGCTAGCCTGCGTCACATCTCATTTTGCAGGAAGTTAAAATTTTTTACGTGTCAGGCCACCTTTTGACAGTGTTGAATAACATGACAGTGAAACTATCCTGCAATGGAAGCAGGAAGTTCCGAGTTCGAATCTGGCTGTCACAATGAATTCGTCACATTGTGTTTGTATAAAGGAGACGGGTGTTTGAACTCTGTATAAGGTCGTTGTCTCCCTAGGCTGATCCGTGAGGTGACAGTTTATGCAGCAGACATAGTCACGGAATACTCTTCTTCATACCGTCGATTATTACAATAGATTCTGCAGAGAGTATTTAACATTGAGCAAACTGCATCTACTGCGCATGCTCTTCTTTTGCAACTTTACAGTACTATAATGCTTAGTGTCTTGAAAATGTATCAGAATTAAATTAAATTTTTTCCTAGCATTGCGGTTCAGTATAACTTTATTTTAGTGGCCTCTTTTCCTCAACCAGTCTCTGAAATTTGTGAAAATGTATTTATGCAATAACTGAAAAAAAGAATGAAACTAATATATGAATTATAAGACTGAGACGATTGCTATTTTGCAATTGAATTACTCCACCCATATAATTATAATGAACAAAATAAGTTTATTATATAAACTTATTAATTAGAATAATAACATAAATATTAATCAATTATAGCTTTGCATTTCTAATAACATTATAGGAATAAGTTAAATTCACTAAAATTATCTGAACAAGTTACAGCAGAAATGGAATAAGAACATAATATTTGCAATATCATGTTCCGGCTGGACTTGTGTGAATATTGAAACGAGACAGATTTCCCGGAACGTAAGAATAGGCTTAAGAACTATACTAAAGGATCTCAGTGGGGTGTAGGAGACAGTCATTCATCACGAAACTCACTGCTATTGAACTAAAAACGTAGAGAAAGAAGAGCTTACTGGCTCTATTGAAATTTAAAGACTTAGTAAGTGGGAAAGTTCTTACTCTATGGCGCTTCGGGGAATCTAGCATCATTTCTGGTTACTGACAGCGTGGGCAAGTACTGCCATCCACGTGTATTAGCGTCTATGCTGGGTAAGGAGCATAGCCAATGAAATAAGGGTTTGTATCTGAAGATTCTGATACACAATGTAATTTGCTGTAAACATAGCTATTAGAGGCTAAAAGAAATACAAGGCGTATTGGACTTTGAACGATGAGAAGTGGGGACACGCAGAAATTGGTATCGACACTCTCTCGTCTACGCTCTAAGTGAGTGGAGGCGATCTTCTCAGCATCTAGCTTCCGACTTAATAGAAGTCGGGAAGCTATTAATATTCTTCGGTCAGTAAATGATTTAAGTATCATTTACTGCAGTATTATTTAAATCTACGAATATATTCAGGTTTGAGGTACGGCTTAATTACAGCTGAGTACCAACTTAAATTCAGTGTGTATCAAACTGTAAGTACCAGTGAATCAACGACTTTACAAGGCATTCTTGTGAATACGCGAGGTTAGGGAGAAAGACACCTTAATAGCGAAATCCACTCATCTGAAGTCGAAGTTCACATACGACGAATATTCTACAAAAAGCCTATTAACTGTTCTGTAATTATATTAAAATAAACAACACTCATACCAGTTAACCAGGGTGTTTTAATTGCATAAGAATATAAAGTAGACTGTTTCTAAGAGCTATAAATACCCAGATTGTGCCCCCGATGATACTGAAGATAACCTCTGCTCTGACTGTAGCGACACCGTGGCTGTAATTGGTTTTGCAACCCGCGAACCGTTACATACGTGGCTTACCCAATCGATGGGGCTTGAAAAGACTCGAAGCTAAATTGTGTTGAATCAGAATATTTTAAATTAAAACAATAACTGTTACACGCATCATTAAGTAGAGACTACAGACATTGCAACGATTAACGGGATAGATAAATTCAAGATCCGAGTAAGAAGAATCAGGAGTGGGCAGACCGAAGATAGAATACCGGAGCAGCAGTAAAAAGCCTTGTAAAAATCTAGTTTATAAGAGGGTATTATTGCTAGTTATAAGAGGGTATTATATGTATTTTGTGTTCTGTGAAGGGTCTGATTTATATGTATGCAAAGGTGAGTGAGCATGATTTTTATATTTTGAGTGATCCCAGTGCAATAAATAAAGCTAGGGTTGTGTAGAAATGATGACGTTAAGGAACGGAAAAGCCGTAATTTCAAATATGGAAACTGAGGAAATGAATAACGGTCAGGATGTGCTAACTAATAGTGAGATAGATCAAATCCAAGGGAACGAAATTGTAGTAGGTAACCAGGAAATTAATAGTAATGAATCTGAAATGCTATTAGATAACGAAAGCTTAGTAATTAATCAGGAGACTAGTGAGGAGAGGGAACTAGAGATTGTATCAGCACAGGAAGATAGGTCTTGCGAAAATACAATGTCAAACCAAGTAAATGAGGGACCGCCTTCATGGATGAAGCACTTCATAATTGATATGCAAATACAGAATCAAAAGAGGGATGAAAGATTGAGTAGCAAAATAGAGGAAAATAGTAGGACATTAGCTAAACAGTTAGGAGAAAAGATGGATAGGAGTAAAGAGGAAACTAGAAAGATAGGGGAAAAATTGGATAGGAGTACCAGTGAGATGAGGGTAATGATTGACCAATTATCTGATAAATCAAAGAAAACTGAGGATAGGGTAAATAAACTCTCAGACGAATGTAAAGTAACAACTGTAAAATTAACTAAAAGGATCGACCACGTGCAAAACAAAGTCGAAGAAAATAAGAAACAGTTGGAACAGAAAATAGAGCAGGATATAAGAACCCAGAATAAAAACTTGGAGGATAAATTAGTTCAAGCTTTGTCAGTGGATATGGGGGTAATAAGTACTAATATTCAAGGGCAGGTTAATGATCATGCTGATAAAATAAGTAGGATGAGGAATGACATTGAAACTAAACTAAACAAAATAGTTGCAATACAGAATAATGGGACTAAAGAGGTTAATGACCACACTGATAAACTAAGTAGGATGGGTAATGACATTTCTTGTACCGGAATTCAGGCTAATGGTAGAGGGGTTTGTTCACAATTAATTCATTGTTCGAATGGGGAAAATACTAACCCACACGGGAGTCAAGATAGTGAACTGAGGACTCCGAGCATAAGCCTAGAATCAGAAAATTCGCGAGGTGACCTAGGCCTACACGACAATGTTGTTATCCCAGTAACTGGTTATAATAATACCCATGTAAATAAAATCGCGGATTTAGATTGGCCTTTGCCTTATTATAATGATGAGAAAAATGCTAATCCTCATGAATTTATAAGAGAGCTAGAGACATACTTTAAAGTTAAAGGCATTCGTGAAGAATTTAAGATATTGGTTGTTCAGAGGTCGCTTGGAGGTAGTTGTAAAGACTGGATGCCAGTTGTGATGAGAGAGGGAACTGGGTACCAAGAATTCAAAAAGTTATTTATGGATAAATATTGGAGCGATTCGCGTCAGAGTGAAGCTAGGACTGAACTCTATTTAGGGTACTATAATGAGCAAGGGAAAATGACTAGTACTGAACATTTCGTAAGACTCATAAAATTAGCCAAGTCGCTAAATATAGTTTCTGAAAAAGAGGTCATCCAAATTGCAATGAAACACTTCGGTCCAGATATTCATAAATTGTTAATGGTGGCAAGACCGCAATCCTACTCGCAGATGCTTAGCTTGTTAACGGAGTTTGAGGAGGGCGAGAGAGCCATAAAGAACTTCCATAGTTATCAATGGCACAATAATACTCAAAATTATGGAGGAAATCAAGCACAGTACGCAGGCGCTAGCCGAAATAATGAGAATTATAATGACAGTAATGGTAGGCCTACACAAGGTTATCAGGACGCAAGGGGGAATAATTATAATTACGGGAACGGAAGAAATCAGAATAATTATAATTACGGAAATGGAAGAAATCAGAATAATTATAATTACGGAAATGGAAGAAATCAGAATAATTATAATTACGAGAATGGAAGAAATCAGAATAATTATAATTACGGAAACGGAAGAAATCAGAATAATTCTAATTACGGAAATGGAAGGAATGAGAGGGTAAATAATAATAGTTACAGAGAAAACCAAAATACTAATAATGGTTTACGTAACGCCAACAATAATCACACTGATGACAGAAATAGGTCACGACCTCAAAGCGTGGGAATAAATCACATAGCTTTCCAGGAACAGGAGAGAGGCAATGTAGATCAAGTTTACCGATATGGACAGTTACAAGACGGTCGATACATTCCTCATCAAAATAACGGGACGGATAATTGTAGCCACGTGCCAGATTCACAACATAGATTAGATCCTAGTGTGAATGCATTTCATCACTCTCAAGCCGACACAACAGGTGTAGGAAGTGACAGATGTCAGCCCGAGGCTTTAAACTCAGTATAGATGCGATAGTGGGTCATATCTCATCTAACTCGTGCCCAGTGACCTCAGGGGACTCCCCACAAGTAAATAGAGATGACGTAAATACCGTAGAAGTGTCTGACGATTTGAATAAAAAGTCAAATCAACAAATCTTATGTCCACCACAGGTTAAAGCATATATAAGAGATTTAAAGGTACCAGTTCTCGTAGATGAAAGTAAAAGTTCTGAAATTCCGGTTCCCACGACTCATGCAACAAATCATCATACATGCTCCGAACGGGAATTAGCTTTCCAAGACGAATGTTCTATTATTGAAAGTTTATCAACTGTGCAATTAGATAATAAAGGGGAAGAATTTTCAATTATGCAGAATGTAGGCCTATCGAGCCCAAGCAATAATATTGAGAATCAGAATGGCGGACCGCCAGATCAGTATCAGAAACGCACGGAAATTGATGAAGTTAATAATACATTTGTAGAGAAAGCATACGAAGTAGGAGCGAGTTATGAGGTAAACATGTGTGAGACAAATGTCCGTGATCAGGGAAATTATAGTGGGGAAAATGGAAAAGAAGGTACTGAAAAATTGCGAGAATCTGATATCTTGGGAATTTTAAGGAGTAAATTGGGCCGCACCACGCCTATTAGGGAACCACAAAAGAAACCTAAACATCACTACCACAAACATAAAAAGAAAAAGAAAAAGAAAAAGAGGGAAAAGAATCTGTCAGATGCAGTAGATAAAAGAATGTCTCGTCTCTAGTTATGGTAATAGAGGACCGTTTATAGTGACTAACATTTTTAATGGTATCTGATATGAAGTGACTGATCCTAAAACTAATAAAGTAGTGGGACGGTACAATCTTTCATTGGTGAGGTCATACAAAGAGTAAGCATTTAAAGAGGTGAAACAGCAGTGGAGTAGGCTCGGGTCATTTCACTAGAATTAAGGCACTGAAACTGAGGGTATTATTATTGTAAGTATACATGTCCGCGGAGCAAATATGTAGCGAAATGTAGGCTTTCAATATAACCTCTAAAAGTGTGAAATTCTTTGGACGTGCATAAAATATATCCTATGCCGATTATATTGTTGTTATTTAATTGTAATACGGACCTCGACACTTATATCCGTCGATCTTTTATTGTTGTTATCTCTTTTTAAATCTGGACGTTGTACCAAATATATCCGGTCACGCTTTTATCTAGGTTAGAATATATTTAATAAGTGTTTTCAAGTGTTTATATTCATAGGGTAAATTAGGTTTTGTATTAATGTTTCATTATTACCTGATGAGGTGAGGTATCTGTGGTCACGATCTAAGATAGCCTACCGTGTGCGAAGGGTGTAGTGTGTGAGAGAGTAAGGAAATATTGTAGTATGAGTAGTATGAATGAAACAGTTGTGCCAGGTATAGGAAATGTCATTCACTCATCAAAACAAATAGTAGTAATGTGAGAAGGGTGGAAAGTATTCCATGTTATAGAATACGAGTTAGCACAAAGGTCATCGTACTGGGATCCATAACAAACTCTGCTCACTTACGTCACACTAAGCACTTCATGTCAGGAGTAAAACAGAATTACTCCGTAAATTTGAAATTTTGAATACAAAACATAAATTTCCGTAGAATTCTCTTGGGCATGTGAGACGATTGCTATTTTGCAATTGAATTACTCCACCCATATAATTATAATGAACAAAATAAGTTTATTATATAAACTTATTAATTAGAATAATAACATAAATATTAATCAATTATAGCTTTGCATTTCTAATAACATTATAGGAATAAGTTAAATTCACTAAAATTATCTGAACAAGTTACAGCAGAAATGGAATAAGAACATAATATTTGCAATATCATGTTCCGGCTGGACTTGTGTGAATATTGAAACGAGACAGATTTCCCGGAACGTAAGAATAGGCTTAAGAACTATACTAAAGGATCTCAGTGGGGTGTAGGAGACAGTCATTCATCACGAAACTCACTGCTATTGAACTAAAAACGTAGAGAAAGAAGAGCTTACTGGCTCTATTGAAATTTAAAGACTTAGTAAGTGGGAAAGTTCTTACTCTATGGCGCTTCGGGGAATCTAGCATCATTTCTGGTTACTGACAGCGTGGGCAAGTACTGCCATCCACGTGTATTAGCGTCTATGCTGGGTAAGGAGCATAGCCAATGAAATAAGGGTTTGTATCTGAAGATTCTGATACACAATGTAATTTGCTGTAAACATAGCTATTAGAGGCTAAAAGAAATACAAGGCGTATTGGACTTTGAACGATGAGAAGTGGGGACACGCAGAAATTGGTATCGACACTCTCTCGTCTACGCTCTAAGTGAGTGGAGGCGATCTTCTCAGCATCTAGCTTCCGACTTAATAGAAGTCGGGAAGCTATTAATATTCTTCGGTCAGTAAATGATTTAAGTATCATTTACTGCAGTATTATTTAAATCTACGAATATATTCAGGTTTGAGGTACGGCTTAATTACAGCTGAGTACCAACTTAAATTCAGTGTGTATCAAACTGTAAGTACCAGTGAATCAACGACTTTACAAGGCATTCTTGTGAATACGCGAGGTTAGGGAGAAAGACACCTTAATAGCGAAATCCACTCATCTGAAGTCGAAGTTCACATACGACGAATATTCTACAAAAAGCCTATTAACTGTTCTGTAATTATATTAAAATAAACAACACTCATACCAGTTAACCAGGGTGTTTTAATTGCATAAGAATATAAAGTAGACTGTTTCTAAGAGCTATAAATACCCAGATTGTGCCCCCGATGATACTGAAGATAACCTCTGCTCTGACTGTAGCGACACCGTGGCTGTAATTGGTTTTGCAACCCGCGAACCGTTACAAGACTGAAATCAAAGTGGTTGAAAATAGGAGAGGGTATATCACATACTAACACAATGTAAACCAATTTTGTGTAACATACTGTATATATACATCAGTAAATCCGTGTAAATACCACTTCATCGCTGTAGGCTTTGTATTATTTGAGAAATCGATGCGGGGGAAGGAAAGGTTGAAAAGCTAATTTAAAAAAGTTTTTAACAGAAATGTTCATTTTAATTTTCTCTACAACTTTACTGTGCTAAGTTTTGATGCATCGCCTACTGTAATGGAGATAGCCTACAAAAATTGAAAATGGATACGAGTAAAGTACCCCCTAGGTCATTTTTACAGAAAAAGGATACAGGCCGAGTCATTTTATAGTCATGGATAGAAGTTTGATTTTTACATTTTTTTAATTAATATCGTTAGAGCCTTTTTCTTGAATCAATTTTTTTTAGGTTTTCTTAAAAAGTCCTCTTAATATTTCAGTTATAAAAATCAAATTCTGGGCCGTTCAATAACATTAAAAAAAAAGTACAACGAATCATTTACCCGCTGTGCTTGTCCATAGACAGACGGACAGACAGACGTCATTCCAAAAACACTTTTTTCTGTTTCGAGGCATCGTGAAACGTGTATTCCCGGTGTCATCTCGATTTCTATACGTCACGATCGCAATACTTTACTATGTAAGTTATATGCGAGAAATTAAAAAGGATGTTAACAGAAACAAAGTATTATGATATAGGCTAATACTGTAACATTTATATTTAATTATAATATTCATTATGTACAGTTATCACTAGAGATGCGGTTTATTTATTTTACATTCTTTTATTAGTTTATTATATGCCCAAAGTCAGGTCATCTGCAAACTGCCTTTGGTAGATGGCGCAGCGATCGAATGGTAGGCATAGTCCCACAAGATTTGTAGCGCCACGGATTTAATTAGTTTATTGGAAATCCGTCTATTTGTGTGCCATCTTCTCATAGGTTTTACTTTTAAAAATATGAGATTCTGCCGTGACCTAGGAAAATAAATCTAGAACATACTCTATCCCCCCGAATCAATACGTCATTCCGAGTGCCGTAGTTGAAGAGTTATCTTCACATAAACCAAGCAGCCGAGGTCGTGAGTCTATAGTTACAACCAGTTCATAAAACTCCGTGAAATGATCAGTGTACTCTGTAAGTGTGGGTTCATGTTCCCATCAAAATGTGATGGCCACATAAAAATACGGCCCACTGCTTAAATCGGTACTTCCGAGCGAGATGTCTTCTAGGCAGCAATGTCTGCAGATCACATCTGGGAGATCCTGAGTTCGAATAAAACTTTCTGAGATTCCTCCATGGATTTCTTTTTTCTCTATATTGAGTAAATATATAATATATATTTATGTGTTTGAGGGGAGAGTTGGTTTTACGGTTATTTAACGGTGCAACTTAGGCCTGTGGCTGTCGCTGGTGTGCCAGAATTTTGTCCCGCAGGGGTCCTTTTACAAACCTGTAGGTCTGCAGATTTGAGGGTGTCGTATTTATGCACACGTAAAATATGTCATTAATCTGGGCCGGAATCGAATCTTGAGCATAGAATGCCAGCACGATATTAACTGCGCCACCCAAGCCGGCGTGTGTGTGTGATTCAATACCTTACCGTAATGAGAAGTGTACAATGTGGAAATAGAGTGTGAAAGTTCATACTTCAGTGGCTCGTATACCATTAATGGCTGCGTGCTCTTTTTAACGCACTTAACTGTCGTATTTTATGCACTAAGCTACGATATAGGCCTACAGTATTTTTCATATGAGAAGCCTTTTCCTTCACCGCCAATCACGTGTACGGGCTAAAATACTACCGCTTTCAGTGAGAGTCTTCCCTCCGTCTCGCCGTCTCTGATTGGACCGCGTATCTATGCAGTTGAAGGACATAGGGCTTGTCATCTGCAAAGCACTGTAGGTCTAATTACTAATTCCTACCTAACTCCGTCAGCCTGGGGGGCGCAGTTAGTATCGCGCTGGCTTTCTGTGCCCAAGGTTGCGGGTTTGATCCCGGCCCAGGTCGATGGCATTTATGTGTGCATAAATGTGACAGGCCCATGTCAGTGGATTTACTGGCATGTAAAAGAACTCCTGAGGGAAAAAATTCCGACACACCGGCGACGGTCGCAGTACATCCCCGTCGTTAAATAACCATTTACCAGCCAACCTAACGTATCTCCTAAATCATTGCAAGTTTTATGGCATGCACTGTACTTAATGTGCAGTTTAGTGTAAACAAATTATAGACTATTTTGTAATTAAATGCATCGAAAATGATACCCTTTGCCATCCCGCATGTGCGTTAAGATAGTGGGAGGGGGGACTTGGCACTTAGTGCGTTCAATCATAAGGTACATTAATGATAAGGCAGATCATCCCTTAGCGGATATTGCAGGGCGGAGTTTCACAGAAGTGTAGGGGAGCCAGGTGGACATGGAATGAAGTGAGATGAGTTTGTCAACTACGCTATAAGAAAGCATAGGCCTACGATATAAATATAAGAAAAATATTCTGAGTGACACGGAAATAACTAGAGAGATTAAAAATTTAACGTTACCATAACAATAATTGTGTATTAATTAATGATGTGTAATGTTCCTTAAAAAGACTTCTGTTATTCAAATTGTATTATCTCTTTGAATCTAGGGAATGTAATTAATTGCATCTTCCCCCCCCCCTTCAATAATTTAAAATGCGCCACAAATGGGAATATTCAATTCAAAAACTTTTATTTTAAGATTTGTGAGAATGCATTACATCTTAATAATAATAATATATTATTATTATTATTATTATTATGCACACAGATCTTAAATTCCAAATTGATTAAAATGTAGGCCAATCAATAAAATAAGCAACAAATAAGAAACAATACAAAATATTGAACTGAGGATTATTTCAATTTCAACTAAGAACCTATTACTCAATTAATTTTACAAATACTACCTGTCATACAAGGATACTGTTGGTAGGCTCTTGTACGGTATTTATTTTTTATTTATTTATTACAAAACATTAGAAAATATCAAACATTGCAACATCTTTCATATGAATTTTCTTCCAAAGCTCCCAGGTAAGCTAATCTCGTGTTTAAGCGCTGCAGTTATAATATCTCTAAGAGAGATCAGAGAAATTTACAATGATAAACAAATTAATACATAAACTAAAAACACTTAAACAATTTTTAGAAAAGATATTTAAAGTAGGAAATTCGAAATTATTTATTTATTATTTTATTTATTATTTATTTTCAAAACTGTCTCCCATCGGAGGTAGCCTCTGTTGACTTTGTATACTGACATAAACTTTCAAATCATAAACATAAAAAAGATTGATTCATATAAAGTAGTACAATCAAATGACATGATTAGATAAAATTTGACAATTCCATTTTACAAACAGGTGGAAGAAATTAAGATGAAACAAATGAAAGGCGAAGAAATTATAATATAAGCTTATTATTGGTATTAATTTATTTTTTAATTTTAATTTAAAAATGTTTCACACACACTTTGTAAGTTAATAATAATGATAATGCCAATGAATGTAGATAAAAACAATACCGAAATAAGTCTAAGGACTATTTCAATTAGACTAAGAACCTGTTATTCAATTACAATTACAAGGCAAACACAGATAAATAGATATGATCGTATCTTTAAAGAGTAAAATTGTTGGACAGTCTGCATTCATGGCATAAAAAGAGTGATGGACATGAATGAAGGCAGCTGTTCATTCATGAGTACCATGATAATTAGCTGACATCTCAACTGTTTACAGGCGTTGAACCTGCCAACAGATGTTTGCAGAGTCAAAGGAACTAGCTTTCGTAATGACGCTGTACGTGTTTTTAGTTTCACAGTCTTTTATAAACTTCTTCATTCCTGACTTCCTTCAGTAAACGTTGCAAAAATGCATACCTCCTCGAATTGTAAGTTTTCTTGTTTTTGTAAGGGAAGTGCGGAATAACTTGGCAAAAGTAATCCTATGTAGGAATGTATTCGATCCTTCTCTTACATCAATATTGCCCTGAAAAGAATTCAGAAGTGTATGAAACTGGTAATTTCGTTTTTCTTCGATGGATCCAGACGTGTCGCGTGTTCAAGATGCATTTCAGCACATATGATGCGCCTTCTTCAGTTCTATTTGAGTTGTCCTCTTGCCGTCACCTGGTTCGAAAAATAATGTCTAATGGGTATACACTCTTACTTGGAAAATAAAATTAATTAAAATTAAAATAATTGAACGATGTAATAAAGAATAATAAAAAAAAACATGTTAAAGAGAATAGCGTGGACCACGTATTCCCGTTCTTCAGTCTTTGAGCCGAAAGAATATAGCCGTATTATCTGATGAATAAGTTAAATATGAAGGTTGGAAGTTTAATAGTGGCAACGCATCTGAAAAATCAGGGTGAATTAAAGGAAGTTCAAATAGCTGTTTTGGATGTTGGTTGGATATCCAGCATACTTCAGAGCAAATATGGGGCCTTCTATCACAACAAATGCCTTCACAGTAACCAGAAGAAATTGAGCTGGCTCTACTAACCAGTTTAAAATGAATTTTGGATCCGACAGAAAGCCAAAGATTAAAATTAATTAGATACTTTAAATTATTCATGATCCACAATAATATGCAATAACATAATGAACTTTTTGAAGATTGGTTTAAAAAATTTACTCATTATGATGAATGATTGAGTGTAACACATGATTGAACCTCCGTCAGAAGGATAGGAAGAACAAGTGACAAGTTTTGACCTATCTTGCTCCTTTTCAGTATCCCTTCAGGGATGTAGCGCCACGGAGTTTAGTTTTTATGAGTTTACAGTTATGGAAGTGACATATTTATGCACACGTAAGTGGTATCGACTGAGCTGGGATCGAACGTACGACCAATGCCATACTAACTGCACCACCCAGGCCGAGTTAGCTGGCATAAAATAGCCAGTTTGTACTATCATTACTCTGTAGTGGAAATAAAAGCCTAGTTTCATTCTTCTTGGTTTACCAAGAATTCTTGGTGAATTGCTGCAGTTCTTACACTAAAGTAAACATCCTGCCGTCCATTGTTCTGTACACATATTCTAATCCCAAGCGTGCTTGCTGGATACTTAAAAAGACCTCTACGTACTATGACCTTTGTCCTTTTCGTGTCATCGTCCCTCAAGTTATGCATGAGAAGTTTTTATTCCTGCTTTATAAATTACTTTAATGAAAGCTCTTCCTTTCGCTTTTCAAGTCGGGTATTTCTACATTACCCACGTGTTCTTAAATTCGTGTACCGCAAATTTAAGAAACTTTTAAGTTACGAAGCAGGCATGATGTAAGTTACATTCTGTAAGTACAGAGTGACGAGGTTGTGAAACAAAGGGACCGGGACACCTTACCTTACCAGCATTCGAACTTCTTTAAGAGTAGGCCTATTCTTTATTTCTGCATATTTTATGAATAAAGCATTCAATCTTTTACATTCAAAATAACAATGAAACCAGGTAAACTGATGTAACTAAGTGCCAAAATGCTTTTGTTTAATCAGTGATAATTGCAATATTATGATATGCAGAGAATAAGTTATTTTTTAAATCGATTTCCGAGTTAAGCTCCAGATCGCTTCATTAAGCCCTGCTTTAAAAAAAAAAAAAAAAAAAAAAAAAAAAAAAAAAAAAAAAACTTATGTCAGAATTTCGATAAAAGACACAAATTCTGTTGAAATATTTAGTGTGTGTACATTACCATGGCATAGCTATATGTAGCAAAAAAGTACGAGAACCTTTTACTGAAATCTCTGGGAAGTTGTGTTCTACCTACCGAATAATTTCATGTATTATCGACCCCTACAGAGGACTTGCTGACTGGCCAGAAACTGGAGAAGAGACACAGATAACAAGCTAGATACAGCATCACCTGAGATGTTACAATGAAATGTTGTGTAGCAATGTGCAGTGAGTGGGAGTAACATGGCTGTCAGTGAGAGATAGTGACAACTTCTTGTCAACATGAATCTCTTGGAACTAGGGCATCATGCGTCGCCTTCACTGAATCCGAGTCTCTGCTAAAAACTGACGCTGAGAGAGCTACATCTCAAACTTTACTGAAAATGTAATAAATTATTTTATTTTCTAACTTAGAAAAAATATACTGTAGTTCCTTTAGGTTCTCTACCGTAATTACATTTTATCATACACTAGTTTAAAAAATAACCCTGAATTAATTAATCTGAACAATTAAAATTTAAAAAATATATAAGGTTAGGGCTATTATGATTATTTATTAAGTGCCAGTATGGTACTTTCTGAGATTATGTGGGGGACGGGAAAATGTCTGTCCGTGTGTCTATACGCGCGATCACTCAAAGATGCTTTATCCGATTTTCATGAAACTTGGTATACTCATTTATAACGTCCATGGGAAGAAGCCTACTGATATTTGACCAAATCGGTTGACCAGTACCGGAGAAATACCCAATTTAGTGTCTATTCTATGGCAATATGTTTGAAAGAATTTATCAAGTGCAAATCAGTTCTAATGGCAACATACTGTTTTACAGTGTTCATATACGGCTTTGGAAGCTGCAATAAAGATAGCTTTGACAAATAACACTACCCACATATTCCTACACATATGCTTATACAATTTACAATTTACAATTACAATTTATTGTTTCAAATTACACGAAAAATATACATAAAAAGTTGATACACCACCCGAAGAAGCAGAGCTTGTGTTCGGGGGTGGTTCAGTTCTATATATGAGAAAAACTTATACTAAATAATTACTTAAAACAATACAAAATGTAGAGAAGTATGACAGAATACATGTATAAAAGGTTAGAACATGTTCTTTTTACAATACAAAGGTACGAGGTAATACAATATTAATACATAACAATTTATTTGTTCAAATTTTAGTAAAAAACAAACAAAATTAAGTTCTATCCAAATTTTAAATTTTAATATGAAAAATGTTATAACAGCAATAGTAGAAAACAGAAGTAATAATTATATAAATTTTCTAATTTTAGACCTAAATTGTTTGTTGTTTAAGCTATTTAGATCAGGATGGTTGGTAATAAATGAATTGAATAGTCTTGGGCCAAAACTAGGGACTGGCCCAAGTTATCAAACTGGTCTAGTTATCAAACTAGACTTTTGTTCTTCCATGTAAAAAATCGATGTTTTGGGAAATTAGGCTGCTATAAATAAGATTTTAAGTTAGAACCAAGGTAGGCCTATTAATTTTTTTTATAAAAACATCGATGTCTGGGAGAAACATCGATGCAGCTAAAACATCGGTTGTTTTCCATCGATGTACAAAATATGGGTCATCGACATGGAAACATCGACCATCGATACTCAACCCTAGTTTCTTCTTAATGTTAATTTTGTAATTAATGTGTTGTTGAGCAAATATGTACGTTATATTTGTCCCAGAGAGTACAATTCGTTTCTGTATTTCTTTCGTCATTAATTTAAATAATGTAAACATGTTCCTGATGACGAAGTGTAAGTTACAAACACCATCCTTTGACACAGTCGTATAATAAAAGGAATTATTTAAATACAATAGACGGTGTCATCGTGCTTAGAAGTCCTCTTCGGTGAGCATTTCTATTTCCATAAGGTATATATTCACCTGTGTTTTTTCAGCTGTCTTCACTTTGAGTTAAAGAGTCCTTTTAAATGCAGTCCCTACATTAATATGTAACAGTTTCTTCTGCATGAGCTCGTTTTAATACTACTAGCGCCTGGAAGCTGTAAACCTACTTTATATTTTATCGTAAAATTCTGTATTACTGCAAAGATATATCTTAACGAGAAGACAGTGTTTTTTTAGAATAGCAGAGGTAAATTCATTGATCTCTCAGCAGTAGAGTGAGTACATCAAAGGCATGCTATGGAAGAAAATCTTATGTGAAACACATAACTTCTTCTGCCCAAATAAACATTTTACCTCTTAGTTCTCCTGTGGTGTGGAGTCTGCACTCACCACCATACGGCATCCTCCATATAGTCCAGATTTAGCGCCATCTGACTTTTATCTGTTTCCAATAATGAAAGAAGATCTGCGAGGACATCACTATGCATCTGATGAAGAAGTTTAGAGAACTGTGAGGGGCTGGTTGCGAAAACAGAGTGTCGACTTCTTCCCTGACGGCTTCGAAAAACATGTTCACCGTTGACAGAAGCGTATCCAATTGTCTGGTGATTATGTGGTGAAGTGAATATTGGTAATTAAAGGGCACATTCTAAGGATTATTTCTGTGTTTGATTTATTAAAATACTTCCATCGAAACCCAAGTTATGAGGCATTACTTTTCATTCAACCTTCGTATGGTTAAAATTTCAGGTCACTGCGTGCAGTAGATTTCGCTGGGCATCGCGTACAGACAGACAGACAAACACTTCCTCTTATTATTATTGATACGTAAGTGTAGACTTTTCCTGGATTAGAATGTAAACGTGTTGGAATAAAATTATTTTAGGATGTGGTAGGTATCTGCCATTGTCTTTTGAGCTGTTCTGATTTAATAGTTCCTATGTAGGCTACGTGATAAGGTTAATGTGGTTTATAGAAGGTTCTTCTGCGGTGGCTTGACCTGATAGTATAAAGGATCAGGAAAAACAGATAGGTGCTGAAATAAAAGCAACGATCTCTGTGTTTATAACCATGTGAAGGTGGGGCATTGAGAACAGCCACCTGGTCTCTTACTGATGTTAACATCAGCTTTGATCTGGTGTTTCTTTTCTTTAGCTTCAGAAACAATCCATTCTTGACTTCTTTGTTGGCTTATGATGAACATAATTTAACTTTGTAGAGTGCACATTACATAGTCGTTCTTGTAGATTACATAGTAATTCACATGTGTTCTTGGATTAGATCATTTTTACAAAACTTGCCTGTTAAGGGTGGTTGTAAAAAGGGAATCGGTATTAGAAGAAATGGAAATCATTTTTGGTCTGTAACCGTACTTTGTACTCAACACAGACGACAATCTCATATATAGCCCCTGTACGATTGACAATACGCACCCTACTGTTTATACTTCCACACATAACACCTAACTTCAAACATTCATTCCCCATATAACACCTAACTTCAAACATTAATTACTCCATTAAGAAAAAAGCGACAAGGAAATCAATTACACCCATCAATAGCCAATAACAGCCCCTACAGTTTGATATATTACACATAACTTTTTATTAACCCGTTCCATCATTTTAATATAAAAACCTTAATAACTCTTTTCATTTTTATCACACCCACTACAAATTAATACCATTGGAAGCCCCGTAAAATAGCCCATCAGGATTAAATAACCAGAACTATGATAACTTTCAGTTATCAGAGTTATTGATAAAAACATAAACCTAGTACCGCCTACTTCGTCTTGAGCCGCCCGGCTGGCGCCTAGCCAATTTTGACAGCTCAAGTAATTAATGACCGATGCAACTTGCCTGTTTCAACGACGAAAAACGGAATATATTTCAAATCGGATAGCAGAAGAAACTACCTTACCCCAATCAGAGAAGACTTAGACACAGACACAACCAATTGGAACTACTTACCCCCACTACCCCTTACAAAGATATTAGCAGAAAGCACGGACATCTCGTCATCTATTGATCACACGACAGCTTAGACTAAAGAACTTCAAGACACACTTCAGACAAAAGACCACGTTAAACATTATTAAACTCAAGTAACTTTGCAATATATTGATATTTAAACGTTATAATCCGCGCGATAGAAATAGAAGTTATTAGCAGCGTCGAAGCGCGTAATTTATATTATTTGGTAAAGACATTGATTTTATTATTACGAAACCTTAATTGTGAACGTAAGATTGAACATTATTATCCGCGCGATACAAATAGAAACTACGAGAGAGTAAATGTGAAAGTAAATAGAAGTGTTCAACGGCGCGTACAAGTGAAGTAATTACTATTACAATTTAGCAAGTTACAAAGTGTTACTTACGAACCTTAACGACGTACTAAATACTACTAAATATCAGGACTTACATCATCTAATAGAACTAAATCGATTAATTCAGCATTTCAGCAAATACTAAACTTTGGAAAATATATATTAATTTGAAAAGACGACTCAACTTTTAGTTACCATTATTCCTGACACCGCCCTTTGACTGTTATCTCGATTTTCTCTAGCCACTTCCCTAGATAAGAGTTCTCTAGCTTATAACTACCCCTGAGTACTACGCCCGGCACCCCTTATTTTAATCAGAACTCCAGAACTACTACACATCTAAAAATCCCACCTACAGTGATAAATCTTCATAACCCCAGTACGGTTATAAATGACGTCCAATCTTGTGGCCTAATTAAAGAACTGTTATAAATAGCTGACCAACGTAAGCAACGGTTATAAATGGCGACCATCGTGATTGCTTGAATTTGAAGATCGAGGGACCAGTCAATAAAATTTAATTTTTCAACAATAAAATTCAGGAACACTACACTAAATCACACACCACCAAGTTTTAAATTCTGTGAGAAATTTTATTAGAGTCAGCACACCATTGGATTATTCATCATTTCATCAATACCCCCCCCCTGGATCTTCATCTACAACATTTTCCCTCATCACCTGGGCACCTGGACATCACCTTTGGCCTGCCGCTGGACATCTGGACTACAAAAGGGTATCGTTAATCCAACTTAAGTGTCGAAAACTGAATTTTGCTCCTATTTTTATTTGAATTCAAAGTAAATTTTTTCAATTTAAATTTCAAATTTTTTTTGTATTGTAATTAATTTTTATTTTTTAGTAAATTCAATTGTATTGTATTAGTTTATGAAATTAAGGAATAATAAAGTATTCCAAATCATGGAGCCAAATTCTGATACTCCGATATTATGTTCAGAACAGAATCCTACTTCTGAAAACAATGAAAGTGCCTCTGTTCTTATTTCTGACAACTTAGAAATTACTCAGCATGAAACCGAAAGTGACCTTGCTAGCTTGCCTGTTACGCAACCCCCTGTTAATATCCCAGCTGTGAGTGCACCCACCCCATCGACTTCAACTCAGAACACCATAAATTTAGACCCTAACCTTCCTTCTTTCAGTTTAGATTTTTTGTCACAAATCCAGGCAATGATGGTAGGAATTTCTACTCAAGTGAACGAATTTGCTACACAGAACTCCACACTTGAAAGTCAGATTGCTAACATAAATACTACATTAAATTCCACACTAGAAACACAGAGCCAACAATTGAGAAATGAAATGGCCACACAAAATGCTACAATGAACTCCACACTTGAAAGTCAAATTGCTAACATGAATACAACTATGAACTCCACACTAGAGACACAGAGCCAACAATTGAGAAACGAACTAAATTCAACACTTGAAAGTCAAAATCAACAAATGACCACAATGAACTCCACACTTGAAAATCAAATTACTAACATGAATACTACACTAAATTCTACACTTGCTACTCAAAATCAACAAGTAAGAGACGAACTTGCTATTCAAAACCAACAAATTACAACAATGAACTCTACACTGACAACCTTAATCACTGAACACCGCACTCAGGTTACGTCTGAATTACAAAATTTAGACAGTAGAGTCACAGCTCAAATAGCTACTTCAGAACAAGTGTTGACAAATCATATTTCCTCTGTAGAAAATCATGTCACCTCAGTAGAAAGGGTAACTGTTAGCAATTCTACTAAATTGGTATCCCTTCAATCAGAATTAGACCGACTTAGGCAAAGGGTAAGAGACCAGGAAAGCCTAATCGAACAAACCAGGGAAAATGCTTTGATCCCTCATGTTTGCAATACCCCATCAACATCTGCCTCTACTTCTTCCAACCCCCCTGATCCAGTACCTCAAGCCCCTGAAATACCAGAACCACCTGCACCATTACCCAGAACCAACAATGGATTGGATCAACGAGCTGCCAGCACTAATCAAACACCCCAAAATGTTGTAAACAATAGTTTTTCATTGCACAATTCAGATTTTCCATTACCGTATTTTGAAGATACCTTGAAAACAAACCCTGTCAGATATTTAAAGGACCTAAAAACTTATTTTGCTTTACGAGGAGTCCCAGAACATCTAAAAATGATTTTTGTGAATCAATCTTTGAAAGCTAACGCAGCTCGCTGGCTCCAAGTCATCGATCCCAACAACCTCCTGTCCATAGGTCAGTTTGAGGAAATGTTTTTATCTGAGTATTGGAGCGAAAGCGAGCAAAGCCGTTTGAGATCGCGAATATTTCAAGGTAAGTACGACCGTAGCCACGGCCAAACCTATGTAGAATATTTCATTTCTTTGTGTGAAAGCCGCCAACTGCTTAAACCAGAAATTTTGGAGCAAGATTTTCTAAAGGCACTCCCGTCTCACTTTCCGCCTGTAATAAGAAATTGCCTTGTTGTCGCATCTCCTCAATCCACCACTGAGATGTTAAAATTACTAAAGTCAATGCAGGACCTAACTTATACTTCCACTAAACCATCGCACCCCATTGTGTCAGCTAACCAAACTCACCGGAAAAACATCAATCTGGTACAAACTTCTGACAGCCAGGAAAATTTCCAGATTGGGTTGCGGACAGGAAATTCTAATGAGGACCAGCAAAACAATGATTCTAGGGACAACAGACCTTATTGGCCCCAAACAGAGTACGTGCGGAACGCCCGCAATAATTGGCAAACCCGTGGTTTCCGTTTCAGGCCGTATGGCAATTACAATAATAGGCAAGGGAACAGTTACCGTGGTCAGAACAGACGTGGCTATGCAGGAAATAGGCCTAACTGGTTTAACCGAAATCAGTATAATCAAGGTTTTTTCCGCCCCTACTATAGAGGCTGGAATAATTTCAGGTACTCCCGCCGTAACTACAATAATCAAAATGAAAGGAACAATTCTTATGAAAGCCCGAGAAATAGACCTAACAACAATTCCCCGAGTAACATGGAAGACAGACAAGGAAATAATGACACATCCCAGAATGAAATAAGGACCCCTAACCCCCACGACCAGATTGATAGATCATAATTTTTCTTATTTTTCCTTCGCTAAATAACTCAAAACGAAACTTCCCAAAACAGCATAGAATGTTAAAATTATTCCAGGAAATGTAAATATCAAAATGAACCAGCATTACCTTATTATAAATAAATTTGAATGTTTGAAATTTTATAAACAACAATAATTAAAAGAGAATAACCATGCCAGTGCCTGCAATGTGGAGTGCACCCCCATTGTTGACAACAATCCAATTATTAGTAGTGTTATTTTTCCTTTTAGATAATAAATAAATTGAAATTTTGTTTGGAATATTAATTAAATATTTGACCACAGTAATAATATTCATGGAAATTGAAATTCTTTTGGACACTTATGACTTAAGAAGTTTATCAAATTAAATTAACATTTTGTTAATAGTGATGACATAACCACACCCCTTAGTTAAGATGTAAATAATGTATATATGTGTAGAATGTCACCCCTATTAATTCAGTGAATATTTCAGAAAATTTCCCCAATTTTATTTTAACCAACATGCTCCTTGGAACCCAATACAACGCAACAGATATTGTAAGAATTTAGAAAGTTTATTCAAAGAGAACAAAATCCCATTCAACTCAAGTCTCCCCTTAGCAGGTTACAACTCATTGTACGACCGACCCTTGGCCGGAAACACCCCGCTGTGCTGTAAACTGGTAGTAAACATTGAACTTCACATGTATAATACCAGGCAACGACCCCAATACAAACTGTTGAGAAGAAATTCTTGTAACCTACAACAATCACCTGTTAGAACTATATTATGTCATGAACCCCAAACAGAAATGCCTAAGAAAGTTTAAAGCAGAAGGAGAAGTAAAAAGGATTATCGACCAGGACTCAGGAAAACGTTTTATCAGACTGACATTGTAAAATAATTAGAGTGATTCATACTTCTCAAATTAATGTTTTACCTGACGTTATATATAACGAATGTGATACTTACAAGGTAGAGTGTAATTAGCCTCCCCGTGGTTGTTGCAAAGACTATGATGAGATGATTCTTATTCTATAAAATAGAGTGAGACATCACAACAGCCATGCCACTAAAGATATAAGTGCAACAAATAAGTTTATTGCCATTGTTAGTGAATCTTTGTATATATGTAATTTTAAGATAGGCCACTCCCTTTATTTATTCAACTGAAGAGTTAAAACATTCATTTGACAAAGGTAATCACACTATTATTTGAAGTAGTAAATAAGTAAACATTGAAATTTCGACATATTTGAATTTTATTGGAGTAGTACACAGAGTAAGAATAATTAAATTTTGTTAATTTTTCAAAAAGAAAAATTATTTTACATAAACAATATGGACAGGAAATAACCCTCTCCCTACACTAATTAAGTAGAATTGTATAGCAAAAGTGAAGTAAAAGAATGATCAGAGTTAAGTAAGAATTTGAAAGTGAAATAGTTGTTGAGAAATATGTGTGTTAACAAATAAGAATCTTGAAGGTAAAACAATGAGGAATATAACAAAAGGTAAGAAATAAATGTATGATAAGCAAAATGAGTGAATAATTAAGATGGTACAATATATGTCTACTAGGAAAATATGAAGTAATGATAGTTATGAAGTGAGAAATATGAGAATAAATGAGGAAATATGATAACGAGTATTAAAAGTAATATGAAAGAAAAGAATGATAATGAGTATTGAGATTAATAAAGAAATTGTGAAGGTAAGACATAAAAGATGATTTATGAGGTTAGAATAATGGAAACAAGGTAAAAGAATATTGAAAGAATGAAAAGGAACATTAAGGAATGATTATTAATGAGGTAAATAGATAAAAAGGAGTAGGAAGAAAACATGTGTAATCTGAATATAATATCAGTGTATTAAGTAGACCAATGAGGAAGATTAGCGTACTCCAACGTTTGACATCAACAACATATGGATTAGCATCAAAAATCAGCGTTAGGCAAGAAGATATTGAAATTAATATTAATATCAAGAAATTCGAGTGTATTTTATAATTTTATTTGTGTATAAGGTATAATTATGATTTTGTTTTACTAGTTAATCAAATGGACTATGAACTCAGCCACGGCGCACTTTACTCAGGCGGGAAGGTTGGTGGAAGGAGGCGTGACGTCACGAGGCCTTCCTTCTTACTCCACGTGCTTTAAAACTGCATGGGCTGTGGGTTCTAGCAGTGTTGTGTTTAAATCGTGTTAGTTAAAATGCCGAAAAAAATTGTGCACGAGGAATTATACGATAAGGGGTGTTAAAAGTGATTACATAACATGTTTCAGTTTTCCAAAAGAACAGGAATTACACAAAGAGTGGGTGAAAAAATATTCTTAGAAAGGACTGGATTCCCTCAGCCGGGAGTGTAATGGCAACCCTAAAATATAAATTCTTCGTTTAGGGTAGTTTCTTTTCATTTCTTCTGTATAGTGAAAGAAGACACCGTTTTGTTCTGTTATATTTTTATTAGCCTGTAAATTCCGAGCTGACCGGATGGTTCCTTAAGTTGCAAAGAAACCTGACCTTGTAAATCACCCCAAACTGAATGACTTTATTTTCTGGAAGCATGCAATATTTCACTTTCTCAAGTGAACAAGGTTCCTGTAGGATGAAGGATTTTAAAAAGGTAGTGTACAGGCCTTTCAAGAGTTCAATGCTTTGAAATAGTTCCAAAATTATACAATATATTCTTTACGCTTAATTATACATGTATGAACTGACGGAATTTTTATGATTATGATATAAGATGAAATAAAACGATGAGTCACGGTAAGTAAATATCTAAACTGCCCTTTTCACAGAAGAAACCACAAATAAAAAGTGTGCGTGGAACGCCACGCCACAGAAGTGAAACTTGTTTTAATTTTTATTATTTTCAATTTTTTATTATTGGATGGTCTCAATTTTGCATTATTGGACTTTTTAATATTGGGTTTCTGGACTTTTTAAATTTTAGATTTTTTAATTTTGGATCTTTGAATTATTAATTTTAGATTTTTTAAATTTTCGATTTTTAAATTTTTTTTTTTTAAATTTTGGATTCATGTATTTTTAAATTTTGAATTTTATTACTTTTTAAATTTTGGAATTTTTAATTTTTAATTTTGTTTTTTTTATAATTAATTGGAAATTTGGATTTTTTAATTGTGGATTTTTAATTTTTTTATTTTTGGATTTTTTAAATTTTATGGATCTTTGAATTTTGTAATCTAGGAATTTTTTATTTTTTATTTTGGATTTTTTAAATTTTGGTCTCTATGAAATTTGCATTTTTTGGATTTTTTTATTTTAGATTATTGATTCCTTCATTTTTTATTTTTAGATTTTTTAATTTAGGATTTTCGATTTTTTAATTTTTTTACTTTTTAAATTTTTGGGTTTTTAAATTTTGGATCTTGGAATTTTTAAATTTTGGATTGTTTAAATTTTGATTCTTTGAATTTTTTATTTTTGGACTTTTTATTTTTTATTTTCGTTTTTTTAAATTTAGGATTATTAGATTTTGCATTTTTTAATTTTTATTTTTTGGATTTTTTTATTTTTTAAATTTTTAATATTTGGATTTTTTATTTTTTAAATTTTGGATTTTTGGACTTTTTAATTTTGGATCTTTGATTTTTTAATTTTTCAATTTTGGATCTTTGATTTTTTTTATTGTTTGGCTTTTTTAAGCGCGGTAATGTATCTCCGGGTTCCATAAGATAGATAATATTCCTTTAGATTGCTTAGGAATTGTCTATTGCCTTTGAGCAGGTAAGTAAGTTATTAATATTATTGTTATTATTAGTATTATTATTATTATTATTATTATTATTATTATTATTATTATTATTACTACTACTACATAATACTACATGATACTATGCCCATTTGCAGGTCCTCATACTAGGTCCGAAAAATTTCCTTTGATTACTCCTAATTATTAAGTTGATTGTTTTCTGTGCAGTCCGCTCCGAAACACCCTAGTAATTTCGTGACGGTTTTGAGTGTGACACTAATTTCGTCACGGTTTTAGCGTTACACAAGTTCCCGATTTACCCCTACCGCCGCTAAAGAAGATTCACTTCAAAAAATAAAAAATAAAAAACCGGTGACGGGAGATGCGGTCCCAAGACTCTACCATCTACGTAGCTCAGAAAACTAATTTTGTAAGATTAAAATCATTTAAAATCTAATCGACAACGTAATTTGAAATCAAATTAACAACATAATTGCATGTGCTATTCTTGAATATGCAAATTAGTTTTCATTTTAGCCTCCTGGACTATATAACATAATACGCTTAATTTTATAAAATGTTGTTTTTTAACATTTAAAACAAAGTTCTGTATACCTTTTACAGCAGTACACGCAGAGATTTAAATGTACCATAATTTAGAACATTTTACAGTTAGCCTACTGTGGATTAATCTTGTTTATAAAACTTCGTCGCCTATTCAAATCTTGTTTTAGGTCCTTTTTTTACAAAATACTTCTGTTATGATATTTCACCTTTGCCACTGTTATGGAATTTAGCAGACGATAATCTTTAGTCACTTCTGCTCTTAAATCTCGTGATTATTTGTTACCACTTTGTATTTGTTAGCCATACACAGAAGCAGGTTATTTTTTAATCATACTTTTGGGTCAATAATGCAGACCATATTCATTATTATTGTTTAAGTTAAAAAGAAGGGAATTTTTACCTCGCTTATATGATTACGAACCGACAGGAGCAATTCAGCTCTGTGCAAAGCGAGGCCTCATGACGTCAGCGGAACTCCGAGAAGTGGGGGTAGTATTCCCGCCTGAGTAGAGTGCGCCGTGACTCAGCAAAATGTGTACTACGACCAAGAAGAAAAGTGACCAATTTAAGGTAAAATTATGTTAAAAGTGTATTTTATTGATTATGAATTTATTTGTGTATGTGTAATTACGGCAGAATTAATCAAAAGTATAGATGATGTAAGGATCTAAATTTTTCAAGAATAGATATTGAAAACAAAGACAATTGATAGAAAAGCTAATATCAAAGTAAAACACAATAGAGAGAACCCACGAAATGATTCGAAGTGACGACGGAGAATTATTTTAGGGAATCGAAAAATTATATTTCCATATTTCATACAAAAACTAAACACCGCCACTCTTCAAATTCCAGATTGGGTATTATAATGATCATAAAATCCAGCTCTTATTGATTCTGCGCAGATCAATTCCTCGCGTGAGTTTTTTAATCATTATGCGGACATCTTGTAACCGTACTTTGTACTCAACACAGACGACAATCTCATATATAGCCCCTGTACGATTGACAATACGCACCCTACTGTTTATACTTCCACACATAACACCTAACTTCAAACATTCATTCCCCATATAACACCTAACTTCAAACATTAATTACTCCATTAAGAAAAAAGCGACAAGGAAATCAATTACACCCATCAATAGCCAATAACAGCCCCTACAGTTTGATATATTACACATAACTTTTTATTAACCCGTTCCATCATTTTAATATAAAAACCTTAATAACTCTTTTCATTTTTATCACACCCACTACAAATTAATACCATTGGAAGCCCCGTAAAATAGCCCATCAGGATTAAATAACCAGAACTATGATAACTTTCAGTTATCAGAGTTATTGATAAAAACATAAACCTAGTACCGCCTACTTCGTCTTGAGCCGCCCGGCTGGCGCCTAGCCAATTTTGACAGCTCAAGTAATTAATGACCGATGCAACTTGCCTGTTTCAACGACGAAAAACGGAATATATTTCAAATCGGATAGCAGAAGAAACTACCTTACCCCAATCAGAGAAGACTTAGACACAGACACAACCAATTGGAACTACTTACCCCCACTACCCCTTACAAAGATATTAGCAGAAAGCACGGACATCTCGTCATCTATTGATCACACGACAGCTTAGACTAAAGAACTTCAAGACACACTTCAGACAAAAGACCACGTTAAACATTATTAAACTCAAGTAACTTTGCAATATATTGATATTTAAACGTTATAATCCGCGCGATAGAAATAGAAGTTATTAGCAGCGTCGAAGCGCGTAATTTATATTATTTGGTAAAGACATTGATTTTATTATTACGAAACCTTAATTGTGAACGTAAGATTGAACATTATTATCCGCGCGATACAAATAGAAACTACGAGAGAGTAAATGTGAAAGTAAATAGAAGTGTTCAACGGCGCGTACAAGTGAAGTAATTACTATTACAATTTAGCAAGTTACAAAGTGTTACTTACGAACCTTAACGACGTACTAAATACTACTAAATATCAGGACTTACATCATCTAATAGAACTAAATCGATTAATTCAGCATTTCAGCAAATACTAAACTTTGGAAAATATATATTAATTTGAAAAGACGACTCAACTTTTAGTTACCATTATTCCTGACACCGCCCTTTGACTGTTATCTCGATTTTCTCTAGCCACTTCCCTAGATAAGAGTTCTCTAGCTTATAACTACCCCTGAGTACTACGCCCGGCACCCCTTATTTTAATCAGAACTCCAGAACTACTACACATCTAAAAATCCCACCTACAGTGATAAATCTTCATAACCCCAGTACGGTTATAAATGACGTCCAATCTTGTGGCCTAATTAAAGAACTGTTATAAATAGCTGACCAACGTAAGCAACGGTTATAGGTCCCAAGCACTTCCGTTTTATACAAGTTTATTTTAATAATAGAATGAAAATTAATATTAATGGTAATTATTAAAAACGAAGCTTGTTACTGAAAGAAACTATAGAAGCTGCTCTATAAATATATAAAAGAAATTCCTCAAACTGAGCGAGATAGCCGAGATGGTAGCCCATTGAACTCTCCTTTGGGATGTCTCGGGTTCAAACCCCATGGCCGGCCAATTTGACTTGGGGTTTTTTAATAGTTCCCCCAGTCGTAAATGCAAATGCCGAGTTGGATTGTTACTTGTCGTGAGTCATTGCCGCTGTTTCAACTTCTATCATACTCATTAAAATTGAATGTCAGATTAAATTAACCGACAATAAGCTACAGATCAACAATAGGAAATAGTTGCACATCAATAGTTAGGCCTACATGGCCTGATGTTGTGCACACAGAACCTGAACTCCTGATATGACCTGAAGTTCAAAGGAGTATAAATAAAGCTGAATTAAAAATTTTGCTGTATTTTTTATTCAAAATAAAAAATGTAAATAAGGAAATAAAATGTATTGTAACTCCAGTTCGTTAAAAATAAGACACATGCTGTTAAGACTTATAGTATGATTTCGTGAAAATTAAATTATACACAAACTAATGAATCACTTTGTTCGAACGAAGAAATGTAATGTAGGCCTACCATTAAAGGTAATCATAAAACATTGTTCCATGTACTGAAAATTACGTTGCGTTCATAGCCGGATAATTTTTTTTATTTCCATTATTCCATTTATAATCGCTTGGCTGAGTGGCCGGGCATTGTCCACGCGAAAGCATTCCATGCCTAAATAAACTCAAGATCTGATCGCATCATTTGGTTGGGAATAATTCGACCACCCTCCCTACAGTCCAGATTTGGCACCAAGCGATTTTAATCTATTTTTTCAACTGAAGAAATTCCTTGGTGGATAAAATTTCAAGGGCGATATTGTGAGACAAGAAATGCAGACCCTTGGCTTTCATCACAGGCAGCATCATTCTTTGACGAAGGCATACAAAAACTAGTCTCCCGTTACAAGTGCCTGAAAACGGCGGTGACTATGTGAAGAAGTAGTTTAAGGTGTAAGATAACGAATTATATTAAAGTGTTTGGAAAATAATGTTCTGTTATTTTAAAAAAAAAGTATCGGTATTTTACGTTATAACACGCCTCGTATAAACTTAAGATTAACACGAACAGAATTGATTTTAATTTAAATACAGGTTTTATTACGCAGTTTCATTTGCTGCTCTCAAGGATTCAAGATCGTTCGTGTTCGATAATAATTGATACCACACCTGTGTTATAATGAAAATCTATATCATAATGGACATCATGTTACCGTTACATAATATGAAGATTGTAGAGTGATCAAACAAAAATTTAATTCTTCCTCTGTGTACTAAAATGTTTTCCGGAAAGATAATATATTTAAGCTTACCATTAAAGTCATGATGTTCGTAGCCGTATAATTAACAATACAGAGGAGAGGGTCTGACAATGAGGAGCAATTCTGGCTATTTCCAGCATCTGTCGCTCCGTTCAGTTCTCACGGGGTCGTTGTTCCACTCCGAAGGCTGTGTATTGCCTCAGGCAGGGCCGCAATCATGATCCCCTCCAGGCAGATTCTAATTTTTAATTACATTCAAACCGGCATTCTTCCATAAATGCATCACACTGAGATGTGAAATGAGATATTCCAAACACTGAGAATATTATTTAAGACATCCCTGAAGCTTATTTTTATTCACTTTATTTTAAAGATTAAATACTTTATATTCCATGTGGAATCGTAGGCGTAACCAGACTTCCACGCCAAGGTGTGCCTTAATCCCAGTACTTTATACACAGAAATTCGTAAAAGCATACCTACTGGACTGCAAATGTTAATTTGGTTTAGATATATGCATATGCATTCATGTACCACAGATTATTGTCTCTGTTGGACATTACATGATAATATTAAAGAGAAAAATTCATCTGACACTGGGACTTGAACTCATATTGACATCAGCGAACATAACCTGCAAACAAACATAGGCCTACAGTGTCGTATGCATTTAATAACATCTACATATCTTATTAAGTGCATAAGGTTGTAAATAAACTCAACAAATTACCTAACTACATTTTATTATTATTATTATTATTATTATTATTATTATTATTATTATTATTATTACTATTACTATTATTGCTATTATTATAAACTTGCCTCCTAAAATATTCTTAATTTACTTAGTTCCTGCAAAATGTCGGTTAATTCCACATTGCAAATTTTGTATCCTACTGGTAGCAGATTACCACATGCAGGAAATTAAGTTTCCCATGGTTGTTACTGTTGCTAGCATATATTTCCATTCCTCTCCATTTCTCTGCCATGCAGATGGACAGGTGGACAGCGAAATGAATAAAATAAAAATGGAAGGAATGCTTCCTCCTCCCAGGCCTTGTATTGCTACATTTATAGCCTACTTAGGGTCTGTACAAACACGTATCTAGAAATTAGTTTCTGATTGACCACAAATTACTGACTTCTTCCCTTCTTGAGTTATACAAAACACTGATTTTTTTTAGATTAGGCCTAATGGTTTAAAAGTCTCGTATTAGAGAGGTCCAGACCCCCGGGACCCCTCTTAAATATGGCCTTGAGTCTGTACTAGGATATTCAACATGGAATATATATTTTCTCTTCTGCTACTACTAGATTTTAGATACAAGATTGTTAATCAAAAGTATCAGCAATATTATATTGATGGAACGATGGGATGATTTTGCAGAAAAATAGCTGTCGAGAATCTAGGAATAGTTTGGAAAGACGAAGCGAAGACGTCTCTTTTTAATGTGGATATAAATATATGCATTCATGGACCACAGATTATTGTCTCTGTTGTTTTTCTCCTATAATATTCTCATGTATGTCCAACAGAGACAGTAATCTGTGGAACATCTATGCATATATATCCATCTTGAATGTTAACTGTACAGGTTGGGGGAAAAAAGCGGGCCAACTAAAATATCTAGTTCCCGATATGAGCCACTGCGCATACCTAGCGGCATTCAGAGGATAGCAGGGAATGTATTGAAATTTGTTCTAGTGTCGACTGTTGACTTAGCCCATTTCGAAACCCATTAGAAAATAAGCCATTAATTTGTCGGTGTGTTTTCAGACAAAAAAATGCACAGATAACTGATGCATATCAACTGAAATCAACTACAAGAGTCGGTCCGCTTTTTTTCCCCCTACCTGTACATTAAGAGTGGAAGCCCGGTCACAAAAATCACTAAGTTAATTAGTGCGCCTCACAGTACTGCATATGACATAAATTGTCTGTCAGTGAAGTAGACCATTAAGGACAGTCAGTCATAGGAGAGAGGTTCCATCTGGCGCTGTGAAGTGAACTCTGACTTAGCTCAGTTGGTAGAGCAGTGTCACTGATAACCAAAAGTCCTGGTTTCAAATCCCAGTGTCAGAGGAATTTTTCTCCTATAATAGTCTCTTTAAATTTCCTAGTTTCTCTATTGCATTTAGACCTAAAGCAAGTGCATTGCATTTTTTTTTTGCAATAGCCTAATAGCGAATTATAGAAGTGAAAATAATTAATCACTAACAGCTGATGTCCTAAAATTGCTAGGGATACCAATGTTAAAAGGTGGAGGCTACTATTGTGATCTTGGTGGCGATCGATGCATGGATTAGTTATGCACATGCGCAATAATCGCATCATAACTTAGCTTATATGCAGTATATCGTGAAGGGGAGTCGAAACAGCCTATCTCGCCAATGTTAAAATGACACTTTTTGCGATAGGCTTAACTCAATAACTATTGCACACAACAATTTGAAATTTTTACTTATTGTTCTGCAACACTTTTACAATGCATTAAATAAAAGAAATCTTATTTTCGAGTTATCAACAAGCATATAATGGATTTTTAATATATGTCTTGCATTTACTTTTAAAAATATTCAATGTTCCTTTTTAAAAATTCAAATTTTCACATAAGTTACTCCAAAATAAGATCTATTATATTTATTATTATAATTTTATTATATTTATTATTATTTTTATTATTATTGTTATTATTATTATTATTATTATTATTATTATTATTATTATTATTATTATAATCTCCAGGGATGGAAACCCTATTTCGCCACAGAGGCACATTAGGGTTGTAGTTTACAGACTAATCTTAATAATAATATAAATTCAAACATTAAATAAGTAATTAACTATAGTTGATCGTGAATGTACATCTATTATATTTAATGCATTATAAAAGTGTTGTAGAACAGCAAGTAAAAATTTCAAATTGTGTGCAGTGGTTCTTGAGGTAAGCGTACCGCAAAACATTATCCAGATAGGCTGTTACAGTTCCCCTTAAAACAATATTACACAAAGAAAAAGGAAGTAAAATTTAACTACCAAGTTTAAATATGTTCCAAGTCTGCAATAATAAATATTATCATAAATTAGAGACGACTCACGTCTGTTATCTAAGTAGGCAAAAGACGCAGATAGGTTAAGAAACAGGAAAGGGAATTGGATGGAAAAAAAAACAATCGTATAAAAAATTTGAAAATTCTAAAGCAAGACCTGTATAAAATGTATTGCCTTGCCTGAGGTTATGATATAAAACTAACGACAATTGCATGTTTTTTTCCCCCATACCAGAGGTTATTATTGAAGCACTATTTATAAGCTCAAGGTCTTTGGTATCATGTAATAAAGAACTTATATTTACAAGCTTACTGTCGAATAAAACTTTATTGTGCCAACACCTGAAAATGTACTAAGTAGTCAGGAGTAATAAAAACACATGTAAGCATTAACATATTTTGGAATCCGTTGCCTCCAACTATTTGCATGTATCTTCTCGTAGGAAGTGTTGAAGTAGACTTAAAAAAAATAGTAGTATTAAATTCACTGGGCATGTACAACGATTTTTACTGATTTATTTCTTGCTTATTTATTATTTTTTTAAATTTTATGTAAAGCGTTATTGTATGAAAATGAAGGTCCGTTCAGAAGATAGTTAACTAAAAGTTATTTTTTCAGTAGAATTTACAATCTTTTGATGTTTGTTACTTCCTCTACCCGTACCATAGGTGCAGTAAGTAGAGGAAGTATTATATTCGACCCCGAAATTCGAAGTTGAGTTTTTAACCATAGTCCCCCTCCCCCCTTTTAGTATTTTTATTTCAGGTTTTAATATTCTTTTAAAACACATTTCATCATTTATAGCCTACGGCTTTTTGAGTTTCTTTATTATTATTATTATTATTATTATTATTATTATCATCATCATTATCAATATTATTTCACGATTATCTTGGTTTCGTTTCAGTATCTAAGATTTTAAAGTAACTTTCAGTGAACTTTAGACCAGCTTGCAATGGTTTGCTTTCAGCAAACGCGGGACTAAAGTCACACCTGCCACAATGAATAATAATCACTAAATATTCCATTTTTCTTTTTAATTTCACTGGAACGTAAGCATTTAGTAGCACCGTTTGTCCTCTTTTTGCCTCATTTTTAGTATCTTTTCCCTTTCTTTTTTCTTGTGGAAATTGCGCCTAAAAATCCTAACCCTGCTTATATAAATAATTATTCAACGAAAAATGTAAGCACTGAAAAATACCTACAAAGCCAAGAACTAATTTTCATCCTATCCTGCCGGAAACGCTGAATGCATTCCCCATTCTAGAACTGGCAAGATAATTGCTAATTCAGCTTATATCAAGCAAACTTCATGTTCCACTCTTTTTCTGAGTTTCCAAGGTTAACATTTCCATAGTTCAAGACGGTATAATTGTCGTGCTGCATGTCAAGTCCATCCTAAAACTTGCTCTAGCCTGGAGTAATTAAGAAGAAACATGAAGCGCCAATTGTATCACGCAGAGCATCTGAGACAGGAAACGAAACCGAACAATTACCAGCAGAAAGCAGCTCTTGTTTTATTTTGGGAGCAACAACTTCCGTTGTGCGATTCTGTAAAAGGAAATATTCTGGAAACCTGAGCTCTGGTGGATTTTGCTCTTACTATCCTCCTTTATAAGTAAATTTCTCTATAATAAAAAATCAACATATGTGTTTGTTTTAAATACTTTTATAATATTACAACTCTTCTGCTTATTTTTCCACATTATCACCATTTTTGTCGCTTCTTTGATTCTCACTTCCGACTGATACATGTCAACCCTTTAAAGCCGAATTTTTCCTTCTTGCATTAAACTAACAACACTTCAAAGACAGCACCACTAGCGACAAAAAAAAAAAAAAGTTAATACACTCAATGTAAATACATGAAAATGAATAAATAAGGACGTAAATGACATGAACATGACAAAATAATGACCTAAAATTGAATTAAATGCCCTAAAAATAATATAAAATTGCATAAAATGACAAAAAATGACCTAATAAAAATGTATTTCTATAATCTAGAGGACATGATTAGGATGTATCCACAAGTTGGCAATGTCTATGCAGCATCAATAAAAATATGACATGTCATTAGAATCCGGGCCCTGGTCATCACTTTTGCTCAGTGTATGTTTTTATTATATTGACAGCTGTATGTTTTGTAATAATTTGATCCTTTGGAAATCAGTAGACTTTATGCATGAACTCACGGAATTCCGATTATTGTACTAATTTAAAATCCTGTGGAAAAAAACAAATTGTTTACAACCCACTATTATAAATACAGTGGTGGCCGAAATTCAAATAATTTAAGTTCGTCAACATTATAAAAATAACGAGGTTTTTTTTTTTAATTGTCATGTGAACCGAAGGGCACTGAATAAATGAAAATAACGGATTGCTAAATCTTGGAAGTTATACTAAATTAATTTAATTGGTCGGTATATCTTATTGAAGGACACGCATTTCTTTTTATAGGTTTCAATACGTTAACAAGCTTTTCACAGCAGGTGTTAGGGAAATCTGTCTTTAATCTACATAATGCTTTGACATACGGGCCGATTATGTTGTGGCTGGAAGGCGAGAGGCCCACATGAATTTGGTTGAATGGGGAAATTATACTCATAAAATCTGAACCGATACTATTATTTCTATAACGATCAATATTACAATTTTCATCATCCGAGAAACTAGTGAATGTGATTCTAACAGCAAGCGCTCAAACTACATCATCACTTGTCATCACGTCGTAAATCCTATTTTCTTCCTTTTTGCCTGATAGATATTTCAATGCGTGATACGGAAAGTTTATGAAAAAATCATATTTTAATATAGCATTCTACACCGTAGCGTAGTGGTTGAGGCGCTGCGCTACAAACTGGAAGGTCGCGGGTTCGATCCCCGATGAGGTCGTAGGAGTTTTTCAATTGATCTAGTCCTTCTGGTGGCACTATGGTCTTGGGGTCGAAAAGTTTCTAACATAAATGATTACCAGGAACAATCTGGGGGTAAAGGCGGCCGGTGCGTAAGGTTGGCATCCTTACCATCTTCACGTGCCGAATGTCTAAAATCTGGGAGCCTCAACCTACTGGAACCCTCTGGGCCTGCTTAGGGAACACTTTGCTTTTACTCTATTAAATGCTAGTGTTAGATGTTGGTGTCCACAGCGATGTTTCACTTTAAACGTTTTAAATTTATTAAAATTTGTTGCATTGACCTCACTTTAAAACATTGTAATGTAATTACAAAATTTCTATTTTTTGTTGTTGTAAATTTACAATGAAATTTAGCTAGCAAGAGAAAGTAAACTATTAAAATTATTTAAATGATTTAACATACAGTATTTAATAGGTTCCGGAGCATATTTTACAATTTTAGAGATTTTTTGCATGCATATTTCATCTTCTGATACACCATTAGCTTGCGGGCATTGGTAATAATATTAAAACAGCATAGAAATCAGGGTTAACACATGAATTTCAGTTTCAGGAATAGAAGTTTGTTATCCACATTAAGAAAACAATAGAGAAGTAGGTGCATACCCAAAGTGAAATTACTTCAACATCATTTACATAGATTCTTGTATTTAGGATTCAATAAAGGATTATAGATTAAACTCCATAACAGATTTGACAGATTAAATTATAATTCTGCTACTTTTTCCTCTTTAAGACTCCCTTTTTAATTTGCAATTAAATATCTTCATATATCTTAGTAAAAAAAATGAGCAAATAAAAGCGCCTTCTGAAGTATGTTTTATTTTGTTTATTTATTTATGCACTTAATTTTACCTAATACTGATTGAACATCATATTTAAATCTTTGTTACTTCTGTATACTTCTGGATATGCAAACCAACGCGCATTTCCACGTGAGTTGGGAAGCCTACTGTATAGGAAATTGTGTTTCCTTTCGAACTCCTGTTAAATAACTTATACCGCGGGAATGATAATATTAAAATTTCTGTGCTTCTTATAACTTCTTTCGAGTTGGTTTTCAGAGTACCAGATTACCAGACTAAATAAATTTATTTTATTTTATTTTAACTTATACCAATAAAATTTGAATGTTGAGTTCCCAGGACCTTATATGAAGGTTTTTTTTACCTTTCTCCAGCTATTTGTGATTAAGAATAGGCCTAAATTTTTAGTAATCTATAACTGTCCCAGTGGGTTTCATTGCCAAATACATTTTGCATTACTATGAATACCTGTTGTAGGTTTAGTTGAGGTTTCGTCTAGTAGACTATGTGTAATTGTAAGAAATAAATTGCATTACTTTGAGTTTAATTTTATACATGGAAACTAAAAATAAATTATAATTACACTCGGTATAATGATTTCGTATAGTTTATTGCTGAATTTCATTCTACTTACAGGTGGATTGTAGCCTATCCCTCACTTGGTTGTCTTGCAGTAGGCCTATTGTAAAACTTGAATTGTGTTTCGTCGCTTTCAGTACGTGCTTCGAAGCCTGGTTCTTAATAGACTATCAAGAGACGTCCAAGGGCACACCAGAATGCAACTCAAACGTGCGTTAAGTATTGCCGCATGCAATTAAATAATTACTTTTTCTTCCTGCACAGATCGTGCATGCAATTCGAGTTCTCGCGAATTAGTGCCTGTTATTCTAAATCATGATCGCTTACTTTTCGGGAAGAACATAATCTAAGAGTGTTTGAAAACAGGGAGCTTAGGAAAATATTTGGGCCTAAGAGAGATGAAAATGGGGCCTGGAGAAAACTCTATAACGACGAGCTTCATAACCTGTACTCGTCACCGGATATAGTAAGGATAATTAAATCACGGAGGATGAATTGAACTGGTCATGTTGCGCGCATGGGGGAGGAAAGACATCTAAAAAATATTGACTGGGAGACCCGAAGGGAAAAGACCACTTGGAAGACCAAGACGTAGGTGGGAGGACAATATTAGGACGGATTTAAGAGAAGTAGGATTTGAGAGGGATGGTTGGAGTTAGCACAGAAAGGGGTTGAATGACGGGCTCAGGTAAGCGCGGCAGTGAACCTTCGGGTTCCATAAAATAGATAATATTCCTTAAGCTTACTTAGGAATTGTCTATTGCCATTGAGTAAGTAAGTATTCTAAATCAGAATTATTTGAAGTGAGAAAGTTGTGTAGCCTGTGCTTTAAGGAGAGAAAGTTGAGTGAGATTATCACATCAGGTTTTTTTTTTTTTTAAATAAGTTATAAAGGTTAATGTTAACCTATAAAAATGTACAGTCACTTTAAATGTTCAAAACTTATACTATAATGAATATCACTCGTGTATATCCTCGTCAATGCCTTGCATTATTTGTGAAACATACAGAGACCTCGGACTTGACATTGTAGCTGGAACATAAAGGAGATACGCTGGCTGGGTACCAGCATATGATTCTCTCTTTGTGAGACACTGGCACTAAATTGCGATTTAAATCGTTCTCACTGACACTAATCCCATGCATGTTGTAGCATTGCAGCACTATACACATGCTGTTATCAATATTGCCAGACTGAGCACAGACATATAAGACACAAGGCAAGGCCATATGATGAACTGAAAACTCAGCCTTAAGAAAGATATGATTATATACAATCAAGTTGATATTAAACGTTACTGAAGAGCCAGCTTTTGTGCTGTTAGAAGGGTTGATGGTTGGTATATATGGTTATTTAACGACAGGGATGTACTGCAACTTAGGCCTGTGACCGTCGCCGGTGTGCCGGAATTTTGTCCCGCAGGAGTTCGTTTACATGCCAGTAAATCTACTGACATAGGCCTGTCACATTTATGCACACATAAATGCTATCTACCTGGGCCGGGATCGAAACTTGGGCACATAAAACCAGCGCCACCCAGGCTGGTGGAAGGGTTGAAAGGTTATTGACTTAAGGGATGACCGAAGTGTTGACAGTGATTTTCTAAACTTTTACTCCTAGAAACTTGACATCTTGCACGCCCAGTTAAAACATAAATAGATTTTTCAATTTAAAATTGTATTTTAATATCTTAACTTTTATATGATTATATTAATTAATTTAATTGATTTTAAATTTCAAAATTGAAATCTATCTCCTCCGACAGATATTAAAATATGAACCTGATTCTTTTAAGATTGCTTTTTTGTATTTTTTAAAAAAGTATGTCATTCCGAAAATGAAATCTTAAGAAAACCGACGTATGATCATACTAAATATTTATTTTAAATTAACTAAGGCCTATACAAAAAAGTCTACAGAAATAGACATTATATTACACTCATTATAAAGTACATTATGACAAATGTTCACATCCATAACTTATCTCAATTTTTGTGGGAGAACATAGATTCTGTATGTAGTAAAATAACATGAAATTGGAACTGAGAAACCAGTCGATTGAAGTTTGCAAGCACTGGCAGTTGGAAGCGCACTGAGGTTTGAAAATTGTGTCAGCAACAGTAGATTTTGTTGATACTAAGTTCGACATCTTCGTGAGATACTAGACAAAATACAGCTTTGAACACACCATTAAAATCGGTTAGGCAGAGCTATAGCTACATTTTATATACAGTATTTCAAGGATGCCATAAGGATTTTACAACATTCTACACATTACAGTGTCCCTGTGCCGGATTTTGGAGTTAAGAAGTCTAGGAAATAACATAGCTTTATTTTCTAATTTTTTACACTACAACTACTACTGTTAATAATAATATTAATAATAATAATAATAACAATAATACGCCTACCAGTATTAATAATACAAACAAGTTTAATACCTTCGAAGCCCTGTCACCCAATTAAATTTAATATTTACCATGATCGAAGACATGCTATTGAACCCATATGCTTGAGCAATTGAGCATGAATTGTTTCGCTTGGGGGCCCAAATTAAACTTGGCCCAACCTCTCTTCGTTACGCCACTGGTCAGCAGAACTCGTTCCATGCGTCCAAACGGCTTAACATTTTGTACAGGGATACTTTAGGGCGTGATTGATTTTTTACACTAATATCCAAAAGTCGCACTTTTTTACCAAAATTGCCTAAATCAACACTTCTGTCATCCCTTAAGTTAATCAGGTGACGTGAATGTCCTCTAAGCTATTAAGGAACACATTTAAGACTGTTAGAGTGACAACAGACGCAAATAATATTAAGGCAGAAGTTAAGTCTCGACTCAAATCAGGAATTGCTTGTTTTTATGCAGTTCAGAAACTCGTATCTTCTCGTCTTCTGTCCAGAAATCTAAAAATTAAGTCTGAGAGTGTTCGAAAACAGGGTGCTTAGAAAAATATTTGGGCCCAAGAGGGATGAAAATGGGGACTGGAGAAAATTGCATAACGACGAGCTTCGTGACTTGTACGCTTCACCGGATATAGTAAGGGTAATTAAATCGCGAAGGATGAATGGGCTGGACATGTTGCACGCATGGGGGAGGAAATACAAATATCAAAAGTATTGACTGGGAAGCCCGAAGGGAAAAGACCACGCAGAAGACCTAGACGTAGGTGGGAGGACAATCTTAGAATGGATTTAAGGGAAGTGGGATTTGCTAGGGATGATTAGATGGAATTAGCATAGAATAGGGTTGAATGGCGGACTCAGGTAAGCGCGGCAATGAACCTTCGGGTTCCTTAAAATAGATAATATTCCTTTAGCTTGCTGAGGAATTGTCTATCGCCATTGAGTAAGTAAGTAAGAGTGACAACCCAGTGTTTTACTTATTTAAAAGATCGACTGTGTGATATGTAATTTGTCTTTTTAAATAGGTTTAATAGTTGTAAAACTCTACAATTAATTTTCTAAAACACGAACTCTGCTATTAACCTCGGTTGCAGCCTAATTAGCGATCTATTAGCAGACGGGTTTATAGTTTCCTGGTGTTTAGTGGATGTGATTCATGCCATGTGCTGGCACTTGAGTTTATCTGTGCCTGGCACACCTACAAGCACATCAATCAGCTCTCAAGAGCGATCTTACATCCATCACAACTCCGCGGATGCAACAACCTTAACCTTGCCAGCACGAGTCAGCATTCCCTTCCAATCATTATGCTACACAAGAAAACTATATTCAGTGTAATGTATTTACGGTAGAGCCTTCGTTTCTTTGACTAATTCCGGATATAAATAACTAAAATTCTACAGAATTGTTCCTTTAAGTTCTCTCTTGACCCGTATTGAATAACTACTCGGAAATCGATGTCAAGTTTACAACGTAAATGCACGTTTTGAGGTCCAATTAATCTAAAAAAGTTATTTTCAGAGGGGAATTTTATATTTGGTTTAGATACCGTTGGGATGTGGCACGACAACTTTCTATTACCTTAGATCAGCGTTTCTGAACCTATGGGCCGCGGACCTCTGGTGGTCCGCGATTATGGTGCAGATGGTCCGCAGACATAATTAAGATGACTTAATGTATCTGCTGATCTTCGACTAAATTTGACTAATTTTGAGCCAAATATCCAGGAACTCTGCAAGAGGCGACAAGCTCAACCGTCTCATTAAAAGTGAGTAATAACATAATTCCTAATAATCGAATTGACAATAAATATTAAACTGTCAATAGTTTACTTCCAATTCAATAACTCTGCTTCCGTTGAATAAAAAAATGTATTTAGATTTATTTCGTTATAATGACCTATAATTAATACCCCAAATACTAAGGATATAGGCCTACATATAGCCTACTTTTAAAATGGGATGTAAAATTAGGGGTCCGTAAAAGAATTTAGACATTTTAGAGGTCCTCGGGTTCAAAAAGGCTGAGAAACGCTGCCTTAGATGAACGAAATTTCATTTTTTTCCCCTCAAGGAAGCTCTTACGATTTTGTTAAAATGTTGTTCACGAGATGCTTATAGTAATGGTTAAAACTTTTAATTGAAACATTTTTTCCGTAAAAACCATCTGAAGGGTAGTTTTATTTATTTATTATACAAAAAGTATAAGCCCTTTCTTAGAAAGTAATTATTTGTACCTCCACTGGAGGATTTAAGCTTTAAAACAGAATTAATAATGAAAAATTCTAAATATAACCTAATTTAACACTTTATATAACTATAAATGCCAAAAATGATAGATTTAAGGGAAGTATGAATTGCGGGGGATGGTTGGATCGAGTTAGCACAGAATAGGGTTGAATGGCGGGCTCATGTAAGCGCGGCAATAAACCTCAGGGTTCCATAAAATAGATAATAACCCTTTAGCTTGCTTAGGAATTGTATATTACCATTGACTAGGTAAGTAAGTTATAAAGAGCGCTTTAATATTTGCGGAGATTTTCCTTAGAGAAATAATATGTAAGATAGAATTTTTCATAACAAAGGGAACTTCGGAACAATAGCGTAATATACAGTTCGAAGGATTTCGATTATACTTTTGTGGAGAGTGCATACGCCAAAATCAAGAAGACATCAATAACATTTATGGTCTCTAAACGTCAAGTGAAAGTACGTTCGAATAAAGTAAGGAGTTTGTTGCGGCGTTTCGGATTTATGCGATAGTAAATTCGGTGTTTTCATTGGGTATCAAGTAACAAGTTGTATATTCGATACGTTGACTTGTGCAAAATAATGGTAGTTCCGGGAAACTACAAAACGATAATTCAGTTTATTGTAATAATAAATAACACCAGTAACATAATGCTAGTGACACACGCTTACACTGTAGCAAAACCAATATTATAAATTTATATTAATATTGAGCGCTATAATTTTAATTTATCTATAGCACCTGCAATATTAAGGTAAGGTATATAATCGGAAAAGAGAATGGCCGTCGATCTCTGTGTCACATACCGAAAGACATCTAATGCAAATACAAAATTTTGTTACTATATATTTTTTTTCTCAGAAAACCCATCTTGAAAATATTAATGGGGGGGGGGGCAAGAATTGAACTGTTAGTAGTTATACCTAGACCTTAAATAGCCTATTATGAGTTAAATATCGAAGAGGGGTTGCAGAAACTGCCTTGCAGTCGGCATCTATGTGATGTTTCCTTTCTCCGGCTATGCTGATCACGGAGACAGAAACACATAGACACTGACATGTTTCTGAAAGTAGGTTTATGGATTCAGGGAATTTTGAAAATATATGACTTATATACTTATGTTGAAAAAGTGACATAGAATTTCAGGATCGAACACAATATTTCCTCTATCTACAGAAACTATGGTACGGACAGAGGAAGTAAAAATGCTATTTTCAGGAACATATCCATGGGTGTGTGTCTATGATCGATCAACATAGATCGGGAAAGAAAACTACTGTAAATAAAACAAAAATAAGTATTATCAAAATAATCTTATCCTTCCAAAAGCACCCATAACATGTTAATAACTAAAGAAATGGACAAAGAAAATTCAAATAAAAATAGATTCTTTGGCCATAACCATTAAAATGTAGACCCAAACTCTTAATAACATTAAACCATATGAAACCAACAGGAACAGTCGGAACTAGACATTAGGCTCACACATTATACGTCAGTTATACTAAACGTCCATACGATAAATTTTGAAGAAAATGTAGGCCTATTGAAATTATAATTTTATAAATTAAATTATTATTAAATTAGGTTTACGCTTTAAATATTTTGAATTTACAAATAAATAACCTGAAGTGGTTGAGGGTAAAGAGCATAAGTGAAGAATTGAAACTATGGATGGGTCCTCGATACTTTCGATACCTCGATACTCTCGATACTTGAATGGTATCGGCTTCGAGCGATACTTCAGAAAACTCTCTCGGTACTTTTTCGATACTTTAGTAATTCTGCAATTATGTGAGAATGCTAGTATTTTTTAACAAAAACTTGTAAGTGGACTGTTTAAAAAACTAATTTTAGTTTTAATGTAGAATTTAAAAATAATTGTAGGCTACTGATGATATTAAATTTTGTCTCATTAAATATGCACATTTAATTAATAATGTATGTAACAATAAACTTCAAACTTAAAAAAAAATATTTTAGTTGGTATTACACAGTTCCCTCAACTTTTAATTTTTAATGTACCTATTTATTGAAACTGGAAATGTTGACGGTATCGAGTATCGAAGTATCTAGGGAAAAATCATGTGTCGGTATCGAGTATCGAGAAAATCTGGTATCGACCCATCCCTAATTGAAACCCATTCTCAGAAGTTTACACAGTAGTTTGTGTGAACTATACAGTTTTAATGCATTGAAGATAATATTAATTAATATTCACTTACTTTCCTTGCGGATTAATAAGTCGATGGTATTAATGGAGTACTCAGTCAACTCACCTGAAAAAGAAGAAAATTACATTAAACTGTTGTCTCACAAAACTAACAAAAAATATGTGTCATACACTCATATTTAACTAAGCATGGGCAATACACTCTCACTTCAAATATATCTGAAATATAATAAGAGGTCGTATTGCAAGGAGTACGTATTCAGTTGTTTCAGCCCTATGCAAATATTTAATGTTCACCAGGCATGACTAACTTTCTAAGACAATTGTTTTCGTTTGACTATTCCACTCATACGCCGCGTGTTTGATATTGACCAATAACGTTTAGCAATTCCTCGGATAGAAACCAATCACGATCGTTTACCTTATAATATTCTTCCTCGGATCGCAAGGATGCTATTTTATCTTATATAATGTCCGCTCATTACTGGACACGTAAGGCATCAACGTGCCATGATTAATACGTCACATGCTATCATTAAGCAGAATAAAAACACATTATTTTATAAAATATAACTTGTTTGGAAATTGAAATCATATAAATGTACATTGATTAAAAACACAATTTCAATTCAGTGCAAGCCAATTCGTGAGCTTTTGTTTTGTCCTTCTGATAGCTTACCTGAATTAGGTTAACTATGTCTTATATGCACCATTGATAGCATTGGTTACAACAAGGTACTCGATTCATAGATGGTTGATTTATAGTATGCCGTGATCTCGCAGCTGTTAGTTTTGTTTGTATATAACAAAGCACGAAAGTAATTATTTGTATAATCCGTTACATTTTTATTGTGGAATAGTCTTAATAAATCCAACTGGAGTTTACGAGTTTCATCAGATAAATTCGTATTCTTTCGTTGGATTACGTATGATAAAAACCTTTTCTATAACAGGCGAGCTTGGTTTTAGTCCATTTCATTTTCAGTTGGTTGTATTGAGCCATTGCAATTTGTGTTCTGTCAATAAAGAATTAATTATTTTCTTTATTTGTTAATTTGTTCTGAATGACATCTATTTGCTAAGGGCAATTTTAAGGGCATGCCAATTTGGAAATAATAGTTTTTTTTTACAGAAAATGTCCAAGTAACTTTAATTTACTTACTTCTTAACAAAATAAAAGTGTTTTATATTGTAAGTTTAAATAAACACTGTCATCCATGTAAAGGAAACTATTTACAAGTAATAATGGATATTTTAATGGTCTTTTTTTAATTATGGGTAATTTCTTTTGCTATTCCTGGGTCATAAATGCATTTTTCATGCTTTTTTTTACCTATTTTTGGTCATTAAATGACGATCACTGTGACCCTTTCTTTGCGGACCATAGCCGAAAATCAATAGGAATACATAGTAATATATCTACCGAAACCTAAAAATATTGAAACTGTGAATTCCACGCATGGTGAATTCTTACATTAGCTAGGACATTATCGAGATCTGAGCACCAAAGCGGAACACATATCATGATTGCAAGGATAGATAATGATGGTCATGGTTCAGTGATGACTTGAATCTTTTTACATTTCAATCGCATACAAGTGGACGCCCGAGTGAGTCAGTGTAGGCTTTCCCATACCTTTATGCATTTAGCGCAGAACATTTAAATATCGTATTTAAATAAATATCAAGTTAAAAAGACTCCAGCCTACCCTAAAGTGTAAGTCTGTAAAATTTTATGCCTTTGGGCCTATGGAAATGTGTTGCTGACGCCATATTTAAAGTACCGTTCGCTTGAAACTGCCAGTGTACTAATAGCTCTAATAGCTTGTTTTCACATTTTCATTTTTCATGTTATTTAGTCAAATTTAAAATCTACCTTTATTCCACAAAAATAGAGATTCTGCATTGAAATTTTATGCGACGCACCTCACAATGTGTGCAACGAAATTACTAATAGGATTTTTTTATATGGCTTAGTTATTTTTTAAAAATAAATAATTATTACCATCATATATCAATTTTGTTCAAACTTTTTATTTTCCTACGAAACATATTTTTAAAACAAATAGTATACATAAGTTTTAAAATTAATTACTAATTGTGTAAGCGAAGACAAATATCAAAGAATGTTATATTTAGAAAATTAAGGTTTTTTTACATTCTAATATTGCTCGGAGGAAAAACAAAAAAGGAAAAAATTAATCGTTTCTAGATCTATTATGGCCTTTGTGTGGTACATAAAACAGTTTATTACCAATTATGTTTGTATCGTGAATTATGTAGGCCTAATTTATTACTTTGTATAATAATATTAAAGATTGACTATTTCTTCTGTGATTTCAGTAACATTGAACTTAAACTTAGGATAATAACATTTTTTTTATTACACATACTTCAAGAATCTATTCTGTGTGCTTTCTAAACTATCAATATTTTTTTTTGTACTTCCATTACATAGGCCTATAATTGAGGTATGTTCTAAGTTCGATCTTACAAATGAATTAAGTAAAAGCTTCTGTACTTTACCATCAAGAAGAGTTTCTTATTACAAAACCACGATTAAGTTACTATAGGCTTTATTAATTATGCCGTAATTATAGTCTCTAAAAGTTAAATTAGATTTATAGCACAATATCTGTCAAAACATTGCACCATTGTACTGCATTGAGGTCAGTATTGTTATGATTTTTTAATCTCGAATTTATTTCGAAATTATATAGGCATATCTGTAATTACATTTTTAACCTCACCAGAAAACAATGAGATGATGAAATCATTGACATATACATGCTGTATCTTTGCAACTTTGGCATCCGGGAGTTAATCCGTTATCTATTTTTAAATATTTTTTATAGCCTACATTCAGCTGAAGAAAAGCTGGATTGTTTCAGTCTTTGTTCATAATCCTAATACATTATCTTATCAATAAACAAATAGGTCCCCCAAAACATTACCATGTTGTACAAAAGAGGATGTAGTGTTTAATTGTCTTTCATTAATTTTGCAATCTTATGGGCGTATCTGTAGCTATAATTGCAGCCTTTTAAGCTCACAAGTAAACAATAGTTGAGTGACATATTTATTACAATATTCGGAAACCGAATACCGGATGTTAATAGTATCACATGTTCTTAATTAAATCCGATAATAATCGAAGCTGAAGAAACGTTATGTTATTATCTTATCAAGAACAGATAAATTTACTTTGGAGTATAAGTAATACAGTTCGAGTTTACTACGGGATACAGTTGTTTCTGCTTCCTCAGTAATTGCCATAGATTTTTTTATGAACCCACTGTTAATTGGAAGGGAGTTTCATAGGTTTCAGGCGTACACCTGTGGCCTCCAAAGGTTAGTGTCGGTTGTGATTGTATGATAGTGAAATCCGTTATTACACCACCAGGTGGACCCTGATACGTTTGCATTGCACAATGTTTACTGTACATGTCAATTACAGCCTTGTTAGATTGTGATTTTGATGCATTTCTTCAGTAGCTTTTCCTTGTGGTCTTTTGAGGTTTTAACAGTGCTCAATGAAGTGTCAAAAGCTGTGTGTTTGGTGGCTTATTATCAGTGTAGTGGTTGCGAGTGAAAACTGCACAAAGTGAGGTGTTTTCAAGCGAATCCACGATGCCTGGTTTGTGGAAACATGTAATTCGGAATTTGGATTGTGCTGTTTGCGTTGTGTCTGATAGGTAAGCTGAATTTTTTTTAATGGGTTTATGAAAATAAGTATTATCCCCAAAGCTTTAATACAAAGTGCTTTTCCATTTTATTTATTACTGATTTTATAATCTTCGGGCATACTTTTTCTATAAATTATACACATGGTAGAAAAAAATTAAAAACATATATTTCTGTTAAATTTGTTCAGAAGGAATTTATTTCCTAAAAAATAATACAGTAGCAATACTAGTTCTAGCACCTTATTGCATGCTTTTATATACCACATGTTTATTCTTCAGGAAAAACATCAGTTTTGCATAATTGCTAATATCAGCAACCTCATAAATAATGCGTATATGTGATAAGGTAGCAATAGACATGCCTAACATGCAAACATGCCTAATTTCGCAGCATTTTTTATTTTATTTATTGCTAAATTGGAACCCTAATGGAAGTAGTTCATATAATTGATCACAGCAGCTTCTGCTCTATCTTGTAGATTTTTTTCCATTAGGCTACTCTTCCCGATTTCGCAGTAAATAAAAAATAAAAAAAAAATATCGCGACATTAGGTGTTCTGCGTAATTAGACACCTATTAAATAAGTGGCTTAAATTGAATGTTAATAAGTGCCAGAGATTTTGTGGGGGACGGAAAATGTCTGTCTGTCTGTCCGTGTGTCTGTACGCGGCATAACTCAAATAAACTTTATCAGATTTTTATGAAACTTGACATACGCATTTATAACGTCCATGGGAAGAACCCTATTGATATTGGACCAAATCGGTTGACCGGTATCGGAGTAATGCCCAATTAAGTGCCTATTTTAATGGAAATATATAAAATAGGTGCGATAATTTAAACACGCTTTATCGGAGTTACACGAAACTTGTCATACGCATTTATTACTTACATGGAAAGAAGCCTACTGAATTTGGACCAAATCGGTTGACCGGTACCGAAATAACGAGTAGGCCTACATCTATTATAATGTAATCTTCGTTCTCCGACAATTCGAAGAATTTTGATTGGCTCGAGGCCAACCAATAAGCGAAACTTTCACGAATAGTACAAAATTAGGAAAACAGTTTCTTTACTATATAAGGCCTAAGTGAAATGAATACAATGAGCAAATAGGCCTATTCTAATTTTATTAAGTGCCAGTATGGTACTTTATGAGATTGTGTGGGGGACGAAAAATGTCTGTCCGTCCGTCCGTCCGTCCGTGTGTCTGTACGCGCTCTAACTCAAATACGCTTTATCGAATTTTAATGAAACTTGGTATACGCGTTTATAATGTCCATGGGAAGAACCCTATTGAAATTGGACCAAATCGGTTCACCGGTACCGGAGTAAAACCCAATTTAGTGTATATTTTAAAGGCGCCATAACTCACATACGCTTTATCGGATTTTCATGAAACTTGGAATACCTATTTATAATGTCCATGGGAAGATGTCTATTGATATTGGACCAGATCGGTTGGGCGGTACCGGAATAATGCCCAATTTAGTGCCTTTTTATGGTAATATATCACAAAGGCGTGGATAACTCAAATACGCTTTATCGGATTTTCTTGAAACTTGGTATACGAATTTATTACGTTTTTGGGTACAAGCCTATTGAATTAGGGCCAAATCGGTTGATCGGTACCGAAGTAACGCGTATATCAATATTAATTTTGTAATCAATATTCTGTCAAGGCCCACAATGTAAGCTTATTAAAAAAACGTAACAAATTGCCAATCGTTTATTCATATTGTTAGCAGCCTTCATTGATTTGTTTCTACCGATATTTACATTAGGCTACATTTTACTGTGAGTATTTTTCTTATCGTTCCTGTGCAGCAATATACCTAATGTAATTCCTGACAGATAGATTTCATATGCTTATTATTCATTCATAACCTTTAAGGCTGCTTTAAATTGAAACAGAGATATCAGCGAATCGTAGGTCTATTGCATCATTATTATTATTGCCGGCACATTTTGTTTTTGGAGTTAACTCGGACATCTATTACAAAAATAACTTTTATGCATGGGCCTATCATAATTGCGTGTATCACTGATTAAAAAAAAAAAACATACTGGCACTTGGTTATATCAGTTTACCTGATTTTATTTTTACTTAAAATTTTCATAGCTCTGAACCACAAACATTTTTAATAAACTGCCAGTGTAAATTTCTTAAAAATCCTGGAGTCAATTAATAATGGCGGCGAAGCCGCGGGCACCAGCTGTAAAATATTGGTATTTTAACCCCGGAAATATCGCAAACAATAAAAATCCAACAAACCATTCCTTCCCTTGAAAAATTATATAATTTCTGAAAATTACTTGAATTTATCAAATCAGATTCATATCATCAAACTAAACCGCCAAACTGACTAAGTTGGCTAAATGGTAACGTCTTGGACTCGTATTCTGGAGGTCCCTGGATCAAATCCCGGAGCCGGCTGATTTGACATGGATTTTTTTTTAATTTTTATGTGAGTGCGCTATTGTCAAAACATCACAAATCTTAGTTCTGCTGACGCTGATCGATGTTAATCTGATTTAAAATATATATATATTTTCTGCATACCATAATTGCAATTATAATTAATTCAACAAAAACATTCTGGCACTTCGTTATATCAGTTTACCTGATTTTATTGTTTTGTGAGATGATTTCACAAGAATGCGCGAAACTCGAGTTTGTAAAAATCTGTTATCCTTTACAAAGTTGAATTTATATATCAATATAAGTATTCATCAGGTGATAACATCAGTGGATACTACGTTTGAAATCAATGAGGAAAATGTCAGTAAAATATCTAGTTTCCCTGGATCCCAATGTTAATGAAATAATAAAAATCCTCATATTTTACACATAATATTACTCCACTAAATTGTAATCGTATATTTCTCCTTTTAAACAATGTTTTGAATTGACGAATTTATACGCTAGTAGCAGCGAAAAGATTAAGCCACGTGTGATATACAACGGTTTCTTACATAGATAACTCAAATGACTTATATGATGATATACCGGTAATGTATTTTGTTAATTGAGAAGTGTAAATTGCATAGGTTCTAAGTGTCTTTTTGAAGATTATACAGGAGACAGCAAAAACCTGAATTAAAATGAACTATGAAGACTTGGCCTAGATTCTCAAATGAAAACGATTGTCTGTTGTCTGAAAGTAACGACTTGTACGTGGAAAAGCTCCTCTCTGCCTCCACTGAAACATGACCAAAAAATGCCGAAAGGACCTAAAAATTACCAGAAAATGATATATCTCTTTAAAATGACGATTAATGTAAAATAAAGCAAAAGAAAAATGCAAAAACAATTTGTCCTTATTTATTCAATTATTTCGTTATACACATTTGTATATAATCGAGCTTCGTCAAATGCCTTGCCCTAGGAATAACACTAGGGAGGATGTTTATGAACGAGTTCGTTGGTTCTTATGGTTATTATCGGCGGGTGTGAAGGGGAATGTCTACTTAGACCCATAATCGTCGTCATTGTATCGGAATTTTATCCCGCAGTTCTTTTAAATGCGTGTAAATCTGCAGACGTTGTACTGTCCCAGCTACATTTGCATAAATAATATCAGCCTGAACCGGGACCTACTTGTGATCTTGGGAATAGAACCAGTGCCTACCAACTGTTTCACCCTGTATGTAGAGATTGAAATTGGTTTGACCTGGCATAAAGTCCCAGTGAAATAGTTTATGAATGAAGAAACTTAACAATAATCCTGATGCTACAATAAAATATCTGATTTTACATTACAATACCAAGACGTTATCTATTTGAAACCTCAAGCACAATAAGCTTCTAGATGGCAAGTTAAAGTACTGCGGGAAAATATTACGTTTCAGGGGCTTTGGTTTAATTCTTGTATAAACGTATGCAGAGAATCAAGCTGTACAGAGTTTTATGGAGCTTATTGTTCCTTTGAAACGTCCATTTTATAGCTCAGATCGCACAGTTCGTATCGAGTGAGCAGCATAATATAACGCTCTCTCGGGTCGTTTCCTCTGTTATAATCAGGGAATATATTACCTATTGTACGAAGTGAACACCTTGAAATTTATAGGGTTTAAGAAAATGCTGTCCAGGATTAATCGTCAGTGGCTTAACTAAAGGTCCCGCAGACCCTGCGACGCGGGGATCGCCGGAGTCTTAGGGGCCCAAAATGAAAACCGGGAAAAACAGGAATGTAAATAGATTGTCGTAATGGTGCAAAGCAGTAAACGAGAAAAAGGTCACTTAATTGAAAGATGGTTACTCCTGTGGATAAAACAAGTAAAGCCAGACAAAAGAGAAACAATAATTTTCACCCATTATACCAAATAAAAATTAAAATTAAAAAAATTTAAAAAAACGATCAGGAGGCTTGTACTGTTCGGAAATGAGTTAAATTTTGTTGATATCAAGTTCGATATCTTGGTGTGATACTAGACAAAATACTGGTTTGAACATAAGTTACTATTAAAGTCTGTTAGGCAGAGCCATTTCTAGATTATTAATATAATAATTATATATGTTAATCTGGCAGTAATAATAAATATAATACAGGCAGATTTTATATATACCTCCAGGTCCTGTCAACCTACCAAATTTAATATTTACCGTGGCCGAAGGCATGCTACTGAACCCATATGCTTGAACATGAATTGTTTAGTCAGGGGATCCAAATTAAACTTTGCAACCTTTCTCCGTTAAGCCACTGCTGATCGTATTGGATAATGTTGTTCATTTTATAAATAAGGTGGAAATTTTAATTCCTATTATATTTTATAAATGTTACTTATAATAACTTGTAAATAAGGATATAACTAGGATGATCACTATGAACAACATGTTTCAGCCAAACAAAAATATAACTAAACCTAAAATCTTATATTTTAAAAAGAATAATTTGTGCGCGTCTTGAAATATGAGCTTTATATGCAGGTCTTTTTACTAGCTATTACATGTTCTAAATTGTGATTTAAAATTTTTCAATACTCTTATTGCAGAGGGTCCCGAGGAAACTGGATTGGATTCGCATCAAAACCGGATCGGATATATGTTAATACCGGATGGGTCCGAATCGAACCCGGATCTGATTCGGATCAAAATCGATTCGTAATTGAAACCAGGTCCGATTGGGATCAAAACCGGATTGTAAACCGGTTAGAACCGATCGGAAACTGGTTTTAAATCGATCCGCAACCGTATTTATCGGATTCAAAACCGGTTTGAAAGCGAGATAGGAAACCCGTTTGAATACGATTCAAAACCTATGAAAAACCTAACCGAAACTGGATTGGCTTCGCATCAAAACCGGATCGGATATATGTTGATACCGGTTCGGGTCCGAAATCGAACCCGGACCTGAAACGATTCGGATCAAAATCGATTCGAAAATGTAACCGGTCCGATCGGGATCAAAACCAGATTGGAAACCGGTTTGAAACCGATTCGAAACTGGTTTGAAATCGATCCGAAACAGGATTGTATCCGCATCAAAACCGGATTGGGTCTGGATCGTACCCGGATGTAAACAGATTCGGAATCTGTTTGATGCTGATTCTAAACCGGTTTGAAACCGATTCGAAACCTATTTAAACCCGATTCGAAACCGGTTTGAAACCGATTCGAAATCGGTTTGTACCGTTTCGAAACCGATCCGAAACCGGATTAGATCCGCATCGAAACCGGATCAAATATATATTGATACCGGATTGGGCCCGTATCGTATACGGATGTAAAACGATTCGGATCATAATCGATTCGAAATTGTAACCGGGTCCGATATATGCCTTCTGTGAGCATTCTATCTGCCTTAGTATTAAATCTAGATTTTTTATATTTTCTTTACAATTTTTACTTTATTTTCAAAGATTTTCTAATTTCCCAGTTAATCACTTTTAAACAAATCTTAACCTTAAGGTTCATTCTTTGTACATCAATACAAAAGACAACTGTTTTTAAAATTAGCGTGTAATCATACAAATGGTTTTTGAGATACTACGTTTTTTGTCATGTAAATTTAAACTATCGTATAAACTGATAAACGTTATGACATGCACTTGTACTGAACTTCCACAGCTTTATCAAATTTTAATAATACCATTATTAAATATAATTTTTGCCTGAAGATGTTGAATTGTGTACAGAAAAGCAGACTTCTATCACTTGAAACGATAAAAAAAATAATAATATTTTCTAGCGTATGAGAACCCATAAAATAAGAGAAGAAATAAATAAAATAAAACATAGGAATTCAAATAGGAATAGGAGTTAACTCGTACAATAAAGATGGTGAAAATACCTGTATCATTAATTTTCATCGCCATGTAGGCGTGAGTATATCAGTACAATTGAAAGTTGCCAGCAACACCCGCATTAGTTGCTGCACAGGAAGTGAGGACAAACCTGCTAATTGATGAGCTTTCTTCATCAACACGTCTGTAGTGCCATGAAGATGATCTCTGAGTTTCGTATTCTTGTTGCCTGGCATTTCCGTCCATTTTGCTGAGAACATGTCATCTAATATAGTAGGAACTCTTACGTACTCAATTTGTGTAAAAGGAAAACAGAAATACCGGTAATGAACTGGCCGGTTTCTCGAAAAGTCTTGCAGGACAACTCAGAAAAGCCTGACTTAATAATATTGAAGACTCAGTTAATGTGTGTGTGATTCTGTAAGGCGAATTTCTATTACAGCTATATCTATCTACCTGAATGTTTTATATTAGTTTTTAGAAAAGTGTAGGTATCTTTCTTTTACCTAAAAATATTAATAATTCAGATCTTATTTTCTTGTGCAATATTTTTACATAATTTATTTCTATGATGTAGATGAAAAGCTTTGTCCCGCCATGGGATGTCGCGTCATAGAAATTATGACTGAGAAATAACAGTTTGTATATGATTCTACAAACCACATAATATTTACCACGAGTCCTTGCATATAATTTTCTTCTTCAGCTATCTACACGGTTTATTTCCCTTTATAAATTGATTATACTTTTTAATAAAACAGATGAAGAATGAAGGTGAATAATGATAAAAAAAAAATATTCGCCCAACGTGGGGCTCGAACCCACGACCCCGAGATTAAGAGTCTCGTGCTCTACCGACTGAGCTAGCCGGGCTATGGACTTCGTCTTACGTGCCAACCATTATGAAAGCAGTGAAGGGGTTTTAAACTCGCGCTATAGCTTAATATTGTACTGAGAAATTTCCTGCAGTTTCAACCAATTATTAAATTATGTTAGATAGTCTGAAGCGCAATTGGTTGGTCGAGGTACAACATTACAAACCGGAAGATCGCGGGTTCGATCCTCGATGAGGTTTGTACTTTTAATCGAAATTAAATTGGCTTAATCTTCCTGGTGACTATATAACTCCGGGATCGACTCTGCCTTCGACAGAATTGATTACCAAGCAATCCTTTGGGGGAGGGTGTTAAAGGCGGCCGACGAATAAGGTTGACAACCTTCATTAACTTGAACATTATTAGTATATTATTACTATTATTAATATTATTTAATTATTATCATTCCTTTTATTATTTCTTTACTTCTGTGATCTCTGTATAGCCTATATTATATTTATTTTCATTTCTTTTCTATATCTCATATTATTATACCAGTATTCAAATTAAAATATTATTGTATTAATTGTTTAAAGGTATTAGTGTACGCCTAATTTATTGAAATGATTGTAAAATAATTATTTGAACGATGTAATGTAATTTTCTGTATCTGGTTGAGTGGCAAGAGAAGTCCTTAGGGCCTTAACTCTGCCAGATAAAACAGAACCGTTTATTATTGTTGTCCATGAACGGAATGTCAAAAATGTTGGACCCTAAAACTATAGGAACGCTAAGAGTCTGCACGGCCTATGAAAAGACACTTAACACATCAAATGGACAATGAATTCCCCCTTTCTTGAAGCTCGTTCACACCGTCGAAAATACAGTAGGCTATAATGCATATACCGTGTAATCTAGGGATTGCGAATTCAGCTTTCAAGCTGTGAAATATGCTGTAGCTGTCTTCGCTATCAATTCCTGACTGTTGTGGTTTTAAGACAAGGCATAGAATTTAAAATCCGAAAGCAGTAGTCAAACCATAGGCGTACCGAGGGGGGGGGGGGTTTGGGGGTTTGAACCCCCCCCCATTGATTAAAAAAAGGAAAATTGTATCATTTTTTTAAGTCTCCCCATAAATTACTTAATACAAGTATAAAGTGTGGGAAGCTTAAAACTCGTTATTTTGCGTCTTAATTTTTAAAATTTTCCGGGGGAGGAGCCCCGGAAGCTTAAAACACGTTATTTTGCATCTTAATTTTTAAAATTTTCCGGGGGAGGACCCCCGGACCCCCCTCTCCCCCAGACCCCGCGGATGTTATAACCCCCCCCCCATATGGTCGGCCTGGTTACGCCTATGAGTCAAACCAATAATTTTAGTAACCGTTATTGTTACGCTAGAACACTACAGCCTTTTGGAAGTATAAAGAATTACCCCTCCCCTACTTATTCTTTACATACAAATAATACAGCATATAAATATTTTTAAAATAATTAAATAAAAGCACTTCCACTTAAATACATCCCATTAAAAACATACTAATTTCAAATTTATACTTTTTGCATGGCACCAACTAATTTGTATAAGAATGTTAAAGCAAACTAAATATATTAGAAGTATTTCAACTAATTGTAGGCCTACGTTTTAACGGTTGTAACAAACAGCAAAATGGGGACTGGAGAAAACTACATAACGACAAGCTCCATGACAATACTCGTCACTGGATACAGTAAGGGTAATTAAATCACGGAGGATGAAATGGGCTGCACGTGTTGCGCGCATGGAGGAGGAAAGACATATCTCAAAAATATTGACTGGGAGACCCGAAGGGGAAAGACCACTTGGAAGACCTAGACGTTGGTGGGAGGACAATATTAGGATAAATTTAAGAGAAGTGGGATTTGAGAGTGATGGCTGCATGGAGTTAGAAGAGAATAGGGTTGAATGGCGGGCTCAGGTAAGCGCGGCATAACATGACTTCCCGTGGTCATAGACATACTAAGTTTTTAACCATGTAAATAGTGTAAACTATAATTTGTATTCAGTGAATTTTTATCGTTTGACGACATACAAAAGCACCGCATAAATTTCTTCATTATTAAATGCCAGAATGGTACTTTAACTTATGAGATCATGTGGGAGACGGGAAAATGTATATCCGTCTTTGTGTCTGTACGCACGATAACTCAAATACGCTTTACCGGATTTTCATGAAACTTGGTATATGCATTTATAACGTCCAAGAGAAGAAGCCTATAGATATTGGACCAAATCGGTTAACCGGTACCGGAGTAATGCCCAATTTAGAGACTATTTTATGGTAATATATTAGAAAGAATTTATCAAGTGCAAATTAGTTACCTTATTGTTTTACAGTGTTCATATACGGCTTTCGAATTTGCAATACAGTTAGCTATGACTTATTCCTTGACATATGCTTATCAAACTAGACCTTTGTTCTTCCGTAAGCCCTGCTTAATGAATCGATCTGGAGCTTAACTCGAAAATCGATTAAAAAAATTACTTATTTTCTGCATATCACACTTGCAATTATTACTGATTAAACAAAAGCATTCTGCACTTTGTTACATCAGTTTACCTAATTTTATTATTGAGGGTATAAGGTGGATTTTATTACTCATATTTGTTGTATTCTATTGCGGAAACTAAAATAATAAATAAAGTAAATAAGATCGTAATTTTTTTATCGAAACTTTGTCGCACACCTTAGAATTCTCGTCACCAATGGCGATCAGGCGATCAAAAATTTTTCCCTGCTTTTAATGAAAACTATCCTGAGGTAGAATAATCTGCTCATTTTATCGAGGCACAATCATGAAGAGGATATTCTGTCAATGAATAAATAATTTCTAAATTGCTAGTCGCTGTGGTATATTATTGTCTTCAAAGAATTGCGTAGGTTTAGGAAATTACAGACAAAGCTTTTATTGCATACCTAAAACGTCAGGGATTTAACGAGAAAGGTGCATTAATTGTAAAAGAGGAGACATAAATATGTGAACAGTGATTAACTTCCACCTACAAACATCATTAATCCTTCGAGTGTTGAATTAAAACATTATTGTGTTCTGCGATTTATTGTCTTTTAATGGTACCGGCATCTTAATTTTTTTACGAAAAGGGAGTAAACTTCTTGCTTCTAGTAAAGAGTGGGTTCACCAGTAAGGACTCATACTGTTTCGCATGAATCTATTGCATCCTTAAAGGCAATTTTATAACTCAGAAACCTTAAATAGAAATGAAGAAAATCTTTGTGTAAAAATAAATCAGATAATTAACTGGATTAAAGGAAAGTTTTGCCGGGGTAAGATCGCAAAATTCTATTCAAGAACGTGATACATGCAAGTTTTACCTTTAAATACATAATATATTCTATGGGATATAGTAGTTTCTCCTAAATTTGTAATAAAATTATGGAAAACAAATTGTAAGAAACACAATTCTGTAAAGAAATAAATTGTGGGCCTAATCATTGTGTTAACTGTTTCTTTGCAGTCCGGAATGAGTTTGCATATTCTGTGAGAAATTGAGTATCGCACATTTAATTAAGGATTAATTATTGTTTCTTTTTTTCTGTTTCACTCACTAACAATATGCTTTGACCTGAATAGTAATCCTACCTGCGAAGAAATCTGAATGATTTCCTTCAAATATAATAGAATAAAAAGCAAACACATACAGCAGCTTTATGTAATGGTAGCCTAACTGTAACGGTATCTGAGCACGCGGGAAAATTACTGTTATCGAATAACGATCATGGAAGGTTAGATAAGAAAATAAAGCCCATTTTCAGAATTTTGCAAGAAGAAAGGGGGCACAGAAATTGTCCAGCTGACCATTGTGGTTAGTGACGATATCTATTGGGACAACATAGCCATTCGGAGCATATTGTTTCTTTTTTTAAATGTTTGTTTCTTATTTTGTTAGTCGAAATCCCCAAACATGTATACACAAGGAGCCAGAATATGCCCACTATGTGACAAGGATGAGACAGCACAGCATATTCTCTCTGAATGTGAAGCCACTGAGATGCTCAGGCAACGATATCTGAGGATTCTTTTGTTGCCTCTAGAAGAGGTCACATGGCGATATTCGAGGGGATGGGGAGATTCATGTATAAAGTCCGATAGCTCAGGGTAGAAAAGGATGGGAGGGAAGGGAAGGGGGGAGTAATCTTTGTCTATGTATTGTTCTGTATTGTATTGTATTATTATTTTCATATCTCTTCTATTATTATTACTATTTTTTCTTTCTTCATCTTTGTATAGCATTATTATATTATATTGTATTGTATTATTAGTGTTACATTTCTCTTTCTTTGTCTTGTGCGTAGTAAAAGCACGAACGGCCTTATAGGCCCGTACGCTGGATTTGTTCTATGAGATCTTTTGAGGGCAAAATGAAACTTCCGGAAATATGCCTGGGTATGTGTGTATCTGTAAATAGCATAGCTTGAAACTCGTAAATCGTATTAATTAATTATTTCGTATTTGATTTAAGATCTTATAGGATGTGACACGAAGCATGTTATTAATTTTCTCCTCCTAATAGAGCACTGAAGATTTTGTTTCCATTTCACATCTAGAAAATCATATTTTTCACGATTTTTCGAAAACAAATCTTAAGATTTTGTTTAAATTTTGTTACCCACATTTTTCTTAGAAATTTTCGGAATGGTAGATATAAACTAGTCATCTCTCCCTTCACGAACAATACGGTTTTCCGTGATGTTGGGAACTGGAACCGCATCTCCGTTCATTGCTGCCTGTTACTGAGAATCGGAACACGAAGCGAGGACATTCCATGTTTAGGGTAAGCAAAGTAACGTAAGAGTTTAGAGCTGTAATTTTGGTCTCAGATTATTCAATTCCAATTGTTAAAGTAACCTTGAGTTAATTTCTTTCTTTCTTTGTCTTAGTTTTATCTCTCCCTTTTAAAATTTAAGCGACCCAAGCCGCCCGGGCCTTAAAGGGCCGCGACCTATCGGGAGAGTGATTATCTGTGGATCACATAGATACTTTTTTGACCAGACAAGGACATGGAGGGCCTCCCCGGATGAGTGATCAGCCCAATGCCGGGGCCAACTCCGAGACAACACGAACACATAGGACGAGACACACCATTCACACACACACACTCACTCCAAACAAGGCGAGGATGGGATGAAGATGATAATGACGGCCAGATCATATAAATTACTTAACACAAGTATAAAGCGTGGGAAGCTTAAAACTCGTTATTTTGCGTCTTAATTTTTAAAATTTTCCGGGGGAGACCCCCGGAAGCTTAAAACTCGTTATTTTGCGTATTAATTTTTAAAATTTTCCGGGGGAGGCCCCCGGAAGCTTAAAACTCGTTATTTTGCATCTTAATTTTTAAAATTTTCCGGGGGAGGACCCCGGACCCCCCTCTCCCTGGGGGGTATTCCATACCTCCCAGACACCGCGGATGTTATAACCCCCCCCCATATGGTCGGCCTGGTTACGCCTATGCACCTAGGTAACTTGTCTCGGCCAGGATTCACACCCGGGCTCGCTACGCCACCCTTGAATTAATTAATCTGAACAATTAAAAATTTAATAAATAATTTTATTATATAAACATTTATTTTTCATGTTCCTTTCTTTTTTAAAATTTCCTTCCTATTATTATTGTAAAATGATTGTTTTTCATTTAATATATTTATATGTATTTCTGAACTGCCTCCAGCTGGCGTATTGATGATAAAAAACATCTGATGTGAAACACATTAACTTCCTCTGCTCAAATAAAAGATTTGCCTCTTAGTATAATAGGCCTATATCTTCGTCGATACGGCAGAGGTCACCAACTCCAAAAGTGGCCACATAGGCAGGTAAAACGCATTAATTAATATCCCGTCCCATTTCCAAGTAACTAATACTTCTGTTTTCACCAAGTCCATATATGCAATGATTTATCCAAACGTTAAAACAACTGTATCTCAAAACTAAGATTTTGGATTCAGTACCTTTTGTCGGAATGACGACGATATTATGTATGATATTCTCTTCATGTAAATTCCTTGTAAAAATTAAGAGAATGTAGTTACCCCATCGCATCCCTGAAGGATACACACCCCAAATGAAATCTGATTAATGCACACTCAAGTAAGTTTCTTTGATCTATTCATGGGAAATGCACCTTTCTCACTTCACATTCTGAATAAGGTACCGCATTGCAATGCAAAAAGCGGGGAATTCAGTTGTTCAGAGAATTTTTGCGAAGAAGTGATTCAAATAAAAGTGTTAGCACTTCATGTACAAAATTTATTCAAAATCATTGGATCCATATTTTTTTTTTTTTTTTTATTATTTTTTTTTTTTAAGAAAATTGCGAAATAAGAATTTTCTTAATATATAGTCGAATTAGAAGTAAAAGAAAGTCGTCGCCAATCCAACCCGAATTTTAAAAAAAGTTTTCATACGATTTTTCGCTCTGGAGCTAGGTTCACAGACACACAGAGACATAAGTTATTTCTGAATATAACATTTTTTTTTATTCAGGCACCTCAAGACGTGTATTTATGTTAAAAACTCAACTGTGAATTTCGGGGTTGACCACGATACTTACTATACCTGTAGTACCTATGGAACAGGCAGTGGAAGTAAGTAATAATTTGGAAGTAATAATAAGTAAACTTTTTAGTTTCACATAAGTTTTTAAGGCATGAATATTACACTAACGTTTTACGTATCAATCGCAACCCCAGTCTATTTCTCTAATCTGAAAAATAAACCCGTACGAAGCAGTTAAATGTTTCCAGGAGTGATCTGTTAGCATGTGGAGTGGCCTACATTTGTCTCCCTCGTCTCCTAAGTAATGGCTTAAAGCGGATCTTATGAGCTTACGCTGCAGTTAGTTCTAAATTAAGAACGCTATGTTCGTCGAGGCGGTAAATGTGCTGCATTTTAGGTCATTGATATTATTTTCTAATGTCTGAGATAATAGTTTGTTTATTTTTGCATTGTCTTGTTTTCATGCAAATAACTTGTAAGCAATAAGTTACTCTTCATATTCTGCTTCTCCTTCATCGTCTTCATCTCCATCTCTACCTAATGAATCTACGCCGAAATGTCCTGTTTTTATGTGAATTTTATTCATAATCTTATGACATATTAATTTCTACGTGAGAGCCGGTCTACTGAATTATATTCAGTGTCTACTGAATTATATTAAGGACAGTAGTAGCTGTCGTCAGTATTGGATATTATTAAATTTCTTTCTCATTTGGAAATAAATTATGCTTCAGTTCTCGGACACCCTAAAAAATCAGGAGGTTAGCAAATATGCTCACTCACTCAATGGCAATAGACAATTCGTAAGCAAACTAAAGGAATATTATATATTTTATGGAACCCGGAGGTTCATTGCCGCACTTACCTGTGCCGCCATTCAAACCTATTCTGTGCTAACTCCGATCATCCCTCGCAAATCCTACTTCCCTTAAATCTATCCTAATATTGTCCTCCCACCTACTAGGTCTTCCAAGTGGTCTTTTCCCTTCGGGCCTCCCAGTCAATATTTTTTAGATATGTCTTTCCTCTCCCATGCGCGCAACATATTCAGCCCATTTCATCCTCCGTGGTTTAATTACTCTTACTATATCCGGTGACGAGTTTAGGTTATGAAGCTCGTCGTTACAATATGTTTTATGTGGTTATGTGATTCTCGGATTTAAGAGCCGTCAAAATATTGGAATGTTGCCTCCTGTACTGGTAAGGGAAAGTAATGTTGAAATTAGTTTCTTTCTGCGTAAATTGTCCTAGTCGTAATGCCTCAGTCATCTGTTTGTAGTGATACATACAGTAATACGTGATGGAAAACATTCAGCCAGGCCTCTTCTGTTCTTCATCATTAGTAGAGTAATAGTGGCACATTACTCGAGATGTTCCTTTAGTTTGTCGGGCGGCGCTCCTTTCAACGCAGGCCTGATAATGCATATAAAACAGAATTTATCATTTTCTTCCCGACTTGAATGATGAGGTTTGGAGACACTTTAACGTTCACTTTTTTCACTTTGTCATAAGTCTACATTCCAGAAGGTATAGTCAAGAATGGTGAGAGGATCCTGTAATCCTATATTCTTAAACCTTAGTGATACAGTATTATGTAGTTTTCGATTCAGTTACCGTGTATTTAGGCCTATAAAATAAAGGAAAATAAAATCAGGTAACAAAGTGCCAGAATGCTTTTGTTTAATCAGTGATAATTGCAGATATGTATTGCAGAAAACAAGCTAATTAAATTTTTAATCGATTTCCGAGTTAAACTCCAGATCGATTCATAAAGCAGGGCTTACGGAAGAACAAAGGTCTAGTTTGATAAGCATATGTGAAAGCTAATTGTATTGCAACTCCCAAAGCCGTATATGAACACTATAAAAAAATATGTTGCCATGAGTACTGATCTGCAGTTGATAAATTCTTTCTAATATATTACCATAAAATAGTTACTCAATTGGGCGTTACTCCTAAATTGGTCAACCGATTTGGTTCAATATCTATAGTCTTCTTCACATAGCAGGGCCGCCACATCTCGGGGTCGGGCCCAGGACCATGGTCACAGGACCCTAACCGACCGCCGACCATCCTCATTCAGACAATTTTTTTCCCCCTTCTCCGTGGAGCTTCCTTCTCGTTACTCGTGTAACAGAATATTTTATCAAACTTTTCCAGTTTTCCATAAAATTATAGCACATCACCGGGATCCACCGGGCCCCTTTGAGGCCCGGGCCCGGGTCCCTTGGGTCCGGCGGCACCCCCCATGTGGCGGCCCTGTCACATAGACGTTATAGATGCCTATACCAAGTTTCATGAAAATCCGATAAAACTTATTTGAGTTATCCCGCGTCAAGACACACGGACGGACGGACAGACATTTTCCCGTCCACCACATAATCTCAGAATGTACCCTTCTGGCACTTAATAAGCTGCAAGGACACTTAAATTCCCTGCAATGTTATAGAATTTTTTACAAATAACATTTACCAGGTCGGCCGCTGTGGCGTGGAGGTAGCGTGCCCGCCTCTAGATCCTTAATCATGGGATTATACCTGGCCATGGTCGATTGATTTTTCAGGAAGTAAAAATCCTGGGCACGGACTTGAAACTGGGGGTGGGGGGCGTGTTTTAGATTTACGGCATGTAAAAGAACACCAAGCCTAAATTAGAGCCTCTGGACAAAACTTATCGGCCCTTTCATGTCCAAGTTTTACCTCAGTTTCCGGAGGGGCTTTGTGAGACAATGGGCTGTCCCTCTTTCCTCTCTCGGAAAATAAGCATAATAAAATTATGTACGTAGGTACTGAAACCTCTAATCGGAGACCGGCATAGGGGTTACAGAAAAGAGCCAATCATTCAATCAATGTCCTACCAGGCTCATCACTAAGGAAATTATTTTCTTTGCGGTCCGACATGGTTTTACATTTTGAATGAGAAGCCGAGCTTCACCAAATAAAGGGTTAGCTAATCGATGTGTTTCTACGAATTCGTGAAATACCCATGGGCAAATTAGTTCCAGAATCAACCACAATGATATAATGAGCAAGGCCTTGGAGTTGTACAGTTAATTTAATTCAGAAGGCTTTGATTCTCATTGTTTAAATTATTATTGATCCTACAAGAGGTTAAATTTTATCCAGACATCCATGAAAGGATATATTAACCCGAAGATTTACAACTTGGAAAGATCTAGCCCGAGTTTGTAGGAACATTTTTTCTGTCAATTTCGTATTTACCCAGAGGACATTTATCTAGAAACTTGCCAACAGGTGCATGTGAGTGTTACCTTTAAACTATTTGAGTTTGTAAAAGTTATCCTTGTGTAAATTCTGTCCATTGGATAATTTACCCGTAGGTATTTCGCGAGTTTATAGAATCCAGGCATGTGTTAGTTTAGTCGCAGCTTCTTATCTGCTCAAACCCTCAATACTTTCTGACTCTGCAGCTGAATCAGAAAATCAGATTAAAAGGAACAAATACCGCAATATTACAGGTAATTTTTTCTTGTAGTGTTTGCCATGAAAACCTGTAGCCCAAGTGTTCAGAAGCTAAGGATCTGATATATGGTATAGTGAAAATGCTTCAAGAGACCAGTGTACTATTTATGGTAGTGAATTAATATTGCCATTCATAGAGGCAATTCTGCAAATATCGTTGGTACATTTCCGGTTTCCTCATCTTTAGATGAAATCTTTTATTTTTAGCAACACAAATAAGAAAGAAAACAATAAATTCATATATAGAGAAAGTGTAGGCCCACACAGTTTTATGATTATAGAATTGTAATCCATTATGTTGAGAATGAATATATTATTAATTTATGGACATGTACTAATAGATCTGGTTTTTTCTGGGGGTTTTCCTCGCCTGTGAGACAAATGTCGGGTAACTTTAGGCCTTTGTGGTCCCCAGATATAATCTGGCCGTCATTATCATATTCATCCCATCCTCGCCTTGTTTGGAGTGTGTGTGTGTGTGTGTGTGTGTGTGTGTGTGTGTGCGCGCGAATGGTGCGTCTTGTCCTATGTGTTCGTGTTGTTTCGGAGGTGGCTCCGGCATTGGGCTGATCACTCATCCGAGGAGGCCCTCAATGTCCTTGTCTGGTCAAAAAAGTATGTATGTGATCCAAAGGCAATCCCTCTCCCGCCAGTTCGCAGCCTTGTAAGGCTCAGGCGGCTTGAGTCGCTTAAATCCTAAAAGGGAGAGGTAAAAAACTACGATAAAGAAAGAAAGAACTAATAGATCTGTTGATTAATTATAATTAGTAGACTCAGTTTGAAAGAAAACATTACAGTAGTCATTTATGTTATGAGAGTAAAGTGCCATAAAGTTTTAATGGCGAGTGAAAAAATTATTCTCGAGGTGCAGCCGAGTGCAATAATTCCTACGAAAAGTACATATCTTTATTTATTGTCTTTATTTGCTACTACAGTTATGCTGCTACAATTTTTATTAGGTTTGTTCGCAAAGCAAATCCGTGACTGTTTGAGAATTGGTTGTACTGCGCATGACAGTCTGTAACTTACCCGTGATTTGCACTTTGCGAACGGTTAGAAGAATTTGGAATCGATAGTTTCTGCGTTTAATCGATATGATGTGCAAATAAAATATATATTTCCCTTTAACATGTTATACATGCAATGTACATCGGCAATATAAACTATATTTTGGGAAACTTTTAATTATCTTCCATTATTCATACATATAAGTAGCCTATGCTTATAAATCTGAAGCAAGGATTTGGAGGGAGGAGTCAGGCGCGTGAAAATAGGTTACTGCGCATGTCTCTGATAACAATTCATGGTAGAGCCTGCAAATTTTTCTTATAGTACAGAAACTGTCCGTGAGAGCTTTGCGAACAGAAGATTGAAATCAGAATCATGGATTCTCGCTTTGCGAACGCGTGTGGAGAAAGAGCGCATGCGCGAACGATTTGTTCCTGGTTTCTGACTGCTTTGCGAACAAACCTATTATTACATTTTCCCTTTCAAAAAATAAAATAAAAACAACAAAAATCACAATTTCTTGTATCAGATAATAGGTCTAAATATAATGAGAAAATACGCCCGAATGAGCAAGACTGCTCGTGCTCGGGTGCACTTTCAAAAAGATCAGAGTTTTAAGATCAGATCTTTTAAAGTTTAATAGTTTAAATATCATTTACTTTCGTGTGCCATACCATAGTTTATTCATTATCTATTACAATAAGAGGAAGTGTTTGTCTGTCTGTGCGCGATGCCCAGCGAAATCTATTGCATGCAGAGGTCTGAAATTTTAAATATGGATGGACTGAAGGATGGCCGATTGCACCTCGAAGCCGGATTTTTCATTTTCGCTTTCGTTCGCGAGTTATGGGCGAAAAACTGGCAGAAAACGTGATTTTTAGCGCTTTCGAAGCATCAGTTTTCAGTAATATATTTTAGTTGTCAAATCAATTGCAGGTGGCTTTGCCTTTTTTGTCATAAATTTGAAATAAAAGCATTGAAATTTTGTTTCAAAATATCGCAAAGAATTATCGATCGTTTCGATTCTGTGAGCTCATCCTGGTCGATTCGTTTGTTTATAATGTCAGATACAATAGAGATACTTTCTAATCGTGGAATTAACTCCAAAGCCAGATTCTTAGCTCTTTCATTATGTTTATTAATATTTTATTTTATGGATGATTCGTGTAAGTGTTAATAAATAATATGTTTTAATTAATTTGCTCTCAATTTTTAATCTTCGAATTAATTATCGTGGGCGAAGCGGCGGGCACCTGCTAGTCTGTGTATTTAAATCAGCATGCTATTTTTGCTTCAATCATGAAAGCTCAGAATCTTGGTATGCTAAGATGAAATTTTTCAAAATTCGGACTGTGACCATTTCACCTCTGCTGGCATAATGTGGAACCTACTAGGCTAGGAATCATGCAGATGTTAAGAAAGTTAATAGTTTTTACTCTGCTTTATAGTTAAGTAATTGGACATGTAAACTTTTCTCACGAAGAAGGTAAAGTAAAAGCTGGATGAACCCATCTTATGAAATTTTTATAATAGCAAAGAAGAATTCCAGTCCCAATAAAGAGATGCTCGCTCTACACATACCTTTCTTTTATGTTTTAGGAATATATATGACTGTCAGTCTATTTCTGGCTCTGTTGACAAAGAACAGACAGAGTTTAAAGTTATACATTCTCAGAAAAAAGAGACATTTAACGTGGATGCGAAGAAAGATCTTCTGTGTAGCTTTACGTGCTACATTGTGCTGACTTTCTAGCAGAGCGTAGACTAAGTTATATAGAGAACAGAAATAGTCATTCTTTTTTCGAGGATTAGATTACTTTCCAGACTAAATAATCTGCATACCGTACCATATAGGGCCTAGTAGGTAGATAATTAATACAGCCACTATATTTCTTATAGACTAAACGGAAATGAGGGAAAGTTGGATTAATTAGACAGTTAAGGAGGGAACTGATGTGACTTGGAATTATTTAGGTTAGGGACCTTTGTACCCTAATTCAAATTGGGGTACAAAGGTACCCCAACATTAATAATTCCCAATGGTGTACAAAGGCACCCCAACCAAAAAATTCCAGATTGGAAGGTGAAAGTTAGCTGGGGATGTGGGTAAAAATATCTGCTTATTTATGCGGTTCATTACAAAACAGTAGGCTATTATTAGGCAACAACGATGAGTTTTACTGTGGTGAATTACAGCAGTAAAAATAGGTTTACTAGAGTATATTTTATTACCATGGTAGTTTTATAAAAAAAATAAGCCTACCAGTGAAATACAAAGGTAATTACTGACCTTAGCGGTAACTACCACGCCAATAGACGGTTGGACTACAAATGTCCGAAATTAACTGAATTGTGGATAAACTATGTTTTCAGGTCTCATGCCAAAAATATTTAATATGCCATAGGCCTTTTACAATGATCAAACAATAAGACCAGATTAATACCCTTTTCACTGCTATTGACGTATAATTGCGACTCCTTACAAATTTAATAATAGAAGAGATAGGCCTTTAAGACTAACAGAGTGAAACTTCATATAAAATATGAGGAAATACCATACTCATGTTAAAATTGAAGTCCATGGAAACCAGCAACTCCAATGAAATTGTCCTTAATGATTTCAAATTTGAAGCCTACTAACGATTTTACCTGATGATTGCTTATAATTAGAGCCCAAATTTTTAAGATTTTATAAACCCTTTTTTAGTTTTTTAACATATTGAAATCGTTTTATTTTAGTTTTTTTACCATTTTCAAACATGTTTTTGGTTAATTTTCACTTTAATAAGTACAACAAACACATTGAAAAAATATGTTTATTTTATTTTTACTTCAATTTTCGTGGTTCTGAACCACCAAACTGTAGGAATACCTTTGCTTAATTTTTTTATTACCCCTATCATTTTCAACTCCACCTCTTAAATTCAACAAGAATATTTTTTCAATAAATCACAATACTTCACTTTCGCCGTCTTTTTGGAGCAAACACTGTGAATAAACTGCAAGTGTAAGCTTATTACGAATGCCTTTAAAAATTATAAACAAACCGGGGATTTCGATTCATTAACGATTTCCTATACCGGGACAGTGGGATATAAAATGACAAAATTACAAAATGCAATGCTAGATTAATAGATTTAAGGGAAGTTGGATTTGCGAGGGATGGTTGAATGGAGTTAGCACAGAAAAGGGTTGAATGGCGGGCTCAGGTAAGCGCGGCAATGAACCCTCGGGTTCCATAAAATAGATAATATTGCTTTAGCTTGCTTAGGAATTGTCTGTTGCCATTGAGTAAGTCAGTAAATAAGTACAGGGTGCGGCAAAACATCCTCCCTATTTTAAAGTTCAAATAAAAAACAGATGGATCAAAATAAAGAAGCTATATTAACATGAATGATTCTAAACAATGGGAAGTTTAATGTTTTCTGGAGTTCGAACGCTGCATGGCCTTCCCCCTCCCTCTAAAGTTCGACACCCATAAGCTAATGCTTTTCCGATCTGGAACTGCACCACGAGGGAGAATTTGGAAGCGAATCCGGAAAGCACGCTGGGCAGCGACAACGGAATACCCGTTTACCAGAAATGATTCCACAGCGTAAGCACGTTCTTCTCCCGTCCATGGCATGGTTGGATACTGTACTGAATTCAATTCCGCGATTTCAATATCCTATTCAATTTTTGTATATTGTTTATCACTTGTTTTTTTTTTCTGTCGTTATGGCAACACAAGTTGACTGCTATTCCCATCTTGTGCGAATGTTGCGGCGTGGGTATAGTGCCTAATGATATGGTGAACCTTGCTGTAGATAGATAGGCCTATAAGAGCACGGAGACAGGATTAAGATCTATTTACACTTAGCAGTGAGGTGATCTAATGTAATATACTGAAAATCCTAAATTCCCACTGTGTAGATATCATTAATATTAATACAGTTTCTTTATTTCGATCCATCTGTTTTTTATTTGAAATTTAAAATAGGGAGGATGTTTTGCCGCACTCTGTATTTTATAGTGTTTAATTAAAAAGTAGTTTGAGCCATTTTTACTTTTTAGTTTCTTATTGAGCCATTTTTAGGTTTTATAGATTGAACTACATGACTGCCTTGACAATGAAACGGATAATTGTGTTAAAATATCACAGTTAGCTAGCAAGCAACAAAATAGTTTAAACCCTAAGAATCCGGGCCATACTTATAGCCTAATTAATATAACAATTCTGCTGTGAAGGGGTAAAACGGTTGAAATGAACCATCTTGTAAATCTAAACAGTGCTTAATAACTGCCTACAACACCACTGAACTTATATATTTTTAAATATTCTTTGAACACTGGATAACCGTAACTTGACTGTACTTTTACTGAAAATATTCAATTCGTATTGTAGCAGGAGTAGCAAGCGGCCGCACAGATGCATTTCATGAAATTCGCAATCGGAGCACAAAAAGAAGAAAAAAAAATCCATGTTGATTGTGTGTGTGTGTTTTTTTAAAAGATTGTTTCATTCTGAAGGTATTCTTGAAGAACGTATAATAGTACGACTCACCTTGTAATTTTTTCCTCCGACTTGCTCCTGATTGTGAGACTGGAATTACCATATAAATGCATTCACTGGTTAGGGTAACTCGCAGGATATGTACTAAGATAAGCAGCACGCAAGGATTCTGCTTGTAGCTGTTTACCATGGGCGTGTAAACTTCTTCAAACGTGGCTGTATTATTGGAAATATTTAATAACAGACTCGAAGCATCCTCGGCGTTTGTTATGTACAGTGTTAGGATTTCTGGGTGCTCTCTTCCCCCCCCCCCCCCGTAGGGCAAATTAGAGCTCCTATGAAAGAAACCTCAATGTGAAACGTTGTATCTCGTTGAGGTGGGAGGCGACTATTTTCTAGCACGTTTTTCCCCTTCTTACGGCCGTGTTCAACTTTTTCTTTCGTCGGCCTGGGTGGCGCATTTAGTATGGCGCTGGCTTTCTATGCCCAGCGTTGCGGGTTCGATCCCGGCCCAGGTCGATGGCATTTATGAGTGCATAAATGTGACAGGCCCATATGAGTAGATTCACTGGCATGTAAAAGAACTCCTGCGGGACAATATTCCAGCACACCGGCGAAGGTCACAGGCCTAAGTTGCAGTACATCCCCGTCGTTAAATAACCATATACTAACTAAATAACTAATTATTTTTCTTTCCATCGTGCCCATGATTCCCTTTCCTTATTTTTTGTTTATGAAAAAAATTGCATTACTACCCGTATATCCCATCTAAATTACTTGGAAACTTTACCTCAGTGGTACTCAGTGTAGCAAAAATAACCTGATAGAAAAGAGGTTAAAGTACCTTCCAAAAACCCGATCCGCAAAATGTTTGCTCTTTACCTGCGATTTCTGGTTTTGTAGTCCATGGACAACCTTACAGATTAACATTTAAAAGTTTTGGTTCAAACTTAAAGCTCACAACTGCAAGTAAATGGTTTGCATTAGTACACTGCCAGCCTGTTTCGTAACTACTCTACCAAATTGTTAGTTGGAGCACTGCAATCAAATGCGATGCTGCTTTCTCATTGTCCCCTTCCTGGCTCGACCAATATTTGAGATTACTCATCGGAGAAATTGCTTTATGTGTGTGGTCAGTTTGTTCTGGTCTGTAAATGGAAACGCTGGACCCACCCTTCAAATATTGCGTTACACCGCCATTTATACACTTGTGATATACTCAGTTCATTTATGACGTCATCCAAGATCTGTTAAGGAATATTTGGCAGAAGTGTTTGGAAAACTCAGCTCCTAATTTAATAACACAGTTTTCAAATATTGCACTCTATAACCATTTCCTTGATTGTGATTCGCATGGGCTACCTCCCTCCTGCATTTACCCCGTGGTTCATCGGGAACCATGGCAATGTGCTCTATGGGTTGCGTTAATTTCGCCTTTATCCATAACTAGCTTAAAATCCCTGTGTCGCCCGGATTTTGTATTTTGCGTGTAATTTTCCCCCAAAAATCTGAGTCAAAATAATTTACTATGCACATACGAGGGTCATTTCAAAAGTTCTGCACACTGTAAGATAAAATTGAAGAAAATAATTTATTTTACAAAATACCTTTACAGGCCTTCAATATAATCTTCATTCTTACTTAAGACACGTTCCCAACGTTTTGGCAAATTTTGTATTCCGGATAGGGCACCTTCATTGTTAAGCTTTCTGATTACTCAGGTCACCTCACTGGAAGCTCCATCAATTGTAACAAAACGTTTTCCACGTCTATGGTTGGGAAAGACTTCCCCACCCACCATACAGTTCTGATTTGAGCCCATCAGACTTTGATTTGTTTCCCAAATTGAAGGAACCACTCCGTGGAAAACGTTTTGAAACAATTGATGAAGCTTCCAGTGAGGTGACCTGAGTAATCAGACAATGAAGGTGCCCTATCCGGAATACAAAATATGCCAAAACGTTGGGAAGCTGTCATAAATAAGAATGAAGATTATATTGAAGGCCTGTAAAGGTATTTTGCAAAATAAACTATTTTCTTCCATTCTATCTTACAGTGTGCAGAACTTTTGAAATGACCCTCGTAGAACTAAAAACTTTCCATCCTATTTTTGTCCCTTTTTAAATGCTTTCAGTAAACATCCCTATTTTTCAACTAATACAAAGCCTACGGCGATTAATAACGTATCAGTGGACAGAATTGTTTGCAGACTTCTGATATAGGCCTATCATACTCGCTACCCATTGTTGGCATAAACTCAGGCTGAGAAACTGAAAACACTCTCCCCACAATACCTTTTTATTCTGAACCAAAATGTGATGTGAGAAAATGATATTGTCCATGCCCAGAGTAGAGAAAGTTATATGATGCATCACATCCGATATTTATATAATTTTTCAAAAAGTGTTACATTATAGGGAAGCAATATGAGCCGACTAGTGTTATCGTTTTTTATTTGTTTTTTTATTTATTAGATTAATACAAACTTCACATTCTGGAAAATTGCACTGTTAAGTTGTGAAATATATTATGGAATGGCTGGTGATTTTACTTGCTAAAATATTTTCAGAGCCTGCTTTTACTTTCTCGCATATACGTAGTAGCCTGCCGTATAGAGAAAATGTCTGATCGTGACAAAAATCTATATCGAGATAATACTGGAAATATACATTTCTCGATGCCTAGAAACCGAATAAAGTGTTTTCGGAATTATATCTGTCGGTCTGTGCAGGCTTCTTGTTGGTACGGTGCAGGACCTTATAGTTAGCCTATTTTTTATGAGCTTATTTTTGCTATGAACTTTCTTGTTCACTTATTGTGCACTAAAGTTGTAGAGACAGTTAAAATGATCATGTTTCTTTATTTAAAAAAAAATATTTAGAAAATCATCAGTTATCGAGACGGTGTAATTATTTTGGGTTAACAGGGATGTGTTGCGAGACTTGATGTTGGTACCACTGTTGGCCTGGACTACAGCGCAACAAACTGGTTCTTTACAGGTTTCCCATTTCATGATATTTACACACTACTACTTTTGCTTCTGGATTTCGCACAACCCGGTTGTTAAAAAATCTAGCAGGTCCAGAAACCCAATAAACCCTACCTAAAACAATTTAAGTAATACTGTTCTTATATTCGAGAAAAGTTGTGTAACATGTTTTATAGCAATTATTTTATCATTTGTTGTAATTTCAATATGTAAAATCACCTGACGAAAGATGTGTGGATTTTGCTATAATCTTTGGGAGGCGTTTATGTATGTGGTTGATGAGTGATGACCAGGGCCCGGATTCTGATGGCCTAAAATTGTTTGAAAAATGACCTATAAAATGACCCTAAATTTTAAAGAAAATGACTTAGTAATTATAAAAAATTACCTAAAAACTGATATTTATAAAAAAATTATTGTACACACAAAGTTATAGACTAGTTTTTACATAATTGTAAAAACTGTAAATAACTGTAATGTTGTGAATGTTCTTTTCTCACGGAAATTTATACTGGCACTGAGGCATTGGTGAGTCAAAATTCGGCACATCCTTTTGTGTTCTGCCGGATTATATTGTTGTTTATTGAGGGATAACAGTAGTTTGCACTCTCAAATCCAAGCAAGTGCCAAGTCAGTCTAATAACAATAGTAATATAATACAAAATTTTGGCGATTCTTTGATTCTCACTTCCGACTAAGACATGTCAACACTTGTAGGCCTACGCCGAATTTTTCCTTCTCACATTAAGCAAACAACACTTCATAGACACCACCGCTGTGGACGATGCCAGCTAGACGACAAAAAAAGTTAATACACTCAATGTAAATGCATGAAAATGACAAAATAATGACCTAAAGTTGAAATAAATGCCCTAAAAATATAAAACTGCATATAATGACAAAAAATGACCAAATAAAAATGCATTTCTACAATCTAGAGGCCATGATTAGGATTTATCCACAAGTTGGCAATGTGTATGCAGCATCAATAAAAAGATGACATGTCATTAAAATCCGGGCCCTGGTGATGACATTGGTGCTTAACTGGCACTTGCGCACTTATATTGTCATAAATTTAATTATTATGGTGATTGTGATAAAAATTCGGGCTGCATAGTAACTTTTTTTACATAGAACTGTTAATTAATTAGATTCTAATGAAAATAATATTTTGAACATAAATTTATAGAGTGTGTGTATTATGTAAGGGCCAAACTGATGTGTCTTTCTTTTGTTTTAGGTAAGTTTTCTTATGGAATTCAATACTGCAATGGCCATTTCATCTGTAAGTATCGTTTTACGTGTAATTTCCTCGTTCTTTTGATTAACCTTAGGACTTACACCTTTGTTCTGTATGCCCTGAGGCTTTAGTTCCCATGCGTGGCAAGTCCATTTACATTAATCACATACTCTCCGGTATGATGATGACAATGGAATACGTTCCTAAAGCTGGAGTGTTTTCATCTTAGCTAGTGACCGCCCCCCCCCTTCAAAAAATACTTTACCTGTAAAAATCACCGATAGAATTTTAAATCGGACCTAAATTCACATTTACTTTGCTTTAAACATGAAGACAACGCAGAAGTTTTAGGCCTATTTTAGGCCTATTTATATTGAGAAGAAATATGTATGAAGTTTAAAATCTCAAAGCCAGTATTAGTTATTAATTTTGCACTTAAATATATCTTCCCTTCATTTTTCTATGTTGTAATTTCGTTCAGGCTAAGGTAAGGTCTCTTTTGTTCTCTTCACAGTGAGGCATTTTACCTTCTCTGTAGCTAAAGGAAATGGACTCGCATTCGGGAGGACCCAGATTCAAATCCCGTGGCCGGCCAGTTTGATATACAGTATATATATATTGTTTTTTTCACGGTTACCCCAATCGTAAAGGCAAATGCCCAATTGGATATTTGCATAGCATGAATCATCCTCACCATTTCATCTTGTATCATATCCATTTAAGTTAAGTTGAAATTTACTCTATAAAAATGCACCAATATTAAAATTTTTGACAATCAATAGTTCCATGGCCTACCATACTGTATGTATACGCATGCCGAACTCCTGATATGACCTCGCAGCTAAAAGGAGTGTAAACACAGCTGAATTTAAACAATTGTATAACTAGCTAAAAGTAGATTAAGCAATTATTACTTATTGTTAAATTAGAAAATTAAGCATGTAGTGGGGCGGGAGAAGTTTTCCCTGCTTAGCATTCGGTGTACTGGAATTTGATGAGGAGACCTCACAAGAGCACAGTCGGTGATTGACTGTAAGCACTCACTTTCTGTTGTTTGATCGTAAAGTTTGGCAGTTTTACGACTTTGGCAATAGTTCCGCCGCATGCCCATGGGTAACTCAGCCATTTTAAAGACGGAACGTAAACATTGAACTCAATGGTTCCTCTTCCTACTTGCTCTTCAGCAAGCAGTGAACCCAGAAGCTTTGTAGGAAACTGCTCTTCGATATAGAGAAAGTTATATTGTATTTACTATCCTTAGAAAGAAGTATTACAAACATGAATTTCGTACTATTAACTACTCATTATGAAATGTTAACCTTAGCAGCGGTGTTTTCAAATATTTTTATAACTTTTCTAACAGTCTTGTGTAACGTGATGCAGCGATTTCAGAGCTTAATAGTATTTTGAGGTGTTATTATTGTTAATTCCTAACAATAGCGTCATGATTGAGGATCCATATTATCTACTTCTATTCATTGCATTAGAATATTATAGGAGAAATATTCCTCTGACACTGGAATTCGAACCCAGGACCTTACACAAAAATTACTAATTACGTAATTAGTGTGCCTCATAGTACAGTGGTATTAATGAGAGGTGGCAGTCAGATGCGCGTGAGAGAGGTGACGCATGTAGGAGGAATCATGGGGAGGGGTAAGAATGTGTAACTGCACTTCCAGGAGAGGAGAAGCGATGATCTTACCGCTCTGAAAGCAACGACACAACTAACCCATACACCCCTCCATGCAGTACGAATGTTTATTGGACTCGTCTGCATCTACTGAGCATACATGCTTGGACTGCCACGTCTCATTAATACCACTGTACTGCATACGATATAACTTGTCTGTCAGTGAGGTAGACCATAAAGGGTCAATCATAGGAGAGAGATTACACTTGGCGCTGTGAAGCGAACTTTGGCTTAGCTCTGTTGGTAGAGCAGTGGCACGAATAGCCAAAATCCTTGATTCAAATCCCAGTGACAGAGGAATTTTTCTCCTATAATATTCTAACATTTCTGTAAGCCTATTAATGTAAATAAAATGGTAAGCTTTTTCAATGTCAAATGTCAACATCAGTGTCAACTCAACTCAACGAATAAACACAGCTAAATAAAATATTTTTCAAGCTAACGAACAGCCTAGGCCTACAAGATTTTCCCTCAAGTACGCCCCATTAGCCATAGTGCTTTGCATTTTTGTGCACTGCGGTACGGATCAAGTAAAAAGAGAGTTACACATTCTCATGAAAATGAAGATTCATAGCTCATATTGTAGCTTATGTCATGTTAAGCTTTTTGATATGCCTTTTCATATTATGTGCTGTCCTGCATTATCACTAGTGTGGAGAGGATGCCCTGTAACTGTCTACCATAATATTACTGATGCCTGCTGACCAAATTAGTGGGATGATAATGCAGTAAGTATATTTTCAGTAACCTCCCCATTTAATAGAACTGTGTTGTGTTGAGAGTTGACACAACACGGAAATAGAAGGAAGCAGTAAATTTGACTGATTAGTGATTAGGAATTAACTGTGGCGACAGCAGTGAAGTATTTTTATTTTTGAATTTGATCAATTGAACAAGATGACCTGATGATGGTTCCATGTAGCCGAAAGGCATAGGCTGGGCCAGATTGGCCCTTCGGGAGTATCGAGAGTATTCCCGATTTGCCGGTACTGTAGGGGACAGATTATTCATTTATTTATTACTTTAATCAGCCATTTCCACTGAAAAGTTATTCTGTAGGCCCTAGTATATTATCTGCATAGAGAAGACTACTTCTGTATATCCACCATAAAATAACAAACCTGAAAAAGCGTTCAGCAAGGGTATTATATTTTGGGAAAGAGTATGCAAGATTTTCCCATATCGAACAACTTGGAAATGAAGTTACGTTTCGTATTACATTATTCTGTAAGTCATGCCCAGTTCGATTCACCTTTCGAATATATTCCGTGTTCTCTCTGAAGAAAAAAATTAAAAGTAAAGTTCATTGTGTGTGAAAAATATTATTATTAGTTTATTACGATCCGGATACTGATACGCGTTTTTTTTAATAACATGGACATGGACCGCAGAATAGGTAGTGAGTGTAGGGGGGGGGGGGAATGCAAAAAATATTAGACCTGTTCATTCCGTGGAATACATTTATGTTAGATCTACCTTTAGCCAGTATTATGTATAGGCCTATATTTATTGAGAGACTAAATTACAGTGTAGACCTAGGCCTACTTTAAGAAGACTTGTTTATAACCTGAGACGAGCTAAGAAGGAAACCTGAAGTATAGGGGGATTTTGCCCCGGTACCGGTCAGGCCTCGTTACCGGTCAACAAGTAGTTACTCTTTAAGCCCCTAGATATTCACGGACTCTATGCGAGGTTAAAGTTATTTTGTTCCTGCCTACCATTTCATAACTGTTTTCTGCTGCTTTCTGGCGTCTTAATGTGTAAATACTTGTTGACCGATAACGAGGCCTGACCGGTATCGGGGCAATGTCCCCTACAAAAATCAGTATGTCTGTCTCACTCTTAAGTCAAACGAGTAATGTGCTAGAGTGAAACAGATGTACTGGTTTTTGTTTGCTTCAGGTTCCCTTCTTAGAACGGCAAGACTTGAGGTAGACTAGCTGTCATTAGAACTGAAAAATATCCCTTTAGGCAGGCCTACAGGCCAGATTTCAAAGTGCTAAATCTCGCCTTATATGAGAGCTATCGAAAAACCAGTTATTGATTTGTAGAGTACTCATCAAGAGCTTTTCAACGATACCCCATAAGACGTGATTTCAAAAATTTCTAATTTCCATCCCCCCACTCGTACCCCCCAAACAAAAGAAAGATACATCAGTTCGGCCCTTACATAATACACACACTCTATAAATTTATGTTCAAAATATTATTTTCATTAGAATCTAATTAATTAACAGTTCCACGTAAAATAAATTCCCTTTAGGCAAGCCTAATTTCAACCCCCTCCCCCGACCACCCCCTTGGGCCAATTTTGCTCATTAACGAACTTGTCCGAACTATTGGGCCTAGAAATAACATAATAAAATTTGGTTCAAATATCTTCAAAATTACGGCCGCTAGCGTATATATATATATATATATATATATCTATATATATATATATATATATATAGATATATATATCTATATATATATATATATATATATAGATATATATATCTATATATATATAGATATATATATCTATATATATAGATATATATATACCACTTTTTTTTTTTTTTTGATCGGGCGGTGGTTGCGTACTTAGCCTAGGGAGGCATGAAACGTAAAGATATGAAAATTTTTCAAAAGTCATGACATGGTATCGATTGCAATAGATAGATTTTTCTTCGAAATCTACCTAAAAATAGGATAATGTCAGTAGGTATATATCCTGTAGACCTAGTTTTCCGTTTCCATGGGAAGATTAGTTCGAGGGTAACTCGTGACAAGCAGCTATTGAGGTAATAATCCTCAGCCAGGAGCAGCCTCGGTAAACACTACACTGGACGTCTTCATCCACTCCAGTTATATCGCCCTCCTCCCACTCATTGATTCATTACAACTTACAAGTTGAACGTCCGCCTGTCTGTTTTTCTGTTCTCCATAAATTATGTCCTTACGTAACTACACTCTGTTTTGAATACATTTCTTCTTCATGTATAACCATCATGATTACAGTGACTGCCGAGAGTTCATGATATCTTTGAACTCAAGAAATTAATTAATAATTTATTTTTTTGTACAGCTGCTTATCGGACTGGTAACACGCCGAAAAATTGCATTTTAGCAACCAAGGCCGCTAAAATCGCATAAAAGTGCATTCAGACTGCATTCAAAATGCACTTTTATCGGCCTTGTCCTTTAAAGTCGTCATGGCATTCTATAAACAAAACCCAGATGGCATTGACCAGTCACACCAATTTTAACATGGATTTACGCAAATATTTGGTCATAAAACAACAAATTTAAGCCAACACGTTTCTTTATGATATTCAGAAACTTTACCAGGATTTTTCGCAAAACAGAGTAGCCTACATCATCATATAACAACAAATATTAGCCAACAACTTTTCACATCTTCGTTCACATGAGAAACGTGAATACACCAGCATTTAATTGCAATATAGTCTACATAGTCATATGGCCGAGTGCACCAATCTCGGTATTCAGAATACCGCGGTAAAGTTGCTTAGTTTACCCTGGTAAAGTCTATTTTCGTTGCATCGTGCTCGGTTTCGACTTTTACCGCGGTAAGATGCAAACCGGCCGTGAAGGAGCTGTAAAGTGAGAAAACCGCTGTTTTCTTTCCAAGATGGAGATCAGCGTAATGTATCATATTTATGATATCTAGGCCAAAAGCTAATTGAATATAAAGAATAATGAGAGACAGGTGGGATCTATTTGAAGAATGAACGATGGTGCATATCTTTGCAAATACTGTGCTGTAACATCGATTGAAATTACTTTCCTTTCTTACCTCAACTAAACCAGGTCCATCGAGTAGGCTAGTGGGCGTAACCACGATTAATACGATTAGTACAGTATTTATGGTGTTTGAATTCAAACTTTCAATTCAGACGACATATATACGCAATATAATAATCCATTTTATCCGTATGAACATTTATTAATGAACAGTAAGGCAAGAAATAAATGAAAAATGGAAAACCTGTGGGCCTAGGCCAACTTTGCAATGAATGGCTACATGCATCACGATATAGCCTATGTACCGGTATATAGTGTATGTAATCAATTTATCATACTTGCACACACACACGAACATAATTATAACAGCCCTTTCATGGCTATGTAGATGACTTTGCACCTAAAATTTCCACTAGTCGAACGGGAATAAAAGTGAGGCTATGTCGAACTCAGAACAGAGATTTCATGGTGTTGCTTTGCCTTAGATTTCACAGATGTGAGAATTATTCTTTAAAACATAAATGTTATTTTATTGAAATGTACAGACAGGTGGGATCTATTTGAAGAATGAACGATGGTACATATATTTGCAAATGTTGTATGTAACCTCGATTGAAATGACCTCATCCAAACCAGGTCCATCCAGTAGGCGTAATCAACTGATTTTCACGATCGTTACAGTATCAATGGTGTTTGAATTCAAAGTCAGACATATATACCCAATATAATATTCCATTTTATCCTTACGAACATTTATTATTGAACAATAAGGCAAAAAGAAATGAAATTTGGCCTATAGACGAGCCACCGTGACTGGAAGACGTGCAGAGAGAGAGAGCGAACCTAGCGGCCATGGAAGAAACCAACACAAATCAACACAAACCAACACAAAATTTCTCCATGGGATTTGCTTCATAGCAGAGTAACCGCGATATTTCCAAGCATTAGCAAACCGCGATATTTTAGCAATGGTGCACAGAGATTTTGAAAATACCCCGGTATTGCGTTTACCGCGGTAACGAAATGGCTGAGAAAACCGGAGAATGGTGCACTCGGGCATTAGTCTACAACTGCTGCCGTGATGTTGCTGGCACCAGCTCCAACTCAATATTTCTGGCTTGGATTGAAATTTCCTCGAGATTTATCATTCATATTTTCACAAGCTTTTTATAAAATACTAGTTCGTATGCATTATTGTTTACAAAAAGCGACTCATGTTGCATCTATATCGCATTTAGTATTGGTACGTACGGTTCATTGTTGTTCCCGATTAAGGGGGCGGTGAGAATATGACAAATGGCTTACTATCTTTCATTATAATTAATTTTATACGGTATTTTTGTTTTATTTCATATAAATTAGAGAACTTCTACTAAAAAATATTGTATGCACCACGTCTAGTATTTCAGCCTCGGCTTTCGCCTCGGCCGCTATACTAGATTCGTCCGTTAAAGCGTTATTTTGCGTACTTGATACATAAATAGCTATATTGATTTCTAATTATTTTTTAAAGATCCAGGATTCAGTATTTAAAGTTATTAGAGCCATGACCTCATTAATTACGTATGTAGTATATCTCGGAGATTTTGCCAATAACATTCACAGTCAGTTTTAGCTAACAATATTTAATTTATTTAGCTAAAACTGAGGGTATAAGGTGGAAATTAAATTCTTATTATACTTTTACATTAAACCTATTTTAAGTAATACTTTTCTCAGTAACATCATGTATCAATTGTCAGTTGTACTGACATTATAGTCCTGCTCTGGTAAGGAGCTATGAATTGCATCTTTTTGAAGTATTATTTTGTTTCTTTTATCCAATGAATACTTGGAAACAAATTAATAATCTTTATCACTTTTTCACAATAACTTTATCATTTCATAACCATTTAGTCAATAAAAAATGAAAATATTTATACACAAGTTCAAGAAATAGCCTATTCGTGTCATTTTTGAAGAAAATTACAAACAGTAAAAATTGCCGAACGGTCGAGCTAAAGCAGGTCCTAGCGTCGTTCGGTCAATTGTTATGTTATGATTGGAGCCGTTGGGCTGATCGTTATCGGACCAAATGTTATAGCTCTGAACGACCCCGTAATTTACTTTCGCCTCAGGCCTCGCAAATCGACGGAACAGTCCTGCTTTAAGCTATGAAGCCAGAGATAGTGCAAATGGATGATTAACGAGCTATGGAAGAACCGCGAAACTGATCAGAAGCATGCCCGTTGTTGCGACAACCATATCATGCATATCGCATGATGCAGATTCCGATATAGCTCCTTACTTTTATAATCCTGTGAGATTAACTTTTGTTTTAACGCGGGAGCAGCAGTACTAGTGCAAATGTCCTACCAACTTATTTATTTGAACACCAAAAAGCCCTTTAGGCAATTACATACGTAATTAATTAGGGTATAAGGTGGAATTTAAATTCTTATTATTAGGGCAAGGCATTTAATGACCATAAAAGATCGATAAAATTCATTTATGACTTAAAAATAGTGGAAAATGACACAAAGTTTAAAAAAAATGACCAACAAATTTACTATTATTTCTCTTAATTAGTTTTTAAGTAGTAAATTGCTAAAAACAATTTAATGAAAATGGTTGACATAGCGTTATATAGGCTATGAATTTACATACTTATTTTATTACTGAAGAAGTAAATTTATACTACAGTACTTGGACACCCTTAAAGAAAAATAAGTTCTTTCTGAACTGGCAAGCCCATCAAATTGCCCGTAGCAAATATGTGCCATTTAAAAAGAAAGAAAAATATCTTTACTGCTACAAGACGAACTGCTATGGTGTTTACAATAAAGCTGAATTTAAATGAACTAAGAACACTTGGTGGAGAATCTCAAATAAAAACGATTGTCTGTTGTCCGAAAGTAACCATTTGTACATGGAAAAGCTCCTCCCTACCTCCATAGAAACATGACCTAAAATGCCGAAAAAGACCTAAAAATGCCGAAAATGACGTAAAAATTGCCATAAAATGACCGATCTCTTGAAAATGACGGAAAATGCAAAATAAGCAAAAAATGCAAAAACAAATTGCCCTTATTTAATCATTTATTTCCTAAAACACATTTATATATATTCGAGCCATCTTTTAACCTTCATATAAAAAGATGCAAAATCATCAAATGCCTTGCCCTACTTATTATATAACACCCTCTCATTGGTAAAAATGAAATTTATTAATTTATGTACAGGTATTGTATAATTAATTTTTACTAGATCGAGAGTATAAGACTATATAGTGATTATTGGTGGAGTGGTATAGTATAGTACACGCCGGTATGCGGGACTTCTCTATTTCAGCTAATTACACCATATTTTAAGGAATTTCATACCGATATGCGATTTAAGTAGTGCACATCATATTGGAGCTTAAGTCTAGTATCCTGGCCGTTTAATTATTCTTCCGAATTTTCATGTAGGCCTATCTTATTTTCCTTTCTCATGTTCATGACGTCTACCATAAGAAACTATCCTACATGTTTTTCTTATGGAAGACGCCATGAAAAAGAGCAAGGAAATACTTAAATAACTTACTGCTCACCTAGAGTGTCAGATAACATCTGCAGCAGTCGTGTACTGCGTGTTTTCTAGTCATTAACTGCAGAGGCTTATTGCCCGCCTAGTACGTTAGGCAACTTCTGTAGCAGATGTGTACTGCGTGTTGACTAGTCATCAACTGCAGGGGCTCCTCGCTCGCCTAGCACCGTAGACAATTTCTCCAACAGACGTGTACTGCGTGTTGACTAGTTAATAACTGCAGGGGCTTCTTGTCCTTTCGACAATATTTTTGCGACGGGCTTGTATTGCATGTTTTCTGTTAATGGCTATTTAGTCACAATATTTAAAATGTCACAAAGATAGACGAAAATGTGGAGAGAACACAGCATATAGATGGAATTCCGGAAGACCGAGTGATGAGAAGAGCTAAAGAGGATAGGCGCTTAGATGGAAATGAGAAAGAAGAAGACCTGGAAAAGAGATGGGCAGAGCACATGGGCTTGCACATCTTCAGAGGAAGAAGCTTAAACGGGAAAACAAACAGGATACATATTCTACAATGAAAGAAGAAGAAAAAAAGATTAAAAATTAAGCAAACTCTAAATTCATTTTCAAAGCACGAAAATGACTAAATTATTAAAAATTAGAATGTCTAAATTACAGTATAATAATTTACTTATTTTCTATGATATACCGGTACCCTACTTTATACAAACATTATGAGGATATAGACCCCTTTTATGTAAATTCAACTATACATTTTTACTTCATTTAACTTACAACAGGAAAAGTTTCCCACAACTGGAGTTCTTGATATTCTGGATGTTATGTTGAGGTTGTTAGTAATTCTTGCACGTTTTAGTGGAATGGGGAAGAAGAATTCAAGTTATCATTTTACCCTTGGCATGTTACTTTCCCCTCAGATGCAAGAGATTCCAGTTGCCCTTAAAATGTGGTAATTTCTTATGGTTCTCATGCTAGCGTGGCGGTCCCACTGACATGTAGATGACATTCCAGGTCCAGATGACACTGATTCTAATCTCACGTACGCATGTGTTAATAGCTACGAGGCTTTTCTCACACAAATTATTTTAACCTTCCGCCTTTTTGGATGCAGACGATGTTCTATATTATAAAGGAGTAAGTTATTGCTTCACTAGGCCTATTACGTTGCAGCAAGTTCTATTTAGTAGCATTCTCAAGTCCACAGTAGAGTAGTGTGTAAAGTGGTAGTATCTGCTACCTGTAGCTAAATGTTTAATATACTCATATAGATTACATACTTACTTACTCAAAGGCAGTAGTCAATTCCTAAGCAAGCTAAAGGAACATTATCTATTTTATTAAACCCGAAGGTTCATTGCCGCGCTTACCTGAGCCCGCCATTCAACCCTATTCAGTGCTAACTCTATCCAATCATCCCTCGCAAATCCTACTTCCCTTAAATCTATCCTAATATTGTCCTCTCACCTACGTCTAGGTACTCACATAGATTAGAAAAATGAATATTGATAATTACACTATTGAATTGTTTTCTCGTCTTGAACATTGTAATTGGTAATATTGGGTTTCTTAGCCACCTTATACCCTCAATAAGATGTGTAGGATTATATTATAGGCTTATGACACTAGTAGGCCTCTATTATTATTCAGCTTATCAGTGCTGATGTCAGTAATAAAAACACTATTACACTTGCGAGTCAAAAAGTTAAACTAGTATTAAAGATTTCTCGTCACACAAACAGCATATAAGTAGAACTAAAACTCATTTAAATTACTGTTTATTCTTCCTGGTGTCTTTTACTATTAAATTTCTCCTACTGTATCATTAGGAAATACATTTCAGCTTACTTATATTTACTTAAGCTTACTTAAGCCGAAATGCATTTCCTAATTATATAGTGGGAGATATTTTATAGTACAAAACACCAGCAAGAATACAAAGTAATTTTAAATGGGTTTTACTTCTATTTATAAGCTGTTTGTGTGTGAAGATAAATTATCAATATGACCCTCATTGGACTAAAATGTATTAACAACATTGTAATTGGGGTTTCTACCTATAGTGTTCAATACTAGGAGGTGCCCGTGGCTTCGCCCACGATAATTCATTTAAAAATTAAAAATTAAGAGTATAATAATTATTAAAGCATTATATTTATTAACACTTGCACGCGAACCATTCATAAACTAAGCCATTAATAATATTAATGAAGCAGCTAAAATTCCGGCGCCCCCTGGGAAAACTATAACAGAATCGATTATGCAGTTCCAAAGGAACCTATGAATACATAATACGTATTGTTTCTCAACTGTTTATTGACATGAATATGATGTGAATTTTATTTTATCAATTCAGTGTAATTTTCAGAAATTATATAATGTTTCAAGGGAAGGAATGGTTTGTTTGGATTATTATCAGCGATATTTCAAGAGTTAAACCATCAATATTTTACTGCTGGTGCCCCCGGTGCTTCGCCCGCCATGATCATTGACTCCAGGATTTTTAAGAAATTTACACTGGTAGATTATTAAAAATTTTGTGGTTCAGAGCTATGAAAATTGTAAGTAAAAATAAAATTAGAATATTTGTGCATTGTGTTCATTTCACGTAGGCCTTATATAATAGCGGTTTACCTAATTTTGTAGTCGTCATGAAAGTTTACACTGCGAGAGACGAACATCGCCGAGTATACCCGATGTCTCACGAAGCGGGCGAGCGAGCAAGCACGCTTTTAAGGGCCGTTGAATTGTATAAGAGTAGATTATTATTAAATAAATAAATAAATAAATATATATATAAATAAATGATGGTTTCCCGAACCCCCAACAGGGTGAGTAAGAGGATTGATTCCGAGTTTTTCGACTTCCCACGGGACAAAATTGCGGCACACCGGTGACGGTCACAGTCCTAAATTTAGTACATCCATGTCCTTAAATAGCCATAAAACCAACCAACCAATGACTGTCGTTCAAATAATTGAACAGGTTTTTCGAGCTTATAGGCCGTGGTATAGTGGGTTTATGATTACCAGGGCCCGGATTTTGATGACCTAAATATACTTAAAAAATTAGCTATAAAATGACTGGAAAAATACAGAAAAATGGCCCAAAAATCTATATGAAAATGATAGTTTATTCATCAGATTTGTGTCTATTCTACGTTAATGTTTCTATTCTACATTTCTACATTAATGTTTCTGACCCCATCATATAGGCTTGTAATTAGTTAATTGGCGCATACAGTTAAATGGAAACAGCAAACACCGTCTTTCAGTATCCAAATTAAAATTATAATATGATCTATTTAATTATGATTATTTAGAGTTCTCATAATATTAAATGTAAGTAAATTCATAAAAACTTTATATAATGCAGGAAACAACACAAAATAAAAAAAAAATAATTTAAAAAATGACCCAAAAATATGAAATATGGGAATAAAAAGACCATAAAATTGCCAAAAAATGGCCAAGTAATGACTTTTAATTCTAAAAATGACTTAAAAATGAAAAATGAAAAAATAATAAAGACCCTAAAAATTGTAATTTTTGTAACCTAGGAGTCATGATCAGAATATCTGCACTAGTGGGCAACGTCCATGATGTACCATTTAAAGGATGACATGTCATCAAAATCCGGGCACTGATGATTACGAACCCGAAAACTTAAATTAATTGGATAAGCCTGATTTTGTTTTAAATTAATATTCTTTGAAATGTAGTCCCACTACCTAGAAATACGCGTAGACATACCACAATTCTAGAACCACTGAATTAAAATTTAGCAGAATTTTTAATTAAAAAAATTGAAGAGACCATTTCACATAGCTGGTATATATCATATTTTGTGTAGTATGATTTCTTTTAATGTTCTGCAGTTGTGGCTATTGGCACCGTAATTATGAAATCCTTTTATCTTTCCCTGTCACCTCTCGTCTAGCGGTATGACATCACATCTCCAAAGTCCAATCACGAGTTTCTTCATAATACGAGGACAGAAGAATTCGCTAGATCGTGGTATAAAAGAAACCGCATCGGTGATAGTAGGTTGGGCGGGACCGATTCATCCCACGGTGCAACTTATATTTGAATTTTCAAACTTGTTTTATCTTCTTTCTTACTTTCTTTGCCCATAGCCTGAGTTTTTAGTCGCAAATTCAAAGAAGGGTCTATAAGGTATTTATAGCATAATTAGCGTAAAATTTTGTTTTGCGATTCTGTACAAGGATATGTGAATACTGCTAACTTTTATTTGGGCAGAGGAAGTTATGTGACTTTCACATCAGATTTTTCTTTCATTTGATTCATAACTAAAATAAAATCAGGCAAACTGATGTAACCAAGTGCCAGAATGCATTTGTTTATTCATTGTTGTAATCGATTTCCGAGTTAACCTCCAGATCGGGAAAATGTCTGTCCCTCTGTTTGTTTGTCTGTCTGTCCGTCCGTGTGTCTGCACGCGCAATAACTTAAATACGCTTTATCGGTTTTTCATGAAACTTGGTATACGCTTTTAAAACGTCCATGGGAAGAAGCCTATTGACATGGGACCATAGAGGTTAACCTGTACCGGAGTAGTGCCCAATTTAGTGCCTGTTTTATGGTAATATATTAGAAAGAATTTATCAAATGCAAATCAGTTCTCATGGCAGCATATTGTTTTACAGTGTTCATATACGGCTTTGGAAGTTGCAATACAGGTAAGTTTGACAAATAACACTCTCCATACATTCCTTCACAAATGCTTATCAATCTTCAGACCTTTGTTTCTCCGTAAGCCCTGCTTAATGAATCGGAGTGGAGGTTAATTCGGAAATCGATTACAAAAATAACTTATTTTATGCATATTATAATTGCAATCATCACTGATTAAAGAAAACCATTCTGGCACATGCTTACATCAGTTTACTTGATTTTATTTTTCCCATCTTGGTTGCCGAGTAATCCGAACTGCCGGGATATCGAGTGCCGAGTCTATTAATTTTCAATCCAAAGCATTACATCACCTAACTAGCGTTGTAAATGCATCTTAATTAATAACATTATTCTCGTCACACATGGTAGTGCATGCCCGTTTAACACCACTATTTTATACTTTGTAAGTTTATTTATAACTGCCTCTTACGTAATGTTCCATAGGGCACAGTAGGCCACGAACCGTATACAAATTAGTAGCAATAAAAGGGGTGACTTAATGTCTGAATACTCGGAATGTAGAGAGGGAATATTAAAATGGCGAAGATGCTAAGATGACAGTCAAATAACTATACATTCGAGGTTATACTCAGAGGTTACCTAAAGACTGAGCTAATGAATTTATGTTCTGATAGCACTGTTCTGTACCTTGTTATAATTACTCCAATAAGTTTGCGTATATAGTAATACGAAATTATTCCATGAATATTACTATTCTAGGATATAGATAGAAATCAAAACTGGCAGAATGATTTAATATTGATGCGACATTGCTGTAAACGCTGATCAGCAGTTCTAGGATTTCTATGTAAATACATATTTGTTTTTTTAGCCTACAAACATTCCTAGGATTGCTGATCAGCATTATATACTTTCACAGAGTTATTCTATCCTACGTTTTGATCAATGATTCTGTTCTGGAAGTGGATTGAAAAAGCCGGGCATCTTCCAAACGATAAAAAATTAAGCTTATATAGAGTAATATTATGGTTGAAAATTTTGACTCTTGCCGTAATTTAGGTGTCAACTACAAAGCTGTTTAACAACGAAGCTAATTCATTACACTAAAATAAAAGAACTTCCACATTCATCAAATTACTTCTTTATTTTAAGGTGTACAATGTTGATAGAAACTTTACAAAAATTTGCAAACTGTTTCGTTAAAGGCCTTAGTTGTTGGAACCGTACATGAAAACTGAAGATTTTTCTCAATATCATTTTTCTTAAATTCTTATAACCACTCCATCCTGCTCTATCCTGAGCTGCTTTCACCTTCGCTGCTTTATCATGAGCTGCTATCTCCTCCGCTGCCCTATTATGAGCTGCTTTCTCCTCAGCTGCTCTATCATGAGCTGCTATCTCCTCCGCTGCTCTATCATGAGCTGCTATCTCCTCAGCTGCCCTATTATGAGCTGCTATCTCCTCCGCTGCTCTATCATGAGCTGCTATCTCCTCCGCTGCTCTATCATGAGCTGCTATCTCCTCCGCTGCTGAAAGATGAGCTGTTATCACCTCCGCTGCTCTATCATGAGCTGCTATCTCCTCCGCTGCCCTATTATGAGCTGCTATCTCCTCCGCTGCTGTATCATGAGCTGCTATCTCCTCCGCTGCTCTATCATGAGCTGCTATCTCCTCCGCTTCTGTAAGATGAGCTGTTATCACCTCCGCTGCTCTATCATGAGCTGCTATCTCCTCCGCTTCTGTAAGATGAGCTGTTATCACCTCCGCTGCTCTATCATGAGCTGCTATCTCCTCCGCTGCCCTATTATGAGCTGCTATCTCCTCCGCTGCTCTATCATGAGCTGCTATCTCCTCAGCTGCCCTATTATGAGCTGCTATCTCCTCCGCTGCTCTATCATGAGCTGCTATCTCCTCCGCTGCTCTATCATGAGCTGCTAACTCCTCCGCTGCTGAAAGATGAGCTGTTATCACCTCCGCTGCTCTATCATGAGCTGCTATCTCCTCCGCTGCCCTATTATGAGCTGCTATCTCCTCCGCTGCTGTATCATGAGCTGCTATCTCCTCCGCTGCTCTATCATGAGCTGCTATCTCCTCCGCTTCTGTAAGATGAGCTGTTATCACCTCCGCTGCTCTATCATGAGCTGCTATCTCCTCCGCTGCTGTATCATGAGCTGCTATCTCCTCCGCTTCTGTAAGATGAGCTGTTATCACCTCCGCTGCTCTATCATGAGCTGCAATCTCCTCCGCTGCTCTATCATGAGCTGCTATCTCCTCCGCTTCTGTAAGATGAGCTGTTATCACCTCCGCTGCTCTATCATGAGCTGCCATCTCCTCCGCTGCCCTATTATGAGCTGCTATCTCCTTTGCTGCTCTATTATGAGCTGCTATCTCCTCCGCTGCTGTATCATGAGCTGCTATCTCCTCCGCTGCTCTATCATGAGCTGCTATCTCCTCCGCTGCTGTAAGATGAGCTGTTATCACCTCCGCTGCTCTATCATGAGCTGCTATCTCCTCCGCTGCCCTATTATGAGCTGCTATCTCCTCCGCTTCTGTAAGATGAGCTGTTATCACCTCCGCTGCTCTATCATGAGCTGCTATCTCCTCCGCTGCCCTATTATGAGCTGCTATCTCCTCCGCTGCTGTATCATGAGCTGCTATCTCCTCCGCTGCTCTATTATGAGCTGCTATCTCCTCCGCTTCTGTAAGATGAGCTTTTATCACCTCCGCTGCTCTATCATGAGCTGCTATGTCCTCCGCTGCTGTATCATGAGCTGCTATCTCCTCCGCTTCTGTAAGATGAGCTGTTATCACCTCCGCTGCTCTATCATGAGCTGCTATCTCCTCCGCTGCTATCTCCTCCGCTGCTCTATCATGAGCTGCTATCTCCTCCGCTTCTGTAAGATGAGCTGTTATCACCTCCGCTGCTCTATCATGAGCTATCTCCTCCGCTGCCCTATTATGAGCTGCTATCTCCTTTGCTGCTCTATTATGAGCTGCTATCTCCTCCACTGCTGTATCATGAGCTGCTATCTCCTCCGCTGCTCTATCATGAGCTGCTATCTCCTCCGCTGCTGTAAGATGAGCTGTCATCACCTCCGCTGCTCTATCATGAGCTGCTATCTCCTCCGCTGCCCTATTATGAGCTGCTATCTCCTCCGCTGCTGTATCATGAGCTGCTATCTCCTCCGCTGCTATATCATGAGCTGCTATCTCCTCCGCTGCTGTGAGATGAGCTGTTATCACCTCCGCTGCTCTATCATGAGCTGCTATCTCCTCCGCTGCTCTATCATGAGCTGCTATCTCCTCCGCTTCTGTAAGATGAGCTGTTATCACCTCCGCTGCTCTATCATGAGCTGCTATCTCCTCCGCTGCCCTATTATGAGCTGCTATCTCCTCCGCTGCTGTATCATGAACTGCTATCTCCTCCGCTGCTCTATCATGAGCTGCTATCTCCTCCGCTGCTGTAAGATGAGCTGTTATCACCTCCGCTGCTCTATCATGAGCTGCTATCTCCTCCGCTGCCCTATTATGAGCTGCTATCTCCTCCGCTTCTGTAAGATGAGCTGTTATCACCTCCGCTGCTCTATCATGAGCTGCTATCTCCTCCGCTGCTCGATCATGAGCTGCTATCTCCTCCGCTGCTCGATTATGAGCTGCTATCTCCTCCGCTGCTCTATCATGAGCTGCTATCTCCTCCGCTGCTCTATCATGAGCTGCTATCTCCTCCGCTTCTGTAAGATGAGCTGTTATCACCTCCGCTGCTCTATCATGAGTTGCTATCTCCTCCGCTGCCCTATTATGAGCTGCTATCTCCTCCGCTGCTGTATCATGAGCTGCTATCTCCTCCGCTGCTCTATCATGAGCTGCTATCTCCTCCGCTTCTGTAAGATGAGCTGTTATCACCTCCGCTGCTCTATCATGAATTGCTATCTCCTCCGTTGCCCTATTATGAGCTGCTATCTCCTCCGCTGCTGTATCATGAGCTGCTATCTCCTCCGCTGCTCTATTATGAGCTGCTATCTCCTCCGCTGCTGTATCATGCGCTGCTATCTCCTCCGCTGCTCTATTATGAACTGCTATCTCCTCCGCTTCTGTAAGATGAGCTGTTATCACCTCCGCTGCTCTATCATGAGCTGCTATCTCCTCCGCTGCTCTATCATGAGCTGCTATCTCCTCCGCTTCTGTAAGATGAGCTGTTATCACCTCCGCTGCTCTATTATGAGCTGCTATCTCCTCCGCTGCTCTGTTATGAGCTGCTATCTCCTCCGCTGCTCTATTATGAGCTGCTATCTCCTCCGCTGCTCGATCATGAGCTGCTATCTCCTCCGCTGCTCTATTATGAGCTGCTATCTCCTCCGCTGCTCTATCATGAGCTGCTATCTCCTCCGCTGCTCTATCATGAGCTGCTATCTCCTCCGCTTCTGTAAGATGAGCTGTTATCACCTTCGCTGCTCTATCATGATCTGCTATCTCCTCCGCTGCCCTATTATGAGCTGCTATCTCCTCCGCTGCTCTATCATGAACTGCTATCTCCTCCGCTGCTCTATCATGAGCTGCTATCTCCTCCGCTGCTGTATCATGAGCTGAAATTTGGGTTATGTAAAACAATCATATTATGAGTAGTGCTCTGTAGATGCGAAACTGGATTCGTTTTTCGACAATTCAGAACAAAAAACTCAGAATATTCGAGAACAAGGTAGACCTACAGAGAAATTTTTTCAGACAATACCGAGATAAATGAAAAGGGAATGAAGGACACATTTAGTGATGAAATTCAACTTCTATATAACCTAACACCTAATAATCTTGTAGACATGGTTGGGCAGAACTCGTAGCTCGAAGAACACAGTTTCGTGCAAGTTATTGAGGACCTAGACACAGAGGGGAGAATTACCTAATATATTCAAAAGACCCGCCCCAGGGAGATCGGAAAGAGACAAGTTGCTTAAGCAGAAGAAACTAGGACGATGAACATTTTTTTGTTGAAAGTTTGTTATTGTTCTACCGAAGGAATAAGCTGTAAAAGTCTACATCCCATGTTTTTGGCTAAAGCTATGCTTTGCCTACTCGATACATAAATAGCAATTAACCTCTTCTTAGAATTCTTGAATGTCTGTGAAAGGGCCTATATAATATTTATAATTGAGTAATATGGTATCATATTTGTCAATATTAGCAAATAATTTGCTAGCAATAAATCTGTGATATGTGACTTAGTTTTAGGTGAGTGAAATTGATGGTGGAATATGTCGTTGAGATTAACCCGAATAAACAGTTCTAAAATGTATTAAAACGAACTCTTCTTAAAGTACTCATGTCAAGTATTGAGAAATCTCTCCATGGTATTGACTCGCAGAAATATATACTTCCTTAGTTTAAATCAATGATAACTGAAGATATAAAGATATCTTCAATATGAAGGAAAGTCAATTTACCTTGGTTATGTTGCGCGCCTAAATAAAATCAATGCATATACACTTACCTTGAACACTCATATATTGCTTAGCCAATTGCGTAAATCCAAATTTGTGCCTGCATGTAGAGGTTTCTGTAGTATCTCTTTATATATAAAAGGCTTTGTCCTGACTGACTGAAAGAATGACTGACTGACTGACTGACTGAATGAATGACAGGAATCAACGTACAGCCTAAACTATAACAGGTAGAGACTTGGAATTTTGACAGTACCTTCGTTTCATAATGTAGGTGCTCACTAAGAAAGGATTTTGAAAAATTCTGATTCTAAATGCCAAAAATTAAATGTTTTTGAAAATACTTAATCCCTTTTTACATAGAATTGTCAATTCCAAATCACAGAATATATTGTTGCCAAATGGTATCAGGTGGGCTTGGAAAAAACAAATGAAATGCAATTTTGACAAATAAGAGAAGTTATCAAAATAATTCATGTTATAAATAAATATTACAGAATGAAATCCACTAAAATAATGGAATCACATAACTTTCTCTACCCTGGACATAGAGAAAACAAAACGAGGTATGGTAATGTGTATATTATTATATTAGGCCTATATCGCAGGTTTTTGGAGAGAAAAGTATGAAAGTGATAATGCTTTATGGTAACATAAGAGTGGGAAATTTCCCGCCTCGATATTACAATTTTATGTTACAGGAATTTCTGTTTCTTCTTATTTAAACCTCTGCCAGGCTTGCTGTGCACTGTACAAGCGATGGGATGCAACATTCTAGATCCTCTATGAGCCATAAAAAACTATATCAAGCGTTTTCTGAGGGAATAGTTTCAGTGTAATAAGTCGTTCATCCTATTTCAAATTATAAATGCCTATATAAGGACCTAGAATTTAAAATTGAAAATCCTTCATAAGCTAATTTCCAATTACAAAATACAAAACCCGGGCGACGCCGGGTCTTTTAAGCTAGTCATTAATATAAGTCGTGAACAAAGTTTCAAATGTTTTTTACTTACCTTGTTATGGCATAATGCTTCAAAAATAAGTTCTAAAACGATTAAGTTACTTATGCATAAAAAATAACACAAATAAAAACAATTAACAACATTTATTGTTAAAGAAATTATTCTTCTATCTTATAAGAATTTCTAGTAAAGCAGTTAATTTCATCACTGTCATTCCGTGAACACTAGCCTCGATAAGAAAAAATATTTTGGTAATCCTTGATCGCTGGAAAGCGTTCTCCACTCCATCCCATAATATGTTGGGAGCCATGCACCAGAAAATCAAAGCCTTGCTGCACAAGTGCATACTAGGTGGCAGGACGGCTGGAAGTTCCCAATATCGCTGCACGGCACGCAATAAAATTTGTATTTCACAAATATTAACGTCTGTCTAAAACATATTGTATGTTACACATGGTAAAATGGTTTTAGTTTGCTCGTAGGATTGCTACACACGCTCTTTCGGGCTCGTTTCGCGAACATAGAAAATCTCGTTTTCGCCACTTGTTTCTTAAATAACTATTGTTAACTCATTTTTTCATTATCTCTAACCCTAATATACCTTCGGGCGAAATAGGGTTTAATCCAATTTTGGATATTCAATAAAAATACGGTACATGGTCTAATCTAATTACATTAAAGCTAATTATTTGCTGATCACCATATAGACCGCCATCAAGTTTCAGCCCTTGCTTGCACCACGTGACCCAACGATTACCTCCCCCTGAGCAGTCGATTCTGTGAACACACATTATTTCATTGCGCCATTTTAGGTTAATTTTGTGTGAACTTCTTAGCGATTTTATTTATATTTACAATACTCCAAGAAACAGATGTAATAACATGGATTCTCCAAACATTCTCATAGTCTCAAACGCAGATATCTTTGTGCTCAAACTCTGATTTTCAGTATATTTGTTTGCAAGGATGTTATAAACCGAACAAGTCTTCCTTTGTTGAACTTATTCCTTCTGGATTGCATCAGTTGACAAATAAGTGAGTCGGCTTTGGTACAGTCAGTATCGTGCTGGCTTTCTGTGCGCAAGATTGAGAGTTCGATCCCGGACCAGGTCTACTACATTTATGTATGCAGGTTGATGTTATCTTTGTTCGCTCGTATCAACATTTTCTCTACGCTAAGGACCTGATCAAACTCTTCCGCGGCCGGCGGGTTATACGAGGAACTCTGTGTACCTCTGCTGTAGACTATCAATAAATTACTTGTTAATTTAAACGTTTCTACAGTACAACATGAGACGCGCCGCTAGGCCTATAACTTCATAAAAAACGTTGTGCCAAAATTACATAAGCACTAATTCCATTAGGCAACATTCCAAAATACGGTTTGAAATAACGTTATAGGCTATAAAAGTCAGAAGTTCTTAAACCATTATCTCCTACATGGATAGAATGGGCTCTTTAATATTAAATGAAGCAATATTTTTTATTAAAATTATACGCTTTATCTTCTAATTTGGGTGTTTCACGCAAGAAATACGCTTCCCAGATTACAAATAAAATTATTTAAATACCCACATCAACACAGGTGCATACCCACACAAGAATACAGTACTCATGCCGAAGTTATAAAAGAAACCAGGACAAAAACCACAGGCTATAAATACCTGAATTCTAAGCCTAGTGAGTGTGGTTTCGGAAGTTGAAGTCTTCGGAGATTCCATTTTATATGCTTTTGAGAAACAGAAATGTTTCTCAAATCACTACTAATTTTGATCCACGCCGAAAATGAAGAACGATCTCTTAGCAACAAAATTCTTTGATGGCGTACAAGAATTTAGTAATATCTTGGCAACATGTACATAACTTATTTTTAAAAATGTATTTCTCTATGTGGGAAAAAATTACTAAGTGCTATTGACCGGCTTGAATCTGGAAATAACAGTTGGTTCGGTATGTTTTGAACAATTCTCTGGCAGCATATCAATATTCAGATTCCTGGGATGACTTCTCATATACTAACATAAAAGGCACTAAATTTGGGATTATTCCGGTACTGGACAACCGATTTGGTCGAATATCAATAGACGTCTTCCCATGGACATTATAAATGCGTATACGAAGTATCATAAAATCCGATAAAGCGCATTTGAGTTATTGCGCCTTTAAAATAGACACCAAATTGGGTTTTACTCCGGTACCGGACAACAGATTAGGTTCAAATTCAATATGGATTTTTTCATGGATGTCATAAATTCGTATACCAAGTTTAATGGAAATCCGATATAGCGTACTTGAGTTATGGCGCCTTTCTATTAGAAAAGCGCCGTAATCTATAAAAATAGGCACTAAATTGGGCATTACTCCGTTACCGGTGGACCGATTTGGTTCAATATCAATAGGGTTCTTCCCATGGACATTATAAATGTGTTTTCCAAGTTTCATGAAAATCCGAAGAAGCGTATTTGAGTTATGGTGCGTACAGACGCACGGACGGACAGACGGACAGACAGACAGACGGACAGACATTTTTTCGTCCCCCCACACAATCTCATAAAGTACCATACTGGCACTTAATAAATAGAGAAATTCTAGCTAACGGAGTTCACATTCTCACGGAAGAACAAGTGACACCTGACAAGTTTTTGGCATTAAGCCCATAACTTGCTATATTTGCTGTGTGATAAATGGTTAGAAAGGTTAGATAAAGTGGTGGTATCACTTTCCGATGAGCCTGCATTCTTGTGTCTGGTGCTGGATGACGCTACTGATGCGTGAAGGACAAATCTGACAGTAATCCTGATAGGAAGCAGCTCCCTCAGTAGCAGCCAACTTATTATGTACTCCATTACAGCCATCCTCTGCATATTTCATTCAGCTTTATAGGGTGTTAAATATCATACTCCTTCAGTAGAACCATTGCGGATATCTACAACTAACTCCTGATGAAGTATAGTGCTGCTTCTGATAAAATAGCTACTAGGCCTAAATAAGGCGATCCGGAATGCCCCATCCTTACAATGTTAAGTGATGAATATCCCATGTAGGCCTACCATTTCTCCAAATCCTTGACAGACATATGAAATTTTTATATGTTATAGATACGTACTTTGGCTATATACTGAAGTTTAGGTATTTAAATTTAGCCTTCAGATTTAATAAATTATAATTTTTGTTACTATATTGTACTTTTTTTCCTACATTTTACAACATATAATTCTCATTAAAGTGATTAAAAAATTGAAATTTGCAATTTTGAGAGCTTCAGTATATGCACAATATCTGGATAAACAAACTGTGAAAATTTCAAGACCCTACATGTAGTAGCAGTTCAGAAAAGGTAGGCTACATTAAATGATTGAAAAAGTTTGAATATCAAATTAAGGCAGCCCCATAACTTAGCTCACCTTCCATGCACGACATTTTTTAAAAATTAATTTAAAATATTTATACTGACATTACAGCAATGATTTATACCTCATTTTGAAGCTTAAACTTCAGAGTTATTTTTAATCAATGAAAATAAAAAAGTAATTTTTGGCCCAAAATATAATTCCGGATCCCCTTTTAAGGGGATTATGCTTAAAAGCATAATCCTGAAGTGGAATATATGCCTATTCTTCGTGACCTTGTTAGGTATACTAATGGAACGAATATATGTGCACCTACGTGATATTATACATCTATACAGAAATCATATCTCGCGTGTTTTGAAGAGGCTAAAAGTCTTCCAGCGTCTGTAAAACAATTTGAGTAATAAACTTGTACTATGAAATGTGCTGAAAATAAGGTAAACTTGCTGATTCGGGCATTATTCACATAGCGGTAGTTTTACACCGGCGATATTGAACATGTATTAACACATTTTATGGGACCCTTACCCATAGTAAGTACTCATATTGCCGATAAATTTGAATTCAAATGCGACTGTTACCCATGATAAAAACGATATTGAACTTAATGTTCGTCGTTTACCATGCAGGTATGAAGGCCTTAAAACATTTATATCTATATAGAACTCATTTAATATGAGGCAATTCTAAAGCATAAATTTATGAAAGTCAAAGAAATTACCTCCTGTAGTGTCGTTATGCTTACTAAGATTAAAAACATTCTTTTTAGCGCGTTTACTAGTTCCAGTGATGGATGCATTTTATTTCTATCCTTCCAGCAAATTGCTCCCTATAGGAAGACTTTTTATATGCATAACAGTTCTAGAGTGATAGGGAAAAAGCGAATAAGTCAAAATACCAGAGTTTCAGGAAAGACAAAAACAATTGAGTTCCACAGAACTGTTACAACATTTAGTTCAGTCCACTATATATTTTTACACAGTACCTTATGTAATGGGTACGCCGTAGCGTAGTGGTTGAGGCGCTGCGCTACAAACCGGAAGGTCGCGGGTTCGATTCCCGATGAGGTCGTTGAGATTTTTCAATTGGCCTAATCCTTCTGGTGGCACTATGGCCCTGGGGTCGACTCAGCCTCTAACAGAAATGAGTACCAGGAGAAATCCTGGGGGTAAAGGCGGCCGGTGCGTAAGGCTGACAACCTTACCACCTTCATGTGCCGAATGTCCAAAATCTGGGAGCCTCAACCTCCTGGAACCCTCTGGGCCTTCATGGCCTGTATAGGGATCACTTTACCTTTTACCTTATGTAATGTAAAAATATCTGGGTGGGCTGATCTAAATATTGTAACAATGCTGTGGAAATCAATTGTTTTTTGTCTTTCCTGAAACTTATGCTATGTAAAAATATCTGGGTGGGCTGAGCTAAATATTGTAACAATGCTGTGGAATTCAATTGTTTTTTTTTTTTTTTTTGTCTTTCCTGAAACTCTGGTATTTTGACTTATTCGCTTTTCCCTTTCACTCTCGAGTTTTCACTTAATAAATAATAATACTGTACTTGGAGTTGAGGAGCGAGGACAGATATTATTTTCACATGAACTTGATAATGAAACTCTGAACTCTGATCCGCCTGCCCTCTGGAAATTAAATTCAATCCTAATCATTTTTAACACGCTGCCTTCAGAATGTATTAGACAAATTAACGTTTTGATCAATAGCTGTCACAAGCTATTTAGTCTGCCAATTCAAATTACTTTAGCACTTGAGAACAAAAGAAGACAACGCTTTTGAACAAGTCACTCGGAGCAAAGTGAGAATTACTTCCGAGGCTACTAATATTACTCACTATTACATGTTATGTGTTTCCATAACTTTAGCAGTTCCCCTGACTTCTTTGATCCTTGAATTTCTACATTTCAAAATAAATTAAACCAGTTCAAACGGCCGTGTAAGTCACCAATCGAAATACAAAATTTCGTTTTCATACAACTTTTTGTTCTGGAGGTAGGCTGTTCACAGACACACACACACACACACACAGACAGAGGTGTTTCCGAAAATAATATTTTTTTGATCAGGGGACCTCAAAATATAGGGGTACGCCGTAGCGTAGTGGTTGAGGCGCTGCGCTACAAACCGGAAGGTCGCGGGTTCGATCCCCGATGAGGTCGTTGAGATTTTTCAATTGGCCTAATCCTTTTGGTGGCACTATGGCCCTGGGGTCGACTCAACCTCTAACAAAAATGAGTACCAGGAGCAATCCTGGGGATAAAGGCGGCCGGTGCGTAAGGCTGACAACCTTACCACCTTCATGTGCCGAATGTCCAAAATCTGGGAGCCTCAACCTCCTGGAACCCTCTGGGCCTCCATGGCCTGTATAGGGATCACTTTACACTTTACCTCAAAATATATAACGTCAAAAAATCAACTTCGAATTTGGGAATCGAAAACAATACTTCCTCTACCTACAGTTACCTTTGGTACGGGCAAATAAAAATTACCGTTACCTGTGTTACATTTGCATTTGTTTCAATTAAAAGACACGAATTGTTCAGTTGAGTCCAGTCGAGCAAAGAAGTAATGTTGGGTTTTGAATAATTGTTGGAGCTAATTCTTAGTGTTTGTTGAATCTGAAAGTGCTTTTAAAACACAGACCAACAGCCATTTTGGTGCCTTAGAATTTATACCTATTCTTGGGTATATTTAGGTCGCTGATGCCACATGTGCCATTAGTTTTGCCCTATCAGATTTAGTTTTTGAGATATGGCATTACCATTATGCATATTATCCCATTTCACGTTTGATATAAATAAAAAACAGTCCCTATTTTTAGCTTCTACATCATGTGAAGAAAAAAGCAACACACTAATATTACATTAACATTACAAAAACAATATAACATGGGGGTCTTTCAAAAAAATTTATACTATCACATACTGTACGGTCGTTTATGACTTATGAGCTGTCAATTTGAGGGCAAAAAAAAATCCAGCTTTTGGTTTTTCTGTACTTCGTACAGTTTTCCTCCTATGTGTCCAAAGTACGGTCAAGAACCTTCACTAGCTATATTATCAAGCAAGATTTTGTTTCGCTAGACTAAGAGTTCACGAATAAAATCCTCCCATCGACTAAAGTAGAACTGGTAGAGAAAAACTGTTTACATATTTGAAATAAGCACAAAAAGTTCTTTTTTGTTGGGCTGTGTAATAATCCCTTTGCTAGAGTTCTAGGATTTCACGAAGTAATTTTCTGCCAATTAATTCGTAACTATTTAGAAGTGTACTCTATAATTATTTAGATATTCAGAAACTAAGTGTTCACCCTTAAATCTTTGCTGTTATTTCCATTTCTTAAATCTGCTTAAAATTTTAATTTTATGTATACGTTAAGATTGTGTTGTTCTGCGAGTGAAAATGTTTTCATTATGAGCGAGGCATGACTCCATGCTGAAGCATCGTTAAGAGATTCAGTGTCATTAGAACGGGCAGGAATTTGTGGAGATGAAAAGCTAACTGTGCCACTGCATGACGCGAACAGTGAAATGCATTTTCACTTTATTCGTGAAGATATCCATCAGTTCAGTGAATAACAAGGCTCCATACTAATAACACACAAAAATGCATTTTTCTGTCTGGGTCTTCACGGATTTCAAGCTGTCCTTTGAAGGGTGAGTGTTTACTTCATTTTTGTGTATTGTCCAATTTGAACATGGCGTCTAGGATGGAGAAACAATTTTATTGCCAAATATCACAGTTCTCTGGCGTCGAGACTGTTATTCAGTTCTGTCCAGACTTTTAGCCCCACTAATGGAGTAGCCACGTCTTAGATGTCAATCTGTTGCCTAATGAAAACTTTTGATTTATTTATTTATTACTAGCACAATATACAACATATTACTAGCAGGGCTTCGCCCGCGATTATTTACTCAACTGCTAGATGTTTTATTTAAATTATTTATTTATTTTACAGAAAAATAATTAAAACATTATCAGTCTTACTAATAATCCAGTTGTAACATTTATACCAGAAATATACACAGCTGAGGAGAAAAAGTGTACTAATAATCCTTGCATAAGGCTGAATGTGTGCAACGCTTTACACAGCCTGGCCCCCTTGTATAAACTTGACGTAAATAATCAAGATGGCCGATATCCGTAACAGCCGGTCGTTTCGTAGATGTCTGAGATTGAATTTTGAGGCTACGCATATTCTGAGCTGCTTTTGCGGAATTATAAACATTGTTTCTTGTTTGCGGGACATATTTCCATACTTGTACCCATGATTACAGCTTTCTGAAAACAATATAATGAAATACTGAAACTAGACAGACGACGCATCGCTGTTTGCCCGCTACTCCGATAGATGGCTTTCAGTAGTCCTTCATAGCCAGAGGCTAGTAACGCCATGAAAAGCGTGACGTATTTGATGACGTGCACGTGTAAACTCGGTGTAAACCTCGGCAGTTACACTACGTTTATTGGTAATACGGCTTATGTAGAACTTGCACGGTGAACAACCAAACAACCGTTCAACGCACATATAAGCAGCTTTTATTAGTAAGGCTGTATATTTATTAACACTGATATTTTTTTACATTAATAGCATGAATTACGTAATTTTATCCTTAATTATTGTTTTACGTAGTAAATATAAATAATTAAACAATTAGAACGAATTTTATGCTGCCATATACGCATAAGATTCGAAATGAAACGATTAAAACTAACCACAGATTCATGATCCTTGCCCAAATCATGCATAAAACAATTAAAACGATTGATAACTATAAAAATAAAAACCCGGCTTCGAGGTGCAATTCACGATTTTTTTAAATTCAATGTCATCTGGCTTTTGGGCCATTTTACGGTCTTTCTTTTCTCCATTTGATATTTTTAAGTAATAATTTTAAAATTAGTCATTATTTTCTCATTTTATGTTATTTTTTGCATTATATAGTTGTACATTTATTTTCATTGATTAAAATCGGAACTCTAAATACGCATAACTAACATCCTGTTGTAATTTTAATTCGGATATAGAATGATCTTAAGCTGTTTACATTTAACCTATGTAATTAACTAATTACATACCTATAAGTGGGTCAACAGCATAAATGTAGATTAGCCATGATGAATAAACTAGTATTTACATACGATTGTTTTGTATTTTTACGATCATTTCATTGCTAATTTTTAAAAGTATTTTAATGCATCAAAATCCGGGCCCTGGTGATAATATAGGCTACAGCCTCATAAGAGATACAAGAATATCTTTCTCGATCAGTATAATGCATGCACATCAACTATTACACTTTTTGCTGACTCTGATCAAAATTATCGTAGCCTAATGTGAAGAGTCAGAAGCAATCAAGTTTCGTAACAAAACCTATACACTCTTCGAAAGTTCAATAAATTTAGATCTGTGCAACTTATTTGTTTAGTCAGGAAACCTGGTAAAATTGGGTCATGTATGCGTTCGTGTGTGTGTGTGTGTGTGACGTAGGAATGTCTCGAGCAGACGTGATCAGAATATTGACATTAAAGTAGTAATATTTGTCTGTTATACAAAATGCATGTCTTTTCTTATCTCGCTACAAACACAACTTAAACATTAAAGTAATATATTACATAATTCCGTAAATACGTGAATACGTGACAACTGGGGCAATAAATTGCCTGTAACAGACGGAATTTCCGTTTATTTTTTCTTCCGTGATATTATGTTATTGTTTCTGTTAGTTTTATAAAGACAGTGTAATCCTAGTTTAAATGTGAGATATAAGAACTTTCAAATAAATATTTTCAACTTCTATTCTTCAATTAGAGTTAAGAGCAATAAAAATGCCAATTTAAAATACCGTGATTCATGGAATTGAATGGAGTATTACTGTAATTGTTAAGAGCACACGACTTACTATTTTTTCATGGAACGCAAAGGCATAAGACGAACTCCATGGCGCTACATCCCTCTGAGGGCTGGGCCTACGATCCAATCGCTGCGTCATCTACCATAGGTATGTGTTGATGAGGGGCCGTTTAGACAGTTTTCGTGACCATAACTGCTACTTCTTTATTAAGTACCTCCTCATTTGGTGTCCAGAAGATGACTGAGACCTCCCTACCTCAGAGAAATCCGGAGAGTTATCGGGGATTGAACCCAGACCTGCTGATCCTAAGTCAGCAACGCTAACCCCTAAACCAAGCAGGAAGTCGAAGGTTTAAGAAGAGAACGTTAAATCAGTTAGATATTTGCAGGAAAAGAAGTAAGTTTAATAATTCACGTTATATAAGTTGTTTCAACTAATAACCAAGAATCAATAGAACTATCACGCAGAAATAAATGTCCTCGCTAAGGAAATCTGGGATCGTCGAAAAGTTTTTTTGGTTGGTAACAATTTGAAACACTTGAACATCGCTGAAACATTTGCGTAAGAGATTGACCTGTTTGTAAAAATTGTATATAAATGTATATTATACATTGTATCTCTCTTAAACTTAGAAAAGGCAAATAACGAACTAATTTTTTTAAAAATTCACTATGATAAGGAATTGCAGACTTTGAATGAATGGGAAGAAATGAAAGCCGTAAGTAATGTTGAGCGAAACTATTTTGTTGGCTTACGTTTGTGTTTTGTCAGAAATATTTAACGTACCGGTATATAGTTTATGGAAGAAATTTTTATTGCCGAAATAGTTATTTATGTTATTTTGAATTGGAAATTATTAACAGGTTCGCGATAATTATAGTAGCAGGAATAATAGTAGGCCTATTAGTCTAGTAGTGGTTAAAATGAATTAATTGGATAATAAATTATTTATTTATACTAAGGGCAAGAGAACAACAGTGGCATCTGGTGATATCCTCTATAATCGCAATAACGTGCTAGAACCTTTTTCTTTACCTTCAACGGGTTCAGCCCTTAAGATGGAACTTTACATAGTCGGTGAGAGTTAAAAGTTTACTATTCAACTAGAAAGTTACCGATCTAGTACATCTGGTGAATTCATGTGCATTCAAAGACTCAAAGTGGATTCAATGTAGATTCGTGTGGATTAATGTGGATATATGTGGATTTAATGTGGATTAATTTGGATTCAATTCACATAAGTTTACTTAACAATAAAGTAATTGTGTTATGCTCGACACTAATCTGAAATGTTTACCTTAAACTTAGCAAAACTATGATTTGACATATGGCCATACAGATTCGGAATAAACGATTAAAACGTACCACAGATTCATGACCTTACCCAAATCATGCATAAACAATTAAAACGATTGATAATTAAAAAGCTAAAAACCCGACTTCGTTGTGCATTTCCACGATTAAAGTGCGCCGCCCGAAGAAAGAAAGAAAGAAAGAAAGAAAGAAAGAAGAAGAAAAAAAGACCTCAGATTCGAGTTCCCAAGGCCCCCCCACCCACCAAAAAGAACCGTATAGTGTGTTTCGTCCAAATCATTCAATGTTTTCCCAGTTAGACGTGCATTCATGATCCCCTTCTGTCCACCTATGTAAAAAAAAATAAGATCTCTGCGAGTCGTAAACAAATTAATCAAGATAGAAACCGAGCAAGGCCATCTTCAATTAATCTATATTAATAAAAATGAATTCCCAAAATGTATGACGGAGCATCACTTGAGAACGGCTCGACCGATTCGTCTGATTCTTTTTTTGTTGTGTTCGTAATTGTCAGGACAAGGTTTGTATGAAAGAAAATTTTTGGAAAATCCACGGGAAAGTCGGAAGTCTGCTGTCAATTGTTTACATAACAAATAAAAAGAAAAGATTAAACAAATTGAAGAGTGACAAAAGAAGTGTGACATATTCACAGTGAGAGAGTTCCGCTGTCACATGTTTTCATAACAAAACAAAAAAAAAAAGTGTGAGTCTTGCAACCAAGCCAAATCGAAAGTGTGTATGTATGTGTGTATGTATGTATGTATGTATGTATGTGGGTATGTATGTTCCGTATACAAATCTACATTTCTTGACCAATTTGCACGAAATTTTGCACACATACCCAGTTAAGCCCGGGAAGTAACGCGGTGAACACTAATATTCACTCCTTCCCTTGAAAATCTATATAATTTCTTAAAATAGTTTACTGAAAAATGAAATGCAATTCAGTTATCATGACAATAGTGTATTGTTTACAGTGTTTACATGGGGCTTTGGGAACTACATAATACTGGGCTGAAACAAATTCTGATGCTATCGATGTAATTAATACATTTGTGAAAATAATTCTTAAGAATGAAATCCAAGAAAATAAAGCACAATATGAAGCAGTCACATAACTTTCTCTACCCTCAACTGTGAAAATATCATTTTCTTACTTCAAATTTTGACGTAGAATAAGCGGTCATATTGCAAGGACAGCTTAAGTACGAGGTGCCAGGGGATATCCTATATCAGAAGTCTGTAAAAAATCCTATCCACTGATACGTCACTCATAGCTGTAGGCTTTGTATAGGGATGTTTATCATAGGCCCTAAACATCTACAAAATATGATGGAACATTTTCAGTCCTGTGCCCGCAGTATAGGCCTATTAAGTCCCAGGTTTTGTGGGAGGAAAGTATAAAAGTGATATTATTTTTTTTTTATTTCAGCTCCGAAACGGTTGTATGGTAACATGAGAGTGAGAAATACAATTTTCAATAAAGACAATACAATCTTATGTAGTAGGAATTTCTGTTTCTTCTTATTTCAACTCCTACCAGGCATGGTGTGCAGAACCAACGGAATGCAACATTCGACTCCCTCTATGAACCATAAAAAGCTATATCTAGGGTTTCCTGAGGGAATAGTTTGAGTGTGATAAGTCGTTCTTCCTTATTTCAAGTTCTACGCACATATTATATAAGGCCCTGGAGTTTGTAAATCGAAAGTCCTTCATAAGTTAATTTCAAATTACAAAATAAAAACCCGGGCGACGCCGGGCCTTTTAAGCTAGTTCACAATAAAACTGAATACAGTTTTGTTAATGGGTGGCGTTGGACGTTGCACGGTCACAACCGGCAAGCTTTAATGTATATAGACATAACCACCGCCGTCTCGAGAATTACACTACCTGTCCTATGCTTTATTTTAACATGGAGTTCAGAGTATTGTTAAATTGCCTAATTTATCCAGTAGAGGAGACACAGTTCACACCCAGATTGCAGCAATCACTAATCAAAATAAGCATTAAACAGACACAGATGCTTGTGTTATTTGTTTAGAACGTAATATTATTCCAGTATATGACACTTACCATGAAATGGAATTTTGGAGCAATAATTAAAATAAATGTAAATTAATTAGACGCATTGATAGACTATATTATGAGCACCGCCGTCTCGAGGAGTAATACAGTTTAGAAGGCAGTGATTACGAGACGGCGGTGACAGCACTACATAATCAACAATGTCGTAGCAAAAAACAAGAAGCAGTCTGGGTGTGAAAGGTGCTGCCATCTGTAATGTCGCCGAGTACGCAAAATTAGCCGTATAGGACAGGCAGTGTATACACGATTAATACAGTTTAGAAGGCAGTGGACATAACATATCATAAACTGTGCTACTGATCATTGAGTTAAAAGTTTCCTTTACAGTCCGGCACGGTTTTATAAATTTCGTGAGGAAATGTGTTGCCAATTTATGAATTAATTGGGACTAATAGTGCTGTGATGGACGTCTTATTTTATTGAAAATATTTAGCTCAAGGACAGTTTTTTATTTATTGATCTCTTTGGCATACAGAAGATCTTGAAGATGAATAAATTCCCCATCATTTATGGTATTGGGTACCTATATTACTGTCATATAGGAAAAGCATTGACAGCAAACGTACCGAACTAATGATTGAAGATAATGGAAAGGTTGCACTAAAAAACCAATGACGCTGATAGATTTTTTGTAGAATAGCGCGCGAGAGATAAGTGTCCTTCATAGCGTTTTTGAGACGTTAAACCTTGCAGTGAGCTAGGCTGGGCGAGCTCCAAACCAGATCCGAGAGACTGGAAGACGTCTGAGCTGCCTCCAGTGTTGCTGTCAGTTGAGTTCAGCGCGTGAGAGTGTTTGTGTCGCGTTCGCTGGAGCATCTCTGCCGCTGCTGGGATCAGCATCACATCCGATGATGTCATCGCGTGTGTATATCTGTGTGTTCCAATAGCGTTGTGGTGCTTTTCAAAACAGCTGTAACCGTCCATCAGCGTTATCTAAAAATATCTAAGTTTCGCGCGATCTGTGGACCATTAGTTATCAACAAGTACGAATTTTTATGTAATTATTAATTACATATTTTCTTGGTATTTGTGTATTAGAGTACTCCAAGTGCTGATGAACTAGGCTGTTATGATAAAAATATTTAAAGCTTCATATTTTCACATATTTCAAACATTATTACATACTTTGAGATAATTAAACACTTTTACTAGGGTCCGGAAGTTTATGATAAATCATATTTTTAATAATGCACTCTATTACATGCTAGTGTTAAAATATGTACAAGATACGAAAGAAATAACAGAAAATAGATGGTTTAATTTGGCATATTCTTGCATAATTTATTATTAGTTTTGCGATAATTTGTCATATTTGTGCATATTTTATTCATTTTTCACATTTTAAACGGCGTATTTCAACAGATTTTTAAATATTGTGCATATCTCTTTTAATTCAAACATTCACAGTATATTTTCGAAAGTAAAATATGTTTTGAGAACACACTGTATAGTAATTGACAGTACATAGCGACGTTTCGCTTTATTAGTTTTCGGTTTGCTAAAATTTGTTGCTTTGACCTCTTTTTAAAAGTTTTATAATGCAATTTATACAACTTTTACTATTTTTTGTTCGGATAAAAAATGTGGCTATGCCCAATATTTGTGTACGTAATTTCAGAACTTTACTATCCTTAGGAAATAATATTAATAAGGAATTCGTTTTAACAGCTTAAAAATCGCTTCTATTGCGTGTCAATAACTATTTTTTTTTATTATTTTAACATGTCTCCTTGGTTCCAGAATGTAAAGGCCCCTATAGTTTTCATGCTTCTAGGAATATTCGGGGTACCTATAGCCAACCCAAAAAAGTGATACACATAACTACCCAATTAAAAGTTGTTCTCTTAGTAAAATATATTGTAGTACATAATATATCGTATAATATAATATATTATGCACATTATGGACTTCTTGTAAAGTGGCATTACTGTATAAGTATGAGAAAGTCGTCTCCAATCTTGGTGTCACATAACATATTATGACTTTTCGTTCTCGAGCTAGGTAGGCTGTTCACAGACAAACATGTTTCTAAAAATAGCATTTTTGGATTCAGGTGACCTAGAAACATGTATTATGTTAAAATCTCGACTTCGAGGTCAAACACAGTACTTCCTCTACATATAGTACCTAGTATACGGGCAGAGAAATAATAAAATATAATATCAATGTTCTTACCATGAATGAAATTGTACTCTTAACTGCCATACATACAAGCGAATGTTGGAATTGTGGACATGATCTCAGCACAGATGCTATTAATTAGTAAACAAATTTAAATGTTTTTAGTATTGTATTTTTATTTTAAGATGAGAAGGTACTGCCTATCTCGACAATGTTAAATTCATGAACTTCGGGTGCACATTACAAAAAACCCATTAGAGATATCTATGTGAAATTTTCGAGGTTCCTTGTTAGGACTGTTATCTCTAATAATACCTGTTATTGTTTATATTACTTTAACAGGTATTGTAATATAATATTTTAAAATTTTCGAAAAAGAAAGTATATATATTATGAACCTCACTGCAAAATCCTTTCTTATTTTTGATAATATGGGTCTGTTTAATGCACACACAAAATGTCATTCATTTTTGGATGAATATTTTAAAATAAAGTGTACCAGAATATGAAAAATATGTAAAACTGAGAAAAATGCTGATAAGTTTATGCAATTATTATCTACCTTAGCACCTTATTAAGAACATACCTGCTGCATGCCAAAGACAAGGGAAAGTGGTACCATCAGAAGGCTAGGAAATTCCCTTTCAAAACAAAATTTAGTTCAGATATCTATGACCAGTAGTATAAAAGTTATGAAAGATTTGATGAACGACTGCAAAAGGGGTCCAAAGACTCAACACCTACGTAAAATGCTAAGTTGAGCTCAAATATTGTTAAATTAAAAATTATAATACCATATTCTTATTCTTAATATTTTAAACTGTAAGTAGGGATAAAAAGAACATTATTATTATTTTTAAGTATTTATGTTTTACCAAAATTCAAGTACCTTCTCATCTGAATAGAGTTAAAGGAATGTAAGATCGGAGGAAATACAAACGCTTCAGAAAAGCGTGATGGTATTAGATGGTATTATTCATATAGAGTGAATGCTTCACATAGTGTAGTTTTACACCGGCGATATTGAACATGTATTAACACGTGTTATGGGACCCTTACCCGTAGTAATATCTGCAGTACAAGTACTCATATTGCCGATAAATTTGAATTCAAATGCGACTGTTACCCATGATAAAAACGAGATTGAACTGAATGTTGTTCGTTTACCATGCAGCTATGAAGGCCTTGTAATATTTATATCTATATAGAACTCATTTAGTATGAAGCAATTCTAAAGCATGACGACACTACAGGAGGTAAATTCTTTATGACTTTCATAAATTTAGGATATATTTTAATAGTGGCATATGCTGGTCATAAACAAATTCAAATGAATGTTTTATTGGGGTCTTGTGAGTATTATGCTCACAAATAAATATAAATTTTAATGTAGCCTTAAAAAAAGTAAACAAATCCTCGTCTGCGTGTACTTTGTTTCTTTTGCAGACGTAAATTAATCACTTGTAATTATAAATTATAAATTATCGGGGTTCTTCATTTAGACCTCTTGCCATTTTACGCATTCCCCATTTTCTTGTCTAACAATAAGTTCGTGTCATCATGTAGCTGTTTAACATTTTTGCCTTATTTCTTATGCTGCGATTTTCAGATACCGGTAATATTGTCCTCATTTTATGTTTTTTTGTTAATATTTATTTATTTATTTATTTTACTCCTTCGTAGAAGAAACCAATGCTCATAGGGGAGGTGACAGTTCTGTGGATTACATTAATTTTTTTACTATCAAACATTACAAAATCTTATTTATTATTTACTTTCATTGACAGCCCCATATGAGCAAAGCTGCGTTTAGGAACTTCAATCATAAACTAAAACAGTTAAATAATTTTTATAAAAGTAAATTAAAATAGATAAAAATTACAACAAAATAACTCCATTTTGTAGTCTAAATAGGTCAATGCTTATATTTACGTTAGTCATTTACAAATATAAATAAGTGGAAGAAATTAAGATTAAACAAAAGAAAGGCAAATAATTATAGAATGATATAAAACTTTTCGAAAAGAATATATTTTACATTAGATGTTGAGTTCGTAATTCTGTTGCAGAGTAGACGTACTAATTTATTTTTTGTATTCATGTAAGAAAACTAAAATAACTAGTTGAAAAATGATTAAAACGCAGGTGTCAGTGTATTCTGTCAGCGTTTAATATCCTTAGGAATTATTTAATTTTCGCTAAAATTACAATTGACAATTTTCGCAATAATTACGTAATTTTTATGATTGATTTATCTGCTTACACTTGCTTGCTTTCATGACTAGAATAGCATACAAAACATTTTCGTGTAGTATGACAATCATATGACGTATGATTGTCATACTACACGAAAATGTTAATGAAATAATAAAACAGCAATGAAATAACTAAAGATAAAATAAAAGAGAATAACAGCGACTTGAGTTGCAATTAGGTATTTTGTAGCACTAATCCTATGATGGTGTGAAAGAGAGAACTGAAGTGTTCGATAACTGTTGGCAGACATACATAGAGATGATTCATTGACATGATTCACCTTCTCGTAGGTTATAACTGTTTCTACTGTTTGTGAGTTTATGTTTTCATGTCAAGATTTAAGATTATTTTGATGAATTGTGAGAGACATGGCGAGAGAAAAGGCTGCTAAGAATACAATACTCACCCCATTATGTCTCTCTTTTCCCGGAGCCTAAGCGTTTGTACACGTATCTAGTTTTGAGGAACGTGCATTTTGTTTCTTTGCTTCAAACACCTGCCTAACAGCGAGTACTTTGCAGCCCATAAACATAACCACTGTATTAGTCTACATTGTAAATCCAAACTTCATTTTGGTATAATTTAAGATACCAGAGCAATCTACAAGGCCATAACTTTTCTTTTAAAACTAATAAAATGAAGTGAAGATTGACATTAATTTCCAGTGCGCCGTAACTTAGTTAAAAGGCAATTAAAAGTTATTTGCAGTGTACAGTATTCATGTATCGTAATTTTAATTTAAAAGCCGTATTTGGTCTTCCAAAGTACCGGTAAAAGAAATTTTAAGTACGTCGTAATAATAGATTTATAATCGGTACTCGTATGACACACTTTTGCCCTTTTTGTGCTATTTTGGCATGTTTTAAAAACTTTACTTGTTCGTTTAATACTTTCTTTCTTTGTTATTTTTTCTACATATTATGGTGTCTACGTTGGTATTTTACCCCAGAGAGAATATAGCGAGATTAAATGAAGAAACACATGACATTGTCTTAGCATTTTTTTCCCCCTTTCTTTTGTCTCCCCTTTTTGAACAGTGTTTTATTTTTACTTCCTATACCTGTACCACAGGTACTATAGGTACAGGAAATATTGTGTTCGACCCCCAAATTCGAAGTTGAGTTTCTAACATAAATACGCGTTTTGAGATCACCTGAATCCAAAAATACTATTTTCAGAAACATGTCTGTATGTGTATTTGTGTGTGAACAGTCTAGCTCCAGAAGGAAAAATCGTATGAAAACAAAATTTTGTATTTGGGTTAGGTACCTTCTAAGGATGTGACAAGAAGATTAGTGATGAGATGATGACTTTCTCTTATTATTAAGGGGACTTTATAAAGAAAATATTGTTTTTCATAATTTTCTCCACAATGGCTTTTACAATTTTGTTAAAATGTTGTACATGGGGTGCTTAAACTAAGAGCTAAAACTTTCATTTGAAACTTTTTTTTCGAGAAAATTCTATGAAAGGTTGTTACAAGCCATCCACTGATTGTAGAAACCGAGTCTTGCCTGGTGAACAATTAAGCTTTGCATTAAGTTAAAAAAACTGAATACGCGCTCTTTGCAATATGGCGACGTATTCTATATCAGAATTTGAAGTAATAAATATGTATTGGCCATGCTTAGAGTAAAGAAAGTTACGTGAGTGCATTATTAATTATTTATTTGGGTTATGAATACTTGGGAGATGCGACACGATGTAATTAGCGACATTCTCTTCATTTTTACAACCAATTTGTACGAAGAGAATGACATGGACCTACGTAATTTATTATACTAAGAGGCAAACTTTTATTTTGGCAGAGAAGGTTATGTGAGTTTGATATCAAATTTTAATTCTGCGCATCCCATAGCCGTTAACATCATCCTCTTGAGTTGTTCAGTAATACGTACAGCAGATGTGGAAGATACTGTCAGAACAAAAAATTTAAAAAATCTGGTTTAGCTCATAATAAATCGCGGATGTGTTCTTGCACCTGCGTTGGTTGTGATAAGTTCATTCAGCCTGAAGTCTTACTTAATTGCATATACGGTAAATTTATTAAATGAATTTCACACAATGCTTTGTAAGCAACTGCCCTACATCTGTGTGGGGTCACCGTAAAATTCAGAACTTCGTACACACCCAATGAATGGTGTATTAAAAACTACAATTAAGAGTTTCCTGTTAGTATAACTGAATACGCCTATTATTATGTCAGCTGAGCCTGGATCCATTGCACCAAATTGTAACGTAGTGTATTGAAGTTATATTAAGGGGGTCATATACCGCTATCGTATATGTAAGACATTTCACTAGAACAGTGATATAGTGTGTCCCACGCAAGAGTTGGCCAATGACGCGGGTTCCTGCGGCGCGGCGGGCACAGCTCCAACTCCCGAGCGATCGGGTGAAATATCTACGCTAATAATGCTGCGGTCGGTGTAATGATTCAGGTTCTCACATTTACAGTTAAAATTACAACGAAAATAACCACGTACCTCATCACAACCTCTATGTTGGAAATGTTCTCCTCTTGCATCCACACAATACTGAAACCTTTTTAGGAAATTTTCTTTCACGCGCATAAGTTCAGCTTCCGAGACAGAGTTCATTTCTCTTGTGATAGGCCTATGTGATATTGTCTATTGTCTTTGCCAGATAAATCACATGTGGTTTGCTTTGTGAGAACCTGAATCATTACCATCAGCGGGCTTTATTAGCGTAGATATTTTACCCGTTTCCTTTGTAATGTACGGGAAGTTGACCTATACACTTTATTTTTCAAGTTTCCCCATATATAATATTCACATACTGTTAGAAGAACTTAAAGACAATAACACATAGGCCTATCACAAGAGAAATTAATTCTGTCTCGGAAGCTGAACTTATGCGCGTGAAAGAAAATTTCTTAAAAAAGTTTCAGTGTTTTGTGGATGCAAGAGGAGGACATTTCCAACATATCTTATGAAGAGGTACGTGGTTATTTTCATTGTAATTCCAACTGTAAATGTGAGAACCTGAATCATAACGCCATTAGCGGCTTTATTAGCGTAGATATTTCACCCGCTCGCTCGGGAGTTAGAGCTGTAGTCGGCGCGACGCAGAAACCCGCATGATTGGCCAACTCTTGCGTGGAACACACTGTACATTGTACACTATGCAACATATTTACATGCAATTTTGTAGAGTAATTCATGCTTTTTAATGTGAAATGTAAGAAATTTAAGTATGTGTTGTATTAAACCAGGAGTAAGATAATATATTCTTTCGATCTTTAATCAAATCATATCACTAAAGACGTAATTTGTTAAAAACTTTTAAGGTAATAAATAAGCTTCAATCTTAGGCTAGAAGTTAGACCAAACTCAGACTTTGTAGGTGCAGTCAGATAATTGTTTGACCTGGCCGGGTTCAGACAATTGTTTAAATTTACATTAACAATTTTTTTTAAATTGCACTGTCTATACAGACTAAAATGCTCATTTCACAATAAGGAATATAAAAATGTAATACATAAGTTGTTACTAAAATAAAGTTATTTGAATATGTTTAAACAAACTAATATAGGGTTTTATAAACCTAAAAATCCGGGCCGTCGTTATAAGACAAAATCTGAAAAAATAATAGTTAAGAATTAAAAAAAAATATACTATTTTGCGTTTTCGCCTTGTTCACAATCCACAGATAGGTAGATGAAAGCACTCAGACACACCTATCCTGGAATGTGTCATTTTGGTCCTGCGGGAAACATACTTCTGGGTCATTCCATGTCAAGTGAACCAATGGAAAAACGTGACCACCTCCGATTTTAGTCATACTTGGTTGTCATGAAGTACCACCTGAGATATGTTGAAGTACAAAATATCAGATTTTTATGTGTTGTAGTTTTCCAGTTATACCCTTCTGAAATATGGAAAAAAACCAAATTTTCTGCATAAGTGCAATCACAAAATGACGCATAAATCAAGCTGGAATTGACATAGATGAGTGGGAAAAGTATCAAAATGTAGCTTATATTATGAGCTTTAATTTGATACGTCACACGACTACTTTCGAAAAAAAATATTTTCAAGGTTACCCAAAAAAAATTTGAAAACTGAATTTTTCAAAAACCTATATTTTGAAAATTTTGAAACAATTCTCATAGAAACATACATATTTCAGCATCATGTCCTACAAGTTTTGATAAGGGATCGCAATGGGATCATATTTTTTTACATTTATAACAAATACTATGCACGCTGGGTAAGAATATATGACACAGGAATATTGCACTTAATTCTAAAATCCATTCCTTTGTCCAGGGAGTTGTTTACCAACATGCATATACCAACTTGTGCAAGTGGTCAAATGGGTATGAGTAAACACAGTCTGCAAGCATGTGAGTCAGCCAGGGAATGCAAGTTGTAACCTGTTGGACCTGGCTTCAGTTGTGCCTTGACTCTCATTCAGTGTGCTTCCTTTCTTCAAAGGCTGTACAAAGACTGTATTGCTGCATGTAAAGTAGTGGGTTCAGTGATTAAAATAGGCATTGTGTATTTCCCCAGTATGGCTGAAAAAGTAAGTGAAACAGCAAAGATTTTCTGCTGCAACCCTTTCAAGAAAGACAGACATCAGGGTGTGAAAAGAAGTGTGAGGCCTGTTACTGACTGGATGTGTGACATGTTTGACACCATTGTGGTAGGTATGAAAATTTGTGACAGTTGTAGGAAAGAACTATCAAAGCAGAAACAGGTTACAGATACAACAGATGACTGTTTAGTACCAGTAGCCAATACCACTAGGCCTACTAATGTTGATGAATCATTTGTAGCTTTAGATGTTACCTTAGAGTACCTTAATAAGTCTCTAAGCTCTCTAGAGGAGTCACCTGTTGCTAAGAGGAAGTTGCAAATGAAATCATACTGTGATAAAAAATACAGTAAAATAAAAAAATGTTTGACAGAAAAGGTACTAACAGCAGCAAGTACAAATACAGAGAAAACTGTTGACCATAAATCAGAATCATGTGAAGTCATTTGTCAGCTAAAAGAAAAGTTTCAAGAAGAAAATATAAGTGTTAGTGAAAAATTGCAAATTTTAACAGTACTACCTAAAAGCTGGTCATGCAGTGAAATACAAAATGAATTTCAGGTTAGCAACAGAATGGCAAGAAAAGCTAAAGCATTGGTGAAAGCGAAGGGTATTCTGGCAACACCAAATCCTAAACCAGGAAAGGTTTTAAATGAATCTGTGATTGAGAAGGTAATAGGGTTCTACAACAGTGATGATGTCAGCCGTCTTATGCCTGGAAAAAAAGATTTTGTTTCTGTGAAAACGGGTGACAGTAGTAGAATTCATGTACAGAAGAGGCTAGTGATGGGCAACTTGAAGGAAGTGTACGAGCTGTTCAAAAACAAAAATCCTACTGATAAGATTGGATTTTCGAAATTTGCTGATTTACGACCTAAACATTGCGTCTTGGCTGGAGGAAGTGGTACCCACACAGTATGCGTTTGTACAGTGCATCAGAATGTTAAATTAATGCTACAAGTGTTGAAATCCAAACAAATTACACTGAATGATGGCACAGATATAAGTAATTATAATTCCTGTTTAGCGAAGTTAATGTGTGAAGAGCCAGGCACAGCATGCCACCTTAATGAATGTCCTTCATGTCCAGGTGTAGATAATTTGAAAGATGAGTTACAGTTGCTGCTAGATAATGAACTGGTGGACAACATTACATACAAGCAGTGGGTTTCTGTTGACAGATGTAATTTAGTAACCTTCATCAAAACTGCAGATGAGTTTATAGAAACTTTGTGTGAACAGTTGTTGATTTTGAAGAGACATTCTTTTATTGCAAGAAGACAGGCAGAATATTATAATCACTTGAAGCAGAATATTGGAGTAAATGAAGCTGTGGTATGTATGGACTTTGCAGAAAATTATTCGTTTGTACTACAGGATGAAGCCCAGTCTTTTCATTGGAACAATGATCAAGCAACTATTTTTCCTATAGCAGTCTACTACAATGATCATAATATACACTACAAAAGTATTGTATGTATCTCTGAATGTCTACAGCATGACACCACTGCTGTTCATTTATTCCAGAAAAGGCTTATCTCTCATTTGAAGTTGGAAGTAATTAGAGATTTGAAAAAAATTTACTACTTCTCAGATGGTGCAGCTGCGCAATTTAAAAACAGAAAAAACTTTTCAAACTTATGCCACCATGTTCATGATTTTGGAATTGAGGCAGAGTGGCATTTCTATGCAACAGCCCATGGGAAAGGAGTATGTGACGGTCTGGGTGGTACTGTGAAAAGACTTGCAGGAAAGGCAAGCCTACAGCGGCCATACGAGCATCAAATCATGACACCAGCACAGCTGTTTACATGGAGTGAGGAAAACATCGACTCCATGCAGTTCTTCTTCTTCAATGAAGCACAATACAACAAAGAGGAAAAAATACTTGCAGACAGATTTCTGTCTACAAAAGCAATACCAGGCACACAGAAGTTCCACAGTTTCATCCCATTGTCAGATAAAGTGTTGTTGACAAAGGTATTTTCAAGAAGTGAACAGTCATCCACTTTTTCAGTGTTAGGACCACGTGTGCAACAGAGGCTGAAGCTAGCAGAAGTAAAAGGATATGTTACATGTGAGAACAACAATCATTGGTGGCTTGGTGTAGTTGTGGACAAAAATGAGACAGCACAGATAGTGGAACTGATGTTTCTGCACCCTGCAGGTCCTTCTCCATCATTTACTTTCAAAAGTGACTGTCCAAATAAACTGACTGTGCCTCTCTCTCAGATCCTCACCCTTGTGCAACCTACATGTCCCACTGGCCGTAGTTATTACCTCTCGAAGGAAGAGATGGATGCGGCAACCATGGCTCTAGAAAATTACTGTAGACAATAAATTCACGTTTTTGTCATTGAAGAAGGGAAGGTAACATGTTTTCTGTAAGTTTTTCTTTTTGATTGTAATGAAATTTTAGAATTAAGTGCAAGATTACGGTGCCATATATTCTTACCCAGCGTGCATAGTATTTGTTATAAATGTAAAAAAATATGATCCCATTTCGATCCCATAACAAAACTTGTAGGACATGATGCTGAAATATGTATGTTTCTGTGAGATTTTTTTCAAAATTTTCAAAATATAGGTTTTTGAAAAATTCAGTTTTCAAATTTTTTGGGGGTAACCTTGAAAATATTTTTTTTTCGAAAGTACTCGTGTGACATATCAAATTAAAGCTCATAATATAAGCTACATTTTGGTACTTTTCCCACTCATCTATGTCAATTCCAGCTTGATTTATGCGTCATTTTGTGATTGCACTTATGCAGAAAATTTGGTTTTTTTCCATATTTCAGAAGGGTATAACTGGAAAACTACAACACATAAAAATCTGATATTTTGCACTTTAACATATCTCAGGTGGTACTTCATGACAACCAAGTATGACTAAAATCGGAGATGGTCATGTTCAAAATTGACAAAAAATTGGTTCACTTGACATGGAATGACCCTTCTGGTGAAAACGCGACAATGAATTTCTTTCTCTTTCTTTCTTTCTCGTAGTTTTACCTCTCCCTTTTAGGATTTAAGCGACCCAAGCCGCCCGGGCCTTACAGGGCCGCGACCTGTCGGGAGAGGGATTATCTTTGGATCACATACATACTTATTTGACCAGACAAGGACATGAAGGGCCTCCCCGGATGAGTGATCAGCCCAATGCCGGGGCTACCTCCGAGACAACACGAACACTGGACGAGACACACCATTCACACACACACACAGAACAAGATGAGGATGGGGATGAAGATGATAATGACGGCCAGATGATATCCGGAGACCACAAGAGCCTAAAGTTACCTGACATTAGTCCCACAGCTGTGGGAAAACCCCGGAAAAAACCTCACGTAGGTAACTTGTCCAGACCAGGAATCGAACCCGGGCCCGCTGCGTGAGAGGAACGAACACATCCCCATAGCCACAATGAATTTAACGACAATGAATTTAAGGGATGGAAAAGTATATCATGGTATAGATGAAGTAAAAAAATAAGAGATCAAGAATGTTGATAAAGGAAAGTGAAATGGTCGGTCAATCTTTTTTTTTTTTTTTTTTACTTTTCTACTTTAAAACGGATTTGAAATCTTTGATTGAAGTTTTGAATTTAAGATAAAAGAGGTTCTTGACTCCTAAAATTAAATTCACGGCACATAAGCAGAGAGATCAAGATGCAGCAGCATCTGCAAACATCCTGCCGAAATTGAAATTAAGGCTACAGCACTCAAGCTGTTCTACCATAGAGAGAAAAAGTGGCTGGCCCGGAAAGGAAGAAGCGTTCAGATAGGATTCCGAACCAGTGCAACTTGAACTCTCGCGGATACCTCACTCCATACTCGTCTTAAGTATTGCAGGAAGCTGGGAACGGCATTCCAGCTTGTATAATCTCCGTGCCGTCTGACGGCCTGATGAAAATACACGCGACAGTTTAGTTAGGAAACACCCTATTCTATTTAAAGCGATTTTTACGTTCTTCTGTGCAAGTAGATCTGCTCAGCAATTTATCAATGTCTCATAGTTTGCATGGATTTTTACGTAATACCCAACCTATTTAAGTTACACCTAATATAAAAAAGCACACCTAAGAAGTCTAAACTGATGATGATGAAGACAGTAATAAATAATGGTTTAACTAACACCACTATTATATTATGTATGTTTTGATCTATTTCCTTCATTGCGTAATTTTTCATATTGTATGTGTTTCTTGTTTCTTTTTTCTGTATTTTTTTTAGTTGTAGTATAAGTTTAAATATTTTAAACATATAATAATAGTGTTGCAAAACTCATGTAATTAGTATAAGGTAGGGATGGGTCCTCGATACTTTCGATACCTCGATACGTTCGATACCTTGATACTCTCGATACTTGAATGGTATCGGCTTCGAGCGATAACTTACTTCAGAAAACTCTCTCGGTACTTTGGTAATTCTGCAATTAAGTGAGAATGCTAGTATTTTTTAACAAAAAGCTTGTAAGTGGACTGTTTAAAAAAACTAATTTTAGTTTTAATGTAGAGTTTAAAAATAATTGTAGGCTACTGATGATATTAAATTTTGTCTCATTAAATATGCACATTTAATAAAAAATGTATGTAACAATAAACTTCAAACTTAAAAAAAATTAATTTAGTTGGTATTACACAGTTCCCTCAACTTTTAATTTTTAATGTACCTATTTATTGAAACTGAAAATATTGACGGTATCGAGTATCGAAATATGGAGTAGCCTATCGAGGGAAAAAATCATGTGTCGGTATCGAGTATCGAGAAAATCTGGTATCGACCCATCCCTAGTAAGTTATAAGAGAATGTTGTAATTGGGCAATGAGCTTGTTATATTCTCAACAAAATTAATAAATAATATTGATATAATAACAATCATAACATTGGAATAGCTTAGCGTAGAAGAAGCAGAACATACTAAAAAAAAATTAATTTGAAACATTCATACAATTTACTCCACCCTTAATACATACTAACATAGAGTACCCGGCTGTATTTCAGAAGTGCTCAATTAGTTGTCTCAGCCTTATTCCAAGTCGGATTATTCGCTAGTCAAGAAAATAAGCCTGTATCTAAAATCAGCGGTTTCATAGAATTTATTGGAAAATGTGTTAAAAACTGAACTACAAATATATTCCTGAAGTGCTAGTCTTAACTCAGCTTCATATATAGGAAGGTTTTCAATTGTTTTAGAATGAACTCCTTTATAGGTTGGATAGTCGTGTAATGTAGCCTATGTTATTTGCATCCCGTTCTGCAGAGTGTTATTTTATAATTCCAATCCACCCTTTCATCACTCCTGGAACTAGCATGTCCGCTCATCTTCTCTCTTGTTATTTTAAACGGGGGTGTGAAAACAACTCGCAGCGTTTTAACTACAACTATCTCATTGGTATTTCACATGTGGCTTCCGTCTGGCTTTTAACTTCCGGTAAAACAGTTGTACGTAATCTAATGTTGTTGACACCTGATCATCTGATAATGAGATATCTTCACTCCCCTCGAGATGTGGAAATCGTAGACTCTGCTCAGTATGTATTAATAGATTCACACTCAGTAACTCAATAACGAATAATAATCGTAAATACGAGTATTTAGAATAGATGGTACGCATTAATCGTAAACTCACTTCAATTTATTCTGACAACTTATCGACTGTTCTGCAAAAGACATCACCATTGCTGGAAGTAGGTCTCGAAGAATTCTTTCCTGGCTTTTACAATTTAAGCCGGCGGCGGATTTCTACAGAGAGGGTATCGAAAAGCTTGTGCCTCGATAAGATAAATGCCTTCATTTGAATGGCGATTATGTAGAAAAATATCCTAAGAGTCTACCTTCAAAATGTATGTAATCATTTTTTTCACTTTATTTTTTATTTCAACACGTCTATTACTTTCTGGACAGCCCTCGTACGTACTTTATGTTATATTTTTGCGGATGTTTATAAATGAATGCCATTGAAATGTGTGAAGGACACCCTGGCAGGTTAAGAACTCCGAGCTGAAGATAGTGACATCATCCTTGCATGTGTAGTACGATTAAATTTCATAGTGGCGAGGGTTTGACACAGCACCTACAAAAGGATCCCAGAAGACGAAGATGTGAAAGGGTTGGTAATTTTACCCGAGCTCTCTCTTTTCCAAGATATGGGTTGTTTAACTGCTGTAAATCAGATGCTTTACTTCTCTTCCGATGCAAAGGTTTTCTCGCAATACACACATTTTATTTTTGTCAATTTACATGTATCAAATCGGACACGTCTTAATTTATTTTCAAAATACCGACACTAATAATAACACAGACCAACAGCCATTTTGGTGCCTTAGAATTCATACTTATTTTTGGGTATATTTAGGTCGCTGATGCCGAATGTGCCATTAGTTTTGTCCTATCAGTTTTAGTTTTGTGAGATAAGGTATTACCATTATGCATATTATCCCATTTGACGTTTGATATAAATAAAAACAGTGCCTATTTTTAGCTTCTAAATCATGTGAAGAAAAAAGCAACACACTAACATTACATTAAAATTACAATAACAATATAACATGGGGTCTTTGAAAAAAAAATGATATTATCACACATTGTACGGTCGTTTATAACTTACGAGCTGTCAATTTGAGGGCCAGAAAATTATCCAGCTTTTAGTTTTTCTGTACTTCGTACAATTTTCGTCTTACGTGTCCAAAGTATGGTCAAGAACCTTCACTAGCTATATTATCAAGCAAGATTTTGTTTCGCTAGACTAAGAGTTCACGAATAAAATCTATATAAAAGTAGAGCTGGCAGAGAAAAACTGTTTACTCATATTTGGAATAAGCACACTAAGTATAGCCAAAATCCAGTAAACATCTGAGACACCAAACAAAAAGTTTTTTTTGGGGGGGGGGGCTTTGTAATTTGTTCATATTTGATATTATTTTTTTGCGGATGTTTATGGATGAATGCCATTGAAATGTGTGAAGGACACCCTTGCAGGTTAAGAACTCCGAGCTGAAAGATAGTGACATCATCCTTGCATGTGTAGTAAAGTTCAGGCGTGGGCATGTTCGAGAGGTCACTTCTCGTAAATTGAACGTGGGATTGGCCATGCTAAGTGTTACAATACCGCTCTCTCGTCATAATATAATAATTACGAGCACTTCTTTGTATTTTAGATTTTTTGAAACAGACCAGTCGGCGCTACTAATTCACCGTTCCTTATGTGAAGTCAAGTGTTTTAGCTTTATGAAAGGAATTGTTTCAAATGTGTGTACCACTCACGTTTAATAAAATAAATTGCAAGCTTTAGGAGCGTACGCCTTCTCTTGTTTCTCTCAAGAGTCCCTGGTTTCAGATTTCATCCGTACAACGTCGTTTCCTTTTTATTTATATGGCTGCACTTGAAGATTACTTTTTCTCACACGCCCGTTATTGTTTTAATTGGAGTGACAGCATAATTATGCTCTTCAGCTTCATCCTGTATGTCCATACAGCCTTGAGAGGCATGTTTCTTTGTAAGATTCTTCTCTCGTACGGAGGATGTGGTAGTAACTTCATTTTTCGCTGCGGTAACTAAGGCATTGAAGCATTTGACAATTCCAAATGTTGTCTGTAATGTTGTTAAAAAAAATCCATAGTTTTAAACCATTAAACTTTCAGCATTATTTTATGATTGTTTTATTATTGTTCATAAATGAGTTATTTATACTAAAATATCCAAGACACCCCAGATCCCATAACTGTGCCACACACTGTAAGAAATTTTTCAAAATGCAATAATAGGAGTTGGCGAATTAATTGTCTACATCAGTGGTTCCCAACCTTTTTCAGCTGGCGACCCACCTTTCGTCCATCGGTCCATGGTGGAGTAAAAAACCTTATTTGTATCGTATCCCTTCCTTATGTGTATGTAATTTACCATCAAATATTGCAAATATATGTAAGTTTATATATGCTTTTTTGAATATACAGGTTGATTATTGATAAACAATGTGTTCTGATTTTAAAATGGTTGACAAAATATAAGCACTTTGTAGCAAAACAGTTATTTATTTAACAATAGATATATGTTTGCAATATATGTAACAAGTGGTTTCATACTCACTAAAAAGTGTTCCTAGGTGAAGATAAAAACTACAATTATAGGCTAAAAGTACACAAAGAACCAAGAAAACAATCAAAACACAATTTGATTTCTTTCGATTTTTCTTATCTTTTCTGATGGTTTATTCGATGGTTTCTGATAGTTTTAGGATCGAGTCGCGAACCACCTGTAACCCTTCCGCGACCCACCGGTTGGGAACCGCTGGTGTACATATTATTAATTAAAACCCCTTAAGTATAAGATCCGTTTCTAATATGATTATCTGTTTATCGCGATGGAGAATAATGCCGGGTCCTTTCCTTACTATTATTACTGAGAGAAAACAGTTAAAATTGTGTTTAAAAAGCAGTTGAGCTTTCAGTAAAAGATATTTAATTTTTTTCTATTATTATTCAGGTAGGCCTACAGTACAGTACAATGAATTTATAAAAATCGATAAAGACCTAAACTAAGATAATATTCTCATCGCTGGTAGGCCTACTATAAAACAAAGAGTTTGGATGCAATGCCTTCGTTTGAATCAGAATGTTTCACGAGTACTGTCCTTGATTATAGTACTATGGACCCCCGAGGATGTATAATGAGCAACTGTAGTATTTGACTCATGATTAGATATGTGTTATGTTAAGAAAAAATATTTGTGATTAACGGTAAATTACTGTAGATTGTGTAATACAGTATAAATTATCTTTCTTAATTCGTATTTTATGGAAATTTCCCTTTTCAGGAGTGGCTACAGTATCCTAGTCTATATGTGTTTTATTTTAGTTTCTAAAGTCTCTCTTGCAATTGCCAAATCAGTAAAATTCAATAAATAGAGGAAATTAAGATAAATTAATAAAACCCTCTCCTGCAGAGCTGCACCCTTGTGAGTTTTCCGGTAGTAAAGCCCATGACAGGTCATCTTTCAGAAGGCAAGAATGAAGCTGGTCCTATTTCATGAATATATTTTATAGAAAATAATATTAAAAAATGGACACAAAGAGAGAAAGGGTGGGAGGGAGATGGATGGAGAGACAGAAAGAAAGAAAAAAATTCTCGATCCTGGCCTATGGGGAAACAGCATTCGGCTGTAATAACCTGTTTATAGCACAAATCTCTTACTTATATCCGTTATGAGCATTGCTTTGATTATTCAGAAGATTATAAATATTCTGTCTGCATAGAGTTCTTCTCCACGCTATGCACATTAATTTAGCCTAAAGTATGATGATTTAATGTTGAAGTACATGAGTTGTCAACATCCAGTCACGCGAGGTGATTTGGAAAAAGAAGGGACGACAGTTCCTGTTTTCAGTCCGTCAAGCTGAAATAAAGCACGGCTGGTAGAAAAATCACGAACAGATGAGGTTAGCTATCTAATCAGGCAGAATTACCACAATAGCTGAACGTCACTCTTCGACTCTTCTTCTTAAGAATACGATTATTTAGATTTTGAAGGGCCTCTAAACTCCAAGAAAACGATTACACTTTAGTAATTATCTCACTGTTTAGAAATCGTAGTCTTTAGAGGTTGGGTCGTTCTGTTTTTCGTGTAGATGCAGACATTAGAATTGCCTCAATAATTAAATATATAATATTCAGAATTACCTCACTGATTAGTTGATTTATGAAAATGTTCTATTAAACACATGCCGCCAAGTTACATAATACAGTATAATTTAAATCCATAATAATAAATTATGAGCAGAGTAAGATACTTGAAAGAAAGAAAGAAAAGAAAAAAGTTTTTTTTCTTTTTTCTTTCTATGAGAAAGATTATATTGGTTAATAATACGTACAGTAAGATATTGGGCCGAGGAAAAGATTTAGACAGACTTGGGTTGAGTATTTTCTCCATATTTTAAAGTTAACCTGATGTTTCTCCATAAGTATGTGCTGATAGCAATGATAATTAAATGAATGAATAATATGGTATTGCCATTCAGCTTTACACCAATGTGTGCGTGTCTTCCTACCGGGTCGCGAACGACCCCTGGAGATCCCTTAAGAGGATATTCACGACGGAATTGTTTCTGGGGCGCGCCAGTCCCCTGCCTAACACTTAAACCTAGGGACAGAAGTCAGATATACATACTGCATTATGTTACCTATAATATAAAATAAAAACACATGAGTCGTGAGGATAGCTTACACGTGTTTACATAATTATAGTAAGAATACAATTAAAAATCCAAAAGCACTTAGTATTTTACAGTGTACTTGCAATGAGATAAAAATATTAAAAGATATAAGCCTAACTGAGAACCAGTCAATCGCTTTTGTTTAAATCTCTTTGGAGATAATTGTAGGAATTCTAAAGGTAGTTGAACTGACCCATGTAAATTATTTGATAACTTCTGATATATTAAAAATGGTTTACGCTGAAATCGGTTTTCTCAGTTACATTACTTACAGTAGGATTATTGGGCAAAGGAAAGTTAAAGGAAAAATATAAAGAATGAACAGTAAATCGATTACGACGCCATGAATAGCTCTAAACATCGTATTTATATAATGAGAACTGTTTACTGTAAACTGTTCAGAATGCTTTCTGCAAAAGTGGTCGGTTAAAATTTTTTTGCAGTATATAATTATGTAACGAGCATTTTTATGTAATGTAAATTCTTGAACAGGTTATGTTTAATTTTAGGTAGCCTATTCTAAATCATGCATATAAGAAGGTTTATAATTTTGCAGGTTTTAAGAGTACTGTAGAAATATTGCCAGTTTAAATTATGGACAATTATTTGAACTGAAATAACACTCCAGGCTGTAAGTTAATAAATGTAATAAATGTGGCATTGAATGCAACTGACTGGTGGTTTTGATATATCCTGGAACAGTTATGTATGCCTGCATGTCAGCAATAACCAGACAATTGGTAATTCGATATACCTGCATTCAGACCAGTTTCACAATTCAAACTGCTCTGTTTAGACTGCTTTTATGTGGTTTATATTGAATATTTTTATAATACTGACAGTTTTATGGTATGCTGAATTTTATCTCAAATGAAGTACTAAAGTTACGGAACAACTAACCTTTACTTTTCACTAATATTTTGAATCTATCCAATGAAGTGTTGTGAAACACCTGTGAGTGCGTTGAATATATTGCACAAAATTTAATGGACGAGAAATAAATTACTATTAGGCAAACATTCATGCCAGTCTCGCTTCCATAAAATGTATAATAATATCTAAATGTGTGCACTTCGGAGTAAACTTTTTCAGAAGCCATCATGATTAGGAAAAATGCACTAAATTTAGTTGGATAATTTCATTGTGTAAGATACATCCCAGAAAATTCTTAGGTGAAAAATATCAAGAAGAATGTTTAATCATGCTTAATTAAAGTACAACGCACGTCGGTACTATAATAATTGCTGCCAACATAAAGTATATTACTGTGCAATCTCTCTTCCGACTCCCGTAAATGCAGGTTTGCGAGAAACTACTAGGCACGTCCAGATAGTAAGATTCCCTGGGACCTTGTACAGAAACAAAACACAATTCCATGAAAATATTTATTGCAACAGATACAGCAAGTGTTCAGCTATTTTTCAATATATTCGCCACTGGAATTGAGACATGTGCCAGTGCGAGTGACCAACTTTTCAATGCTTGTGTCGTAGAAGTCTGCCGCCTGGGATTTGAACCATTGTGTAACAACCATCTCTGCCTCTCTCATTCTCTGTCATTTCTTAAGGTGTAGGAAAAGGTGAAAATCACTGGGAACCAAATTCGGACTGTAGAGTGGGTTTTAAACACCTTCCAGCAAGTCTCCCGCAGAAGTTCGGCTGGGAAGTGTTTAAACATCCACCCTACAGCCCGGACCTCACTCCCAGTGATATCCATCTTTTTCTACACCTCAATAAATGGCACGGAATGACACACAGTGGTTCAAATCCTAGGCGACAGACTTCTACGACACAAGCATTAAAAAGTTTGTCACACGGCATGGCAAATGTCTCAATTACGGTGGAAAAAAAATTAGCTGAACACCTGCTGTATCTGTTGCAATATATATTTTCATGAAATTGTGTTTTGTTTCTGTAAACGGTCCCTGGAAAACTTACTTGTTGGATGCGCCTCGTAAGTAAACTGTTGAAGAAGGTAAAATATGAAAAATTCAGGGAGATAACATAACTGTCATGACAAATAATATTACTTTCTATCATAGTTTCACTTCTCTCAAGTAATATTACGGCAAAACAATAGCTATTGAGCTTTTCTTTCAAAACAAATCTATATTTTTAAACCTTAGGCCTTCTAGTGATAACAGGAAAACCTTTGAGAAATTGTTGCACATTTTCTGCATAATGATCCAGAATTAGCCCTAAGTGGCTGCTTTCCACCCCTGCGGTCCAGGTTCGTTTCCCGGCCGGGTTGGTGATTTTTCAATAGTGAAAAATCCCTTTCTCTGATTCAGGATTGGGTGGTTGTGTCTTCTTTAGGTTTTAGTGTTAGGTCGGGACCTGCTGTATCCCGGAAACAAATCCGCTGAGAATATCCCCTGACGGGATTACCAGGGGCCGCTTACGACCCGGTATATTACACAACCAAAGAAAATATAATTATTTAATTTGGGTGCAGTTGTTGGATTTAAAAATAATTGTTTCGCAATGTATTTACATGTACTTCTTTATTTCTTAATATAAAACATGGGACACAATTATTGTGTTGTAGCAAGACAATGGTCTTCACTTTATCGGCAATGTACCCACGGTGGGGAATTCTATTTGGAAGATAACATGCTTCTGACAACAGTGAAAGTAGTAAACGATATCAGATAAAGCGTTGTACCAAGTCCAATTAGGTTGGATAATCAGAGTTTGTAACAATAGTATTTAGAAAAGAATGTTGTAGGATCATGTTTAACCTTCCCACATACACAATCTATGATGCAAGAGCGGAGTTCCTCAACCAGGAAAGAGCTGTACACTATTTAAGGCTATAGGACACTTCTCTAACGAAGTTGTTCACCATACAATTGAAATACCGAACGTTTGCATTGCCCTTGATAGGTTAACTAACTTCCTGCCCTTCAGCTAAGGAGCAGAAGGAGCTATATCGAATTTATAATGAAGCTTTTGTATCTAATCTAACGGCATCGTCTAGCAGACCGCTCTCACAGATACACTAATGTGATTCATAAATTATTTTTAGACTCACTCGAAGGAACGCCCAATGACATGAATTGTAGGTTTGTATTTACATATGTTGTTAAATTCAAAACACGCGGAATAGTATTGCTTAAGCAGAATATATTAGTGTTAGTTCCTTCGGTCAAGAGTAAAATTAAAACAGGCTGACTTAATATTGAAGTCCACTTCCCAATAGTTTCGAAACATTTAAATATAAAACAAATACTAAGCGGGAATTTTTTTAAAAAATATATGACATTTTTGTTTTGTTTTCTATGTCTTCAGAGAGGATATTTTATGTAGTTTCAAAAAAATGTGTGGTTTATCTAGATAACTCTACAGACACTGGAAAGCCAGGGAAATTGAAATCGGTCAGGGAAAGTGAGGGAAATTTGTAAGGTAAAGACAGAAGTCAGGGAAATTTGTAAAAAAAATTAAGTAGTGAAAATAACTAGCCCTAGTGAATGAAATGTGAGGGGTACGTGTATTTTTCTGCAGCCTGTTGTAACCCAGACTGTGTAAGCAATTTTCTTTTTAGTACTTGAGCTAAAAAAATTACTATTGTTATGGGGCTGGAGAAGACTGGATTTGTTTTGTTTTGTTTAAAATATCCTTGAAAAAAATTGATATTTGTTGTCAGGAAAATGTAAGTTTCTGGTCGTGAAAAGTCAGGGAAAAGTCTGAGAAAATTATTTTTAAATATCTGTGGACATCCTGCTGTAATATTCAGATTAAAGAATATTGATTGCATAGGGGCGTTCGGCTGATATGCTCTTCTATTTGTTAAATAAATATAAATCTCTTTCCCAAATACAGTATTCCGCCCATTTCGATGTAGCTGGGACCTTGTTCAACCTATTAGCCTACATCTACCGTAAATCTCATTATAGTTGCTTCTGTAGATTACCCCTGCTAATGGATATTGGATTAAAACCTCAGCTTTCCTAAGTTCCATTATTTAATTGTGGATCCAATTCAACCGTTGTGTGTTTTCTGTATGGATTGAGACCCTCAGAGTGTTACGTTATGTCGAAATGCTTTTTGTTGAGTGAGGTCGTCCTCATGGCTGAGTGGTCAGCCTGCTCGCCTTCCACCGATGGGACCCGGGATCGAATCTCGGTGGATCCATGTATGTCCTTCCTCCCCCATGCGCGCAACATATCCAGCCCATTTCATCCTCCGTGATTTAATTGCCCTTACTATATCTGGTGAAGAGTACAGGTCATGAAGCCCGTCGTTATGCAGTTTTCTCCACTGGTGGAATTTTTCCTCTTTCGTAGTTTTACCTCTCCCTTATAGGCGGACCTGGACAAAATGTGGTCGGGGAAGATTTTCTCGGGGTGCTCCTGTTTCTCTTGCCATATGTCATTCCACCGTTTGTTTCATTCATCATAATATGACCATTTAGTTGTAATAAAGAATTACAGTATTATTTTTTTGTCTAGTGACCTTTCCCCTTTGTAATTAAAATTTCATTAGAAAACAACAAATGATCGTGTAAATAGAAAGTCTAGTACATGATGCACATGAATTCTTGAGCTGAGTAATTTGCGTGTGGAATGGTGGTAGCTGTTGTACAGTGCAGAACAATTAATAATGGATCGTGGAGAACGGTAGACACGCATGCACACACATGCACTTTATGTACTGCACATAAATTCAGGTACACCTCATCTCAGACGTGTTTATTGTGTTCCTGGCTGTTCTGCATCAACATTACCTTTTCAGCCAGTACATTCTCCAGAACACGGCTACAGCATATCACGCAAGTCCTTTGTAATTCAGACTACATGAAAATTAAAGTCTCCCATAATCCCTATCTATTACATGCCTACCTACGACTCCGGGTCACATTAAATGCCCATACGGTCAGCGGTTACCTTTAAAAATCCTGTAATTGGCACAGGAAATGTATCTGGGAAACTGGAAATGCGCACAGGAATAATTTAATTTTTACGTTTTTTGTCGAAAAATTTAATATATTCCATGGGCTTATCATTATCATTATCATTGCGGAAAGTAAAAGTTACCAACAAAAAACATTAATATTGCTGAAAACGTACATTAATGTTTAGCGTAGTGATACGCAGTATTTTTTTTTTAATCCAATCTGCTTAATAAACCTCATTTGTATTAGAGTTCACAATCATAGTGATCTAAGTCCAGTTTTCATACATTTTGAGATAGTGTACAGATAAGTTACCTTACCTGTATTAGTGAGTCAAGTCAGTAGTTGATTTGCACGCTCATAAATAGATTTGAGCTAGAGATGTGGAAGGAAGTTCCCTGTTTCAAAAACTTTGAGGCTTGTTTTCTTGAGTTGATGTTAAATGGACTTGGTTCACTAAGGTTGAACCCCTCATTCATTTCTCAAAGTCATCAGGCAATTTTGTTGAGACTAAATATATATATATATTTTTTTTTAACTTATTCATAGAACTGTAGGCCTACGTGACAACTTGAAAATTTTAAGTCATACAAGAGTAAAAATATATGTGGATGTGGAGCATCTTAGTAATATTAGAATAGAAAGACTCGCAGGAATTTGTTGTTCAATCTAAAGATGTTTTCTTTTCGCAGTCAAAGTAGTATTAAAATAGTACAAGATTATTATTATTATTATTATTATTATTATTATTATTATTATTATTATTATTATTATTATTATTATTATTATTATTATTATTATTGTATGTTCATCTGATCGCCAGAAGGTGGCCGCGATGGAAGTCTCGACACTCTGTAGAAAAAATCTTGAAGTTCAGAACTTGTTAGCTGATAAAATTTAGGATAAAATAAAGGAAACATGTTCCACAAATAATCGGTGTGATAGCTGTCTATATTAAATCATACAAATTTACGTAAATTTTATGAAAGATATGACGAATAAAATTTGTTAAAGCACGTGTGATATTACTGCTGAAACTGATACCAGTCTTTCTATTGTTCTCTATAACTTTCATTTGAAATCTGGGAAATCTGATGGCAATAACCTCTTTTCTTCCTACTTCTAATGTATACCTGGAGAAGTATTATGTAAATGCTCTTAAGACAACATTCCATTTAATGTGTTGAAATGTAGGCTATTTATGTTTTCGTAAAATGCAGTGTTACGTTGTTCTGTTTTTACTGATTACTCAAAAGTTGCTTGTGTATGTATTTCAATTTTTTGCCCGCACAGAAGCGACTGCGGAACGATATTCTCTCATATCCATACGTTTATTCCTTTATTTTCTACATGAAATAAGGACACAAAAGATGATTGTGTTGCAATGCTAATTTTATTCAGCACGGCAACAAATCACTTAAGATAGCTTACAGTGTGGGTCACTGCCCAAACGGGAGTTGACACAATGGCTAATGAATATTAACCAGTGGTCATTGTAACTTCATCTCGGAGAGCATTAGCATTGTCTATGGAAACAGCATTATTTTCAAAACACATGCATAAAGCTCAAGAAACAGGAGTTAACGTAATTTTATTGATGATAAGCAGTAGCTGTTAATAATATTAATAATAATGCTACTAATAATAAAATATTGATGCTAATAATCGTGAAAATAAAAACGATGATGATAGTATTTATCATGATAACAATAATGATAATACTAGTGATGATTAATGATGATAACTATGATAATAATGATGATTAAGACCCAGGAGATAATGCTCTATCTTTCTTTCTTTACCTTAGTTTTACATCTCCCTTTAAGGGACATAATGCTCTATCAGAAGACGAAATATGCATGCTAATATACTCTAACATTTTTTTTTAAATGTGCTCCGGAACCAATGAAGTATGTTCCATCATTTAAGTAATTGTAATGCTTTTACTTTAATACTTCGTAGTAACCTCACACTATTTGTGGCAATTTAGATTACGAAACAACAATTTTTCATATAAAAATGAATGAAATTACGATTATTTGATTAAAACAATTAAAAAGTAAATTTTTACTAACAACAAAAGTAACATAGTACATCTGGACACATTTCATGCATAATTTCAAAATATTGTATAGTTTCATTAACGGTCTTTAGCTTGTAAATATTTAAAGAAATGCATGGACATAGATACTACTTCTTATCGAGAGACGTTAAAGAAGTTCATGTTTTGCGTGCAAGAAAGCTACTCTCTGTGAAAGTATTTTAATCGGCTTTAACATAAAACTAACAAAATAAAACTGCTTTATTTTCTTACAGTTGTGATACCTTTTTAATGAGAAGGATTGACTCCGATTTCAATAATAATGGAGAGCAGTAAAACAGTTTTACGGCGAACACAATCAAGTATCTTATTACCGCCTTCATTTTAAAATAACACGCAAGTAGGATGGTTCATTCGATGCTCGTAAAACTGTTTTGTTTATGAGGTTCAATAGGCTGACTCATTATTTGTTACGGATAAACGCCCACTGGAGTCATATACATGTTGCTTTAAAACAATTTACTTTTATATTCATAAGACTCTGCCAGGATGTAGAGTAAATATTTTATTTTTACAAGCGATACTTGTGTGTGTGTTTTTTGTTCCTACGTTTAATAAAATGATTGTTAAGATTTTGCGGGTGGCTTTCTTGGACTATATATGACTATTCAGAGGTTGAAATCAGACCACATAAATTATTTCAGGTAATTTGCCTTTATCGCAATCAGAATATTTTCAATCCTTTGTATGTGTAACAATCATCTTCCCTCTGCACTAGGTTCATATGCGACTTGTATAGTTGCTGGAATCATTGGAAGTCAAATTTTACTCCAATCAATAAAATGATATTTTCCCCTTTCTCTTCCGTAATGTGTCTACTTTAGAGCTGAATTCAAGAAAGATAGATCAGCAATTCTATTTTATTCTTTGTGTTTTTTTCTTCTTGTGAGTCGCATAATAATAATAATAATGATTATGTAGTTTGAGTATACTTACTGTACACTTAAACCGTCTTTTGAAAACCACAGAAAGGACCTCAATATAAAGATCATACCAAAACCCAAGAAGGAGAAATGTCAGAGGTTTTATTGTGGAATACATATTGTTAGTTGTTGAACCCCATTTCTCACCAGCTTTAAGGGAATGAGTCTAATTAAAAACGACTTTTCATAGGTGTTGAGTATATTTATGTCCACAGTAAGCCTTCTGGAATTTAAAGCGGATTTATTTTTCCTTGTCACATTCAATTAATTTGCAAGTTGAAATCACTGTTTTACTTGCATTTTTTTTTATTATTTTAGGAATTTTCACACCTGTAATCCTTTTGTTTTCCGGAAAGCCGACCGCGTACCTTCTGCTTGGAGGAAATTCTGCATCTTTTACAGATATGAAAATATGTATTTTAAAAGTTGTATTTTTATGTTTCTTTTCATATATTTTTTCCTTTTCACATGCTACTTAGCCCGGTTTAATTTTTTGTTCTAACTTCTATTTTCGTATACAAAAAAGTGTATATAAGATTTTCACATTTTCACATGAAAATCCTGGTATTTAGAACTCGATCGATGAAATAAAATGAATGTAATACCAGCTGCTCAACGAAAATTTATTTTATAATTCAACGCCTAGGCCTTTCGGTGTGCTTGCACCATCTCATTTGGAGTTCCAACATAAAAAAACAAAATGGAGTTGCTGGTTTGGAGTTCCAACTATTAAAATTAGGGATGGGTCGATACCAGATTTTCTCGATACTCGATACCGATACATGATTTTTTCCTCGATACTCGATACCTTCAACATTTCCAGTTTCAATAAATAGGTACATTAAAAATGAAAATTTGAGAGAACTGTGTAATACCAACTAAATTGATTAAGTCTGCATATTTAATGAGACAAAATTTAATGATTATTTTTAAACTCTACATTAAAACTAAAATGAGTTTTTTAAACAGTCCACTTACAAGTTTTTGTAAAAAATACTAGCATTCTCACTTAATTGCAGAATTACAAAAGTATCGAAAAAGTATCGAGCGAGTTTTCTGAAGTATCGTTCGATGCCGATACCTTGCAAGTATCAAGAGTATCAAGATATCGAAAGTATCGAGAACCCATCCCTAATTAAAATCAAAATTCCATTTTGTCATTTTTTAATATATTTTTTTTATAAATGTTACAAAATGCAGTTTTGATTTTATTTGTTGGAACTCCAAACCAGCAAAAAAAGATGCCCTGAAGATGGTGCAAGCGCACCGAAAGGGCTAGGCGGCGAATTATAAAATAAATTTTCGTTGAGCAACTGGTATCACATCTATTTTAATGCATTGCAGTAGTAAATAAATAATTTGTTGTACAGTTAATAGCAAACGCAAGTATTTATAACTTAACGCTAACGAGAATGTTTTATGGTGTTCATAGATCGTTAAAGAGATAAACATCTAAAACTGTTGAATATCATGGTCTGTAGAGATAAAGCAAGCATTTAGAGTGAAACGGCATAAGTATTTGACAGAAAACGTGATGCCAGTGTCAATTACAGATGTTACAGTGAAATGCCTTCCACGAAAGGAAAGCTGATCTAACTACCCTGCTACTTTCCTACGTACACTCATTAGTATGGCGTTGAAAACTCTTCAGAACTTGAAAATACAGTGTAAGAATGGACAAATTAGCGATTTTACTATGTGTGTGAACTATTGAAAGTGTGAACTTTGGAAAATAATTAAAAAACAATGTTGGAATTTGTGAAACGTGGAAATGTAGGAAACTCGCCGAGGTACTACACACAGTATGTGAACACAAACAACAGAAGCAACAGAGATCATCGCCAGTGTCAACATTTGGCTGCTAAACTTCTCTGCTCTCTTCACTGCGTCGACAAATATGCAAAGGAACAAGCAAACAGCTCCTGGCGCTTTCGGGTTGGCAGGTAAGGTGCTAACATACTTATCAGAATATTTTAACACCAATAATCCTGTGCGGGAATTTCACACATTCAACCTCCTCCCCCCCCCCCCAGGTGTAATTTCTTTCCTCAACTAATACAAAGCCTTCTGCGATCAACACGGTATCGCTGGATAGGGTATTTTTTTTAATTCATTTATTTTTTAAAACCGACTTCTCACATAACATACTCAGTTCAAATGAAAACATATTGTTTAAGAAGACATTCTACTAATTTTTGGAACTTTTTCCCTATGGAACTAACTTTTTTTTTTTCAAATTTTCAAGGTAGACAGAAGACACAACCTAAACAATTTCAATTAATTAGATGCAATAAGGTTTGAAAAAATAGAGTTTAATTGTTTCTCTCCCCTGGAAAACATTGGGTGAAATCTTCTGATACTATCAAGGAATTATGTACCTATATCATGTTGCAAGGAATTAGGGCAAAAATTGTGCGGGGAGCAATTTCAATGTTTAAAAAAAAAAGTGTTTTCATTACTTTTGAAAATAATAATAATGATTATGTAGTTTGAGTATACTTACTGCTACACTTAAACCGTCTTTTGAAAACCACAGAAAGGACCTCAATATAAAGATCATACCAACACCCAAGAAGGAGAAATGTCAGAGGTTTTATTGTGGAATACATATTGTTAGTAGTTATTGTTGAACCCCATTTCTCACCAGCTTTAAGGGAATGAGTCTAATTAAAAACGACTTTTCATAGGTGTTGAGTATATTTATGTCCACAGTAAGCCTTCTGGAATTTAAAGCGGATTTATTTTTCTTTGTCACATTCAATTAATTTGCAAGTTGAAATCACTGTTTTACTTGAATTTTTTTTATTATTTTAGGAATTTTCACACCTGTAATCCTTTTGTTTTCCGGAAAGCCGACCGCGTACCTTCTGCTTGGAGGAAATTCTGCATCTTTTACAGATATGAAAATATGTAGGCCTATTTTAAAAGTTGTATTTTTATCTATTTTAAAAGTTGTATTTTTATGTTTCTTTTCATATATTTTTCCTTTTTACATACCACTTAGCCCGGTTTAATTTTTTGTTCTAACTTCTATTTTCGTATACAAAAAAGTGTAGGCCTAAGTATACATGTGCTAAATATAAGAGAATGAAGTACGAGGAAGTCAATGTTTTTGTTATCCATTATAAGATTTTCACATGAAATTCCTGGTATTTAGAACAAACTACAGTAAGACACACTAAGCACGAATAGGATACAAATAAAATACGCGATAGAATTAAATTCCAAGTTTGCAAAGTAAAGTTAGACATTCCTAAGATACCAGTTCATCGCACTTCCCATACATTTTCACTTTCATGTTTAGAAGTTATTCCAGAATTTTACCAAAGGCACAAAACCCGGTTCATTGACACGATAATTTTATCTACACACGAATAACATGATGAAGAAGGATCCCTTCGCTTTAAACATACAGTACTGTGGTCACTCCTACCTTATTAAGAAAAATAACACGATACCAAAATTGGTTCGATAATAACAATAATTTCTCTCCACATAATTTAGATCCGGTAACCTGAAGCTAACTCCACCCCAGACACGACTAAACAATCACCAAAAAATATCTATGTAAATAAGCAATGAAAGCACAAAGGAATTTTATAGGGGCTGGCGGACATTCAAGGTCTTCACTCACATACCTCTCCTCACGAATCCTTATCGATGTTCTACACCATTTCAACCTCAATTTCGGAAAAAGTAATTATAATTTCGGAAAAAGTAAATTCAATTTCGGAAAAAGTAATTTCAATTTCGGAAAAAGTAACTTCAATTTCGGAAATACGAGGGCAATTTTTTAAAACCCCGATGGGGCATAAAATGAAAACCACAGTGAAAATCAAAACTGTTTTATTTGAAACATTTAGGTACACCTTCTAGCTACTTCTCTACCTAGTCGCGCCCCGATTGAGACATTTGTTGAAGCGTGGTGCAACTTTCAAGTACCCTCTTCAATAGGCTGGCGGCAAGCTTCTATGAAAAGGGTACTTGAAAGTTGCACCACGCTTCAACAAATGTCTCAATCGGGGCGCGACTAGGTAGAGAAGTAGCTAGAAGGTGTACCTAAATGTACCAAATAAAACAGTTTTGATTTTCACTGTGGTTTTCATTTTATGCCCCATAATGTTAAAAAAAATAGCCCTCGTATTTCCGAAATTGAAGTTACTTTTTCCGAAATTGAAATTACTTTTTCTTTTCCGAAATGGAAATTACTTTTTCCGAAATTGAAATTACTTTTTCCGAAATTGAGGTTGAAAAGGTGTAGAATGGAGACATCAGACAATAGTTTTGTTTGTTCATTAATAATTTGAGACTTGGTAATGTCCCAAGCAGCTTTACCAATAGTTTTGGCCTTGGGCCCAAAACAAACAAAAATCAAGGAATTGTTAAGATACTGCCATTTTGTAAAGTAATTGTAATTGTAAATTTGTTAATTACTTTTTTAAAAAGTAATTTGTAATTGTAATTAAGTAAAATGTTTCTCAGGTAATTATAATTCAGCCCAATTACTTTCTTTTTGCACTTTCCCCCATCACTGGTAATAGGCTGTCGAGTGCAGTCTCCATATCCTTTAAGACGTTGCATGTGTCTGGCCACGACCGCATTATTTTGACACATATATTTATGTAAAGAGGAAATAAATTATAACCCACAACAGATAGTAAAATAGAAAATGGTGAACAGAAATACGAGGATACGTAGAACGCTTAAATAATTGTGTCATTCTACTTCAGTTTTGAAATTGTCATGAGTCTTCATGAACGGTTTATCTTGGTCTTCCTATCTTTCTTTCTTTCTTTCTTCCTTTCTTTCTTTCTTTCTCTTTCTTTCTCTTTCTTTCTTTAACTTAGTTTTACCTCTCCTTTTTAGGGACACGATCTTCCTATCATTGTTGTTATCATTTATTTATTTGGGAAATAATCTTGTGGAGCATAAGGCCGTAAGATTCGTCTTACAAGATAAAATCATACATAATTACCCATTGCTAAAGATATCACAATTATATGGGCAGATATCAATTATAATAATCTTAACATGTTTTCTAAAATGTTTAACGTTTTTTTGCCTGTTTATCCCTAGCAGGCAGGCGATTATACATTTTTAGACGAAGTATCCTAATTGACTTATTAAATTTACTTATTCGTTGGGAAGGCACAGTATGATTAAAGCGTCTCTATTCCGAGTGTTATAAAAATATCCACTCGTATTAAAAGCACGTATGTTTACATACTATCTTTTTAGATGATGATTATTATCATTATCTTTCATGTACTATACACCTGTGACGTCGTTTAAATACAGTTTTATTTTTAAAGAATGCCCACATTCATTGAAGATGCTTTGAAGGCTGTTTCACTGGCTGTACTAACAACTTTGCCCCGCCTCCACAATTTTTAGGGTGTCAGAAAATTGAAGGGTACCGACCGATCGGGAATTGAATCCGGCTCGCTGCATGAAGGGAACGAAGGCATTCCCTGCGCCACAGCAGTAGGCACTACGAATTTACATTAAAATATATAATAACTTATTATACAGGTAAAGCCTATTTATGTAGCCTATAAACTCTTTCTTCACTAAAAGAGAAATTTCTAATCTGATACCAATAATTGACGTCGTTGACAATCAACAGACACGTGGAAAGTGGAATCTATTGTCGAAATATTCAGTTAGCTCGACGTTTATTGGCATTATCTCGACAAGTTTTTCCTAGTAGACTGTCGTTGATAGGTTTCCCGGATGTTGGTCCTATCTTGTGACTTCACTTAAAGACCCAAACTCTTCGTGTCGTGTCGTGACAGTTGTGTGAGGGTGATAGTGTACCGTATGTTTTGAGTAGAGTAGATAATAGCTGTTTCTACGAACCGTTATTTACGTTCTTTGAGGTTATCATTGACAAAGAGGTTCGTTACTCGTAACAGCCTTAAGTCTGTTCGTAGAAGTTGATAACTGTAGAGCCCGGATTTGTATGCATAATCAAATAATAAAATATGCATGAATAATTTAAAATATATGCACCATTATATGCAAAAATAAATAAACACAAATCAATAAAAACCATTTTTGTATGCATAATCAAATAATAAAATATGCATGAATAATTTAAAATATATGCACCATTATATGCAAAAATAAATAAACACAAATCAATAAAAACCATTAGTGGCTGTTACAGTAGATAAGGTAAGTTGCCCTGAGGTTTTCATGTGTGAAGCTCCTACATCTGTCAGTGAAGAAGGTTTTATACAATGAAAATGTCCTTTCTACTTTGCATGATGTCACAGGTGCATGTGAAAATCGCCACAGCTCTTCTTCAGTTACAGCTTTTTCACCACCACCAGACGACATTTTGCTGATTTGACAGATTGTTTTGTAACCAGAAATTTTATTTAATACCTGATTAAGCTTATCGAATGAAATTTTAGCAACACCGTGAAATCTGAAGACAATACGTTTGAAATTTGATCTATCAGTGAAAGTGAATACTCTAAAGAATTATTTCGAGTCTCCGACTATGTTATAATTTCAGGTAATTTGGAGAAGCGGCAATGAATAAAGTGAATCTTGTTCTCAATGCCATCTTTATCCATTTATAAATAAATAAACATAGCCTATAAATAAATTAAAAAAAAATATATGTAGATAGGTTACAGAGACTTTCATACCAGTAATTATTAACTGTCTAAAGAGAAAATATAATTTAATAGGCTACTGCATTATGATAAAACATGCACGTAAATTTGCATTAACAAATACTGGTCAAATTGTCTGGAAAAATATGTCTTGCAAAATGTATTATTTACGCATACTTTTAAATATATAAAAAAGGACACGCATTTTGCATAGAAATCCGGGCTCTATTGATAAGTGTGTACGAACTATGAAGGGACCTTCATTTAATCAACAGTTTGGTATCTCAGGACTGTAGTTCTTGAAATGCAAGTGACTTAATATATTTTTGCCCAATGTGTACCAAGGGTTTCCAATTTGTGGCCCGGGAAGTCTTTTCTTTGCGGCCCGCAAAGTCTCTTTGAAAATAAATTTAACTGGTGGCACAGTGGCCCTGGAATCGACTCAGACTCTAACAGAAACGAGTACCAGGAGCAATATTTGGGGATAAACGCGGCCGGTGCGTAAGGCTGACAACCTTACCATTTTCATGTTCCTAATCTCTCAAAACTCTGGGAGCCTCAACCTCCTGAAATCCTAAAGGCCTTCACGGTCGGTATAAAGTCCACTTTTGTGTATTTTCAAAATTATATTATACTAGTAAGTTGTAGTGAAATAAATCTGAAATTCCTAATTTTATAAGTTTACTTCAAATCTCTTGTAAAATGATTATTTCTTCATTATTATTTAAATTCATTTTGTAAAAATTGTTTAACTGTTTTTAGTTTATTTGTTAATTGTTTTATTTTGTATACTCTTTTTCTCTCTTATTAACCGATATGTTAATTGTAGCTTCTAAACACGAGCTTTGCTCATCTGGGGGCTTTCAAACAAAGGTAGTTTTAAATTTTTTACAAAGTTTGTAGTGTGTAATGGGTAAGACATTTAATATAATATAATATAATACATACGAAGTAAAATTAGTTAAAAATAAAATAAAATACGTTTAATGTATTTTTAATTATTGTAGGCTACTTATTTATCCTTTATATATTTCTGATTCAGCGTTGTTAGTTTTCTAATATTACAGTGATGTAACTCGTATCTGTAACATTTAACAGCTTATAGCTACTAATGGAATCCTTCATACGAAATTAAGAATAGAAAGTGGCCGTTAGAAAAGGAATGAGGTATAAAAAATTGGCGGGAATCAATCGAGACAAACCCACGATACGGCCTTTCACACAGGCCCACGTGAAAATATCTCAGCTGAGCCACCTCTTCCATTTATACTGAGGTTCCGAAGGGTTGCTAATTTATTCGTACCTCTGAGCATATCTGTAACTTGTTATTATAGTGTGCTAAAAATATGTGTTTTTCGCAACAAAAAAATGGAAATAACAAACAGTGGCGGACGCAGAATTCTTTTTCGGGGGGGGATTTGAATACTAAAAAAAATAATTAACTTACATTTTTTTCAATTAGTTTATAAAACTGGCCACCTAGAGTGTATATACCTGGGTATATAGCCTTTTTTTCAAATTTCGGGGGGGGATCTATCCCCCCAATCCCCCCCTCTGCGTCCGCCACTGATAACAAATGTAACACGTAGGCTAAATACTGAATCGGTTAAAGTTTTAGAGTTTTCTCCGAAATTTGATATTTCTTATTGCATTGTAAAAATTGAGAGCCTCTTCGGATGCCGGGGCAACACGAATACAGAGGACAATACACACAAGTCTCTCACACTTAAGTTACTCTGAACAACGGAAATCCGTTTCTGCTAAACTTAATTAATACATTCGGACTCAGTGATCGAATTCTTAGTATGTCATTAGATTCGATGTTCGTAGTTCAAACCCAATGAGAGCATGGGTTCATGATCGTAAAAGTAATTGACATGCCTTCCTTCGGTTGGGAGATAAAGCTGGTAATTACATATTGTAAGTTTGTTTCAAAGGAAGCCATCCTCTACCAAAATGTCGGCTGTTTCTCGATTTACTTATTCTTAAACTCTTTTAGCCCACGACTTTTTTGGGCGATAAGCTGATATTTCTCAATGCGGACCTTGAGAGATGAAGAAAAACTAGAATCTGGTTCAAGAGATCATAGAATAGAGGTCTACGGGAAATGACATATCATGCTGTACACCTTCTGTCCATACTCGCGCGCACACACACACACACACACAAGATGTTTCTGATAGTTATTCAACTTCGTGAATGTAAAAGTAAAGTGTTCCCTATACAAGCCATGGGGGCCTTGAGGGTTCCAAAATGTTGAGGATCCCATATTTTAGACACGCGAGGGTGGTACGCACCGGCCGTCTTTACCACTGGATTGCTCCTGGTAGGCCTACTCATTTCTGAGTCGACTCCAGGGCCATAGTGCCACCAGAAGGATCAGGCCAGTTGAAAAATTCCAACGACTTCATCGAAGATCAAACCCGGATCCGTAATTGTAATACAGTATATATATATATATGGGTGATTCTTCAAATACGGGAAAATTTGTGTTCCGGAGTGATATTTCCCTTCAAATTCAACTTAAAAAAAAAAAGTTTGTTTCTACTACTTCCATACTACAACTATCACTTTGAAATGTCACTAACTTTAAATTCTGATATTCCAAAATCAAATTTAATTCAATGAAATGTCATCCACATGCCCTGTCCCATACCCCGGTTTTGTATATTCTAATGCATTTTTCCACAAAACAAAATGTTATTTCCTTTTCAACTTTTTTCCTGCCAATGAGTATGAATGTGTGAAGAATATTAACCCCTAAAAAATAAAATGAAATAAAATTGTCACCCCACCTAATGAACATAAAGAATGTCCCAAGGGTTTTTGGTCATAACCTGTACTTAAAATCTTAAAACTGATTAAGTGAATTTCTGCTTGATTCCCCCCCCCCCCAGAAAAAAACATAAAAACGCAGTCTAGTTAAAATTACATTAATTCCGGAGTATGCACACAAATTTGCAAATTTGGTGCAAAATCAACTGAAGCACACTGAGAAAAATATTAAACCACATAAAGAAAAGCATATTGTTGCCAAAGTTAGCCATTAATGTGGCCTTCTGCCACCCACATATACACGGATGTCATTCACATGGCTTTAAAAAAATTAAAACATTAAAATAAATAAAAATATAAACATTTAAGCTCTGCTGGTGTCATATTATAATCAAGTAGCCCCTGAAGTATTTTAGTAATTTTTTTAGATTTTTTAAACAAAATAAAAAATTTGGATTTTACACACTCCAAATTTTTCCGTATTTGAAGAATCACCCATATATATTTATATATAATATATTGTTATTGTAATATATATATATATTGTTATTGTAATATATATATATATATATATATATATATATATATATATATATATATATATATAAAGTACAGATTACAATTAACATCCAAATGACCATGAACATTAATTGTAAATAAATACCAAATATTAATATTACGTAAGCAGTAATTAAGTAAACTTATGTTTAGATTATAAGGCAAGATGAAAATTTACAAGTTTACATATTAATCAGTGGAACTAGAACAAAAGAACCTGTAAATAATACAATGGCAAAATTTAAATTAAGAGAGGTCATTTAATACTAGGAAGTGAACTGGGGAAGTAGAAATACGTCAGATTCAGTGTAAACTATTCGCTTTATAAAATTCTTGGACTTGAACATTTTTAAGAGACTACAGGACTTTCACGGTATGAGAAAGATGCAACATTTAATGCTGAATGGACTGTACACTGCTCGAAAATGAAATAAAAGCAAGTCGACTGTGTAACATCCTTAGAATTCACAACACAGAGGCTGGCAGTAGCATCAAATAAATTGAAAGTCATATGTAGAACGGAAACTCTGTTTGAATGCTCGCTTCATCCTCTTAGCGACCTGCTGTCGGAAATTAATGAAGAGGAAGCTTTATCCCTTGCTAGAGGCTACACAGGAGGAAGATACTCAAAATAATTAAAATATTAATCATAATATTTACCAAGTTAGGTAGGAAAGAGAATCAAACATGACAGTCACTTAGTTCATTAGAATTAATATAAAAAAATGCAGAAGCAAATGTAGAAATGCTGGAAAATATTGTATCATAAAATTGACAATATTCGTGTTAACTCTAGAATGATAGGGAAAAAGCGAATAAGTGAAAAAACCAAAGTTTCAGGAGACAAAAAACAATTTATCTCCACAGCATTGTTACAATATTTACTTCAGCCCATCCAGATATTTTTACATAATAAAAGATAGCATGTAAAAACATTGTAACAATGCTGTGGAAAAAAAATTGTTTTTGTCTCTCCTGAAACTTTGGTTTTTTTTACTTATTCGCTTTTTCCCTATCACTCTAGAACTATTACAATAGGCTACATGATAATGCAGATATTTGTATTATAATCTGTAGAAAACTTGCTGAGCCGGAATGGAACCCGAGTATTCGCTTAATACAGTTACGCTGCATACAAGCATGCGAGAAACTATGGTAATAATATATGTACATTTTTATATCTAAATAATTGCTACATTTGCGAAGAGATTGTGTCTTCATCTCACTTACACGTACCATGTGCTAAAATACTTGTCCTAGCGAGAAGCAGCCATTCTTTTCTATTTTCATATAAAAATTACTATGACTAAAGTAGTTTAAATAATTAAAAACTGAATTCCTACTGTATTCTTGGAGCCACTTTCGTGAATATCGAAGTAAAAAAGAAAGTTTCCTGCAAAATATAGCTAATTTTGCTATAAGATTTCGACTTCCATAAATGTCTAAAAAAATAAACTATAATAACTTTCAGATCAAGTAACTTAGTTAAATAATTAACTAGTATTTCTAATTAAGCTTATACAAGGTAAATAGTAATAAATAACAATAGTGAATACTACCAAAATTTTGTTCTTGGGTGCTTCCGACTAATTTAACAGATGGCATACATGGTCCACGCTTTCGTTTGGAGATTTTAACACATTATTTATATCTTGAAAAGATAACTTGAATACCTACTATAATATGATCAAGTACGAAAAATTAAAACTTGACTAACAAATTATTTCATACAAAAAAAACTAAGGCCTGGTAATTTTACTGCATAGGTCTACGATATTAATCTATATCGGATAAGCATAGTAGGAACTCGAAAGCTAGAATAACAACAGTACTTTAATGACTAGAAGTACTGTAAAATTCAGCAGTAGGCTGTGAAAACAGAGAGGGAAAGTGAGTACCGGTAATAGGAATAGTAAAAAGTACTTTCTGGCATCAGTGTATAAGGAATCTCTCTATGATCTTTACCTGTACGCCGTACCACTTACAAATTACCGGTCTATGAGAGACTAAAACTGATTAAACTATTGGATTATAAATTACAATTACAATTTATTGTTCCAAATTACACGAAAAATACATACAAAAGTTGATACACCACCCGAAGAAGCAGAGCTTGTGTTCGGGGGTGGTTCAGTTCAATATATTAGAAAAACTTATACTAAAATAATTACTTAAAACAATACATAATTTGGAGAAGTATGACAAAATATTATGTATAAAAGGTTGGAACATGTTCTATTTACAATACAAAGGTACGAGGTAATACAATAGTAATAACAAAGAAATTAAGTTCTATCCAAATTTTAAAGTTTAATATGAAAAATGTTATAACAGTAATAGCAGAAAACAAAAGTAATAATTATATAAATTTTCTAATTTTAGACCTAAATTGTTTGTTGTTTAAGCTATTTAGATCAGGATGGTTGGTAATAAATGAATTGAATAGTCTTGGGCCGAAACTTGAACAGTGCTTAGCTCCAGCAGTTGTAACATTTTTTGGTTCAAGTAATAAATTAAATTGATTCCTTCGCGTGTTATATACGTGAGATTCTGACTTGTAATTGTCACAATGTTTATGAAAATAATTCAGTATGACGTACTTGTAAATTTGGTCTATGGTGAAAACGTTAAATTCAGAATAGTTTTATTGTTCGGTTTTGTTCATACTGGTTTTGTTGTTTATTGTTTATTTTATTATTATTGTTAGTTTTATGGTAACTGGGTTCACAGAACAGTAAATAATTATGGAGGTCGGCTGCCAGACAAGTCAACTGTTATGATTTCTACCTGAAAGCAATTTGCAGGCGCCTCAGGAACAATAACACCTACTAGCGAAAAATACTTTGAAGCTTCGTCATGTTATACGAGGTCCACCCATCCGCTCTTTAGATTACGCGCCAAAATGTAACACATTTGTATGGGAGTCCCACACAATCGCCGTACTTCATTAACATGTCTACACTGGACAAGGAACACATTTCTGAGTCTAGTAGAAAATCTCTCATCGATATTAATGTTGAGCCGGAACTTGGGAAAAGTAACCTTGTACAAAATCAATGTTCAAAGACAAAAGGTTTTGTTACTAACGATAAATGCGCAATATAAAGGATACGTGTTTTGTATGAGTTTGTTAAAGTTTTGAAGCGATTTATGATTTTTTTTCGAGAATATTGTATTGTGTACCGAAAAACTATTTTTTGTTTAATTCTGACTAGAAAATTTGTCTTTGTTGCAAGTTTAAAAATCAACACATTACAAATAAAACGTGAATATAACATTGTCAGTTTCAGTCATGAAGTCAGAAACAGTGTTACTTATTAAAAAAAAAAAATTGAATGAAAAACTTCAAAGGCAGAAATAAGTTATTTGAGTTCATAGAATTACCCACAATGTAGTCGCTTTTCAGACAGGAGCTTACAAGGGTCAGCTCTATTAATTTTGCGGCAGTAGGCTACTACATGGTAGGCAGTGGGCCTACTGGTAAGACTAAATTTCAATATAGTTTCTTTTCTAATTTTATTTAAAAGAACTGTTGTTGAAGTTCCACATGTACCTAATTAAAAGTTTCTTTTCTAGTTTTATTTAAAAGAACTCTTGTTGAAGTTCCACATGTACCTAATTAAAAGACTGTAATTGCTTTAGTAGGTCTATTACCACAGTATAAGTATTAATACGTATACTGTGCTATTACTCTTGATACCTACCACACAGCCAAGGTATTTAAAATCGCTGATCTGTTCTGTACTAGAATTGTTAAGGGCTATCTTCGTTTTTAGTATATCTTTACGTCTTTTTCGAAGACATTTTGAGATTATACTCTGAGACAGTATTTTATACTTTTGAGAGAAATTTTGGATACTGTCTTCTGATGCAGCCATAATAACCTGATCATCGGCAAACAAAAGAGTTGCAGTTATTCCATAGTATATAACATAATTACCTGCTTACTAGAGATGATGAACCGCAATATACAACATGCAATTCTTCACTGTCAGTCTCCCACATGTTCACAGAATGACGCCGCTTCGATCTCCTTAGGGGGAAAAATACAAAATACCCAGCAACATACAAGTTCTTAATAATCCAAAAACGTACAAAAACGTCATATTATTTCTAAAGGACATTATTGTTTATAGTAATGTATGGGGAATTGACCTACACAGTTTATTTTTCAAGTCCCTCCACAAATAATACCCACATTCTGTTAGAAGAACTTAAAGACAATATCACAAGAGAAATTAACTCTATCTCGGAAGCTGAACTTACGCGCGTAAAAGAAAATTTCCTAAAATGGTGTTGGTATTGTGTGGATGCAAGAGGAGGACATTTCCAACATCTCTTGTGATGAGGTACGTGGTTATTTTCATTGTAATTTTAACCTGAATTATTACACCGTTAGCGGCTTTATTTGCGTAGATATTTCATCCGATCGCTCGGGAGTTAGAGCTGTGGTGCCGTGACGCAGAAACCCGCACGATTGGCCAACTCTTACGTGAAACGCACTGTAGAAATGTTAACTAAACGAGCATTTTCCATATGAGTGAAACCAAAATTGATTACAATGGTTTTTTTTAACATTAGTGCTGTAAAGTGCAAGTTTTACTGCGTTGTATCTTGTGTAAGAAATTCTATTCTTAATTCATGCTATCTAAAAGAATTATTAAATTAGTGGGAAAATGGACTCAGATCATTAAGTAATTAAGTTCTGCAGAGACAATTTTTTTTTCGGAGTACAATTTGGAAATCATGCGGTTGTGTTATGACTAATTTTAACTTTTAGGCATGAGATGCAAGAAGCAGGCTTTGGATACTCTCAGTCAGTGCCATATGAGGATTCTTGATTGTACGCGTACTACCTCTCCGCACAAGTCAAGTTAATGACTTTACTATAAGATTACATAAGAACCGTGGTTTTCAGTACGAAGTTGCAATTCCGTTTTCGGAAACATTCCGATGTGTAGCGATTGTCGCTCAACAGTCGGAGGTCATGTCCTACTTCTTGAGATATACGGAGTGTTCTGAAGCCGCTGTCATTCATTGAACCACAACCTGCTTCTGAGTAACCAGACGTAGTGGCACAGCAAAACTCAGAGACATAAGTTACAGTACAGTTCTATACTTGTCTGTAATATCTTGCTTGTTATTGTACAAGCTGTGGAAACTCGTACCGTCATTGAAAGAGTGGTAAATGTACGAAGACAAAGCATGCCAAGGATTTTTTTGCTGACACTTCCATGTTGTTCAGAACCTCTAAGCATTACTAAACAGAATTTGTATACGAGCACGAACCATACTGTGACAAAAATTTAATGCACAAAATTTAGGGAATATTTACAATTTACCTTTGTCTCGTGCACACAAATTATCCCAAAATAACTTCTTATATTTCTTCTGTAGATAATTTATTCCACAGAAATAGATGTTTCATTGTCACTATACATTTCACTTGCATGCATTCTATCAAGAAGTGCGTTTTTTTCTTATTTATTATAAAGGCAGCACATATTACTCCATTAAGTATGACAATGAGCAAGACTTTCAGTGTTGAAACTTTTATTAATGTAGCGTGAAACACACTGGCCAATCACAATCACTAAAAAGCGGGACAGTTTGTCAAAAAAACGGGACTGTCCTGAGAAAACGGGACGAATGGACACCCTACTGTAGGTACTCTCACACCAATTTCTTATCCCCTTTGATCTGCCAGTCAGTGAACTGTAACTCAATTAGCTGTTCGCAGGCTTTTTTTTTTAACACTATCAGTTCCAGGAAACAGTCATCTATACAGCTTACAACAATAAAGAATACCCGACCATTGTTTGGGACCGACAACAGTAAAGAATGACAATGAGCTATGTGATGAAAGGAAGTTTCACGTCTCGTCCACAAGAAATACTTCATTTCGGTAATAGGAAAGAATTGAAGTAGCGACAACTGCTGAAGACCGCAAAAACGCTACCTTTACATAATCAGTACATGGGATTAAAGAACATTGCTATTGCATTCTCTTGCAGAAAAATTATAGTGTGAGAATTATGAATCACTTCTTCGCCTTTTTGTTCTTTACATATAGACAAAAAGTATTCAACCATTTATCCCTTTCAAATAGCATTGCATACTATATGCAAAAATAATTAAATAAATAAATATAGGTAAATTAACAAATCAACTCACTCTAACTTAATTATCTCCTCTATTTAGAAGTAATAAACATTATTTTTGTATTTTTTGCATTGCACCAACTAAATCTGTAACAAATTATTAAAACAAGCTAAATATTTTGGAAGTATTTTAACTGATTGTGTCGGCCTGGGTGGCGCAGTTAGTATCGCCCTGGCTTTCTGTGCTCAAGGTTGTGGGTTCGATCACGGCCTAGGTCGACGGTATTTATGTGTGCATAATATGACAGGCCCATGTCAGTAAATTTACTGGCATGTAAAAGAACTCCTGCGGGACAAAATTCCGGACTGGCCTAATTTGCAGTACATCCCCGTCGTTAAATAACCATATACCAACTAATCAACTGACTGTTAGCTTTAATACTTGTTACAGACAAGAGCTAGCTCACAAACTAAACTGTTTGTTACTAAAAGAGCTAGGGCAATAATCGGCTAAAACCATAACCAATCAGGTACACATATTCCAAATTTACAAATAATTGCCAAATCGATTTTCCCGTTGACGATATAAGTTCAAATTCCACCTAGCATATTTCATATATTCGAGATAAGTGGGTTTCGCTGTGTAACCATGGTTGTTTATAAGATATGGCACAATATATCCAAGAAGCTACATTGCAGCATTTTGTCATTCTTTGTGTTGCAGATTAAAATCGGTTGCCATTTTATGTTTGAAGAAAGTTTTTAGGGTATTAAAGTTACTCTTGCAATTGTTTTATTCTCGCATCTGTTGATAAACACGTACTTACACGATGTTGAAGACTTGTCAGTCTCAGCCGTGGTAGCAAAGGCGTGCTGCCTCGGAGCCGTGGATAAGGAGGCTGAGGGTTCTATTCTCGCCTCGGGCATGGGTATTGTTAAGAAAAAAAATGAAAACAATGATAAAGGAAATAATTTTTTTCGGAAAACGATAAATGAAAAAGAAAGAAACGAGACGAAAGACGTCTGTATGGTCACAAAAATTGCACTAATGGATTCTGGATAGTCGGATAGTTCCGAATATTTACGAGTAAATAGGAAATTTCGATCATTTTGTTTATGTCAAAAGTGACTGCCTGTGGCAATATCTCCTAATAAACTAAATTTCTATTTATTTATTTAACTGACTTTTGCCACGAATACAGGTAATTGATAGTTTACAAAATAAAACACAAGAAAAATTGCAACAAATTTACAATTACTTTTAAGCTCAAAAATTGAAATCTCTTGCAGAAAAACAGTGCTATGGGAAGAGGTCAACAGAACGTGGCTAGTATTTACACATGAACTTCAGTCTGGAAAACATCTTAATCCCAGTAATCTCCGTCTGCTCCAACTGTAGACATTTTTCTAATTTTATTGTTTCTCCGGGCTCTAGGGAAAGTAAAGAAAACGTGTATCTTGTAGTAGCATTTGCTAAACACAGCAGATGATCGCATGTGTTTCATCTTGTTCCAATTGAGCGAGTCCATGAGGTGAATGTCTCTCAGCTCAATAAAAGTTTAGTGTAATATTTCCAACAGGCAACAGTCGGTGTGCATTAAGCGAGGCTATTTATAGCTTTCTTTTCTGGAATTAATGTTTCTAACTCTTCCAGACGGAAATGAATCAAGATCAATTCATCCTCAGCACGCGTTGTAAGGTGTTTGAACAGTTCCAAAACTAATATTTACCAACAGGTGCTTATTATCCAATTTTAAAAGACTCCAGCTCTTAAAGTGTATTACTTCGTCCGGTTACCTGTTGTCCGTATTTATTAAATCCTTTCTAGCTTCTTCATTCCATTTTACCTTTCTTCTTTTTTACTCTTTGTTTCGTTTTTTTTCCTTTCCATTTTCTCTTCATCCTTTACATTTTATTTTTCTTCTTCTGTTGTGTATTTTTCCTTTATTTTTCCTTTATTTTTCCTCAATTGTTTTCTTTTCATTCTTCCCTTGCAATCTTATTTCCTTCCCGCCTTCTTTCTTTCACTTTTCACTTCTTTCTCACTCTTTATACTATTTTTGTTCTCTTTCCTCCTCACCCACCTACCTTCATTTGGTCTTTTCCTGAAACTTATTTTTTTCATTTATCGTGTTTTCTTGTGGGTACATTCGTTCCTCTTTCCTTCCTACTGTTGATTTCATTCTGCTATTTATTTATTTATTTAAGCTTTTTATTAAGGATAAATTCAACAAGAACTTCTGTCTTAATCCACTTATTTTACTTCAATTACTGTTAGTGATAATCATAATAAATACTTAATTGCTGTGTTAGAGTATGGTGTGTGTTGTTTAACACATTTTCATGATAATATATTTTATGTACTTTATATTGTTTATTGTACTAACTCATTTCACTATTTCAGTATTATCACAACCGTCTTTCTGGTTTTAGGTAAGGGTAAAAGAAAATGGGAATTGGGTTAACACAGCGGTAGAAGAAAATGGGGATGAAGTAACAGATAAGGCTCATTAAAAGCCTCTCTCAATCGCCCTCAGTGAAGTTTGACCTGCGACTCTTCGCTTGTGAGCTCAACATAGCTTGGTGACGTAATAACACTAATATTAGCACATTTTAAAAGGAAAATTATAATAATAACTTAAATATGATGTTGTCAGTGATAGTAGACATAATAATAGGGGCAATCCATTAGAAATGAACCAGGCCATGATGCTCGACATGTTTTATTTTCCTAATTTTTTTTACCAGTTATTCCCCAATACTAGGTGAGTTCAAAACTGTGGTAAGAAAAATTTCAGGCTCATATTTTTTTTGGCGGTCATTTTAATTTTGCTCCGTAACAATTTTTCAGCCGAAAACATGTTTTGCACAAATGTATGTAACTCTGTTAATATTATAGATAACAAGAAAAAATTAAAACCAAAATTATCAGAATGATATGCTCTAGATTTTTTGTTCTAACATAATATTATATAAGTAATGGGGAAAGTGAAGAAAAGAATTCTCAGCTATAAATTGAAAACTAACTTAAAACAGGAGATTTAATGCTGCAACGTTATTAAAAGGAACGAAAACTCACCTTTAATTTTTTTTCCTTCTATAGATTTATTATAGAACTATGTGCTGTAGAAGTTTCAAGCTTGAAAACTTTGCCCTTTTTTAAAAATAATTTTTCAAAAATGCCCAAAAGCGTATTTTGGCAATATCTGAAGTAAAATATCTAAAAAGGGACTGAATGAAAAATTATTAAATTAATGCAGATAACACCTATTTACAATATAAAGATGTGATAAAAATTTGGTGACTGAGACTCAGCTGGTTTCAGAGTTATGGTGCATCAAAATTGGCCAAAAATTGCATTATACGCACACAAAATTTAACGGTTTATTTAATTTAAATTGCATATCTTTGCTAGGAGGAATTTGAAGCGCGTGCTAGTTCTGAAATAATAGTTTTTTTTTCCCCCACAAAGGGTGTCCAGGTAACATTAATTGACTTCGCTAGTAACGAAGTAGGAGTATGTTATATTGTCAATTTAAGTATTATGCACTGCAATCCATTAAATTGCGCTCTAAAATCAAATCATTGTTTCTTAAACAAAAGAATTACAAGAAATAATGGCAAATTTATTGATCTTTTTCAAATTTTGTGTCATTTTTTGCTATTTTTAGATCATAAATGCATTTTAATTTTGCATTTTACACTATTTTTGGTCATTAAATGCCATTTCTTAATAACAGAATGTTAATATATCATTGGAGTAATATTGTGTGAACATTCGTGTAGGCTTAAAGAATGATGAGCTCACACTTGAAAGCACACGATTCTGATGACGCATCTTGACACAAAAAGTAACGGGTCATTGATACATTGTATATGCCTTTGTTTTCTTTGCTGAGAAAGTGCATAGCCGTGAGTGATGGGGAACGTTATGAGCTTGTTTACGGAACTAGTAATAAGCACCACAATGCAGCTTCCCTTGCGCATTTGCATATCAACCTCGTCTGGTCGTGTTCAGTCGAATGCCATACAGTTCACTTTGCCTTAAACTCCCTTCACGATTAATCACAATCCCAATTATTCAAGTACAATACTGCATTGTATTAATACCTTGTCCATGCGGGTTTTGCATGCTCATTCCTGGAATATTTGAACACTTCCCAGCTCTTACAGTATAGTACAGTTATTAATTGCATGGCCAGGCGGCTTCCTTTCGTTAGGAGGAAAAGTTTACCGACAGCTCAACCCATGTTCTTTGTTTTTACCGCACCAATCAGCTGTAGTTACCCCAGCCAATCAAAATCTAAGAATGCCCTGTAGCGATTTTGCCAGCTACTCGTCTACTCCGCGTGGAGTGAAATGCGCGGTTGCAAGATCAAGTTACAGTAAACAATAACACGTGCGAATTGAGGTCAGTGATAACAATGAGAGAATATTGCAGCGCTGCTTTTGTTTTGGAAAGCGGAAGCCCAAGACAGATTTAGTCAGATCAATTAACATAAAGAAACACCGAAACCTTTGAAGCCGACTGGCCATGCAATGAATAACTGCACTATATATAGCCGACTGGCCATGCAATGAATAACTGCACTATATAGTGTTGTTACTATAGTAGAGTTTTCCATTACATACCCAGGCGGCTTCAAAGGAGTAAACCATTAAGTCGGTGTTTCTTTATGTTAATTGTCCTGACCAAGTCGGTCTTGATTTCCGCTTTAAAAAAGCAACGTTGCAATATTATCTCATTTTTATCACTGACCTCAGTTCTTCCCTCGTTTTAATCAGTTCACATGTGTTATTGTTTACTGTAACTAGATCTTGCAACACCGCGTTTCGCTCCACGAGTAGACGAGTAGCTGTCACAGCCGTCATAGGACATTCTTAGATTTTGATTGGTTGAGGTAACTAGCTGATTGATGCGGTAAAAATAAAGAACATGGGTTGAGGTGTTGGCAAACTTTTCCTCCTATCAAAAGGAAGCCACCTGGGTATGCAAAGAATAATTGGACTTATACTTAAGTAGGTCTTCTTACTCTTACTTAAAACGGCAATAGACAAGTCCTAAGCAAGCTAAAGGAATATTATCTATTTTATGGAACCCGGAGGTTCGTTGCTGCGCTTACATGAGCCCACCATTCAGCCCTATTCTGTGCTAACTCCATCGAACCATCCCCAGCAAATGCTACTTCCCTTAAATCTGTTCTGACATTAGCCTCCCACCTACGTCTAGGTTTTCCAGGCGGTCTTTTCCCTGCGGGTCTCCCAGTCAATAGTTTCGAGATATCGTTCCTCCCGCATGCGCGCAACATGTCCAGCCAATTTCATCCTCCGTGATTTAATTGCCCTTACTACATTCTGTAAAGAGTACAGGCTCACATCCATATAATACAACCGGCAGCATAATTCTCTTAGAAATATTTAATTTTAGATATCTGAACAGAAGATAAGAAAATAAAAGTTTTTTTTTTTTAATTGCATAAAAGCAAGCATTTTCTGGTTCCAGTCGACACTTAACTACTGCCTTAATATTGTGTACGTAATTATTGCTCCCAGATATTTTAATTTCTCCACTTGTTCGAATGCTTTATCTACTATTCTAATATTTTGTAACCCTTCTCCCTGTTTTTTTCTCTCCCTCTTCCTCTCTCCTTTTTTCTTTTTCTCTCCCCCTCTCTCCACTTCCTTCCTCCTTTTTAACGTCCTTTTTTATAGTCCTAACATAAATATTCCTAATCAATGTGGTTTTTACATTATTCAAATGTGGAATTCCAAATACTGTACAATAATTTATCATTGGTAACATAATTGTACTTAATTTGCAATAGAATCGAATCTTCGCTGTTTGCAGTAATTTAATACACCATTAATTTTATTCAATTTATACTTTTTATGCTGTTCATAGGAGTTTGACCTGACTTTGCATTCACAACTTGATTCGTACGCTTAATTATTATGGCTTTTACATGAAGTGTTGAAATGGAAATATGTGTTCTGAACGTCTTTTTATGGTCTCATAGTGGTCTCGCCTTAAGTGTTGCTATCTTGGAAGTTGGATATACAGACAACTAATAAGGTGTAATTTCTATTAGATAACGTATAATTAAATTTCTTCCAAATGGACACAGTAACCTGTTTTGCGGAATTGATATCTGTAATTCTATTCATTAAAACAAGATGTGAAATTCTTTTATGATAAGTAATCAGTTGTGATTCTTTATTCCGAATTTCGTAACCTGCTGAAGACTTGTATAATGAACAATATTGTATGCTTTCTGATTTAATTGACCTCATAGACTAGTTGTTCATTTTCTGAATTTGTCTCATGCAATAGGCCATTCTCCTTTTCCTCCTCCTTCTGTTCCTGCTTTTCCTTCTCATCCTGCTATTTATTTTCCTCCTTTTCTTAAGCCTCTGGCTCCTCCCCCCCCCCCTCGATTTTCAGTTTGGTCTCGCGGTTTCCTTCTTCATTTGGCTAGCAATTTTTAACTATCTTCAGTGGGGAAAATTCACTCAGAATAGTCCATTTTTTTAAATGGTTCACTATTACACATCTTTGGAATGTGTATGTTCGTAACACAGAGGGATTTAGTTTTATTAAGGTTAGAAATATGTCTTAAATATATTTAAATTAGGCCTATGGCCTGCATTCGGCAATGTCAATTATGAAAATTTGGCCTGAATCGGGAATCGAATTGAAGTAATTAAGCTGAAGACCTGGTCCGATGCCATCCCGGAATTATTTAACTCCTCTTTATTTTGGAATTAGTTTTAATGTAGCCGTTTTAACTTCTAAACCGAACTCTTGGATTCAATCCCCGCCAAAGACATATTTTCGTCTATCGAGCCTTTCGAGGTTTCTCGAGGTTCCAGCCAGGAAGAGAAAATATGTGAAGCTGTCCAGCTTCAGGCATCATACCATTTGGAGATAATAATAAGATAACAAAGAGGGAAATTTCCCGGTTAAAAATAACTAAAAAATATTTTACAAATAGTATTTTAATTAATTATTTTAATAGGGATGGGTCCTCGATACTTTCGATACCTTGATACTCTCGATACTTGCATCGAACGATACTTCAGAAAACTAGCTCGATACTTTTTCGATACTTTTGTAATTCTGCAATTCTGCAATTAAATGAGAATGCTAGTTTTTTTTAACAAAAACTTGTAAGTCGACTGTTTAAAAAACTAATTTTAGTTTTAATGTAAAGTTTAAAAATAATCATAGGGTACTGATGATATTAAATTTTGTCTCTTGAAATATGCAGACTTAATCACTTTAGTTTGTATTACACAGTTCTCTCAAATTTTAATTTTTAATCCACCTATTTATTGAAATTGGAAATGTTGAAGGTATCGAGTATCGAGGAAAAAATCATGTATCGGTATCGAGTATCGAGAAAATCTGGCATCGACCCATCGCTAATTGTTAATATTATTAACATTATTAATACATTTAGGCCTCCTCATAAACTTGAAACCTTTACAGGATAAAAGGAAAAAATTCGGAACAATTTAAACTTGTAGTTACATTCACTTTGCAGCATACGCGAATAATAAATATTTTCTATTTTGAATATCGCTATCTCCAGGAGAAATTTCAATAAGGGAATATTTATTAGCTGTCATGATTGTTTCTTCTTAAGTGTGGCTAGTACATGCTACAATGTAATTACATTATGCCAGATAATTAAAAACGACCCTCCCGCAGATACGATGTAAAATATGACTGCCTTCAACTTTCTGGAGGTCTCAATTATTCTGATTACCCTGGAGCCAAGCGCAGGTGGCCGAAATTAAGTCTGACCATGAGCTTTAAGAATTAATAAGACCCTTCCGAACAAACTGTTTGTTGATCCCTGACTGGGAGTTAATTGTGTCGATAACGCGTCTTATTGGGCCTGTTTCCTTATAAGGAATTCTGAGTACAGCTCGAAAAACAACAACCGGCTTGTGGTGATGACCAGTTCAACTCATTCGAGTTGAATCTTTGTTTAAAGTGTTCAGCATTTTATTGGTTTTACTTTCAGAGACATTGCGGCACCTTCAGCAGTGAAACACCCAATAAGAACAAAACAACATCAAGTGCCATATGTAATAATTTATAACATATGCTTGCTGCCCACCTGAAAGTAATACTGTTTTTATGACATGAGAGGATTGATTTGCGTTCACTCAAAGTAAGGAACCGCTAAGGACTTGTTATATAAGCAAAGGCACCATTTCAATAGCATCTCTTTTTTATTCTCCTTAAGGTTATGGCCTGAATGAATGTGAGTTCACATCGAAGAACCAAATGATATTGCTGTCTTCCCATAAGCGTTTATAGAGTTTGAAATTTACACATTCCTTTATTTCTATTTTCTTCGCTTAATTTGAAATATTCACTACAAGAAATAGATTTTGCCATACCAGTGATTCTCATCTACTTTGATTATGTAGCAAAATTTATTAAACTAAACTTTTTTGTGAGCAATAAAATATTTTTATGTATTTCCATACTCTTTCATTTCGTCACTCCCCATCTGATCTATTCCTGTCTACGCAGCAGCTTCCCCAGGTATTAATTCTGTCTCATTTGTTCTGGTTTTCTTTTGTGTATTCGTTTTTGTGGTCGCATGTCACAACCGATAATAAAATTCTAGAGACCTGATATTGGTGTTTGAGTGGGTTCTGTTTGTGCTAAAATGTGTAGCGCGTATTAAGTATTAGGCCTGTATGTGTTTCATATGGCCTTTTAGTGATAAGTGCAAGCACATATTAATATAGTAGCTTAATAGGTTATCTTATAAGTGTAACAAATATTAGACATTTTTCAAATTGAAGCGTTGCCATATTTGCTTATATTTTGCTGTTTGAACGGTAGTGAAAAATAAACTCTGTTAATATATATATTTTTGTTTTCTTTCAGGTAAGCCAGTCTTTCTAAATCCATGAATTGGTTTAGGCATCTTGTAAGTATAGAACAATGTATATTTTGTCTTGCGATATATATACAGTGTGTCTCGCGTAAGAGTTGGCTAATCATGCTGGTTTCTGCGTGGTGGTGGCCGCCGCGGCGGCAGAAACCCGCATTATTGGCCAACTCTTACGTGAGACACACTGTATATAGCTGAGTGGTTAGACCGTCGCCTTCCACTGCAGGGGCCCGGGATCTATGTGGAATTTCTGTTGGAAAATATGGGGTCACGCAGGTTTTTTTTCGGGGGTGTTCCCGTTTTTCCTGCCATATATCATTCCACCGTTACTCCGTTCATCGTAATATGAACATTTTGTTGCTATAAAGGAATTATTTTGTTGCTGCTGGTGTCACTTGTTGGGTGAACTTTTGATCTAGCACAGTGGTTCCCAACCTGGGGGCCGTTTAATAGTCTTGGGAGGGAGGGTCACAGAACGAATTGGAATTGGTAAAAAATTTGTTTAGGAGTTAGAAAAATTATAAACTCTTTTAAAATCTTAATTACTAAACTGGTTCAAAAACAATATGACTTAATTAGTAATTTCTTTCACTAGTTGATTTGATATTATGTTTGTAAAAATATGTGTTTATTTAAACATGTTGTGCTTTGTTATGTTGTCTTAGTTTACTTTCTTCCCTTCAAGATATTGAAAAATGGCAGGGGGCATACTGACTTGCCAGATCTCAAAAAGGGGGGCGTCAAAAGGATAAAGTTGGGAATCTCTGCTCTAGTCTAAAATCTTTGCGGAATGTTATACAAGAACAAAGCGACAAAAATAAATCATTTAAAATATATATATATATATATATATATATATATATATATATTAATATAAATATTGTACAAGCTATTTTCATTGCAATCCGGCATGGTTTTACACGTTGGTAAAAGAGTATCGCCAAATTTAGAGTAATGGAAAGTGAAGTTTGCTGTGCTCTATGTACAAAAAAGCTTGCTATTTCTCAGCACATACAAAAACGCAACAGGAATACAATTTATACACAACAGCCCGGGGGGCTTAGCCGGGAAAGCTGTGGGCGGACGGGACCTACCGCGTCAAAAACATCCAGCGGTGAAGGCTATTTCCGAGCAAGTGATCATCAAACAACATAATGCGCTAGCATTAGGCAACAGGGAAGAGCACTACAAATTGAGAACTCACAAAATACTATGGACAGTACGTGAAATTGCTTACACTCACATCAGCCGTGTAAAAGGAGAGATATTAACATTATCATAGTCGGCAATTTAGGAAATTTTCCATTTCAATGGAGAAGATTAAAAAAACTGACCACTGTATTTATCTCTAACTCTATAAACAATTTTCGGCATCTGAAGCTTCTATTTCTACTATTATTTCACCGTCAAGATGGCAGCCGCATTATAATATTTCTGAATAATATAATGTAATGGCTAATGACTAATGATTAGGGACCGTATTTTTTGGTAATAGTGGCATCCTGTAGACTAAATCGTTTGATACGAAGCTAAAAAGTTCCTTACGAAATAGATGGTAACAACGAGATTTTGTTTTACGAATAATGTGTGATAATCCTACTTATTTTATACTTATTTTATATAAAATACTACTTATTTTATATAAAAAGGTGTGTGAGGAAATTCATTTTTCCATGCTTAGGATAGAGAAAGTTGTATAAGTGTATCACCGTCATAAATTTTAAAAATCTCTTAAAGCTTTAGGAAATCGAAAATGCAAATAAACTACATATTCGTTACAGTAAGAGAAAATAAACGAAACATGTCAAGCTTCACCTTTGTGTACTCTCGTAAATAGGCCTACTCAAACTGCCTCACTGATACAGTCGAACATAAGATGGGGAGAAATAACACTGTACAACAAATTTGAACTTTTTTCTGCCCTTTATATGAAACTATATGATTCTGTATAGGCCTAAGCAAAAGATTCTTGATTCATACTGTATATCAAAACCAAATTTTGTCCATCACGTACTGTTTTTGTAGGAGACACTTCTCATATTTACGTAAAAAACAAAAACGTGAATCTTTAGAAAATGGGGCGTGGTAACAAAAGATAATTACAGATTCGTTATTTTCAGCCAAAAATTTACAAGAAGCACATATTTTTATCTGAAGGACATTTTTCATGTTGTACAGTGTAATTATTAAAGGGTTACGTCTAAAAACGATCAGAGTTACATTATGTTAAATCTTTTTTTGTCTTTCAAGTTGGTAGTCTAACGTTAAAAGATGGGAGTAAATTGGTAATTATTCTAATTTACTTGGAGACTACAGCTCTTCTTGACCGTACGAGATCATACTTGCATTCTGTATGTATTGAGCTTGTATTGACTCGGATCGTTCTTAGTCATCACCCTTAGGCCAAGGAGGAGATGGGCAGAACACTTAATAATACTGCATAAATTGGCAGATTCCCATTTATACATAATCATGAATTTAGCCTACGGATATTTATACGTTTAGGTTATGTAGGTAGGATACATTATTATGTATAGGGACCTCAGAAATTCATGATCACCAGATTACTAATTCTAAAATACTCCGCAGAGCAAAATGTTTGTGAGACTCTTACAGCGTCTCTCGAAGCAACGAGTTGCAATATAAAGATAATTAATTAACTGGTTATCAGATGCACGAACTCCTAAACAACTTGGCAAAGGAAATTACGTAATTGAGATAAAGATACGAGTGTACTAGCCATTTGATAAAACTGCATAGCCCTAAGCTCTTGATGCCCGAAGGCCTTCCTTCTTGCCGTCTGTTGATGTAAATGACAATTGTAACACAAGGATAAAACTCACATTTTACATAAAACAATACTCTATTAATGTTATATTTTTTATATGCGTTAAATGTGCATTTCTTTTTGGAAGTGACGAATTTATACGTCAGTAATAGTGAAAAGATTAAATATCCATTAAATACAAACAAACAAGATATGATCTACAGGGTGTTAATGAATAACACCGAAATATTTTACCTGTGTATAGAGGGGACATAGACAAGCAACTTTCATTAGGAGATATTTGCTCTATGGATTCAATGTTTCCTGTTACAGCATAAAATCTCCCAGGGCATGACCGCCACTGACGTCTAACATTTGAAAAACATGCAAAACAAAGTCCCTTCGTTCTGTAGTTATGAATAAAAGAACTAATGCAGTGGCGGGCATTCATGTGATTTGTCTGTAAATTTTGTAGATTATGAAAGCTATATAGCTGTTGATGAATGATTAAAAACCAGGTTTTCTCGATCACTAAGAAGGCATAAAACCAATTTAATGAACATTTTAACCCCATTTCGCTTAATTATTGACTTATGAGCACCAAATTGTAATAACTTTAATGCCCTGTATCATACACATTTTACGTCATAGAGCGAAAATATCCTAATGAAAGTTGCTTGTATATGTCCCCCCATATACACAGGTAAACATATTTCGGTGTTATTCATTAACACCCTGTATATCAAATGCTTCGAAAGTTTCTTCGTGACTATTTAACTTACGGGTCTAAGTAATTCTTTCAATTTGGATCAATAATATACAGGGTGTTAATGAATAACACCGAAATATTTTACCTGTGTATAGAGGGGACATAGACAAACAACTTTTATTCGGAGATTTTTGCTCTATGTATTCAATTTTTCTTGTTACAGCATAAAATCTCCCAGGGTATGGCAGCCACTGACTTCTAACATTTGAAAAAATTCAAAACAAAGGAACTTCGTTGTTAACACTGAAGTTATGATTAAAAAACCAATGCAGTAGAGGCCAGTCATGTGATTAGTCTTTAAATTTTGCACATTATGGAAACACCAAATTATGATATAGCTGTTGATGAATGATTAAGAATCTTTTTTTTTTCAATCACTAAGAAGGCATGAAGTTAATTTAATGAAAATTTTAACCCTATTTCACTTCATTCTTGACTTGTGAGCACTTAATTGTAATGATTTTAATGCTCTGTAGCATACACACTTTACATGACAGAGCAAAACTCTCCTACTAAAAGTTGCTTGTCTATGTCCTCTCTGTACATGGGTAAAATATTTCGTTGTTATTTGTTAACATCCTGTATAAGAATTAGTCGTAAGTCAGCCAATCACAGACTCTCCTATAATCATAATAAAGGCATGGCCTCGACAGCATGAATGAAATACATTTATAGCCTATTTAGTGCATAAATACTATAACTTACCAATATGCATTGCTAGGAGCTATAGTTTAACAATAATATAGATTTACTCTGCAATTAAAGTGGATTACGCTTACATCTGTTCATCAATCGTCATAATTATATTTGACGCCAAGTTTTGTTTATTTTTAAGAATATAAATATCTTGACAGTATATTAAATGTTTCTACATATTACGTAACTGGTTTTCGTTAACAGATTACTTGTTCAGTGTATTATATCGGGGGCTTCCAGTTGGCCTTTTCTTGTGGGCTGCGAAGTTAAACAGGAAATATATTAATTTAATATAAATTTTATTTAAAAATGCATTATATTGTTTGTATGGTTAATTATATTCCATTGTTTTTAACTCATTAATAAGTAGGTATATTTATTTTCAGAGAAATTCATTTTAAAATCCAATTTTTTAAATTCAATTATTTATTGCCTCATTTTAGAAATTCGGATCCAGTTATAGGATTTTACGTGCATACCTTTATTTTCAGCCCATTATTTTAAGTTTGTCTAATTTTATTTTGCTCCCCAAAAATGTGCGCCTCACCAATCAACTCTGGACACAATATTGACCTCGGACCTCTTGAAGATGGAAAACCGTGCGTTATATCATCATCGATGCCATGACATACTACGAAATTAGGGATGGGTCGATACCAGATTTTCTCGATACTCGATACCGATACATGATTTTTTCCTCGATATTCGATACTTCGATACTAGATACCATCAACATTTAGAGTTTCAATAAATAGGTACATTAAAAATTAAAAGTTGAGAGTACTGTGTAATACCAACTAAATTAATTAATTGTGCATATTTAATGAGGTAAAATTTAATAACATGAGTAGCCTATAATTTATTTAAGCTCTACATTAAAACTAAAATTAGTTTTTGAAACAGTCGACTTACAATTTTTTTTTTCAAAAATTACAATGGGGTTTGGACAGTCAGCTTGCTTGTTGGTTGTTATTAAAACGTTTGACAGGAAACGGACCAATTAAGAATCTCTTCTGTTTGGATTTGAAAAGCCGAAAAGTCCATTTCAAGGAGAAAGAGAAGTATTTACTGTATTTAGTAAATCACTAAAAGCAGAAAGAGATAACGCATTTCCTTGAATTGCAGAGTTACCAAAGTATCGAAAAAGTATCGAGCGAGTTTTCTGAAGTATCGCTCGATGCCGATACCATGCAAGTATCGAGAGTATCGAGGTATCGAAATTATCGAGGACCCATCCCTATACGAAATACAAGCCGCAAAGTCGTTAAATGCGTAAGTGAAGAGATGAACTCTATTCCTTTTATTTTCCTGCAAAATTTCATAAAACTACTTGCAATTTTTTTTAAATTTTCCATTCCTCCTTTAATCTAATGTTTCACAGCAGAGTGTACTATCGAAGTTTGGACAACCTTGATGTACTGTTGTATAACTTACTATTGTCTTAGCGCGGCGTTTCTAAAGTCTCTGAAGCTTATTAATAAAGCAATTTGCGTTTCTCAATCTTTTCTATGTCAGGGACCACCACAAATTTGAGACTATGTTTCGCGCGCTGTAATGAGTTTGGGAATGAAAGGTTTAGCATTCAAGTTGAGTCCAGGTAGGTATCACAATTAACCGCAAACCATAATTCGTACACGAATCTGATCTAACAATATGCTCATGACAAATTGAACATTTCCTCCCGTCTGAAATAATAGTTTACATGTAGGCTATCATGAAAGTTCATGTCTATATGGAATTTGTCGACAGGTACAGGCGAACTGATTTTCGGGTGCAAATTTTGGAAAGAGTAATAACGTACATTCAAAATAGCTTGCACTTTATCAATTTTTTCCTCAAGTCCAAGCTTTAATTACTAGTAATTTAGTAGCTTTAGTAATTACCCGTACCCTAGGTACTATAGGTAGAGAAAGTAGGCCTATTGTGTTCGACCCCCAAATTCGAAGTTGAGTTCTTTCTCTTCTTTTTGTAACCAATTTACATGAAGAGAATTTCATACATAATATATTATACTAAGAGGCAAAAGAAATAGCCTATGTCAGTGGTTCCCAACCTTTTTCAGCTGGCGACCCACCTTTCCTGTCGGAATACTTCCACGGTCCATCGGTCCATGGTGGAGTAAAAAACCTTATTTGTATCGTATCCCTTCCTTATGTATATATAATTTACCATCAAATATTGGAAATATATAAGCTTATATATGCTTTTTTGAAGATGCAGATCGATTATTGATAAACAATTTGTGTTCTGATTTGAAAAGGTTGACAAAATATAAGCACTTTGTAGCAAAACAGTTGTTTATTTAATAATAGATATACGAGTATGTTTGCAATATGTGCAACAAGTGGTTTCATACTCACAAACAAGTGTTCCTAGGTGAAGATAAAAACTACAATTATAAAAGTACACAAATAACCAAGAAAACAATCAAAATACAATTTGATTTCTTTCGATTTTTCTTATCTTTTCTGATGATTTATTCGATGGTTTCTGATAGTTTTAGGATCGAGTCACGACCCACCTCTAACCCTTCCGCGACCCACTAGATTAGCTTAGGGTGATTTAGTGCACCCAGTATTTAGTAAAAATAATGAGTAAAATATGCAATCTTGTTACAAAAATTCATCAAAATTCAAATTTATGGAAGAGGCAGGACAATACTGAATCATTCGGGTATAAAATATGCAGTTCAACCCATGATAATTCCATAGTCAAACGTAAATGTATTCAAACTAAATCAGGACCTAACATGAAGTAAAGTTGCCTTAAAGCAGTTATTCCGATTTGGAATGGCGAAGGCCACCCGGTATTGTGATCTCATGAGCAGTGGACATTAACGGTCTATGTTACTTATTTGTTAACCATTTGATTCTATGAATGATAAAGAACAATATCCATTCATCTACAAGCACAAATTACTGTACATTCCATATCATTCTATATGAAGAAAAGTTATAATTATGGCCTACATTAATTTTGTTTCAGTTTTAGAGTTAAGCATCTGTCTTGAGAGATCCATATAAATCAGTCATGGGAGGCGCTGGAAATCTTTGGCTCACTCTAGGTTTTATCGCTGCATACCTCAATGGCAGGAGGTCCACCGCCGACTTAACATTGTACATTCCATCAGCTGAGTGCCAAATGCCATTTTTTTATATCCTGTTCCATTGTGTTTACTTCGTGAAGGAGTGCTCAGGTCCTCATCTTCGAGATCTCTATATATATAAAAGGCTTTGTCCTGACTGACTGACTGACTGACTGAATGACAGGAATCAACGTACAGCCTAAACTATAACAGGTAGAGACTTGGAATTTTGACAGTACCTTCGTTTCATAATGTAGGTGCTCACTAAGAAAGTATTTTGAAAAATTCTGATTTTAACTGCCAAAAATTAAATGTTTTTGAAAATACTTAACCCCTTTTTACACAGAATTATCCAAACAAATTCACAGAACATATTGTTGCCAGTTGTATCAGGTGGGTTTGGATTAAATGAAATGGATGTTTGACAAATTAGAGAAGGTATCATTATAATTCATATTTTCTGTATTAATAAAAGGAATTGTCCTCGATGTCCAGCGAAATCTACTGAACGCAGAGATCTGAAATTTTAAACATAGGTGGGCTGAAGGGTCGGAAAATGCACTTCCAAGCCGGAATTTTAATTTTAGTTTTCGTTCGTGAGTTATGAGTGAAAAACGGGCAAAAAACGTGCATTTTGTGCGTTTTCAAAACATAAGTTTTCAGTTATACATTTCAATGTCAAATCAATTTCAGTTGGCTTTGGCTATTTTTGTCATACCTTGAAAATAAAACTTTCGCGATCGCTTTAATGTTGTAAGCCCTAAATATGGTCAAACTTTGTTTTATTTGGACGAATCTCACTATACAGAGGTTTTCTGGGCCAAGAAACTCGAATCTGAGCTCGCTTTTACCAGACGATGCTATCTAATCGTGGTATGTAGTCCACGTGATTTAGGTGTTAATAAATATAATGATTTTACTATTATGCTCTTAATTTTTAATTTTTGAAATAATTATCGCGGGTGAAGCCGCGGGCACATGCTAGTACAATATTATAGGGGCTCAAAGAACTACACATTTTACATAAATTTCTTTATTATTATTTATCCCATTCTAGTTTGATCCTAGTCAAAACAAAGGGGAGGAGAACTCACAGAGAGTTCGCGGAAAATTCGCATTATGTGACAAAAAGTGATTGGTTAATGTCATTAGCATGCGCCATTAGCAGGGTGTGGTTAACGAGTGTTCGTAAGTTCATGCAACAATAATATCAACATTTACACGTGAAATAACAAACTCTCACTGGCATCGTCATCATTATAGTATATCAATTAGCAAACAAAACAAAGGATTCATTGTTCACGACGACCCTGCGGGTGAGTTGTACTGAGAATAAACAAACTAACAGAAACACGGTGAACACGTGCGTTCTCACGTGCGGGCTATTACAGCCACGCCTCTTTGTTTTGAACAGGATCATTCTTACTTGGGATACAATATAGCATCCATATTGTGCATTTTACGTGCTTATTGTGCATTATAAATCTATAACATACGTTCCTTACCCTGCCCTTTCGTCTGTACATTTCAAAATTTAAAACGATCTTACATTTTCAAAAGAAAAAATTGTTGACTTGACTTATGCTCCGTCCCTCGTACATGCATTCATGAAACAATGAACAATGAACTTAATCCGTTAGAGTTATGCATTGGTAATGAGTGCATTGCATAATTTTCACCAAGAATTGATACGGTACAGAGTTACATTATGCAACATTTCTAGTATAAACATTGATTACAGTAATTGCTTTGTTTCCATTGACAAGAACATGTAGCTGTTGCCTTGAGTGGTCTTGTGGGAGTCAGATGCAATGCCAGGATAAATCTCACTTAATAGCTTCGTATCTGAATGATATTGTTTTCACATCTATAGCATTTAACATTCCATCAGTCTTGTGACAAAAGCCATTGTACATGCTATCTTATCGACTGTAAAGTGTAGCTGGCCTTTAACACTTGACGATATATAGCCGATTCTTTCTCTGGACAAGGCTTCAGCACTCAGGATGTGTATTTCTTGTCTTGATGCATGATTCTTCATGATTCTGCAGATAATTCTACGAGAATGGCGTCTCCGTTCGTTATGCTGTGTGAGTTCCAATGGCATGTCTCTCCGAAGATCCAAGCAATTAAAAACCTTTATCTAGTTTTACTACATTGCATACTATGACTATGTTTTGTTACTTCTCTTTTGTGAATAGTGTCTGATTCGAGAAAATATTTCGAATAGGTTCGTGCATGGATGAATGACACCCTGTCACTCTGCCAGGCTCGGATACAGGAATTCGTTTGGGGGGGGGGACAATTTTTGTGTGTTTTTTCTTATCTTCCAGAAAATTTGTTCTGATAAAAAAATTTGATAAAATTTCTTGTTATCCATGTAATACTAGCATTTGAATAATGCTCCGTTTGTGTTTTTAAAAATGAAATAAAAACACATAGGTACAGTAGGCCTATAGAGAAAGGAAAAACAATTTAATTTGAAGTAAGTAGGTAACAGTATGGTTCTTAAATATTAAACTCCAATCTCTTCCTAAACCCGGTTCCATCGTTCGATTATTCGTTTATTGGCGAGAGGCCTGGAGCTCAATTTTTGAATCGATCGATGTAACTTCGCGACGTTATTTTTACCAATAATTTCGAGTGAAAGACACTTGATAGATCGATGGAATCTACTTAGGTAGTAATGAGTTAATAACGATTCTTATAAACAAGTAGTGATTTCAAAATTAAAAAAAAAAAAAATCGGTCAAAATAGTCGTTAGTCAGGTGGGCAAATGCGCCCATTGCCCCCCCCCCCCGTATCCGCGCCTGCACTCTGGGGACAGAGTTGAGGGTCTCCAAGGCGAGGTTTTGTTACCGAGAAGTAACTGATGTTTCATGGAAACATAATATCTAGCCTACATCTTAAATATTACTGTACAATAACAGTGCAAACCCTGTCACAAAATCACTAAATTAGTGTGTTTCACTGTAGGCTACTATATATGACGTAATTTTCTTTCAGTGAAGTAGACCATTAAGGATAAATCAGTCATGGGAAAAAATTCTATCTGATACTGTGAATCGAACTCTGGCTATCATAGGCGTAACCAGGCTGACCATATAGGGGGTTATAACATCCGCGGGGTCTGGGAAAGGGGGGTCCGGGGGTTCTCCCCCTGAAAATTTTAAAAATCAAGATGCAAAATAACGAGTTTTAAGCTTCCGGGGGTACTCCCCCGGAAAATTTTAAAAATTAAGACGCAAAATAACGAGTTTTAAGCTTCCCACACTTTATACTTGTATTAAGTAAATTATACAATTTTATTTATTTTTTAATATGGGGGGGTGTTCAAACCCCCAACCCCCCCCTCGGTACGCCTTTGCTGGCTAGCTAAGTTGGTAAAACATCGGTAAGGAAAGCCGAAGATCATGGGCTCGAGGTCCAGTGTCAGAAGTATTTTCCCCCTAAATATTAACATGAAATGAGTCAAGTTTCTTTATGCAAATCCTCATATTTAATAAAATAAATACAGCAAACAGAGATTTTCAAACACACTCTACAAAAAAAATCGCTTTTATACTCTTGATTAATTCTTAAACCTAAAAGTGATTGTAACTATGTTGTAATAATAATTTTTTTGTCCTCTATTTGCAGGCTGTCAAATTCTGTATAAAGCCTTAACTCTTTATTTAGAGAGACTAATTTTCTCACACGATATATTAACCCATGGCGGACTGCAAAGAAAACAGGACAGTGATTAGGCTCGTAGTTTATTTCTTGTACCTTGTTTTGTAATTTATGTGAAATTTAAATATTTTTTTTTAATTTCTTTTCAGTCCTTTAATACAAATTTAAAAGAAATGACTGCGTCCTATAATTAACTAATTAAGGGTTAAGACAATGTAATAAATCTGTAAGTTATATATAAAGAGTCGCATGTGTGTTTGTCTTTTATACAAATCTACAGTTTTATTCCGATCTCGATTAAGTTTTACACACGTAGCCTTCGGGCCCTTCCCCGTTTACCACCGTTCACGAAGCCCTCTCCGTTTTCCTGAATCATTGTAATGCCACCGAAGAAAAGATAGAATATTCGTCATGTAACTTAACCCTGCCAAAAGACGGAAGGCTATATAAAAGCATAGAGTTTGAAAATTGGAAGTACTCCATGCAGTAAGTTTAGCCTACTTCGAAATACGAGCAAAATACAAAACCAGGGCGATGTCGATTCTTTTAAGCTAGTTTAAATATAAATAATAATTAATGTGTTCTTAAAGCCATTTTCGAGAAACTCAAAAAAAGTCTCCAGTAGAGTGGTTGTTAAGGTTAGAAAATATTCGGCCACATATTGAGAGGAGAATTAAATATAAAGATTTTCAGTTTTGAGCTACGTATTTATACAGAATCAGAGGCACACGACATACTTAACGGTATGACCAGCTGTAACTTCTAAGGAATAGAACTTGCAAGTTCATGCTTTTAAAATGCAGATCGTTCAAGGGGAACTGGACGACTGTTTTCCAGTATAATCCTATAAATTATGAAATTTTAACACACGTTGTATGGTAATCGTGAAGGTATGGACATTTTATTCAACTAAATCCATAAATTTATATCCTGGATTATAACTGATTTGCATGTGAAGCTAGAAGTCTGTGTTCATATAAATTTATTCTCTCGTGTTGACCTAACACCTAGCTCACGCTTTATTAAAACATGTTGTTATTTAACTTCTTTATGGGTCATGTTCCCTAGCATGGACACCTGATTAAGAGATAAGCGGGTATTTTTCTGAGTTGTTCGAAATAGGCCTATTGTGTCCTTTGCTTACGAGTAGTTCGGTGAATGTTAAATTCTCTTTCTTAATCTTTTCACTGCTGCTGCCCTATAAATTCATCACTGATAACCTCACAGATGTGCTAAGAGATCCGTGAAATTTGCGAGACGCATTAACACGAATTATTGTAATTTTTAAAACTGTTCGTAAACTTTTACTTTACCACCATCCATAACGGTAAATAACGCGAATTTATATAATACCTACTTTTAAACGAATCCCAGTAACAATTGTTTTATTTGATCGAAATCTTTAAAGTTAATTTATCTTTCAGGAATATTGTTATAATTTCCTGTACGTATTTCCTGGTGACTTTAACACATAATTACATACGCCATGTTACCATTGAGAGGCAATTTCGTCCCAGAATGAAATGCTCACTGTGCATTATGTAGCCGAGCTATGGCTTCATGAACATTTTTTGTATGGTGAAATACAAAATCATTTCAGCTTTATTTTCTAAATTCTTGCAGATATCAATACCCAAGTACGAGCATTTATTATGGACTAATGAAAAGTTTGAAATGCATAAAAATTTCCTGTAATAAACGAAAATACAAACGGCTGGAATTTTTAATCAGGCTGAGAATAAAAATATCTGGCCTTCTAGTAGGCTGATTCATAATTAGGTATAGAATGGGATACAAAATATTCATATCAGTTATATAGCTCATTTTATTTTTTTTTTAATCGCCAAATTTATGACACCGAAATACAAAAATGTTTAAAACTTTGCTTAAGGCGGGACATTCGGCTTTCGGTAAAATTCATAGGTGAGAAATAGGTGAATTCCATTACTTTTTTTCTTCAGCAATGAATTGTTCTACAATCTTCAAATCTGGCATGTTTATTATTGACTACCTCTACAATTGCATACTATTTTCAGAATTAATCAAACTGTTGTAGTTATGGGTAGTTACCGTTACAAAATGGCCGCCACGATTCATGCAATAAAATGCCGTTACCGTGATAATTTCCGCAAATGGCAATATTTTTGAGTGATTCTTTTTTCTATCTACTTGCAAACATCATATGAACAGCATCATGTAGAATCTTTGGAATATATAGAGTATAAGTATTTTAAAAAAGTAAAATTTAAAATATATATTTAAAAAACTAATAGGCCTAATGTTAAATTAATGATTGTAGATAGTGTTGTTCATGTGATATTAACATAACCATACAGAAATATTGATATTTGTGGAAGTTATAGAGGAAACGGCATTTCAGTGCATGAAACGTGGCTGCCATTTTGAAACGATAATTACCCGTAACTGTAACAGTTTAATTTTGAAAATAGGCCTAGTAAATAACTGTAGAAGTAGTCAGTAAAGAGTATGTCAGATTGCAAGATTGCAGAGCAATTCATTGCTGAGAAATAAAAATGAAATTCACCTATTTCCGCTTGTGAATTTCATCCAAACTGTATGCCCCCCTTAAAAATAAAACCATTTTCACGTATCTGTAGTTATCCTTAGAGAAAATTGGAATAAGCGTTGATACACCTTTTGCAGATCGTTAAAAGTATATTTTTTCGCTTTTATAATATAGCCTATATATATATACACACACTTGGTTTTGGATTTACTGAAGATCGAGGCAGTATTTTAAAGAAAAGGCTATCCCGAGTGAATCATTCTTTACAGTAATTTCCTTCTCCTTTGCACCATGTCGTGCACAAGGCTATGTAATTTACGATCAATACAGTGACGAGTGATTGCAAAACCCGAGACATTTCACGCTTCCATATTAACGACAACATATTGGAACTGTATTTTTATCGTCTATGGTCACACGACTACATTCCATGACCACAGGACGCTCAATTGCTCCAAAATGTTGACCCTGAACCCGCCCATATACAAGGATAGCGCGAACACAATAGTTAAACATGTCCCGGTGTTATCTACACGACATTTTGATTTACTAACCTTTCATGTCAAGCGGTTTGTCGAAAATGTCAGTTATCTTCTACATAGAAATATGCGGTAAATCAGATCCTGTACTTGATAAAATTATAGTTCATATATCTTACACCTTAACCTTTGTTATAAAAATAATACAACAAGTTTCTTGTACCCCAGACAACATTTGTGGTCTTGTGGTTAGCGTCGTATCCGCAGGCCAGGGATCGATCCCCTATATCTCCTCGGATTTTACTGAGGAAGGGTGAGGAAGGGTGCACTTAGCCTCATAAATCAAACCGAGGAGCTATTGATGAAAGGAAGGAACACATTGCCTCCGTTCCATTGAGGACCTTGTAAATTATTATGTCGACAGTGTAAGAAAATTAAATCCTGAAACAGTGGGCGGCCGGACATTTGTTGACACTGTCGACATAATATTCCTGGTCGAAGGAACGGAATGGAGGCAGTGTGCTTCCTGCCTAAGAAACAGCGGCTTCGGTCATGGAGACCATCATTGTCGGCCTACGGGAGATGACGCAGCCGTCGGATGGTAGGCCTTGTCTCTCAAGGGATGCAACACCCCGGAGTTAGTTAAAATAATATATTTTTTCAATAGTAGAACATACCGAGCGAGGTGGCGTCTTGGACTCGCATTCTGGAGGTCCCAAGTTCATATCCCGTTGTCGGACAATTTGACAAGGGTTTTATCATGGTTTCCCCAGTCGTAAAGGCAAAATGCCGAATTGGATATTTACGTACCATGAATCATTCTCACTATTTCATCCTGTATCATATCCATTTAAATTAATATCAGTTGGAATTCACTCCATAAAATACACTAACAACAGAAATAATTGACAAGCAATAGTTCCGTGGCCTACCCTACTATATAGACACAGATCCCGAAATCCTGATATGGCCTCAAAGCTAAAAGGAGTATAATCACAGCTGAATTAAAAAAAATAGTAGAACAGTGCTTCATTACTTTTTAAACCAATCTTTATCGACCAGGAAAAGTATCGTCTATGCTTGAAAAAAAGAAGAGGCTGAATTCTAGGTAGGCTACATTAAGAATCAGGCAAATTACATACTGAAACTGAGCACGCATTTGTGTGTATGTGTGAGTGCACCCAATATATTTGTCTCTAGCAATAAAGTTTATTCTTTTGCTAAGAAATATGACATAAAAGCATCTTTATGTGATTTTTCTAATTTGAATAAAATTATGCAAAACGTTTCTTTCGATTTTATTTTCGATAGTACAGTACTTTTTTTTCTTAACCTTTGTGCTTAGTGGGCAAAACTAGCGGTCCGTGATATTTGAATAACTTCATTTTAGTAGTTCGACATTTGCCAGGAATTTACTGTGGTATTAAAACAATTTTTTTTAAATGGAAACATGTTTGTAGGTAATTTTAATGATTATTAAATCTTTCCTCCTAGTCTAAAAATCTGGCTACATTCCATTTATTAATTTACACTATCGAAGTATAATATAATAAAATATTTTATTGTTTTCCTTATTGAACACAAGTAATATTAAATGCTAATCTAATGTTAGTCTTTTATGCTAACCTATACTTTATGTAAGTTAATGCAAGAAAACACACATTAAAAGGTGCATTAAATACGAACACAGACTTCTACAGACATATGTTTCAAACACGCGATGTTAATTTTTACTATACAAATAAACATAATTCATATTGTACACCTGAAGAAATATAACTCAGAATGTAGGCGTGGCAAAAAATGCTTGTTGCCAGTATGCAGAAGAAATTGCCCTAGTATATCATTTGAGGAAACAAATTGTCTTTTCAAGAGAAGGTCATAATAAGGAAGTTATAAATTGTGACGAAAACAATTTGCATCTACCGCGCTAACCTTCACCTTTTCAGGACTTACTGGCCAAGTGAAAGGATCTAAGTTTACCGAAGAAAGTTCATACTTAAAAGGGTATCCAGTATGATAAACAGATCGAATAACTATCTGAAAATTCCATGGAAACACGTAATTTAAAATTGCAAAACTATAAACGATTTTCGACTTGACTCAAGGCCTGCATTTTGTAAAACACTATGAAGGCTTAAGGATATTTGTCTCAAAGCTTACAACAAAACTTGTATTTCGGAACAATTACCTCTTCTTCCTTGTTGTTAACAACTTCCAATATACATGTTTTAAAAATATTTTCAGTTCACATTAGCAGTGATATCTGGAAACATTGACAAATTAGAAGTTTTTTACAAGTAAAACTGTAAATCACATATAAAATTGTTAAAAAGTGATTATCTTATTGAATTAAAATGATGTAATAATTTAGAGTCGTTAAACGTTTTAAAATGGAAAGTTTATTATGATAAAATACGTTCTCTTATGAGGTCATGTTTAGGATTTTCGGGTCATATTTAGTAATCTTTAAGGTCATATTTTCCACTTGATTAGATCATAAACATCCGAACCATAGTGATCATTCAGATTTCCATGATCCCTATTTTTTTTATTAAGTAGCTCTTAAGCTATCCTCACGAGGTCGAATGCACCCCGATCCAGACCTCCCTACCTCCGATTCGCAGTCAGGAACGGCGAACACTAAATACGTCCACTAAATATTTCCATGCAGGAGGTTCGGTATATTTATCAGAAATGACAAATGGTACACTACTGAGAATAAGACTCATTAAACATTATAAATTTAGCAAATAAGAGTCATGTGAAAGTAGGTCCTCCAGTATTGACAAAAAACAGTAAACGATATCAGAGATAACTTACAGCTTCTTCTGATCTACTAAAGATATAAAATAGCCGTTCCAATACTGTTAGTTTCATTTCTGAATTCCAAAAGAGATTGTCGTTCAAGATAGCAATTCGTTACAACAATTTAACATCTGCTAACTTAAGTTGAAATTACTGACTGGGAATTCCTGTCAACTGGAACTGAAAAATTGAGTAGAATTTTCAAGATAATTAATTAACTCGTTATCAGATGCACGAACTCTTTTAAAAAGCTACTCCAGAGATATAATAACTGTCCTTTGAAAATGCACCAGCTGAATAGTCTCTTTAAAAACAATCGTGCCAACTTTACGCAATACTTTTCTACCTGAGGCGCTTCTGTCTGTGAGATGTGGATTTGGCCGTATTAGAGAACTGAAGCAAAGAATCTACCTCAGGGTCATGGAATTTGTCATGGGTAATTAAGTTTTATTAATTCAAATCGTGTTTCTGTACACAATTTCGGGTTTGTAAAACAGATTTTTAAAAATAGTCAAAAGTATTACACACAATTCCTTTATAAAAACGATATGGCAATCAGTACAATAACCATACAGAGCTACGATAATAACAATAAAATATGTAAGAAATACTGAGTGGACTTAAATATAGTTAAATAGTAATAAAATATAAAATTACAGAAATCCTAAAGTCATGACAAAAAATCATTAAAAGTATAAGTTAATACATCTTACTGCATAAATAATGTTTCAGTTTTCTTTTGAATGAGTTCAATTCATTTACATTAATTATTTCGGATGGTAATTTATTAATAACAAGGCTAATTGTGTGAATGGGAGATTTTGTATACTTGTTGTTCTGTATTTATAGATGTGAATATTGTTGTTTCCTCTGATGCCATCGTTATGGATTTCATTATATATATATAAATGGCTTTGTCCTGACTGACCGACTGAATGAATAACTGACTGACTTACTGACTGACTGACTGACAGGAATCAACGTAGAGCCTAAGCTATAATTAATAGATATAGACTTGGAATTTTGACAGTACCTTCGTTTCATAATGTAGGTGCTCACTAAAAAATGATTTTGAAAAAAATTGATTTTAAATGCCAAAAATCAAATGTTTTTGAGAATACTTAATCCCTTTTCACACAGAATTATCAAATCCAAATCACAACAGTGTACAGTGGTATTAAAGAGAGGCGGCAGTCAGATGCGCGTGAGAGAGGAGACGCATGTAGGGGGAATCATGGGGAGGGGTAAGAATGTTGTACTGCACTTCCGAGAGAGAGAAGCGATTGTAACAAGGTCTCTTGTTTCTTCACTGCATTATACGATGTTACCGCACTGAAAGCAACGACACAACTAACCCATACACCCCTCCATGCAGTACGAATGTTTATTGGACTCGTCTGCATCTACTGAGCATCCATGCTTGGACTGCCACGTCTCATTAATACCACTGTACTGTTGCCACTAGTCTCAGACGGGTTTGGGAATAAATGAAACGTGACTTTGACAGTTTAGAAAAGCTATCAATATAATAATGTTATAAATAAATATTAAAGAATTAAACCCACGAAAATAATGCAGTCAAATAACTTTCTCTAGCCTGGAAATAGAGAAAACAATACGAGGTAAGGTAATATGTTTTGGGAAGAGAAGTATGAAAGTGATATTGCATTTCTGTTTAATTTCATCCCCAAAACGGTTTTATGGCAGAATGAGAGTAAGAAATAAAAATTCTCTGCCACGATAATACACTTTTATGTTACCGGAATTTCTGTTTCTTCCTATTTGAACCCCTACCAGCCTTGCTGTGTACTGTACAAGCGATGGGATGCAAAATTCGACATCCTCTATGAGCCATAAAAAGCTATATCAAGCGTTTTCTGAGGGAATAGTTTGAGTGCGATAATTCGTTCTTCCTATTTCAAATTATAAATACCTATATAAGGACCTATAATTTAAAAATTGAAAGTCCTTCATAAGTTAATTTCCAATTACAAAATAGAAAACCCGGGAGACGCCGGACCTTTTAAGCTACATACATGGTATTTCTAGATCTGAAGGTCGCGAATAAAACCCGGCCACTGTCGATGGATTTTTCAGGATGTAAAAATACTGGGCACGAAGTCCTCTGGGAGGGACTTTAAGCTAGGGGGACGTGTCGTAGATTTACGGTACGTAAAATAACTCCAAGCCTAAATTAGAGTCTCTGGACAAAATTCCTTGGCCCTTTCACGTCCAAGTAATACCTTAGTTACCGGGGGGTTGTGAGGCGATAAGCTTACCACCTGTCACACTGCCCTCTATCGGGAAATAGCGTAACAAAATTTTAAAAAGCAACAGTAACCTTCACCGGTCCTACGCTTCACTACTGTGGGAGCAATATGAAAGATGGTAATGGTATCGAGGTTACGTCTCTCATGTTTATAACCAAATTTCAATAATGATTGTGTACAACAAAGCTGTGTTTCATACTCTTATACGATATTGGTCAAAATCGAAAGAAGATATAAACGGTATGTGGCATTCTTTCTTTCTTTCGTAGACGAATACAATGTAGAAGTATCATTCTATATGTAGAATTTTCCTTCTACATAGTTTGTTCTGAAAAACTGGAAACAAAATTATTTCCCACTTGAAATTACACTGTAGGGTAGTGAGAAATTAAAATGGACGGAGGTAGAAATGAGGAAACTGTCAACCATTCAAGTTACGGCATCGCCTGCCGGTATTACGGCGACCACTTCTCTGACACCAGAGTACTGCGGGAAGTCTAACTTAACTCGGCAGGCGCAACCACAAACAACAAAAATGATTTAAACACGCAACCGAATCAACATTCAAATCTTTTTACTTTCTGTACCTGTACTAGGTACCATGGTAATGATAATAAGAGGAAATGTTTGTCTGTCTGTGCGCGATTATCTATAATAATAAGAGGAAGTGTCTGTCTGCCTGTTTGTCTGTACGTGATGCCTAGCGAAATCTACTGCACGCAAAGATCTGAAATTTTAAACATAGATGGACTGAAGGATGGCCGAACGCATCTCGAAGCCGGATTTTTTAAGTGAAACTTCTTTAGCCGCGGTAGGGGTAAATCGAGAGCCTCTCTCTCTCTCTCTCTCTCTCTCTCTATATATATATATATATATATAAGTTATATATATATATAAGAGGCTTTGTCCTGACTCACTGACTGACTGACAGGAATCAACGTAGAGCCTAAACTATAACAGGTAGAGACTTGGAATTTTGACAGTACCTTCGTTTCATAATGTAGGTGCTCACTAAGAAAAGATTTTGAAAAATTTTGATTCTAAATGCCAAAAATCAAATGTTTTTGAGTATACTTAATCCCCTTTTAAACAGAATTATCAAATCCAATTCACAGAACATATTGTTGCCAGTGGTATCAGATGGGTTTGGAAATAAATTAAATGCAAGTTTGACAAATAAGAGAAGTTATCAATATAATTCATGTTAGAATGAAATCCACGAAAATAATGCAGTCACATAACTAACTTTCTCTACCCTGGACATAGAGAAAACAAAACGAGGCATGGTAATGTGTATATTATTATATCGCAGGTTCTTGGAGAGAGAAGTATGAAAGTGATATTGCTTTCTGTTTAATTTCATCCTCAAAACAGTTTTATGGTAACATGAGAGTGAGAAATAAAAATTTCCGCCTCGATATTACAATTTTATGTTACAGGAATTTCTGTTTCTTCTTATTTGAACCTCTACCAGGCTTGCTGTGCCCTGTACAAGCGATGGGATGCAAAATTCTACATCCTCTATGAGCCATAAAAAACTATATCAAGCGTTGTCTGAGGGAATAGTTTGAGTGTAATAAGTCGTTCTTACCATTTCAAATTATAAATACCTATATAAGGACCTAGAATTTAAAAATCGAAAGTCCTTCATAAGTTAATTTCCAATTACAAAATTAAAAACCCGGGTCTTTTAAGCTAGTTACTTATAAGACTGTTTTTGTTTTTCTTGTAAAACATGGCCGCTCTACATATTAAAATACGTTGGTTGTAATATGCATTTTGTACTATAGGCATATGAGAAAAAGGTGAGTTTATTTTCAAACATGATATTGTAATATCAGATTTTTTTGTCAAGTATAAAATAAAAGAATTTCAATAACCATCTTTGTGAAAGACATTAACCGTTTCACTAGTTAGTCTTAAACTTGTAATAAAATGGAAAAGAAATTGTAAGGAATCATTAAATTATATGTAAAATTACATAATACTGTACAAGAAATAAATTATCGGCCTATATTTATTAAAATTTTCCCATAACTACGGGTTTCCTATAGAGACAAAGAGTACAAGACAAGACAAAAACTAATTGAACATTCTAAGAAGTAGGTTTAAATTTTAAGAAATAAATAGCGTAAAATTAGTAAATTTTAACAATAAAATATATAATGTTTTATATGTACAGTTCCTCAATATAGCTATTGATCCTCTGCGGTTGCCAAAATAACTTCTGTCATGTTAGATGGAGGGATTCCTATCTCTTGAATGTGTTTTTCAGGGATGTTGTAGCTCTACAATAAGTCCGATGAACCGAGCGTGGTGGCCGAGATAGTAACGTCTTGGACTCGTTTCATGGTTTCCCCAGTCGTAAAGGCAAATGGCTTGGATATTTGCATAGGCTATGCCATGAATCGTCCTCACCATTCGATCCTACATCATACCCATTTAAATTAATATCCGTTAAATTTACTCCGTAAAATATACTAACAATAGAAATAATTGATATGGTCTACCCTACTGTATAGACACACATCCCGAACTCCTAATATGGCCTCGTAGCTAAAAGGAGTAGGCTATAAAACAGCTGAATAATAAAAAAAAAAAAAAAAATCCGATGACTTCGAGGTCTTTCAGACTGTATTTCTCATAATAATAGAGGAAGGTAGGATTATAGAAGTTCTGCTATTCCTTATTGACTTCTTGGATCGTATCTACAAAATTTAAATAAAGTCGTTTGAGCCTTTTTCTAGAAAAACGCAAATAATGAATTTTTCTTTATGCGAAGTAGCATTAAAAGCAAGATAAAGTGTCGTCTTTATAATGTTTTCATTCTCGAGCTCTGCTGATCACTCACACAAAGACATAACTTACATGTTTCTGAAAATAGCATTTTTGGAGTTAGGGTAAGTTACCTCAGTACGCGCATTAATCTTGAAAACGTGACATCAAATTTTGGGGTCGAATACACCCGTAATACCTATGGTAAGGATAGAGAAAGCCTTACTTACTTAATGGCAATGACAATTCCTAAACAAGATAAAGGAATATTATATATCTTATGGAACCCGGAGGTTCATTGCCGCACTTACATGAGCCTGCCATTCAACCCTATTTTGTGCTAACTCCATCCAACCATCCCTCACAAATCCTACTTTTTTAAATCTAAATTCTAATATTGGCCTCTTACCTACATCTAGGTCTTCCGAGTAGTCTTTTCCCTTAGGATCTTTCAGTTAATATATTTTTTTTAAATAAATATCTTCCCTCTTCCTTGAGCCCATTTCATCCTCAGTGCTTTAATTACCCTTATTATATTCAGTAAGAATAGAGGTTATGAAGCAGTTTTCCTGCAGTTTTCTCCAGTCCCCTTTTCATCTCTTAGGTCCGAGCACTGTCAGGTCATGTTCTTCGCGAAGAGTTAGGGGCTATGTCTCACATTCGTAATAAAAATTTATTTTTCACGGATGTTTCCCTTAAAGGTCTGCTTCGGAACTCTCGTTTTGTAGATTTTTGGAACTTTACTTCTCGAGAGTTAGGAAGTGATTAAACTGCTTCTGGTTATTGATTCGTCCTTACACTGACTTGTTTATTGTCATCTTTACTGTTCATTTGCATAAGCCTTGGCAACTTGATCTGTAAAGACATTTAATAGCTTAGTCATTTACCAACTTGTCTGTCCTGTGTTTTGGCGTCACATTCAAGTTGAATCATTCCAATCGACGTGTATAAACGGTTTAATTATTATGCCTTTTCTCTTCCGTATCTGCGTGTTTTGTTTATAACAGCTTTCTATTTAAAACCACATTAAGGCTGTAATATACAATAGCCTAATTATTTTAGTGATGGCATGGCAAAGAATATGTTCATTTGTTCCGTTATTAGATTCCTGTGAAAGTCACTAAGTTCATCTGTAATTTTAAGTTAAAAATATAGCCTACGGTACTTCATTGTGATTCCAAACTTTGCGCCTGTTTGAAACTATGCAATATTGTGTGATGGGGCGTCGTCAGGAATATTATTAAGGGGAGCAAACTCAGCATAATTCCAAACAGATTGACTAATAATAATAATAATAATAATAATAATAATAATAATAATAATAATAATAATAATAATAATAATAATAATAATAATAACAATAATAATAATAATAAAATAATAATAATAAATTTACTATCGCGAATAATTAGCGGGTTTACGACAGTAATTTAAATAGGCCTAAGTGCACTTTGAGCTAATTCCTGATTGAAGTTAATTCACGTTCAAGTGATATAATTTACAATTTACAATTTACAATTTATTCTAAATTACACGAAAAATATACATAAAAAAGTTGATACACCACCCGAAGAAGCAGAGCTTGTGTTCGGGGGTGGTTCAGTTCAATATATTAGAAAAAACTTATACTAAATAATTACTTAAAACAATACATAATTTGGAGAAGTATGACAGAATATTATGTATAAAAGGTTAGAACATGTTCTATTTACAATACAAAGGTACGAGGTAATACAATAATAATACATAATTTAAAAAAAAAACAAAGAAATTAAGTTCTATCCAAATTTAAAGTTCAATATAAAAAATGTTATAACAGCAATAGTAGAAAACAGAAGTAATAATTATATACATTTTCTAATTTTAGACCTAAATTGTTTGTTGTTATATGCATGAAATGTTATTATGGTTGACTGAAAATCAATTTTGGACCGCTATTTAAAATGATTAGTTTCCCGTAGTTTTGAATCTCAGCTGAGTTCGATGGGGCTGCGAAGTTTTTAAATTAACAGATTAAGTTCTTTTGAGTAACAGCCTTGGTGATTATTATAAATACACTGAGGCAGTTGTAATTAGGTACTGATAGTGACGTATGAAGCGGTGCTAAGAAAAATAGGAGAGAAAAGGATGTTGGATATAATTATTAGAATCAGAAAGGTAAAGTTGTAGGGTGCAGCAACTAAAAAATTTAATGGTAGAAATTCCAGAAGTATTGGTAAATGGGAAGCATAGTAGGCCTACATGACGAAGAAGGTAACAGATGATTGAAGATTTTAGCTCTACGGGTATCAATCATTAAGCAGAAGAACTTACCGGATTCTTTCCCCGTTTAAATCCAATGAATATGAAAATAGTAATAGGCGGTAAGGCCTAAGACCAAAGATTTTGGAACCTTTGTTTTCACAAAATCCGTATTATGTAAGCAGTGGGTTTTCAGTTCACAAAGAAGTTCATGGTTTGGCAACTAAGGGCAGTTCTCGAAGGATCAATATGAATGTCGGAGAACGAAAGGTATATATACTGGACCCATATACTGTACTATACACTGCAATATATACTGTAAGGTTCGAGGCTCCTGGTTGATTAAGAGAAGAAACATTTAATATATTCCAACAGTTCCCTTTTACAAAGAAATGTATAATATGTTGATGACATCGAAGTGAGAAGACTTTTGATAGGAGCCAGAGTCACCATACCATTGAAAACTGTATAAAACTGTATAACCTGTGAAAGAATTTGGTATCTCTTGTAAAGTTTTTGAAGAACTAGCGCTGCACGAATTAAGAGGTTCCCTAAAAAAATATAAAAAAAATTGTATAGCAAGATTAGCTACTATCCATGATGGTAATAGGCCTATTTAAACTTATCATAGCAACTGCCTAATATCATCGTACAGCAATCTGCATATTGTACCTTCGTTAATTTATTAGTTAATCTTTGTCAATTAGGCAACCTGTATTTTCTGGAAGACAATAAAATAAAAACAAAAAATTAACAGGAACACCATTTATATTAAACTTCTTGTTCCTTCTTTCTTGTATTATTTTTATGTAGTACAAGAGCCTGCTATATTTTATTAAAATTTAAAAGCTTAAATTGCATAAACCGCTGTATCATAAATCTTAAGGAAGTGGGTGGCAAGAAAAATAACATATCTTCGCAGTAAAGTGTTTATCATTTTACAAACACACTGCTATATTTCATACGTATCGCGCATGTGCCTTGTTCGCTGTCTGCTGTTACAGTTTATGGGACCACACGACCTGGGTTATAATTGATACAATCACTGATACCACTTAAAATCGCGGTACCTTGAATTCTATATAAGGCTTCCGTTTGATTCAGTGTTTCTTGTACTGTTTTCTGCTTTCTCCGCAGAGGCTGTTAGCCTTGCGATCTAGCAGTGATATTAGAATACGGTATTGAATTCCATCAAGAATGATCCCCATCTGTCTGCAATAGCAGTAAATTGTTGCAAAGATGCAGTGCTGTGTATATTAAAAGTCTGTAATAGTTCCCCCTGTATCAACTATCTTCCTCCGCTTCTGCCTCTCTTTCGTCTTCTTTTGGGAAAAGGTAATCTGCGCCACTTCAACCTTTTTCCCCAACTTACACGATGAAAACTGCGCTACCGACATATATAAACTGCGCCACAGACATTAAATGGCCTCACCGTCATACCACAGTATAACGCACTAACATTTTCCTTCCCACTTCTCCCGACTTACGACTGGCTATGAAATTGCATAGGTATGGTAGCTTTGTCATTTTAAAAAAATGTTAAAAACAATACCCTAATTTATTTTGCATGAACGCTTCGTCACTTATAAAATTGTTAAAAACACTGCCCAGATTTTTTTTTTTTGCATGAGCACTTTGTTCTCATATGACGCCTTCTTAATAAAATCAAAACGGGATATTTCATTGTTTATATATTGTTCTCTCCACTTGAGTAGACGAGAATACTTGTCATTTATTTTAGCTGTTCTTCTTACAGGAATCCCTTAAGTTCAATACTTCTCAGTTTTATGTAGGCACTTGTTTGGAACTGGAGAAGTGCATCTACATATCTCCGTGGCGCAGTTTACATATCTCATTTTCATTCTATTTCAAATTCGGTGTCAACGGTAGCGCAGATTACATACACACCTTCTTTTGTCTGCTTAATTATCTAATATCGGGATTTTTATAATACTTGCAAATTTCTGGCAGGACACTTTTCTTGGTATACAAAACCTAGATATTTCCGCATTTTCTGGACGTATGGCAACCTAAATTACATTCTAGGTCTAATCTATGGTTCTTGCTGCAGTTGGAGTGTTAGGTATTCTGCAGTTTGTATGCAGAAGTAACAGCTAGTTGAAGTTTTTTACTAAGAGAAAACTATAAGCTACCTATGACATCAGTGCATTCCAAAGGATTATACAGCACAACTATAAGCATAATATATACAAACTTGACATAAGATTGTATCGGATTTTATCTCCTATCACATTTGCATTTAAATTAGTCTTGTTATCGACTGGTAGTTGCTGAGTAATAGCATTATGAATTGCCTCTTTTACTTTCCGTTTAATGAATGACGTGAGAATAGTACTCGTTATGTTTAATTCACCGTTTGTGTTTATTAGGCGAAACGCAATTATAAAGCAAGTGGTAATGATCAGTCTCACTTAACGGAATGTGAAAGTCGTTGTCGTAGTTATGGTCGTGCATTCTGGCTTGACATAGACCTGCAAATGTCGGAGCAGTTAATCTTGTGTTTGTAGTTGTAATCTAGTAGATTACGGTACTGTTTCTGGTTTGCTCATAAATGGGTGAAGTTCATTCGCGTGTTGTTGGACTAGTCCTAGTTCTGTACAATTTTCCTCATATGAAAATGAAAATTTTTAACATGTAAATAAATATTTTCAAATTTTAGATAAAGCATAAATTCATTAGTTACATTTCATTTTTATGCACGTCAGTAGAAATGAAAATGTTAATATTATCCGAGCGTTAATGCACCAGTATAACAAGAAATATTCAAAAAACGGCTGTCAACTTAAAAGTTGTCGGTTTAGCGGTTAACAGGTGATGCGATAGATGATATCTAATTGAAATAAAATCAGGTAAACTGATGTAAAAAAAAGTACCAGAGTGATTTTGTTTAATCAGTAATAATTGCAATTATGATATGCAGAAAATAAGTTATTTTTTTTAATCGATTTCCGAGTTACACTCCAGATTGATTCATTAAGCAGGGTTTCGGAAAAACAAAGGTCTAGTTTTTTTTTAAATCGTGCAGCATCAGCAGAACTGTACAGATTTATGATATTTTGACAATCGCACACTCACATAAAAGTACCAAAAAAAAGTCAAATTGGCCGGCTACGGTATCTGAACCAAGGACCTCCAGAATGCGATCCGAGACGTTAATACGCGTGTAATGTTTTTCATGGATTTTTAAAAAGATACCCAACACTTGTAGCCTATTTGAGGAAATTGTAGAACAGTTCACTAGTGCATCTTCCCAAAGTATTTGGAACGTGCGTTTTGAGTCCGGAGAACTCTGATTAATGTAATAGCAATAATGTGTACTATAACATTATTTTAATTGTGGAGTTATAACTTTAAGCTTGAACGATGAAATAATGAAGTCTTTGCTTTTAACGTATATGGCATCAGCTGCAGAGGCGCCAACATGAAAATATTGTTTCGGGACATGGCGTCACGAACCCAAACTTCGAGAATGTTATAAATATGTAGATAAATGGGGTACAGACATATGATGATGATGGAATTTGAAGACAATGTTGAGGTATGAACTAGGGCTTCAGCTGGCGTAACATCACATAAGAAGGCTGACCAAGAATTTGCCTACAGAGCTTTGCTCACAAGCTCGGGATATCCTATACATTGATCCATAAGTGCTAAGGGAGATAAGTAAAAGTGCCAGGTGTTCAAGAGCAAAGGATAAAAGAAAGAAAGAAAAAAAGTGTGCGTGGAACGCCACGCGTCAGAAGTGAAACTTGTTTTAATTTTTGGATATTTTCAATTTTGGATTATTGGATTTTCTCAATTTTGGATTGTTGGACTTTTTTAATATTGGGTTTTTGGACATTTTAAATTTTGGATTTTTTCAATTTTTTATCTTTAAATTTTTTAATTTTGGAATTTTGGATTTTTTTATTTTGGATTTTTTTTAATTTTTGATCTTTTGATTTTTAATTTTTAGGATTTTTAATTTTTAATTTTCGATTTTTTAAGTTTGGATTTTTAAATTTTCAAATTTTCGATTTTCGATTTTTTTAAATTTTGAATTTTTTGATTTTTTAATTTCGGAAAGTGTATGGAAAGAGAAGACTGACGTAACACATCACCAACAAATAATGTTACAGCCAGAATGATACAAATGCAGTGTTTATCTGCACTGGAACTTTGGTAGCGAATGGAATACCTGAATTATAATATTATATTGTATGATGATAAGTAATTTGAGTGGCATGTTTCGTGGAATTGACCATGATCCATATTCCTTAACAATGTGGCGTGTTGCAAATGTTTTCTTTATCGTAAATATGTCGCTCTGTTTGCTTGTGTGTGCGTTTAATCAAGAAACTTGAGAAATTATTTCTACACAGCTTCCTAGAAAGATCATTTTCTTCCATAGTCAGCTGTCTGTAATAATTATTGTTCTATTTATGTTTAATAATAAAAGGTCTACCAGATAGCAGAAATGCAGCAAACATGCATGTTTCAAGTCATTACGCTTAGGAGAAATTGAATGTTTTGTTAATGCATAAAAATCACATATAATAAATTATATTTAAATTGTGTAGTTTATATGCAAAATTACATTAGAGATTATTCTTTACTGAACACAAATTCCTTTATTTATAGCCTGTTCAGGGCTCGGGGTCTTGGTAAATGGGGTCCAGCCAAACTGAATCATTCGGCTGAGCCAGTTACATAGGGAGTGCACTGGGAAAATAACTGGATAAGGTTAACTACACACTCAATTAATTGTAGAGAAGGTAAAACAGTTAAAACTCTTGATTTGAGCACATAGTTAAATGGATATTATTTACACTAATCTTCATTATTTTCGTGTTTGCTGTGTAAATTGTAGTAAATCCAAAATGAACGAAAATGTGCTCTCATTCCAGGCATGTAGAAAAAATACTTCGACGAATAATTTAAAACATTCAGGCATTCGCCAACACTGTAAGGCATTAAAAAATAAAATTAAAAAATAAAAAACTTTGCAAAAGTATGGTGTTGGAGTTAATACCCCTTACACAGCAAACAGATTTTGTCGATTAACCATAGACAGACAATTTTATTACAGTTTATTCTTATTCTCTGGGTCTATGTATTGTACGCTTCTCTGTGCTTTTTATGCGGAAAATACCACATGATGAGCCGCCTGGAATGCATGTAATTAATGTGGCATTTTTAACATTCCTAAATGCTTCACAAAAAATATTTTTTTTTTTTTTTTAAAAGCTGAGAGAATACAGAAAAAGCATGGTAAATTCCAATTTGTTTGATCCTGAAGTTAAAATTTTAAAATTTTCGCTAGTCAAAGGTGTAGGCCTACCTTCCTTCTAAATCAGTGGTTCTCAACCCGTGGAAGTCTGCGGACCACTTACTTATTTACTAATGGCAATAGATAGTTCCTAAGCAAACTAAATGAATATTATCTATTTGATGGAATCTGAAGGTTCATTGCCGCGCTTACCTGAGCCCGCCATTCAACCATATTCTGTGCCAATGAAGTGCTCTTCATCAGAGTATGGTTCCCCCGAAAATAAAAGAGTGATTTGATTTTCCTTCCAAGACGAGAAAAGAAGAAAAGTCCACATAAAAACCTATTATGTAATTAATTGTTGTTTCCAAAATACCGTACGTTTCCGAATGTAAGGCGCACATTTTATTGATCTTTTGGCTGCTCAAAATCACCGTGCAACCTTATGATCGCGTGCGCTTTAAATTCCCACAAAATGTGAACATTCTCAAAATTACATGTAGGGATATTCGCATATATCCATGGTAGAAATACCTTAAACTTTAAGCTATTTAATATATGTAATCATTGAACACATATACCACAACAAATACAACACAGCAATAGGAATGAATGATACCAGTATTTAGAATGAACATTTACAGATGTCCTTGTCACTCATCTTCATCACTGTTCACTGCAATGATAGATGAACACACAGAAGACAGAGTAAAATATTTTTGGGTGCGCCTTACATTCGCGCTCGAACTTGATTCGCTTGATGAAGGCAAGTATTTTGGGGTGCACCTTACATTCGCGTGCGCCTTTAATTCTAAAATATACGTAACCTCGAAATTGCATATATTATAGCGTTCACTTCTAGCAAATCCATATTCTGTTGTACCAACAGTAATCAAAAACTTATCCTAGGTAATGTAACGAGAGGTCCGGATTTTTTCGATGTCTTGAGAGATACCAGACCTCGAGTTACATTTATTGAGACTATTTGGCGAATATTCATAGAATTAAACAAATCACTATTCTTGACATTGTAAGCGAAATAGCCTATGGCGGGACAATCGATATACTATTATATCAATCGATTCGCCATCGATGATAGTCGCGCTTAGTACGACCAAATACTATAGAGACAATACCGGACACTTACTGGTAGAGAAATGGGGGACAGATTTTGCAGCACTCCTTGTGGCACAACCTAGAAACTTGGGGCAAAATTAATATATTCAAAACATATATAAACTGTAATATGCTATTCTGAGCCATTAGGTAGATACCCCTTATACATAACATGCCGAGTCTGGCTATTTCGGCTCTTCTATTAAAAACTGTTTAACATATATGTATCTAGATACTGCAATTGTATTCAGTAGTAGCAGGTTGGGCCGCTAGATGGTGCTCAAAATATTGTCCCCCGATATATCGCAAAGTGTCCTGTATTGGTCTAGATTGTATTTGGTACGACTTTCATTAGTTGTTTTGTGTTTCAGATTAACCTCTTTGGTATAATTAATAATGTAGCATTATTAATATTGTATTTTTTATTATACGAGATTTAAAACACTTCTTCACCACAATATAATCTTATGCAGCTTACATACCCAATTGATGTATCCAACGATTCTTTTCATCGAAGAAACTACAGGTATGAAGATATTTCAGTATTCTGAACTTGCGAATTTACATTAAAACAATAGCACGTACAATAGATTCGATAAAACAAAAGTGATCAAATGAAGACTATAAAGTTATGAAGAAAGACTATTCGCGATTAGTTGAAAATCCACAAATTCTTTATATTGGATTGGTCGCTGATTCTGATCTAATTAGTCATTAAAAGAAATGACTTAATCGGCGTTCATGGGACTTCTTCACCGGTGGATTTACATATGACGTGGAAAACGTGCCCACGCCTACAGACTAAAGTTCGTTGTATTCTGTTCACCTGTTCCACGGTTTTACAATAAACAAACCTTCAGCTGTACGTGCTGTGTTGAAAAGAGCTTTGAGAATCGTGTGAAATGGCCTTCCGCAGCCTACGGGCAGTGAGGCAAGCCAAGAAATAACCATTGCCACTCCTGCTTCATTCATTCTGTCACACAACACGTGAACTATAAAAACAGGAGATATATCGTCTTCAACGCCGATGATATCAGCCTTTATTACCCAAATATCGGCACTGCCTTGGAAAATTATAGGTCTCATAAATCTCTGTCCAAGCAAACTCCAAATTATAAAAGGCAAAATAAAAGCACTTCTTGCATTTATAATAAAGTTGTTCTGTGATTTGGAGACTAGTGGGGCAATTTAAGGAGAACCATAAAATATAGTCCGGAAGTTTGGCAAAATGCCTTGTTTAATCGGCTGCGTATATTGATAATATCGTATTAATAAATCGTGTTTATGTTGTTGCTTTTCTCTTTCAGAAATTTTATTCCACATTGCTTATTTTTTAAAAGTTCAGTTTGTTTTTCGTTTTTGAAAAAAATTATTGTATACTAGCGTGTGCCCGCGGCTTCGCACGCGATAATTATTTCAAAAATGAACAATTAAGAGCATAATTTAAATCATTATAGGTCTATTTATTAACACCTAAATCACGTGAATTACATACCACGATTAGATAGCGTCGCCTGATAAAAGCGACCTCAGATTCGAGGTCCTTGGCCCAGAAAACCCCTGTATAGTGAGTTTCGCCCAAATCGAACAACGTTTGACCATATTTAGGCCTATATTGATTATACCTCTTATAATAATAATAATAATAATAATAATAATAATAATAATAATAATAATAATAATAATAATAATAATAATAATAATAATAATCCTCTTAGGTTGAAAATTTCATATGTCTGCGTGCCTTGACATTATAAACAAATGAATCGACCAACGTGAGCTACAACATTCAAGCGATCGCGAAGGTTTTATGTCCAAGGTATGACAAAAATAGCCAAAGCCTACTGTAATTGATTTGACATTGAAATGTATTACTGAAAACAGATGCTTCGAAAACGCAAAAAACACACGTTTTCTGCCCGTTTTTCACTCATAACTCACAAACGAAAGCAAAAATTAAAAATGTAATATGCCAGAAACCTTCCCGGGAATGTACTCAACAACTTCCCAAAGTTTCATGGCGATCGGATGAATGGTGTAGTAATGCATAAAGGACAGACACACACACACATACATTCATTTATATATATATAGATTAACATAACAATCTATATAAAATAGAGCACGAACTTCTTTCTTTCTGTTCCCGACAATCCCATACTTCAAAGAAAAGTTTGCACTTCAAGAAACTGAAGTAGTTGGAATGATGGTTGGTGCTCGTGGTACCATTCTACAACATTTTGTTTGTGTGTGGAAAAGATTCAGATTGAATAAAGACGTATTGAAAAACATCATCGCGGCTCTTCTTCGCCAACATATATATAAATCGCAATAGGCCTAATATTATTCTTCGCCACCTTAAAACAATTTTTTTTAACTTCCTGATTATATAACATCATAATTATTTTATTTGTACTTGATAATGGTTGTTTTTTTATACAGATTCTTGTTTTTAGGTAGATTTCGAAGAAAAATCTACCTATTGCAATGGATACCATGTCATGATTTTCGAAAAATTCTTTCATATCTTTACGGTTCATGCTCCCCTAAGTACGAAACCACCGCCCGTTGAAAAAAAAAAATTGTGATATATATATCTTTACACGATAGCGGCCGTAATTTTGAAGATATTTGAACCAAATTTTAATATGTTATTTCTAGGCCCAATAGTTCGGACAAGTTCGTTAATGGGCAAAATTGGCCCAAGGGGGTGGTCGGGGGAGGGGGTTGAAATTTTAAAACATTTATATCTCGGCCCCTATGAAGTATAGAGGGAAACTTTGTTTGACTAAATTAGAGTACTCCCTATGGAGTTCACAGTGACACCAACAATTCGGGGGTTTTTGTGGGTACGAGTGGGGGTGAGGGGATGGAAATTCGAAATTTTTGAAACCACGTCTTGTGGGGTATCATTGAAAAGCTCTTGATGAGTACTCTACAAATCAATAACTAGTTTCTCGATAGCTCTCATTTAAGGCGAGATTTGAACGTTTGAAAAAGTGATCTTTCCTTTTTTGCTGTTATTATTGCGGGTTTGTCATGCTAAGGCTAGAGAAGAAGAGTGCTATGCAGCTACAGTAAATTAAACCAAAAGCACTTAGAAATCTACCTCAGCCTGTAGGCTTGCCTAAAGGGATTTTTTGTTTTTATTTCCTAAATTTCTTAATTTCTTCTAATTTAATTATGTAATTGTACTTTGTGATATCTGTCCAAGTTGGTAGTCCGAATACGGGGAGCCGTTATTGTGTTTGAAAAATAAATAAAGATAATAGGCAGAGAATGTATTGTGTTCGACCCTGAAATTCTATGTCGGGGTTTCAGCATTAACCGATTTTTACCGACAATTTTTGCAGGCTGACGAGAATCGAGCTACTTTTTCGAGATGTCAGGATTGTGATAACTAGACCTGGGATTTTAAGGCAAATGCTATTTTGTTCCTTATGAAATAACATGAAAATTTTTAAATATGTGGACGTTTCATTATAAATCACTTACATTTATAGAGTTTTGTAGTACCCTAAAATGCCTATTTGGACCTTTAGAGCCTATTTTACTATTTTAGTTCCTAAAATGCCTATTTTGTACGTTCAAAATAAAATTCAACTTCTGTAATTTTTACAATCTTATAATGGACATCCCTCAATGAAAAGCAGAACAGCAGAGGTGGGTTTTTCATAAAACTTCATTATTCCAAACAATTGCCGCTAAAGGAATGCTGACTAACGGGGGAGGATTACCAGTGAAAGAACATCTATTTAAGTGAATATAATTTGTGATGCCTAATTGTGCAGTTAATTCTGTTAAGAATAGGTATACCACGTTTCCTGCAGTAAAAAAAGACCATGTTACGGTTTAGGTGTATATTGTATTATTTTAAAGTCTATTTTCTATCTATTTACACATTTTTAAAGCATATTTTAAGTGCATATTTTTTCTTTTAAAAGCCTATTCACTTGTTTCAAAAGCCTATTTTAGGCGCCTAAAACTAATTTTTTAGAGCCTAAAATCCCAGGTCTAGTGATAACATACCCACTTTTCATCACATGCGACAATTTTCCTGAAAAATCGAACACTCTTGAGATTAGTGATAAACTGACGACAGGTATCCACTCTACGTTGAGCCTGATCAGATGTCAATTCATGTGGTACAAATTTACAGCTTCTGAATGATTTTTTAAATGTCTTAATCTGGCGATGTATGATAATATCTTTTTAAGCACCAAGTTCTTCTGACTACCTCCGAGTGCTATGTGGATTTTCTTCTAAAAATCTGCATGTATTCTCAATATTCTACGATATAAGCCAAACTAAAAAAACTGATAAAAACTAATAAATAAATAAAAATGAGAAAATATACGACATATGTACAACAGAAACTGCCATATGAGTTGCTTATCCATGATTAAAAAGACCATCGAACACCTGCAAAATGTAGTTTGACCCGTATAACAATGCCATAAAATATGATCTTTATTGGGAAGGATGATTGAATAAGTGTTGTAAAAAGTATTTCTTAGAGCTATTAATTATCTTACAGAATTTAATGACAGGAAGGAACTATTATTCTATATAAGGTGGACTGTTATATGAGTGAGTTGTAAAGTAAGAAAAGTCAGTGAAATTGTGGTAATGGAAGAGACATGACCTGTTGCAAGTACAGTTACCTTTGTTGGGAGAAAATTGTGACATCGGCTTCAAACTCCGTGGAATTTGCATATTCTTACTTGTTATATATCCAACAAGATTACTCTCATCGACATCGAGGGATGATGTAAGTCTTAAATTATATTGTTACGTTGTATGAAGCATTCTTAATATTGAAATATTGGAATCAATCGAGCTTTAAAGTGATGAATTTTATGGCCGAATACGTCATTATTGCGATCGTATTTTGAAAATTAGATCATGCTTAGTTACTGCCTATGATAAGTTGAAAAATGCCTGTATTTTTAAATTTATTTATTTATTTACAGCATGCCGTGGGTAATATTATAATATAAACACACTGTTATGCCAAAACCACGAATGTGCAAAAATTCAGTTTTCAATTTATTCACCAGAAGAATGTTGTTACAAAATTCATGGTTTCGTCACTTAAGTCTAATACAATATATGATACAACTTGTTAACACTGAGATATAGAATACTTATATTAGCATTAAGAGGAAATCTCTCCTTCAAAAAGCATAATTAAGCATAACTAAATTGATAAGTCATTATTGACATCTGTTTACATTAATCTTTGTTCTGTGGGAACCACGAATGCTGTATTTTCTTTCCTGGTGAGTAATAGTTAGTTCCATTTCAACTGAAGTACAAGTTCTGCTTTATTTTTTATGCTACAATAATAAATGTGACCCATTCGTGACCCGTTAGTTTCAGATTTTCTACTTCTGTTATTTACTAACTAGTGAGAATTTGTTTGACTGACTTATCTAATCAAATATAATATTTCTAAACAATATATTATCAAATGTAAGTGATGTACTAATTACAGTATATTAGGTTTTTCTCCGTAAAAGATAACTTTAAAATGTGCACAATATTTTACCAAAAAGCTTCGGGGCGTCGAACAGTGGACTTTACTATATAAATTAGAATTAAAATAGTTTTCAATGAATCATGCTATTAAAGTCATGCTTAGTATACATATTCTTTACCTGATTTCGGTGAGAGAATTGCTGGTCGTCTGGTGTTCAGTGGCCTCGGTTTGCACCAAGACCGCTCTTCACCTCTAAAAAGAGGCCCCTATCTATGCTCATTTCTAAGTACTACTTTCGTTAATACCTTGAGGTGTCCAGCAGTATTAGAAATGGAGCATACACAGACTACACTTCAAAATTCCATGCCAAAGCACAGAATTATGAAGTGAAGGTCTGGATCTTAGTGTTGTCTTCCTCAGCTTGTTCTTGATATAGAAAAGTTCTTTTTTTCCTTGATGTCACAAACACTAAATAAAAACACAAACACTATCTTCTAGTCTTCTTGTTTCTTGATATAGGAAAGTTTGTACACACGTCACTATTATACACCGAAAAAGTAAAACTCGACATCAATGCTGGGCGTTCCATGATGGCTTCGACAGTATCTGCAATTAGAGAAAAATATTTTGTATACACAGACTGTATATTCAAAGCAAAACAGATAAAATGGTGAATATTAGATAACCAGTAAACATTCAATCCCTTCACATCCCAGAAATAATGATTTGGTATATGTTGGGTTGTTGAAATTAAATACCTAATGCTCATAATTTCCATTTTCAAGCCAACAGCGATGGTTAGACTAAGATGTCAGGGGATAGAAGTACTTACAGCCTTCTAACATAGTGAGCGCATCACATCAGATTTTTACTTCCTCTGCCCGTACCATAGGTACTATAGGTAGAGGAAGTATTGTTTTCGACCCTAAAATTAGAAGTTGAGTTTTTAGCATATATACACGTTTCAAGGCCCCCTGAATCCAAAAATACTATTTTTGGAAACATGTCTGTGTGTGTGTCTGTCTGTGTGTCTGTCTGTGTGGAAGTTTGTGAACAGGCTACCTCCGAAACGGAGAATCGTATGAAAACAAAATTTCGTATTTGGGTCAGGTACCTTCTGAAGATGTGATTCGAAGATTGGCGACAAATTTCCCTTATTTTTAAGGGGACTTTACATGAAGAAATTTTCGTTTTTCGCGATTTTCTCGAAAACGGCTCTAACGATTTTCTTTAAATTTTGCGCATGGATTGCTTGTACCAAGAGCTAAAACTTTTATTTGAAACATTTTTTCGAACAAATTCTCTGAAGGGTAGTTATAAGCTACCCACTGTGAATACGTGCTTTTTGGAATACGGCTTCTTGTAAATCGTACGAAAACAAAATTTTGTATTTGGGTTAGGTACCTTCTGAGGCTGTGAAGATTGACTACAACCTTTTCTTATATTTAAGGGGACTTTACATGAAGAATATTTTGTTGTTTGCTATTTTCTCATAAACGGCTCTAAAAATCTCCTTTAAATTTTGTACATGGATTGCTTATACCATTTCAAAAACATTCTCTGAAGGGTGGTTGTAACCTACCAACTTGCCTGGTGAACAACTCAATACGCGGATATTTAAGGCATTTTATTCTATATAAGCACGTGAAGAGAGAAAAATGTACTGGTGGCCCTGCTTACAGTAAAGAAATGTCTGAGGGGAATATTTGATAAATTTCGGAAATTATTCTTAACAGCAGAAAGTTCAATAAACGTTTGCAGTCACTTGTTTTTTTTCCCATAGCCTGCGTTTTTAGTCGCAACATTCAAAGAAGGGGCTATAAGATATTTATAGCATAATTAGCGTAAATGCTGCAAACTTTTATTTGGGCAGAGGAAGTTATGTGACTTTCACATCAGATTTTTTAAATTTAAAACCACTTTGCTCCAGGCTTCAGGATTAAATTAGTCAGTGGTATTTTTCTGTTCCCTCTGTTTACAAATAATGCTATTCGTTCATGTGGTAATTTGTGCCGTGGTCAGATCCAGTTCAATTCTAATTCTTGTACTAGTTTCTGAGAGGGTCAGCCATGTGTCACAGGTTAAGTGCCCGTAGTATTTCACCATCCCCTCCTTCCGTTAAGCTTTTGCTTCACTTGAACTACTTTATTATCACAACTGGACTGAAATAGTTATGAAATAGTATGATACCAAAAATACACAGACTTAAATAATATAACTTATAACATTATTTGGGAGGCAGGTACAGAATTTTGTACTTTTGTACTAGCAGTTAGGCCTATATGATTAAAAAATATAAATAGTTAGATATGTGATAATTCCACTGTAAGTTTGATATTTTTCAGTTAGATTGTATGATTTATTTGCCATAAGTGCGTAACAACTCTGTGTCTGCCACAGTAAAGGTAAAGGTAAAGTGAGCCCTTTATGGGCCGTGGAGACCCGTAGGTTTTCCAGGAGGTTAAGGCTACCGGTTTGTGACATATGGCACATGAAGGTGGTAAGGTTGTCAGCCCTACTCGCCGGCCGTAATTTACCCCCAGAAATACTCCTGGTACTTATTTCTGTTAGAGGCTGAGTCGACCCCAGTAGTGCCACCAGAAGTATTGGGCCAATTGTAAAATCTCAACGACCTCATAAGAAATCGAAACCGCGACCTTCCGGTTTATAGCGCAGTGGCTTAACCACTACACCACGGCCACATCAGCAATATGCAAATATTCTTGCACCCATTCATTATAGGGTAAGTACACTATACTAAAACCAAACTAAACTCCATGGCGCTACATGCCTGAAGGGACTAGACCTACCATACAACTGCTGCGTAATCTACCGTAGGCAGATGGCAGGATTGGGGGCATGTGGTCAGCATGCAGACACCCACGGCCGTTAATGGTGGTTTCCGTGACTGAAGTCGCCTTTTCTCCATGTAGCAACTCCTCAGTTTTTTCACGAGGCTGAGGGCACCCCGTTCCAGACCTCCCTACCTCAGAAAATTTTGAGGAGGTACCGGGGATCGAACCCGGGCCTGTGGATCTTTAGCCAGCGACACTAATCACGTAACCACGGAGGCAGTCATACATATTATACAAATCTAAATGAAGAAAATCATATGTAGTACACTTACATAACTTTCTCTATCCTAATACATCTGCTGTGAGCAATACAACCTATTTACTCCAAATAATAATAATTTCTAATATAGAATAAGAGTCCATATATCATGGAGCGTATTGAGTTGTTTCAACCTGATGTTCTAAGAATTTATACGAAAAAAAATTCAAATAAAAGTTTTAGCCCTTACAAAAGGACCCCTTGTATAAAATTTTAACAAAATCCTTTGAGCCGTTTTCGAAAAAATCGTGAAAAATGAAATTTACTTAATCTAAATTAAATAAAATTTTGTCATGGTATGAACTTCAGTTACTGTTAGAATCAGTAGATTGTTCGTTTTCTAAACCACTCACAAAATGTTTTTCAAACTGTAAATCATATAAATACTTCATCTCTTATCTAAACACAATGTACCCAAAGATAATATCATATATTCATATCATTACTACTGTTAGAAATTTCATGCACTATACATGGTTTAGTATTTAGGAATGTATTTATGTTTGTAAATAACTGTAACCTATATTGTTAGCCATTTCATACACTATAATTAACATCCATATGCATAAATGTTTCAATAGTCTTTGTTTGTAGATAACTATAACCTTAATATACCCTAGGGTAAAATAAGCTTACATTTTCAGATAATAAATAAATAATAATAATCTAAGTAAAAGTAACAGAAAGTCTTCGTCAGTCTTTTTGCCACAAACAATCTATAATCCAAATATAAGATATTGTTTTATACGATGTTTCGTTCTCAAGTTATACGTCTACTGTTCACACACAGATTGGAATTTTATTAATAAAAGTATTATTTCTTGTTGCAGCCATGAGGGAGTGCCTCACACCCATCCCCAGCAGCAGACGCAACAGCAGCTGCAGCAACAGCTACAATCGGGCGGCATGAACCCTCCAGATGGGCGCTGTGGCACCCCGCCTGCCACAGGGAGCCCTGACCGCCTGGACAAAGCCACGCTCAAAGTGCATCTTCCCAATGGAGGATTCAATGTCGTCAAGTTTGGTGATGCCATTGATGTCAAGGTAGGGCTACACTAATTGCATAGTAAAGTCTAACTTAAAACAAAGAGTGACTCCTTAATGTGAACCTTTAAGCAGAAGATTATATGAAAAACTTGGGCACACTTCCTATAATTAAATTGACCATATTTTTAATTTGCTAAAAAAGGAACGTACGTTGATATACTGCTAGCTCCTCCATTTGTGACATTAAAAGTTGTACCACATGTTTTACGCATCAAGTCACTGTGTGTATTTGTCTTTTTAGTGAACTGGTGTTTATTTATCAATTCACAGTCGAATGTAGTTTTTCTTTTAGGCATTTTATTTTCTTGCTTAACACAAAACCTACATTCAAAACTTTTGATAACAGATTTGGTTGAACAGGTTCTGAATCTTAGAGAATAGAATAGTGACCATGCTGATAGCGAGAATTCAATATAAGAGAAGCAGAAAGTGACAAATGAAATGTAGGAAAGGTTCATGTTTTGCTAAAAAGTGAAAAATTCCTACATTTTTAGGTGAATTTGTGATTTTTTAAAATATAAGATTTGCATTCAACGCTTTGCAAAAAAAAGGTGACTCGATACTGATATTCTTATACAAATAATACATTGTAACAACTTGGCGCCTTAACTTAGTAAAAGCACTCATTAAAATCATACAATTCAAATTGCTTAGTACTTTCTAAACAGTAAATAATTTTTTTTCAGTCTAATGAATCATCATGTGAACAGAATGCATCATGACCTGGGGAATGTCTATCAAAAATTTTATCCTGATAGCATTGTCAATTCCTTCAAAATTTAATTTTTAATTTTTGTTGAAGTTATTTGTTCTTCCTTATGCAGTCCTGAACAGTCATGATATGGACTGTATACAACTTACTCTTGTGATGATGGTATAGATTCATTCCTGTTTCATAAACTCATTGTTGTTTCATTATATACAGGTAAAGGTAAAGAGATCCTGTAAGGTTCCCAGGAGGTTAAGGCTTCCAGATTGTGACATACGGCACATGAAGGTGGTAAGGTTGTCAGCCCTATGCACGGACCAATATTTTACCCGTAGGAATACTCCTGGTACTCATTTCTGTTAGAGACTGAGTCGATCCCAAGGCCATAGTGTCACCAGAAGTATTAAGCCAATTGAAAAATCTCAATGACTTCATCGGGAATCGAACCCGCAACCTTCTGGTTTGTAGCAGAGTGCCTTAACCACTACACCATGGCGTACCCCGTTTCATTATGTACATAGTGAGTTTATTTACGTGCAGAACTCAGCGTTGTGTCATGGTGAAGTTATTATTTTCCCATAATCTAGTTTTTAAATAGATTCTAAAAATACACTAAGATATAAGTTTCATTCCAGATTTTCTCTTTCATAGTGCAATCTCTCAAACTTTGCACATAATGAAGTTTGTTCAAGTGATAATGACAGTTGTAGCTTCAGTTCTAAAGAGACGTATAGAAACCTATGCTTCTAGTTTGTAAATTACAGCAAGCTTTTCATGAATCAGAATCTTGTAGAATTGAGAAAGTTAGCTCATAGAGGAAATTAAATTCATTGCAGAATGAAAATGAGTAAAGCTTGAGATGTTCTTCCTTTATCTGTTAATGAATGTGTGTTATTTCATGTTGAAAGCATTCCATTCAATTCAGTCAAACTTCTGTATAACAAAGCCGATATAATGATAAATCCGTACTTAACAATGTTTTTATTTGGTCCTGCAAATTTCCTATCTTAATAGTGTTAAATTTCACTCCTTAAAACAAAGAACCTATTTTAAAGAGACCCTTTTACAACAGTACTTTGAAGTTCAACTGTTATTGCAAACTTGTAGCTTAGCCCTCAGTTAGTAAAGTGTAGCAGATTTGTGCATTTCCTAACCACCAATGATTATTTTCTGCAGTTTAATAACCATTACTTTTCTTACAAATTTCACAAGAGAATGGGTCAGTAGAAGGTGGAAAATAGGGTCAACTACATGTGCAAAACATTCAGTGAGATTAGACTTTCTCGGGCTATAAGGTTTCATGGGCTATAAGCCGAGAAAAGGATATACAGCATCCAAGCTATTGGTCACTGACATCTCTGCGGTCTTCCTCAGGGAAATGATTGTAGAGTAAGGGAAGAGAGAGCTTATATATGATTTTTAGTGAAAATGAAATTTTGTGATTGGAGGAAATAGGTTGGAGCGTATCGGCTAATCAGAATGAAGGATTTTTATTGGTCCTGATGTGTAAAGTGTCTTAGAACAAATAAATCATATCATATCATGTCTTGATAAACTTTTTCTTGTTTTGTAGGGAATCATCACCTTGATCACAAGCCGCTTAGCAACAGGCGAGCGAGCATACCAACACCTCTATGCTATGAGATTGCACCACCCTCCCACTGGGGAGGTGTACTGGCTGCATCAGGACACTACCATGTACCAGGTTAGTAACTTGCCATACATAGTGTACATAGTGTACACAGGAGTGTATATCAAACCATTACAATGTATTCAGTGATGGGAAGTAATTGAGTAAAAGTAATTGGATTACAGTAACAATTCCTTTTTTGGTCCCATTTACTTGTAATCAATACTTTTTTTTAAATGTAATTTCTACTTGTAATTTATTCTGGAAATAAAATTGTAATTGTTACAATTTAGTAGTTGTTAGTATTAGTATCATTCTCGCTTGCTATATCGTCATCATTACTGTTTTTGCAACTAATATCCAAATTAGAGTTAATAATAACAAAAGGTTGCTCAATGTTTCCGAAAATATTCTCATTGATATGTTTGTTTGTTTGTTCATTAATAATTAATTTGGGCTTGTGCCCAAAACAAACCAAAAACAAGGAATTTTTAGGTACTGTCATTTTGTAAAGTAATTGTAATTTTACTGAATACTTTTTGAAAAAGTATTTTGTAATTGTAATTAAGTAAAATGTCTCTCAGGTTATTGTAATTCAGCCCAATTACTTTCTTTTTGTACTTTTCCCATCAATGAATGTATTGTGATACAAAACTCATAAGTGCATCATTGGAGAATGAAGGAAGACAAGCTGAAGTAGATTTTTTTTAATTACTGAGATTCTGTTTTACGATGATAGCAAATAATAAAAATATTACTTTCTTGATATGAGAATAATAATATTAATCCATAACAGCTGTTCAGTGTGGTGGTCAAGTTATACACTGGTACCAAACTTAAAAAGTAGTGACTATTTAATCTTGGTGGTGATCAACATGATTACTTTAGCACAGGCACACTTGTCACATCGCACTTAGCTCCTGGATGAATTAAATCATAAGTTAATATTAAGAAATAAAATAGAGTAAAGGCAAGGTAAGATTGAAAACTAGCAAATATGATTATATTCCATTTTTGCAATAATAAATCAAAAGTTAGAGGGTTTGATATAATGATGCATGTATGCTGCAAAAAAGTAAAAAGACTAGGTAGGTAAGAATACAGGCAATGTGTGCAGAAATTTCAAGTTTTTTTACCTGTATATATAGCATGAGCTGGAAATGGATAAAAAAGCATTACTGTTGAAAATCTATTTGATCGCATTGGTTTTGTTTGTAAGTTTTGTATTGTGTAAGGTACCAGTAGATTGACAAATAATCATGCTAATACAACTTCAAAATTAGTGTTACAACTTTTTGTTTTCAGTAGAGGTCAAAGTGAACACAATCAGGAAGAAAGCACCAGACATGTGGTCTCAGGTTTACTATCTTTCTTAAAAATATGAATGAGGATTCTCTGTTTTGTTTATGTGGATCAAGGAACTGTGCCAAATTAAGTTCATGAACTGGGCAGTAGGAATTCTGCTATAAATAACATGGCAAGAAATACACATGCAGAAAAAGTGTAGTTCATAGTAATATGATTTGAATAAAGAAACTGCAGCAATAAGATCAACCAAATTTCCAGTGATTTGAAATCTTTGAGTAGAACTTACTATATCAAAAGTATGTGGTTGGGAAGAATAGAAATGTATTCATTTTTAAAATAATTTCTGTAAGCCTTTGGAAGGTAGGACTACCCAAAAATAAATAAGTAAATAAATGATATTAAAATAATAATAATAATAATAATGTGCCCATCTCCTCCTAGCTTCACCCCCCCCCCCCCCCCCAGTTTCATGGAAAATAAGCCAAAGTAAGCCCCAAACGTCGTAACACCCCAACTCATGAAAAGTAACCCCCCTTAAAAATAGTGGAATAACAGTAGGCCTACTCTGAAACTTCTTTCTAAAGAAATGGTATTTCTGTATTTGTAATTTAAAAACTGTCAATTGAAAAAGTATCTTTAATAAGGCTTTTTTTATGGGATATATACATAACTGATAACACGTGACTACAGAATGTATTCTTCCCCTCCCACCAGTCATGACACCTGTAGCTTTATACCTTAATCAGTGCAATGTGACTCCCTTGAAGACTGGCAACCAAATGAAAGATCATCCTTTCAATTGACAATATTTCGATAGTGGACTCGTCCATGCTACTGCTCATTTCTCTGAGTAGGGCCAAGTAGAAAAATGTTGCTGTAGTTTTGTGCACTAAACTCAACAATTCATTGATGTCATTGTCTCAGCCAGGCTGCACCGTTTGGTCGAGTATAGATTATAAACAAAATGCCAGTATGGGATAATATGATGGTAAATTCAGGCTGACAAATAAAATCAGTATTGGTAGGAGTTACCTTAGGAAATTGTTGCAAACAGAGGCTTTGGACTTCTTAGTGTAACAAAGTTTTACAAAAGGTGTGGAAGGGTAATAAAGCTGCTGCATTAAAATAAGTAGTGGCGGCTAGATTCTAGGTCAGTAGTACATAACACCAGTGGTAGGTTATGTTAGGTTAGGTACAGTTGTATTAGTTTAGCAGCAGCATATTGATTCTCTTCCTCTGCTGGGGAATTTTGTTAGTGTGACAATTGTTCCTCTTTTGTTTCTCCTGTCTTGTAATCGCAAGAACAGTAGTCCTGGAGCAATCCTCACTGTTTACTGGTGGTTGCATTTTCGAATTGTTCAATTTTGTGAACTGGTGTTAAGTAAATGTTAGTAGTACCGGTACATCATTTAACTGAAGAATGGAATAATATTTTTGATTCCTGTTCATTTAGTTGTTTCATACAACTGACATTGAGACTATTACTACATACTTGCTTTGTTATTCCACATAAAGTTATTCCCTGGTTGTTAAAAAGCGACCTTAAATAAATTCTCATGAAACAAGAAGTATCAGATTCCAGACGCATCAGCACTGAGAAATAGTATATTGCGACACAAGGGCGGAAAGGCACGTTTACGGGTTGAGGAAACAGATTGAAAACCCGAGGCGCAGCCGAGGGTTTTTAAGTTTTCGAGACCCGTAAATGCCTTTACGGTCCGTGTGTTGCATGCTATTTTTTGCATGACGGTTACTTATATCAATTTAATTATATTAATTGTGATATTACCTGAAAATATTATGTAAATACAGACTTGAAGAATGGTGCTTATTTCAGAAAGGGATTCGCATTTGTTATTGTTTATGGCAACCGAATATTTATAAAGCGGGGAGGCCTTGGTCATTTCTGCTCGCAAATAAGCATTTGCGGGCGGTAAAGTAACTTTCCGCCCGTCGCCCCTAGCAACAAGATTGCGTGTGGTAATGTCAAGTTACGAGCCATGTAAACAACTGTCGTAAGAAACACTTACTAGCTAAGGAGTGCAAAAAAAATTATTTATTTGAATATCCATTGATGAAACATCGGATCCTTGTAAGAGATCCATTGTGATTGTTTTATAGACATGCCCTTTGCTGACCGTCCTGGTAATATATTCTTACTGAATTCACAAGTCTTTGACACAGTAAATCACTCAACATTCGTGATACTATTTGACAGTGGCATGAAACTGTTAGAATAGCATGACTAAATATTCAAATAATTTAAAATTTTGTGTGATTAATTAAATATTAGTTTCTTTGGTCATAGTGTTTTTTTTTGGGGGGGGGGTGTCATATTTAGCTATTTTTAAGGTAATATTGTCTCGCATATTTCTAGCTTTTTTTTAGGTCATAAACATCTGGCTCCTACTTATAACTATTTTGCACTTGTACTTCCTAGTGTGGCAACCCTCAATGCAGGAAGATTTTCTTCTTCATGGTGATTTTCCCCAGTGTGATCATAACTGTTTTCTTTGCAGGTGCAAGAGAAGTATGAGCGGAAACATCCACACTCAGAATGGCGGTATGAGTTGAGGGTGCGGTACTTGCCTCAGAATCTCACAGATCTGTATGAGAGGGATCGTGTTACCTTCTATTATTATTACGATCAGGTATGTTTTAGGGGATTGTGTTCCATGTTAATCTTATGAATGTAGGCTACTTTAAATCTAGTTTTTCTTGTCTCTCTTTCATTAGACTATTGTCTGTTGCTCTTTCACAATATAAACTACTCAACTGTTAGAGCTGAAAATTTGCATAGACATAGTATTTTTCAAAGAAAAGGCTTTTGCAAAATAGCTATTTCAATACATTTTACCATTTCACGATGATGGCCATTTTATGGTTTGCAGAAACAAGCAGCATCTTCCATGCCTAAATTTACATTACTACTGCCAACCATTGTCACATTGTTTGCTCTTCCTTTTACAACAACACAAAATGACAAGGAAAAGGTGTAGTAGTCATTCTAAAAAGTATAGAAAAGTCAAAACAATTTTGTTGTAACTTACCACTTGTTTTTGGTTATTTAATTATTTTTGTTAACATTTGGTTATTTGATTTATTTACTTGTTTATTTAATAGGATTATTTTTGAGATGCACTTTACTTATACACTATAAACTTTAAATATTGTTCTTCATAAGTCTCTGTTAATTTATATTGGACTGTGTAAAACTTAATACTAATCAAGTGGAGATTTTTATGACTGATACCTAGGTTATAATTTCTGATGCAAAATGCACCTCGAAGCCGGGTTTTTACCTTTTTAATTATTAATCGTTTTAATTGTTTATGCATGATTTGGGTAAGGTTCATGAATTTGTGGTACATTTTAATCTTTTCATTTCAAATCTGTATGCTCATATGGCACCACAAGATTCGTTTTGTTTGTTTAATTGTTTATATTTATTACGTAAAACAATATAAGTAAGAAAAAATTACGTAATTCCTGCAATTTATGTAAAAATGATGTCAGTGTTGTTTTAAATATTCTTCTGTTAAATAAACGGTTTAGATAAAACATCTAGCAGTTGAGTAAATAATCATGTTCAGTTGTTCATATTTTCCTCTACAAAAAATAAACTGTAGAATAAAATAAAAATAAATGCAAAAATAAAATTAAAAATTAAAGAATGAGCCAGAGTCGGATAATAGGGTTATGGAAAATTGTGGTTATACTGTATGTTCAACTAAGAAGTGTTAATTAATTACAGGTTCGGAATGATTACCTGTGTGCTGACCATGCAGCTCTGGACCAAGATGTGGCTGTGCAGTTGTGCTGTTTGGAAATCCGATATTTCTTCAAAGACATGCCTCAGATTGCTCTTGACAAGAAGTCTAACTTGGAGTACCTGGAGAGAGAGGTGATCAAATCATTCAATTTCAAGTCAGCTCACATTTTAAACTAAAAATAATTTTCTCTTATCATGTTCGATTCTATAGGTTGGGTTTGTTGGTTTGTTAGCATTACTCATTCTCTAGACGTGAAGGTGGTAAAGTTGTCAGCTATGTGAACTGGTCACCTTTATCCCCAAGATTTCTCCTGGTACTCATTTCTGTTGGAGACTGAGTCGACCCCAGGGCCATAGTGCCATCAGAAGGATTAGGCCAAGTGAAAAATCACAACAAACTTCATGGGGGACCAAACCCGTGAACCAACTACACCACAGTGTAGCCCTGCTAGATGATACTTCAGTGAAAAATTTGCTATCTTTTCAACCAGAAACAAACTTGTCTGCTTTTCTACAATCATATCATTTTCACATGTTCAAAGTCACTTCCAAGCTTCTCCAGCTGCATAAAAATGGCAGAATAAAATTAATATTATCATAGGTCATCTTCAGCGGGATTTATTAAGACTATTCTAAGAAGAAAATGTAACAGATAAAAAATAATACTTCCTTACTTGCGTTGTTTAAAATCAGGTCATACCAAATGAATTAACAATCAAATGTGATATGGAATGCTAACCAATGCTACCAAGAGTAGTAATGAGAAAATATTTAATCTCAAAATTAAGATAAGCAGAGATCAGAACAAAACACTTTTTTTTTTCAAGAACATAATTTATTTTTCAGTGATAATAATTGAATGTGCATTGATCAAAACACTATTTTCCAAGCTGAATGTTGAAGGAATCGAGATGTTTAACATAATTAATCACTGCATATTGATACTATGATGGTTCAGTAATGAGCTGACATTTTAGCAGATAAAATCACATCCTTGCAATCCTTGCAAGCATATTATAAGATAAACAACCATGATTGCTCGATATCCGAGGCATTGCTAAATGTTGTTGGTCAGTATGAAATACGCTGTATATGAGTGGAATACAGTAGTCCCACAAACTTGTCACTTAGTAACCTTTCAGTTTGGATTACTCGGAGATTATGACGGGAGTATTAAACAATTTTTTGGCAAGAAATGAGGTAAACTATTTTGTTGTAATTTATTGACATGCATGACTTTTTTTTCATGGAAGAGTAACTATATGCATATTTACATGTTTCGTAAAGACTTTAAATAGCGATTGGTATACTTGAGGTCAATAAACACATTTCATATTCAATTGAAAATTATTTATGGTCCTATTCTTTCCACTATGATTTTATTAAAAAATAATATAATACAAACAATAATACTTATTTACAATAGTGGATAAAACAATCCCCTCCAACACACAACGTTTCAACCTGCCCTCCAGGCCTTTCTCAAGTGTACTGAATTGAAAAAATCATAAACAAACTGCCGTAACTATGTAGCACCTTATTTTGTTTTTTGTTACTATTGTTGTTGTTGTTGATCATTACAGTCTCCACTGTTTTCTACTTCCCGCTCCCTAAACGTGTTATCTCTGAAATGCTCATTTATCCATTCCCTCGGGATATCAAAATTATTATCATAAATTGATCTTGGACAGGGAAATCTTGGAACTCTATATGTTCTATTTAAGTTCTTAATCACATTAATCCACTGTTCCCCTAAGTCTCCCTCATAAATAAAGAAAAGAAAAGAATGAAATTATAAAACTTGCCATTAAAAATGGATACAAAGAAAACAAGATCCGGAAGATATGGAGGAACGTAGAAATGGGTAATGCTGAGGGTAGTGATAGAGGTGGAGAGAAAACACGGGACTTGAATAGAAGATATGTGTCTGTTAATTATATTCCTGGTTTGAGTGAAGGCATGTGCAAAGTGCTAAGGAAATATGACCTGATACCAGCATACAGGCCTATAAGGACCATTGGGAACTTATTTGCACAACACAAAAAATTTGGTAGCACCAGGAACAAGGAAAAGATGGAAAAACCGGGAATCTATGCAATTTCTTGCAATGATTGTAAAGGGATATATATAGGGGAAACAGGCAGAACATTTAGTGTAAGACTACGTGAGCATGAAAGAGATATAAAAAACAAAAAATGTTGTACAGGGTTAAGCCAGCATATGATTAAAGAAGGACACAAAATGGGCGAATTAGAAGTGGTGAAGATAGAAGCCAACCGTTTACGGAGGAAAATTGGTGAAGCCGTGACTATCATTGGAAGGAGGGATAATTGCGTTAATAATTATGAGGGAGACTTAGGGGAACAGTGGATTAATGTGATTAAGAACTTAAATAGAACATATAGAGTTCCAAGATTTCCCTGTCCAAGATCAATTTATGATAATAATTTTGATATCCCGAGGGAATGGATAAATGAGCATTTCAGAGATAACACGTTTAGGGAGCGGGAAGTAGAAAACAGTGGAGACTGTAATGATCAACAACAACAACAATAGTAACAAAAAACAAAATAAGGTGCTACATAGTTACGGCAGTTTGTTTATGATTTTTTCAATTCAGTACACTTGAGAAAGGCCTGGAGGGCAGGTTGAAACGTTGTGTGTTGGAGGGGATTGTTTTATCCACTATTGTAAATAAGTATTATTGTTTGTATTATATTATTTTTTAATAAACACATTTTTAGTTTGCACAGTAACAGTTATAATTTCTAAGCTCTTATTCCCGAAAACTCGGCACCTTTTCAGTCCATGTTAGTCGAGTTGGCACTACACTACTGTAGTCACAAAAAACACTTCAAATGAAAACATATTATATTATATCCTTTACAGTGAAAATTTAAGTCATTAAATAATTATATCAGATGGCGTTTATATTGCATTCTCAGTTTGAGTGTTGTATATTTTACAGGTGGGATTGCATAAGTTCTTGCCAAGAGCGGTGCTTGACGGAATGAAACCAAAAGCTTTGCGGAAGTTAATCCAACAACACTTCAAGAAGGTAGCAGCTCTATCTGAGCTGGATTGTATGTTCAAATTCTTCGAGCTCCTCCGGGCTCATTATCGCTTCGACCAGGAGAGGTTTCGCTGTGCTCTTGGGGTAAGCATAAAATTACTTTCCACAAATGTAACTAGATTCTGGTATTAGACATTGCATGATTTCAAGGAGAGTTTCTTGTACTCTCGGTTCTCGTGTAGACACTAAGCCTGAAAACTACCACATTCCAGCTAACCCTAGGGATAGTTACATGAAATTTATTTATTTTTTGAAGGAGGTAAGACTTTTTGGGCAAGAATTTAAAATATGAATAGCCTATTTTGGATATTCTTCAAAATATATAATTATCATTTCAAAGCATGTCATGAACTCTGTAATACTCTCCCTTAATATGAGTCATTGCTTTGCTGGAGTTTCTGTAAATTATTACTATTTTTTTAAATACAACAGTTTTAATAAGTTTCTGCATAGAACAGGAAGGGAGACCATTTAAATATCGTCATAAACTGAGAGTAGTGGGGCTTTAAATCCTGGCATCTGTTTGCATGTAACTCGTGTTCTGACTACCGTTTTTTATGGACTATAAGATGCTCCAGACCATAACATGCACCTTGAAATTAGAACAGAAATTTAATGTGTTTCTAAACGAAAATTTTAATATACTTTTAATATACTTCATTGCATAAACAAATCATAACCATGTACACTGGAATCAGTGTAAATCACTTCTAACTTAAAACCTGCATTGTATGAAAATCTTTTCTGTACAGGTGGCGTCACATAAATTTTAACAGCTGAACTGATTTCTCATGAAAGACTGAAAATACTTTTATACCCTCTAACCCTTCATTCAGCATATGGTAAGTGTAAAGGGACAAGGCTGTTTAGAGGTCATTACCTTCATTTAAACCATCTGGCAGAGACAACTCCTTTCATTTAAAGGAACTCAACATTCCTTTCTTTTTGCATTGTATACCTGGCTTCCAGCGACCCTCATTTTACGATTGTGCCAAAATTTGTAACTATCTTATTATTTAAAACACCTTGTTTATAACTATGGTATTCCAGCAATATTTATCATAAGTTTAATTTTTTTAGTTTACTTCAGACCATTAGACGGACCCAACTTTCAAGGCTCTGTTTTCAAAGTAAAATGGTGCATCTTATGGTCTGTAAAATATGTATATGATAATTTTAAAAATTATGCTTTCCTTTGGTCTTTGATAAATGGATTTTGATAAATTTTGATAAATGTCCTTTTCAGCGTTGGAAATATTTATTTCAGCCTATAATTTTATATTCTTTATTGCTGTTATGATGGTTTTCAATAACGGTCATTTGCAACTATATCCTTCATTATGAAATCTGTACTAAAGCCAAAAGAAGTAAATTTCAGTCTCACACTCAGCAGTGGAATTTTAACCAACAATTTCTTGAATCACATTTGTCATGCAGATACAATTATTAATCCACTTGATAGCTTGTCATTTTATTACATACCTCTATGTGCTAATTTATTGAATTGTGTCTTATTTTTAAAATATAAATATTTATTCACATATTTTTTTTCTTTTATTTTCTAGTCGGGGTGGTCTATTCCAGTGGAACTAGTCATTGGACCTGACCTTGGTATTTCTTACATGACTCACCGAGCCACAACGGTAAGTTAGTTAATGATTTTGTGGAGTAATTTTGATCAATTCTGTCATAAACACTAAGGGAATATACACCAAAACTGATAGATGAAATCTGTGAAATTTTCAGAGTTCTGTAATGGTTCAAAGCTTCTTTTTAAATGTTCTGAATCTCAGCTAATTTTTTTAATAATTTTTTTTTTCCTTGTTTTGCTAACAACTTTCAGGATCATCATGGAATTCAGGTAAGATGAATGTTTCTCCCTTTCCTCTTATTCGCTGAAAAGACAATAATGTCTTGTTTATAATGAATGAGAATATATTCATCTATGAGTAATGTTAGACATTAACATAATTTTTTCCATACCAGTAACATAAAAACATATTCATTTTTGCCTGTGGTATTCAAATAAAGTTAAATAGTTTTGACCTTATATAGGAAAATAAGCCTATTTACATCCTTACCTGATGGTAATAGCTGCTAACATTGTTCAGAAGGGAAAAAGCATAGTACGGTAATTGAATTAAATCTATTATATGGTTTGACTATTACACACTTTGCTACTTTACTTACCATTATTTTGGTAGGACATGTTTCAGAGTTCCTCATCCTTGTTTTCAACTACATTGTCATCTGCCAAATCTTTCTCTGGAAGACCCTCTGCACTTCTAGTGGGCTTTTATGAAGTTTTTGATCAGATTGTTTTCTCCTGGTTTGTCAAAATTCATCAATGAGATTTTTTTTTTCTTCTTTTCTTTTTACTGCTGTTGTATAGTATAGTATAAATTTGAGGAAATGGATTTGAAATTAATTATCAGACTATGAAGCAACGTATGAAGTAATTACTTTCACAATCAGGTCAAGAAACATGATAGTTAAGAGAAGAAGTGCTGAATAAGATGCTGATGGCAGCATTATTGCATATGTTGAAGACTTTGCTAGTACTGTAATCATCAGGGCCCGGATTCTGATGACCTAAAATTGTTTGAAAAATGACCTATAAAATGACCATAAATTTTAAAGAAAAATGACTTAATAATTATAAAAAAATGACCTAAAAACTGATATTTTATTTATAAAAAATTATTATTGTACACAAAGTTATAGACTAGTTTGTACATAATTGTAAAAACTGTAAATAACTGTAATGTTGTGAATGTTCTTTTCTGACGGAGGCACTGGCGAGTCAAAATTCGGCACATCCTTTTATGGTCTGCCAGATTATATTGTTGTTTATTGAGGGTAAACAGTAGTTTGCACTCTCAAATCCAAGCAGGTGGCAGACTATGGTGCCAAGTCAATCTAATAACAATAGTAATAAAATACAAAATTTTGGCGTTTCTTTGATTCTCACTTCCGACTGAGACATGTCAACACTTTAACGCCAAATTTTTCCTTCTTGCATTAAACAATCAACACTTCAAAGACAGCACCGCTAGCGACGGAAAAAAGAAAAAGTTAATACACTCGATGTAAATACTAAATGACTAAATGAGGAAGTAAATGACAAGAAAATGACAAAATAATGACCTAAAATTGAAATAAATGCCCTAAAATTACAAAATTGCATAAAATGACAAAAAAGACCTAATAAAAATGCATTTCTATAATCTAGAGGCCATGATTAGGATTTATCCACAAGTTGGCAATGTCTGTGCAGCATCAATAAAAAGATGACATGTCATTAGAATCCGGGCCCTGGTAATCATTATACTCAAGGAACGTTATAGATTGACCTAGTGAAAGTAATTAGTTTAAGTAATCATCATAATAAATTTGTTTAACCCCTCCTCCAATCTACGAGGATAAATACAGTGCATAATTCATAATCATTGGATTTTCTGTTGGTTAACGTCTGAAACAGCGTGTATTTATCATTACGAATAAAGTTTGTGTCTTCTTTTTCATCATACGTATTTCAGTTATTTCCGAGGAAATAAAACCCACATAATTTAAACTGTGTGAGCAACTAATCTACATCTTCAAGAACTCGTCACATCTGGACTACCATCAACACCTACTAAAAGCTAAGTGGAGAAATTCTCACACATTGATGTGTAAAAGTAGAAACAAACTATCTACAAGGAAAAGAGTTACTACCGCTACACATCATCAGTACTAATTTTTCCCAAATTTCCGGATTTGTATGTTTTTTGAGTGATTTTAATAACTTTGCTTCTTTGGAATTGTCATGATCATTTTCCCAAACATGCAATGCCACAGCTGATTTTCAGTTTGATTATATCTAATGTTCCTCATATATTCTTTTTTCTTGTTTCAGTTATATTTCAATAACACATGAGGAACATGAGATGTAATCAAATTGAAAAATGTGGCATTGCTTGTTTGAGAAAATGATTATGACAATTGTACAAATAAAGAAGCAAACTGTTAATATTGGTCAAAAACATTAAGATCTGGACATTTGGGAAAATATTTACCAGGGTATTACAAATTTTGAAAACTCATTGATAAATTTTAGAAACCAGAAGAAGACAATCAGATCAATATCTTTATAAAAAGTTCACTAGCTGTGCATCAGGGTCTTCCTGAGGAAGATTTAGCACATAACAGTGTATGTTGAAAATGATTCTTGAAATATATACTACCAGAATAATGGTGAGTGACGCAACAAAGTGTGTATGCCCAACTCTTATAATAGATTAAATTTACTATAGTCACTTCACGGTGTAAATTCCATATTATCAATACTTTTAATAGTAAATGAAATTCAGTGGTAGTCCTGTTTTCCAACTCACATTGTAAATTAATGTTGACTTCCTATTTTCAGCCCACACGAATGGCTGAGTTTGATAGGATCCAGGCCATCCAAACCTTAGTGTCAGACTGTGAGACACACAAGAAGGCTGTGGTTCAGCTGAGAGTGGCCGGCACCAGTGAGACGCTTACTATAACATGTCCTTCACTAGATGTTGCTGAGAGCTTGGCTGATCTTATCGATGGCTACTGCCGCCTTGTTACGCAATCTACCACTTCACTCTGGAACAGGAAAGGTAAGGAGTGTTAGAAAATCATCTGATTATTATAATTTAATATAGTTTAACGTATTCTAGCTGGTTTTGTAAGATTTCAACTGAAGAATGTTCTTCATTTCATGTATTTAAGTCTAGGGTAGTAAAGACTGTTAAACCTTTATATTTAAGATATAGACTCTCTAAATCCATTAGTAGTATTCTTAAAATTCTAGTAATGCCCATAGAAATTTTCGTTGAGATTAAATATATGCTCTATCTTATTCTATTATAGTAGGTGGTCTTTTAAACCAGTAGTTATTTTCTTCAGGTGATATCTTTTAGATGTCCATACAGTGAATGAAATACACATATCTTATCAAAGGCGACATTATGTAGGAGACACTGTACACTGTACCATCAATACTGTACATGAGCATGAAAATGTAACTTCTAAGATTGAGTTTGCTTGAACATTGGCACCTTTTGTAATACAAAGAATATACTACTAAAGAATTCATAAAGGAAGACACGAGGGTTGTACTGCAGACTTTTATTTTACAAATTATTATGCTTCTTACTTTTCCACATAATTACTTCTTTTTTGGTGCAAACATTTGTGTGACATTAGGTTTTCCAAACCACTGTTGAATCGTGCCATGTCCTGTTGCATCATGCAGCGGGAGGATTTAATGAGACAAAAGTCAAAACTTTTTTTTTATGGTAGCTCAGAGATTCCTCAAGACACCACAGTATCTCTCTGCATTCGTTGACAGATCAGGAGGACCTCAGGAAATTCAAGTGGGAAATTTTCTCACATCCTTCATGTTCTCCAAATCTTCTCCTATTGATTTTCACATGTTTCGCCAACTCAAGTTTCATTCAGACTTTCATGTTGATTACAGTTGGCTACAGTTGGCTACAGCAACAGGACACGGCATGGTACAACAATGGTTTGGAAAATCTGGTGTCACGCTACCGAAAACGTTTGCAAAAAAAATGTTGATTTTGTAGAAAAGTAAACTGAAGAGTTGTAATATGTAAAATAAAAGTATTTCAACAAATAAGTTGTGTTTAATTTTTTTTAACAATAGGGAAACCGTCTTATTATTATGACTTTGTATTACTGATAATTAAGATTATATTATGTTAATTTATTGATAAACGTGGAAATTTTAACTAACAATTTGTTTTCCTTTACTTCTGAAAGCTGCTGTGTGGAAACACTACCCATGCCCTTGTTCACTGAAAGGTTTGTGACTCTTTAACTTCCCCCTCTCATCACACATGCATGCAATAAATTACTGTATAAGAGTATCTTTGTGTGGGTTGTTTGGAAGAAAAATCCCTTACATTGTTCTGCTTATTTTGTGATTACATTTATTTTAATTTTTGTTTGTGTTCTCTTCAAATAAGGTTATTCTAAAACTTAGATTGAGAGCTATACAGTATGTAGCTCTTTAATTTTTAGGTTATCTATTCATTCTTATTTATTATTTGTTGATTTTAATTCTAGAGATGGCTTCACTGTACTTTTGATATCTTGATACCCTCGATACTCAAGAAGTGTCAACATTGAACGATACTATAAGATGAGCTCAATACTTTTTCAGTATTGTGTTAATCGAATACTACAATTTTTAATTAATATTTTGAACTTGCAACTAGTAACAAGAAGCACATGTAAAATATTTATGTATACATAACATTAGTATTTTCTGAGAGACTGTGTGGCACAGTGGGACTCGTAACTGATAGTAAAAAAAAAAGTAGACTCAACCCTGATTGAGTGATAATTTTTAAATAAAAATTTGCAACACTATTAAGTCACTGTTTTATCATTCATTTTTTAAATAGTGTCAAATTCTTTTTCAACATTTGCTGCATAAATAGATTAAGGTGACCATTCGTCCCAATTTGGTACGAGACCGATTTTCTCCTGATGTGTGAAAATGGCTTACATTATGATGATAAAACTGTAGTTCTTCAGTTAAATAAAATGTTGTGATTATATGAAGACTGCAATGTAAGATGAATTTCCTATGAGAAGAAAATGTGCACATTGTGCTGAGTAGAGAGCAGTAGAACGCATGTAGACTTATGATACCTTCACATATCCCAATTTTTGTTCATAAGAATATGGTCCCCTTAAACTAGAACCACATACTAGAGTATATTTTAATTTAATTAACAATGATACAAATATTGAAATGTTAACTTAAAAATGCCTTTTCAATAAATAATATTGTATGTAATAATTTGTATTTTTATATTTTATTATTTTATGTAAACAATGAAAGTATCAGAATATTGAATATTGAGGCAAAAAGCATGTATTGATATCAAATATTGACAAGACCTGGTGTCAATCCATCTCTAGTTAATTCTTATTTGTTTGCTGATTAAACATGAGATTTCTGTATGTATGTGTTTGTATGTTTGTGCACGTATGTAAGTAGTTCAGGTTTTAAATGTGTTTTTAATAAAATTTATTCTAGATTTTATTACTCTTTTCATTATAGTTACAACTGATTGGTGTCGTTTTATAGGTAGCATGTATTTTCATTACTGCTCATTGTTAACCAAAGCTTATAGAGTTGTGTGTTTTTTAGACCTTTTTGTTTTTTAAATAAGTTGATCCCTCTACAGACGCACATCCACCTAAATACCGGCAACAGCAACAGCAGCAACATGGTGGAGGGTCTCGAGAGAAGAGTGGAAGTTCAGGGAGTCCAGATACTACAGCAGCGACTACTGGTACCTTGCTGTCAGAAGACTATGCGGAAATAGTGGATGAAGAGGGGGATTACTCAACACCAGCCAGTAAGTGCCATTAACTTTGAATTTTTAGTATTAGTAATAGTAAATTGAATAATATCTTTCCCTTGAGAACTCTTTATTTTAAATCCAGGGTCAAGAAACCGTAAGTTGGGATGCTTTGGATGCCTTCATAAAAAGTAAGAAAATATGAAAAATCTGGTATCAAGCTCTAATGTGATAGTTCCTTCTGATTAATCCATAGATTGGTCCTAACAACTTCCCATCATATTAAGTATTGGATTGAATTAACATACTTACAGCAACCTCTGCAGCAAAGAAAAGAAAGGAGGTGTCCAAAAAGTTGGTGTAACAAAATGGGAATGACATGTCTGGTAATTCATGAATGTTAATTTTTTCAGCACGCGACTACGAGTTGGTGCGAAATCAGGTGGAACTGGGTGAGATTATAGGCGAAGGACAGTTCGGTGATGTGCATAAGGGAACATTCAAGGGACGAGATAACCAAATTATTCCTGTGGCTGTCAAGACCTGCAAGGCTGATGCTGATCTGGCTACAGCTGAGAAGTTCCTAGAAGAGGCCTGTAAGTATTTCTGTTTGATAGTTGTTAATTTATTTGATCTTTTCTGTTTTTCCTACTGCCCCCAGTGTTGAGGTTTAGGGCCTCCAAGTGGAAGTTTCTGTTACCTAGGTGAATTTTGTTATGCTTATTTTCCAAGAGAGGACAGAATGGCAGGTAGTAAGCCCACAAACCCCCTCTGGAAACTAAGATATTATTTGGATGTGTAAGGGCCAAGAAATTCTGTTCAGAGGCTCTTTAGACTTGGAGTTCTTTTACATGCAGTAAATCTATGACTTGGGCTCCACAGCTTTAAGTCCCTTCCAGAGGACTCCGTGCTCAGAATTTTTATGTCCTGAAAAATTCATCGACCGCAGCCGGGTTTGATCCCGCAACCTTTGGATCTAGAGGTGAGCATGCTACCTCTAGACCTCTAGTAATGTCTCACCATTATAATGTGGGGGACTAAAGCACTACATAAAATTAGACACTCTAAGCTAATTTGCAATAAAAATTAAATCTAAACCTGTACAAACGTCAATTGCCATGAACTCAACATATTGATGTCTTGGTTTATTACCAACATGATACTTATGTAGGCTATGTAATTAATATATTACAATAACTATAGGGATTACTTTAACATTATACATGTGTGATTAATATTTTGTCTTCCAGCGGGCTATGTTAATGAATAACACTAGTTTTTTTTTTTATATTTATTATTATTTTTTTATTTATTTAAATTACATTTACAAACTTATGTACAAATACAAATACAATTACAAAAATACACAAATAAACAAAAAACATTTACAAATTTCAAAAATTGAAGTACAGAAAAGAAAAAGAAAGAAAAGAACCAAATATTTATTTAGAAATACACCCGAATGAGCAGACTGCTCGTGCTCGGGTGTAGATTCAGAACATCAGAGTGGAGAAAGAGGAGAAACAAAAAACAAAATGAGAAAGAATGACACACTTATAAAAAAGGTGAAAAATTTAAAACAGAGCTAGAAAAAGAAAATACAAATTTATAAAAAGGAGACAAAAAACATTAAGCACAAATACAAACAATAAATAATAATAAAAATAAATGACTTAAAGCTAATAAAATTACAAAAAATGTTTTATATACTTATAAATTTAAAATTGGGGTAAACTGCGAGATTGGGGTATCTACTGATCATAGAGTTATAGAAGCGGGGACCAAAATTAATGCTATGGTTTAATCCTGCCGATGTGAGACATTTGGGTTCTGATAGAAGTAGATTATTATTTTTTAAAATTAGTATTTGTATGCAAGCCGCCAAAATTGGAGCCATGGACCATGGGTTGAGGAACACTAGTTTGAAGGATTACCAACAAACACAATTTTTTTTAAACAAGAAGCTAAGGTAGAGTTATTTTAAAAAATAAAATTCAATCACACATAGATAATATTTTCTAAAAATATGTCAGTACGAAATGACTTCAGATAGGCTGCAACTTTGTAATTGTCTAAAAAACAAAATATTTTTAAAAATTTATATAGCAGAACCCCACTAGTTGGAAAAACCTGGATAATCTGAACCCAAATTTGGAATCACTATTCACCATCTTACTGAGGTAGACTGCTTTTTCTTGGATTATAGGACCACTCAGTAGAACACCTCTCTGTCTTTCTTGTGAAAACCATACAAAAACGGCTTCATCAACTATGACACAATCTGATTTTTTTTATGTATGGTTCTCTTTGATTACCTTTTGTGGCACAGTTCCGCAAAATTGTTCTATCTTGAATCAATTTTTCTTCCAATCACTTATCATTGTTTTTCCAGCACTGAATTCATTGAATGCAACAACAACGGAGATTCATAGTTTTGTAACTATTTAGTCTAATGTGTAATCATAGGCTTCCACGGCCCAAGTTGTCAATAAAATCTTTTTGGCTTTCGGGTATCTGCCATGTCATATTTAAATAAGTGAGTTCATAATGAAACTCATTTTTGTTGTTTGACAGATATAATGCAACAGTTTGACCACCCTCACATCATCAAGCTGATTGGTGTTTGTTCGGAGAGTCCCATCTGGATAGTGATGGAACTGGCGAGGTTAGGAGAGATGCGAGCGTACCTGCAGAGCAACAAGCACCGTTTAGACTTAGCTACTTTGCTGCTCTATACCTTTCAACTCAGCACTGCACTTTCCTACCTTGAATCTAAGAAGTTTGTTCATAGGTAAGTAGATATTTCAAAATTTTCAGTGGTTTTACATTATCAGTAATCCATGTCATGAAGACAAAGAAGGCCTTTGTCCAGACAACTGATCTCACATTTGTATGCTCCATGGATGTAGCTGTGATGGCATCGGGGGAGGGCAAATAGTTGCAAGTATATAAATTCTTAAATATAATATAAATATAAATATAAAATGTATTTGATCTTAAAGTTGCGAAAGACTTTCTGAGGTATACTTCTACCTCTCTTCTTTACTACGGATGATAAATTGACAGTGTTATCTGTAGTGCAGCCTAATATTTTTCAAGTTACAGCACACACTTCAATTCCTTATGATTGCAGAGATATTGCTGCACGGAACGTTTTAGTATCAGCTCATAATTGTGTGAAGTTGGCTGACTTTGGTCTGAGTCGCTGGGTAGAAGACCAGAGTTACTATAAAGCTAGCAAAGGCAAACTGCCCATCAAGTGGATGTCTCCTGAATCCATTAACTTCAGACGCTTTACTACAGCCAGTGATGTATGGATGTTTGGTAAGTTCAGTTTTGCTTTGAAATATGTTATTAATATACATTTTAGTCCTTTTCTGTGCTTAATTTGTAGTTTGTCCTAGACTGTAATCCACAATATAATCTGGCAGCAGAAGTGGTTAGGAATTTTGTGAAAGTGAGTTACAACGTAACCTCTGAAGAAACATATCCCTACTGTAATGTACAGCTTTGAAAGAAAAAGTTATTTCTGCAAAATCTTGACAATCAGCACTGAGCGAATTTTCATTCTGTTACTATTGTTCTCATTCTTATCTTGTGATAGTTATTTTTGTTTCTTATTCATTGTATTCTATATTAAGCTTTAGTGTAGCTTAGTTTGGTCAGAGTTAATTCAAAATAGATACCATGGGCATTAGCAGGGAATGGCAAGGGGGAGCCAATTGCCTCCCTCTTAGCCAATTGCCTCCCTCTGGAATTTCTTGTGGCTTCATTAATTTATTGGTACTCTTTTGTCTGTCAACCTACAATGTTGTTGCAGAGAGAATAAAAAAAATATATACTGTATATATATATTTTATAACGATGTAGCAATTATTATTATTACAGCATCAGTGTGTTTATATAATTCGTCACCAAGGCTGTTGTTCAAAGTTAATTTAAACATTTGTCAGTTGTTGGTTTTAACTTTGTCTTATGGTTCCATAGTATTGGTATTTATATTTTTCTGGTATTGTTTTCAGGTGTGTGTATGTGGGAAATATTAATGTTAGGAGTAAAACCATTCCAAGGTGTCAAGAATAACGATGTGATTGGGAAGATAGAAAATGGGGAGAGGTTAGCTTTGCCTCCTAACTGCCCTCCTCGCTTGTACAGTCTCATGTCACAGTGTTGGGCCTATGAGCCGTCCAAAAGGCCCAGCTTCAAAGACATTCGTGAAGTGCTCAAGTAAGTATGTTTCTGTCCCTTTGAATAAAGTATAAGGTAATAATCGGATAATAGGCAAGGATTTGTGATCCATAACCTGGAGATGACATTTGTTGTGCACTGCAACTCCAGTCAGCATTTTATATCTCATATTTAGTTGCAATTGGTGAGTTTCAATATAATTTGTTCGAGTAAGTTACAAACATTCTGGTGTTTTTGTTTCTTTTTCAGATTTTTTTTTTTAGTTTTAGCACATATTTTAACAATTTTAGCACATATTTTTAACATTTTTAGCACATAAAAAAGAAATATTTTTAAGTTTTTTAACACATAAAAATCCGGGCCCTAGTAAAAAGTATGTCAAGTAAAAAGTAAATAAAGTGTTCCCTATACAGGCCATGGAAGCCCTAAAGCTAGGTTGATATTTATATTTATATTGCAATTTCATGCAAATGGACAACAGCGATATCAGTTTTGGTTTGGGAATTTCCGTTAACAAAAAGCAATCAACCACATCCTCTTTGTCTTATCTACCAGCATCCACTTTAAATTGTTATGTGAAATCGTATTAAATATGTATATTGGCTAGTTGAAAATTATGGAGTGGTCTAGTGGGAGGAGAAAAAACTACAGTAGGACTCCAGTTATCCGGATTATTTGGTACTGGATCGAATCCAAATAATCAAATATCCAGATAATTGAATAAATCATGAAAAAGGTAATTTCTTTAAAAAAAAAATCTTAATTGTACAGTACTGTACTTACATAAAGTGTCACATCTTCAACATATTGGTGAGAGTCAGAAGTACGTTAACATTTAGTGGGAAAAGTCATGTAACTCGCACTTGAATGAGACTAAACTTGGCTGACCACTATCCAGTCTCAACTCGCCTCAGCTGCTGCATCATCAGATTTCAAGACTGCCTAAGCACATGGCAACACAAGTTGATGCATAACAACAGTGGGGTATGCAGCGGTGAAAAATATTTTAATGATAGTACTAATGGGTTTATAATGATTAATGACTTGGTTCATGTTGCTTTTATTTATTTGTTTAGGATTCCACTTTCTTAGCACTTTATCTAGGTAGACTCAGTCTCAAAGTCTACCCTCACGCTATGCCACTAGTCAAGAATTATACTGATTAGTTCTGTAGCAATAACTAAGGAGTTAATTTAATTGTTTCATAAAGGTTTCCTGACGAACACATAAAATATATTTTCTACCTTTCTCCATTCTATTTAGATTCGTAGCTAGCAATGACTTTAAAACTTGCACTATGCAATGAATAATAATCAGTTTTCAATAGAAATAATAATAATAATAAGTTGCAATATTAATAATTATCTAATTTTTCAGTGAAATCTTACTGGAGGAGAGGCATCAGCAGCAGGAGACCATGAGAAGAGAAAATCGCAGAGTTCAGGCCATGTCATGGGGTAGGTAGATAATTTTTAAATCACTGATGAAATTTTCAGTAAAATACTGTGTTTTGCAAGTGATATTTATAACACAAGGGTAACAATTTGCACTTTTTAACATACTCAACATCACGAAAATATTATTGTTTCAGGTTCTACAGGATCTGATGACCCACCTCCTCCGAAACCAGCAAGGTTTCCTGTCATAGGAGCAACAGACTCGACATCTCTTGCTTCATTGTCAGGAACTACTGTCGGTGCTCCAGCTCCCACCACTTACATTGTCGCACAGAACCCCGAAGTCCTGGTCCAGCTACTAAGAGAGAACGAGTCAAGAGGAATCTCTCCTTCTGTCTACACCACTCCAGCATCAGCTTTCAACACTCTAGCGGTAGATTTTGAGAAAGCCACATCAGCTTCACCTTCTTCAACTACAACTACTCCCTCTTCCCTGTCTGCTTCTACCCCACCACAGCCTTCTCCTGCTGTTTCTTCAGTCTCGATCGCTTCTTGCCAATCTCCTGTAATCTATGGGGTCTCTAAGAAGGTTGCCACTCCTGTTAAGGGCGTTTCTTCACCACCTGTGTCTGTTGTTGGGTCTGTGACAAGCTCCCCTAGTACCAGTCCTTCCACTGCTAATATCCCAGCCAGTAGTGCAGTACCTGTAGTCTCGTCCCCTGTACTAAGAAAGGCATCAAAACCCAAAACCAAAGAGATAGGGCCATATCATTCCAGTAACAGTCCCGTTGTGGGAGGAGTATGCGTACTGCCACCTCCTCCTGTTGCATTAACTAGCTCTCCACCTGCAGGTGTAGCTACCGGCGAGGTTTTAATGTCCTCGTCTTTAGTTTCATCAGCTACCAGTGATGGAGCCACGCTGTCATCAACATCTTTCACCTCATCTTATGGTGGTGGTCCTGACCTGGATTCTGCTTCTCCGGCAATGATTGGAAGCTCTGCTAATACAGAAGACGGTGGAGGCCAGGTTTGGATGATTTGGACACTGCTTGTAACTAAGCCCTTGTTTTATGGAAAATTTTATTTGTAATCATTACCTGCATGCCGAATGTTTTGTATGTTTGTTTAGATTAGTCCTTGTTTAATTTTGATAAGTGTGAATAGAAAATGTTTATCATTTATTACGTGTACATAAAATTGCTAAAAGAAAACAAAATATACTAGTAATTCTGTGGAACAGTAGACCTAGCATTAAAAATGTGACATAAAAATATGGTGAAAGTTCTGAAGATTTCAAATTCTGTTTGAAGAATAGAGAACCTGAATATTCAGAACAAAATCACTGCTAATTCCATACATGCAGGAGGTATTTACGAGGATTGGGGCATAAGTTGGCAACTATTTTTTTCTTTTGTGTGAAAATAACGGTGCTTGTGGAAAATGTGAAATATACACATGGCGGGACAAGGTATAAACTAAGTGTATGGACATAGAACAAACAAGGTAACATTGTGCTTCACGTGCTTATTAAGGTAGTTGACTTGACAGGACTGGTTTCATATTTCACAGTCATTACAGCACAGCACACATACCCATTCTAATGGCCCCCAAAGGCCCCTGTAACATTCACAACACAGTGCCAACGATGTGGGATGCCCTGAATAACATCTGTGTCACCATTTTCCTCCCTATGTGAGAATTTGTTCATCGGCTGCCGCACAGGATTTCAATGTCCTCATGTCGCAAACCATCTACCATGTACAGTCGGTCAAATAAAAAACGTCGGGCGGTATTTGATTAAGTATCACGAACGAGCATATGCGCATGTACAGGAAGACTTAAGGTTAGGTTCACACACGCCTCTTGTCTATTCATGTATTTTCTTGATTATTTAGTCAGTTTTGTTCCAAAACAAACATGTATAAAAGGCTGTGGCTATATGCCTCAAATCCACCATATTCTTGGTTGCAAATTTTTATAATATTAATAATTAATAGATTCGCGAGGAATATGTTTATTCAAGGAGCATTTTTTTAAAGATTTTATTTTATAATACCGGTACTTCTAGTGCAAAATCAATTACTTACGTTCAACTTCTGCCACCAATCTAATAGCATCGAAATACGCTGGCCAGATCCACGATTCCTATGAAAACTTCCGGTCGCATTATAGTGAAGTACCCACCTCTTTAAGAAATATGGAACCTTCTCGCTGCTTCAGAGGCCGAAAAATGCAGGTCAATTACAGCCCTAACTACACTTTCTCTCAAGCTAGCATTTATATGTGGTGCGATGACAAAGCAAAATGAATTATGACAATACATTAAGTTGAATATCGTGTGTTGCGCTTTCCGCGTTTTTCATTTTTCCCTCCTGTCGCATGGCCTCATATGTTCCGAAAATGACTTGTATTTTATGTTTTTTATAGGAAACTTGTGAACTAATGCGTTAAAACTTTAATTTTAACTGCATACGAGTCCCAACGTTTTTTATTAGACCGACTGTACTTCTTTGCCTTGCATATGAGGTTGAAGTTACATGGAGACAGGTCAGGAGAGTATAGTGGTTGCTCCAATTCTTCCCATCCCCAGTGCTGCAGTAGCACTGTGGAGAATAATTGCTCTGTCCAACAGATCAGGACCTTTCTCTGTAACACCACATCATACCTGCCTCAACAGGAAGTCCCTGCAGTGCTTTGCTGTCACTGTTCAGTGCATGTTGCTGATCACTGGTTGCTACATGTCCGTGAAAAAACTCTCCTACCCACCTCCTGACTGTCGGTATGGCAGGGTATTATTTCTAACAGCTTCCACCAATACCATGTGACATTATCTGGCAGATCTCCCACAGAATGGCTATTTTGATGTATGAGCGCTGCTCAACATGGGTTACATCACACTGACACGGCAATTGCTGGACAACTGATTTCACATTTCTCTCTGTGATCATACAAGCCTTCCTAGTACCATTTGATGTTGTCAACACTCATTACGACTGTCAGTCTTACCCGCGACACATACCATTTTTTACTCCAATAACAGTTCATCACAAGAAAAAATAGTTGCCATTGACTTATGCCCCAACCCTTATAGATTAATCCCATCTCTTGTGCCAGAAAGGCATTGATTGATAACAGTGCAAATGAACACAAAATGTAAAGATGCACGTGGACTTGTGTATATAGTTTGAGCTTTTTGAAAAAGCATTGTCAAGGGCTTAGTTTGCATTCATATCTTCCAGATAATAGCACTTGACTTTCTTTGGAATGGCTTTATTAAACATAATTATTGCTTAGCTTTTATATTCTTTGCAATTTCAGTATAATTATTATTTGTTTTTTTTTTCATAGAATGAGTAATTAATGTTTTGTACATTCATCTGTCTTATGTGCTTTGTTTAAAAAAGCTTTGCATCTTACAATTTATATTGCTAGATAAAATGCATTTTAGCTCCAGACATATTATCTGTTCTTCCACTCCAACAGTACCTGCATTTATTATGAGCAGTTTCTCAAGACTTTTGGTGCTTTGCCATGTTGTATATAATATACCTAGCATATTTCATTATTCTACAGTATAGGAAGAATTCATTAGTTCACTGCAAGCTATTGTAAATAAAGAACATTATTTTTCATATAAAAAGGGGGAAAATCCTGTAAATTACATGAAAATGAATGGAAACCTACTACCTATACCATAGGTACTATAGGTATTTTCAACATAAATACATGTTTTGAGGTATCCTGAATCCAAATAACTATTTTTAGAAACATGTTGATTGTGTGTAGTTTTTGTCTGTGTGTCTGTGGACAGCATAGCTCGAGAATGAAAAGTTGTATAAAAACAAACTTTTATATTTGGGTTAGATGTCTTTCGGGGTGTGACATAAAGATCGGCGACAACTTTTTCTAATCCAAATATAAGATTTCATTTAGATATAGTTTTTTGTTCATGAGCTATGCTGTTCACAAACATGGACATAGACATGATTCTTTAAATTGTATTTTTAGATTCAGGGGAACTCAATATATGTCGTTATGCTTTTAACTCGACATGAATTTAAGGGTGAAACACAATAAATCCTTTACCTATAGTACCTATGTCGGCCGCGGTGGTCTAGAGGTAGCGTGCCCGCCTCTAGATCCGCAGGGCGCGGGATCAAACCCGGCCGCGGTCGATGGATTTTTCAGGACGTAAAAATCCTGGGCACGGAGTCCTCCGGGAGGGACTTTAAGCTGGGGGCCCTGTGTCGTAGATTTACGGCACGTAAAAGAACTCCAAGCCTAAATTAGAGCCTCTGGACAACATTTCTCGGCCCTTTCACATCCAAGAAATACTTAGTTTCCAGAGGGGGGTTGCGAGGTGATGGGCTTACCACCTGTCCCTCTACCCTCTCTCGGAAAATAAGCATATCAAAATTAGAAAAGGTAATGAAACCTCCATTGGAGGCCCCTTCGCCCCACCTGGGGATCATAGGGTACCAGATACAGATATAATACCTATGGTACTTCAGTTCATACCTAAGAAGTGCCTATACTACTACATTGTGATAAACCTATGTGTGAAAATTCTAAGTAGACTGGTATAATCTGCCCTCCTACCATTCTATATTTATGGGCAATTTAGCAGCAAAAAGAGGAAATCAGCATTCATATTGCATAATTCCCCTTACAAGTTGCCTTCTTAGATGTTCCCATCTATGCTGTGCACTGTTATTCTGCTTAGTAAATTTTTGCTATCTATTTTAATAGGCTGTATCTGCCTATTATCATTGGATGGCTATGATTGATGATGGGCAGCAGATTTAAGTATGAGGGTTGATCCAGAAGTAAGGTTCCCAAAGAGCTCCAGCCGCACGGGAAGGTGCGAGGCGAAATCCAGCAACACCGCTGTGCGCAGCTGTTTCCCCACTCTCAATTCCGCCTGGCTGCGCTTTGCTGAGCCACTCAGTCTTGGCTCAGCAGCCGTCCGAGATGGAGGTGTTCATTGTTGCTCCCGCCAAGCGTTTCACCCCGTCTTTGACTTCATCGTCGCTCCGGAAGCGTTGGCCACCCAAGTGTTCCTTTAACTTCGGGAACAAGTGATAATTGTGAGGTCCGGACTGTTCGGTGGGTGGGACATGGCAGTCCACCCCAAGTTTGTCAAAAGGTCCTGGGTATGATGGGAGACGTGAAGTCGGGCGTTGTCTTGAAGCAGCGTTACACCGGCTGTCAGTCCTTGCCGGCGGTTCTGGAAACTCGGCTGAGTTTCCTTAGTGTTGCACAATAATTGTCTGAGTTGATTGTTGTCCCAGGTTCCATAAAATTGATCAGCAGTATGCCCTTACGATCCCAAAACACACTGGCCATGACTTTGCCAGCAGAAGGAGTTTGTTTGAACTTCTTTGCAACTGGTGACCCTGAGTGACGCCATTGTTTGGGCTTTTCTTTCATTTCGGGAGTGAAATGAAACACCCACGTTTCGTCTCCTGTAACAATGGAGTCCAACAATCCTTACGGAACGCACTTGGCTGGAGCAACGATGAACACCTCCATCTCGGACGGCTGCTGAGCCAAGACTGAGCAGCTCAGCAAAGCGTGGCCAAGCGGAATCGAGAGTGGGGAAACAGCCGTGCACAGCGGTGTTACCGGATTTCGCCTCGCACTTTCCCGTGCGGCTGGAGCTCTTTGGTAACCTTATTTCTGGATCAACCCTCGTATGTCACAATGAGCATGAGTTTAAGCAAGTTAGTACAAGGTTACACAGGACAGATATTTATTTTCATTTCAACTATTGTTGATGACAGGCATCCAATAGTTCTAGTTTAATACTGCTAGAAATAGAAGAGTGTTCTTGGCTGTCTTCACATTATTTGTTATGTATACCAGCAGACAATGCTACTATTTCACTATTATAGCAATTGTAGTGACACCCTTTCAGTGTTAAATACTTGGACATGTTGACTGGAATGGCATATTTTTGCACTTTTTTATTTTGTTTTTGTTTTATGTTTATACTTTGTTTTATTTACAGTTTTTGGCATGGTGTGATTAATGATTTTTAATTAATTAATGCATCTCTTTGGTTTTGAGTTTTGGCTGTATATATGTACCTACCAAATGCTTCTGAATGATTATGAATATTGTAAGTAAAGCATCTATCCCTTCTTTCTTATCTCTGACATGTTTTAACATTTTTCATATTTTGCAAATAACATTTCAGTGTTTATTCCATGATTTTGTGTGATTTGTTACTTCTGTCTGATACAGTAACACTGAAGTAAGTGTTAAGTCTGTAAGTGGTCAAGCAAAAAAGTTGCATTCTGTAAATAAATAAGAATACCTGTTTTATCTTAGGTAATCTCATGAGAGGTTAGGAGTTTATTGACAAGTAGGGCCAGATTTTGATGACCTAAAAATTCTTTAAAAATGAGCTATAAAATGACTGCAAAAATACAACAAAAAACCCAAAAGCTAAGAAAAAAAAATTGTGTGAAAATACTAGTTTATTCATCAGATTTGTGTCTATTCTACATTCATATTTTTGGCCCAAGCCTGTCATTAGTAATCTCATCTTATCATGGTTAAGGTTTTCTAAAATTTCTTTTCATCAAACATTTACCTAAATACCTGGTATGGCCTGTCTAACCTTGCATAAGACCATCTGTGTGGTTTAGTGGTTAGAAGGCCGGGTTCAATCCTCAATACTTCCTTGGATCTTTCTGAAATAAGGAGGTCTCCGTTTGTGGGGACAACTGAGGAGCGATAAAGTAACAGCAGCTCCGTTCAAGGAGATTTTCAGTCAAGGCTATGGATATCTGCATGCTGATCATATACTCCCTAATCCTGCCATCTGCCAATGTCGAGGTTGATGAGGCAGCAATGAGGCCTTTGTCCCTCCATGAGATGTAGCACCACAGAGTTAGTTAATTGTGAAGATAAAACTATTAATAGTTAAGTGAATTTATCCTATTCATTTTGGTAATATTGAGAGGGGGAAAAGATTAACACTAATTACTTCCTACTGACCTCATATTATTTTCAGTCTGCCACTTTTCAGCTTGACGAACTGTAATAACTGTATTTTTTATTGAATGCATGTTTCTAAAGTTTTGTAAAAATATTTTTTGTTACTAATTGTGGTAAAAGGATGAAATGTGTATATATTTGTGAAGATAATATTCTTATAATTAAATATGTATAAGCAAATCATGGATCAAGGAGATATTGCTGTTCAAAATTGTTCTTTATCTATAAAATTTAAATGGTAAGGATTTTATTTGTTAGACATTCATGCCTTAAAGGACTAATGAATTATCATCCAGTCATACACCTATCTTTAGTATAAAAATATATAATGATACCTAAATTTCTAAGTTGAAAGTACAGTAAAACTGTTAGCACCTCATACTTCCAACATCCAATGGTTGGAGCTTCAGGCTGTAAGTTATCCATGCAGGCTCTGGCCAAAACTGTAATCCTACTGGGGGAAAAAGTAAATATAAAAAATGAAGTACAGATAGATCTTTTACTGGTCCATGCTTTCGGAAACTCTCATTTCAAGGACATTTAATCTGTTCTTAAGTTTGTTTGAGAATAACTACAAACCTATTACATATAAAATTGTTATGTTTGAGTTTAGCCTAATACTTTTGTTGTAATTGTCACTTTTTTATCTTTAAATTATGAATAATATAATCTATTAAGAATCAAGACCTCGTATCTCCTAAATTAGCCATTGGGTTATTGTTACGAAATGTTCAGAAAAAACAGATCTAATTGCCTGGTGAACCCTTGTCAATTTTGGTACTATGATCAATTGTAATGTGAACTTGCAAGTCACAAATTATTTATTGAAGTAATCATTGAAGCATTTTTTTGTCTCCTGAAAAATTATCGTTTCGGAGATAGAAGCAGGAGCAGAGCCTGGGTGGGCCAGACAAAAAAAATTTTGATCCACTCAAAAAATGCTGGTCCACCCCTGCCTTATACATAATTGACGATGAAAGATTAGAGAATAAAATTAACTTTATCAAAGTTATTTCTTCCTTTTAAAACATGTGTGATCTATATACTTTTCAAAAGTTAATTCAATAGATTTACTTTATATTTTGGAGTGAGTAAAGACTAGGGCTGGTGCTGGCATCCATTTCTAGTATTCCTACACATTAAAAAAGGTACAAAGGGAAGGGGGAAACATTGAATCCATGCAATCCCAGAGTTCTTGTAAAGTCTTTTTTTTTTTTTTTGGTTATTATTTTGAATCGTAAACATTGTTTAACAGAACTCTCTCCATCTATGTAAAGTTCCATTTTACAGACTGAGTCTGCTAAGCATAAAGGAAAAGGTGCTAGCACATTATCGCAATTATTAAGGATATCACCAGATGTCACTGTTGTTCTCTTGCCTTTCTTACAAAAATAATTATCTATGTCCTTCATTTTAACCACTATAGATGCTATTATTCCTACTACAACTATTATCTTGCAGCTATTAATCATTTGCGATTTAAAATATCATAAATAACTATTTTGGCAACAAAAATTTGGTCCATAAATTAGATACTGGCTCTTTAAATGTCTTTGATAGAACACAAACTGTTGCCAACCAAATGAGCCTGAATTCTGCTACATACTAAATTACCAAAAAGTTTTTTGATTACTATTCTAAGTAAAAGCGAACTGAAATTATTTTCCTTTTAAAATTCACAATTAAAAGTAACATAAATTGTCGTATGACATTTGACTGTTATAAGAATTTAACAGACACACACGAATAACCAATGTGCAAAATAATTAACATATGTTAGGGTGACATAATTTTAATGCAATTATTTATTAATTTAGAGACAGATTTGATTACAAAATACTTATTCCCGTGGCCCACCTTTACATTCTTCTGTCTCACCTGCAGAGAAATTCTGGCACTGCCACTGGATAGAAAGTCTCTCATCTGAACCAATATTTTAAATCTATTTTTGACTAGAAAAAAATCTGATGTGAATGTCACATAACTTCCTCTGCCCAAATAAAAGTAGTATTCACATATCCTTTTACAGAATCTCAAAACACAATTTTACGCTAATTATCCTATAAATACCTCTTCTTTCAATGATGCGACTAAAAGCGCAAGGCTATATAACAAACTTAAAAAAAAGAACAAGTGACTGCAGACGTTTATTGAACTTTCCGCCGTAAAGAATAATTTCCGAACTTCATCGAATATTTCCCTCATATATTTACTCTATGCATGGCCAACAATACAACTTTCTCACTTTACATTCTTTTATAGAATAAGAGGCCATGAAAGAGCGTGTATTCAGTTGTTCATCACGCAAGACAAAATCTCTACAAACAGTGGGTGAACAGTGGGTGGATTGTAACTACCCTCAGAGAATTTTTTCGAAAAAAAGTTTCAAATAAAAGTTTTAGCTCTCAGTAAAAGAAACACATGTGCAAATTTTAAAGAAAATCGTTAGAGCCGTTTTCGAGAAAATCGCGAAAAACGAAAATTTCTTCATGTAAAGTCCCCTTAAAAATAAGAGAAAATAGTCGCCAATCTTATCCTCACATCTTCAGAAGGTACCTGACCCAAATACGAAATTTTTTTTTCATACGATTTTCCGTTTTGGTGCTAGCTTGTTCACAGATATTTTCCACACAGACACACACACAGACACACAGACACACAGACATGTTTCCAAAAATAGTATTTTTGGATTCAGGGGGCCTTGAAACGTGTATATATGCTAAAAACTCAACTTCGAATTTTAGGGTCGAAAACAATACTTCCTCTACCTATAGTACCTATGGTACGGGCAGAGGAAGTAATAATACAGCTGATATAAAGTGATAAAGTGATCCCTATACAGACCATGGAGGCCCAGAGGGTTCCAGGAGGTTGAGGCTCCCAGATTTTTGGACATTCGGCACATGAAGGTGGTAAGGTTGTCAGCCTTACGCACCGGCCGCCTTTACCCCCAGGTTTGCTCCTGGTACTCATTTCTGTTAGAGGCTGAGTCGACCCCAGGGCCATAGTGCCACCAGAAGGATTAGGCCAATTGAAAAATCTCAACGACCTCATCGGGAATCAAACCCGCGACCTTCCGGTTTGTAGCGCAGCGCCTCAACCACTACGCTACGGCATACCCCAATACAGCTGATATGGGTACTATTGAAATTGATTGTTATAATTAAGTATTAATTAATTTTAATACAAGCAATGTTTACAGAATCAGGTGACTCCGGGCACAAGTGTGTATGGAGATGGCTTGCTGGAGGATGGTGGTGGGGGAGGAGGAGGGGGAATGGGCACCAATGGTGACAGTGAAATGGAGCTGGAACAGCAGTTACTAGAACAGAGACTGAGACAACAACAAAGAGAATCAGAGGAGGATAGCAGATGGCTGGCTGAAGAGGAGACAAATCTGGTGAGTAAAATTGATGAACTTCATTTTTCCAATGAGGGGATATATATATTTGTTAAAGAATATTTTCATCCACCTTATACCCTCGTTAATTTTAGATTAGGATAGTACGGAGGAATTGCCAAAAACATTCATTAAAGTTCACAGTATTTATTTATATTGTATGTCTATAAAGTAATTGCTTAAAATTGATAGTACAATATGATATAAACATTACATTAGATATGTGGAAGAAAATATAGGCTTGTTTGATGTGAATTAATTTTTTTTTTTTTTTAAATTTTTAAGGAACAATAATGTCCGTTGGTATTATACATTTTGAATTGAAATTTGTCCTTGTATGTTACAATATATGTCAAAAGCATATAGGCCTGTTTTGATAGAATTAAAATTTTAAAAGAACAGTTATGTTGGTAGATATTATGTAACATGATTTGAGTAGTGTCCTTGTATGTTAAAGTAAAAAACAGATTAAAATTTTTTTTCTTGTATGTTTGTGTACACGTATATAATATATATAGCTGTATTAATACAGTTATGTTAGTCGATATTATGTGGGTATTGGCATGCTGGTGAGTAAATATCTCCTTATCAAGGTATATGTCCACTTTGTGGAGAAAATGAAGATCCTAAATACATACTTTTATCATGTAGTAAAACTGGCTACAGATTCGCAGGCCTGGGTTCAATCCCCAGTACTTCCTCAGAGGTTTCTGAGGTAGGGAGGTCTGAAACAGGGTGCACTCACCCTTGCGATTCAAAGTGAGGAGCTACTTGATACAGAAGTAGCAGCTCTGGTCAAGGAAACCACCATTAACAGCTGTGGGTATTGGCATGCTAACCAAATGCCACTCCCAATCTTTCTATCTGCCTGTGGTAGATGATGCAGTGGTCAGGTGGTAGACCTAGTCCGTTCAGGGATATAGCGCCCTGAAGTTTAGTTTAGTAAAACGAATTGGAACGATAGGAGTTGTATGAAAAAAGAATAGCTGCATTTCAGCAATGAAATTGTGTTAACTAGAATATCAAGAATTACAAATGAACCTTGAAAAATGTGGGGTTGTATTTATGGAAAGTAAATGAAAGGAGGTTCAGAGAAACAAATATTGCTTTAGAGAAGTAATGTAATTTTTTAATAATTAATTATATAAGGATTGAAATTAACACTAAAGTTCACTGAACTAGTTAAATATTATATTAACTATAAGTTCACTTAAGAACTAAATATTAAGAACTAAAGTTCACTTTCGTATAGTTTTCCTGAACTAGTTTCAGTGCCATCGCTACCAGTAGTGAAGTATAGTCTTAATTTCAACTCCCTATATAGTTATTATGTTATACAACTTCACTGTGTTAACTTTCAATACAATTTAATATTAAATTAATTTTTAATATAAAGCTTACCAATTATAAGGTGGATTTGTCAAATTGGGGAGAAAGAAATTTGTATGTAAATAATTGAATTATAGCTAAAGCCAAGTGGTTATTGCTATAATTCAATAATGTAATGTACCCCAACTAATTATTTAATAAAAAAAAGTATTTCTTCTTCTTAAATTGTTTTGTGATGGTTAAAGTAATCAGTTTTCTATAAAATTCTGCTTTTGTGTGTTGTTAAGAACTTTTAGCCATTAAGTACACATGCTTGTTTGTAAAATACACCACTTTAATTAAATATGCTGTTTCTAGTAGTTAATTTTTCCTGTGGCTTTGTAGAGCCATCTAACCCATTGTTGAACAATGACATTGTCATCGGCACCGTTATGTGAGGGATGGGGAAAAAATCATGGCAACTATTTTTTCTTTTGAAAATATGGGACCGTTTCAAATTGTTGAAAGGACAGGGTATGGAATGTATGTATAATATAGATTATGGGGACTAGATGTTTAATTTTTTACATCAACATATTCTACAATTTTACAATACATACAAATATTATAATTTTTAACATAAGGTTTATTTGCAATGCGTGTTTGTATTTTCCTCTCTTTACACACCCACCGAGGAATATCTGTTATGCAAGGATCAGTAAATTCCTAAATTTTTTGAAGTAAAATTATTAAGGTGCACTAATTAAATGTGTAAATACGGCAATAAAAAGAATCAAATGCTTGTCGCTTCCTATTTCATGATTCTCTTAAAAAGTGATATTGATTACTTTTGCAACAAATATATTTGAAGTGTGTATAGTCAGTATGTTGCTTTGCTCTACTGATGCTTTTGGCTTTGCTTTTCTTTTTCCTATCACCCTCATTTGTACTACAGAAGAAAAGGCTGTCAATTGCAACAAGCTTATCGGATCGATCCGACACGGACTCTGTTGATGGCTCACCTCTACATCATGGCGGTAATGTCCCAACACCTCCCCTCACATCCTCTGCTACCCCTCCTTCCACCATCTGCCGCACGAGCTCACAACATGACTCATCTGAACGAGACCGCTCATCGACACCGCTGAGCAACGGCTCTGCTGAGGAGAGAGTCATAGTTGTTAAGGTATCTTTCTGCTACTTCTGCTTTACTATTTTAACTTTTTCATATGTGTCTTACATAATAACGATTTTCACACTGTATAGTTTATTGGAAAAGAACAAAATGTTTATTTTAAGCTATTAATTTCATCACATGGCCTTCTATAGTTCCGTTACACTGAATTCAAGCTAATTTCAGCCTTATAATCATGATTTGAAAGAATAAATATTTGGTGTCTTTCTTACCAATTACAAAAAGTTGTTCTTAGGTGCCTCATTGGTTTTCCTTCCTTATTTTCTATTTACAGAAAAAGTGCTTTATTTCAATTTTTAGTAAACTTTTGTTTCTATTTTCTGATATCTGTTGAACTTCATAAAATTGCATGTTAGATCTTATGCTGGATATTATATAATAGGTATTTAGGTATGTAAGTATGTGTGTATACCTAGGAGTATATATGTATATATGTGTGTGTGTGTGTGTGTGTGAGTATACCATAAGTAAAATAAAATATACGTAAAAGTTCAGTAAAATCCCTCTTACCTGGCACCCAGTTAACCTACATAATAAAATAATAGCGCTATTCAAAACCTAAGTTGAAACCCAGAAGTAATGATATGAGGAAAATTGCAACATTATTAAACAGCTGTGTCCAAGCCAAATGTGATAACTTTTCTTGGGGGGGGGGGGAATTAGGTTATGGTTAGGTTATTTATTTATTTATTTATTTATTTATTCTGCCAGCTACAGGAATAAATCCCAATTACAGTTGGCGTAGTTTCGCCAATACGTGTTGGACAATATAAAAATACAATACAATAAATGATTGAATGTGTGAGGATAAAGAAGAAAATACATAAATGATTTATAATAACTACAATTAAATTAACAAGACAATCTAAAAACTATGCCAAATCATATGGAATATATAACATTTTATGAAGAAGCCCTATGTACTGATTTAATGATAAGTCAAAATCCAGAAGTGCGTTTTGAACTGATATTGTTTACACATTTGAATGAAAGATGAACATTCTAATATTTTTTACTTACTGACAGGAATATATAACAGTTCCCTATTCTTTAAATTTAATTGCACTACATTAAATTTAATACGTTAAAAGTTCATTACTATCAATTTTATATAAGAATAACTGTTGCGCTACCAACCTTCTACCAATTAAAGTACAAATAGGTAGCTGGTATTGAATACACATGCTGGCCAAAGAAGGTACCAGTAACATAACATTTCAAACTGGCCAATAGGTATAACTATCAGATAACTGCTGAGCATACAAGTCAAAGGAACTAAGGAGTAACTCACAAATATATTTGGATGAGCAAGCCTAATTATTGTTGTAACCATCAAAGTTACAGTGTTTTATAATTTCTCTACTCTCACTGTATTTTAATGTTTTTTCTCTCTTACTGTAAAATTTTACTGGCATAGTTGAATTATTATTCCACAGACTCTGGCAATAAGGTGATATGTCCAGTTGTATCTTGTGTTCATAGTTGGGGACTTGGGCGATAATATAGCGATAATAAGCGAATTATAAGCGATAATAATGGAGTAGCATACATAGCGAAGTGTTTCCTGCCTTTTTAAGGAACTTGACGAGGACTGCCTATTTACATTGTTTTGTCAAGTCCGAGACTTTTTTCATTTCCATTATTGGAGAGCATGACTCTTTAAAAAATTAGCCAAGTTTTGGGATGGAGTAAACATTTTTATCTATGTTTCTTTTATAGCATGCAAATTTTGCCAGTTGGTCCACTATTTCATTACCAGTTATCCTCGCGTGAGCGGAAATCCATATTAATGTGATTGTTGTTCCGTGGGAACTGAGATGCTGCAAGAGGGATTTGTTAAAGATTTTATACACTATATGAGCAGATGAATACAATTTTAACTGAACCCAGAAAGTGGAGAACTTATCCAAAATGACCATGATATTATTATATCTTTGTGTTGCAGCATTCTTTAGGGCTGTACATAGTGCAATATTTTCTGCCATATAGATTGACATTTCCGAATAGTGGTGCCAGTTTTGGCCATAATGTTCTCCTGTGTTTTGAGCCATCCATGAAATATATTACTAGTGGGTTTTGCTGCTGTTGTCGTAGATCTTCTGAGATATATTCTAACCATATTGCTTGTATGTTGAGAGTCTGTTGTTGGAGAGAAACTAGATCAACTATAAGAATCTAAATATTGAATTTTCATCAGTAATTAGGCCTTATACCGGTATTGCAATTTATTCACTTCATTGAGCAGATTGATGTTTACCAGTTCAGGAGACTTAGGTAATTCTTGCAGTTGGCATTATAGAATACACACAAGTAGACTGGAAAAGGATAATATTTAATTGTCCTGAAAAATTGGTTAACTGGAATCATTTGTACTACATATTCACTAAATAAAAGGGATTCTAGTGTATATGAAATTTACAAGTATGAAGTTGTATAGTGTATACATCAATCTCTTTTAACTCTGGTAAATTATGTTTGCAGAAAATGGAACCTACGCCTACTGCAGATCTTGATCGTACAAATGACAAAGTGTATGATTGCACTACAAATGTTGTTAAAGCTGTCATGTCACTGTCACAAGGTAAAATATATTAATTTATAGTAGAATAGGTATGTATTCATGAAACCATAGAACATTGTTCCTCTTGAACACCTACATGAGAATATTTTAGGAGAAAAATTCCTCTGACACAGGATTTGAAAACATGACCTTTGGCTTTCCATGCTATACTTTACTAACTGAGCTAGCCAAAGTTCACTTCACAGCGCCAGATGGAATCTCTCTCCTATGGCTAATTACCCTTAATGTTCTACCTCAGTAAAGATATGTACATCATATACTCGTACAGTATTGTGAGGCACGCTATACGGATTTGAAAATACCTCGGCAGATGAGAGTGAGCCAATCAACTCCACTGACAGTGTTGCCCACCTTATGCAATATTTCAATATGTCTATAAGCGATGTGGTGTTTGATAACTGCATACATAGTAGCACCTTCCTATCTGCCATTAAATATTCCAATACCTTTAATTTTAGTCTCATGCTATGGTAGAGTAATATTCTGTTTTTGTAAAAGTGTGGGTATGTGTCCACATTGAGCTAGAATTGGCAGGTACACTGCTATTTGTTTAGATTACATTCCAAATATGTTTTTCCAATTTGAAGTTATGGAGATTATTAATAATAACCTGGACAGTCCGGGTGGGGCTGTATCATCAAGTTAAAACCCATGTTTCGGACCTCAAATCGTGGCCTTCCTCTGGGTATTCTAAGCTGAAGTGCTGTGTTTCTTCATTTTATATGATGATGGTGTGATTAATCAGTTGGCTGCTAGACAGGCTCTCCAATGACGACCATTCAATGTCAGACAACAAAAAGTGAGTCTGCAGACCTCATGCGTGACCTAGCGGCCGTCTGGTTAATCACACCACCAGCATATAAAACGAGGAAACACAGCACTACAGCTCAGTCTACCCAGAAGAAGGCCACAATATGAGGGCCAAAACATTGATTTTTAACTTGATGACACAGCGCCACCTGGACAGCCATGGTTATTAATATTGTTCATCCAGCCATGGAAGCCCACAAGAACATGAAGATTATTGTTTGTAAAAGTAGGTTTTAAATATAAGGTTTAATCAAATATTACTTAATGCACATGACCTTACATAGCATGAGTTCCATTTAAATCTGCCGTGTCTAGGTAGTTTGTGTCACTATGTGGGCTTATTGAGAGGAAAAGGTCTTGCCCATGAAATTTAGCTGCACGATCTAAGGCGTTACTTATTTCTGGCCAGGGTAAGTGGTAGCCAGAACTACACAGGTTCACACTAGAAGGACCAACCAGTCAGTTTGACCTGTTATGACTTTGCAATTTGTTTTGCATCTTTCTGTTTTGTCCAAAGATGTTCATTCCTCTTCATTTTGTTTTAAATTTCCTCACTTAATTTTCCCTGAAAATTTCAGGCATTAAATATTATTAGTTATGGGAATGTTTAACATTTCTACCTAAAAGACCTACTGGTCAGTGCTCAGTTATTTGTCTGCTCCAACAATCTACCAATATTCATGATTTATGATTTTTTTCTGCTGCGAAACAACAACAATTAATTTTTACATTTTCCAAAAATTGATCCATATATTTGGTGTTTGGATAACTGAAGTGCTACTGAATTTGTAAAAAAGATTATTGGTGTATAAAACAATCTGCTATGGAAACTGAAGATCTTTAAAAAATATTAGAGGAGATATTATCTCATGTATGTAAAATTTCTTGTTACTTAAATTAAATATTTTGGTGATAACTTTACATTAAGAATTTTGTTTCTTTCTGCAGGTGTTCAGCAGAGTCGTGCTGAACAGTACTTGGAACTGGTGCGACGTGTGGGTGTGGAACTAAGGGCGCTATTATCTAGTGTGGACACATTAGTTCCAGTGTTCCCTATTTCAGCCCACAGAGAGGTGTGTGCATTTGTTTTCTACAGTACAAAGATGATCATTTTGAAATATTAGTATGAAACTTTACAAGAACAGCACTTTACATCTCAGAAATAAAATTGATCATTGGTTTTAACAGCTTGTTCTATTATAACATACCAGTAATTCTAAATCCTCTCCTGTAATTTTATAAATTCTGACAATAGTTACAGATCTGTTCATTGAAACAAGACGATTAAAACCCACATAGTAAAGGTATACATGTCAAAGACTTTTAGATCATACTAGCTGGTTACCCATTGTTCGTACAGGTAAAAGAGAATTCTGTACAGTTTTTAGCATTACCCAAGAAACATCATGAGGAAGTGATCATACTTCTTCATTTCTCAATGTGCCTGACATTCTTCCAAAGTTTGATAATGATGCTGTCTGCTTCTAGAACTGTGGATGCCTAATGCTCTTCTGGGGTCTTCCTAGATCGCTGGGCAGCTTGTCTTGTAGCATTTAATTCTATTCTCTATCACGGGGCTTGATCCGACTTATTATTCACACAGACGACATTGCTCTGACTTTTGAAGATCTCTTAGAAAGATTATTATCTGGATTGTTTGTGATAGAATTGTGAGATTAATTTGTTGTTACTTCTACAGGTGGAAATGGCCCATAAGGTGCTTAGTAAAGACATGGGTGAACTAGTCAATGCCATGAAGTTAGCACAGAGTTACAGCACTACAACATTGGATGCTGAATATAGAAAGTAAGTACTTCCTTACTTACTCAAGGGCCTCTAGGCAATTCCTAAGCAATCTATTTTATGAAACCCAAAGGCTCATTGCCACACTTACCTCATCCTGCCATTCAATCCTATTCGGTGCTAACTCCTTCCAATCATTCCTCGCAAATCCTACTTCCCTTAAATCTGTCCTAATATTGCCCTCCCACCTACGTCAATATTTTTTAGATATGTCTTTCCTCCTCTATTTGTGCAACATATCCAGCCCATTTCATCCTCTGTGATTTAATTAAGTAAAGTAAAGTAAAGTGTTCCCTATTACAGGCCATGAAGGCCCAGAGGGTTCCAGGAGGTTGAGGCTCCCAGATTTTTAGACATCGGCACATGAAGGTGGTAAGGTTGTCAGCCTTACGCACCGGCTGCCTTTACCCCCAGGAATGCCCCTGGTACTCATTTCTGTTAGAGGCTGAGTCGACCCCAGGGCCATAGTGCCACCAGAAGGATTAGGCCAATTGAAAAACTCCAACGACCTCATCGGGGATCGAACCCGCGACCTTCCGGTTTGTAGCGCAGTGCCTCAACCACTACGATACGGCGTACCCCTCTGTGATTTAAATACCCTTACTATATCCAGCGTCGGCCGCGGTGGTCTAGAGGTAGCATGTCCGCCTCTAGATCCGCAGGGCGCGGGATCAAACCCGGCCGCGGTCGATGGATTTTTCAGGTTGTAAAAATCCTGGACACGGAGTCCTCCGGGAGGGACTTTAAGCTGGGGGTCCCGTGTCGTAGATTTATGGCACGTAAAAGAACTCCAAGCCTAAATTAGAGCCTCTGGACAAAATTTCTCGGCCCTTTCACGTCCAAGAAATACTTAGTTTCCAGAGGGGGGTTGCGAGGCGATGGGCTTACCACCTGTCCCTCTACCCTCTCTCGGAAAATAAGCATATCAAAATTAGTATAGGTAATGAAACCTCCACTTGGAGGCCCCTTCGCCCCACCTGGGGATCATAGGGTACCAGATACAGATACAGATACTATATCCAGCAATGAGTACAGGTTATAAAGCTCATCGCTAAGCAGTTTTCTCCAGTCCCCATTTTCATCTCTCTTAGGTCCAAATATTTTCCTAAGCACTCTGTTTTGGAACACTCTCAGATTATGTTTTTCCCAAAGAGTAAGTGACCATATAGAAAGTAAGTACAGCCACAAATATAACCTATGTTTAATTTTCATGTGCCATGTACACCGTAGTTCTGATCCCTGGCGGCAGACTTCTACGACACAGGTGTTCAAAGTTTGGTTCCTCAGTATGACAAATGTTTCAGTTCCGGTGGCGATATGTTGCAAAATAGTTGAACACTTGCTGTATCTGTTGGAATATATATGTCCATGAAATTGTGTTTTGTTTCTGTAAACGGCCCCAGGGAAACATACTTTATGGACGCACCTTGTATTCAAAATTGGATTTGGTCAATTACTCAGAGCTTTAAGAATGTCAAAACAAACAATTAAAAAAAAAGCTGTTTCAATATCTCCTGAATGGAGCGTACTACAGCATTGACGAATTTGTAGAAGCAAACAACCATAAATAACGTATGTTTAGTGTTTCATTGTTTTACTGTCTTTCCTTAATGCCCAATTTAAGCTAGATTAAACTGCCAAACTTAGACTAAGCATATATGTCTGTAAATGTGATGAGTGGATGTATGTCGCTGTGAAGATGGCAGATTTTGTTGTATATAGGATGAGTGTGTGAATGTTGCATGGTATGTTAAACTTTTGTTATTGGGTTTTCAGCTTTGAAAGTACATATGTATGTTTGTAAAAACACAATTTGACAATGTTCTGAAATGTCTTGACATTATGCAGAACAGCAATAAATCTTATCTTATCTTACCCCTATAACTCATCTCTCACATTATTGTATTGCAGTTTGTATTTATTCTTATTTTTTAATTTACAGGGGAATGTTGTCTGCTGCACATATTTTAGCAATGGATGCTAAAAACTTGCTGGACGTCATTGATGCAATTCGCATCCGGCATCCAGATGTAAATAATTTTATCTGCACAGGGCAGGTACCTAATACAGAAAACAATTTAGGGGAAACTCCTCATGATATGAGGCCAGCTACAGTTACGCTTCAAGAAGCCCCAGCCACTGTTGTCGTCAGGGAAAACCCATCGCTGGGAAGCCTGGAACGACAGAGAAAGTTGGCTGTGGCGAGTTCAACAATGTCCAACGTTATGGTTCAACAACCAATTTACAGTGCGGCTACCAAGCCACCAATCTCAGCTACAGCTTCAGCCATTCCCATTGCGCAGAAAGCCACCTGTGTTATAAGTGGGACTGCATCTATACCATCGTCAAACCCTACAGACAGCTAGCAAGAACATGTGATGATATATTTAAGATACCAAATTAGATTTTCCTTAAATCTATTCACCGTGAAGAGAAAAATGAAGATATAAAATCAAAGATATTCCATGCTATATTATAGATGGTTCTCTTATATGGAGAATAAAAAAAAAAGTAAGATTATGTTGGTAACACTTATTTTACACAATTACGTCACAAAGCTGTGTGCTCAGAATTGACTAGTCCGTGGCATTTAGTACCACATGATATATTTGCTGTGCTCCCTCAATATTGGCAAAAGACAAATTTTGACAGATTAAGATATATAAATGCATTTATGAAGAGAATCATGAGTCAGAATGTTTCTGTAAGCTTTTGTTTCTGAAAGGATGTCATAAACCTCTCCTTTTTTGCCATAATTTTTTTGTGTTTTTCAGATTAGTATTCTGCCATATTAAGCATGTCCCTGACTCCATCTGATTCCATCCCACTTCTAGTTCTTCATGGGTACGATCTTTTTTGTGCCATCCACCAGATTTATTCTACTGCTTCTTCTTATTTATTAATTTTTCCTTTTCCAATGTTTATTTCTGTGCTGTTATAAGGCTATTTCCTTTCAGTGTCCCTTAAATTATTTCCATTTTATTTTGTTAACAGTATGGTCAGCCAAAGAAGAACCTGGGTGAGTCCATAGGCAGAACTACGGGGTGTGCTGGGTGTGCCTGGGCACACCCTTATGATCCTCCTTTCTGAACAAAAATTGAAATAATTTAAAATTAAACCTTAAAGCAATCACATGGCTTCGAAGAAAAGAACAATTGGCAATGCATGTGTCAGGAGAGTCAATTTGTAGCTAACGCCACAAATCATAGGTGACAGGCAAGAGTAAAAATAAATCACTGAATGAGCATGTTCGAGGAATGAGAAGACTTTCGATTCACAGAGGTTTCGATTAATTTCTTGAACCAAATCATTGCTTTTATAATCGGTTCACAAACGAATCAAATAATTTCTTAACTGAGTCATAATTTGATTCTTCTCCACATATCTTTTCTTTTAATATTCTATACTTGACAGATTCTTTGTTGACTATTATTTATAAGCAATTTAAGCATAGTTGTTTATGTAAAGCCTTAGACTTTGAATTAGGATGATCTCAGTCATGTAAACATACCTTGCTGACATACTTTGCTATGAAGTCACCCGTATGTTTCTGATCTTTACGTAGATTGAAACAAACATACGAAGTGCGCTTGGATTTTTCATTGGCTGACATGTACTTCTTTTTAACCTAATGTGCTTTATCTCATTATGTTTTTACCTACTGATATTCAAAATTTCCCATCCATTTCAAAATCCACATATCTGAGGCCTCACATCAGGTGCGATAATACAGCATATTCAAAATGAGTTATTCCTTCCCTTTTTAATTGAGTGTTCTTTCAGAAAGTTCATCAGTGGTTAATCCAATAATTCTGTTTTTAACCTTCACTACACAAAACTTCTTAAATGTCTACCAGATGTATGTGAAAAATGCATTGCTACACTTTTCGGACCTGCCTGAAACCATAGAAATCAGGTACAGTCCTCTGGCACCTTGAACTAGTGTTTGGGTAAAGTGAAGAAGCAAAAACTTCAGACTTCTGTTTTTCTGTGTTTTCATAGCTGACAAGAGACTTAATAATGGTGCTTTTTTTTACATTTGCCTCTATTTGATTTGAAGAAGGCTGACATTTATTACAGGCCTAGTAGTTTTACTATTGTGTACTGAAGAAGTCTGCATTAGATCGCACATACAATGCAAAATTTGCTGGTGCTCCATCCTGTTGCAGTATGATTAACTTGTTGCTATTGTGGTTCCAACCATTCAGTAAACATATCCTGGTAGACAGGTCTAGTAATGGAACCTTGGAAGAAAAAGGGACCAAAATGTGTGTTGCACTCATTCCAGCTCGCACCATGACATGGTTCTAGTTCTTCATAAAAATGTGGGTTTTACTTAGTCTAAAAGACAGCATTTTGGGAATTCATGTTCTGTTAGGTAACTCCCCACCATGGGCACATTATGAACAGAATACTTCAAGAAGAGTTCTGCATGCCTCTTTGTCAACACTTAGTTCATTGATAGATGTCTTGAACTTTAAACTGTGCTTCATGTGGTCTTCATGGTTGAGCGAGGAATACCAAGTTATGCAGACCTTTTTGATATCGAGAAAAAGATAAAGGGGTATAGGCCTACCCACTTCTTTGCTATCCTTTATAATATATCCTATTGTCAAGACCACTTACAAACTCCCAGTAGTTTCTCTATCCCCCATTGGTCCTTATTGCCTAATTTTCCAAGTGGGTGAGCTTCCTCACAAACTTGTAGGTCGTGGACCCCTTAGGTTGCCAGATGATCAGTTTGAATAGGAATTTTAAGGAATTTTTCAGTTTTGTTTCATGTACGTTAAATCATATGTCAAAAGATCAAATTCTGAAAATCAGTTCAGAATTATTGTTACTTATTTAAATCAAATGCTGAAATGTCAGTTGTTGAGAAATCTTGTTTCCAGTCCCATGTTTCAAATTTAACTGCAGACAATAGAATTGCAGAATAAATTTGAAAAAGGAAAACCATGGAACTGTAAAACTAACTACTTAAACAAACCTACCCAATGCAATATCCCAATATGAATTAAAATTAAGAACACTTTTGATCAGCTATTTCAATGTTAAAATTTATGTAACTTACAATCAAAGGTGGACATCTTTAGTATTTCCAGCAAAACTGTCCCAATTCATCAAGTGCATTTGGAAGTTTTTCATTTGCTTTTCATACTAATTTACTTTAACAGACCAAATTACAATTTTGAACATTGAAACATCAAATTTATAAAACGGAATTAAACTGGGGGAAAAAAAAAGAATGTTATCTTTTGAAACATATACCTGTCTTCTGAAATGACAGTTCAAGTGTCATTATTGATGCAGGTGTTCCTGTATCACCTTTTTTTTTAAATCTCACAAACAGCCCCCACTGTTAACCCTAACGCTGTCAAATCAGTCTTGAACAATGACAGTTAAATAATCACACTTATTCCTAGACAGTTGTACATGCTTGACGTACTGAGTCAGCTGCTTCAATAAATCAGCCTCTTCAGCCTGAGAGGAATGTGGTGTGGGATTTGCTAACAGCCCTGCCAAGTCACATGAAGAAAGACCTGAACAATAGGACCTCGTTCATTCAGACCTCAGTGATCCTGATGTCCAGTTCATCTAGATCGCTTTTTCATGGGTATGTTAAAAATTTTTATTTTTCGTTTTTTGTTTTGGTTTGAGACTGTACTGATGATCGCCGTCTCATTGGCTAGGGATACATTCACTCTGCAGGAAGTGAAGTAGGTAACCGCTCGTCTGTTTGGACAGCTGCGAGTGGTCTATCCATCATGCGGTTCTTAGTGGTTTATTGCTGTCTTGAAATTTACATACCTTAACTACTTAGGGTTTTATTGCCATGGTCGATAAATTCCAGTCAGTCGCCCACCCTGCAGAATTTCTCAAAACATTTCTGGCAATTCTCAGCCGTGCAGTTATCAAAATTAATTACCTTAATGATTAGCTACAGACAGTGGTTACAATGATGAAATTGTCACCGCATGTTCTTCAGCTGTAGATAACGACATTGATAATAGATCAGAAAAACGAGGAAGCACAATATAGGCCTACACTTTATAATTTGTGTTAGTGCAGATAATGTTTTGATTTCCAGTTTATCCAGTTTTTCAATACTCCATATGACTTCCGGTCCCTGTTAGTCTGGATAAAATAGGATGAAGTAAGATTTCATCATTATAATGGAAGAACTATGGAAATCTTCACATTTTCATAATGTAAGTATATTTCCAAATGTAAGGTGCATGCAAAGGTGAGGCATACCCAAAATTAAAAGATATCTCTCTTGTTTCCCATTTCCCCTAATGTAGGGGCTTAAGGCCTCCAAGAGAGGGCAGAGGGACAGGTGGTAAGCCCATTGCCTCGAAACCCCCCAATGGAAACTAAGGTATTACTTGGATGTGAAAGGACCAAGAAATGTTGTCCAGAGGCTCTAATTTAGGCTTGGAGTTCTTTTACATGCCATAAATCTTAAAGCTTAAAGTCCCTCCTGGAGGCTTCCATGCCCAGGATTTTTAAATCCCTCCCGGAGGACTCCATGACCAGGATTTTTATGTCCTGAAAAATCTATCGACTGCGACCAGGTTTGATCCCGTGACCTTTGGATCTAGAGGTAGGCATGCTACCCCTAGACCGTCGTGGAAAATTAAAAGATATAGAAAGCAGAAAAAAAAGAGCATAGTTCCTGAAAATATTTCAGTATACTCTTTAAACTTTATGTTCTTGTATTCTGCTGGTTATCAGGATTTTAAACTGTCTCATGCATTGTTGTAGTGCATGAGAACAATGACAATTAGTCATGTTATTTGCAAATAGAATTGAGATTTTAGTAAGCATAAGGTGCGGTTAGTGAGTAATATACTGGTTGCTTATCATAGAGAGAAATATAACACTAACAAAGCAGTTGTCATTAATTTGATGCATTGTCTCAAACAAAAAGTTATCTTTCACGCTGAAAAATATGAAAATTGGCATACTATTGCTAGTTGTATTTTTGGTGTTGCATGAACAGATTTTTGTGGATAAATTCTTAACCATTATTTCTAGTTTTCGTGCAACAAGAATGAGAAAATCATACAGATACAAAAAAAAAGTGTCATCCAGAAATGCTTGTTATGGTAAGAGAACTGTAAATTATTGATTACTATTATTACCATATACGAGTATATACATACATGAATATACAGTCTCTAGATAGATTATTTGGAAAATCTGACTGTATACGTGAATATATGGCTCATGTTGATTGTGAGCAGCCAGTAATAGGACAATACATGCCCTTTACATTTGGAAATGTACAATATAATTATCTACTTTGGGCTATACTTGAGCATTTGAAAGGCTGAGGGTCTGTACTATCACCTCCCGATAAAACTGGTTATCATATATCTGGCATATTACACATTTATCCAGCAGTTAGATTCTAGGTATGTTCTACAACCTCCCTATAAATGTAATTCGGAAGAATGTTCTTCAGTTTGGCTATCGGAAGGATGGAGTAGTCTTTCAACTACCAACTGGCCAGTTAGGCAGACTTGGTGAAGCTTCTTAGCCAACAGAAACTTTAAACTTATACAATAATACCATTTTAGGCTCATATTGAAATGGTTTAGAATTGCACCAATTGATTAATGTGCTTGAAATTTTATATAATTTCAGTGTACAAAGTGAAAAACTTCTATGATAATGACTTAGTATCTAGCAGAGCCAGCTCAAACTAGAAAAAACAGACTTCAGCGCTCACGGTTCTACTGTTCATGTTACAGAATTTTACTGCATGCTTCCTGATAGCAGTTCCATGGTGGTAGTACAAGATATCTTCCATTTAACCTACTTAGACAGTAGCCTGCAGATCAGGAAGTTTTTCAAGAGATCAGAGTACAGGCCCTTACCAAAAAAAGTAAACTATCTTTAAATCAGTTTGGTTCAAATGAGTGAACTTAATACACAGAGATTATCTGAAATGATGAAAATGTACAAGCTAAGTAGAAAAATCATATAAGAAACCATACCATACTAGCTTTGTCAAGTAATTAAAACCATTACTAGCCAGCACATTGATTTAGGCTTTTAATTGCACATTCGTAATCAGGGGTGAATTAAATCTCAGTGAAATCTTGGTGCTTTTCTGAATTCAATGAATTTATGACAGAGGGAAATAATTTTAACAGAAGAAGAAATAGTCCTATTTCTTTGAAGTTAATAACATTGTTAAAATAATGTTAAAATACAACCTACATTAGTTAGTGTATTTTTTAAATGAGGATTTATTTACCTCTGATAGAATTATTCTAAGTATTCGTTCAACACATCCTTTTCTAATATGAATATGAAATCAAGGCTTAATGAATAGATCAGTACTGGTAGATTAAAACCAATATAACTGATAAAATTGTGACATCTTTAACAACCATCTTTCAATATTGTTCAGGTTTTGTTAAAAGTTTTCTCCAGATATGGAAATGCCCCCTTTGGTATGCACAAGTTTTCATTTTTGTGATAGATTTTATTTACTTGCTTGATTTAGTCTGTAACAAATTTATTACATAAAATTGCAAAGGAAATCTGCAGTTCTAGCAAAAACATTAAGAAGGCTATGTTATAGGTTGGAAAATATCCTGGTTTCTTTTCAACTGGGATTGATTGTGAATGTGGTATGGAAGGGATCTTGTATAGTTGTGAAAATACCATGTACTATTTTTGCACTGTGTATTTAATTTTGTCATGATGGGATCTACCAGTTGTTTCAGAGAACTTTTCTTATTTTTTAAGTAACTGGGCCAGGATTTATGCAAAATTTATTCAAAATACTTCGCTGAAAGGTACAGTACAAGGCATCTTTTACTATTAATGGAAATAGTTGTAACTAAAGTGATATATAATTATAATTGTAACAGTAGTTCTGTACAGCTACTAATCTTCAAAACCATTACTGGTTTAATAGAATTTTGGCATGAGTTCTTTTATGTATCTTTACATCTAATGGATTGTCAAATTTACACACAGATTTAGTAGGCTACATTCTTCTACTTTGGTTACAGCTGGGATTGAACCTGCTAACCAGGAAATGTAAAGCCAATCCCTTACTGACTGGTCCACAAAGTAAATGGAATTATAAATCAAGTAAAAGGAAGTAGGCCTAATAAGAACAACTTGAATTTTTCTCCTTGAAAATTATTAATTATTTCTTCATTATCAAGATGGAAAGTTCAGCTGGCAATTCATAGGTAGATAATTCTTTGAGATAGATAGTAATATTTTTAAGTTGAGTTTTTTGTAAATGAGAGCTAAAAAATGTACAGGGAGGGGCATAAGTAGTATACAGTAATGATAGATTATGCGTACAAAGAAAAATCTACCTTAATTTCACTGTAGTATAATTTTATGATGAAATACTAACACAAAGACCATTATCACTCATTACTGTAAATGGTTCAGATAGTTGGCCTTCAGCATTTACACACTATTGTAATCTATTTCACACTCAAGCACACTGTATACCTACTTATGCCCTTCCTTGAATAACCAAGATAAATTTTGAGGAAACTTAGACTTAGATGCAAAATCGAGAACAATCGTGAAGAACATTAGTCGCCACTTTCTTTTTAGTCTACCTGATGTGGATATAGAAAAACAGGATACGGTAGGGGAGAGTGTGGAGGGATGGGATGTTCACTATAAACAAAAACTATGTTTGAAATTCTTGAAAAATAGGTCTCAGCACTTGACAACAGTTATAGTCTGTCAAATTAGAAAATTTCGTGAATGTTATGCTGTAACTTTCAGAAAAACCGATTTCCTTCATTTTGGTCACTCAAATATAATTTTTCGAAATTTCTAATATCTTTGTATTTTTTTAAACTGGAATATTACCATAAATATTTTGTAACTGATGAAAATGTCTGACTTTTCAGTTTTTTAGAGGTCTGATAGTTTGGGGATTATTAGTTAAATTATTTGATAACTACAGTGCAGGAAAGATGGGACATTTGTATGCAGGAGGGAAGGGACGCTATTTGAATAAGAAACATTATCTCCCACTACATGCTGACTCACTTTGAATCACTCTCACAGAAAATTTCTATCGTTTATTGGCATACAAAGTGGTGCATTGTATATATATGCATCAATATCATGGCCAGCAGTGATGCTGATGAGTGAAGAATGGAAACCTGCTCTCAACATGCTAAAGAAGAGACACTATGACATCCGTCTTTGCCATTGGTCAGACACCATCCATGACTGTTGTCCTCTGACTTTGCTATTGGCTGGACTCACTATCTGCTTTGGCCTATATATATATACAAGCACATGAACATCGATCAGTCAGACATAATAGTCAAGTCCCAGAGGATGAACTCATGAGTTCAAGTCCAAAAGCTCAGAATTTCATGAAACTTTCACTTAGCTGAAGAAATCATTAACAACTTTCAAGTCTTCAGAAATAAATGTTTAAGTCCTGGCCCTAGTTGACAATATCTGAAGCAGATATGGCATTTCAGATAAAAATAAATGAGAAAGTGGATTGCATTGCTGAGTGGATGATTTTGAAGTCATTTTTTCTTTTGCAACAAAAAATACAGTTATGAGTTCTTTAAATAATTCAAAACTAACTCCTTGTATGTTATGCCATGAAGAGTTTTCAAACATACATTTGTTCATCTTTCGTGTATTGCATTTTTAAAGCATTTATTTAATGTTTTTATAATAATTGTGTGTTTTTTACAAAACATAATTTTTGAGAATTTTAAATACATAGGCTATTACAAAATGACTTGAGAATGTTGGAAAAGGCTACAATGTCCTATCATGTTCTTAGAATATTATTACAAAAAAAGAGAATTAATTGCTTAACTTAATTCTCACTGTTAGAATATCCAGAATCTTTGTTAAGTATAGATGGATGTATTCCTTAGTTTCAATACTAATTGTAAGAAATTCATCAAGCGTTTCTGCTGGTACTGGAATTTTGTTCATTTCCATTTTCTTCACACATTACCTCTAATCTGATCTTTCACTATTTTTGTGATAATGTTAGTTTAGTGTGTTATTTTGCTTAGGGTTACCACACACAGAAAGCTATGCTTTGCTATACTGTGCCATGCTAACCAATGCCAAGCTAAGTAGTGTTGTGACACGAAGTGATTGCCAAGCTAAGCCCAGCCCAGCTCCTGCGCAAGTATGACATTGTATACCATATAATGTGAAAATACATTATTGCATAAATTAATATTTACACGTTGGTCAATCTTTTGAGACAGTGGAATGGGTAGATATCGACCATCTTAGAATAGGCCCTAAAGTAAGTAAGTAAGTCTGTCTCACTCTAGCACATTACTCGTATCTACGTAAAAGTGAGGAAGATTTACTTGTTTACTTTATGACCAGTTCTAGAGCCAAAAATATCGACCCATTCCTCTTATAGTTTATTGGTTTTTAAAAATCATATTATCGTAGCATATAAATCAGTCTTGTTGTGATATCTGAAAAGAATATATTCTGAACTGGGTAAATTGTTAATTGTAAACAATTTTATATGTCGACAAAAGACAAAAAAATCTAAACATGAGTATCATTTGAAATTTTTGACTAAAAACTTTTAAATTTACTGGATTATAGTGCAGTTTCTCTAGTTACTTTTCAGGAAAAAGCATTTTCCCCCATTTTTGGTAAGAAGAAAGCTTAAATTGTTTATTAAACTTGTATGTCGAAGTAGTATGTAGAAGTATGGGAACATTGCTGTACAATGAAAACAGTAGATTTTAATTAATTAATATTTGCAAAAGTAACATAAACTTTGTAAAAAAAAATCATAGAATTGATGAAGAACCAAAAAATCACTGTTACTACACCTATAGTGATGTTGACTGCAGTCATTCGATTGATTGGATGTAACAATTCCCTTAGCGTCATGGTAGACTTGATTGCTTAAATGGTACACATATGAAGTTTAATGTTTCTTTTTGGGCAATTTTGAATAGTTCATGAAGATTCTTTAAAGAGGTAATGTGTGAGATAGAGATTATCTTTCTTTTTAACAAAATGTGTTATCATTTTGAAACTTCTTTGTAATAAAGTCAAACTTTCTTGTAAAGACACAAATACTGCAACATCAGACACCTTGGCAGTCTCAAATGAATATTCCATCGAGAAAGGTGTTAACTGTTTAGCTTATTGATAGAATAGCATTGATTCTCAGTGGTTGAAATTTTGATCAAATTACCCACTGCTTTGGATATGGCTGGACATTTAAGAGATGGCAGTAATGCTCCGTTAAATGAAGTGGAAAATGAAGAGTGTGTGTGTGAAGTTTCCATTGTGAATTTAAGATATTTTTGCCAGCGGTATTTATATAAATATATATATTATAGAAATATGCCCTTCCCTGTTTCTTATGGCAAATAATGAGCATGATATAGATGAACACATATTGCTCATAATTTCATTTGTTGTATATTGTGTATACTGATTTCATAAATGTGAATATCACAATTATTACCAATAAAGTCATTCATCATAAAAGTGATTGCGTTCTGTTATTTTTAGCATAGGGATATACAGGAGAATTTTTTAAAAATTTTCTTTCCCCCAGTTGTGTTTATACTCCTTTTAGCTCAAGGCTATATCAGGAATTTGGGATCTGTGTCTGTACTGTAGGGTTGGCCATGGGACTATTGCTTGTCAATTGTTTCTATTGTCGATGTATTTAATGGAGTAAATTTCAACTCATATTAATTTAAATGGATATGATACAGGATAAAATGGTGAGGAAGATTCACGGTATGTAAATATACAATTCGGCATTTGCCTTTATGATTGGGGAAACCATAAAAAAAACCCATGTCAAATAGGCCAGCCACGGGATTTGAACCTGGGACCTCCTGAATGCGAGTCCAAGATGATACCACTTTGGCCACCTCGCTCGGTAGGAGAAATTTGTTGTAGTGATCTTGGGTCTTTTGACATCCCATCTATATGTAAAAACTTCATTGGTACCAATTAATTCCTCATAAGATGCTTAATATGACATACATAAATATATCTCCCTTGGGTTTAATGACACTCTAATCTTAACTTTAAATGCAATTTTCTTCCTATCTCAGTTTCCAAGAAATACATCAATACAACATTTGGACAGTGGTTTTCTTCTTCAACAATGAAAAGTGATTCTATTGTGAATGTTGACCAAAACCAATTGTCCAGGTAAAGGGCTTGGAAAGTAATTAATATCAGAAAGCTGTGAAATACCAACTTCCATGCATCCATACTTTTCTTTTATCAGTAGCCTACTACAACCAAGTTAGCGGCCAGGGAAATGATTGGAAAAACAGATCAAATTATGGTGCTTTTGAAAAAATAAAAAATGGAATGTGAATTAAGCAGTAAAGGAAATTAGAACATAATTATTTTTTCAGTGTCTCATTTCCACCCTGATTGACCCTATCCAGGAATATTTCTAAGAATGAAGCATTTGATTGTGAAAACAACAGGTTATGGTTGTACTATTATATTGAAATGTGCAGTTTGGGGATGTGGATGCTTATTAAAAATAAATTGAATTTCATAATTGCTAGTACCATTGAATGTAATAACAGAGTTAAATTTAAAAATATAGCATTCTGTATCACAATTTACAGTTAAACAAATATTTACAGTAGTACTTATTAACCATGTTTCAAAAAACGCAATGAACATTTCATGTTAATAAATTTTAAGCCTGCATGCAGATGCAAATATGTGTCGCACATTTAAACTAGGAAAAAATGGTCACTTTATTATGTAACATGCTTCAACTGCAAACATGTTTAGAATGTTTGTGTGTACCAGTAGTCTTTTTTATTCGTGTACATATATTTCTATCGTTCAGAGATTTCTTCTTTTCTGATACTCAGTTTAAACGATTATAATATGCAGCAATGAGTTATGGAAAGTAAACAAGTCCTATAAACCAGTGTTTACCTTTGCGAATGAGGAAACCATACAAAACCAAAGTCAATTTGGCCAGCCATGAGGTTTGATTTGAACCCAGGACCTCTTGCCTATTAGCCTATACCACCTCAATCTGATTGGTTTTGGTGTGTTCATTACGACTGAGATGTACTGCATTTCATAACTGTAAGTAGATTATATTGTCGGCCGCGGTGGTCTAGAGGTAGTGTTCCTGCCTCTAGATCCACAGGTCGCGAGATAAAACCTGGCCGCCTATTAGCCTATACCACCTCAATCTGATTGGTTTTGGTGTGTTCATTACGACTGAGATGTACTGCATTTCATAACTGTAAGTAGATTATATTGTCGGCCGCGGTGGTCTAGAGGTAGTGTTCCTGCCTCTAGATCCACAGGTCGCGAGATAAAACCTGGCCGCAGTTGATGGATTTTTCAGCATGTAAAAATCCTGGGTATGGAGTCCTCTGGGAGGGACTTGAAGCTGGGTGGTCCATGTCATAGCTTTACGGCATGTAAAAGAACTCCAAGCCTAAATTAAGAGCCTCTGGACAAAATTTCTCGGCCCTTTCATGTTCAAGTAATACCTTAGTTTCCGGAGGGGGGTTGAGAGGCAATGGGCTTATCACCTGTTCCTCTGCTTTCACTTGGAAAATAAGTGTAACAAAATTCACATAGGCAACAGAAACCTCCACTTGGAGGCCCTTCGCCCCAACATAGGGGATATAGGAAATCAGATACAGATACATAAGTAGGTTATATTGTCTTGCTACTAGGAAACAAAAGAATATCATTCATGTTTTAAATAATGTATATTCTGCCTTATGTTTTTGCTCAATGGTTCTGACATTCACATTTAAGCTGTATTTATTTCTTTTTTATCTTTATACCTATTAATGTAAAAGGAAATGTGTTTAACAAAAAATGTTTATTTTCATTTTCTCTACAACTTGACTGTACTAGGTTTTCATGCATCACCTACTGTAAAATGGAGGTAGCCTAGAAAATTGAAAATGGATACGAGTAAAGTACCCTGTAAGTCATTTTTACAGAAAAACGGATACAGTCATTTTATTAGTCATGGATAGAAGTACAAATTTTACATTTCTATTAAAATTGTTAGAGCCATTTTTTAAAAAATCAACATTTTTACTTGTTTGTTTGTTTCGTTTTTTTTTTCTTTTTTGCAAATAGCTTTCTTAATATCTCAGTTATAAAATCCAAATTCGATGTAATTCCAAAAAAGTCCTTGATTAAAAAATAGTGAATACAACGAATCGTTTACTCCCTGTGCTTGTCCACAGACAGACAGACTGATGGACAGACAGACAGACAGTCATTCCAAAAACACTTTTTTTGGTTTTTAAGCATCATGAACCATGTTTTTCTGATGTTATCTCGATTTCGATTTTTGTCACGGTCACAATATGTCTTTGTCTATACTACGTATATGCAAGAAAGTAAAAGATTCAAAAGAAAAATGCGTTTCACCAATAAGTTAATTTGACTTATTTGATATTTGCACCAAACCAAGTTAAATGTTCCATGTTATGTCGGCAGTAGTACAATGTCACACTGCTTAGAATAGAAATAAAACAGGATTTAATTTTTGATTTATAGTTAACCAGGCTCTTTTTACCTAGAACTAAGAAACTAAATGTACAAAACAAATTTAACTTATCAATGTATTTCTAATTTTGCTACAAATCATACGACACAACAAAGTTAAAACAACTGTTCTCACTTCACATTTGAAACAAATCCCCATTCTCAGCAAAGAGGGCAGTTGGTGTTATGACATATTAGAAATAATTGTATAAGGAAAATTTATTGTTAGGTGAGTTTACCAATAATTTTAGTTTCCCAACTAAAGTCCTGGCGGATGGTTCATATAAACTAAGCTTCCCACAAATTTCAATGTCTTTTTGGTTTGGTTTTATGGTATTAAAAATGTAGTGTACTGCAACTTTGGTCTGTGTGAACCTGTTATTATGGACACAGAAGGCCAGTGCCATCCACACCTTTTCACTACACTATTGCTAACAGCGCAAGTTTCCTTTTCATTGCCCTGCCTACCTGAATATTTAGCACTGATGTAAAGAACATTAAAATAAGACACAACTGACTCAATATTCCTTATAAAATAAACAAGTGATTAATTTTTCCTTCCTTACGTAAGAACCACTGTGCTGTAAATCTAAATAAAAAGCTTGGATTTTTTATTACATATTTTTTACTTGTTATTACATATTATTGTAAATTTTTGACTCCATATTTATGTACATATTTCTCACTTTGATATTACATAAAATCTGAAAGCCTGGGACATCTGAATGAAAATTATACTCTTTCATAATAAATTAAATTCCAGGAAAAGACTAATCTTAAGTCTCTAACAGCAAGTATGGGATACATTTTATTTTATGATGCACTTACTTGAGAGGTTGAGTTAGGGTGCGAACTACCAGCGAGGTGTTTTTCTGCAGTATTTTCAAGTGTTTTGTAATCATGTAACCCACAGAACACCAATATAATAGCCATTTTAAAATGGTGCTGTTTCCATGAATGACGATTGAACCAATGGGAATAGGGAGGGAAAACAGAGTGGTATCGATGGGTCGTTTTGTAACGACATCAAGCTCGATATTCGATAAAGCTCGAAAGTCCTTGTTAGATGATTTTCTCAGTACAAATATTTTTATTTAGCAGATCAGTGCATTAGATGAAAGTGACATCTTACAACATATAATATTAAAGCTTACTGAATGTTGCCTATCGGTCTTACTCAATAAAGTACTTATAATAATTATAATAGAGGAGGAACAATATCACATCGTTTGTAGGAGTCTTCCCGAACCGGGTGCTTCTGTCTGCTTCTTCGTGTGTAAAGATGGCTACAGTAAGAAGTCATATTCTTAAATTATATAAGACACTGTTAAGGGAATCACAAAAGTTTCCTGCTTATAACTTCAGGTATTTTGAATGTGACTGAGTTGTTCATGACTGGATATTTCAACGCTGAAGAATCAAATAATAGTTAGACCTATAAATGAGGTTATGTTTACTAACCTTTCTTTTTGACTAGCTTATTCATAATGAAACTGATAATGTTAGGAATAATAATTGTTAATATCCTTGAAACTGTTACAATACTTGCATGCATTTATATCTTAAGTAGGTGGTTCAAGGTTGTTCATATTTATAAAAATGTATTTTTATGTGGTTTTTTTTATACAGGTTATATACTTTGAGACGGACAAGGGATACATTTAGGAGCAATAAATCATTGACTGATTCAACGAAAATATCGGAAGCTGTGAAAAAGGCGGAGGAAAACTTAGAAATGATTAAACGACAGGTTAGTTTTAAAAATCTGTTGAATGGTTCATTTTTTACTGCACAATTATTGGGACTGAAACCTTGTGCATTGGTATATAATAATATGGTGCACTGTCCCATGTGACTACTTGGCATTCACTGTTTGGTAGTATTTTAAAGCTCCATCCACAATGTGCAGTCGGTAGTCAGTAGTTGGTAGTCGGTAATCGAAGTATAAAGTGTGGTGAGTAATGGACACCATTCACAATGTACAGTTGCAGTCGACAACAGGCAGTCGGCAGTCGGGAAATCCATCTTTTACTACCGACTGCACGACTGCAAGTAACATAGACCTATTACGAGATTGAAAATTATTTACCGGTACTAGTTCAAATAACAGATTAACATACTATGAGAAAGCAAGATGTGTTTACTATATAGCCTATATTATGCAATTATAAAGCGGTTCCTCCACATTTTTTATACTGTAAAATGTTTCACTGACCTAAATGTCGACTGGATATTGTGGACAGCTCCAGTGCTGCTCCCAAGCAGCCGACTGCAACTGCCAACTGCTGACTACCAACTACCAACTGCCGACTGCACATTGTGGATAGACCATAACAAAACCTGTAACATAATATTCAGATTCCTTTTGTATATGTGGGCCCCCCTCACCTGACTTTACCCTCCTTGGATTCTTTGACTCTGTTTAACTTAACCATTCAATTTAAACAGATCAACATTTTTGGATCACCGGACACAATTATAATAAAGCAAAAATGCAGTTTCCTGTGCTAAAACATCAAGGTTTGTATAAAAAAATTCCACAGGTACATTAAAGAAACACATATTAAGGCTTACTAATTTTCCTATCAATAATCCAAATTTGATGGGATTGACTGCAGATAGCCTATTATAGATAATGATGTTTCAGCAATAATATCGGACATTGTTGTTATTACAGTTTCTAAACTGGTTCCGAATACAGGTAGGACTGTAAAGGTTGGCGAAACGGAAGAATCTGTGGCACCCTGGCTCTCCCTCCACTCTCCGCTGTGTGTTGCCATGGTGACAGCCCATTTCCCCTATCTTCCCCTAGCTTGGCCTTCAGCCTTGATCCTTTCCCCTCGCAAGCTGCTCAATGATGGTAATGCAGCTCACTGTTGTACAATGCACTATATTGGGGGGGGGGGGGGAAAGACTTAATTAATGCACCGAAAACCAAAACTGTTCTTTTCAGAGCCAACATATTTCACAATTACAAAAAACGACCCTTGCACCAAAACTGCTATTTCTCTTGTATTAAGCCTCTCTAAACTTAAATAGATGAATTTTTCTTTCACCGCTCAGCAATCACTCATGGCGTAGCAGTAGTGGTTAAGGCTGCTGGTTATGGTGCTGGTGGTCCCGGGTTCAAATACTGGTCGATGTGTAAAATTTATGGTTAGGAATAGGTCCCAAATAGGTAGGTAGAGTGAAGAGAAGGTGAGAGAATGGGAAGAAAAGGAAGACAAGAAGAGAAGAAATGAGAAGCAAATTATTTAAATTTTTCCCCGTTTCACCTTCTGTTTAGGCCTACTAGATGGTGTTGTGAGTCCAGTGAGGGAAGTGAGGCGGTATGGAATACCGTCACTGCTTTTAAAGGTTCAATCGCATACCGATACTGGTTTCAATCCTTAAAAAGCATACCGTCTCTGAAAATCAGTGGCTATTTAACACAAACTGTTAGTGTTCCTTTGGGTCGTAATGTAATAATTACTTTTCATGATTATTCATCCACTCGTACGTTTTCATCGGTAGCCATTGTCACTATAGAAGGCTGCGACGATAAATTGTGATGGTCTTTGTTGTCATCTTAATTGACTATACCACTAGATTCGATGTTTTCAAAAATATTTCTCAGCAACAAAATGTTGTAACTTTTATATTGTTTAAATATATTTTTGAAATTAATAAACTAAACTCCGTGGTCTACATCCCTTAATGGACTAGGACTACCACCCAACCGCTGTTCATCTACCATAGATGGCAGGATTTGGGACATGTGGTCAGCATCATAACACCCACAGCCGGTACTGGTGGTTTCTGTGACTGTGAAATAAATAAAGGTCTGCCAATCGACAGTACAACATGTTCTGGTCTATAATTATTATGTTGTAATGGAGAGAATGTGCTTTTTTAAATTCAGGTATGATAGGGAAAACTTCTGGAATAGCATACCGCCTCTGGATTTTTCCCACTTCCTTCAATGGTTGTGACCCAGCTTTCCTAGTAGTTCAAATCGCTGCTCTAGGCGGGACCTGTTAGTGAGTGGGAGTGGGGGGCTAGAGTGCCACAGTTTCCTTGTTTTCCCTGAAAGATTTAAGGAAACACAATCACCAATGTTGGTGATTCGACTTGGCTTACAAAGTGCACAAGATGGGCTTTCAGGGAGCATTGGGAGTGGATTAATCCATTAATATGAATGCGAAGTTAATCCATTCTAAGGGTAGAAAGATGATCCAGTCTTTTAAGCTCATGTGAAATTTTTGGCACTTTTCTGCTGTTTGTAAAATTGTAGTAGTTATTTTATTGTTGCTCTTTATGTTTTATAATACCAAAGAACAATTTAGAGGTTAATCAAGTCTTTTAGGAGAGTCCCTTTGGTCCCACCGTCTCTGGTTTTGTGCAGTAAGTTATCAAGTGTATGCTGTTACTTCAGCCATCAAAAGATATGTCTTTAGCATATTAGGTTTTTCACTAGATGGATAAATTGTTTAGCTGTAGATTTATGTTAATTTTTCTAACATGAAACATATAAGTGTTGAACATTATAGGTATGAATCCACTCACAGACAATACTCTATCCCCTCAATCAGAGAAGGATATGGCACATGGCAGAACACAGTCTGTAAGATAGATCAGCGATCCGAAGAAAAGAATTAATGATTGGCATCCCATTTTACTTTATCCTGTCATATCTCATACCCAGTACAGTCGGTCAAATAAAAAACGTCGGGCGGTATTTGATTAAGTATCACGAACGAGCATATGCACATGTACAGGAAGACTTAAGGTTAGGTTCACACACGCCTCTTGTCTATCCATGTATTTTCTTGATTATTTAGTCAGTTTTGTTCCAAAACAAACAGGTTGTGGCTATATGCCTCAAATCCGCCATATTCTTGGTTGCAAATTTTTATAATATTAATAATTAATAGATTCGTGAGGAATATGTTTATTCAAGGAGCATTTTTTAAAGATTTTATTTTATAATACCGGTACTTCTAGTGCAAAATCAATAACTTACGCTCAACTTCTGCAACCAATCTAGCATCGAAATACGCCAGATTCACGTTTCCTATGAAAACTTCCGGTCGCATTATAGTGAAGTTCCCACCTCCGAGCTGCTCTTTCATAAATATGGAACCTTCTCGCTGCTTCAGAGGCCGAAAAATGCAGGTCAATTACAGCCCTAACTACACTTTCTCTCACTTTAGCATTTGTATGTGGCGATGACACAAAGCAAATTGAATTATGACAATACATTAAGTTGAATATCGTGTGTTGCGCTTTCCACGTTGTTCATTTTTCCCTTGTTCATTTTTTCCCTCCTGTCGCATGGCCTCATATGTTCCGAAAATGACCTGTATTTTATGTTTTTTATAGAAAACTTGTGAACTAATGCGTAAAAACTTTAATTTTAACTGCATATGAGTCCTGACGTTTTTTATTTGACTGACTGTACAGTGCAAAAAAAATTCTCTATACAACTTTTATCGCACACAGAATTGAAGGTGCTGATTACAGCCTTCTATATATAAAGGAACTTATGGGTCCTAAAAATGAGTTTTCAATATGATAATCTTCTTCTTAGAGATCTCAGTATGGTAAAACCTATGTTAGTGGCAGTTATGTTAGGAATAGTGACATTAATGTAGCAGCAGGAGGATAATAATTTCATTAGCATCAAGTTGGCAGACTATTTACCCATACATTCAGAACCTAATGCCTGTTGTAATATTACAATTAATATCACTGAAATAATTATTTATGGTCTGTATGTTTAAGCTAAGAAAATATATAACAAACATGGGTAACTACTGCATTAGTAGATTTTGATGCTACTGAGATTAAATTTAACAGTATGATAAAATAAAAAATAAAAAACAGTACTTTCCAGGTTATTAGGTACTGTCCATCTAAACACTAGACACAGTTTAAATTTATTTTTTCTTGTTACATTTCAGGTTATAATTAATAGTCTTTATGCCACGGAAAAGCTTGTGATAGAAAAAAAAGCAGAGAAAGAGCTAGAATCATATGTTGGGAAGTCATAGATAAAGAAGCATTTGATTGGATGGTGTTGGAGTCTTTAGATTGTGATATTTTTTTACTGGAGAAGTAATGGTACGAAGAGATTGAGCTGTTCAGGAGTGAAGGTTCGTATAGAATTAGGTGGATTTGTATGTTGAACTGGCAACACAAATGACTGTTTTAGTAATTTTTTTGTAAATAATGAGTGGTAGTAAAGTTTTAAAGAAGTAGAAGTCACAATAAATGATTGCAAAAGCTTCTTTATTAATTAGCTTTACTTCAGCAGTACAAAATGTTAACGATTGTGCTGTATGTCTACAGTCATTATGAATCACATATATGTTATTAAAATAGTTGCATTACCATTATATAGAAACAATAACCATCTAGTGGGATTTTGTATGAGTAATCAGATTTAGAAAATCCCCAGCGGCCAGTGAGTAATGCCATGATATAAAAATTACCAAGTATTCATCGTAAAATAAGAATTGCCCAGTATTCATAGTGGTAGAAACAATACCAATGATTCATTACTTCCTCTGGCCATACCATAGGTATTATAGGTAAAGGAAGTATTATTTTTCACCCCCAGATACAATGTTGAGTTTTTAACATAAATACTTATGCTTATACCAAGAGCTACCATAAATACTTATGGTTATGCTTATACCAAGAGCTAACATTTTTATTTGAAACATTTTTCTGTAAAAATTCTTTGAAGGGTAATTATAAGCCACCCACTGTTTATAGAAACTCTGTTTTGCTTGGGAACAATAAGGCTTTGCATCAGGTTGAAACAACTGAAAACGCGATCTTTCATGCCTCTTATTCTATATCAAAATGTGCAGTGAAAAAGGTGTATTTTTGGCCATGCTTAGAGTAAAGAAAGTTATGTGAGTGCATCATTGATCACATTTTATTTGGGTTATGTATCCTTCGGGGATGAGATACAATGTGGCTACATTCTCTTAATTTTTATAACCGATTTACATGAAGAGAATGTCATGCATAAAATATTATACTAATGCCCGGTTTCTATAAACTCACGAAATACCTATGGGTAAATTATCCAACGTACAGAATTTACACAAGAATAACTTTTACAAACTCAAATAATTTAAAGGTAACAATCACATACACTTGTGGCAAGTTTCTAGATAAATGTCCTCTGGGTAAATATGAAAATGACAGGAAAAATGTTCCTACAAACTCGGGCTAGATCTTTCCAAGGGTAAATAGTCAGGTTAATTGATCCTTTCATGGATGGCTGGATAAAATTTAACCTCTCATAGGATAAATAATAATTTAAACAATGAGAATCAAAACCACCTGAATTAAATTAACTTATTATATCATTGTGGGTAATTAGGAACTAATTTGCCCATGGATAATTTACCCGTAGGTAACTCACAAGTTTATAGAAACCGGGCACAAGAGACAAACTTTATTTGGGCAGAGGAAGTTATGTGAGTTTCACATGAGGTTTTTTTTTTCTCCTGAAAGAATTAATATTATAGCAGAGAAAATCTGTATTCTGGGAGTAGACAATATCCATATTTCAAAATCAAGAAAGAGGGATCGGCATAGGGGACTACAGCCTAACACAAGGTCTGAATCAGGCTGGCCCTTTTATGTAGTTTACTCAATAGGTAATTGTTGGAGGTGAAGACAGTGGCATGAAGTGTTTTCAAAAATGCATTGGTGTTAGCATATTTTGTATCAAGTAGGTGACTATTGATTTTTCTTTGCTTTTGGTATGAAGTACATTTAGAATTTACAGTTGACTCTCAATTATCTGGGCTAATGCCAAGGACAAAATAGACAGAGAATGCAAAATACCTCAAGCAGTGCATCAAGGTAGATATGTCAGTATTTTTACACTATATACACTGGGCTGAATAAGATAAAACTTATACAGAACATATTTACAAAATCTTCATCTAATTCTGGACACTCAAACCTGTTAGAATCGGAATCATTTACATATCTATAATTTTTCGTCTATCAGGGGTCTCGAGATAGGATGTTTACTCGAATGCGGCCACTTGGTCCCAACACATTCATTGTGTAAGAATTACAAACTCATTACTGATTGAGAGCAAGCTAAAATATGTAAGGGGATAAGTGACTCATTTCACTTGAGCAAAAAAGAAAAAAGAAAGGGGGGGAAAAATTGAATATCTATATGGTGATTTGGAGAAATCACATTGTTGGCCTATTGTAACAATAAGACTGGATATTGGATAGTGGTGTTTGTTAAACGTAAAATGTAAATTTTGTTAGTGACTATATATTTGGAAGAGGGATTGGATACTCTGTGACTGATTTTCTATACATATGAATAAATGTGGTTGCTCTGAATGTTTACTTTGTCTAAGGAATGTATTCTTTGTCGTATTTTGTCAGAAACATTATACACTTCAAATGATTACAGGAAGATGTATTTGTTCTTTTATTTTTCGTCCTTCCTGTAGTTTGTTTTGATTTTACTAATATAAATAATTAATTAAATGAACTAATGTTGCCTACAATAATAATTTTGTTCTGGTTAACTGATCACAGTTTTGGAAAACTTCAGATCCAAGAGGATATGAGAATGGACTCGAGGTAGTCATGATCTGAGTGATCCCTGAGGATAAATTCAGAGCTAGAATCAGAAAGCTTAGAAAGTGTAGAAAAGTTTTCCAAAAAAATTCATATTGTAACCTGTAGTTTTGTGATTCTTTTGTTTGGTGTAAAGGAATTCCAACAAAATAGTACTCTGATCAAAGTTGGGAAACATGTTATGAATTTTTTTCTAACATAAAATTCTAAGTTCTTTGTGTTTATTCAAACATGTCATAAAAAGTCAGGTATATTTATTTTGAAGTTTCTGTGGACACCCTGGTGTTAGACAGTTATCAGCAGACCTCTTAACTTTATGCAGTAAGAAACTGCAAATATGCATGAAATGAACTTAAAATTGCTGAAATTTGCGTTAGTTATTATTATCATTATTATTTTGTAAACATTTTCTTACTCCTAATTTTACCTCTCCCCCTTTAGGAGAGGGATTATCTATTGATCACACATACATAATTTTTTGACCAGACTAGGACATAGAGGGCCTCCCTGGGTGAGGGATTGGCTCTACACCGAGGCCAACTCCAAGAAAACTTAGACACATAGGATGAAACACAACATTCTCATAGACATTCACTCTAAACAAGGCGAGGATGAGATGAAGATGATAATGATGACCGTTATCCTGTGACCAGAATAGCCTAAAGTTACCTCACAGGTGAGGAAAACCTCCACCTAGGCAACTTGTCCTGACTGCCTGCTTTGTGAGAGGAGGGAACATATCTACTGTGCCACTGTGGTGGACGTAATAAACAAATACCAGTAAAAATTAATTCTTAGATCACTGACAGTTTGCAAACCAGCAAATATTATTTGTCTTAAATTAAAATAGATCTGATTAAATTAATTGGGAAAACATTCTGAAACATCAATATTATACATTAAAGTTTAAAGTATTCAACTTCACAAGTAAAAACTTGCCAAATTGGAACATTATGTTTCAAACACTTTTTCTCATCCATCATCAAAAGGCATTAAGTAGCAGCTGAAAATAACTGATGTTGCTGCATTTGACCATGACCATAAAAGTTAGATTTAATTTAATTTTTTTTTTAATCGCATACCTGCATTTGACAGAGGTTTATTTATTTTTAAAATTCAATTTCTTTATATTTTTTATTTGCAGTAAAACATATTTCTCAGTTATCCATTTTTACCTCTGCTCTGACTTTACTTTTGTTCGGCGATGTCTCATTGTTTGATATACTATTCTGTGATATACAGCTGTGTAATGAGTATGCACTGTTTTAGTATGAAAGCAGTGAGTGACTGCCAACAATTGAACTAATATCTAATGAAGCCATTCTATGCTGTATTAAGAAGCATATGGGAATACATACATGAACATATTGAAAAGTTATTTTTATGATATTGCTAACAAAATCTTGTTAATACATACATTTAAGTACAGAAGTATGCAAATTAAAAGTATGTTCTGAATTACTTTAAATTCACTTGTAATAGGAAACTCTATGAAATGAGATGATTTATTTTGCTTAAAAATCGAAATCTTCCGTTTGTGTGAATATGAGTTCATTTCATGCAATTGCACACTCATATGTATGTTAATCATCAAGTTAAAATAAAATATTGGTCCTCCATTTTCAGTTTAAATATTTTGAGTTAACCGTTAAAACTGTCTCAATTTACACTTCATCTTACCGTACTATAAAGGGGATATAATTAATTGACATTAATATTAGAATTCAGTTCCATAGGTAATATAGTTGTACACAAATAATTTTTGTTTTTAATTATAATTAATTAAAAACTCTTGTTATTTCTGAGAGCTTCAGAATGCTTCTTAAGTGTTCATTTTATTTTATTGTGAAAACTATGCTTTATAGTGATAATATTATAGGAGAAAAATTCCTCAGACACTGGGACTTGAACCCAGGGCCTTTGGCTATTCGCGCCAATGCTCTACCAACTGAGCTAAGCCGGAGTCCAATTCACAGCGCCAGATGGAACTTCTCTCCTATGACTAATTGCCCTAATGGTCTACCTCACAGACAGACAAGTTATGTCATATGCAGTACTGGGAGGCACACTAATTAGTGATTTTTTTGTGACCGGGCTCCCACTGTTATTGTAATCTGTGGTTCATGAAAGCTTACATATCTATTATGCTTTATAGTACCTAGAAATGTATGTTTTGCCTTCGTAATCTTGTTGAGATTTTGCAAGGTATCTAAGGCACGGTACAGGTGATTCTTTGCTAAGGTGAATGGAGAAGAAAATACTTGCTGTGCAAGTTTCAGCTAAAAGACAGATTGGAAAAGAAAGAATAAAATACTTCTCATAAGAGGAGTGAAGATACACTCTTTATTACATGATATCTGTTATTCTGACTATATTGTTATATTTATCAATTGTATCATGGGTCTTCAACCCATGGCCCCCGGGTAGCATGCGGCATGAGGAGATTTGTTGTTGCTGCAGTAGCTGATTTTGGATAAGTTTAAATATCAATTAATATCTTCTACTCCCTTCAGTGTAATAATCATTGATGATATTCCTGGTGAATTAGAAATGAAATTAATCTGATGTGTAAGTGTATGCTAAAAGAAACATGTAGTGGTGTTGGAGCACTGATTTCTATTCCAAATACTTGGATAGGGGGTGTTTTCCAGAAAAAAAATATATTCTCATGCTCATTGAGATGATGTCCTTGAGAGCACAGATATATCTGAGGAACAAATTTTAAGAACTAAAACTGTTAAGTATAAAACTAGACCTAAATGGCCAACACCCATCTAGAAAATGTAAAGCTAGAACCCGAATGACCAACAGAGGTCTAGAGAACTCAGAATTGTCACATCACAGATAAAAACAAATGTAGACAGGCTGGTGAAAAACAAAGTGACAGGAGTCTCACTAAGATTTGTGTAAATATGATTAATTTCTTTTGATAGCAATTAATACAAGATGTTAATAAAAATAATTAATTTGTACAAGAAATTCAAAATGTTTCACTGATTTCAAAATGAAGCAATAGTAATGAACTTACACCCATAATTTGGCATAAAATAGGCATATCAGCACAGATTTGGAAGTTTGGGATTTAAAAAGATGAAATACATTTTGTCGATTGCATTTATACACAACCAGCTATATTAAAAATTAGTTTGAAAACCACACTTTTATATTCGACAATGAATCCTCATGATTTGCTTCTGGGTATGCTGTAAAGACACTCCAAAAAGTCTTCTGATGGGTCACCATAACTTTTCGTACACAGTTTATTCTCACATTGGTCTCTCAAGTCAATGGCAGAATTGTAAAATATGCATACAAATAAAAGTAAATAAGTAAAACATAAAGTGGAAGATATACGCAATAAAGCAGAAGCTATATGATAAAGCGTAAGGTTACACCGAGGGTATATGGCTTATATCTGCATTTACCCTGAACCAGACCACTGTACGTAGGGGTTCAAATAATGTTACTATTCGTCCATGCGGCCCTGGAACTTTTCTGTATCTAAAATGTGGTTCTTGAGTGGCAAAAGGTTGAAGACCCATGATTTACACAATTGCTCAGATTGACAGTTAAACTGTCTAGGCATTAAAGTTGTTGTAATGAACAGTTGTACAGTGATATTAACAGGAAATCTTCACAGTAAAGTGAAGATTGGCCAAAATCTTGCCAGAAACGATAATGCACTAGGTATGTCATGTGGCATTATCTACTTATAATGAGTGTGATTTTGTAGAACATCGGCACTGTAGGTGTCGTGTAGCTATTTGTGCTTACAAATAAATTGCTATTTATCTTCTTGTTTGCTTTTAGTTTGCTTGTTATCTTTCTTCCTGTTGTGTTAACGTCATTCCATGGTTCAGTCACTGAACAATGAACCATGTAGAGTATAGGGTGCTCATAATTTAGTGACACAATCTCTACTGCTTCACATACTAATTTTAACTTCCATTTATCTTATTAAATGAAAACTGTACCGTGTTTGCTATGTCTTTACCGCACAAATATATAAATTACTGAATTTTTCCATTCCTTGTACCGGTAATCGGGTACGCCATGAGGTAGTGGTTGAGGCACTGTGCTACAAACCAGAAGGTTGTGGGTTCAATCCCCGATGAGGTCATTGAGATTTTTCAATTGGCATAATCCTTCTGGTGGCACTATGGCCCTGGGATCGACTCAGCCTCTAACAGAAATGAGTACCAGGAACAATCTTGGGAGTAAAGGCGGCCAGTGCATAAGGCTTACAGCCTTACCCACTTTCATGTGCCGAATGTCTAAAATCTGGGAACCTGGAACCCAGAGAGCCTACATGGGGAAAACTTTACTTCTTTATACTGGTAATAAAGAAAATTAAGTACGTTAAAAAACTGATTTTAGGAACGAAAACTATTTAAAAGTTATCAGAACGCAAATACCAATTTACCCACTATTAACAAAATGCCAATACCAATTTATCCATTATATTGAAGTAACTTTAAAAGCTATTTTTGACCACCGGCATGGTCTTGTGGTTTGTGTCGCTGATTACAGATCCATTGGCCCGGGATTGATTCCCGGTACCTCGGATTTTTCTGAGGTAGGGAGGTCTGGTAAGGGTGTACTCAGCCTCGTGATTCAAAGTGAGGAGCTACTTGGTAGAGAAGTAGCAGGTCTGGTCATGAAAACCACCATTAACGGCTGTGCTGACCACATGCCCCCCAATCCTGCAGTCTGCCTGTGGTAGATGACGCAGTGGTCGGGTGGTAGGCCAAGTCCCTCCAGGGATGTAGCGCCACGGAGTTTAGTTTAGAAGCTATTACTCTATATTAATTTTCTCCTTGAAAATATGTGAAAATAATTTATAATCCTTGTTGAATTTTTTTATATTCTTGTCTGGAAAAGAACATGTTTTAGTATTTGTTTAATTATTCTTTTATCCTCCTTCTTATTCTTCTTCTTCTTCTGCTAGCCTAACCCATCCCACCACCTTCTTCCCTTCCTGTCATTAGACCAGTGATGAGCATCGTCTGATTATATAAAGGGTATGCAACCCTTATAGTATACAGCAAGTCTTGAGTGGAAGGGATGAACGTTTGACTAGGAAATGCTAGAGAAGATGTTAAGACAGAATTGCCTGGAGGGGGTTCATCGGGAATGCCATCAAGGTCATGATTGCAACTGCGATCGCATCATGCATCCTGTCCCTTCTTGCATTTGACTGTAAGTTTTAGGCCTGTTCATTCCACTGCATTTCATGGTGAACTAGAAGCCTTTCCCATGATCAGGTAGGGTGGTCAATTGATACCTTATATTCTTCTAACCAAGACTACATTAACGTGGAATCTAAACCAATGTAAAGCCCAAGTATGTCTACTTGACTAAAGCAACAGGGGGGGGGGGATGCTGCATAGTATAATAGCTCTCAATATTTCCACATTTTGAAGAACTTTTCTCTCTTATTTTTAACACTGCAGCATATATAGATTTTGGAAGTCTCAGATACTTTTGTCCTGTTTTTGCTAATTCAGCCATCATCAGTACGTGGCTCTAGGAAGCCAGATTTACCTCTCCACTTCACAAGGAAAGCTGAGCAGCAGGCTGGTTTGTGAACTCAGTGGTTCCTATAACTGCATGGGAGTAATGTTGTGTTACAAATTGATTTGAAGTGTTGTAATCATATTGTTTTACAGAAGTATACTACTTATATGATCATACATTATTTTGTGCTGTAATGAAATATGTTTCCTCCTGAGCAGGGTTGAAGCCGGCTGGTGTTGATGGTCTACACATTGACATATTGTCCTCCGTGGTAAATGAACACTACCCAGCAGAATTGAACTTGACCCACGGCTGTGCTGAGGGAGGGTATGAAAGACGTTAACATTTTCCCCTTTGCTCCTCTTTTCATTTCTTTCATCACACTTATGTAGGAGTTGGCAAGCTCCAAACCGGACTACTGTACTTGATGGCTGCTTTGCTAATTCATCTGTGTGGTTTAGGGATGTTCCTTTGATTATAATTGTGCCTAGTAATGGACTTTCAGAACATTATTGCATTGCTTTGTTAAGTAAGAGGTCATAAATAGCTCCTTCATGGATAAATATTTTTCTTTAATATATCTGTTCAATACATTCAATTTCATTTGCTCGCTGTTAATCAGGGCTGCTCACAGAGGAGAATTATGGCGCAAGTTGCAAGTTGGGGAATTTTTTTTTTTGGGGGGGGGGGGATACAAAAATATTGAAGTTCTGTAAAATAAAAATTCACTCTGCATTTCGAAATATTTGAGTTTGTAAAGGAAGCATAACTTATACTGTAGAATTGAAGTTATATCTTGCAAAAAAATGTTAGGCATTCATTACTTTTACAGGACAGTTGGATGTCATTTGAACTCAAATTTCATGTCAAAACGAAAATTTTAGGATCATTGCTTAAGAAAGGTTCTATTAGATCTTCCGTCCTATTATTGATATACTAGTTTCTCTCCCCCCCCCCAAAAAAAAATGTATAGTTTTTCTCTGCTAGTACAAAGCATACAGCAAGGAAGAGAGCTCAGTGGATAGGATTTTTTTTTGTTTTAGACATAGCATACTCTTATTATGATAAAACATTGTTTATTTAAAATTTGTGTGTATATATATATATATATATATATATATATATATATATTCAGTGCTTTTTTTGTGACGGTACGCAAAGGTACTCAGTACCGGCACCTTATTTTCTTACACAAAATAAAATTCGTATATTACTCGCAATGTTCCTATCACAATTCCTATGGCCTATTACTTAAAATCAAGCTTGTTTCATGGTTTTGCTAGATTTCTACATACATAATAGCTTACATACGAACACATGATAGTTTCTGTAAATTTCCATGGCTACTGGACTGCAAGAGGGTTGGGGGTTGATTTTTCCAGCCCCCAGCAAACAGCTCCTATGGTCAAGGTCATTCTAACGGTATAAGTTAATGCTAACGTAGTGACAAACATGTATTATAATAAGTAGCTAACCACTAAAGTGAATCAGAGGTTAGTGCATGTTTAAATTTAACTGCATTCGTTGCTTAGTTGAAAAGTATAAACCCTTGGTTCGTGCTGAAGAGTTGAGCGAGTTCATAGTTGCTTATAAATTGTAGGATCAAAGTGGTTCACAAGTAGAGAAGTGAAGTGAGTAAAATAGGAAATTATTTTGTATTGGTACGCAATAAAAGAAAGCATGAGGATGTTTTTGAAATATCTCATAAACCTGCATACATTAAATAAAATGAATCTGAAGAGAACGTCGCAAGTACCGGTAATTTTACTGGTATTCAGGGGAGAAACAATTATGTCCATTAGGCCCGATTGTTGGACAAAACTCAGAGAAAAACAACTTCTGGGAGAAATATGGGTGCTCCCATGAGCTTCAGTTTAAAAGTTTCGGTGAGTACCGCCACCTTTTTCGTTAGAAAAAAAGCACTGTATATATTTATTATATTTCATATAGCTCCCAGTGGTGGAGTATAGGGCCTCCCCAAGTTACTGTTACCTATTTTAATTTTGTTATGCTTATTTCCCAATCGAGGGCAGAGTGACTGGTGGTAAGCCCATCGCCTCACAACCCCCCCTCCAAAAAGGAAGTGAAAGGGCCAAGGAATTTTGTCCAGAGGTTCATATTTAGGCTTGGGAGTTCTTTTACGTGCTATGAATCTACGACATGATATATACATACACTCACATTACTGTAGGGAAAAGAACCATGAGCTTTTGGGAGGAATGCGCCATAGCCTTTGGGAGGGGACTCCGGCTTAGCTCAGTTGGTAGAGCACTGGCGCGAATAGCCAAAGGTTCTGGGTTCAAGTCCCAGTGTTGGAGGAATTTTTCTCCTATAACATTCTCATTACTCTGTTAATTCTTTATGTCTGTTTTTATGTAATTTCTTGCAATGATGCATATATACATCAGTAACAGTGAAAAGGTTAAGGGATTGGACAAAGGAGAAGGATTCTAGATTAGACTGTAGGTTTCTGATTTTATTTAAAACATTCAAGTATATTAATTTTCATGTACCGTATGGAGTTCTGAGTAACATGTCCCTCATATGTAACTCTTTATCTTCTTGTTCACATTGCGTCAAATTCGCAGGATCTGTTGTAACCTGAAAAATTAGCAGTAAAATTGATCAGGATTTGAATTTTACAAGCAGTGTACTCAGATATCTTGCACTGTGAAAAATATCAACAATTAACTGTATAATAATATAAAACAGAAAATGTAGGCTGGATGTCTGTGGTATCCCTAACTACCATTGAAGAAGTGCTGGTGATATTTTATGTGCAAATTTTGGTTGTTGATTATCTGGCTCAAGTATTTATTTAGCTTGTGATTGGTTTTGTATTTTTTGTTAGGTAGTGGGGCTAAGACATTGTTGTCATTTCCTTCTGATGCCTATGCATCTACTCATTTTTATTTTTATTTATTTTTTATGAAGGAGGTGGCTGAGGTAGTAACATCACAGATTCACATTTAGGAGATCATGGGTGCGAATCCCATGGCCGGTCAATCTGTTTATGTGCTTAAGGGTTTTAATAATTGCACAATGTGTATTGATTATCTAATCTTTGCAGAACTTATCAGCGAAGATCCCAGTCGGTCACAGTTCATCACATGATATCTGTCATGGTGTCAAAGGAATTGTAAGCAAAAATAAGATGAATTATTATCTTTTTTCAGTGTATTTATTGCAATTATTAAAGTGAAACTTAAAAAACCTTCTGAAAATGGTAAAATAAAACTATTTTAATATGTTAAAAAGATTAAAACAGGGATTAAAAATCCGAGCTCTACTCATCAATGTTTTTAAATCATTGTCAATTACTATTATAGCAGAATTTCTTATGTACCTGTGACTTCTAATATTTTTGCTCTTTACTGAAAAAATTACCAATATGGCTAAGAGATCTTATGCCAATATACTGAAACTGTGTATTGTACTGGTAATGGTTAATACATGTCTTAAAGCTTTAGAACTGCAATAATATATGAACACATATGGTGAATACCAAAGTATCTTTTTTCAATACACAACCGGAAGAGAATTCAACAGTGCACTCTTTTTTTGCGACATGATTAATAATTTTTATAATGGTGAAGATTTCCTAAAACTTTTTTCAGTGGACATAAAAGATAAAAAATTCTACTTTTTGTTGACTCAAATTGCATCTCAATCTGCATGTACAGCTTTTTTTGCTTCTAAGAAATAACATTCACTGGTCAACTGGCAAACTTCAGTGGACATTAGCACAGTCCACCAGGCATATGCCCATATGGCAGTCCGACTTTGGTTGCAACCTTCAGAAGGTAGCTTACGCTGAACCAAATTCAAACTAGCAGTGTATCATCTCATAATAGAGGTTGCTGAAAAAATATTCTAACTGTAAAAGCAATGTAATTTCATTGTATCAGTATCTTTATGCATGTGTTTTTAGGTTAAATATATATTTTTTAAAAAGAGAGCATCTGCTGGTCTTCATGAAAAAATTCAAAAGAAACAAATTTTGCAATACACGAAACAGGCACAAATATGCACTAAGTATAATAAGAAATAAATGTATCACACAAACAATTTTAAATGTGATTCTGAGATATGCCAATGTAGTCAAGATTAGGTCCAGATGATTGAAGTTAGTCAGTTTTGTGAATTGTATGTGAATTTTCAAACAATGTCATGTAGATACTCACAATGGATCTTACATCTATCACTCGACCTTTTGGCCAGACCACTGGGCCTTTCTCAGGATGAATGATGGGAAGCAAGAGAGGTGAGGGGTTACAAGTCCTCTCGCTGTTCCACACTGACTGGAAGGCCCAGTGGTCAGGCTGAAACGTTGAGTGATAAATGTAAGATCCATTGTGAGTATCTATACGGCATTCTGTTAGGTACAGACTGAGTTGAATTTATTTGCTGGTAATATCAAATCTCTGAAGAACATGCCTTGTAGAACACTTGGGAACAGCAGGTTTAAGAATTTGGTACCAGGAAATTTATAAACATGAAAACGTTAAATGGATTCTGTGGATGTATTTGTATACTCCATTATCATTAATACCTTAAACAATTATGTACCTTACCGTACAAAGGGGCTAAGTGGCAAAATTAAGTTTCTGAGATAATCAACAATCCTTGTAAAGAAATAGCATTGGTCCTTACCTGCGGTGCTCTCTCTCGAGCAACTTTGCAACCACACTATTGTGAATTTCACTTAATTCATTTTTAGGGCAATGCAGGGTGCCATGTACTGTCTAGCAGTGAGCGGAAGGCCGAGCTGGTGGCATAGTGGGGGAAAGACAGACAGTAAATGCAAGTGCATTGTAAGGTAGTGGGGGAATGCTAGCTCGCTGCTAGACAGTACCACCATTGTATAGTAATTTTTTTTTTTTTAATTTGGCGGTTAGCCCCTTTGTAAGGTTAGGTACACAATTGTAAACTGATTTAAGCGAATGCAAAGTAGGCACTCTTTATATTTTAAAAAATCGTCCATAAAAGGATTGTCCTGTGGCACCGGTTTAATAAAAGCTATAGGTAGCCCTACTGGTAATTGGATTGGTAAATAAATTGCATGAGAACTTGCATGCTTGTTCAAGATAAAAAGATAAACATGGATGAAGTTGGGGAAGTATTTTACCTTTCTAATTTTAATTTATCTAGAAATAGGCATCTTTAAACTGATGTGATTAAATAGATAATTTTCTTGCAAGTAAATTGGCAAGATTTCTTCAGAATTTTTCTATTACTAACAGATGTCATAACAGAAAAAATGGAGGATAAACGAAAGTGACATATATAACGTACATATTTTTTCCATATGAAACACATTAAAACACCTATATATTTTTATTCATGTGTTTGCTTATTTATTTATTGGCGGTGCAATGCATTCTTTTGTTTCTGTGGATATGGAGTAAATCGCCACTTTTACGCTAGAGCGCAGTAAGGTGGCACAGGTGATGTTTTGGGTGGTGTAGGTGATAAGACATGATTGACCCAAATAGACACTAATATGATTAATCATAAAACTTACGCGTTGTTTGTACGCTACAATGAGATAAACAATAAAATTGTATCAGGGACAAATTATGGCCAACCAGTTACATAACAGGCAAACGATAGCTTGTGTCTACAGAGGGTGGTTGTAAGCTGCAGCGGGAAATTTGGTGTTTTTAAGTTGTTCCAAAGAAGAAGAATAAGAAGCAATTAGTTTAGATCAAAATACGTAATAGTTTTTTTTTTTTAAGTTGACGTCCCTGTAGCGTACTGAGTCTGTGGTGAACTAGATTAGCAATGATATGTTTAGTTTATATGATACAGTGTAATGTTTAATCATGGACGAATCGTGTATTTAGTGTTTCCACATCTTTACTTGGAGTTATAGCATACCAGGGAATAAAGATGAGGGATGAAAGCATACAGAGGTAAGAAAAATAATGCTTTACTTTCATGTACAAATTGGTGGCCATGAGGAGGTTGGTATCAACATGTGCTTCTAATGTAATGGCTGACCTCCGAGCAAGCTAAAATAAAACTCATCATTTTCGAAAGCACGGCTTGAAAAATACCAAGGCAAGGGTATGTCTTTAGTAAAGAACTAGTGTGGAGATAATATTTTTGGGATAGTTGAGCCACATGGCTGTCAGCAGCAGTGGCGGCAGAAGAGGTACCAAAATTGAATTCATATTTATTGCGCCACAACTGTAGAGAAACAAAATACCAGGCTTGCCAGATTTTTTAAATGTTCAACCGGGACACAGCGTCGCGGGTATTCAAAGGTACACACCTTGGCGGATTTTTAAAGTGTTTTAGAAGGTAGTTTATTCTCAATGCTATGAATAAATGGTTACTGATTAGGAACCTAAACCAGGGGTAATAATAAATGACATAAGCATATAAATTTAAACATTTTTATTTCTAACATGTTAATATTTAAAAGTTACTTAAGTAAGAAGAAACACTGTACATGTACTTTTCATTGGCTAGGACTTTTTTTTATACTATTTTGGTCATGTAGAAAATCAAATTTAACTTTTACCGGGACGTGAAGTAAACTGACCGGGACTGTCCCGGTCAAACCGGGACATAACGCATGGAAATATTTCGTAAAGTTGCCACCAGGTCTTTGACCACAGGTTTACGAGAATGGAGAATACTGTAACATTCACAAAACGCTTGTGGCCGGCACTACGTCCCATATGAAATATATGGGGTGCTGAGCAATATTGAAAATAATCCTGCCAAATTCTAACAGCAAGCAGTGCCGGGCACTACCCGAAACCTGCGTACATCATTCAACTTGTGACTACCAGTTAGATGGGAGGCTTTACACAATCCAATTTATCAATACAGCATGAAATAACTGAATGTTTACTTTTCAATTTTGCATTTATATCAGAACAAAATCATACATATTACATAATACTACAATGAGTCCCACGCAAGAGTTGGGCAATAACGCGGGTTTCTGCGTAGCGGCGGGCACAGCTCAAACTCCCGAGCGATCGGGTGAAATATCTACGCAAATAAAGCCGCGATCGAAGTAATGGTTCAGGGTCTCGCAGTTACAGTTGGAATTAGAATGAAAATAACCACGCACCTCATCACAAGAGATGTTGGAAATGTCCTCTTGCATCCCAACAACACTGGCACCTTTTTAGGGAATTTTCTTTCACGCGCATAAGTAGAGCTTCCGAGATAGAGTTAATTTCTCTTGTGACATTGTCTTTAAGTTCTTCTAATGTATGGGGAATTGACCTGTACACTTTTTTCAAGTTTCCCCATAAATAATATTCACATACTGTTAGGAGAACTTAAAGACAATATCACATAGACCCATCACAACAGAAATGAACTCTGTCTCGGAAGCTGAACTTATGCGCGTGAAAGAAAATTTCCTAAAAGGGTGCCAGTATTGTGTGGATGCAAGAGGAGAACATTTCCAACATCTCTTGTGATAAGGTACGTGGTTATTTTCATTACGGTATTGTAAAAGTGAGAAACTCAGTAATAGCTCTAATAATAACAATAATAATAACAATAGAAATAATAACAGTAATAATAATAATAATAATACTAGAAATAATAACAGTAATAATAATAATAGTAATCTTAGTAGTAATATTAATAGTAATAATGACAATAATAATAACAATACCAATAATAATTATTACTATAATTAATTATTATAGCCTATATACTGTAATTGTTATTATATATAATAATTATACTAAATATTATTATTATTACTGTTATTTATGAAGGCATGGCATTTAACTACCTATAATTTGACAATATATGCAAAATAAAAAATGCAATTATGACAAATAGTACAGACAATTTCACTATAATATTTGTACAGTACTTAATTTTTGTGCACCCTCTTACTCCTACCCTCTCCACTTCAAAAAAGGTAATGAACATGAAAAAGTGAAATATTATTTAGTGTAACGTAACCTCTTTAGACATTTATGCACGTTCTCAATTTAGATTTTTTTAAAAGTCATTGAAGTACTTCTCTGTAAGCTACATTGTCAGTTTGACTCTCATGAACAGCGATTTTACTTTAAATACAGGTTGTTTATTATGCAGTTTGAATTGTTGCTTTCAAAACTTGAAAATTGTTCCTTCTCAGGACATTCGAAAAGAAAACCTCATTTGAGAAACCTAAAAGCTATAAAAAAAGACCGAAAAATCATTAGAAAATGACGATTCCCTATATATGGTAAACATTATTATTATTATTATTATTATTATTATTATTATTATTATTATTATTATTATTATTATTATTATTATTATCATTATTATCATTATTATAATTATCATCATCATCATTATCATCATTATCATCATTATCATCATTATCATCATTATCATCATTATTATCATTATTATCATTATTATCATTATCATTATTATCATTATTATTATTATTATTATTATTATTATTATTATTATTATTATTATTATTATTATTATTATTATTATTATTATTATATGGTTTTACAATGTACTTCCATTTACATTTTTTGGCAACCCAAGATTACACATCCAATATAAATTTTCATTCTCCATTTAGCCTATGTCGTCGGCCTGGGAGGCGTAGATAGTAGCCTATCGCGCTGGCTTTCTGTGCCCCTTGGTTGCGGGTTCGATCACGGCCCAGGTCGGTGGCATTTAAGTGTGCATAAATGTGACAGGCCCATGTCAGTAGATTTACTGGAATGTAAAAGAACTCCTGCGGGACAAAATTTCGGCACACCGGTGACGGTCACAGGCCTAAGTTGCCGAACATCACCGTCGTTAAATAACCACATACCAACCAATCTCCATTTATGTCTATCTGCCCATAAATTCTCTTCAGTATTTCTTCTTCTACTTGATATCTGAATTCCTTGTAACCATATGGTCGGCGGTCTCCCTCTTTTCTTCCTTCCTGGTGGTTCCCATTCCATAATTCTTTGTGGTAGTCTTTCCTCTGACATCTTTTTTATATATGTCTATACCATAGGCCTATGAGCTGTTTTTCTTCTACAGAATAAGTGACCAAATTTGTGACATCCATTTTCTTCCTGCTGACTTCATTTCTGACTCTTTCCCGTCTAGATATCCATGCAGACCGCCTCCAAAAGTCCATCTCATTTGCCATTAATCTTTTTATTAATTGGGATTTAGCTGCCCATACTTCTGACCCATATGTCATAATGCTTCTAATAATTGCGTTAAAGATTTTTCCTTTGCTTTTCTAATCCGTCGATCCCACAGAAACCCATTTAATATTCTAGCATTTATTCTTGAAATAATTTCTTTATCTTGTTTGTCATCTTGTGTTATTTTGACTCCTAGACATTTGTAATCTTCAGTGTGTGTCTAATAGTTCCCATCCCTTCTTCCAGTGTAAAATCTTGATTTATGTCTCCTATTACCATGGGTTTTGTTTTATTCCTGTTGACCTGAAGTCCCAATTTTTTATACCGGTAATCTATTAATTTCCCATGTCTTCATCTTGTGCCAAAATTAGCTGGTCATCAGCAAACTGTAGTATTATTTACTGGGATTCTCGTTCACTTACATTCCCCCTCCCAATTTTCCAATGCTTTCTCTGTATATATTTTATGTATTGTTGGCGATAAACTGCAACCCTGACGTAATCCTTTTGTAACTTTAAATCCACGTGGGAGACAATTTTGCATTTTTAGGTAGATTTCGAAGAAAAATCTACCTATTGCAATGGATACCATGTCATGATTTTCGAAAAATTCTTTCATATCTTTACGTTTCATGCTCCCCTAAGTACGAAACCACCGCCCGTTCAAAAAAAATTGCGATATATATATATATATATATCTTTACACGCTAGCGGCCGTAAATTTTGAAGATATTTGAACCAAATTTTAATATGTTATTTCTAGGCCCAATAGTTCGGACAAGTTCGTTAATGAGCAAAATTGGCCCAAGGGGGTGGTCGGGGGAGGGGGTTGAAATTTTTAAAAATGTATATCTCGGCGCCTATGAAGTATAGAGGGAAACTTTGTTTGGATAAATTAGAGTACTCCCTATGGAGTTCACAGTGACACCAACGATTCGGGGGTTCGAGTGAGGGTGGGGGTGGGGGATGATGATTCGAAACTTTTGAAACCACGTCTTATGGGGTATCGTTGAAAAGCTCTTGATGAGTACTCTACAAATCAATAACTAGTTTCTTGATAGCTCTCATATGACGCGAGATTTTAATGTTTGAAAATAATAACACTTAAAAGAATTATTATAATATCATAATTTTGTCTTGTTTAGCGGCTTTGCTAATTTTATTCATTGCTGATCTTGCGCACGGCCTCCCAGAATATTATATCCTATTCTTGTTGTCAAAACAAATGATTGTAGGCTCTTCCTCTTTACTGCAGGTTTGCCATGCCAAGGCTAAAAAAGATGAGTGCTGCGCAGCGATAATAAATTAAACCAAAAGCACTTTGAAATCTACCTCAGCCTGTAGGCCTACCTAAAGGGATTTTTATTCTTGCTGTAGAGTTTTCGTATAAGTTCTGAATTGCTTTAATTAGCATTTAAGATTAATCCTATCATAACTGCTTTAATCCTATCATAATTACTTTAATTATGATAGGATTAATCTTAAATGATTTTAAAGCTATTGTAAACTATAGGTAATTAAATGCCTTGCCCTAATCATAAGCTTTGAACTGTGTTTTATAGTTCAGCTGATAGTAGAACAGAGCTTTATACAAGTTTAATTTAAATGCTTGTACATAAGTTGCATTGCTTTTGATTCCGCTGCGTAATTAAGTTGTTGTATCAAAAGTTTTATGCTGTCTTTGCAGTGTTTTGAGAGTTTGTTTCCTAAAAGCAACAAAATCCCATATCTTCAAGCTCTTTAAGGACAGTTTCTTAGGAGTTGGCTTGTTTAATTTACAGAATCGTATAAAGAAACTCCTCCTTATGCTAACACTTATCTGCACAGTATACAAAGGTAATATGCAAAAGAGAGAAAGTCTAAGAAACAGAGTTGGAGGGGAGGGGGCGAAAGAAGGAGAGCAATGGCGGCGCAAGGAAAAAGGGAGAAGCACGGAGAATCATATTATTATCTAAACCAAGTTTTCACTAAAATTTCCCTCGAGGCTATTTTAAAAACAGTACACCCCAAATGTTCTCAAGTAATTAAAAAGTTTTTATTTTTCTTAATAATGAACTTTTATAAAGAACTTCAAAAGAAAAATGTTTCTCGGTTCTTTTCTTTGTGGAAATAGAAGCTGAAATAAGGCAGCTGAACATTGTGATGAGAGTTGAGTCCATTGTTCAGGTGCATAACTCTTCTGCGTATTGGAAAAATAAGATGAAAATTTAGACCTCTCTAGTTGGCATCGAAATACATTACCAAGAAATCATTTCGTTTATTACAAGAAATGCTAAACATGGCCAACTACTCTGCACTTTATGCACAGGGAACATGAATATTAGGTAGGTTTCAAGTTTTATTTGTGGAATGTTCTGCAACTAAGTTATTATCAAGTGTCATAATGTTAGTGTGAAGTATGACCTTAAATTAAAGACAAACGTTGTCGAATTATATTACAGTTTTCGCTTACAAAATGAGCGTCACTACCGTATTTTACGGACTATAAGACGCTCCGGACCATAAGGCGCACCTTGATCTTAGGATGGAAACTTAAAGGAAAATAAATATAATTTGATTCTAAACGAGAAATTTTAAAGGAGATAATGTAGGCCTACTTTATTGCATAAACAAAATAATTATAACCTTGTACAATGGCATCAGTGTAAATGACTTCTAACTTAAAACCTGCGTTGTAAGAAAATATCTTCTGTACAGGTGGCATCGCGTAAATTTTAACAATTGAACCGATTTCTCATGAAATACTGAAAATATATTACACCCTCTGACCGTCAATTCAGCATACGGTTACGGGACAAGGCCATTTAGAGGTCATGCCCTTCATTTAAACCACCCGGCGGAGACAACTCCTTTCGTATATAAGAACTCAACATTACTTTGTTATCGCATTGTACACCTAGCTTCCAGCTAACCTCATTTTACGATTGTGACAAGTGCAGTGATGTACAGTCTGTGCCACCTTGTTTATAATTATAGTGTTCCGGCAATATTAACCATTATTTTAATTTTCTTTAGTGTACTTCGGACCATTAGATGCACCCAACTTTCATGGCTCTGTTTTCAAGTAAAAAAGTGCGTCTTATGGTCCGTAAAATACGGTAGGCCTAAATATGATTGACATTACTAGAATAATTTTGAAAAGCTTAAGTTATTATGGTCAAACACATGAAATATTATAGCTCACGGCACATCTATCAGTACAGTAGATTATAACTAGGGTTCGAATGTTCATGACATGTTGCATTTCTTTCCAACTTGACGATTAAATAGGGGTAAGGTATAATTTATTTTTATATATGTTAGATATTCAGAACATAATGTTGTTTGAATTAATATAAAAATCCATTTTTTTTACTTTGCTCCTGAATTATTTTACTTTTAATCCTTTTACAAGTCTGGATGTTAAAACAATTAATCACGCAAGTTGTAAGTTCTAATATCTACTTGTACGAGTTTAAAGTGTTTGTTTTGTATGATCGATTATAGATTTTGAATTACTGTATTTAGCTCTTTCATCCCAGGAGGGACAAGGCCTACCACCCACCGCTGCGTCATCTACCATAGCCAGACGGCAGGACTGGGGGACATGTGGTCAGCATGCCGACACGGCCGTTAATGGTGGTTTCCATGACCGGAGCCGCTACTTATTATCTATCAAGTAGCTCCTCCCGGGGTGCGCGGGCAGAGAGAGTTAAGTCCACCATCCTAAACAAAAATGAGATATGTCCGTAGAGTTATAGATAAAAATGTTCTCTACATTTGTGTTAAGTCCAGTAAGTCATTTTCAAAACTGTACGGTTGTTATGGATGTGTGCCCCATGGGTTTATTCATCTCTAAAGCTATGTTGGGCTGGTATAGTGTGTTAAGTCACTCTAATTCTCAGTAACAAGAAAGTGGACTTAACTCTCTTTACCCGCGCACCCCCGGAATTTGAATCACGAGGCTGAGTGGCTCCCTACCTAAAAAATCCGAGGAGGTAGGCCTACCGGGGATCGAATCCGGGCCAACGGATCTGTAGTCAACGACGCTAAACACAAGACCACGCCGGCGGTCATATATATCAGGTGCATTTTTATTATCGCCGCTGTTATCTTGGAAATGTTGCGGGTTTGTTGCGAAAAACATGAGTTTCTGTTTTGTCTGTTTGGTGGAAAACCATGCCTATAAATCTACAAATATGAGATTTTCGCATTCATGCACACAAATGACTTCGACTTGGAACGGAATCGAACCCGCATACTTGGGAACAGAAAGCCAGTGTCTCACTGACTGCTCCACTTTACCGACTATTGAATAAACGAGCACTGGAAAAAAAATCTGGTTACAAGTAAAGTACAGGTTTAAGCCTCGATTTTAAAACAATAACTTTCATATTGTTATGGTGCAAAATGCGAGACGTGGGTTTCGTTATGGTGAGTTACATTTTCTCCTCCTGTGGCGCCAAACAGACTCTTTTTCAAGTTTTATTCCCTTCTAATAACAGAGGGTAAAAGAAAACGGCCTCACTATAATGGTAATTATGTACCTATGTATCTTCATAACATTCGGCTTTTATACTTTAAAGTGAACGTCCGTTGCTAAATATTTGGGTTGGAAAGGGAGGTTTCATGTCGTGATTTTTTCTTACCTTCCCCTTGGCGGAAGAGCACCCCCTCCGCCCTCACTGTCCTTGCCCGTGGCTGATAATGTGCTCTTTAAACTCTACCTATAAGCCCTCCATACACGATCAAACGTAGGCTAATTAATTCCAATGAAGAAACTGCTGTTAACATACCTGCTCAAATGTGATTGCACACAAATATGAGAGCAATTCAGTTAGGCTAAGAATCTGCATACAGTTTTTTATAAAAATAAAGTAAAATGTCCCCTATTACAGGCCCTGGAGGCCCAGAGGGTCCCAGGAGATTGAGGATCCTAGATTTTTAGACAATCGGTACATGAAGGGGGTAAGGTTGTCAGCCCTATGCACCGGCCACCTTTACCCCCCCCCCAGGATTGCTCCTGGTACTCATTTCTGTTAGAGGCTGAGTCGATTCCAGGACCATAGTGCCACCAGAAGGATTAGGACAACTCAATGACCTCATCGGGGTTCGAACCCGCGACCTTCCGGTTTATAACGCAGCGTACAGTTTTTATAATTTGTTTGAACCAGCAGCAGAGGTATTTAATTATTCAACTCAGAGGTAAAGTGTCGTGGCTTAAAAAAATAGTGTTATGTCATGTTGTTCAGCTAAATGAGCTCTATAATATAGTAGGCTATGCTGCAGTAATGATACCATGAATATTGCCCATTTTAGTAACGCTATAGAAGTGGTAGGCTCTATGTGAACATCTCAGAAGTAAAGTGAAGTATCCTTTTGTAATCCACGTTGTACCGTTTTGAGTTTCCTTCCATGGTAAAGAATCGTAACTGTATTTTACTACGATATACTTTTAAAACTATCAGAAGTAAACTATCGTATCCAAACCTATAAGTCAACAAAAATATGATTACTTAATGACCCTCTTTCAGTGGGTACCGCAACAATTCCACCAGTTCAAGGATTTTTTTAAAAGATAATAGTGAAGACAATAATAGTTCTACTGTTGAATTATTTTTTTAATTGCCTTGACATTTTCGTCATGCAAATACATATCACCGCTTGTGTATATTATTAAAGAATATTATTGTTGTTATTATTTTGTACATATTATAGTATATACTTTAGTACACGCTCTGTAAAACAGCTGCATATCGGACTGTTAACACGCTGAAAAGTAGCATTTCACCAGCTTAGGCCGGTAAAATAACAAAAATACGGCAACATTGTTTCTACGTTAATTAGAAACTTTACCAGGTTTTTTTTACAAACGACTTAATAATATAACAACAAATATAGGCCTAACTAAGCAAATATAGCAAGGCCTATATTATTCATAAGAAACCCGCACTGCCATCTACAATCGCATTTCGTATTGGTTCATAGCATAGGATTCAGGCGGCTGTGAGAATATGGCGTCAACAAAAGGCTGACTATGCCTTTTATTTCATCTCATAAAATTTACAGAGCTTAAAAAAAAAAAAAAAAAAAAAAAAAAAAAAAAAAAAAAAAATTTAGCTCGCGAAAGCTTTAGCGGACTCATCCAATTTTTATAGATCACTAGATTCGGCTGCTAAAGCCTTATTTTGCGTACTTGATACATAAATAGCTATTTATTACATATTATAACATGATAATAGTACTATTAATGCATTTATAGCATGGATATCCATAGCCTATATCACACTCACTACTAAACGTAACCTAATATTCTTGAAGATACTTTTACGTCATTTACAGTTTTCATAACGTATTGCCCGTGCATTTAGACGTGAACACTGTAAACACGATGCGCAGTGGTATCAGTCTCACGTGATCCATACACTCCCCTTCCGTCCCGCCCTATCTCTGCGGCGCATGCAAGTGTTTACGTCTAAATGCACAGGCAATAACTGACAGTACTCTTGAAAAATAGTAAATATACAGAACTTTTACATAACGTCAATTAGAAGTATAATACAAATACATATGTGTAAATTTTCACTGTTCTAATCCTTACACTTTTCTTGGAAAAAGCTACAAAAATAGATGAAATACATCTGTCTTGCCTCTAATTTAAAATTATCGTAATGTCACTTATTATATTTGCCTCGGAAGAATTATTGAATTGTGTGACCCAACGCGTAAGACTGAAACTTTGTGCCTAACGTCTAAAAATTTTGGAGCTCAACCTGCTAAAATCCTAAGGAACTCCACGACCTGTTTAGGGAACATTTTACTGTTTTAGCCACTGGGAACTTCAATTTACAACAATTTTTCAGTTTTCACGTGGTGTAGACACGATGAGATCCATCCTGCACTCTCTGTTAGTCCGGTATAGCACGGGTCTGACTGACCTGCACAGTTTTCCCTCAGCATTCTTAAGTGCCGATAATATTAGGTCCCAGAGCCGACAGACCCGTAACATGAAAATTACAGGATCATCAAAAATATATTGTGGTTAGTTAAAGGTTTATATTTCGACAACTGACTGGCCCATTTCCATATTACGTCTAGCGGTTTGACGGGAGATAAGACCCCCCCGAAGGGCTGGGTTCGGAACCTGATTCATTTGACCCACACAGCTATAATCATAGATTAAGAAACTCGTAACTCAGCTGATGTAAATCCCGTTTATTTGTAAGTGTACTAAACAGCATACAGTGATTTTACTTTGCAGAAATTTAATATTGTATGTAGGCCTACATACCATAAAGCTTAGTTGTATGATTTAACCTGAATGAATTAAATAAAATGAACATTTGGTACCATTAACTCATTTTTTAATTTACTTTTTGAAGCCTTTAGCTCTCGGTGGATTTACACCATCTTCAGGGAATCAGTGTGTCATTTTCTAATAGTTTTACATGTTACACGTTTATTTTTTATTTTTTATTTTTATTTTTTTAGTGCTCATATAATTATTTTGTTTTAACCCTTAAATTCACAAGGTGTCCTGTAGATTACAGTCGTTTATCTTTAATTTATATTAAAGGTACTGAGAAGAAATTGGAAGAAAAATTTAAATTTCGTATTTTTTTAGTTGTAGTATTAGTTTAAATAATTTTAGTATTATATTAAACATATAACATTAGTGTTGTAAAACTGGTGTAATTAGTATAAAAGAATAAGACAATGAGCCTGTTATATTCTCAACAAAATAAAATAAAATAAAATAGCAAATGAATTACAGAGTACGGAAGCAAGAAATAAACTTCGAGGCTACATTGTGTTATCTGTTTTCTTTGCAGTCCGGCACGGTTTATGTATTGTGTGAGAAATTTAGTATTCCCAAATTTATATTTTTTTATGTCTAATGCCACCAGTGTTGCCATGTCTACTTATTTTGAAGGAGATTTCCTTTTTTTTTTTTTTTTTTTTTTTTTTTTAACATTGTCTACTTTTCTACTTTAAAACTTTTAGAAACATAGCAAATCTCCTTACTTTATGACATTTTCCTTTTAAAATCTGGCTTTTGTAAATATTTTTTTATTCTAGTAATGTTAATAATAATTATAGCCACTGAACAGGATATTATAATTAAATTCTTATATAAATCTGATATTCTAATGTAATTTCATAGCAATCCCAAAATCATCTTATGACTTTTTGAAGGTTATTTATCCTTATAAGATATATGACTATTTTTTAGGGTATAAGGTGGTGAAAAAATCTTTATATTTAATTTAATTTATAATCACCCCGAAAAGGAAAAATGAAATGTATTAATCTAGTAGGCTATTACTAGTTTGTCCACTGTAGCCTGCAGACGTTGTAGGAAGATTAAAAAAGAGTAGGCTATTGTGAAACAAATTTTCTGTGTATTCTAAGACCATAATTATGGTAATCTAGTTTTGGTGAAACTTCATATGAGAAAGTATTTCATAATTTGTAATTCCAGATTGGGTGTAAGCTTATCCTAGTGAGAGAAAAATGCTTGGTGTTATGAACACATTTGTGCTTCTTATGTTAAAAGAAGGGGGAATAGCAAAATAACGTGAAATACATAAGAAACCATGTCATCATACAATGTATGGTTACTTATTTCATCAATAATAATGTGGGATGAATAATATTGTTGAATTCTAAACTTAGAGCAGTTATTGAGGAGAGTTAATCTTAGCTGCATGGCTTGAAATCGTCACTGCTAGCCATCTAGTGATATAATGACAGGTGGTTTTAAAATTACCGTGCTAAGCTACCCAAGATGGTTTATACCCTCAATTTTAATAGCCATGCCTTCAGCTACGGCACTTCTAATCAATTCCATCTTCATGTAATTGACAAGAGGGCACCTGCTTGCTATGGAGCTCAGGAAATTTTAGATTGCGTTGCTGAACTAAATATGGGAGTTGTGACTACGTAGCCTAACATTACTTGCTTAGGACCTTGTGGAATAAAGCAGTTTGCTATTAAGAAGGAAGAAATCACATATTCTGAATTCCAAGTTTGGACATTGATAATAATTGTGAATCGGTCGTTTGGAAAAGGACAATTGTTTATATTTGTGGAGTTTAAATGTAAGGGAGTTGATTCGTGTAAAAAAAAAGAAACTTCTTGAGTTTCTTAGCACGAGGTATGGATATTTGTTCATTCTTTTTGAGAAGGTCTCATATCCCTTTGCATGTCCTTTTCCAACGTTCGTATATTGTTAGGCAAAATGTATCAAGTAGGCAAAATAAGGCTTTAGCGGACGAATCAAGTATTACAGTAAACAGAGTCCGAAATACTGGATGAGTCCGCTAAAGCTTTTGCGTTCGTGGTGCACACAGTATGTCGTTTGATAACGAAAGATAATCGTATGTCGTTTGTCTATTAAAAATGGTAACCTTGTTAACAAACACAAACGAGCGTTTGGTTCGCGTTACACACCCTTCCGTGCTGTAATAGAACGGAGTGAACCGTTAATCCAGAATAGGCCTACTGAGATGAAAAAAATAGGCACTGAATCATCGTGTGTAGACTTTGGACTCATGGCTTTCATAATTGATTCACAAAGAAATCGATTCATTTCTTTAACTGAATCATGATTCGTTCGTTCATTACGGTCGACTGGTTTACGATTCGCCACTCGTTCACGATTGTTGGTTGGTATATGGTTATTTAACGACGTGGAAATAGGGCCTACTGCAACTTATTAGGCCTGTGACCATCGCCGGTGTGCCGGAATTTTGTCCCGCAGGAGTTATTTTACATACCAGTAAATCTACTGATATGGGCCTGTCACATTTATGCACACATAAATGCCATCGACCTGGGCCGGGAACGAACTCGCAACCTTGGGCACAGAAAAACACGTTCACGGTTGTCAAGAGCGTTATAGTAAGAAGTGGTTTCGATAATGTATTGTGAAGTAAAGTTAAATGAATCTACCTTGCAAGAAAATGGATCTTTTGTATTGAATCTGGGTAAAGACGCCTATCGATGGAATAAAGGCTAAGGAAAAGTGGGTAGGGGAAGGTTGCCTATGTTGGACCGATTTTACATTTTGTTACCCCACGCCTTTATTATGTATTTAATTGATACAAAATATATCGTACAATAATCTACATTTTATACACTTCCATCTGGTAGTATTATATTTTGTATATATATATATATCTCCAAGGCCTACAATTTAAAATTTAGAAGTCTGTAAATGGTCCGAATTAGGAAACCGGTTGCTTAAGTTGGACCGATGGTAAAACTGTGAGTCAATAAAAAAACAATTGTAATATTTTACAGACCCTGTATTTTAACAAATTTATTAGGCACACATGACATTTAAAGTAAGTTAGTTAGGGCCTATTATACAAAACCATTAATTATAATTTGTAAATTAGAAGCAAACTGTTTTGTACTGATAAAGTGCTTCAAATAAGAAACAAAGAATAACCTAGGAAACAAATTGCATATAAAATGTGAGATATACCAAATCTGCCCTTACGCTGAGATGAACAATGGGAGTTATGGTGGTCCAAATTAGGAAACACGCAGTGGTCCAACTTCGGCAACTGGACGCCATGTAAAAAAAATATGATGCTACAAGAACTCACAAAATGTAAAACTGGTTTTACGATATGTAGTTATTAACTTATGAAAGGCAGTTGTAAAATATAATATAGCCTAGGTAATTGTTTTGCTTACTCTTGCTCTGCACAATAGTTAATAATTTGTAGCGCGACTCTTGTTACACAAACGAGGAAAACACACTTAGGCAACTCTCCTCCTATTTCTTTTTTCCCCCCTTAACTTTGTTCATTAAGTTTAATATTGGTACACCCTAATGAATAGTTCTAGTTTCGCCTACGTCCGGTGTATATTACGTATCATTTCATGAATTAGGTAGATTTGCATGAGCATTTTAGGCTGTTTATTTGCTTGCTCTTCCACTATGAAAGGAGGCTTTGACATGAACAGTCATAAGCGCCGACTTTGTGGAGGTAATGTACTTTCTCTCCCCCAAAATTTAATTTTTTAAACATATAAGGCATATTTATAACTACAAAAAATCTAATTCTTTCCACCCCAACAATTTTTCAAGTTGGCGCCTCTGTGAACAGTTATATTGAAATCTGGGATAATCTATTCGTCGCATGAAGCAAGCGTTGAAAAGGGCATTGACAAAAAAAGCCCTTGCTCGCTTGCTTTGTACACCTCCTTATACTTGAATTATAATAAAAACACTGCGATCTTAATCATGTGCTGGAAAGATGTATGTATGTTCAGGCCCTTATTTTATCAAACAAACCTACTTCGCTGTTCTTTTGCGCCGCAGAAGTGAACAAATTCGGAGAGAGGTTGTACCTAGAAACATAGGCATAACCAGGCCGACCATATGGGGGGGGGGGTTCCGGGGTCCTCCCCCCGGAAAATTTTAAAAATTAAGATGCACAATAACGAGTTTTAAGCTACCCACGCTTTAAACTCATATTAAGTAATTTATAAGCAGATTTTTAAAAAAGGTGATATATCACAATAATGAAATAAATAGTACAATTTTCCCTTTTTTAATCAATGGGGGAGGGGTTAAAACCCCCCAGAACCCCCCCCTCGTTACGCCTATGCCTAGAAATGTCATGAACTATTAACAATAATTTATTTTACCAAACTTTTCGTATAGAATAGATAATCCTTCTCAACGAAAGATAATTTGTTATCATAATTAAAGAACCCTTAAATTTCCGACATTAAAAACATAAGTCACTAACAGAATTTCATTAGAGAAACACAAATAACAGGTTGAGGTCAAGATGACTATTTAATTGCAGACGTTACATGATCCATAGCACACCCTACTACACCCACACTCATAGAAAACCCTGCTAATTCGTATAAAAACACAGTTCAACCCTTTATACCTCACTTCAGCCCTTAGGATTATGCTGCATACCCGCCCATGATTTATAAAGGTTCTACGTAAGCGTGCGCCGTATAATGATGTGAAGAATGCATGCTTTAAGCATTAGGTCGGTATAATCATGTTGATGAATATAAAGAATTTCTGAATCAAACTTGTTAATGATACATGATGATTTTGTGTAAGATTGTCCACCTTATGCCCTCAATATAGCTTAGGATGTCCAGGGAATACCCCAATAAAATTTACAATATATGTTGTAGTCTTTATATTAACGTGTAAGTTACAATAACAGCCTAATTTGAGGCTTAACCGGCAAATTATTTCATCTAAGCTTATGCATAAAATCCTATTTACAGGAACTCTCATGTAACACTTTAAAATACTTAAACAAAACAACTATAAACAATTAAAAGATACAGTTTCAAGATTCACTTAAAATGAAGTATTGTCTAATCTATTGCCTAATCTGTATTGTAGTGAATCTACAAACTGTATCTTTTAATTGTATATAGTTGTTTTATATAAGTAAATTTAAATGTTATATGACAATTCCTGTAAATAGGATTTTATACATAGGCCTAGATGAAATAATTTGCTGGTCAAGCCTCAAATAAGGCTGTTATTGTAACTTACACCACTCTATATATATATAAGGCTTTGTCCTGACTGACTGATTGACTGGTCACAGAGAATCAACGTAGAGCCTAAACTATAACAGGTAGACACTTAAAATTTTGACAGTACCTTCGTTTCATAAAGTAGGTGCTTACTAAGAAATGGTTTTGAAAAATTTTGATTTTAAATGCCAAAAATTAAATGTTTTTGAGAATACTTAGTCCCTTTTTACACAGAATTATCAAATCCAAATCACAGTTCACTTGACAACAGTATTGTTGGCAGTCTTCACATGAGGCTTTGGAAATAAATGAAAACTAGAATTTGACAAATAAGAGAAGATATCAATATAATTCTTGTTATAAATAAATATTAAAGAATGAAATGCACGAAAATAATGCAGTCACATAACTTTCTCTACCCTGGACATAGAGAAAACAATACGAGGTATGGTAATGTGTAGGCCTATATTATTATATCGCAGGTTTTTGTAGAGAGAAGTATGAAAGTGATATTACATTTCTGTTTAATTTCATCCCCGAAACGGTTTTATGGTAACATGAGAGTGATAAATAAAATATTCCGCAAAGACAATACAATTTTATGTTACCGGAATTTATATTTCTTCTTATTTGAACTCCTACCAGGCTTGCTGTATACAAGCGATGGGATGCAAAATTCTACATCCTCTATGAACCATAGAAAGCTATACCAAGCGTTTTCTGAGGGAATAGTTTGAGTGCGGTAAATCGTTCTTCCTTTTCAAATTCTAAATACCTATATAATGACCTATAATTTAAAAATTGAAAGTCCTTCATAAGATAATTTCCAATTACAAAATAAAAAACCCGGCCGACGCCGGGCCTTTAAGTTAGTAGGCCTACTGTAGGCTATAAGCAGCTATATCCTGACTGAATAACTGACAGAGAATCAACGTAGAGCCTAAACTAAAATAGGTAGAGACTTGGAATTTTGACAGTAAATTCGTTTCATAATGTACGAGAGTGTATCAATAAATAACCGGACTGATTTAATTGTATTTAAATAAACCGCACTGGAACGAAACGGCTGCTAGCCGCGGAAAGGTGAATCCTTCGTCTAGCAGTGCTGTGAATCCCAGTTATCCAGAACGATTCAGTTAGGAGTTACACCCGGATATCGCAGGTGGTGTTTACTGTACCCAACATGGAACTGAAATTGCAGGAATGCGCATCGATGTTCAACTCCTCATCACTTTGAAAATGGCGACCACGTGGCTCCTTTTTCACTTTAGGGAAGAGGAGAAAATTGCAAGGTGCGAGATCCGGAGAATGCAGTAGATGAGGCATGATCTCAATGTCCAATTCTTCGACGACATCTTGAGTTGCACGCGCTCGATGAGCCGGCGCATTGTCTTGGTGCAAGATCCATCCTGTCCTGGTAAGATCTGGTTCCTAAAGACAAATTCATTATATCTGCAACCTTCGAAATTGTTATGCTACGATCTTCTTGCACAGCTGCATCCGACAGATTCAGCTTAAAACACATTAAATTGCTTTTCCTTCCATTTCACTTATTTGCTTTATTGTTTACTAGCAGGTGCCCGCAGCTTCGCCCGCGATAATTAATTCGGAAATTAAAAATCAAGAGCAACATAATTAAAACATTATATTTATTAACATTTACGCGGACACACAAAAAATCAACTACTCTCTCATTGCTATATAGGAAGTATTATAATGTGTGCTACTTCTATATCCAAGTAGGCTTACTCTGTATATGAACCAAACTGGTAGCTGCTGTCAAGATGGCACTGTTCATTCCTAGGGGCACTGGATTGGATGAATATTTATCGCGAAGTCTATCCCTAGAGACTGCACTACCAGGAATGTTTGATTGTGGGAGCGTCTAATTCCTTCTCGCCTTAACAGGATTTGATGTAGAAACGAGATCCAAGCAAGACTCCCTAATATAATCCCCAGTATTTAGTACAGACAATGCTGTCCGTCGTAACCTCCCATTATTTATCTAGTTACACGCATGGGCGATAGTATCGGTACAGGAAATGTGGAAAAAACAATAGCACCCAGACTCCTGTTTTAACGTTTAGAGGAACAAAACTCCAATATCGTTATCAGAATTTATTATTAAAGTCATCAGATCATATAGGTTTATTCTGAAACCGAACCACGTATTATTTGGTTTAAAATCTCTCAACAGACATTCAAAATCGATACAATTTTGTACAAAAATATTGTGAAACATTTCGTGATTTCTCATAATACAGAAATGTGTCTGTGACACTCAAATTATGGATTTTCGTTCCAATTTTCTTCATGAAATGCCCTTAAAAGACATTATCCTATTCGACATTGCAGCATTCGGCGGGAAAACATTTTGATCTCATGGAGTATTTGTTGATTTTTTGTTTACTGTTTTTTATTTTTTTAGTAGTCCTAAATTATATTCGATGCAGCCTACAAACTGATTAGATGACTCCAATTTCTCCTCTATTACTTTTAGGTCATGCCGATCACATGCGTTCAGTCCTGTCATTCATTAGTGAAGTCTTTTAAATTTTAACATCTGCCTACTATTGTAGATGACGAAAACTTCCAGTATACAAGTTGATGAACTTTATTTGATCCAATGAGGGCGAAAATGTGTTTTAAAATAGCCTGATGTAGCTCAAATCCCTAAGCTTTATGTAAAATTTAAAAGTTGCTTGGATAAACTTATGAAATATACAATTAAAGCACTTTTCTTTATATAAAACCTGAAATACTATCAGTTGATTTTTAAAATATTGTGATTGTTACTTATTTCATCTGATTAGCCTACTTTAGGTTAGATAGACTTATAAGGACCACAATCGACAAGTCGAATTATCTATAAAAACGAAGGCATACATTTTGGTATTTTGGCTTTGGTTTCACTCATTAGGCCCAATACTCTATAACAGGCTAAGCCTATTCTAAATTTCTCAGAACGGGAGCAAAATACATGATTCTAAATAAAAATGATAGGCGGATTGTGAACCCAACTTTTTTTTTTGGTCTTTTAATAACAATAATGTCAACTTTCGTGACCAAGATGTCCAGTGAGGCAAGCCGAAGAAATTCAAGCATAATTCAAGGATTTCAAGGCTTGAATTTCCAAAATTTAAAACAATAGCTTTATTTACTAATATTAAAAATTTATGAATAGAGGACACAATAAGTGAATATTAATGACTAATATTTCTGAAAATGGTAAAATTTACGTAAAAACTATCAACTTAAAAAAATATTAATGACTTATATTTATGAAAATGGTAGAATTTTCGTAAAAACTACAGTATCAACTTAAAAAAGAATTCTCTTCTATGCGATTTTTCCAGACTGTTCACAAAATTCAAGCATAATTCAAGGATTTTTTCCGACATGGAAAACTCAAGCATAATTCCCGATTTTCCCGATTTTCCCGATTTTCAAGGCTGCTGGACACCCTGGTGATGATCCTATTAAACTTCTTCAAAAGTTTCACAATTTTATTGTATTTTCCGAAGGATTCTATCATTTTTCGAACGGGCGAATGTTGGTGTCATTCTTGGGATATAGTGTTCAGAATGAATAGAATACTTCGATTGGAACAAGATGTGAAAAGCATATAAACAATGGCATTATCTCTGCGATTTTGTTTTGCATGGCCTTCTGTTTTATGCACGCTGCACGAAGATCGCATGAGTAAGCAGAGCGATGCTCTTTATACAGTGACGATTGTACTTTTAAGCTGGTCCTGGCGGATTACAGGGAGAATGTATTAGTGTTTACCCCACACTAGACAGTCAGAAGTGTGACGTTCCCATGAGAGTGGCTGGTCGACGCTAAACGGATCAGTCCCGCCCCACAATCATATTTGTTCAACTTCTCACTGATACCTCCTCATAAGTATTTCCATATAACTTATACCAGACTATTGCAGTCAACCATTATGTATATGCAAAAAACTATCAGCTTATCTTACTTATTGCGTATTTAATAAATGACAGAATGGTAGGCCTACTTTATGAAATTGTATGGGGACGGGAAAATGTCTGTCCGTATACCTGTGGGCGATAACTCAAATAAGCTTTATCAGATTTTCATGAAACTTGGTATACGCATTTATAACGTCCATGAGAAGAAGCCTATTGATATTGGACCAAATCGGTTGACCGGTACCGGAGTAATACCCAATTTAGTACTTATTTTATGGTAATATATTGGAAAGAACTTATCAAATTCAAATCAGTTCTCATGGAAACATAATGTTTTACAGTGTTCATATACCGGGTTTGGAAGTTGCAATACTGGTAGCTTTGACAAATAACACTACCCACGTCCCACATATTCCTTCAGTTATGCTTATCAAACTAGACCTTTGTTCTTCCGTAAGCCCTGCTTAATGAATAGCTCTGGAGCTTAGTTCGGAAATCGGTTAAAAATAACTAGTTTTCTTCATATCATAATTGCTGTTATCACTGATTAAACAAAATAATTCTGGCACTTTGTTACATCAGTTTGCCTGATTTTATTTTTTCATTATTATTTGAAAGTTTCTCAATACTAAGATATCATAAACTTTTCTATTACTGGAACGTGTTTTATCGAGTTTTTACTTTCTACGCCGCTGTAATAAGGTTTTGAGGTCTTCTGAAATCTCATAAAAATGTCAATAGTCTATATGTATTTCCTTGTCTAAAGCGAAATGAAATTTCCTATGAAAACTAAAGTTAGGCCTATATTTTTGTTGAAAACTGTTCTAACTGAACATTTCTTGCAATTGAATTTGTTATTAAAGGTATCTTTTTCGTTACTCTTTATTTTTAAGCAGTTTTCATTGTAGACTTTCCAACTTGACTTAGGTTACGAAAGGATACCTTGATCTACATTAAGATACTTTAAAGTAATTTCAAACAGGTAGGCATACTGCACATTCATCTACGAATTGCTTAATATTGTTACCGGTACTTCTCTCTTGCACGTACGAGTCCGTAGGGGCTACCTCCATTGGGAGGTAGTTTGGAGAAATAAAACAAATAAAATAACTTCTTAATTTAGTTCTCTTTGTTTTGCCTAGGTTAGAATAGGTTATTATACCCTTAGCAACCAGGGAAGGCGGTTGAGGCCAGGTAGGTTCCTTCACCGCGTGGACCCTCACATTTACAAAGGCAGGAGATTTAGGACCAACCGTAATTTCCTCCCCATGAGTCACGTAGTCTACTTCAATCAATCAATCTTAGATTTTTTAATATGTCATTTTATCTTAAAATGTTTGCTATATATCAATTCTACACATAATTACAAGAAAAATGACACCAAACAATGTATAATTTACTTTAATAGGAACATAGGACTTTAAAGCAGTTTTCTCGTAACTTTTATTTATGTATTTGTTAGAAATGTTCCTGTTAAAGTAAATTATACGATGTTTGGTGTCATTTTTCTTGTAATTATGTGTAGAATTGATATATAGCAAACATTTTAAGATAAAATTACATATTAAAAAAATCTAAGATTGATTGATTGAAGTAGACTAGGTGACTCATGGGGAGGAAATTACGGTTGGTCCTAAATCTCCTGCCCTTGTAAATGTGAAGGTCCACGCGGTGAAGGAACCTACCTGGCCTCAACCGCCTTCCCTGGTTGCTAAGGGTATAGTGTTTAACTTGTGCTTGAATAGCTTAAAATAGTATAGGGTATCCTAAGGACCTTACGTTAACTTTGGTAAAGTTAACGCATATTCTTGTATTATTATTTTTCAACCCTTTTCGTTAGAAGCAGATATTAGGGGTAATTTTTATATTTAAAACTCAAGGAACTATTGTACCTAGTAGTCGTGCTATTGGCCTACTTCCAGTGCTTTCGTCTAAAAATATCACGTATTTGTCTTTTTCAGAAGTGCCATATTATTATTATTGTTATTATTATTATTATTATTATTATTATTATTATTATTATTATTATTTCTATCAGTTTTGAAAACTGACGAGTTAACTCCTCAGAATGTAATTTCAAGTGCATGTTTAATTCATTTAATCATTATTACCACTTTTGTTTGTTCTCTCCGTTTTTAAAACTGGCGAGTTTCACCATCCACAGAATATAAATTGAAGTGCATGTTTAATGGCCGGTTTCTATAAACTCGCGAATTACCTATGGGTAAATTATCTAATGCACAGAATTTACACAATTTACACAAGAATAACACCACACAAACACAAATAATTTAAAGATAGCAATCACTTACACTTGTGGCGAGTTTCTAGATAAATGTCCTCCAGGTAAATATGAAAATGACAGAAAAAATGTTCCTACAAACTCGGGCTAGATCTGTCCAAGGGTAAATCTTTGGGTTAATTTGTCCTTTCATGGATGGCTGGATAAAATTTAACCTTTCATAGGATCGATAGTAATATTTAAACAATGAGAATCAAAGCCTTCTGAATTAAATTAACTGTACAACTCCAAGGCCTTGCTCATTATACCATTGTAGGTTAAATGGAACTAATTTGTCCATGGGTAATTTACCCATAGGTAATTCACAAGTTTGTAGAAACCGGGCATAATTCATTTTTTGAACAGGAACCATTGTGATTGGTGTCACTGGCATATTATTACTTCTTTCTGGATTATTGTTGTTATTATTATTGTTATAGTTACTGTATTATATTTTAGTTTTATTTTATTATTTAACATTACTGTAAGCAAGTTGCACTTGCACAAGACCTTTAAATCCACGTCTCCAAATAAAGTGACGCCAATTCCAAATTACGGTCTTGCTAGCCCTTAACAAGTCATTATGCATTCTTAGTCACCGCAGTGTAAAACAGCCTAACTGCATAGTAATGGGGTTGTCATTGTGCCGCTCACGTGACTACAACAATGGCCCGCGTGCGCTTCACCGAGCGGCAAATTGAGCTCATTGTCAGCTCTTCACGCAGACACACGCCCAGGCGTTTTAAAAAGCTCGAATTAAACACGTACCAAGATTATTCAAACACAAAGAGAGATAATGTTTGTATTCCAGTCTTGAGGGTGCATACATTTTCGTTCCTCTCAACTTTTTCAATATCGGTCAACGATCAGCCCTTTTAACACTTCAAGTTTTAATTCCCGGGTGTTGTTTGTCTTTGAAGTTCTGTGTATTTTTTTTAGTAGTAGTTCGCAGATGGTCTTTTGAACATTTCAGGTGAGAATAGAGGATTTTGAAACTGAGGGAGGATGAAGGATGCAATACTAATACAGATTAACTTAACATTTAAATGCATAATGCATCCAATAGGAAACAATAGGCCTATTTTGCTTTAAATTTCTAAAAATATATAATCAGGTAAACTGATGTAACAAAGTGCCAGAATGCTTTTGCTTAATCAGTTATAATTGCAATTATGGTACGCAGAAAATTAAGTTTTTTTTGTTTTTTAATCGATTTCCGAGTTAAACTCCAGATTAATTCATTAGGCAGGTTTCACGGAATAACAAAGGTCTAGTTTATAAAAAATCAGATTAACAACAGTTTAATCATATTACAGTACATGAATAGTGGTAGTTTCCATATTAAACAAGTATTTGTGATAGAAATGCGAATGATGCATTACTGCAATGGTGTTCAACACCTTGTATTTTGGGCGATACTGGTATGCAAGAATTTGGGGGCGAAAATTACATAGACTTTTCTGGGATATACTCCGACACAGCCAGTGTTGTTGCAAAACGTTGAGCAACCATGAAAACGCTCAGACCTATGCTGGGCAAAGATAGATTCCATAACATTTCCGCACACATTCTGATAAGAACTGCCATCACAGAATAACCTCTTTCGTTGGTATCATCAGTTCGAATAGGTTGATTTGGTGATTAAAAAGAAACACACCGAACATTGATTCTGTCAACATTCGTATCTGATACGTGTGGCCGACCTGTGATATTATATGAGCAGCATAGCTTGCCCAGTAGAAAAGTTTACTCGAAAAGGTGCAACAGATTTTAAATAATACTATTTCTTAATTTGATTTCTATTTGACTTTAAATATTCGATTATCCCGAAAATGACTATGTTATGTTTAACTTTCTAATGCCTTTTCCTGTTAAATTGAAAGGAATATGTAGTTACAATATCGCAAATAACACTGAGGAAATTATGGTAAACAAATTATTCATCAACACAATCCAGTTTTTATCCTGGGATCAAGAATATACTCACTTTTATCGTGCGGTTTAGGTTGGAAAGTAGCATCCTCACTGCTTCATTGACTTAGTACGCTTATCAATTATCACTACGGCAAAGGTTGGGGGGCTGAATTTGTATCAGGGATTTTTTTCGTAAAACCCCTTGGTTTACTTCCTTCAGAAGGAATTAAAGCTGTTGATACCGGGTGATAATCTTAGGCCCGTCAAAGAACATATAACCTCAAAGAAGATCTCATGGTAAAATTAAAGACTGTTTGATGTCCAAACTGCTCTTTCTCCTCCTTCCGTTATTAGGGAAGAGCCGACAAGCTGTAACTGCAAACCTTTTGGGGATGGAAGAATTCTGGTTAGAGAGGTCTCTTTTGAGGTCAATGGGAAAAGTCGTGTTTGTGTAATATCCGCTCTCCTATTTCCATTCCTTTGATAGTCTAATTGATATTAAAAAAAAAGTATGTTTCGCCCTTTATCATTGCCTATGGTTTGGTTTATGTAGATGTTAGTAAGATCAATGCTGGATACATACAGAAGACAGCTACTTAAAGCTTGTCAGACGCACGTGCATTTAAAAAAAGAACGTTGCACGTGTCACCGCAGCTTCTTTCCATTTGCAGAAAATACACTTCCTCTCTGAGTTCTTCAACCAAATCATTTGCCTCTTTGAATAAGTTGTCACCGCCAATTCCTCAAAACTGCCCTGAAGGTATACAAATCTACACACCACAGTGCTCTGATAAAAATTCTAGGGAGGCAAATAAAATCCAGCTTACCAGTGTACTTAATTAAATTCTTGATCAAGTGTCACTTCTTACGTGACGTTTCTAACATGTACGTTTAGAAAACGTATCTTTTGGGAGCCTAAACTTGAGAAAATCAAGAAAAAGAAGGAATTACATTAACTTTATATAATCAAGGAATTTGAAGACTTAACCCTTTCATAGCAGGTCTGTTTGAGAAATGTTGATGTGCATAGACCGGAAGATATTTCGAGAAGGGTTACCGGTATTTAAATGTTTTGGAAAAATGTTGAGATTTCTTGATTAAAAATAATATTTGTGAAATAGTTTTTTTCTACGACAGTGTTTTTCATCTATTTCTACATGCTTTCATGGTGGAAAGTCAACTTTCCAGTACCCAGTGCCAGCAACCTAACTTACCGCATTTCTTACCGCACAGGTGCGTCTTTTTTCCAAACTCAAGATCATTTGTTTATTTATTCTTTTTATTTATTCTGGCAGAGCTAAGGCCATTTGGCCTTCTCTTCCCCTCTATCAGTCGAAAAGCTACATTACAAGTACATAACACAAGTCCATATCTATATATATAAAAATGAATGTATGTGTGTCTGTGTGTCTGTGTGTGTGTAAAAAGGTAAAGTCATCCCTATACAGGCCATGGAGGCCCAGAGGGTTCCAGGAGGTCGAGGCTCCCAGATTTTTGGACATTCGGCACATGAAGGTGGTAAGGTTGTCAGCCTTACGCACCGGCCGCCTTCACCCCCAGGATTGCTCCTGGTACTCATTTCTGTTAGAGGCTGAGTCGACCCCAGGGCCATAGTGCCACCAGAAGGATTAGGCCAATTGAAAAATCTCAACGACCTCATCGGGAATCGAACCCGCGACCTTCCGGTTTGTAGCGCAGCGCCTCAACCACTACGCTACGGCGTACCCCTCTGTGTGTGTGTCCTTTATGCATTACTACACCATTCATCCGATCGCCATGAAACTTTGCGAAGTTGTTGAGTACATTCCCGGGAAGGTTTTCAGCATATTACATTTTTAGTTTTTGCTTTCGTTATTGAGTTATGAGTGAAAAACGGGCAGAAAACGTGTATTTTAGCGTTTTCGAAGCATCAATTTTCAGTTACACATTTCAATGTCAAATCAATTACAGTAGGCTTTGGCTATTTTTGTCATAAAACCATTACGATCGCTTGAATGTTGTAGCTCACGCTGGTCGACTCATTTGTTTATCATGTCAAGGCACGCAGATATATGGAATTTTCAACCAACACCGAAGAGGATTATTATTAAGTGCCAGTATGGTACTTTATGAGATTGTGTGGTGGACGAAAAAATGTTTGTCCGTCTGTCTGTCTGTCCGTCTGTCTGTCTGTCCGTCTGTCCGTCTGTCTGTCTGTCTGTCCGTGTGTCTGTACGCACCATAACTCAAATATGCTTTTTTGGATTTTCATGAAACTTTGAAAACACATTTATAATGTCCATGGGAAGAACCCTATTGATATTGAACCAAATCTGTTCACCGGTACCGGAGTAATGCCCAATTTAGTGCCTATTTTAATAGATTATATTAGAAAGGCGCCATAGCTCAAATACGCTGTATCCGATTGCCACGAAACTTGGTATACCCATTTATGACGCCCATGAAAAGTGCCCTATTGAATTTGAACCTAATCTGTTGACCGGTACCGGAGTAAAACCCAATTTAGTGTATATTTTAAAGGCGCAATAATTCGAATACGCTTTTTCGGATTTTTATGAAACTTCGTACACGCATTTATAATATCCATGGAAAGACGTCTATTGATATTCGACCAAATCGGTTGGTCAGTACCAGAATAATGCCCAATTTAGTGCATTTTATGTTAATATATAAGAAGTCGCGATAACTCAAATATGCTTTATTGGATTTTCTTGAAACTGTGTATACCCATTTATAATGTACATGGGAAGAAGTCTACTGATATTGGACCAAATCGGTAGACCGGTACCGTAGTAAAACCCAATTTAGTGTATTTTAAAGAAGCGGTAACTCAAATACACTTTACCGGATTTTTATGAAACTTGGTATACACATTTATAATGTCCATGGGAAGACGTCTATTGATACTGGATAAAATCGGTTGACCTGTTTCGGAGTTATGCTCAATTTAGTGCCTATTTTATGGTAATATACGTATTCGAAAGAATTTATTTAAAAAAATGAAAATCAGTTATCTTGAAACATAACCTTTTGTTTTACTGTGATTTCTAAGGCTTTGGCAATTAAAATACAGTTAGCTACGACAACACTATTGCTTTAAATGCGCTTATCCCATAACTGACCCAGGTGGCTAAGATGGTAACGTCTTGGCGTCACATTCTGGAGTTCCATGGCTCAAATCCCGAAACCGGCCAATTTGACTTTTCTTTATATTCTGCATATCATAACTGCAATCATAACTGATTAAACAAAACATACTGGCACTTTGTTATATCAGTTTACCTGATTTTATTATTATTATTATTATTATTATTATTATTATTATAAGAGGGATAATCAATATAGGCCTATATATATAAATATGGTCAAACGTTGTTCGATTTGGACGAAACTCACTATACAGGGGTTTTCTGGGCCAAGTACCTCGAATCTGAGGTCGCTTTTACCACGCGACGCCAAAATGGGGTCAAACGTTGTTCGATTTGGACGAAACTCACTATACAGGGGTTTTCTGGGCCAAGTACCTCGAATCTGAAGTCGCTTTTACCAGGCGACGCTATCTAATCGTGGTATGTAATTCACGTGATTTAGGTGTTAATAAATATAATGATTTAACTATTATGCTCTTAATTTTTAATTTCTGAAATAATTATCGCGGGCGATCGCTTGATTTTGTAGGTCCATCCTTGACGATTCATTTGTTTAGAATATCAAGTCCCACAGACGTATGAAATTTTCAACCTACACGGAAGAGGGATATTCAATATAGGCCTAAATATGGTCAAAAATTGTTCGACTTGGACGAAACTCACTATGCAGGGGTTTTCTGGGCCAGGGAACTCGAATCTGAGGTCGCTTTTACCAGGCGACGCTATCTAATCGTGGTATGTAGTCCACGTGATTTTGGTGTTAATAAATATAATGATTTAACTATTATGCTCTTAATTTTTAATTTTTGAAATAATTATCGCGTGCGAAGCCGCGGGCACACGCTAGTTATAGATAAAGTACATAATACTTAAATACTCAAGATCAATGACCAGGAACTAAGTAGACGTACCATGCGTTTAGTCGCGCCTGTTAAATTTTAGTAACAAATGAAAATAACAATCATAATGAGCAGTAACACCTTGTAAAAACCGTAAGACGCAGGTAGGCCTATTAGACCATGGGCTACCAATATGAAACCCTCCCCCCCCGTGGGAATTTCCGACACATATATTTTTTCGTTGGTATTGTCATATAGTTTAAGATTTTAGTTGTTTGCCGCTTATCAATTACAGCATTTAGCCGGAAACACCGGAAAACCCCGGAAATCTGGAGAAAATTAATTTGTTTTAATTTTTCATTGTTCTTTGCTCCTAATATTCCCAGGGAATTTCTGACTCACACATTTTTGTTGGTATTGGCATCTAGTTTAATGTTTCAGTTGTTTGCCCCTTACAAATTACAACATATCCCCGGAAAACCCGGAAAACCACGTATATACGGCGAAAATGACTATGTTTTATTTTTTAAATCGTTGTTCTTTGCACCTAATATTCAAAGGGAATTTCCGACTTATATGTTTTTTTGTTGGCATTACCATCTAGATTAAGGTTTCAGTTGTTTGCCCCTTATCAATTACAGTATATCCCCGAAAAAACACCGAAAACCACGGAAATCCGGAGAAAGGGACTTCGTTTTATTTAAAAAAAATCTTTGTTCTTTGCTCCTATTATTCAAAGGGAATTGGTGAATCATATGTTGAGTTGGTATTCCCATATAGATTAAGGTTCCAGTTGTTTGCCCCTTACCAATTACAGCATATCCCCGGAAACCCCGGAAAACCACGTATATACGGAGAAAATTGCTATGTATTATTTTTTAAATCTTTGTTCTTTGCTCCTAATATTCCCCTTTTCTTTGCATGTGACCATCACAATTATGGCAGATATCTCGTAGTCCATATACTCACCCTTTTGAACCTTCAAAGGACACACCTGATGCATAATTACTTCGCAATAACGGTTTCAGTGACTGTAGATCACAAGTTCTGAGTTCTAGAAATTCTGTGGATATCCGTGGTTTTCCGGGTTTTATGGGGATATGCTGAAATTGATAATGGGCAAACAGCTGAAACCTTAATCTAGATTACAATGCCAACAAAAAAAATATGAGAAGTTCCCTGGGAATATTGGGATCAAAGAACAAAGGTTTTTAAAAAATTAAAACGAACTCATTTTCTTCGGATTTTTTAGGTTTCTGGAGTTTTCCGGGAATGTGCTGTAATTGATAAGGGGCAAACAACTGAAACATTAATCTACATGGCAATACCAACACAAAACCATATGAGTTACCAATTCCCTTTGAATACTAGGAACAAAGAACTAAGATTTAAAAAATTAAAACAAAGTCATTTTCTCCGGGCTTCCGTGGTTTTCGGAGTTTTCTGGGGATTTGCTGTAATTGATAAGGGGAAAACAACTGAAACCTTAATCTACATGGCAATACAAACACAAAACCATATGAGTCACCAATTCCCTTTGAATACTAGGAGCAAAGAACAAAGATTTAAAAAATTAAAACATAGTAATTTTCTCCGGGCTTCCGTGGTTTTCAGAGTTTTTTTGGGGATTTGCTGTAATTGATAAGGGGAAAACAACTGAAACCTTAATCTACATGGCAATAACAACACAAAACCATATGAGTCACCAATTCCCTTTGAATACTAGGAGCAAAGAACTAAGATTTAAAAAATTAAAACAAAGTCATTTTCTCCGGGCTTCCGTGGTTTTCGGAGTTTTCTGGGGATTTGCTGTAATTGATAAGGGGAAAACAACTGAAACCTTAATCTACATGGCAATACCAACACAAAACCATATGAGTCACCAATTCCCTTTGAATACTAGGAACAAAGAACTAAGATTTAAAAAATTAAAACAAAGTCATTTTCTCCGGGCTTCCGTGGTTTTCGGAGTTTTCTGGGGATTTGCTGTAATTGATAAGGGGAAAACAACTGAAACCTTAATCTACATGGCAATACCAACACAAAACCATATGAGTCACCAATTTCCTTTGAATACTAGGAGCAAAGAACTAAGATTTAAAAAATTAAAACAAAGTAATTTTCTCCGGGCTTCCGTGGTTTTCGGAGTTTTCTGGGGATTTGCTGTAATTGATAAGGGCAAAACAACTGAAACCTTAATCTACATGGCAATACCAACACAAAACCATATGAGTCACCAATTCCCTTTAAATACTAGGAGCAAAGAACTAAGATTTTAAAAATTAAAACAAAGTAATTTTCTCCGGGCTTCCGTGGTTTTCGGAGTTTTCTGGGGATTTGCTGTAATTGATAAGGGGCAAACAACTGAAACCTTAATCTACATGGCAATACCAACACAAAACCATATTAGTCACTAATTCCCTTTGAATACTAGGAGCAAAGAACTAAGATTTAAAAAATTTAAACAAAGTAATTTTCTCCGGGTTTCCGTGGTTTTCGGAGTTTTCTGGGGATTTGCTGTAATTGATAAGGGGCAAACAACTGAAACCTTAATCTGGATGGCAATACCAACAAAAGAACATATGATTCAGAAATTCCCTTTGAATATTAGAAGCAAAGAACAGAGATTTAAAAAATAAAACATTGTCATTTTCTCCGTATAAAAGTGGTTTTTCGGGTTTTCCGGGGATATGTTGTAATTTGTAAGGGGCAAACAACTGAAACCTTAAACTAGATGACAATACCAACAAAAAATATGTGAGTCAGAAATTCCCTGGGCATATTAGGAGCAAAGAACAAAGAAAAATTAAATGAAACTCATTTTCTCCAGATTTCCGTAGTTTTCCGGGGTTTCCGGGTAAATGCTGTAATTGATAAGGGGCAAACTACTAAAGACTTAAACTAGATGGTAATACCAACAAAAAATATGTAAGCCAGAAATTCCCTGGGCATATTAGGAGCAAAGAACAAAGAAAAATTAAAACAAACTCATTTTCTCCGGATTTCCGGGGATTCCGGGTAAATGCTGTAATTGAAAAGGGGCAAACAACTGAAAACTGAAACTAGATGGCAATACCAACAAAAAAATATATGTGGGGGATGGGGGGTATACAGTAGCCTTCGCTCTATATCTCTTGCCAAGCACTGCCTTCATGTGACCATGGATAAGATCAAGGAAGCAGTGCGTCAAGATAAAATGTCAAGATAAACTTTTGCCTAGATTCTGGAACAAATTTTGGAATTAGGTTGATTATTTCATGTTAATTTTTCAGCTTTTCCCTATAGTAAAAAAATTCTATGCAACACATGTATGTGATGTGTAAAACATAGCCTCGAAAATATTTATATATGTAAAAGAAACTCTACTCCGTTAATTTTTATCACATACTCGTAGAGACACGTAATTATTTATTTTTATACGCACAGAAGGATTAAGTTGTGCAGAATGGATGTGAGACAAGATGTGAACAGCGTTCGTACGTAAGAATAGCCTTTTCTCTGAGCGAAAATATCAGAGAATGCCACAAGAAGCTGGTGGAAACTTTAATAATAAAGAATTTCCGTGCCGAACTTAGAGGGGTTTATAGACTAAGTTGGGCCATGCGTGCTTTTATGCTTCCAATTACTGCAGTACAAGAGAGTGGCACATGCCGTCGTGTTTGCATGTTTATGGGTGTCTGCTCCCTACTCTATCCTACATCTAATAGGCCTAAGCCTATCCATATTCTGCATCATACATACATTCCAAACCCTGCCCTTTCATTTGTATATTTCAAAATCTCAAAATGATCCCACATTTTCAAAAAAACAAAAAAAGTTGCAATGACTTATGCCCCATCCCTCGTAGTCCTATGTACATAAAAGTTACATAGTCAATAATATTGTGTAAAATTCTTCTCTCTTGTAATTTAAGAATTGGCGTAGACTTAAGATAGACTAATGTTAAGCTATAAGACGTAAATGACACCTACATCAGAAAGTAAGGTAACTTTTTTATTTTTACCTAGAGACCAACTTGCGGTACGATATTTTCATAAAATAAATCTAACCGTAAGTAGGCTAGTAAACATGCCATTTTAAGAAGACCTCGTTCCAAACCATCGTCTATCTACAAAAGAATATAATAGCATTGTTCCCTAATCCGAAAATATGCATCGACACCGACACCGACAAGAAACTGGTGCTCTTGTAGTCGCTGTCATTCACTACTTCTCAAGTGAAGTAAACGTGCTGTAGTACGAATTTGGCAACATTGTACTAGACTGAAGACAAGTGTGAATACGCCTAATTACCTTTCTATTCACTAATTGACAGCTCGAAGAGGAATAGGGTGGCAGAAGGTAGAGACAGTTCTTGGAAGAAAAAAGTCTTCAAGAAGTGGCACCCACTGTATAGGAATAAACTGAATTTTTAATAAACTGGACATTCTGTATACCACCCTCGGAGAGTAAGGGTCTTTCATCTGCCCGTATTCTGATCTCCGTTATGTCTTCAGCATCCCTGTCTTTGCTGTTTCACTTTTTGTGTGATTTGTGATGCAGAGAAAGAGGGGAGAGTCCCCCACTGCTCTTGTGATGGGTATTGTCAAGAACAGATATTGAAATTCACCTATTCCCAGCTTTCAATCTTTGCCATTGTCCATAAGAAACGATGTTTACAGTCTCTATCTTTTGTAGCGCTAGAGTAAGGTATAGCCTATGTGAGAAAGTTAGAAGTGGTCAAGATGACGATAAGACTGGGGGATAAATTATAGAAATATTGGTGAAGTGATCGTGTTTTGTTCGACCATAATATAACACGCTCATTACATGTGACGTAACGGTATCTTAATGATATCCATCACTATACAGATTTCCATTATAACACTGGTGTGGTATCGACTACTATCGAACATGGAACGATCTTGAATTTAAAATAAGATCAGTTATGCTTATTTTTATTTTAATATTATACTAAATTGATTTTATTTCGTGCGTTTTTAATGTGTGTTGTTTGACGTTAAAGCTCAAGAGAAGCCTAGCTATCTGCATCAGCTACGAGTTTTTCCAAAAAGCCAAAACCTAAACATTTAATTATGGTCTAACAAAAACAGTCGTAAGCAACTTGTCTAAATGATAACACAGCCCAACAAAAAAATAACTTTTTGTTTGAACTCTCAGATGTTTTACCGGATTTTGGCTATATTTAAGGCTTATTCCAAATAAGTAAACAGTTTTTCTCTACCAGCTCTACTTTTATATAGATTTTATTCGTAAACTCTTAGTCTAGCGAAACAAGAACTTGCTTGATAATATAGCTAGTGAAGGTTCTTGACTATACTTTGGACACTTAGGACGAAAACTGTACGAATTACAGAAAAACTAAAAGCTGGATTAATTTTGGCCCTCAAATTGACAGCTCGTAAGTCACAAACGTGATAATATCAATTTTTTTAAAGACCCCATGTTATATTGTTATTGTAATGTTAATGTAATGTTAGTGTGTTGCTTTTTTCTTCACATGATTTAGAAGCTAAAAATAGGCATGGTTTTTTTATTTATATCAAACGTAAAATGAGATAATATGCATGGTAATACCATATCTCACAAAACTAAAGCTGATAGGGCAAAACCAATGGCACATTTGGCATCAGCGACCTAAATATCCCCTAGAATAAGTATAAATTCTAAGGCACCAAAAGGCTGTTGGTTTGTGTAATTAATAATAGGCTAATAATTCCTTTATTGCAACGAAATGGTCATATTACGATGAATGGAGCAATGGTGGAATGACATATGGCAGGATAAACAGAAGCACTCCGACTGAACGTGCTCAGATTCCATTTTTTTTCCCCACATGGATCCACCGAGATTCGATCTTGGTTCCCAGCTGGGGAAGGCGAGCGATCTAACCAGTGAGCCTATAATGGTAATCAAGACGCTCGTAAGAAAACATACTCGTGTCTTAATAAATACCATTATAGACTCGTTGCATAATTAGGCATACTATTTGTAACCATAGTAGTTCTGATTTCACTATTTTCCTTTTACAGTAGTATCTTGAGGTTGATATTGTCTTCATTTTCGGATCCAGATTTAAAAGTTTGATATTTTAGATATGATGTTGCTAAATTTGCATAGCTCAAAACTCTCAAAAGATGGGAAAATAAAACTAAACTTCATGGCGCTACATCCCTGAAGGGACAAGGCCTACCACCCGACCGCTGCGTCATCTACCGTAGGCAGATGGCAGGGTTGGGGGCATGTGGTCAGCAAGCCGACACCCACGGCCGTTAATGGTGGCTTCCATGACCGGAAATAAAGTATCTTTAAATAAGTGGTAAGAGATTCGCAGAAAATAATATACTGGGGTTGAGATGTTGCTAGTATAATAGTGATAAATGAATAATAGTATGTAAATAAAGTAAAGTGTTTCCTATACAGGCCGTGGGTTCCAGGAGAATGAGACTAGATTTTAGACATTCGGCACGTGAAGGTGGTACGATTGTCAAGCTTAAGCCCCGGCCGACTTTACCCTCAGGATTGCTTCTGGTACTCATTTCTGTTTGAGGCTGAGTCGACCCCAAGGTCACCAGAAGGATTAGGCCAATTGAAAATATCAACGACCTCATCAGGGGTCGAATCCGCGACCGTCTGGTTTGTAACATAGTGCCATTAGACCACCCCCTCTTCAGGATAAGAGAAGGATTATAAAAATGAGAGAACTGGACATACGTATATAATTATTTTCAGTCCGATGCGAATCATTTCGACATAACTAACTCCGGGCACTAACATTCCAGAAGGGACAAGGCCTACCACCCGACCTCTGCGTCATCTACCACAGGCAGACGGCAGGATTGTGGGGCATGTGGTCTCTATCAAGTAGCTCCTCGGTTTGAGTCACGAGGCTGAGAGCACCCCTACCAGACCTCCCTACCTCAGAAAATTCCGAGGAGGTACCGGGGATCGAACCCAACCCGACGGATCTATAGTCAGCGACGCTAACCACAAGACCACGCCGACGGTCTTCAGTTTGACGTACAATTTAAAAACTATGTTATCTATGATTTATTGTATAGTCCAGTTACTCATTGCATGGCCAGGCGGCTTCCTTTCGTTAGGAGGAAAAGTTTGCCGACAGCTCAACCCATGTTCTTTGTTTTTACCGCACCAATCAGCTAGTTACCCCAGCCAATCAACATCTAAGAATGTCCTGTGGCGATTTTGACAGCTACTCGTCTACTCCGCATGGAGTGAAATGCGCGGTTGCAAGATCAAGTTACAGTAAACAATAACACGTGTGAATTGAATGAAGCGAAGGAAGAACTGAGGTCAGTGATAATGAGAGAATATTGCAACGTTGCTTTTGTTTTGGAAAGCGGAAGCCCAAGACCGATTTAGTCAGATCAATTAACATAAAGAAACACCGAAACCTTTGAAGCCGAATGGCCATGCATTGAATAACTGCTCTATATTCTGTATATGAAAATTTAATTGAACACAAGAATCCAGCGTACCGCTACGCTGAACCAAGACCGCTTGGTTCTCCCCAAAATATACCCAGACTCATTCCAATAATTTGTTATTTTTTTGAAAATGGCAATTTATTAAATACTGTACAATAAAGTTAGGTAGTGACATCACAGAATTCATTGTACCTGGATTAACCTGTAATTAATTACAGAGGATTCTTCAGTGTGCTTGATACCACCGTAATGCTTTTAGAGGGATTGCAGAGAGACGGGATGGCTGTATCTTATTGTGCTTAGCCTTTGATGTTGCAGTTGAGCAACAAAACACTCCGTACTAGAGCTACTAAATCTCCCTTCTGACCTCTCTTCTCTTCACTTACAAAATTAAGGTCTACAGCACTCATTCGGTCACCTGTTACCCGACCTTTCCCTTTCCAATTTATATACGCCTTAAGCGCAAGAACGGCTGAAAGTTACGTGTCGCCTAAGGTAAAAAAAATTAAAAAAATAAAACTTGGTTCCTGAATAATGTTATTCATTTTAAGCTTTGTTTTCATACTTCAAGTTATGTAATTAATATCGATGTAATAGTGACCGATAGACTTTTACTTTGACCGGTTAATTTTTGTCATGTCCAACCTTTATTACTACCACTGTGGAAAGAGAATCCAAATTCCAGACTAAACTCACAGATTAACTCTCATTTAGACCGATTAGGCTTTAAGCTTAATATTATAAAAACTGATTCTAGACTTAAAGGACTAATCGACCCTCGTCTGGACCTATCAGTTCTGTCATGCCCAATATATTATTTCATGTCGAGGCTTCTTCTTTGTAAATTATTGTAGTTTTAAATGAAAGGAGATAAAATCGGACTTACGTTTTTGGTCGGAGATACTTTTCTCTCTGCCGGTCTCTCTCTGAGGTTGAACCCTACAAGAACCAAGTTAGGGCTAGATTAGATGATATAAGAAGATTTCTATTTCTTTGCTCACCTCTTCTGTAAATTCAGTTTTCCCTCTCCCTGAATATACGCCTATCTAGCTTTCTGCATATTTTTGTTTCGCCTTCTTGGATACATGAAAGCCAAATAAATCGGTTAGGACTATACGTAATTTACATAAATTTGTTTCAACACTACACGAGTCAGCTTGAAGGACCACTTGAAAGATTGAAACGGGGGGCGGGGTAGGCAAAATCCATGGAAATTATAAACTGTGCTTTAGGACAAATATTACATGAAAAATAATTGCAAAATTTAATTCAACTGCTAAATAAAAATCCAGACCCGAAAGGGTGAAAAAAGGTAGGCCTACTGTATTCCACAATCTTTGGGCCAAGTTCCTTAAATATATCTCAGCTTTAAAATGGAGTACAATATTTATCCGACCTTGTTTTTATAGTTATGTTCTTCACAGACACACTGACACATACAAATATTTTTTAAAGATTTTTGGTTTAAATTGAAGAGACACCAAAACATAAGAAGAGTCGTACACAAGACTTTCTCTGTGTGACTTGAGGCTTTCCCGGAGATGAGAATGTATTATTGTTTCTCGGGCTTCCAACCGGGTGAGTTGGAGGTTTGGTTCTAAGCTTTCGGTAGCAATCTCTGCTGACATCTTCTGGGAGAAGTTCTTATAGGCAGAGATTGCTGCAGAAAGCATGGAACCAAACCAAGTGAGCTCACTTCTCCCAGAAGATGCCAGCAGAGATTGCTGCCGAAAGCTTGGAACGAAACCTCCAACTCACCCGGTTGGAAGCCCGAGAAACAATTTGATGAGACTTTCTCTAATAACCTTTACAATGCTGATTTTATACAATAATATAATCAATTATCAAGTGATATCATCTGTGGAATCTAAGTTTGAAATCAATGGAGAGAATTGCAAGAGAATAACTAGGTTCTATAGATTGCAGTCGTAACACAAGAATAAAAATTCTCATAATTTTACATATATCTTTACTCTATAAATATTACATTTCCGCTTTTATACAGCTTTGAAGTAATGAATTTATACATCAGGAGCAGTGAAAAGGTTAAGCGTAAGGCTTTAATTATGAATGAATTAAATTTGTATCTATTACTCGAAGCTTTGATGATAAAATTTTCTCATATTTGTATTTATACTTATATTTATATTTATTAAACTATCATTTGTCTTGAATACAGACATTAGGCAGTCTACAAATAAAACGGAAACAATAAAAATTACAACATATTTACAGTCTCTTTTAAGTTTAAAAATTCGTCAAGAGTGTAGAAGTGATTTCTTATTAACCATTTGTTGGGTGTGTTTGAAAACCTCTGTTTGTTGTAGCAGATAACATGTTATACCATAAATTGAATCTAAATCTAAATATGAATGTACTGTTTTGTTTAATCAGGCATTTTGAATTTTAATGGAAGAATTTATTCTATTCATGCAAATATTTTCAAAGACTACAATAATTATTATTGGTAGGCCTGTGAACATGTACTAAGAGACCTAATAAATAAAGGTTTACAAAATTGTTAAAATTTCATACTCAACGATAAACATTGTTCTCTTGCTTTTTTGAATAGTTACTTGTTGAAATGCTGTGCTCCGGCATTCAGAGTTATCACAATCAGAGCTGGAGAGTGTATTAATTCAAGACTACGCCTGCAAAAGAACAGGCTAGTGGTTTTATCGTATGTATGAAATGGAAAAGGGCTGACGTTCATCAGAAAATCATTCATGCGTACACAAATGCATTCGTTATGCCTTGTTCCGCTTATGAGCAGAACTCTTGGAAATCCAACTAAAGTTGGTATATTCTGTAACAGAAAACAGGGTAGGATAACAGAAACTCTCTGCTTTCACATGAAAGGCAACGTAACGGAGTGGAAAATTAATTTGTAATAGAGTAAATGCTTTGTGAGTGTATACGTATGTTTAGTTCCTCTGCCCCTTCAAATGGCTAGTACTTTACGTAATATTCGTTTTATGGTAATACACTCCGCGGCTTCCTTATTTATTTCGGGATGTGATACTTGCGCGAGAGAGCTCTGTGTGTTTCTGTGATGGGGGAATATATATCATGTCCAATGTATATATACACACACAGGTGAATTCCAAGTAGCTGTTTCATGGATATTACCTTACACAACTACTTAGCTATGGCTCAGTTGTTCCTTATTACCTCTCACCCTTAGATGTTTCCTATTTCGTATTAGCTCAATTTCCTTCCAGGTTAAGCTTTGAATATCTTCATCATTTCAATAAAATCAGGTAAACTGATGAAACAAAGTGCCAGAATGGCTTTTGTTTAATCAGTTATAATTGCAATTATGATATGCAGAAAATAAGTTACTTTGGTATAATCGCACTGTAGGGGGGGGGCACTTTCAAAACCAATTTGGTAAAGTCCCATCTACGGGGACCATTTTTTTAGAACAGAGATTCTCTTCTTATAGCACTTATATCACACGAATTTTGTTATAGATAGATGTGTAGAGAGGAGATGTTGTCCTGGCGAATGATTTGGTCCACCCGCCCACCCTAATTGATACACTTTCTTTTATATCACGATCTAGCGAAAACTCCCTTCTTCTCCACCATTTTTCTGTCCTCGTCTTCCTGATTGGACGTTGGAGGTGTGACGTCATATCGCTAAACAAGATATGATTGTGGATGAACAGTGTGACAAACCTACAAAGGTACAAGCCATGAGCTGCTCGTAAGAAATGGTGGTTGTGCTATTCAGTATATTGCTCCTTAACTAACATAAACGTTCCTAACCTAACAAAACATCGAAGGTATTCAGTATATTGCTCCTTAACAAAACATCGGAGGTATTCAGTATATTGCTCCTTAACTAACATAAACGTTCCTAACCTAACAGTTGGCAACCGTGTATCGCTCATAAACAAAAAACATCACACAGTCCGTGGAAAAGTGAATATCGCGTGAATTGATCCCGCCTGCCCTAAACTTTACACTTTCTTTTATAACACGATCTAGCGAAAAATGCTGTAAATTCCGTCATATTTTTATGTCCGTAGGATGAAGAAACTCGTGATTGGACGTTACAGGTGTGACGTCTCACCAGCAGACCACGTGGAATTCTGGGAAATAGGTTCACGAACCTAACAGAACCTGTCACTAATTACTAATTTCGGGAGAATTCAGAATGCCCTACTAAATTAATATGACTGTTCATAACCTAACAGAACCCGCCACTAATTAGTAACACCGTTCCTAACCTAACTGCCACTAAACTAGAATTTTGGGAGAATTCAGCTATGTACAAGAAGCGTCATGTTGGTCAACGTGCCTCGCTGGAAAACAAAAAACATCACCCGTCCGTGGAAACCTGCGCACATCGCGAGGTGGGCCCCCTACATTGAGACTTTGCCGTTATTTTTTGTAATCTATCTCCGAGTTAAGCCCCAGATCGATTAATTAATCAGGGCTTACGGAAGAAGAAAGGTCTAGTTTTTTATCTGATTAAAATCGCCCAGCATTAGCAGAACTATACAGATCTGTGATATCTTGACAACCGCACACTCACATAAAAATACAAATAAAAACCATGTCAAATTGCCTGGCTACGGGGTTTGAACCGGGGGTTTCCACAATGCGAGTCCAAGACTTTCCATCTCGCCCGGTGTAACGGTCTAGTTTAAGCATACGTGATGGAATTTGTGGATAGTGTTATTTACCGAAGTTAAATGTATTGTACTGTAACACTGTAAAACAATAGTCTATGTTGTCATGAGAACTGATTTGCATTTGATAAATTTTATTCTAATACACTACCATAAAATAGTCGCTAAATTGGGCATTACTCCTCTACGGTTAACCGATTTGCTCCAATATTAATAGGCTTCTTTCCATGGACGTTATAAATGCGTACACCAAGTTTTATGAAATTCTGATAAAGCGTATTTGGGTTATCGCGCGTACGTACAGACAGACATATATTTTCCCGTCCCCCACACAGTCTCATAAATTACCATTCGGAGGCTTAATTAAGATAATATTAATGAAAAGTCTGCATCTGTATGCTTTTTAGGTATTCGTGTTCAGTCTAATTTACAGTGGCAATCTCACATGTTGCTAGCAAAATTAACAAAACTATTTTTATGCTCAGAGTGCTAAGGACTTACGTTGATCTAAAGTCTCTATTGTTGGTGTATTTATGAATATGTACATTCTCATCTCAGTAGTTATGGCCTACTACTATGTGGAGGCCACTCATATGAAAAAAATTAGGGAAGTTCAGCAGATTTTTCCTGCAAATGGATTGTCGAGCGTACAGCCTAAAATAATTATGTATAAATCAAAAGTGAATCGCTTAGCATCAAAATCGATCTAAAGCGAAGAAAAATAATGCTGAAAGTAGGCTACTTTGAAATCGCACAAAATTTACTATCTGGAGATAGTTTTACCTCCTTCCAGTCACATAGGTCAGGTTTCTCATTTTTCTGACTAAGCTTGCATACAGAAAACATGATATCAGGGCGACTAATATTAGCAATATAGCGTAAACTACCTACAGCACTTCTATAACAGGTAACATCATAAGGTTGAACATCACAAATTTTTGGCTTACTTGAGTCTCTCATTGGTACTGATAAAGGAGTTCTCAATCCCTTACAATCTAGCATACCATATTCTGACAACACAGATTCAATATAATTTGTTTGATTCATCTTTACATTTCCCTCACAATCTTTAAGAAATTTGACAGACAGGCATTATTATGTAAGTTATAGTATTATATTGTTTTGTATTATTAATGTTACTTTTCTCTTCTTTTGTTTGTTTTTGTCTTGTGCATAGCAAAAGCACGAACGGCCGTCTAGGCCCGTGCGCTGGATTTATTCTATGGATAATGCATCTAACATGTATATAAGAATAAAGATGCACCTTACCATACCATACCATCTGGAGATAGTTAATGGCGTAATCCCAACTAAGGAGGCCATTTCACGCGATCTTCACATTTCCACGGACTGTGTGATTCTTTTGTTTATGACCAATACACGGTTACCAACTGTTAGGTTAGGAACGTTTATGTTAGTTAAGGAGCAATATACTGAATACTTCCGATGTTTTGTTAGGTTAGGAACGTTTATGTTAGTTAAGGAGCAATATACTGAATACCTCCGATGTTTTGTTAGGTTAGGAACGTATATGTTAGTTAAGGAGCAATATACTGAATAGCACAACCACCATTTTTTACGAGCAACTAGTGGCTTGTGGGTTTGTCACACTGTTCATCCACTGTTTAGCAATATGACGTCACACCTCCAACGTCCAATCAGGAGGACGAGGACAGAAAAATGGTGGAGAAGAAGAGAGTTTTCGCTAGATCGTGATATAAAAGAAAGTGTATCAATTAGGGCGGGTGGGTTGGACCAAATCATTCGCCAAGACAACATCTCCTCTCCACACATCTATCTATAACAAAATTCGTGTGATTTAAGTGTTTTATGAAGAGAATCTCGGTTCTAAAAAAATGACCTCCTTAGTTGGGATTTTACCTAGTTAATTCCTATTCCAATCAATATCTTGTAGTTGTTTCTAGGTGTCTTGAGGGTAGGATTTCTAGGCAACTTTGCCTCCTTTCGCGATAATAGACTGACTTATTATCATTAACATGGATGTGTAACTTACATATTTGTGTTCCGAACATTACTGAGAACGGTTTTGATTAGTGTAAGTGGACTGATTCGTAACTCTTCACATGCTTTACAGGCGTTTCGGACTGATTTCTTAACATCACCGTCCAGAATATTCTCTAGGTTATGACTATTAATTTCATGAACATAGTACTTACATTTACTTCTATGGCGATGGCAGGAACACACTTTCGTAAAATACACCTCCATGAAAAGTTACCACTTGCCAAGACACAGAACTTGCAGTATAATGTTATAATTGAAATACACGATCCATTCGTGACCTTTATTAGTCACCATTCTCACTAACGAATTCATTCTGACCAACCGACAACTTCGTGTAGAAGATATGAAACGTATACATCCAAGGTTCAATTGCTGGTTCCTGAAGTGTTTGCACTTATCATTGGTAGGGTTTGGAGCGCTTTCATTACTGTATAAAAATCGACGCGTTTTGAATAATGACAAAGTGTGAACCAAAACATGTTACGACTGCTGGAGCTAAGCACTGTTCAAGTTTTGGCCCAAGACTATTCAATTCATTTATTACCAACCACCCTGATCTAAATAGCTTAAACAACAAACAATTTAGATCTAAAATTAGAAAATTTATATAATTATTACTTCTGTTTTCTACTATTACTGTTATAACATTTTCATATTAAACTTTAAAATTGGGATAGAACTTAATTTCTTTGTTTTTTACTAAAATTTGAACAAATAAATTCTTATATATTATTATTGTATTACCTCGTACCTTTGTATTGTAAATAGAACATGTTCTAACATTTTATACATAATATTTTGTCATACTTCTCCAAATGATGTATTGTGTTAAGTAATTATTTAGTATAAGTTTTTCTAATATATTGAACTGAACCACCCCCGAACACAAGCTCTTCTTCTTCGGGTGGTGTATCAACTTTTGTATGTATTTTTCGTGTAATTTGGAACAATAAATTGTAATTTTAATTGTAGACATTGCATGACATATTCTCAATCGCAGTTATAGCCGAGAAAGATCGAAAATAGACAGGAATAAACTATTCTCTAAGAAAGTAATTTTTATAAGAACACGAATTTGTTTTATTACTTTTGGTTAGAGGGTGTAAACTATTTTTTTATATCGAATCGTAACAGCCATTTTAAAATCAGAATTTAAAAAAAAGTCATGAAAACTGCCCTTATTGTTATTATAAGAATAGAAACCGAATTCTAGGAGCGCGTGGAGACTGAAACCGATTAATTACCTGAAATTTGCCTATGGTGAAATATAACCTAGTAAGTATAAACTTACGGATAAACGTACATAAAGACCGAACATTTTTCTGTCTTCTAGGCACTAATCATTATTCATCATATATTTTGTTTCAAGTGTTAATTCTATTCGATTATTTCATGATCACTATACTTTTAATGGCCTATACAAAACTGTAGGCCTATATATATGAAACTAAAAAGTTATTTATTTTTTAAGGATTGATTTTGGCTTATTAGTAGATTATGGCTTAGATTTTGGCCTGGTCTAGTAGTAGTTTATTGTAATATGGTGTCTTCCCTTTCTTTCCTTCCTTCCCTTCTTTATTCTTTCCTTTCTTTCTTTCTTTCTTTCTTGCTTTCTTTCTTTCTTTCGTCTTCTATTCATTCATACTTTTATTTTTCTTCCTTTCCTTAATTTCTTTAATTTTTTATTTCTTTATTAATTTTCTTCATTCATTTTTATTTTATGGTTTTGTTTGGTCGTTTGTTGTTATTTCGTTTGTGTGTCTTGTTTCTTCTTTTCACGATAACTGAACCACATTCTGCAGAAAGGAACCACAATCCACGTGATTTTTAAACTGAGAAGAAAGCATTTAACGTTAAACAAAAAGTCACCTGGATCTTTTAAGTGTATTTTTATTTGCTCCATAGATGGCTTACAAATGGAAGAGGAGGGTTGGCTAGTTTGCACAACATAGATATGTAGTTCAGTAGCAATAATTTAGCATCTACTCCGGTTTTAAAATTTTAGGGTTTGTTCCTTTCTGCTGATTTGTTTTTGATTTTCGGCAATTGTTGATTGGAAACTTCCGAACGCTTCTTAACAGAATTCATTTGTTTATGTTTTCAAAGATCTAGAAATATTAGGAGATTAGACAGATAATTCCGTATAAACAAGAAAGATACTTTACCAGATTACTCTTGAAATGCAGGTAGGCGTTGTGTTGCAATTAAGTTAGCCTTCATTCATTCTTATGGAATCCTTCCTTGAAAACATGTTTAGGAACGGAACATCCGGAAACAAGATTTCTTCAAATGAAATTCGATTATTTCGAATAGTTTATACTTACAATTAGTTATTACAAACAGGATACGGAATTTGTTTGCATACCTTTGTCATACAGATTACATAAAATTCAGTTCAGAAACTGATTATTAGTATAAGAGCAACTATTTAATTTTCTCTGTTAATCACTTCTTTCCGTTTTAAAACTTAGGAAATTTTATTAGAATATTTTAAGAGACAAATTTCCCTGACTCTGGGATTTGAAAGTTTGATTCACCAGCACCAAATACAGTGAGTCCCACGCAAGAGTTGGCCAATGATGCGGGTTTCTGAATCGCGGCGAGCACAGCTCCAACTCCCGAGCGATCGGGTGAAATATCTACGCAATTAAAGCCGCGATCGGTGTAATGATTCAGGTTCTCACATTTACAGTAAAAATTACAATGAATATAACCACGTACCTCATCACAAGAGATGTTGGAAATGTTCTGCTCTTGAATCTACACAATACTGGCACCTTTTTAGGAAATTTTCTTTCACGGCATAAGTTCAGCTTCCGAGGTAGAGTTATATTGATATTGATATTGTGATATTGTCTTTAAGTTCTTCTAATGTATGCCCTATACAGTTTATTTATCAAGTTTCCCCATAAATAATATTCACATACTGTTAGAAGAAGATCTTAAATACAATATCACACAGGCCTATCACAAGAGAAATTATCTCTGTCTCGGAAGCTGAACTTATGCGCGTGAAAAAAAACTTAAAGTCAATATCACATAGGCCTATCACAAGAGAAATTAACTCAGTCTCGGAAGCTGAATTTATGTGCGTGAAAGAAAACTTAAAGACAATATCACATAGGCCTATCACACAAGAAATTAACTCACTCTCGGAAGCTGAACTTACGCGCGTGAAAGAAAATTTCCTAAAAGGGTGCCAGTATTGTGTGGATGCAAGAGGAAAACGTTTCCAACATCTCTTGTGATGAGGTACGTGGTTATTTTCATTGTAATTTTAACTGTAAATGTGAGAACCTGAATCATTACACTGATCGCGGCTTTATTTGCGTAGACATTTCACCCGTTCGCTAGGGAGTTGGAGCTGTGCCCGCCGCGACGCAGAAACCCGCGTCATTGGCCAACTCACACTTTTTTCACTTCACATTCTGATATAGAATAAGAGACCGTATTGCAAAGAGCGGATAGTTGTTTCTACCGGATGCCAAATTTCGGTGTCAATGTTAGTGTTCATTATAATTTGTTTTATTAATGGCCGGTTTCTATAAACTCGCGAATTACCTATGGGTAAATTATCCAATGGACAGAATTTACACAAGAATAACACCACACAAACACAAATAATTTAAGGGTAACAATCACATACACTTGTGGCGAGTTTCTAGACAAATATCCTCTGGGTAAATATCAAAATGACAGAAAAATGTTCCTACAAACTCGGGCTAAATCTTTCCAAGGGTAAATCGTCGGTTAATTTATCCTTTCATGGATGGCTGGATAAAATTTAACCTCTTTGTAGGATCAATAATAATTTAAACAATGAGAATCAAAGCCTTCTGAATTAAATTAACTGTACAACACCAAGGCCTTGCTTGTGGGTGAAATGGAACTAATTTGCCCATAGGTAATTCACGAATTTGTAGAAACCGGGCATTAGACGGCTAAAATCATTTGTTTAAAGGCTAAAAAGCGCTATTCAACGAAAAAGGCTATAATACCTTTTACAAAACCTAAAAATTCGGGATCTAATTATAACTATTTCAACCTCATGAGGAAAATAGCCTACGCTATATATATAGATATATATGTAGTCCTACAATAAATAATAAAAAAAATATAAAAAAAAACATATAGAAGTTAAGTTCTGGTAACTACATCCCATGATGTCCTGTCGTCATTCAGCCGAATCGGTAGAAGGATGAAGCAATTATACTGCATAGTAAGAAGGATGAAGCAATTGCCGCACATTACACTGCATGGTATAGTCATTTTAATTTTATTGCTATGCTCAACATTTTGTATGTTTATTATATTATTATACAATATATGATCAATTCCCATAAATGTAACTATGCCGATGACACAGTTTTGTTTATGTAAACTTATTCAATATCATTGACGATTATACTAAAACCAGACAATAGAAATTCTATTTGCATCTGAAAACGTTCTTAATATCGTTGTTGCGTTCAAGACCTCGCGTTACATTGCATTCATATAAGACACTGCACTTCCCTTTGTCCAAACAAAACAACACGAATCTTTTCAATTATTAAGGCTGTTCAAGAAGAACACCCAAGTTAGAGATGCAACTAAGAAGTGAAGATTTTCTTACCGAGATGGAGTTTAACTACTTGATATAGAAAAATGTGTTCCCATTTTTTACTTCCTCTGTCCGTAGGCCTACTATAGGTAATGCAACTTAGAAGTGAAGTTTTTCTTAGCGAGATGGAGTTTAACTACTTGATAAAGAAAAATGTGTTCCCATTTTTACTTCCTCTATCCGTACTATAGTTAGAGAAAGTATTATGTTCAATCCCAAAATTCGGAGATGAGTTTTCAACATAAATACACGTTTTGAAGTCTCCTGTATCCAAAAATACTATTTTCAGAGACATGTCTGTGTATGTGTTTGTGAATAGCCTAGTTCCAGTACGAAAAATCGTACGAAAACGAAATTTTGTATTAGGGTCAGGTATCTACTGGGGTCATGACAAGAAGATTGGAGGCGACTTTCTCTTTTAAATCACTTTAGATGAAGAACATTTCATTTTTCGCGTTTTTCTCGAAAACGGTTATAACGATTTTGTTTAAATTTTTACATGAGGTACTTTTTTTCAAAGTATATTTATTTATTTATTTTACCTTCGTAAAACATAAAACATACATTCATAACTGATGTCCGAATGAGGAAAAGCTCGTGCTCGGGCACAGCTCAGCACAGCTACAGAAAGCAGTGACCACTGGAAATTACAAAACAAAAAATTCAGGGCAAAGCGATGCTACATAAAAAAAACTTACACACACACATGGCATACACAAATACACTCACAAAACAAGGCAAATAGCAAAAAATATAAATCAAAGCAAAACATAATAAATATTATGTGTTAGAGAGGAATGACAAGCACGAGTAGCCAAAATGAAAAGCAAAAAATTGGGATATTGTAAAATGAGTCATGCATTAGGTTGAGTAAATTTTATTAGTTTGTTTCTTGAATCTGTGCAAATTTAGTTTATATAGTTCAGGATGAGCTCTTATTAGTAAGTTGTATAATCTTGGGCCGAAATTTTTACTGTGATTTAATCCAGCAGAGGTAAAACATTTGGGTTCATTTGCTTATACTAAGAGTTAAAACTTTCAAACTTTTTTTCCGCAAAATTTCTCTGAAGGGTAGTTATAATTCACCCACTGTTTGTAATACCCACATTTGTATGCTAATAAAATACTGAAATCACAGATTCTGAAAAAGTCAGAGAATAAATTGTAGCTAGGCTGAAGACTTCTATCGGATGTCCTCACAGACTTGGACTTGAGTGATATTCCAGAAGTAGGAAGGCAGTGTGAGAGGTAACAAAAGAGATTTTCATCATATGGGATCTGATTGATCCCTATAACACTGGATTCATACGGTATTCTGTCCGACTCCCCGCCCGTACCCTCAAGCTTATTTACTAAGCGACTGCTGCAACAAATCTCATATCCGGAGTGACGTCATCGGGCTATAGTGACGTCTTTATAAAGCCCTCACAAGGAAAATGGAAATATGTGTGTGCCTTGGAGAACGCCATTATAATTAATGCCACGTTATTACTGTCATCTCACACAACACAGACCGCCTTGGTTGTAGCGTTTTATTACTTACAAAATACCTACACAAACAACTTAGCACGGCAGAAAATATAATTACTGTGAACTTAATTCTAACATTAAAATTGAGGATTAATTTCAGTTGAGGCTAATACCACATCTTGGCTATTATCAAGAATGTTCATATTGTCTCGAAATGGTAAAACTACGAGAGTTATATCCAAGTGCCAGAATACTTTTGTTTAATCAGTTATAATTGTAATTATAATATGCAGAAAATAATTTAAAAAAATCGACTTCCGAGTTAAGTTCCAGATTGAATCATTAAACAGGGCCTACGGATGAACAAAGGTCTAGTTTAAAAAAAAAAATCAGATTGAAATCATCCAGTATCAGCAGAACTATACAGATTTGTGATATCTTGACAATAAAAATAAAAAAAGTTAATTTGGCCGGTTTCGGAATTTGTACCGCGGTTTCCTCAGTCCCTAAGGCAAATGCAGAATTGGATATAATGTATACTTAACACTATTCATCGTCGTTATTTCATCCTGTATCACGATCATAAAAAATTAAAATCAGTTATAATTTACAGAAGCCGTAAAACATCAACAATAGAAAACAGATGCAAATCAATAGTTGCACGGCCTACTGACATACCCACAGAACCTGAACGTGGTAGGACCTCTTAGTTGAAACGCATATAAATAAAGCTAAGTTTAAAAGAAGTTACTTGACTATTGCAGGTGTGGAACTTAGGTATGTAGTTGACTAGGTTTTGTGACTCCCAGTTATATTCTTAGTAGATTAAAGATTTCAAGAGCGTTACGAAAAATCCCCCAGTTGATCAAACACAATTTTAACGTAGGCCTGTATAGGCGTTATTGTGTTTTATTCCATTTCATGTCAGAGAATGTTTTAAAGTAAATAAGGAGCTTTGTTTGTATCCAATAGCCGCCATTATGTTGTGCAGTCTATGAAAAAGGGTGAATCAAACGAGTGTAGTTTTTGGCACAGACCCTCCGGCTGTGATTATTGCAACCCTGTGTGTCTCTCTCCCCCTCACTCTTTCACTCTCCCACAAACTTTCGCGCTCTTTCTTTGCATGTGTATTTTTCGAGAAAAGGGCACATGATCAGGAATTTCTGAGATGAAACATCGGTAGAGAAACATTGAATGAAGGATGTATATATTAATTAATCTGAGTTAAGCCTATCTTATACTATCACATTTTTATGCACGTAATTATGATAAACTCTCTCTCTCTCTCTCTCTCTCTCTCTCTCTCTCTCTAAATATATATATATATATACTTATCTGGTTTGGTTACTGATCCTAGAGCTATATATATATATATATGATCCAAGAGCTATATATATAATATATAGCTCTTGGATCAGTAACCAAACCAGATAAGTATAAGATAAGTATAAGTATAAGTATAAGTATATGTGGAAATTCAACCAATCGTAAGTGTTTTTCGTCATAATTTTATCGTTCTATTTTTATCACTTTCATTTTTTCGCCCCTATCTTCAATTGTTTTTATATAAATTCACAAGGACTGAACACTGAAACGTTTTCAAACATGTAGCTTCTTTGATAAAAATAATTAATCATTGCACACAACGATTGGTTATGAGCAAAGTGAGATACAAAAGTAATGTATTATATGTAGCCTATTATAATTATAATTAATGTGTGGTGTAGCATTTTAAATCTCGTATAATAATAGACACAATATTATTAATTACACGATGTTATTTGAGCAATTTAATCTGAAAAATATACAATAGCTCACAGTTGATGAAAATCGCACGGAGCACGACTATCGACGATTCCGCTACGATCGATATATTACAGTTTATCGATTGTTTTGCCAAAAGACTATGACGCTTACAATGACACCTACATGACGTGATCAAATAGCTATATTACACTGTAAAGGATTTTATCATATTTTATTTAACTTCTATAACATAGAAGTACGTTATAGGCCTTACATCGTTTAATAAGTTTATTACACGAGGGAGAATGTTATTATTACATTACATTATTATTATTATTACACATTTACTACAAGTAAAAACAAATAAAACCAAACATACCCCTATATGAGCAAAGCTCGAGTTTAGGGGGTATAGTAGATTAATATAAATATAATTACATGTCAATACACAGTATACTACAAACGAAAAATACTAAATTTATGAGTACAATGTAGGCCTATATAAAAATAATTTTTCAGCATTCACCAGTCGTTTAAAATAGCATTTACAACCACAAAAAATAGAATAAATTGGATTTAAAACATTGAAAGATCAAACAAAATTAAAGTTGTGATTTAATATTATAAGGCCTACAATTCGTTTTTAAAGTTTTCATTATGATTATATTTTTTCAATATGAAGAAAAGAACAGAAAAGTGTATTATTTAGTTATGTGTACGTCTGAATTAGCATTTCTAATATTAAATTTAAAAAAAGAAGAAAAACGAAAACTAAACTTTCACGTTTCTCTAACAACTTTCTCTTTATTTTCTACGACTTATATCATGAATATAATTACGCATTGAACTTTACTTATTTTTCATTTGCTTATTATTAAACTGTCCATGAAGACTAGCGTTGCCACCTGTCCCGAATTTGGCGGGACATCCCGCATTTTAAGAACATTTTCACCGTCTCGAATTATGCCTAAGAGGGACGCATTATATTTTTGTTATTATTTTTTAAGCCTTTTCTTTTCTAATGTTATTGTTACTGTTACATAGACTATTCATTTTTGGCTTTGTAACGAATATATACCATCTTTCTCTTATTAATAAATTTTTCCATATACAAATTTAGGTATGAAGATCGACGATAAGCATATATTCGATAAGTGTCCCTCCTTAGCCTTACCGAAAGGTGGCATGACATTACGGGAAAATGGGTTGATCAGCGGGAAGATTTTTTGCTACTTTTGTCGATTTCAATTCAGTAAGGAAGTTTCCATATAAACGCGGAATGTACTGAATGCTTGAAGTGTATGTTGGCCATGTAAACGTAGTAATGTTTACAACAGATTTGCTGTTAGCAATGTGGAATTTACCTTAATAATTATAATTTACTTGCTTAGAGCACAATTAATATTTAAAAATTCGTTTCATTCTTTTAACCATATTATAATAATTTAATGGGAAATAATAATGTTGTGTTTAATGGGTGGCAGTATTGTATGCTTACATGCCTGAAGAGTGGTTTTGAATATAGAGTTGATTTTATTCATTCTACATTATTTATCCAGTTTATCGAATGGAAATGGTGACTTTTTGTATTTCAATACTTGCGGTAATTTCACTTGCTGCCTGAAGATATGGAGGTGCTAAATTATTTAAAAACAAGCCATGGAATCCACTGGCAATTGTTTAATGAATTATTCACAAATAAAACGTGATTGAATGAATTTTATCCGATTTATTGGAAAATACATTTAGTATGGAAGCTCTATTAGCGATTTATATGCTCAATTAAAGAAATAAAAATGAAAAGGACCTATTATATAATTGCTTAGATACTACATTCGGCCTGATTAAGTACTATCCGAATTTTGTTAGGCCTATATCAGCTATTGTTAATGCCAGTACTCACTGTTGCAGGAAATGAAAGAAAGAGCGAAGGAAAGAAAGCAAGAAAGGAAGAATCTTATGTAAACCTCACAACTTCTTCTATCCTTAATATTCCAGTGTAAAGTCAAGGGTGTACTGCAGTACATTAGTGTACATTGTTTTTTCTGTAAAACATGGCCACTCTATACAGGGTGTTAATGAATAACAACGAAATATTTTACCTGTGTATAGAGCTGACATAGACAAGCAACTTTTATTAGGATATTTTTGCTCTATAGATTCAGTTTTTCCTTTTACAGCATGAGATCTCCTAGGGCATTGGCCGCCACTAGCTTCTAACATTAGAAAAAAAAATGCAAAACAAAGGAACCTCGTTGTTAACAATGGAGTTATGAATAAAAAGAACTATTGCAGTGGCGACCGGTCATGTGAGTAGTCTATAAATTTGGCAGATTATCGAAACACTAAATTATGATATAGCTGTTGATGAATGATTAAGAACCAGGTTTTTATCAATCACTAGGAAAGTATGAAATCAATTGAATGAAAATTTTAACGCTATTCCGCGTAATTATTGACTTATGAGCACCAAATTATAATTACTTTAATGCCCTGTAGCATACACATTTTACGTCATAGGCAAGTAAAATATTTCGGTGTTATTCATTAACACTCTGTATATTAAAATACCTTTTAATGCTAAGATATTTTGAGTTTTAAAAAAACTTCTCTTAATAGGCTAATACTTCCTCTACTCATAGTATCTATGGTAAGGGCAGAGGAACTAAATTGGTTGTGCGAATTATTTGCCCGGGATTTCTGTTGTGTTATGATGTCACAGAAATATTTCGTGGCCTGTTGACCACCGATTTAATGAACCTTGCAGTTGTTCACTATGCGAACTCGCAACAGGAGCATGGCATGTAGAGATTAGCAAACACCACTGGCCTCCTCACCCGGGGCGAAAAGCGTTTCAATGGGCTCCGTTCCAAAGTTGCGAAGATAAAGGGTGCATGGGAGGGAGAGAGTCCTGAAGGACTAGCCCTGTGGCTATCCAGACGATCCTGCCCGCCCGGCTGCTGTAGAATAAAAAATAGAAGAATGAAATAAAATGGGGGAGGGGGTGGATGGATAAGAGGGTCGTTCGTAAAGTAAAGAAAGACATAAAGAACAAAAGAAACGTATGGCTCCCAAACAAGGCAAGATTTTTCGTGTAACGATTATGCTTTGCTGCAAAAATGGTTTAATGTTCATCTTGCTTTTTAGATAAGCATTAATTGTACAAGAAAGTTCGTTTGTATGGATAACAAGTTTACACGAGTGAGGTATTCACTAATTGTGGTTATTACCATTGATCACGTGATTAATTTTTTTACCACTTCTAGGCCGAAATAATGCATTTTTATATTTGCGAAGAAGCGCGAAATTTGGTTTATTTGCGAACTTTACGTTTTTAGTGCGATTTTTTAAACGAAATTATATTTTTCAAGGCAAATATCATGTTTGAGAAATGTCATGTTGACTTACACTTATCGAAAATCGGACAAATATAGCCTAATGTGTGCACATTAACACAACAAATAGGCCTATTCGACATATCAAGTACATTTTGAGTTGGCAGGTATGTCAATAATATAAGTGTAAAGAACTGAAAACTAAACTTCTTATTTTTCATTAAAATAAAAAATAATTCCATGCATAGAGATGTTCATCTAAAAGGATTTGTTCTACAATATAAGTCCATTTGTATGTAGGACATATAATTCATTATATATTTCATTTCAACAAAAAATTGCTGTATTTTGGTATATCATGTGTAATTTATTTCCTCAACGTACCCTCGATGTGATTAGGCCAAGGAGATTATGTTACATTAGTTTATCTACATTACGGGCAAGTGTAAATAATCAACTGGTAAGAATTAAGATAAACAAAATAAAATCTCTAAAATGCAAGGACTTTGATATTTTTTTGCAGAAATTGCAATATTTTGCACCTCATGAGCAATAAATGTATTTTATTTTTTTAATTTTAAATATACGACATTGTAAGCTTTCCTATACAAATTAACACCGAAGTTAACCTAACCTTTGTAGCAAAGTTTAACATTTTTTATTCACCTTAACCCTTAAATTGATCATATCTATATTAATAAAAGGAAGTGTCTGTCCTCCGTCTGTCTGTCTGTCTGTCTGTCTGTCTGTCCGCGATGCCCAGCGAAATCTACTCAACGCAGAGATCTGAAATTTTATACATAGGCGGACTAAAGGGTCGGAATGTGCACCTCGAAGCCGGAATTTTAATTTTAGCTTTCCTTCGAGAGTTATGAGTGAAAAACGGGCAGAAAACGTGTATTTATTGAGTTTTCGAAGCATGAGTTTTCAGTAATACAAATCAATTACACTAGGCTATGGCTATTTTTGTCATTCCTTCGACATAAAAGCATCGCGATCTCTTGAATGTTGTAGCTCACGCTGGTCGATTCATTTGTTTTTAATGTCAAGGCACGCAAACATAATATGAAATGTTCAACCTACACCGAAGAGGATTATTATTATTATTATTATTATTATTATTATTATTATTATTATTATTATTATTATTATTATTATTATTATTATTATTATAGGGATAATCAATATTAGCCTAAATATGGTCAAACGTTGTTCGATTTGGACGAAACTCACTATACAGGGGTTTTCTGGGCCAAGGAACTCGAATCTGAGGTCGCTTTTACCAGGTGACGCTATCTAATCGTGATATATAGTCCACATGATTTAGGTGTTAATATAATGATTTAACTATTATGCACTTAATTTTTAATTTTTGAAATAATTATCGCGGGCGAAGCCGCGGGCACATGCTATCTTAAAATAATAAAAGGACGTGTTTGTCTGTCTGTCCACGATGCCCAGCGAAATCTACTGAACGCAGAGATATGAAATTTTAAACATAGATGGGCTGAAAGGTGGGCGAATGCGCATCGAAGCCGGATTTTTAATTTTAGCTTTCGTTCGCGAGTTGTGAGTGAAAAACTCACAGAAAACGTGATTTTAGCGCTGTCGAAGCATCAGATTTCAGTAATACATTTCAATGTCAAATCAATTGCAGTTGGCTTTGGCTATTTTTGTCATACCGTGGTAATAAATGCATCGCGATCGCTAGATTGTTGTAAGCCCACGCTGGTCGATTCATTTGTTTAGAATGTCAAGGCCCGTAGACATATGAAATTTTCAACCTACACGGAAGAGGGATAGGCCTAAATATGGTCAAACATTGTTCGATTTGGACGAAACTCACTGTACAGGGGTATTCTGGGCCAAGGAAATCGAATCTGAGGTCGCTTTTACCAGGCGACGCTATCTAATCGTGGTATGTTGTCCACGTGATTTAGGTGTTAATAAATATAATGATTTAACTATTATGCTCTTAATTTTTAATTTTTGCAATAATTATCGCGGGCGAAGCCGCGGGCACATGCTAGTATCCTATATGATACAGCCGTTTGTCTTAATATGTATAAAAATCTCTGAAAATAAATGAGAAAAATCTATTTTAATAAAAATTAATTTCCAAAATGTATGTTGCCGTATCACTAGGGAACGGCTCGACCGATTTGGCTGATTTCTTTTTTGTTGTGTTCGTAATTGTCAGGACAAGGTTTGTATGAAAGAAAATTTTTGGAAAATCCACGGGAAAAGTCGGAAATGTGAAATGAGGAGGAGTTAGAGAGTTCTGCTGTCAATTGTTTACATAAAAAAAAGATTAAAAACATTGAAGTGTGACAAAAGAAGTGTGACATATTCACAGTTTGAGAGTTCCGCTGTCACATGTTTTCATAACAAAACAAACAAACAAAAACAAGTGTGAGTCTTGCAACCAAGCCAAATCGAAAGTGTGTAGGCCCTATGTATGTTTGTGTAGGCCTATGTATGTTCCCTATACAAATCTACATTTCTTAACCAATTTGCACGAAATTTTGCATACATACGCAGTTAAGCCCGAGAAGTAACGCGATCAACATTAAAATTTAAAAAAGCCACTCCTTCCCTTGAAAATTTATATAATTTCAGAAAATATTATACTGAAAAATGAAATGCAATTCAATTATCATGACAACAGTGTATTGTTTACAGTGTTCACATAGGCCTAGGGCTTTGGGAACTATATAATACTGGGCTTGAACAAATTCTGATGGTAACGATGTAATAGCCTACATTTGTGAAATTAATTCTTGAAGAATGAAATCCACGAAAATAAAGCACAAAGTGATGCAGTCAAATAACTTTCTCTACCCTCGACATGGAAAATATCATTTTCTCACTCCACATATTGATGTAGAATAAGCGGTTGTATTGCAGGGACAGCTTAATGAGTATGCTGCATCAGAAGTCGGTAAAAAAATCCTATCCACTGATACGTTATTCATAGCTGTAGGCTTTGTATTAGATGAGAAATAGGGATGTTTATCAGAGACCCTAAGCATCTAAAAGAAGACAAAATGGGATGAGACATTTTCAGTATATTATAGTTTTTGGGAAGTAAAGTATGAATGTGATATTGAATTTCTTTTTTATTTCAGCCCCGAAACGGTTGTATGGTAATATGAGAGTGAGAAATAAAACTTTCTGTCAAGACAATACAATCTTATGTAGCCTAACTGGAATTTCTTTTTCTTATTTGAACCCCTCCCAGGCATGGTGCGTAGAAGCAACGGAATGCAAAATTCGACATCTTCTATGAGCCATAAAAAGGCATATCTAGCGTTTTCTGAGGGAATAGTTTGAGTGTGATATGTCGTTCTTCCTCATTTCAAATTCTACGTAGGCCTACATATTATATAAAGACCTAGAGTTTCAAAATCGAAAGTTCTCCATAAGTTAATTTCAAATTACAAAATACAAAACCCGGGCGACGCCGGGCCTTTTAAACTAGTGTTATATAAATTACAGGAATAAGGAAGGAAGGAAGAAATAGGCTAAACCACGAGCCTATTCAATGTGTTAACTGTTTTCTATGCGGTCCGGAACGGATTTATATTATTATGTGAGAAATGGAGTCTTATCAAACGTAGTGTTAAATGTGCTTTGGTCCTTAGTCTTGAAAACTGAGCAATGAAACCAATAATGATATTTTTAAGTATATCCTACCTACAATATTTATCTGGAAATGCTATTAACAACTTTTAGTTAGATCCTTTTCACCTGAAGTTGAAGACCAATAGGTGTTGCTGTCTAATGGTAATATGCGGCAAATAACTAGGCCTACATCTGCCAAAACAACTATTCGTTGTACAGAAATTCGATCAAACCTAATGAAATTGTAAGTGGAATAGTCACACCTAATTTTAATTTTTCTAATTATCTGAATTTCAAAATACAAACAGGCGAGGCTGATAGTCTTAGTGGCAATATGCGGTAAATTACTGAAGAAATTATCCATGTAGGTATGGTCTCATCCATGAAAAGAGAGAAAACTAGTCCTGACTGAATTTCGCTCAAGAAAAGTCACTCTTTCCTGACTTCCTCAAGAACTCGAGTATTCTAGATTCGGTTTAAATATACAGGGTGTTAATGAATAACACCGAAATATTTTACCTGTGTATAGAGAGGACATTGATAAGCAACTTTTATTAGGATATTTTTGCTCTATGACGAAAAATGTGTATGCTACAGGACATTAAATGCATTACAATTTGGTGCTCGTAAGTCAATAATTAAACGAAAAAGGGTTAACATTTTCATTAAATTGAGTTGATGCCTTCTTAGTGATTGATAAAAACGTGATTCTTAATCATTCATCAACAGCTTTATCATAATTTAAAGTTTTCATAATCTGCAAAATTTACAGACCAGTCACACGACTGGCTGCCACTGCATTATTTTTTTTTATTCATAATTACAGTGTTAAGAACGTAGTTCCTTTGTTTTGAATTTTTCCAAATGTTAGAAGTCATTGGCGTCCATGCCTTGGGAGATTTCATGCTGTAACAGTAAAAATTGAATCCATAGAGTAAAAATCTCCTAACAAAAGTTGCTTGTCTATGTCCCCTCTATACACAAGTAAAATATTTCAGCGTTATTCATTAACACCCTGTAGACGCCCTTCATTATTGTTATTATTGTTTTTGTTATTGTTGTTATCATCATCATCATCATCATCATCATCATCATCATCAGGGGTCAAGTCATGACGTGATTTACAACTGGCCCGTGTGAATTATTAATATCGTAGGTTCGATTTTCTAAAGGTAAAATTGGGAAACATATTGTTCTTCCATGTATTAAAGGGCTTCCACTTAAATGAATCTATCGTATTGCACTATGACATCTTAATCATAAAATGCACTTCTAAAAAGAATTTCAATTTCAAAGTCTATAATATGTCGAAAAAGAACAATAATAAAATAATCAACGTATAATAATTATTGACTTGAGTGTCATGACTCATGACATTAAAGCATTGTGGAATTTTTAAAATATGAAACGCTATAGGCCTATTCAGATATTATCAACTACCCCTATTGGGAGTTAATTTTCTTACTCAGCATATTTATAATGAGAATAAGCCTATTCGGTGCAAAGGGAAGAGGCTAATGCGCAAAGTTTATTTTTTATTTTTAATTATTATTATTATTATTATTATTATTTTTTAAATTTTGAAATGAAATGAATAGGAGGCCTTAGCCCTTCAGGAACAAGACGGCTAAGGCTAAGGCTAATTGTTTTCTGTGTTTTCACTACAATATTTATATTAATGCTGGATATATGGGGTTAAATCATGGAAGTTAAATAAATCATCCATGAAATGACCATAAAGAGGAACGGCGTTCTTTTGAAATTATTTAAGAGTATAAAGCCTTTGTGGGGGACAGTGACGTTTAGTAAATGCGTTATAAAGAATTCACGTTAGGCCTGTACTTCCCTTCCCATACAGGCATGTTATGGTTTTTAATGCCTAAAAACGCTGACACCAGATAGGCTTTGAACCAAGAAACTTTGGTCAAACATTTATATGCGAAACTCTTTACTATCGTTAGGGATTTAAGATAAATATTTTTTCTTCTCCCGTTCTCCTCCTTCTCCTCTTTTCTTCTCTACCTTGTAGTGCCATATTCTCATAGAATGTATGCAAGCCCGGAGTATCTTGTATGTGATTTCATTTACTATAAAATGTAGTTTCCTGTTGCCTTCCACGGGGCAATAGAGATGACAGTGAAAAAGATGACGGTTAGAGATATTCCTGAGAAAACGAGACGTACGAAAACTAGAGCGAAAGGGATTTACTACTACCGCGTAGGGATGTAGGGTATTTTGTTCGGGAGGGGACCACCGTTGGGCCTCGGGGGGACACCCCAGATTTTTTTTGTTCAAATTAAGCCTTTAATTTTTAAACACATACCATACTTCTTACTGTTCCAAAACAATATTTTGAAATAAGAGCATTGAAATGAATTTTGAAGGCTTAATGTTGCAATAAATTGTTAATAAATACGGTTAGTCTAATAGGAAATGCCACAAGAGTAATAAACAGTTTATTTAAGAATGCTAAAAAAATAGTAACTTTTAATTTTTAGCGAAATGAAATGGGGTTAAATGGGGTTAAATAATTTATCTTAAGTAATACTTTATTAAAGTGAAACAGTGTACTGTATTCATAGTGACAAATAAGACTGGCTTTAGACTCCTTCAGAATATTCAGTTATCTAAAATAGTATTTCGTAATGGCAAAAAAATGTTTTAGGTAAAGTTTATATAATTAAAATAATTTAATTTGGCAAAATAAATATATTTTATAAAATAACTTAGGTAATGGGCTTACCTAGAGATACATTTCAACGCCAGAAGTACTAATGACATGATTCTTAAAAATGTAAAAGAACTTGTATGGAAAACTCAATGTACTCAGTGTACTGTATAATTTCTTTTGCACGACTTAAATAATTAGTGGTATTTACGAATGTTGTTGCCGTGGATCGTAAGTTGACAATCCCACACGCAATCTTGTTGCTATGTGCGGTAAGAGTTTCCGTGCGGTAAGAATTTACTTACGGCACATCATAATACAAGCCTTTATGGACAAGGCCCCCCAGGACAAATATTCGGTTCCCATAACAACAAACACTTGCGAATCACTTTCTGAAATAAACATCTATCTTCAAGAATGTATATTCATAATATTTTCAGGTAATATAACAATTAATATAATTAAATTGATATAAATAATCATCGTGCAAAAAATAGCACGCAATACTCGTGCCGTAAGCGCATAACGGATCTCGGAAAATTGAAAAAACTCGGCGAGAGCGCCTCCTTTTTTCAAACTCTTTCCTCGATCCGTATGCATCGCTTACGGCACTTGTATCGCAATATACTATAAACTTAGCAATTCTGTTTTAAAACTTAAACTTATACCGTATTGTTGTATTTTTCGTAAGTTTCTTTTATCATCCCCCTCGGACCCCCTCCCTGACTACAGGAATCTACGTTGCAGAGATGACATAATGTTCTCTTTAAAGTAGGATATTATCGAGGACTGTTTAGGAATTCGCATTGCACATTAACATTTAGAGCAACGAAACTTGGATGTTGGTCAAGAAGATGTTTCCTTGCTCCCCGTGTCGACAACTTTTCGACTTGGCCCTTCCTTCTTCTCTTCACTAACAAAGCTAGTCTTGTCTCTTTTCTCCGCCCGCTCCGCTCTCCAAGGAGATGGTCTTGATTGTAGCTCCAAGCAAAACTCCAATTAGTACCTTACCGTCTTCTCCGTACGCTCTGCTAGAAACACTCTAATGCCCCACCCTGACTCTAACCCCTGCCCTCAGAACAACAATGGAACATAGCATTACCACAGTGACCAAGTACATCGTAAATGCGAAATTCGTGGAAAGTCAGCTTGACCTTCTGTAGGTCAATTGCCGTATTGCAAAATACTGTACCGGTACTTAGATCGTATATTGTTTCACACCTGCTTATTATTTCTAAAGTTACAAGACACGTTTGAAAATTTCCTATAGGAGACATTAAGTAACAAAAGTACTTAAGAACGTTTGTTTGGGTCTTGTACGACTTTCGCCTTTAATTTAACGTTCACCTTAACGTAAGGCGAAATACAATCTTAGAATTTTCTCTATTTAGAATATATTAACCGAATGTCTATAGATGCTAAATAAAATATTTTCCTTTCTTGACCCGGGTAATTGCTCCTGAAGTTTGATTAATTTGTTATCAGCCGGGAAATTTTAAGTTCAAGTTAGTTTCCCACTTTCAGTTAAACGTGGCTCCCACTTAGTGATTTCTATACAATTGGCCCTTGGTTCTACTAAAATACTTCTCACAAATTTCTTCTTAATTCTATTTAAGTGATTAGAGGGTATTACTGAGAGTTCTCGCGTTCCAGCCACTAAAGTATTTATTTATATTCTAGAATCTCTGCATTTCGTTGTGCATAATTTCCATGGAGCTCGTAAATAGAAAGATGTAAACAACTTATATTTTTTCAAAGTTTTATCAGTGTATGGTATTGTGATAGGCCTAGTGAAAATCTTAGAATTTCGTATTTTATTGGATTTAGCCGTTCCAAACTTCTCTAATTAAAAAAAATTAACGGATTTTGAAGTAAGATGATTCCTGGAACATGGGTATACTAAATCTGATTTTATTAATATTGTTGAGGAATTAAGAAAAACTTGTATTGTTTTATTTGTCAATGTTATGTATTAGGACCCAATTTCATATCGTAATAGAACTTTCTGCTACGTATTCTGTGAACAAAATTGAGGAGAAGAAGATTAACGAAAGAATTGGTATTTTGCGTCCATTACATAAGTGTGTTATCCATTCATATCTAAATTATCATTCCAAATACCATTTCTTTCTTCTGCTTATTCTGTAAAAAAAATCTTAAAATTTAATAATATTTTATAGACAAAGTTTAACATTTGAAAATTCTGATTTATTTATTTCCTCTGACCGAATTTATGTTGTTTTAGGTAGATATTTATTGCACTCAGAACCGTTGTTGCTGACCCTTTAAAACATATTTCTGAATTTGAAGCACGTTCGTAAACATCTTTTGGGTTAAAAATAAGTATAATACAAAAATACAAACCAGAAAAGACTTTCGATAGTTGTCAGATAATACCGACAATCTTATGACATGAATTTGAATAATAATTTGAACCTAGTATTACATGCCGTGGGTTGTGACGCAGCAAGAACTCGCTCCAGTGACGTAAAAGCTGTTGGTAACTACCTGATATTAACGTAAGCTTAATTTCACAAAATAAATTGAGAACGAACCCCTGGCGTTCAGGGAACCCTGCAGCTAGGCTGGATAGCTCTCAGATATATTGTTTCTCACCACACTGGATTTACTGAATGAATGGATTGAACCTGCAGCCAATGGATGATTATGCTAGTAGCTGCAAATTTCCACGTACACAATGCACTAATGAGGATCATATTCTGCATTGAAAATCACGAAAACCCTGATTACATAAGCGGCCCCGGGATTCAAACACAGGAAACATGCTTTCGCACAGTACATCATGTTCAAAGGTTGTAATTTAGCCTTATACATAGTTACTGGAGAAAGAGTTAGCAGAAAAGATGGGCTACAGCTTGCTTCAGGTGCCAACCAAATAGACCAAACATTTCCCCATTGTAACATTGTTATAGAATTCCAAATTTCTCATGACGACCACTCACTAATATGCTAATTACTAGTGCAAATCATTTAATGACAAAAAAAAGCGAACATGGAAAATAAAAAATGAATTTATTACTTAAAAATATTTTTAAAAAATACCTTTAGGCAAGCCTACAGGCTGAGGTAGATTTCGAAGTGCTTTTGATTTAATTTACTGTCGCTGCGTAGCACTCATCTTCTTTAGCCTTGGCATGACAAACCCGCAATAATGACTGCAAAAAAGTGGAAAGAGCACTTTTTTAAACTTTCAAATCTCGCCTAAAATGAGAACTATCAAGAAACTAGTTATTGATTCGTAGAGTACTCATCAAGAGCTTTTCAACGATACCCCACAAGACGTAGTTTCAAAAATTTCGAATTTTCATCCCCCCACCCCCACTCGTACTCCCAAAACCCCCATATCGTTGGTGTTACTGTGAACTCCATAGGGAATACTGTAATTTATTCGAACAAAGTTTCCCTCTATACTTAATAGGGGCCGAGATATAAATGTTTTAAAATTTCAACCCCCTCCCCCGACTACCCCCTTGGGCCAATTTTGCTCATTAACGAACTTGTCCGAACTATTGGGCCTAGAAATAACATAATAAAATTTGGTTCAAATATCTTAAAAATTACGGCCGCTGGCATGTAATATATATATATATATATATATATATATATATATATAAATAACATTTTCTTTTTGAACTGGCGGTGGTTTCGTACTTAGGGAGGCATGAAACGTAAAGACATGAAAGAATTTTTCGAAAGTCATGACATGGTATCGATTGAAATAGGTAGATTTATCTACCTAAAAATTACACACAACATTTAAACAAAATTACCAATAAATTATCCCTTATTACTTATAATTAGATTTTTAGAAGTAATGTGTTGATTTTAGAGATCAGTTTAAGAGTGACAGTGCATTATGTTTAATCTACAATATAAGACCTCTTATTTTGTTGCTAACGAAGTAAGTAAATGCTTGAATACATGGATATGTGCCATTTAAAATTAATTAAGAAAATTTGACTGGCAGACATTCTCAAATGGAAAACATTTTCTATTGTCTGAAAGTAATGATTTGTATTGTTTCTTATATGGAAATGCTTCTCTCTAGCTCCATTTAAACAAGTGGTGCATATTGAAAATAAACAATGCCTCCTGGATTTAGTTCACAATAATTAAATTTCCAAATAAAGTGGTGTGCTGGGATTCGTTTCACAAACAAACCTGCTCGCAAAATAAAATCTCCTTTTTACCACTTGTTTCATAAATAAGTTTTCTGAACTTCTTTACTTCCATTGAGTGGTAACCATAACTACTTTTCACCCGCAATGAAAAATTACTATTCAGACTGGATCACGGATCACACCAAGCTTTGAGCCTTTGTCAGTAATTTCAAACCCGTAGAGGGTGGAAAGAGGGACAAAAATGCAACTTCGCCATACGGCTGGATCAAAACTAAAACCGTTTGTCCTCTGTGGTGTTTTAATAGCATGTTAAAGTAGCAACCTAATTCACTATGTTTTTCACACGTAATGGATGATTTTATCCTCCAGTGCCCATTTCCATCCCTAACAAATCTTTCTCTTCTGGAATTACTAAGGAATGTAACAGTTGTCAGGCCTGGTGGTGGCTAGGAAGACACTAGTCTGATACCAGCTGCCATCTACATGCTAAGCTACTAGTTTGCAAAAACAGTTGAGCCTAAAAATATTGTCGTAAAAGGGTGTTTTTTTAAGAAATTTCATCGTTGTAGTGAGTTACATTTGAGATTATTAAGATAGGAAATTTGCCAGGACTAAAGAAAAATATTACTGTATGCGGGTTTATCGTTATATAGAGGATTGAATGTATCTGGAGTGTCTGTTTGTTTCTATCTGGTGGTAAGCTGTTAAATTTACGCAGTTACTCTCCGGCCACCCTATATCGGCCATAAAGCAAAAACACACTTTCACACGATATTTACTGATATCAGGAAAATATTCTTGAATCGAAATCCTTATGTTCTTTGAAAGTAAACTACAACCAGAACATTTATCTAAGGGTAAAGAAATGATAGTTCTGTCCAAATTTAGAACTAATACCTCCTAAATGCTGCTTTCATGACTCACCCTATGAAAAGAATTTGCATTTTATTGTTCATTGCACACAAATGCTTATGTAAATACCTCCCAGATACATCTTAACAGTGCCTTAAAGCAAATTTTGCTTTAGGCTGGTCTTCACATACAAGGTCGTTTGTATAATAGCACGTTAGGCTGATTCAAGGTGCTGATTCCCATATTAATTAAATAAAAACGGATTCGTTTAAGATCGGGTGTAAATCTAACAGAACCTCACATATTTAGCCAAAAACGTGGCAGGTTAATCATAAATTCGCCATAATTTCCTATGCAGTAATAGGAATTTATAAATGCTTAACCATAGCTTTGAAGACTAAAGCAACATGCTTTTAGCTGGTGCTAGGGGATGCATACTGCTTCGAGATTCGTTCAGGAAGGTCTTCTCTTTAGGAAATATCGTTCATCTTACGGCTGGATTGGCTGAGCGGTTAGACCTCTCGCCTTCCATCGCTAGACCCGTGTTCGAATCTCAGTGGATACATCTGAAATTTGTGGTAAACAAAACTTATCGGGGAGGTTTCCTCGGGGTGCTCCTGCTTTTCCTGACACCGTAGTTCCTTTATTCCTAATGTCATTTTTACTATTTGGTTACAATAAATAAATAATTATTATTACTATTATTATTATTTTAATTATTACTTATTTAACCACTCCAGCAAGTATTAAAGTTGCTCAGTCTCAAGACTGTGTTACGTGGGAGGGAAAATTTTGTAGTAATTCACATGTCAAATTGTAGTAATTCGCATTATCACAATCATCAATTATGTAGGAATTCACCTAACCCGAAATTTTATTGTCTAACTTTTGACACCGTCATAATTTTAAACAATGAACAAGGAAAATAGATTTAACCACACCAGATTGTATTACATTTGTTCAGTCGCATGTCTGTGTTACGTGGGAGGGAAAATGTTGTCTTTGTAGTACGTCACATATCAAATTGTAGGAATCCACATATTAGATTGTAGGAATTCACATATGAAAATCCTACAAACTACAACTTTGTAGGAATACACAAACAGATGTGGCAATAACATTCCCAATCTAATTTCAACAAATGTACATCTATTTTCATTTGATAAAGATTTGAAATGCATCTGCTAGTTATAGCACAGCGCCTTAGGCCGACAATTTAATATGTTAATCTGCAGTAGAGTTTTGTTGTATTGATAACAGTCATATGTGACAATTGATATGAAGCTGAACAATTTCGCCTGTGTGTTCATTAGTACATATTACAAGTAAATATTTATGATTCCCTTTGCAAATGGTGGCGAGCTCTGTGTCCCATGCTTTTCTACAGCCTTCATCTTTGCTCTCGTTCAATAGCGTTAAACCGACAGACAAGTATAAATAAACAATTAGTTAATTATGAAACGAATAAACAAACACATAATAAAATGAAATGTGCAAAAGGGTACGGGGCATGTATAAATTTATAAGTAAACCAAATAACTGGGGAAAGTAGTATGCAAACACAATTTGTGAAACAAAATACATGCACAAACATTGTCAAATAATTGCATTAAATCATATTACAGCAGTTTGAATAATGATAAGTGTAAATAAATTAAGCATAGACAATTTGTCAAGTGTTTCATTATGAATGCGTGTTTTACTTACGATATTGTTCGGCTGATGTGTATTGCACGGTGACATACCCTCAGGGGGATTGGACTCTGCTGCTCCAGTACATGGCAGAATGGAAGGGTCAACTAATGGTGATCCATCGTACTCGGAAATCTAAGCTGGGCCCAGTCCTTTTACGTCAGACGCACATGCCTTCAAGAAACATTTCTTTAGCCACCGTATGACCGGGTAAATTGCATGGATTCCTGTGAAAATCTCATGAACAGAATACGTTCATAATAATTCGGGCACTTAATCTCGAAGTAAATTAACAGTTACAAGAAGGTTATATGCAGTACTTAAGATTTATTTCCACATATATTCAACATGTATGAGCAGGTTGAAAAAAAATATTTCCACATAAATCCAACATGTATGAGCAATGAAAATATATATATTTCCACATAAATCCAACATGTATGAGCAATTTTGAAAAAAAAAATTAAATTAGCTTTGTTTATTTATATTATTGTCAAGAGCCATTATTTGCGTTAACGTTTCTCGGAAATATAATTTATTTAAATTTTTTGGGGGGCTCCAATTGTAAATGTCAATGAATATAAATAATTTAAAGCAATATTATGTGAGAGTATATATAATATATGTTTCTCTCATGTTTCTTTCTTTCTTTCTTTCTTTCTTTCTTTCTCAGTTTTATCTCTTTCTGTTTTACTCTTTATCTTTCTCTCCTTCTAGATTTCTCTCTTTCTATGTACTTTCTTCCTTTTCCTTACTCTCTCTTTCCTTCTCTCTCTCTCTCTCTCTCTCTCTCTCTCTCTCTCTCTCTCTATCTCTCTCTCTAAATGTTACGAAGAGGATTATTTAAAAATAAAATAAAACGGTTAACATAATCAAAAAACCCCTAAAATTATGACCAATGTGGTAAGTCTACTTTTGTTCACCAGAAAAATCGTTTCTGCTGTAAGCATTTTCAGCGTAATGTTAGCGTAGGCCTTCTGCTACTTAGGCCTTTAACTGTACCGTAATTTTATCCTGGAGGAGCTTGGAATCTGACACGTGAACTTGGGAACAGAAAATCAATGTCTTATTGACTATTCTACGTAGACGGCCTTCATTGGAATAATTAGGCTATAGTTCATTTAATGTTATATTTGTTTAATTACTCAAACTAGGTACTTGATTCTAAATTTACAATAATTAGAAATTGTTAAATTTGATTGTGTACTTGCAACTTGTTAGTTGTAAAAGTGTGCTTTCAATATGCCAAAATCGGCTAGATTTTTCGAAATAACTTAGATATATTCTTCCTCAATTTTGAAAACGAATATATAATCATGTAGCTTCAATAAAGTGTTAACTCCATTATTCTGTATTTTCAAAATGGGTTGTGATTTTCGGCCCAATCTGTATAATTAACCAAGCGAAGCTATGTTCTGTTTTAACTCGGCTTTTCGTGTGTTCGTCTGTAAATTTATTAGTTATGCAATTACGACCAAACGCGTTATAAGGTTTTTAAATTTGGTATGAATGTCCATTAAAATAACTAAAAACGACATATGTGTAAGCACTTTATTAATTTTTTTAATGGTGGCCGCTTTGATAGTCCACGACGATTATAGTAGCGATCTTCTTTCGGTTCAGGTGAAGAGCTGACAGTATACTGGACCAAAACGCGCTCTCGTGTGCACAGCCAGAAATAATATATAGAAATGCTACTTGATACAACTTCTTGAACCAAAAAGAATTGATCATGGAACACCAGTTCTACATAAAAAATTGTAGATTTTAGTTGTTTTCATCATTGCTAATGACTGGTGTCAAATGCAGCACATCAGAAAACAAGAATAGTTTTTTCATCAGAGTATCCCCTTAAGTCGAATAACTTATTTTTATCAGGAATCATTGGTTATAAGTGTACTGAATTTTTGCTTTCAGTGTAAATTTTCTGGTGTTGATGGAATATGAATTAACAGAAAGCATTGGGAGTCTGGAAAGTGGGGTTGTAATTTGTACAGAGCTCACCCATTGCTTCCACCCATGATTGTACTTTTTTTTTACAGATCGGCCGGGGGCAACAAATCAAAAGTGGAGGAGGGGAGAACAGTAAAGTAGCTCTATTTTTGTGTTTTTAAAAAGTACGAATCATCCGTTGAAAATGGTGCCGTGAGAATTTTGACATATGTCAGTGCTGTAAAGGATTTTTATTTGTTTTCTTTTTCCAGGGCGAGTTGAAAGAGAGATGTAGAGATAACCGATTCGTTGTATGTACATTTTTAAAAACCTCTACTGGTTTGCCTCTGGCGTATTTTGTAATGAATGGAATGTCGTAGATACACTTGATAACCTACTCGGGTGTCCGCTGACATTTTGTTGTTATAAAATCTTTTATATGGGATATAAAATTTGAGGTTTCAATTCGTTGGGCAGTTAACAGTCGATTCATGCGGGGTTTCTTTGGCATCGATTTCCTACAAGAGACGAGTTTCTAAATTCATCGGACTGATGAGCGATGGATTTCACCGACTGAACGCTGGATTTAACAAATTTTCTCGTTGGTTTCGTGATGGCTGATGAATAAAAATCTATTCGTTCGCCAAAGCGATGTTTTTTTGGAAGCTCCAACGTAGTAACTACATATAAAATTGTAAATATATATTAGCGATGGAATTGTTGGTAACTCTGATTTATTATTTTCCCACTAGAAAGTAAAGGCCTAATGATCGATTTGTAATTACATTAAATACAATGTAAACTGATTATAATAATGATATATTGAATAAATATATCTACAATCTACAATAAACTAACATCTTATCTCAAAGATAGTCTCACCGGTATTTTATTAGATAAAATTGGTTTATCACAGTACCTAGACAGTCTGGGTGTTTTATACTATACACATTACAGTACTGTAGTTGTATGTTTTCAAATTGACCGTAAATTAATATTTTTTATATGGTCTATATTTTATAATTTTAACAATTAAAAAATACTGAAATAATTTAACCTTGATTTAAAATGCATGCCGTTGTGAGAATTTACTATGGCTGCAAGCTATTATACTATCTTTGCTTCTTTCTCTTTCAGTTTTTGCACTTTATGAGGAATCGGATAACGAATCCTCAAAATAAGTTTAACTACTATTTATGTGTCTGTAATTTTGTCTACGTTATGCAGTTATGAATCTTATAAGCGCTGTCTCCATTACATAATTTTGAACTGTAATTTCGTCATAATGGCGGCGATTCATCTGAACCATCGGACGTTCAAGTACGATGGAACCGATGCCAGTCGATGGAAACCAGCGCAAACTCATCAGAACCCAGAGAACGCTTTGGTGGATAGCCGATGGATTCCATCGATGAAATTAAAAACGCTCTGATGAAAGCTCGATGCCATCGGATGGATCCATTGATGAATTTAGACACTCATCTAAGGATATTATTTGGACTATTCCACTCATACACCACATGTTTGCTATTGGCCATTAACGTTTAGCAGTTCCTCGTTTATAGACCAATCACGATCAAACATCTTGTAATATCCTTAACTTAACACTGATTGAACAAAACATTCGGGCGCTTTGTTACATCAGTTTACCTGAATTTATTTAAAGATAAGGATGTACTGCAATTTAGGCCTCTGATCGTTGCCGATGTGCCGGAATGTAGTCCTTCAGGATTTCATTTACGTGCCTGTAAATGTACAGTCATGGGCTTGTCATATTTATTGCACACTTCGACCTGGGCCGAGATCGAACCCCAACCTTCATCACAGAAACCCAGGCGATACTAGCTACGTCATTCAGGCAGACAGTTATTTTAGGCGGATTATACGCATTAAATGCACATTAAGTTATACATTTTAGGCTGTTTTAGTGTAGGCCTATAAACAAAAGTATGGAAAACCTGTACCTCGACGCATGAGCATACCGCCTTAAAAAATGCATTGAATAAAACATATGTGGCACCGAAGGTAGAACAGATGTCTGGTTACGACAGCTATAAAGAGCAGTAAAAAACGAGTGGAATTAATCGGAGTCATAACTGTTAGTCAATTCGTCACACTCATTACTTATTAGCCTAATAACCACCCTAAATGCTCCATGACCAATCACCTCAGTTCGGGAACAGATGCCCCATGCGGGATCGCAGCCCTCACTGTTACATATTTACATATAATTAATATATATCTCATATTATCAGATCTACATAACGCCTTAAATATCGATAATATTGTAAGTAAGCTATAAAATACATTAGTATAGTTTATTGGTAGATGAACATTGGATGGTGAGAATTAGTTTGTGCTAATTGCAATGTTTTTATAAATAGCTAAAGACCCAGTTTTCGCACGATAACTGGTAATATTTCACTTAAAGAAACTGTACCCTTTTTGTCAGTTTTAAAAAATGTAAAAAAGGCTGCATGGCGGGATATGCTCATTCAATTGTCTCAGCCTCACCTAAATCCTTACTATTCCCGAAGTAAAACTCAAATGCTTAAGTTTGCGCAATAGGTGACTAGGTTATAGTAGGTTCAAATATTTATATGAAAAATGTTTAATATACAAGTTTTCAAACATTAATTAGGCAGTTAGCGTACAACACAAATTTATAAATTTGTATAATTACAAATATCTATAAATATCCGTGACCGATATAATCTAATGAGTTACATTTTCAATTTATAGATATGCTGTGAAATATTGTTGTATATATATATATATATATATTTCCAATATCATGAAAGTTTTTTATTTGCTTTTTTCTGTTTTATGTTTGTTAATTTGTTGTTTGCTTTTTTGTTGCATGTAGTTTTCCTTTTGTTCGGATTGTTGTTATGGTAGTAATCAAGCTTTATTATAAGTTTTTTTTTGTATTTCTGTATTTCAACTAAACCCTAATATGCGTTATACACATTAGAGTTTTCCTTTTTGGAGAATAAATAACGAAATAATAAATAAATAGCGTACAACACTAAAGTGACAATAACTGTAAGAGAAAGGCGCTGACCTGATTGGTGTCACATTCTTAACTCAATGTGCTTAACTCAATTACAAAACTTGCGCAAGTTTTGGTACGATTTCTCACAGTTAAGATACACTGGTCACAGGCTGACATACACATAGACATATTCCAAGAAAGGTATTTCTGTAATGAGGGGACCTCAGAACGCGTATTAATGCTGAAAACTTGACATGGAACTTGAGGGGTTGAACCCTTTCGGACCCAAGCTAGATGACCTCTCAGAACAATGCAAACAAAATCTTCATAACGACGAAATTGAACTCTTATATCGCTCGCTACACAATGCATTAGTTAAGAAAACACGCTGATTAAGATAAGCAGGGCATTTAATTCGAATGGGAAATAAGAGTAAAATGGGAAACCCGTGTCTTTTTACTCTTATTTCCCATTCGAATTAAATGCCCTGCTTATCTTAATCAGCGTGTTTTCTTAACTAATGCATTGTAGTCCCATACCTAAACCTAGTTGGAAGGGCTCTTTTGAGTTAGGCCTATAATATTGACAAATAAAGTAGGCCTATTGATATTGAACAAATATTGATAAACGACTCGTTTCTTTGATGTAAGCTACATTCCTATGATTGAATTTTAAGTTATTTATTTGCAGCCTAGTCTTTGTGGAAAATGATTTTTTTTAACAAATGGTGATTCTGCCACTGAAGTTGACGTCTTCTAAAAATAATTTAAATTATTTTAATTCACGAAATATGTTATAACGATCAGTAATAGGATAAAATATAACTACATTATATTACTATATTATATTATACCTGTATTACTTGATTAATGAATTGAGGGTCAATTATAATAAGTTTATTTTATCTGGGTATATGTAGGTCTAAGCCTATACTAAAAATGCTACGACGTACTACGCAGAAGTTATACAAAAGAGGGTTTTAATGGGTATCATGCTAATCCGAAGCTGTTAAAGTGCTCCAGCTAAGTTGATAGCTCTCTAAGCTACCTCGTATCAGTGTTCAAACTTTTTAAAAAAGTTTTCTAATTGTTCGAATAACCTCCTCCCCCTATATGACATTGTCCATTTCTTTTTGTAAGTTCACTATACGGTATATAACATGCTATATTATAAATATGTAAATTGGGTTTGGAATATCATCAAACGCTCATTTATCCCCTTGAGGCGAAATCATCCCATCTCTTGGTTTCTTCCACCCACAGCCCCATAACTATCACCCCTTCCTCCGACTCTGTACCACAAAAATCTCCCCTCCTCATTCTATCAGGCCACCCTTCTGTTTCTGCTGCTTTTTTCTACTTCCCTCCTCAATGTACTCAGTGTTTCAATAGAATCAACTCCTCAAACTCAACTAGTCTACCTCCCTTTACTCTTGCTTTTTTTATTCTCTCCCTTTATTTTTCTCTGTTCCCGAGCAAGCTACCCCATTCCGTCGTCTTTCCTCTATCCCTCTTTTTCCAGGCGGAAAAACTGCTTCTAAAATTAATTATGTTGAAAATACACTTTCCTTATGGTATATGCATTGCTGGTATACTCCATCCATTGCTGAAGATGGCTCCTTTAAAGTGGACTGATGTATTGTTAACAATCTGAGTTATAATTATTTTGTTCCTAACTCGTTAAAAATATGTTGAGAAAAAGTTACATTAACGTAATTGCTGCTTGGATTTGAATCTGAGTTGAGACAAATAATACTAGACGGATAATAATAAATATTTTAGCATATTTTCAGCACACTGATAGTCAAAATTATTTATTTTATTTTCATTCATTATTTAGTTTTACCTTTTATATTTTTACGTGGATTGTATACTCTACCCAGTATTATAATTATGTTGTATAATTTTTGTAATTGATGCATTTCCCCTGGCTAAGTGGTAGAGAAGGCTGTATGCCCTTAACTCCGCCAGTTAAATAAATAAATAATAAATAAATAAAATCAGGTAAACTGATTTAACGAAGTGCCACATTTCTTTTGTTTAATCAGTGATGATTGCAATTAAATGCAGAAAACAAATTATTTTTGTATTCGTTCTGAGTTAAACTCAATATCGATTCATTAAGCAGGAATTCGGAAAATCAAAGGTCTAAGATTTGATAAGCATATGTGTAGGAGTATGTGGGTAGTGTTATTTGTCATAGCTAACTAGCTAGCCTTATATGAACACTATATAACAATGTGTTGTCATGAGAACTGATTTGCATTTGATAAATTCTATCTAATATATTACCATAAAATATGCACTAAATTGGGCTTTACTCCGGTACCAGTCAATGACATTGGTCCAAAATAAATAGGCTCCATGGATGATTTAAATGCGTATGCCAAGTTTGATGAAAATCCTATAAAGCGTATTTGAGTTATCGCGCGTACAGTCACACAGACAGACAGACAGACGGACAGACAGACATTCGTTCTCTATACAATCTCAGGAAGTGCCATTTTGGCACTTAATAAATAAAATATGGAAAATCGTTGTTTATTTAACTGCATCATACAATGGCACTGTGTTTGCCAGTGTTGTTGCTTAGGTTACTGCCCATGAAGGTAATATTCTGATGGCCGTTTTCACCGACCTCACCTAGTAGTTAACCACGCAACCGGACTATTAAGGATTGGATTGATTTACCTGCAAATGTACTAGAGGCTTTCCCAAGAAGCGACAAGGAGTTTAAAAATAGACTGAAATCATTCCACAATAGTATTTAAATGACAGTCAACGGCAGTGATATGGAATCGACGTATAGTGACAGTGAAAAAGACGGTTAGGTTGTAAGCATGTTATATAAGTATTGTGTAAATATTTAGATTTAAATAGTATTAAGGTAGCTTAATATTAGATTTAAGTACTAGTAAGAAGTATTTCATGTATAGTTAATAAGCTTATGGCTATGTAACTATCACCGGGGGGAAGCACAATTATTGTAGTTAATAAATATTAATTCATTCAATATGAACATTAAATGTTACTGAAAATTGATGTGGGAAAATATCAATAATTGTATAAATAAAAATAGAAGACGTGACTTTTATTTTTGAGAAATGCTTGTGTGCGTAATTCCTCTATCTGACTTTATCACAAAAACATATACCGGTATGTCATATTCAGGCCTTCCGGGCCTTGCCGTAGGCTTGGACTTCCCCCAGATCCAATTATGTTTACCACTACACCTTTCCAAGCCCAGTGAGTGGGTGTCATGATGAGAAAATGAAGTCAAAGATACTAAAAAAAAAGTTGATAGAATATTATGTAGAAGAATACGCACAGTACGAGAGACTAGGGAGAGTATGTGTTTATATTTGTTAATATTTTATATAGGATGTTGATTTCTTGCGGCATTTTTCATTACATTTTCTGAACATTTCTTACTTTATCGTACTAAAGTACAATATTATAAAACGTCTCAATAAAACCACTTTCTCGTTTCAATCAACAGAATAATCTTGTTTATATATGATGTATGAATTCCCACATAAATGGAAATTAAATTGTTGGTTCTAAGGCGGGATATGGATATTCCCTTCAGCAGAGTGATTTATAAGAAATGATTTCTTTTTTCCAGTGGTACAAATAACAAAAGACTACATCCCACCCTACGTGTCATTATTGTGGTGAAGATAGCTGCGGGAGATGTGACAGATTGGGCGAGGAGATGTACTGACACTATTACAAAGGCGTGCAAATGAGAATGACGACCGACTGCAGTAGTGCGTGCATCAGTGGAATCAACACACCCACTTCCCTAGAAAAAGGTAAGGTGCAACTTATGCCTATTTGGATTTAGAAATCAAAGAGAAGTTGTTAGGAAAATTACTTTTTGAAGTGAAACTTCTTTAGCCGCGGTAGGAGTAAATCGAGAGCTAACCCAAACTTGCATTACGAACAAAATCGTCACGAAATTAGTGTGGCTGTGACGGAACGGACTGCACAGAAAAGTCAACTGGATGATAAGGCTTATCCAAAATTTAAAAAATAAAAAAATACAAAATTAAAAATCTAAAAATCCAAAATTAAAAATCTAAAAATAAAAAATTAAAAAGTTAAAAATCCAAAATTCAAAAATCCAAAAATCCAAAAATCCAAAATTAAAAAATCCAAAAATTAAAAAAATTACGGGAGCGCTCGGGGAAAAGGTATCAGGCATTGAGTGGGGGGTTATTACTGTTTCGAACTAGTGGCGTGGTGAGCCCTTCACCGTAATAAAAAATCCAAAAATCCAAAATTTAAAACATCCAATAATCCAAAATTGAAAAAAATACAAAAATTAAAACACTTCTGTCGCGTGGCGTTCCACGCACACTTTTTTTTGTAGTGACGGGTAGAATCGAATAATTTTAAGAATCAAACAGCTAACATTTAAAATTACAGACAATTTTTATGTAACTAATAAGTATATATTACATGGTCCCACATGTTCAAATCTGCATTATACATAGGCCTACAGTTGAGCATTCCGTATCCTGCCCCCTCATTTGTAATTTCATAATTTTAAAATTTTCCAACATCCCTTGCGTAAACGAGGGTATAAGGTGAGATCTTCATATGTATCACTTACGTACTACTTCCAGTTTGTATAATAATTGTGTTATGTCCAAATTGCTAAATATAAATTGTTTCAAGTTTGAAGTAGCTACGAAATCATTAATTGCATTACACTGTGTTATTTTTATCCAATATGGTATCGCTAGATAAAGTTTAGAGTAGTATAGTTGGTTGTACAGAAGAAAAAGGCTAGTACAAACAGAGGAACAGTCTTTTTGCTTGGGGCTGTGCACGGATCTGACAGGCGGTCCGTCATGTCGCATGAGCTTAGGTAAGACATATGAATGATACACCAGATTGCCTACGACAGCCGCATCCCCAAATAACATCGGCTTTGTGCAAACAACACTCAGATTGTCCCCGATACACATCTCTCTTTTATTCATTGTGCTGATCATTTGCTTCCTCGGTGGTCTTTTGGTCCTTATACTTGCCAATGAATTCACGATTCGCTAAACTATGTTGAGGAAAAGGCACACAGTTAAAATATGTATGCACATTCAGAACAGGAGCTGTTGAAAATAATCAAAATTAGGACTATGGAAAATAATAATTATTTAAGGACGTTCAGATATCGCCCTTAAAATGGAAAGTTAATCTACACTTAATTCGGGGGGGGGGGGAATTAGATGAATTCCTACAATGTTGCTGTTTATAGGATTTTGATAAGTGAATTCCTACAATTTTATATGTAAGTTCCTACAAAGACGAAATTTTTCTTCCCACTTAACGCAGACCTGGGACTGAGCAACTTTAATGCAAACTGGTGTGGTTAAAATTTTATTTTGGTTCACTGTTTTGTATTATAACAATTTCGAAAGTCATATAATAATAATATTGTTAAAGCTAAATTTTAATTCCTTTGTCGAAACATCGATTACAATAAATAAATAAACAAATATTTAAAGTTATTGATATTTTATTTCTTCACGCGATAAGCACTCACAAATATTCATTCATAAACTTTATTGTTTCCTTCTTTAGCGTTTTCCTCCCCCTAAATGAAATGCTATTTACTGCACTGCGCGATTTGTGAGTGAGTGTTTTTTTTCATTCTCTTCATCACCTCTAAAAATTCGATCATATGAGAATGGTGATAAAAATTAACATTAAAGTGTGCATGGGAAGCTTTCCAGGTATTGGTATTGTAGAAATTAACAAGATGTAATTTTTCAGAGATGGTAGGAGTTCACATTTCCTTAGTAGTAGTAGTAAGTATTCTGCCTTCCGGCAGGTTTTCAAACTTGGTACGCGAATTTTGTTTTCCAAAACTGTCTATCCTCTGCTTCCTCCTTCAGCATCCAATATTTCCGCTTTTCCCTTAAATCGTCCAACAACTGAATTCTTCTTCTTCCAAGCCTAGTTGTACCCTCCAATCTTCCTTCTACGACATCATGTAATAAGCAGTTCCTTCTGAGAATGTTCCCAATCCAGTTTGCTTTCCTCTGACGAATTGTGTGTATGATTGACTTCTTCTCACCCACTCTACTCAGAACCTCTTCGTTTGTCACCATGTCCATCCACTTTATATTTTCTATCTGTCTCCAGCACCACATTTCAAAACTTTCTAAATATTTCTTCTTTACCAAAAATGGTTACCTCCTAAGATTTTGTAGGAATTCCCAACGACTCCTTCAGGAATTCTTCGCTACTACTAGAGGTAGAAAAAACTGGATAAAGGTTAACTGCACAGACAGTTAATTGCAGAGAAGATAAAACTGTTATTTGAACACATACCATAGTTAATTGGGTATTATTTGCAGTTATCTGGATTTTTGTCAATTAATCATTGACAGGCACTTAACAAACCACTGTAAAAAAAAATGGCTGTTGTTGTTAGTATTCCAACTAAAAGGAACAATATTCAAGCCTTGGAAGCAGCAAACAACTTGTATTTAAAATAAAGTTAATTTTAATATTATTACAAAATTAATTCATTTCGTACGCTTTAATGTGCTTTGCTTTGGAGGTTAAAATGTTCGAGCGAAGCCCTACTCTCTGCACGCCTGCCCTCTATCGCAAAGAACTAACAGCTGAATGGTCTCCGAGATGGAATCGATGTTTTATCAGTTATTCTAAAAACTCAAGACTTAGTCATTTAATTATGTTCGAAAAAAAACAGTCATGTGCATTTATCTTACAGACGATTGTATGAAAATTATATAACTCGTTACGCTCGTTTCATACACCTTAATGAATGGCATTATAGGCTCGTTGCATAATATACCAGTTTAAATTATGGAGCTATCTCTTTAAATATATTCGGATTGTCTTCAAATCAGTGTAGTTAGTTGTATCCTTCATAAATTACACTTGTGCTTAAATGAAAATAAAAATATATTCTAGCGAGGAAATATATTATACTCTGCCATCAAAATGTTTAATCTCTCTGCGCAAAAAGAAAGGATAAAGCGAACAATATGCCTATGTAAGTCAGATTATGATTCGTAACCATCGCTATCTGACAGCTTAATGCCGGTTGTCGACCAAGAGCTAAGCTAAGTTAGTTTAACTTAGCTCACATACAGTGCGGTATTTCGTATGTAGTTGTGCCGACAAAACTACATATGAAATCCGGCACAACTATATATGAAATCCCTCACATACAGTGCGGTATTTCATATGTAGTTGTGCCGACAAAACTACATATGAAATCCGGCACAACTATATATGAAATCCCTCACATACAGTGCGGTATTTCATATGTAGTTGTGCCGACAAAACTACATATGAAATCCGGCACAACTATATATGAAATCCCTCACTTGTCCCTCTTGGTCGACAACCGGCATAAGAGTGATAAATTATTACGTCTTTATATTTTGCGTCCAATAAATGCCCAGTCATAATAGTCATACTTTTTTGAACCCATTTAATTTTGGTTATAAAGTCTTCATAATTACAAGGCGTGATGTTTCCTTGGTGTGTTGTAAGCAGATCTTAGGCTAATTAAGAGTATGGGACATGCATGGTTCTTAAATCGTTTTAAATTATATAATTATTCGTAAAAATAAATAATTTTCATACTGAAAAAAATAGCTACATGTTTCGTTGAGTACACATATATGGGCTTTATTATTAAATTACTTTCATATAACTTCTGTTATGTTGCAAATAATTTAATAGACTACTATACTATATTCAACTACACAATCATCTACTGAATGTCCCTTAAATTTTATGTTCTTTTTCTCTCCTCTTTCTTCACTCTTATCTTTTTGGAACTGCAACAGAGCACGAGCTATCTGGATCACTCGAGTATATTTCTTAATACTTTATTAAGGCCTACTATCTTGTATAAGAAATTGCAAGTTTTTGTGTTTTTTGTTTTATTTTTTTAGTGGAAAATTTCGTATTAATAATGTTGCAGAAATTGATACTTATACTAGTACTAGACGGAAAATACTTTGCCAAAATAACTTTAATGGTGAATGTTATAGCGACTTACTAGAACATAAACATAGCACGCAATTTCACCTAGGTCAGTCATTTCTATAGCTCATCTTTAGATTCGTATCCTGGGGCACACAGTTAAGTCTTTGTAGAGACGGTATGCAAAAACGTCATGTCTTCTACAGAGTTCTATTTCTTGGTATGAGGTTGATGTAAGGTGAAATACTCATCAGGACTTCCATATAGCTTCGTCCATCTCACCCTTTCTTCTGAAATATATATCTAGACCTGTCAGAAGGCGGGTGGGGGAAAGAATATCAAAACATTACTGTCGACGCTACACCAGGGAGGAAATTAAAGTTCTCATGAACTAAAACAAAAGTTTTAGGCCTACCTATTTTGTGAGCCTTCTCATTTGTATACCCTCGACGGTTCGTTCTGTCTACAAAAATATTACAACAGGCTTTGATTTAAGAGTGGTCTATATACCATTTTTAATGTCTTGTAATGCATATAATGCAGATACCAGGAGACAAGCATACCGGATGTTGTAAGGCGAGGAAACATTTCCTTAAACATATAATTAATTACGTATCCTCTTAGATACATGAGTTTATCCGATATTTGTGAAAAGTACCCCAATAGAAAATAAATTGGTGGAAAAATTGTGAAGTAATGCTAACTTACAGAATAACGTTTAAGAAATACACCATGGTTTCAGCATAGTGTAAACAAATTGTTTTCTGTGCAGTCCGTCGAGGTTTTATAAGAAATGGGTCTTGCGAAATTAAGGATTAACATTCTGGTTTTCTATTCTGGTGTCTTTTTTCATTAGACCTATTTCTCAATACCTGAGTGAATACAGGCATAACTGGCTACACCATATTCACCGCATGTACCGTTCTTGAATACGCAAACAAATGCTTCACTATATTCCTTGTGGGAAACGATCTGTGGGCAGACCATTCCGGCGATGGAAGGAGACCGTAACAGGCCATTAGGCCTAATATTTGAAAGGATGATGATGATGATGATGATAATGACATTCTGGTTTTCATACAGAGATAAAATAGCTGCCTTAATAGAGGAATACCAGTTGGGCACCAGCTATTAATTCTAAGAACTATTCTCTGAAATTGAGACTTATAATAAATATAGGTCTATCATTTTACTGTGTCCCGAAATGTTGATCAGGGTTTCATTTCGTTTAATTTCTCTTGTGATATGTAAGGACAAAGCTTACGTGATTAAAGGACAACACGCACATGTCATCCATCGTTGGGGAATTTTGTATGGAAGTCCCCATTTTAGAAATGGTGAGAAATATGAGAAATAAAACTCTGCTCTCAATATGGATGTCAATAGCATACTTTTTTTAAAACAAATATTTATTTCGGTCGCAACGACCAGGGTCACCAGCGACCACAATAATTAATACATAAATACATTAATATTGTGTAAGTGATACAAGAAGTGAAGTATATAAAAGACATATATGGTAACTTGAAATTTAGTAAAAGGACAACACATTAAATGTAAAAAGGACTGGAAGTATTTTTCAACTATTAGTAAACTATGATTTAAATTAACATGATCTTGTCTTACTACTAACTAAGCTAAAATTTTATCGCTACGTGTAAATGAGGTATCAATATATTTTTCCACAACGGTTAGAAGAATTACATACTGTTGTGTTTTAATAAATAATTTGGCTAACTCAAATTGTAACTTTAAAAATAGAGTGGGATGATTCGTTTCAATATCTCGGCTTTGATAAACTAAGGTGCCAAGGGCGATATTATGTCCTGTTCATAACTGAATGAAATTAACTTACAGATGTTAACGTCTATGGTCAACTTTGAAGCTGAAATTGAGTTGCTAAAATACAGGTTACCTCAACCATCAAATAAAACCAAAGAAATACAGGGTGTTAATGAATAACAGCGAAATATTTTACCTGTGTATAAAGGGGACATAGACAAGCAGATTTTTGCTCTATGGATTCAATTTTTCCTGTTACAGCATAAAACCTCCAGGGAATGGCCACCATTGACTTCTGACATTAGAAAAAAATGAAAAACAAAGGAACTTCGTTGTTAACACTGTAGTCAGTAGTTATGAATAAAAAAGACTAATGCAGAGGTGGCCAGTCATGTGATAAGTCTGTAAATTTTGCAGGTTATGAAAGCTCTAAATTATGAATATCCGTGAGTGAATTATTAAGAATCAGGTTTTTATCGATCACTTGGATCAATTTAATAAAAAATTAGCTCTATTTAGCGTAATTATTGACTTATGAGCACCAAATTATGACTTTAATACCCTGTAGCATACACATTTTACGCCACACGGAAAAAATCTCCTAATACAAGTTACTTGTCTATGTTCCCTCTATATACAGATAAAATATTTTGGTGTTATTCACTAACACTCAATAATTAGTTCAATGTTAACTTTTGGTTAGACATAAATTCCGGATAAAGAAATGAGAGAAAATATTGTGAAATAATTAAAATGTTTAAAGTATGTTTAAAAAATAAAATTAGAAGTGCATTTATTGAGAAAAAAATTTAACGGCTGCATTATCCTTACCTACGTTAAACTTAAATGTATTTTCACTTAAATACTCCTTATTTATGTATGTTCAAGCATTAATGCATTCCTTCACTGTTTTCGTTTGAAGATGGTTTCGCTGTACTCCATCCTACCTATACGACCGCTCTATGCTATTACCTACATGCCAGTGATTCATATAGAAACATCTTTATATCAGTGCATTCTGTGAAATATGAATTATTTTATGCATTTCATATGTGTCTATAAAAAAGTAAAGTGTTCCCTATTACAGGCCATGGAGGCCCAGAGGGTTCCAGGAGGTTGAGGCTCCCAGATTTTTAGACATTCGGCACATGAAGGTGGTAAGGTTGTCAGCCTTACGCACCGGCCGCCTTTACCCCCAGGATTGCTCCTGGTACTCATTTCTGTTAGAGGCTGAGTCGACCCCAGGGCCATAGTGCCACCAGAAGATATGTGTCTATATACGACTATAATTATTTAGCTGTATATATGGTTTTCAGGGCACCTGATGAAAGTGCTATTTTTTATATTAATTAATGATTAATTCACAATGTTCCTGCTTATTCAGTCGTATATAAGGCGATGATACTTTCTTTTACCATTAATTACTGTTTTAAATATTTAGAAGATAATGTCAAACATAATATTCTTTCAATTACGAAGGTCTGGATTTTTATTAAATGGTGATAAATCTGAACACCTTTTCTTTACTCTTAAATCCCAATTTATTATCAAAATTCAATTACGAAGGTCTCGATTTTTATTAAATGGTGATAAATCTGAAGACCTTTTCTTTACTCTTGAATCCCAATTTATTCTCAAAATTCTTGGCACTGTAGTTGATAACATAATAAATTGGGGGAATTATATAGATATATAATATTTGTAAGAGACTTTCCAGAAACGTTTATTTAATTTGAAACTTAAAAAAATCATGTTTCAAAATATTACTTTAAGGTTGCTTGTCAGACATCATTATGAAAGCATAATTGGGTATTGATTGCTAATATGGGGCAACGGTACACATACTAGTGAAGTTTTTCTTCTACAGAAGAGGATTATTAGGATCGTTGTTAACTCTCTCCTTTCATTCACTGTGAGACTCCCTTCATGCATGAACAAAATGAGTGTTAGACTATAACATCTCTATAGATGAATATTTTGGATTCGATTAGACATACGTGTAACTTATTAAAAATATCAATAGTTAATTGAATAATACACGTCATATTTACAGTACAAGGAATTAAACTTTTTTAATATTCCATACTGTAAATCACAAAAATAACGTACAACAAAGATTCCGTTATGGCATTTAAAATAGTAAATAAATTTCCGTATCATTTGAAAGGTACTCTTTTCGAAAGGTGATTTCTAAAGAGACCAATAATATGCCATTTTATGACATTACAGTATATTTTAACATTCCAATTAATGGTTTGTAATTTAATATGTTGACAATTATTGTCTTTTAAAAATACAGCATGTGCATGTAGTCTTATATTGGATAATTGTTTCTCGGGCTTCTTGGGGGATGATGGCAGCGGAGGAAGCTACCGAAAGCTCGGAAACAATTCTCCTACTCACTCGATTGGGAGCTCGAGAAACTATTACCCGTCCTTTCTCAACCACTGGAAAAGCCTCAAGTCACAATTGAAATCAATTGTATTGTATCCATTGTGAGCGCGAAAGCTGCGTACTACTTTACTAGAATTAGACTGGTTATTATAACTGTATACGTAGCATGGGTATAAAGCGAATGCGTTGACATTGACCATAAACAACAACGAACTTTTTGATGACAACTTAAAATAAAAATAATTGTTTTAAAGGCCTTAAAATAATTTCACAGTTTAATGAAACATGCATAACTAAATATTTAATGTAATCAAATGCTAATTAAAATTGCTATACCAAATAAAAATTATCCTGTTTACCCTCATTGATATTTAGTGTTCATATTTGCATATGTTATTAACAGTTTGTTTATATAATCATTCAAACATACAGCAACTATATGTGGAAGTAATAATATTTAAAGTAAACATTAACCTGAAACTGAACGTGCGAGTATGAAATTACATATCGCTTTACTAAACATGCATATTGCACGTTTCTAATTTCAGAGAGAATGTTCAATAGAACCCCCTGCTTAAAAATACGATTGAAAACATATATTAGGTTCAAAACATACTTTACTTGAGCAGTGAAAGCAGCTTAATGTAATCGCGGATAATGTTATCATTCGGGTAATGTTATCACTTTTATGAAGTCCCGTAAGGATAAATACTGATATATTGAAAACATGCTGTTTATTATGATCACAGATTGGGTTTATGTTATCACTAGGACTTTTAGGTAAATACATATTTTTTTTTGCTATTACTCATGATTTCTGCACTTTGTCAAAGTTTCGGTTGGGACCTTTGGATTCAAAATTCTGAGTTGCATATCACATAAAAAAAATATTTTCGATATTTCTTATTTGAATAAATATTTTTGGTAACTTAATTATTTTTACATATTTTACCACATATCATGTTTAGAAATGAATATTTTGACAGTTTTTGTAAAATTGCGCCATATTTTCAATGTGTTGCGTTGTTATGTTCAGTCAGAGAATAAATCAGGGCGGATTTGGCCTTCATTAGTGCAAATTTCTGTTTCCTTTCACAATGCATTACTAAGTTGGAAACAACAAAACAATTGTTGACAGAGTCAATAAAAAGAAATCAAACACATTGAAAACAAACTTAACAAAATCAGTGGTTCAAAAGCAAACAAAATTAAAGAAAAATTCCTGTCATGCCTAAATAAGAATGAAGGGTTACAAGTGTTGCGCAAGATTTCAGAAATTTTAATGGGTAACAGTGTAGAGAACTTGGAGCAGATGGAACATCTGAGTGTCAGTGTTACAAATATGCAAGATGTTGAACGTACATTTTCAAGATACAAGTCTCTGTTCCCTGAAAATCGTCACAGCTTTAAGATGCACAACTTAGGATCTACTTTTGTCGTTTACTGCAACAGTTCTACACTTGCTGACTAGAATGACTAGATGAGTAGGGCTACTTCTGTAAATGTTGGTTAAATAAGTTAATTTAAATATTTTCATATTTTTAAACATATTTTCGACTTTTTAAACACATAAAAAAGAAATATTTTCGTTTTTATAAGCACCTAAAAGTCCGAACCCTAGTTATCACATTTTCCTGTTTGCGCCTTTATTTTCAAGAACTGTATGTCATTCAAAATTTCGTTTATAAGGGTTTCGTTTCTACTCAACTGTATTGTATTGTACTGGAGGTAGCAATTCTGTTCCCTGCTCACAGGATGACCAGTTCGAGGGGGTGGCATTACCTAACTTTCTCTTTTATACAATAAAACATATTTCACCCCTCATTTAGCTGCAGCTTTTGATTTATGAAGATAATAGTGTTGACATGCAGTGATGGCTAGTGTAAAATGAAAATACTTGAACAGACATGCGTCTGAATCATTCAAGTAAAAAATGAAACTTTCTGAAATTGACATTATTTCTAAAACTAAAATTCCGCATAAATTCTGAAAGATTATATTATGAGGTGGGAGTTCAAGACATTTACAGAATAAATAATGAAGAACAAATTAAGGACTTAAGATGATGAAATTGTAAATATACAAAAGTACAACGAAATAAAGAAATTAATATAATCCAGATTAAAATGTAGCAGGACCTTATATCTATATGGTATTTTTGTAATTTTAAAATAAAATAAATAAAAAATTGACGTGAGATAATATAAAAGAAGGAATAGACAATATATTACATAATTATATGACAGAAGAGTAAAAAAAGGCCTAAAATTCAATATATGTATAAGCAGATTATAGGCCTATAATAGTTTGTCAAGTAAGCTGTCATTTAGGACTTTTAAATAGACTTGTGGTTCAAAATACATTTATATTTCCATAAAGCATACTTTAAACTATGAAATTAAGCAATTAAATTAAAAGTTGTATTTTGACGTAAAAAAATTACAACGTATTGGATTTCCCCTACCAGCCTATTTTTAAAGAATTAATTGGAATCGCTTTATACCATTTTTACTCTCAATTCCCGTCATACACGAGATGAAAATTAAATACAAGGCACTACCAAACAATAGTTAAAAGTACGCACACAAGTCATGGTATTTCAAAATGAGAGATTCCAAGACGGTTTCCACCATCCTATCTCTTCATAGATTGAATGGGTCTTAACAATGGTTCTCATTAAAACATGTTTAATGTTGTAAAAATATAAAAAGCCTAGTATCACTCTAATGGTAATAACAGAGTAGATTTCTGCTATGAAGATAAATTCGTGCTGCGGTAACCGAAAGTGGACTATAGTTTATCATTTCGGGTTTACATTTGATTATATGGTTTGAAGGAAGAAGAAGAAGAAGAGAGAAGGAATTATTGTTGCCTCATGCTATGTACCTCCTCCAACCTCGCCAACCTTTTTGCCCCCTGGTGATAAAACGCACAAACTACCGCGCCATGCTGGAGCTCGTGCCCTCGTACTAAAACAACTGACACACGATATCGCGTGAAGGCTGGTAATTTGGCGGCAAACCGAGAGAAATTTCTTTTGTGATTCCTTTTTCCATAGCCTTTTATTTTCTAGAAAAGTTGTACAGCCATGTAGAACCACAATGCAGTACTATCGACAATCCGCAATGCTTCTACAAATATGTAATATTCAAATTTTGATACTTTCTAAACTGACTTAAACCTTTCGCTCCCATAGTTGCTTGTGTGCAATATAAACATAAGGGTTTAAGTCCAAAAAGCAATTTTCCTCAAGAATTTTATCCACAAACATGCTTATAAGTTCAAGGTATGATTTCCTGAAAAATGATATGGGGGTTAAAAGGTAACTCCCAAATTTATGAAATTACAAAATGAGCGAAATGTATTTTAAGGTCAAATTATAATATTCTTAACTTTAATTCAATAGTTTATAAATGCTTTTAACTGATAATGAAAATTCTGGAAGCATGCGAGGGTTGAGTCGTGTAGGAAAAATCTGAATATTAGATTATTCAAGTTATTTTTTAAATCACTAGGTCTGAGGTTTGAATAACCTGTATTTATTACCATGCTTAGGCGAAAATTATTACAATAATATGATACAGAATAATCCAGTAGGCCAAGATTCAACATGATTGTGCTAATAATTTAAGAGTTATAAAGTTATCATTATTCAAATTACAATAAAATTAAAAGTTCTATTCGCATCAGTTCTCATTTAATCATTTTCATATTTTAATTTCGCACACTCTAAAGAATAGAGATTAGCTTAACAGACTATTTATACATTTTTTTACTTCTTGCACTTAATATTTCATAATATTTCGTCATATAATTCCTTTTGTTGCATATTTTCACAACTAGCTAAAACTTTTATAATATTTGTTTAACATTTCATGCACTTAGAACATCTTGAGGTTTTAATGGAGCATATTGAGAAAACCATAAGGATGTGTTTAAACCTTTGTATTTTAGTTTTGTGTTATTTTAAACATTCTATTTAATATTCATGGAGTAAATTATTAATTGGCTAGCTTTAAAGCTGTTCTTTGAAAACGGCTAAAAGGGAGGCTTGGCGATCCAGTGCTCTCTAAAAATAAAGGCTAACTTATTCAAAATATATAGAAAAAACCGGAAATTTGAACATACAGTGATACCTCGAGATACGAGTTTAATTCGTTCCGTAAACTTGCTCGTATGTCAATTTGCTCGTATCTCAAAGCAATTTTCCCTATTGAAATTAATTGAAATGCCATTAATCCGATCCAGCCCCAAAAATGCTACCCCCAATTGTTTTTGTTACGTGTTTTTGAATAAGAAAAATGTATTTATAAATGAAAAATATTGTATAAAAACAATACTGTATTGCCTCGCCAAGTCAGCTACTCGCACACCTTCCTAATTTTTTCTATGATTTCTAGAAAAACTTAGCAAAGATGCTTCGACAGCGAGGTAAACAAGCACACTGGGGAAATACGTGGGATAATGCACGAGGCGCAGGAGCATTAAACTGGTGGGCCGTGTGCAGCGTCGCAGCTGGCCGTTCCTCGTATCTCAAATGTCGCTCGTATTTCAAAACAAAACTTTCTCGCTCGACAGCTCGTATCTCAAATAACTCGTATGTTAGGGCACTCGTATCTCGAGGTACCACTGTAGTTTAATTTTTGGAAAAGAGTACTTCTCATTTCCTGGAACCCTCTGAAGAAACTCAATTCTAGACTTGATACTGTCAAAGAACTGAGATCAAGTGACATATTTATAATTATAGGAGACAATCATCAAATTCTTGGCATATTCTGTAGACATCCTATATCTTTCATTTGTCCAATGAATAAAAGTTTAACAAGGAAAATATTCCTTCCACGGCTGCACTATGGGCTGGAATTGAGAGAAAAAAACTGTACAATTTTCAACAGTTCAGGGAATTTGTTCTCAGAGTGCATGCTCATGAAATTATAAAATTTATCCGAAACTGTATTTTCTAAAAATGTTGCACTATTTTCTATCCCGGGCCTTTTCAAATGGAAAGTTTCATTAAACAGTTCACTGTCATCTACAATAAAACCTTTATTACTCAAATATGCCACACAAATTTCTACAATTTCCCAGTCAGGAATTTTACAAAGAGTTAACAATTGAACACTGTTATTTCATCATACTGCCTCTCCCATTTGATAATGTAATCTTTACAAACAATTTGAAAAGCGTTAATATCTTTCTCAAATGCATGAAAAAGTGCTAACTGGTACTGGTATATACTTATAGGCTATGATGTATTTTAGCTCTTAGTTGTTTTTATAGTCTGTAATATAGGGAGTCTTGTTTGTTTTTGTAAAGACAAAGCCATAACTGTATTGTCCAGTTTTAAAGGTGAATAAAAGATTGATTGATTGATTGATTGATTTAGAAATTAGATCTCGTTGAAGTTTTGAATATGGCTTACGTATATAGAAACCGGGTTATTTTCCTGTTTTCTTAGTTTTTAATCGGAGGTTGAAGAAGGAAATTGAAAATCCCTCTTGAAGTATACAAAAGGTTATTCGAACTATTATAAATAACGAACTGTTATTGAAAATTTCTTCGCCATGATAAAGAATTGCAGACTTTGAATGAATGGAGAGAAATTAAGGTCGTAAGTAATGTTTTGAATGAAGCAGGGAATAATATATAAACATGCATGGTTGTTGTATTTAAGTAATAGGTAGAAATAGTTTTATAATGTTTGTTTAGTAATCGAGGGACTGAATGGTAAAACAGAAACGTAACCAAAAGTCCCTGTGTGTAATGAAGATGAAATAAACCTATAGCGAAACTAAATATTGTGTTGGCTTACCGTTTGTGTTTTGTCAGAAATTTTAAATTGCCGGTATATAGTTTATGAACAAAATTTTTATTGACGAAATAGTTCTATAGGCTTATGTTATTATGAATTGTAACGATTAATAGGTATACGATGATAGTGGTAGCCTATTAGGAATAACAGTATTTGTAGTAGTTAAAATGAAGCAAATGAATAATTATTTATTTGCATGAAAGGGAAGAGAACGACAGTGACATCAGGTGATATCCTTAATAATACCTATAAAGTGCTAGCACCTTTTTCTTTACCCTTAACGGGCTCAGCTCGGAAAATGGAACTTTACTTAGCTGGAGAGAGTTCTGTTAAATAATGTAAACGATTCAAAATAACATAAAATAAATAAATCATATTACTATAATATTTAATTTGATTCTTGTATCTACGAACTATCCTTCTTCTTCTCTTCCAGGATAATCCTCATATCGAGGTTTTCCCTGCGACCATACAATCAATTTCGTCTATCAATTCTCCTTCTCCATCTATTCCGGTTATCTGCGTCTTCTGGTGTTAGTCCAAACGTCTCCATTGAGCAGTAAACGTTGTCTTTCCATGAGGTCAGTGGTCGTCCCCTTCTTCGTCGACCCTCTGCTTCCCATTCTTGAACCATCTTTGGGATCCGGTCATTTTCCATTCTTCTTACATGTCCGTACCACGTCAGTCTCTTTTGCTCAATTACCTCACCTATCGTTCGTTCAGTTTCCATAATTTGTCTAATCGTAGTGTTCCGTATCCTTTCTCGCCGAGATTTCCTAGCCGACCTTCTCCAAAAATCCATCTCTACTGCTGTTAATCTTTCCACGTGTCTCCTATTCACAGTCCATGTTTCTGTTCCGTATAACATAATGGAATTATATATTAATTTCTTAGTCTTGTTGATGATATTTCGACTTCATAAGACCGAGTTGAGCATACCTATTACCTTCTTTCCATCACTGATCCTTTTTGTTATTTCTTTGTTTGAGGTTCCATTCTTTTCTAATATTGAACCGAGGTAACGGAAGTCATCCACTTTCTGAATTTTCTTTCCGTCAATGTATAACTCATCTCTATCACTAGTCAAATATTGTGTTTTCTTTGGATTTATTTTCAATCCCCACTTTCTATATTCCAGTGATAATTGGTTGCACATATAATTAGCATCCTCTCCATCTTGTGCAACTATCACCTGATCATCTGCGAACAGCAAGTAATATAAAAATCTGCCTTCTGCTACTTCTATACCCATTTTCTCACATTTCCGAGACCATGTTCTCAAGCTGACTGCTATGTATATTTTAAACAAGGTGAGGGACATCGGAAAACCTTGCAACAGACCTTTGCTGGTTTTAAATTTTTGTGACAGTGTTTTGTTATTTTTTATTTGGCATGTGTTGGCTTTGTATATTTCCTGTATAATTTTTATTAAAGAATTGTCTGTTCCTGCAATTTGAAGTGCTTCCCATAATTTATTCCTTGGTACACTGTCGTATGCTTTCTCCAGATCTACGAAGATCAAGCCAACTTCCTTTGATTTATCTCTGCATTTTTCCAACAGTTGTCTTATTGTAAAAATATGATCTATACATGATCTACCTTGGGTGAATCCACATTGTACTTCAATGTTCTCGCACTGTGTCTCTAGTTTGGTTTTAATGTTTTTCCCTAATAATTTCATTATTGTATTTAATACACAAATACCCCTGTAGTTTGAACAGTTCCTTCTATCACCTTTTTTAAATATTGTTGTTATATAGCCATCCAACTACTGATATAAGCGCTAGACCATAAAAGAATGCTTGTAAGAAGCAAGCAGTCTCGCAATTCTTGTTTCCTCTTTTTGGGGAGCTGAAATGTTGATCTTTTGCCTGGGAGCTTCGAGTGTCTCTAGGCAGAAGCGTTTACTCTTATTGTATGCTATTATAAGCAGTAACCCTCAAGAGATAATATATCAAAATATCGATTTAGCTTTTTCCTCCTTTGTGGTTAAGTGACAAGGATTTGATAGCATAGAATTAAGTAATAAAACTTAACCTGATAATCTACAATGACATTAATTCAAAGTGAAAAAACCTCTGAGGTAAACCACATTCTACTTGTACACATTTACCAAGACCAATAACGGAAGTGTAGTTTGTACTAATAATGATAATTTTATAACGAAGCACTTTAAGTGCACGATGGTATTATCATTTAATGTTTTCTATTCCCTGGAGACCTTTCGTAAGTTCTTTCATGATAGGATGCTGAAATATAAAACAATTTATTATGACTAGGGTTCGTATGTTTATCACCTAAAAAAGTGGAAAGTATGACTGAAAATATTACCTTGAAAAGGACTAAATATGACCCGAAAATCCTAAATATGACCTCATAAGAGAACGTATTTTCTCAAAATAAATGTTACAATTTAAAACGTTTATTGGTATTAAATTATTACTTCGCATTAATTCAATGAGATATCAACATTTTAACAATTTTAAAGGTATTTACAGTTTTACATATTAAGAACTTCTAATCTGTTAATGTTTCCAAAATATACCACTGCAACTGTGAACTGAAATTTTTTGAAACATGTCTATTGGAAGTTGTTAACAACAAGGAGGAAGAGGTAATTGTTCTATTACTCGTTACTGTCCCTTCACATTTCAGCTACAGTAAAACAAAAATATTCGTGACTCTCTTTCGGAAAAAAATTTAAGTCGATTACTGCACATACTGCATAATCGTGCTCTTTTACCGAATTTATAACTGAAATAAGATGTTAAATTACAAATATAAACGAAATATGACCCAGGTAATGAAAATGACCAAATTATGACTTAAACACAAAATAAAAACGGTCCGATTAGGATAACAAAAGTGAAATTCATGTTTTCTTCATGAAGTAGTTTCTCAGTAATTTTCTCCTCATATGCTGAGTAATCATAACTTAATAATTTAATAATTTCGAAGTCTAAAATCTGTGACCTAATGCAATTATATAAACATTATTTTATAATTATTTATATATATTATATGATTATTTATATATATTATATAAAAAGGATTGGAAATGAATACAGAAAAAACTAAGTACTGTATATGGTAATGGAACGTCAAAATAAAGTTCAACAAAATATTTGAATAGCCGGTAAATCGTTCGAACAAGTGAAAAAATTCAAATATCTTGGAGCAGTAATTACTGACACAAATAATATTAAGGCAGAAGTTAAATCTCGACTAAAATCAGGAAGTGCTTATTTTTATGCAGTTCAGAAACTCTTATCTTCTCGTCTTCTGTCGAGAAATCTAAATATCAAGATTTATAAGACTATTATCCTGCCGGTTGTATTATATGGGTGTGAGACATGGCCGCTTACTGATCGGGAAGAACATAATCTGAGAGTGTTCGAAAACAGGGCGCTTAGGAAAATATTGGAGCCTAAGAGAGATGAAAATGGGGACTGGAGAAACCTGCATAACGACGAGCTTCATTACCTGTTCTCATCACCGGATATAGTAAGGGTAATTAAATCATGGAGGATGAAATGGGTTGGACATGTTGCCCGCATGGGGGAGGAAAGACATATCTAAAAAATATTGACCAAAATAGGACTTTATATGCAAATTAAAACCGATCCGATTAGGATAACAAGCGTGCAATTCGTGTTTAATTTGTGCTTGTGGCGAGAACGGAGTTCAGGATAAAAATATGACATGTCATAAACATCCGAACCTTACACATAAGATTTTCATAAACAATTATTGTGTAGGACTTGACATCAACACTTTTCCCATGAAATTCGTAAGACGAAATGTAATAATGTTTTGTATTCCAGAGATTACAAAGCTTCCTTTCCATGATAATGAAGTATCTGAGTTTGTTTAGTTTTCTTGGAAAAAAGTAGTAATGGTGAGCGTGGTTGTGGCAGATGCATAACAATCGTGAGAATGAACTAATTGCGGCTGCAGTACACACATACTTTTGTTATGCTAATTACCCTGTGAGGAAGCGTCGTGACTGCCCATGGCGACCCCGGTCCACTGTCGTGAACTCTTCCAAGCCGGATTGACATGTAACGCTCCCTCGCCCACCAGACAAATTACCATTTCACAGAAATAAAACCACCGGAATGATCAGCTTCTGGTAATAGCTACTTTGTTGTTAAATTTCAGACAAAAAAAATATTTTGTAATGTACAGTTATTTAATGTTATTCAGTGAAGCTTGTCCATTCGAAACGGTTTTAATCCGAGTGTTAGATTAAACTGAATTTTTCCTTTATCTCCCCAATAAGAAAAAGTGTTCCCTATTACATGCCATGGAGGCCAGAGGGTTCCAGGGGACTGAGGCTCCCAGATTTTGACAAACCTCCCAGGTGGAGATTTGTACTAATAATCATAGTTTTATAAGGAAGCATTTTAAATGCACGATGGTATTATCATTTAATGTTTTCTATTCCCTCGAGACCTCGCTCCCAGTGATTTCCATCTTTTCCTAAACCTCACGAAATGACAAAGAATGACCGAGAGGCGAAGGTGGTTGTCACACGATGGTTCAAATCTCAGGCGGCACACTTCTACGACACATGTATTCAAAAGTTGATGCCACGATAAGACAAATGTTTCAGTTCCGGTGGGGAATATGTTGAAAAGTAGGTGAATCTTTGCAATGAATATTTCAAAGAAATTTTGTTATGTTTCTGTAAACGGCCCAGGGGAAACTTACTTTATGGATGCGCATCGTACATCAATATGAAACAAGAAATAAAAATAATTTGGTTCCTAATTTTACAAGATTTAATAAAAGTCAGAATAGTTTTAAGCATGACGGAATTAAACTTTTTAACAAACTCCCACCAAATGCCAGAAATGTTAATTCGAAAAGATTCAAAATAATAATGAAGCAATGGCTAAAAAACAGTATGCAGGAGTTCGATGACGCAAATCCAGATGACCTGCTGTTTTAATAGTTTTAGAATTTTTATTTTGATGATGTCTATTACTTTGAATAAGTTTAGTGACAGATTAATAAATAATAATAATAATAATAATAATAATAATAATAATAATAATAATAATAATAATAATAATAATAATTATAATTCAATATTATAATTATAATAATAATAATAATAATAATAATAATTATAATTATTATTATTATTATTATTATTATTATTATTATTATTATTATTATTATTATTATTATTATTATTACTAGGGTTCGGATGTTTATGAACTAGAAAAGTGGAAAATATGACTGTAAATATGACCTTAAAAATGACTAAATATGACTTAAAATGACAAAATATGACCCAAAAATCGTAAATACCCCTTCATAAAAGAACGTATTATCTAAAAATAAATGTTCCAATTTAAAACTTTTATGACACTAAATTATTACATCACATTAATTCCATCAGATAACCACTTTTTAACAATTTTACAGGTGATTTACTGGTTTATTTGTAAAGAACTCCTAATTTGTTAATGTTTCCAGACACCACTGTAACTGTGAACTGAAAATCTTTTTTAAATATGTCTATTGGATAAGGTAATTGTGCCATTACTTGTTATTATCCCTTCACATTTCAGTTAAAGTAAAACAAAAAATATTCGTGACTTTTTTTCAGAAAAAAATTAAGTCGACAATTTAGTGCACATACTGCATCATTCTGCTCTTTTACCGAATTTATAGCTTAAATATGACAATAAATTACGAATATGACCGAAATATGTCCAAGACCATGAAAATTACCAAAATATGACTTTATATGCAAAATAAAAACGGTTCGATTACGATAACATGCATGCAATTCGTGTTTAATTTGTGTTTTCGGCGAGAATGGGGGTCAGGATAAAAATATGACATTTCATAAACATCTGAACTCTAATTATTACTATTATATAACAATCTGATCAAAAGGAAAATTACATGCAACAGAGAAGCAAACATTATTACAATTATAATTTCCATTGCTACCGTGTCTACAAGTATTTCGTCGTGTTCGCACTTTTCTATTGACAACGAAACGGTGCAGAGCCTATATTATATTGCAAAACACCTAATTTTCCCCTTTTGTTTGTTATTCCTTCGATAATCCCATCATCATCCATCTTAATTAAGAGAGAGAAAAGAAGATACTTCGACGATAGTGTATGAAATGTTTATCATGATCCCTGAATTTCCCTTCAATTATCTTGGAAATTTATTCAAACCTTTGTTCCCTTGCGGTCAGTTCTCGGAAGAGTCATGACTACCTGGAATTATTATAATTCTGGATCAATTTTGTGCGATACCTTTTTATTCAGAAACTGGATTTCATAGCAATTTCCATGTATCGGATCTTAAACAAATAATAACAAATGTAACCAAATTATGAACCTTAAATGCTATGAATATCTTGATATAGTCGATTCCTAGGAACAGTAAACAGTAAAATTTAGCTATATTCGTTATGTTGGAGTGTTTTAAAAAAAATTATTTTCCGTTGTGGGGTGTAATGCATCTACTCAGACACAAGACTATAACACGAATGATATTGCATTTTGTTGGCATAAAGTATTTTTTTTTTAATTACACCTACAAACGTGTGTAAAAGTTATATTCATAGCAGCTATAATAGTCGTATTATTTCTCTATAGAAACTCGTTTTTGGACTGAAGTTTGTACATATCAGCGCAATGCATTAATATAGCTGTGCTTCTTCTTAACCTTAATTCATATTCGTACACATTGATATATGAAATTCTTAAAATATGCAAAGAGTTCCCAAAATGCACTGGCAATAATATTAATGATGTAAGTGTAGGCTTAAGATTCACTGACATGTTGGTTATAGGTTTCAAGCAGCCGTATAAGTTATGATTGAATCAATTAAATTCAAACTGAAAAATACTCAAATTAAAATAGGCCCATAATGCAGATATCGGTAGCCGTACATTTCGATAGAATGCATAATATAACCCTGTATCAACAACAGCTGCATTTAATTACTCAGCGGCTAGATGTCTTTGTAATATTTTATTTATATTTATTTGTGTACACTGACATCGTTACAAATAAATGAATCAATCAAGGCGGGCTAACAATATCAAAGAGATCGACAATTTTATACGTTATGTTCAAGATAGAGTGGGCCATCATTATTATTGTAGCATCATAATACGTTTTGCCCATTATAATAAGTAGGCCTACAGTGAGATTATTTTTGCAATGTATCGAGAACGCACGGTCCGGCGGCTCACCGCAAAAATAATGTCTCTGCATTAATGTTTATAATAATAATAATAATAATAATAATAATAATAATAATAATAATAATAAAAGTTTGTTTAACCTGGAGAAAGTTAAGACCGTAAGGTCTTTTCTTCTTTATATGCTGTAAAGTGGACAATAATAGAGTTTATGTAAAGCAACAGTTGGATAGAACTTCTGGAAATGAAAGCATGCTCTTTAGTAAGTAATTTCGTCTATTATTTCTACTGAGAGAAACTGATACATCTGAGCTTGCCTTGTTTACCTTAGTAACGAATAAGTTACTAATGTCTGTGGCGGCTCAGCCGCTGATTGACTGTCTTCTAGAACCAATCAAATGCTTCGGGGCCCAGACATCGCACTTTTCTAATAAGCCTATAATAGATATGCAGCGTTCTTTGTTATTAATTTAATGCTTTCTTGCTGTTGTTTCAGATTTGAATATTCCCAATTATTTTAAAATTGGAATAATTAATTATAATTCTTCAAAATGTGCACTACTTTACTATCGATATTGTGAATGCATCTGTGAGCATACCTACTACGTATTATAATCTAAAATACGAGGGTGAGTTCGAAAATAAGTTTCCCCTGGCGACTGTGTACAGAGGTGTGAATGGAAAAAAAAAAAAATAATAATAATAATAGAATGAGACATTACAAATAAGACACACCTTTATTTTTCCACATAATTACCACGTAGCCTACATTGAGACATTTGTCATACCGCTTTAGAAGCTTCAAAAATCCCTCCAGGAAAAAATCAGGGCTCTGCATACGAAAGAAGCGTCGAACGGCTTGTGTAACGTCAACAGTGCTCCCAAAGTGCCTTCCGCCGAGAGTCTTCTTCAAAGCCGGAAACAGATGGAAGTCACTGGGTGCGAGACCAGGACTGTATGGCGGATGGGCTAGGCACTCCCAACCAAGAGTTGCAATATAGTTTTGCGTTGCCGTCGCTGAGTGTGGTCTGACATTGTCATCCAACAATCGAACACCAGATTGGAGAAGTCCAGGCCGCTTTTTGCGAATCGTCTCCTTCAATTTCGACGCTTCTTCCTTACGCAAAACCCTGATTTTTTTCCGGGAGGGCTTTTTGAAGCTTCTAAAGCGGTATGACAAAGGTCTGAATGTACATGGTATTTATGTGGAAAAATAAAGGTACGTCCTATCTTTAATGTCTCATTACATTTTTTTGTCTTTCATCCACATCTCTGTGCACAGTCGCCAGGGGAAACTTATTTTTGGACTCCCCCTCGTAGTTTGTTTACTATATTTATATTGACATCCCTAGATGCTTGAGTGAATTCTGTATTATTTAAGAAAACCACACTTTTAAAATAGCTTGTTCCTAACCTTGAAAGAATTTTGTGTAATCACCCCTAGATTATAATTAAGAGTGCAATGAAACGTCGAGAGACTCAGGATCTCAGTAACGGTTTAGAAGCTAGTTATTAGTGGATCGGGAGACAGTAAAAATGCAAATTACCTTAAATTACAGTCGCAACGCAGACAAATGGCACCAATCAGGATGTCAACTCTGAATACTTATTACCAAGAATTAACAGCAATTTGTCGGGAGAGTTATATAAAGCTGGAAGCTGGCTTGACGAACGATACTAGTTCGATGGAATTTCTAAATAATCGATTGCTTTTAAATACATGATTTATGAAAGTCCGTCCGCATGCCTGACTGCAAACGTGCATGATTTATAAGTGACGCTCTTGTTCGAGATATCTCGAAATATAATCGATCTGTAGTTTAGCTTATAATCTATGATTTATAAGTATAAAGTCATCATTTTAATATATGATATGATTTATGAATGACGCTCGATATCTCGAAACTCGATTCTAATTTGTAACTCGTGACGATAAAGGTGATTGCTGACATGAGTCTTTCTAATAGGATCTTGGCCTCAGGGCTTGTTCCAGCTGGACCAGGCGGGCAAATCCCCAGGGGCCGCGATCTGGGGGGGGGGGGGCACGCGAGTGGAGCGTGGCGAACTATCTGGCGTGCTTTACTCTAGAAGAGAGAATGGGGTGGAAAAGAAAAAGTTGTCTGGTGAGTTTCCTCATATATTGTAACTTCGCTATGTAGGCATATTATAATGCAGGATTAATTATTATAGCGGATTTGACTCTTTCATCGACCTTTCAGTAACACTTCAAATTCACTCCATTTCAAAATGTCGGTAGGCTGTATCGGGGAAGCATCCGCAGGATACGTGAAACTTTCTGTGAGTGCTGTCTAAATCTAGCGTGCTGCGATTTTTCACATTTGCGGTAAATAGAAAAGCATGTAAAAAGGCCTTACTTACTTATTTACTTATTCAATGGCAATAGACAATTCCTAAGGAAGCTAAAGGAATATTATCTATTTTATGGAACCCAGAGGTTCATTGCCGCGCTTACCTGAGCCCGCTATTGAACCCTATTCTGTGCTAACTCCATCCAATTATTTCTCGTAAATCCTACTCCTCTCAAATCTATCCTAATATTGTCCTTCCACCTACGTCTAGGTCTTCCAAGAGGTCTTTTCCCTTCGGGTCTCCCAGTCAATATTTTTTAGAAATGTCTTTGCTCCCCCATGTGCGCAACATGTCCAACCCATTTCATCCTCCGTGATTTAATTATCCTTACTATATCCGGTGACAAGTAGGCCTACAGGTTATGAAGCTCGGCCCCCCCCCCTCCCAAAGTGTATCCCTACAATCCTTTAACATCAAACTCAGTAAATGTGTAGCGGATCATTGCAGTGTTAGTTCAGTCGATAATAGACTATGTGTGAAATTATTAATTTATTATAACTAACTCCGTGGCTATGCATCCCTGAAGGCACTAGGCCTACCATCCAACCGCTGCATCATTTACCATAGGCAGATAGCAGGATTGGGGGCATGTGGTGAGCATACCGACACCCACGGCGTTAATGATGGTACTTCTCTACCAAGTAGCTCCTCATTTTGAATCACGACGCTGAGTGCACCCCTACAGAAAAATCCGAGGAGGTACATGGGATCGAAACCACGCCTGCGGATCCATAGCGAGCGTAGTTAACCATGAGATACGAAGGCGGCCAAATATATAGCCTATATAAGCCTAAATTAGAGCCTCTGGACAAAATTTCTCGGCCCGTTCACGTCCAAGTAATACCTTAATTTCCGGAGGGGGGTTAAGGGGCGATGGGCTTACCACCTGTCCCTCTGCACTCTCTAGGAAAATAAGAGTAACAAAATTCACATCGGTAAACAGAAACCTCCACTTGAAGGCCCTTCGCCCCAACATGGGGGCCTAAGATTCGAGAGAGAGAGAGGTATATATATAATAGAAATAATCATTTTACCGCTTCAATATATTAAAATATATTAAAAGTGGCAAAATGATTATTTTTATAATATAATGGCTAGTTTTATTTTAAAGCACCTGGTAACCCTTATAACAACTAACAAAATTAACATGTTGAAAGTTAGGAGGCAAATAAATCTATTACTTTGGTTTCTCCAATGAAGAGAACTTAATTACGAATAGCCATGTAACACGTGGTTTGAAACAGAGTCCGGCAAAAAGAAAGGAAATATTGGGCCCGTGGTTGCTGGTCACGACGAACGCCTTAAGGGCACGTGGGGCACGACTTGACTTAATAGGATGTAGCCCCCCAGGCGCGTGTGCCCTCCAGCACTCTCCGGATCGCCCCCGACTGCCGTATTGTAATTTCTTATTGCCTGCACCGCACTGTATTTATCGCCTTATTCTTCATCTTTACGTTGCAATTTCACTTGCGGTTGCAACCTGTGGCTAACTCACAAGTAAATTACCTGCTCGTTCATGATGATTTAATTATACTATGATACTCTTACCTAATGCCAGGGGTGCGTAATGTATACTTTCTTACACATTGCATGAAGTGTTATACGAACTTTCTTAGATGAGTTACAGTGCTAAATTTTATTCTGGATTTCAAATGGCAATTTTCATGAAACTTTAATCACATATTCTATCTGTTATTGTAATCATATCTGTAAAGTTTAATAACTCAAGTACAATGTATTGAAATAGGTACAAATTCTAAATAAGTAAGCCTAAAAATCCTAAAATTTCCTTTGGTCATTTTTACTTTCTCGCATATACGTAGAAGTGTTGTCATTGTGACAAAAATTGAAATCCAGATAACACCGGGAATCATGTTTCACGATGCCTAAAAACAAAACAAATAATTTTTGGAATTACGTCTGCCTGTATGTCTGTCCGTGTACACCTGTAGTGGCTAAACGGTTCGTTGAATTTACTTCACTTTTGAATTAAGGACTTTTTGAAATCATACCTTACCAGAAAAAAATTGGTTACAATAACTGAAATAGTAAGGCTACTTTTCATGAACACTTTTTTCAAAATTTTGATTTTTGAAAAGAAAAAAAGCTCTAACGATTTAAATAAAAATGTAAATTTGGAAACATCTAATGCTAATAAAATGTGGCTAATAAAATGACTATGTTTGTTTTCTTGTAAAAATTACGATACTTTAGTCGTGTCCCTTTTTATTTTCTTAGACTGTCTCTATTAACTTAGATGAAAATTGAGCACAGTGAAATTGTAGACGAAGTTAACATTTCTAACATTTTTAAGCAGAAGAACTTTGTTTGTTAGACACGTTTATTTATAAAATTATTAGGTATCAAGTTAAATAAAATGAAATATATATGACAAATGCATAATGTCAGAACATACATTAATATTAAAATATGAATGAATTTTTTTTTGTTTCCCACAATTACAAGAAAACTATATTTACCGGTACTTATTATTGTAAAATGCAGTGTACCTGTATCGTAATCAAGACAAACCCAATCCGAGCTAGATAGCCGAGGTAAGTTCTGGGTTCAAGCCTCAAACTTTATGGCCAACCAATTTGACTTTTTTTTTATGGTTTCTTCATTCGCAATGAGCAAATGCAGCTATGTCGTTTAAACTGAATATTTGTCAAGAAGACGTCACCGAACAATACAATCAGAATCATAAGACTGAATTATTACAATAACACACTGATATACCTAAACACGTGATTTGACCACTATACGGAGGTTGTACATTCATTTTTGGATTGAATATACATGGTTCTTTCGGTGAATATAAAAACCACAATAATTCAAACTTTAGCATGTAAGTTATATGTGAGAAAGTTTGTGTAACATATTTTGCACCTTTTATTTAAACTGAACGTCAGTTTGAAATAATGAAACAACTGTGGTTAGTAAAAACTGCCCTCCCCCACTTTAAAAAAATCATGCCGGCACTCCAACTTGATCGTGTTGCAAGGCCCCAACTCATGCATATCTATATTACTGCGAATATATTTTTTATTTATTACATGGCCTTCCTATTCGACGCTGAAGAAGAAATCGTTGACGTAAAGGACAAAATATAAAATAATGACTACAATAATTATCCCTAATTAGAAGTCATGTTGGCCTAAAACTCTTTCTTTGTATGAGCCTACGTGCTGTTCCTTTTGACTTGGTCTCCTGTCGTACTGAAGTTAATAGAGTCGTACTCTTCAGAGTATAGAGAGGTCAGTATTTAATAATTTGTATACCCCTCACTAATTCTGAAATACATTATGAGATTATCAAGATTGCTAACATGAAAGACATACACTACTTGAAGCATTTAAGCCTTTAGCTGAATTGTTAACAGACAACTCATTAATTGCTTTCTAATGCTGTAAGATTTGCAATTTTCCTTCTGCACTTAAAATTACCCTAAATATGTGAAGTAATTTGTGAGACACCTACAATAATTCCACTTCGCCTCCAGGATAGAAGTTTCACGTCTTCATGTAGTCGTTAAGTTTCTATACCGTAATTGAAGTTAACACTAACAAATTCCGTACTCGAGATTTATATTTGGAAACATACATAAATACATTATGATAGAAGTATGTTATAGAAGTCTGTAAATAATTTCATCCTCTGATATCTTATTCATCGCTGTTGCCTTGACAATGGAAATTATATACGTTCGTATTAAAATTGCCTGCTACTTTCTGTGCACATTTCGTTAGGTACTTAATTTCAGCAAACCCAAGAAAACACCAAATCATTATTTATGGGGAGAAGGGATTGAATGTTCACTGGTTATTTGTATTCACCATTTTATCTCTATGAATATATAGTTGGTACATACAAAAATATTTCTCTAATTGCAGATAAATTGTCGAAGCCATCATGGAGTATCCAGCATTGATGTCGCGTTTTACCTTTTCGGTGTTTATCGGTGTATAATAGTGACGTGTGTACAAACTTTCCTATATCAAGAAACAAGAAGACTTGAAGATAGTGTTAGTGTTTTTATTTAGTGTTTGTGACATCAAGAAAAAACTTTTCTATATCAAGAACAAGCCGAGGAAGACACCACTAAGATTCAGACCTTCACTTCATAATTCTGTGCTTTGGCATGGAATTTTGAAGTGTAGTCTGTGTATGCTTCATTCCTAATACTGCTGGACACCTCAAGGTATTAACGAAAGTAGTATTTAGAAATGAGCATAGATAGGGGCCTCTTTTTAGAGGTGAAGAGCGGTCTTGGTGCAAACCGAGGCCACTTAACACCAGAAGACCAGCAATTCTTTCATCAAAAACAGGTAAAGAATATGTATTCTAAGCATGATTTTAATAGCATGATCTACTGAAAACTATTTTAATTCTAAATACAATATAACATGATGTTATATACATTGGATAATATAATTGCATAACAGAGAAAGTTCCAGATCAAATTCTAGAAACTAATATTGGTGTGTTGTTTTAGAAGGCAATTATTTTTCTGTATAATTCTATCCAGGCTATTTTTTTAATTTTCTGAGAAAATCCAGACTATGGCGTAGGGAAGTTATAACTAGGGTTGGGATGTTTATGACCTAAAAAATTGAAAAATATGATTGCAAATATGCCCTTAAAGATACTCCTAATATTTAAAAATACTCCTAATATTTTGCAGACCTTGCGTATCCCTATAAAATATAAATAATTGCATTAATTTTAAAATGTAAGTCACTTATTCATTTGGCATAGCCTAAACATTAAATTAATGAAATAATTTCAAATTTAACTTGACCATGTAATACATACACTGTATAATTGTTCTCTTTTACCGAATTGATCACTGAAATATGGCGTTAAATTACAAATATGGCCAAATTATGGCCAATACCAGAAAAATTACCAAGATATGGCTTTATATATAAAATAAAAACGGCCCGATTATGATAACAAGCGTGCAATTAGTGTTTAATTTCTGTTTGCAGCGAGAATGGAGGTCAGGATAAAAATGTGACATGTCATAAACATCCGAACCCTAGTTATAACTTTGAAGCACGTTTGCCGTAACTTTACTTTTTCTATATAAATAGTACTTCTCAGCTTCTATTTAATCTATAATCTTGAAATTTTCAGGATTTGTTTATTCAAGTGTCTTACATACACTGAAAAATAGATTTTGAATTGATTGATGTATGAAATATTTATAGGCCATGAGGTACTTAAAAATGTCGACAAAATATTTTTTATAAAGAGAAACAACATATTTCTGTAAATAAGTACATTTTTAAAAAAATCATTTTCTCCAGCACTAACTCATGGATCCCGAAGTTACGGATCCAATTTGCCGACTTCCCTTACCTACATTAATCTATCGACTAGAGTCACTAGAGGCTCCTCACCTTGGAGACCTGCTGCGGATATGGGTACGAACCGACGCGACTCCTCCGCGTAGCCCTCTCCCGGATTTTCAAGGTCCAATTAAAAGAAGCAGTGAAAATAAGATTGTTTCACATTTCCTGGTTATAGTATATCACTCTTTCAAGATTCTCAACTGTGAAGTTCTTCCTGTTATCTATTAGAATACATTTGAAGGCAGAAAATGTCCTTTCAACCTCACATGACGTCAACAATGGTTGTTCGTTAGGCTATGTAGCTAAAAATTGTAAAAAATGAAGTGCCTAATTTTAGTAAGTTACTTAGTGTTTTTTTTAATAGAAAAGATACATTAAATTTAACATTGTAATGATGGGCCATTCTGTTCCCCTTAATTAAGCGGATTAAATTAATGATAGGATGGATGTTACCCTAAGGAACTCGAATCGGATTATAAATATCGCGGTGTTACGCTCGAATCACCTCAAGCAGAGATCTTGAAGCAAACGAAACGAATCCTCTCAGGGGAATCAGGTTTATTGTATGGAGGCGGTTGAACTTCTTTGGCCAGTCGGTCAGAGCTTGTTACTTTTTAATAAAACAAAAAGAATGAAACGCAACTGAACAGTATTGCTGATGCCTTCGAGCGATACCGCCTCTCATTGAATATGCATCATTTTCTATAACTCGAAACACGTCGGTTACCACTCAAGGTAGCACGCTGCTATGAACGAATATTGTTCTTGGAAATCCTTCTTTGAAATCAGTTTACAATGTTAAGATACAAGCCGTGCATTTTCTGGTTGTGGTATTAGCAATTCTAGAATTCACTTTATAGTTATACTGAAGGGTAATATGTAAAAGATTTTCCTTATTCCGAAAGATGTCGACACGTGAATCAAATTCGCGAAACGTATAACCAGAAACTAAAAGATGCCAACAACACGCGGTATTCCCAAGAGATCACCCATCCAAGTACTAACCGCGCCCTACGTTGCGTAACGTCGGTGATCAGTATTTTATAGGGAATTGAAAACAATTAGTGGAGTAGAGGCTTATGTATTTCATAATAATAGAGTAGAGAGAATGGTGGAGGCTGCGTATCTGGTCGTTGAGGACTTTATGAAGAATATTGAGAAAGGAATGTATCCACTCTGCAATTCGAAGGAAAATGCGAGAGACATCGTGCTTGAATGTGTAAAGCTAAGAAATGGAGAGAAATGTTTATTGACAACCAATAATAAAAATTAAATTCTAACGTAGCATTAAAAAAATTGTAACACAGTATACGTAGGTTGTTTGAAAAAATGAGGCAAAATGCTATTTTTGATAAGAAAGCAATAGCTATAAAAAGTAGAGGAGATAAGTAAATTGTTAATTGTTAGAATAGTAAGGTAAGAGTTTGTTAAATCGCGAATCGTTGTCATAATGCATATTAAAAAAGAAAATTGTTATTTATTTGTTGGTTTATCTGCTGTTTGTTGGATCGTTACTTTTGTAGCTGGTGGATTTTGTAATGTAAAAGACGTCTTGGATAAGCAGAAATGTAAGTGCTTGTCTTTTTAATTAGTTATGAATGAGATTAACATTAAACCATGCCATTTTTTTTATAATGGTTATATAGTAGTTCGTGTCTTACTCACCCGTTAAAGTCTCCACATGTTAATGAGAAGGCCTTTAGATTTCTGGTCTAATCGAAGATGAATAATGCAGGGTAAGTGATACAAAAATACTCCAAAAGCATCCGAGTTTGTGAAAGACTTGCGGTAACATTTTGTTCTTATAACTTAAGAGGACATGCATTCGAAGAAAAATGTGACTTGTACTTATAACTCACTCTGCCCAAATAACAGTTTTGTCTCATATTATAGCCTAATATCTTATGTATGACATTCTCTTCATGTAAATTGGCTGAAGAATGAATAGAATACAGTTACCATATCGCATCGCATCCCCGAAGGATACGCAACCTAAATAAACTCTAATTTGTACTCATGTAACTTTCTTTACGGTAAATATTTCACTCTAAGCATGGGAAATACATCTTTCTCACTTCACATTCCGAATAGAATAAGAGACCGTGGTGCAAAAGAGCGTACTCAGTGTTTCAACCTGATGCAAAGCTTTATTACTCACAAGGGAAGACCGAGTTTCTACAAACAGTGGATGGCTTATAACTACCCTTCAGAGAATTTTTGCGAAAAATGGCTCCAAATGAAAGTTTTAGCTTTTAGTATAAGCATCTCATGTACAAAATTTAAACAAAATCATTAAAACCATTTTAGAGAAAATCACGAAAAACTAAATTTTCTTGTTGTAAAGTGGCATTAAGGGTAAGAGAAAGTAATTTGCCAATCTTCGTGTCACATCCCCAGGAAAATACCTAACCCAAATACAAATTTTTGTTTTCATACGATTTTTCACTCTAGAGCTAGGTTGTTCACAGACACACATACACACACTTGTTTTTGGAAATAATATTTTTTGATCCAGGAGCCCTTAAAACGTGTATTTATGTTAAAAACTCAACTTCGAATTTCGAGGTCGAGCACAATACTTCCTCTTCCTATACTTTTGGTACGGGCAGAGGAAGTAAAAGACAATCACATTAGATCTTGTGTTCCTGGCAGTGTCATTATCTATTGCGAATGAAATTCTCATTGCAGTAATATTTAATCCCCCCCTTAAGAGTAGATAATTACGACGCTTTTATTAAAAAATGTTTACCACTGAAATGATATTCTACAAATTATGGTCTGTTATAGCGGAAATTATTTACGGGACAGTGTTATTAACCTAAAATTAACTTATAAATTTTCAATATACTATTCCCCAGATATTTAGCCTTTAACCCTCAAATTGATATGTATCACACAGGATGCAGTTATTCGTCTTAAATTCGTATTAAGGGATAGAAAAAATCGGAAGAAAATTTTAGTTTCATAAAAATTACAGATTAAAATAGTAAGAAATAAACTATGGGCCTAATCATTGTGTTAACTGTTTTCTGTGCAGTCCGGCACGGGTTTATATATTGAGTGAAAAATTCAGCCTTGTCCAATTAAGGGTTATTTATTTTATTTACTTTTTTGTTCTGCTATATAACCGTAATAAAAATGGCATGTTTGTTCTCATTCATAATTGAAAAGATCCGCACTTACAGATAAACCAACAAATAAATAACTTAAAAAAATGCATTGTGTCAATGATTAATGATTTAACTAACTCTTACCTTACTATTCTAACAATCAACAATTAACTTATGTCCTCTACTTTTTATATCTATTGCTTTCTTATCAAAAACAACATTTTGCCTAATTTTTCCAAACATCTTCTGGATCCTCAGTCGGATCTTACAAAAATACTAACTTAAATCAAATATATTCCTATAACCCTGTGTCGTTTTCCCTAAGTTTTTGTCACTAAGTTTTCACAGTCACAGTCTTTTATAAAACTGAATTGATTTAATAAAATTTTTGGGTCTGTAATGAAAGGAATTTAATCCAAACATGATATTGAAATTCTTTACTAGCTGCTTCTCCTTCCTTCGTACCCAAGAGACACCAAGAGAAAATAACAGTCATTCGTTTCTCAATGTAGGCCTACCTGACCTGTAGGCTTCCTTAATTTGAGAATGACACTTAGAGGCTTGCCTATCTGTATCCAGCTCCATGTGTGCCGGTGTCTCCGTAGTTCGCTGGGCAACTTGTCTTGCAGCATCTAATTTTAGTCTAATTCAACTCTGTTGCCGGGATTGAACCAATTTTTTGAAACATCGATATATACGCTTCAAATACAAAGTCGTACATCGTGGTTAGAACCTTTGAGTTTACCAGTAGGCCTTGGAAATGTTTAAGTGCATCTGTTTCTCTTGTTGTATCATGGCTTGTATTAATTTTAACCGATATTAAATTTTAAGGATTATGATGTTAGGTGAAATAGCGGATATGAATCATGTTAAGCAAATATTCAGTCGTAATTTGCCTCTGCGACTGAAGAAATCATGGAAAAATACAAGTAAAATTGCTTGCCAGACCAAAAATGGTTTGAACTCCTTCAGTGCAATTTGTTTTCTTTGGGAAAAAAAAGGAATATCGACAAGGACCTTAGGCAGTACTACTTTATTAATTACTGTAAAACGGTCTTATCTCGAAAGCTATGAATAACAGGGAGACTTTTTTTCTTGTACAAAGATGAATTTTAATTTTAAATACTGAAAGTGATTTACGGATCCGATTTGACCAACTTTTATCCAAAGATAAGTTGAATATAGGCAAAGTGTAAAAACTATTTAGGCCTACTTCCATAATTTCACCTTTATAATAGTGTTTGCGTAAAAGAGCGATAAATTCACAGGAACCACAAGAGTTTTGTATAGATTTCTTAGGCCCTACTGATATTTTATGTGGGATTAAATCGAGACTTCATGTAATCCACATATGAAGAGAAAATTGCATGTCTTTGTCCAAGGGCTCCTAATGGACACCTGGTTTTATTTAGGATTAATCTTCAGTTAAAAAAAGCTGTTTGCAACCCCTAAACACAATTTTAATAATCCTCTATTCTGATATCGTGTACCAAACTGAGAAGTAATACTCTTTAACTATAATCATGGGTTTGTTTTTTAAAACTTAATATCAAACATAAATTTCCTATACTATCAATTTTTTCTGGGACCATCTGTTTTGAAAAAGTTTGGAGCCACATTTCGAGCGTCTCATTTGGGAAATCTCTAGTAGCCCGAGGTGCCATAGCAACCAAAGCATGTGACATCTGAACATCGCGCGTGCCAGCTGTCAGGCGTCCAAACCCAAACAGAAAAGGAGACAAACTTAGCCTCAAGTGCCATGACTTATATATATTTTATTTTTTAAAATAAAAGCCTTTAAAAACATCTTATCCATGAAAACATATTGACGGTCAACCAACAAATGCGCATTAACATACAAACCACATGGTCAGATTTTTTCTTCTCTCCCATCACTTATAATAGAAAAAAGGTTATCTTCGTGTCGAATCTCCATTATCAAATTCTAGCCTCTATTTTGAGTGACAACACTGTGATTTTGTTACATTAAATTTGTATAATTCTAAGACTTAATCTAAAATTCAAATGTTTATATTTTAGTGGTTTGAGAGAAAGGAATATTCAAATCCATTCTTTGTGTTCAAAATCATTTTTATTAACATCTTATACTTTTTATTGCTGACACAAATACTTAATTTATATAACCACAGGCAGATAATAGGTTGTTTTGGACATTTTCTTTTATATCTCTTTATTGCCCCTCTCACTCTCTCCTTGAAGTAATGTAAAGCAGTTAAATTAATCATAGTTAAATCGAACAATTATGCTTTTTTATCACTAGGGAAACATTTTTGTTCAACTGAATCGTTGGTACATTAGTAGGGACCGTTAACCGAGATATTTGACAAAACAGCTTTCCTAATCTATATTTAGCTTTGTACATGCGTAAAATACCAATATTAAGAAAATTGAATCTCGACATTTTTTTGTGCGAAATTCTTAAATAAGTGTGAAATTTACCCCTCCCATACGTAAATTGAGAAATGTGTACAATAATTTGATTCAAAATAATAATATTTTGTTTTAATGGGATTTTTATTTATTTCTTATATTAGGCCTATTAACGTATTTCTTCCTCTTCTGCTGTTTCTATGGCTGCCGAGAAGTTATCGATACTTGATATCGATTACAACTATTCAGTGATCACGATACACTCCATTTCTGCTATCTGTGTGATGAGTTTGGGAGTTGATTGCTGCAAAGAATGTAGATTCAATATGTATGGCATTTTAGGTTATATAAATATCCACTTCGTCACAATTTTTCTTTCATTTGGCATATTTTTTAAAGCAACAAACTAAGTTTATAAATGGATTCTATAGGTTTTAAAGAACATTATAACCTCAAATATGTCATGGCAATTTATCGTGGTTTTAAGAAAGAACACAGCGTGCAGACTGCCATAGTCCTTTTAATGGTGAACCTATCTGCTATAAGTTTCTCTACCCTGACTTCATAAACTACAGGTTTCATTTAGACACATTTTTATCATTTAACTAACTATTTTTTTTTTGTTATCCCAAACTCAATGATGATATTGTACAATTTGCCTCGGCTAACTGAATCATATGCTTTTTTAAAACCTATGAATAGCTGGTGAACAGACTTATTATATCACTTTTTCTCCCACAATTTGGCGAATAGCCTACAAAATATTTGGTCAGTGGTTGATCTATTACGACTAAGTCATAGGCCTATATGCAAAATAAAGTCACATAATATGAGGGTTTTTGGACAATCAACTGTGTCGGCAAACGATTGTCCACCATAAATAACAGGGCTTAGCCAACTCTTTCCGCAATTCTTAATGAATATTGAATAGCATCTCCCCTATGTAGAAGCATTTTTAAGAAAATAATTGGGTTAATTATCCAATTATTTAATTACAATAATGTGGCGTTAAAATTGCTTGTAGAAAAGCGTGAATAGCTCGAAGTAAAGCCGGGCAATTTGAATAAAGAATATCGAATATGTGAATAATGGAGTGTTGATAGTGGAGTCCCTCAAGGCGTCGTAGGTGCAGGAAGTAAGATTTAATATGAACAAAAGTTCATCCGATAATAAGTCATCTCATGCATTTTTTGTAACTTCCCATTAAAAAAGCATCAGCTGGACTATATTACCAGAGTGTGGGACATTTCCACGTTATTAATGTTACGGCTATCAAGTTTCATGGCAATTTAATAGGTGTACTAGTACCCTTGTGTCCGGTTAAATGTACCTCTTTCTGACTTAAGCAGTAACTTGACTCAGAGACTACAATGTGTTCATAATGCGTTGTCAGATATGTAACATTCGTAAATACGAGCTCAGAGCTCCGTCATTAGAACCACTTTAATGGGTTATATTTTCACTGTCTCATTCTGACTATAGAATCCTGCATACCTCAACACCTGGCTATATTTTCAGTCGCTTTTATTACCTGTCATCCTTCCATAACTTGGGAACGCGTTCTCAGCTAAATCCAGTCCTCTATACAGATCTTAACACTATTCATATTAGGAATGATAATTCTTTCACACTGGCCGTGTGTAGGCTAAGTTGGAAAGTTAGAGTCAGACTGAAAAATTCAATGCCATAGCCGGGATTTGAACCAGATCTTCGGCTCTCCGCTGTCCCTTGACATGTGAGTCAGTCAGATTGCTATATTTTTAATGCTTAAATTCATTTGTAAAATCTTATTTTTGGAAATATTGACATAAAATAATGGAAGATTTACTTTCCGCCGAGGCTAAAACAGTGGATTTCAGAAAATTCAACGGTACTTATTCGTACATACTTAACTCCTAAAAATACTGTTCTCTATTCTTCAAGTGCTTTACTATGGCAGACAGATCGTCTTATTATGTCAATACATTAGCAGGAAATAATTATATTATGAACCTGTAAATCTTATTGGAGTGAGGCACCATTCCTTCCCGAAAATTCATACGAAAAATAATCACGATCGAACGACTTAGCCTAAGTTTTCTAAGTAATTACGGACAATTAAGACAAGGGTTATCGAAAATCATATCGTATCGCTTCGAAATAACGTATCGTTGAAAAATAACACTAACATATTTTGTAAAGGGATCAGACAATGTTAGTCTTTCTTTCTAATGTCAACAAAAATGTGATAAGGGCGCTAAGGCAACCAACTAATTAATACATTTAATTTGATACTTATATATAAACGAATGAATTTAGTAATTCTGATGAACTAAAAGACCTGTGAAGAAACGAATGCATGATATTCAGGAGATTGAAGATTTTATATTCCAAAGAGAAGGTCGATATGAACAGAATTTATTTGATCATACGAATTACCCGTTTCAATTATATCCGTTTAATTTATATAGAAGAAACGAACTTCTGAGAAAATAAATCTATGTTTTGCCCTCGTTTGCTTTTTGCAGTCTTATAGAAAAACTGACTTAGTAAACACTTAGAATTGTGATTGATCACTGAACATGAAATGAAACTATCAGTGCTCTTTATGGTTCTCTGGAGAGAATATTTTCAATTTTTCTAATGTTTTCATCCACTCTTGTACCAACTTTTAAGATTTTAGAACACCAGGAAATACCGCATTAAATTGTACACTTCTTAAGTTACATCTCTGTATATTTCAATAATTGTTTTACTTACGTTTCGAAAGAGAAGAAAAAAAATAAAGAGAGGACTCGCATTCGGGAGATCCCAGGTTCAAATCCCGTGGCCGGCCAATTTGACATGGGGTTTTTTCATGGTTTCTCCAGTCGTAAAGGCAAATGCCGAATTGGATATTTGCATACCATGAATCATCCTCACCATTTCATTCTGTATCATATCCATTTAAATTAATATTAGTTGAAATTTACTCCATAAAATTCACCAATAATAGAAATAATTGACAATCAATAGTTCCATGGCCTACCCTACTGTATAGCCTAGACACAGATCCCGAACTCCTGATATGACCTCCTAGCTAAAAGGAGTATAAACACAGCTGAATTAAAAAAAAATAAAGCTAGCTGTTAAAATATACTTTTCAATATGATACTGTTTCCCATGTAGGCCTAATAATTTTCATTTGTCATATATATTTTTCTTTCCCATATCCGATTAGCTAAATATAAAAGAAAGGAGAGCTTTTTCTTACACGTGCTATTAGCCTATTTCACATTAATTTGAGGCGTGATTGCTGTTTTTTGAAACCTGCTGTTCACGCGTGAAAAATATTAACAGATAGTTTGTTTTTAAGACATTATTTCTACCTATGCTCAGTATTTAAAGTAGTAGAAACGTAACCTGCTCTAAAAATATAACCTATCTTATTAAAGTCTAACATATATAAGAAGCATAAGCTACTGGTCTAGAAATATTAAACTTGTGTACAAAAAATAAGTTAGTACACAAGTTTTATAATTCTAGACCAGTAGACAAACAATAAGATGGCACCCAAGTTTTATATTTCTAGACTAGTAGACAAACAATAAGATGGTACCCAAGTTTTATATTTCTAGACCAGTGGACAAGCAATAAGATGGTACCCAAATTTTATATTTCTAGACCAGTGGACAAACAATAAGATGGTACCCAAATTTTATATTTCTTGACCAGTAGCTCTAGCTATTTATGTAGGCCTATGTTAGACTATCATAAGATAAGTTATGTTTTTAGAGTAGGTTTCTACTTTTTAAAATTCTAAGCATAGGTGGAAATTATATTTTAAAAACAAATATACAGCTCAGTAGGAAAATGAAAATAATTTAAATAGTTAAGAGATTGCTTTATTACAGATCTTATGTGTCTTCTTTTGTAAGAATATTTTCCAAGTCGAAACTATACACGTCTAGATTGAAAGGCGACGAGTTTAGATCTGAAGTTTTCAGAAATTCCAATACCTGGAGTTTAACAGTTGCGTGTGTGAGGGTGTGCGTGCATGGAGTTCCAGTCTGCGTGTTTTTATAAAGAAATAAAAACAGAGAAGGAATACAGAGAAGAATATGCGAAAGATGTGTTCAACCCTTTCATTTTAGTGTCCGTGCATCCAAACATGATCAAACTTTTCACAAGGGAAGAAAACACAGACAAAAGGCGGGGGCAGAAAAGTGGGATTTTTGTTTTCATTTTAAACAAAACTGGTTGGTAGGAGAGAGAGATGATGATGAACGTTAGAAGTTTTGGATCTGCCCATCCGAAATTATGATTACGCTGCATTCCAGTCATTCCTCGGGGCAATGCGCCCACTCAGTACCGCGGTACTGCCTGACCGGTAGGAGCGATCATTATGCATGTCAGGCTGTACTGTACCATGTTCCAAAAACAAGTGCTTAAATCCATTATCACATGGTCTTTTCTCAGTCGATATACAGAGTGTTAATGAATAACACCGAAATATTTTACATGTGCATAGAGGGGACATAGACAAGCAATTTTTATTGGGAAATTTTTGCTCTATGGATTCAATTTTTCCTGTTACAGCATAAAATCTCCCAGGGCATGGCCGCCACTGACTTCTAACATTAGAAAACAATGCAAAACAAAGGAATTTCGCTGTTAACACTACATAGTCAGTAGTTATGAATAAAAAAAGAATAATTCAGTGGCGACCAGTCATATGATTAGTCTGTAAATTTTGTAGATTACCGAAACACTAAATTATGATATAGCAGTTGACGAATAATTAAGAGTCATGTTTTTATCGATCACTAGGAAGGCATGAAGTCAATTTAATGACCTTTTTAACCATATTTTGCGTAATTATTGAATTATGAGTACCAAATTATAATGACTTTAATGCCCTGTAGCATACACATTTTACGTCATAGAGCAAAAATCCCCTAATAAAAGTTGCTTGTCTAAGTCCCCTCTATATACAGGTAAAATACTTCGGTGATATTTATTAACACCCTGTATAATACCAAATTTATTTTCACGATTTGTTAATCAGCATTTGAAAGTTATTCCCTTGAACCATAGTGTTCCCTATATAGGCCATGGAGGTTCAGAGGGTTCTAGAAGCTTGAGGCTCCCAGATTTTAGACAGTCGACCCATGAAGGTTGTCAGTTTTACGCACCGGCCGCCTTTACCCCCAGGATTGCTCCTGGTACTCATTTCTGTTAGAGGCTGAGTCTACCCCAAGGCCACAGTGCCGCCAGAAGGATTAGACCAGTTGAGAAACTCCAACGACCTCATCGGGGATCGAACCCGCGACCTTCCGGTTTGTAGCGCAGCGCCTGAACCATAGGTTTCGTTAAAATTAAAGACAAATATGAGCACGCCTTCAGCGGGGTGATTAAGTAAGTAAGTAAGTAAGAAATTTATTGTCACAAACATTTACAAAATAGCTTAAAAGCTGGTAAACTGGTTACTCGTCAAAAAAAGAAAAAAAGAAGAAGAAAATACAATGGTATAATACTAGTACTATATATACAAATACAGATTTTGAAAAATGTAAAATATGAGGTGAAACATTTTTTAAAATAACCATATAAATTATACATTTTTGTCCTGAAAAATTCATTTATTAAATAGTAAGCTTCCTTAAAAAAATGTTTTTTTGAGTTTTGCTTTTCTTTTATCAAAACATTTAACATTTTTAATGGTTTACTAGAAACAGCAAGTGTACGTCTTGCCGATCTAGTACATCTGGTGGATTAATGTGGATCGAATGTAGATTCATGTGGATTAATTTGAATCATGTGGATTTAATGTGGATTAATGGGGATTCAATGTGACATAAATTTATCTAACAATAAAGTCATTATGTTATGCTCGACGCTAAACTGAAATTTTGACCTTAAACTTAACATTGAACTATGATTTGAAACCTAACACTGAGCTGTAATAAATTTGTGAGAATTACTCATTATTATCAACTCGAATTACTTACAATTGCCAGAGGCCCTCGGCTTTGTAAACCTGTCACCCACAGGGCAAAATCATAAACTTAAAGAACTATGAAACTGCACTTTATAGCCAGTTAATGTAATATTGTAAATAGCATACAATATTCTCACTGGTAGATTTTTAAAATTCAACTTTATTTATACACACGTTAACTTCAGATGTCATATATCGTGTTAAAATCTGTGGTGTTAAAATAGGCGGTGTATCTATGTATGCCCATTTGTTGCTATTGTAGTGGCTTGTTTTCACTGATTTTTAATTTTAACGATTAAGGTACTGGGTGAAATTGAGACGATGAATCATAGTAAGTAAATATACAATCCGTCATTTACCTTTGCGACTGGGAAAACCATGTAATTAACCCTCAGAATTGACAGGCCACGGTGTTTGAACCCGAAACCTCCCGTTTGAGAGCCCCAGCCACTGTAGTACTTTTTAAATTCAGCTTTTTTTGTACTCGTTTGAACATCGAGTTCATATCCCGAGTCAGATTCTGTGTGTATACCAGTAGACCAAGTATCTAGCTTATTGATGACACATCTTTTTTGTATTGTTGATATGCTAATGGTTTTCTGTTAATTTCAATTGATATTAAATTTTAATTACTGGTACAGGATGAAATAGTGGCGATGAGTCATGGTAAGTAAATATCCAATTCAACATTCGTCTTAACGACTGGGGAATCTGTGAAAAAGCCTAGGTAAAATTGTCATATAAAATATATTGTCTTCAATGTCTACTGTCTTCATTATAGGAAAGCATTGATATTAAAAGTAAATGAATAAATAAAATCCGTGAACCTTATGTCCTGTTATCTGATTATTTAAACCAGGACCTAGTATCAATCGTGATTTTACTTTTTCCTTTATTTGTTGTTTCCAGAATTTTACAATTTCACGGAAATTCTTGCTTACAATATTACAATTTCTATTTGTGTTACATTTCATTTTACACAACTACACTACATGTAACTAACTACTGTCCCTCTACTGCAATCCAGTAGTTGAGACTTACAAGAACTACTGATAACTAATAACACTAGGCCTAACAGTAATAAAGTTTAATAATTCCTTTATGCAACCAATGGTTATAGTTTGATGAATGGAGCTCTGGTGGAATTAAACATGGCTGGGGAAACAGGAGCACCCCGAGAAAACCTGCTCCCATCCCATTTCGTCCACCACAAATTCCACATGGATCCACCGAGAGCAGATCCCGGGTGCCAGCGGTGGAAGGCGAGCGGTCTAACCACTCAGCCATGGGGGTGGCAGTAATAAAGTTTACCCTTTTACCTACTACTTCTGTTAACTACTAAGCTAGCAGTTAGCTTCTAATCTACTAAACTGAAGCTCACCGGTATCTTGTAAATTTTCATTTCATGTTGTAGCCTACATTGATATTGTAACAGGCAATATTAGCCTAAATATTCTACATGAAGTAAATATTTTATGGGGCCTACCAAAACGAGAGAAATATTTCAAGAAGGCTATGACATTTAAAAGGTTAGGCACCTATGGTCCATGTCTTAGTCGATTTAGTTGAATAGTTGGACGAGCCTGGATGGCTTCTGGGTGCAGGTCTGAAGAGCATCTGTAGGAAAAGTAGAAGAACCAGCGATCGATTTCCGACTTATTCCGCTGGGTATTCACTACGACACTTACTGTAGTTAATGTAGTTAGTTTTATTATTAAGTTATCAATGTTTTTGTTTCTTCTTTCTTCTTAAATAGTTAACTTTTTCTCTCTCTTTCTTTATATACGTATATTCTTTACATGAAGTAATAAATTGGGGCGGATTTCTATGACATTTCATATTTTTCCCTTTGCATTATTTCAGGTTTCCGACTAATTTATACCCGATTCCAAGCATTCTGGTGAAAATGGAACGCTTTTATTGTGCATATAACGGCATATTTAGGAAATTTTCAACTATTGTAGCATATTTACTACAAATATGCATATTTAAGTCATATTTTTGGCATATTTGTGTGTATATTAAAGACATTTTGAAGTTTCGTATCATATTTTGTAAATTTTGCATTATAATGATACTTCTTGAGAATTTGCAGATATTTTAAATAATTAACATTATATTTTAAATAATTAACATTATATTTTAATAAAATGAATTGTAATGAAACTTAAAAAAAATATACATAATGTGTAAGTGGTAAAGTCATATTTTAAATTTTATATGTCATATTTTAATGTTTTTTAGGTCATAAATGCATGCATATATCCTATTTTTAGGTCATAGAAATCCGCCCCCTAGTTATAAATATTGTAGATAACCTATGTGATTATAAATTAATAAGTACAAATTGTATAGTACATGTAGAGGCCTCTGATAGGAATCCAGGACAGGGGCCAATAAGTAAATAAATAAATAAAAACCTCTGGGTTTCACTAAATGCCAATATATGGACGATTTAAATCTCCCCAGAATGTGCCATAGCTCTGTCTTGCAATACGGTTCAAAGAGATGGAGAAACTTGCAGGTAGTGTGCGTGTGTGTATATGTATATAGACTTGTTACTGCCGCCATACCAGTAATTACACATCTTACACGCGCCCCACAGGCTACATACCTCCATACCATTCATACCTGCACGCAATGCAAAATACTACACCCCACCAGCACTGGGGCAACTCCTACCACTTCTATACATCTTCAACTTTATTATATTGAATCTGGATGGAACAACCTTTATGTCGAGTGGTTAGCCTAAGGTACGCTGGTCCGAATCCCATTGAGGGCGTCTTTCGCTCGTAAAATCTGCAATATGTCTTCTCTAGTCCTATCTTGTACATTTAACGCACATTAAAGAACTCATTCTGTCAGAGAGGGTCCTTCAGCAAAATTACAACTTATCGCATGCGTATAGATTTTGTTAAAGGTTACCATGGAAAACTCCACCTACATTTAACAATAAAATTAATAAATTTCCTTACGATCTCTCTATCTTTCTCTCAGTTTTAACCTCTCCCATTGTAGGGATAATTATGCGGCCCACGTCGCCCGGACCTTACAGGACCGCGACCCGCCGGGAAGGGGATTATCTTTGAATCACATACATACTTTTTTGACATGGATAGCCTCCCTGGATGAGTGATCAGCCCATTGCCGGGGCCACCTCCGAGACAACACGAAAATATAGGACGAGACACACCAGTTGCACATACACGTATGCCAAGTAAGGCGCGGATAGGATGTGGATATGGTAATGATGATATCCGGGGATCTCAAGGGCTTAAAGTTACCCTATATTCGTCTCACAGGCGAGGAAAACCTCGAAAAAAGCTCCGGATCCCAACCCGGCTCGCTGGGCGAGGAAAGTGAACGCATCCCCTGCACCACAGAGGTCTGCAATACGATTCACGTAGTTTGATTATTGAAAAGGGCAATAGTTATTTGTTGGATTTAATAGAATATTTAATAACTTAATACTATAGTCTATATATAACTTATACACACACACACACACATAGATTTAATTGGCTAAGTAGTGTACTGACTTTTCCAAGCTCACGGGTTCGTTTCGGACCAGCTCAATGGTATTTATGTGTGCGTAAATGCGATATCTGTAATAACTTATATATATATATAGGCCTATACATATCGGCCTACTGTATATTTATGCATGAAAAATCTACTGCGGGACAAATTTCCGGTGAAGGCTCGATTCCAAAGAAAATTCGCAACCGCCATTAAATAACTATAACAAATTTTATTTAGATGTTATTAGGCCAAGATTCATTTTCTAGGAGAATAAAGTATTAAGAAACTAAAACCCAGTGGCGCTGCATTCCTGAAGGGACTAGACCTAAAATCGACGATGTGTCTTCTACCACTGGCAGAAGGCAGAATTAGGGGGCATAATGGTCAGCATAGTAGCCGTTAATGGTGATTTCCATGATTGGATCCGCTACTGCTTTATCGAGTAACTCAATTTGAATCACGAGGCTGAGTGCACTCCGTTCCAGACCTTTCCTCAGAGAAATCCGAGGAGGTACCGAGGATAGACCCCGGGCCTACGGATCCGTAGCCAGCGACGACGCTAACAACGAGACCACGCAGTTTTTTTTTACGTTCATTATCAGCTTTCTCTACGAGTCCTTCCATTTTCATATTCAGAAAATTCATGCCCAAACTGCAGTTAAGGACTAGGCTGTTACGATACAGTCCAGACTGGTTCGTTATAGTTTGGCTATTTTCATTTTGATAAATCTTGGATGTTCTGATTACTGAAAATAAGATAATCCTCATTGCAGTAGGAGGGTAAAGGATGGGTTTAAATTTCTAATAAGCTATCATTTCGTGTTTTAAAAGAATATGATTTATAATGATCATATTTCTTATGTTAACAGTTTTCGTAATATGTAACCATTGATTATTTAAATGAGGCGAAATTTAGGGGTCTTCATCCCGCAGCACTCGGCCTTGCTTGTAGCTATGACTTTCTCACGGTTAGTAGCGTTATTTTTATTCAGTTATTTCACCGAAGGGATGAGGTTATATTAGCGCTATTCAGAAACCTTGAAAAATGCAATCATACTTCCTTAATCTCCAGGCTACTTACGAGTCGTGCAAGTATTGTTAAACCTTAATAAAGGTATGCCTTATTAAATGAACTGAGAAGCGCAGTAAAACCGAGTACTTATATGGTCTTACCTTCTCCTTTCTCCCATTCTATTACATACTGTGCCATAACTCATCAAACTATCAGGATATCTTCGGCCAATTGAAAGCAGTATCTCAGACAGAAATGGTCGGCTGTTTTAATGAACTAGGTGAAAATTGGCACTTTTTACACAAATACCCTCATTCTACTCTAGACCGACCGTCGGCGTGGTCTTGTGATTAGCGTAGCTGACTTCAGATCCGTCGGCCCGGGTTCGATTCCCAGTACCTCCTCGGATTTTTCTGAGGTAGGGAGGTCTGGTAGGGGTGCACTCAGCCTCGTGATTCAAATTGAGGAGCTACTTGATAGAGAAGTAGTGGCTCTGGTCATGAAAACTACCATTAACGGCCGTGGAAGTGGGCATGCAGACCACATACACCCCAATCCTGCCATCTGCCTATGGTAGATGACGCAGCGGTCGGGTGGTAGGCCAAGTCTCTCCAGGGATGTAGCCCCACGGAGTTTAGTTTAGTTTTTAGTTCTACTCTAGACCTACGTTATAATAATTTATGTAGCCTAACTTAACTAGCAAGATTAGTGTAATTGTTGATTCTGGTTCCCCTAAAATAGGAATAATTATATACATATATACATAAATTATTAACGTAGTCTACTTACTTACTCCCTCTTCTTTTTCAATCTTCTTAACCTCCTCTTTTGAAGGGCTTTATACACAATGCCTGTAGGGAAAAGGTTAAAACCTTTTTGACAAGTGATGTAAGTAAGTGTATTTGATATTTTATACAGTATATAAAATTAGAGAAAAAACATTAATATTTTCGAGAAAATAGCGAAAAAGAACTTTTTCATGGAAAGTGGTAGTGAAAGTAAAGGCAAGTCGTCGATGTGATCCATGGTCTTCTCCAGAAGTTATTTAGAACTAAACTTCAGAATAATATTTGATTTTGAAACAAAATCTCATTCTTGAGCTATGCTGAGTGATAAAAACAAGCATAGGCCTACATGTATCCGAAAATGGTAAGTTTTTACTCAAAATAGAATTTCAAGGTAGAACATAACATTTGCTTTACATATAGGCTAATTCTTATTAAACTTCGGGAAAATAAAACAAAAATAGAATAAGTTATATCAATGTATTTAACAAATGCAATACAAAATATATTTAAAACATCACAGAAAAGATAAAAATAAAAAATATGTAATCGCCAGAATTCCTATTACTAAAGTATTACGTTAGGGACATTGAGATAAATGAGAAAACAGAATGAGATAATTGGAAAAATGAAGTAGTATAATTGTAATGATGGGGATAGTGTAATATCTTCATTTCATTTAACAGATTATCAGTTTATATTAACACAAGAATATGATGACGTAGAGTACATGTGCAGGAAATTAATCGAACAATATAAGAAATGGGGATTGCCGTTTAATTTTGACAAATAAAAGTATAGGCCTGTGGTAGGCCTACTTGGAGAGGAGAAACAAGATTAGAAACTTTAAGATAAAGAAATTACTAATCAGTGTGATAAAACAGGTTACAATTATTCTGTTCACTTATTTATTCTGTTCAATTATTCGGACAGAGTTAAGGAAGTTTGGCCTTATCTTCAGTTCTACGAATAAAAAACGAAATATCTATTACAGTTACATAATCCTTAAATATGAACATTAAAATTACTAATATTGGATATTACTATTATAGGTAGACTTCGGATTTTAGGTAAAAACCTATTTCAATCCTTAAGTGATATATGGACGAAAACTTGTATATGCATATATCATAAGTGACTATGCCTAAAACTGATACCTTTATAGGACCTAAAACAGCCTATTTTTACGTTAGAGCCTAATATTGCCTTTTTGCTTGTTTTCCTTCTAAAGTTCAAAATAAGTCATTTTTTTGTTATAAATTCTAGCATTTATTTTCAGTTCGTACTAAATTTTTAGCTCGGAATGTGCAGCACATGACACATTTGTGACGTGGTTAAATAGTAAGGAATGTTTCGTCTTCAGTAGAAAAATTCCTTGGGATTCCCAAGAAAATGTAATGTTTTTCTCCCGACTCCCACATCCAGTAAAAAAAAAAGTAGTTTTCTGAATCACTGAGGGACACAAGGGGTTGAATATGCTAGAGTGCGTTGCTTCTGGGCGCAGGGATTAGGTTTTCACTGTTATGGTAGTAATAAAGGCCCTAGTAATAGGTCTATATAATTCTGTGTACCATAGGCCTATATCTATGTTTTATCATGATTACTGATTAATGGTGACTTCAATAAATATAATATCCTGCATGTCAATTGAGATATTTCAGAAACTTGGCAACTTAACGAGTTTATAAGAGACTATTTTACGATTTTTAGAACCTATTTTACAATTTTTAGAGCCTATTTTAGGTACCTATAACAGCATTTTTAGCTACCTAAAAGTCCGAAGTCTAATTATAGGTGTTGGATTTTAAGTTAGAGTTATATTTTTCTTTTATGTATTTGAATTTGTTTGTTAATTCTGTAATATAAATAACTGAACTGAACCCTAACACGAACACTTGCTAATTCGGGTAATCATTTGATGTATCCGTCTTGTGTTTCGTATAATAAATAAAATAAATATTAAAACACATATAAACACTCTAAAAGTACATATTCCTATATTATTTGGGTGTTGAAAAAATAATACTGATTAGCGGAAAAAGAAAAAAAAACTGCTATCTCACATATGAATGGGATAAGTAATTATGGGACAAGCAGATAACAAAAGAAACAAAAGGGAAAAGTTTGCAACTCTATTGTTAAAAGAAAAAATGTTGTAATGAGATTAATAAATATGGTAATTAGAAAATTTGCCAATGGAAATGGATTATTAGTGATAAATACAGTCAATATGGTATGGACATGTGATACAACATGATCTAAAGAGGCTACAGAATATTACTTTCAAACGGATTCCAGCAAGTAGAAGGGAAAGGAGGAAAATGGAATCGTGGAAAGGATGACGGAGAGGCAGTTAGGCCTACGAGTAGGACAGTGGATGGCTAGGACAGAATAGTTTTTGTCAGTGCGAACTAATGTCAGATTAATGTGCTTTTGGCTATCATAAGGTGTAATCTTTGTAAAACTGACTAAATAGCAATAATAGTCCTTCTGGTAGCCTACGGGTAGAGAAGTAATATCCGTATATGTGTAACCTGGGGTTCGAAGGTTGCATATGGCTTGACCACTGCGTACTGTTATGACTGCTGAAATATGTCCATATTCTGTTGATCAGCGGGAGCATTATTACAAAGTTAACAGCAGATTATATTCCCGCTGTGCGCTCTTCATTTCATTACAATGTGTTTGATAACATAATCCACTGCTGTGCTTGCTGCGTCTCTCCCTCCTTAATTCAAACCTATTATTTATGTTAATTTTTTTCCTTAATCTAGTTACGGAAATGCCTTCTCCGTATACCGGTAATTTGAAATTTTCTGTCTGTTACTTTCTTACAATTATTGTGGTACAATAATTCTAAAACACGAAATTGTAATATAGAGGTGTAGATCTTAATGCTAAGTAGAAAAAAAGGTATAACTAATAATGTATAACATTTAGGCTATATTGCTATAATTGGGGTACGCCGTAGCATAGTACTTGAGGCGTTGCGCTACAAACCGGAAGGTCGCGGGTTTGATTCCTGATGAGGTCGTTGGAATTTTTCAATTGGCCTATTCCTTCTGGTGGCACTATGGCCCTGGGGTCGACTCAGCCTCACTTGCCGAATGACCAAAATCTGGGGACCTTAACCTCCTGGAACCCTCTGGGCCTCCATGGCCTGTATAGGGATCACTTTACCATTTTATTGCCATAATTATACCGCCATAATTTTTTCGGGTTGGAAATGGGTTACAGATGTGGTTATACGCTAGGAAGGTCTGGTACGTTGACGATAAACTTGCATATTATTTTTTTATAAGATAAATGAAAAACAAAAAAAGTATATTATAGTTTCTCGGGCATCCAACCGTGTGAGTAGCAGGATTGATTCCGAGCTTTCGGCAGCGTGCTTCGCTGCCATCTTCTAGGAGAAGTGAGCTAATCTCCCGCTAACAAGGAACAATGTTAACAATACCGCAAAAGCAATGGCGGTGTTTCATAAAAAATTGCGTTAAGAATGGTTGAGAAACCTCACAATCCAATCGCATTCACCTGCCAAGCAGCCGGTTGTTAAAGATATCGGTCATCTTGATTATTTACGTCCAGTTTGAACAACTTGCTAATACTGAGTTGCACACATCAAGTCGTTTACAAAGTGATATACTCGTACTTACTTACTCAATGGCAATAGACAATTCCTCAGCAAGCTGAAGGAATATTGTCTATTTTATGGAACCCAGAGGTTCATTACCGCGCTTACCTGAGCCCGCCATTCAACCCTATTCTGTGCTAACCCTATCCAATCATCCCTCGCAAATCCTACTTCCCTTAAATCCATCCTAATACTGTCCTCCCACCTACGTCTAGGTCTTCCAGATGGTCTTTTCCCTTCGGGTCTCCCAGTCAATACTTTTGAGATATGTCTTTCCTCCCCCATGCGCGCAACATGTCCAGCACATTTCAACCTAACGTGATTTAATCACCCTTACTATATTTGGTGAAGAGTATAGGTCATGAAGCTCGTCGTTATGCAGTTTTCTCCAGTCCCCATTTTCATCTCTCTTAGGCCCAAATATTTCCCTAAGTACCCTGTTTTCGAACACTTTCAAATTATGTTCTTCCCGATGAGTAAGCGACTTACACAGAGATATTAGTATGATTTCCCCCTCGGCTGTGTACAATCCTGGTATAAGTAAGCATAAATGTTACACATGGATTATTAGTAAGACGGTAAATTATTACGGTAAACGTACATACATCTTAAACTAAGCTATTTTTTATAATTTGCATACATCAAATTAAACTCCACCTTCATATAACCGTGATGCTAATATACCTATTTGCAGAGAAAAAAATAAGAGTCCCTATTTCCATGCTGCTTTCATTTGCTGTATTGTTGTGGAGATTAAAGACGTAGTAGGCCCAGTGGGCAGGCAACCTGGTTCTAGTAACATTCAGCCTTATAATATAGTGCAGGTTCTATTCGATATTATCAATTATTGAGGATGCGTAAATCATAGGCACCCTCTTGTGGGTTAGTCTCTCCTCTCTCTCATCCAACAGACGCCCTAGGGGATGATTTAGTAACTCTTCACCGACTAGAGTAGTCAAGAGCACCCGCAACGCCAGTGACATCTGTTAGCGGTGGCCAACCGTGAAATTCTGCGCCACCTCCCTTAATTAGACCTAGTACGTATAATCCCCCTCCCTTCTCTCACATGTGCTTAGAAGTGTCATATCCACTGGGATGAGAAGATATTATCTAAATATACCTACATCACGATATCAATCTCTGCGGTCACTCGGCTGTATTACCTGCTTGTGTGGGCGAGTGGTACAGGGTGTCTTTAGCCTGGGTGCAGGATTATCCTTCTATGTTAGCCTCAAGTATGGTCGTGGCTTACATTATGTTGATTGGCGTAGAATATCCAAAGGAATGGCCTTGATGTCGAAAGTGGAAATGTGAAATAATTTCATTAGGCCTAATTGGATTTCTTTCTTTCTTTATCGTAGTTTTACCTCTCCCTTCTAGGATATAAGCGACCCAAGCCGCCCGGGCCTTACAGAGCGGCAACTTGTCGGGAAAGGGATTATCTTTGGATGACATACATACTTTTTTTGACCAGACAAGGACATGGAGTGCCTCCCCGGTTGAGTGGTCAGCCCAATGCCGGGGCCACCTCCGAGACAACACGAACACATAGGACGAGATACACCATTCACACACACACTCACTCCGAACAAGGCGAGGATGAGGATGAAGATGATAATGACGGCCAGATGATATCTGGGGACCACTAGAGCCTAAAGTTACCTGACAATTGTCTCATAGGTCAGGGAAAACCCCGGAAAAAACCTCACCTAGGTAACTTGTCCCGACCAGGAATCGAACCCGGGCCCGCTGCGTGAGAGGAGCGAGCGTATCCCATGAGCCCCAGCGGTGGACTAATTGCATTTCTACCTTAAGAAAATCATTAGGAGATTGGAAGCAAGATAATGGTTTAATAAACTCCATTTTATCAATAAATGAAATAAAATTAATGTGATACTAGTTGCTCAACTATGATTTATTTTGTAATTCGCCGCCTAGGCCTTTCGGTGCGTTTGCATTTTCTTCAGGGCATCTTTTTCCTAGCTTGGAGTTCCAATTAAAATCAAAACTGCATTTTATCACGTTTATGAAATAAGATAAAATTGATAAAACCTCCCAAAAGCACTGTGGCCTCCTCGCCGCACGTTCTCAGCGAATTACAAAATAAATCATAGTTGAGCTTCTGGTATCACATTTATTTTATTTCATTGATCGAGCTCAACAGTATTGGACTTGTATTTTAATAAATTCCATTATAGTAATTTAGCAATAATTACTTCTTATAAGAGTAATTGACTGACTGACTGATTCTGTCCTATATCCCCAGAGTCGGGGCGAAGGACCTCCAATTGGAGGTTTCTGATACCTATGTGAATTTTGTTACACTTATTTTCTGAAGGAGGGCAGAGGGACAGGTGGTAAGCCCATCGCCTCACAACACCCCAGGAAAGTAAGGTATTACTTGGACGTGAAAAGCCGGGAAATTTTGTCCAGAGGCTCTAATTTAGGCTTGGAGTTCTTTAACGTGGCGTAAATCTACGACACGGGTCCCACAGCTTAAAGTCCCTCCAGGAGGACGTTCGGAAAAATCCATCGGCCGCGGGCGGGTTTGATCCCGGGACCTGCGGATCTAGAGGCGGGCACGCTACCCCTAGACCACCGCGGCCGACGTGTAAGAGTAATTATTTAAATTGTTATTACCTTTTTGAACCAAATTTACCTCCCTTTTCGAAACGTACATGTAAATTGAGTCCCGTTTTCTAAACTGAGTCCATGGCACCTAGAGATAGTATGAAACCGAGTCCCAGGTCCGGGTGATACTGAATTTTACAGTCTGCCTACAAGCGTTTTCCGCGTGGAAGTTAGCTGAACAGTCCCCAAAAATAATGATATATTTATATTTATATGATATATTTATATATTTATATAAGTATATATAATATCTCTCCAGAGTCTTCTGAAACGAGATAGCGATCTTGAAAGAAGAAGAAGGGATAGCTACTCGGGGAAATCATTTATTTGTCAAGATAAGTTGAAATTGGAGGAAATAAAATAAATCGCAATTCGATCGTGATTTGCGAATGAAGCGAAAACAAGGATTACAGAATAAACAAATTCATCCGGACTTTACGAGAGAAGAAAAACACTTAGGGAGACTCTTTATCAGACTTGGAAATCAGTTTCGCCCTTCTCGAAAGCAGCTTCCACAGAAATCGACGTAAAAGGGGGAAGGCAAAAGTTGGAAAACATTTGTACAATCCATTTACAGATGATGAAACATAACGATTTGCGGGTTGCTTTTTTGCACCAGTTTTATTATTTTCTGAAGGGAATTCCCAAAGAACCATCATATGAAATGCAAATCTCATTCTTCTCTAGTTCTTCCTTTCTTTCTTTCGTTCGTTCGTTCGTTCTATCTTTCTTTCTTTCACACTTTCCTTCTTTTGACTATCTGCCTTTCTTTTATTGTCTCCTTTCTCATTTATTTATTTATTTCTCTGCGTTGCCAGCACGCTATCGAGAACAAAGCTGCCCCCGACTTCTGCGTCATACTCGACTTGCAATCCCCTATATAATCTTAAAGAGTTTTTTTTTTTAGTTTAGACTTTAGGATTATTTGAGTTGTATGTATTGATAATTAATTATTTAATCTTTGACCTGGTAAATATGATTATGATTATCCTTATGAATACCTCGTTTACTTAAGTGACTCATCGCAGCTATTCATCCTGTATTTTATTGATTAAAATTGACTGTGAGTTAAAATTATAATTCGATATAATAGTTATTTACGATGTAAGACCGTTATATAGAACTTAACAGACATGGACGAAATTAACAGCTAGCTAATTTTGATATTCGTGTAACCCTGTTAAGCTCCTATATCGGTCGTTTTATGTTATTTTTCGCCAAAATTTTAAGAGGAAAATAATTTCAGTTTGCTTGTGCTTAGAATAGTAACCAAACAACTTTTTGATAATTTCATGTTTAGCGGAATTCTGGCTCTTTTAGTTGGCAACAATTTTTTTTTAAACAAATAACATATCAGAAACAGGAACATATCCGTGCATCGAATTGTACGAAAGACAAATAATAAACTAATATTTAAAAATCCTTCGCTCTGATAAGGGGTTTCAGACTTAATGGATGGAGAGAAATGAACGTTGTAAGTAATTTTTTTGGGGTGAAACTAAATATTGCGTTGGCTTACGATTATGCTTTGTGGAAAACATAACTGCCATAAATTTTTATTTCGGAAATATTTATGTTATTTTGAATAAGTTATTGTAAATGATTAGCAGGTACACGATAATAGTAGTAGTAGGATTAATAGGATTTATAGTGGTTAAAATAAAGGAAACTGATCATGATTAATTTGTTATAAAGGGAAGTGAAGGACAGTGACAGCTGGTGATTTCCTGTAATAATCTCTATAACGTGTTAGCACCTAAATTTTTAACATAACGGGCTTGACCCGTAAAATGAAACTTTACATGGCTGGAGACAATGTAAACGATTCGAAATTATTTAAACCCATTAAGGTATATGTGTACACCTTATATATGAAAATTTTATTTTTAAATATTAGGAATCTCACTTTTTATATACATTATACAGCTGTATATTAAGATATATAAGCATTCATGAACCACAGATTATTGTCTCTGTTGGACATTACATGAGAATATTAAGTATATTAAGACATTTCACAAGAAAAATGTTTTGTAATTATTTATAATTTGTTTATAAAATTGTTTTCGTAAAAATTTTAATTATAAACTCGAAACACCTACTTCAAAACTATGAAAGATAGAAACAAAATTTTCACTACTTTGTAGATAGAATAATACTCTAGTGCCTAGAATTTAGTTTTTTTTATACTCAAAATTTTAAATTGTTACATAGATTTATATAAACTGAGAATATTTTTTTGTTCACATCATTATAAACAAAAATCTACACCACAGTAGAATATTCATACAACAGAAATTTCTCGACGTCAAGCTCTAAAGAACACTTCAAGCTTAAAAATGACACAAACATCACCTTGATATGTTAATTTATAGAAGAATATTGTTATGATTGAAACAATTTAATACCATGCGATTTCCTACTTACGGGAAACTGAGAAGAAAGCAAATCTTATATCGAAATGCGTGGAAAACACATTCGGGATGAACATGAAAATACGAAGTTCAAACAGTTCATTCTGACCCCAGAATAGCTCCACTTACTTAATAGTGTACTAGTGAAAACAAATAATCAATATGAGAAATTCTAGCAGAGAGGTAAGAATAAAAATACTGAAATTTGATAGATGGCATGGCAAAATGAAGCTTCTTAGAAAATGGGCTGTATCAAGGAACTAGCAGTTAGAATTTAAAATTTAATATATGAAATCAAAGAGAAAAGAACAAACTATCTAAAAATGTCGTTTCCAAAAAATACAATTTTTCATATTTTGTTGATTTCTTTTGATTTTTAACGAAAGCACATCAATGGTATAGTTGCATGGCCTACTACGAGCCTGAAAAGAAGATGGGGAGAAATTCCAACCTTGTCCTAGATGGCGAATATAACCAGAGTTGCGGAGGGGCTTTTTGATGGCACTGTTTACAATAAATAAAATAAATAAGTTAAGCCACTGAATATTTACAAAGGTAGAGTTATAACATTCACCCTCTGAACGAAGGAGGCAAAAGGAAATCGTAAGTCGAGAGTTTCAGAAAGTGCTTATGATAACTGCGAATGTAATGTATGCAAATTCACGTTCCATCAGATATCAGGTCACTCCAGCAAACACTGATATGCTGCATCAGGAGCGTCGTCTGGGACTTTACCCGGTGCTTGTTGAAGTTATCTCCGGCCAGGATCCAGAGCTGCGCAAATACGTCACATGTCGCTGAATTTCACATTATGCGTGGCTGAATTTAAAGGAGAACCACAGTCTTCTTAAATTAATTCTGTAGACCAGCCTGCAAACTTAATGGTCTTCAAATTCCAAACCAAACATTGGCAACCTAACCAAGTGTCAAATACTTATTATTTAACATTTGAATAATATGGGACATGTCACGACTATTTTTTCTTTTGAACATGTGGGGCTGATTTAAAATTTTGGAATAGTCTATACCAGCGTTTTTCAACCTTTTTGAACCCGAGGACCTCTAAAATGTCTAAAAGATTTTACGGACCCCTAATTTTACATCCCATTTTTAAAAGCAGGCTATATGTAGGCCTATATTAATATTTGGGGTATTAATTATAGGTCATTATAACGAAATAAATCTAAATACATTTTTTTAATTCAATGGAAACACAGTTTTTGAAATGGAAGTAAACTATTAACAGTTTAATATTTATTACCAATTTGATAATATAATTAGGGATTATGTTATTAGTAATAACATTAATTTTAATGAGACGGTTGATCTTGTCGTCTCTTGCAGACTACCTGGATATCTGGTTCAATATTAGTCAAATTTAGTCGAAGATCAGCAGATACATTAAGACATCTTAATTATGTCTGCGGGCCATCTGCACCATCGTCGCGGACCACCAGTGGTCCGCGGACCATAGGTTGAGAAACGCTGGTCTATACAAATGAAAGGGCAAGTTATGGAATGTGCAATGCAGATTATGGGTACTAAACCCTAGACGAGATAAGAAAGAAACCTGAATTAAACAAAAACCACTATGTCTGTCTCGCTCTTTAGACATACGAATAATGTGCTAGAGTGAGACAGATGTGCTGGTTTTTGTTTACTTCAGGTTTCCTTCTTAAGACGATCAGACTTTAGATGTAGGATAATAAAGGAAAAAGACATCCATAAACATTCATACGCGACTGCATCGTGTCACTCTAATGTATTGCAATAAATGGAAGCACGAAAGCACCCGTACGCGTTCTATGATCACTTAAAGTTCGGTAGGGATGGACACCTACCGATGGAATAAAGTTTGTTTTTTGTTTTGTTTTTTGTTTGTTTGTGTGTTTTTTGCCCCGCCTTCTACCTCCGGTTTACCTGACCCATAGGCTATATCTTCGGTCCAACAACCGGTTTCGCATTTGTTCTAAGATCGTCGCGTCACCTTTTCTTGATCATAGAACACAGGGAGGAAAAATGGGCATTTCTTTATTTTCCCTTAACTTTGTTCATTAGGGGGTACGCGGTAGCGTAGTGGTTGAGGCGCTACGCTACAAACTAGAAGGTCGCGGGTTTGATGCCCGATGAGGTCACTGGAGTTTTTCAATTGGCCTAATCCTTCTGGTGGCAATATGGCCCTGAGGTCGACTCAGCCTCTAACAGAAATAAGTACCCGGAGAAATCCTGGGGGTAAAGGCGGCCGGTGCCTAGGCTGACAACCTTACCACCTTCATGAGCCGATTGTCTAAATTCTGGGAGCCTCAGCCTCCTGGAACTCTCTGGGCCTCCATGGCCTGTCATAGGGAACACTTCACTTTTACGCAGTCCATGAAACGGTTTACTAATAATGTTAGCAAAATTTACTAATATTTTAGAGCCATGAACTCATAACTAATATTATTAGAAAATATTCTTATGAAACAAAAGACTAATAATAATAACTAATATTATTATGTATTTGCTAACAATATGAATGTAAGAGTTCTAGGAAATAGGGCCCTGAGCGCTGTTTCACGTTCTGTGAATCCGTGTGTGGAATATCTAGGCAACCTGCTACTGAGTTGATCTCCCCTTTATTCGAAGGGTTGACTATCTTCATACAATTCGACCCGCCGTATTTTGTTGGTCTTCCGTGAAATTGTGGAACACATTTATAAATCCGAGCAGGTTTCCTTCTTCTGCATGAATTGATCGACATATTTCATGGTTATCATTGAAAAGGGTGCATATTTCCTGGTGGTTGGGAGGATTGTGGAATCTAGGTCATATAGTAGGTATTTTGTACTATATTCTGAAATTTATTTCGATGGAACATTTTCATATAAAGAAATATAACGATGAAATGGGATTTTATCAATTTTACTGTTTAGTGGGTTATTAGAACTTGTTTGGTGTAGAAAGAGTAGATGAATTACCAATGGTACTATATGAGATTGTGTGGGGGACGGGAAAATATCTGTCCTTCTGTCTGTCCGTGTGTCTGTACGCACGATAACTCAAATACGTTTTATCGGATTTTCATGAAACTTATAACGTCCATGGGAAGAAGCCTATTGCTATTGGACCAAATCGATTGACCGGTACAGGAGTAAAGACCAATTTAGTGGCAATTTTTTTTTTTATAATATATTAGAAAGAATTTATCAAATGCAAATCATTTATCATGGCAACAGTATTCATATACGGCTTTGGAAGTTGACAAGTTGACAAATTACACTACCCACATATTCCTTCACATGTGCTTATCAAACTAGACCTTTGTTCTTCCGTAAGGCCTGCTTAATGAATCGATCTACAGCTTAACTCGAAAATGGATTAAGAAAACTTTTTTCCGCATATCATAATTGCAGTTATCACTGATTAAACAAAAACATTCTGGCACTTTGTCACATCAGTTTACCTAATTTTCTTACTATTGCGATGATGAATGGTAATTGAAAATGTAATGTTAAGACTCGATTTAAAGTTGCATTATCTGCTGCGAATGTAGGCTATAATGTTAAATAATATTAATTAATGATGAATAGGCTTAAATAACTACTGTTAACCCACCAATGGTAAATAGGAGGAGAAATTTAAGACAGCATGTAAATACAGGGTGTCTAAAAAAATGTACTAACACTTTGAATGGGTATAAAAACATTATTTATGAACATAGAGACAAGTTTAAAGGCTTGAATTACGGAAGAAAGATGTAATTAAGGAATCATGTTCGCAATGTTCAAATTGATGACCGTCATTGTCCAGACAAAGCTGATAACGCAAACGTCACGACACAGTTCATTTGGAATTTCGCGACATTGTCTTTCAATTTCCAATTTCAATGGATCAATAATTAATTATTGTTCTTGGTTTTGTGCGATAAACCCTGTCCTTGTGGTATCCCCATAAAAAGAAGTCCATTGGCGTGAGGTCTGGGGAACTCGCAGGGTATTCAATGCTACCCCCTCGTCCAATCCGTGTGTTTGGATAAGCTGCATGGAGGTGAGCTCTTACGTCTCGATGGTAGTGTAATCTGTAATCTGTACATCTGTAATTCAAGCCTTTAAACTTGTCTCTATGTTGATAAATAATGTTTTTATACTCATTCAAAGTGTTAGTACATTTTTTTGAGACACGAGCTTTGTCTGGATAATGACGGTCATCAATTTGAACATTGCGAACATGATTCTTTAATTACATGTTTCTTCTCTAATTCAAGCCTTTAAACTTGTCTCTATGTTTATAAATAGTGTTTTTATACTAATTCAAAGTTTTAGTACTTTTTTTGAGACACCCTGTAGTTTATGAATACAGAAACTTTTATGATAAGATATCCTCTCGTAATTAAAAAAAAAAAAAAGTTTCGATTGCTTTTTTTTCAAGTAGACTACATTCCAATCCTACTTATCTAAAGGGTAAGTTTTATTATTTTGTCTGAATTCCGTCAGTCTCTTCACAGAATAGGGATTGTAATCTTCAAAATATAACAACTTAGAAACGCATATCATCTTTATATTGTACGATGCCATCCTAGCTCAAAAGTACCTTGGTGTTCTTAAAACGAGAATTTCATCTTTTGTAAGTCCCGTGGGTGGGAATTCGTGAGAAATAGAGAGCTTACCTAATGCACTCTTCTAACGTCAGGATTTTCGTTACGGTTGTCGTTTCGTGCTGTCAATTTGCAACAGTAGCAGCGTTTTCACCCACATTTTGAAAGGAAGATTATTTTCTTTGATACAGGCAGTTTGTTTACAGGATTAGCGGTCATTCATTATATTCTCTGAACAGTTGGCCTACATCTTATTCTGCCATACTCTCATTCCGTAACACGGAAAGATTTTCAGAATCTAAGTAAATGTTGTGATTCTGTTGATTTTTATAGCTTTTATTCTGAACATGAAAATAATGAATTGCATATTTTGCAAATAATAAAATATGCCACTTTTAGTTATAATGAAATTTTTGGCTATTGGAATAAGAACATCTTTTTTTATGTTTTATATCGTAAAATTTAAATTTAATCGTCGTTTAGATTGGGTGTCTTTCAATGGCTGGAATCTTGAGGAGACAAATAATAGGAAATTTAAATGATTTGTATCTCAAATGCAAAATTTGACCTGATACTTCTGCGTGTTCAAATTCTGTTAAAAAATGAAATCTACCATAAAGTGCCTACCTTATGTTTTTATTCAAAGCCTTTAGATGAGACATACAAACAAAATATAACATAAAATATTTAAAAACATTAATGAGCGTACCAATCAACAATAATTGGCCTGTAAGACGATTTAGAAGCCTTAAGAACTAACGATTTTAAAAATATTTATTTATTATGCTGAAAATATAAATCAGGCACATTTCCCAATTACAATATTCTCTTATACTAACTACACCACTACAACACTAATATTAGATATTTAATGTAATACTAAAAATATATAAACTAATACTACAACTAAAAAAAAACAGAAAAAAGAAACAAGAAACCCATACAATATGAAAATTACACAATGAAGGGAACAAATAAAAACACACACACACACATATATAAATCTAGTATAATAAGAAATACAATCTTATGTATAAACCCATACAATATGAAAATTACACAATGAAGGGAACAAATAAAAAAACACACACATATATAAATCTAGTATAATAAGAAATACAATCCTATGTATATAAGAATGGTTTAAATAAAGAATTTGACATGGAGCATATTTTAATAATTACTATTTTGAAGTTTTCAAATTTTGATCACAGATAATTTTAATCCGCTTATTGCTAGTATTAAACATATCTATATTGTCCATTTTGTGCAATTGATTCTATATACAGAGCCTATATAATCTTCATACATACGTATTGTGTGTTTTCGTAAATAATGTCAGGATTAGTATCCGTTCTCTTTCTACTTGCAAGTAGGCCTATGTAGGCCTATCTAACTGGAGCTCCGGGTTTCACAAGACAAGCTTTAAGAGGAGAAACTCTAATTCAGGTTGCATTTATCATACCATGTACGCTGAAGTTCTAACATGTGGTCATTGAGAAATTATTTTATTCATATAAAAATAATTTTACATTTAACTTATTTATTTATTTATTTATTGTATCTCCAAATCTTTATGAACCCTATTTTGCCAGAAAAGGTATAGGCCTACTAGGGTTTATAGCTTACACAGCAATATATACAGTAAAATATAGAATAATAATTACATATGGTTGTGAATATATGTTAGATACTGCATAAAATGAATATAATAACATTGCTTCGTGAAAATCTTTTGAAACAAACCTTTTAACTTAATAAGATACCAAATGTGCTACCCACACATCATGAGGGTAAATTATTATTTTAAAATTGAGGCTTGTGTGTAAATTAAATAAACATAAATGTATGTTTTTAATTTAAACGGAAACCATACGCTTTTTTTTTACGAAACTTTCATTCCCTAATAACTTACCTAGTGATAGCTGTGATAGGTAAAAATTGTAAACAAAACAATAACGTGAAATAGTGTTAAAATTTTGTCTCTGGAAATTATACATCAGATATAGACTTTTTTTAATACTCAACTTTATACCGCTAAAATTAATTAGAATATTTTTAATTTAGTAGAACATCACCAAGGAGCACAACAGAACAAAGCTTAATCGAAATGGTGCCTCGATCTATTTCCTTTTAGAAAGAAGCACAAGACACTTGTCCTCAGGGCAAATATGTAAGATTGCTTCATTTTCCCAGTGGAATGATAAGTAAATGAATTATGATAGTAAATTTTCTTGTTCTACTTGTATTGATATCTGAATCTCTGCTTTATTTCATTATTCTTATTGCGGTCTTCATAGTTGAGTCATTTCTTAGGAAACGAAACCACGACAGCCTTACATACCGTTCCCATTAAATTAGCTTACTTCCACAAATAGGTTTGTATTGGGAACCTATTCTTACAGATGACCCGAGGACTTGCAGAAATGTCAGATGCTACGCTGGTTGTCTCGGTTCATTAAATATCCGCTACCGTTCGATACTATGCCGTAAAAAAATCTACACAATCATTCCTGTGTTACGAATTCCGTAAATACAGAAATGCTGATGCGTAAAAAAGTAGTCCAATTCTTGGTTGTGGAAATGTTTTCGAACAGTGTTTTGTGTTATATTCAGTGAACTGCCATCTGCAGAAAGGGAATATACCTCAACTTTGTTATATTCACAATGTCGCGTTATTCAGCGCTACTTTTAGGAATTGGAAGAATTACGTAAAGAAGCGTCCCTTGTAGTATCTATTGTTACTTGTGGATTGCAAAAAAGTCCATAATAGTTAATAAAACACTTCTCCACATTCCTTGAAAAAAATACATTTTAATCAAGAAGATATAACTTACATGTGGCAATGATTTATGTTTTCACTAGTATGAAAACAAACCCATTACATGACGAATTCACTTGTCCTGACATTGCCATTCGTCGTGAAGTACTTGATCCACGTTTGAATCTCTGTATTTAATTTGCACGAAAACTGCCAGCGTTATTGAAAACCTGCAAAGAAAATATCTATTTCTTATGCTTTACTTTGATGATGTGAACAGATTATAAAAGTACGGATTACACTTAACAAATATATAATGGTTAAAGTTTAAAGACAATTTTTTCTGTAACTTTAGGACACACATGGTGTTTGATTTTTTAAATCGTTTCTACCGAAGGAACGAAACGTTAAAAACTGCATTGTTACATTTTGTCCACTCTGTGTGTTCCTTCTGAATTTAGGAAGCAATGTAGACCTTGGAATCGGTAGCGAGACTAAATTAGCCTGTAGGAAGCCAGAACAGGTCATACTATCAAGCCCATGAATTCGATTATTATTATTGTATTAATGTTGCTATTAATATTCCTGCACACTGATTCGTAGGGCTTAATTGCTGTTCGTTTTTAAGATCACATGTCACTGAACGAGACACTATGAATTTGCCAGAAAATTGCTAGTCAGTCAAGGAAGAGATAAAGATTTTTAATCTGCCGCTCTTCATCTCTCGTCAAAGTGACAAAACTTGATAAAACATACGTGGACAACAACAGCCTGATGAATTTGACTATTATGATGACTACGGCAAGGCTTTTGATGATAGCTCGAATGTAGGCCTGGGCAATTTGTTTTTGTATGTTTTTGTTTTATTTTGCATTTTTCATCATTTTCAGGAGATAGGTCATTTTTTGGAAAATTTTTGGTAATTTTCTGCATTTTTAAGTCATTTTCGGCATTTTTAGGCTATTTTTTTTGCATTTTAGGTCATGTTTCAGCGGAGATAGAGAGGAGCTTTTCCATCTCCGCCAAGTGTTCATAGTTAATTTTAATTAACGTTTATTGTAAACACCAAAGTTTGTCTTATAGCAATAAAGAATTTTTTTTTTCTTTCTTTTTACATGGCACATAATGGCTAGTGGCAAGTTGATGGGCATGCCAGTTCAGAAATAATTTTTTTTTTCGCTAAGGGTGTCCAAGTAATATAGATTTACTTACTTTTTAGTAATAAAATAAGTGTATTTTATATTGTAAATTCATATATAACGCACTGTCATCCGTCAAATTCCTTTTAGCAATTTATTACTATAAAAATAGTGTCTACCATATAGCATATTTATCATTTTACTTGAATTTAATGTGAAAATAATGTGTGGTGAAGAAGCATTTTAAATCTCGTATAATATTAAATAGAATCTTAATACGATCATATTTTTATAGCAATGAGGTTAAGCAAAAAATTAAACAGCTGATGAAAAGTCGTACCAAGCGCGACTATCGAGAGACGATCCGTATATTATATCGATTGTCTCGCCATATGCTATCTTACTTACAATGACACAAAAGCAATGTGTTTTATCCATTTTCGTGGTTTTAATTATTCAATACATGCTTATTTATGTGAGTATTCACTAAATAGTCTCAGTAAATATAACCCGAGATCCGGGTTCTCTCAAGATAAATCCAGGACCTCTCGTTACCTATGATAATTACAAAGATGATTGTTATGATTATAGTGGTTATAATGGTATGGTAGCATTGGTGTGATAACATATCATAACCTCATTTCATAAGGGCAAATTGAACATGAGTTTTCATGAAGTCTCTGGGGAATGTTTATGTGCGGGGAGATATTCTTTGTATTGCCATCCCCTCATCGGTTGGTATAAAACAGGGAGAAGGAATAAAAGAAAATATATGGATATATTGTGTGGGTGGAGATATTCATATCACTGTTAAATGAGGAGTCAGATGGGAGTGAGGTCTATGTATGGTAATTACCGGCCTATGTCTGGATGGATGTATTAATATAGGCAATTACCCATCATCCTCCCTTCCCCATCATGTGCCGTGCAGAAACCGCTGCCAAGAGAAGCCACCAGCTACACTGCTGTACACAAAACCTGTACTTATTTGCCACACACTCATAAACATAGTGAAGAGAAAGAAATTATTCATTGTTTTTTAATTCTGAGGTTTTCGCATAGTGCATTATTAACCTGGATGTCACGTGTTCAGTCCTTGGAAAGGTCATAGAATTTTTTCAATAGGCCTATTTGCTCACACCTTCGTGACTGAATCAAATGACGTCATTCCACTTTCAAGCAATGAAGTGTAATAAAATTTGAGCTTCCTGCCATTAATGTTTGACCTTCTTGACTATTCCACTCATAAGCCGCGTGCTTGATATTGGCCAATAACGTTTAGCAATTCCTCGGATATAGACCAATCACGACCGATTATCTTATAAAATGCTTGCTGTTAATATGAGGATGAGATTTTATCTGATAAAATCGTCAGCTCGTTACTGGACGCATAAGCATCAACGTGCGGTGATTAATACGTCACATGTGGCCTCCCAGCTGTTAGTTTTGTTTTTGTATAACAAAGCAGTAAAGTAATTGTTATTTGTATAATCCGTTACATTTTTATTCATGGGATAGTCTTAATAAATCCAAATCGAGTTGAGTTCATTAGATAAATTCGCTCCTGGCCGGTAAACGCTTTGCGTCAGATGCAGAAGTGAAAACAGCAGTCCTCAGATAGCTATAGGCCTACTCCAACCGAACCGACTTCTATGAACAAGGTATTTTCAAACTGGCATCATGATGGGAGAAATGTGTTGAGAAACTTGGTGACTATATAGAAAAATAGACAAAAGATGTCTCTTCATGTCTGCATTTGTTTGTAATTAATTGTACCTTTAAAATTGTTTGTAAGAAAATCATTATGCGTTACTTTTCGATCCACCCTCGTATATATATAATTCCTACGGAATCTCAAAATTGAATTTCATCATCCAGTAGAGTACTTCTCTACCGTCGGTGCGAGTAAAGAAAGGAAAACCGTACACCTTCAGATATAACCTTCGTGGAGTTGCTTTCGAAGAAATGAGTTTGGGAATAGTTTGCAAGTGAAAGTCAGGATGACAGTGTGTCTTGACATGGCTCCAGTCTACATGATGAAATTTGCTTCTGTCCTCGTTCTTTGTACTTCACGATAATATAATACGATAGGACACTGCCGTCGGCAATAGGCAAGGTACATTACTGCCTCGGTTAAGATGCAAATTGCTCGAAACAAAGTTAGTGCTAGCTTGACTGAGCTCTATGGGGTGGATGGGTGGTTAGGGGATGGCAGGGGTGGGGAAATGTCCTCAGAGAGAAAGAGAGAGGCATACCCCAAAGATGGGAATCCATCCTCAGGAAAGAAAAGAGCGGCTTAAGTTCTTCACTAATGTTTCCTTTGAACAACTTTAAGGTGAAGTCGGACACAGGGTGTTTCATATATTTATTTTAGTGTCAATTTTTTTGCGGTAGTGTTTTTTCATCGATTCAGAAACTTTTATCTTCTAGACTTCTGTCCAGAAATCTAAACATAAAAAATTAGAATCCCATTATCCATTACCTGTAATAGATATGAAGAAGGATAACATCGGAACGGCAATAGAGGGAATATAAGAAAGAAAGGTATGACATCTTGAGAGTCATGGTTCTTGTTTCAATTCAACGAAGAGCTATTAAAATCAGAAAGTGAGAATCCAATGGAGAGAGAGACACTGAGAATAACGAGCAAACAGATCGAAAGTTAACTCAGAACAGCTAGAGAGAACAGAAAGCTGAGACAGATGAATAAATAGAGAATAAATGTCGAGATAGACGAAATCAGATGTCGAGAAAGACTATGAAATTCAGAATGAATAAGTGAAACAGATTAAAAGCCAAATCAGAACCAACACAGAGTGTGGCCTATGGTCGGGGGCTCTGGAAAATAAAGACTGGATGGCCAATATATATATATATATATATATCCATTACCTGTATTCTACCCAGTAGTGTAGCCTCCGGCTGTGGAACTATGGGTTAACTATGGTCAAATAAAAATAAAAATAAAAATAAATATCCTGCCGGTTGTACTATATGGATGTGAGACATGGTTCCTTACTCTTCGAGAAGAACATAATCTGAGAGTGTTCGAAAAAGGGTGGTTAAAAAGATATTCAGTCCTAAGAGGGATGAAAACGGGGACTGGAGAAAACTGCATAACGACGAGCTATGGACTGATTGCCCTTAATATATACCGGTCTGCTTAGCCGTGGTAGCTAAGGCATGCTGCTTTGGAGCCGCGGTGAAGGAGACTGTGGGTTCGAGTCCCGCCTCGGGCATGGGTGTTTGTGTGTGATAGGGAAAACAAGGTAAACAAATGTAACAAGGTAAACAAAGAGAAAAAAAATGGTCTACCTCACTGACAGACAAGGTACGTCATATGCTATACTATGAGGAACACTAATTAGTGATTTTTGTAAGGTAGACCATTAAGGGCAATCAGTCATAGGAGAGAGGTTCCATCTGGCGCTATGAAGTGAACTCTGGCTTAGCTCAGTTAGTAGAGCATTGGCACAGATAGCCACAGGTCCTCGGTTCATTTCCCAGTGTCAAAGGAATTGTTTTTCTATAGGCCTAATATTATCATATACACAATAGTTCACAATGCAACAGCGCTAGCATAAAAAGACAAGCAAGATTTCCATTCCAACCCTTAAATGCATGAGACTCAGTTTCACACACAATATACAAACCAATGCCGGACTGCAAAGAAAACGGTGAACACAATGATTCGGATCATAGTTTATTTCATGCAGCCTACCTTATTCTGTAATTTTACATGAGATTTAAATTTGTTTTCCATAATTATGCTACAAATTTAATAAAATATGTTGTATCCTATAGGATACATTATGACTTTAACGGTTAACTCCAAAGTTTATTATGCATTATATTCGATATACGGGGAAGGAGTTCTTTTTCACGACCGAGTAGGTATTTGATGCTCAAAGAGGAAGTAAATCATTTCCAGATATAGTATGCCTAAAATTTTACTCTATATAGGATTTTTTGTTAAATATTATTAATATAATTAATAGTGTTTGTTCGTAAAACATGTCTAAACTATAATTCTTTGAGAACAATAATAACCGAAGGGCACTGACTACCCCAGAAAGCTGTGGGTATTCCATGCACCCCGGAGCGGTATCTGGTCTTAGGGTGGAAATGGCCTATTCAGTGGCATTCAATTGCACACAATGGAAAGGGGTTTGTATTAAGTGCTAGAGGCGTCATGCATGGCTGTGTCATCCTCTCTTGACCTCTGCTATTATAGCCTGTCAATGATACCAAATTAACGTGTTCACTATGGTTACCAGTAGGAGTATTGTGAAGTGTTATACTCCTCGTTTGTAGGGCAATTCTTGGCGTTGAGCTTGAACTAATCTAGAGTACTGTACCTGTAATTTTCGGCAGGCCTATTGCTTAATTAAAAAATATGCTTGAAATGCACCACCTTAACCCACAGAAACTTAATACTGCAGATAGTTTTTATCTTGATACACGGATGCTAATAATATTGTTTTCATTTATTGATGAACTACTATTTATGGGAAAACTCAAGGTTTGTACTTATAAGTAAATATGTGTCAATTTTAACACTGATTATGAATTCAAATCTAAAAATTCACACTTTTTTCAATGCGTACAAAATTATTACAATCTTAAAACAATTAAAATGTTTAAGTCGCAGTTTTTTGTACAAAGTCTATAAACTTATTACAACCTTAAACAATTAAGAATGTTTATATATACGGTAAAAGTGATCCCTATACAGGCCATGGAGACCCAGAGGGTTCCAGGAGGTTGAGGCTCCCAGATGTTGGACATTCGGCACGTGAAGGTGGTAAGGTTGTCAGCCTTACGCACCGGCCGCCTTTACCCCAGGAATGCTCCTGGTACTCATTTCTGTTAGAGGCTGAGTCGACCCCAGGGTCATAGTGCCACCAGAAGGATTAGGTCAATTGAAAAACTCCAACGACCTCATCGGGAATCGAACCCGCGACCTTCCGGTTTGTAGCGCAGCGCCTCAACCACTACGCTACGGCGTACCCCTATATATACGGTACATGTATATTTATAAGATAGTACAGATTACAGTCCTAGTTACACTGATAGTCCATATATCAATATATTAGTTTGTAGTTATAATAATTTCACCAAGTATGTCGATATTGGAATTAAAATTGTGATAACCCTGATAACCATAAGTAAATGACAATAGTGTCTATCCTGTATTATATGCTCCAGATGTCTTTAAAAATTGTCAGTTGAATCGATGCTGGATGTTGAGAACAATTTAGTAGCCGTGTATCAGATAATAATCTAGCTGTAATTTCCTTAGAGGAGATGCGCATTTCGGCATTTAACATGCCATCTTCAGTCCTAAAATGTTTTGGTAAGAAAGAACAATTAATAGTAATAGACCATATTCTGGTATAATTATATTAAACCAAGAAAAACCTGACCTTAACGGTATATGTGTTTATTACAATAAATTTAGATTTAAGAGAACACCATACATAATATATTACATAAAAAGGCAAACCATTTATTTGGGCAGAAGAAGTTATGGGTTTCATGTCAGATTTTTATTCATAAAAACTTAGGTTTTGAAACTCAACCACTGACACAGAGAATCGTCCTTAATGTTACATTATTTTCTTAATGTGAAAAGATCTCAGAAATGTAATGCGATTTTCTTTCCGTAATCTCAAACCCTCCAAGTGTAGTACCAGTCCCTTATGGGCCTTTGCTTTGGTTAATAAACCTAAATATGAATAGGTCTCTTTTTGTAAAATCCAGAAATGACCATGGAATGCGGACTATCACTTTCTATGATTATCCTAGTCTTAGGGGGTGAATGAGGTCATATTGCTAGCCAGAAGGCTTGCTACTGGAATATGTAGAATGTGAATGTCCGGCAATGAAAACACCGGCTTATCTACATGTTCATTGCCACTGTGGAGATATGCCGTGCTGCCTGCACTTTAATTTCTGTTCGTATCTGTGCGTCCTGCTATTCGCACTGGTAGTTAGACAACCCAACTTACGCGTTTAGTGGCGGCTCCAACACATGGAGAAAACAGTCTTCTGCAGCCGTGTGCAGCGGCACACCGATGTAATACTACAAGATGAATGGTGTGACGCGAACGTCTTCCAATTGTCCTGTGTTATAGAATTTGATAGTGACATATGGTTGAATTCCATTCTCTGTACCTGCATTGATGAAATAAGTTGTCGCTTGTTTAAGTGATTTTGCCTTTAAGTGATTTTTACCTATATAGCAGTACAATTTTAAAAAACCGAAGTGTAAATAAATCATAGCACTGAGGTTCCGAAACAGGAATGATCGATCCCCTCAGAACGCTACAATTTAGCAACACCGCCGCTGAAGTATAGTCGTATTAATCAGAGGTGAAATTCCAACCAGTCCGTGCAAAATATTAGAATAGCCGGTAAATCATTAGTAGCCTACAAGTGGAGAAATTCAAATATATGGGAGCAATAATTACAGACACAAATAAAATTAAGGCAGAAGTTAACAGTAGAATCAAATCAGTAAATTTATGCAGTTTTATGCAGTTCAGAAACTTTTATCTTCTCGTCTTCTGTTCAGAAATCTAAAAATAAAGATTTATAAGACTATTATCCTGCCGGTTGTATTATATGGATGTGAGACATGGCCGCTTACTGGTCCGGAAGTACATAATCTGAGTGATCGAAAACAGAGTGCATTGGAAAATATTTGGGCCTAAGACAGATGAAAATGGGGACTGGAGAAAACTGCATAACGACGAGCTTCATGACCTGTACTCTTGACCAAATATAGTAATTAAATCACGGAGGATGAAATGGGCTGGACATGTTGCGCGCATGGAGGAGGAAAGACATATCTCAAAAGTATTAGCTACCCTTACACACAAGCTTTATCGCTCGAGTTTAGGCAGGTGCGCACTCAAATGCTCGTGAAAACATGTGCATGTAAAGGCAATAGACAACAAAAGAAACCGCGCGGTACGTCATTCGTGCAACGCTGCACTCTTTCGTCTGGAAGTGTGTGTATGTAAAGGCAGAAGACAAACAAACAAAACTTTCCAAGAGCACATCAACTCCTCTGTACTGAACTTTAAACAATACCGCACGCTCTTAGCTGGCGTGCCGAAAATTTAGACACTCCACGCGCCGTTCTTTTGAGAGAGAATTCGCGCGTGTTTGGCAATTACACGTACAGGCTTACGCGCGTACTCTTTTGTTGACACTCTATCATGCGAGGAAGAACGTGCATTTATTTTGGGCTTATTTTTTCACCGCGCGTGATTGCCTGCTAGCTCTTTCCTCCGATATTGCCCGTACGCTCCCAGGAGTGTGGTAAAGAACTTGTGTGTGGGGCTTGCAATTGACTGGGAGACCCGAAGGGAAAAGACCACCTGGAAGACCTAGACGTTGGTGGGAAGACAATATTAGGATAATTTTAAGGGAAGTAATATTGGCGAGGGATGATTTAATGGAGTTAGCACAGAATAGGGTTGAATGGCGGACTCAGGTAAGCGCGGCAATGAATCTAAGGGTTCTATAAAATAGATAATATTTCTTTAGCTTGTTGAGGAATTATCTGTTGCCATTGAGTAAGGACCATAAAAGAAATTCGGGCCCTAGTCATAAGTAGGCTTCAATGTTCATACCAAGGAATGGTTAAATTCACTAAGCATGTTCTATAGGAAGATGTGGGGGAGTGTATCACGCGATGACAAAAATAGTGCGCTCAGGTGTAATCATGTAGAGCTAGAAAGTGAATACGTTCCATATTGCTTTTATAACGAAAGCATGAGATCAAATCAAATTATCTCCGATTTATATTCTACACATAAATGGTGACCAGTGATGTTCATGAATATAAATAACTGGTCCCTTTATCGTCTTCGTGAAAACTGCAGTAGACGCACTCCAGGCACGCACTGCTTATGCTATGGAGTGCCTGTCCTTACACAGTGACTACGAGCTAGGTGCATGTCACACTAAATTTGAGTCTTCAATCCCTGTATAAAAATTCGAAGCTTGGTCATAAGAATTCCTGCTCTGTTGGTCGGTTCAAGAGGTGAAAACAAGTAACAACAGATAAGAGCCGCCACTGGCCACATTCATGACGCCATGATGCTTGAAACTACAGGGCAGGGTATCCCAAACACCCCTCCAGGCAATATGAAACTCACTGCGAGGGTGGAGGGTGTTTTCATGCTCGGTCTACCTCAATATGCAAACCCTCCATCCCCCTATGACGCTGCTGCTTCTCTTCTATCTTCAGTTATAATAATTTTACGAGATTCTTTGTTAATAAACTGTAACATGCTATACTTCGGCGCGAGCTGAAAGAAACCCATATGCAAGCTCATGCTTATCTGTTATAGCCCAGACCTACTACGAGTTTTGTCAAGCTAATGATGGAAGGAAGGAATACGTATACCGCAATGCCATTCATTTCTGATAGTTTACTATTAAATGTTATAGGTTTAAGGAAAGGACCGATAAACTTCGAGAGTGTATAGCTATATAGCTATACAGTACGTCAATTCCACTCATACGCCGCGTGTTTGATATTGACCAATAACGTTTAGCAATTCCTCGGACATAGACCAGTCAAGATCGTTTATCTTAAAAAATACTTGCTATTAATATGAGTGTGGGATTTTACCTGATAAATAGTCAGCTCGTTACTGGACACGTAAGCATCAATGTGCCGTGATTAATACGACACAAGCTGCCATTAAGCAGCAGGATAACAGATTATTTTATACAACATAATTTGTTTGGAAACTGACATGGTATAGGCTAAATGTACATTGATTAAAAACACAATTTCGATTCGGTGCAAGCCAGTTCGAGTGCTTTTATTCTGTTCTGCTGTTAGCTTACCCACATTAGGTTAACTATGTCTTACATGCACCGTTGGTAGCACTGGTCACAACATGGCAATCCGAATCGACTCATGGTTGGTTGATTCATAGTATGCCGCGAACAAAGCACGAAAGTAATTATTATTTGTATAATCCTTTAGATTTTTATTCATGGAATAGTCATAATAAATCCAACTCGAGTTGATGAGTTTCGTTAGATTTATCGATAAACTCGTAAACTCTCTTGGGGTAAACTATGATAATTGGAGATTGAATTGTTACTGCAAAACAGTAGCTTAGCTCCATGGATGGTAGCTGGTATCAGATCGATATCCTTCCCAGCCTACGACATATGAATTATCGTGTAGTTTAGGCCTACACAGTTTTATGCATGCAATCTTTCTAATGTGTAGTAAATTGCAACCCCTCAGTATAACAATAACCCTCATATAACAATAGGCCTACAACCTGCAGAGGTCCAAAAATATCGATATACGGAGGTTTTACTGTACCACATTACAGTTGAAACATGTGAGACATGGTCCTCACTATTTGGGAAGTACATAATGTAAGAGTGTTCGAAAACAAGGTGCTTATGAAAATATTAGGTCGAAATATTCGGTCGAAGACGGGAGAAAACTGCATAATGACGGACATCATAACCTGTACTCTTCACCCAGGATTGTAAAGGGTAAGTTAAATCACGGAGGTTGAAATGGGCTGAATATGATGAGTCCATAGAAGAGGGAATCCATATCTAGAAAATATTGATTGGGAGACCCGAAGAAAAAATACCACTTGGAAGGCCTATGTTGGTGGGATGACAATATTGGAATAGATAAGAGAAATAGGATTTGTGAGGGATGGTTGGATGGAGTTAACACAGAATAGAGTTGAATGGCGGGTTTATATAAGAGCGGCAATGAACCTTCGGGTTCCATAAAATATATAATATTCCTTTAGCTTGCTTAGGAATTGTTTATTGCCGTTGAGTAAGTAAGTAAGTAAGTAAGTAAGTAGGGTTTTCCCACAATGTTGTGGTTTCCCTCAACCAAACAATAACTTACATAATAATTATGCCTATACGTTCCAATTTTAATTAATCTCGCTCCTCCACTGTCGACTGTCCATCGTATCTTCATCTTGTAACTTGGCTTTCTAGCTACCATGCTCTCTCTTACACCATCCTTCCAGGTTTCAGACGGCCTTCCTTTCCTTCGTCTTCCACGAGGTTCCCAGTTTATCACCACTCTGGGCAATCTTCCATCGTTCATTCTATCCACATTCTTTTCAAAATTTCTGCGATATTTTTATCCACATTCTTTCTTTTATTGCAGTATTCCTTACTTTTTACCCTCCTTGAATTTGCTGCTGATTATCTCCAGTAATCCATTTCTGTGGCTCGTAGTTTAGCTTTTTCTTTCCACATTCTTTTCAAAATTTCTACGACATTTCTATCAACATTCTTTCTTTTATTGCAGTATTCCTTACTTTTTCCCCCTCCTTGAATTTGTTGCTGATTTTCTTCAGTAATCCATTTCTCTGGCTTTAGTTTAGCATTTTCTTTCCACATTCTTTTCAAAATTTCTACGGCACTTTTATCAACATTCTTTATTATATTGCAGTATTCCTTACATTTTCTCCTCCTTGAATTTGTTGCTGATTTTCCCCAGTAATCCATTTCTATGGCTCGTAGTTTAGCTTTTTCTTTCCACATTCTTTCCAAAATTTCTACGACATTTTTATCCACATCCTTACTTTTTCCCCTCCTTAATTTGTTGCTGATTTTCTCCAGTAAACCATTTCTGTGGCTCGTAGTTTTGCTTTGTTTGTTATTTACTATCCAAGCTCCATGGATAATGGTAATGATAATGCTAATATTTTTAGTAGTAATGGTAGTAGCTGTAATATTAATTATCTAAGTTTTATTGTGATTATCACCAGTTCTTTTCCACGAAGCCTTCCTCTGTTTTGGTCCCTCTGCCTCTCATGATGAATATATATATTTCGTTCAAGCGTGGAGACCAACCAAGAGAGGCTAACACTCGCCAAAGCACGTAATTTAGTTTTGAGTGCGGTCCGAAACGTTAGGCTCTCTACGCTCAGCTTAATATTGGATGACTGAGGCGTTGGTGCATACATTTTCGATTTATAGTTGAGAGGATGTGAATTAGTTTGGATTTCGATTAAAAATCCCTTTTTACTCCTTTTTCTCTGTATTTTTGAATATTTTTTTTATAACCAACACGGGAAGCGACAGCGTCGTCGTCATCAAACATCAAAGTGCGTGTATGTGAGCTTGTTGTGGAGCCTTTTTATTTCCCTGTCACAGATAGATTTTGATTTTTTTCCTGTCACAGAGGAATTTTGATTTTTATTTTTTCTCCCTCCGTACACATCAAAGGCTTTGTACTACTAAGTTCTTTGCCTGTAATAATGTACTAAGTCATCTTGTTTTTATTCGTTAATTACATTTAGAAATGTCAATAGTTTTACTAACGTATCTTTGTAGCTTAACAACTGTGTGAGTGCTCGATTGAAATGTATATTTCTTGCGAGATGTTCTAATATAGGTGCGGTATTCTTTCAGCCTCTTCTCTTTTTTCTTAGTTTAGCCTCTCCCATTGTAGGGACGTTTATGCAGCCCATGCTACCCGGATTTTACAGGACCGCGACCTGAGTACATCTGGATCTCCTACATACTTTTTTGATCAGGCAAGGACATGGAAGGCATTCCTGGGTGACCAGCTCGTTGACTGGGCCACCTCCGAGACAATATTATCACATAGGACGAATTTAACAGTCGCATGCACACACTCATTCCGAACAAGCACACGGGAATCGAACTCTGGCCCAGCGAACGCATCTCCTGCGCCACAGCAGTAGTCAACCTATTAACTTCAAACAATTCGATTTTATTTTAACCCTGTTAGAGAAGATAAATCAATAAAATCAACGTAATCCCCATAATGACATGGACCATTTTTCTCCTATTACATCACCTGTCGCCGACATATTTTGTCTTCATTAGTAGTCGATACCTCTTCTGATTTTTCTGAGGTAGGGGTGAGCTTTTATTCCCATGAGGATAAAGAGGAGCTGCTGGGGGGAGGGAATGGGGGTTCGAGTTAAGATAACAATTATTAAACTTACATAATCCAAGATTATATAAGTCAAGATTATAATTTAAAAAAAAAAACTAAACTCCGTGGCGCTACATCCGTGGAGGAATTTGGCCTACCACCCGACCACTGCGTCATCTACCACAGGCAAGTGGCAGGATTGGGAGGCATGTAGTCAGGACCGTTAATGGTGGTTTTCATGACCGGAGCCGCTACTTCTCTATCAAGTAGCTCAATTTGAATTACGAGGCTGAGTGCAACCCGTTCCAGACCTCCTTTCCTCAGGGAATTCCGAGGAGATGCCGGGGATCGAACCCGGGCCGACGGATCTGTAGTCAGCAATGCTAACCACAAGACCACGCCGGCGGTCCAAGTTTATAATGTAACTTAGTATGATATCCCTAATTGTATATATTATAGCATATTGTTACTAACAGCTTTCTGCAACTTCGCCCACGATAATTAATTCGAAGATTAAAAATTAAGAGCAACATAATTAAATCATTATATTTATTAACACTTACAAGCGAATCTTTCATAAACTAAACGATTGATAATTATTAATTACAATGAAACAGTTAAAAATACGACTTTGGAGTGCATTCGACGATTAGAAAACGCCGCTTGGGAAAAACTATCTCAGATTCGACTTCCCTGGCCCTTTTTAAAAAATAAGAGTGCAATTTACTGCGTCATTCTTCTTGTGTTGACTAAGTGGTAAACATTAAAATCTAAGAACTAAACACGATCGACCATAGCGTCAGTCGTTGCACACAATACAAAGAACATTTCAAACCGACCACATCCAATTGAGATACCATAATAAAAATACCATTGCACTGTTTATTAAATTACGCATGTCATATCGTTACAGAAGGGTATATTATTAGGCCTACGATGAGAAAACCCTTTAAGACTAGCAAATACTTACTTACTCAATGGCAATAGACAATTCCTCAGCAAGCAAAGAATATTGTCTATTTTATGGAACCCGAAGGTTCATTTCCGCACTTACCTGAGCCCGCCATTCAACCCTTTTCTGTTCCAACTCCATCCAATCATCCCTCGCAAATCCTTTAAATCTATCCTAACATTGTCCTCCCACCTACGTCAATGTCTTCCAGGTGGTATTGTCCATTCGGGTCTCCCAGTCAATACTTTTGAGATATGTCTTTCCTCCCCCATGCGCGCAACATGTCCAGCCCATTTCATCCGTGATTTAATTACCCTTACTGTAGGCCTATCTGGTGAAGAGTACAGGTCATGAACCTCGTCGTTATGCAGTTCTCTCCAGTCCCCATTTTCATCCCTCTTAGCCTATGCCCAAATATTTTCCTAAGCACCCTGTTTTCGAACACTTTCAGATTATGTTTCAGACCAGTAAGCGGCCATGTCTCACATCCATATAATACAACCAGCAGGAAAATAGTCTTATAAATCATTTTTAGATTTCAGGACAGAAAACGAGAAGACTAGCAAATTCGAGTAGAAAAATTTGATCTTCGAGTATTAGGAATAGAGGAGGGTGTTAGATTCTTCGAAAAGGCGATAAACTTTTCTGATTTTTAAATGTCAAATTTTGTCCTGTTGCTCACATAAATAAAGTGGACCGATAAAAATAAAATGATGATTCAATCTAAAAATTAATAATGCTAAGTACAATATGAAATAGAACAGTTAATGTTCATCTTTGTATATAGATGATAAGAGATAAAACAAAGTTGAAAGGATTAAATAATTAAGTTGATAAATAATAATAGAAAAATGGAGGAAACCGCAATTCAGACGAGAATAATGTTAACGAGACTTATGTTAAAACTTCTAATAATGTTTCGATTTAAAATTGGTCCGGTCATAAAGTTAAGACCTACTCCAGGATAAGTATATTGAGGAGTTATTATCAACTTCTGAAAAAAAGGCAATAACGAATCTTATGTTTATTTTATGTTGACCTCCACAAATGCGTATAGAAATGTATTTGATCGACTAAGCTGTAACCGATTATTTTTTTACTTGCTGAATATAACCATAACCTGGAGTTGGGATATTTTTTCAGCCTAACGCTCTGGCTCCTTTACTCCCAAGATTTTTAAAAACTATTGTAATCAGAAAGATTATACCAATAACGGAGAACTTTAGAAACTATGTCCATATTGTTTTAGGCTATAGGCCTATGTTATTACATTACTACTAAGATTTAAAATAATCAGTTTTGAAAGTTATATCGTAGAATAATATTACCGTCTTAATTTATATACGTGCTGATATTACGAATCTATCACAAAACGGTCAAGGTTCTGCAAAGGCTGTATTTAAGATTTAAAACCTTATGAGATATTTTAAACCATATAGGATTATTCCTAAAATCTTTCTTACACTTTGGAGTGATTTTCACATCATCCATCAACAATCCTATGACATAGGCCTACTGAATAAAACTCTATCTCATAGAGTATGTAAATCTGTGCTAAGGAAAGCAACACTTAAGTCACTATTGTTCCCAAGTGGGTTGTATGATTACCGATCTCATATGTAAATTACAACAAAAATTTGATTATATATTTTTTGTTGTGCGTCATATGCGAAACGCTTGGTATTCTTTTGATGTTACGAGTATTGGAAAGTTTTTTATGTTTATTTTTGTACATTTTTCAAAAAGAACTGATCTCATTACAACCCCCACGGTATAGTCGTAGATGTCCCTCTGAGAGAGAGAGAGAGAGAGAGAGAGAGAGAGAGAGAGAGAGAGAGGGGGAGAGGGGGAGAGAGAGAGAGACAGAGAACTCGGTGGATGCTCTCTATTTCAATGGCCTCCTTAAATATCAGCAGCTAGAGGGGAACGATTTTTCACTATGAAAATAATTATTGAAATCCTCCTCGTGATGTTTTGCCTAGCTTAAGGCAAGAAAATATATGAGTTAATCGGTATTAGCTTCTATTTTAATTACTATGCAATAATATAACTAATTAATGTCGCTTGATCGGAAAACTCTCTTATGAACGTTATTGTTCTCTTTTACTCATCAAAGCCGCTCCAAGGCGAACTGTAAAAAAGAAGTAATTGGAGTACTACATTCTTCTTCCCCTTCAAACCGTGCAAAATCATATTAATTACTTTGGCAATTAAGAAAAATGTAAAATAAAATTATATTAGCATGTATAAAATAATAGTAGCCTATAAAAATTTTTAGCAACATTTTTCACCGTTTCATGAGTGAATACAAATCATTTTGACCAATGGTTCTCAAATTGTGGTTCATGTACCCCCAAGATTTTCCTGTCACATTTGTGCACACATAATACCTTTGCCAGGATCAAACTATGGATCTTGGCACAAAAAACCACCCATGCCGACAACCAATGTACGCCTGCAGGTAGGGGGAAAATAAGCGGACCTACTCTTGTAGCTGAATATAATTTAATTTGTGTTAGTATTTTATAATAATAATAATAATTAATATGTTCAGTTATAAAACAATACGATTAGAAACCATATTCTGGGTTTCGAAATGGTCTAAGTCAACAGTCGACACCAGAACAGATTTCAATACATTCCCTGCTATCCTGTGAATGCCGCTAGGCATGCGCAGTGGCTAATATCGGCAACTTAGATATTTTAGTCGGTCCGCTTTTTCTTCCCTACATGTACATTTTAATAACCTTAATTAATAAGTAATCACAACACTATATACCATTTTAAACTCGCTTACAGAAACTACGAATTATAATGTAAACTTGCATTTTCATACAAAATTTTGGATAATTTTTTATTAGTTCTGGGTCTTTTTCTGTATTTTTCCAGTCATTTGATAGCTCATTTTTAAAGTGTTTTTAGATCATCAAAATTCGGGCCCTGGTTATCACACAACTGGGGATCGATTCATTTTTTGTGTGCCCACCCTTACCCCCGGAGTGCAAAGCAATTAAGCCTAAAGCTCCGGTGAAACCAAATTTTGGTACCATATGTGATGTGTGTATACCTCCTATTATGCCCTTATGTACATCCGTAGGGGATGTTGATGGTGTAACGTGTTTGGGCTGTGTACTTGTGTCTTTGTATTTTGGCGCAGGATTGGCCTAAGTGAGGATAGGTCTTATGTACTATAGTTAATTAGCTTCATATTTTCCAGTGGTATAATTATAGATTGAATGTTATTGATATGTTCCGCCTATATACCACTATATATTGCAACACTCAGCTGAAGTCTACATGAGGTAGGGAGCAATTAATTAACAACACGTGTTATTGAATTTGATTTTTGTTGTGTTCTTATAAACGTATTTTTATTATATTAGATTTAGTCTATCACATAATCATATAAAATATTAAAATAACATTGAGCTCAATGTGTTGTCAAATTAGCTATTTACAATAATTAGTAATAAAATTTTGAAGTTAACCTTGTCACAATATTTAAAATATGAATTAAAATTAACATATATGAAATTTTAACTGATAAAATATTCTAATACTTGTAAATTGTTTTAAAATAACACACAGATGTCTGTGTATGTCAAAAAATAATAATTGTCTTCTTGGATAAAATGCACTTAGCTTCTTTCTTCTTGTATTTGTGTTGTGTGACTATTATTATTAGAGAGTCAATTATAACAATATCATATTGTGAATAACTGTAATTTTGTGCTCCTTCTTCTTGGAAAAGCTTAATGGATCTTGAGTAGTGTAGTGAACTTATCTCTTGTAATCTTCAGCTTTCGTTGTTTTTCAATATATTGAGATGCATTTCGACGTCATATGCGTCATCATCAGTCACGCCTAGAATATAAATATTTTGGATATCAAAAGAATCTCAAGTAAAATTAATCAAAGGATAAGACACTTCGTTAATAAAATAAATTTAAAAATGTGACTAATTTAAATGGGTTAAATATAGAACTGTAATGAAGAAAATGGTTGTATGCTAGCCAGTAGAAATTTACAAGTATTAGAATATTTTATCAGTTAAAATTTCATATATGTTAATTTTAATTCATATTTTAAATATTGTGACAAGGTTAACTTCATAATTTTATTACTAATTATTGTAAATAGCTAATTTGACAACACATTGAGCTCAATGTTATTTTAATATTTTATATGATTATGTGATAGACTAAATCTAATATAATAAAAATACGTTTATAAGAACACAACAAAAATCAAATTCAATAACACGTGGTGTTAATTAATTGCTCCCTACCTCATGTAGACTTCAGCTGAGTGTTGCAATATATAGTGGTATATAGGCGGAACATATCAATAACATTCAATCTTATGTACTATATTTTCGGTGTGTGTGTGTGTTTTTTTTAAGTGATTTATAGTTATGTATTCTAGAGATTTGTAGTGCGTGTATCTGATCGATTCAAATCTGAAGTAACTCTGCAGTTTTAGGGTAGATTCCCATATTTTGCACTTTTATTGAATAAATCTTTAAGTTATGTGATATTGTTCTCCGCCGAGAAAAAGAGCTAGCATTAAAGTACTAATTTGTTTGTATTAAATCATAAAAGCCAAACTGGCGCCTCTTGTGGTTTGTTCTGGAAATTAGCTCGACCAATATAGTGCGGATCATTATCCATAAAAGAAGTGCATTATAGCAGTAGCGTGTAAAGTTTCTTTCAACCCTTTAACAATCCTGCAGAAAAGGCAGTGGCATAATATACACACGTCGAGAGGGCGCTGATTCTGTAGCAATTTAATCGAAGCTTTCATTTTTATTCCATTTGATGAGGCCTATCACAAGAGAAACTTGTGTCTTGAGTACAGACTGCGTGGCAAAATATGTTTTCTGAAATTAATTGGCTTCATTTTATTTTGAGTTGTAAATTGTTTAACAGAAGTTTCCCAGTCAAGTTCCATGTTACAGGCTGAGTCGGTTAAGGGTAAAGAAAAAGGTGCTAGACTTTATAGCGTTTGTTTAGGATATCATTGCCGTTATCTTCTTTTTTGTACAAATAAATAATTATCCATTTCCTTCATTTTAATCACTAGAAATACTGTTCTTCCTACTACTACTATTAACGCGTACATAGTAATAATTTACAATTCAAAATAACATAAATAACTATTTCGGCAAAAAAAAATTATGCCCATAAACTAGATAGCCTACGCTACCGGCAGTTAATGTTTTTGACAAACACAAACTTAAGCCAACAAAATATTTAGCTTCGCTCAAAACACTACTAACAACCTTAATTTCTGCCCATTCATTCCAAGTCTGCAATTCCTTATCAGAGCGACGGATTTTTCAATATTAGTTAGATTTGCCTTTTCTATAACTTCAAGTGAGATATATTTATCTAGAAATACCAGTAGCTAAATATTTTAACCAAATATTTGAAAGGTTTAAAATTATAAGGGAGAATGGATATTTATGTATTTGTAGAGAAAAACAGACCGTGGAACATCTACTTTTTGACTGCCCACTCTTTGCAAGAAAAATATTTTCGTTAATAGGAAACTTTAACTATTGTGGTGTAAAATATGGTAAACTATTCTTACAATTTTTTAGCAAGGATTGTTGTTGTAGAGAATTCCACTATTTCATATGTTCTATATTTAAGAGTTTACAATAATTTTATTAAACTTTAACAAAACAGCCTTTTCTAGTATACAAAAAACAGGAACATTATAGATTGTTATTGACATAAAACTACAGCCCTAATGTACCTTATGGTGAAGTAAGGCTGAAAGAAATTGTATGTTAAATAAATAACCAAATATTTCTGCGATGTTCAACTGTTTCAAACATATTTGTTTCAAACAAATTTTTACCAACCAAAAGAGTCTGACTCCGCTACATACGAAATTACCATTTTTTTATTACTAGACCTATTCTAATGACAAGCGAACTGAATTTATTTTCATTTTAAAATTTACGATTCAAAATAACATACATCGCCGTACTATGTTCGGACGTTATAAGAACTTAACAGGTTCTCACGAATGACAAAACTGGCTAACGCTCGGGATATTTAACTTCAAATTCTGACACAAAATAAGTACAGAATTGCATGAATGCGCATTCAAATAATACCTAAACTTTTTCACAGTCCTCTAGTTCGCGAGGCAAAGCAAATAATAAGTTTGTGGAAATTGTGACTAACCTACGTAACCCTTCAGACCATTCCTGCGAAAAAGTTTTCGACCTCTGTATAAGCAGATAACATCATTAGTGAGTCTAGTTCTTTTTCTGGGGGAAGGATCTAGGCCTATGGAGACAGAACGTTTCTCCCTATCACATTTAATTACAGTGAAGGGGTGATATTGCCATTATATCTTTAAAAAGTAGTCATGCTTTAAATGGAGGGTTATTCATTTAAATTTTGATAAGCTAATAACTTCTGCTGGAGAAGTTCATAGCTTGGCTGCCTTTCACCCTGGTGGCCCGGTTTTGATTCCTAGTAGTGGCAGATTTCCTTCCTGGATGTCATGTTGAACTTTCATGTCCATCCCGCGAGAGTCAATGAAAAATCTCATCGGTATCACCTTTGCCTTCTACGAGTCGTGGTCATCAACCCATGATTTCGTTCCGGGTTCGTCTTCGGGCAGAACACAATCATCTTCATCATCATCATCATCATCAAGCTAATTGACACGAACTTACAATGTATGACTTTCTATTCACCGCCCCCATGACTGAGACGCTCGCCTTCCGCTGCTGGGACCCGGGATCGGATCTCGGTGGATCTATGTGGAATTTTTAGTGGGCAAAAGGGGTTGGGGCAGGTTTTCTCGGGTTGATCCTTTTTCCTCTACTATATACCATTCCATCGTTGCTCCATTCATTTGGTTGGAATAAATAATTATTAATAGGATTAATAAATTTCATGTTTCCTTTGAGGGTGATTAATACTGAAATGAAGTAGAAGTTGTATAACCACCTTATACCCTAAAAATAAATCATATATGTCAAGTAACATATTCTGTCATTAAAAAGTTTATGTCAAGTAACATAGCCTGTCATCAAAGTTTATGTCTAGTAACATAGCCTGTCATCAAATTGAACTGGACATAGTCTTAATATATGGACATAGTTATAATAGTTATATTATAATGGTAAACTTTTGACAAGCTTATTTGTCCTATGTACATATGTTTTTATCTTTTTTATTGTAATATGCCAATTATAGATACTGCACAAAATATTATAATTAAACTCTCACCTAATTCTGATATCGGTGTATAATTTCTTAGCAACCCCAAAATCAACTTTGTAGGTTATTTATCCTTACAACATATAGGCCTAGGATTTATTTTGAGGGTATAAGGTGGTTACACAACTTCTACTTCATTTCATTAATTATTAATACTTTCCACTCTTTCAAAATTAGTATCTCCCGCTTGTAATGGGGAGAAGCTGGCTACACATTAGGTCGTGACTTACATTTCCTGTACATTTAGTTTTATAATGTCTGCTGTTACGAACTCTCTTCCAGTTCATAAGGTGAAGGGGTTAGACCTACTTAGAACCAAGTGCTGATTAGGGAGTATTCCATTTATTGGGGTGTCTCTTTCTCGGATTTAAGCGTTGAAAAGCAGCTTTGTAGTCCTAAGGGCGGAAATAGCGTAGAACGAATGTACGTATGAGAGTCGTATAAATATTTATAGTTTTACTGTGGCTATGTTGTGGCTAGCCGCCGTCAATGCGGATAATTAAATAATAAAAGTGGCATAAGGCTCATCTTTTCGTATATATTTCAAGCGTGTGGTGTTATTTTCTCGAGTGTTATATTCGTTAAGAATGTTAGTGAATTGTGTATCTTTATGTCAGAAGTGCTCATTTTTCCTCCGATTAATCCGTGATTAGCTACAGTCACATTCTCTGGGGAAGTAGCTCGAATTCTCATGAAATGCTACTTCTGCAAAAGGAAGTAATTAAAATTTATTCTTCTTATAGAAACCATTGTAGACCAAAGGTAATCTTTAATTGTAATAAACTTTATGTATTTCATGTTTTGTTATTTATAAAACGTAGAATAAGTGACAGGGGGATTAAATTATGAGTTCACCGCCGTGCAGAATGGATGAGACACAATGTAAACAGGGTTCTTATGCCAGAATAGCTATTTCTTAGAGCGAAAATGTCTTAGGAAGCTGGTAGAAGTTTTGGGAATAAGAACCTTCCGTGCCGAACTTCGATGATTCTATAGGTTGGGCTATGGATGTTTTCATGCTTCCAACTGCTATACAATAGAGTGGCATGATGCTGTCGTGTATACATGTTTATGGGCGTCTGTTCCTTTCTCTATCCAACATTTAGTACCCATAATTTGCATCTTTCATATATTCCATACCCTGCCCTTTAATTTCAAAATTATCCCACACTTTAAAAAATGAAAAAAGTTGTCATGACTTTATGTATGCCCCATCTATCGTGTGTGTATTCATATGTTATCAAATTATCATGTACACATTTATATCCAAGGTTGATATGAAATAAATTATTATTATTGTTTATGGAGTTCTGTTACCATGATTTGTAGACGTAGATATTTTTAAAAATAGAAAAAAGTAGTTTCTTCCAGTTTTGCCATTATGATAATGCAATTAAAAGCTAATAAATTATTTATTACAACACTAACGCACTGCCTAATTTCTCTGTTCGTATGATATATTCATATTTCTTTAATAAATTTATAATTTCCATTGAAATTTAAACCACCAGGAATAAGTTAATTTATATTTATCCACATATTAATTTTCTATGTAAATATAATTGTGAATGTAAATGGTAAATATTCAAATGCGTAGTACAGTGCCACAGTGCAGCTCAGGTTTTGATTGCCACCTAGTTCCTTCAGGCAAAGATATAACCTATTGTTTGCCTCGTTATACATTATAATTACTCTTTGGTTTCTGTATATTGACCGTCGGCGTGGTCTTGTGGTTAGCCTCGCTGACTACGGATCCGTCGGCCCGGGTTCGAACCCCGGTACCTCCTCGGATTTTTCTGAGGTAGGGAGGTCTGGTAGGGGTGCACTCAGCCTCGTGATTCAAATTGAGGAGCTACTTGATAGAGAAGTAGCGGCTCCGGTCATGGAAACCACCATTAACGGACGTGGGTGTTGGCATGCTGACCACATGCCCCCCAATCCTGCCATCTGCCTATAGGTAGATGACGCAGCGGTCGGGTGGTAGGCCTTGTCCCTTCGGGGATGTCGCGCCACGGAGTTTAGTTTAGTTTAGTTTAATTTCTGTATATTAGTATCAAGCCGAAGTTGCACATGTTGGACATATAGTTCAATATCCTGAAGTCTCGGCAACATTTTTGAGATGAGTAAGTAAAAACGCATTAAAAAAAAAATTAGTCTCTCAAAAGAAAACACAAAAGTAATTTCCATTAAAGCCACAGAAAGAGAGTGGTTGAAACGAAAGGGGTGAATACTACATCAGCAGCCTTGTTTATTATAACAAGGGATTTTTAAAATGATTTTAGGAATACCGACTTAGGTGGCTTTCATGTGCCGCCGAGACGAGGGGCGTCAGACCTTGTGATTGTAGCATCCCGCCGCCCTACCACATGTAAAACAAAGACGATGTGCTCAGACAAACATTGCATCAGTTGGGGAACTACATAAAAAAGAAGATAGCTTATTCAAAGGCAGTGGCGTACTAAGAGGGGTGCGAATGGGGCGGCCGCACCGGGCGCCGTAAAGAAGGGGGCGCCGTAAAGAAGGGGGCGCCAAAATTGAAAAAGTATTTTTTTAGTTTAAGAAAAAATAATTTTGTCAGGCAAAATATAAGGTTTTATTGGTCAAATTCTCTTTATTACTTTGTTAAATACTGCAGTAATATTATTTAGAAATGAAATAAACGTTTTGTTTTAAACTACAATAGGCTATTTATAGACAATACGAAATAGGTCGTGGGCGTCGAGCACACAGGAAAAGTTTACGGTGTAATTTAGCAATTTTACGAGTATCAATTGAACGTGATGTGGCTGCTACTATAGACTTCAACTCTATTATAAATAAGTTTGCATCCATCAAGGCTAGGAAGGCACATTTTAAAAATTTTGTTAAGACTCTGAAACTTCTTTTCTCTTTATTTTTTTCAAACAATTTAAACTTATAAAACTTACAGTTTTATTTCATTCATATTTTTCTCTTTAGGCCTATAATGTGTTAAAGTAACATACTACTTATTAAAAATAAATAATTGTGAACATTAAATTGTGTTTAAATTAAACTCATTGAACCTTGAACCTTTTATTTTTGGGGGTGACTACCATCTAATTAGCCCCGGGCGCCAAGTAGCCTTGGTACGCCACTGTATCAAAGGTAGTATTATATTGCTTCTATTTACAGCTGACTTAACTTCAAATAATACTGGACAAATTATATGATAAGAAGTCAAAGTATCCAACATTTCTGTGGTTAAATATTGATTAAAAATTAACATGCGATAAATATATACGTAAAAAACATTAACACATTTACATATACTAAACGGAAGCTGTGGCAGCAATGGAGGATTAATTGGCTCAGCAAATCAACAAGCAAACTCCATGAAATAACTCAGGATTCGACCATGCAGTACCCCATTAAAAATCTGTGCAGGAAAAATCAAATCTTGAGATCTCGACTCAGAATAGGTCACTGTAAGAAGACTCATAGCTATCTCCTGAAAAAAAGAAGAACCCCTAACTTCAACCTTTGTAACAAGATTTTAACTGTAAGACTCTAGATGGATAAGTTAATAATTAATATAAACTTAGTTGGCTAAATTAATTTAATTTAACAGCAATTTTCATTTTCCAGTATACTATTCCCTGTCATAGGTTTTCCAGCCCCACTGTTAAGATTATAATTATTAAATAATAATTTTTTCAAATAAAATGTTAAGATACATAAAACGCAAAGTAAACTTAACGTACGAATATATAAGTTACTGCTCATTTGTGAGTGTCCTTCAATTGTGAATTGCAGCAAATAAATTCGTTAGGTCATGTGATACACATGATCGTAACAGTAGGTATTTAAAAAAGTACCATTTACACGTTTTTTTTTGTAATTCTCATTTTCTTTACAGAAATGGCAATGTCCAGCATGCCCGGAAGCAAACACATGGAGAATGGCTGAAGGTAAAGATTTTATTCCCTATTTTAGCATGTATTAAATTTATGTTACAATTTGACAGATTTAGACGTTATTTCAATACAGTAGCCATTAAACTGATTTAGAGCAGGCAAGCATGTCTCATATTTCAATTTTTGAATCGGAAGCTAGTGGGTTTGATTCCCGATGAGGTCGTTGGGATTTTTTCATTTGCTTAATCCTCCTAATGGCACTATGCCCGTGAAATGGATTCAGCCCCTAACAGAAATGAGTACCAGAAGCAAACCTGGGTGTTAGGGCGGCCGGTGCGACCTTACCACTTTCACGTGCAGAATATCTCAAAGTTTAGGAGCCTGGACCTTCGGAACCCCAAGGGCCTCCGTGGCCAGTACAGGGATCATTTTATCTTTTCATACACGTTGTCAGTAGGGTTTCTTAGATTTTTTACATGCTCTGTTTTGTTAATTTATCAACAATTCTGTAGGGGTACGTTTTTTAAAGTTTTGGTTGTTTAACCACGCTGTCCACTGCTACTAAGGGTCATAACCTTCGTCGGTGTGTCAAAATCATCCCACAGGAGATATTCTTTTTTATTGCTGTGAACTTTCCAGACTCGGGACTGTCCAAGAAATCCACGAAAATAATGCACAATGTGCTGCAGTCACATAACTTTCTCTTCCCTGGACATAGGAAATACCGTACGAGGTATGGTAATATATCCCAGGTTTTGGGGAGGGAAGTACGAAAGTGATATTGAATTACTTTTTAATTTCATCCCCGAAACGGTTGTATGATAACATGAGAGGGAGAAATAAAATATTCCGCGAAAACAATACAATTTTATGTTATTATATTCATAGAGTGAAGAAAACGGAATGAGATGTTATTTTTTTAAGGAATTTAATCTACTTAAAGAATTTTTCTTATAATGATTATAGAATAAGAAACACTTAACATGATCGAAAAATTAAATTTTTGTGTTAATAACGTAGTTTACAAGATTGTTTCCTTGTTCATGTCATATGGGATTTTGATTTCTAAATTATAACCCGAATCTTATCCCTAAATTAAAAACTGTAAGAGAAATGAACTGGAATTCTACGCTTGACCGTAAAATTTACCTCTTGAGGCTATTGCTACAAGAGAGTCAATTTTGAAGGAAATTAAACTCTAACCATGATCTACTTCCGAAAAAAAAGAGGTATCAACAACAAAAAGGTTATGAGTAGCTGGTATCACTAGGGAAACCTTCACTACAACATTGCCCTCGACTGCGCTTCTCGACTTAAGATTTCCGAATGCAGAAAATTCAACGTAGCCTCAGTAGAGATAGACGCGAGGCGTCGGCGCAATAATCCACTCACTTGGTATTTGTAGGTTCGGAGAGAGGGGAAAGATGCACATATATACATATCCTTTTTATATAGCATATAGTCTCACAGCAGTAGAGAGGGTCTCTCCTCCAATCACAGCTGAGTATTCTCTACGGCTATATCTACCCCGTAACCAACCCCGGAGCTCATAGGAATCCCCCTTCTCGTCCTGTTGTTACCCCCTCCAGGAATAGCGTACGATGACATCCGTAGGGGTAGATTTGCGAAGGGCTTGAGTGCCTTTGCTCGCCACCGTTCGATATGCTGACTGTACCATGAGAAATGGCATCCCCATGTACTTGAAGATTCGCTTGGGGCTACTGCAACATCAGCTTGACCCTGCCCTTGTGACACATAAAGTCACTCTTCTTTAAAATGACTGACATTGGGGTGGATGTCAGTGCTTCTTGACAAATACACCATCGATTACTGTAATTTTCTTTAAGGTTATACAAATTTTAATTGGTGGCTTTGAAATCGATTAATAGATAGGCTATCGTTTATTTTGTTTATTTCTAATACTTCCTCCGTTCAGAGGTTGCCAGAGACAAAGCTAACAGACAGAAAAAAAAAACAAAAAAACAAAATAGACATAATGAAACATCTATAATACAACAAGATTATAGGTCAGTCAGAATGATTCAATTTCGGTCCTTAGAGGTGAAGTTTCAAAATTTGTATAGAGTCTTTAATGATGTTGATATATCTTACAACTGCGTTTTCTCTCATTGCTGAGAACAGCCGAACAGTGGGAAATAGAAAATTTTTCAATCCTTATCACTGAAGAGATCGAGAATTAGAAGCATCTTCGTTACATTAATATGTATGATTGTATGCATATATGTATCCATGTATGTATGTATTATGTATATCAGGGGTTCTCACAAGAGGGGTTAAGACGCAGAGTGTTGAAATTACTATGACGAAGGAGATGAAATACATAGATATTGGACTTGGTTGTTTTTATGCGTTTGCATGGTACGAAATATTATGATGAATTAACATGTTAGGTAGTAGCCAGACCAAATAGGCTATAATTTAAATACTACAACAAGATTAAATAAGTAATTTAGTTTCTTTGGCAACAAATAATTCACAGTACAAATAAGCTAGCTTAACTGGAAATAGAAAATAATTAGAAAATAAACGAATTTATAGTAGGCCTACAAAAGCTTCTCGAAAGTGTAAAAATTTAGAACATGAATTTTGCGTGCAGCCTTCTGGGCGTGACTTTACCCTTTATGGATACGCATATACGAATATTAGATACCCCTGAAATGGTTATTCTTTCACAAATGGAAGCTTATATATATTATACTATATAATATTAATAGCCTGGTATGTCTCATGAAAGGGTACCAGAGGGTAGCTCTCAGTTCACTAGCGGTGAGCTATTCCAGGATAAGGTTGTCTAATAGATGCGTTCGTTGTGAGCTGTATCAGTTCGACATTAATATAAAGTCTTTGGAATTTAACACTCCACATTGTACACTACAATTACACCCTGCACATAGCGTGTTTTGCATTGACTTTTTTGCCTACCCAGTCCACACTACACAAACCCCCTTTTTAGTTGGCCTGTTTGATTTGGCTCTACTGAGTGTTGGTCCACTTTGGAGTCGACTTTCGATCGCTCTCCACGTTCCTCTGACCTTTGCTATGTTTGACCACTGTTGACTTGCTTGTGCTCTGCCCACCTCCGTCTTGGTCTGCCTCAGAGGCGTATTCCTGTGCGCGGATCCCACATGGTTCAGCTTTCGTCCATCCGCGCGATGTGTCCTCCCCATTTCCACTTCAGTCTGGTGGCTATGTGTATAACGTTTGTTGTTGATGACCTTTGGGACAGCAACTCGTTGGAAATTCTATCTCTCCATGTTATTCCTTGTATTTTGCGTTCCATCTTCCGTTGGCATACCTGGAGTGCTTTCATTTGTATCTTTGTCGTCGACCATGTTTGGCACCCCTATGGTAGTATTGGATGGATGTAAGTTTCTGATGTTTCGAATTTTATTCTTCTGCTCAGTGACTGGTCTAGGAATATAATAACAATAATAATAATAATAATAATGTTTTATTTTGCCTGGCAGAGTTAAGGCCATGGGGCCTTATCTTCCACTCAAGCAGGATAAAGACAAAATACATTAAAAGGAATTTAAAAAAAAAAAACAATAGATATCATACATAATACAAAATGCTAAAAATAAAATAATAATACAATATTGAAGTACCTATATTAAAACATAAGACAAAAATGCGTCCAATAATATGCCGAGAAAACAAAATTAATTAAAGAATTATATTATAATTGGATGTGTGTATAATTATAAGTTATAGACATAGGCTAACATAGGCCTATAATGTGATCATTAGGCAAGGCATTTAATGACCATAAATTTGTGAATAAATGCAAAATAAAAAGTGCATTTATGACCTAAAAATAGTGAAAAAATTAAACAAAATTTTTAAAAAAGACCAATAAATTTACCGTTATTACTTATAGTAATGGACTGCTAAAAGCATTCCGTTATATATGAATTTACAATATAAAACACATTATTTTTGTACTAAAGAAGTAAGTAAATTTATACTACTTGGACATCTTTAGCGAAAAAGAAATTCTGAACTGGCATGTCATCAAACTGCCCCTAGTAAATATGTGTCATTTAAAAAGGAAAAAAAAAAATATTGCGACAAGACAAACTGCTATGGTGTTTACAATAAACCTGAATTAAAATGAACTATGAACACATGGCGGAGATTCTCAAATAAAAATAAATAACAAATCCAAAAACAAATGGTCTTTATTTAATCAATTATTTCATGATACACAGTTATATGTATTCGAGCTATCTTTTAGGCCTAACCTTCATATAAAAAGATTCAAAATTATCAAATGCCTTGCCCTACTGATCACCTTTAAAGGGGCCCATGGGCCTAAAAAAGATATAGGGTGGCGTGCACCATCCAGGAGTAAATCTTACTAAAGTAGTAAATTTAAGACGGAGACCTGGAGTATACAAGAACCAGTACATCTGTCTCACTCTTAAGTCATACTAATGTATGTGCTAGAGTGAGACAGACAAACCGGTTTTTGTTACGTAAGGTTCCCTTCTTAAATTTACTACTTTAGTGCTACTCTTTTAGTAACTTACTCTTTTAGTTGGTGTTGGAGAGCTCAATTGATAGTTACTTCTTTAGTTGTTACTAAAGTAGTAAGCGATTTTTACTAAAGAAGTAGTCGAATTCTGCGCAGAACAGAGCAGAAACGTTAGTGCAGCGCAGCAGATCACGTGCATTTCAATTGCCAGTATTATTCAAGTGCCAGATAATGAAAAGGAAAGGTTCGCTGAAACAATGAATATGAATTTGGGTTGTTCCAAATATTACTAATGACAATCTTCATGTTTTAAAATAGGTCTAATAGTAATGTTTTATTCATTACTAATTTTAATTCCTTCAATTGAGTATTTTCAGTTTAGTAGCCTACGTATGGGTACTGTGATTACAATTTTTGTGCAAACTATTTCTGTATTATAATGCAAACAATTGGAATTTCCAGTTGATTTTCATAATTGATTCACTGTCAATATTATAATTATTTCTCTCATAATAATAATAAAGTTCTAAAATATATTAAAATATTTATACTTCCTAAAGTTACATATTCTTCCAAAAAAACGATAAATCAATTATTCTATAGTTGTTTATCATAAATCTCACTATAATGAATTATTAATACTTATTGACTGTTTAACAATATTAATAAGAAGTATTACACAAAATCATGAAAAAGGGGGGATAAAAAGGATAACAAAACTAATAAGGGGCATTATGTTTCTGTCCTTTTTCAAATGCACAGAACATTTACTTAAAAAATATTACCTTATAAAAATAATAATATTACAACTGAGAAATGTAATATTTAAACAAAAAATGGCGGTACAATATTTCGGAAGCTATGAACTCCAATAATAATTATGTAGATGGTTGTGTGTTTAAAAATAATTTCAGTGACTACTTCTCTAGATCCTGTGCAGCTTCAACCTCCGGGCCCCTCCTTAAAATTTTCTTTCGGCACTCATGTTGGCATTTTTTTCTATATAGTTTATAATGCTTCTCACTTTCCTGTCCACAGGGTTAATTAAAATAGTTAGCAGCATACTATAGACCTGCAGCATCTGCTATAGTTTATTCCCAAACATGAAAGTCTCGTCTCACTCCTCCATTCGAGACTTGGGGAGTCTTTAAGGAATGGTTTTACAATGTGTCCCCTTCTCAATGTACGCTAATCCCAGAGTCAGTCAAATTTTCTTCCGATGTGGCCTGTTTGGACATTTTTACACCTGGGTTAGAAAAAAGGACATATTATTCATTAACACTGCGGGTGCAACTATTGAACTTTTAGCTCTTATAATTATTATTATAATCTGGCATTCGCAATGTTGTGCTTTAAGTTAAGCTATAGAAGTGTACTGTAATAAAATTAATTTACAATAATTACATTAAATCGTTTAACAATGAGAATCACCTATTGTTCAGTAATTCTATGGTTAAGTAGCAGGGGGAAGTGTTTTCTGGGTAGCTCCAAGAACGGAGGCTTTCATGTATTGGAATGTACTATACCTCGCCGATATCTGTATCCATATGATTAGCTTGAAATACATCGTCGTTTTCTGACCCAAAGTTAGGGAGAACTGCAACATCTAAAGGCCGATCCAGCTAGGAAGATATTTAAGAGCACATGAGCTCCTTGTACTGTGCAATGCAAACGTCCCTTCCACTCACTCTTCCCCTCACCTTTGGTGGACGTCTTCCTAATTGGATCGCTCTCCGCAATGATATTTCCACATTTGACTGGCTGAAATCACATGGATGTAGTGAGAATCTGACATCGTTTCTTCCAAACGCCAAAATTTCATGTAAGGATTTATGAGCTTAATTATTTACGTTATTAAATGCCCTACTAGGTATGGTTCGCTTAATATTTATTAAATCACCTGCCACAACTCTCATTTTTGGTATACAACCTTCTTCATCTCAATAACTTATCCTCAGTTTGAACGATGTAATCCATTTAATGTGATATGTAACTCATAACTCACGCAAATGCCACAGAACACACTTACTCCACAACTTTACTCCACCTCCTGAGTAGGAGTAAATATTGGCCTTATTTACTCCACAACTTACTACGTTAGTAACGTACTCCGTGTTGGTGCTCTCCACCACTTGTGGAGTAAGTTCATTTACTCTGGGAGTAAATAAAATTTTTACTTCTTTAGTACATTCCTCTATGTTGAAAGCCGCCGAGTTTAGTTTACTCCTGGTTGGTGCACGCCGTCCTTACTAAAAGAGTACGGTTACTAAAAGAGTAGCTTACTAAAGTAGTTAGAACTAAAGAAGTAAGGCTTACTAAAAGAGTAAATTGCATGAGTTTGGTGCACGCCACCCATAGACTCCCTAATCTATTTGGAACTAAAGTGTTTGTAAGGAAACGAGGATAGGAAGGGATTAAAAGTGTTTCGTTTTGCATAATTCGCGTATATTTATGAATTTGCATGCAGCGCACTTCAAAGCTTTCCATATATTTATCACACATTCCTCATTCAGCTGGACTCATGAATGAAGTTTCCCGAAAGCCTGCCTGCTTTATGCTTTGTTTATCTGCTATTGTTTACACAACCTCTCTGTTTGTTCATGTCCGCTGAATTCCATTCCGACAATAGGACATTCACTAAAGAGTTTCATCCTCGATTCCTTTTCACCCATAAAACGTTTATTTGGTCCATTGCATTATTTGTTTTTTCACAAATATGTTCACTAAACAGTGCGGAGATCCGGATGGAAAAGTATTGATTTGGAAGTTAAATTTGGAACTCTGTGACAGCGTGAGCGTTCGCTCTTGCCTATGTTTCACCTGCATTTTTGACGAATATAAAATTACAAGAATTTAAAAGTTTTTTTGTGATTTTTATTATTATATCACTAGTGGTTTAATGGCAAATTTTCGAGTGTAGGAACGATAAAAATTCTAGTATAGATATATTTCTTTTTTCAAATTGTCCTATAAAAGTGCTAGGAAAACATTTCAAACTCTAGGGTATTTGGTATAAAATTCTCTAATAATTATAATACAGGCCAAAAACTTCTGCATAAGGTTGTTTAAAACAATTAAATTATTAATAGAATAATAAAATAAAATAAAATAATATAATTTTACCAAAAACCCAGTGGGGGAACGCCGTTCCCCCCCGTTCATGGCTGTATCAACTATTGACCAGAACGCGTTCTGATGTTTTGCGATTACTACAAGGTGTTTTGGTCAAATATTAAAGAACTACGATACAAATTTCAGTTCATGGCCGTTTTGATTAGGTCAAAATGCGTCATGGTCATTTTCGCAAGTACCACTTCACGAACATCGCATGTTAATAAATTTGACAAGCCACAATGCGTTGTGGTCGAGCCTTTTGCTTAATTTCGATCGTTGAGCCTAACACATACACTAAAAGGCAATACACCTCGTTTACTTAGGCTACCATGAATCACAGCCGATATATTTTCATCCGGTATCATATTCATTAAAGTTGAATATGAGTTGAAATATCACATGCCGTAAACACATCAACAATAGAAAACAAACGGACATCAATAAGTAAATGGTCTACTACAAATCTGAAAAGAAGATAGGGAGTTAGTGTGTACTGGATCTCTGTGAGGTCACCTACTACAGCAGGCAACTGTAAATAAATTTTAAATTGTTTAAATTCTAAGTTACTCGATTTTCACTATATTTTAGTAATATTAATCTAAATAAACTAAAATAATATCTGTTTTAAAAACGAATTTTCCTGGTACATTATTGTAGGTTCTTTGCATATTTCAGACTACAGTTGTCATAAATACTTGGATTCTTTTCGGTAAAATTTTATTTCGAATAGGCCTAATGAGTATCCTAAAAAAAAAAATCGAGGCTAGCCTATTATTGCCAGTTGTCAGCAAATTTCGGGCCATAATTGCTATAAATACTTTTTAAAAATATATTTTATATAAGTTACTGTATATCCGAACTGTATATTTTTATATACCTCTGGGCTGCATATGACTTCTGAACTATAGATAGCTTATCTATTATAGCCCGAGCATTTTGCTCTTTCGGGTGTAAATATTTTTGGAAAAAAAAGCATGAAATTTGTGAATATTATTCCATTTTGAATTGTATTTATATTTAATAAACATTAATAATAATAATAATAATAATAATAATAATAATAATAATAATAATAATAATAATAATGCTAATAATAATAATGACGATTTATAGCCGAAAATGAATTTGATATCATACGAACAAGAATTGGCTGTCAAATCTGCAAAATAAATAATCTCGTTTGTAAAAGAGCATAGGATTTCAGCACATTACTTTTGCCACACATCTGTACTTTTCGCGGGTGGTAGGGGGAGTCTCCGGGTAGTCGGGGTTTTCGCCACTCCTGGGCTCCCGCTGCCGGGTGAGTCTGCGCTCTCCCTCTCCCGCCCCCTCTACCCCCTCGTACCCTGAGGGTGGGCGTGGAGTACGTTATGGGGGCACATTGCTCATGTAATACACAACTAGTACGTTCTATGCACGGATGCATGGAAGGTTCCTTCAGCCAGATTGTTCATTCTTACACAGTGACTATTTTTACTGAACCCTTCTTCACCAAACCATGCGAATTCGAGAGTGTAAGTGTGTTATTTTTTCTCTCTCCCAAAAATCTGTGGTGTAGACTTGGGAAGTAGGGGAGAGTAAGATATTTCCCCCTCTCTTCTTATTTCCTTTCAGCATCCCTCCTTTTATCTACTTCATGTCCCCCCATCCCCCCGGTTTTCTGTTTGGTACTTCTTCAGAAGCTGAAGGGGGGTTTTAAACATCGATTACCCCAAAGCGATGTTTTCCCTGACAGTCTCGCTACCGACAGTGCTTCAGACTATACTACTGTCAACCCTTAAGCCAGATCGTTCTACATGTAGCCGGTGGTGCCCTTAAGCGATTTTGGAGAACGTATATTTAACAGCTTTTTTTTTCCCGGAAAGGAATGTACACGGCTTATTTTATTTTTGTCACACGTGAAGGTGTGTGTATGTGTGTATGTGAATCGTGGAATAGAATCTTACTTGTTTACCTTGTGATTTTGGCTCTAGGTGTTTATTAGGACGTAGGTTGCAGCTGTAGGTGCTAGTGGAGTGAGTAAAAAAGAAGGCTGTCACTGACTTTCGTAGGGTTGGTGGAATTTTGGAATTTGTTTGAACTCGTGATTTTGATCCTTGGGATGTTGTAAGCGTATATATTTTAATTTCGCTTTGGGCATTATTTGGTTTTATTATTTTTACTGTCTATCAGACAGTTAAATTGTGAATTACTCCTTAAAAGGGCATACTCGTTTTCTACATAATTTGAAGGTTATTCCCATAAAACGTGTGGTTCTTATAGTAGGCCTTAGCAAAAATTAAATATGGGAAGCGTTAAACAGTATTAGGCCTAATTCCCTAAAAAACGGACAACAAATTATATCTTATATCACTTAAAACTGATATTTATTTCATGGGCAGATGTTAAATTAAACCCTTTCAGAGCTGAATTGATGTATTATTATATGTAGGCCTAATGGTCAAGTGAAATCATCAGTGAGGTATTAAGTTTGGAATAAATGCGGGGAATTTCGGTAGAATAGCAGGTTTCCGTGAATTATAATTGTTACTTGTGGATAAATTATCCTTACATTTTATATAAATAAATACTCCATCGATCTTATAAATCTGCTTTTATACCCAACTTTAAGGTGACAATTTTATATGTCAGTAGCAATGAAAAGGTTAAATTATATACGGCCAAAGTCGGTGACACGTGTCTCAAGTACGCATTTTAATCATTCTCTTATAATATTATCTTACATTATTATTAAAATAATTTATGGCATTTAATTATAACTAATTGTTATTTTTCCTGGACAATTTAAATAAAAAACGACCAAATTATGTGACACGTTTCTTCAAGTATGTATTTTAATCTTGTTTTGCTAAATTAATGGTCTGATCTTCCTGGAAGATTTAGACTGATAATTACTTTTGAAAAAAAAACAGTTAATTTCGTATTGATTTATAATTAATGACCTAAATTTGTTATTTATTTGATAACTAGTGATATATGAATGTATTATCTAGGCCTAACTGAAGTCTCTAGAATCTCCCACCCCTTACATTATTATTTCTTATCACATATTAACCTTTTCACTGCTCCGGACGTAAAAATTTGTCACCAGAAAAATTTGCATAAAAGTAGATTTATTAAATTAATAGTGCAATTATTTATGTTAGATTGTGAGAATTTTTATTTACGTTTTACGGCTTTCACTCGCGGAAACCACGTGTTCCATTAATATTTTTCATATCTATTAGAACCTTATAATTCAATGATGATTGCACTTGAACGTTTATTTTAATATGTAGGCCTATTCAGCTTTGAAGGAGTTAATTGAAATAAATTTCAAATAACAGCAAACACACACACGATAAAGTAATATAAATATTATATTCATTAAAACACTAAATAAAATACATATTAAATATTTTCAAGCAAGAATAGATTGGTTTATCTCTATTAATAGCAAAGTTTTATTATTTTATAAATGTTTATTTGATAATAAATTAATCTGTAAATAAAAAAGATACCTTGAAAATTATATGAAAATTATATTATATGAAAATTATAAAATATAATTATTTTAAAGGCATTATTCACATAGACTTCAGCAGGAATTCAGCCGGGGGTTCCCTGATTACTTCATGCGAATTACAAGTGTTAAGCTGGGTAAGAAGCGTAAAACGTGAATTCTCATCTAATCAAGAGTAGGCCTATTTAAATGTGGTCTATTTAGTAGAATTAGCAGTGATACTGTTTGGGGCAATTTCTTCTAATAGCCTAACAGAATATAAGAAATAAACGACAGGGCTATGATTATTAGATTTTAATAGTTCAGCTAAACTCGTTTGACAAATAGTTTTTCTCTTAAGTTTATAACGGGCTGAAATACAATCCCACGAGAATACTGATACTTTTTTATTTGAAACACAATGGCCTAGCTGTTCCCACCGAACGATATAATAATATTAGTTCACATCTTACCCACCCAATCACGCGAACGTGTTTTTTTCTTCCTTCTGAATTAGGTTGCTTTTTATTATCTCCTCTCTGTGGTTTTCATGGCCTTAACAGGCAATCAGGTTTCATCCATTTGAATGCCTCTATTATCAACACATGTATTCCAAAGCTAGGCCTATATGTTTACATTCCTTAATAATTCTTGCATGGGTGGATAACATTTTTGGAATTCTTATGAAATACTGCATTTCTTTTGTAGACAGGGTTTGTCACACGAGAGACAACGTTAAGTTGCTAGGATACTAGAAATAGTAATAAGATAATTATTTTTGCAATTGTCATAATAATAAAACGAATAGCCTAACGTGAACAGACCATAATACATTATAAAAAAAACATAGATTACAATAGACTAACAATAAGTCTACAAATACCACTAGTTAAGTCTAATTTTGCTCCCGTTTAGTTATTCTGTAATGGCCGTGGGAATCGGCATGCTGACCACGTGCCATTTGCCTATGGTAGATGATGCAGCGGTCGGATGGCTCGCCTGGTCCCTCAAAGGGATGTAGAGCCATGGAGTTTAGTTTTAGTTTTAGTCTAATTTTGTTTCTGATTTTTTTTCTTCTACTTGCAATGAATTTTGAATTTAGATCCACTTACTTGACTAATTGACTTGACCAGTTAACTAGAACTAGTTGATTTATTGCGCTTGTAGGATAATTATGAGCTTATTACGTAAATTCACGCTTAGGTATGAACAATTATAAGTAGGAGTAATTTTTAAGGTTAGGCCTGTTAGTGAAATTATGTCTGCAAGTAGGCTACAGTTGCCTATTTATACTTATTCGGTAATTAAGCCTATTTATTATTATTTCGATTTTTGTAATCCCGATCTTTGTCATTTTTGTAAGTAATTATTAATAATAATAATAATAATAATAATAATAATAATAAACAAATACATATAATTATGTTCATAAGATGTACATAGGTTTTACAGTTTTTGCTGGTTCCACAGCCTACATATTTTTCTTAATCAAGAGTTCCGATATCATCTATGTAGGCTTAGTACTGAACACTAAGTTTAGAGAGTTTACATGCGTTTTAATAGTAATTTGAATTTTTGTATTTATGTACTATGCAATTGTACTGTAATATTGTTTTTGATTGGCAGAGCGGAAGAGAGGGCCAAATGGCCTTAGCATTGCCAGAATAAATAAAAATAAATAAGTTCACTTGACTAAAAATGTCTTCCATTTAACCCCCAATATAATAAAATAAGACAAATAGAAATGAAGTCAAACAAAATACAATGCAATACAATAAAACTGTTAAAAGAGCACTAGCACTTTAAATAACGGTACCGATATTTGATAGAAGCTTATATGTTACTGTTTCTTATAGACAACACTGTAATTTAGAATTCTATAGTCCTATGTGATTTGAGTATCTGAATCTCAATTAAATGTTACTCTGTCTTCTAAGATTCATCTTGTTTTGGGTTGGTAGATTATTCTTTGTTATCTACGATGGATAGAAAGTATCTTTTTCTGCATGTTTGTCATGTAGGCAACTTTAGTTTTACTTTTATTTTAAACTTAAACCTACGAAATTGTTACCTTCCCTGCACATAACTTCCTAGGCAATTACTGTGTGACTGTATTCAATAAAGTATACATTGTCTTTCTCTTCTAGATACTATTTAACAAATAGACTGAGAGACAAATTTTCGCCATCATCAATGAATCATGTTGTGTGAACTTAAGGCTAGAATTAAAAAGTGACAATTAAATACGAACTCCGGATAACGCTGACAGAAAGACTAGTCTATTGTTCTGCTGAGGTTTCGTTCAATATTTGCCTTGAACCATTCATTATTCAAGTGCGAATCTGGGGTTCGCAGTGTGGCGCTAACTTTTCTTATAAATAATTTGGAGGTCCCACCTGCCTGATGACACTTTACCGGCCTGGTGTCGCTGCTACTGCCGTTGACACATAACTGAAAGTGTCGTCCGTTGATTTCAGCATCCTTCAGATCTCAGCATCTACCATATGTAATGGTGAGAGGTTTACTATAGTGAAAGAAAAGTGATACAATGTATGATTTTAAAACAGTTTCGCTGCTATCTCATTATCTAAAACCGTACACTTTTCGCTGATAGTGCTGTGATGCAATAGACCTAACAAATGTCCGCTGTGTATGAGCTAATAACGAGACACTAAAATGACACACTTCTTTCATTGACATTATTGCTTAAGTTTGGATTAATACAAACTGGCTTATAAAAGTGAAAATAACATTTTTTTTATGAATTACATAGAAGTAGGGGTCAAATACGCCTTGACTCTATTGGCCATTTCAAACTGATGTTTTCGAGGAATAATAAACATTTTCTGAAAGGTGAACTTACAAAACTGGAACATAGGCTCTATTGCTCTAAACAAAAAGTGTTACAGTGTACTATGCTAAGTGTCATCAACAGTTATTTGTTTCTCTGTCGTTTAGGACAAAGGGAATGCAAGATCTAGTCATATAGCCTATTTACTTTGGAAATCAATGTTATCTTCGTTGGTGAAATTTGATTTTCAAAACTCTGTGTGCTACAAGTAAATTTATTAAGAAGAAAAAGTGTCTGTGAACTTACGATGTTCCAACTGTTGTTTAACAAAGTACCCTAAATGGATTTTGGTGAATGACTTTTGCTGGGCTGAGAACTGTTGATGGTAAAAACCGGAAAAGAATGAATAATGCTCCAAGTATGAAGAGAACAGTATGAAGTTTTCTTAAAGTTCGTCTATGAACTGATGACTGCATAATAACAATTGGTGGAAAAATAATGCGTGTATTTTAGTGAATGGTCTTCGGAAGACTGGAGAGTTTCAAACAATTGAAGTTAGAACAACAAGACGAAGTTTCGATAGTTGTGGAGGGCCCACAGGCTGCTTCCGCCGCGCCGCCGCCTCCCGGGGGTGTCTGTGCCGCTGCCGACATATTTGCTTGCTGGGACTTGGTTCGACACCCATCAGGCGCAGTTTCTAGATCCTTGCACGGACCCCAGTACTGCAATCATCACGTGGCGTCTGACTACGCTACAGACATCAACAGCTGCTCCAGGATGTCCTTTTTGGCGCTCGAATCAAACTCCTGGCAGGTAGGCAACATAGTATACTTTACGTTATAGTTAGTAGAGCATATTAACAAAATAGACGGTACTAACATTCCCGAAAAAATATTTTTCGTCCCACGTTATAGGTCTTATAAATTAATTAATACATTATGTTCGACCATACTATAATAGACCTACGCTAATTACGTTTGACGTAACGGTATCATAGGCCTAATGATATTGATTTTTAAACTAGTTTTCATTATAACAATGGTGTGGTACCGATTATTATCGAATACGGAACCATATTGGAACCTTGAGAGTAGCAAGTAAAAACTGCGTAATAAGCAACCTGTATTTGAAATAAAATCAATTCTGTTCTTCTTCATTTTAATGTCATACTAAAATGAATTCATTTCGTGTTATCAAAATCCGCTGGTTTCAAGAAAACGACCAAAAAGAAGTTTCGATTTGATCGGATGCTATGAGCTGCCTTCTTTCGCACAAGTCAAAAAGTACGAGAAAGCTCATTGTGAAGTGCAGCGTGCTCATTCGTTTGAGAGCATCTAAAATCGCAGTTATGTTTTCACAAAGCACAATCGTATCCCAATACAATATTTTTTGCACGACTTAACTAATTAGTGGTACTTACGAATGTTGTTGCCGTGGATCGTAAGTTGACATTCCCACACGCAATCTTTTTGCTATGTGCGGTAAGAGTTTCCGTCCCGAAAAATTTACTTACGCCACACCTCATAATACAAGCCTTATTGACAAGGCCCCCCAGGACAAATATTCGGTTCCCATAACAACAAACACATGCGAATCACTTTCTGAAATAAACATCTATCTTCAATAATGCATATGCATAATATTTTCAGGTAATATATCAATTAATATAATTAAATTGATATAAATAACTAACGTGCAAAAAATAGCATGCAATACTCGTGCCGTAAGCGCATAACGGATCTCGGAAAATTGAAAAAACTCGGCGCGAGTGCCCCGTTTTTTCAAACTCTTTCCTCGATCCGTATGCATCGCTTAATAAGCATATCAAAATTAGTATAGGTAATGAAACCTCCATTGGAGGCCCCTTCGCCCCACCTGGGGATCATAGGGTACCAGATACCAGATATGCATCGCTTACGGCACTTGTATCGCAATATGCTATAGTTTCACCCAAAACATTACTTACGGCTTTCATTTCTCCCCATATATTCGAAGTCTGAAACTCCTAAGCATAGCGAAGGATTTTTTAAATATCAGTCTATAATTTGTCTTTCGTATAGAGATAAATTACACGGATATGTTTATGTTTCTGGTATGTCATTTATTTAAAACAAACTGTTGCCAACCAAAAGAGCCTGAATTCCGCTACATACGAAATACGAACAAGTTTTTTATTGCTATTCTAAGCACAAGCAAACTGCACGATAGCGCTGGTTTTGTTAATTTCGTGCTTGCCTGTTATGTTCTATATAACTGTCTTACATCATAAATAACTATAATGTAATTACAGTTTTTCCTTTCATTTGAAGTATGCTAATTCTAATTCTAATAATGTGTGTGAACAAAACAAAATTCTTTTAAACCAGAAGACAATTGAATACAGATGAATCTTCAGTATTAAAAGAGATCCCTTGATTGCTGCCATTACGATATCTTGCAGGAAGTCTGAAGTTTACAAGGCGAGGTATTATGCCTCTAGCTCCTATCATCAGTTACATTACTGAAATTGTACTAAGGTTATACTTTTCCTTAAAACGGGGAATTATCGGTTCGTAAATTTGACATTTCTCAAAAATGAACTTCTGTGGGTTGATGTTCGTGACTTTCTAAACTAAGGTTGGGTAGTTGATATTTATCCCGTTGGGTATGTTGTATTTTTATGTAGTTAAAATCTCACAATATAGAGTAAACTTCTTTTTAATCTACTCGATCTGGAGTTTGATCTGGAGAGATCACATTCTGTAGATCTGGAATTTGTGAGACCACTAGGACAACTGATTATTATTATTATTATTATTAGTAGTAGTAGTAGTAGTAGTAGTAGTAGTAGTAGTAGTAGTAGTAGTAAATGATTTATTTTGCCTGGCAGAGTTAAGGCCATAAGGCCTTCTCTTCCAATCAACTAGGTTAAAAATATATACAATGTAGATTTACATTAATAACAAAGTAATAGATAAAATACTAATGTCTAATACTAAGACTTAGTTTAAGGCTAATTAGTCCAGTCTTAATTCAGAAACAACTGTAGATGTTATGGACTTCCTCAAAAGTGTACAACAAACTCCAGTCTTAATTCAGAAACAACAATGTAAACTAAACAATTTGTAAATAATACTGTAAATATCTCGTGATATACCTAGCAGGTAAAACACGGGTTGTATCTTAGAACAAATAAAAAAAGGCTAATTATAATAATTAATTAAGTAAAAAGCATAAGTTTCGTTAAAGAAAAATGTTACAAGCAAAGCAAGAAAAATGGCAGATCAAGTTTCAAGTTTGTGAAATAAAGTTATAGGCAGTTACAAGTAAGTTATAAGAAGATTAAGTAATGCTGTGTACAGTACAATGAGAGATGGAGTGACTACAAAGCGCTAATTCTGTTCAGTGGCCAATAACTGTTTAATAAGCGCAGATTTGAAGAGTGTAAACTTCGATTATGCCGGATATATTGTGACAAGGAATTCCAAGAATGGGCTGTGGCTATGGTGAATGAGTGAGATTAGCAGTAAGAAATCAAGTAATTGAAATAAAAGATGAAAAAAATAAGTAAAATATGGTAGTTACACATGGATATCCTACAAAAATCATCGTATGATAGAACAGAAAAACATGAAAATGTCAGTCTCATAAACGTGAATCCATTATGGCACAATGCGGTGTTTGTTTTTACACAAAACCTGCCTATCAGTAAACATAAAAAGGGGTTGTGATTGGTTAATGGTATGCGCAGTTTATTCTTTGTCAATTTATAAATAGACGCGATTAAATGTGGAAGCCATGAGTTCGATTGTCGACTATTGCAGTACCGTGTTTGCTAAATGAAAGGAAATTAAAATGGATTTTTCTTGTTATTGAGGGTCGAACTTGCTTAATTAACGTCCATACTGATTTCCCTGATTAATTGTGAACTACAAATATGGACACTGCCACAAAATTGCTCAGTGATGTTAATGACTGCATTTAGTGATGCTTTCGACATTTTTATTAGCTTGGTACCGCTGTTTCCAGATAATGCCAATTATTAGCTCCACATTATGTTTTAACCATCAAATTAACTTTGCTGTTTTATTGTACTTACACATTTTGGAGGACAGCGTGTATTTTCTTCTTTAAAAAAACTGTATCATGATATGTATTCTCATTCGGCCTTCCACCTAATTTATTATTTAAACTAATTTTACTTGCCTTACTTCATTGAAAAATACAACTTGATAAAATTGAAGTTGTAGTAGACCTTCCTATGGGAGCTAGAAAGTAATTACTAAGGATGTTGAGAAGTTCAGAAATATATTCTAACTTACTTTAGCTCTCCATGATGATATTGTTTCTTCGACAATTAAAAAACATTGCCAGATTATAAACAATCATCTTAGTCACAACTAATTATTAAGTGCTATTGTTTTTCCTGTATAATTAGCCTTTTATGTACCCTCATTACTTGTTTGTAAAATTTAGAAATGTATAAGGTACGCCGAGTTCTTTGCGCTACTTTCGATGGAAAGCAGTTAGTAAATAAATAAATACTAAATTTTAAAGTACATTATGTCGATTTCAATAATAATGTAACCATTGCGACGGGACTACAAGACAATACATTAAGAAAACTAACGTTTTTGCTAAAATCTTGATAAAATATACAACCTTGTACCATTAACTTTGCTTGCCTGTGACCAGATTACAATTATGAATTCATAAATAAATAAATAAATAAATAAAACACAAACAAAAATACATTAAAACAATGTTGTCACAATCTTTAAAAGTCACAACTTTTTGAAGCAGGCATGTTTCATTTCTTTTTCGATGGTTCCCAGACATGTGATATGTACAGTCAAGATGCATTTCGGCGCCACGATGTGCCATCTTCAGTTCTATTAAGACCTATAATTGAGAAAAAAACTGTTATTAAAAAAAGTTTATAGGCTTTTACACAGTTTAAACTTATATCTTATTAAGAAAAGCGTGGCTAATTCTCAAAAATATTTGAAAGAATGACGGATGTTGGCAATTTCAATAGAGTAATCTTGCTTTGTGGTAATTTATTATTAAGGCAATTTAAGTTGGAAAATCATCTTTTAGTAACAAAGTCTGCCAGAGATTTGATAACATTCAAAAGAGATTTGTTTTCCCTCACCATAGTATGTTTACGAAAAAGAAAAATCTTTATGACATAGGCCTATATTAATTTTTCCATCAGCCTTGCATAATTAACTAGTCCAGGTAATAGCCAGTGAACTTGCTCTAGGAGCTGTAATGTTAACGTAAATAATGTTAAATCTAAGTTTTGAGATGGGTAATATGCATTTTTTTATCACATTGCTGCCTCCTTCCTTAAAGCTAGTTTACATGATGACATCAAAATGATCTTATGAAATTAATTTCACCCATGTTCAGTTCAACCGCACGCTTCATCTTATTTTCGAAATTCCAGTCGATGAAATCCCGTAAACGCGTTTGAACCGCGTTTAATTCCAGGAATTTCACAATATCCACACTTCCTTATTTCATTATAAAGATGATTGCCCACCTAACCACAAATTAATCTAGATCACAAGTTCAATGAATGCAACGTTTACTTTGCTCGGTGTTATTTTAGTCTATAATAGTTAAATACTAACTGAAAACATATACATGTATAGTACTCCTGAGGGGGATTCTCATGCATACTATTATACATTCTTCAATGATATTCCACATCTTGATTGCACTGGTGTATAAATGTTCAAATATTGTCATAAAGTATATAGTAGCAAATGCTATGCCAAAAACACTGTACACGATTACTGCTGAATATATCTATTTATAATATTAAACCATTAAAAATGTATTGACTTTTATGTCGTGTATAATAATTAGTTGGTTGATTAAAAAAACTATGCACTATCAAACCATTGTCTATCAAACTATTAAACTTATGTGTACAGCGTGTATACTACTGCTGTAAGAACCAGACATCATAGATATAATAGAGACGAAAAGACTACAATGGTACGGACATGTTAAAAGAATGACGGAGGATCGACTTCCACGACACCACCAGAAAGAAGGAAAAGAGGTCGTTCAGCAAAGACATGGATAGAAGAAGTACAGAAAGCAATGATTTCAAGACACATAGAGCCAGAGCAGTGGAAAGACAGAGAAGAGTGGCGTTTGGTTTCCGGAAGACAGCATCATCAGTCATGAATACCGGATTAGGAAGGAGAGGAAATAAATATATACACGATACATAAAGGAACATAGCAAACAAAACAACAAAAATGCAGTCAAAATCATAGGATATTGCTATTCTAAGGTGCATATAGGCGTTTTTTCAACACAGCAATTGATCCTCTAATGGCAGTAATTGAGATGTTTGATATAAAGTCTTTATGGAGCCAAAACGTTTCTAGAAGTCTACGAGGAGGCGAGGAATTGTACCTCTTGCACCCACCATAAGAGCAGTAACTTCTATTGAAGTTAGATTATATTTTTCCTTATAGAAAGGAATAGTGGGCTTGTGGATTCTACATTCCTCCATGTGAACTTCTTCGGGCTGTTTTTCGTGAGACTCAGTTCTTATAGCTGAATCGATGTTATATCCAAATGCTGAGTCAGGTGCATGTCTTAGAGAATATCTATTCTCCGGCATGATCCATCTTCCGATAGTCCGTGCACTTCTTCATACACAGCATAATTAATCGATTTTAACAAGATGAAGATACTGTATTCTTTATTTAATTTTAATTATTTTTTATCATTTTTATATTTCTTGCCATTATTTATGTACAACTTACCAAATTATAATTTGTCTTTGAAGTAAATGGCCATTGCAGATGTTTTTCACTCAATTAAAAAGATAACTTAAAATTTCTACACACCTGTTTGAATTTTATCGTGATCAGATGAATGAATCTAAATTAGAAAAGGAAAGATGCAGCCTTTAATGAGTGCTTTTGTTGAAGGATATGTTTGTTTCATATAATGTAGATTTGAACAAAACAATTTCAGTTGCTAGTGAAATGTGGCGAGAAAAATGTTTATCCTGAAAGGCTGAATTCAAATTAAACAGGTCAGCACAGAACGTCGGAAAGGCGCTTCTCTACATGGTATTCTGCCTGGAATGAAGTAACAATCGCAGTTTTATAAAATACGAATTAAAAAGGAACTTGTATAATTATTTTTGGATTTGATGTTTATTTTCGACTAAGCATTCTTGTTAATAATGGTAGAGCGTATATGTAAATACGTATAATATATATACTTTTTTATATAAATACATAGTACTGTATAAGGTCCTGAAACCCCAAAAGAGCAGGAATTCGTGCTCGGGGCCAGTTCCATGCTTATATTGACATGCTATACATTATTGAAATATAATCTTAACCTAAAATTAACTTAAAAATAAATTGACAAAATATTGTGAAATAGTACTAGGGGAAAAGACAAAAACTGAAAGTAAAGGCATGACTCAATTGATACAAATATAATTATAATAATTAAAAATAAATTATCATATAAGGTACCAAAAGATAAACCTATTTTAAAAGGGATGAAAATCTAAGTTATATGAGTTTTTTTTTTTAATTTTAGAGTTAAAGACTCCATAACTACATTTGGCTAAAACTGGATGTAATGTGATTTTATAACGAGGACCGAAACTAGAGATATGTTGATAGATCAGCAGAAGTGAAACATTTGGGTTCTACTAATGTACTAGTTTTATTCCGTCTAGTATTGTGTTCATGTGGAACAGCTAGGAATTTGTCTTACATTACGATTAATAGGAGGTCCCTTACCTTGCAATTAATTTCGGGATTTGAAGTAGGTCTCTTTTTTCAAACCAATTTCCTACTTTCTAATGACTGCAATCCCTTTTAACCATATAATTTTGAAATCTCCACTTTGTCAAGTTAACCCATGCATAACATATCCTGGCCTATAGGATACAGTAGCTTGCCTTAAATGTTTATAAAATAACGAATAATAACCCTGAAAGAAAAATAAAAATTCATATAACGTTTACTGAACAGGAACAAGAAATACACTATGAATCTAATCACTGTATTAACTGTTTTCTATGCAGTCCGACACGGGTTATTATTTGCGTGAAAATCTGAGTCTCGCGCATTTAACGGTTGATTGTCAAACCAGTATTTATAAATCCTCCCGAATAAAAAATTCCATTTACAAACATTCATTTTCAGTTATATAATTAAAGTACTTTATCTATGACATATTTTAAATAATTTTCTTTACACTAATTTTACAAACTGTGGCAAATTGTAAGAAAATTTGAAATGGTTGTACTCTCTCCCTTTCCAGCGCTAACAAGAAATCGTTTTCTCAGTAGAATACGTTGTAGGTAGTGTTAGTTGTTTTTATCGTACGCCTCAACTCTTTGACACCGGGAAGTGGCAGGATTAGGGGCATGTGGTCATCGTACCGATACCCGTTATTGATGGTGTATATAATAAATCCAGACTCCAAATAAGTAACTAAATACATTGCAGTTTACAAGTTACCGTAAAAATAGACAAGAATATAAGAAATAAGTATAGAAATAATAACATTCGAAAAAGATAAACGAGAAAACAGAAAAGTTAAAGACATCTCTACAGGAAAAATGCAGTACCGCAATCTTCCACCATGAACACAATTACAACTAATTATTCCTACTATACATAAAATACTAATAATATGCTTTCAAATAGCACAGAAGAATTATCAAAACGGACACACGAATTTTCAATATTGGTCTTGGATTTCCCTTTATAGTCAATCCATTTACGATCAACTATTTTTTTGATAGAACTATTTTCAAGGAAGAAGAGTCAGTTTCTGTCAGTTCATTTAGAAGAACCAGTACAGGTTATTACTTTTAAATCGTTCCCTGCTGCCATCTTGAGAGTCAGTCTGAGCTTGTGCACATTCACTACTTCGATGTTACAGGGATGGATTTACGATTTACTATTTTTCTTATAGGCTATTTTCTCTACCTGGAAGAACACCCCGATGGTTCCGGGGATGGATTTCAGAAGTTCCTTCAAGGACTTTCGTTACTTGAATTTGTAGACCTGCAGGTCCGGTTATTGTCCAACCTGAACATTTCATTTTCTTACAAAAGAGGTTAAATAGGGAAAATAGGTTAACCATTTTATAGTAATCAATTAGGCCTATCAGAAAATTTGTAATTTTGAGAACCTTCAGAGAGAATCATTAAGAAATAAAATGCAAACAGTAATATGACAAGATGTGTTCATCAAACATTAAAACATAAAGGAAATCATATGATGGCCACGCCTTCTATTTTCCTTTAACAATAAAAATTAATATGAATAATAATTAGTAAATGATTATGTAATGCGAAGTTGTGTTGATATCATACAAATTGTCTCCACTCTACTTTAAATGACAAATCTTTTGAGGCCAATTGAATCGAATTACTGAAGAATTCTGTTATGAATTCGTAATAATATAGAGCCCGGATTTATAAGCAAAGTAAATCGGAAAAATAAGTAAGAAAATAAGCTCGAAAAGTGTAAGAAATAAGCACCAAGTAAGCAAAATCAAATTTCACGAAAATGAAGTAAATTATTAGTTTCGGGAATCTTATCTCATTCACGGGTGTGACAGTGTGTAAGAAAGATCATCCGCAGATTTTCTTGTGTGAAGCTCCTACTTCTGTCAGACCAGAACGATCTGTAAAATGAAAATGTTCTTTCAACGTCGCATGTAAAAAGCAACATAGGTCTTCTTCTATGAATTCCTCTTCAATAGTTATTTCTTCACCGGAAAGCTTCTTTCTAAAAATATGATAGAGTATTTTATAGCCCAGATTTGTCAGTAATTTTATTAGATTACAAAAGAAAGTATACCGGTTATAATGACATCTAGGAGTGAAATATTACACTTTACATTACACTTTTTGGTAAAATGTCCTATTTTAATTAAAAATCTTATGATTTTTACTTTACCATTTTACAAATATATGAAAATATTGAAGCCCCTTTTACAATTTCGTTTTTCTCTCAGAATAAACAAAGTAACACAATCAAATAAACTGTGTTGTAACTTATAGCGAGTAAAATAATTCCACCTATTCCCTCGAATTTGGTTTTATAAATATTCTTGTTATATCAGCTTAATATCTTTGTCATTGCTAAAATCTATAGTTGTTCAGATTATAAAACATTAAAATTTTAAAATTTTGTGATCTGTGGGATGGACGATATATTTCGGCTTTTATTCCGCCGAAATTTTAAAATTTTGTGATCTGTGGGATGGACGATATATTTCGGGTTTTATTCCGCCGAAATATACCGTCCATCCCATAGATCACAAAATTTTAAAATTTTAATGTTTTGCAATCTTGACAAGTAAAGATTTCAGCAATGATAAAGCTATTAAGCTGATAATAACAAGATTATTTTATAAAACAAAATTCGAGGGAATAGGGAACTATTTTACACGTTATACAACGCAATTATATCCATCAAAGAAAAAATATATAAAATATATCAACACTATCAAATAAAGTAAAAACTGATTGTTGACGAATTTCTTAAGAAATATAATATTTATACTTGTTAGAAGTCGAAAATAAATATGCATTTTTCCTGGAAATCCAGGCTTTAAATATATATATGTATACAGATGGCGGTACTTTTTCGAAATAGCCTACGTATCATGCAATAAAAAGGGCTGATGCTGTTTTTATAGGATAAACGTTTAGCTTACAGGAGTGAGGGAGTGCAGAGAGCGAGAAATAGGATACAAAATGCTGTTTCCGGTTAGTCTGGGTCACGGGGTGTATTACATTTCCGGGCGCCGCCGGTACCTTACGCTGCGGTGCGCCGAGTCTGTAATCGCCGGGGGACACTTGCCCGCCTAGCCGTCTTTCCAGTCCGAAACTCCGCGCCGTGCGGTTAGACAATATGCATTTTGATGTGCATTTTACACCGCTGTTTAGACTGAAATACGTAAATAAAGGATTGAATGAATTAGTAATGAATTAATAAGAAATTATGTAATGAATTAACATTTCTACTGCTACCGATCTATAAATGCGCTACATCAAAACTTGTTTGAAGTCGTGTTGTAATATTAATAATGCTTTTATTCAAGTGTTACAATTATCATTCATAGAAGTCAGGTGTTTTACTTATTTTGTTTATTGATTTCAAACTTAGAATCCATGGATGGATTCGATTGCATATATAAACATACAAATGCAGCTCTAAAAGGGTTATTTTATCAAATTGTAAATCAGACAATACAAATCTTTAATCTTTTCACTGCTACTAACGTATAAATTCGTCACTTCAAAAATAGTATGAAAACAGAGCTATAAGCCACTTACAATATTGCTTTTATATAAAAGATGAGGATTATTATGCTCGTGTATACCGGTCGAGACTAACCGAAACAATAACGGTTTTAATGTCAAAAATAAGATTAGTAAATTAATGATATAAATTATTGATTTTTTAGAATTTAATTACATTTTGCGCTAACTCTGCACATAGGTCTATTCTAAATGATCACTTAGAACTTATAAAATTAATACATTTAAAAAAAAATTCTTAAAAAGTATATGGAGTTAGGTCTAGGCCTATATCCTACTGTGCATTGCACTTAAGGAGAAGGTAGGGAAGATAATGTTATAGGCCTTAGCTTAAATATTTACTTTTGTAAACAGTCAAAATTCTTTCCTTTAGAAATTACGATATTTAAATTGCAATTAATACTTAATCGTCTGTGTAGTTATTGAAAAGCAGACATTCTGGAAAACAAACTATTCTTACCTAATGTCTGAAACTTCAGGGGCTAGAAAATAGAAGAAAAATGTTGACGGTTTGTCGTATTGGTAAGGACTATGAACTAGGACCATTACGTAGGACACATCCAATGGATTTCGAATCCATTATATATGCAATCCACATGCAATGGATTTCAATCGCGATTTTGCCTAATACCCATTAAAACTTGAATTTAAGTAATACTATTTAATAACATTTATAGTCTTCATCAGCAGGCTTAATTAAGGAGAAGTTGACTCTGGAAGATTTTATGTATTTACCACAGTTTTCAACGCATTTTGTTGTTTTTATTCGTCTTCTAAATCATAAATTTTTAAAAATCTCATAAATACTTTAGAATGTGAAAATGCAGAATTTTTAAAAATACGGTTAGCTTTACCAGCAGACTTTTAAAACACATATCTATGGATGCTACAGGGTTGATATATTCTGCAATTCATAGAAAATCACGGAAACAGGTTTTCTTAATGTAAAAAATTTGTAAAAATTAAGTGAAAGTACGCATCAGCGAAGCAAACACAACCCAAATAAATTCTGTAATTTATTTACTAGGGAACAAACATATCCTTTGATATCTAATTAGCTTTATTGTTATTTTTCTCGGGAAGATAAAATTAACTCTTTTTGTTGGATAATATTTATATTTTTTAGTACTTACGAAAAATAGTTTTTATATTTAGGCCTACAGTGAAAATATAATTTTTCAGCACTTATATAACTTTCTTTTCCCTAAAACATGGACAGTACAATATACTTACTTAACATTATAATGTAGATAAGAAAAGTTATATATATATATATATATATATACATATATATATAATATATATATATATATATATATATATATATTTGTAGGAATAAGTAAAGATTGCAATTACTGCGGGGTGTGAAACATCCCCCAAAAAGAGGGAAATTTAAAAACATGAAGAGCAAAATAATGAGTTTTTTGATCCACTGGACCATTTCTCAAAATTTCTCAGGTGACTAAAACTTGTCCAGAGTTTCAGTTCTGTTGAGGAATTTGTTGTTTTTTTACATATAACATAAAAATTAAAATCATTAATGAAATATCAAACTTTTTACCTTTAATTTGAAGTAGATGCTGCTGTGCTCACAAGAAATCAGCTAATAATTTATATTGATATTTAAAGATAAGAAACTCGAACAGCTGCTGTCCTGTGGGTTGACACAATCGTCTAATATATAAATACTATTCAACTTGCATTTTACAATCTTCAGGTTGAAATAGAGCGAGTACATAAATGTTTTAATTAGGGATGGGTCGATACCAGATTTTCTCGATACTCGATACCGATACATGATTTTTTCTTCGATACTCGATACTTCGATACTCGATACCTTCAACATTTCCAGTTTCAATAAATAGGTACATTAAAAATTAAAATTTGAGAGAACTGTGACCAACTAAATTAATTAAGTCTGCATATTTAACGAGGCAAAATTTAACATCATCAGTAGCCTATAATTATTTTTAAACTTTACTTTAAAAATTAAATTAGTTTTTTAAACAGTCCACATACTCGATACTCGATACCGATACATGATTTTTTCCTCGATACTCGATACTTCGATACTCGATACCTTCAACATTTCCAATTTCAATAAATAGGTACATTAAAAATTAAAATTTGAGAGAACTGTGTAATACCAACTAAATTAATTAAGTCTACATAGGCCTATTTAATGATACAAAATTTAATATCATCAGTAGCCTATAATTATTTTTAAACTTTACTTTAAAAATTAAATTCGTTTTTTAAACAGTCCACTTACAAGTTAAAAAATACTAGCATTCTCACTTAATTGCAGAATTGCAGAGTTACAAAAGTATCGAAAAAGCATCGAGCTAGTTTTCTGAAGTATCGTTCGATGCCTACACCATGCAAGTATCGAGAGTATCGAGGTATCGAAAGTATCGAGGACCCATCCCTAGTTTTAATTATATTTTCCATGTAATTAAATTTGAGTGTTATTTTATTTGATACCGGTAAATAGTTTCGATAAATTGGAAAAGTCAAATCAACGTAAAAGTAGAACCAAAGGGGACCTGGGATTTCACAAATCAAAATCCTACAAACAGCAACTTTGTGTAGGAATACACCTAACCCAGTCTCTTGACTAGGAGGCGGGATCTTGAGCCAAGCATTAAGAATGAAAGTAGAGAAGGAACTGAAGTTTAGAAGCTCGACGACACCAGCAAGTTGAAGTTAGAAGTTAATTTGAATTCAGTCTTGGACGCCCCGTGACAAGCCAGATAAGAACTGATTAACTTGTATAATGGAACATTCTTAACTCCTTTAGCGGCAACACTTCTGCCTCCCGCACACTGCCATTTCCCTGCTTAAAATGCCTTCTTTTCTCACATTTTCTCAACGTCATAATCCGTAAATCATTATTATGCTACGTATAATACGGTAAATAAAATAATACTGGAATATTACAATTCTTTTACAGTGGCCGTGTAGAGTATAATGAAATATTTTAGGGATGTTTCAGTTGTGGAAATATGATTTCTGTTTAATATAATTTGAATTAAAGATAACACATTAATTTAACAAACTATCCTATAGTGCAGTTTTCCCTACACAGGCCATGGAGGCCCAGAGGGGTCCAGTAGGTTGAGGCTACCAGATTTTAGACATTCGGCTCATGAAGGTGGAAAGGTTGTCAGCCTAGACACCGGCCGCCTTTACCCCAGGATTGGTCCTGATACTCACTTCTGTTAGAGGCTGAGTCGACCCCAGGGTCATAGTGCCACCGGAAGGTTTAGGCCAGTTGAAAAACTCCAACGACCTCATCGGGGACCGAACCCGCGACCTTCCGGTGTGTAGCGCAGCGCCTCAACCACTACGCTACGGCGTACCCCAAATATCCTATAGCCTACATTGAATTCATATTGCAATCCATTTTCCGGCTGTGGTATTGAATTTTCTTAAATTCAGCTTTGTTTATAGGCCCTACTCCTTTTAGCTACGAGGCCAAATCATAAGTTTGCGATCTGTGTCTATAAAGTAGGGTAGGCCACGGAACGATTGCTTGTCAATTGTTAGTGTATTTTATGGATTAAATTCAACTGATGTTAATTTAAATGTATATGAAACAGAATGGTGAGGATGATTCATGGCATGTAAATATCCAATTCGGCATTTGCTTTTACGACTAGCGAAACCATGAAAAAACCCATGTTCAATTAGCTGGCTACAGGTCCTTCTGGTGGCAGTTTGGCCCTGGGCTCGACTCAGCCTATAACAGAAATGAGTACCAGGAGCAATCCTGGGAGTAAAGGCGGCCGGTGCGTAAGGCTGACAACCTTACCACCTTTCATTTCCGATTGTCTAAAAATCCGGGAGTTTCAACCTCCTGGAACCTTCTGGGCCTCCATGGCCTGTATAGGGAACACTTTACTTTACTGTAGTAGGTAGCCTATAATATTCTAGTACTTCCGCTGAGAAGAAATGCAATAATAGTATGTTGAATTTATTTTTCCAAATGACCACTGCTAGCATGCAAATGAGACGTATGCATGATTTTCCAATCTAATGTATAGTGGGTCTGTGAATAATTGGCAGATTTTCTGAACGAGTTAATCTCTTACCCGCTGTCATGATACCGGGCGATGGCTCGTCTCCTGGGAGTTATTTTTTTTCTTTGGAAATTGTCTCTTTGATACCGTCCGACCCCTTGATCCACCCCCGTATGACACGTGCTCGACCCACGACAAACATCTCGGCTCCCAATATATCGGGTAGCCACACAAAACATTGTCTCCACACCCTGGCTGTCAAAACAACACCAACTCCCTCACACTCGCACTTTGCGGCTGCCACACCAACGCGATCCTCACTTAATCAATCTCTTTGATTTCTTTCACCCACACCATTTGTTAGGTGGAGAGATATAGAAAGAGATCTGTTAAATTTTCGAGATATGCTCATTTTGACATATATAGGCCTATGCAACATTTTGTTTTACGCTTGCCCATAACCCCCCAAAAACGTAGTTTTGAATAGCGAAATAATGCGAATTTACATAATAACATAAAAATTTGACATAATCCTACTTTCGAACGAATTCCAGCAAAAATTGTTTTCTCTGGACAAAATTTTAACTTTTTTCAATGTTAAAGAATATTTTCTTCATTTTCTGTAGCCTATTTATTAACTCGTGACTTATCTCATCAAATAAATGCGTCGGCCAATTTACCATAAAGAGGCAGTTTTCGCTCCAAAATTAACTGTTAACTGCACATCATGCATCCAAGTAGGATCAGGCAGCGACAGTTTTTGCGAGAAAAAAAAATTCAAATAGAATAGCTCTTATTACAAGAACCTCTTGTAGGATACAAAATCTAAACAAATTCATTACACCTGTTTTCGAGAAACCTGCGAAGAACGAAATTTTCTTAATATAATATAATGTAAAGAGGCATTAAAATAAGTGAAAGTCGACGCCAATCTTCGCCAGAAGGTACCTAACCCAGATACAAAATTTTGTTTTCATTCGGGTTTTCGTTAATAGACACACATACATACATACACAGATGTTTCTGAAAATAGCATTTTTGGATTCCGGGAACCTCAAAATTGTAAATTTTATGTTAAAACTCAACTTCAAATTTCGGGATCGAACACAATTCTTCCTCTATCTATATTTCCTATGGTACGAGTAAAGGAAGTAAAAATTGAAGGTTTTCTTTTGACATAGGAGATTGTTCAGGGTTCTACACTGCTATAAGAGATTATACACAGTAAATCCCAATAATTCTTTTGTATGAAGTTTCTCAGTTCGTATGTTGAAGCTAGTACCCAACAAGAATCCACTTAATGTAGCGTGCATCTGTGGTCTAATGTTGGTTGCCACTTACCCATGTAGAATAGAGATCTCTTTTTCAATTCTCTCTTGGCATGGAGTGTTGGCAAACTCTTTTGACCACCAATGAATGGGGATAAAACTACAGCATCATCCAACTGAATGGATCCCGCTCCTGCAGTATCAACATCATTTCGGTGAAAAAAGGAAACTTCTGATTGTTTCTCTTATGCAAATAACGAGGTGATGAGATACGTACGTACATGTAAATGAAGTCAGTTATTACCGTAATGTTTCTAGATAATTATAATCTTCTCACCAGTTAAGCTAAATGATACCATGTGTACTTAGTTCTGTAGTGATCAAGATAATAGAGTAAGCTGCATACTTCATAATCATGAATCAAATATATAAGAAACGTTTTAGAGAATGATCGATCTTTGTTGAAAAAAGGTTGGTTAAAATTCCTACAAATAACAAAGTTGGAAAGAAACTGGAGGACTAGTGTAGAAAATAATCTGAATAATACAGGATTAAATTGGATATGACAGAGAGTAGGTAAGATGAATAACCAATTCTCATTAAGTGCAACATATTATACCTAATTAAAATATTATTACCACTTTGCATGAAAAATTTCGTTTTTCGATATTTTTTAAGAAAACGACTCCAACGGTTAAAAAATGTACATAAAACCCTTATACTGACTACTAAAAGTTTTATGCGAAACGTTTCTTTTTATAAAAGCTCTCTGAAGAGTAGTTACAAGGGTGGATCGAAAAGTAACGCACAATAATATTTTTTTACGAAAAGTTTAATAGGTACAATTACAAACAAATGCACACATGAAGGGACATCGTTTGTCTATTTTTCTATATAGTCGCCAAGTTTCTCAACAAATTTCTCCCACCGTGATACCAGTGTTTACAGGCCAGGGATTTTTTCATGGGACCAAACAAATGAAATTCCGACGGTGCCAGGTCTGGACTGTATGTTCGTGAGAAAATCAACATAGCACCTACCAACCAAAGTTGTTGATTTTCTCACGAACATACAGTCCAGACTGGTATAACGATGGGAGAAATGTGTTGAGAAACTTGGCGACTATATAGAAAAATAGATAAAAGATGTCCCTTCATGTGTGCATTTGTTTGTAATAGTACCTATTAAACTTTTGTAAAAAAAAGTTATTGTGCGTTACTTTTCGATCCATTCTCGTATAGGCCAACTATCGTTTTGTACATACTCAGGCAAAGTCTTGCGCAGGGAAGAGTACATCTTTGCATCAGACTAAAACAATTAAATTTGCTTCCCTCTTAGGTCAATAATTATGTCAGAATTACTTGAATTGCTCATGTTTTAGGGTAACCTAGAGAAGTTACGTAAGTGCATCACATCAGATTTTAAAAATTAATATTTTATTTGCAGCCCGCCGTTTGTACTTACATATTTACGGAGTACAACCTAAAAAAGGCTACATTCTCCTTCCTAAGAGAAGAAACTTGAGGGAGGTACTTACATATTTACGGAGTACAACCTAAAAAACGCTACATTCTCCTTCCTAAGAGAAGAAACCTGAGGGAGGTACTTACATATTTACGGAGTACAACCTAAAAAAAGGCTACATTCTCCTTCCTTAGAGAAGAAACTTGAGGGAGGTACTTACATATTTACGGAGTACAACCTAAAAAAGGCTTCATTCTCCTTCCTAAGAGAAGAAACTTGAGGGAGGTACTTACATATTTACGGAGTACAACCTAAAAAAGGCTACATTCTCCTTCCTAAGAGAAGAAACTTGAGAGAGGTACTTACATATTTACGGAGTACAACCTAAAAAAGGCTACATTCTCCTTTCTAAGAGAAGAAACTTGAGGGAGGTACTTACATTTTACGGAGTACAACCTAAAAAACGCTACATTCTCCTTCCTAAGAGAAGAAACCTGAGGGAGGTACTTACATATTTACGGAGTACAACCTAAAAAAGACTACATTCTCCTTCCTAAGAGAAGAAACTTGAGGGAGGTACTTACATATTTACGGAGTACAACCTAAAAAAGGCTACATTCTCCTTCCTAAGAGAAGAAACCTGAGGGAGGTACTAACATATTTACGGAGTACAACCTAAAAAAGACTACATTCTCCTTCCTAAGAGAAGAAACTTGAGGGAGGTACTTACATATTTACGGAGTACAACCTAAAAAAGGCTACATTCTCCTTCCTAAGAGAAGAAACTTGAGGGAGGTACTTACAAATTTACGGAGTACAACCGAAAAAAGGCTACATTCTCCTTCCTAAGAGAAGAAACTTGAGGGAGGTACTTACATATTTACGGAGTACAACCTAAAAAACGCTACATTCTCCTTCCTAAGAGAAGAAACCTGAGGGAGGTACTTACATATTTACGGAGTACAACCTAAAAAAGGCTACATTCTCCTTCCTAAGAGAAGAAACCTGAGGGAGGTACTTACATATTTACGGAGTACAACCTAAAAAAGACTACATTATCCTTCCTAAGAGAAGAAACTTGAGGGAGGTACTTACATATTTACGGAGTACAACCTAAAAACACTACATCTCCTTCCTAAGAGAAGAAACTTTAGGGAGATTATCAGGCACCAGTTATACTAATTTCTAGCGTGCTTGAGGACATGGAAGCATAAGCCTTTTAGTACGTTGTTGCAGACATATTGTGCTCTTATATTAACCGCTACTAGGTTAAATGTTCAATAGCACATTTCAGCATGAGAATGAAAGGTGGAAGAAGGCTTGCTCGCTTGTGTATCATTATTGAAGAGTATTATGATGGCTAGGTATACGTAACGTTCCTTTTCCGTCGATAGAACAGTCGCTGTCGTTTCGAGAGGGTTAAGCCATACCACCCACATCATGGAGGATAATCCTGAATGTAGCGAGGAAAGGAAAGGAGGGGGTTACCCACTCGATAACAAGAGAATATGCCAGAAATGAAAATGGCAGTGTTCAATTGATTATATACATCCTGGCTTAAGCTTCAGCCAAGCCTCCGTTTCTATACCATTCATATTCCATGGGGATAAAAAAGGGAATCAGCATTTCTATGGACGATTTCATGGATTACAATAATGTTGAAAATGGTAGGGAATCGATGGTAAACATTGTTTAGTGTGCTTCAGAATATCCTTTTATATCAGTCCTTAACTGTATACATCAGCATGGACACCATGATGGTTGTGATTTATTCCTTTTAATTCCTATGTGGAACCTAGGCTATCAGCGTGACCTGACGTTTCGATTTTACAGGATCACTTTTGAGCATACTGTACCAGTGTCCGAAGAAAGTTTTTTGCACGTCTTAACTAATTAGTGGTACTTACGAATATTGTTGCCGTGGATCGTAAGTTGACATTCCCGCACGCAATATTGTTGCTATGGAAACAAAACAAATTTCCGTGCGGTAAGAGTTTCCGTGCGGTAAGAATTTACTTACGCCACACATCATAATACAAGCCTTTATGGACAAGGCCCCCAGGACAAATATTAGGTTCCCATAACAACAAACACATGCGAATCACTTTCTGAAATAAACATCTATCTTCAATAATGTATATACATAATATTTTCAGGTAATATCTAAATTAATATAATTAAATTGATATAAAGAATCATCGTGCAAAAAATAGCATGCAATACTCGTGCCGTAAGCGCGTAACGGATCTCGGAAAATTGAAAAAACTCTTTCCTCGATCCGTATGCATCGCTTACGGCACTTGTATCGCAATATACTACTGTATTTCGATACACCTAATTTTCTTGCATTTTAGAAATTGTTACATATGTATATAATTTCTCATAACTTTGGAGTCTTTTTCTACCAGGTAGCGACTCTACTTGCAACAAAAGAGTCAATTTGCCTTCCAGAGTTACTCAGTTGCAGACTTAGAAATTATTATGACTATTCCACTCATACGCCGCGTGTTTGATATTGACCAATAACGTTTAGCAATTCCTCGGATATAGACCAATCACGATCGTTTATCTTATAAAATTCTTGCTAATAATATGAGGAAGCGATTTTATTTGATAGGAAATCAGTCGTTACTGGGCACGTAAGGCATCAACGTGCCGTGATTAATACGTCACATGCTGCAAGTAAGGTTTATGCTGTTATTGCCTAACACTGACTTATCAGTGCTGGTCATTTTTACTTTGTGGGTATTTCTGCCTAGTAGTTTGTTAAATGTTGCACTAATTGTAGTTTGATGTTTTCAATTTAAAGAGAAGATGCAAAAAAGAATAATAATAATAATAATAATAATAATAATAAAATAAGAAAAGAGTGCGTGGAACGCCACGCGACAGAAGAAAAACTTTATTTTATTTTTTTCAATGTTTGATTATTGGATTTTTTCAATTTTGCATTATTGGACTTTTTGATATTGGGTTTTTGGACTTTTTTAATTTTGGATTTTGGACTTTTTAATTTTGGATCTTTGAATTTTTAATTTTGGATTTTTTAAATTTTGGATTTTTGAATTGTTGATATTTTTATTTTTTAAATTTTGTATTTTTTTATTTTTAAATTTTTTATTTTATTATTCATTAAATTTTGGATTTTTGGATGTTATAATTTTTAATTTTGTTTTTTTAAATTTTGGAAATTTGTATTTTTTAATTTTGGATTTGCGCGGTAATGAACCTCCGGGTTCCATAAAATAGATAATATACCTTTAGATTGCTTAGGAATTGTCTATTGCCATTGAGGAAGTAAGGTCTGAAAATTTTCCTTTGATTACTCCTAATCATTGAGTTGATTGTTTTCTGTGCAGTCCGCACCGAAACAAGTAAGAGTGTGACTGATTTCGTGACTGATTGTGACTGATTTCGTGACGGTTTTAGTGTGACTGATTTCGTGACGGTTTTAGTGTGACTGATTTTCCAGATTTACCCTCTACCGCCACTAAAGAAGTTTTACTTCAAAAAATTGTATATGTATATGGGAGTTAGGCCTAAAATCGTCGTGACTATAGATCTAATGGTCTCCTGATCGTAATTTAATTTAAAAAGTATTTTGATATGAAATTGTAAATTTCAAGTAAGGAAAACCAGCTTTCAGCATGCTTTCACATTCACGATTGAAATGCTTATTATCTGCAGACGTTAAATTACGTTTACATAAGATGTTTTGGGTAAGAATTACCCAAGCGTGCACATGAATAGTTTTGAACCCTCAGGAAAAGAGTAACACGTGTTGAAACAGAGGCCTATTGGCCCGGTTGCCTGGCAAAGCCTTTCATACATCTTTAATTAACTTTTTACTTCCCCGGCATCTAAGAGACAAGTTTTCTTTTAATTACTTCACCATAAACAGTATTCCAAGTTTTAATTGTCTATTTAGCGAGCCGAGAAAATGGCATTTTATACTATGAAAACATTTACAAATGAGTTTTAATTGATGGGCTTCATCATCCATTCCCAAACTGTGGTCCGCGGACCTACTTGAAAAAGGAAATTTTATTGTACACCTACTTCTTAGCTCTTTATTATACTATGTCTATATTATGCTATTATACTACTGTATGTCATCAGTAGACCTGGGATTTTAGGCTCTAAAAAAATTAGTTTTAGGCACCTAAAATAGGCTTTTAAAACAAGTAAATAGATTTTTAAAAGAGAAAATAGACACTTAAAATAAGCTTTAAAAATGTGTAAATAGATTTTTTAGTACACGCTCTCTAAAACAGCTGCTTATCGGACAGGTAACAAGCCGAAAAATTGCATTTTAAAGGACAAGGCCGCTAAAATTGCATAAAAGTGCATTCAAAATGCAGTTTTAGCGGCCTTGTCCTTTAAAGTCGTCATGGCAATCTATAAACAAAACCCAGACGGCATTGACCAGTCACACCAACTTTAACATGGATTTACGCATATAATTGGTCATAAAACAACAAATTTAAGCCAACACGTTTCTTTATGATAATCAGAAACTTTACCAGGATATTTCGCAAAACACGGTAGCCCACTTCATCACACGACAACAAATATAAGCCAACAACTTTTCACATCTTCGTTCACATAGCTTACCTGGATGCACCAGCATTTAATTGCAATATATTCCCTATTCCTTCTGCCGTGATGTTGCTGGCACCAGCTCCAATACAATGTTTTTGACTTGGAGTGAAATTTCCTCGGGATTATAATACATATTTTCACAAGCTTTTCATAAATACTAGTTCGTATTTATTATTGTTTACAAATCAGCGACTCATATAACGCATTCATAGCCTACCGCATTTCGTACGGTTCATTGTTGTCTTGCGTTTGAGAGGGCCGTGAGAATATGGTAGACTACCTTTCATTACAATTAATTATATACGGTATTTTTGTTTCATTTCATATAATTTAGAGAGCTATTACTAAAAAATATTGTATGCACCACGTACGCAAAAACTTTATCGAACTCATCCAGTATTTCAGCCTCGGCTTTCGCCTCGGCTGCTATACTAGATTCGTCCGCTAAAGCGTTATTTTGCGTACTTGATACATAAATAGCTATTAAAATACTACAATATGCTCTTCAACTGTAACGTGATCTTTTTTACTGTAAAAAACGTTGTGTACCTAATCTTAACAGAAATAATTGCAAAATTAAGACAGAATTAAAAATACATTTATCAAAAACAGTTTTGGATTATATGAAAAATGGACACAGTATGTCCCTTCTTACTATATAGGCTACCTGCTACTTGTGTTTTGAGCGAATCCTACTCCGGCAGTCAGCATTCCTTTGGCGACAATTGTCTGGAAAAATCAAGTTTCTGTGAAAACCCCATCCTCTGCTGTTCTGCCCTTCATTCAGGGATGTCCATTAAATGATTGTAAGAGTTACAGAAGTTGAATTTTATTTTAAAGGTACAAAATAGGCATTTGGGCACTAAAACAGTTAAAATAGGCTCCAAAGGTCCAAATAGGCATTGTAGGGCACTATAAAACTCTATAAATATAAGTGATATATCACGAAATGTCAACATATTTAAAAAATTTCATGTTATTTCATAAGGAACAAAATAGGCATTTGCCTTAAAATCCCAGGTCTAGTCATCATCTACATGGTGCAAGTTAGCATCGGGCTGTTAGTAGGCCTAACTCTTAACGTGACTGAGAAATGACACGGAGTTTCTTCAACGGTACGTAGTTCGGTGTTTAACCAATTGCAAACTAACATAAATCGATATATTTTATGTTAGGTCGAGTACATTTTTAGAATCTGGACTACAAGTCGATAAGCTCATACTTACTTACGTTGCAATAGACAATTCCTAAGCAAGCTGAAGGAGTATTATTTATTTTATGAAAACCGAAAGTTCATTGCCGCGCTTACATGGATAATGGCCAAGGCCAGAACCGTTGATATCTTTTGTAATGCTTTTTACTGTAAACTCGACCAAGGCGAGTGGATCCTTAGGAAGAACGTGAATCCAACACTTGGAATTTACTGGCCTTTGTGGACTTATCCTCAATGAATTACATACCTATTTACCACTCCATTAAAAGGCAGTAGCCTAAATTTAAAACATTTTAGCAATTAAAATAACGGTAATGGCAGTGGAATCTAATAAGCTTTTTACATTTTGAAGTAGCCTATTAGACTGTTTTAGCACATAACATTATGAAATTTCATACGTAGGAATGGAACGTATATTTTCTAAACCCTTTGATTTCCGTTTAATTTCACAATGGATATAATTGTTGAGTTATTTAATTTCGTGAACCAGTTTGTCATGCGTTACATCTTACGGAATAATGTATTCGTCTTTTATTTATCTTAGTTTCAACAAGTAGATTTTCCTTTACTGGAGGATTTCTTGAGATGACATTCTAGGCTACAGAAACAATGTTATTCTGTTGTTTGTTCATTTCCTTAACATTTCTCTCGTTTTCTTGTGCTTTCTCAACCCCCTCCTTTCTTTTCTTCTCGTTCCTTGATTACATACGTTTCCCTTACTTCGCCACTTGAAGCGAAAATATGTACAAAGCTGAGGAAGGGTAAAGATTATTTGCTCAGTAAAGTCTTCCTAGTGGGAAAATTACAAAAAGTCTTTCTTGGTCTTTGTGGCAGAGTTTGGTATTTATCTTATCTTAGGGCTCCTTTATTATTCACGTTTAGTGTTGACAATAGAAAAGATAATGCACGACACCAAGAAGTCTTCCTACATATGACATGTAATTACATTTAGTGCAAAATTTAATTGCAGTTTATTTGTCAAGTTGCTTGTTAAATTTAATTCAAATTTCAAGATAACTCTGATGTTTTGCTCATATCATGTAGAGGCAAAAGATTCCTTTATTGCATTCGCCGAGAAATTTGTTGTTCGTACTTTTTCTTGACAAATATTTACACTTGGACGGGCTTATTAAGTTCGCCGAATAAAGAATACAATATTGTCTCCTAAAGTATTAACGAAAGTCACATACTGTAGTGGGAAATTTCTACGCATCCTACATTATATACTGGAACGGTAAAAATTATTTGGTGGATGTACGAAGTGAGGTTAGTCAAAAAGCAAAATTATGAGACAAATGAATTTTAATTCTTGATGCGCTGTTTATGATCTCTCAGAATAAATCAGATTTCTTCATACAAATATTATTCTTCCTGACATTTCACAAGACTACTTATTGTCGACTACTTTTTTAAAATACAGACAATTTATTATATACCCTTTATGCATTATAGTAATTATACAATTTACCTCATTTTAGAGGGTGTACACATTTAAAATAAACAATAAAAATGTGCTATCTAAACATATATTATTTTAAAATATTCTTTTCTGTGTAATACTTTCTGTCAATTAAGCATTAGTATGCTATTACAAAAATAAAAATTCATTATGCACACGTACATGGATTCAAATGGATAGCCCTTTTTCTTCACACACCAAACTTTCCAAAATCGCGAGATGCTTCAAAGTGCACTACGAAATTACTTTGGGAACCCTTGCCATCAAATTGCGTGTCGATAGAGATCCGTCTTACGTCAGAATAGCTTTTTCTTACAACGAAAATGCCAGACAATGCAGCAGAGAGCTGGTGGAAACTTTAGGGATAAAACTCTTTCGAACCGAACTTCGAGGGTTTTATACGTTGGGCTATGCTTCCAAGTACTGCAGTACAGTAGAGTGGCACGATGCCGTCGTGTATGCATTTTTATGGGATCTGCTCCCTTCTCTATCCTACATGTAGTGCCCACAATCTGCATTATACATACATTCCTTACCCTGCCCTCTCATTCTTATATTTCAAATTTTCAAAATGATCCCACATAAAAAGTAAGTTGCCACATCCCTCGTATTTAAATCAACAATTTATTATGATATATAAGTACGAAATTCATAACTTACTTACTTACTCAATGGCAATAGACAATTCCTTAGCAAGCTAAAGGAATATTATTTATTTTATGGAACCCGAAGGTTCATTGCCGCACTTACCAGAGCCCGCCATTCAACCCTAATCTGTGCTAACTCCATCCAACCATCCCTTGCAAATCCTATTTCTCTTAAATCTATCCTAATATTGTCCTCCCACCTACGTCTAGGTGTTTCAGATGGTATTTTCCCTTCGGGTCTCCCAGTCAGTATTTTTTAGATGTCTTTCCTCCACCATGCGCGCAGCATGTCCAGCCCATTTCATCCTCCGTGATTTAATTACTCCCACTACATCCGGTGAACAGTACAGGTTATGAAGCCCGTCGTTATGCAGTTTTCTCCAGTCCCCATTTTCATCTCTCTTAGGCACAAATGTTTTCATAAGCACTCTGTTTTCAAATACTCTCAGATTAGGTCTATGTTCTTTCCGAAGAGTAAGCGACCATGTCTCACATCCGTATAATACAACCTGCAGGATAATTGTCTTATAAATTTTTATTTTTAGATTTCTGGACAGAAGACGAGAAGATAAAAGTTTCTGAACTGCATAAAAGCATGCATTTCCTGATTTGATTCTACACTTAACTTCTGCCTTAATTTCATTTGTGTCTGTAATTATTGCTCTCAGATATTTGAATTTCTTCACTTGTACTACCGGCTATTCTAATATTCTGCACAAAATTAATAACTAGACATAAAAAATAATGAAAGTTTCAACTACCGCAGTGACTGTAGTCCTATTTGTGTCATACTTAAAACGCAAAATTGCGAAGTTCTATTTCAAAATTATGATTTAGTTAATTAGTCTGATTCCGGGAAAGCGCGTTCGAACAATAACTGTCCTTCGCATAGGCTAGCAGCTTAAATAATCGTCAACCCCGGAACACACAGTCATTTCCAATTATTCATATGAACCTCTCTGATTATACAACGACACATCTATAATATGCATAGTTACATAATGTGAGCCATAATTACTATTGTTCGGCCCGCTAGGATACTAATACATACATTGCATCCCAAATGATCTTCCAGATTACACAGCATTAACGTCATACAATACATTCAACAATTTACATTAATAGTTGGAAGAAATAGATAAAATCAATGCGACTATGGATGAAACAAATAGAACTGAAGTACTGGGGGAACCTGTCAAAGCTCTATATTGAATGTGAGTTGAGTGCAACTCTTCTATTATTATTAAACTATTAAAAGAGATGTAACATTTTTGGAATTTTTTTCTGGTAGAATTAGGGTCATTATGCATTCTCTTCCATCCTAGCATGGGAATAATTCAAATCTAACAAATAAACGAAGAAAATATACGCAATATGTGATTGTTATATAAAAAACACATTGATTTTTTTTTAACTAATCGGAAATGATCTCTAGATAGTTCTACTTTTCGCAGACATTTGTAGGCACCCGTTTTAAATTATCAATAGAAGGTTATAAAAGTAGACAAAATTAGCCAATATTAGCCTTATATATCTTTTTTTTTTTTACCTTTTCACTTGTACTGAGTATAAATAAAAACTCCTTGGCGCTACATCCCTGGTGGGGACTTGGCCTACCACCCGACCGCTGCGTCATCTACCGTATGCAGATGGCAGGATTGGGGGGATGTGGTGAGCATACCGACACCCACGGCCGTTAATGGTGGTTTTCATGACCGGAGCCGCTACTTCTCTATCAAGTAGCTCCTCAATTGGAATCAGGAGGCTGAGTGCACCCCTACCTATTCCTCCCTACCTCAGAAAAATCTGAGGAGGTACCGGGGATCGAACCCGGGCCGACGGATCTGTAGTCAGCGACGCTAACCACAAGACCACGCCGGCGGTACTGAGTATGAATATGTTAACATAAAAAAACTCTATAAAATTAGTTAGCCTATAAGTTTTATGAAGTAATAGATTACTTCACGTTAAGTACGATGAGTTTTATTCGTGTGTTTAGGGTTATGATTCACAACTGTTCCACTAAAATTTTCCTCGTTGATTTGAAACTTGCTTTCCGCTTATGGTTTCACTTGACGATTGCTTATATAAACATAGGCCTATAAATTCAGCTCTGAAAGGGTTAAGGTTTTTACATTAAAATCGTTACGAATATACAAATTTGTAAATTTCCGTCTTATCCTCAAGTTTTCTTGTAACCTAAATATTATTTTAGTCAATGATTAAATACCATATTATTTCCTATTAATGGTAATTATATTCAATTAATATTGAACGGCACCCACAAGCGAGCAATGCTAATTTGGGTGTTAAACTCGAAATCTGTATCTAATATTTAGTTTGAATAAATTTGATTTTTTTAATTTGAAAAAGAAAATAAAGAAGACAGTCAAACATGATGAGATACAGGAGTTTATTTCATACGGAATTTATTATTATGATTAATACAAGCCTACGTTTTAATAGTCATCCTTAAAGGAAAGATTTTCTTGGGTTGGCATTCGAGTTTGGAGTTTCTGCTTACTATGTGGAGCTACGAACTGTTTTGCAGATATGAGACACGTACCACTGTAAGTATATGACTCAGTTCTTGGCCCATACTAGGAATACAACCCTCTGCCATTAGGGACTATTAGCTCAGTTATTACCTAGTAGGTTCCTCACGCGCACCATGAAATTTTAAGGTTTCCTCTAGGATTTCAACCCGTCACCGTTCGCTCCGTGGAAACGATTTCCAGAGTTGAGCCAATGAGGTTTAAATCGAAGTTGATTAGGCTACATTAAGGTGTCCATATAATGTGTATACAAAAACAAGATATTTAAAAAACATTTTTAGGAAAAACCTGGGACATTTAAGGAAAAAAGGGGACAAAAATTTAATTCACAAGATTTGTTCTACAGGAGTTATCCCAAATTACTTATATGACTTCAAATCCGTCTGCAAACTGGTGTAGATACTCGTTCTTCAGAAGTAGACTCCTCATTGTCACTATAGCCTACTTTTCATTTTTATGTATTCTATTAAGAAGTGCGTTTGTTCTGACATTCTGTCATTCTGTCATGAAAGTCATCACATGATACTCATTACAGTGTGTTTTGACTTTGTGAAAATTGCAAGTTTCATTAATATAATGTAAAATACAGTGGCTAAGCGGGATCACCAAAGAACGGGACATTTGAGTCCCCCATTAAAACTTTCGGGACAGCGAGACATGTTGCTAAAAACGGGACTGTCCCGAGAAAATAGGAACGAATGGACACCCTAGGCTACATCTATATATCCAATGAAAAACCCTAAAAGTGGGTCAGCAGATCATTATGCTAGAAGCAATTACAGTGATATTCTAAATAATAGGCCTATAACATTTAAGACAGCGGTTATCTAAGTCTTCCCAATATCATTCAAATTTTACTTTTTTATTCCAAAACAGACAATGTTAAATCTAAAGAAGTTCACAAGTTATTTTAACTATGGCGCTTAATTTTATGAAAATCTGTTTAAACGTTTTTAATATACAGCAGAGATTTTATGCACTGTTTTAACGCATATAAACTGCAGTGATTATCAAAATGTAATGAAATGCCCTATTCATTGCAAAGTAGTGAAAAAGAGACCTATCATTTCCCACAGGCTGAAAACTAATTTTTAAAATTCATGGTTTATAACCAATGAAACACATGTTAATTATAGAGGTAGCTTTAGCTATTTCACAATAATGCTGAACCCTCTGGCTTTCAGCTGACGCTATTACCAACATTTTTAACGTATTCTAGTTATTGTGGGGCTAGAAAACTCATTGGCAGTATTGTATTATCATGTAAAAAGAGAAAAACGGGGGTTGGGGGTTAGCGTCATTTGATAATGGTTGATACTGCCGGGACTCGAACGAGGGACAGTTGATTCAATTCCCACGCCCTTCCGGAAATATAAAACGAGATTTTCGTAACAGCAGGAAAATTGTTTTAAAACTGATTAAAAATTCTCTGTCACTAGATTTTTGTTTAGATATTTGTATTTAAACCATATTGTTATCCACTAGAGATAATGTAACATTGTTTTGCAAAAGCCACTAGGAAGGCTTCGGGTAGAAATTAATATCCATAACTGTTTTGTTCTACTGAACTACCATGGGATTCGTCACAAAAATACACAATTTAATCTACTTGAAGGTACTTTGTAAACGTTCTGGTGTTAACTTTTACTGTTTTAAAAGCATTATGCAAATGGGATAATTCATCAATCATGAAAAAAGCATGAACAATTAAAATCCCTAAACCACATTCTAATTATAGTTAGAAGTGTGTTATTATTATTTTCATTGTTATTATACATTCAGCATTTATATAATTTTGGTATAAATATCCATAAAAACAGCATATCTTTTTATGGGGCCACATACACCTTGCAGAAAAATTCTGCATGTATTATTAAAAAAATTATTTCTCCATTCTATACATCCTTTTATAATAAATTTTTATATGTTTTATGTTTGGAAGAGGCTTTTCAATATAGAACAAAATTATTCTCCTATGTTTTAAGTTTTGTAATTAGGAATTTTTCAAAATACGCATTATTTAATTTTTATAAAACTATTAGGGATTTTGTATTAAAAACAACATTAAGATTAACGAACTGAACCTAGATGGGTACATATGTGTGTGTATATATCAATTAAGGGCCAAGGGTTAAAGACGTTGGACTTAAAACTTTAAATCTATGTCAATTTCATCAAAATAATGCAATTTCTCCGGGGACAGTAGACTGCACACACATATCAGGTATACCACTCTAATGGCATGTAATCTGAACACGTGTAATTTTCACACACAAAATTTTGGAACGTAACCTATATACACAAACAAAGCAGTTAATAAAATGCACACTGTATAATTTGCACACTGATCTCATGACATAAAATAGCAACTTACCAAGAGAATAAAGACGCCTGTTATTAAAATCAGAAGAAATTATTGCATTAGATGGTATTCGGCTAACAATAATAGGCCTACTTATAAATCCCATTCCACCAATCGATGACACAATCGTATTCATGACTGCTTTGTGTCAAACTGTTATTACGCCAAGATAGGGTACTTATCGGAAGACTTTGGGGCCTCTATTAACTCCGAGTAATCAGTTCTACAGCGCCTCATCTATAATAATAAAAGGAAGTGTTCATCTTTCTGTCTGTCTGTCTGTCTGTGCGCGATGCCCAGCGAAATCTACTGAACGCAGAGATATGAAATTTTAAACATGGATGGACTGAACGTTGGGCGAATGCATCTCGAAGCCGGATCTTTAAGTTTTTGCTTTCGTTCGCGGGTTATGAGTGAAAAACGGGCAGCAAACGTGCATTTTTTTGCGCTTTCGAAACATCAGATTTCAGTAATTGGCCTACATTTTAATTGTCAATCAATTGCAGGGGCTTTGTCTATTTTTGTCATACATTGGACATAAAAGCATCGCGATCGCTTGAATTTTGTAAGCCCACGCTGGTCGATTCATTTGTTTATAGGCCTAATGTCAAGCCACGCAGAAGTCTCAAAATTTCAACCTAGAAGGAAAAGAGGGATAATGAATATTGGCCTAAATGGGCAATCATTGTTCGATTTGAACGAAAATCACTATGCAGGGTTTTCTGGGCCAGGTAGTTTTTCCAATGCTTCGTTTTCTAATCTTGGATTTCACTTCAAACCCGGATTTTCAGCTTTTTCATTAATTAATTATTAATTGTTTAGTTTAGGCCTATGAATGTTTCACATGCGAGTGTTAATAAATATATAGTTTTAATTATTTTGCTCTTAATTTTTAATCTTCCAATTAATTATCGTCGGCGAAGCTGCGGGGATCTGCTAGTTTGCAATATGAAGAGAAATACAATTCTTTGTATTTTACATTTGAATATTTTGTCCATATTTGCTGTAAAATATTATCTTGTGGTGTGTGTGCAGTTTACATGCCCCAGAAATGAAAGGAAAAATAGGGTGAGTGTAGATGACATGCATTAGAAGGAAAGAAAACTCTACTAAAAATGTTATAGCCTACCTGTTTACAGTGTGCAGTTCGTTACCGCTATCTTCTCAGCCGTCTAGTTAACAGTAAGCGTTGACTATTCATACGAGCTGCATTTATTAATATGCATTATTTTCGTAATATAAATTTATAAATGCAATTGAACTTCCCTAGACAAATGTATGGGCGACGCCAAGACTACTTGCTGCATTACTTATAATATACTAGCTTAAAAGACCCGGCGTCGCCCGGGTTTTGTATTTTGTAGTTGGAAATTAACTTATGAAGGACTTTCGATTTTTAAATTCTAGGTCCATATACAGGTATTTATAATTTGAAATAGGAAGAACGACTTATTACACTCAAACTATTCCCTCAGAAAGCGCTTGATATAGTTTTTTTTATGGCTCTTAGAGGATGTAGAATTTTGCATCCCTTCGCTTGCACAGCAAGCCTGGTAGGGGTTCAAATAAGAAGAAACAGAAATTCCTGTAACATAAAGTTGTAACATCGAGGTGGAAAATTTTATTTCCCACTCTCATGTTACCATAAAACTGTTTTGGGGATGAAATTAAACAGAAAGCATGATCACTTTCATACTTCTCTCTCCAAAAACCTGCGATATAATATAATAATATACACATTACCATACCTCGTTTTGTTTTCTCTATGTCCAGGGTAGAGAAAGTTATGTAACTGCATTATTTTCGTGGATTTCATTCTGTAATATTTATTTATAACATGAATTATTTTGATAACTTCTCTTATTTGTCAAACTTGCATGTCATTTTTTTTCCAAACCCATCTGATACAATTGGCAACAATATATTCCGTGATTTGGAATTGATAATTCTGTGTAAAAAGGGATTAAGTATTCTGAAAAACGTTTAATTTATGGCATTTAAAATCAACATTTTGCAAAATCCTTTCTTAGTGAGCCCCTACATTATGAAACGAAGGTACTGTCAAAATTCCAAGTCTCTACCTGTTATAGTTTAGGCTGTACGTTGATTCCTGTCAGTCAGTCAGTCAGTCAGTCATTCATTCAGTCAGTCAGGACAAAGCCTTTTATATATATAGAGAAGATAGATGAGATGGAAAATTGGGTGTATGTAATCTGCGCCACGGTTGACACCGAATTTGAAATAGAATAAAAATGAGGTATGTAAACTGCGGCACACAGATATGTAAACTGCGCCACAGCGACATGTAGGTTGCGGCAGTAGTTATAGGCAAACAAAAGTTAGACCTAATACGTGAAAGTTCGTTTCTATTCAGTAACAATTTTTTGCACTTGAGGTGATGGGAACGTACGGTACTTGTCTGTAGGTTGGTATCGTTCTATGTATGTTGGTAACGAGTGCTTTACCTGCGCTATCCTTAGGTTGGTAACAACTTTTCTCTAGCGAAGCACATCAAAACACAATCTTACTAACGAGTCATTCACTTGTGTTTTACAGTCTCAGAGTCACTGTGTACATTATCTTTTAGTGGTCGCAATTTCATAACCAGTCCTTAGTCTGGAGAAGTGGAAAGGAAACTGTTGGTGCGTTAGTATGACGGTGACGCCATTTAAATGTCGGTGGCGCAGTTTACATCATGCAGGTTGGGGAAAAAGGTAGAAGATTACCTTTTCCCGGAAAATTGTGAATATTGTTATAATAATAATAATAATAATAGGAAAAGTAATAATACGAGGAAGAATCAAATGAAAACCGCAATTAATTTTTCCCACTATTTTACTGCAGGAAGAATATTTGCTTGTACATTATTTTTCTACTTAGTCCCCACCTAGTTCAACGCAATTAAGAAATCGGATAGTAAGTGCTTCGATACCGCGTTAGAAAAATTATTTTTGGTAGACGCTGTACCCACTCGTGCACCGCCGATTGGACGTCTTCATCAGACTTGAACTTCTGCCCTCCAAGGTGATCCTTTAATGGTCCAAAGATGTGGAAATCCGATAGTGCCAAAGCGAAGGAGATTGCTGAGTGCAGGTGTTTTGCTTCAACATGAGAACGCCCTTCCTCGTATAACAAAGAAATCCGTCGACGACAGCAATCGGATGATGTAAGGCTTAGGTTTCGGTGGCGAACTGCAACATAAATAGCATTAATTAGAAACCAGTTCACAATCTGTATAGTTCAGTGGAAATAGGTTACCATACTCTTTAGTATAAGGCCATGAACGTCTCATGTTAAATATTCAGATGTAAAAGAGGAACTTAAAAACGCCAGCGCAATGCAACTCACGAGTATAGATGTTATACAGGGCCAGCGTCGCTTTGACTTTCTCGCCATGGACCCCCCTCCATAAATCTTCGGGGCCCATGACCCCTCTCGCCATGGACCCCCTTCATAAATCTTCAGGGCCCATGGCCTTCGACTGGACGCCGTTTCGGTACTGACATCGATGAACTCTGCGTCTTCGGTCGGGTATCTTCGCCGATGACGTTCGCCGATGACGTTCGCCGATGCTGCTTGATAGCTTGTTTCTGTATTAATGTTGACAAAACCACTCCTACGCCGGGACGCTGCTTCGGTAAAGGCCTTGAAGATGCCCTCGTCTCTTCTTCCGGCAACTGCAACGTATATAAAAATGAAATTAAAACCAGTTCACAATCTGAATAGTTCACAGGCCAAAGATCACGACACCATACTCTTCAGCATAAGGCCATGAATCCTTCACCTGAACTATTCAGTTATAAAAGAGGAACAAAAGGCTCCAGAGAAATGCAACTCACCAGTATAGATGTTATACAGGACTTCCCTACTCCAGCGTCGCTTTGCCTTTCTCGCCATGGACCCCCTCCGTAAATCTTCAGGGCCCATGACCTTAGCCGAGACGCCGTTTCGGTATTCATAAGGAAGAAGTTTGTCTTAGTCAGTGATCTGTAACATACCATAAAATATCTATTTAAAACCAGTTCACGATCTGAATAGTAAAAAAGTAAAACAAAAGTAAAGTGTTCCCTATAAAGGCCATGGAGGCCCAGGGGGTTCCAGAAGGTTGAGGATGCCAGATTTTAGACATTCGGCACATGAAGGTGGTAAGGTTGTCAGCCTTACGCATCAGCCGCCTTTACCCCCCAGGATTGCTCCTGGTACTCATTTCTGTTAGAGGCTGAGTCGACCCCAGGGCCAACAGAAGGAATAGTTCAGTTGAAAAACTCAAACGACCTAATCGGGGATCAAACCCGCGACCTTCCGGTTTGTAGTGCAGCGCCTCAACCATTACGCTACGGCGTGCCCCGTCACGATCTGAATAATAATAATAATAATTATTATTTAGCCATTAAATACAGTATCGTACAATAGGCTATGTCGATGTAAAAGTTACATATGATTACATAAATATACACGTACATTGAACACTAGACATAGTGTATACAGGTGATTTATCAAAAATTTATATCAATAAAACCAATTTCAAAAACTTCGTCAATAGTATAAAAAGCCTTAAGAGTTAATCATTCACGCAATATCCTTTTAAAACGTAACAAACTTATACTCCTAGCTTTAGTAGGTAAAAGATTAAAAAGCTGAATAACAAAGCTTTGCCTACAACTATTCAAAGCTTTCGATGTACGACAATACATTGCATTGAGAGCTCCATTGGATCTTATATTATAGCAGTGAACATCAGACCGTAGAGAATACGTATTTTGTCTTTCTTTAATATAAACAAGGCAAGTATAGATATAAATACCTGGAAAAGTTAAAATATTGTTTTCATTAAATAGAAGTTTATAGTGATAATAACTGGCTTTTCTACTTATAATATGTACAGCTGCTGTCTGAAGTCTAAAGATTTTTATTGTATTTGAGGAATGCCCCCATAAATGTAGGCCTACTCCATACAATAACTGACAATGAAAGAGTGAATGGTATACATTTTTCAGATGATTTATTTTTACAGTATATACTAGTATATGAAGGACATACAGGATCCTTGACAATTTATTACAGATATTAGTTATGTGATCATTCCAAGAAGTTAGTATCCAGCACAAATACAAGCAATTCACTGGAGATATCTCATGGTACCATACTCTTCAGCATCAGGCCTTGAACCTTTCAAATGACCTATTCAGATGGTAAAAGGGGAGCAAATAACGCAAAAACTGTTAAACTTACCAGGATTAGAGTTTTAGAGGGCTTCCCTACTCCAGCGTCGCTTTTCCTTTCTCGCCACGGACCCCCTCCATAAATCTTCGGGGCCCATGACCTCTCTCGCCATGGACCCCCTCCAAAAATCTTCAGGGCCCATGACCTTCGCTGAGACGCCGTTTCGGTACTGACATCGATGAACTCTGCATCTTCGGTTGGGTAGTTCGCCGATGACGTTCGCCTATGCTGCTTGGTAGCTTGTATCTTTATTAGTGTTGAGAAAACCACTCCTAGGCCGGGACGCTGGTTCGGTACAGGCCTTGAAGAAGTCCTCGTCTCTTCTTCCGGCAACTGCAACGTATATAAAAATGGAATTAAAACCAGTTCAGAATCTGAATAGTTCACAGGACAAAGACCACGACACCATACTCTTCAGCATAAGGCCATGAATCCTTCAGCTGAACTATTCAGTTATAAAAGAGGAATAGAAGGCTCTAGGGAAATGCAACTCACCAGTATAGATGTTATACAGCGCTTCCCTACTCCAGCGTCGCTATGTCTTCCTAGCCATGGACCCCCTCCATAAATCTTCGGGGCCCATGACTTCTCTCGCCATGGACCCCCTCCAAAAATCTTCAGGGCCCATGACCTTTGCTGAGACGCCGTTTCGGTACTGACATCGATGAACTCTCCGTCTTCGGTTGGGTAGTTCGCCGATGACGTTTGCCGATGCTGCTTGGTAGCTTGTGTCCTTCTTAATGCTGACAAAACCAGTCTATGCCGGGATGCTGATTCGGTACAGGCCTTGAAGAAGTCCTCGTCTCTTCGGCTGGCAACTGCAACGTATATAAAAATTAAATTAAAACCAGTTCACAATCTGAATAGTTCACAGGCCAAAGACCACTACACCATACTCTTCAGCATAAGGTCATGAATACTTCACCTGAACTATTCAGTTATAAAAGAGGTATAAAAGACTCCAGAGCAATCCAACTCACCAGTATAGATGTTATACAGGACTTCCCTACTCCAGCGTCGCTTTGCCTTTCTCGCCATGGACCCCCCTCCATAAATCTTCAGGGCCCATGACCTTCGCCGGGACGCCGTTTCGGTACTCATAAAGATGAAGTTTGTCTTCCCCATTGATCTGTAACATACCATAAAAAATCTAGTTAAAACCAGTTCACAATCTGAATAGTTCACTGGAGACATGTCTCGACACCATACCCTTCAGCATAAGGCCACGAATCTCTCATATGACCTATTCAGATGGTAAAAAGGAGCATAAAAACGCCAGAGCAAAGCAATTTACCAGTATAGATGTTATACAGGGCTTCCCTACTCCAACGTCGCTTTTCCTTTCTCGCCATGGACCCCCTCCATAAATCTTCGGGGCCCATGACCTTCCTCGCCATGGACCCCCTCCATAAATCTTCGGGGCCCATGACCTCCGTCGGGACGCCGTTTCGGTACTGACATCGATGAATTCTGGGTCTTCGGTCGGGTAGTTCGCCGATGCTGCTTGGTAGCTTGTATCCTTATTAGTGTTGAGAAAACCAGTCCTACGCCGGGACGCTGCTTCAGTACAGGCCTTGAAGAAGTCCTCGTCTCTTCTTCCGGCAACTGCAACGTATATAAAAATGAAATTAAAACCAGTTCATAATCTGAATAGTTCACAGGCCAAAGACCACGACACCATACTCTTCAGCATAAGGCCATGAATCCTTCACCTGAACTATTCAGTTATAAAAGAGGAACAAAAGGCTCCAGAGAAATGCAACTCACCAGTATAGATGTTATACAGGACTTCCCTACTCCAGCGTCGCTTTTCCTTTCTCGCCATGGACCCCCCCCCCTTCATAAATCTTCGGGACCCATGACCTTTCTCGCCATGGACCCCACTCCATAAATCTTCAGGGCCCATGACCTTCGCCAAGACGCCGTTTCGGTAGCAAGAGATCTGTAACATACCATAAAAAATTGAATTAAAATCAGTTCACAATCTGAATAGTTCAGTGGAGAAAGACCATGATACCATGACCTTCAGCTAAGGCCATCATTCTCTTGTATGAACTGTTGAGTTTTAATCCACTTGAAACAAATATCATATGTTTAGGACGCAAAACAGAAGCTAATAAAGCTAATGAAGACTGAGGAGTACATATACCGGTACTTGATTTGTTAAAATATTCACATGGTGCCTTGAGCCTTAATTGGGGGACTTGTGATGAAAAAATGGACCAAAAACGTGTATTTTTTAAAATTCCATATAAATTCTAATCAATTTAGATTTATTAAAAACAGCATTGCACTATGACGTCTGACAGCTGATCGGCAGCCATTTTACTTTCTCGCATATGCGTAGTGTAGAGGAAGTATTGGCTCTACGGTTGTAGTAAAAATGCAAATTTGGAACCTCCTATTTATGACTAATAAAATAGATATATTTGTTTTATATAAATTTACTTAGAGGGTAGTTTACTCGAGTCCATTTTCGATTTACCTGCATATAACGTCTTTATTGTTTATAGCAATGATTTTACAACCAGTTTTAACCCCTTTTTGCGTTTACCGAATACTGTGAGTTTTACATTTATCAGTTTCAAAGTGTAATAAGTAATAACTTATACGTTATTGAATGTAATTGCATGAAATTTTCAGAGACTCCTCAGGATGTTTTAATAAACAGATCCACCATATTGATTTTCAATATTCACATTATTGTTCACATTAAGGATATGTAGGCTAATGTATGATATTTTTATGAAATTTAGAAAGTTAAAACCATATTTTTTTTAATATCCAAATACGAATATGAAAATTTAGCCTGGTGGATTTTTATGGCGTTCATAAGTTTTATTTCAAGCCCCAATACTAATTTCTTTGTGAAAGTATGTAGAAGTTATGACATTTTGCATCTGCATCTACATTTCTATTGTTTTCTTACTGTGGGTAACGAACCAGTGGTCCTGAAACTGAAATAAATGTTTTAGTCCTGATTTGTATGCTATTTGAACATAATCATTCATTTCAATATACCCTAAGTGAAAGAGGATTGAAAATAAAATGCTATAGGCCCCTTAATGAGCATATTTTAAGAACAATATAATTCGTTCATTTATTTTTTCCCGCCATAGTTGCTGAAGACTTGAACATGAAAATTTAATCTTGCCTATAGAGATAAGTGCACATATTTATTATTATTGTTATTATTATTACCATTATTATTATTATTATTATTATTATTAATGTTATTGACGTACGTCGTGGCGTAGTGGTTCTGGCAATGCGCTACAATCCGGAAGATTGCGGGCTTGATTCCCGATGAGGTCGTAGAGATTTTTCAATTAGCCTAAACCTTCTGGTGGTACTATGGTCTGGGGTAGACTCAGCCCCTAACAGAAATTAGTACCAGGAGCAATCCTAGGGGTTAAAGGCGGCCATGTTTTGAATGTCTAAAATCGGGGAGCCTCAAGCTCCTGGAAACCTTTGGGCCGCCATGGCCTGTATAGAGAACACTTTACTTTTACTTTACAAACGGGTAATCTTGCATTTTTCGGTTTTTATGTACTAATATGACCTATATAATAACATTTATCTACATATAGGACATTTTGAATGTTCATCAAATTGTGGGCCTGGATGTGTTAAAGAGGAACGTATTTATTCCAGAGCGATCCAACTCACAAGTACAGATGTTAATACAGGGCTTCCCTACTCCAGCGTCGCTTTGCCTTTCTTGCCATGGACCCCCCTCCATAAATCTTCGGGGCCCATGACCTTTCTCGCCATGGACCCCTCCATAAATCTTCAGGGCCCATGACCTTCGCTGGGACGCCGTTTCGGTAGTAATAGATCTGTAACATACCAAAAAAATTAAGTTAAAACCAGTTCACAATCTGAATAGTTCACAGGACAAAGACCACGACACCATACTCTTCAGCATAAGGCCATGAATCCTTCACCTGAACTATTCAGTTACAAAAGAGGAAAATACAGATACCTGAGCGATGCAACTCACCAGTATTAAAGTTATACGGAGCTTCCCTACTGCAGCGTCGCTTTCATTTTCTCGCCATGGACCCATCTCTCGTAATCTTCAGGGTCCATGACCTCCGCCGGGACGCTGGTTCGGTACTGACTTGGAAGAAGTCTGCGTCTTCCGCTGATGACTTTAACATAATATAAAATTTAATTTTGTTTCTATGGTTGTGTTGTTGTCGTTGTTGTTCTGTCTTATTTTACGACGGCGTTGGTATCTCTATGGTTTTAATGAAAATCATGACGTTGCTCAGGAAACAGATTGTAATTTTTTCCCTCTAAAATATTATTATAGGCCTATGAATATTTTACTTGCAAACTCGTTATTTAGACCTAAAAGCGGCAACAAAGGGGTCTCATTCAATTCGCAGAAACCATTTATATACCCAACAGTGATTTTATGTCTAAACTGACATTTCATAATTTTAGAAAAATGTATTGATTCTGTTAATATTTGTATTATGTACTCTATGTCTGCCCCCTGCAGCTACCAATGTTTTCCTGTCATTTATGTTATTCCCTTTATTGTAATTTTTTTTTCTTGTAACTCAGTTTTTTTATCTTCTTAAGTTGCGTTGGTAGGTTCGTAATATGCAATCCCGAAATTGGGAAAGCTGTAGTATATTCTAGAAATATATCTCCCACAAGGTATGTGAATTGCTCGTGAGATTTTTTTAATCACTCCTAGAAAATTCTAACTTTTTCAGGGGTTTTGGATATACAATCCGACTTGGCATCAACTTCTTCATTTCCCTTGAACTTAATGATCTAGCCTCAACTGTAGGAGAGGAGAACGCCATCCATTTTCACTGAATGCTGCCAAACTTTCAGGATTGAAAGCCTCTTTTACACACTTCAATATCACAGTCAGATTCTGTTTGAATCACGGATTAATCTTATTTGCAATATCTTTTACTCCAAATTTTGGACCACTAAACTGCGATTAATAGCCTGTGGAGGCAAATAGTTACTATTATACCGGCCAATAGTAAAGATGCCAAAATAATAATATAACATAATTAACTTATACATAATATCGAAATAAACTCATGGTCAGATAATATAAATTTTGAATTGGATCGCTGCTATTTTGAATTTACAAAATAAGAAAACGCAAATTACAAACGGTTAATGAAAATAACAAACAAGAAAGAGAGAGAGAGAACATTACAGGAAATTTTGTTGACAGAAACCTCTAATTGAGTGCAATTCACTTAAGAAGTATTAAGGGTCACTCTAACTTATACATATTAAGCAAGGCGGCCGTATTGTAGAGCTGGGGTTATCCAAAGAAAAGTTAATTGGTTAACTGAACAAACACGTACTCAAATAACCATTATATTTTTATTTATTAAGAGCAATAGTTAACCAAATAAATGGATAAAAGTTCATTTTAACCGAATCTAATTTTGTTATTATTCCCTCTGCATGCTCAACTACATGGTAGTACTACATGCCCTTATACAGGGTGTTAATGAATAACACCGAAATATTTTACCTGTGTATAGAGGGGATATAGGCAAGCAACTTTTATTGGACATTTTTGCTCTATCACGTAAAGTGTGCATGCTACAGGGCATTAAAGTCCTTAAAATTTGGTGCTCATAACTCAATAATTGAGCGAAATAGGGTTAAAAATTTCATTAAATTGACTTCATGCCTTCTTAGCGATCGATAAAAACCTGATTCTTAACAATTCATCAACAGCTATACCATAATTTAGAATTTTCATAATCTGCAAAATTTACTGATTAATCACGTGATTGCCCGCCACTGCATTATGTTTTTTTTTTCCTAATTCCAAACCTAACAAAAATGTTTCGTTTGTCTTTTTTTCCCTCAGAGTTGTAAGATATCGATCGTCATTTTTTACAATTTTCCCGACCACTACACAATATTCACTGTTCCTTTGTTTCCCATCATTTCCAGTATTAGAAGACAGTGGCGTGCATATCTTTGGGATATTTTATGTTATAACAGGAAGAATTGAATCCATAGAGCAAAAATCTCCTAATAAAAGTTGCTTGTCTATGTCCCCTCTATATACAGGTAAAATATTTCGGTGTTATTTATTAACACCCTGTATATTCTTAAATTGATGCGTGAATAACATAATTCCTGTTCACAGATACACCACATTTTCTGATTGTTATTGTTCTTGATTCCTTTTCAACGCTTGAAAGTCTAATGAGTTCACAAATTTTATAAATGGTTTCAAGTGGTTTTTTATTAGTACACACCTTAGCTCAATTGGTAGAGCAGTGGCACGGGTAGCTTTGAGATCCTAGTATCAGAGGATTTTTTCTCCTATAATATTCTCATGTAATGTCCAACAGAGACCATAATCTGTAAGATATATATATATATACACACATATACAAATAAATTGGTAAATTAGCCTGGATCATCGGTTCACTGCAAGAAGAACATTTCTCCAAGTTTTAGAGCGGATTGATAAGCATGTGGGTGCTTCTGGCGCCTAGGAACGTGGTATTGTTCATATGGAGGTACGTGGCTAACACAGATAATAATCGTCCAGTACACATACCCAGAGAGTACAAATTTTCAATTAATCTACATAAATTCAGATAATTGCAAAAAATACCCAGTAATTCTTCCCAAATAGGCTATTAGTACATTAATTTAGATAGTACCCAAATATCCGTGTCACATCCTCAAAAGATACCTAACCTAATTACAGAATCTTGTTTTCATGCAAGTTTTTTTTCCTAGAGCTAGGCTGCTCACAGACACACAGACACATACACACAGACAAGTTTATGAATTAGTATTTTTGGGCTCAGAGGACCTCAAATCGTGAATTTACGTTAAATCTCTACTTGGAATTACGGAGTTAAATACAATACTTCCTCTCCCTCTAGTACCTATGGTATAGGGAGAGGGAAAAAAGTGTATCATAAGTAAATTTTATAATGATACTAGTTTAAAAGGCCCGGGTCGCCCGGGTTTTTATTTTGTAATTTGAAATTAACTTATGAAGGACTTTCGATTTGTAGGCCTACATAGAACTTGAAATGAGGAAGAACGACTTATCACACTTAAACTATTTCCTCAGAAAACGCTAGATATAGCCACTACATGCTTGATTTCCTTTTGCCACATTTCTGGCGTCACCATCAATACTGCTCTGTCAAACCGTTTCCTAACATCGCATAATTAAAAAGTTTTGTTATTTCTGGCCACAAACCCTTTGATAAAACTCCATACCAGTTCAATTGGATTCAAATTGCTATGATAAGGGGGCAACCTCAGTACTTGATGGCCCACTTTATTTGCCATATCATCAACCACATATTTATTTTCATCTTTGTCCGCGAATTCCTGTGCTAAGATCACTAGCTATGCCTTAACACTTTTATCATTAAATGTTACATTCTTTTCTTGAAGTATTTGGACGCCGATAGTGTTTCACACTGTGGTATGATGCATTGTCCATAACTATTAAACTGTTGGGTTCAAGTTTCGGCAAAACATTAGCAAACCAGTTACGGAATACCTCTCCATTCATGTCTTCGTGGTACTCACCTGTTTTCTTTGACTCAAAAATGAGCAAACCCCCATCTACGAAGCCTGTTTCACTACCTATATGCGTAACTATTAGGCGTTTCCCCTTACCCATAGGATTTTTTAAACCTCGACTTAATCCTGCCCTAAAAGCTTTTTCCTTTGATTCAACAGTAGTGTCATGCCAAATTTTAGGGGTGGTGTGTCCTGCATTTACCCATGTCTCGCCTAAGTAATAAAACTTTCGACCCTCTGCTCGGTATTGCCGTACAGCTCTAAGATATCGTCTTCTCCAAAGTACAATATCATCACGATCTACTATAACATTAACCTCACTTCTTTTCACATATTTCATTCCAATGTCCAACAATAACTTATAAATTGTTGTTCTTTTAAAATTAGGTAGGTCGGAGTCCTCATTGACAGCACAAAGAAGTTTATCCACAGTTGGAGGTATGTTATCAAAAAGGAATTGATGAACTTTTGCTCGAATAGCACTTTTCACAACGTCATCAATGTTATCTAAAACACTAAGCAGCTTTTCAGCCTTTCTTGGGGGAGTTTTCACTACACCAGAGTCTCTGTATTCACTACGCACTTTCCAGATACTTCTGGTACATATACCGGTGAATTCAGATGTCAATTTTACAACGTCCTCAATTGCAAGGGCTGGATATATATTTTTTAAACCCATTAAACACATTCAATATAATTTCCTTCTGTCCACTTCGCAAAGATTTACCTCTCTTATTTTTAATTATGCCACTTGGGCCTGGTTGAATTTCAGTCATTATGTTTAATGCTTCTCACAGACTGGGTTATAAATTATAAACACCACGTTTCGCTGTTCACTGAAATTTGTATGTTTATATTATTCACAACAATGACTCTCGCAAACTGGAGGGTTATATCACGAATGCCACGTTTCGCAATACGTTGAAACATTTGCAATAAGTTGATATTGTTATCTTAAGAATTTTCGTCACATTTTATGAGCTTTTACTGTTATAAAAATAAAATCTAATGCCGCACTATATTGTCTTGTAGCATGATGTGTGGTGTGGTTCAAACCACATGCATTTGTTTACACGGACTTGCATTCTCAAAAGTCAAAATGAATGGATAACACACTTTCGAATTGGTTTGGTTGCAAGACTCACTTTTGTTTTTGTTTGTTTTGTTATGAAAACATGTGAAAGTGGAACTCTCAAACTGTGAATGTCACACTTCTTTTGTCACACTTCAATTTTTTTATGTAAACAATTGACAGCAGAACTCTCTAACTTTGTCTAACTTTGCCTCATTTCATCACATTTCCGACTTTCCCCGTGGATTTTCCAAAAATTTTCTTTCATACAAACCTTCTCCAGACAATTACGATCACAACAAAACAAAAATCAGCCAAATCGGTCGAGCCGTTCTCAAGTGATGCGGCAACAACCCTTTTGTAAATTCATTTTTATTAATATAGATAGATAGATTAGTTTACACATCATGGTATTTATTCATAGGGCTACTTACTTTACTGGCCTTAATGCAGTCCTACTTATACTAATAAAAAATATTTGTAGAAACATCCATTGCCGTTTTTTGAGCTGGTTGATTCAATCTTATTTTACATTTGCCGTATAAATTTAATTTGGTCAACCCTAAGTCCCCAGAAAGCTTGGTTGGTATCTGTTTATATATTTTCCTTTTCTTTACAAGTCTGGTTTGGACGGTGAGTTGAGCAGGGAGAAGATGAAAAAAGAAACCAACTCCATTTCATGCCTAATTTGCCTAACTAAATTTTCAAACAGCAAGTGAATCACCACTTTACTTGCCAGTCTGCCAAAGCCACGAGCTGGTGAAAACTCTGGTCTTACTATCTGTGCTGAAAACATTTCTCAGACGTCAAGAGACCTTACCCTCGAATTCAAGAACAGAATATACAATCCAAACCTATAAACTTGAGCATTTATGAAAGCACAATGTGTCAACCCTCATACATTTTTATTGATCTTTTATTTAATATTCACTGTCTTAAACATCGACGGACATCATCAATGGGCCTGTCGGTTGTTCGCCAAGAACTCTGTGTCTTTGTTTTCGTACCTGAGAGAGAAAAAAAAGAACTTCAATCTTGATTGAACCTTGTATTAATTAATAATAATAAATTTAAGTAATTGATTATTGATTTTGACATTTATTCTAGTAAGAAAAATTTACAAGAGAAGTCTACCGGTTCCGAGTGATCATTTTCCCAGTAGACATCTTAAAATACAAAAACACATAATTAGTAGTAGGCTGCTGCAAATACGTATTAATCTCATTACTTTACATTCATTATTGATAAAGAAGAAGAAGAAGAAGAAGAAAAATAAATAAAAATAAGATTTATTTCTCGGTTTCCATCTCGTCAAAATTATCAGTTCATATGCCTCTTTTCAGTTCTCATCAAGTCAAGATTATTTCGTTCAGCCCTTTCCATATGAAAATCATTGATAGTCAGACTGTACTTACAGAAAATAAGCTTTCAATACAATTTTCCTCAAAACTTATTTTTTTTAAATTATGTCTTTACTTTGTCTTGTCTTTATGGAATCTCTATTATTATAGCTGTTTTAAAATTAAATTAATTTCAGTATTTTATTCAATAATTTGTTCTTGCCATGAGCAACAGTGGGTTGCAATAGAGATATTTTCTAATTATTAAACACAATACAACAAAATACAAATTATAATACCTTGCAAATACGTTTCTCATATTCAGAGAGGTAAAAAATGACCATGTTATAATAATGGAAAAACTTAAAATATTTTTACAACAGTGTGAAAAAGTTCACTAACTCTATAAAACTGATGCCTGATTAACCAATTAAACAGAACAGATTTAAATCATAAAACTAGCTATAGAATGAAACCATTTTCTTGACTTATATATTCTAACCCTAGAGTAGGTTGCGTGAAGGTTAATTATGTTATGACTAACATTGGAATATGTACCAAGTCAAACCGAAGCAAGATCAAAACATTTCAACTAATGTAGGCATACTCGTAGAGTTATGTTTTCTTTCAAAATTTTATTGCTTATAAATTATAGCTAGCTGTTTTACAGTTACCTTAGAGTGGTCAGAAAAATTGTGCTAGCCAGAGAACATGAAAGACACCTAAAATTGCTTACAGGTAGGCCTAAGTGTATAGTAGAACCCCGATAATTCGAGCTAATTGGGGCTGAGGCTACCTCGAATTACAAAAAACTCGGATTATACGGAAATATCACTAAATCAACCTGTAAATCATAAATAAATGTTTAATGAGCACAATAATGGTTTAAATAAATAAATAAAAATAAGTATAGTAGGCCTACATACCTGTGTTACGCATGTATGTATATTGGCAAACATTTTCAATTTTCTACATCGGCATCGTTTGAGGATTAAGTCATTGTCTGACCCTTAATGGAGTGTAACGGGAAAGCGGCGCTACTAGGAAAACACTTTTAATTACCATTTTCGCTGAGTAGGAATTACTGAAACAATAAAGTATTCTTTTCTGAAAGGATGGTATGCACTGTACAATTGATTGGCACGAGGTCCCGACAAAGAAAGATCACACCTCGGTTTCTGTCAATCTGTAATAGAAATGCATTAGCAGTCTGAAGCCAAGGTTATTTCTGTGTATTATGAACAAAAACCCTTTTACCTGCATTTTTGTACATGGAAAAATTGAAAGAAAGCTCAAAATGTGAAACATTCGAAAGTGCGTAAAACTTACAAGCGGACACCGTATAAAAACGGGATTTTACTCTAGTTTTATTGAAAATTTTAATATTCTTAAGACCAGCTCGAATTACACGGAACCTCGAAATACCGGGGCTCGAATTACCGAGGCTCTACTGTACTACTTTCAGAAGCATGTCCATATATGTGTGGCTGTGAACAGCCTAGCTCCAGATCGGAAAATAATATGAAAACAAAATTTTGTCTTTGGGTTAGGTAACTTCTGAAGAAGTGACACGAAGATTGGTGACATCTTTCTCTTATTTTTAAGAGAACTTTACATTTCACGAATTTCTCGAAAAGGGTTCAAAATATTTTCTTTAAATTTTATACATGGGTTGCTTATACCAAGAGATAATACTTTTACTTGAAACATTTTTTCAAAGGTAGTTAGGCTACAAGCCATCCTCTGAATACGCGCTCTTTGAAAAACGGCCTTTTGTAACGGTAAATCGTATGAAACCAAAATTTTGTATTTCGGTTAGGTATCTTCTGGGAATTTTACACGAAGATTGATGACGACTTTCTCTTATTTTTAAGGGGACTTTACATGAAGAGAATTTCATTTTTCCCGATTTTCTTGTAAACGGCTGTAACGATTTTGTTTAAATTTTTACATGGGGCGCTTATACTAAGAGCTAAAACTGTTCTCTTGTTTTTAAGGGGACTCTATATGAAGAAAATTTTGTTTGTCGCAATTTTCTCTAAAACAGCTCTAACGATTTTGTTTAAATTTCATACGAGGTGTGCTTAGCCTATATAAAGAGCTAAAAATTTTATTTAATTTTGTTTTTATTCTCTGAAATGTACGTAGTTATAAGCCACCCACTCTGAATTCGTGTTCTTCCTCTTTATTAAGTGCCAGTATGGTACTTTATGAGATTATGTGGGGGACGAAAAAATGTCTGTCCGTCTGTCCGTGCGTCTGTACGCACCATAACTCAAGTACGCTTTTTCGGATTTTCATGAAACTTGGTATAAACATTCATAATGTCGATGGGAAGAACCCTATTGATATTGAACCAAATCGGTTCATCGGTACCGGAGTAATGCCCAATTTAGTGCCTATTTTAACTTGGTATACCCATTTATGACGTCCATGAGAAGTGCCCTATTGAATTTGAACCTAATCTGTTGACCAGTACCGGAGTAAAACCCAATTCAGTGTATATTTTAAAGACGCGGTAACTCAAATACGCTTTACCGGATTTTTATGAAACTTGGTATACACATTTACAATGTCCATGGGAAGACGTCTATTCATAATGGATAAAATCGGTTGATCTGTTTCGGAGTAATGCTCAATTTAGTGCCTATTTTATGGCAATATACGTATTCGAAAGAATTTATAAAAAAAATGAAAATCAGTTATCTTGACAACACAGCCTATTGTTTTACTGTGATCTTATAAGGCCTTGGAAATTAAAATACAGGTAGCTATGACAAAAAACACTATTGTTTTACATGCGCTTATCCAACTAGACCGTTAAAATGACCCAGGTGCCGAGATGGTAGACCTTTCTTCTTCTGTAAGCCCTGCTTAATGAATAAATCTGGAGCTTAACTTGGAAATCAATTAAAAAAAAAACATATTCTGCATATCATAATTGCAGTCATAACTGATTAAACAAAAACATACTGGCACTTTTTTACATCAGTTTACCTGATTTTATTCTATATCAGAATGTGAAGTGAGAAGGATGTATTAGCCATGCTTCAAGTAAAGAAAGTTAGGTGAATGCTTTAATCTGGTGTTATTTTGGTTATGTATCCTTCGGAGATGAGGTGTGATGTGGTAACGACATTTCCTTCATTTTTACAACCCACTTACACGAAGAGAACGTCATATTTACTTATTCAATGGCAGACAATTCCTAAGCAAACTAAAGGAACATTATCTATTGCATTTCCTCCCACAATATTCCCAGATCTATTTCCTTGTGTATCGCTAGTAGCAATTAGCTATAAAGAAAGAGAATAATATAAATTTGTATTAAATCTAATTTAATTATAGGCTACAGTGAAAGAATCTTACCTAACGAAATTTTAAAATAACTTTGCACTTTAATTCTATTACTTTTACCCTAACAGTTTACGCTATGGTGAGTGAAATATTGTTATGTACATATATTTTTTTAAAATTTATACACCATTCGCTACTACATTATTTTGTGAAACAAAATGGAATTGTGGGTAGAGTGAGCGACAACCCAAGCCTCAATTAATTATGGTTTCATACCTAACATAAATGTAATTAAAATACGATGTTAACGACCATTTCAAACCATCCTTTTAAATTAATTAAAAATTCCGTTACTAATAACAAATGCCACAGTTTTATTTGATTTCTTATTAATGGGACAGAATAACGTAGCCTACATTATTCTACTTTTGTATAGGCTACGCATGGCATTGGTAAGATGCGAATTAGAAAGAAGAAGTTATTATTTATTTATATTTATAAATGTTCAAAATATTTGTCAACTCGTGTACTTGGAGATTTAATAAATAAATAGATATGACAGTGTTTTTATGTCAGATTTAGATTACATTCCTAACCTTGTACGGCCGTTCTAAACATAATTAATTGCCAGTGCATTTGGCAAAATTTACTGTACATTATTTTTAAGCTGATTTTTTATGGCTGTATTGAATGAAACTTTCAGTTAAAAGTCCAGTTTTTCCTCTGCCAAAAAGGAGCGTCGTGCGAGAGCTTCACAAGAGTTTACTAATTCGGATATACAGTACAGTCCCGCTATTCCGAAAATTCGCCTATTCCGAACCTAATTCAGAAAAAATACCGATTTTTTAAACTTAAAAACAGGAGAAATTAAAATGACGTTCCTGAAAAAAACGTACATTTATTGTTATACAAAGAAGTTAAATAGAGATATAGCCTACACAGAGCCTAAGCTTGATGAAAACGCCTGAAACCAAATTGGAATGAAAGCTGGCACTTAGGGTGGCGTGCACCAAACTCATGCAATTTACTCTTTTAGTAAGCCTTACTTCTTTAGTTCTAACTACTTTAGTAAGCTACTCTTTTAGTAACCGTACTCTTTTAGTAAGGACGGCGTGCACCAACCAGGAGTAAACTAAACTCGGCGGCTTTCAACATAGAGGAATGTACTAAAGAAGTAAAAATTTTATTTACTCCCAGAGTAAATGAACTTACTCCACAAGTGATGGAGAGCACCAACACGGAGTACGTTACTAACGTAGTAAGTTGTGGAGTAAATAAGGCCAATATTTACTCCTACTCAGGGGGTGGAGTAAAGTTGTGGAGTAAGTGTGTTCTGTGGCATTTGCGTGAGTTATGAGTTACATATCACATTAAATGGATTACATCGTTCAAACTGAGGATAAGTTATTGAGATGAAGAAGGTTGTATACCAAAAATGAGAGTTGTGGCAGGTGATTTAATAAATATTAAGCGAACCATACCTAGTAGGGCATTTAATAACGTAAATAATTAAGCTCATAAATCCTTACATGAAATTTTGGCGTTTGGAAGAAACGATGTCAGATTCTCACTACATCCATGTGATTTCAGCCAGTCAAATGTGGAAATATCATTGCGGAGAGCGATCCAATTAGGAAGACGTCCACCAAAGGTGAGGGGAAGAGTGAGTGGAAGGGACGTTTGCATTGCACGGTACAAGGAGCTCATGTGCTCTTAAATATCTTCCTAGCTGGATCGGCCTTTAGATGTTGCAGTTCTCCCTAACTTTGGGTCAGAAAACGACGATGTATTTCAAGCTAATCATATGGATACAGATATCGGCGAGGTATATACATTCCAATACATGAAAGCCTCCGTTCTTGGAGCTACCCAGAAAACACTTCCCCCTGCTACTTAACCATAGAATTACTGAACAATAGGTGATTCTCATTGTTAAACGATTTAATGTAATTATTGTAAATTAATTTTATTACATTACACTTCTATAGCTTAACTTAAAGCACAACATTGCGAATGCCAGATTATAATAATAATTATAAGAGCTAAAAGTTCAATAGTTGCACCCGCAGTGTTAATGAATAATATGTCCTTTTTTCTAACTCAGGTGTAAAAATGTCCAAACAGGCCACATCGGAAGAAAATTTGACTGACTCTGGGATTAGCGTACATTGAGAAGGGGACACATTGTAAAACCATTCCTTAAAGACTCCCCAAGTCTCGAATGGAGGAGTGAGACGAGACTTTCATGTTTGGGAATAAACTATAGCAGATGCTGCAGGTCTATAGTATGCTGCTAACTATTTTAATTAACCCTGTGGACAGGAAAGTGAGAAGCATTATAAACTATATAGAAAAAAATGCCAACATGAGTGCCGAAAGAAAATTTTAAGGAGGGGCCCGGAGGTTGAAGCTGCACAGGATCTAGAGAAGTAGTCACTGAAATTATTTTTAAACACACAACCATCTACATAATTATTATTGGAGTTCATAGCTTCCGAAATATTGTACCGCCATTTTTTGTTTAAATATTACATTTCTCAGTTGTAATATTATTATTTTTATAAGGTAATATTTTTTAAGTAAATGTTCTGTGCATTTGAAAAAGGACAGAAACATAATGCCCCTTATTAGTTTTGTTATCCTTTTTATCCCCCCTTTTTCATGATTTTGTGTAATACTTCTTATTAATATTGTTAAACAGTCAATAAGTATTAATAATTCATTATAGTGAGTGATAAACAACTATAGAATAATTGATTTATCGTTTTTGGGGAAGAATATGTAACTTTAGGAAGTATAAATATTTTAATATATTTTAGAACTTTATTATTATTATGAGAGAAATAATTATAATATTGACAGTGAATCAATTATGAAAATCAACTGGAAATTCCAATTGTTTGCATTATAATACAGAAATAGTTTGCACAAAAATTGTAATCACAGTACCCATACGTAGGCTACTAAACTGAAAATACTCAATTGAAGGAATTAAAATTAGTAATGAATAAAACATTACTATTAGACCTATTTTAAAACATGAAGATTGTCATTAGTAATATTTGGAACAACCCAAATTCATATTCATTGTTTCAGCGAACCTTTCCTTTTCATTATCTGGCACTTGAATAATACTGGCAATTGAAATGCACGTGTTCTGCTGCGCTGCACTAACGTTTCTGCTCTGTTCTGCGCAGAATTCGACTACTTCTTTAGTAAAAATCGCTTACTACTTTAGTAACAACTAAAGAAGTAACTATCAATTGAGCTCTCCAACACCAACTAAAAGAGTAAGTTACTAAAAGAGTAGCACTAAAGTAGTAAATTTAGGAAGGGAACCTTACGTAACAAAAACCGGTTTGTCTGTCTCACTCTAGCACATACATTAGTATGACTTAAGAGTGAGACAGATGTACTGGTTCTTGTATACTCCAGGTCTCCGTCTTAAATTTACTACTTTAGTAAGATTTACTCCTGGATGGTGCACGCCACCCTTAATTTACGCCTTAACTAGTCAATACATTGATATTATTCATGAAATATTATTCATTATATATTAAATTATTATATATTCATTATTATATATTTAATATATTATTCATGAAATCCGCCTATTCCGAATTCCCGATAAACCGAACGGTGTTCTGTCCCAATTAGTTCGGAATAGCGGGACTCTACTGTATAACAGTAAAATTAAGTACGTCATTTTGCCACATGTTTTTGAAAAGGGTAATACTTTGTTTTCTATTCTCCGTACCCTAACGTAAGCAAAGCGAATTTCTTTTCTGTCCGAGTGACATGACAATTTTCCGACTGAGCAACATTCTCTTCAAGCCTCTTTAGACGTCTAAACCGTGGGGGTCATCTTCTCAGTGTTTGCTGTGTATTGGCTTCGAAAATTGCACTAGCTTCTTTCTCCCCATATGTCGAACCTCAGTCTGAACTACGTAAAGGGAAGAAAGATTTTTACATCCCTTCCCACTGCCGCTGAACCCTCTTTCCGCCGCCGTAAAAACACTTTGAAGTCAAGAGGAAAATTGTTCGTTCCTAATATGAAAAATCTTGAAGTATCTACCATGCAGAAGGGGGCTTTAGCGAACCCCTTTTGAAACTCGAAATGCTATAGAGTACAGATCATGTTAATGAACCTTATTCAAACTATGACACGTCACATGTTCTCCTCTATGAGTAAGCAAAGCTCGTTATGTGTTGCGATTTCAATCTTCGTTTTAGAATCCATTTACAGGGAGGATCAAAAGAGAACACATAACTAATGCAAATTCTGTGTTTAAATTATTTCATTCGTTATTATTAATAAAATTACTTTTCTGTTTGTAGACATTCGAAAGTAAAACAAGTATTTTTAACGGTATATGATGTCAATTAAAAGGAGAACATTATGCCACTGAGTGGTATAAAATTATAACCCTACAGGGTGACCAACTTTCCGTCAGATGAAAAATACTCTTTCATTTCAAAATATTTATGTATGATTATTAAATAGACTCAGTTTGATAAAAATTGAAAATTTTAAAATTCATTACTCCTTTTTAAATTTTAAATTTCTCACGATGGCCGCAAAAATAGTCATACTTGGTGATTCCACTAAAGCTCGTATGTTGGCAGCATCGTCAATTTAGCCTCGTGCGTACCAGATGGCAGCACCGCGACCCAGCTAAGGCGAATATTCCTTAATTATGCGTTACTTATTGTATTAAAATTTTGTGTTTATTAAAATAATTAATGTAATATTCAATATTATTTTACAAATATTAACGGCTGTCTAAATATTGTGTAGGCCTGTTTTACACGTGGTAAAATTATTTTACTTTGCTCTTAGGATTACATCACTTGCCCTCATGGACTCGTTTTGCAAAAATAACCTACTCGAAAAATAAAATTTCGTTTAATACAATTTGGCCATACTGACGAATAAAAACATACTGATCATTATGAATGGTAGTCTTTGAATGCGAGAGTTGGATATTAGCATTGTTATTTTCTCCTAAACCATCAATAACGGCCATGGGTGTCGGTATGCTGACATGCTTCCCCATCCTCGCCCGTCGTAGAGGTGCGGTTGGATGGTAGGCAAAGTCCCATAGGGTTGTAGTGCCGCAGAGTTTAGTTTAATGTCATTCTTTTTCTCAGAATTTATTCCCATTCTTAAGGGAAATTTACACATTATCCATAGTTAGGAACAGATTTTATTTTTTTACAAAATAGAGTGTACAGTTCATCGAAAAGAAACAGAATCTACGGAAACACATTAAACTTTTCGAAAAAGTCATTAACTATAAACATTCAAGGTTGTTGTTGTTATTATTATTATTATTTTATTTTATTCTTCTTCTTCTTATTATTATTTCACTTAGTTAATCCCTATCTTCTTGTATTTACTTCCTTATTTTCCATATATTTACGTTCCCAACATTCGATCTTCGAGACCTAAAGGGTTTGTTAAGTTTGAAATTATTAGTGACGTAGGCATTTAATATAATCGGTAATTTTTCGATTAACTATTTTATATCCATTATATCCGTTTTTCTCATATATTTTTCCCTTTATATATGTTTACCACATGTACTTTTCTCGGTAATTATTTATATTTGTTTATTTCCCCTCATATCTTTCAGTTATATTTTTATTTATACCTCTCTGTTCTATTCTTCCTCTCACTTGGCCTCTTCATAGCTACACATTTCTTAATATTCTTCTTTCTTTATTTATTCTTTATTTGTTTGTTTAATTCTTTCTTTCATTCTGTCATTCTCTCCTCTTTTGATATATTTTTTCCTTTCTTTTCTTATGTGCTGATGAATGATAGAATCGTCGACAGAATATGCTCGCGATATTTTGCGAGATATACTCGTGGTTAGATTACTATTGATGATGATGATGATGATGAGTGTTCTGCCCGAAGGCAGGTCTAGACCCGGGACGAAGCCATGGGGTGATGACCACGACTCGTCCGAGGCGATTCAGGCAAGGATGATACCGTTACTCGTTAGTAATAGGACAGGGATGTAGAATTTAAATCGTACTTAGCATCCATTCAGTGGAAACCATGCGTATTCCATTTAACAAATAGACTGTTAATCTGGCAGATGGACGGACAGAGATAAGACTCGTGAGGGCTTAATACGTGCCCGACCCCCTCATGCGCTGTTTGCTCGTCCAACTTCTAATTTTTCTGTTAACTTATCCAGCAAATTACTGTTTTTTTTTCAAACCATCCCTAACAAAATATCCACCTCATTCCATGTTAGCGTTACCATTTTTTAATCGTAACCCTCTTCAAACAGAACAGCAATAATGTAATCAGTACACAATCATCATATAGATTGACAAAACCATCCCCCTTGTCCCTCGCCTCCTTTTTCTGGTTTAAACCCCCTTCCATCCCTGTTGTGTATTTTCAACCCCCCCCTTTTCCGCTGTCCTTGTGTAACAATAGATACCTTTTTGCATATGCAGTGTGTTACAATTCTTAGAAATGGAAACTGTGCTTAGTCTAAACTTCCATCACTACAATATTCAGGGGGAAAGGATCTAAGACGCATTATACTTGAAGTGAGACCTAAAGGGTTTGTTAAGTTTGAAATTATTATGGGACATAATCATTTAATATAATCGGTAGTTTTTCTATTTTACTCTGACATCTTTTCGTTGGAAACCGTTCTTTTAGATACTGTTGATGGATTTGCCTATTGCAAGTTAAAGTATCATAAATTCTTCTACCTATTTCTATTCCTAAATTACTAACAAAAAGATGTAATTATTTTAAAGTAATTTTCAATTGTAAACTTTCTTTAAACAAAACTCTAATTTAGTATAAATTACTAAACATGATCCGGATATGAAGAAATCCGTAAATTGGGCGATAATTGAAAAACAGTAAAATGCTATTGTGAAAGTGCAATGTTTTGGTGTATGTATTAAAGGAACAAACGTTGCAATTGTTTAAGCCAAAATTATATTTAATGAACAAAAGTCTCATCTATATAAATCCGAACAGTAAGTCTATAAAACTGGAATGCTTGAAATAGAAGGCCTAGAATGCAATATTAAAAATACATTTTTGCTTAACTAATTAGTGGTACTTACGAATATTGTTGCCGTGGATCGGAAGTTGACATTCCCGCACGCAATATTGTTGCTATGTGCGGTAAGTGTTTCCGTGCGGTTATGAATTTACTTTCGGCACATCATAATACAAGCCTTAATGGACAAGGCCCCCAGGACAAATATTCGGTTCGCATAACAACAAACACTTGCGAATCACTTTCTGAAATAAACATCTATCTTCAAGAATGTATATACATAATATTTTCGGGTAATATCACAATTAATATAATTAAATCGATATAAATAATCATCGTGCAAAATATAGCATGCAATACTCGTGCCGTAAGCGCATAACGGATCTCGGAAATCGAAAAAAACTCGGCGCAAGCGCCTCGTTTTTTCAAACTCTTTCCTTGATCCCTATGCATCGCTTACGGCACTTGTATCGCAATATACTATTTCGTAACATCAGTCCTGATAATTGGCATTCGGATAATTGGAGTTCTACTGTAGCATTTCATTACTAACATTGATTTTGTAAGTTTTTCTTCAATTGCTGTGTCTGATTGTATTCATAATAAATTTTATTAGGTGCCAGTATGGTACTTTATGAATTGGTGTGGTGGACGGGAAAATGTCTGTCTGTCCATGTGCCTGTACTCGCGATAACTCAAATACGCTTTATCGGATTTTCATGAAACTTGGAACACGCATTTATATCGTCCATGGGACGAAGCCTATATATTTTGGACCAAATCGGTTGACTGGTACCGGATTACTGCCCAATTTAATGCCTATTTTATGGTAATATATTAGAAAGAAATAATCTAATGCAAATCAGTTCTCATGAGAACATATTGTTTTACAGTGTTCATATACGGCTTTGGAAGTTGCAATACATTTAGCTTTGACAGATAACACTACCCACATATTCCTTCACATGCTTATCAAACTAGACCTTTGTTCTTCCGAAGCGCTGCTTAATGAATAAATCTTGAGCTTAACTCGGAAATCGATTACGAAATAGCTTATTTTCTGCGGATCATAATTGCAATTATAACTGATTAAACAAAAGCATTCTGGCACTGTGTTATGTCAGTTTACCTGATTTCATTCTATTAAAAAAAATTGAAGGTCCTAAATAAAAGTTTTCACGTTTGGGGATTGAAAACAAGCTTGGTATAATTATAATGTTTCAAATGTGTAAAAATAAGCATAGGCCTATATACATGTAAAGAACATCTTAAATTACATAAATAGTTTCTTTCTTTCCGAAGTTGATTATTCCTTCCCTTTGTACATGATCTGAGGTCAATAAAGAACAAGGGATGAAAACAACTGACCAATATAAATTATAGTGAATCTTTTTTTTATGTCGATAGGTTGAATTCTCTTTTTGAGAGGGATAGGAAATTGACATGGAACAAAATTTATTGCATCATTAGAGCGTGCTGGATTGGAAGTTGCGAGGAGAATTAACTTGGTGGAGGGAGGGGGAAGCGAATGGAGGGTGAAACAGACCCCTTGTCGGTGTTTTTAACCTTTTACAGCGAGTTTCCGGTTCATTAATTTTGACCATTACAATCATTAACCTGAAAAAAGTGCACATGTTATATATTTTTATTGTCAGACAGTTTTAGTTACAGAATGCAATTTCATCAACCTCACAAAAATTGATATTAATTTTGTAGTCCCTCTTCATTTTAGTACAGTAATGTATATTTTTATTAAGCAGACTTTAATTGCAGTAAAAATGAAAATATGAGTTCTTTAAAGTCAGGCATTTTGGTTTGCATAGATTTTATTTCTTATATCTCTACCGTAGACCATCCTTAGAAGAACTATTATAAAATATTTGAATCTAATTTTTCTCAATGTCAAAATTTCCTACCAACCTATTCCAGAATGATAAAAAAAAATAATAAAATTCTTAGACGACGCCAATATAAATATTTAAGCGACGAACGAAATCAGGAAATGCTTGTTTTTATGAACTTCAGAAACTTTTATCTTCTCGTCTTCTGTCCAGAAATCTAAAAATAAAAGTTTATAGTACATTGTCCTGCCGGTTGTATTATATGGATGTGAGACTTGTTCGCTTACTCTTCGGGAAGAAAAAATTGAGAGTGTTCGAAAACAGGGTGCTTAGGAAAATATTTCGGCCTAAGGGAGATGAAAATGTGAACTGGAGAAAACTGCATAATGACGAGCTTCATAACCTGTACTCTTCACTGAATATAATAGGAGTAATTAAAGCACAGAAGATGAAATGGGCTGGACATGTTGCGCGCGTGGGGAAAGATATCTAAAAAATATTGACTGGGAGATCCGAAGGGAAGAGAGACCGCTTGGAATAAGTTACCTAGACGTAGGAGGGAGGATATATTATAATAGGGATGATTGGGTGGAGTTATCGCAGAAGAACTCTGAACGTGAGCTCATGTAAGCGCGGCAATGAACCTCTGGTTCCATAAAATAGATAATTTTCCTTTAGCTTGCTTAGGAATTGTCTATTGTCATTGAGTAAGCAAGTAAGCATTATTATTATTATTATTATTATTATTATTATTATCATCATCATCATTATCATCATTGTTATTATTATTATTATAGCTTTTATTATTTAGGTGATGGTGAGTGTTGTGGTGGTAGTGGTAGACCTGCCCGATTGGTTTGGATACTATATTATCCTTTCTACTATAGTAAATGGCCTAGACCTGAAAATAATAATACAGAATACATTAAAATTAAAGGGTTGCTAAGGTAAATTAACTTTAGAAGAAGCAATTCTCATTCAAAATAATGTAAATTATGTTCACCTAATGAGTTTCTGAGGCCATCAAATGTATTTTCTCTATTAAGAACCGAGCTTTTAGGACGTTCAAAATAACACGCAGGTTAATCTTGTGTGGTACTCGCTTCGAACAGACTTTTAATTCAAGTTTGTGTCAGACGAAGGAGGTGAGGCTCAAGAGAAGCCGCTATGGGTCTCTCCAAACAGTTAACTAAGGTCCTGTAGTTTTTAGTAATTTTTAATTGGGAAGAGCAACCTTGAAGTAAATAAGGTGACTTATGTTCTCAAAGTACGCGGGTTCCGTCCTGTGCGGCTTAGAGATCGTTTAAAACATTTCCCTCCGTTTCATTCCGCTTCATGTCCTTCATAGTCATAATATGGATCTATAAGGAATTTTAACAGTAAATGTTAGGAATATAACATCCCTAGAAGCCAAGAAGAAAACACAAATACAATACACTCTTATGCTAAATATTGTATTGGGTGTATAGGAACAAAAGCCTGCAAAATTATAAAATATATTTTTTAAACTGTTTATCTATTTAAATTGGTTTTATAAATTCGTTGGTACTTCTTACAATCTTTTTTGTTTTTATTTTTCGTCCACCTGTAAGCTCTAGGAATTTACAATGATTCAGCACGAGCAATATTTGCTTACAATACTGTTTATGGAATTAAAATATTCTAATATCTAATTAACTATTTGTAAGGATAAATGAATATAAATATTTATTAAATTTAAAATGTAATAATAATAATAATAATAATAATAATAATAATAATACGCTAATAATAATACCGGTAGTAATAATGTTTTATTTTGCTCTCAAATTAAAACCAAAAGGACATTTTCTTCCATTCAACCATATGTACATCAAAACTTCAATAAGTACAATAATAATACAAAATGGTAGCAATACCATAACACAGTTGGTATAAACTACATAAGAAAAATTGTGTATCCTGTCATTAATAAATTAATAATTAATTGAGAGAATATAGAAACGAAAACAAAGTTAATTAAAAATTATGTAGGCTTTGATTGTGTGATTTGTGTGTGTGTGTGTGTGTGTATGTATATGTGCGTGCGTGTAAGATAAAACTAGGACACATTATTGATTGTGATAAATGTTTCTATAGTCTTACCATTCTAAGAAAGAAACCTGAAGTAAACAAACACCAACATATCTGTCTTACTCTTAGGTCATACGGGTAATGTGCTAGAGTGGGCCAGGCATAATAGTTTTTGTTTACTTCAGGTTTCTTTCTTAGAATGGCCCGACTTGAGACTTGCAACCGTAATGATATTATAGATTCCTACCTAAATAGGTCTATTGCTGCAGCTTATAGTAAAGTGGCATGAATAATGTGAACGAAGTCTTTACGTTCGTACGGGACAAAAACAATTGAGTGTGAGCAGGGTAAGGCAGGTTATTAGAAAATAATCTCTTTTCTGCTCGCTCTCGCTCTCTCTCTCTCTCTCTCTCTCTCTCTCTCTCTCTCTCTCTCTCTCTCTCTCTCTCTCTCCTTCTTTAACTGTTCATCTAGGGGAGGACTTTTTTTTAAGGAAATAAGGCAAGGCAAGGGTTTTTTTTTAACAGGATTTTAATAGGATATTTTTTGCATTATGGAAGGAGAAGAAGTAAATTACCATCGATCAGAATTACGTATTCCTTCTTGAAAATTTAGTGGTTCTCCCGTAACCACAAGTAAACCATTTTTCTCAGTGAAGATATATGAGACGAGGGGAACTGGCCATGCGTTATCTAGATGAAAGAGGGAACGACCTCAGTTATTCTGTATATGGATTTTAAAATTTAGAAGGTGAAAGTTATAATGCTAGATCTTGAAGCAGATAAATGATGCGGCATTTCCTTTTTGGTAGCTATTATTGTACGTTACAAGTAATATACGTTTTTATGGTGCTTGATCTGTCATCGGTTTCATGCTTGAATTCGCTCAACATAAAATCTGTTCTTGCGCCCTTAGGTTTTCTATAATTCAGTAATGAAAAATCAGGACATAATCCACCAAATCGAAAGTCGATACTATTACTCTACTTAAAATACTTTATATCTTACAGAATACTAGGATTTTCATTGATACGTTCATTAGATTTAATCGTTTTGTTTGAACTTTGTCCTTAAAGTCAATATAGGCATTATTGTTCTGGGCTAGAACAAAACATAGGCATATTTTAAAATATTCATGGCTGCTAAGAAAGTCTGGCCGTTCTAAGAAGGAAACCTGAAGTAAACAAAAACCAGTATATCTGTCTAACTCTAGCACACTACTCGTATGACTTAAAAGTGAGACAGACCTACTAGTTCTTGTTTACTTCAGGTTTCTTTCTAAGCTCCTCTCGGATAGGCCTTTAGTAACAATTATGCCGAAATGATTTGGCCACTAAACAAATAAAGGGTCCGAAAAAGATCACTTTAATTCATAGCAAGAATATTGTAACCTGGTAGCAGTTAATTTTAAAACATTTTTAAACTTTGTAACAAAAAATCTCGAGCTAGATTTATCGCCGTAGGCATGTTTTTATACTACAAAATCGCGGGTCATCCCACGAGAGATTACAAGTTTATCGAAAGATACCAGTAGCTTATTCGATTAAAAATAATTGAACACAGCGATGTATGGTAAACCGTTATAGATCTAGAATAATAATAAATACATTATTAATAATAATAGATATTATTCATTATTACTGGTACCAGAGAGTTTAATAAAAGAAATAGAACAGCTGATCTTAATGGAAAGTCTTGGCAATAAACGCATGCAGCGCTACTTTCGCGATGTATCGATTTTGTCGCCATTGACTGTCCCACCTACAAGGACACAATGGAGTTTTTTTTCTCATTTTTGTGGATTTAATTATTCATTACAAGCTTAATTACGTGAGTGCTGTCTAAATATTCACAATAAATATAACTCGAGATGCGATTACCTCTAGATAATATATTCATGAGCAACGAATTCCGTTGCTTAGATTTATATTAGGCTTATATGTTTACATTGTGTTTAGGCTATATTATGTTAAGTTTAAATTTTTTCTTGTTATAATTGCTGTACAGTGACAGAGTAATAGGCCTATAGCAAGTGATTATCCCTAATGATTTATCCTCTTAATGATTCAAGTTTTGGACCATGTGTAGCTGCTTCCACTGTACACTTCACTTGCGGTACGCTACCTGATAACCAATTAAAAAGTATCCGAGTATAGCACCATTGCGTGTGTTGGGATGGAATGTACCTTAATTGACTCTGACTATGAGGACTTGAAATGAGAGCAAGGAGATAATAAAAAAAGCGAAGAAATGAATTAAAGTGGATATACAGGTGACGTCGAGGTGGGAGGGTGCCCTGAGTCTGCGTTGAAATCCTCAACTCCTCCCATCCAGCTTGCACTTTAACCCAACAGAGCTGATCTTTATGACAGTGGAGAAACGAAATACTCATCTAGACTGCGAGTATCAAAACCATAAAGAACGGGAGAATGGAGTTACGGTTTATGCTTTGTTAAAAATGTGAATTAATTTAATCATGGATTAATTATTCTTCGCTGCCTTTATCCTGCTTCCTTCTTCCTTCTCTCTTTAAAGGGTCAAAGTAATTTTGAACATCAATCATTTTAAAAAAATCAAGTAAATTTTTCTTACCCTTTAGTGCAGTTCCATGCTGTTTCCATTTACTTATTTTCAGATTATTCAATAGCCTAGCTTACACCATGGCTTTCGACGAAGAACAAACAGTATGTTTCACGTACGAGTTGGCCAATCATGCTGGTTTCTGCGTCGCGGCGGCCACAGCTCTAACTCCCGAGCGATCGGGTGAAATTTCTACGCAAATAAAGCCGCTAACGGTGTAATTATTGAAGTTTTTACAATTACAGTTAAAATTACAATGAAAATAACCATGTACCTCATCACAAGAGATGTTGGAAATGTCCTCCTCAATACTGGCACCCTTTTAGGAAATTTTCTTTCACACGCATAAGTTCAGCTCCCGATATTGTCTTTAAGTTCTTATAGGTAAAACCCTCATACATAAGAAGTCCTCTTCGATTTCGAAATAACGACTGCAGTGACCTTGGATTGCAATCTAAACTCGCCACCACTAATTCATGGCTGAGGGAAGTCTAGACTAACTTCCAACACCTTTGAATTTCATCTTTCTGTCACATAGCTAGCAAACTTATAGCTACAGGTTAAAGATCCCGTCTTAATGATTTAATTTTTCAGAAAAATTAATAACTGATAGACGCATATGATGAAAAATTCCAAAACGACAGATAATTACTTTGACACTTGTCACATCCTGGTTGTGGTGCCCTACCTCAGATTAATCAGAATGAACGTGTGGATTAATTGGCGGGAGATTCGGTACCTTTGCGAGAGTTCTGGGTAACATTCTTTAGATACTTCGGTTAGGATAATTTCCTGTCAATAATGGGCGTGAAGTTGGCTTTATGAAGACAAGGATTAATAGAGAAGCATCAATAACATGACAAGGGTGTTCGGCATTGTTTCTTTTCTCGTGGTCGCTTAATTTGTTGTGCAGCGTGGCAACTCCAACTGTGAGAGCCATAGGAGGTAATAAACTTGGGTTACCGAATATTTAACTGTATAAACAGTAACAGCGTTTTCAGGATCATTCGACACAAATAAAACTACTTTTACAATATAGGCTATACCTACTACCAGGTGCCCGCGGCTTCGCCCACGATAATTAATTCGAAGATTAAAAATTAAGAGCAAAATAATAAAAACATTAGACATTAGACAAAGTGACTATTATATCTCTGCAAGACGGAACCGAAGATGATGCAACATAAATCGAAATGCATATTCGAATAATGACCAATAAGACTGGGACCAACAAGAAGATTTTAATACTGTGACAACATTGTTTTAATGAGTGCCTGTATCTTCTGTGTTATTTTATATTTTATATAAGTAGCCCCAGATAAGTGCTACAACAAGGGTTTAAGGTGGACACTCTTTCAATTTTGTAACTATTTGAACCCTCTCTGAAAATGAAATTAATTAATAATTATGTTTATTAAGATTTACATGCGAATCATTATAAACTAAACGATTACTAATTATAATGAAACAGCTAAAAATCCGGCCTTTGAGTACATTCCACGAATAGAAAGCGCCGCTTGGTAAAAATGGCCTCAGATTCGAGTTCCCTGGCCCAGAAAACCTATGTATAGTGAGCTCCGTCCAAATCGATCAATGTTTGCTAAATTTCTCACTTCACATTCTGAATAGAATAATAGACCGTATTGCAAAGAGCGCGTATTCAGTTGTTTCAACTTGATGATGAGATTATTGTTCAGTAGGCGAAACTGAGTTTCTACGACCGGTGGATGGCTTAAAACTACCCTTTTGAGAATTTTTACGAAAAAAAGTTTCAAAAATAAACGTTTTAGCTCTTAGTACGAGTATAAGCATCTCAAATACGAATTTTAAACAAAATCGTTAGAGCCATTTTCGAGATAAATGACATTTTTATTGCATTAAAATTAAGAGAAAGAAGCCGCCAATCTTATTGTCACATCCCCAGAGGATAAGTAACCCAAATACAAAATTTAGTTTCCATACGATTTTTCGTTCTGGAGCTAGGCTGATCTCGCACTACACACATACATGTTTCTCAAAATAGTATTTTTGGATTCAGGGAACCTCAAAACGTATATTTATTTTAGAACTCAACTTCGAATTTCGGTGTCGAACACAATACTTCCTCCACCTTATGGGACGGGCAGTCAACAGTAGTAAAACAGTTTTATGCTATGTTACCGGAGTATTCATGATGTACGTAAGTTAGTTTGTCTGTTCATGAGTAGGCCTATGCAGAGTTAAATTTAATACTTTGATTATCATACTGATGGAAACTCCATTTTATATCGAACACGTTATTTATGATTTGAATATTGATACCAACGCGAAAAGTTCCACGGTTAGCATAGCGAAGGCTATAAAATAAATAAGGAACCAGCCTCAGCTTAATTTCAAAATTTCAGTTTTAATCAATCCATTACACGGAAATGTACTTCGCCGGTGGTATAATTTTCCACCATTTGGAAATCAAATCAAAATGCGAAAATAGATTGCAAAATGTATCTGTAGATGACGACAGGAAGGAGAAAACATATTTACGCCCAAATGAGGAAGAGAGATAGGGAAAAAGAGAAAGGGAGAGGAAGTAATGAAACAGAAAGAGAGACGAGAGACCACGTCATCATGTTATTTAGACTTTCTCTCGTGGGGTTGAGAGTGGAGAGGAAAAGATGAGATTTTCGTGCTACTTGAAGAGTCGTTGGAGTGATAAACTTTGGTTCTTCTCCCTTGACGATATTCATTAGAGTAGAGACATCCACGGTCTACGCTCATCGCTGGTGATTTACTTTATCCCACGCGTGAAATTCAACCAATAAGCACAAATAACTAGATTACCGAGCGTCGATCTTATTGCATTGCTGGTTGATTTTAGAGTCAGTAATTGCTTGTACTAGAGGTTAACCGTGAACGAGTAAATACTCCTAATGAAATTGGATCGTTCGATATCCCGAAATTGTATAGGTAAATCGGTAGTAAATACTTTAGTCAGTAGGGTGTTAGACTGTGGACTTAATAGTCATTATTTAAATCAAAACATGTGTTATGATCATCTGTGGTAGAATGATTAGCGTGCTTGAAATTTAACACATGGTTCACAGGTTCAGATTCGGCATAAGTTTTTCGACTTACCGGGTGCAACAACTGAGTTTAGAATTATCTATGACCCTCTTTTCTCTCCCTCCCTCTCTAGTTATCCTTCTTTCCCTTTCACGCCCTCAACTTCTTACATGCACGTTAATGGTATGGTGATGTTCCGTTATTTTATTTATATTATTTTGAATGATAAACTTTGTTTAACAGAATTCTCTCCGTCTATGTAAAATTCCATTTTACGTGATGGGCTGTAATAAAAATGTGCAAGCCCTTTAAGGGTAAAGATAGAGGTGCTAGCACGTTGTAGGCCTATAGCGATTAGTGAGGATATCACCAGATGTCACTGTCGTTCTCTTCCCTTTCGTAAAAATTAATAATTATCCATTTCCTTCATTTTAACCACTCCAAATTCTATTATTTTTTCTACTAGGCTACTATTATAATGTATATATAATTACTTAAATTCAAAATTGCATTCATAACTTTTTCAGCTTTCAGAACGTGGTCCATAATTTTATTATTTACATCTTTAATTATCAAGTGTTAATGTGTTAATGTGTTCCCTGACCTATTGTATTCAGTTCGATATTGGATCCTCTGTATTATATTATTTTGTAACCTCCTCGGTCACTCTAAACCTATAACTTGCATATCAGTGATTCATTTAAAACCATCATTAATTCGTAGAGCATTCTCTGAAGGGCTGAATACATTTTTAACTATTAAATTCATAATGTATCCTATGGGATACAGTAGTTTACCATAAATATGTAATAAAATATTGGAACAGAAACTGGAAGAGATATTTAAATTCCATGTATATCTTTTATTATGATTATTATTATTATTATTATTAACAAAAATTAACAATGACAATAACATAACTTTTAGGGCAGTCTTCGTCACATTTCCGTGAACAAAGTAATGTACCGGTACCCAGAACGTGAACAAAAAATGAATAGGCTACCAATAACCAAACAAAATCGTAAGACGTTTCATAAATCCATTTATTATTTCAGTAATCAGCTGATCTTAAATACTATTAGATTGTTGTTAATAAACATGTAACATTAAAATAAAAGAATAGAGGAACTCTTGTGTCAGCAAACTAATATATCATTTAAGTTTAATACTAAATTCACTCAAGTAGACACCAATTTCATAATTTGTTTCTTGCTCTAAGCTGTTGAGATAAGAACATATTAAATATTTGATTGCTGGGTGGTAAAAAATAAAACAATTATTAAGTCAACGAGAATAACCTCATCAATTCCGAGGACCTCAGCTCACTAGTACGAAGTGTGGAAACAGTAGCAGGCAGAGAAGATCTTCTAATTGACGCAGTTTACATGTTTAAGAGGGACCAGTTAATTTCTCTCTTCACTACAGGTAGCGATTTCTCAAAGTTAACTCGGGCCTATTACCACCGCCCTGTTATTTTCATTAAATTTCTGTTTGGTAACCTCCTTCGTTGTAAAAGCATTCGCCCTTTGCCAGACTTGGTGGCTCCTAAACTGGCTACACCCCTTGAGGTACAGGTCGAATCTTTCAATTTACTTCGTTCGGTTTCAATTCTCCTTAGAAGCAGAGGCCTAACGAGGGGGGGGGGGTTTGGGGGTTTGAACCCCCCCCCCATTGACTGAAAAAAGGAAAATTGTACAATTTTTTTAAGTCTGCTTATAAATTACTTAATGCGAGTATAAAGCGTGGGAAGCTTAAAACTCGTTATTATGCATCTTAATTTTTAAAATTTTCCGCGGGAGGACCCCCGAACCCCCCTCTGCCTGGGGGTATTCCATACCCCCAGACCCCCCGGATGTTATAACCCCCATATGGTCGGCCTGGTTACGCCTATACTTAGAAGCAAACTTGAATACTTCAAATTTTAACAAGTAAACACGTGCAAAATGTTGTACTTTACCCCTTTTAACATGTGCCCAGGAAAATCGGACATTGGATAGCCTAAGCAATTAAGTTCACCCTTAAAAATGGTCGAGACTCAAATGGTCACGTAATAAAGAACCCATGCCGGACTGCAAAGAAAACAGTTAAGAAAATGATTAGACCCTTAGTTTATTTCTTGTAGCCTACATTATTCTGTAAAAAATAAGAACAAAAAAGTTGACATACCTGATGCTTTATTAGAATAAGCATATATATTAGCTAATTGGACAGTATACTTTGTCTATTCAAGCAACCCTTAGTCGGGGAAGATATGTTATTTTTTTTAATACATATTTTAAGGTGTTTATAGTCGCTTTAACCCAGCTGGTCATATCGCGACTTATATATTATGGTCAAAAATAATCTACTCCTATACAATTCAACGGCCCTAAATAGCGTGCTTGCTCGCCCGCTTCGTGAGACATCGGGTATACTCGGCGATGTTCGTCTCTCGCAGTCTAAACTTTCATGACGACTACAAAATTAGGAAGGAAAACCGTTTCTTTATTATATAAGGCCTAAGTGAAATGAACACAATGAACAAATATTCTAATTTTATTTTTACTTACAATTTTCATAGCTCTGAACCACAAACATTTTTAATAATCTATCAGTGTAATTTTCTTAAAAATCCTGGAGTCAATGAATAATGGCGGGCGAAGCCGGGGGCAACAGCTGTAAAATATTGATGGTTTTATCTCTTGAAATATCGCTGATAATAATAATCCAAACAAACCATTCCTTCTTTTGAAACATTATATAATTTCTTAAAATTACACTGAATTGATAAAATAAAATTCACATCATATTCATGTCAATAAACAGCTGAGAAACAATAACTTACGTATTATGTGTTCACAGGTTCTTTGGAACTGCATAATCGATTCTGATATAGTTTTCCCAGGGGGCGCTTTCATGTCGTGGAATGTACTCTAAAGCAGGAATTTTAGCTGTTTCATTAATTATTAATGGCTTAGTTTATGAATGATTCGCGTGCAAGTGTTAATAAATATAATGCTTTAATAATTATTATACTCTTAATTTTTAATTTTTAAAAGAATTATCGTGGCGAAGCCACGGGCACCTCCTAGTGATTAACATTGCTTTACACTAGAGAGAACATTACAATTGATAAATTATTACATATTTTAGATTTCACTGAGAAGTATTTCGAGTCTTTCAAAAATTGCAATACTGTATTTGATGCCATGATGATTGTTAGTTCAGTGCCGTCTGCAAATCTTTTGTGATTCTGTTCATCTGTCGCCATCGGTTGTATTGTGGACATTCCAGAATGATATGTTTAACTATTAAGATCTTGTTACAAAGGTTGCAGTTAGGGAATTCTCCTCGTTTCAGGAGATAGCCAGGTTATGAGTCTTCTTACAGTGACTATTCTCAGCCGAGATATCAAGATTTGATTTTTCCTGGATAGATTTTTAATTTGGCACTGGTTAGTGGAATGTTGAGTTATTTCATGGAGTTTGCTTGTTGATTTGCTATGCCAGTTAATCCTCCACTACTGCTACAGATTCCGTTTAGTATATGTGTGGTGTAGTCTGTAGGCGAGATAGCTACTTTTGTCACTTAGGCCTAATATATACTTTTTTGCTTTCTTCGCTGCCTGATCTGCATATTCATTTCCACTGTGTGAAGGTATCCACATCAAGACTACATTTTTTCCTGTATTTTGGATATTATGAATTAAGAGCTGAACTTATTTTACAAGAACATGGGTTGAGGATGATTACAAATAGCTTGTAGATCGCTTTTGGGGTCAGAAAAAAACTAGGGATAAATCAGAGGCGCTTGTTTTCAGAATGTAAGCCTAACACAACTTCTTTAATTGCAAAAAGTTAGCTTGAAAATGTAGTGTAGAAGATATAGTACACATGTCTATTCTTTAGATTATAATAATTGAGGACCGTTTTGACAAAACTCAACATCTCCTTTTTTTTCCAAATTCGTTTTTTAATGGTTTCAGGTGCTTTGAAATGAGATCTTTAAGATGGTGAAAAAAGAACATAAGAAAAGTCAACATAACCAATTCATGTTGAAGCCTCAATATGCAAGTCTTCTGTGTGTTAATAAAAACTAAAGAAACCTTCTCCTGAACAATTTATGTTTTGGCACAGGTTGAGTTTTGTCAAAACTATCCTCAATTATGACGATAGAAATTTGTGATTGATTAAATTTCCACATATCCTTATTCTGAATTTGTCGCTGATTCATGGGTTAAATATTCATAATAATTAACGAAATCGTTCTTCCAAAGTTATGAACATGGTAATTATTTGCAGCTAAAAGTTGTTTTTTCAAGTACCAAAACTGAAAATAATTATTTGGTTCTTTCTATTCTTTTCTGATGAACTGGATGGCTGGATAATGTCTTAACGAGGCTATACGTGTGGAGTAGTTGTTTTACCCTAAACAAGCCAGGATAATAATGGCTCTCATGTGAGGGAGCTTTGTTATTAGAGAACAATCGGCTCGGTGGAGAGTTCTTCAAGAGCCCAGGAACCGGATGATATCACAACACGTTGCACACGTTGCCATCACAAGACACGCGCCTCACAACTCCGATATTGAAATCTAACATCTCGTGAAATATAATTGTAATCCCGCAGAGTGTCTTTGTCATTTTGTTTCAGCGACCCTGAAGTGCTTGTGACTTAGATAAGGATATACTTTTTCTCCTGTATTTAATCGTCGATCTTACTTTTTTAAACATTAGTTAAACGTTAATATAAGGATGAGTTTTCACTAGATGATGATTATGTTACAAATTTTCAGGATTGATGACATGTTTCTCGATCAGAAGTCGTACAAAAGTTATGGTGCCGATTTTCTCTGTGTTTACTTTTCATAAGTTCAATCTATTATTTTTTAGAGACTGCGTCTAATATTGAAAAAAGTTCTTACAATTCAGAAAAGTATGCTGGGAATTATTATCTACGGTATAAAGCAGTGATTCCCAAAGTGGGGACCCCAGGGGTCCGCGATGGTATTTCACGGGGTCCGCAGGAGGTTTAAGAAGAAATGGGATATCCCATAATTTTATCAAAATACATATCTTCTAAAGCAGCTTCACTGTTTACATTAAGGAGTAAACTCTGTTTTTACAATGTATTTTGTTTTTTTGTCGATTGAATTTAATAGGCATATAGGCCAATCAAACTGTTTATTTAGTTTTTTTTTAACCCAGAGGGTGCCCGCGAAATTTTATTTTTTTTTCAAGGGATCCGCGGACTGAAAAGTTTGGGAACTGGTCTAGAGAGTCTATAGGCTAAGACATATTTTTAATTAATATAGTGACCAAAGCCACTGTATTTAAGGCATCTATATTCTACTAGTTATTTTAAATTAAATAATATACGAGTATATTATATATATATATATTATATGGGCTACTCGCTGGTTGCCCGTCCTTTGTAAGGGCAATACAAAATTTGCAATTTTCTTATCGTTCCCCGAGAAACGGAGGTAGGCCTAATCGCAATTCGTTTCTCACTTTTAGCTTTTCAAGATTTTCTGTAAAGATTACTACCCTTTTGGGCATTTTGCTTTACAGAGAGCAGTCGACTTTACAGCTGTTTGCAATAGTAATATGTAATAGTGTACTGCTCTTAATGAAAGTTTCTTGTATTGTAATTAATTCCTTACAGTAGTTGTATAAATATTATAATTATTTCGATACCAAGTTCTGTATCAAAATAGGCATATCATCTTCTAAAATATAATTTATGTTTAGTTCGATGCCTCCATTATAAGAGTAAGTTATGTTCTAGCGACATTCAATGACCAATTCATGCGTCAGGCGTCTGATATTATGAATGATTCTGAACGTTGCTGGAAGAAACCTAGTATGTTAGTTAATATTTATATTAATTTTTATTATATTTCTTTCAGGTAAGCTGAGTAGATTGCTTGGTGTTCGTTGTGCAGTTTAGAGGTCCTATGGTGAGTTACTCACAGTAGATTAGCACTCAAGTTTCCTATTTTTAGTGAGATTATAATTCCTCTGTTTCTTTTTTAACAAGTGAAATGAAAAGAAGTTGGGTCATGTATAAATTTAAAATATAGTTGAATGCTGGGTAGAGTAGAGTGGAATGGTTGAGGAAGTTTTCTTATAGTTTCCTCATTGAAATATGTCGAATGGATGAGCATAAATGCAACATTATTGATACCTCCCATTAATTTCTTATTTGTAATTTCCCTACTCTATGTATGGAACAGCATTTGAAACAATAATTTTACTAAACAAGAGTACTGTAAAATTTTCGCCAGATTGTCAGGAGTTTCAGAAAAAATTCAAGTTTTCGCGCTTAACATTAAATAAAAAGTTTATACATATTATAATATATAATATTTAACAAGACGCATATTTTACATATTTAAAATATATTTAAAATATAATTGTTAACAATAACAAGTTAATAATATTTAACAAGACGCAATTGCTGGTGCATTGGTAAAGAAAGGATCAAGTCTGACGATTTTCTTTTGAATAATGTAAGCCAACCTCCCTAAAGTCATTTACACATTAAGAAAATGTTGTTCAATTAAGGTTTCTCCTGCGCATATTCTGACGAATAATTTTTTCAGAATGGGTTTTAATGATTTTTTCTTCTATTCGCAAGGGCGAATACTGTAATTATACCAATTTAATAATTGTAACAATTAATGTAGTATTAATCCCTGGTGAAGTGGAAGAAAAGACCTCACGGTTTTAACTTCCGACAGGTTAATGAAAACTATTACTATTAATATTATTATTATTACTACTGGGTTATTAAAATACCTAAATTTGACTTATGAATAGGTACGGGTAGGCCTAGTGGAAGAAAATAAACCCGATTGACCTGTCCATGTATTTTTTTTGTTAAGCCTATTTATTTGTTTTGTTCGTATATTGTACATAATACTCTGGGACAGTATTATAAACGTAATTAGTAGGCTAAGTTACAGTCAGCCTTTTCTGTATCGAGTTGGGAGGTCTATAAACAAGACCAATTAAATTAATAAGTAAATTTAAAACTAATAATATATTACGTTTATCAAATTTATTTAAAAAGCAAGACTGTACCCGCGACTTTGCCCGCGATTATTTAATCAACTACTAGATACTTTATTTAAATAATTTATTTAACAGAAAAATAATTATAACAATATTATTTATTAACACGTACATCGTTTTTACATAAATTGAATGAATTACATAATTTTATTCTTAGGCCTAATTATATTGTTTTTCCATTTCAAATATAAATAATTAAAGGAATAGAACGAATCTCGTGCTTCGTATGGGCCTAAAGACTCGAAATGAAACGATTAAAACGTACCCCAGACTTACGAACCTTACCCAAATCATGCATAAACAATTAAAATAATTGATAACTTTAAAAATTCAAAATCCCGGTTTCGATGTACAATTCACGATTGAAGTGCGATATCCGAGGAAGAAAACGATCTTAGAATCGAATTCCCTAGCCCAAGAAAACTTCCGCATAGTGAGTTTCATCCAAGTCATTCAATGCTCTTTTCTTCCCGGTTGCTATGGCAATTAAGCTCACAATTTAATTCTGTGTTGATAATACGTGGCTGTGCGTTCATCACTCAGGCTATACTTACGAAGTGATATTTTTATATAGCTTCTTCAGGAGACTTGCTAGGAGGTGTTTAAAAATCCACCCTACAGCCCGGACTTCGCTGCCAGAGATCTCCGTCTTTTCCTTCACCTAAAAAAATTACAGGGAATGACAGATGGTTCAATTCCCTGACGGCATACTTCTACGACACAGGTGTTCGAAAGTTGGTTCCACAGTATGACAAATGTTTCAGTTCAGGTGGCGATATATTGTAAAATAGCTGAACTCCTGCTTTATCTGTTGGAATATATATGCCCATGAAATTGTGTTTTGTTTCTGTAAACGGCCCCAAGGAAACTTGCTTTATGGACGCGCCTCGTAGATTCTTTCCAAGCATATGAGAGAACGCCAATAGTTTTGAACGCAGTGTTCTGCTTCTACGCTTAACCAATCACCTTTAATTAAAGTTCATATAACCCTTCATTATTTATAATCTACATTCCCATCCATCTATGCCGTTTTTAAAGCTACCTTGCGAGAGAAATAATTGTTCCATTATTTTTACGTAATTCTAGAAGCCAAAAAAGAACGTGTGTGCGTGATCCGAGCACGAGATGAATTTCACTAACGGTAGCGATCTTCTCAATAATAAGCTCAATTTTCTGTCTAGTTACCCACATGTACATGTTATTAGCTTCTTGTGTTGCAGCTCCCTCTCCCGATCAACAGGGTTAATAACTACTTTCAAGCTACATGGAAATTACGAGTTTAAAGCCTTCACCACGCCGAGATGTTGATTAAAGTTTCTTTCTCGGGCCTTTCTTGACGTGGGTCGAAGCGTGAGAACCCCCGCTGTTAGCGCCCTAATAAGTTGATTTACATTAGAATTACTTTGGCTTAATTGTTTATAAGGGGCAGTCGATTGTAACGTTTAATTTCGAAAGGCATTGATAGATTTCTTGGAGCTTTGGTAATTGTAGCCCAGTAACTCACGTGTCTGTGAAAGAGAACTGTGTATCCATATATTAGTTGTAGATGATTATGTTCGCTAGTAACTCTTTCATAGCCCTCAGATGGCTTCCCCAGGGCATGCCACTTTTTGTATATACTCCGAGGTATGTATTTAGTATGACATTCATTGTAGTGCTTAGTTGTTATAAGTGAAGGAGACAAATCAGGTCAAATACCTTGGTATTATTATATATCGTCATCTGAAATTCGATAAACACATCACATATTTATGTACCAGACTAAGAAAAACATTATACAAATTTGTCTGTCTGAAACAATATTTTTACCGACTGAAGTCTTAAGGATAGTCTACTTAGCTCTAATACAATCTGTCCTCCGATACGATATCATTGGCTGGGGAGGAAGTGGCACTTCTGTATTGACTCCTTTGATTCTTATACAGAAGAGAATTATAAAAATTTGTTTAAAAAAGTCTATAGAATATACAACAGAATTTATATTTCCTTAATTTAATGTTATGACTGTAGAACAAATTTATAAGCTCACCCTTTTAAAATACTTTCAAAAACACCGCAACGTACATGTATCGGATCCTCATAACTATAATACTAGAAGAAATAAAACATTGCCTTTAATAGAACCAAAATACTTCACCTCTTCTGGCTCTAAACATAGCATTTTTTATGGTCCAAGACTCTATAACTCTATAATTAGGTCACATCCAGAAATAGGCTAGTACATATGAACAACAAAAAATTCAATAAGTTTATCAAAAATCTTATTTCATAGTTCAAAAGTTACTTCAGTCTGTACTTAGAAGACAATTAAGGAACGATTTTATTTGTAATAACTCAGGGTTTCAATTTTTGTTCTTACTACTTTCCCTTTTGTCTTTTTACTTTTCTGTTCTTTTTTTTATTATTATTTTTTAAGTATTGATTTAATTATATTTTCTTTGTAATTTGTATTTTGTAATGTAAATGGCTGAACTGTGCCCGAGCACGAGCGCTTGCTCATTCGGGTGCTCTTGTTTTGTATAAATATTTAAATAAATAAATAAAATAAAAGTTACATGAATTATTAGAGAAAAAATCTGAAGTATTACACTCACAGGCGTTGTCTCCGCTTCGGCGATCTGGCAATGCGCTGTTGCAATTCTTCGGAAACTAATAGGCCTAATCTAATTAGGTCAGACTCTTTAACCACGAACTTATTGAAAAACGCAAAATATGTTTATTGTCACTAGAAGGACCAAACCTGCATTTTGATGGGCATATCTTCAAAGAACTACTACTCGTAAATGGTCTATCCTTTGATATCCTTGTTCAATGAATTCTAATAAATATTTGTGATGTAAACTTCATGAAAAAATTTCTCTTCCTGCCTCCCTGAAAAATTATTATTATTACTAGAAGCACTAGCCATTAAAGTCACATCGTCCCCACGTCTCTGTTCGAAAAATGGCACAATGGGCGGCTATTGTTTTTTATTATTTCTAGGCATATGATTATTATTGTTATGGATGAGTAGCTGTCGATTTTATGATCATATTATTATTGTGACATATCATTATTACGAGGGTGTATCAATAAATAACCGGACTGATTTAATTGTATTTAAATAAACCGCCCTGGAACGAAACGGCTGCTAGCCGCGGAAAGGTGAATCCTTCGTCTAGCAGTGCTGTGAATCCCAGTCATGCAGAAGGATTCAGTTAGGAGTTACACCCGGATATCGCAGGTGGTGTTTACTGTACCCAACGTGGAACTGAAATTCCAGCAATGCGCATCGATGTTCAACTCCTTATCACTTTGAAAATGGCGACCACGTGGCTCCCTTTTCACTTTAGGGAAGAGGTGAAAATCGCAAGGTGCGAGATTCGGAGAATGCAGTGGGTGAGGCATGATCTCAATGTCCAATTCTTCGACATCTTGAGTTGTACGCGCTCGATGAGCCGGCGCATTGTCTTGGTGCAAGATCCTTCCTGTCCTGGCAAGATCTGGTCCCTAAAGACAAATTAATTATATATGCAACCTTCGCAATTGTTATGCGACGATCTTCTTGCACAGTTGCGTCAATTGTGTTGATGTTAACTTTCGTTTTTGCTGTTAAGGGTGTTCCAGGGCGCGGAGAATTTTGAAGGTCTTCATAACCCTCGTTGAAACGTTTGTGCCATTCAAAGACTTGTGTTCTGCCTAAAGCATGGTCTTTATATGTTTGCTCCACCATTTCTAAGGTTTCTCTAGGAGTTTTGTCTAGAATAACACATAACTTTATCGATGCGCATTGCTGCAATCTCAGTTCCATGTTGGGTACAGTAAACACCACCTGCGATATCCGGGTGTAACTCCTAACTGAATCCTTCGGCACGACTGGGATTCACAGCACTGCTAGACGAAGGATTCACCTTTCCGCCGCTAGCAGCCGTTTCGTTCCAGGGCGCTTTATTTAAGTACAATAAAATCAGTCCGGTTATTTATTGATACGCCCTCGTATCATAGCCTGTATATTATTATTGTAATTATTATTGCTATAATTACTATTATTGTTATGAAGTTTCAGAATGGTACTTTAAGAGATTGTGTAGGGGACGGGAAATGTCTATTCGTCTGTCTGTCTGTCTGTCCCTATGTCTGTACGCGGGATAACTCAAATACGCTTTATCGGATTTTTATGAAACTTGGTATACTTATTTATAACATCCATGGGAAGAAGCTTAATAATTTTGGGCCAAATCGGTTGACCAGTACCGGAGTAATACTCAATTTAGTGCCTATTTTATGGTAATATATTAAAAATAATTTATCAAACACAAATCGGTTCTCATGACAACATATAATATTGTTTTATAGTGTTCATATACGGCTTTGGAAGTTGAAACACAGTTAGTTTTGACAAATAACACTACCCATATATTCCTTCATATATGCTTATCGAACTTTTTCACCTTTGTTCTTCCGTAAGCCCTGCTTAATGAATCGATCGATCTGGAGCTTAACTCGGAAATCGATTACAAAAATAATGTATTTTCTGCATATCATATTTGCAATTATCACTGATTAAACAAAAACATTTTGGCACTTTGATACATCGGTTTACCTGGTTTTATTTTTACCACACCTACATGAACTTGTTATTTTAAAAAATTCACAAGGACTGAACACTAAAATATCATCGTACTTATAGCTTCTTTGTTCAGTTTTAATGATTTAACACATAGATTAGGCATATGAGCAAAGGAGATATGAATATAGGCCTAATGCACGATTTTATGTGTTTATAATAAATATTGAAAACACTTGATATTATTAGTAGTAGCAATGAGTTTACTGTAAAAAGTAAACAACTGATCTTAACAAAAAGTATTCGCAATAACCGCACACGGCGGTACCATCACAATATCTATCAATTGTCTCGCCATCGGCTATCATTAAATGACACAAATATCGATGCGCTGAACTCATTTTCATATTTTTTAATTATTCATTACTTGCTCAGTTCTGTAAGTAGCCTACACTCGCTAAATGTATAACGTGCGTAGACAGTGGACTGTAAAAACAATTAAATTAATTAAGGGTGATAAAGATTGTACACACGCTATACATTTCGCTTAGAATGAACGATAACAAGGTTATAAGCTAAATAAACCATAGGTGAGATAACACTGACACTTTGATCTTCTTGAATCACAAACACTCGTTGGAAATTTCATCGACGTCTTGAAGTCTTCTTATAAGCAGGGATGATTGATTCCGCCAGTAAATGAAAGAGCTTGCTGATTTAAAAATATATTTAATAACAATTCCGGAGGACCTTTGGAGTCAATATTCCAAATAAAATTATGTGAATAACAATGAAATACACACATGTACCAATTATATGCCGTATTAAGGTTCACAGTCAATCTTGTGATATTTTAATTCACCAAATAATACGCAATAATAATGTTACTGAATTTATATTGCGTGTTAAAGTAGATACAGCTACGTTGCAATAAAATCAATTTAATATTATTAGCTGTATGAAATAATTTTAGAGCTTTAATGCACTCACTAGGTAATAAGATTCCTTTCGTAGCTAATATTACCTCAAAAATAGTCCTGAAGTCCAAATCAGGTCATAATCAAGATAGTCAATTCATGTAGAAATGCCTGGTGGAAGCACTAAACGAATCCAGCCTTTTCTGAGACGAATAAATGTGAAAAATTGCTTCTGTGCAATTAATATCAATTATAAAGAAGCCTTAACTTGCAGGAAGCGAAGAATAAGGAATTATGACGTTAAAAAACCACTGCTAGTTAAGTCCAGATATGGACAATGATCCTTTAAGAGGATTTAAAAATGGCGAAGACGAAGAAGGAATGTTTGAAACAAGAAGAAAAGAAGAAAGCTAACAATATAAAAAACATATTGTAGAGAAATTCAACTGTCCTTAAAAATAATGAAGAGAATGCAAGGCCCCCTGAAAACGGGCGAAAAGCAGAAAGAAATCAAACCAACCATCCATCATAATAAAATTAAACATTTAGCAATAAAAATATTAACAGCTAAAAAGATCACAACATAACTGAACATATTGCCCGCGATTATTCACTAGGGAATAATCAAACAGAAATGCGAAGTTATGTTGGATCTTCAAAAACACCAATAAATCCTAAAAGTTGAGAAATAAAAGTAACTAAACAAAGAAAAAATGAACGACTGCCTTAGTCGAGAGAGTCATGTATGGGAATTGGGGCTAATTTAATGATGGGTCGTTTCAGATAACTTGTAGAAGTCCTGACCGTGACAACCCTCACAAGACCGTCTGGGCCTGGGTGAGTTTGAGTTATGATGCCAACAACCCATTTTAAGGGAGGCATATTGTCATCCATGATTAAAACTGGCGTACCTATGGTAACATTAGGCATAGCCTTCAACCAGTTTGAACGTCTCTGCAAGGAAGAAAGATTTGAAGAAGAAGATCCTCTTGAAATAATATCTGCATGATTTTCCTTAGAGGCGACATGAGAACAAGAATCAATAGATGTAGTCTCCTGAATATCAGCGGCTCTATTGACCACAAGAGTTTTCAAAGTCGTGGGTGAATGAGTAAACTGATTACTGATACCCTCATCAGACGTAATGAAGGCTGAGTAATTCACAGAAGACTCAGTGTAATTAAAGGGTCTATCTGATGAAGGCCTATTCAACTCACAACGTTTCCTTCGCTGCATTGAAGGCATGTTATGATGCTTAAGAGGGAACGAAGGCAACTTGCCGGAGAAGTACCAGCCTAGCTGGGAGTTCTGAATAGTAGGCAAATTGGGAGCAGATATCTGTCCAGATACCATGATTTGAGAACATATCTCAACACCCAATAGCAAATCAATAGGCTTAGGAGAATTAAAGCTGGGATCTGCTAAGGGTAAGTTAGGAGGAATGTTCCAACCTCTAGTATTAACAAAGTTTTTAGGGAAATTAGAAGCAGAGATCTCAGGAACTATAATGGCCTTTGTATTGTAGCGCCAATTCGTAACCTGAGATCTGATAGAGACTTCTGTAAGCCTTGAGACGCTTGCATTGGTAGAAAGGATACCAGCGAGAGAAGTACGCTGAGACAATGGCGACAAACCAAGCTGCTTGAATAATCTGTCAGTAATTAAATTACAGTCTGATCCAGTATCAAGAAGAGCTGTGGCCTGTACTGCACTGCCATCGTTACTTAAAATTATCACGCTAGCAGTAGGTAAAAGACATTTCTGCCGTGACTGGCTGGCAGACATGATATTGGCCGTATTTATGGCTTGAGAATTGCTTGGCCGTGAAGGGTCATGCAATAAGTTGCTGTGCCTGCCTTGACATTGTCTACATCTAAAAGTGTTACAGCTCGAAGTGTGACCATTTGAGCTAAGGCAAACACGACAAAGTTTGTGATTTTTCACGAATTGATCGCGGGATGAATAATTCAGCGATCTAAAGGCGTCACAATAAATGATAGTGTGATTCGATTTACTACAATAATTGCATTTCGCTCTAGGAGAGGAGAGGTTAGCCTTGACAGAAGGAGCAGATGAGGGCTTGACGGACTGACTTTTCAGAACCGATTCTGTCATCTGCAGCACCCTAACCCTAGATTCCAAAAAACTGAATAATTCCTGCAACTTGGGAAGTTTTCCTAACTTAATTGAAGATTCCCATTCTTTAATTAATTCTACTGGGAGCTTATCCACAATGATACGTGAAATAATTAAGTCAGACAGAGGAACATCAGTATTTAGTACGTTCAATGCATGAACCGTACTTGTAAAATGATCTAAGTATTGTTGCAATGAGCTTGCAGAATCTCCTTTAAGGGGCGGTGGAGAAAAAAGGTTATCCAAATGCGTGTTGGCAATTAACCTGTCATTATCGAATCTTTCAGCTAAAGTCTTCCAAGCTACATCAAAGGTGGCATTGGAGACCGGGATATTTTGAATTACAGTCATTACCTCCGGGGATAAACAAGATTTTAGATATTGAAATTTATCCATGTTGGATATATGACTGTGCTGAACAATTAATGAGTTAAATGTATCCCTGAATTCAAGCCAAGCTCTAGGATCGCCTAAAAAACTTGGTAGCTTAATTTCAGGCAATTTAGGTAAGTTCGGTAAAGGTGCAGACAAAGAAGAGTTGTGATTAGAGCTCTGCTCTTGATTCGGCTCATATAACAGTTTTGCATCTGCAATTGAAGAATTGATATAAGCTAAAGCCCTTGAACATTCTGACTGAAGCTGGCGCTCTTGAAACTCAGCCTCTTCATCGTAAATGTTACGATGCTGAAGACTTTCAACCTTATACCTATTAAACAATTCTTCTAGCACCGACTTAAGAACAATGGCCTCTTGATAGGATATTTTGTCCAGAATTTCAAATTCAGATACTGTTTGAATTTGAAATATGAATTGATTTTTCAGAAGGTTAAAAATAGCTTCGGCTTCGGCCTTGGCTCTAGCCTTAGCTTCAGCTGCTTCAGCTCTAGCTCTAGCTTCAGCTTCTTCAGCTTTAGCTATAGCTCTAGCTTCAGCTTCTTCAGCTTTAGCTATAGCTCTAGCTTCAGCTTCTTCAGCTTTAGCTTTAGCTTCAGCCGCTTCAGCTCTAGCTCTAGCTTCAGCTTCTTCAGCTTTAGCTTTAGCTTCAGCCGCTTCAGCTCTATTGAAAGCATTAATCTGCTTGCTAATATGGGAGATGGCCCTTTGTATGGTTTTCTCAATTTCTGCCATATAGGCATCTTCGGATTCAGAAAAGGCTAGTTCATTGATCTCAGACTGGACTCTGTTATATTCAGATTCAAGCTTGCTTAAATCAATCTTAAGCTCAAGAAGGTCTTGAGGAGAGGTTTCCTCATTGATAACGCAGTCTAGAATGTAATTAACTTTGCGAGTGATTCTCGACTTAATAGGTGTTCTTTTTGCCTTTAAAGTCTTAAGGGTGCCTTCTACGTCAGTCATGATTTGACAATTGATTGTTCAAATAGTATTCGACTTAACGTGATTCACTGTTTATGACTTAAATTGACCGCACTGAGAGCTTATTGAGCACTAAAGTTAGTTGCCCGCGGTTAGACAAAATGTGACAATAATGTGTGTGTACATGGATTCACAAAGGTGAGTGCAATTATGTAAATAATATCAAACCCTTTTAATAAATTAGTTTGAAGAGCTGTTGTCTGAATATTAGGCCTCACACGTGCAGATTAAAACACGGAGGCAGAAGCACTTAATATGAGATTAAAATTACCTTTTCAATAAGAAACTTCAAACTGACTTAAGTCAGGAATGTCAATTGTGCTTCAAATAAGTCAATTATTTGCTTGAATGATATTTGTGTTCAAACAGCATGAATTGCGGAACACCAACAGCTTGAATTATCTCAATAATGTTTACTACGGGCGGAATAGAACGAGTGTAGGTTTACAATGCGTGTTACAATATTGTGGTTCTATCCGGCCTCGGAGGTACCAAAAAATGTATAACGTGCGTAGACAGTGGACTGTAAAAACAATTAAATTAATTAAGGGTGATAAAGATTGTACACACGCTATACATTTCGCTTAGAATGAACGATAACAAGGTTATAAGCTAAATAAACCATAGGTGAGATAACACTGACACTTTGATCTTCTTGAATCACAAACACTCGTTGGAAATTTCATCGACGTCTTGAAGTCTTCTTATAAGCAGGGATGATTGATTCCGCCAGTAAATGAAAGAGCTTGCTGATTTAAAAATATATTTAATAACAATTCCGGAGGACCTTTGGAGTCAATATTCCAAATAAAATTATGTGAATAACAATGAAATACACACATGTACCAATTATATGCCGTATTAAGGTTCACAGTCAATCTTGTGATATTTTAATTCACCAAATAATACGCAATAATAATGTTACTGAATTTATATTGCGTGTTAAAGTAGATACAGCTACGTTGCAATAAAATCAATTTAATATTATTAGCTGTATGAAATAATTTTAGAGCTTTAATGCACTCACTAGGTAATAAGATTCCTTTCGTAGCTAATATTACCTCAAAAATAGTCCTGAAGTCCAAATCAGGTCATAATCAAGATAGTCAATTCATGTAGAAATGCCTGGTGGAAGCACTAAACGAATCCAGCCTTTTCTGAGACGAATAAATGTGAAAAATTGCTTCTGTGCAATTAATATCAATTATAAAGAAGCCTTAACTTGCAGGAAGCGAAGAATAAGGAATTATGACGTTAAAAAACCACTGCTAGTTAAGTCCAGATATGGACAATGATCCTTTAAGAGGATTTAAAAATGGCGAAGACGAAGAAGGAATGTTTGAAACAAGAAGAAAAGAAGAAAGCTAACAATATAAAAAACATATTGTAGAGAAATTCAACTGTCCTTAAAAATAATGAAGAGAATGCAAGGCCCCCTGAAAACGGGCGAAAAGCAGAAAGAAATCAAACCAACCATCCATCATAATAAAATTAAACATTTAGCAATAAAAATATTAACAGCTAAAAAGATCACAACATAACTGAACACTAAATAGTCACAATAAATTTAATTGGAGGTCCGGATTTCTCGAAGATAAATTAGCATTATTATTACTATTATAATTATTAACTTATTAGATTGACTTGGCACCAGAGTCTGCCACCTGCTTGGATTTGAAAGTGTAAACTACTGTTTACCCTCAATAAACAACAATATAATCCGGCAGAACACAAAAGGATGCGCCGAATTTTGACTCACCAGTGCCTCAGTGCCAGTATAAATTTCCGTGGGAAAAGAACATTCACAACATTACAGTTATTTACAGTTTTTACAATTATGTACAAACTAGTCTATAACTTTATGTGTACAATAATAATTTTTATACATAAAATATCAGTTTTTAGGTAATTTTTTATAATTATTAAGTAATTTTCTTTAAAATTTAGGGTCATATTATAGGTCATCTTTCTAACAATTTTAGGTCATCAGAATCCGGGCCCTGATTATTATTATTATTATTATTATTGTCATTTCGTATCTTTAATGCTAGTAAGTTACTTTTCTATTTTTACTTATTGTATTTTTCTACTATTTTTATAGTTGTATTGTAATTGTAGTTCTGGAATCTTGGTAGAGGGGAAGAGAAGACCTGATGGTCTTATCTCTAGCAGGTTAAATAAATAAATAAAATAAAATAAAATAAAATAAATTAAATTAAATTTGCAAACAACTTCATTGCTCGTGAATTTAGCGATAAAATTCTAACCTCTCGACATATTACCTATGACAATTCGTTTGTCCACCATATGATATTGTTCAAGCTAGAAATTTGAACATGAACTCCTCCGTACAAGGTCCTTACAGAAATCAATTTGCCGCTGAGTTTTCATTTTTACATCAAAATTGTACCTAGTCACCACATTTCTTTTTCAACAAAGCACCATTGGATACTGTGTCCATTTAACCCTGTAATTAAATGTTCGCTCAGCCGAGTTAGTTGATACTGGTGTTAAACTGCATTAAAGTTACCAGTAAATGGATGCTTTGATATGTGAAAAAGCCATTTCGCTACTTACACGCTCTTCTCTTACGATGGACACGCGTTTGACTAGCTCTTTTTTTATTCCAGTACGGTAATTCTTTTGTTGGCCCATTAACTATTTTCATGTTTTACTACTATGTGCCCTTCTCCATCTCTTGCAAGGGGGAGAGAACACCAGAGTACAAACATGAATAGCTTGTATTTTGTTACTTTAATTACCGACCATGAATAATGGAATTAGCGGGCCTGGAATTCTGCAGCGGCAGAACCGATGTTAAGTTGATGAATACGGTATCGCTGTCTCACTCGTTCTCTCTCGTACTCTTTCGTATCCCATCTCAGTATTCTTTTCCTCGTAAGCACAAAAAGCAGCCACTAAATATAATGAGCTTCAGACTGAATGTAATGGCTATTTGGAATGATTGATGAAGATTCGAATTTGTCTTCAAAGGCGAAAATATGAAAATCTAACATTTATACTCCAGTTATCAGTGAGGTCAAAGAGGTCGATCATAGATAGATGACACGGAAGCAGAGTTCCAGAATTCTCGCCTTCGAAGCTATTGAGAGTCTTGTGAACCCATTACTATATTTTTCTTATCCCATGGTTTTGTCACCCAGCCTTTTTTCTATCATTGGTACTTTCGCCAACTATTTTTTGTCAAGAGTGATTAGCCAACTCAGCAATGCAATGTCGGAATAAAAGTCAAAGTAAGGCGTATCGAACAAAAATAAGTTTGTGTACCGGTACTTACTGATTGTGTATGAAATTTAGGTCTTATGAATTATTATTTTCAAAATTCCACTAGGCCAATATTTCTTAGACCTTCAATAATTATATACATTATACGTATTATGTTCTCAATTTCCTGAGCAAAAAGATAACCCTAGAGATTTTTACCCCCATTTACAACAAGTTTGTTTTCCAATATAGAGGTGGGTCTAAATGAAGTCCAAGGAGATCAACATTTTCATCATCCTTAACTATATATCTCATTTATTGCATAATTCGAATTTTACATTCATTAAGTAAAACCCCGTTCCCTGCACGCTAATCGGAATCGGAATCGAATTGAGAATATCTTCAACGTACTTTTTATACGTGGCTCCTTCCTCTTTTATGCCCACTACTATGTAGTAGGCAATGGGTACCTAGGCAAAGCCCATTTGCCCCATAATTTTGAGTATGATTTGGAGGTGGTGTCATAGCTGTAAGGTAGGGGTGGTTAGCAATGTTCCATTCTATTGTTGTTGCCGAGAAGACAGTCTATTGTAATTTTGTATATCCAATTTCTTGCTCTAAAATTTTGTTTTACGCGGTCAGAGGGTCCTTTTATTTAAAAATTTTGAAGTTTGGGGGGGGGGGGAGCACGCTAATTAGACAGAACACCAATCCTTAAATGTGCGAGACTCAATTTCTCCCGCAAATTGTAAATCCGTAGCGGACCGCAAAGAAAACAGTTAACACAATGATTAGATACACAGTATATTTCTTGTACCTTATCTGTAAATATTACATGAATTATTTTAAATTTTATTTTGGGTTATTATGCGTTATTTTATTGCAAATTTAACTAATTTAATAAGAATTAAGTCATAATTGTAAAAATAATGGACCTAAAATTGAACCTTGAGAAGTTCTATAAACAATATCAAGCAAATCAGAGTTTTTTTGCTATTGATACCTAGTGTTGCCTTTAAGACGTGTACGATTCAGAAAGCTTTACAGTATTTTAACTCATTCCATAACATTTTTATATTCTTGGAAATCAGTAAAAATCTTTCGCTAAATCACTTGAAATAATAGAATAGGGATAACACCTAACGAAATAACAATGCATGGGGAACTCTATAGACAAATTCGATTATCGAAGATGGAGAAATATGCAAGTAAGTTTTATCCAGAGTGTTCTTAAAAATGAAAAAAAGTATGTTCTCTCTGTTATAAGATAAGCTTATCTGCTACTTATATAAGGAACAAAGACTGCCCAGCACCAGCACATCAATACCTCAACAAGGGGAGGAGAAGGTTATCACCTTTTTATAAGGGAGGGTTCGATGGATTATTTTTTACGTGTGGAGTAATAGCCCCTTATTCGAGGAGCAGGGAAATCCAATCTGGAGCCACTGAGCTAATTAAGTAAGTTAATAGGTGAGAGAACGAGAAGGAGATATAATCCATACGCGTGGCAGAGGAGCGGCATATTTCAATCAAGTAACAAAAAAAATACATCTATCATCCCAGTGAGGAATACATCCAAGATACACAACTCTATGCAAAATATTACAAAAGTCTTTTGTTCGTCCATTAACGCTTATTACGTGTGTTGTAATGGTATTATAATGACACTGGATTTCATTATGACATTGGTGTGGTCTCGATTATTATCGAACATGGAACGATCTTGAAACCTTGCTAGTAGCAGCTGGAAACTGCTTAGTAAATAGCCTCTAATTAAAATAAAATCAATTCTGTAGGTGTTAATTTTAATATCATACTAAAATGAATTAATTTCATGTTGTCAAAATCCGTTGGTTTCAAGAAAACGGCGAAAAATAAGCTTTGATTTGAACGACACCGTAAACTGCCATCTGTCGTAGAAGACAAGAACTACGATAACTGGTGGGTACGAGAGCATCGTGGACTCTTGGGCGTTTGTTTGGGTGAATATAAAATTTCAGTATTTAAATATTTAAACTGATTACGGTCAAATAAAGAAAAAAACCAGTCGTATGAGACTTGCCTATAATGACATTTAAGTTACTCGCTTTGCTCGTTTCATAAACGTACTCGTACTTTAATAAATGCCATTGTAGGCTTGTTGCATAATGTACTTTAATAACTTTAGTCGAATTGAAACCTATTTTATTTAATTTTTGCAATCTTAATTTTCGTAATTGTCAGTCCTATTTAACGAGGATCTTGTACAGTAGCGGTTCCAAACTTCTTGAACATACGAAACCCCTTTTAGACAAAAGGTCTTCTTTAAGCGTATTGTTGCACATTTAAACAATGGGACAAATTGCTATCAGCTACTATGGCATTCATATTTACGATGGTAAGTCAATAACTACCAGCAATTTTTTTTAATCTTCTGTAGGTTGGCTGTACCATTTTGAGCTCTCACATGTCGACACGTTGTTTGTTTCCCTCCTCTTGTGGAATGTTTTACCGTTATGACTCCACTGCGTGTTGCGCTGTTGCTTATTAAACATTGCTGTACCGCTCAGCGTTTGCACCAAAGAAGATCAGTGTGCAGTGATCCGTTTTTTTTCCTCTGAATGTGTACCAGGAACCGAAATCCATCGAAGATTTTCCGCACAATATGGGGTAATGTTTTACCACGGCGAAGCTTGTACGTATGTTTTTTCCTCGTCCTTCACACTTGTCCGACCATTTTTGAACTTTTCAATCCATTAGGCTATACTTCAGGGTAGTCGTCTTCAACCTTTTAAGCTAATGGGCCATTTTTTTGGTAAAAGATCATCGGGCCGCATTGATTTATTGTTTAATAATAACATGATACTTACGTAACACAAATATATATAATATATTATATGTATAATAATATAATAATTATATTATACAATAATATATAACATATGATATAATTATTGTATTAGGGTAATTCCGGGAGAGACGGCCATGCGGGGGAGACGACCAATCGCTCTGATTTCAAGGCCGATAAACATATTTGAACGTAACTTGGTAGGCGGCAAGCTTTTGGTACTAAGAGTCGATTGTTGAACACCTGCGCTGTTTATATTTAGAAATACGCGTTTGATTTAACATTACTGTTTTCTAACTGGCCATTTATTTTTTGTATGTTGAATGAAATAAGCAGAAGTCCGACATTATTACTAACAGTTAAACGATACTCACTGTGTGAGGAGAGTGAACCTTATATATTTCACTTGTATTACGTGTTCTGTTCTAAACTTTTCAATTTTTAACTATTGAGTATGGCCATCTTACCTTTACAAATAGGAGAGATGGCCCACTTCTTTTCCGGGAGAGTTGGCCAACAACTTAAGAGCCATATTTTCAAGATCTTCTGATTTTTTCTAACGCGTAATGTAAAAATTTTCACTTAAGACTAATTTCCATCGCTTCTCAATTACTTATTTATTTTTATTGCTAGGGAATTGACATAAACGAACATATTAATACGTATACCTTAATGAAACAATTTTGAAATCCAATCCGGAAAGATGTACGAGTATGTAAATAGAGACAACTTTGACAGTGTACCCCTAATTAAATACATTATTAAATTAATTTTCAAAATTATTTATGTGCTTAAAAAGTGGATTGAACTCATGTTTCTATGCCAAAGGTGGCTCCATAATATTGTATTTTTTTCATATTTACGTTTTCCTGTCATCAACTAACAAAGTCGAAAGATGGAGATACATGATGTAGAGGTTAGATGGTATGCCCTTCCCCGCCATGCATGCAATAGTGGCATGCGGTAGAGTTTAGTTATCTTTTCAGAAATGTATCAGAACTTTTCAGTTGCTCAGAATTGATTCTGTTTTCCAAAATATGTTTATTTTTACGTTGTGATATCTTATTTGGCAATTAAGTTTATTTTATTTGTATATATTTATTGGAGAAGAGCTAACTAGTCTTTCTACTTTTTTACCTGTTCTTTCTACCTTCGAAAACTGTCCCTATGTCCTATGGCAATCTCCCCCTGACACCTCGGGTGAGATGGCCAACGCACCATTTTTTTAAATGTTGGGATTTCTCACCCTAAATTACATTTTTTCTCCATAAAAAATTATGCTAAGAGAATGTGACATCCAAGGACCTAATTGAACATTTTACATATGAATAATCTTGAAAATCCTTCAAGTTATTAAGCATTAAAAAAATCATGGCCATCTCACCCGGATTTACCCTATATTATGATATAATTATTGTATTATATAATAATATAATTAATATAATATAATTATTGTATTATATAACATATAATAATATATATATAATATAATTATTATTTCATATAATAATATATAATACAATTAATATATTATATAATAATATATAATATATATTATGTATATATTATATATTATGTATATATATTACAATAACTGTATGAATTAAGTGACATTATATATGTGTGTGTTTATATTTTGTCTTCCACTTTGCAATGTTAATTTTCATAAACACAAAGAACGGTAACATTCTTGAATTTAATGTGTGAGACCTTACACTGTTTCACTAAACTGCTAACATTGGCATTGTAGTTCATTAGTAGGGCCCGGATTTTTATGTAGTATCAGAGTGTGAAATATGTACATAAAACTGTAGTGAATATCATGGAAATATGTAATATTAAAAATATATGTAGTTTAAAATTAATAAATGTACGAAAATGTTCACATAAGCTTCTACACGCTACCTTTAATTTTGACAGTGGCTGCAACTTAGGCCTATACGATTTACCAAATTAAAACCATAGTAAAAATGCTTCAGATATTTTTAAAAATGTAATGCACTTTAAGTTTGTGGAGAAATATGTATTGTAGCAAAAGCTTTTGTCCTAATGCCCTATGCAATTTCAACCTTAAGACTTCCTAGAAAAATAAATTTGTATCGTGCAAATAACGGTATTTTTGCTTCCTGAAACCTGATCGCAATCCTTCCTAATTAGCTGGTTTCAATTTGTAGTACAAAGACAACATACCTGGATAGCCCAAGTTCTGAGAAACATAATAGGTGCTAATGTATATATGGGTGAGGCACCCAGAACCACCGTATTTTACATTTGTGTAGGAATTCAGAAAGTTAGAAGAATTATCCCTACTTTTGGCAACTGAAATGTTTTCTTTATAGAAGAAAATTACTGGAAAATAAAACAAAATTAAGCAAAATCTTTATTTTGTCATGATTTCCTAGATTTTATGTACAAAAATGTTAGACTCTTTATATAATATGTAAAATATGTAATATTACTGTGAATATGTAAAAATATGTAAAATGAAACCCAACTAATAATCATATCAGAATCTAAAAAAGCCGACATTTTTCATTTTTAGTAGTCTACAAGTAACGGAATAGAATATGTAATTACATAAGAATCCGGGCCCTATTCATTAGTATTTGTTTGCGGACCGCATGTTTGCCGCATGCGGCCCCCGATCTGAGGGTTGAAGACAACTGCTTTAGGGTAGGTTTGTTTTCCCAATAATAAAATTTAAAAAAATAACATTTATTTACCAAAACGGGTAAATTATTACTTTTGTCACCCCGTTATATTTTCCACCCATATTAATTTTAAAGTACTCTTTACCTTCCTTTCACTCTAGTCCCTATGATTTATCAAAAGTTACATTTTTGTGCGTGATGTCTTGCCGGTACTTGAAGTAGCTTTCCCATAGAAGTGTTAGTGTACTGTTAGTCAAGAAGCACTGACTGCACGGATATGCTTTCACGTGAGCGCACGGCACAAGGGTGGCTCTATTCTTTGAGGCACGTGTCCTCATAAAAAGTGAAAACAAAACGCGCATTGGGGGTGATACATGAGATCAACTTTCTATCAATGGTGATGTTGCTCTTGTTATACTATTGGAGTAATAACTAATAAGACTTTTCTCTTGTTACGCTTTCGGAAAGTAGACCTCGGGAAAATAGTACGGGAGGGGGTACATAGTGCCTGGACACCTATTAATGTACTTTTTCAAAACAAAACAATGTGAAATATGCCAATAAGATTTATATACATAAAGAAAGTGATCCCTTTACAGGCCATGGAGGCCCAGAGGGTTCCAGGAGGTGAGGCTTCCAGATTTTTAGACACTGGGAACTTGAAGGTGGTAAGGTTGTCTACCCTACGCACCGGCCGCCTTTACCCCCAGGATTGATCCTGGTACTAATTTCTGTTGGAGGCTGAGTCGACCCCAGAACCATAGTGCTACCAGAAGGATTAGGCCAATTGAAAAACTCCAACGACCTCACCGGGAATCGAATCGGTTTGTAGCGCAGAGCCTCAACCTCTACGCTATGGCGTACCATTTATATATATATAAATTTATATATAACTTACCTTTAATATAACCAAAATATTTCACCTCTTCTGGTTCTAAACATACCAATTTTTATGGTCGAAGACACTATAACTCCATAATTAGGTCACATATAGGAATAGTGAATATGAACAGCAGAAAATTCGATAAGTACATAAAAAATCGTATTTCATAGGTTAGAATTTACTTCATTCTGTAGGCCTAATTAGTAAATATTTAAGGAACCGTTTTATTAGCAATTCTTCGGGATTTCAATTTTGTTCTTCCCACTTTATATTTTTTCTGTTCTTTCTTTTTTATTGTTGTCTAGATATTTATTATAAGTTAGAGTTATATTTTGTTTTATGTAATTGTATTTAATTGTGTATTAATTTTGTAATATAAATAACTGAACTGAACTCGAACACGAGCACTTGCTCATTTGGGTAACCTTTTGATGTATTAATAATTAATATTAATAATAAAAGTTAGATTAATAATAATAAATTATTCTCAAATTATATATATCGATGGTTTCGCCAAAAGCTATCTCACCACTTGCAACCGTCAAAAAGCGTGGCATTATTAATTTTCCTTGTTTTATATTATTCGTTACATGCTTAATTATGTAAGTATTCGATAAATAGTCATAATAAATATAACTCGAGATTCGGATTCTCCCAGCTTCGTTCCTCGTGAATTTATTTCGTTATATTACCTATGATTAGGGGCGGATTTCTATGACATGTCATATTTTCCCCCTTTGCATTATTTCAGGTTTCCGACTAATTTAAACCCGATTCTAAGCATCCTGGTGAAAATGGAACGGCTTTTATTGTGCATAGCCTATAACTGCATATTTAGGAAATTTTCAACTATTGCAGCATATTTAGTATGAATATGCATATTTAGGTCATATTTTTGGCATATTTTAGAGCATATTAAAGAAATTTTGCAGTTTCATATCATATTTTGTAAATTTTGCATTATAATGATACTTTTTGAGAATTTACAGACCTTTTAAATAATTAACACTATATTTTAATAAAATGGATTTTAATGAAACTTTAAAAAAAATATATACAATGTGTAAGTGGTAAAGTCATATTTTAAATTTTATTGGTCATATTTTAATGTTTTTTTAGGTCATAAATGCATGCATATATCCTATTTTTTAGGTCATAGAAATCCGCCCCCTACCTATGATTATCTGTTCCGTTTTCTCAACTATAGGCTAAATGAAAGAAATAGAGATGCAATCTCTTCTGTTTATACATTTATTTTACTTACCACAATCCCACTCAATTAAATTGGCCAGTTGTCAGCGAAAGCTAGACAAGTCCACAGGCATATACAGAAGATTATAAATGATAGTTAGTTTACAGATACACACATTTCCATGTTGGAATCATATGACGTTGTTGAAATGAGACATAGTACTCACATGTATAGCCGCAAGGCCCGGTTTACTTCAGTCTAACTAACTAGCCCCCGTCTTTTGTAGGTTCCGCGGTATTTTTTAAATCATAACATGTGCTCCAGATGAGTCAGAGTGTGGGAGGGAGAAATAGAGAGAGAGAGATGGAGAGGGAGAGAGAGTGAACTGGATTAACAGCATCATATCATAGCCTAGAGGTGTATATGGGATCCCTTCATATACTAAGTACAGTACATATTTCACCGCTAACAACCCTCTTTCAGTAACCATGCTTATTCTTAGACTACAGTAGTCTGGATTTGGAGAGAGAACAAATTACATACTGTAATATGCTAGCTTCAGCGTTCACAGTTCTAACTTACACACTCATACGTTATATTTAGGCCTAATTATTATTGTTATTAATTACATATTATTATTAGCCTACAAAATAAAAAAATCTAATAAAACAAATTGATATATACTTCACAACCTAGAATATATTATATATCTTTATATATACAAAATAAAAAAATATCTAATAAAACAAATTGATATATACTTCACAACCTAGAATATATTATATATCTTTATATATACAAAATAAAAAAAATATCTAATAAAACAAATTGATATATACTTCACAACCTAGAATATATTATACTAGCATGTGCCCGCGGCTTCGCCCGGGATAATTATTTCAAAAATTAAAAATTAAGTGCATAATAGTTAAGTCATTATATTTATTAACACCTAAATCACGTGGACTACATACCACGATTAGATAGCATCGCCTGGTAAAAGTGACCTCAGATTCGAGTTCCTTGGTCCAGAAAACCCCTGTACTGTATAGTGAGTTTCGTCCAAATAAAACAATGTTTGACCATATTAGGGCTTACAACATTCAAGCGATCGCGAAAGTTTAATTTCCAAGGTATGACAAAAATAGACAAAGCCAACTGTAATTGTCAAACTTCCATTTAATTTAATTCCAAACCCATCTGAAACACACTGGCAACAATATGTTTTAATGTCAAATGTGATTCGGATTCGATAATTCTGTGTAAGAAGGAATTAAGTATTCTCAAAAACATTTGATTTTTGGTATTTAAAATCAGAATTTTTCAAAATCCTTTCTTAGCGAGCACCTACATTATGAAACGAAGGTACTGTCAAAATTCCAAGTCTCTACCTGTTATAGTTTAGGCTGTACGTTGATTCCTGTCAGTCAGTCAGGACAAAGCCTTTTATATATATAGAGATATGTTTGATATATATAGATATATAATATATAGGCCTATAATTTATCATATATTCTAGGTTGTGAAGTATATATCAATTTGTTTTATTAGATTTGTTTTTTATTTTGTAGACTAATAATAATGTGTAATTAATAACAATAATAGGTAGGCCTAAATATAACGTATGAGTGTGTAAGTTAGAAACCGGATGTTAGGTAAAATGCCTATTTTTTATTTCATAGAAATATTTTTATAATTATTTAATTAGTTCCTTTAAGAGTTGGCCTACTAGGGTTGTATAATTATGGTAAAATCATTTTGCATTTTTGGCCTAATTATGTGTATAAGTAACTGTTAATGCCTACTGAATGCAAGTAGTATGCACGAATAAGAAAAAGAACCTGTCGTTAGCTAGAGTTTTATTGATTACCATCGATAAATCGATCTGAGTTCCCAATGCTGCCAATAGTGCGTACCACAAGATGGCTTGTGTCGTCGTAGTTCCTTACATCAAAATACTATAAAAGCACACGATCTGGCTTGCACCTACCAGAAATTGTGTTTTTAATCAATGGAAATTTATATTATTTCAGCATCCAAAGAAGTTATGTTGTACAAAATAATGTGTTTTCATTGTTTTCACTGGCAGAATGTGACGTATTAATCACCGCACGTTGAAGCCTTACGTGTCCAACATCGGGCTGACGTTTTATTAGATAAAATAGCATCCTTGGGACCCTAGGAAGTATATTGTAAGATAAACGATCGTGATTGGTTTATAAGCGAGGAATTGCTAAACGTTATTGGTCAGTATCAAACACGCGGCGTATGGATGGAATAGTCTACAGAGTCCCGCTATTCCGAACACCGCTCGTCTGGTCATCCGGTTAATGCGGACGGGATTTATGTTCTGAACAGTCAATAAATTTTGAATTTGTAGGCTAAGTCGTCATAGTAAAACAATTTTCAACAAGTAAGCAACTTTTACTGAGAGTATGTGTTCCATGGCAAAAAATGTCCGGCGAACACTAATTTATATACATAAGACCACCATGATGTACACATTTAAAAGAGCATTCATTAGGCTGTCATCAAACCAGCCACAAGAGAAAATTAAAATCAACCAAAGTAGGCCTATTAAAATAAATTAGAGCAGGTCTAATTAATTAACGCCTTTCTAAACAATCAGGTAATCCCACGAGAGATTATGAGTTTACCATTAGGTTAGCGACAATTTATCGGATGAAACTCGTAATCTCGAGTGAGATTTATTAAGACTATTCCATGAATAAAATGTAATGGATTATATCAATAATAATTACTTTCTTATTTAAGTTGTTTAAAAATCAATATTATGTCAGCCAGTGGCGGCTCGTGGCCGGAAAATTAGGTGAAGAGGAAAAAATGCCACATGCTTACGTTAATAACCGAACTCACCTATGTCTTGTATAGCAAATCAATCCTTCGATAGTCCTTTATGGCTGCAAATTTGTCGGTGATACCATCATAGGACGGCTGCATTTCTTCTAGCTGCAGTAAAGGTTCTTTCTGAATTGAAATATTCATTTAGTAGGCCTACGTCGTGATCTGACAGCTGGCACAATGATGATTTTATTTTAAACAATGCGGGTAAGAATATAGTTATTATTTATAAAATCTGATACATTTTATTCATGGAATACTCTTAATAAATCCCAATCGGGATTATGAGTTTCATTAGATAAATTCGATCCTGCTTTTCCGCCGCGAATCTATTGATGTTTATCGTAATTGTTATTCTCCTAATCAGATTACTCAGAATATTCCATTCATGCGATGCGGACTAATAATCTTTAGCAATGCCTCGGATATCGACCAATGACTGTTGTTTATCTTATAAGTTAATATGCTTGCAAGGGTCGGAAAGATGCAATTTTATCTGATAAACTTCAGCTCGTTACTGGATACTTCAAGGCATTAATATGCAGTGATTAATATGTCACATGTCGTATGATTGCCTATGAAAAAATATCCATTGTAGGAATGAAACGTCGTGATTCAACGTTGTCGTCCTATGGCGTCCTATCAGTGACGATCTCCGAAGATGGTTCAGTGTTGTGACACGTGACAGTGGGCTTTCATCACAGTACACAGTAGTCTTGGTATATGGTGACACACATTAAATAAATTAACTTCTAGTCTCATCCCTATGCCTCACTTTTGTGCTATAGAATCGAACGCCTATGATTTTTTTTCCGTTAATGATATTTAATTTTATGAGAAAGAATCCAAGCTCCTCTACCGTTCATACTTCAATGAAGTATATGGTTGTTTATAAACACCTTTTAAATAATTAATTGAAAATTGTTAAAAATAAAAATTCTAGCTCTTTAGCGTCTATGCAAATCGTGTGGAAAATTTAAACAAAATTGTTAGTTTTTTTTTTATAAAATCGTGAAGAATGAAAGTCTGTTCTAGCCTCGCCCAAAGATGTAAGACTTAAAAGCCTGAGTTTGTACAAACGATAGCTGGCTTATAACTACCCTTCAAAGTATAAGGATACCGTATAAAAGTAAGAAAAAGTCGTCAATCTCCCCAGAAGATATCTAATCCAAATACGTTTTATTTATACACGATGTTTAGTTCTCAAGCCACACAGACACGTTCCTGAAAATATTATAGGACAGAGGAGAATTCAAAATAGGTATTTATGTTAAAAACATTGATTTCGAACATTTATTACCTTTGGTACGGGTAGAGGAAGTGAAATTGGTGCTTTGCTATTAATGGAGCTGTTAGCAGAAGAGGAGTAGGTATGAAACCCGCCACACACTGTCATTGTAAGCAGCTTGCTGTGGTAACCGCGCGGCGCGCGCATCATGAAGCCGAAGGATGACACCTTCGTGGGTAGTCTGATCCCTTCAGCATGGACGTGGGATAAGCGAGAAAAATGCTGCTTGTAGCATCAGCCAGCATCATTTTTAGTGGACCAGACTACCCATGGAACAGGGGAAGTGAATCAAGGCTAGTTCTGCTTCGTGCTTCTTTGCAAGACTCGAGAGCTCTCTGGCGCCTCCTCCTTTAACATCACTCGTGTAGTGATGAGCGAGACCAGTCTTGGTCTTGCAGTCTTGGTCTTGGTCTTGCAGAAAATGCAAGACCGAGACCAAGACCAAGACCGCATCAGCGTTAGCAAGACCAAGACCAAGACCGACCATGCAAGACCGAGACCAAGACCAAGACCAACCCTGCAAGACTCTGGCAAGAACAAGACCTAACTGCAAGACTCTTGCAGTCTTGCATTTGAAAAAGTCTTATAAAGCCCCGTTGTGTATGCAGCGACCGCTACTCAAAGGCGCCGCAGAGTCGCTAGCCGGGGTAGTCCCAAGGCTAGTGGGCCTATAATATAGAGGTTGCTTCATCGTGCGGTAACCAATGAGAGCAAACCCGGTGCGTAACACTGTCCGTATCCAAAAACGAGCGCACCATTCAAATAATACATATGAAATCTGTATACAACCTCTCTCACCACTACGATAAACAAATTACTGCAATGAAAACTAACAATTAATCTGACGGATTTCCCTGAATGGCATTCCAGACAGCTAGTTCCTTCAATTGGTGGGAGTTAAATTCACGATAAACACTCCATATTCATTTTTAAAATGTTTAATTGCAATAGTTCTCTAGTATTATGGTACGAAAGGCAAACAGATGTAACAAAGGCCCTAAGCCATAAATGAAATTTCATTTTGCGTACAATATAAATAAATTCTGCCATACAGTTATTCAATAACTAGTTTCTCTAACCTCTCACTGGGTTAAAAGAAAGCTATGACTGAGGATCTATAATAATTCGTTATTACAACCAAATGGTCATACTATGATGAATGGAGCAACGATGGAATGAGATATGCCAGGGGAAACAAGAGCACCCCGAGAAAACCTGCCCCGACCCCACTTTGTCCATCACAAATTTCACATTGTTCCATCGAGATCCGATCCCGGGTCCCAGCGGTGGAGGGCGAACGGTCTATCCACTCAGCCATGGGGGCGGCCTATGACTGAGGGTTTGAAACTTTAATCAGTCCCTGTAACTTAAAACTCCTATTAACATGCTCAGTAGCCTATTTCATTAACGATGATATCCTTTTTTATACCTATCATTAATATTCATAGCCTACTCTCACATATAAAATTGATATGGAATTTATTAGATAGAAGGTGATTTTTGATGGTAATAATGATTAAGTACAATAGATTAAATGAATTAGTTGAATATTGAATAGTTAAGGTAATTGCTTTATTATAAAATGGTGATGGGTATGAATAAGTATTGGTAAATACGTAGGTATTGTGAAAAAGCACGTTCTTGGAAAACCAAATTTCTTAAAGAGGATCTCAAAGCGAGGGTGTATTTTCCCAGGTAGACTGAACGTGACTTTAAATAATCGACAGAGGGTTTGGTAGCAGAAGGAACTAATTATGTTACAGGAAAGATGCGCAATCAATGTAAAAGGTATATTATGATCTAAGGAAAAGGAGATGATAATTAGTAACACTTAAACTTTAAGTTTAACAATCAGGCACGTTTCAAGTAAGTTTGGAGAAACGCGTTATAAATAAAATTGCTTCCAATTTACAAGGGTAAAACTGTAAATGTCACATATTAATGAAAAGACATGTTCCGGGTATATGGGAAGACACACTACAGAATTAAATCAGTGTGAAGATTATGTATTGTATGAGACCTTTGGCTATTCGCACCAATGCTCTACTAACTGAGCTAAGCCGGAGTTCAATTCACAGCGCCAGATGGAATCTTTCTCCTATGATTGCTCTAAGTTTTCTCCTATAATATTCTAATGTAATGTCCAACAGAGACAATAATCTGTGGTTCATGAATACTTATATATCTAGCCGTTATGTATCATACACATCTTGTTAATATTACTTCTTGTCTCCACAGACGTTCAATTTGAAACTTTACAATACAATATTCATAATTTTACACTCTCAAATAGTGTTAGCATCTCGTGGATTTTGGGTTTAAAGTTCTGCAATAGGATAACAGAGAATATTTAAACTTACACTGTTCTAGCTTATATCACCATGGACATTCCGGCAAACAGTGTGACATCACTTTACTGTTTACATAGTCAAAGCAACTAAAAGCAATTAGCTTTCGTTACTTTCGCAAGCAATAACACACATGTTATCGGTGTAACTTTAAATCATGTAAACGCCATAGATCACAGTAAGATGCATAAAATAAAATTGCAAGACTCTTGCAACAAGACCAAGACCGAGTATGCAAGACCGAGACCAAGACCAAGACCACTGATGCAAGACCGAGACCAAGACCAAGACCAGGGTTACCTATGCAAGACCAAGACCAAGACTGAGAGTGCAATACCAAGACCAAGACCAAGACCGCCTTGGTCTTGGTCTTGGTCTTGCATTTGCTCATCACTACACTCGTGGCGGGCAATACAAAATTACATAAATGCATTTATAGTAAAAACCAACATTCGTGATATGGGAAATGAACTTTAAAAATACGTATTGTAAAGGAAAAATACTGGTGAAGTGCTACTTCACCTACTTCACCTGAATAACCGCCACTGATGTCAGCTATGAGATCACGGCATACAGAACGAATGAAGAATCAATGAATCTAAGAAGTTACTAGATTGTTACCAATGCTACCAATAGTGCGTGTGAGAAATAGTTAACCAAATTCAGATAAGCTAACATCAGAACATAAAAAAAGCACTCGAACTGGCTTCCACCGAATCGAAATTGTGGTTTTCATTAATGCACATAATTATATAGGCCTATTATTGCATTTTCCAAGTAAATTATGTTGTATAAATAATGCGATTTTATTCTGTTCATTGGCAGCATGAAACATATTAATCCCTGAATATTGAATCTTATGTTTCCAGTAACTAGCTGAGGTTTTATCAGATAAAATCGCATCTGTATGTTCCTAGCAAGCATATTAGCCTGTAAGATAATCGACCGTTAATTATCGGATGATATCCGAGGCATTGCTAAAATATGTTATTGGTCATTATCAGGGCTCGGATTCTGATGACCTACACTTCTTTTAAAAAATGACCATTAAAATGACCACAAATTATAAGGAAAATGACTGAATAATTGTAAATAATGACCTAAAACTGATATTTTTTTTATAAAAAATTATTATTGAACACACAAGGTTATAGACTATTTTGTACATAATTGAAAAACTGTAAATGCAGAAAGGAGTTGTAGGTCTAAGAACTTGGTTCTTTGTTCTTGATTGGAGCATTTGAGAAGAAAAGTAAGAAAATTGTTTTTAAAGTAGATCCTACAAAAATGTTGCAATTATACCAATTTATTTAAATATTACCTATATGGAAAAATGACGACAAAAAATTAATATACTCAATGTAAATGCTTGAAAATTACTAAATAAGGAAGCAAATGACATGAAAGGGACAAAATATTGGCGTAAAATTGAAGTAAATGCCCTAAAAATATAAAATTTTGTAAAATGACAAAAAATGATCTAATAAAAATGCATTTTTATAATCTACAAGGCATGATTAGGATTTATCTACAAGTTGGCAATGTCTATGCAGCATCAATAAAAAGATGACATGTCATTAGAATCCGGGCCCTTGTCATTATCAAATACTCGTCATATGAATGGAATAGTGAATTACATTTTGGATCTGAATTATCAATACTTATTTCTGTTATTATTTATAAATAATTATATCCCTTACTAATGAGTACAAATTGCCAATTTAATTAATGTAGTTGCTTGAAATTGCCAGGGATAATTTACATATTCATCCTATAATTGGCAAGTTACACCCTCTTTAAACCTTCAGGCCCATGTATGTCGAGATTCGATTTACTCTAAATTTAATTACGTATAGTTTTCGAATTGCGTAATTGCCCCAGCTTATTCAAACTATTTTTCCCTTCCTCAGATTTGATACCATACTGCCTGGGATGACAGTGTCTAATTAAAAAGCGCTATCATATTGTTTTAAAAATTAATTTTCAAATGATGACAAACTTCCTTTCCATCTAACATATCCCCCGAGGTGATTTTAATTTTGCAAATTAAGTCTTACACATGGCAGGAATTTTATGCTTTCTTTAATAATAATTTTATTGCTGACATATAAAGTAATTCTATTCTCAAACAAGCATTCGCTCTTTTTTAAAGTAATTAGCTTCTAGCGAAGATATTATTTCCTCGCAAAGCAGATGCAATTAATCTAAAACAAGTCTCATTTCTTATGTACACCTCGTTATCCATATTCTAGGAAGTATAAAACAGTTTTTTCAAGTAGAATATTTTATATCTCGGCGTTTGATGTTTAATTTTTGCAAATGAACACAAGAGGTATAATTTCATTTGCCTCACTCTTATTTAAATTCCCATGTCACGACTTGTCACAAATTAGGAAAACGGACTGGCTATTTCCTGTTGGCGCCGACTCTGGGGTGGGGGGCAAGAAACGTTTTGTACCCAATATTTAGAAGTAGGAGCCTCGTTCCCTCAGTATTTAGAAATAATGTCTTCGCTGTGTTTACTATCAAGAATTAAGGTAAACCATCTTCGGATTTCTTTATTTACTCATATTTTATCTATTAGCATGTTGGTATTATGTTTTTAGGCTTATTTTGTTTTGCGATTTTCCCGAAAATTACCTTGATAATTTGTGGAAATTTTGAACACAAACTGCTTTAACTAGGCAGAAGTTAATTGTCGACTAAAATCAGGAAATGCTTGTTTTTATGCAATTCAGAAATTATCTTCTCGTCTTCTGTCCAGAAATCTAAAAATAATAAATGTATGTATAAGATAATAATTATCCTGCCGGTTGTATTATATGGATGTGAGACATGGTCGCTTACTCTTCGGGAAGAACATAATCTGAGAGTGTTCGAAAACAGGGTGCTTAGGAAAATATTCGGACCTAACAGAAATGGAAATGGGAACTGGAGAAAACTGCATAATGACGAGCTTCTTAACCTGTTCTCTTCACCGAATATAAGAGTAATTAATTCACGGAGGATAAAATTGCTGAAAACATGGAGCACTTGGGGGAGGAAAGACATTTCTCAAAAATACTGACTGGTAGATCCGAAGGGAAAGTTTACTTGGAAGACCTAGACGTAGATGGAAGAACAATATTAGAATAGATTTAAGGGAAGTAGGATTTGCGAGGGATGGCTGGATAGAGTTAACAGATAATAGGGATGAATGGCGGTCTCAGGTAAGCGCGGCAATGAACCTTCGGGTTTTATAATATAGATAATATTCCTTTTACTTGCTTAGGAATTGTCTATTGCCATTGAGTAAATTAATATTATAGTGACTGAATGGAATTATTTGAGTGACTATCGAAGTTCATACGTATTACCTTTGCCAGATTAACTGTAAATAAGATAAGATATTTATCATATTTCTCTCACACAGATATGATCATCTGGAAAGCTAAAAGTTTATTTTCAAAAGTTTGAAAGGTCAAGAATATAGGCTAATGGTAATTGAAGAGCCAATTGGTAAAGCATAACTCGCTAGTGTGCTGTTACTAGTGGGTTATGGAAAAAGTATTTACTTACATTGTAATTGTTGTCACTACAATGCAAATATTATGAAGGTAGTAATCGAATCTGTAGGATTCTTTGAAGAATAAGTTATATTTACTCCAAACGAGACTATTTTGTGTGGAAAGGAAAGTAGCATATCATCTTCTGAAGTAGCTCGAGGATAAAAACATAGGATGGGCTTACACATAAATTAGATACGTTATTCCTAAAACATGTATCGGTTATGTTTATAAATTGGCAATTTTATAATTAGGCCTAGTACGTTAATGAAGATAAATCGTGTAGTCAATTAGGGTAGATGAAATTGCCGGAGGGACATTTCGTATTCTTCATATTGTTTAATTTTAAGTTACGATTTTTTAATGTATTAATTCATACATCATGATTATTATTAAGTTCGGTTGATTTGCAGAACAATTGTGTTAATAATATAGCTATATGCCCTGGGGCATTCTTAAAAATGTATGATTAAGGAATGACAGAAGTGCTGATTTAGCCTCTAGATTTGAAAATAAAAATTATAGTCAAGCTGTCAAGACGTTTTATATCACAACGGCAGATACCAATGGGTTCTAAAGTCGTTGCTATTCCCGCAGAGGACAAGGATATTTTAAGAATGTCATTTAAAGAAATTTGTATGAAATATCTGCCAGAGTTTTTTGGACGGCTTAAATCATAATAGGCGAACTGTTTATAGTAATACCGCAAATACGGAATGTTAATGAAAGAAAAATGTTATCTCTGTGTAGAGGGGACGTAGACAAGCAACTTTTATTATGAGATTTTTGCTCTATGGGTTCAATTTTTTCTGTTACAGCATAAAATATTCCAGGGCATGGCCATCACTGAATTCTAACATTTGGAAAAATGCAACACAAAGGAACTTCGTTGTTAACATTGGAGTTAAGAGTAAAACACGAATGCAGTTTTAGATTATCATTGCAAAGTAGAAATAAGGCAATAAAATATGTGATTTTGTTATAGATATGTAAGCATTCATGAGCCACAGATTATTGTCTCTGTTGGACACTACATGAGAATATTATAGGAGAAAAATTCCTCCGGCACTGGGACTTGAACCCAGGACCTTTGGCTATTCGCGTCAATGCTCTACCAACTGAGCTAAGCCGGAGCTCAATTCACAGCGCCAGATGGAACTTCTCTCCTATGACTGATTGCACTAATGGTCCACCTCACAGACAGACAAGTTATGTCATATGCAGTACTGTGAGGCACACTAAGTAGTGATTTTTGTGACCGGGCTCCCACTGTTATTGTACAGTTAACATTTAAGATAGATATGTAAGCATTCATGAGCCACAGATTATTGTCTCTGTTGGACACTGTTTCTCCTATAATATTCTCATGTAGTGTCCAACAGAGACAATAATCTGTGGCTCATGAATGCTTACATATCTATCTTAAATGTTAACTGTACAATAACAGTGGGAGCCCGGTCACAAAAATCACTACTTAGTGTGCCTCACAGTACTGCATATGACATAACTTGTCTGTCTGTGAGGTGGACCATTAGGGCAATCAGTCATAGGAGAGAAGTTCCATCTGGCGCTGTGAATTGAGCTCCGGCTTAGCTCAGTTGGTAGAGCATTGGCGCGAATAGCCAAAGGTCCTGGGTTCAAGTCCCAGTGCCGGAGGAATTTTTCTCCTATAATATTCTCATGTGATTTTGTTATAAAACTATTGGTTTTAATACACCTGTGATACTAATTTTTTATGGACACAATTAAATGTAATTTAGCTTATGTTTTAAAATTACCAAATATATTTAACTGTCTGCATTTATTATTTTTGTTTAAAGATACTGGTATAGCCTAATAGTTTATGTCAATATATCATGTTTTGATTTTAAAGTTTTGATTTTAAGGTGATAATCTATTTTAACATAGATTAAAATAAGTAAAAAGTTGTGTGTTAATCCATTTGTATGGCAATAAATAATGTTCTTTTTCATTATAACATTTAATACAGTAAATTAAATCAAATTCTCACATAACTTCTATATAATTACTATTTGTTACTATTTTCTTACCTCCATAAATGCGCCATTTTCTAACCTTGTTAATTTAATGCAAAATACCTCTCGGTAAGTAGGGCAAGTACCTCAGTAGTAGCCTACACTGCAGAAAGAAATATTACATAAAAAAATTACATGGTCAAAAATAAAAAATAATTTTAAAAAAAAATTCTAACATTGAAATCTGCCCTTTTTTGGAGAATGGCCCAAATGTGAAGTGTTTGTTATGTCTAACTTCTTACCAAAACTGCAAAATTGTTGTGGAATCCCGGGGGGTGAAACTGGCGTCCTTCAAGATAAAACAGTAAGTTCAATATAATTTAACATTATGTGATTGTAATTTTCCAGAATTTAGTGTACCTCAAGGGTATAACTGTGTAGAGAACACAATGTAGCCATTGTCCTATTTCTGGAAGTTTGTGACCATACTGTAGCATATGATTCGATATGTCAGTCATCTTTGGGATCCTTGAGACACACCTGTTTCGTTTCGTGTCCTGGGGCTGCTTGCAGTGGGCCGTGGATTGATTGCACACTTCATTCTGGATAAACATCCAGGAAGATGCTTGAGGCTGTAGAGACCAGCAACATGTGATGGCAGCGGTCAATTCCTCAGCAAATGTCAATAGCGTCTATGCATTCCTGATGGTTGCATTTGTCAAGTGTTTCTTTCTCTCATTGTCTTAAAATTCACATTTCACCTGAATCGACTTCAAATAATGCCTTGAATAATTTTTTGAACAGAACATTTTGACGTACCTTTTTCTAAGTACGAGGTTCTATCCTCCCCTAAAAGAAGAATGAACACGGGTCAGACTTGTCACTATCGTCTTACCGAAATACCAAGATTATGGAGCGTTTTTAATAATTGGAAAAGCATTTTTTAAGATCTGAATATTCCGTTGTAAACTTGGCTAGCATTTCTCACAATTTGCTTCCTCTAATGCCTTAGATCTTTACAGTAATAGTCTTTATGTCAAGATGATATTTTTCCAAACTAATTATATATATATATTGAAAACACATCTTATTTAATTGCAGTATGAAAACAAAAGAAGGAACAAATATATATCCGTTACTGAATTCTGATTTCCCATGCTCGCCGTAGATCGTTGACAGCCAGCTAGACTATGGTTCTAGGGTTCAGCGGTTCAGTGCCACTGATGGTAACATTTTATTTTATTCAGGTATCGGTAGCACTGAGTATGCAAACATTGCAATCTAGGCTCGCATTTCTCATAATTTGCTTCCTCTAACGCCTTAGATCTCGACAATAATAGTCTTTATATGAAAATAATATTATTCCGAACTAATTAATATAATATGTATCGAAAAAACACATCTTATTTGCTTGCAGTATGAAAACAAAGAAAGCAACAAATACTATTTTCGGAAACAAGTCTGTGTGAGTCTGTCCCTCTAAGAATAGCGAAGCTCAAAAACAAAACATTATTTTTAAACGAATTATCTTATATTCTGGTTAATTATTTTCTGGACTTATGATACGATGCACGTTGGTCATTTTCTCTTACTACTGACACATTACGTAAAGAAAATTAAGTTATGTATTTTGTCCGATTTTAAAGAGATTACTCGAATTTTGTTTAAATGTTGGGTAGGCCTATTAATTGCGTATAAAAATTACATATCTGAAAAATTTATGCATAGAAATTCTCTAAAGGGTAATTATTCTTCCGCAAACTCGGGTTTTTAAGTCCTACTTCGCGAACAATATGGTTTTCCATGAGGCTGAAACAACTGAAAGCGCACTTCCGCAATTCCTGCCTAGTAACGTGAAGCAGAAAACTCGTATTCTCAATGCTTAGACTGGAGGAAGTCATGTGCGTGTGTCATATCAGATTTTACTGATGATTTAAAAATCTGAGTTCATGATATGTAAATCGGGTTCACTTGTACCACTTATGCATTCACAAGCGTGATAAGCCATATGAAGAACCCTGCCGAAAGACAATGGCCTATTCACACACACACACTCGTACACATCATCCCCATACTCCTTGCTTTTTCTTGTGCCGCTTAGCAACCCCTTGCTGGATACGGATAATACTGTTGAACTGTTCCCGACCCAACATGGCCTTAGGGTACACTACACCAAGTTCCATTAGAAACCACGACACACGGGGATAGGTTATAAACCTCATATACTCCCTCCCCCCCCCCATCTCAACCCTCAGTGTGTAATGTAACCAACCCTCTCTCACATCTGCTCCTATATCAATATACATTTCATTTAAACTACTAATATAAAACCAGTGTGTCAGACTATATTATAGACTGTCAAATATGAGCAAAATGGTGGTTTGTTACATCTTCATTTCATATAAGACTCAAGTTGATTTAGTAGACCATTCGCATCCATATCATTCAGATTTATAGCTGTAATGGCACATATAGAGTACTCCTACTTGCAAACTTTTTTTTTTTACGAGGAAAGAACCAAAGAAGGATGACTGAGTGAGATGATAACGGTTGAAGTGATATTGTTAGTATATTAATATAGGCCCCCAGGCCTCATCGGCCCTTGGAAGTTGTTATTGCGGCTCACGGAACAAAAATTAAGAAAACTATCAAGTTGAAACAGGGCTCTTTATAATAGCCATAGGTTGCAAACATTTAGGTTAAGGGCAAATTTAGAAGGAAAAAAATTGCCACATCTCTCAATTTGCCACGAGCTGTCAAATGAAATAGAAGAACTGAATTAAAAAAAAAAAATGTTATAAACATATTGCAATGATTATTCAAGAGTTTTCTTAAAGAACTCCTGATTTTGAAAACATAGACTAAGGGACAAACGGTCTCTTCTTAACGATTCGTTGAGAGTGAATGACCTATCGAGGATATACTACCAAAGTGTCAACTTGAATGATGGAATTTTCAAACTGATTTAATTTTTTTTAACAACAGAAAAACGAAATAACTTTTCTCAGAATTCTTACGGATGACAAGAAGCTCAGAGATTATGCTCTTCAGATCATTTCTATGATTGAAAACATACAGGCCTACCTTTGTGCATTTTCGAATGTGAATTTACCAAAAATAAGGACAAGACTTTCCTAATTGACTGTTATCTGTGATGTTTAAGAACTACTAATCTTGCAGATCAGCTGGTTTCTCTCAGTAGATTGCATTACTACTACTACAGATGTGACAAATATATTTTTAGAAAGCAAACATTTTTCCTTTATTAATAATTTATTTAATTGTTTAATAAATTTAATTTAATATTGTTTATAATAATTAATATTATTTAATTTAATATTTTAATAACATTATATTAATATTACTTAATATTATTTAATATTAATTAAATATAACATAATTTCATTTAATAACTTAATATTGCTTATAACGAAATGACAATATTCTTCCTGGATACTCTTATTAAGTATTAAATTTAAGTCGACTGATTACTTTTCCTCATTGATTTGAAATTTACCGCCCAATGATGGGGAGGAATTTAAAAAAATATTCATAATCCCTTTATTTTACTTCATAAAATCTGTTCACTATTCATCTAACCTCATTTCTTTTGAATGTTACAGTGTACAAATTTACAAGTATGTTATTTTACCGTACGTAATTTTGTTGCGTCCCTCAAGGAGACTTGTCTAATTGAATTTGGGCCTCTCTTCCTTTAAGATTGGACAGGTCTGATATAGTTATTTCATCTGGGTGTACGCCATGGCGCACACAGTTGAGGTACTATAAAGTAGAGGTCGCGGCTTCGTTCCCCGATAAAATCTTTAGTACTTTTTCTAATTATGGCGTTATGGTTACGACTCACTTTCTAACAAAAATGAACCCTTCAGAGCTGAATTAATAAGATGTTTAGTATTTTTCTAATTATGGCGCTGTTGTTACGATATTGCAGTTCAGATACTTCGGTAAAAAGAAATAAACAAGATACCCAAATTAAGTATAATAAATGACAGATTAATTGCCCAAATTTATTCAAACTAAAATCATAAAATCTCATAGCCCGTGTTTGGTCTTAAAATGACCGTGAAAAGACGGAACATTCATTATAAATATTATTAACTAGAAAGAAGGCAAAGGTAAAAAGTTTAACTACATCATTTTAAATAACTATTAAAATGAGATTGCAGTGAATAGACGGAGAAGCTGGGAATTTCCCTAGCAGACCTAGCGGGTGCGAGATAAGGCAATGCAGTACTCAGGTACAATGTATCGGGAATCTCCCGAGATCTTATCACAAAGGGTACTGATCCACTTAAGTAATTCTAAGAAGTCGGCTATTGTGTTTAAGCCTTGCTTCTGATGTTGCTACTGATACAACACGCTGTCCGAACCTTCTTAGAAATCCGAGACGCTAAGTTGTGGGTTTTGAGAATAAGGGAAAATCCAATTGATTTCCGTGGGAAACTAACATATTATTATTGGTCGGGAGATTTGCCAATAAGAACTGGTCTATAGTACCACGTGCCGGGATTCACGAATAATAATTAAGAAGAGTAGGGATAAATGTTTGTTCAAGAGAGTTTTCTTTAGGCCTACCGGGGCACTGTAAAATCACTCTACTTCAAGGCCCCGCGCCTATAACAGTCATATTCAACTCTACTTCAAGGCCCCGTGCCTATAGCAGTCAAGTCAATTCTACTTCGGGGACTTGTGTCCACCGTATAAAATCACTCTACTTATCTTTGTGGCTTCGTGCCCACAGAATTAATTGGACTTATAAAATTTTCGCTGTGGAATTAATCGACTTAGAAGGATTCTTACTTTCAATCGCGATTAATCAAAATCATATACGGCAGCAATTGTATCACTAGTAACGATCTACCGGGAACTTGCAACAATATTAATTATTCACAAACAAATTTTGTAATTATTGTCAATGACTGGACTTGTATTTCCAACGTTTTGAATAAACAGAATATTCCTTCAGTGTTCAAAGAAACTGCATTATTATTCAAGCAATAATATTAAGGTGTTCTTCGCTTCCTACCCTGAAGCTAGAGGGAAGTGCTCAACGATCGACTGGCAGACCGGAGGCGGGTTCAACAAATCAGAAATATTCAGTATATGCATTATACTGTGGCGCCCAGGTAAACAAACTTCATTCTAAACCACCGAACCGCTGTACATGGCTATTTCCCAACGTGAGGCACGAGTGAAGCTGGACATCAAGGATCACCAACTTCAAAAATCATCCCAAAACGGAAGGAAGACACCGCAGAATTTCTAGAACGTCACCCGTAAAGGCACCGCTGGAATTCAAGATCGTGGTACATCAGTTCCGGAGACCGTCGCAGAAAACATCAAAAATCACCAACAGATAAGAACTTAAATATTCATAGAGTTTCAGTAAAGTAAACAATTTTATTATCAATAATTTATGAAACAGTAAATATTAATAAAATAAATTAGTAAGCCTGACATCAAATAATATTTTTTTGAAAAGTTTGCAATTTAAGATCAAAGTAAAATTAAACTGAAACTCACTAAGAAAATTAAAGAATAAATTCAAGTAAAATAAAATCTTTTTCAAATTAAAAGAACTCAGGCATATCGAATATTTATTGTGCAAGGGTATAATTATACATGTTATGCATTATATGTTGAACTTCTTAACCAAAGGTAAGGTAGATCGTAAGAGTGTATCAGTACCCTTATAATTTATGTATGTGGCTTAGAAACGGAAAAAAAATTACTAGGAATAAAATTAATATGGAAGGTGGAGAGGGGCACGACTTGCTTAATGGTGAGGAAATAAATAATTGTAGAATGGAAATTAACAATGAGAACAGTGTCGCGACAGGTGACGGGGTTTTGGAGCAGGGAGTTGATAATAGGCAGGAAAATAATGCAACGAATATCCAGCTAACTGAGAATGATAGTGTAACTGAACATAGGCCTAGGGAATTGAATCAAACTATAGACCCGAATTCTATTGCATATTTGATAGCTATGATGAGGGAATCTAAGGAAGCTATGATAAAGGGGTTAGAAAAATCGAGTAATGAAGCTGGGGAAAAGATAGAGAAACTGGGAGATAGGATAGAACAATCGAGCCAAGAAAATAGACAGAATATAAATAGGCTTGAGAAGGAACTAAATAATATAAAAGAGGTCCAATCTAACTTATGCAACGAAATCAGGGGAGAATTCTGTAGGGAACTTCAAGAAAGTGAAAAAGCAATGAGGCAAGAAATTAGTGAAAGTCAAGGGGAAATTAGGTCTGAATTAGAGGCTAATATGGCATCGGTAGATCGGAAAATAGAGGTTCAGGGCAAGAAATATGAAGAAAAATTATTCAATGAAAGGAAAATTTTGGAGAAGGAAATACAGAAATCGGAGTCTAGCTTGAAAAAGAATATGGAGACTCAGGTGGGAAAAGTAAAAGTAGGGTTAGGAGATAAAATCTCGGAAGTAAATGACAAGGTAGTGCATTTAGAAAATATATTAGCGGTTAAAATAGGGGAAATCTCTAAAGAAGTAAGCACGGTAGCTAAAGAGGTCGAAAATCGTAGGCCTGTAGCAAATAACTATGCTGTAAATTGTAGTGAGAGTATATGTAATGGAATAGGAAATACATATAGGCCTCCTAGTGTTGCAAATGAGTCCTGTAATACAGTACACGAGACGGTAGCCACCAGCATGCCGGTAGTTAGCGATAATAGGATTAATATATGTAACTTAATAGGAAATGAGGTATCACTTCCCAGTTTCAATGAGAGCAATACGAGCCCTCAGAGTTTCTTGAAATCTGTTGAAGAATATTTTACTTTACGGTCTATTCCATCTCAGTACAAAATGCTGATCCTCGGTAGAGCCTTAAAAGGAAAAACAAAAGAGTGGTTTGAACTTACAGTACACCCGGAGTGCAACTATGAGGATTTTAAGCAGTTATTCTTAGCAAGATATTGGGGTGAGGCGAAGAGAGCTTTAGCTAGAAATGAGGTCTATAATGGGAGATATTCACCTAGGGGCAACGTCTCTCTATCGGACCATTTCCTAAGAGTTATAGGCCTAATTAAGCTACTAGACCCCGGAATGCCAGAACGCGAGGCCATTCAGCTTGTGACGAGACATTTTCAGCCGGAAATATGTAACCTGCTTATAGTATCATGTCCCCAAACTTATAGCAAGGCTTTGGAGTTATTATCTAGTTTCGAAGTAGGAACTAACAGAGAAGAGCGTAGCGATAATAGGAGACCGGATAATATGCAAATGAATCAAGATACGAGAGGAGGTCCGAATAATGACAGAGGTAGATGGAACCAAGGACATGCCAACAGAAATGCGGAATCGAACAGAGGACCCCCTAATAATAACTCATATAGAAATAATGGGAACCAAAACTGGAGGGGAAATAATCAAGAGAATAGGCCTCAAGACAGACAAGTAAATAATGTTCGATTTCATGGCAGGATGCAGAACGAAGTAGGAGAACGAATTCCAGAAAACCAGGGGGGCATTAACATAGAAGGTGAAAGGAATCAGGCGCATAGCACGGGAAATCACAATGATATTCAGGGAGACATTCGTCACAGAAATGACGAAAGGCATGTAGCGCAAGACAGGCCTTTAAACTATTAGGAGACGCATTTGGAGGTCGAAATGACGTCACACAGACCGAGGGATTACAAGGATTAAAAAGACCTAATAATGAAAATAAAACACGAGAGAAGGGGTGCGTAGTAGGATGTGCAAATAGAGAGGGTATAACACCCACATATCCGCCATTAATAAGGGTAAAAATAGACCAATTTGAAGTCGATATGTTGGTGGACACTGGCTGTACTTTTTCTCTAATAAACGCAAAATTCTATGAAACGCTGAAAGCAGCAAGAGTGCGCGTTCAGGAATTGAAAGTACATGGCCTATACGCACAAACTGCAATTGGTGCCAAATCCCATAAAATTGAGCATCAGTGTATGTTGCCGTTGGAAATTGAGGGAAAGAAGTTAGAAGTCTACTTTTTGACAATAAAACATTTAGCACATAAATTAATTCTGGGTTGTGATTCTATGACAGATCAACTAATGAGAATAAATTTTGAAGAAAATTGGGTAGAAATGGAATTAGATGAGAAAGAAAAGTTACGTGTACCGTTTTTATCTAATGAGAATATAATTACTAAGGAGTTGGAGTGCCAAAATGAAGATGTATTATTACGCGAGCCTTTCGTGGTGGAATCAGTTGTAGTACAAGAGGGAAATAGTATCGACGAATATAGGCCTATGGGAATTAAACCGGCCGTATTTATATATGAAGGTGATAATGAGGCTGATTGTGACGAAAGTGTCGCAGAGTTACAGGGAATGGAATCTGATATTGTTTGGGAGGACGAAGAATATGATCATTTGTGCATTAAGGGTTCTAATAATTATGTAGATGAAAATGAATGTGAAACGGTACACGCGAATTTTACTAACATTAGTCAGAATGGAAGAAATGAAGAGGAAAATGTTGATATCGAATTAATTCTCAGGGAGAAAGTAGAAGAAATTGATGTGCTGTCAGATGGTCAAAAGTCGACTTTATATAACATGCTATATAAGAACAAATCAGTGTTCAGTTCAACTCCAGGCCTATTTCGGGGTTACCAACACAAATTTAAATTAAAACAAGAAATTCCTGAGCGTCGCTATAAGAGTAGGCCTGTACCAATTTCAATGAGGGATGAAGCCGATAAGCTAATAAAATCCATGCTAGATGCAAATATTATTAGAGTATCGGACTCAAAGTATTTGAATCCGATTTGTTGGGTCGTGAAAGCGAATGGAAAGCTACGTTTAACCCTGGACTCTAGGCATACTAACCTATATATAGAACCAGATCAATTCCGGGCGGAGCCAGTAGAAGATTTACTTGCCAAAATGGGAGACTCAAAATTTTTTAGCAGTATTGATTTGACGTCAAGTTTTTGGCAGATAGAGTTAAGAGAAGAAGACAGACAATATTGCGCATTCAACCATTGTGGTGTTACGTACGAATATTGCCGCTGCGCGTTTGGAGTCAAAACCTCGGGTAGTGCGCTACTGAGAGCGTTGAAAATAATGTTTCCGGATGGGCAAGGCTCCTGTGTGACGTCATTTGTTGACGACTACCTGATTCATACAATAGACTTTGAAGAACACGTGAGACAACTGGATAATGTATTAGGAACATTTCTGAGGTTCGGAATGTCTGTAAACCCGAAGAAAGTCTTTCTCATGAGAAAAGAGGTTAAGTTTCTCGGGTACATTATATCGGAGAATGGCGTAAGGGCTGATCCGGAGAGGATTGAAGCAATAAGGAACATTCCTAGGCCTACTAGCGTAAAGCAAGTTAGAAAGCTATTAGGCATTTTCAACTACCAATCACGCTTTATTCCTGGTTATGCGGAGCTTATTACACCCATCAGAAAGCTCTTGAGTAGCAAATCTAAAAGGTTCAAATGGGGAGATGTGGAAGACAGAGCTTTTATAAGTATAAAAAGGGCTTTCCAGGAATCTATCCTATTAGAACGGCCTGAACAGGACCTACAATACATTCTATACACGGACTCTTCGAGTAATGCAATTGGCTGTGCGCTTATGCAGGAGCATAACGATGGAACTAAGCATATTATAGCTGTAGCCTCCAGGGCCCTTAGCGAGTTGGAATCACATGGATCAGTTACTCTATTAGAGATTTTAGGGGTGTACTTTGGGCTCACAAGATTCAATAGGTACATCTTCAACAGGCATGTTATCGTGTACACAGACCACGTTAGCCTCACTTTCATAAATAAATGCAGATTGAGTAATAGTAAAATAAGCAGAATCATTCACGAAATTAGCCAATATGACATTGAGATAAGGCACGTGCCTGGGAAGGAAAATATTCTGTGTGACTATCTCTCTAGAATGAAGGAGGAAATACCGGAGAACCAGCAATCGTCAAATAGGCCTATCGAAGTGATGCCGGTACGCCTAATAAGGGAACCATCCTTAAAAGCGAACTTTGCGAATATTGTAGAGTTACAGAGACAAGACACAGAAATAGCACGAGTAATTAATGAACTGAGTAGGCCTATTGAAGATGACGCAAATAAGACAAAGCTAAAATACAGGTGCATCGATGATGTAATATATAAATTATGTGGGCAGGACGTCAAGAAATGGCTAATTTATGTGCCCCGAAAAATAGAAACAAACATCATCAGTACAGTCCATACAGTTTTAGGCCACAGTGGAACGGAGAGGGTGATGCTTTATATATCTGCGAGGGTGTACATTAAGAACTTGGGACGGAAAGTAAGAAAATTCATAAGCAGCTGTGATCTATGCCAGAGGGTAAAACCGCTAAATAAGAAGTTTGATCGGCCTCCTTTGACGATCACAAGGGAAGAAAAAGGGAGCTTAATAGCTATAGACTACCATGGACCGATTCCCACTGGGAGATTCGGGATGAAGTATATCTTTATAGTGGTAGACATTTTTACTCATTTCGTAAAACTCTACCCAGTGACAAGAGCAGACCGTATCCAATGCCTCAGGAAACTTACAGGGGATTTTATTCCGACCTATGGCCCCATCCAAAATCTAATTTCGGACAACGGAGCGCCTTTCACAGGTGAGAGGTTTAAGAACGTGTTAAATAAACATGGAGTGAAGGTATATAAGGTATCAAAATATCATCCCGAGGGGAACCGGAGTGAGCGGGAACTCAGAAATGTGTCACTGTATCTTAGGGCGCTGTGTCACAGGAAGCATTCAGCCTGGGTACCATATTGCCAGAAAATCGAAGATATTCTGAACCACACAGTCAACCCAATAACAGGGATAGAGCCATTTCGATTGATGACTGGGGGTGAGCCTAAAGAACTGGTAAAAGGGATGCCTGAGGCACTGGATTACGACCAAAATGGCGAGACTATGGAGGAAATTTGTAAGCGGGTCGTAGAGAGAATCCGCAAGAAGAACGAGAAGAGGAGAAGCAAAGCAAAGAGACACAAAACTGTGTGGCTACCTCAGATAGGGGAAGAAATAATGGTAAAAAGGAAGAACTTATCCAGCGCACTAAGAAAGGAGTATGCAAAGATGAATTTATTGTACGACGGACCGTACCAAGTCACCCAAGTTTTTAACGGAATTACAGTAGAGGCATACGACCCGGAAAAAGACAGAATTGTAGGAAGATACAACCTGTCCTTCATTAAACCATACATAAGGGCAGAATAATCGAAATGCATTGTACTGAGATGGAATAATGTAGGCCTATAACCTGCAATGTATATTTTACGCGGTAAAATAGCTACTGGCATGATAGGTTATCAGTTCCACATAGGTTTAGGATTAGAGGAATGTGTATAAATGAGAGTAAAATATACGTGTGTGTATTGCATTCTTTATAATATAGTGCAAGTGTAGTGAGAACTGCTTGATCGACCTTGTCAAAGTCTCATGGTAAAAGAGTGTTTCGTTGCATTCTTTATAATATAGTGTAGGTGTAGTGAGAACTGCTTGATCGACCTTGTCAAAGTCTCATGGTAAAAGAGTGTTTCTTTGCATTCTTGATAATATAGTGTAGGTGTAGTGAGAACTGCTTGATCGACCTTGTCAAAGTCTCAATATAAAAAAAAGTGTTTTTGTTTTTCTTTATGCATTCAATATATTTTATAAAATTTCAGTGAGAACTGCTTGAGCTTAATTTTCATGGTCTCACGAGGGTATATCGGTAAATTTATGGTGTTTACGTAAAATTTTGTTGTAATGTCTTGGTCGTGCAATAAACCAAGTAATAAGTACAAGCAACGTAACACTACAGGAAACCGCAAGATGTATGAATGCATGAATGTGATAGGTTCAGAAAACTTGTACATGTGGGACAGGATTTAAGGTGAAGTCTCGTGTCAAGATAGGAATTAAATTAGTTATGTATTTGTTTAAGATAGTTGCAACACTGGAGGAAAATAAGGTATAATATTTTGTGGAGAGATGCAGTATATTCAGCCAGTAAGTCAATCATAGGCTATGATGATTCCTGTCTTAATAGACTGGGGCATATATTGCAGTTCAGATACTTCGGTAAAAAGAAATAAACAAGATACCCAAATTAAGTATAATAAATGACAGATTAATTGCCCAAATTTATTCAAACTAAAATCATAAAATCTCATAGCCCGTGTTTGGTCTTAAAATGACCGTGAAAAGACGGAACATTCATTATAAATATTATTAACTAGAAAGAAGGCAAAGGTAAAAAGTTTAACTACATCATTTTAAATAACTATTAAAATGAGATTGCAGTGAATAGACGGAGAAGCTGGGAATTTCCCTAGCAGACCTAGCGGGTGCGAGATAAGGCAATGCAGTACTCAGGTACAATGTATCGGGAATCTCCCGAGATCTTATCACAAAGGGTACTGATCCACTTAAGTAATTCTAAGAAGTCGGCTATTGTGTTTAAGCCTTGCTTCTGATGTTGCTACTGATACAACACGCTGTCCGAACCTTCTTAGAAATCCGAGACGCTAAGTTGTGGGTTTTGAGAATAAGGGAAAATCCAATTGATTTCCGTGGGAAACTAACATATTATTATTGGTCGGGAGATTTGCCAATAAGAACTGGTCTATAGTACCACGTGCCGGGATTCACGAATAATAATTAAGAAGAGTAGGGATAAATGTTTGTTCAAGAGAGTTTTCTTTAGGCCTACCGGGGCACTGTAAAATCACTCTACTTCAAGGCCCCGCGCCTATAACAGTCATATTCAACTCTACTTCAAGGCCCCGTGCCTATAGCAGTCAAGTCAATTCTACTTCGGGGACTTGTGTCCACCGTATAAAATCACTCTACTTATCTTTGTGGCTTCGTGCCCACAGAATTAATTGGACTTATAAAATTTTCGCTGTGGAATTAATCGACTTAGAAGGATTCTTACTTTCAATCGCGATTAATCAAAATCATATACGGCAGCAATTGTATCACTAGTAACGATCTACCGGGAACTTGCAACAATATTAATTATTCACAAACAAATTTTGTAATTATTGTCAATGACTGGACTTGTATTTCCAACGTTTTGAATAAACAGAATATTCCTTCAGTGTTCAAAGAAACTGCATTATTATTCAAGCAATAATATTAAGGTGTTCTTCGCTTCCTACCCTGAAGCTAGAGGGAAGTGCTCAACGATCGACTGGCAGACCGGAGGCGGGTTCAACAAATCAGAAATATTCAGTATATGCATTATACTGTGGCGCCCAGGTAAACAAACTTCATTCTAAACCACCGAACCGCTGTAACGACTCAGCTTCTAACAAAAATTAATATCTGGAGCAATCCTGGAAATATATAAAAAGGAAAATATACGCGTACATCATAGGGGATGTCTTTCAAAAACTTAGCAAGGACCACTTACAAATAATGACGCATTAAAGAGTTCTAGATTGCCTATGAATATCATCTACCATGCGACGCTCCTCACTTTTTCGTGAGCTTTGGAAACCCCTGTGCCTGTTGAAATACGTGGGAGGGAACACTGAAGGGGTTGACAATGAATAACCTCAAACAACTGGGTTCGAGCACAGCACAGATGACAAACGGCGACACACACATTTAGATTAGGAGGGGGTGGTATCCCCTGGGTCCAATAAGGTATCTTTTGTGACTGTTTTATGAGCTCGGGAGGGACAAAAGCGACGCGAATAAACCGGCAATGAAGTGGCTATTAACATTTCACGGATCTTTAATGTTAATTGCATTCTACAAGCTTTTGAATTATCTCTTCATTGTAAATTAAACTACTCAATTCTTGGATCAACGTAAAATATTCTAAGCAAAAAAGGGGCATAAAGTTCAACTCATTAGAGGAATTTAATGCTGGCTAAAATAGCTTATTGATGATAAGGTAGGCCTACTGTTTTTGTTTGCTATGATTATTTAACGACAGTTTGTTTAACCTTAAAAAGCCCACTTCAAGAAAATCTCGAGTGATCTTGAATAGAAACTGTTAATTAACTTTTTTTTTTTTACTTTTTTTCGGGAAATTGCTAATTGCAAAATTGCTAGGTCTTTAATGCAAAGAACTCACATTACGAATAAAAATCATGATAGTTCATAAGTACAAGTAAATTACCGAACAATGAATGCCCGCTTCATGAAAATCTAGAGGAATCTTGAATAGAGGCGGTTAATTAACTTCTTTTAAACTATTTTACTTTTCCGAGAAATTGCGAATTGCAAATTTGCCAGTACCTGGCCTATTCCGTTACAATGCGTTGCTGGTTTGTTCGAATGTCTACAGAGTGGTTATCATAAGAGGAAGTGAAATGAATGTTTCAATAGGCTACCACGTCTTCTTGTGGTATTATCATCTTACGAAACAAAAGAATCAAAGAATGCATGATATAACCTAAACCGAACAGTAGGCCTACTGTACATTAACGGCTAAATCTTGTAGGAATATGTGCTCTTTCGATGGTCCTGGGACAATTTCTCTACCATATTAGTTCCAAATTAATAAATCTATGATTAAATCTTCGCATATGAGTAAATCATATTACTAATTACACTTAGGCTACAAATTGGCAAAATTAGGAGGCCGAATTCTGTTTTCGGAATGGCAATAGATCTATTGACCGGTGATGTTACATTCTAAAATAGTACATTTCGTCCGTGACACGATGGTGATAAGGTTATCGTCCTTATGCAGCGAAGGTGATAAGGCCTTATGCAGCGAAAGTCTTTACCCCCAGGACTACTCCCTCATTGGACAAAATGAAGTAATTATATTAAAAGGCCTATTTTGATTATAAATGTGTGATGGGATCCAAAATGTATTGCTTATCTAGACTTTCCTTTGAGACTTCAAGCAGACGAAAAAAAAAATCGCAAGGGGTTAGCGACCACCTCCCGATAAAATATTCATCTGCCAAACAGGGAACTTATCTGGAAGTTGACCAAGAATTGGAAGAAAATCGGACAACTTGTTTGGTCGTGAATGCGTAACAAACAAACTTACACACGAAATGCCAAACGGTGGGGTTAAGACAGGGCTCGCTTTGCTTGGTCAATAACATGGTCAGCGGGCCCGGTTTGGATTCCTGTTCGGGACAAGTTATCTAGGTGGGGTTTTCCCCCGAGATTTTTCCTCACCTGTGAGACGAATTTCGGGTAAATTTAAGTCCTTATATCAGATATCATTTGGCCGTTATTATCATCTTTATCTCATCTGCGCCTTGTTCGCCATGAGTGTGTTTGTGCGACTGGTATGTGTTCGTGTTGTCTCGGAGGTGGCCACTGCATTGGGCTGATCACCCATCCGGGAAGGCCCTCCATGTCCTTGTCCAGTAAAAAAAGTATGTATGTTCTCCAAAGGCAATTCCTCTCATGACAGGTCGCGATCCTGTAAGGCCAGGGTTGCAAGGGCCCCATAAACGTCCCTACAATGGGAGAGATTAAACCAAGAAAGAAAGAGAGAAAAAGAGCGAGAGATAATATCGTAAAGAGATGTCACACTCGAAAAATTTAGATAAGAGAAAGTTATAGGCCTACTAGGGAATCATGTTTTATGTTTATGAGATATATAGCTGAAGCACTTTTTTAAAACTAATAAAAAAGAACCTGAATGCGTACAAGTACACAGAACCCATATACAACATCAGACAACGTTCATAGCTTCATCATAATAAACCACAAGAGAGGGGGAGAATAGCATCAAAATTTTAAATCAACTTTTCAAAGTATTCATGCTTTGAAATATGTATTTCCTAAACGATAATCAACGAGTTTAATTGGATTCATATAGTCCTGGCTGCACTGGCAGGGCTTTCTTTCTTGCCATCGCTAAATGAGAAGCTCGGATGTAATTAATGCCGCCAGAATAGGTGTGTAGGAGGTAACAGTAATAGATGTGACACGCTGTATGACTGGCATGTGCTCGTACTATACATATTTATATTCCATTAAACTATTATGATAAGTTAAGCATATGAGTTGTGATATTAAACAATGAAGTAATGGTTCTACCAAAAATACGTCATGTAAGAAAATAGCATATTCTGTTTCTGGTTAATGAATTTCATTTTGAACCAATGAGGGTAGAATAAAGCTATAATAGAATTTTAAAACCTCCTTATACCCTAATTCATTTATAAAATGAAACTAGAAGAAGAACTTCTGCGTAACTTTAATTGCAGACGTAATAGTATAATTTAAAACAAGTTTCGCTGTTCATCCATGGAGTAATGTAAGGACTAAAACAACGTTCATAGACGACAAGAAGACGCAACTCAAGAATAGTACGCTATATATGTGGGCCTACTGCAAGTAGTCATTAATATAATCATTTTAATACTTGAAGAGAAGTTTTAGTACTGTGTTTTAAAGTAAATTAAGTTACTACTTGAAGAAGTAGGCTACGTTGGACACTCGTTTGAATAACATGTGAACTAGAACTGTGATATGGACACGTCTCTATAGGCCTATGTGTAGGCCTACCTTGAGTAACTAAGTACTTTAATAATTTACATATATTTTATGTGTTTTAATCATTTTAATGTATGAAAAGAAGGCCTACTTTGAGCATCTGTGTTTTAATAATAATAATTTTTAGAATGTATAGCTAATTTTTCTTCTTCTTCTTCTTCTTATTATTATTATTATTATTATTATTATTATTATTATTATTATTATTCCTCTCAGGGTTTAGGTCAATGCGACCTGTTCCGGTCTCAAGTCCATCGTTTTCTTGGTCGTCCTGGCGTTCTTTTCCCGTATGGTTTATAAGAAGTGATTATTTTAGGTAATCTCGTTTTTTCCATCCTGTCCAAATGTTCTTTCCATTGGTTATTATATTCCTGTATTTTATCTTGTATAGAGAATATTTCTAGTTCACGTCTTATTGAATCATTGTGGAGTCTGTCCATACGTGTGCAACCTTTTACCGATCTTAAAAATTTCATTTCAGTGGCTTGAATATGTGATATATCTTTTTTTGTTAATACCCAAAATTCAGACCCATACAATAGAACAGGAACTGCCATTATCTTATAAAATCTGAGCTGAGTTTCTTTCCGAGTTTTCTTGAGAATTCTTCTTATAGTACCACACATCATTTGATAGCGGTTTAATTTATTTTGTATGTCCCAGTCATAACTATAAGTTATATCAAATCCAAGATAATTGAAATATAGCCTACTGTCTGTTCTATTATTTCCTTGTTTATTACTATTTTTGCTCTGACTTGGAATTTGCCTTGAAATTTTTACAGTTATAATTAATATTTCCTTATTTTTCAAGGATTATTGTTGTATTGTTACAACAATTACAAGAAAATTTGTTTTAAAATTTACTATTACGTCTACAATTAAAGTTACGCACAAATTCTTGTTCTTCTAGTTTCATTTTAAAAATTAATGAGGGTATAAGGTGGTTTTAAAATTATATTATTGCTTTGATCTATTTCTGGGTTAATGATGGGTAACGTTAATGGACAAGGAATCATTTATTCCTTCCCTTTTAAAATTAGTGGCATTCTATATTTATTTTCTTCCATTTCAGTGAAAAATTCTGATTTCTGTTGTTCCCTTCATCCGAATTGCTTCTTAAAGAGTCAAAATCATTCCCGATTTTTAAAAGAAAGTTACTACCAATTGATTCCAAGTAAGCACTACATTTTCTTTCCAATCTTTTACAGACTTAGTACTGCCTGCATTTTATAGGATTGGCGAAAATTCACCGGATTAATATAATTAATCACAAGTTTTCTGGCAATCACCGGGGTGTTATCAATGCAAGCTTGGATTTCTTTACTGTCCCTGAGGATGGTAACTGCGTGCGTTGCCGAAAGGTTGGAGTGTGTTATATGTTGCCATCATTTTTAACTTGCTCAGTATATATCATAAACAAAATAGCTAGAGGAAGCATTGAAATCTATCCTGAAATTCAGTATGGGGTTTTCAACAGAAATACACGTTTTTAGGGCTTTGAGCATGAAAGAAACATTATATGTTTGTATGTATATATGCCTACATATTTATTTGTGTGTATATTGACTAAGCGTGTGTAATTGTGGGTGGCTAACACCTGGACCTTAATCAAGAAAGGTCTATCAACATCCGCGTAGATAACTTGTCTTAATATGAACTGTAATATAGCAACTGTAAGGTTCTTTGATGGAGCTCGCTGCAGATACTTCCCGCAGAACCCCTTGTAAATGTCTTAGGACAACATTACCCTTTGAATATTGGTGAGGATTGTAGATAGCAGGCCTATATTGTGCGTTCCATGCTGGCTGCTGCATTGAAGAAAAAGGGATGGTCCAAAGAAGAAGAAATCTGCTGTTAAGCCACCATGCTATGTAGTCACCAATTAAGACATTTAAGACAAAGGGACCCTACCCTCTGGTTTGAACAGAGTCGTCATCAGGAATTAGAATTCCACCAGAGAAAACTAACATCTATTAGCCTGCCGAGAATATTTTAAGAATACAGTAAATCAATCTGGAGTTATTCCGAAGTTATTTGTGGACTTCAGAAAGAATTTGACCTCCCAGATTCCTTGAGAGACAGCATTGTTCTAACGATCCTTCACAAGTCGTGCGAAATTCTGTAATTTGGTTTTACAATTTTAATATGTAATTGAGTATATATTGAATCGTCTGGTTCCTAGTATATGTTTGTTTTCCTGTTTCTGGCTTTATGTCTCTGAACAGCGTTGCTCGAAAAAAAATCATTTAAAAGAATCACTGTGAATATACTTTGTAGCTGTGTCAGACAATCTTAAAAGATGTGGGTAAACACCTTTAATGGTTCTCTAATGCTTTATTAATAGTACACATGAAAGAATAAAGATTACCCATATTTTAAATTGTGTATACAGACTGCTTGTTTTTAAACCTGCAAGTTTTATTTGAAACATTTTCGTAGAAATTGTTTGAAAAATAGTTAGGCCTATATCTATTTTGCACAACACTGATTGAACTAATATAAGTCCCTCTTCGCCTTCATTCTAGAGTAGGAGGCTATGGAATTACTAGATGGCCGATTACTCAGAATATAAAACGAAACAAATAGTAAGATTGACGTATAAATGCAACTCATAATATTGTGTTTGGCAGAGATAAAATATTAATGGAGTATTGCTTTATTTAAAATAAAAGGACTTTTCCAGTTGTGTTACAATTGTCGTTTTTAGGAACAAATCATTCCACTAGAATTTTCCTCGTTAATTTCAAACTAAGAGCTCGCTGATTATTTCACTTGATCATTGCTTATATTGAGATAGAAATTCTGCTCTGAAATGGTAAAAAATCAGAAAATTATACATGCTTTTCTTCAGGTCTTACATAAGATTTTTCTTTATGCATTTCGTTAGCAGAATTTGACAATTGTTTTACTGCTCAATGAAATAATTAAGGTTTGATTACTAGTATCCCATAAACACGTGCACGAAAAGTAGGCCTATTACATATTAGAAAATTAGCCAGCGTACGTCTTGCCGATCTGTTACATCTAGTGGATTCATAGTGGATTCAATGTAGATTCATGTGAATTAATATGGATGCATGTGGATTCAATGTGACAAAAATGTATCTATCAATAATGTCATTATATTATGTTCGACGCTAAACTGAAATTTTGAGCTTAAACTTAACACTGAACTATGATTTGGCATAACTTATGGCATTACGGATTCGAAATGAAACGATTAAAAAGTACCAAAAATTAATGACCTTACCCAAATAATGCATAACAAATTAAAACGATTTGTAATTAAAAAGCTAAAACCCGGCTTCAAGGTTCATTTCACGATTAAAGTGCGCTGCCTTGAGGGGAAAAAAGACCTTGCATTCGAGTTTCCAAGCCGAAAAACCCCATATTGTGAATTTCGTCCAAATCATTCGATATTTTCCCACAGAACACATACATTGTTTTCCCATCTAGGCGTGCGTTCATGATCCCCTTCTGTCCACCTATGTAAATATATATTTCTGCGAGTCATAAACAAATGAATCAAGATAGCAACCGAGCAAGGCCATCTTCAATTAATTCACAATAAAATTGAATACAGTCTTGTTAATAGGTGGCGTTGGATGTTGCACGGTCATAGCCGGCAAGCTTTAATGTATATAGATTTTGACGGATTTAGTAGCTAATGCATGTACAAGTACTAGCCTATAAGGTATAAGAACAATATATTTATGTCAATCACCTAACCACATCCGTATAGACGAAGTGGTAGCAACGAAGGTAGCCGTTGTCTTGGAGCAAATCTGATAGAGTTTCGGATGCGAGGTAATCCTAAGGCATCTTGACTCCTCTTGCAAACCATTTTCCTCGGTTACTGCTTTACTTTTTTTCTCTCTTTCTTTCTCTCTAGCATGTCGTATTTAGCATCTTCAAGTACCAGCCTTACAAGGAGGGAAGACTCCTCCTTTATCCCCTTTTCTCCCCACCTCATTCCTTTGAAAATTCCCTCCTGTATCTACTCGTTTCTGTCTACGCCCCTGGAGGGCTTTTTGCTAGAATCTAGATTCTGGCTTACTGACTGCTGCTTGCATATCGAGTTATGTCGTGCCGCGGAGTGGAGGAACCCAGGTTGAAGTTCAGGCTGGACTCACACAACCTCATTATTGTTCAATTTAATTAGTCTATGTCATCTCAGGATGAGTTTGCTCGGCTTATGTGATGGAATTGCAGACGTTAAGTACATGAATCCGAGGCTTGATGGTTTCTCTGCTGTTGGAGTTTTCAACTATGCTCTAATCAAATCACAGACCAAGGAGTATTCCCTTGCAAAATCTCGTTTAAACTACAATAGGCCTATGTTGTGTTTTCTTAAGAGGATTCAGAACCTTATTTCAGCATATTAATACAAAAATAGTATAGGAACCTTTGTTTTTGCCTAAGGTTGAACAGCGCTATTAATAAACTGTAGTCTTTATAGTGAAATGAAGTTTAGGCCTATATTAAAATGGGTGTACATCAATTGAGCGCGAACTGATTAAAAATGCATCAATTGAGCGCGGTGGCTAGTTTTGGAATGCATAAATTGAGCGCGATTATAAAGTATTCTCTAAATATATAAAAGGCTTTGTCCTGACTGACTGACTGACTAACTGACAGGAATCAACGTATAGCCTAAACTATAACAGGTAGAAACTTGGAATTTTGACAGTACCTTCGTTTCATAATGTAGGTGCTCACTAAGAAAGGATTTTGCAAAACGTTGATTTTAAATGCCAAAAATTAAATGTTTTTGAGAATACTTAATCCCTTTTTACACATCACAGAACATATTGTTGCCAATGATATCAGATGGGTTTGGAAAAAAAATGAAATGCAAGTTTGACAAATAAGAGAAGTTATCAATATTATTCATGTTATAAATAAATATTACAGAATGAAATCCACGAAAATAATGCAGTTACATAACTTTCTCTACTCTGGATATAGAGAAAACAAAACGAGGTATGGTAATGTGTATATTATTAATTATATCGCAGGTTTTTGGAGAGAGAAGTATGAAAGTGATATTGCTTTCTGTTTAATTTCATCCCCAAAACAGTTTTATGGTAAGATGAGAGTGGGAAATAAAAATTTCCGTCTCGATTTTACAATTTTATCTTACAGGAATTTCTCTACCAAGCTTGCTGTGCACTGTACTAGCGATGGGATGCAAAATTCTACATCTTCTATGAGCCATAAAAAAACTATATCAAGCGTTTTCTGAGGGAATAGTTTGAGTGTAATAAGTCGTTCTTCCTATTTCAAATTATAAATACCTATATAAGGACCTAGAATTTAAAAATCGAAAATCCTTCATAAGTTAATTTCCAATTACAAAATAAAAAACCCGGGCGAAGCCGGGTCTTTTAAGCTAGTTCTTCTATATACTGTTTCCTCTTTTTATATGCAGGATTGGCTCTAATAATATTCCCTAGGCGTGAGATATGTTGTGTGCAAAGTGTTGCAACGCTGATCCTAGATAATTTTTGTTTTAATGTATTTAGTGTATGATGGTAACACTGGGTACTAGTCACTTGTCTTTGTTTCACATCTCCTCTTGTGTCTTTTAACGGTTACCATTACTTACTTTAATTCGAACAGTGCAGTAATGGATAATGACTGTGTAGGCCTACTACGGCATCCCACATATAAAAGGAGGAAGCAGTATATAGAAGAATTACTTGATAAATATTGACGTGGAAATATTACTAGAATTTATTTCCTAAAGAGAGTGTCCTGCTATTATCCAAGAAAGTGGCCTAGATAAATTATGACAAATACAAACTAAACGGTACACAAGTATCCGAAATGGATACGATACAGCATTTTTAACCATACTTGTCAATTTACAGAGAGTCCTAAGTCTCTACAAAATGGGAAGAGAAATTGCTGCGGCTGGTGCAAAAGTGAGCGTTGCGCTCAATTGATGCATTCAGTTCTGGTAAAATTTTCTCTTGCACTCAATTGATGAACTCCGATTAAAATATTAGTATTAAGTTGATGTGAAGGCAACCGTAGCCGACTGATCTTACCAATTCCTTATAACAAGGGCGAGGCCTTTAATTACCATAAAATAGTGAAAAATGCAAAATAAAAATGCATTTATGACCATACATAACATGGAGTTGGAGACTTTGTAACTTTTTTATATATGGTCAATTCAGAGCTGGATTTTAGCTGTGTTACAAATGTTACAAATTGCAAATTTCATGAGCTTTTACTTAAAATCCTACCAATGAGTATTTCCTAAATACCCATTACACTTTTTTTTACTACCTATGTCCTTAGCGTAGGTACTTTAGGTAGAGGACGTAATGTTTTCGGCCCCCCAAATTCGAAGTTGAGTATTTAACATAAATATACGGTTTGAGGTCCCCTGCATCCAAAAGATCCTCAGAGAGCTTAGGCTATTGACAATTGTACTCCCAGAGCGAAGTAGACATCATGTGTCCATGACAGTAGTCTGTAACAGAACTGCTTCGAATGGTAAGCTCCGTAATTTGAAATGAAGAGTATTTCAAGCTGTATAGTTATTTCGACCATAGGCCTACCATAAGGTAGAAACCATGCGAACTCAACTCCTATATAACCTAGACTTTTTAACCTCGTAAAATGGCGTTTCATTGAATTCTAAGAAATGCACACATCAACTAATGGCATTATTCAAGTTTCTTCGGTACGTTATAGATATAAGTAAGATGTCAGGGTGTGGTGTGCTTATGTCAATTGTTTGCGAGATTACGTGTTTTCACGCCCCGAGCACCGACTGTTATTGAACTTTAATAATAGTATTCGTACATTCACAGTATCATACCTAGTTATTTCATTTTATATTTAAATATTGAATACAAAGTTGAACACCTTTCCTAGTCTGTTTAAAATATATTTAGTTCATGAATTAATTCATTTAAAGAATACTTTAGAGAAAAAGGTACCTGTTTGAACTCCAAGAGTGAAATGGACAGTGTGAGTCCGTGACAGTAATTGTGTGTCTGTGACAAAACACTTTCTAGTGATAAGCTTAGTATTTTGCAAACTGAACAGACTGTTATTTTCACCATCAAATGTAAATGTTTTGTGTAGAATTTTACATTAGTATAGTCGGAGCAATTTGCATTTCTATTAGCTGTGTCCCTACTCTTGCAAATTTTCTGATGTGTGTCTGGGTCATTAATAATTTTTTATCTGTTATTTAATTAGTGTGTTATATTTTACATGATTAGTAAAGAGTATAATGTAGTAGGCCTATTTTTTTAACATGCAAACATCTTTGTGTTATATATTCCATATTTCTATAAGTATTACGCAAATGCAGCATATTTACTTCTCTAGCTACTAGCTCACCTCTAGTGCAATCCTTCTATAAAATAGCTCACCCTGCGATCGGTGGGAGGCCTTCGCCTTTATTAGATTAATGAGGCTTATTTTTCAATTCATAGTCCCGTGGTTTCGCCCACGATAATTAATGGAAAGATTAAAAATTAAGAGAAAAATAATTAAAATTTAACATACAACTATTTCAAGCTATAAAACCTAAGCTTGTGTATTAAAAGAGTGGCTTATAACTACTATTCGTATAATATATCTGGGAAAATGTTTAAAAATATGGTTATCTGTTTGTATAATATATTTTAATGTATCGAATAATATATTTATATAATAATTATATATATTATATTTATTACAATTATGCGATTCATTTGTTTATAATGTCAGACGTCTGAAATTTTCAACATAGACGGATTAGGAATAATGAATATAGGCCTAAATGGGCAAACATTGATTTAGACTATATTATGTTTCTTAATCATTTTGTTGTTGTACGTTCTATATACAAATCTTTTGCATACATTTGTTATATATCCTAAATACCAAATACACTTGAGGTAAAGTAATCTTGAATAACTATACTATGATGCCGTCACATATCACTATAATCAGTACTTACTTTCCTTTAAGAGTTAATTGCAATTGTGTGTCCTTGACAAATGGAATACCCCTTTAGAAATCGTATTTTATTTTTTACTTTTCATTGAACAGACGAAATTAAGAAGGTGGTAGGCTATGTGTTAACTAACACCTTCAAGCACCTATTGTGTTCTAAATTCTATGAATTTGAACCTTTAGGAGCCGTAAGTTCTGTACAGTCTAGTAATGGGAGTCCATTCCTTTGTGTGGAGGTGATAAGCTACCAGATGAATTGATAGATTTGAAACTGGAGGTGAAGAATGGTTGATGTCAAGCATGGCAGCACACGATCCTGGTGGAAATGAGGAGAACGCTGAATTGTCAAAAGTGCAAAGAAAGGAATTACTTGTAATAATATGTTGTAGGAGGGGCAACGCCACAATGCTCTTAGCGACTATTGTTTCCTCTCCGAGTCGTGTTAAAGGGTTAAATCTAATCTCTACGATGACGCTCTCATATAAATTTACTGCTGCTCGGAAACTTGTTTCGAAACGTTTAAATAGAATTGAAACTACCTAAGAAATGTGAAGGAATACTGTTTCTGCTAAGAATTTGGGCGGAGTAGTGTATTGCTTTGAGTTTTCTAGCCCCTAGGGTAATCTTGACCCTGCTCTTTGTTGACCTCATGTCCAGTAGGCCTACTTCGATACTGTTCATGATACACAAAGCGTGCAAAAGTGTTAGGGTTCGGCAGGTTACATTTAGAAGTAACTGATTTGCAGTTATGACTAAGAATAAAATATTTAAATTACAATTAGATTTAAAGCTCGTAAAATTAACTTTTTATATTAAATTGTATTATTTTATTTTATTATTTATTACATTTAAAATTTACAATTATACATTACATACTCCGAATAAGCTACAGCTTGTGGCCGGGAGTGTTGTTAACAAATAGTTATTTATGATCCAAGTAGTGAAGAAGGTATTCTATTTTGAAATTATTTTATGATGGGTAACATACAGAATTCTTTTAGACAGCATTTAAAATTTGTTAAATATTAATAAATGTTAGCTTTATTTTAATGAATTACGCACCGTGAATCCCCTCTGGTATGGTGAGAATCCAGAGCATTTTCACTATAGGCCTAATCATGATTGTTTGGTATTCAATTATTCAATTTGCATTATGCTGAATAGACTTAGCAATTATTTTTATTTATTATTTTTGTTGAAATATTATGCGTTAATAATAGCCTATATAGGGCTACACAAAAGTCTAGGTAAAGAACGGAAAGTGCAAAAAAAAAAGTAATTTTTGTTTATGATTGTATTAATACATCCTATGGGTACACATTTTTCTATCAAAAGAATAAAAACAAGATCTCGCTCATTTTTTTTATAAATAAAAATTGCATGGGTTAAGAAGTGAACGGGAAAAACGAAATATTAGTTTTCTCTTCGAATTACTATTATTTTATGCAGTTTTCCGGAGTTTTCTTCACCTGTGAGACGAATGTCGTGTTTCTTTAGACCCCTGTGGTCCCCGAGTATCGATTGGCCGTCATTATTATCTTCATCCCATTCGCTCCTTGTTCGATATGACTGGTGTGTCTCGTCCTATGTATTCATTTGTCTCGTAGGTGGCCCGGCATTTGGCTGATCACTAATCCGGAGGGCCCTCCATGTTCTTGTCTGGTCAAAAAGGTATGTATGTGATCCAAAGGTAATCTCTCTCTCAACAGATCGTGATCTTGCATGACATGGTGGTGTGGGCCGCATAAACGTCTCTGCAACGGAAGATAATGAAGACGAAGTTATGAATTAAATAACGTGTATATCTCTATTGAATCCGATTCAATGTCCCCTTATGTTTTAATAAATAGGCTAAAAATATCACGATTCTAACACCATTGAAACCATCGATTAATGAAGTCATTGTTCTTGAGCCCATCAGGTCTTCGCTGTATGTGGTCCGATTCATTAATACCTTGATTTGTCCTAGTGACCCTTTGCGGTACCTGACTACCGAAACAATGCAGTGTGCGATTGACCAGGATGGGTGAGAGCTTCAAAATGCGTGATGCCCCCCAGCAAATTCGGTGTGTGGCTGTTGTGTGGGAGGGGGGCAAGAGAGGAATATTGGCTGTGGATGCTGCAGACATTACTGAATAATATGGAAGCTCTTTCTGACATAGTTTCAGCATCGTATAAACATTGCTTTATGGGGCATAGAATCGATATTCTTAACTCTTTGTACACTAGACAGATATAGTAGTAGAGGAGAAGTTATAATAAGAATTGCGAAATACTAGCTCAGCAATGGAGGAAGATGAAGTACGTAAGATCTGTTATAGAGATATGGAAACAAACTTAAATAAAGTAAAGTGGGCTTCTAGTACTTGAGAATGTAAGTTGGGATATTTGTGAAAAGAAAATTATGAAAGTGGAAAGAAGATGTTTAAAATATTAAGACAAATAACTAATGTTGTAGAAAAACAACATACATTTAGCTATTTGAATAACTACTCTCTTTTGCAGTGCTGTAGACAAATTTAAACTGTCTGGGGCCAAGAAACTTAAGTTATATATCCATCTATAATAAAAACGAACGGGTAGGCGTATAGCATGGTTTCAATTGTGAATTTTGAAACTTAAGGATTTAAGAGTTGGAATAGAAATACATACTCTAGTAGCAAAACAAATTGGAGCGATAGAAGCTGTATGAAAAGAGAATAGGCCTAGCTGCATTTTAGCAATGAAACTGAATTAGCTAAAATGTCAAGGTATTGAACACCTTGAAAAATAGCTTGAAACAAAATATAAAATTAGGCCTAATTCAAAATTTACAGAGTGGGGTACAAGAAATAACTGTGAGCCTAATCATTAGAACAATTTTCCGAGCTTACGGGCAGTGATCCGGTGGAGTTTGACATTCTCAACGTTTCGCCGGTAACTGCGACCGGCATCCTCAAGGGTCCTCCTTCTACAGTAGTCTGAGGATGCCGGACGCAGTCACCGGCGAAACGTTGGGAATTTCAAACTCTTTTGGACCAGGACCCATCAGCCCTTCTAATGACTGGAACATCGGCCGTAAAAGCCTAGGCCAAAGCCGTTATGTGAGCCTAATAATTGTGTTTACTGTTTTCTGTATCCGGCGCGGATTTATAAATTGCATGAAAAACTAAGTGCCTCACATTTAAGGGTGTGTGAATTTATGGAGGATTATTTGAACGAGCTTGGATCATTTCTTAGAATAGCTAAAAATAGTGGTCAGCACACCAATAATAATGACTCGGGATCAAGCAAAATTACCCTGTACACAATATAATTCAAAATTATTATTAGTGTCCGTATGTATATAAAATTATTCAGATAGGCGATTAAAGAAACTGCCAGATGGCATTTCAATCATCTTCAACCCATCTTCCGAAAAAATCTTAAGTTTTGTTACATGGGTTTAAATAATTTTTAGGCTTTAACATCAGCCAGTGATACCTATCTAGTGAGTAGTGTTGTATTGTAACGTACATTTGCGACGAAATATTGTTTTTTTTCTTCTTTTAATTTAATGTACAGCTGCATAGGCCTACCTTTTCGAAATGTGAATGTGGGTGAGATTTCTGAAGCTGGTATTTTTCGGTTTATAACAATTAATGACATTTAAGATCCGAAGATGACAGAATGGTAACTCACTTTTTAATCTCCAGACAAAAACGATCATTAGGCATACAAGAAACAAATCGACATTCTAATTAGATAAATTCTATTGAGCTATCACATCACTCAAATGGTCAGTAATGGAATTTCAAATGAATATCATACAATTACTATGTCTAGAAAAAATCTTTCTCCATAGATTTGACATCATTATCCTTGTTGAAGCAACTGTTAGGATAATGAATAATGATCATATAGTGATGTTACTATAACTCGTTGGAACTCTCTGGAAATTCTTCTAATATTCACTAATAAAGCCTGTGAGCAAATATTTTCATAAATGTTCATTCATTCCCTGAATTTCCCGTAGAACTTATCTGTTACTAACCTAGATTTTTCTATCAAAACTCCTATAATTTTAATTTTTTTCTATTTTCAGGTAAGCGCGCTTGATATTTACTGACCATGAATCGCCATGTAATCTGGTGAGTGGGTAACCATGGAAGTTCTTATGTTTTGTCTGCATGATATTACCTAGGTATACTATTAAAATAGTTACATGTTGAGTTATTGTTAATGTACATTTATAGCATTTAAACTATTATAATAATTAATAACATTGGAGACAATGCTTTAGCCTATCAGACTTATTCTATTTTAATGTATAAAAATATATCCTAATTATAAAACATAATTTTAGATTGTGATATTTAGGGTTATTTACTTTCAATTAATAAATATAACGCGGATATTATTTCCTTTTCGGTCACATTAACAGATATTTTTCTTCCATCTGGTTCGCTCCTGGTGTACTTTGTAGGGCAGAGAGTATGTTGATAAATAGATTAAATCAGGGGAAAATAATTTCAAGGGTAAAATTATAGAGATATTTTGACATAGGCTACACGTAATTGTCAGAGAATTGGAAGAGCTTGGCAGAAAACGTCAACCCTGTAATCTGATCTCAGCAAGATTATAGAATTCGCTAACATTATAACAACTTTCGAAAGTACATAGTTCTGTGAAAATATTTTAAAATCCTTTATTTACTTTTTATGTTTAGTTATGATTGTGTATTTCTTCCTGGACGCTTCCCCATGGGAGCAGTACCTAGGTATATACGAAACATAGGCTAGCAAGCTTAGCAAGATCATTTACGCGTAGTTGATTCAATAGTTGAAAGACAAACAGTGACTCTTCATTGCATATATGAAATCGTACAAAATATTGTGATGTATTCCCCGAGGTCGTAAAGGCATACGGCCGCGACTTGGGAATCACAGTACAATAAAATAAATAACAAAAAACCTAGCTCATTTGTGTAGATATAAAACCCTCACCTGGTATGGTTAAAACCAGCTCAAAGCGACTATACTTACAAAAGCACAGAATGAGTGCATGAATATACCTCCTAAGGGTAATATTTTCCCAATCGATTCTAGGGGTTTTTGTACCTATTCTGCTTTGTGATTGATGTATTCTCCCTCCAATCCCCCTCCCACTACTCTTCTCGAAAATTTCCCCTTCTCTTTTCCATCCCACCCCCACCCGCTCTTTTTATTTTTTCGTTACGAATGAAAATAAAAAAAACACCACAATTCGTTTCACCGCAGTTGATTCTGTGTTTTTGACAATCGTTAATTTAGTTGGTATTGCGGGAAGGGATTTTTGTGGTTTTGAGTACAATGATGAGTATATTTGTGGGCTTTTGATGGCATGATATTTTATTATTGTCAACATCGAAATTACAATTATCTCCAAGTCCTGGGTAGACGAATATTTTCAATAATAACAAGTAAACCTAATTGCTTTGGATTTTAATAACATCCAGGCTAAAATTGGTTTTACATTAGGAAGCCGGTTTCTATTCGCTGGTGTTGTGTGTAAATAGAAAACCAGAAGTAATATTTGGAATTGAACATTAGGGCTTATACGATCGGCATTGTTTACTGAATTAGACCCCACAGGACTGCAAATATCACAATCTGGAAATTATTTCAGAATGCTGTTCTCTGCTACCTTAACAAATACGATATTTTTGTAAGACTATTTTAAATGACCTCAAAATCGTGGATAAAAGTGTTTAATACCAGTGATAGAGTTCTTGATAATTAAACTTTAAATTTATTATAATCCTTAAGAAAAATAAGAAGAAGAATCGTGATTAGAAAACATTAGAATAATATAAATAAGAAAAATACCAGTGATAGAGTTCTTCATAATTAAACTTTAAATTTATTATAATCCTTAAGAAAAAGAAGAAGAAGAAACGTGATAAGAAAACATTAGAATAATATGAATAAGAAAAATACCAATGATAGAGTTCTTCATAATTAAACTTTAAATTTATTATAATCCTTAAGAAAAAGAAGAAAAAGAAACGTGATTAGAAAACATTAGAATAATATAAATAAGAAAAATACCAGTGATAGAGTTCTTTATAATTAAACTTTAAATTTATTAAAATCCTTAAGAAAAAGAAGAAGAAGAAACGTGATTAGAAAACATTAGAATAATATAAATAAGAAAAATACCAGTGATAGAGTTCTTGATAATTAAACTTTAAATTTATTATAATCCTTAAGAAAAAAAGGAAGAAGAAGAAGAAGAAGAAACGTGATTAAAAAACATTAGAATAAAATAATTAAGAAAAATTAAGAGAAAAATCTCTTTACCACCGAACTGCAGCGGGACTTCATGTTCACTTCACCGACTTCAATTCGGATTGTCCTCCACGTGGCTCCATGAACGTACAAAGTTCCATTCTAAATATTCTTCTAAATCAGGGCCCTGTTTCATAGAACATTTACACTCATTATTAGCAAATACATAATGATATCAGTTAGTATCATTTGTATTCTGTTTCATAAGAATATTGGCTAATATTATTTTGTGTTGGTTGTATTATGTGGATGTGAGACATGGTCGCTTACTCTTCGGAAAGAACATAATCTGAGAGTGTTTGAAAATAGGGTGCTTAGGAAAATAGTTGGGCCTAAGAGAGATGAAAATGGGGACTGGAGAAAACTGCATAACGACGAGCTTCAACCTGTACTGTTGACCGGATGTAGTAAGGGTAAATCACGGAGAATGAAATGGGCTGGACATGTTGGGCGCATGGAGGAGGAAAAACATATCTAAAAAATATTCAATGGGAGACCCGAAGGGAATAGACCACTTGGAAGACCTAGACGTAGGTGGGAGGACAATATTAGGATAGATTTAAGGGGAGTAGGATTTGCGAGGGATGGTTGGATGGAGTTAGCACAGAATAGGGTTGTATGGCGGCAAGCGCGACAATGAATCTCCGGGTTCCCTCAAATAGATAATATTCCTTTAGCTTGCATAGGAATTGCCTGTTGCCATTGAGTAAGTAAATATTATTTTGTTATGAGTCATTTGCCTTAAATTATGTTAAATATTACTAATATTATTAGTGAACTGTTTCATAGACTGCAAGTGTAATAAAATTTACTCATAATATTAGGTATACTTTTGTAAGAGCATTTGTACTAATAGGTCATTCTCAAACCCATCTTGTACAGATCTTGTGACCTTAAAAACTGATCACTCTGATTCAGTAATTGATTAGGAAATAGTTTACATTTGTCACGAAATAAATTTAGTGATGACAAGATTCTAGAATTTAGTACATATTAAGTTTACCGCTATCTTGAATGAGTGCTTGATAGGTTTACAGATTTATCATAGCTAGTTATTATGTTTTCATCCAAAAAGACGGTTCACCAAAAAGCAAATAGAAAAGAAATATAGGAAATCCAGTCAATGGATGAAAATTGATGTCATGAAACCCAAACAACAATCCAAACTTCACCTCCAAATCAATCTGCTAACTAATGAACTACGTATGAATTGTTACACACGCACAGATATGTATTTTTTGCATTAAAAACGAAGGGATTTTCGATCTCTTTGGGCTTACAAATAATATATTTTGTTGTTTAAAATATGATTGGCGTATTGAATTTCAAAGACAGTTATACTTTTTTTCATTGCTTAGTATAACCTAAAGATTCCTGAAAAAAAGTCATGAAATTATGTCCCACGGTAAAATAACTATTGTTTTCAACTCCGACATTCAATTTAAATATATATATTTTATAGTCGCATGCATGCTTTTATGTGTTGTTTTTTCCCCCTTGAGTAACATAAAATGAAACTCCTTCTATTAAACAATAATAATAATTTTAGACTTATGTTTATGATGGCTGCATTCGATTATTGGACAACCTTGCACTCAGTTTTGTACTAGATTTTATTAATATTAATATTATTACTATTAGTATTCCCCTTGTAACTGTTCCTAGTATTGTTTTTATAGCCTATTTGGTTTATGAAAGCGGGTACACGGTCCGTTGTTTTACAAATTATGTGTTAGTCCATTTGCACACTGAACGCATCAATTGATGTGTTTCGGATTTAACGAAGTGGCTGTCATTCGGCTATCCAATAACAAACCCATCAACTTATTGTATCAATCAGGCGAAGCCTATATTCACTGGTTTGAAAAGTTCTGCATGCAGGCTGATTGATTCTTTGCAGATGATAAAGCACTTTCAATTTCAATGCCTGATGTTGTTATGCAATACTCATTTCTCACTTGTTAACGCATGCGCCGTTAGAATTTGAATTCCCATTCAGTCATGTAGGATATGCAAGTAAACTCTTTTCTTTTATAATACTGACAAAGTTCAATAAACAACTCCATCGTGTCGTGGGATGAATTATAGAAACTAAATCAAAACCATGAATCTGACAAAGGATTTAAAAAAAAATTAATACTCCTTTTGGAGTAGGACCAATCATACCCAAAAGACAACTATTCTCGAGGCATGTAACAGTTTTTCGTACGCTACATCAAGACATAGGCCTACTGCTCCGGGTAAACGTTTTTCTAGTGGAGGGAAAGGAATTCATACACTTTTCATACCCTTTTTTCTATATGATCCATAGTGAAAGTTAGCAGCATAGAGCTTTATGGAAGCAAAATTAACAAGCTCTGTTTTGCTTTTAGGGTTTTAAAAATTCTATGGACAGTAAAAGTCTTCTTACTGTGTAGTTCTCTCTTGGACATAGTATTATTTCCTATAATATACTGATTTGGGGCAGGGCAACGAACATAAATAGGGTGTTTGTTGCACAGGATAAAATCTTAAGACTTATTTTTAACTTGGCACCAAGGGAGCATTTAAGAATGATCTTAAAAAATAACAATATTTTAACAGTAAGTGGAATTTTAATATACAAGGCTGCTTTATTTTATTTTAATAACCAGAATATGTTCATATTTAATGACCACAATGACACTTTGAATTGACCACAATGAATTACATAACCACAACACAAGGAGCAAAGACGATATACACATTTTTAAACATGGAACTTTTAGGTACAACAGTTTACATTGTTAGTCAAGTTAAAAATAATTTACCAGTCAGTATTTTAAATGTGGAATAGCTCAGGTATTTTTAACTTAAACTGAATGAGTATTTGTATGAGAAGACATTTTTATTCTTTTAAGGAATTTTTACATACATGATTACTGCAGTCACTGTAATCTTATTTCTCCTGTATAGTTACAGAATTAATTAAATTATTATTATTACTATTATTATTATTATTATATTATTTGGGCTGTTCCATGTATTGTGCTGACTTGTACTAATATTTAATCTTGAGAGCAAGTAGGCCTGTATATAGAGCAAAATGTGTATTTCTAATATTTACTATAAGTGCGATATTGTCATATTTTGTGTCAGTCTGCCATAATTATACCGTTATATTTATTAAAAGAATTGCAAAGATTGAGGAATATTTTACATGTACGTAGGGGAGTGGGTGCACACGCGATAATAGCGAATAAAATACATTTGAACGAGTTGCTGATAAACACATTCGTTTTGTGTTTATTATAGAAAAATCATGTTCATTTATCACATAATATATTTAATATATCCTTTACGCAAAACAGTTATTTATTCCCTACACATAGGTTACAATATGGAAATTACTTTATGAAAATATTTTATACTGCCAAACTGTAGTAAAATTGTCACTATTTCGAAAAGAATGAAAGGTATTAGATAATACATTAATAACATCCACTGCTATAAACTGAGTACTAGCATCAAAGCAGTGTTTTCTGGAGACAGTTTTGATGGTCGCCAATCCAAGACGCAAGTGCCCCCAAGTCGGTCATTGTGGAAGAGATCTCTGGTAGCGATAATTTCCACAGACGTTCAGAAGAAGGTAAAAATTCAGTCAAAAGTGGATTAAGAAACATGCTCTATGTTTCTCTGAGGGAAATTCTTCAATACATGTTCAGTACATTCAGAACACCTTTTACGTATTTCTATAAAATTCATTTTAACAGGCTTTTATGTGGCACTCCACTAAAATCATTTTCAGAGTTTTAAATCAAATATTGCATCCATAGGTATGTAGGCTGATGTTAGACTATAAAGGGAATTACTTGTAATCAACTTACTTAAAAAGTGTATTTAATAACTTGCAGATTAACTGAGAGTGGGGTAATTCCGTTTTTTATTGTGCTTTGCCGGAAAATTAGTTAGTTTATATACTTACACAGTACAGAATTATAAACATTGCTTAATTTAACACATTTAAATGTACCAAATTACCATTTAAATGCAAAATATGCAATATAGCCTACAGTTAATATTACTACATTAAAACATACTAGGTCTATATTTTTACAAACTTATAGACTTACCTTATTGACACTTTACACTTAAATATTTTACATTTACGTTTTTACTGTAGGCCTAAATAGAAAATGAATCAGTGAATATTATATTATTCTTGCTACTATAAAATTCACTTGAAGCGATAAATTTAAGAAAGAAATATTCAAATATACAAAGAATAAAGATAGTTTATACTGCAGAACCTATAGTAAATGTAGGCTATATCTGATGGATTTTTAACTGACATGCAGAGTTATTATGTAAATTAAAATCAAATTTTAAAGAGTAAGATTTTTAAACTACAAAATTAATTTTTAACCACTTATTCTCGTGCAGTTTCCATAATAAACCGAATCTGTATAAAGAGTTTTTACTGTTTTGTAAAGAACATTCAGTTAGCAGCAGGATATATTGTTTTTACGAAAGTTATATGTAAATTATGGCTAATATTAACGTTAAAATATTTAGGAAAGAGAGAAATAATTAGGGAGAAAGAAAGAGAGGGTGGGGAGATGTGTGTAGGCTTTTGTATATAAGTAGCCTACGTATGTATGCGGACATACAACGACGAAAGGAAGGACTTAAATGGACTTAGAATGAAAGGTACTGTTTTGCACCTGTCAGAGTATGGAGCTTTTAATGCCATAAATATACGTTCTGGTACCTCCCAAATGTGTTTTGAGAGGTTTTGCGATTAAAAAAAATAAAATAAATAATAATAATAATAATAATAAAAACTCTACACCCCCAGGTGGATCTGAACTCCTAGCCATTCGATATCTGACAGTGCTACTTCGTTCCACGATTTCTGAAATGCATTTAAAATAAAAAATCAGGTAAACTGATGTAACAAAGTGCCAGTATGTTTTTATTTAAACAGTTATGACTGCAATTATGATATGCAGAATATGTTTTTTTAAATTGATTTCCAAGTTAAGCTCCAGATTTATTCATTAAGCAGGGCTTACGGAAGAACAAAGGTCTAGTTTTTTTTAATGAGATTAAAATCTTCCAGCATCACCTGAACTGTACAGATATGTGATATCATGACAATCGCACACTCACATAAAAATGTCAAAAAAAAATTCAAATTGGCCGGTTTCGGGTTTTGAACCATGGACTCCAGAATGTGAGGCCAAAGCGTTTCCATCTCGGCCACCGGGGTCATTTTAACGGTCTAGTTGGATAAGCGCTTGTAAATAAATAGTGTTTTTTGTCATAGCTACCTGTATTTTAATTTCCAAGGCCTTATAAGATAACAGTAAAACAATATGCAGTGTTGTCAAGATAATTGATTTTCATTTTTTTTTTATAAATTCTTTCGAATACGTATATTACCATAAAATAGGCACTAAATTGAGCATTACTCCGAAACAGGTCAACCGATTTTATCTATTATAAATAGACGTCTTCCCATGGACATTATAAATGCGTATACGAAGTTTCATAAATATACGATAAAGCGTATTTGAGTTATTGTGCCTTTAAAGTAGACATTAAATTGGGGGTTACTCCGGTACCGGTCAACAGATTAGGTTCAAATTCAATAGGGCACTTCTCATGAACGTCATAAATGAGTATACCAAGTTTCATGGAAATCCGATACAGCGTATTTGAGTTATGGCGCCTTTCTATTAGAAAGGCGCCATAATCTATTAAAATAGGCACTAAATTGGGCATTACACCGGTACCGGTGAACCGATTGGGTTCAATATCAATAGGGTTCTTCCCATGGACATTATAAACGTGTATACCAAGTTTCATTAAAATTCGACAAAGCGTATTTGAGTTATCGCGCGTACAGACACACGGACGGACGGACGGACGGACAGACAGACAGACGGACAGACATTTTTCGTCTCCACACACAATCTCATAAAGTACCATACTGGCACTTAATAACGACATAACACAAATCCTTTACTTGTAAACTCTTTGTACAAGACTAATTACCGCATTCAATAAATTGGTGATTGCCTTGTTATTGTTATCGCGTGATGTATGACTTATCTGATACAAAGATTAAAATATATTGAAGTACATAGGAACAACATGATATAAGTTATAGCTGTCTGACTTGTAGCCGTGTGAAAAGACTCGCGCTTAGCATTTGTCCAGGTACTTACACGGAAGTTCAGGCATAATCTAGATATTTCTGACGTCTGAAATCCTCGTTTATTTTGAATGAAATATAGAGCGAATATGCGCGTAATTCATACAGAGTCTAGTAGAGAGAATATCAGTACTAAGGGAAATGAAAAGCACAGTTATATTTCCTGTATGGATATATGCATTCATAAGCCACAGATTATTGCCTCTGTTGGACATTATACGAGAATATTAAAGGAGAAAAATTCCTCCGACGCTGGGATTCGACCTTCGGCTATCCGTGCCGCTGCTCTACCAACTGAGCTAAGCCAGAGTACGCTTCACAGGTCTGATAGAACCTTTTTCCTACCATCTAAGGTAGACCACTAAGGGTAATCAGTCATAGGAGAGCGGTTCTATCTGGCATTGTGAAGCAAACTCTGGTATAGGTCAGTTGGAAGACCAGCGGCACGGATAGCCGAAGTTCCAGGGTTCGAATCCCGGTGTCAGGGGAATTTTTCTCTTATAATATTATCATATTTTCTGTAGTTCTGTATAATTTTGATAAATAATGCGTTCGCTTCAATCAGATGGGAGGCGAAAGATTGTCAACTGGAGCTCCATGATGTCTGTGAGAAAATGTTTAAATTTAAATTTAAAACAGGCCTACCTTATATATAAGAACAATTTTTATAAGAAACTCACATAACTTCCTCTTCCAAAATAAAGTTTGCCTCTTATATTATACTAGCATGTGCCCGCGGCTTCGCCTGCGATAATTATATAAAAAATTAAAAATTAACAGCATAATAGTTAAATCATTATATTTATTAACATCTAAATCACATGGACTACATATCACGATTAGATAGCGTCGTCTAATAAAGGCGACCTCAGATTCGAGTTAATTGGTCCAGAAAACCCCTGTACAGTGAGTTTCGTCCAAATAAAACTATGTTTGACCATATTTAAGCCTATACTGATTGTCCCTCTTCCGTGTAGGTTGAAAATTTCATGTTTAGGCTACGGGCCTTGACATTCTAAACAAATGAATCGTCCAGGGCGGGCTTACGAAATGAAGCGATTCTTTTGTTTCCAAATCATGACAAAAGTAGACAAAGCCTTCTGCAATTGAAATGTATTACTGAAAACAAATGCTTCGAAAACGAATAAAAATGCACGTTTTCTGCCCGTTTTTCACTCATAACTCACGAACTAAAGCGAAAATTAAAATTCCGGCTTCGAGGTGCACATTCCGACCCTTTAGTCCGCCTATGTATAAAATTTCAGATCTCTGCGTTCAGTAGATTTCGCTGGGCATCGCGGACAGACAGACGGAGGACAGACACTTCCTTTTATTAATATAGATGACATTATATTACATTCTATTCATGTAAATTGGTTATAAAAGTGAAGAGAATGCCGTTACCTGATCTTATCGCATCCCCGAAGAATACATAACCCAAATGAAATCTGATTAATGCACCCACGTAACTTTCTTTACTTTAAGCATGACCAACAATGCATCTTTTTCACTTCACATTCCGATATGGAATAAGAGGCTGTGAAATAGCTTTATTGTTCATGTAAATCTAAACAAGATTAGAGGAAGATGTGTAGATGTAGGTTTTAATTAATTTTAGGCTCAACAATTCAGAGAAGAAGCGTTTGAAATAATATTTATAGGGCTTGTTATAGTGACTGTTTTTGGTTGTTTAAGCAAAGAGAGAGTAAGTTTATGATATCCTTTGACCGAATGATATTGCTATTTCTGTTTTCAAATCTTATCAAATGATCCTTTTCTTATTTTTAAGTTGAGATCTTTGGCTTTTTAGATATTTTCAAGTTTTCTTGTCTGCTTTGTCTTCGTTGATTTTAAAACTTAGGTTCAAAGCTGCGAACTTTCATACCCTTCAATGAAAACTTAATAAAATCTGTTCACCGACTCTCTACAATAATGTATGTAAAAGTTAAAGCGTAAATATACATAGGCCTATATAATAACTAGATATTCTATGTATTAAACTAAAGTATAGCGTAGCACATGAAATGAACTTCCATTGTCAACTTGAACTACAGATGGTTGCATGAATACTAGCCTATGTAGTTCAAGTATAGCCCTGCGATCTCATTTAAAATAATCTTTACTGTTACCTGTTTTTATGTCTGTTTATGTTTGTTTTAGTAATTAAAATTAGTAAGTTAATTTTTTTTAATTATTTCATATTTAAATGGATGATAATTTTTAGTTAATAAAATACCTAGATGTTTACTTATTAACAGTTTATCGTTAAACATCAGGGAAAGAAATAAAATTTTAGTGGATTCCATCACATTTTAGAATTAATAGCAACCAAAAACATATATAATTTGTAGCTAAAACAAGAGATTATATGTATGGGGATATAAATATTAATAGTTTTATTTTGTAATATTTTTATGCAACATCTATACTATTTATACTATACTAAAACTGCATTTTTACTCTGCTAAAATATCAATAAACAGTTTTTTTAAAAGATGCAATACAAAAAGAATTCGAACAACTAAGTGCAAAAAAAATTATATTTTTTCGTGACCCAGAATTACAATATACAATAATAAATATCTAGTCTTAATATGAAAATATTGAAGAGCTTTTCCTTTTATTGAAAAAATTCAATAGTTTTGTCTTGAATTAACTAAATTATTTTTTTAACGGTGTTGTATTTCCACAATTTATTGTATAATTTTCCTGATCATACCGGCGAATTTCCTGTAGACAGTTGAATCTAGCTTATGGTGACAATAAAGTGAGACTTATTTCCTTTCTGCACATAAGAAATAGAAGACATAAAAACACAGAACGCGTGATATGAGGGCTCCTTTGAGAATCATTCGCTTCTGTATATCATATGGAATGTTCTTTCCACCGTTCTGAGAAACGGTAGCATGAAGTATCTTAGCCCTCTATATTTTAAAGGGTAATTGTAGTATGAGTGAAAGAGGGGGAAAAGTTTGAAAAAATGACATATCTGAAGCTGAGTGCCTATTATAGAAAGAAGTACGAAAAAGTTATAGCCTGGAGATGTCGTGCGGAATTCATAAAATACTTAATGGAACCTCTCAATATCCCAGATTCCTAAAGTAGACGTCGTTACATATAAAATATATAGCATGTATGAAAGCATTATTGATCTAATTTCATCTAATATTTACTTTTCCCCGTTAAACTGCCAGTGCATGCAAACTTTATTCGCTCGTTTTCTCAGTTTCAGTTTTCATGTTTACTTCAATTAAATTTTCAGTGTCTCGGATTAATAGAAAAAATTGTGCGTTGCACGCCACGCGACAGAAGTGAAACTTGTTTTAATTTTTTTTTCAATTTTGGATTATTAGATTTTTTTCACTTTTGGATTGTTGAACTTTTTAATATTGGGTTTTTGGACTTTTTAAATTTAAGATTGTTTTATTTTTTTATCTTTTTTTAATTTTGGAATTTTTTATTTTTAATCTTGGATTTTTTATTTTTAAATTTTGAATTTTAGATTTATTTTTTAAATTTTGGATTTTTTAATTTTAATTTTTTTGATTTTTTAAATTTTGGATATTTGAACTTTTTAATTTTTAATTTTTTAAATTTTGGATCTTTGGATTTTTTAATTTTTTTTTTATTTTTTTTTTTTAGATTTTTTAATTTTTAATTTTTGGGGTTTTTTTAAATTTTGGATAAGCCTAATCATTGAGTTGATTGTTTTCTGTGCAGTCCGTTCCGTTACACCTCACTAATTTCGTGACGAGTTTGAGCGTAACACTATTTTCGTGACGCTTTTCAGCGTTACTCAGCTCTCGATTTACCCCTACCACGGCTAAAGAAGTTTCACTTCAAAAATGTCGTAACTTGATTAAGGTAGGTTTAGCCATTTTACTCGTAGTAAAGAAAATGATATTTTTGGATTTCCAAAGTAAAAAAAAAATCTAGCATACCCTAAAGTCTAATTCGGTAAAACAAAGTATGCCATTTGGGCGCATGGAAGGATAATGATGATGCTATATTTAAATTACTGTGCGCTAATCTGTTTGAAAATTCCATAGAAATGACATTTTGAGTACCACCGTACTTCTTGCACTTCTTGTTCTTTATTTTAACATTTCGGATGCTTTTTGGACAATTTAGAATTAGTAGCCTATATCTATAATTTTGAACAATGCACATTTGTGCCCACTTTTATCTTATTATATTGTTAATTTTGAGATTATAATCTTTAAGTTTTTGTTTTGGACATTCAACACTTTGAAATTTTGTATGTTGACATTTTTACCGGATAAGCTGAACAGTATGGCCTGGAGTGCGTCATCTATCTCCGTTTATCGACTTCTTCGATAGACGGCAATGATTGTGGAGCGTGTTGTCAGGATTCCATATCTGATGGCCGTTATTAGCGATTTTCTTAATTCAACTGTATTTTTTATTTAATTCAACTGTATCGGTGACTGAGCCCTACCTTCAATGAATTCAGGATCAGCCCCTGCTCTCATTTCACCCCGATTTCTGCCGCCATGTCATGCTATCCTCATTAAGAACATCACAATAAGTTATACGAAAAGCGGCATAATAATATCCGTATTAAACGCTTCTGTAACTATACAAAGGGCAAAGTTACCGTAGACTCAATTTGAATGTTTATCAAAGTGTAGGAAACTAGCTTCTTGTCCGGGCTGGCGTCTTGTGATTTAATTTCAGTCGGATGGTCACGATATAGCAGCGGTCTAGTGTGAACATGGAACTTCAGGAACGTAAACTAACTTAAGTTGGAAACAAATTGCCTTAGGATAAGATGCTAAGTGCCTGGGAAAATGAGACCTCGCACGCACTACTATGGAGAAGACTGCTAGACTAAAGTAAGAATTGAAAAGAAGGATTTGTTCTATCTATTAAGCCTTACACGTAAGACCTTTGGGGTGAATTCATAATCCATTATTCTGAATTGATGCAAATGGCTTAATATAAGTTCTTTTCTTTCTTTTTCCTGATACGGATAAAGCTTCATTTTAATGAAAATATTCAAATAAACAGCCTATATGTACGTGCCGCTGTGAATTCCTACAAAATCTAATGAGTTAATTAAACGAGCCATTAAAAAATAATACCTCAGTTTGTATACTTAATTTTTAGAAATAAGCCTGTGTGAAATCATTCAAGATGTTAATGTGAGCTTTGTAAAAATCGGTTTATCTGCCTTGGATGTTATTTTATTAGAAAAGTATTTTATTAGTTTCACATATTTCTGACTACAAATTAAAAAATAAATTATCTTAGCACCTATTGAACATATAGCTTTCAAATTTAATGTAAGTTAGAGAGTGGCATACTACAGTTGCAAGTGAGAAATGTTTTAATGTAACATCTAAAAATGTATTCCTATATAATACTTCTTTTATTTTGAAATAACGCTTGTTGATTAAACAAAAGATCAAGCACTTTCTTCGAAAATCGGAATATATATTATTTTATATTCCCTCTATAGCCTATAACTTAATTATGTTATAATAGTTTTTTATTTTTTTTAGTATCTACTAGAATTTATTAGTAAATTTTATTATAATTATTACAAATTACAAAAATACAGATTATTACAAATACAAATATAAATAATGCAAAAACCATTATTACAATTACAAATATAAATAATATAAACACAATTATTACAATTACAAAACAGTATTATTTACCCCGCATGAGCATAGCTCGTGTTCGGGGTCAGTTCAGCCATACTGAAATTATATTATAAACAATTATACCATAAACAAACAAGAATTAGCAATTCCAAGAGAGTCTGGCACCAAGGACGATTATGATGAAATGTTTTATGACCTCGCAATTTCTAATGATTTACTATTGAGAAAACGTATTTTCCATGATCAAAACAGTTCGAAGAATAGCTAATACCATTCCCTAAGTTTGCTTCGAAGTGTTGCAATTGATGACTGCAGAGTGAGTAAAGAATAGGCGCGGATAATATCGGGTTTGCTCTCTGGAGCGGGTAATTAATGTCCAAGAGTAGAAGAGAGAAACTGTTCTCAAGTTGAAGAATAGTTAGTGGAAAGGGAGCTGAGAAAATGAGCTGAAAAACCTCTGGTGATTTGTAGAACCTTTGCAGAGAGCCATGAGGGAGAAATGCATTATGCAATAAATTACATCCCTTTAAAGCACATAAACACTTACAGTCAACATTTTTAACAATGGTCTTTGCTTTATTTTAAAAGAGAAACGATAGCTTAATGTATTTTAAAACTGAGAAGGCATTCGAAAATATTAGTTATAGTGAACTTTCTAAGATTTAGAGAAGAATTTATTTTACTAGCCTCCTGTTCAATCATTGTTACCGGACTCTATATTTTATTCGTTGAAGATATATATATATATTTGTACGTGTTTTCTTTTATAATATCATAATTTTAAAGCAACTATCTCTGCAGAGTTGTATTATTTATTTATTTATTTATTTTAAATTGAGTATATATATTGTATTATTTATTATGTATTTATTTTATTTTATGTATTATGTATTTATTGTGTATTTATTATGTATTATGCAGATTTGTATTATTTATTTATTTATTTAAAATTGAGTATATATATATATCTTTATTTATTTAATATTTATTTAAAATTGAGAATATATATATATTTATTTAATATTTTTTAAATATATATAAATTTTATATATTTATATATTTAATATATATAAATTTTTTAAATATAAATATATTTATTTAATATTTTTTAAATATATATATATATATTCTCAATTTTAAATAAATATTAAATAAATATATATATATATATATTCTCAATTTTAAATAAATAAATAGATGATACAATCCTGCATAATACATAATAAATACACAATAAATACATAATACATAAAATAAAATAAATACATAATAAATAATACAATATATATACACATATATTCTCAATTTTAAATAAATATTAAATAAATATATATATTCTCAATTTTAAATAAATTAATAATACAATCCTGCATAATACATAATAAATACACAATAAATACATAATAAATAAAATAAATACATAATAAATAATACAATATATATATTCTCAATTTTAAATAAATAAATAATACAATCCTGCAACAATATATATATATATAGACAATATATATATATTCTCAATTTTAAATAAATATTAAATAAATATATATATTTATATATATATATATTCTCAATTTTAAATAAATAATACAATCCTGCAGAGATAGTTGCTTTAAAATTATGAAATTATAAAAGAAAACACGTACAAAAATGAAATTAAAAGACAATTTCTTAATAAAAAAGACTGTTCTTAGAATTAATGATATTACAGACTGTTCTTAGAGTTAATGATATTACGACTTGTCCAAATGACATCCTTCAGTTAAGATACCTGTCCTGTAAGGATTTTCTGTCCCAAAAAAATATTTTCAGGTTTTTTTTTTTTATTATTATCTTTTTATTTATTTATTTATTTCAGGTCGCTTTTTAACTGCCAGGGTCACCAGCGACCACAATAATTCATACATTTATATTGAACAAGTGCTACAAGAAGTGGAGTATGAAGAAAAACATATATGCAACTTTAAATTTAGTAAGAAGAACAACATATTAAACATAAAAAGGACTGGAAGTAATTTAGCAACTACTGACAAAATATGAGTTGATTTTACATTATATGAATGATTTTAACTGTGACAGTTCCAAAAGTGAGATAACCTTAAGGCATCCTTCATCATTTTTAAATATATTGTATAAGTCTCCTTTGATATTTAACAGACGCCTTACATGCAATAGCCGTGGACATTCCAGAATAAGATGGGAGGAAGTTACATCCCCATTACATTTCGGGCATGGATCCTTTATAGTTTTCTTCATAAGATAGCCATGGCTAAGGTTGAAGTGGCCAATCCGCAGCCTGGTCAGCAGGACTTGTTGCCTTCTACAGAGGAGAGAATTCGGAATGGCTGGCTCAGTAACTGATTTCCGGACGAGCTGCAGTTTTGAAGGAGTGGATTTCCATGTTTCATCCCAGTGCTTCGTAATTTCAGATCTGATCATTGTTTTGGTGTCCTCTAATTTTCAGGTTTATTTAGCTGGTTTGCCATAAAATTCTAATTTTACATCATTAGGCCTATATTTCTTTATTCGGATTTATTTCTGGTGCTAATCACATCTAGCTTTTATGAATATAGAATTTGGAAAAAAATAACACAAGCATTTAGTGTGTATAAAAAGCATCATTCAAATCGTAAATTTAAAAAAAATGCTAAGTAGTCTTTCCCACAAAAAAAAAATTAACTGTCACCAAGAATTCCGTCTAAATCATGTGTTTATTTACTGTTACGGCAACGGGAACCTTATACCTCTAGGGGACGTGAGGCATAATATTCTCGTACAAGCTTACAAATTTGTATTATGTAGAGGACAATTTTTCCAAGGTGGGACTTTTCAGTTTTATATGCTGGCGACAGATCTTAATAATGGGTTATTTCTTTACGCGTATTCCTCTAGGATTAGTAGGCCTATTATTGCTATCTCCGAACGTTGTAATAGTACAGTTCTGCTAGTCCTGTATAAATTAGTAAAGAAGAATGCTATTCACAAGATTTATCACACTAAGTAAACCGGATGGAAGTGTGACTGACACTTCCTGCACAAATCCATAATATTTGCTGGGTTATAGTGTAGATCTGTTTGCTTTACGCGAAATCATGCCTGGTGTCTACTAGCCTTCTGAGATAATCTTTCAGTTTCTTGTTTTCTATTCTTTATGGCTACGGTTGAAACTTAATATAATTAATTCAGGTAATACTATAGTAGGCCTAATATTAAAACTTCCTTTTTTAGTATATGTAGTTAAGGGAAAGTGACAGAAAATTAAGAAAATCTTGTTAGTAGTGTGAATGCATCTGAAAAAGAAAATATCTAATTTTAATATCACATGGTACCAATTTATTAGGCCTATACACTTTTAGAAGCAGAAATTGTTAAAATTTTAATAAATTCTATGCATTATAGATTTAAAAATGAAATTCCTCCTTAAGAAACACATAAAGAAACCCACAAGTCACTGAGAATGTTTAACTTCGTCTTTCTCTTCACCAGAGAGAAGACTAAGCCTATTAATAGGCAGGAGATTGTTAAAACGTAACAATAGGCTATTAAAAAATCAAGGAATGCAATAAAACTACGCAGTTAAATCATATTATATTTACTTATGGAGTTTACTTACCTTAGTAACTTCTATTAGTTAACAGAATTATTTTTCACATTTTAAGTCGGATTTAGTCTACATTTTAAAAGTGTAAGTGAACTTCATGTTAATGACAACCTTACAGTGGATAACTCAGACATTCAGCTTACCTTAAAGTCTACACAGTTTTTTCAGCGACTTCAATGACAAATAGATTGATGATCAACGTATCTAGTGTTTCGAACCGTGAAATATACAATTTGGCATTCGATAGTATATTAAATTAATTATTTAATAATGAAAATATACTTGTTAACTTAATAATTTATAATGTTGCTTTATATGAACATGATTTTTACGGTTCACTACGCCATATATCGAGGTCCGCACGGAGTTATTCTGGTTCTTAATCACAAATCAGAAATACATACCACAGCTTTCAGCACACCTGGTCTGATTTTTCTTGTGATGTAACGTTTATTTGTCTTCAGTTAAAAATTTTCTGCTCTCGCCAGAATTAATGGTTATGATGAGAATATAAAATATGCTTGGGAAGTTGTGCGTACCATACTTGTGAGTTAAGCCGCTTAAATCAGTAAATCCTAATTGCATACTTCTGTTATTTATATGGTATATTGTTAATATTGTAATACTGAGGCATATAGCATTCAGGACCTCTGTGGTCAGTCATGAAATTAACTGATGCCATTTTGGATAAATAAAAATATATCGACATTAAATTTATGACTTCATTTTAACCACTTTGTTTGCAATTTGAGCTCATCACCCCTGATCCGATGTTTTTGTCAATAGGAAACACTCCTTACTTGTTAAGTACGGTGCTGGTACTGTAGTAGTTTCTCGATTATCCTCAAGGGATTCAGTGCGCCCCTCTTTAGACCTAATCACAGAAAATCGAAGGAGACGCCAGAAAATGAACCAGAACCTGAAATTTTGTTTAGCTTGCTTGCTATCTTGCTTGATTCACAACATTTTGGTCTCTGTGTATTAACCTTATTTCGTAGGGGTAGTTCGAGCGCGAGCAGTTTGCTCATTCGGGTGTATTTCTAAATAATTATTTGGTTCTTTTCTTTATTTATTTTTGAAATTTGTAAATGCTTTTTGTTTATTTGTGTATTTTTGTATTTGTATTTGTACATAAGTTTGTAAATGTAATTTAAATAAAAAAAAATATATATATATATATACGGTATATTTAAATCCAATGTAACAATGTAACAGGTTGCAGGTATTCAAATGCAATTATTGCCAGATAAGCGGGCATTGGTTCTTCTTACACACGGAGGCCATATCGTATAACTACAGAGGACGTCGTAAACTAGAATAGCAAGCTGAAATCTTCAGATTCCTCCGACACTGGGACTTGAACCCAGGACCTTTGGTTATTCGCGCCATTGCTCTACCAACTGAGCATAACTAAGCTCAGTTGGTAGAGCAATGGCGCGAATAACCAAAGGTCCTGTGTTCAAGTCCCAGTGTCGGAGGAATTTTTCTCCTATAATATTATCAAAATCCTCATGTTTCAAGACTAGAACAGATTCATGAAACCGCCAATATTTTAAACTACTGAAATCATTATTATTACTTCCTAAAAAAAATTCAAGCCAGCTTGAGGCAAAGATTGCGATCATTGTCAAGAGGCTGAACGAGTTGCCTACACGAAGGCGGGAAAACCCCATGCGACATAAGCGGCAGTTGCTGAAGACCAAAAGATGTTTAAATTACCGATACAAATGACGACGCAATGAACCAATAAATCTAAAGATATGATCTGATGTGAAGGGTGACGTCATTGGAGTCTGGGAGACTGCCAACATGTACGAGACTAACCCATAAATCAATTTCACTTTCAAGGAGAGTGGATAGACCGAGCTTCACTTTTCAATATCACATATCCACAACTGTAAACCCGATTAAAAGAAACATAGGCTAACAGAGTCCACTTAACCTAAAGGAGATAATAACTTGTTTCTTAATTGAGTTTATAGAAATTTATTTGAGCAAAGTTTAGTGAATTAGATTAAGAAATATTCTTATGAATTGCCCGAATTCATATAGAATTTTACACGAGTCTTGGCTTATAAATGATATAATTTTTATATAGATATAAAAACAAAACGAGGAATGGAATCATATGTATTTGCATGTAACAACAAGGAAAGAGCTAGGTTAGCTTGGCTCAAGTAATAGTATATGAGCATTCATCAAGTAAAACCATCAGTGGGCTCTAAATACCAAATGAATAAAAAAAAATCCCTTTAGGCAAGCCTACAGGCTGAGGTAGATTTCGAAGTGCTTTTGGTTTAATTTACTGTCGCTGCGTAGCACTCTTCTTCTTTAGCCTTGGCATGACAAACCTGCAATAATAACTGCAAAAAGAGGAAAGAGCACTTTTTCAAACATTCAAATCTCGCCTTTTATGAGAACTATGAAGAAACTAGTTATTGATTTGTAGAGTACTCATCGAGACCTTTTCAACGATACCCCACAAGACGTAGTTTTAAAAAATTTCGAATTTCCATCCCCCCCACCCCCACTCGTACCCCCAAAACTCCCGAATCATTGGTGTCACTGTGAACTCCATAGGGAGTACTCTAATTTATTCAAACAAAGTTTCCCTCTATACTTCATAGGGGCCGAGATATAAATGTTTCAAAATTTCAACCCCCTCCCCCGACCACCCCCTTGGGCCAATTTTGCTCATTAACGAACTTGTCCGAACTATTGGGCCTAGAAATAACATAATAAAATTTGGTTCAAATATCTTCAAAATTACGGCCGCTAGCGTGTAAAGATATATATATAAATATCACAATTTTTTTTTTGAACAGGCGGTGGTTTCGTCCTTAGGGAGGCATGAAACGTCAAGATATGAAAGAATTTTTTGAAAGTCATGACATGGTATCGATTGCAATAGGTAGATTTTTCCTCGAAATCTACCTAAAAACAGTAATATACAGTAGCTGATTTTCATAAATATAATCGTAGTACATGGATGAAAAATGCTGACATTATACATAAAACATTACTCTATTAGCCTATTTTTAAAAATTCAGCTGTGTTTATACTCCTTTTAGCTACTAGCCCATACGAGGAGTTCGGGATGTGTGTCTATACAGTAGGGTAAAGTAAAGTGTTCCCTATACAGGCCATGGAGGTCCAGAGGGTTCCAGGAGGTTGAGGCTCCCAGATTTTAGACATTCGGAACTTGAAGGTGGTAAGGTTGTCAGCCTTGCGCACCGGCCGTCTTTACCCCCAGGATTGCTTCTGGTACTCATTTCTGTTAGAGGCTGAGTCGACCCCAGGGATACAGTAGGGTAGGCCATGGAACTATTGATTGCCAATTGTTTCTATTACACTGGGCAACAAAAAAGAAACATTTTTTTGTCTCAGAAAGAAAAATATGTGATTCTGATAGCATTTCTTCTCCTGAATTCAAATATGATATCGGTTTTTCTCCATCACGCAAGGTTTCCGAGAGACAGGCATTTATAATTTCAAACACTTTAATATTTTCTACATTCTTAAATACACAATATCCGAACATTCGGACTCACCTAGAAAGTAAGAAATGACGATTTTCTGCTATATTTCGCCTGTGCAGCATCCCTCTTGATGGTCCAACAATAATCGGCCAGCATATTAGGATTCCATTTGCCTTGATATCTCTTTTCTATAGCTGAAATCTCCTGATGAAAGCGTTCCCCGTGCTCATCGCTCACTGCGCCAAGATTTTCCGGGAAGAAATCTAGGTGCGAGTGCAGGAAGTGAATTTTTAAGGACATATTACAGCCCAAATTTTTATAAGATGTTATAAGATCATTGACAATATCACGGTAATTTTCCGCCTTTCGATTTCCCAAAAAACTGTGAGTTACTTTTTTGAATGCTTGCCAAGCTGCTTTCTCCAGTGGATTCAATAGTTCCTCAAACTTCTCATCATGCATTAGTGATCGTATTTGTGGACCCACAAATATCCCTTCTTTAATTTTTGCTTCACTAATTTTAGGAAACTTCTGTTTTAAGTACATGAAACCAGGAGTATTGCCCATGGCTTTCACGAAATTTTTCATCAATCCTAATTTGATATGTAAGGGAGGTAGATACACATTTTTAGGATTACACAATGCGTCACGTTTCACATTTTTCTGTCCAGGAATGAATGATTCGCGTTTAGGCCATTCTTTTCTCATTTAATGGTTTTTTCTGTCCCTACTATCCCAAAGACACAAAAAGCAACAGTACTTTGTGTAACCAAGCTGCAGACCAAGAATAAGTGCAATTACCTTCAAATCACCACAAATATTCCATTCATACACTGCATATTGAAGCTTTGCCAATATAAATTGAAAGTTTTCATATGTTTCTTTCATACTAGCAGAGTGAGCCACAGGTATTGTTGGGAATTTATTTCCATTATACAGAAGCACTGCTTTTAAACTTGCTTTGGAGGAATCAATGAACAAGCGCCATTCTGTTGGGTTATGTTCAATACCAAATGTCTCCATAAGAGAAGAAATGTCATTACAAAACACTAAGCCATTTTCTTCAGAAAAATAGCCTTTAAATTGAGAATGACGACTACGATAAGTACATATCTTTGTATTCTTTTGAAGAAGATTCCATCGTTTTAGCCGGGAACCAAGCATTTCAGACTGGTTTTTGGATAATTTTAAATCTCGTATGAGATCGTTAAGATCTTCTTGAGTCAATAAATGAGGCTCAGATGAACAGCTTTGTTCAAAAGTTGTATCACCAAAATCTGTTTCTTCTTCTTCCTTACTTCCATCGGAATCTGAGCTCTCTTCATCTAATGTCACATGTTCTGGAGACTTTGGTATGGGCAATTCTTCGCTGTGTGGAACTGGTCTCATTGCAGATTGCAAGTCAGGGTACACCACTGTATGTTTTGATTTTGACGTGATCCCTTTAATGTTTGTTAAGCAGAAATAACAGTCAGAGGAGTGATCTTTGGGTTCCCTCCAAATCATAGGGATAGCAAATGGCATGTGGCGTGTGCCATTCTTCCATGCAGTGAGAAGCCTACTACACGATAAACAACAGATATGTGGGGCCCAGGTCCTTGTTTGGTTCCCCACTTTACACCCAAAATAAAGTTCATAACACTTTTTTACTAATGGAGTAAGGTTTCGCCTTTGGGACTTGAGCGTCACTCCACCACATATATAACAAAAGTTGTTAGGATGATTTAAACAAGCTCTAGGCATTTTATAACTAACAACAAACTAAAAGAAATAAATTTGTAAATATCTAATATACAATATACAATAATCCAGACACTATGCACTCACAATTACGTGTTTACTGGTTCACTGCTCTCTCACAACTGACATCGTTGTAATGAATGCATGCATGATCATGTTTGTACCTTTCTGTACAGTCTGAACTTGCACAACAGTAGCAACAGTACCATTTGAGTTAGGTCATTTGGTTCCATCACATTTACAATGCTCTAGGAGTTTTTATTTTACAATGGACAAATGGCCGTTTATTAAAAAAATATATTTAAATCCATTAATTGAAATTGAAATAAAATAAAAACTGTGGGTGATGGAGAAATTCCGAATACATATTTGAAAACATTATAAAAAACTGCATTAAGTACAACTATTGATACTCATGAGACAAAAATCATGTTGACCAGTGTTATTGGTGTATTTTTATTGAGCAGATTTCAACTGATATTAATTTAAATGGACATGGTACAAGACAAGATGAAATGGTGAGGATGATTCATGGTATGTAAATATCCAATTTGGCATTCGACTGGGGAAACAATGAAAAAAAAAAAAAAACAGTATTAAACTGGCCGGGCGCGGGAATTGAATGTGGGACCTCCCGAATGCGAGTTCAAGACGTTACCATCATCTAGGCCACCTCGCTCGGTTCTATTAGTCTTATACAGAGTGTTAATGAATAACACCGAAATATTTTACCTGAATATAGAGGGGATATAGACAACAACTTTTATTAGGAGACTTTTGCTTTATGACGTAAATTGTATATGCTACAGGGCATTAAAGTCATTATAATTTGGTGCTAAAAAATCAATAATTACGCGAAATATCATTAAAATTGTCATTAAATTGATTTCATGCTTCCTAGCGATCGATAGAAACCTGATTCTAAAATATACATCTACAGCTATATCATAATTTAGAGTTTTCATAATCTGCAAAATTTACAGACTAATCACATGACTGGCCGCCACTACATTATTCTTTTTTTTTTATTCATAACTACTAACTACAGTGTTAACGAAGTTCCTTTGTTTTGCATTTTTTCTAATGTTAGAAGTCAGTGGCTGCCTTGCCCTCGGAGATTTTATGCTGTAACGGAAAAAATTGAATCATAGAGCAAAAATCTCCTAATAAAAGTTACTTGTCTATGTCCCCTCTATACACAGGTAAAATATTTCGGTGTTATTCATTAACACTCTGTATATCTGCTTTAAATAATTATTCGAAGTGGCGTATTGCGTCAGCAGCAGTGAAAAAAATTAACCATAAACATTGTGATACAATGATTAATATATCGTAGATTCTAGTGAATATCCTCCAAAGATTAATCACACTATCCTTTGCATATTACACATTTCTAACGTGTTAAATATATGGAATAATACGAAACACACTTAAATCGCCTGCCCATAGCCAGAGGACAATTTTCCTCCCCTAGATGCCTTCACGGAATTTCAGCCGTAAGAGTACCTGTGCGGTATACGTGCGCTGATGCTTATAATAACGGGTTAGACTCCAGTTAATTCATATAATACTAAATATCAAGGCAAGTGCTTATTATATCAGAATAAAATTATGACAAGGGTAGAAACGCAACCGCAGTCATTTGTTATAACAAACATCTCATCAAAACAAAAGGTTTCCTCCAAAACTGAAACATTTCGAAACGTGTGAAATATGAGTTTGAGATTACCTATGTGATTGATTGAAGATCTCGAAATATGATGAATTATTACTAATTTCTTTCAATCTGAATCGTTCTCTTGTCTAACTATACGAAATTTACGACTGTTATATTTAAGAAAACTGGAGTATAATAGCTGCTTACCCGCAATTTAGTAGTAATGCATTAGCTATCATAGGAATCCTTAGGTTCAGTTCCCACTGAATGTAGGATTCTGGAAGGAATTATCGAAACTATGTTCTCTAATTTCATAATTTTCCTTGACTTTTGAATTATGTTATGGAAGATATATTACGAATTTTCGATTCGGGTCTTACTTACTAACCGCACTACGTCAATCAGCTTGAGGGTGAGCAATCAATCATGTTATATGTTTTTCTGTGAAATTTTTTCATAATGATGGCATTACTTTTGAGCGAGGAGTTCAGGGATTACTAGTCCCTGAATAAATATATATTATTAAAATGCATTTTTAAATGTGTTCGTCCATACTATAGCCAATAACACGCGTGTTATCTGCGACGTTAAAGTATCTTAATGATATGCATGTAAATACTGCCATTCATTAAAATACTGATGTTATTGTTCCAACTTACGATTAATATCGTACGCGGAAGAAACAAAATTCAACCTGCACAATCAATAATCTGTACTAAAACAAAACGAATTATGTCCATGTTCAATTCAATATTATAATAAACTGAGTTCATTTCGTGTGTTTCAATTTGTGTTGCTTTGAGGTTAAAATGTCCACGCGAAGCCCTGCTCCCTGCATACCTTTGTCGCGTGTCGCCTGTTAAAAAAGACGAAAACAGCAATTTCTTAATTGAAAAATGTTATTTTCAGAAACATATATGTATATGTGTCTGTGAGCTACATAGCTCGAGAACGAAAAATCTGTTAAAACAAAATTTTATATTTGCGTTAGATATTATCGTCTGGGGATGAAACACGAAAATTGCTGACGGCTTTCTCTTACGAGGGTCATTTCAAAAGTTTTACACACTGTAAGATAGAATGGAAGAGAATAATTTATTTTGCAAAACACCTTTACAGGCCTTCAATATAATCTTCATTCTTGCTTATGACAGCTTCCCACCGTTTTGGCAAATTCTGTATTCCGAATAGGGCACCTTCATTGTTGAGCTGTCTGATTACTCAGGTCACCTCACTGGAAGCTTCATCAATTGTAACAAAACGTTTTTCACGTCTATGAATGGGAAAGACTTCCCCGCCCATCATACATCCTGATTTTGAGCGCACCAGACCTTGATTTGTTTCCCAAATTGAAGGAACCACTCCGTGGAACACGTTTTGTTACAATTGATGAAGCTTCCTGTGAGGTGACCTGAGTAATCAGACAGCTCAACAATGAAGGTGCCCTATTCGGAATACAGAATTTTCCAAAACGTTGGGAAGCTGTCATAAACAAGAATGAAGATTATATTGAAGGCCTGTAAATGTATTTTATAAAATAAATTATTTTCTTCAATTTTATCTTACAGTGTGCAGAACTTTTGAAATGACCCTCGTATTTTTAATGACACTTTACACGAAAACATTGTTTAAATTGTGTACACAAGTTGCTTATACTAAGAACTAAATGATTTATATTTTTTAAGAAATTCTCTGAAGGGTAATTGTTAATAAATTAGAAGTAAGAGTAAAAGAAATATTAGTGTGTTGATATTAAAATAACAGTTGGTTACTTTTAGTAATTTTATCATAATGAAAATACACTGTATTTTTAATCTTTAATATTATTACGCCTAATACCAATACATTTACAGTAGATAATGTAGGCGCATCGAAAGGCCTAGCCAATAAATTAATGAAAGTTTGTTGAGCTGTTGGAATCATTTATCCATTTTATTTTATTGATAGATCTCGGTGGTACTACACGACATGTACGAGTGATAAGGCATAAATCATGGTCACTCATTTATTTTTTGAAAATGTGGGATGATTTTGAAATATACAGTAATGGAATGTACAGTGTGTCCCACGCAAGAGTTGGCCAATGACGCGGGTTCCTGCGGCGCGGCGGGCACAGCTCCAACTCCCGAGCGATCGGGTGAAATATCTACGCTAATGAAGCCGCGATCGGTGTTACGATTTAGGTTCTCACATTTACAGTTAAAATTACAATAAAAACAAACACGTACTTCATCACAAGAGATGTTGGAAATGTTCTCCTCTTGCATCCACACAACACTGACACCTTTTTAGGAAATTTTCTTTCACGCGCATAAGTTCAGCTTCCGAGACAGAGTTAATTTCTCTTGTGATAGGCCTATGTCTTTAAGTTCTTCTAACAGTATGTGAATATTATTTATGGAGAAACTTGAAAAAATAAAGTGTATAGGTCAACTTCCCGTACATTACAAAGGAAACGGGTGAAATATCTACAGTAATAAAGCCCGCTGATGGTGTAATGGTTCAGGTTCTCACAAAGAAAAACACATGTGATTTATCTGGCAATAGGCCTACTGATTAAAATAGCATTCTGGCACGTTCTTATATCAGTTACCTCATTTTATTTTGATACAATTCGTGGATTTAAAAAAGACGAATTCTCTCCCAACAAAAGCACGGTGTTTCTATCTCGGAAGCTGAATTTATGCGCGTGAAAAAAAATTTCTTAAAAAGGTTCCAGTGTTGTGTGGATGCAAGAGGGGGACATTTCCAACATCTCTTATGTTGAGGTACGTGGTTATTTTCATTGTAATTCCAACTGTAAATGTGAGAACCTGAATCATAACGCCATTAGCGGCTTTATTAGCGTAGATATTTCACCCGCTCGCTCGGGAGTTAGAGCTGTAGTCGGCGCGACGCAGAAACCCGCATGATTGGCCAACTCTTGCGTGGGACACACTGTATGTATGTTGCAGATTATAGTTAGGCCTACTAGATGTAGGATAGAGTAGAGAGCAGACACCCATAAAGTTGCATCCACAACGGCATCGTGCCACTCTACTATATTCCAGTAGTTGGAAGCATGAAAGCACACATAACCGAACCTGCAAAACCCTCGAAGTTTTTGTACGGTAGGCCCTTATTCCTAAACTTCCACCAGCTCCCTGTGGCATTCTCTGGCATTTTCGGACTAAGAAAAAGCTAGAGGCACGTAATTTGATATTTTATACGCTCAGAGGGATTAAATTGTGAGTCAATCGCCGTGCAGAATGGACGTAACAAGATGTGAACAGCGTTTTTACATCAAAATAGCTATTTCTTACAGCGAAAATGTTAATGAGTGCCACAGGGAGCTGGTGGAAGCTTTGAGAACATGGGAATACAGAAATTTGAGGGTTTCATGGTTGGGATATCCGTGCTTTCATGGTTCCAGTTGGTTTCATAGTACAGTAGAATGGTAGGATGCCGTCATATAGCCTATGCATGTTTGTGGACATCTGTTCCCTACTATATCCTACACCTAGTACCCATAATCTGCATCATACGTACATTCCATATCCTGTCCTTTCATTTGTAAATTTCAAAACTTCAAAATGATCCAACATTTTCAAGAAATAAAGTTGTCATGATTTATTCCCATCCCTCATATTTTAATACAAATAAGGAGATAATTGATGAAGAAGTTGCGGCTGCGATTGCCATCTACCAATGAAATGTGAAGATGGCACAACCGTCGAATGGTAGTCCTTTTCCTCCATGGGGAATACGGAGTAATTAGTTGCCTTAGGAATCTCATTCGCTCATAGAACTACAGTATCTTATGTTAGCCTACGTAACAAGTAAGTAGGCACTACTTATTTCTTTGCCGTCTTTACTAATAGGAATCGGCCTTACAGAAATCGGTAATTGGTTGACAGATTAAATTCGCGCGACTGTTATTAAATGCAGTTGATTTATGATGTGTTAGGATTATAATTGATGGTTCATAACTTAATTAGTTTAACCTATTATTTCGCATACCCTTCTACGAATTAATATAGGCCTATGTCATACTAGATAAATTCGTAATAATTTCAGTAGGCTATCTCAATTATTAATTGTACCTAAGTAGGTAACATATATTATAATCAAATATTATAACTTAAACTGGTCTAATGAAATCACAGAGTTCTTAAATTTTCTTAACCCTATAATTTCCCCTTTAGTTATATACATCAGTATCGTTAATAGCTTATATTTTAAATCATAATAGTAAACACTTTTAATGCAATCAAGTCTGGCCCTAACTGGTATTCTATTGTATGGCTGAGAGGCAGTTTGCCTGCAGGTATAGGCGTTGAACAAGTATAGTCTATATGTGAAGGTACTCTATATATTATTTTTTAGTCTGTTCAGGGCTGTTCATCTCTATGCATTCTACCAGTCGACTTCATAGAGTCTCATGTTGAACTTTGTTAACTGTTTAAAATCACTCCAAATCAGTATAAAAATATGATTAGTACCCTCCCGAGAAAATAAGCTCATCCTGAACTATATGAACTAAATACGCAGATTCAAGAAACAAATTTGTAACATTTATACAGCCTAGTGAGTGACTCATTTTGCATTCTCCTAGTGTTTTGTTTTCATTTTGGCTCTTCATAGGCCTATCATTTATATTAAAAAAATGCGTGATGTTTAATATATTTATTTTGCTCTAGGTTTGTGATATGTACTGTTTGCCTCGTTGGCGTGTATTTTTATGTGTGCCATGTGTGTATGGGCATGCATTGTATGTAGAGTGACTTTTCTACAAATTTTTTGTTTGTAGTTCCAATATTCGTAATACTTTCTGTTACTGTGCTGAACTGTGCCCAAGCGTGAGCTTTTGCTCATTCGGGCACCAGTAATGATTGTATTGTGTTTTACGCAGATGGAATAAAAAAATTAGCGTACTATTTTCTAAATTAATTAAACTTTTACAGTTATGGGTAATTATCGTTACAAAACGGCAGCCACGTTTCATGCACTAAAATGCCATTTCCGTGATGATTTCCACTAATGGCAATATTTCGAGTGGTTATTTTTTGTATCTAATTGCAAACGTCACATGAACAGCATCATCAATAATCTTCGGAATATCTACAGCATAAGTATTATTAAAATATCAATTTTAAAAATTTCCTTTTTCTTTAAAAATATATGTAAACTATTAATGTTAAATGAATGATTGTAGATAGTGTTGTTCATATAATGTTAAAAAGTACACAGAAAAATAATCACTCAGAAATATTGATATTTGTGGAAGTTATCAAGGAAACGGCATTTCAGTGCATAAAACGTGGCAGCCGTTTTGAAACGATTTTTACCCGTAACGGTAACATTTTCAATAATTTTGAAAATAGTATGCAATTGTAGAGCAATTCGTTGCTGAGGAAAAAATAATGAAATTCATCTATTTCTCACCTTTGAATTTCACCGAAAGCTGTATGTCCCCCCTTAAATGGGTTCTTTATGTTCGTTATATTTACTTCAGTCATATGTCAGTCATGAATTACTTTTCATGGATAGCTCAGTTCCAAAAACGTTGAACACCCCTGTTCTGTATAAAAAGGCCTGCATATCCATGTTAAGAGTAGACTCTAGAGGATTAAATCACGCATCATTCTTCCTGTGGCCCATATTAAGCATCGGTCTACGCCCTAAAGGGATAATCTCTCATATTGCACCTTAGTTATTTACAGGCTTAGAAATTGGATGAATTCGCCTACACGATACTCCCTTAGGCGAAAATTTAAAGAAATTCAAGTTTTTACATGAGCCCAGGTTGCATGCATTGCTTCGTGAAGCAATTTAAAAATTAAGAGGATGGGGGAGAAGGGATATAAAAAAGGAATTAAGTAAATCACGTGGAGGGAGTCCTCAAAAGGATATCAAGTTTTACAACGCGTCTACTTAATTGGTGTTTGCATTTTAGAATCGATGGGATTTTTGCTACACGAAATGTCATATTCTTTGTAAGTTATTCTGTTAATGCCCTTCGGGGCATATTAAAAGATACTGTCTCTTAGCGAAGGACGTTAGCTCTTTTCTGTTATTATCCCAACAAAGGAGATTGCTCACAGCTTTTTTTAAAACTACTTAAATCTAGACGGGTGTTTTTGTCACAACTGTTCATAAGCCGAATTAATTGCGTAGAGGTATTTCCGCTTCTGAAAATCTTGAGAATTAGGTCTCTGGAATTTCAGAGGAATGAAGCGGATTGACATTTCCTCAGCGTCAAGGCATCACAAATGCTAATGGCAAAAAGATTAAGGATATTAGCTTGCTTCAGAAACAACGAAAACTCACCTGGGCCCCGTTTCATGGAACTTTCAGTCATATTATTAGCAAATACATAATAATATTAGTTATTATCATTAGTCTTCTGTTTCATAAGAGTATTTTCTAATAATGTTAGTTATGAGTTCATGGCTCTAAATTATTAATAAATATTGCTAATATTATTACTAAACTTCAGAACTAATAAAATTTACTAATAATATTAGGTGTTTTTCTATAGGCCTAAGTGTGTTTGGGCTAATAGGTTATTCTCAAAACCATGTAACTTAATTGAGATTTCGTGATCTTAAAAATGTGTAAAATGAATCAATCTGATTTAATTATCAATTTAGAAAAACGCTTAGGCCTACATACGCTATCAAAGAAATTTTTGACATAGCAAGTTTTTTGGAATGGAGGTTATATTTTAGTACATAAGCCTACTGCTATCTTGAATAAGTGCCTGGCAGATTTATTCATTTCTTAGAGTTAGTTATTATTTGTTACATTTATGAAGATATATGTAAGCCGTGCTGCTTTGAAATAGTATTCACAAAGAAACAAAAACACAAACAACAATCCAGACATAACCTCCAAATCAATCAGCTGACTAATGAACTAATAATAATAGTGAAGATATTTTATGAGTAGTGTTCATATCTCCTTGAAACAAGATTTTGATAACTAATGAATAATATTATGAGTTCTAATATTATTAGCAAGCTCTATGAAACAGGGCCCTGGACTTATTTTATGCTTTAGACTATATTTTAACGATTTTTTCACAAATATGCTTACCGGCTCTCGATAAACTGATATGTGGGATTAACAAGGATCAACTTCTTCATCTGGCCACAGTCTAACGGTTAGACTCCAACCTAATGGACTGTATATGTGCGCTATAAGAACAATATCATTACCTATCAAGCCATCTATTTTATCTCGTAGATTCATTCAGAACGTAGGCCTACTTCGACATACAGAAAATAATTATTATAATCTGTTAACGGAGGTAGGGATTTCTGGAGATATAAGGGTCATTCTCACGATTGTGGGGATTTTCATCCACTGTTAAGCTGGAATTACAATTGTCACAAAACTGTGTTTTATTGATGTCATCTTGTTTATTATGATGTTAACCTATTCCCAGTGAACTGGCCGAGCTCAATGTTAATCACAAAATTAGATATAATTTTTTTAATATCAGTAGGTGCAAATATCAGTCAACTCCGTAACGGAGCGTTTTCCGGTCCTAATATTAACAATTTGAAATATTAAAGCATTTTTATTCATTGTTTCTATAGGTCATTGGCTTGCGATTCACCTTGTATCAATTTTATCTCCAATATTTACTATAATGGACAAAAAAATTAAAACTTTTATTTTAGAATATAGGATCGAGATTTTTTAATGCTCAATTTTGTTACTATGGTCACAGTTTTTAATGTCAAATATTTATTTTCATATCCCATGCATGCTAAGAATAGAGTGCATAAATGCCTCCTCATTAAGAAAAAGAAATTTAAAAATTATTGCTAACTGTTGCCATTTTACTGCCATTTTACTTAGAAAAATGGGGTGGAGACTCCGTTACGGTGTGGACACTTGCGTTATGGTGTGGACATTCATTTCAAGATGTGGACATGTTTTCGATAATGTATTCATATAATGAGGTAAATACAATTAATAAGCTAAATTTAAATTAAATGAAACATATGCAAGCCAATAAAGTCACCCCTGTAACAGTGTTCAACTCCGTCACGAAGGAATTCGTTACGGAGTTGACCGTTACGGAGTTGACATTTTTTTTTGTTCATAAGTTTTCGAAGTTAAGACTGAAAAAAAACGACGATTCATCACATGCTTTATCTTCAAATACAGCCAAAAATTCTTTGCTAGACTAAAAATATTTATAAAAATCACAAAATCACACTTTTTTCTACGTTACGGTGTTGACATGCAATTGAGGTACTTTCCTGAAAAATCTGGTTTTTTGCTCTTACGGTTCCTACAATCACACAAGGAATATTTTTGTGGTTGCCACATTGTTGCCATCGTTCTTCCCAATTAACTTATGGTCGTAGTTAATGTCGCAATAGCATATTTGGCGCAAATTTAATTCCTACGTGCGTTACGGTGTTGACTATTCTAATGCAGGGACACTCAGTTAAGCACTTAAATAAAAATAAATAACACAGTACAAATAAGAATAAAATAATTATCGTAATATCATCAATGAGAGTGAGCATGCCTTCTGCAGTTCCTGTATTTACAATTTTTTTAGAAGACTTCTCGGTCAATTTCTTAGCTTTCGTACATGCAGTACTTCGAGTTGGGACATTGATTTCATGGGTAATTTGTAGTTCCTGTCAACATTTCAAGCTATTAAATACCACAATATATCAGAATAAAAATATACTTCTTTATATTTTAACTAGATAAATGATGATTACTTACGAGTAAATAGTAAAAAGGTAGGAAATTTCTAATTTACGAGACTGGCAAGGTTGGGACACGAAATTCCCCACAATCGGAAGAATGACCCATAAGCCTAATAGTATTTTATGCAACAATCCTATAATGGCATTTATTAAGAAACGAGTATGTTTATGATACGCTCGTTTCATAAGAGTTGGCTATCTTAATTACCATTATAGGCAAGTTGCATACGACTGTTTTTGATCGACTATAATTAGTCTAAATGTTTAAATTCTGAGATTATAGATTCACTCATACAGACAGTCACGCTTCAGCGCGCCATAACATTTTTTATATTCATCTTTTATTGACATACCTGTAGTATCGGATTTCTATAAATCCCTGACTAACTTATACAATATATGTCGATTCAAGATTAGAAAAATTACCTGGACTATTTCGGACCCTTGAATAAGCAAAGAACTTTTCACATTTCCTTTATTAGCGAGATGCGCCTTATTGCAATTGGCGCAATTTGGAGGATGAAGTGGGTCTTTCGTACACTCTTTGCTTGGGTGACTTTGACCACAGCGTGCACATTTTACTGAAACGTAACATCCGAAACCTTGGCATCTGTAGCACTGTACAGGTCCCGTGGTAGCCTCGATAGTCGGAAAATGTGACTTTTAGATCGTACAATCCTGTTAAATTTCTGATATTCGGGGTGTTGGGGGTATCATAAAGTGTTATGACCCAAAATGGCATAGCTTCCAACTTCTTTACCCCAGACTGGTTATCCTTAATCTGCCTTTTTAACAGCCTCACGCTTTCTATAGGGTACTGAAGATTACTTAGCTGTACCGCGTGCATCAGCAGCAGACCATATGAGAATTAATTGAGGCTGATAAGAATTAAATGCACGCGATACATTCCGTTTAGAAGGCAAGATAATAATTTTACAAGAAACAAAGACCATAGGCAATGTAACACTGACACTGAACTCTTCTTGAACCACAATCACTCGCTAGATTCTTCATTGATGTCTTGAAGGTCTTCTTAAAGCAGAGATGATTGATACCGCCAAATAAATGAAAACTTGCTGGTTTAAAAGACAGATTTAATGACAATACCGGAGGACCACTTGATTTAATATTCAAGAAATGATGTGAATAATAATAAATACATATATGCAGTAATTATATGCTGCAATTTATAACATTCACAGTCAATGTGATGCTTGAATTCACAAATTATAAACGCAATAATAATGTTACTGAAATATATTGCGTATCAATGTAAATACAGCTATGTTGCGTTGAAGTCAATGCAATATTAGAAGCTGTATGAAATAATTTTAGGTCTTAAAAACACTCACTTGGTAATAAAGATTCCTTTTGTATCTAATATCACACAAGAAGTAACCCTGAAGTCCAAAATCAGGCAATAATTAAGATAATCAATCCTCGAAGAAATGTCTGGTAGAGACACTAAGCAAATTCAGCCAATCTTCAGAGAATAAAACGTGGAAAATTGCTTCTGTGCAATTAATACCAAGTATGAATAAACTTTAACTCGCAGGAAGCGAAATATAAAGCTCTATGATAATAAAAATCACTGCTGGATAAGTCCAGAATGAACTATAATCCTTAAAGAGGATTGTACAATGGACGTAGACGAAGGAATGAATGGTTTGAATTAAAACAATGACTTATAACAATACTAGAAACTCAATCCCATTGGGCGAAGATTATAAAACGATTGAGCAATTATAAATTTAAAGAAAAACGTGGATTGTGAAGCAATCAAAAAGAAAAGTAAGAGAATGAAATAAAATATGTTTTATAATTATTCTGTACTTAAAATAATAAAAATAAAAAACCGAAAATAAACGTTGATTTGAGTTTAATAGAGAAAAGAACTAGTGATCAATTGTTTTTTGACAATAAAAATAATAATTACTAGGAGGCCGTGAGGAAATTGGCATTGAATAAAATATCACCAAAGCCGGAAGAAGACAAGAATAAATATTAAAGGATTATTATAGATAGCCAAGATAATAAAAAACTCCATCAAATCTCAAGTATCAAACATAACTGAACATTAGCTGTCGGACAATTTTCTCGGTAGGAGTTTCTATAGGTTATCCACTCAAGACAACTTTTATTTTCTTTTGTTCTCCAGTAGTAAACGTATAAAACTCAATTTTTTGAGTGTGCAGATATTCTTTTGTCTTCATACTGTCCACTGTACTTTCTGGTAGAATTTATGTCCCATGTGGGCAGAGTTGACAAGTTGGGATTACCGTTACAAACTGTTTAAAATGTTCTCGGAGTCTAAAATATGGAACTTTCGATATTACGATAATAGGTTCTGGTTTTCTGCTTTTATTAGGTTCTGTATCAGTTTTCATGTTTTGAACTAATGCTGCATTAGAAGTAGACCCTGCGTAAGCACTTAAGCACAGAGGAGTAAATGAATTTGAAGTTTTAACGTAGATGTAGGTGTGGTAAAAGGTTTACCAAACTTCTTTGGTAATACAAAGTCTCCTTCTTTGCCTGAGCTTTTGGCTTGTGCTCTTTTGTAAGTCCTGCTTGGTTTATTAATGATTAATGATTCAGCATCTGTGACAGATGTCGAAATGTCTTAATCTGTTATGATTTCACTCACTGGTATTTCTTTTTCACGTTGTATTAATTGATATGGCATTGTGAATAAGCCTTGAAACGGGCAATTACTTTGGTTCTGAAGTTCCGATGCCAATATCTTTATAATAATTTAAATGTGTTTCAATGTATATCACTTAATATTAGTCTTAATACCTTAAATTAATTTAAATTCATTTAATGTAATTTAAATTAAACTCTTTATGAATTATATTTCACCTGTAAATCGTTTAATTTTCACAAGAAATAGAAGATAAGTATTTCAAGTTTCGCGCCAACATTCTCATGAACTGGTTGTAGTTCTTGTCTTCTAAGACAGGTGGCAGCTCATGTCGTCGGTCAAATCGAAGCTTTCTTTTCGTCATTTTTACGAAATCGACGAATTTTGACACCACGAAATTAACTCATTTTAGTATGATATTAAAATTAACACAAACAGAATTGATTTTTATTAAATACAAGCTATTTATTATGCAGATTTCAACTGCTACCGTAAAGGTCTCAAGATCGTTCCGTGTTCGATAATAATCGATACCAAATCGATGTCGAAATGAAAAACTGTAGAAATGAGAATAATTATGATACCGTTACGTCACACGTTATAAGCGTATTATAGTAGACTATGGTCGCATAGGCGTAACCAGGCCGACCATATGGGGGGGGGTTATAACATCCGCGGGGTCTGGCGAGTATGGAAGGAGAGGGGGGTCCGGGGGCCCTCCCCCGGAAAATTTTAAAAATTAAGATGCAAAATAACGAGTTTTAAGCTTCCGGGGGTTCTCCCACGGAAAATTTTAAAAATTAAGATGCAAAATAACAAGTTTTAAGCTTCCGGGGGTCCTTCCCCGGAAAATTTTAAAAATTAAGACGCAAAATAACGAGTTTTAAGCTTCCCACGCTTTATACTTGTATTAAGCAATTTATGGGCAGACTTAAAAAAATTATACAATTTTCCTTTTTTTAATCAATGGGGGGGGGGGTTCAAACCCCCAAAACCCCCCCCTCGCTACGCCTATGAATGGTCGAACAAAAAAGTCAATTTCGGTAGAAGGGAAGATTGTAACTACAATAACGTATAAAAGTATGTGAAATTACTTTGTTATCTATTACAAATTACTGATATAAGGTAAGATTTTAGGTTCAAAATAGATAAATTTGTAATTTTATTTTGCTATTAAATATGTAATAGCCTACAGTATTTACTTTTTTATTACAAAATTAAAATTGTTTTGCCACTGCAGGATAATCTCAAGATTTATTCCTAGATCTTCGTGCTGTCCTCAGATTTGATATGAGAGTTGCCAATTTGAATAAGAGATCATTGTTGGAAGGCCTATTAGAAATGGCACACAGAGTTTAGCTGCTCGTAAGTTAGTTCAGCATCGTAGCGGGATATGGTTAGTTACAGATATTACAGAATATAGAGTAACAAAGGCGAACAAATTCTTCAAGACATCTCTTCCAGTGAATTCAAAAGATAAGAGATCCACGTCTAAATCAATATTAGGGAAAAAGTTAATTTTTTAATCTGTTAGGCTTTGACAACTAAAGGTCTAATTTTAACAAAACTTGCTATTAATAGTCCGATGCCAGAAACTTTTATTCTTTTGGGAGCTGGAGCAGACTTTTAAGATGGAGTAGCATGTTAGTATGTGTGATGCTGAGGTCCACCATCTTGGAAGTTGTGCAAGAGACTGTGATAGTTGTTACCAGTGAAGACTTGCAGTACTGTTGTACTGGGCGGACCATGCTTAGGTTCTGCCCCCTTCTTACCTCCGCCCCTCCTCCTCCTCTGCCCCATGAACCCCCCTCAGGGTTTCTAATATTATAATGTAGCTCTGGGAATCTGGCCAGTAGCTCATCTCCCTCTCCCCACCCCCTCCCTCTGGCATCCAGTTCTCATTATGCATGGATACCTTCGTGAATACCGCCATATATGCATAATCTGTTTTAAAATGCAGTGGATTCAGTCTCCTTGATTTCTGATAGATCAAGCGATAAGATCCTACTATGTGTATGTATTTTTTCCCCAAAAATTACTCAAGACCAGTGGCGTATTCGATAGAACTGAAGATTCAGTATTATTTGCTATTTTTTAATGCTTTGGAAATAACACTTAAAACTTAATACAATGAAACCTTCGTATAACGATATTTGTGGGCCCTAGCAGATTGAATTGTGTATTGAGGGGATGCCATTTGCCACACATTAGAAGGACTGCATTCAGAAACTGTGTAATCTACAGGATAATTCATGGAACCAGACATGTGACGAAGTGGAAAATAATGAATCACAAGTCCAAATAAATATTAAAAAAAAAAAACCCAATTTTGTTTTCAACTTACTGACTTCGAATCCGTTGAATTGTAACCATAGCAACTTTACACCCGCACACTAAAAAAATACCATTCAGACTAATATCACGGATCATGGCACGCTGAGCCTAGCCATTTTTAAGAAATTTCAAACTCGTAGGTTGTGGGTAGAGGGAAGAAAAGACACAAGCAAATTCACACATAAGGGATGAGTTTAGCCTCAGAGATCCTATTTTCCACCCACCATGAACCTTTATTTTCTCGAATTTCTAAGAAATGTAACAGATATCAGGCACTCAGAAAACAATATTGGAGGCTGCGAAGGATACATATCTGATATCAATACCAACTAAGCTACTGGTTTGCAGTAACAATTCAACCTTCAAATATTGTTATAGAAGGGCTGTTCTAAAATAGCTCCATCGTTTTAGTGAGTTATATTTAACATTATTAAGATAGGAAATTCGCCGGGACCAAACGAAAGTATTGTTATAAGAGGGTTTATCGTTATATCGATCTTCGTTATACAGAGGTGTGACTGTTTAGGACTACCTATTTTTCCCATTTTGTATTTTGTTTTATTTTGTATTTTTTTTTATTGCTTATGCTTTAGGTAGTTTTTTTTCTGTTGATAATGTTTTAAATTAGAATCCTTTAAATCCTTAAATTATTAAAAACATTTTCGCTATTTCACTCTTTCCTAAAGCTCTTGTTTTTCAAATGGGGATTTCAGTACATTTCAATTGAAATATGAGCAGTATTAAAACGGAAGATGTTGTAGGCTTAAGTTAAGCTTACACGCCTAGATTTTCGTAAGTTCCTATATATAACTTGTGTCAGTTTTATTCGATAACAAGTCACTAATTTCTAATTTCCCTATAGGCTATTTTGTCACTTTCTGCTATCGAAGAAATGCACCTTACATGAAGGGAGAGAAATAAATAGGCCTACCAATAAAAAATATCGAATGCTGTTAACAGTGATGGAACGGGCTATTTATTGCCTTTGGTACAAATAAACACAAATTGTGAAACAGATAAATAGCTAATTTATTTAGATTAGATTTATTATTAGATTTTTGTCTCTATGAATTAGCTTACTGTCCATATATTTTTTATAGAATTTGGATGAATTTACAGCTATAGGCCTGTTTAAGCTAACATACAGAAGTTTAAATTTTGATGGGAAATTTTTAGAGCAATTAGCTTACATCACAATTGAATTGAAATCAATTTTTGTAAATACCATAGAAATTATAAATTTCTGTGGTATTTACAAAAATGGATTTCAATTCTTGTGGTCAATGATAATTTAAAGAAAATGGTTAGAGCCGTTTTCGAAAAAAATCGCGAGAAACGAAATTTTCTGTAGGCCCACGTAAAGCGGTAGTCCTAGTAAAAGTAGGAACAAGAAGTCTTCGCCAATTATCGTGTCACATCCTCAGACGATATACCATCAAATATAAAATTTCGTTTGGATAGGCCCTAGGGTTTTAATTTCTCTGACTTTGTTGTTCACAGATACATGGCCCTATAGAAACATGTAGGCCTAAGCATGAAAATTCTTCTGCAGGTGGGTGTAAACCGAGGAGAATTTTTACATTTAGCTCACCAGGAAACAATCGCCTTAGTAGGCAGGTTTCTGACAATTGTATTTTTAGTTACTGGGACCTCAAAAAGAGTAGGCATGTTTATGCTGAAAACTCAACATCGAATTTCCTCCATCTATGGGTAGTTGGTTAGTAGGCCCTACCTAAAGAATGAATAGAGAAACTAATGAGCCAAATACTTCGAAGTTGAGTTCATGGCTCACTTTTACATAATGAACCTTCAACATCAACGCAGCACTATAAAATATTGCGTTTTTGTTTACCTTATTTTTAATGTGAAATCTTAATTTCTTAAAATTTCGCCTGACATCCAGTCTTCGTATTTCTCAGCAGAATAATTTCTTATTCACACATTGAAACGCCACTGTCAAATTTGCTATGCAAACCATTAGAATAAGTAGTATCTGGCTACCACTAGGAATTGCTCTTAAATATTTGGAAGAGAACTGAATCGACTGAGATTACATACAGAAGCTTTTATTATCGACTATGGCATCCTATACTTACTTGTGTGGTGTTATTTGTCTTGCAGCTGTTATTGGCGAGTACAAAACTCCTTTCTTAATAAACACTTGTTTGTCATGTTTTCGCTCAATTTTATGCTCAAAGACTCTGGTATTTGACTGATTTACATCTAACAACTCAAGCGAATCTCTTCTTAAAGTCAGCAGAAGCAGAGTTTTGCAATTCGCGGGTGCGCGAGCAAAGAGAGTTAAGTCCACTTTCTTGTTACTGAGAATTAGAGTGACTTAACACACTTTACCCGCCCAACATCGCTTTAGATATGGATAAACCCGTGATGTACACATCCATAACTAGCCTACCGTATGTTTTTTAATATGACTTACTGGACTTAACACAAATGTAGAGAACATTTTTATCTATAACTCTATGGACATGTCTCAATTTTTGAGGATGGTGGACTTGACTCTCTTTGCCAGCGCACCCACGAATTGAGGAAAAGAAAGCTAATTCGATGTTTTGAGGGTTAACATCAATACTGGACAGTTTACTTAGGCCTAAGGGACCTAGTAATTTTTACCAATGAGATCCCTCTTCTAGGATAACCTTTAACTACAAAATACCCATATCCTGCCCTAAAAAGGTGTCGTTGGATGAGCTTAAAACAAAATATTAGGCATAAAGACCTACACCTCCACACGCTACCTCTAAACAAATAATGCTTTAAAATGCTAAACTTTATTCTAACTCTTTTTGTAAGTCAATACACTGGAACTGCATGGAATTCTAAAGATCCAGGGAGACAATTTTTAAGCCCATTCAACTTCTTTATTCTAAGGCCCTTCCATCAAAAGTCAACGTTGGACGAGTGAGGGGACTGTAAAATCGCCTGGGTTCATAGCACCTCAGCCTCTCACAGTAAATATAGGCCTGAACTTATGTCTTTGTAATGTCATTACAGTTACTGAAACAGGGTGTAATTTAAAGTAAGTCAAATTGAGTTTCCTAAAAACTGTAGGCCTATATGATTTTTGACCTTACTGTAGGCCTATAGGGCCCAAGCATTTCTTAGCCTTATTTTATAGCCTTTGCAGATTTTTTTCCCAAGCATTAACTAGGTGAGGTGAATTTGAATGAATGATAACAATAGGCCTATCCATTTTTAATATAATCTTTTTCAGATAACTTACTCTTTTCAACCAAGATAATTTCAAAAACAAAAATAATAATAAGCCTAGCCTACACAGGAGAATTTTAATAATTAGTCCTTACTAGATGAATATAATAGTATATTATGCAACAAGCCTACAGTATAATGAAATTTATTAAGATACGAATATGCTTATGAAACGAGTTTCATAATAATAAAATAATAATAATAATAATAATAATAATAATAATAATAATAATAATAATAATTATTATTATTATTATTATTATTATTATTATTATTAATATTATTATTATAATTTTCATACGAGTATCTTAATTAGGTCAACCGCCATAGAAACTCCCTCACCCGACGGGTCGTGGTCCTGTAAGGCCAGGGCGGCGTGGGCTTCGTAAATGTACCTAGTTAAAGGGGGAGGTAAAACTCATTTAAAGAGAGAAGAGAGAGTACCTTAATTGCCATTATAGGCAAGTTGGATATGACTGTTTTTGTTCAACCACAATTAAACTGTATTAAGTTTTGAGATTTTAAATCCATAAAGAAAAAGATAACGGCTGACCTCAGCAATCAGCTGTTAGCAAGTTCTCGTAGTTCATGTCTTCTACGATAGATGATAGCGGATGGTGAACGGTCATGTCAAAACTTGTTCTTGGCCATTCTCTTGAAACGAACGAATTGTTACAAGACGAAATGAAATCAGTTTAGTATAATATTAAAATTAACACGAACGGAATTTATTTTACTTTAAATACAGATTGCTTACTATGCAGTTTCATTTGCTGCTCTCGAGGTTTCAAGATGTTCCGTGTTTGTTAATATTCGATACCATAACTGTGTTATAATGAAAGTCTGTATCGTAATGGATATTTTTATGACACCTTTACGTCACACGTTGTCCTAAAAAAGCATATTATAGTATATTATAGTATGGTCAAACAAAAAATTATGTGGACCTGTATCACACATAACTTAACATAGATCTACTATTATTTCCTCGCTGTCGTGTCTGTGTCTAACCACCTTTCTCGCGAGTTAATTTACACCAAGTATGATAACTACTGTATTATGAAGTAGGCATAACTTATAGGCCTATAAGTTATACCGTTGGTATAATTTGCTTTTAATGCGTTGTAAATCATTTCCTTATTATTGATATAATAGGCCTATGTTCCCCGAAGAAGGACATGGGAGTTTACATTTAACTTGTTAAATAAAAGTTAGTTCTAATTACGTGAAATATAAAACAAAAGTTTATGTCTCATATTTTTAACCCTTCATAATTCTTTATTTGACATTAAAGAAGATGAGTAATTGAAGGGTATGATATAAGATCCTGCTATTATTTTTATTCGGAAGTGCCACACTTATAGATAGAATACAACGCCCTAGGCTTAAGATAATTATAGAGGTAATTAAATTAACTTATCTGATCACGTCGTTAGATCATCGTCGCCACTCAAGGTATCTTATGAATAGACAGGCTGTATATAGATGTAGTAGTCTTTCATTATAGCGTGTGCGCCTTATGCAACACGCAAATCGGTGCTAATATTATTGAAAGTAATTAAATATAACTTGCGGCTAATTTAAATAGCCTAAAATGAAGTGACAAAGAATTAAGTTGTTTAAAATACGCGTAAATTAACAACACAACTAAGACCTAAATACATTCATACTTCTTGTATACTTCTTCAAGTTTTCGTTGCCATACATATAAAACTATTATGATTGTTTAATAATTTATTATTATTATTAAGAAACTATTCCCAAGACAAAGTAAATGAATTAGAGGAAAATAGGGAAGACAAAAATGTTAGGGATCTCTACAAGAGAATTACAAAAATCTTGACAGTTCAAGAAAAGTTTTCAATCTAGAACTAACATAATTGAAACAATGATGGAACTATAGGCCTACTAACGGCGCCAAATAATATTTCGCATAGGTGAAATCATTTATTTAATCATCTATGAAATGTACAGGGATATGCCGGAAGTGTAGAAAGCGAAATATTCACAGCAGAGCCGATGGTTGCTGAACCAACTCTAACAGAAGTATAAACAGCTATAGGTAGGCCTAAACTAAAAACTCATAAATTTCCAGGCATTGCCCAAATTCCAGCGGAATTAATTAAGGCTGGTGGGGTTAGATTAAATTCAAAGATCAATAAACTCTTTCTTATGATTTGAAGGAAGGAAGAATTGCCAAAGGAATGGAAAGAATCTATCATTAGGCCTATACCGATTCATAAAAAGGGAGATAGGGTCAAATGCAATAACTATCGGGGAATTACTGTCTTACCAATATCACATAAATTTTGTCTAATATACTCTTGTCAAGATAACTCCATAGGCCTATGCGGACGGTATCATCGGAGATCATCATTGTGGATTTAGGTGAAAAAGATCAACTATTGATAAAATAACCTTTGTATTTAAGTTGCACGAAAACTACCAACTTTATTGAAAAGCCGCATAGGAAAAGGTATTCCTTATTTTTTCTTCTGCTGATGTATTAATAAAATATACAATGTGGATAGTAAGTTACTTATCTAGCGAAGCACTTTAAAGTTAGGGACAATTTTTTTCCTGAGAAAAGTTATCACTTGGGATAAATAGGCCTATGGTATTTGAATAATTTATTTGTTTCTACCGAGACGCACAAAAAACAGATACGTAGCACCCTGGTTATACAACTAGACCCTAGATAGCCTACATTATTTAACATTAAATACCGCTAACTCTCATCTGAAAAGTCGTGGATTTACATTTCATGTCTGTCCAATCTGAGAGGAGTTTTTAAATATTTTTCCCCCGTTCTTAGAGGCAATTCTGGATCAGTCTGCATTTATCTTTAATTTTAGAATAGCTGTGAGATCTGTAAAAAAAACATTCCTGGAATTCCTCCAGCGCTCGAGAGACAAGAACTATCGATGTTTAGAGAATGTGGATAATATAGGGAAATAAGTAAATAAATAAATAGATAAATAAGTAAATGGCCCTAAATACATTTTCTCATAAAGTTAATCTTCTTCTTTCTCGGCTCTACAGCCTCTGGTGGGCTTTGGCCTCCTTTACAGTTCGACACTGTCCCATTGCTATTTATTTCACCGCCAAATGCTCGTGCCTGTTTGGTCTTATATAGGATATTGCCTTTTAAGTTATAATTTCTCATCAAGTTATCGAAACGAAATAAGCGTCACGTAGTTGAAATTAGCGTTTTCTAATAATAGTACAATTTGAAAAACTAATTACGATGTGGTCTGTAGGTAAGGAATTCTTGCACACGAAGATTCGTATTGTTGGGATACTAATGCACGATATTGAACTGGAATGTGCAGAAGTTATGTCACGCTAGCAGACAATTCGCCATCCGCCACGCTCATTCGATCTCCACCCAGCAGATGAGTAGCATACTTTATTGACTGGATACTCATAAAAACCTGAAGTCGCATCACTATAAAACCCAAGATAAAAATATAACATAGGTCGCTCATACCAGACATGACGGTTTATAAATTATAAAACAAGAAGAAGCAAAGACTCTTATATCATCTGGAATCCTCCCACCCATATTACCCAGTCTAGCAACAACCACTGTACATCGTACCCTATAATTATCTGCAAAACTTGTGGACCAATCAGTGAAGATCTTGCATGCCATCAACTTACTTACTACACCCATGCGAGCTGTTGTTTTCGAGTAGGGAAGAATTTTTCACGATTAAGAACCCCACCCTTTGGGGCCTTGAAGCAAAACTAAAATCGTCTTTCTCTATTTTCTTTTATTTGAGAGTAATTCCTTCTATACTAGTAGCTTTCGTGATATTTTAAGTGGAACTTACAACCGCTGAGGGGCTAGGTACAATGACGATTATTACTGGTGGTGTTTCTACATTTTTAATACTTCTCTTTTTTTTCAAGATGTACATTTCTTGACCAGTAAAAATACTGAAGCTATACTTAACCTCTCGTGCAAAACTGGAAATAATTCCACTCGTTGTTGCACGGAACTACAGAGCACGAGAGTTGAGAGCTCAAAATACATCAGCACCACCTAATAAAGCCCGTCAGCTTGGGGTATTTTGATTACGGCAATAGATCAGTATCCCTCCGGTATCCATGGAGCTCTATTCTTACTTACTTCAACATGCTACCTTTCTAGATTTTTAATGTTTCTCTCTGTCTCTCTTTCTTTCAAAATGTACTTTTCTTGACCATACAAGAATGTTAAATGCATCGGAATCGAATTGAGAATATTGAGAGATTTAAAATGCACCTTGTACTTTCAATTACAATGAAGAAATACGATCTAACCTTTTAGTTATTCATATTTATGCATGCCTATGGTATAATTTACACTATGTACAATTGTTGAAAGACCAATTTTTTAGTTCTTTGTTAAAAAATCCATATAAAGATTGTACAACTTTAACTAGTGTTTTTTGTTTTTTGTTTTTTGAATACCAAAGAACTCAAAATTGAAGAAGTTGTGCAAGTGTGTGTGTTTGTTAAGTGATTATGTTTTAGATTTTAACAACTTGTAAATATTTTAAATTCCAATTAGAACTTTTTAACATTTGTTCGTAGACATCACTAGGACTTTTTAACTATTGTATGCAGTGTAAATTATAATTTTTAAATTGTGAATTTTTATCTTTTGACGACATACCAATGGCACTGTATAAATATCAATAACTTAAAGATTAGATCATATTTCTTCATTATAATTCAGGGTAGGCCTATAAGGTGAACTATATTATCACATTTGTAAACATCCCCTCAGTGAAAAATGAAATTTATAAATATCTGCAAAGTACTTTTGATACGTGGATCCTTCTTTATTATGCCCACTATTGTGGTAAGGTATGTCCGCAGCTGGGTGGTTAGCATTATTTCGCCAGACAGCCTATTCTGGTTCTGTAGGCTATATCTTATTTCGCGCTCCAAAATTCACTCCTACACGGTCCTTGCCTAATAATTTTGAAATGTTGGGGAGGGGGGTTTCAACGGGTTGCGTCCCATCTTTTGTAAGGAGACTATTCCAACATTCGTTGCAAGGCCTTGGAAAATCTAAAAAAAAAAAAAAAAAAACCTTGGCAGAATAGCTTACCATAATTGTAGAACTGAGGAAGAGTTTGAAAGACTAGTCGAAGGGAAGTCTTTAGAAATTTCTGAGATTCTCTGACGCACTTACGCTTGTATACTGCATACTAATTTTTCTACGACAACGAAGAGACCTGATAAAAATATTGCATGAATATAATTACGGGTATAGATGACAGCTGTTGAAGATGGTCTTCAAGTTGTAAGAAGTACCAACCTTAAAAAATAGTGACTTTAATGAATCTTGATGGCGATCGACACGTTGATTACTTTGCGCAGGCGCGACTAGTCCCTTCATATGAAAATACCGAAAGAGTCTGCATACGGATCCTGACCTTAAGCTGATACTGAGCAATACTTAGCCTGATCAAGTCATTAAGAATAACAATATTGTTGAGGCTCTAAAAATTATTTTCCTCCTGATAGCATTTGTGTTTTTAAATACTGATGGTAGGCCTACTTATGATAAATATCAGCTGAAGGTTAGTACAAGATTGAGAAAGGCTGATATACAACATCATTAATTTTCAGTGAAATCTTCATTTATGTTAAGCAATTGTCCATGTCTGTATTTACAGGCACGTAAAATAACTCTTGGGGGACAAAATTCGGGTACCATCGACGGCCACAGGCAAACTTTGCAGCATCCCCCTCCTCTCATTAAATAAACATAAAACAAACAAAAATCAGCTACTCTGGATTTAGTCTTTCGCATGTGATTGTATTTTCAGAAGCTTAAGTTGTTTATTCAGGCACTCATTCTATATTCTTGCTATCGTTTTCATTTTTAAATTAATTAATAGATAGCCTATTTCGATGTAGTCTAAGAAGTTTGATGCTTTTGTTGTCAGGACATATTAGGGGTTACCAAGGGAAAGTATGAAAGTTTTAAAGATCCATTATCATTTTATTGGGCGTATTGCGGCTAACGTTCTTCATCAGAAACGTGCAGTATTTAATTGAATCATGTTTCAAACTCACCAGTCCACTGAACAGTGAACAACAAATTTCTTGACGCTCCATACGCTACAAAATGAATAACTATATTCGAAATATAGTTATAAGCACATATTTCTTGCTGTGAGCTTGTTTATTTGTACTCACCTTATCATGGATCAGCGGTGGCTCGTGGTTATTGTAGTCCAAGCAAGTGAAAATATATTAGGCTAAATGCAGAACGCAATGATTTGACGTTTCAAGAACATTGTGGTGTTTTGCATTAATATAAAAGTGGATTTATGGCAATTTACATTAAATTGGTGAATAGAGTATAACTCAAGTGTTAACTCGTTCATTCACTCACTATCTCACTCACGCATTCATTCAATCAACTGAATCAATTGCACATTAATTAATTAATTAACCAGTTCATTCTGTCGTTCATTCATTCAATATTAATTCATTCAATCATTAATGCTTGCCTACCCTCTCTGCAGAACTCGAAGGCTCTTTTTTTTTCTTCGTAATAAAAGCTCGCTGCTTATAGATAACCAAACAGCCCTAACCAATTGAGTCCAGGCTACAGATATTACCAGCTAGCATTGTCTGTTAGCTCATCCCAATTGGTTAAGTTATAACTTATAAACTTCATTTCCACAGAGGATATTTGTAAAATACTATCTTATGTTAACCATCTTGTACCCTCTATTAGCCTAAAATTTACATAAGCCTATTATGCTACTATTTTCAATGTCTACAATGCTTATGGATGTGTACGGGTGTCTGTTTCCTTCACTATCCTACATCTAGTATTCATAGTCTGAATTATACATTCCAGTCCCTGCCGTTTTTTTTCTCAGTAAGGCGAGGGTACCATGGGATGTAGGCCTATGTCACGGGAGAATGTGGCATCTCTAGTATAAGGACACATCATTTTGTAGCATTGTGATGTACGGTTACACGGAATAGAGGCGATGATAATTTTGTTATGAGCCAGTCGCCGTGCAGAATATATACGACATGATGTTAACAGCATTCTTACGTCAAAATAGTCATTATCCGAAGGAGAAACATTTTAAAATGGCCCCACATTCTCAAAAATAATATAGTTTCAATGACTTATGCTTCATCCCTCGCAAATTGGAGCCGCTTCTGTGCCTTGAAATCTACTTGAATGTTTTAATTCTGAAAAGTGAATTATACGGTAACGTTTAATAATGGCCGCCTGCTGGTTGAGCCTCAACACGTGTCAAGTGGCAAGTATTGCGTGCGACCCCTGCTGACAACACCGTGCGTGAAGAATTACATGACTTGTATAACAAATGTCTTAATCAATTGTTTAATTAAATACCGTGCGCTCCATGCTTTAATACGGAACTGAAATGTTATGGCTTTTATGAATTGAGTATACTTTAAATTAATATATTATCTGGTGGCGTAGAAGTAGCGTGCCCGCTTCTATATGCGAGGGGTGCGAGTTCAAAACCGGCCGTGGTCAATGGATTTTTCAGGACGAAAGAGTGGTGGACATGGAGTACTCCGGGAGGCATTATAAGCTGGGGTCCATGGCATTAGATTACTGCACACCTAAATTAGAACCTCTAGACGAAATTCCTTGGCCCTTTCATTTAAAATACCTTAGTATCCTGCGAGGGTTGTGAGTCGATGAGCTACCACCTGTCCCTCTGCTTTCTCTGGAAAATAAGGATAACTAAATTAGCGTAGGTACCGAAACCTCCACTTGGTGGCCATATGCCCCAACGAGGGGGGCTACAAGGATGTACGATGACGAATTAATAAATTAATGGTGCTTAGCTTTTGAATGAATACACAGTCTATGGGGGAGGAAGTAATTCTTATTCAGAGAAATTCCTCATTTTTATGTGCTCACTAAAATAAATCCTTGGCGATAACATTTGATTTTTATCTTCAAATTCATTGGTAGATCCAAAATCTTTGTGCCTTTTTAGATCTGTTGTTAGCATGTGTAATAAGTAGATGTTTATAAAATATAATTATTAATAACCTGGGGGAAATCAGTTCGGAATAAAAATGTTGAATTGCTTATTGCTTTACAGGTATATTTTCGTCCGTGGACAAAATACGCCCCTCAACCCTTAAATTCTTAATGTATCCTATAGGATACTTTAAGGTAATGTAGCCTATAGGATACATAAAGGTAATGTAAGTTCATGTGCCCTTTCAGACTAAAAAATTACTAGATCTATTTATGTTCGTTTTTTTGCAAAATATTTCGCCTAATCCGGAGAAAGTTTAAAGCTTTGAAATCCTCGATGTGACCAGTAGAAAGAATGTTACTGGCCTAAATGTTTTATTTAAATATTACACTGAATTCACCAAATGTAATTCAGTTCTCATGGCAACAATACAAGTTAATTTGCAGTTTTCACATACGGCTTTGGCAGTTGCATTTTATTGGGCTTTGACAAATAATTTATAATTAGAGCGGCTATCGATTTAATTCGTTCTTGCATTCAATAAAGGAGTAAATAAATGTCGGGTGTGATACATCAGATAGCTTTCTCTACCCTGGCCATGGAGAATATAATTTTCTCACATCACATTTTGCTTTAGAATAAAAGGGTATTGTGGGGAGAGCGTTTTCAGTTGTCTCAACCTGAGCTTACGCCAACGATGGGTAGCGAGTATGCTGTATCAGAAGTCTGAAAACAATATAATGTCCACTGATATCTCATTCATCGCTATAGGATTTGTATTATCTGAGAAATAGGGATGCTTATTGGAAGCATTTAAAAACAGACAAAAATAGGATGGAACATTTTTAATCCTATGTACGCAGTAAATTATTATGTCTCAGATTTTTGGGGAAGAATGTATCAAACTGATAAGTTATTGATTTTCTTTTGATTTTAGCCTCGAAATGATTGTATGGCAACATGAAACTGGGAAATAAAATGTTCCGTAAAGACAGTAAAATGTTATGTTACCGGAATTTCTGTTTCTTATTTAAACTCCTACGATTCATGGTGTGTAAATGCAATGGGTTGCAAACTTCTAAGTCCTGTTTGAGCGATAAAAGCCATGTATAGCGTTTTCTGAGAGAATAGTTTCAGGGGATAAGTCGCCTTTTCTTGGTTCAAACTCTAGACACCTAATAAGGATTTACAGCTTGAAACATCTAAAGTCTCCATAATATAATTTTGAATTACACGCAAAATACAAAATACCGAGCGAGGTGGCCGAGATGGTAACGTCTTGGACACACATTCAGGAGGTTCCAGGTTCAATTCCCGGGGCCGGCCAACTTGACATGGGTCTTTTCATGGTTTCCCCAGGCGTAAAGGCAAATGCCAAATTGGATATTTACATAGGCCTACCATAAATCATCCTCACCATGTCGTCCTGTATCATATCCCTTCTAAATTTATATCAGTTAAAATTTACTCTATTAAATACACCAACAATAGAAACAATTGACAAGCAATCGTTCCATGGCCTACCCTACTGAACAGACACAGATCCCGAACTCCTGATATAGCCTCGAAGCTAAAAGGAGTATAAACACAGCTGAAATAATAATAAAAAATAATAATAGAATTTAAAAAAATACAAAACCCGAGCGAAGCCGGCCCTTTTAAGCTAATTCCATATAAAATTGCAGTATAATGAACAGTAAATAAACTGAGAGTTCAGTAATTGTATTAGCAGTTTTCTTTGTAGTCCGCGACAGGCTTATAAATTGTGTGACGAATTGAGCCTAGCTATATAATAAGTATCTCCTTCCAGGAAAGCATGCCCAAGGAAATTACAAGAAGAATATCTACAGCATGGTCAAAGTTCTGGGCGTTAAGATTCATACTGTTAGAAAAATCTTTCAATATAAACATTAAAAGACACATTATGAACACCTGCATACTACCCACGCTGATATATGGCTCACAAACTTAGAGCACAACTAAAAAAGATAGAAAATCAATCCAAACGTGCCAAAATAGAATGGAAAGGAAAATGCTGGGCATCACATGGAGAGATAGAATAAGGAACGACGTAATACGATAAAGAACACAAATAACACATGCAGGAAACGACAGCAGGTACCTAAAATGGAGATGGGCCGGACACATAATGAGACAAGACCCTGCTCGCTGGACTCACAGAATAACTTCATGGGAACCAAGGACGGGAAAACGGAAAGTAGGAAGACAGAGGACACGATGGTCGGATGAACTAAGGACAACTTTCGGCAACAGATGGACCACCACAGCTAAAGACAGAGGAAAATGGCAACTTCTAGTTAAGACAGCAATCCAAAACAACAAAACAGGATGAAGACAGTAAATAGCAAGGAGCAGGAAAGCAGTGCACGACTGAAAAGCGAAGACCTAAACCCACAGTGTATAGTGCTAGAATTATATATAGAACAACAAAAATGATAGACTACATATCGGACCATAAATGATAGACTATAGGCATAAGTAATAATAGGAAGATCCTTCCCGGAATGGCTAACCGGGATTGCGAACACAAGCCACCTCTCCCAGGAGAGAGGCCCGTGCCCCTCGGGGACATTATGGGCTAATACTAATACTAATACTAATATAATAAGTAGACTTCGGATTTTAGGTAAAAGCCTATTTTAATCCTCAAGTGATTTATGGACGAAAACTTGTATATGCATGTTTCATAAGTGACTAAGCCTAAAACTGATACTTTTATAGGACCTAAAACAGCCTATTTTTACGTTATAGCCTAATGTTGCCTTTTTGCTTATTTTTCCTCTAAAGTTCAAAATAAGTAATTCTTTTTGTTATAAATTCTAGCATTTATTTTCAGTTCGTACTAATTTTTTTAGCTCGGAATGTGCAGTACATGAAACATTTGTGACGTGGTTAAATAGTAAGGAATGTTTTGTCTTCATTAGAAAAATTCCTTCGAATTTCCAAGAAAATGTAGGGGTTTTCTCCAAACTTCGACACCCAGTAAAAAAAGACAAAAATAAAATTAAAAAAGTAGTACTCTGAATCACTGAGGGATACAAGGGGCTGAATATGCTAGTATGATATGCGTAGCTTCTGGGCGCAGGGATTAAGTTTTCACTGTTATGGTAGCAATACAGGCCCTAGTAAGAAGTCTATATAATTCTGTGCACCATAGGTCTATATCTGTGTTTTATCATGATTATTGATTAATGGTGACTTCAATACATATAATAGGCTATTCTGCATTGCAATTGGGATATTTCAGAAAATTGACAACTTAACGATTTTATAAGAGACTATTTTACGATTTTTAGAACCTATTTTCCAATTTTTAGAGCCTATTTTAGGTACCTAAAACAGCTTTTTAGCGACCTAAAAGTCCGAAGTCTAATAATAAGGGTTAAAGTTGATTGTAGGCATTTACGGTCTCATTCATTCGACTCAGATGGTCCAAAATGGTTTGTAGGGATCTGAAATGATCTTAGGTCAGGCTACTTATCTGTGAAATTTCCAAATATGCTTTTACGGTAGTGTTTAGAGCGGGAGAGTGCAAGCAAAAACTATCGCAAAAGTATTTTTTTAATATTCGGCTCACAAAAATGTCAAATTTTCTTTACTCCAGATTGAAAATCAATTTTATTTCGAGACATATGACAAAGATACTAGTGCATGAAAACATGCATTCATGAACCACAGAATATTGCCTCTTTAGGACATTAATGAGAATGCTGTACACAGCTCGAAGCCATGACGTTCAATTTTTCCCATGCCTGTGCTCTACCAACTGAGCAAGCCAGAGCACAATTCACAGCGCCAGATTGAATCGCTTTCATGACTGGTTTGACTTAATGGTCTAAATCTTTCAGAGTCAGAGGAATTTTTCTCCTAAAACATTATCATCTTAGTGTATGTTATAGGTGGACCGCCGCCGTGGTCTTGTGGTTAGTGTCGGTGACTACAGATCCGTCGGACCGGGTTCGATCCCCGGTACCTCCTCGGCTCCGGTCACGGAAACCATCATTAACGGCCGTGGGTTTCGGAATGCTGACCACATGCCCCCAATCATGCCGTCTGCCTATGGTAGATGACACAGCGGTCGGATGGTAGGCCTTGTCCCTTCTGGGATGTTAGTGCCATGGAGTTAGTTAGTTAGTATGTTGTAGGTGTGGGTGTAATTCCGTGTGTGATATATTTAAAAATTCTAAACTCTGTTGGAGTGAATAAAATTCATGCGAAAACATATCCTAAATTTTATTTTTAAAACATTAAAAAGAACTTAGTAACGTAGACTTAATGCAGTTTAAAAGTACTAGGTTTCATAATTACAGGTTACAATGATCCAGAAATATTAAATTTTAAAGTTATAAAACTTTATTATTTAGTTTATTCATCCAAACAGTGTTTTTGAGAAAACTTGTCCCGCCTTCATAAATGCCTAATCGATGGAGTTGACAGAGCGTAGAACTACAAAGCATGAATCATTAGTAGAATTCTGCTTTTACGGTGATTTAAAATCTGAATTTTTGTATCATAACCTCTGGTCTGTAAATGAAGAATACGTTCCACTCACATACAGAATAAAAGTAAATATTTTGATGTACCGAACATGAAATACTGCACTCACAAAGAAAACCACTTTTCAATATGAGATCTGTTTCTGTTTCGTCCTCTGTACAAAAAAAAAAAAAAGTTTGAAACAAATTACTATGGCAGTGAAATGAAAACAAGAGCAGTACAATAATATTTTTAAATCAGTCAGTCTCAAGTTAAAAAATAACATTTTTCACAGAATGTATCGTTCTGTAAGTTATGTTGGTTACCTGTATTTTCGAAAAATACATGGAACCTGTCTCGTGTTCAAACCACAGATGAAATGGAATCAATTCAAACAAAATCAAAACATAGCATATTTCCTGTTTCAGAATAAATTCACTACATTAATTCAATGTAATTTATTTAAAAGAGGAACGAAAGAGGAATTCGTCTCAACAAACACTTCAAACACTTCTGTTCATAATGGCACACAAATTCTTTTCAAACATATTAGAGTGATTAGTGTCATTTTGACTAATAAGTGCATGATTTCGAATTTATCAAGGATTTATTCCACATTTCTGAACTCAGGAATCTCAAAGCATTTATTTGGTTTGTTGCCGAAAAATGACATCGGAACTTCCGTGCAAAATTCTATTTCTAATTTTTTTTTAACGTATGGTACTTCCGACAAGCGCATTTACACAATAAGAGGTTTTGTCTGTCTGTCTTTCTGTGTGCGATGTCCAGCCAAATCTTGGGCACGCAGAGATCTGAAACTTTTAACTTAGATGGACTAAAGGTTATGCGAATGCACCTCATAGCCTAGCCGGATTTTTAATTTTCGCTTCCGTTCGCAAATTATGAGTGAAAAGTGGAAGAAAACTTGATTTTTTTGCACTGTCGAACTACCAGTTTTGACTAAAATATTTAAATTATGATTTGAAAGTAATTGCAGATGTCCTTGCTCTGCTGCCGTAACAACCAGGAATGAAAGGGCATTGATGAAATCTATTTTTGCAACAAAACATATGAATTATTTGTCAGTAGCTTCGATTTTGTTAGCCCATTCTTTCATCCATTTGTTTAGAACGTAACTGCACCAGAGATCTGATATTTTTACATAGGTGGACAGAAGTGGGATAGTGAATGTAGGTCTAAATGGAAAAAATATTGAACGATTTCGACGAAACTGACATTTTTTTTTTTTTTTTTTTTTTTTTTTTGTAACAGGAAACTCAAATCTAATGCCTTTTTTTCCAGGGTCGTACTTTAATCGTGAAATGTATCTCGAAGCCGGATTTTGAGTTTTATAATAATTATTAGTCGCTTTAATTCCCTATGAATGATTTGCGTATGTGTCAATAAACACAATGTTTTAAGTCATTTGCTGTTAAATTAACGATTTAAAAAGCATGTAGTGATTGAATTAATGTACGCAGGCGAAGCCACGGGCACCTGCTAGTATAAAATAAATACAAGTGGCAATAAACCGCCCAAAGGAGATTGATTACAGCATGCGGTGCTTATTATTGACACCATAAAGGACAATGGCGTATCGAAAACATACGAATTTTGAAGGACATATTCGAATAGGTGCGTTCCACTTTAAATTGAGCGAGGTTGTAATTAATATACGAATAGCTTTATTAGTTAGCTGATATAATGCATTGCAAATGCATTGTTGTTTTTGTATAAATTACTTAACTACAAAAGAGATGATATTAATATTCTCGAAGAAATATATTTTTATGTTCCACGTTATAGATCTTATAAATTGCATAATCTTTTTTTCATTCCATAAGCAAACACTGACTCCCATAATAATTCTCCTCTTTACAATGTGCTCCGTCAATATAATCAATTGCACAAAATGGGCAATATAGATATATTTAATACAAAGAATAAGCGGTTTAAAAAACTCTGTAATAAAAATTTGAAAACTTTAAAATAGTAATAATTAAAATATGCTTACGTATGTTCATAAAATATGATAGTTAAAATATGCTCCATGTCATTTTCTTTATTTAAGTCTTTCGTTTCCTCCAGAAATATTAGCCTATATTGGCCTACTGATGTTTTTGATCTATTCCCTCCATTGTGTAATTTTCATTGTGTAATTTTCATATTGTATGTGTATCTTGTTTCTTTTTTCTGTAATTTTTTTAGTTGTAGTTTTAATTTAAACATTTTTAGTATTAGGATGCGTATAATATTAGTGTTGTAAAACTGGTGTAGCCTAAATTATATATGAGAATTTTGTTACTATGCATGTATGCAATGAGCCTGTTACATTCTTAACAAAATAAAATAAAAATAAAATAAAATAAATTGTAACTTAATATAAATTGTACGTCAAATGATTAATTCATACGTCAAAGGTGTACGGAAAATAGAAAGCTGTTGGCACCTTGCACGACCCTCTTCGGATCGAGGTCCACTCGTTGAGATTCCACAGGCCATACCAGCTAGAGATATCAGTGATCTAAGAAGCAGAAGTCAATGAGCAGTGTGCAATGACTCCTCCTTGAAAGTACAGCTGCTTGTTGGTGGAGAACAAAAGCGGTTGTCGAATCTAGTCATCGGGTACGCATCATTTAATAGAGCTCAGGAGTCCCAATGACTACCGCCTGGGCCCTTGATGCTGTATGTTAATAAGTTTTTAGCCTCTAGGTACGGCATCTCCCCGTGCATCAGTAACCCAGAATTCCTGTATAATATCTAACCACCCGCACCTGATCTAACCCCCTCATTTTGATATCTCGGCCCCCACCTTAAACTTCACCTTTGCCTACTATATTTTTTCTAAAAAATGGACGCCCTCCGCCGTAAGCAAAAATGTAAAAATCAGGTAAAACTACGTCTGCGTGTTGAAGTGTTAGTGCAAGAATGGTGCAAGTTATGGCAAGGGAACCTTCCAAAAGGTCAACTTATATGTAAGAATAATTATTTATTTTATTGTACGTTTATTTCATTTCAATTTATCTATCTTCCTACAGTATCAAGTTTTTGAAAATGACAAGTATTTACGAAATACTCTACAGTTGGAGGAAAGAATTCAGCAATGAGCCACAACAACAACAATAATAAGTAACAATAATAACCATAATAACAATAATAACAATATATTGCTATAAAACTTTATACAGAGTAGGCCTATATTATAGGAGAAAAATTGCTCTGACACTGGGATTTGAACCCAGGACCTTTGGCTTCCGTGCCAATGCTCAACTTATTGAGCTGAGCCAGAGTTCACTTCGCAATGCCAGATGGAACCTCTCTCCTATGACTGATTGCCTTTATGGCATAATTTGTCTGTCAGTGAGGTAGAACATTAAGTTCAATCAGTCATAGGAGAGAGGTTCCATTTACCTCTTGTGATTCAAAGGTGATAAATCCAATCCAAGATTCCTCAGTACTTTGGCCACTGAACGGTATATAGACCTACTAGTTCCCCTTGCCCCAAATAAAAGTCTATGGACAGTGAAATGCCGATTACCAAAATTATTCATACGTGGGATGGGGATAAGTCATGACAACTATGTTTCTTTTTTAATTGTGAGACCATTTTAAGATGTTGAAATGAAGGCTAAAAATTAAAGGGTAGGGTATGGGATGTATGTATAACGTAGATTACGGGTATTAGATGTAGGACAGTTAAGGAAACAGATACCCATAAACATCCATACGCGTCTGCACAGTGCCACTCTAATGTATTGCACTTGTTGGAAACATGAAAGTACATTATACCCACTCCATGATCCCTTAAAGTGTGATATGAATGGGCATTATTCTCCAAAGTATTCATCAGCTCTTTGTGGTTTTCTCTGCATTTCTCCCAAGGATAGTGACTATTTTGAAGTAAGAATGCTGTTTACATCTTCTCACATCTATTCTCCACGGCTGACTCACAATTAAATTACCATCGTCTCTGTTCGTATAACCGTATATCACAATGCTACCAAATCATGTGTTCATGTACTAAAGAAGCCACATTTTCCCATGACATACAACATCTCTTGGTACCATCGCCTTATTTTGAAGAAAAAAAAGACAGTAGCCATGCTTTATGAGCTTCATTCCTCGTATTTTCTCCTTGAAGAACGGAATAAAATAAGCAATGAAATAAAATAAAATTATGTTTAAAAAATGTGAGAAGCAAATATTTTTTCCGAACACAATAGCCTAAATTTTTATTCGATTTTTTGTAGTATATTATACTTTTTTGTTATAAGCATATCAGAAATTACCAGGGAAAATAGATACAGTTTACAGTGTGCAGTGTGTTGTATTGGAGGTTAACTTGTAATCCTGCATGTACATCTTGCTCTACAATTACATCTTGTACAAGCTGGCTGACTTTTTGAATTGTTCCCTTGTGAGACGTAGGGAAGACGAAGTGTGTTAAGTGGGTGGTGGGGGGGATGTGAGATGTACTGGGTCATTGATTTATTGTGACTTGAAGTTCAAAGTTCTGCATCGGAGTATAAACAAGTCTAGAAGTCTTGTACTGTATTTGACTCTTGCCTTGAGGAACTTCAGTCTTAACCAACTTGCTTCCATTTCATTCATATTGCCTGTTTTATTCTAGTTTTTGAACAAAAGGCGTTGCTTAAGCTGTTATGTGTTCCCAAGATAATTTATGATACAGTAATTTGTAAACCCTAATGAGAGTGAATTTTGGTTATCCCCATGGGCTTTTACATCCCTTTTTTAAAAATCTGAATGACTTATGATTGATCTAATTTAACTATTTTTTATTTTATTTAACGTACAACATTCTTAACCCTCATAGATCAGTTCAATTCCAAGCTAAAATTACATAGTCACCCATGACCATTCTTTACTACCTGCGCTGGTATTATTCAAATAATTTGGAGCATTATGGTAAGATATTTCAAACACAATATATCTTCAATAATTTAGGAATTTTCTAGGATTTGGTTTATTGAAGGCCAAGTTCGTTTTATTGCATATATAATTCTGGGACATTTTCATGCGAACACTACCATTTAACCTTTTCAGAGCTAAATTTATATACTGGCAATAAAGCATTCATCAACTGAAATCATTGCAGTTTAAAGTCGATGGGGGAAATTTTCGTGCAATGGCTGTGTTCCGTAAGTGACAATCCTAACACATGGATAAAAATCCTCTTATTTTACACAAAGCATTGTGCTATTAATCTTAGGCCTAATCTCTACTTTTATACAATTTTGAAGCGACGCATTTTTACATCAGTAGTAGTGAAAAGGATAATGTACAAACAACCGTTAAAATGAAACCTGATTTGATGGGATCGTTAGCATTGTCAGCACTATTAAACACTATTAAAAATTATTTCCTTTCATTGAATAGTTCAGTACGTCAATAAGAGAATAAAGTTACAATACCGGTGTTCAGAGGTTCAGAAATTTTTTTTATACTGAATAAAGTGAACACACACAAAAATGATACACTTTTGTACTGTTCACCATTTCTTGCATGAGCTGATAAGCCAAGCTTACTAAATGGGCAGATGGTGTAGCACGAATAAGACATCATACCATAATGGGATACGATCATGTTTTTGCTGTCACTTTTTAGGTTAATAGAAGAAAATATAACATACAAAATTATGTGTTTAATGGTCTTTTCTTTAAAGTATAGGCCTATCTATATTATAATAGGTTAAAATAATATGAGGATGTTATTTCAAAGAAAACCCTATGCAAGTATCAGCTGTGATTAACTAACTAAACGGAATATGAAGATGAAAAATAAAGTACCCGGTAGTTAATTAGTTCAGGTGCCCTTTTGAAAAAAGTTAATAATTCTTACGTGACTTCTCTGCCTTCAGAGGAACAACACAATTTTCTCGCTTCATATTCTGACACGTATTGTGGTCGTATTACGGGAATGCATATTCAGTTATCACACCAAAACCGTATTGTTTGCGAAGCAAGACTCTGAAGCCAATTTTATGAAGAAAGAAATGTATTACTTATAACTATCCTTAAAACATTTTCAACAACAATAAATAGTATTATGACAAGTAGGTAGCATACAGAGTTTAAACAAAATCGTTGTTTTCAGGCCCTGATTTATAAATGGGGAGTATGGGAGATTGGCTAACCCAGAAAGGGCGGAAAATTTTTATGGGTAATTTTTGTTATAATACTTAAAAATTATATTATATAACAAAATATTATATATGAAGACTTTTAGGACGCTTTACTTTCACAACGATCACGAAATAGCCTTGTGATGCAAACGAACTTAATTTATCAGAATTTGTTAATAAGTTTGCAAAGAGAATGTCGAGGAAAAAATTAGTAAAGTAAGCTTTATACTTACGTTTCTTAAAGGAATTAAACTTGAAACAATTTTAAAAAGTCATAATTCTCATTATAAACTTGAAATAAAGCAATAACATTTTTTCTAATAATATATATTTTAATATGTCTGCAATAGATTATTTATTTTTATGAAGGTAAGGTTTATGTTTTAAAGTTACAAAATATGTAGGCTAAAATAATTTCGAAAATTTTCAGAGATTGTCTGTGTTAAATATTTCATACATTTTTAGGTCCGCCGCCGTGGGTGAGTTGGTAGCGTGATTGCCAGCCAGGTTCAATTCCCGGCCGGGTCGGGTATTTTTCAGTAGTGAAAAATGTCTTTCCCGGGTTCAGGACTGGGTGTGTGTGTCCTTAGATTTAAGTAGGTAGGGGACTGGCGCACCCCGGTAACAAATCCGCTGAGAATATCCCCTTACGGGATCACCAGGGGTCGCTCGCGAAACTCAGGAATAACTAAAACTAAATATTTTTAGAGCTTTAGGCAATTTTTGCAAATTAAATTACAATAACAAAAGTATATTTTTCGCAAAACGTAATTACTTTCATTTTAGAGAAAAATAAATAAATTTTTATTGTGGAGCTTAGGTAGGGATTGGATTACTCGCATTAATAAAACGCTATCGGAATACTATTGATTGATACTTGGGTAAATTCCAGACCAGCAATAAAACAACGCTTGGGTGGGGGTAAAAGTAAAAAAATGAAAAGGGTGGTTATACAAAGTTTTGCCCGGGGGACAAAGTATCTGAAGTATCTGGAGTGTATCGTTTTTGAGCAAATCACAAAAAAAGAACGAACACACTGACACACGCAGAGATATTTCTGGAAGTATTATTTTTGGTCTTAGAGGTTCTCAAGACTTCATTAATGCTGAAAATTCGACACCGAATTTGAGCGTTGAACATCACTTCTTCATGTTGAAAAAGTAATTTCTTTTAAGTCTAATCAGAATAAACGTAGGCTATAAATATCGTAACTCTCTAAAAATCTCATAATTGAGGCATACACCACTCTTGCAGGCAAGGTTTTAGGTGAGGAGTTTCAATGTATTCTATTTGGGAGGTTTGAACAAAATATAATTATTGTAATATACTAGTCTACCTTGCGACCGAGTGCTTGATCTTTCGAAGAACTGCAGTAAACAGAGGGGATAAGTTAAGCAGCCACCTCCACACTATTCACAAATTACTTCCCTCTACGTGGAAAATCTGTTTTAACACTCACGTAGTCTGAGACACTTGTTAGAAACTGCTTTTTTCACTCATGTTTTGTATATTTAACAGAAAAAGCAGAAAACCTTTGCCTGACAGTGGGTAAGAAGGTTTTTCATTTCATTTTAAGGCTAGGGTTGCGTAGTGTCTGTGATATGTGGGTGCCTTTGTTTTCTCTCTCTCTCTCTCTCTCTCTCTCTCTCTCTCTCTCTCTGTCCCTCTCACTCTCACGCACATATGTAATCCAAATTACATAATACGTACGTACATGCATACATACATACATACATACATACATACATACATACATACATACTTTACACTCGCACATATCCTCTATTTCAATCGCTGTCGCATTCTCTCTCTCTCTTTACTCTCATATATACTGTTTCATGACATTAAGTTATGGTATAGCGTTTGTTTATTTTTCAATATTTTTATTAATAATGTGTCAGTAATTATTATATTTGTATTTTTTTCTGTCATTGTGAGCAGATTGTGTGCCTAAAAAATGTTTTTAAGTTCTACGCTTACAACCCTTAAAATAAATCAATTCAAAATTCAATTCTAACTTTTCCTCTGGCACCTACCTTTCTTTTCCGTTTTCTATCACTCTTTTTACTGTATCTTAACCTATAGTACCTCCATTACTACAGTTTTGCTTCTGTCTCTTTCACTTCTGTCTCTTTCACTTCTGTCTCCATCGTTAAATAAATTCTTAAATCTCTGACCTTCTCTATTTCTAGTTATTTCTGGCCTTTATTTAACTGCTTTTCGTTATCTATTTGCTATTCTTCTATCTTCATATCTCCCTCTATATATTTTTCCCCTCAGTAATTTCCTTGAATTATTACTAATCATATTTATGATTATTGCAAGTCATTATTTTAAACATTTTCACAATATAGCATATTATGTACTCTTGGTCAGGATTTTTTAAAATTACTAGACTTTAAAACCGAGACTGTTAAAAAACCCGATATTAAATTTTTTCAGTCGAATGCAACAGGCATGGCCACCATTACATTAAGCAAAGGTTAGGAAAGCTAAGAAGAGGGATTCAGGCTATATCATAAATTAACAACACTGAATTTACACTTATATTCGTGTAATTAATACATGATGACATTTAAAATATTAGGAATCTTATATAAGTGCATTTTCTCAAAATAGCGAATATTCTGGTTTGAATTTTTGCAAATACCGGTAATAGAAAACGGGGGTTTTTCTACATAACGATATTATTATAAAAATTTGCAAAGTGAGAATCCTGCACGTATTGATTGACCGCTTTTAATGTTTATTAATATATGCCGATGGGCTTAGTAATTTGGTAAGGTGGCGGTGGGTTCGAATCCCGCCGGAGGCAGCATGTGTGTTTGTGGCATGATTCAGCGTCACCAAATCGCCATGTCTTGCTGAACTGTCATGTCCACTGTTGTAGTAATTCCGGGAAATCAATAGTGCATTTCGAGGTCTTGATCTAATTGGCCCTGTAGGTCTGTAACACTAAATATAGAACTGTGATTTACATCTGGCTCTGGCATCACAACTGACTGTTGCTTCATGTATCATGATGGTTTTATTTTGCAAAATTGTGACATTCAAAACATATTTTTGCAATGCAGGAATTTTGTAGTTGAAATCCTGTTGAAATCTTCTTTCCTTTAAGCTTTTTCTTTTTTTTCTTCTTCTTCTTTAGTTTATTTAATACACACACAAATTTCCAATTAGAAATGCGGTACAGTCTTCAAATTTAGATACACGAAACTTAAAAATATTTAACACATATTATTCTACCGGTACAATATAATAGGCTAAATTACAGTACATCCTTCTCTTAAGACCACGCTTCATGAAGGAAATTGTGACCCGAACTGTAAGTTGTCAATTCCGGTCAAATTTATATGTAACAACTGCTTTGCTTAGTTTTTAAAAGTACCAGATACTTGATTTTTTAAAAATTAGTAAAATAGGTAATTAATTTTAGTTTTTAGAGATAAAAATATCGATTAACTTATATAAAAATATCGATTAACTTTGGAGATAAAAATATCGATTAACTTCACATTTCAAGGAAATTGTTTAATATTTGAGAATAATGCTCAGTATTTGATTTCATTTACTTAGATTGTTACATAAAGAGGCAGCATTACGAAATATTTTTTATTACAATATCCTGGCCGGGTTAGCCTATGAGCATCAAATTGGTTTAATCTTTTAGCAGGAAACTAAGAAATTTATCATATTATCTTTAGAAGCAATTATGATAACAAATTTATTCAAACAGATACGAGAGAATAAGATAGTCCTAAGTATTGTATGATCTTCTTCCATAGCACAAAAGAACTATACTACTATACTACTCTACATGATATTAATAGAAAACATGCAGTGGAGTTTAAATTTATATTTTGAACAAAATCGTTAAAGTAAATTGTGGTAAATAAGTTTCTGGAACAAAGTTTTAATGAATATTCTTTAATATTTTAGTAATAGAAACAAAGCTCAAGAGAGTGCGAGAAGAACCGGTCAAATCTCCTAGCATTATCCCAAAATTTTGCAATAAATCAAATGCATCATTTATATACTTCTAGTCTTCTCATATTGGCGGGAAGAAATAATTTCTTTCAAATTGTGTACATAATGAAACTTGTATTTTCAGTGTTGTTTTAATTTCGAATTTTTACTTTATTAAGCTTTCTCTACATTACGTACTTAAAAGTTAATTATTATTAACACCTCTTTCTGAAATAATTATTTATAACAACCATAATTTCTCATTTCATAACAAAATCACTGCTGGAAACTAATTTTATTGTGTGCATTGTTATTCCGTTGTAGGCCTACATGTTTATTTTTACTATGTATGCTACATGTATGTTATGGTCTATTTATGTTATTGCTATTCACATTGTAGGCTATCTGTTTCTTCATTAGTTATATCTGTCTGTTTTTTTAAAGAAATGACTTATACGTTTGTATTCCTTAGAAATTATTACATTGTGTTAATTTATTTATATAATCTTTGTGCACAACGCAGATTGCCTTCCAGACAAAGAATACCTTTCAACAAAATATACACTTACACAAAAATTACAAGCTTTCAGTTAGATCATTAATGATTCAATAATAACAGGAAAATTAAAATAATCAGTAGTAAAACCATTAAAATTGAAGAAAGGAAACCTGTTCAGCTTAATTGTTGTTAAGGTGGTTTCTTAATATTTGGATGGATCCCTTATCTCTTTACAATATTGCTATTTTCATTGTATCTATTTCATTCTTAGTTGTATTTGTCTATCATTTAACTTGATTCAATTTATTAAGAAACAACCTATTTTTACGTTTATTTAATAAATAATGGAATTTAGGCTAGTTAACTAATGATTGAGTATAAGAAAATGCCTCAAGGCCTTAACCATGCCAGGTTAAATAAACCATTAGGCTATCATTATTATCATCAGGCTATTATTAGCATAAGAAGCATCAGCTTTAGCCTATTTTACACAATTGCAAGAAAATATATATTTTACTTCCTTGGAATTTGAATCCTAGGAGGTATTGTTTCAAATATCTGCGTATCTATGTACGGTACTCTAATATGAGAGTACTTAAGATCAGGTATCCTTTGTCCAGAGCAATGAAGTTAGAGGGCAAGATGTAGGTTCAAGTGTATTAATAACGAATAGGTGAGCAGATAAACCCGATAAAGTGGTGTACCCACAGGGAATCAGAGAAACATTCTAAAAGGATAGAACATAAAGATAGCGAGGTCGTGAGTGGAGGCAGATCTTACTTAGACATTGTCGTGATCGACTACTGATCTGTTACTGGTGTTCCCCTTTAAGGGCTCCAGGGCTCGCGGCCCTGCAAGGGACAGGCGACTCTGCCAACATGGCTGTGCTCTACAACATCCGAACAACGTGCAAGTAGGGGGGGGGGGCTGTGGGTGTTTTGTTTATGACAAGCGTACATTAACTAAATCACTACTGGAGTATTGGATGGTCCAGGGAGCGATGTGTGCATAGATAAATACAGGGGTCTCCAAAATCCGTCATTGTTTGCTTAGTGTAAAATAAATTCTTCAAAAATGTTTTAACGTAGCTTAAAGTTACCAAAAATTGTTGCAGAAGAAGTTCGAATTAAAAATCAAAATAGTCATAATATGTAGGTCGTGGGTTAGAAGTCCTGGGCAGACTAAATTGTTTATGGTTGCGGGCGAGTACTTGATTGAAATTTAGGCGAAAGGCAAATATAAGGTGCATTTTTAGCTCCGGCCACTCGATATTCACATTTTGTTTCTCAGCGAAGCATGGTGACAAACTATCCTTGTATAGTGTCACCGACACTCCCGACCGTACCAAATATTAAAAATGCGAGAGTGCCCCTTGTACCAAATATTAAAACTGCGAGAGTGCCCCTTGTATCTAAGATTAAAAATACGAGAGTGCCCCTTGTACCAAATATTAAAAATGCGAGAGTATGTGCCTTGTACCCACTCGTTTGCCTTGTACCCAACGGTTTGTATTTATTTCCTACCTACCGGAACATTCCCATTTTACATTTTTTTCGTAAGATATCTTAAGAGGTGGCCCTGAGTCAAGCTTATCACATTCCTAGGACTTGTAAGTACCATGAAACTGAGGCTAGCGAAGGAAAGAAGAAAGGAAAGCAGAACAAAAACGATAAATAAAGATGGTAGATAAAATAGGTTTTTGACAGTTTTAACGAAAAGGTACGTCTTAACATCAGTGGAAGGTCCTGGAAAAGTGTTATTTATTGGCAATATAAATTTAAAATCCTGTATGCGACACATGCAACGAATGTACTTTAGGGCAGGGTTGCCAGATCAGAAACGTAGAACAGTCGTACCAATATTCGAAAATAGTCGTATGCTAGTTAAAACTGTCGTATACTTTGTGATTTTTCAGTGTAATGAACTTATTGCGTTAATAATAATGATAATGATGATAATAATAATAAATAATCGGTTTATACACCTTACATATATCATGTAATTGTTAATAAATCATCTTATTTGTAAATGATTAGGCGTGTTTCATTATCTTTCGATGTGCTAAATTAGATAAAGTACAATAAAATTAAATAAACAGTAATTGCAATAGTGTTGTTATTATTAGCAACATGCTTACAACAAAACCCATGAGAAAACAAAGAGCTGAAAAATATATCAAAATTCAAAATTCCTCAGAGGATTGGTTAAATAAATATAAAACTCTATGTTAAAAATAGTCGTACAAATGGGCATACGACTCATGGTTGCGTCGCACGTCGTACAAATCTATGAAATAGTCGTACGTAGGGCAACCCTGCTTTAGGAATTAGACAACCTTGCTTTATTATAATTTTTATTGTTTGGTTAGTTTTAATGGATTATTATAAGTCTCTGTGCATTGAAGGAGGCGAACAGAAGAGAGATATAAATTTTGGATTAACCCTTTCACAGCTGAATTTATATGGTTATATAAGCAAACATCAAGTCAAACCATCCGTGGGCTCTAAATTTGAAATATGTACGAAAAAAATCCGTAGAATAGCTGGCTTCCATAAATAATAAATGTAATGCGTGGATAAAAATCCACATGTTTTACATAAAACACCACTCTGTTAGTCTTATAGCTCTCCTTTTAACAATAGTTCAATAGCAATGAAAAGGTTAATGATTACATTCTGTAACCCCCGAGCTGACTCATCAATTCATTTCATTTCAATGTTTATTTGCCATAAGGAACAATAGAAAATTACATATACTGTAACATAAAATAGAACGAAGAAGTCTATAATACAAATAGAGTTTAGCCATGAAGATAGTAAAATATGCAGTATCTACTATAATAAGATAATATAGATTTTTTATAATGTAATGTAGTCTATTGTGATTAACATAAGGGAGCCTAAAATTCTGCAATGCTATGGAAAGGATTATTAAGCAATGACCTATATATAACTATATTGAATTTTAAATAACTTAAAATGCAGTAATTTGTTACACATGGCTATGACAATAGAGTTAAAACATTTTATTTTTATTTTGTTAATTTAACCTTAGGCTCTGTATCGTAGGCTATAAATGAATTTCTGAATTAGGGTGGTAGGATATTTTTTTATTGATTTTTAAAAGATATTTGTAAGTAAATCAATGCTACTTGGTCACCCTTTGTGAAAAAGCTATTATTTCATAATTCCATCCCTTCAAGATGCCCATAGCAGATATATAAAATGAAATGCTATTTAAAACGAAATTAAAAATATAAATATAGACCTAAGTAGCCTATACTTAATTCTTTATTGCTAGAATATGCGAGATATTAAACTGCAGTGGTGAAGAAGAAAATTTGGTGGAAATTCTCAAATTAAAAGGACTATGTATTATCTGAAAGTAATGCTTTGTACCTCCACTAGAGGATTTCTTGGCAATATAGTAGAGTTAAAAATGCATTTCTAAAATTGGGTTAGCAGTTATACTGAAAATCTGCTTATTTTCCTGTGAACGTTATTTCCTTATAAAGTTATAATAAACAATAATTAAAAACATATAATAATGAAAAAATCACTATAACGCAATTTATTTAAAAACTACAAAAATGCCGAAAATGACGCAAAAAGGTAAAAAAAAACTATCTCTTGGAATTAAAAAATGCAGAATAATGTCCAACAAATCGCTCTGATTTAATCAATTAATTCACATACGCATTTGTATGCCGTATATTCGAGCTATGTTTCAAATTTCATGTAAAAAAAAAGGTACAGAATCATCAAATGCCTTGTCCTGCTTATCCCATATTTATTGTTTTGCTTTACACTGAATAAAAATCAACTGAAATGATGTTTATCTTGTTGCAGGTATGTTTCTGTCCTAGACGGATTAAGTTATAATGGCATATCCGTGAACAAAATGTGAGTAGACTTTTACATATAAAATCTAGCTGATAATTTTATTCGCTTACTAATTTATGCATTTTAGGTTCAATTAATAATGTCATATCGCACCATCCATAGCATGAGTTCGTTCTGGTTTAAAATCAGTTTACTCTTTATTGAGAGGTACAGGACGAAAGAAAAGTTTATTGCTGAAATCATATGTTTGGATTTTATAAGCTATTTTTAGAAGTCTACTTGCTATAGATAAGCTACTTAATTTCGAAACCCGAAAATCTATGACTTTTCAAATTACACCAGTCAGAAGTATAAAAATCAAATATAAGTTAGCTCTTCTCGTCCATAGCTTTCTTGCTATTTTCTTGAAGTCATATGTCCAGCGTATGTGTGTTCTTCCTTTGGATACTGTTCTGAAATAAGAAAATATAAATATATCGCATTACTGTCTTCAGATTTTCTTCATCCTGTGGATTATCGAAGTTAATGTAACGAGAGGTCCGGAGTTTATCAATAAATTCACGAACAAAGTATTATATTGTGAGAATCCGGATCTTGAGTTACGTTTATTATGAATTGCCTATTTAGCGAATACTCGCAGAATGTCATTAAATGAATACTAATATCGCTATTTGTGTCATAGTAGACAAAGCGAAATGGTCTTTGGCAGGATAATCGATATATTATAATAATTATATCGATATATTATAATATATCGTTTCGCCGTAGGCGATAGTCGTGCTTGTTGCGACTTTTCTTCAGCTGTTTTATATTTAGAGGTTAACCTCTTTGGTAGAACTAATATCATATTGTTAATAGCTATTTTTTTATTGCACGAGATATAAAATACACATAATTATACACATAATTATGAATTTCTATATCGTTTAAAGTTCATATGCAGCTTATAAATATTATATAACCAATCACAGTGTTCAGTTGTTTTTGAAGATGTTTCAGTGTTCAGTCCTTTGAATTAAAATATAAAACAATTGCACGTAGTTGCGATAAAATGAAAGTGGTAAAAATAAAGCTATAAAATTACGACGATAGACGATTGCGATTGATCGATATTCCGCATATTCTTGAACTGGATTGGTCACTGATACATGAGCTAAATAGTCAAGCTAAATTTAGTTGATCCCCTTGCAGCTAGGAGAATATTTATAACTCGGTAAACAGTAATAGCTACTTCTCCATTCAAATGGAAATAATCGTGATCCAAGTTTCCTTTTTTTATTTTGTTTTAAGTCACAAAGAACAAAGTAGAATTCAGAAGCAATTATACGACAAATATTTCATATAACCTACCCGTATCCTTGAAAGGCTCCAAGTTTTTTTGGGACATCACAGAGATTTGATTCAACACACCTTATAACAGCTGTGTGATGTATAATGCTTTCATCCTATGGGCCAAATGTTGCAATTCGTTTCTACTGGATTTCTAGTTTTCAAACATGGAACGGTGATATTACCTGTAGACCCCGACGGAAATTAATAAAGGTAGGATATCGTGTCCTCTTTTCATTAACTGGCTTCAAAAATGTGATCGCTGCAGGCATACGGGCGAGTGAATGTTTGCGGCACTGACTACCTTGGATTGTTCCGAATGTCGATTGGATGCTTTCCAGAATGTTGTGTCGACCGTGACTATAGGGTGATTATAAAATCATATTCAATTAATTGAATTTATTTAATTTTCAACACAGTGTGTTAAATAACATTTTTACTTCCTCTATCCGTACCGTAGTTACTATGAATTACTATTTTGTTCGATCCAGAAATTTGAAGGTGAAATATACGTTTTGAGGAGCACTGATTCATAAAATACTGTTTTCAGAAACATGCCTGCGTGAGTGTGTGTGTAACTCAACCTATCTCGAGAACGAAAAATCGTAGGGAAACAAAATTTTACATTTGGGTTTTGAATTTTATGAGGATGTGACAGGAAGATTGGCGACGACTTTCTCTTACTTTGAATGTTAATTTACACGAAGAAAAGTTAGTTTTTCGCAATTTTATCCAAAACGACTCAAACGATTTTGTATTAATTTTGTAGATGAAATACTTAAACTAGGAGCTAAAAATTCATTTGAAACATTTTTTCTCAAAAATTATCTGAAGGGTAGAAACAAACTGTTTGTAGAAACAAAGTATTGTCTGTGAACAATAAAGCTTTGCGTCAAATTGAAACAATAGGCGTTTTATATCACTGGAACTCTAAGGGCCTTCACGGACTGTATAGGGACTACTTTACTTATCACTTTTGATTCTGCCTTACATAGAATTTTTTCCCCAACTGATTTCGTGATTCTGAGGTTGAAAAATTCACAAAAACAGAACCTCTCCCAGCTTATTTGCTCCACGAAATTAGCTCAAAGTTAAACGAGCCTATGCTTAGCATATTCTTGAAAGCATAGGCGTACCGAGGGGGGGGGGGGTTTGGGGGTTTGAACCCCCCCCCCCCCCATTGATTGAAAAAAGGAAAATTGTATAATTTTTTAAGTCTGCCCATAAATTACTTAATACAAGCATAAAGCGTGGGAAGCTTAAAACTCGTTATTTTCCGTCTTAATTTTTTAAATTTTCCGGGGAAGGACCCCCGGAAGCTTAAAACTCGTTATTTTGCGTCTTACTTTTTAAAATTTTCCGGGGGAAACCCCCGGAAGCTTAAAACTCGTTATTTTGCGTCTTAATTTTCAAAATTTTCCGGGGGAGGACTCCCGGACCCCCCTCTCCCTGGGGGGTATTCCATACCCCCCAGATGTTATAACCCCCCCATATGGTCGGCCTGGTTACGCCTATGCTTGAAAGTACGGAAGTACGCATACTATTCAAATCAAAGTTAAAGAATAAAGGAGTCCCTAGAACTTTACATCTCTAATAATAATTACAGATCTGCCGCAGGCATTCAATTCAGTTAGTCCGCTAAGAAGCGACAACAAAGCAGTAAAGAACTTGTTTTCATAGGCTGATTTTGTTATACAGAATCGATTTAAGATAATTATGAATTACTTGCAGGGCAATCGTTTTCCTTTATTGATTCTCGTGAGAAATGTATTCTGAGATTTGCAACGATACTTTACAGTAGTCCACTCGTGATACCTAGAAAATAATAATAATAATAATAATAACAATAATAATAATAAATGGACTTATGTGTAAGTATCTATACAATAAGACGTGTAAATTCCGTGCGTGTTACTTTGTTACTTTCTAAGTGCAAAACTCCGAAATTGAAGTAGGTGTCAGCGGAAATAACGGCGGAGAATAATGTTGTGTTGGAATTTCAGTGATACTTGGCCCAAGGAATAAGTTGTACTCAGAAAGGAATAATGAGATATGAAGTTCTGGTAAACCAGTTGTCATTATTCGGGGGTTTTGTTGTTTCGTAAGCGAAGCTATTAAATGAAAATGCGACCTTCGTTTTTGTGGTAATTTTTAGAATCGGTAATTCAGCCTAGTTTGCTAATATCAAAAGGAGTCGATTTTCTAAAGCGTGGAGCAGAAATCTAGTTCGTCGCCATATGAAATTTCGTGATTATTCAACTAATAATCATAATAAACAATGCATCATTTTAGGCTAATCGTAATATTTTCCCGGATCAGGAATTATCAAATATGTAAGCCAACTGTAGTTACAAAACCTGAGGACTTCATGAAGTAAATAATATTATTAGTTTAGCATATTATGCTTCCAGCTTTGTAGTCAATCGGTCAAACCTTGTAGGATACGTGCCTAGTAGAATCTGACTTACGACAAATTATATCGTAGACATTTTGAACTGGGGTTCTTCACACATCTAAAATAAATACAAAATAATTGAAACGTTTGTATACCCCAAAGAGCGCTTAAAGACGGTATCTGAGTCGAATCACCTCATGGATTAAGAGCCTTTTCACATTGGATCACTTGTGACCTGCGATGAAGCATTGGTTTAAAAGTGAGCTTTCACACTGGGACACTTGTGACGGTCACCACATTTTATGATTGCCAACAATGGAAGTTGTATAGAACATAATTCAGATGTAGGCCTGTAATCGAGCTCAGCGAAACTAGTTATCCAGCCATAAGTTTAGATTTGATTAATACTGAAAGTTTTATAACTGAAGTGGAATGCCAACCTGCCATTTGTGATGAAAAAAGCGATTGCAAATTGTTTTATCATATAGCTGCTATTGGCAATACTAGCAGTGACCGTAACAAGTGTAGCTTTATATACCTTGGTAACAAGTGACCTAGTATGAAATAGTATATTGCGATACAAATGCCTTTACGGCCCGTGTGTTGCATGCTATTTTTTGCACGATGATTATTTATATCAATTTAATTATATTAATTGTGATATTACCTGAAAATATTATGTAAATACATTCTTGAAAATAGATGTTTATTTCAGAAAGTGATTCGCATGTGTTTGTTGTTATGGGAACCGAATATTTGTCCTGGGGGCTTTGTCCGTAAAGACTTGTATTATGAAGTGTATCGTAATGAATTATGACGTGGCGCTTGGACCGTAAGTAATTTAACCTCATCGCAACCGCCCTTAGCAACAAGACTGTGTGGGAATGTCAACTTACGATCCATGTAAACAACTTTCGTAAGTAACACTTACTAGCTAAGGAGTGCAATAAGGATTTAGCAACAATGGATAGATTAACCGTATCAGAGCTGGCTGGATATGTATTAATATGAGCATTCCCCAAATTATATCAGCGGGTTTGTAAATTTGAAATCAACGTAAAGAATTTTAATGGAATAGCTAGTTTTCATGAATGGCAATACTAATACACGGATAAAGTTCCTGATATTGTAACATAAACTTTTACTCTATCAATTTTATATTGCATCTCACTTCGTTCGTTGGGGGCAGCCCACTGAAGTTCTCGGGAAAGGATTTTTTGAACTGACACCGCATCGGATATAGTCCGTGTATTTAGACTCTCTTGTAGCCTATTACCGTTTAGTCATAATAAACCTAAAAAAGTGCGGGAAGACTTTAGGATTTTTCGGGGTAAAAAATAAAATGAACTTTTTGGAATTTCTCCGTCGGTTACAAGCTAAAAGGTTTCTATCTCATGTGGAAGTGGGTAAACATTAATGGTGTATTTTATGGCATAACTTTCAGCTGATATTTAAGTATGAAATAGCGAGGATGATTCGTCGTATCTAAATAACCAATTTTGAATTTGCCTTTACGACTGGGGAAATGATGTCAGATAGGTCGGTTATGGGTTTTGAACCTGGGACCTCCCGAACGCGAGTCCAAGACGTTAGCATTTCGGCCACCTCGCTTGGTTTACGGAAATCTTTTCCAACCCTAGCATGTCTAATGATTTGTCAAAGTGTATTACAACTTCCAAACTAAAGTAAAAACAAATCGTATTTTCATAGAGATTCTAGCACTGGTTATTACTACAGTATTAAATAGTGTAATGCAGTATAGTCATGTATAGGGCAAGGCATTTAATGGCCATAAAAATAGTGAAAAAAGCAAAATAAAAAATGCATTTATGACCTAAAAATAGTGAAAAAATACCCAAAATTAAAAAAAAAAATTACCAATAAATTTATCATTATTACTTATAATTAGTTTCTTAAAGTAAGTTAATAAATTGCTAAAACAATTTATGACAGTACGTTAACTTATATATGAATTTACAATATAAAACGCACTTATTTTTTAGCTAGAGAAGTAAGTAAATTTATGCTTCTTGGACACTCTTAGCGAAAAAGAAATTCTTTCTGAGCTGGCATGCCCATCAAATTGCCCGTAGCAAATATGTGCCATTTAAAAAGAAAAGAAAAAATGTTTATTGCTGCAACCTGAATTGAAATGAACTATGAACACTTGGTGGAGATTCTCAAATAAAAACGATTGTCTGTTGTCTTAAAGTTACAATTTGTACATGGAAAACTCCTCTCCACCTCCACTGAAACTTGGTCTAAAATGCCGAAAATGACCTAAAAATTGCCAAAAAATGACCTATCTATTAAAAATGACGAAAAATGCAAAATAAAACAAAAAATGCAAACAACAAATTGCCTTAATTTAATCAATTATTTCATGATACACATTTATATATATATATATATATATATATATATATTCAAGCTATCTTTTAACAGTCGTATAATAAACGTGCAAAATCATCAAATACCTTGCCCTAGTTATGTACCTAGATTTTGTGCTTCTTTAACTAAATGTGCTGCTAACCTTATTTTAATGTATGGTACTAAGCTTTTAACAAATGATCCTGCTTTTCATTTTGACGGGAGTTATATTTGCGACTGGGATATACTGAAATTTGGAGCTCCCTGGATTGTCTGTGAACAGGTCGTCTGTAGGGCGTATTGTTTATATTGGAAACTGCATTTGTTTATGACGTTGCGAATGACTGAAGCATTGAGTGAAACCAAAACACGTGCGAATCAAATGCTTTCGTTCACAGCCTTTCTCTCTCTGTGTGTGTTTTCTTTGTCAGTCATTCTTACACGTAGTTCACCACATAACAATGAATCTGTTCCATCCATCTTCTTCGCCAGATTGTGGTCCCGTGACCCAATTATTTTGACGTTAAGGCGTACAAGTTAAAAGTTTACGTCAAAGTGAGAATGTATGAAGTAATCATATGGATGTGAGAACTATATGACCTCTGACCTTACCAACTATATTTTCTTCAAATGCTGTGTCAAGCCTTGAATAACTGTACATGAGTATTTTAGGTTGAACCCGTAACCTTCAGCTTTCCTTGCCGATTCTCTACCAACTGAGCTAACCAGATCTTGATTCACGGCACCAGATGGAATCTGTCTTCTATGAATATCCATAATGGTCGACCTCATTGTAAGATATCTGTCATACAGCCTAAGTTACAGTAATATGAGACACTAATTTAGTGATTTTTTATGTTACAATAATATTGTGAATATTGTTTATCTTCTTATTGACATGTAATAATTATTTACTATGTAAGACTGTTATATAGAACTTAATGGGCAGGCTCAATTTGTAAAAAAAGAAAAAAGAAAAAGAAATGGCGCTAACAAGTTTCGTTATTTTTGTAAGCTTTCTTTTAACGATCGAACATCGTAAGACGTTTTTTTGTGATTTTGAATCATAAATTATTAGCCAACAATTTTTTTTTGTCGTAATCTCAGTTGCATGAAATTTTTCACTGATTCTTAATACGTTTGACGTGCTGTTATCAAATCTGAAAGCAGTTTTTTTCTCACTGCTCTAGTTTTCATGCAATTCATTTTTTTTTGCATTCCAGCCGTTTATGTTTATCATGTCTCGACAGGTAGTAGGCCTGAGATAATATTGTACAGATATGACAATTTTTTACGTTTTTATTCCTAATTATTCCACTCATTGATATTGACCAATAACGTTTAGCAATTCCTTGGATATGGACCAATCACGGCTGTTTATCTTACAATATTTTTCGGTTTTATCGGGAAAAAGGTCTGCTCGTTATGGACACGTGAGCATCAGTGTGCAGTGATTAATACGTCATACGCTGCCTTTAAGCAGCACGAAAACAGATTATTTTATACAAGATAGCTTGTTTGCAATTGAGATAATAGAAATGTACATTGATTAAAAACACAATTTCGATTCGGTGTAAGCCAGTCCGTGTGCTTTTATTCTGTTCTACTGTTAGCTTACCTTGCTTGTTCTGCTGTTAGCTTAGCTTGGTAGCACTGGTTACCACATGGTAACTTGAATCTATTCATGGATAGTTGATTCATAGTATGCCGTGATCTCGCAGCTATTAGTTTTGTTTTTATACAACAAAGCACGAAAGTAATTATTATTTGTATAATCCGTTAAATTTTTATTCATGGAATAGTAGGCCTACTAATAAATCCAACTCGAATTGACGAGTTTCATCAGATAAATTAGCTCCTGCTGCGGAGTCGCGGTTCTATCGATAAACTCGCCAACTCTCGTGGGATTACCTATGATAATTTTTATCTCAACATGGCTACAAGGAAACATCAATGTATAGATAAACTAGATAGTTTCTGCTGCATTTGTAGATACAAGTATTTTACTCTTTTTCGACAAAAATGTAAATAAGCGTAATGTAATATACTCCGTTAGGCGCGTTTATGAAGTACTTCAAACTTTACTATTGGTGTCCAATAATATAGAAATAAGGAGACTAAAAAAGGGATAGGCGAAAAAGATTACACAGCCCAACAAAAAAGAACTTTTTGTTTGGTTTCTCAGATGTTTTACCGGATTTTGGCTATACTTAGTGTGCTTATTCCAAATATAACTTATAAACAGTTTTTCTCTACCAGCTCTACTTTTGTCGAGGAGGGGGAGTTTATTCGTGAACTCTCTAAGTCTAGCGAAACAAAATCTTGCTTGATAGTTTAGCTAGTGAAGGTTCTTGGCCATACTCCGGACACGTAGGACGAAAACTGTAGGAAGTACAGAAAAACTAAAAAATGGATTATTTTTTGGCCCTCTAGGTGACAGCTCATAAGTCATAAACGACCGTACAGTATGTGGTAATATAAATTTTTTGAAAGACCCCATGTTATATTGTTATTGTAATGTTAATGTGTTTTTTTCTTCACATGATTTAGAAGCTAAAAATAGGCACTGTTTTTTATTTATATCAAATGTAAAATGGGATAATATGCATAATGGTAATACCATATCTCAAAAACTAAAGCTGATAGGGCAAAACTAATGGCACATTTGGCATCAGCGACCTAAATATACCCGAGAATAGGTATAAATTCTAAAGTACCAAAATGGCTAGAATAAAATTTAAAGTATTGATGTCCACCTTATACCCTCAAAAACTTATGTAACTTACACCAACCATCTAATGTTTTTGGGATTGCTTCGAAAAAATTACAAATTTATTTGCACACGTTTTATTTTGTATCTTATTTAAGCTAAAATTGTAAAATATGTACGTTAGCTAAGTTAAAATATATACAGATAACCAACCAATGAAATTAGAAGGTTTTTTTACATTTTACATATTATATAAAAATTTATTTACAAGTGAGACTTGTATAAAGTGTACGACATTAATTTAAACCTACCATTAAAATATTAAAATCAGTCTATTGTATTGATCACGTATAATTAAAACACCATGCAAAATGGAACAGTCATAGTAAAAAAAAACACCATATAAAGCTTGATTATTTCTTATAACCTGTAATTATAGCAGTTTTTGTTTATGCATTAAAAACTTAGAGAAAACTTCCTATTTTATCAAATAGGCGTCGTTATTTCTGTAGGTAGATATTATTCAACCATAAGTAAAATCATAGATGTAATTTCTTAACGCTGATTCTATTCAGCCATAAGTAAAACTAATATTCATTGAAAATGCTGGCTAGTGGATTGTGCGTTGATCCAGATAAATGGCTGTTGGTCTGTGTTATAGGTCTCGTATTTGGGATGCGAGAAGCGACAGTGATTTTACAGCCGATCCTATTGTCATGACCTATTTATTTTGTCCAGTGGCTTAGTCCAGGGCATCCTTACAAAGCCAACCATTTAACACACTGACATTTGACTTTCACCTCAAAATACCCATTCGCTGATAGGCTAGTTATAAAATGTAATGCCCAATAAACACACTGTCATGAGGGCAGCGAGTCTTCGTGATATTTGTATGATGTAACCTTCAGTTCATCGTGACTTACTTGTAACAATAAATTTCCCGGATATTCATCATATGTTAAAGTACTAAACACTTGATAACTTCACTCGTCTCCTAAGGTTATTCGTGGGTTCTCAATTTTTGCGCAGAGAGGAAATGCATAGAGTAACGGAATATTAATGGTTGTTATTGCGTATACTCACTTGATACCAGCGTTTCATTGTATTCTATACTTTTTTGTATTTCTTTAAGGCATATCGTAAAAAGCTAGTTAAAGAAAGTGACAGGAGATGTTATGAAATTCTCTAGATTGCGTAAAAAATCTTTATTCTTAATGTAGACTAACTGATTTCGCAATTGCTGCTATTTAGGCTAGGCTACACTTCCCTGTCATGGACTACAACCATGAAGACCAGTGATGCTCACGACATAATTATTGATGTGCTAGTTTCCATTTTAAAGCAAACCTGAACAAAATCGAAGTTGTAGACCTTCTGATTGGAGCTAGAGGAGTATTTACTAAAGATTTTGAGAAGTTCAGAAAAGTATTCCACCTACAACTCTCCGTGATGATACTGTTTCAAAGTACAATTAATAAATGTTTATTAAACTTTAGACCTTTGTTCTTCCATAATCCCTGCTTAGTGAATCGATCTGGAGTGTAACTCGGCAATCGATTACAAAAATAACTTATTTTCTGCATATCATAATTGCAATTATTTCTCACTGATTAAACAAAAGCACTCTGGCACATCAGTGTACTTAGTTTATTTTTCCCTGCATATATCTGATTTGTCTTTTTATGTACCCTCATTTATTCTTTAAAAAGTACATAAATGTAAGCCCTTTGGACTACCTTCGATGAAAGGAAGTTGGGAAAAAATGTATAATCAGTGCATTAGCCCACACTAGCTGTGATGTTACCAGCACATTTCTCTGCCGAACTACTTAAGAAGCAACACATAGGAGTTAACTTTTTTATATATTTTTTTTTACCAGCTCACTAGACTACTACCGCATTAGAGTTATGTGGGTTGGTGATAGTTTAGGCCCTGTTTCTCGAGCTAGGCTAACAATTAGGGACTATGTTATCCTCACGATAGAAATGAGAGAGCTCTTATAACAATTTTGTAACGGGCGGATGTCCTACTTCCATAATAGGCTATACAAATTAAATTCACAATGACTGAAGGGAGCATCAAACTGAGCGCTATGGGATTAGCAGTCAGAAACGCTGACCACTACACTAGACAGCTACCGGTACTTATTAACATTGTGTTGAGTTTAGGTGATCAAGTTTATGAGTCTTCCAAAGATAAAAGTATGAAATATCTAGAATATAAATAACAAAATACCTCGATTTAAGAATCTTACCGTAATGGTCATAGTCTACTTTCTGGCTACGATTTATAATATCAGAGTGCTCTTGGTAGTCGGGCGTCTAGTAAGCTTACTGAAGATATTTTCATTCCGAGGAATTTATATCACGATTTGGATAACGTCTTTCATACCTTAGTATAGATGTATGCCCCGAAATAGTATCTGGGGAAGGTTACCGGCATTTCATGCCTGCCCAACCTATTTCTACGTTTCCTAGGGCCTTTCAATAGGCGACAGGCTGAACCCTCATCACCATATTATGTCATATAACAGGGCTGCCCAACTGCAAGTGCCCCAAGGGCCGCTTTAAAAATATGCTGTTTGGAGGGCCGCATTATAAAATACTTCGTATGCAACTTTATCAGTGAGTTTTAATAGGTATGGTATACAAAGAAAACAACAAGTTTGTATTATTATTATTATTTTAATTTATTAAAAAAATATCAAATAACAAAAAAATTTGTGGGAAATTTGAGGATGTTGGTTTTCACTAACTAATACATCAATACTAATTTTAATATTTGTTGTTGATAAACGATGCAACTGAGTAAGTGACTTGTCAGAGAGGGAACATCTATATTTATTTTATTTGTATTTTTCATTAGTGTAAGAATTGTGCGTATTTCGTATTTGAGGGTAATTTATACATTTAGAGGCCCGCATCGCGGGCCGCAAAAAGTGAGGTTGGACAGTCTTGTCATATAACATAGTCACAAGTTAGTTTAATAAAGAACGGCGGGAAAGCACTGTAGTTTTAGGCTAAACCTCCCTCCCCTACAGACAAGTATTTTGTAAATCTTAAACCTTTTGTAAAAACGTTTATTTATTAGATTGAGGTCAGTTTTTGCCATAATTGCCTGAATAACCTTTACAAAGAACAGGATTTAACACATCTTGACCTCTAGGTTGTAAAATAATTGTTGACGATGGCACGCAATTTGCACCATGATAGCAGAAAATCATCGAATCTAATCGGTAATATATTTATTGGGATATTTCTCAACACAATAACACGTGAGTTTAATTTTTGGGCCTTGTCCTCTAGGCATATGTCCTACGTGAGTAGAAAGCCTCCTATTCTCAAATCATCGGCGAATATTGCTAACAGCACTTTTATCGGTTCCTTATCTCTCCCTCCCTCCATGCCATTAAATTAAAAAATTCACACTTGTCAGTTTTCTCTATGATGTGCAATATGTCTATAAAACATTTTAGACAATTATGTCCTTTACGAAAGGTCATATTGAGAAAAGCCTTGGAATAAATTTATCCAAATTAGTACGTAGGCTATGCATACTTATTTTCGATAAGTGTTCTTTTGACAATATCAGGATAGATTTAAGGGAAGTAGGATTTGTGAGGGATGGTTGGATGGAGTTAACACAGAATAGGGTTGAATGGCGGGCTCAGGTAAGCGCGGCAATGAACCTTCGGGTTCCGTAAAATAGATAATATTCCTTTAGCTTGCTGAAGAATTGTATATTGTCATTGAGTAAGTAAATAAGAAAGTTAGTTTGATATTTATGTGAGAGTGTGTGTGTTATATAAAAAATTATTGCTCTCTTTTCATTTTAACTTTCCGTCTTACCTCATTTACTGTAAGTCTAATATTCCAGCTTTATTAAGTCAGGCGATTTGTACTTACTAGCATGGCAATTTTATAGGTCTATTTTCAGGAACATAAACAGAGAAACATACAGAAATATGGGTGAACAGGAGAACAAGGGTATAAAAGGAAATGAAAAATTGCATAATGTAGATGGGAGGAGGCATATTATTAGCTAAGGGGTAACAATGTAATGTATAATTTTCAAGTACTTTTCGTCTTCCAATTTTTTTTATGGCATGTGGGAAAATACTGTAATACTTGAAAGTACATAAAACCATAAAAGCGCCTAGAGTTCCTAGCCTATATGATAATACAAATGGAAGCTATAAAATGTTTTATTCTTTAAATAGATAATTTTCACCACTGTTTTATTTATTTTTAAGAACAAATATGATGGAAATATAATTATGCCATTATTGATGGCAGCAGTACACTGATTAATAATTACCACCTTTCATACTTCAGAACTAGCCTATAGAATCCTAGGCAACGTAGGTAAAGGTAAACTAATTAAGAGAACATTACAGTTATTCAATAAGCCTATTGATAGACCCGTTGATACGGAAAACGTGCTGTCCTGGAACTCGCAGACATAGATAGGTCTATATACATAGATAAGGGTTCTATTGGGTGCTATGTTTTAATTAAAAAAGCTATTTCTCAGAAGAATTCGAATTGTCCTTCTTAACTGTATAATTGCAAGTTTTTTTTTGTTTTGTTTTTTAAGGAATTCTTACTAAGAGAAGATTGTCATGTTAAGTTGCATAATATATACAGTATATTTTTTTTACTTTGCAATTTCTTACGTCAGCTATCCTACACATTCAGAATAGACCACAGAACACCATTGTTATTATTACTATTATTATTATTATTATTATTATTATTATTATTATTATTTTTATTTTATTTTTATTTTTATTAGAAGTGAACAGTGCATGTCAAAACTCGGAAACAGAAATGATCACAGCGCTCCAGGTGATCAGGCAGTGAAGTTAATAGCTGTGCTATTTTTTCAATGTTACTTTCACCCTCTAGAATAAAATTCAGTAGTCTATGTAGCCCTATATTTGCTGAGGCTAATTTCTCACACGATATATTAACCCACGTCGCACCGCACAGAAAACAACACAATGATTAGACCTATAGTTTAATTTTTATAGCCTACTCCATTGTATAATTTGCATGAAATTTAAATCTTTCTTCCAATTTATTTTCCATAATAGTTGTATTATAAATTTAAGATAAATTTACCAATTTAAGAATTTGCTAATAAAAATCCTAAAGGTTACGAAAAATATCCCCATAGGCATTGCCAATCACAACATTTTATCTTATATGCTTATATAAAGTAGCAAAACTTAAACCTGCAAATGAAACTAGGCGAGTTAGTGGGTGTTCAACTAAATGCAAGTAACAAATTTCGTACAACGTGTTCTGTGTGGGTGGCATGGTACATATTACATGAAGGGTGTCATTTGATGTATGCATACTGAGGTGCGTAATTTCAATGTCCCATGAAGCGAAGACACTGCTGGGCTGCTGGGTGTTCCTCGACATCAGTGGCACATCTCATGGCTGCCGATCAGCCGTGACATCAGCTCCAGGCACAACTAGTACGTCATTGTGTATGTGGATGTGGGAGGTCTTACATTTTACTGGGTCGATTTAATTCAATCTACTTATCAGTGCAGGTCTACAATTTTATTAGTTTAAAAAATATATTGAATGGGAGACCCGAAGTAAAAAGACCACTTGGAAGACCTAGACGTAGGTGGGAGGACAATGTTAGGATAGATTTAAGGGAAGTAGGATTTGCGAGGGATGGTTGGATAGTGTTGGCACAGAATAGGGTTGAATGGCTGTCTCAAGTAAGCGCGGCAATGAACCTCCGGATTCCATAAAATAAGTAGATAATATTCCATTAGCTTGCTTAGGTGCCATTGAGTGAGTAAGTAAGCAAAATATTTGTATCTTATCCCATTTTTCCTCATAGAAGAGACGTGTGTAAACAACATATTTTATTATCTGTAATCAAGACCACGGTAATAATGATGATTTGAGCGCAAACTATTTGAACTATTCCCCTCCCCATAAAATAAAAAAGCACTGCATTGCTTAAGAGAATGTTATTGTCTCTATCCTTAAATTAAGTTAAAGCTGTATTCAAGAAAAAGGAAATAGTGTTCAACTTACTAAAGGCTAAACTGAAGCAGGATAGTATTTAATTTTGTTAATGACATTTTATTACAGAAAAGCCTAGGCTATAAAGGTTGAACCCATCTCGTATACTTGTGTTGATAACTAGGGCCCGGATTTAAGCTATAGTTTTTTTATAAATCCTGTAATATTATTTTTAAACACATTAAAATAGTTTTTTTAGTTGTTTATTTACCATTTTCAGACAAGTTTTTTCCTAAGTTTCACTATAAGCCAAACACACTGAAAAATATATTAATTGACTTAATTTTTCCATACAGTTCCCTTTACTCTGAACGAAAAACTACAGGAACACTTTAGGAAGACTTTTGATTAATTTTGAACAGTTTACAATTTTAGAAATACCCCTGTCATCCAATTCCACTTCATGAACTTAACAAGAACGTCTTTCAATTAATCAAACAACTATTAAAATACTTTGCGACTTGCTGGAGCGAACTATTAGTGCAAGCTATTTAAGAATACTTCTAATTTGCTTCTAAAGAAGCAGGAATTTCGGTTCACCAACGATGTCCTTTACTGGGACAATGGGGTACAAAATTATAAAGTGCATGGAATATTTTGTTTTAGAAATCTACTGGCAACATTGAGCGAGATGAAAAATGTAGGCAGATTTTGAAAAGATAACTTGTAATAGAACAGTAATGGGTCTAACTAGATTAGTTACGTATTATTACTTTATTCTATGGTAAGTTATTATAATAAAAAATCAGTTTTAGCCATTTTTAGGTTTTATAAGATTGGACCATGTGACTGCCATGACATTGAAATTGATAATTATGTTAAATTATTAAAGTTAGGAACAAAATAGTTTAAAACCTAAGAATCCGGAACATAGTTTCAACATTCATTAGGCCTACAGTGAAATAGTTTTACTTGACAACTCTGTTTTGATCCAAGTAGCCTAATTCAATTCAAAATAAGACATGAATTCTTGATGAACGTTTTTAAGCATATTCATGTTTCAGATTCTAAAATAGCATAGCTATTTCTCTCCTTACATTAAAGAAGACTATGTATGATTAAATAATTCGCTCATCTGAAGCGAGCGAATAATTATTAAATTCCACCATTCAACAGGTTCTGAATTTATTGGTTAGCTCGTTTCACGAAATCTGCCTTAGCATATTTCGATGTTGTTAAGGGCCTAGATCAGGGCGCGAAATTTTCTGTCGCCAGATCGACATTGGGGACCAGAAAGTTGCTCTCCTATTTTATTTTATTATTTTAGTTTCAAATCTAACTTAATGAAAACAATTACTGAATATTCGAATTTACTTGGAAGCGTTCGGATAAAGCAGGAAATTATCATAGGTAATCCCACGAGAGTTTATGAGTTTATCGATAGATTCGCGATTTGTAAATAAAATATTTTGCCTTCAAGAATAGCCTTTTTGTCATTGGTTACCAGTTTTCCGTAGAACTACACTAGACAATAAAAACTTTATGCACGTTTTAGCCGGAATTATATTGAAGAATTTGGCTGGCCTGGTCCATTACGTAGGAATGGAAGTTAAAATAAAAAATTTGGTCTGTAGAGAAAAAAACCCCTTAAAGTGTGCACAAAAATTGATTTTATTGGCAAGAATACAGAAAATATCACAGGAAACTCTAAAAAGAAATATAGGCCTATTGTTATTATTATTGAGAGTTTCTACACAGAATTGAACTAAATAAATCAGAAATGGCAACCTTAATAAACGATGCTCTTAAGAGACAATATGCAAAAAGCAAAAAAAATGTCAAATAAGGTTGCATTTAACATAAAATATGCAAATACGAACGCAACATTGTTTCTGTGCCTCTAGAAAAAAGATGCAATTTCATCAAAACCATATCCTAACTTATTATACAAATGGATACTATTATACTGTTAACTACATATTTTTGTAGTACTACATATTTTTGACAAAGTACTGCACTTCTTGCGCGTGTTAATAGATCACAGGTAATGAATCAAAACAACATAGAAGCCTATTTGCAATTCACAGTCATGCAACCGAAATAGCGGCAAGTTGAAGCCCTTAGGTTTGCTGTAAATCATTGGCGGCGGCAACACAATGGCAAACTAGATTTGTTTCAGTTACTCCTGTTTTATTTGTTGTGATTGAGATAGTTAACTAATAACCTTATTCAAAGAACTCAAATGCCTGCAGGATTTTGTGAGGAAGGAGGAAAAAAAATATATTATAGCCCATATTTGTTATACGTATCGATAATGATTGTTCTTTCCTCTAACAATATATAGTAAAGGGGGAATGCATGTGTATCATTTTTTAATATACATAATGTGAAAGTCTGAGGGAGCTATCAATCAATGCGAGAGCCCGGTGCTTTGTGGATAGTTCAAGGGTAAGGGAGGTGCCATACGGGTTGAGTTATGCCTGTTTTGGTGTGACATGAGGCAGTGATGACTTTGGACGGAGGCACCAGCTGCCGATCGGATGCGGAGCGTTGGTTGGTCCATCGAGAAGCTTGCCAACCCACAGAAGATACAAAGACAAGATTCCCAACCCACTTAATGACGACAAGATCAACGTGAATGCAAGAGTAATACATATGCAGATGAGCAGATGCTGCATGAGGTATACAGATCACTGCCAGTATCATGCTATAGCGTTTGCATTATGATGTTCGTTCTTCCTAGCGTCCTGCAGATGTCAGTAATATCTTGAAAGGGAAGGCCCAGGCTTAGACTGCATGTGGAGTAAAAGTCTGACGTGAAATTCACATAACTTCCTCTGCCCAGATAAATGTTAGCCTCTTTGAATAATATAGTTATTAAGTTCCAGAATGATACTTAATGAGATTATGTGATGGATGGGAAAATGTCTGTCCGTCTGTCTGTCTGTCCGTGTGTCTGTACGCGCGATAACTCAAATACACTTTATCGGATTTTCGTGACACTTGGTATAAGCATTTATAACGTACATGAGAAGAAGCCTATTGATATTGGACCAAATCGATTGACCGGTACCGGAGTAATGCCCAATTCAGTGTCTATTTTATGGCTGTATATTAGAAAGAATTTATCAAATGCAAATCAGTTCTCATGACAACATATTGTTTTACATTGTTCATATACGGCTTTGGAAGTTGCAATACAGTTAGCTTTGACATATAACACTACCCACATATTCCTTCACATATGCTTAGGCCTATCCAACTAGAACTTTGTCCTTTCGTAATGGAGAAAACTGCATATCGATGAGCTTCATAACCTTTATTCGTCACCGGATATAGTAAGGGTAATTAAAACACGGAGGATGAAATGTGAAGCGAGAATATGGCATTGTGAACTATCGGTACTTAAGGTAGAGGAAGTGTTGTGAGTGTTTCATATAAGGTTTCTCTTTCCTTTCCGTGGCACTTAGATTAGTGCTTAGCATCTAAAACTCGACCAAACTTATTCCAGCTGCTTGAACTACTATTTGAAATCTAATTTTTAAGTCTATGTATGACACTGGTAAGACCGTATTTACTTGAAAATATTTCAATTTATAGTGCGAAAATATTTCATTTTATTAGTGTATTACTTTCTCTTTAAAAGTTTTCTCCTTGTTTGTACTGTATTTCTTTTCTGTTTGTTTTATTTATTCCAAGAAGTTCCACTGTTCATTATCGTTGCTAACAACTCACCCGAGGTAATGTACGGAAAGAACGTGGGGAAAACACAAGTATTAAGAGACCCTTAGGAGTAAATCCGTATGTACTAATCTAGCATGTAATTACTTAGATTTCTTCTTACTGATGCCGGTATAACAGATATGTCCAAAACAAAGATCATTGTAAAGATTATAGGCCTATACGTAGTCCTATATTATGAATTCATAATGATGAAAGTATTTCTACTATTTTGTGGCATAGGAACAAGAAAAAGTCGTGGTTTTGCTAAAATGTTGTGAACAAACAAATCATTTCTTGTTCATCTGAACATCTACTCTTCAATTGCAATATTAGAGAGGCAAAGAAGGACATTAAAACACAAAATAATGGCAAAAGAAAGGACATCGGCAACCGAAAACTGCAAACTTCTGGCCATTTATGTCCATGAATTCTATAAATTCATAATTTCTATTGACTTCAATGAACTATAATAATTTTCTTTCAACAGGGACAGAATAAAATGTTCCAGGGAATTAGAAACAAAATCTTACGTGAAACTTACATAACTTCCTCTGCGCAAATAAAAGTTAGTCTCTTAGTATAATACGAGTATAGTTATTGTAATTATTATGTATGGCATTCTCTTAATGGAAATTGGTAGTAAAAATGAAGAGAATGCCGTTACCACATCCCATCGCATCCCCGAAGGATACATAACCCATTCTCTTGTAAGCTTTGTGATGTTACCATAAAGTCTGTCCCACAAAAATAGGTGTAAGAAACACTTCTAAATGTAGACAAGGACAGGGCAAAACAATTTAGCAGTTAAGTGATTAGTTTATTAAGTTAATTAATTTAGTAAGTAAGTGTTATGTTAAATGTTAATGTATATTATGTAGTGTATTTTGCGTGCCATCTTATAGTCTATTAAGTTAATTCATTTAGTTTGTTATAATGTTAAATGTTAATGTAATTGTGTAGTACATTTTACTTGCCATCTTAGCATTTTGTAATTCACATCTACAGTTCCAAATGTTAGTACAAAACATAATATAATTTATTATGTATATAACTATAACCCTAATATACCAAGGTAAAATAGGATTACATTATTTGGAAAATAAATTATAATAATTATAATAATAACCCAAATAAAATCTGATTCATTCACTCTCGTAACTTTCTTTACTTTAAGCATGGCCAATATATTTTTTTCACTTCATATCCTGATACATAGAACAAGCGGCCATATTGCAATGAGCACATATTCAGAATGGGTGGCTTATAACTGCCCTTCAGTAAAACTTTTAGCTCTTAGTGTAAGCACCCCATGTGTAAAATTTAAACAAAATCATAAGAGTTGTTTTCGAGAAAATGGCGACAAACGAGACTTTCTTAATGTAAAGTCCCCTTACAAATAAGAGAAAGTCGTAACCAATCTTTTTGTCTATCCCCAGAATATAGCCTACCTAATCCAAATACAAAATTTTGTTTTCGTACGATTTTCCGTTACAAGAGGTCGTGTTGCAAAGAGCGCGTATCCAGAGTGGATGGCTTATAACTAGACTTCGGACTTTTAGGCCGCCAAAAATGCTGTTTTAGGTACCTAAAATAGGCTCTAAAAATTGGAAAATAGGTTCTGAAAATCGTAAAATAGTCTCTTATAAAATCGTTAAGTTGCCAATTTTCTGAAATAACTTAATTGCAATGCAGAATATAATATTTATTGAAGTCACCATTAATCAGTAATCATGATAAAACACAGATATAGGCCTATGGTACACAGAATTATATAGACCTATTACTAGGGCCTGTATTACAACTATAGCAATGAAAACCTAATCCCTGTGCCCAGAAGCTACGCATATCATACTAGCATATTCAATCCCTTGTATCCCTCAGTGATTCAGAGTACTTTTTTTTTTGCTGGATGTGGGAGTCGGGAGAAAAACACTACATTTTCTTGAGAATTTCAAGGAATTTTTCTACTGAAGACTAAACGTTCCTTACTATTTTAACCTCGTCACAAATGTGTCATGTACTGCACATTCCGAGCTAAAAATTTAGTACGAACTGAAAAAAAATGCTAGAATTTATAAAAAAAAAAAAAATGACTTATTTTGAACTTTAGAGGAAAAACAAGCTAAAAGGCAATATTAGGCTCTAACGTAAAAATAGGCTGTTTTAGGTCCTATAAAAGTATCAGTTTTAGGCATAGGCACTTATGAAACATGCATATACAAGTTTTCGCCCATATATCACTTAAGGATTAAAATAGGTTTTTACCTAAAATCCGAAGTCTACTTATACCTACTCTTTAGAGAATTTGTTCGAAAAAATGTTTCAAATAAAAGTTGTATCACTTGGTTAAGCGAAATTTAAAGAATATCGTTAGAGACTTTTCGAGAAAATCGCGAAAATCGAAAATTCCTTCATGTAAAGTCCCCTTAAAAACAAGAGAAACTTGTCGTCAATCTTCGTGTCACATCCTCAGAAGGTATCCGACCCAAATACGAAATGCTGTTTTCATACGGTTTTCCGTTCAGGAGTTAGGCTTTTCACACACATCCATCCAGACACACACAGAGACTGTTTTCGAAAATAGTATTTTTGGATTAGGGGACCTTAAAACGTGTATTTATCAGCTTCGAATTTTGGGGTCGAAAACAATACTTCCTCTACATGTAGTACCTATGGTATGGGCAGAGGAAGTAATAAAATAACATTTAAATACGGGGAAAGTATGAATATTCAGGCATATCTGGGTTAAAAGAAAACTGCAATGTAGAAATCTGAAAGAAGATGGTAGGAACAACAATATTGAGTGAGAAACCATTGTTTACAATAAAACATTGCCGTATAATTAACATGTTTCTCTATTATCTATTTGATTAATGTACGAATTACTTTTAACAGTTTTCGTATACCACTAAGACTGTAAAAAGGCACGTGTTGCTATTGACAATTGTATTCTGTCAGTGTAATTTGTATATGACTTAGGATAATTCTGTTGGCGAATGTTAGGGGTTGTGTGAATGCAACCAATTTATAATATAAACTTTTGAAAAATGGTACAATTATCCGAATATAGTATATTAATTTCCATCGCTTAACGTCGGCATTTCTCAAATATTTAAATTAATAGGTAGCTATAGACTATAATTAACACAAAATTTAAATGAATGAAAATACAGTAGTTATACTTTCACTGGAATCATGATAGCTGGATCCATCATCTGTTTCGTAAGATAGTGTTACAAAACTTACAATTTCATTTTTGGAACATTTGTATATTAGTGATAATATATAATGTAGTTGTAGTAATAACCAGGGCCCAGATTATTAGGGTTTTATAAACCCTGTGTTAGTTTAAAAAAGTATATTATATTAGCTTTTAGTTTCTTTGCAATTTTCAATAGGTTTTTTTTTTTTTAGTTTTTTTTTAGTTTTAGTTTATTGAGAGTGGGTGGCTTATAACTTATGTTTTGGATAAAAGTTTTAGCTCTTAGTATAAGCACCCCATGTGTAAAACCCGTAAGAGCTGTTTTCAAGAAAATCGCGACAAATTAAATTTTCTTCATGTAAAGTCCCCTTAAAAATAATCGAAGGTCGTCGCCAATCTTCTTGTCACATCCCCAAAAAGTACCTAATCCAAATACAAAATCTTGTTTTCGTGCGATTTTCTGTTACAAGAGGCCGTATTTTCAAGAGCGCGTATTCAGAGTGGGTGGCTTATAACTACCCTTCAGAGAAATTTTCGAAAACATGTTTCAAATAAAAGTTTTAGCACTTAGTATATTCAACCCATGTGCAAAATTTAAAGAAAATCGTAAGAGCCGTGTTCGAGAAAATCACGAAAAACAAAAATTTATTTAAAAATAAGGTAAACTTGTCCCCAATCTTCATGTCACATCTTCAGAAGGTACATGACCCAAATACAAAATTTTGTTTTCATACAATTTTCCGTTCTGGAGCTATGCTGTTCACAGACATCCACACAGAGACACAGACATGTTTCCGAAAATAGTATTTTTGGATTGAAGGAATGTCAAAACGTGCTATTTATGTTAAAAACTCAACTTTGAATTTGGGGGTCGAATACAATACTTCCTCTACCTATAATACCAATGGTACGGGCAGAGGAAGTAAAAAGTGATGTGAAACTCACATAATTTCCTCTGCTCAAATAAAAGTTTGTCTTTTATATAATATAGGCCTATTATATATGATAGGCCTATCTCCAAGTAAATTGGTTATAGTCATGAAGAAAGTTCCGTTATCACATTGTATCGCATCCCCGAGGGATATAGAACCCAAATAACTAACTTTCTTTGCTCTATGCATGTCCAATAAATTTTTATCACTTCACATTCTGGTATAGAATAAGATGCCGCATGAGAAAGAGCGTTTATTCGGTTGCATAGCTTTATTGTTACCAGGCAAGATGGTTTTTACAAACATTGGGTAGTTTATAAAACCCTTCAGATAATTTTTCGAAATATTTTCAAATAAAAGTTTTAGCTCTTAGAATAAGCACCCCATGTACAAAATTTAAATAAAATCGATAGAGCCGTTTCTGAAAAAATTGCGAAAATCAAAATTGTCTTCATGTAAGGTCCCCTTAAAATAAGAGAAAGTCATCACAAATCTCCGTGTCACATCTTCTGAAGGTACTTAACCCAAATACAAAATTTTGTTTTCATGCGATTTTCCGTTCTGGAGCTAGGCTGTTCACAGACAAACATACACAAAGATGTTTCTGAAAATAGTGTTTTTGGATTCAGAGACCTCAAAACGTGTATTTATGTTAAAAACTCAACTTCCGAATTTGGGGGTCGAACACACTTCCTCTCCCTACAGTGTCTATGATGAGCAGAGGAAATATCTAAAAAGAGTCAATGGGTATTCTATTTCCACATTCTATTTGCAACATACTGTTAAGTTTTGGTTAGGTTATTGGTTATTCTACTGGTATGTGTTTATTTAATTTTGTTGTATTTACATTAGATGCGGCGGTGAAATTAATAACATTCTATATTTTAGTAATGTGGTATTAATTCATGAGAACATTAATATTGAAGTAACGTGTAATCGTAAATAATGTTCTGTTGTTCGTGCTGAGTGAGTTGAATGTAGCACAGTACGTTGTCATGTGAATTTTAAATGCTTAATTTTATTGTACAGTACATTATCATAGGTAATGTAACGAGTTTTTCAAATTATAAATTGCTGGCTCTCTGACTTTATCCAGGGAAGTTCTGAAGCTCGCGTTGTATTTGTAATGATTATTTCAAGAATAAAGTGCAAATTAGTAATGAGTAGAGCAAGGCATTTAATGGCCATAAAATAGTGAAAAATGCAAAATGAAAATAATGAAAAAATGGCACAAAATTTAAAGAAAAGACCAATAAATTTTCCATTATGACTTATATTTAGTTTTTTTAAGTAATGAATTGCTAAAAGGAATTTTTTGCACTCCTTAGCTAGTAAGTGGTACTTACGAACTTTGTTTACATGGATCGTAAGTTGACATTCCCACACAGTCTTGTTGCTAAGGCCGGTTGCGATGAGGTTAAAACACTTACGGTCCAAGCGCTACGTCATAATTCATTACGATACACTTCATAATACAAGCCTTTATGGCCATGGCCCCCAGGACAAATATTCGGTTCCCATAACAACAAACACATGCGAATCACTTTCTGAAATAAACATCTATTTTCAAGAATGTATTTACATAATATTTTCAGGTAATATCACAATTAATATAATTAAATTGATATAAATAATCATCGTGCAAAAAATATCATGCAACACACGGGCCGTAAAGGCATTTACGGGTCTCGAAAACTTAAAAACCCTCGGCTGCGCCTCGGGTTTTCAATCTGTTTCCTCGACCCGTACACGTGCCTTACGGCACTTGTATCGCAATATACTATAACGGATGACAGTGCGTTATGTATGAATCTACAATATAAAACACAGTTATTTTAGTACTAAAAAAGTGAGTATATCTATACTACTTGGACACCCATAGCGAAAAAAGAAATTCTTTCTGAACTGGCATGCCCGTCAAATTGCCCGTACCAAATATGTGCCATTTATTAAGAAATAAAAACAATATTTTTTATTGCTACAAGACAAACTGCTATGGTGTTTACAATAAACCTGAATTATGGTGTTTACAATAAACCTGAATTAAAATTAACTATGAAGACTTGGCAGAGATCCTCAAATAAAAACGATTGTCTGTTGTCTGAAAGTAGCTATTTATACTCTACCTCCACTGAAACAAGATCTAAAATGCCGAAAAACCTAAAAATGCCGAAAATTACCTATATATCCAGAAAATGACGTAAAATTCCCAAAATATGACCTACCACTTGAAAAAGACGAAAAATGCAAAATAAAGCAAAAAATGCACAAACAAATTGCCCTTATTTAATCAATTACAATTACTGCAGCGTTAATCTGCTCTTTCTAATATTATATGCTAAAAATTCATGCTGTTTCATTTTGTATGTTACATAATAAAAGTCCAACCTTATGCTGATGAAGGAAAGATGCTACGGGGATGTTGCACTAAACAATAACGTGAACACATAACGTACATACTTGATAATGCAATAAAGTATCATTGGAGAGGTGTGGTTGGCATTTACTCTTGTTTCTAGAAGACAAAGAGTTTGTAGTGTTAATAACAAGTAGAATATATTGAAGACAATAATAAGATGAAGCATTTGACAGCTTCCCTTGTTACAACAACATGGCCCGCCCATTATCAGCATAATGTTTACTAGCAAGTGTTCCATTTCAAGGTGTTGTGTCAAAGATTCCATTCTTCAGCCATAAAGTAGTCCATTTATGTTTAAAAAATCGTTCACACCTGACGAGATATGCACACTAAAATACATTTCTTTTAAATTCTGCATAACCCTCTGTTTTGAAGGTAAAAGTTATTAAGTAAAAAACTCTACACGAAACTTATTTTAAGTTAAGGATGTAATTATACATTATTATAAGATTTAAAAAAAAAGCTTTACAAGTTAAAAGTATTTTAAGTATTGAGTAAACTATTTCAACATTCGAAAATAAAATGAACAGGCGCACTACATCTAGTACAATATTTTTCAAAACACGAAAGCTTCAGTTCTTGGAGCTACCCAGATAACACTTCCTAAATAACTGTAGAGATTATTGAACAATAGGCAACCCTAATTAATTTTCTGGAAGCAATACTGCCAGGTTTCTATCTTTTATGGAGACTTTATAGTCCACTGCCCTGCATTGTATTGAACAGTTACACCCGCTGTATTAGTGTATAATATAACCTTATTTTTTCCGATCCAGGTGTAAAAAAAAAGATCATCGACTCGACTTCAAAAACAGACAATAAAAAAGATCCTTTTTTATATTAACTTTACGTCTATAGTGATCACTATAAAAGTTAGTGGGTATCATTATGAAAGTTTGGCGTTAATGTTAAATTGTTAATTTACATCACTACAAAGTGGACAATATTTAAAAAATACCTCTTCTTTACGACTGGAACTTTTACTCAGAAAGTGCCTACACATTTGTACCAAATGTTATAAAATGGCGAACATTAGAAATAGCATCAGGTTTTGATCAGCCTACAGCTGCTATAACCTTTAATCCACTCATACTCCTGAGAGGCGTGATTCGGGGACCGGAACTACCCCCTTCTCCTTCACAGCAATGCCCCCCTCTCTGCAGCTTCTCATTCCACTTCTCATGTACATCTTCTCTTTCATGTATCCATTTCCATGCCCCCCCCCCCCCATTTCTGACAGCATTGTGTATCGCTCATGAATACAAGGTGCTAACAAAAATGAACCCCATAGTTTCTGGGTTACCATCCGACAAGGACTATCAATTTCCGAGTTGACAAATGCTCTAAAATTGACATGTAACATCTCAGACGTTCGTGCAGGTGTCTTACTACCATCCACTGCTGTCATGACTGTGGTGAGAAAGAAACACTTGGACATATACTGGGATTCTGCAAGAAAGGTGAACTACAAAGAGACACTCGCCACCACCGCTTAAGATCATCTTTGGCATCAGCATTAAAAGAAGTAAATTGGCAGGTCTATGCCATCTACTGGATCCACAAGTTGGGCTGATATCGCTGCCATTCACCGCCACACTAAAAAAGCTGTAATCCTCGATCCAACCGTTCGAATTGAACGTGATGTCGAAAGAGCAATGGAAGTTCATGAGGAAAAGAAGAATATTTATGAGCAATGCATTCCTAACAGTGCACCAGCCCCAAAAACAAGGAAGTGGTTGTACTACTGTTTGGAAGGGGAGGAGGCCTGATTAAATTTGCATCCTACATAGTTTAGGCATCACGCAGGAAAAACAATCAAAACATTCTGATTAACATCATTTAAGGAGTGCTTGAGTATAGCCTACTATATTATTATTTATACTTTCAATGATAATGTATTTGTATTAGATAGAAAACCTCCTTATGCCCTCAATATATATTATATTTCTTCTCCACTTTGACACTCCTAAAGAAACTAGCAGCCGTCCATATTACAGATTGTATCCTCTTCTTACCGAGATACAGCTTACAATTTACAGTATATTGCTTCCTGGTAATAGGCCTATGTTACTTATTGTGCCTTTTTATAGCTAAGTATAAATTTTTTTAATGCAGTTAAAAGTTTAAAATTCTCTTGTCAATGGATCCACAAAAATAATTATTATTTATCACACTAAAAACCGGCCTTAAAATTTCTGTCAGTCCACGTGATGGTGGGCCTATTGTCGTATCCCCTTCTTTTAAAATTTATCTTCGTTAGATTCGTCATATATATAATAATGTCCAGAGTTTTTGTTCGAAACACATTCCCTAGAAGCAAAATATTTCCCAGGAGTTAGTGATTTCGTTGGTGAAACTTCTTGTAGATACATTCTAATACAAATACATTAATCCCTCAATGGTATATAAATGAAGTTTGTTAATACATTCAATGATAATGTTCAGTCATCATCTAATAATTTTTTTTATCCTTATGGTTAAATAATTTTTCATCAGTTAAGTACAGCTTTACTAATAAATGAATAGATGGGATGGGTTTTGGCTCTGTTATTGATACGTAATCCGAGGCAGGGCTTTTCCATTAAAAAAAAATTATACTCACTGAGCAATACTAAATGGTATTGCTTTGAGGAGATAACAACACTTGATGTAATGTTAAATATTCCCCTAGTAGGCTTTTTAACCCTTTTAGAGCTGAATTTGTATGGTTATATAAGCGATCATCAAGTGAAACAATCAGTGGGCTCTAAGTTTGAAATCAATACAAAAATTTCAATAGAATGGCTGGCTTCCATAATTAATAAACGTCATGCTTGTGTAAAATTCCTAACATTTTACATAAAACTTTAGTCCATTATTATTATTATTATTATTATTTATATTATTATTATTTATATATTATTATTAGGGGGCTGATTTCTTTGACCTAAAAAAAGGATATATGCATGCATTTATGACCTAAAAAACATTAAAATATGACCAATAAATTTAAAATATGATTTTATCACTTTCATATTATGTATATATTTTTAAAGTTTCATTAGAATTCATTCTATTAAAATATAATGTTAATTATTTAAAATACCTTGAAATTCTCAAAAAGTATCAGTATAATGCAAAATTTACAAAGTATGAGATGAATCTTCAAAATTTCTTTAATATGCACACAATTATGCCAAAAATATGACATAAATATGCATATTTATACTAAATATGCTACAATAATTGAAAATTTCCCAAATATGCATATTATATAGGGCCTATGCACAATAAAAGCCGTTCCATTTTCACCAGGATGCTTGGAATCGGGTTTAAATTAGTCGGAAACCTAAAATAATGCAATGGGGAAAAATATGACATGTCATAGAAATCCGCCCCTAATTATTATTATTATTATTATTATTATTATTATTATTATTATTTCATTATGTCAGTGAGCTATACAACGTATAGGTAGAAATACTCAAAACTAGTAGTAGTATCACCAAAATGACAATTAATACATTAAACATAGAAAGCCATTATAGTAACAAAATATGTAAAAAAGATAGTGAATTAGTTTATACAGTAGTAAAATACAAAAGTTTCAGAAGTCCTGAAGGACAAAAAAAATCATTACAAGTATGTAATACGTCTTAGTACATAACTCTTTCAGTTATTATCACAATAGACATACAGTAAATACAATAGGACTACACATTTAATCGGTTTCAGATTGCCTAAATAAGATTCTTACAAAACAAATATTTCACTGAAAAAATTACCTCGCCAATTTTTATTTTTAAAAAGTCGGAATAGGCGAGATAGGCGTGCAGAGGGGCGTTAAACCATTATGAAGCAATAATATCCCTATGGCATTTTTCTGTAATTGCAAATGATAATTGTTTAATTAGCATGTTGAGAATTTATTCAGTTTTTGTTTCAAATAATAATTTCCACATGGACTATTTCAATTTCCAGCCAACTTGTTTCGTGTCCCCTATAGGCTGATTCAACCGGCCCAGTGAAGTCACAATATAGCCTATGTATTCATAAATGTATTGTTTCTATTGCAATTATCTTGAGAATTAATTACATTCATTTTGTAGCCTATTCTAGATCAATTTTTCAATATTGTAAAACATAAGTTTATAATATTCATCGGAAGGTTTTTTACAGAATGTTATACGGTGACTGAATGTACTTCCCATAAGACACAAGATTCACGGATATATGGACAATTATTTTACACGTAAAATAATGTAAAATACGTAACGTAAAAAACAGTTTTTTATATGTGATGTAATAAACTAAAATTTAATAATCTTACAATAAAACTACATTAATTTATTCTTTATTCTGTAAATTCTATAATGTGTTACACACAAAATATTCAGTGCAACTGCAAATTGAATTCAGTCAAATTATCACAATCCTTGAATTGAGTTGAACCATCACAACTACACCTTAATCGTTAATATATAGGTACCTACCTCTTGTGTGTCAGTGGTCCGATTCTTGCTTCTTGCTTCTGTTATTCACTAGTTCTGCCAGCTTATATATTTTATACTTTTTTACCACAGTAAGAAATCTATGATTTTATAATATAACATAAATCTTCCTATTTTAAATGGTGCTGGGGTCTTCCACCAAATTCCCTCAATAAAACTAGTAAAACTACATTTTATACACACGAAACCAGCGTAAATCATAGCCTATAGTTTGTAAATGCATAAATGATGCAATAGTCCAGGATGTAAAATATCTTTAAAAATTGTACAATTTCTAAAACGGGGAAGTGTCAAGCTCAGATTATACTTGCTGTCTACTAAAATACAACATATTATCACACTTGAGATTGTAAACAAATTAAAATCACACGCGACGATGTACATAAATGGTAGGTCTGCATTAATTGGGTTAAAATGGATTAAAATCAATGGGATCTTCTTCTTGTTGATGTCTTGAATGGTATATTTTTTAGTTTGTGTATAAAATCTCTTCTACTAAGTTATTCGGAGATGCATTTCGGCCATCATCTGTCTTTATTGGCACTATGCAGATCTTGTGGCATAATATAATCTACGATCTGTAGTATGATATTTGAGCATGTGTTTCAGTATACATCCAACGCCACTTATTAACAAGACAGTATTCAATGGCGAAAATACTTGAAGGTAGCCTTGCTCGATTTGTCATACCAACACAAACAGTAAACAATAGCATCGTTGAAATAGTTTTTTACAATATAACATATCAATTATTTTGTCGTTCGCTAACCCACTCTACTTGATTCATTTGTTTATAATATTACGGCACATAGAGATCTGATTTTTTTTACTTAGGTGGGCAGAAGGGGATCATGAATTCATGCCTAAATGGGAAAACATTGAATTTTTTGGGGCAAAGCTCATTAAGTGGGTTTTGGGGAGGAGGTTTAGGGAACTCGAATCCGAGGTCATTCCTTCCTTCCTATAATCACGAAATGTGCCTCGAAGCCGGGTTTTTAGCGTTTTAATAATTAATCGTTTTAGTGTTCATGCATGATTTGGGTAAGGTTAATGATTCTTTAACTCGTTTTAATCGTTTCATTTCTAGTCTCTATTCCCAAATGCCAGCACAAGATTACTTATTAATAATTATTTATATTTACTACATTAAATAATATAATTAAGAATAAAATAATTTCTTCATGCAATTTATGTAAAAATGATTTCAGTGTTAATAAATATGTTTAAATTATTTTCTGTTAAATAAATTATTTAAATACAACATCTAGGAGTTGAGTAAATAATCGTTGTCGAAGCCGCGGACACCGCTAGTGTAATACAATATACCATTATGAATTTATAAGAAATCGCTAGGACCTACAGCTTAAAAGAAATGCCGGTTCTAGTTAAAAGAATATTCTTGCAGTACCGTACTCCAAAAAGTTACTCATAATAAAATTATAACCTAACACAGGGTAGAATATTCAGATTTTGCAGCACGTATACTGAATGCTATTTAATTTCAAGATTCGATGTCCACTCATCCCACAATTCACGCGCGTGGTAGTCACGTACCACATGTAAGCACGAACATGCGTATCCACATGTTTATCTCATCTCACACCGCATTGATTGATTCCTCTTTTATTTTGCATGGCATCGCGATATCCAAGATGAATTGCTGTACAGTCAGTTTACAACTGCTAGGTCCTCAAGTATAGTCTGCTAAATCCTAAAATATTGTCAATTTAGCCTATTATTTGTGAACTTTATGATTGAATTTCATTTTCAGTAATAATATATATTAGAGTTAAAATCGTGACAACAAATACAAACACAAATACAAACCTAAATTTGTAACTAAAACTTATTTGAGTCCGCATCACACACACTTGAGCATTCATAAAATAAAACATACCACATAGGCTACATAAATACATTAAAACAATGGTTTCACAAACTTAAAAGAGTCGCATATTTATGGAGCTGTTGTTCTTGTATGTTGGGTCCCAGATGTGTCACATATTAATAAGAAACGTTTCGGCACATATGACGTGCCATCTTAGTTCTTATCGAGGAGTTACCAAGATAATCCTCTTATGTTACCTGATGTTTACGGGCAAATCGTTCTTTACTATCACATATTCTACCATTGTGAACTCATTTGTCAGACTAATAGGCCTATTAATCAATTTCTGCCATTATTTGTGGAAATTTTTTTAATGATCTTGGTCGATTTGTGAACGAATTTACTTATGGATATTTCCATGTGTTCTAATTCTAATGGTAAATTCTTGTAAGATTCCTTAAGTTCAATTAAGCATATATAAGTTATAGGACAGATTCTGTAAATAAAATAATGTGTATACAAGCAGATAACATTTTGCTTTTTTTACTGGTATGATATGGAAACAATCACAGCAGAGCTGTTGGTTTCTGTACTGACCCTAACAGAAGTATAAACTGTTACAGGCCTACATAAACTAAAAAAGCACAAATCTCCAGGTGTTGACTAGATTCCAACAGAATAAATTAAGGCAGGTGCAGATAGATTAAATTCAGAGATCAATAAAGTCGTTCATATGATTCGGTGAAAGGAAGAATTGCCATGGGAATGGAAGGAATCTATTATTATACCGATCCTTAAAAAGGAAGATAAGTCCGAATGTAATAACAACCGAGAAATTTCCCTCTTATTAACATCATAAAAAATTTTGACTAATATACTTCTGTCAAGATTAATCCCATATGCGGACGAAATCACCGGAGATAAACAATTTGGATTCAGGCGAAATAGATAAACCATAGATAAAATATTTTGTATTCGCCAAATTTTGGAGAAAAGTGGGAATATAATAAATCTAAACATAGCTAAACCAGCTAAACATAGATTTTTAAAAAGCATATGATTCAGTAAGGCGAGAAAAATTTTATAATATCCTCGTTGAGTTTTGGATACTTAAAGAGTTAGGCTGATCAAAATGTGTCTAAATGAAACCTATAGCACAGTCATAGTAGGGAAACTTATATCAGATAGATTTGCCACTAAACGCAACTTAAAGCAAGGAGATGCATTTTCGCCTTTACTTTTATATTTTGATGTGGAATATGTCATTAGAAAAGTTCAGAAAACCAAGGTAGGCCTAGAATTAAGTGTCAGATTGGCTTATGCAGATGATGTTTGTCTGCTGGGCGATGACATAAACACAATTGGGAGAAATGCAGAAGGTCTTTTTGATTCCTGCAAGAATGTTGTATTTGAAACTAATACAGAAAAAAACTAAATATACAGTCATGTAACGTCAAAATAATGCGCTAAAAATATTACAATAACACATAATGCATTCAAAGAAGTGGAGAAATTCAAATATCTTAGAGCAATAATTTCAAATACAAATAATATTAAAGAAGAAGTTAAGTGTCGAGTGTCGACTGAAATCTGGAAATACTTGTTTTATTCAATCCAGGAGCTTCTGTCTTCTCGTCTTCCATCCGGAAATCTAAAAATAACAATTTATAAGACAATTATCCTGCCGGTTGTATTATATATTGAAGTGAGACCTGGTCCCTTACCCTTCGGGAAGAACATAATCTGAGAGTGTTCGAAAACAGGGCGCTTGGAAAAAGATATTTGGGCCTAAGAGAGATGAAATTGGGGACTGGATAAAATTGCATAATGACGAGCTTCATACTCTCCACCGAATATAATAAGGGTAATTAAATAGGGGTAGACATGTTACGCGCATGGGGAGGAAAGACATATCTAAATAATATTGACTGGGAGACCCGAGGGGAAAAGATCACTTGGAAACATAGACGTAGATGGGAGGGCAATGTTAGAATAGATTTAAGGGAACTAGGATTTGCAAAGGATGGTTGGATGGAGTTAGCACAGAATAGTGTTGAATGGCGGGCTCATGTAAATGCGGCAATGAACCTCCGGGTTCCATAAAATATAAAATATTCCTTTAGCTTGCTTAAGAATATTGTCTGTTGCCATTGAATAACCAAGTAGAGTAGGATTACTCCCACAACGTCTCTGGCCTTGAAGACCAACCCAGCCAGCGAGCTTCTCGTTACGCCACGTTACCAAGATGCGCGAATTCGCTGCGCGTAAATCAGTAAGCTACCGCTTGGTAGAGAGTAAAGATCATGCTCCACGTTGGCAGGGGTAGAAAATACTGTAATAGTTGAGTGGAGGGATAATGCCGGAGGGATAATGCCGGAGGGACAGAGACAGACAACATGTGGAGTGGGATAGGTGACCTGAGCCAATCAGGGTGCAGCTACCTCCCCTAGCCAGGTATTCTAAGAGCGGTGAGACTCGCTCCTAAGGTATATACGTAAAAACCCAGAGACTTTGTGGAGATAATCCTACTCTAAGTATGATATGGAAACCACACATAGGTTGGATGTGTCCGGTTACTTGCCTCCGGTTTGAAAATAAATGCTCAGTACCTATACTGTAATATACACTGAACTGCAAACATCATACATGATTAAATATTTCATGCAGATTTTCACATTTACACCAAATGCCTGTTAATTAGGGAAATTAGCATTGATTGAATTTCTCTCCAAATGGAACGGTTACTGTAACATGAAATGTAATTTCTACGTTTTTGTTTCAACTTGCATGAAATTGTAATTTAAACTTCTTAAATATAACTTAAGATGTGGAATTCTCACATGGCTTTCTCAGCCTCTCACATTCCAACATACAGAAAGCGACCGCATTGTAGGAGTGCGCATTCAGTTCTCTCACTTTCATTCAAAGTTATATTATTCTCGAGCCTAGATTATTGAATTTCCTAAAGTACAGAACCATATTTTACCAGTTGGCATATTAGGTTATAGATTAAAAATATACACAGAATATACAATAGACTACATAAATACGTATTATAATTTTGCAAATACACTATTCATGAAAGTTGAAACAACTTTATAACTTTGCTTATTTATGAAGAGACGATAGATCGGTGTAGTAAAGTCAAAATAAAATAAAATAAATATAATATAATATTAACTGATAACGTTCATGCTTGAATAATGGACAATGAAATAAGATATGTCTAACAGACTGGCATTTACAATTTGCAGAAGTAGAAATTTTAAATCTATGTAAGTATTCACCAAATTTCACGTGCCCTGTTAAGAACTGAGTCATAATATAGTCTGGAATCAAAAGTGTACAAGCTATTCTGTCTTGCATTCTTGGGAAAAACAAATCTTTCGTAGTGCTGTCCTTATTCGTTTCTTGCCAAATCCAATCCCATTGGCTTTGTATATGTTCTCTTAATGTTTTCTTACTGAAGGATAGGGGGCATAAACTATAGGAAGTTTTAACATTTGAAGAAGCACCTAACTTAGCTAATTCATCTGCTTTCTCATTTCCTACATTTCGAGTCTGGATTAAGAAGCCTATTGTTAATTACTTTCGTTTTTCCCAGTACAAGCGTAGTAGTTGTTAAAATCTTGATAAAAACCTTTACACTTAACTTATCTTATCTGGGTCCAATTGACACCTCATTCTTTATAGATAAAATACAACACAAAATAAATACATTAAAAACAATGTTGTTCTCAGTCTTAAAAGAATCAACTTAATCATGAAGTTTTTGAGAGTTCCATGTTTCTTCCATTCGGAGCCCACACGTGTGGAATACTTACAATATGCATTTCAGCATATAATAAGCCATCTTCAGTTTATTTTTGAGGATTTGATGAGATAACTGTAAAGATGGCACCAACAGTAATGCATAGTATAACTTATAGTGTTTTGCAATACTGTTGGTGCCATTTTAAAAAGACCTCGTCCCAAACCATCGTCTATCTACAATAGAATATAATATCATTGCTCACTAATCCGAAAATCTGCACCAACACCGACACCGACAAAGAATAGGTGCTCTTAGTCGCGTGGTTTTCCCCAGTGTTGCCGCTGATATTCACAACTTCTTAAGTGAAGTAAACACGATGTGGTACGTATTTGGCAACACTGTACTGGACTGTAGAAAAGTGTGAATACGCCTAATTGCCTTTCTCTTCACTAATTGACGGGTCGAAGAGGATTAGGGTGGCAGTAGGTAAAGGCAGTTTTTGGAAAAAGAGTCTTTAAGAAGTGGCATCCACAATACATGATAGCCTTAGTTCTTAGAGCTGCCCAGATGACATTTTCCTCTTAACTGCAGGCCATTAGGCGATCCTCCTTAAAAGCTTACAAGCAACATCAGATTTCTGTCTTTTCTGGAGATTGTTCAGTCTACTGTCTTCTATCGTGTTGAACAGTTGCACTAGCTGTATTAGTGTATAATAGGTACTTATTTTGTCCGAACTACGTATAAAAAAGGCCATTTGTGGCTCAAAAAAAGAATTTGCACTCTCTAAATACACTGGCTCTGGGTTTAGTGAATAATTAGCGGCTCTCATTATGAAACTATTGTAAAACCATTCCTCAAAGACATTCCCAGCCTCGGTCGGTGGAGTGAGACAAGGCCGTCGTGTTTTGGAAAATACTATAGTAGAGAGTACATAGGAATTGAGGACTATAGAATGCTTCAAGTTAATACGACCTCTTTTCCTAGAACCACTGTGTTTTACCCACTTCCCTTAGATCTCTCAGTCAGTGAGTAACAACTCAATTAGTTGTAAGCAGACAGATAGCAGGAAACATTAATTACCCTGTTTCAGATACAGTACGAAGAAGTTGGTCATCTTGTGGATGGAACACTAATGCAGAATGACTTACAGCTGAGTAGAGATTAGTATTGTCATTACTTTAATAGTGTACTTCAATTCATAATTCGCAAACCCACGCCATTAGGAGATGGCAAAGATGCTACCCCAAAACTGTACGTAATCAGCAGGGCCCGGATTTTGATGACATGTCATCTTTTAACTCAATCATCATGAACGTTGCCCACTCCGTCAGATATTCTGATCGTGACTCCTAGATTATAAAAATTGTAATTTTAATGTCATTTTTTGGTCATTTTTTCCATTTTTTATTTTTAGGGTAATTTTTAGAATTCAATGTCATTATTTGGTCATATTTTTATGTGATTTAAGAAACATATAATGTCATAATTTTCTTATTTTGTGTTGTTTCTCGCATTACATAGAGTTTTTAGCATTATCAGAACTCTAAATAAGCATAAAGAAATAGATCTTGTTATAATTTTAATTTGGATACTGAAAAACGTGTTTGCTGTTTGCATTTAACCGTATGTAATTAACTAATTAGAAGCCTATAATTGGGTCAACAACAAAAATGTAGAATAGACACAAATCTTATGAATAATTTAGTATTTTCATACAAATTTTTGGGCAAATTGTTTTAGTTTTGGGGTCTTTTTTGTATTTTTGCAGTCACTTTATAGGTCATTTTTTAAGTATTTTTAGGTCATCAAAATCCGGGCCCTGATAATCAGTATAATAAATTTTCAGGTTAGAGAACTATGCTATTGCATTCTTTTTGTAGATAAATGGTAGAATGGGAAAAAGTCGTCTGAACGTGGAATCCGTTATATCTTATCTTATAATTATTGTGTAACTGAATAGCATTAGTTTTGTCGCCACAGGTACTATCCGCAATAAGTCCCTCTGGGACCCTGATATGAGATATTTCCCTCAACAGCAAATTTCTATTGCATATAAATACAATCAAGATTTCTTGCAAAGGGCTTCGAGGCCAATAGCTCGTTAACAGACATGAATCGTCCACATATTTTGTAAATAGACTCCAGACCTGTTTACAGCTAGAAAAGATAAATATAATGGAAAAAGTTGAAGCGTTAAGAGCCGGCGTCCATGAGAAATGTAAGAGAAATCGCTTCACAAGAGTACGGTTAGTACCCTAGATTTCGCGTCTTTTCTGCTTTGCGGGAAAGAAGACTGTTACTTGTGCGGTTCCCGCCGACCCGACACTTGTGGGAATGAGTTAAATGTCTCCCTCAAGCGACAGTAATGATGTTTGTTTTTAATTTATGTTTGCGATTCAGTTCTTCTCTTAGGCCACACCTACGCCACAGTTTAAATGCTGATCTAATGTGAAAACCTATATATGGTTCCAGTGAAAATGTAGGATGCAAAATATTGAAAGTGAACTTCAAAATCTAATTACCATTCCGTTATACTTAATAATAATAATAATAATAATAATAATAATAATAATAATAATAATAATAATAATAATAATAATAATAATAATAATTCTTAATCTTTCTCTCTCTTTCTTTATCTTAGTTTTACCTCTCCCTTTTAGAATTTAAGCGTCCCAAGCCGCTCGGGTCTTACAGGGCCGCGACCTGTCGAGAGAGGGATTATCTTCAGACCACATACATAGACTACTTTTTTGACCAGACAAGGACATGGAGGGCCTTCTCGGATGAGTGGTCATCCCAATGCCTGGGCCACCTCCGAGACAACACGAACACATAGGACGAGACACGCCATTCACACACATACTCACTCCAAACAAGGCGAGGATGGAATGAAGATGATAATGACGGCCAGATGGTATCTGGGGACCACAAGGGCCTTAAGTTATCCGACATTTGTCTCACAGGCGAGGAAAAACCTCAGAAAAAAACCCACCTAGGTCAGGAATCGAACCCGGTCCCGCTGCGTGAGAGGATCGAACGCATCCCATACGCCACAGCGGTGGATATTATTCCTATAATAATAATAATAATAATAATAATAATAATAATAATAATAATAATAATTATTATTATTATTATTATTATTATTATTATTATTATTTTAGTAGACATACGAAATATCTTATTCACGGGAACGACTGCTTGTGTAGTAACATTGGCTAGACAGACACTGCAATTTCTACCAAATCTTAAAATTCATCGGCTGGTAGGTTGTAGGTTTATTGTTATTTTATAGACGTACCGTGAATTAATCATATTTTTCTTACTTTAAAACAGTTGCAACTTATGCTTCCGTGAAAACGATCTTACTTTAGAGAGCTATAAATGTTCACACAAAGACAAGTTCTAACAGAGCGTGGCATGGCTTAGTAAAAAGCGTAACTAAATAAGTGACATCACAACGAAACTAAAAACATCTTAAAGTCACATAATAACTAGCCTTCTTCATAGACTCGTAATTTTCAATTTCACACTGTAATCCATTTGAAGGTAAGTTACTCTGAATACTGTTGATGTTTTTAGTTTGTCAGAAGAGGGAATATAGTCTATTACAATATTTATTTGCAGTAAACCATTTTATATCTTCACAATCACGTGCCCGCGGCGATTATTTACTCAACTGGTAAATGTTTTACATACATAATTTATTTAACAGAAAAAATTATACAACATTATATTTATTAACATTTATTGTTGAATTTCCAAAAGTACAGACCCCTATCTTACCAGCTGGCATATTAGGGTTATACTCGTAGATTAAACATAGGCCAATATACAGAGTATACAGTAGACTACTTATACATATTACAATTTTGCAAATACACTATTCATGAAACTTGAAACAACTTTATAACTTTGCTTATTTAAGAAGAGACGATAGTCAAATTTTAAATATACTCGTAATATTAACTGATAACGTCCGTGCGTAAATAATGGACAGTGAAATAAGAGATGTCTAACAGACTGGCTTTCCTCTTTACATTTACAATTTGCAGAGATATAATTTTTTTAATCTATGTAAGTATTCACCAAATTTCCCATGCCCTGTCAGGAATTGATTCCATTTTCCGTAAGAGAATATAAATAATTAAAGGAATACAACGACTCTTGTGCTTTCGTATGGGCATAAAGTTTCGAAATTAAACGAGTAAAACAAACCACAGAGTGATGAACCTTACCCAAATCATGCATAAACAATTAAAACACTTGATAATTTTAAAAATACTAAAATTTCGGTTTCGATGTAGCCTACATTTTACTATTAAAGTGCGAAGTCCGGAGGAAAAGAAGACCCCAGATGCGAGTTCCCTAGGTTCCCTCCTCCCCCAAATAAACACAGTGAGTTTCGTCCAAGTCATTCAATGCTCTTTTTTCCCCGGTTGCTATGACAATAATTAATCTCACATTTGAATTATGTCTTGTTAATAGGTAACGTTGGCTGTGCGTTCGTCACATAATATATACCTACAAAGTTTGCTTTATATAGATCTTTTTATTAATCGGGCATCTAACCATAAAATGTTATTAAGTGCCAGTATGGTACTTTTTGAGATTGTGTGGTGGACGGGAAATATTGACCCATCTGTCCTTGTGTCTGTAAGCGCAATAACTCGAATACGCTTTATCGGATTTTCATGAAACTTGGTACACGCATTTGTAACGTATATGGGAAGAAGTCTTTTAATTTTGGACCAAATCATTTGTCTGGTACCGGAGTAAATCCCAATTTAGTGCCTACTTTATGGTAATGTATTAGAAAGAATTTGTCAAAAGCATATGAGTTATCATGACAACATAGCCTATTGTTTTAGTCTTCATATACGGCTTTGGAAGTTGCAATACAGTTAGTTATGACAAATAATACTATTCCTTTGTATACGCTTATCAAACTAGACCTTAAAACTGAGCACAGTTCCCGAGATGGTGCCGTCTTGGACTCGCATTCAGGCAGTCCCTGACACAAATCCCGAAGCCGGCCAATTTGCCTTTTTTTTTTTTTTTGTATTTTATGTGAGTGTGCGGTTGTCAAGCTATCACTAATCTGTACAGTTCTGCTGAAGTTGGACGATTTTAATCTGATTGTTTAAAAACTAGACCTTTATTCTTCCGTAAGCCCTGCTTAATTAATTAATTAATCTGGAGCTTTTTGGAAATTTTTTCTGCATATTATATTTGAAATTATAACTGATTAACCAAAATCATTCCGGCACTTTGTTACATCAGTTTACTAGATTTTATTTACAATGTTTAGATGTATTTTTTGCGTATATGCATATATGCACATTTTTGACTGTCTATCAGTGATTCCTAAGTTTCATCAAGTTCCGACAGCATACCGAAAGTATTGACATTTGTGACATGGACTCTTATCATTAGGCTATCACGGTTGATGTTAAGTTTAGATTGCCTTGGATGATACCTGTGATAATGTGTAAAATTTAAATACTCCTAACTTTGACAGCGTCTATGTATTTGATAAATTTGACAATTTTAATCCAATCTAATAACATAATTTAACGGCATTTATTTTAGTATCCGGCATGATGCACTTCATTACTAAGATAACTTAGGGAATGATTTCCACAGTACCCTCTAAAACTTTTTTTTTTCCCAACTCTAGCTCTGATTTTAACGATTATTTCTTCTCAATTGAAGACATAAAAATCATAGGCAACAGTGTTTGGATCTTTCAGAGTGCAGATAGCGTCAAAATAAGGATAATGATTGTCTTTAATGAGAAAAACTTGATCCAGAACCCGCCTTCCTCACCATCTCATCTTACGCCCTAGAAACTATCAGATGCTGAAGTTTTATCTTTACATAAGTGAGGTCTGAAGAATGTATACAGCCACTTTGCTTTCATATTAAATGTTATAAATTTTGCTTTATTGCTGACACTCGTCCTATCCCACCCTTCCATTACATCTCTTTTACCGGCATCTGTCTCGCTACACAAGACTTATTGTTATGTTTTTATGAGCTCATTCGCTTGCCCATAACCTACACTCGTTACCAGACACAAAGAAAGCACATTCGCACACTATTTGTACTAAGGAAAAATGCCGTTTTAGTGAAGAAATCTGAAGTGTTTTACTGTAGGTATTCTGACAACTAAACGTGACACATTAACAAATCATTAGGCCTATTTGAAACTAGCGTAAAAGGTCCGGCGTCGCCCGGGTTTTGTATTTTGTAATTGGAAATTAGCTTATGAAGGACTTTCTGTTTTCAAATTATAGGTCCTTATATAGGTATTTAGAATTTGAAATGAAGAAAAACGACTTGTCACACTCAAACTATTCCCTCAGAAAACGCTTGATATAGCTTTTTATGGCTCTAGACTAGAGGCATCCCATCGCTTCTACACCAAGCCTGGTGAGAGTTGAAACATAAAATTGTATTGTCTTTGCGGAATATTTTATTTCTCACTCTCATTTTACCATACAACCGTTTCGGGGATGAAATTTAAAAGAAATTCAATATCACTTTCAAACTTCCCTCTCCAAAAACCTGCGGTATAATAATATACACATTACCATGCCTCGTATTACACTTACATTAATAAACGAAGGTACTGTCAAAATTCCAAGTCTCTACCTATTATAGTTTAGGCTCTACGGTGATTCTCTGCTAGTCAGTCAGTCAGGACAAATCCTCTTATATAAATATATAGAGAAGAGATAGGCTATCCTAGTTATACCATGGGCCTCACAGACCCATAACTTTTAATTGCTGTTTATTTATCATTAATCGGCTACTTGGAAGGAATTTTAAGAAAATATCTCTCTCTCTCTCTCACACACACACACACACACACACACACACACACACACACACACTGGTTTCCTATATCCCCTGGTGTTGGGGCGTAGGGCCTCTAGTTGGAGGTTTCTGTCACCTAGGTGAATTTTGTTACGCTCATTTTCCGAGAGAGGGCAGAGTGACAGCTTGTGCCTCACAGCCCCCCTTCCCGGAAACTAAGATAGGCCTATTACTTGGACGTGAAAGGGTCGAGGAATTTTGTCTAGAGGCTCTAATTTAGGCTTGGGGTGATTTTACATGCCGTAAATCTACGACACGGGCCCCCCAGCATAAAGTCACAGGACTCCATGCCCAGAATTTTTAAGTCTGAAAAATCCATTGACCGCGGCCGGGTTTGATCCCGCGACCTCTAGACCACCGTGACCGACGCTCCTACTACTAATGATCTAATATTACTATATTCTTGTGAAACATACTATGGAGAAAATATTTGAATTAACTGAATTCTCGTGCTAAATGCATAATTATGTCCTGAGCTTTTATTCCCCACTGTACTCGTATATTCCATGATTTAATATGTGCTATGGATAATCCTGCCCATTTAGAAAACACGCTGTATTTCACTGAACTTCCTTGAATTAATTTGGGGCTTAACCTAGGACTATAATCATACAAGAGACTAGTTTCTAAAACAACTTGCTAGTTAACTTTAGTAACACAAACAGCTTGTACAACTATTCCTTTACCCTTGCTGTGAGGAATATGTTAACAATGTGGTTTTACTGGCGTAATATTCTATTATGTTTCAATTACTTTGCCATGTTTCACACGTATCACTGAGCGACAAAACTGCATTTACAAAATTATCTCCGCTCATCCTCCCCGTCGCATCGCCACCCTCGGCGTGTGGAGGGGATAATGAATACCAGTAGCTTCATGCATCTCGCACATTTATTTCTCGTACGTACGAACTAGTTGATGACATCACTAATTTTCTTATACATTACATACTGTAGTATTTCCTACGATTAAACTCATAGTTTCATGCAGTTGTTGAGTATACAGCATCTATAGTAAAATGCTTTCTACCTGAACCTGCTAACATAGATGCTCAGTAGCCTGAACGAGTCAATTATCGAAATATTGTCATTTGAAGGGGTGATTATTCATTCATACGCTAGTCTTTAAGGTTGTCACATCGCACGGAATAAGATATACAGCTATAAATGTCAAGACTGGCGGAAGGGGAACTGTGACTTGACTCTCTGAATTCAACTCCCACCTCTGAATGCTCTCCCCTTACTCTCGTTTCACTTTGTCAGAAAGAAATTGTTTTACTATAGCCTATTCGTGATCTAAGATGTAGGCCTAGTGAAAATTTGCTTTTAGTTCCAATTAAATGAAAGTGGTAATCGAACAAAAGTATGCTATATAATATTGGCAAAATATTAGACGAGATAGAACTAAATTGGATAAGGGATTTAGTATGCAACCAGGAGAAAAACATTAATGTAATTTCAAAGAAAGTTATTAACCATCTGATAATCATGTACACCTAATGTTATTCAGAGGCAAAATCATTGTGCAATGATCAGGGGAAAAGGCATTAGTGTACTACATTAAAATGAAAGAAATGTGGGGAATGGAGCTGCAATGGTGGTGTTTAAGGTATGGAATCTTAGAAAGAAAAGAAGACATTGAGAAAGGATGATGACAATTATGTTTAAATAAAGAATACCCGAACATATATGATGTCCAGAAACCTAAACTAGGCTAATAAGTCATACATGTTTTAAATATTTTTTATGTTCTAACATAAGTATACGTGGGGTATAAGTAGGGGAGAGTGTTGTACCAAGACCATAGTGTACCTTGGACCAGTTCTAATATCTGAGAACTGTTGACATCTAGCGCGCTAACCGTTGAACTATATGCTTCTCGTGGCCTCAGGCAGTCTCTGTTCAATTTTCGACGTGTTTGCTTCAGATCTGCGTGTTCAAGACCAAAAAGTTGTTTTTTCTGGGGAAAACTAAAATTTTTCCTCGCCAGTTGCTTGATAATTGAACTTTATCTTGTGCATAAAGATGTTTTTGCGAATATCCATTGGATTCACTATTATTTGGTGAGTAAAATGACCATACATTTTGTTATTTAGATACCGGAAGATCATATCGATAGCCATATTTGTGTGGAAACAGACAATCGTGTACCTTGAGCCACAACTGCGTCTTGTACCTTGAGCCGGCGGACCATGGTACAAGAGGTTACATTATATTTTATTTTTATGTGTTCCAGTATTGTTGTCAGGACAACAATGACTCGTAGTAAGACCCGGGAGCCTGCTGACACAAGAGTTTTGAAAAAGGCTCTTAAGAAAATTAATTTGAATGATCCAGAGAAGAAAATGTTTCTTCGATAACATCAAAAATGTCCACAACAGATTTGGTCCCATTCCTCTCGAAAACATATGGAACTTGGACGAAACTGGCCTAAGCACTGTGCAGGGACAGTCAAACATCGTTGATCCTAAAAGTCTAAAACAGATTGGAAGTGCAACAGCAACCGAAAGAGTGCAACTAGTCACTATGACTGGAGCTGTGAATGTTGTTGGAAACTAACTACCTCCTTTGTTCATATTCCCTCGTGTTCATTTCAAGGACAGAATGTTGTTTGGTGGCCTTCTAGGGTGTATGGGAGCTGCTAATTTATCCGGGTGGTCAAATGAAGCAACATTTTTTAAAGTTTCTTGACCATTTTCTTAACTGAAGAAAATAGGGTTCTTTTGATCTTGGACAATCACGAGACACATCTGTCTATTGATGCTCTGGAAAAGGCATCAGCTGCTGGTGTAGTGATGGTAACATTCCCCCCATATACTTCGCATAGGCTTCAGTCTCTGGAAATTTCTATTTATGCTCTTATGCAGTATGGTCCATGGTACATGAGGGTGTTGTACCTTGAGCCACTGTGCAGTATATTTTAATTTTTTTCTTATACTTATTTTTTACTGGAGTACATACTCAAAACAAACGCCAATATGTTAAGAAAGCACAGTACATTGGTAAGATACTAAAAAAAACTAAGAAAATGCTATTAGAATTCGAGTTAAAGGCAACACAATAAAAAATGGCCCAAGGTACAACACTCTCCCCTATACAAAAACATTGAAGGAAATTATTTATAGGCCTATTAAAAGAGGATTTGAAGAATAAAAGTATAAACGGATAGTCAGGTCATTAGACCTACCTAGAAAATCAATGATGGTGGACAAACTAAGTAAGGTATAAATTCCACAACGGTAAACATGTAAGCTTAGGCCTATAAATGTTGACTTGAGTATGTAAGCCTATATATGTGGTACACCCCATGGTGAAAAACTATTTGTAACACCAGGGGTGTATATTTGTATACTTGCACGATACATGAATAAATAACGTTAGCTTACAGAACATTATTCGTGATCTCTTTTAAACATGCTCCAGATATAATCTATAATGCTGAAACAACACTTTTCCCTCTTCTGAGAGCCCATTGAGAGCGCATAGAATTATTATTTACTCAAAAAGTTAAGTCCTAATTTCTTCATTCTTTACTACATACATTCTGATGTATTCTTAGATATATCTAAAGTATTCAGCTGGAAAATTCCCTCCACTGTTATCACTGGGAATCAAACTTGAAAGCCCCTTGTCAGTCAGAATTTCCACTAGCATTTCAAAAGACTATTTTATTTTGTCCCAGACTCTACCGTTTACTTAAACTTCTACAAAATTCTTATTTTTGTTTTCTAATTTTTCAGGTAAGATGAGAGTAACTCCCTATCAACAAGTGGTTTTGGTGGAATGTTATAGGGTAAGTTATATTAATTGAGTTATTAATTTTGTATGACTTGAAATAAGTATTTAATTCATAAAGTTTGTCTTGTTAGACTATTTATCTGAATTGCGACCAAGAATTTTAACTAGAAATGTGATTCGGCCGTACTGGTGGTAGAAAATCAAAAAGTCTTATAACGAGAAAATACTCGTCCTGTGAGTTTTTCGATAGGAGTGCAGGAATGTAACCATTAGGGACCAAAAATTCAAGTTTGAAACATATTTAGAAAAAAGGAAATAATTATGGAAATAATTATGTAAATAAAACTTTAAAAATATTAGCCTATATAAAAAGTTTCTTAATTAATATGTCAAGTTGTAAGAAAGTAGCAATGTGCCTGCTTGATTTAAAAATTAAATTTCAGTGTAATTTTTTCCTTCAAAATTCAGCATATTTTAGAATAATTTTTCATTGGGTACAATCAAAACAGGATAGGCTATTTGCTCAATGTTAGTGGAGATTATAATTGAACGGGAATGAAAGCAATAGCATGCGATGAAAATGTACCCTGAAAACCTGCTGTATGATGATAGTCAAATATAAACAAAAGCTATTGAAAGAAATTATGACTGAAATTGGCGTATGTCCTACCAAAATCTTCTGACTTGGCCTATGACGAAAGCATAATGAAGAAGAGACGAATTCATGGTACCGTATTTTACGGACTATAAGACGCACTTTTTTACCTTGAAAACAGAGCCTTGAAAGTTGGGTGCGTCTAATGGTCCGAAGTACACTAAAGAATTAAAATTATGGTAAATATTGCCGAAATATCATAGCTATAAACAAGGTGTTGTAAACGATGAGATAGTTATAAATTTTGGCACAGACTGTACATCAGTGCACTTGTCACAATCGTAAAATGAGGGTAGCTGGAATCCAGGTATACAATGCGGAAAGAAAGGAATGTTGAGTTCTTTTATATGAAAGGAGTTGTCTCTGCCGGGTGGTTTAAATGAAGACAATGACTTTTAAACAGCCTTGTCCCGTTACACTTACCGTATGCTGAATTGAGGGTTACAGGGCGTAAAAGTATTTTCAGCCTTTCATGAGAAATCAGTTCAGTTGTTAAAATTTACGTTGCCACATGTACAGAAGAGATTTTCGTACAACGCAGATAAGTTTGAAGTGATGTACACTGCTGTCCTTGTACAAGGATATAATTTGTTTATGCAGTAAAGTATATTATTCCCTTTAAAAATTTTGTTTTGAATCACTTTAGATTTCTTTTCCTTTAAATTTCCATCCTAAAATCAAGGTGCGTCTTATGGTCCGGAGCGTCTTATAGTCCGTGAAATACGGTAATTTTTACTAGCGTTTCCTATAATAATATAATTTTAATTTTATAAAAAAATGAATTAAGAAATTTCACAAACAACCGATCCCACTCATTTCTGCGGAGGTCCAGCAGACATCTGGGCGACTATTTAAAGGGTTAAAGTTTAAATTCTTGCGATGTTTCGTTGGAAGATGTGAGATTGTTTAGCACCTCATGAAGTTTCGCCCATGATCACATGATAACTAAAAGCCTGTTTTGTGAACACCTGTTACAGGGGGTGGTTGTGATCATGTTGAAGCCTGGATTTTCGAGGTCGTTGCAGCAGCATCATCACAAATTATGCAAGGTCCACTCCTCGCTCTCGCACTTGGGAATATTTGGAATTCCTCTCATTGTTTCACTGGCCAAGCAAGTGCCGGGCTTGTTCGCGGCAGGGAATGTTTTAATAGCGTTTTGTATAATAAGGATGATGGAGATTTGAAACTGAAGCTTGCACGAGAAAGAACGTGACTTGTGGAGTGGGGCACGGGGGGACGCGTGCACGCCGTGCGGCCCAGCCCCGGGATAAAACTACCTAAGTAACCGCATCACATCTTCAAGATGCTGCCTTGCCCAGCCGGTTTCTGGTACAGTACGTCCAAGTACAGTCACTGTCCGGTAAATCCTTCCACGAAACGCTAACATTGCATACTAGATCTCCAAACCCATCATAACGAAATCGGGTTGGTTTTATAGATATTTAACGGCGGGGGTGTACTGCAATCTATGGCAGGGCCCGTCGCTGGTTTTGCCGAAATTTTGTCCCATAGAAGTTCTTTTACATGCATGTAAATTTGTGGACTTTTTTTTGGCCCACCCTTACTCCCGGAGTACCTAGCAATGAAGCCATTTTGGTAACCATTTGTGCTGTGTGCTAATGTGGCCCTTGTGTAGCCTACATCCGTGTGGGATGTTTTGAGAATTGTCTTCTTTGGGCTGTGTTCTTCTGTCTTTGTTGATTGTTTTGCAATCTAAGGATTTATGCACTGACAAACATACTATCGACTTGAGCCGGGATCGAACCCGCGATCTTGGACATAAAAGCTCCATTTTGACTGCGTCACCCTAGCCGACTCATAAAGGAATTTCGAATAATAAATAACAAATAAATAAAAATAATTATAGGTTCCATAAATTTCTGAATGATTTTCGGAACTTTCGCACTGTCTAAACCGGTTTCAGGGCCTATATTACGAATTCTACATAGCCTACGAATGTTCTAGATAACTTATCTGGAAGACGAGTGTTTGATCTTGTATTATCATCAGGTGCTAAATGCGGTCCTTCTGTATGAATAATATTATTGGTAGTAAGTTAAAATGTTGACACTTGGTGAAGATCAGGCCTCTAATAGGGGCGTCCTTTCGGTAGATGTTCTGCTCTTTCTTTATATTTTTTTGCACTTCATGCAACGAAATTACATTAGAAGGAAAAATATTGTAATAATAATTAATATTTTGACACCGGTATACTTAAAAAAATTACTCAAATATTAAAAAGATTACGCATTAATCAGTTTGTATAGTTCCATATCATTCAAACATGAGTCTGTTTTATTATTATATTATCTTATTTTAACCGAGCAGGAAAATTATTATTGATCTACTATTTATTATTAATTTGACTTGGCATCTAAAGTTTAAAGCTTTTGCTTTAAAGTAAAGTGTTCCCTATTACAGGCCATGGAGGCCCAGAGGGTTCCGGGAGGTTGAGGCTCCCAGATTTTTAGACATCGGCACATGAAGGTGGTAAGGTTGTCAGCCTTACGCACCGGCCGCCTTTACCCCCAGGATTGCTCCTGGTACTCATTTCTGTTAGAGGCTGAGTCGACCCCAGGGCCATAGTGCCACCAGAAGGATTAGGCCAACTGAAAAATTCCAGTAACCTCATCGGGGATCGAACCCGCGACCTTCCGGTTTGTAGCGCAGCGCCTTAACCACTACGCTACGGCGTACTCCAAAGCTTTTGCTTTGCCTAGATATAATACAACTTTGTATGCTGCATTTAACTTTTGTATTTAAATTAATTGGTTTTGAATTCCATTATATATAACTTATTTTGCCATTAACGACCGTGGGTGCCGGCATGCTGACCACATGCCCCCCAATCCCAAGATCAGTACCCCAATCCTGCCATCTGCCTATAGGTAGATGACGCAGCGGTCGGGTGGTAGGCCTTGTCCCTTCGGGGATATCGCGCCACGGAGTTTAGTTTTAGTTTAGATATATATTTTGTTAACATACGGCCACATTTTGACATCTCATTATAATAAAAGATAATTTCTAATTTAACTAACAACTTTAATAAATCCAAATTTCCGAAGTTATCGACAGCTGATTGAAACAATACTACATATTCTTTTAACAATAAGTTCTTAATTGTAAATTTATTGTTCGGAATGATATTAGAAAAACCTCTTGATGTAATGAGTAAAGAGCTTACTGAGAACGTCGCTTGAATGGCTATTGATTTCTAAAGGTAGATTCGATAAATTAGTCTGATTAATTTTATCGAATCTATCTTTAAAAATCAGTGGCAATTCAATTAAAATTTTAGTCTGGATAAGAAAGCTAGAACTTGCTAGAAATTGCTCCTGCATGCAAATTTATGATATGCTTTTTGTATGAAATCCTTTGAAAAGAATTTAAGAGTTTAGGCCTATACGTTTTTGTGGTAAGACTGGTAGTCATAAGTCAGACTCTAACTGAAGACAGCTAATAGTGCTGAAGCTACTGCTGTTTAACCTCTGTTAACATAAACATATTGGTGGAGTAGGGGGCCGCCTGCGGTGTGGAACCCCAGGGGGGCACTGTGACCCGCAGCACAGCAGGGCCCCTTGCCGGCTTTGAATACAACAATGTGGAGTATTTAACACATCTATTATGCTGTACGTCACAAGAAGTTCTCAGTAATCTCTTCACTTATTACGTCAAGAGGTTCTTCAGAGATCAGTTCGAACAATAAATTTACAATAAAGAACTTATTGTGAATACAATATAAGTTGTTTCAACCAGCTGTCGATAACTTCGGAAATTTCTATTTACTTTTTCAGTTAAACTAGAGACCAGAGGCGTAACGAGGGGGGGGGGTTGGGGGTTTGAACCCCCCCCCCCCCATTGATTAAGGAAAGGAAAATTGTACAATTTTTTTAAGTCTGCTTAAAAATTACTTAATACGAGTATAAAGCGTGGGAAGCTTAAAACTCGTTATTGTGCATCTTAATTTTTAAAATTTTCCGGGGGAGGACCCCCGAACCCCCCTCTCCCTGGGGGGTATTCCATACCCCCCAAACCCCCTAGATGTAATAACCCCCCCATATGGTCGGCCTGGTTACACCTATGCTAGAGACTATCTTGTATTAAAACTCCATGCAAAAATGTGGCCCTATGTTGTCAAAACTTATATCGTGGAAATCAAAATTAATTAGTGTTTCATCTTTTTAATTCACCTTATTATTATTATTATTATTATTATTATTATTATTATTATTATTATTATTATTATTATTATTATTTAATGAGAAATTTCCTCAAAACAGAGGTTTGTCTCCAACTAAACAATACATAGGCTAGCACACAAAAATCACACAACTCATCCCGACACACAAAATCTGACACCACTGTTCAGAGCTCTACACTACTCACTACATTTCGCCACTTATCCCTGTCTTGTACATCTATCTCCACTACACCAAATCTTTCCATTGAGTCAATGGAAAGATTTAATTCACCTTTAAAATACAAAAATTAAATGCACCATACAAGATTATCTTATATCTAGGGGGAAAAAAGATTTAATCTCTTGATGCCTAGTTAAATTAATAGATAAATAGTAGATCAATCATAATTTATTCTCGTGCTCGGTTAAAATAAGATAAAATAATAAGACATTAAATAAGTATACAAGTCTATTTTATGAGTATTTACCATACATAATTAGAATTACATACATAATTAGTGGTAGATTGGATGGAAAATTATTATACCTTTCAATTCTGACATTATTCCACTGGAAACGCGAAATTAATCAACTTTATATGCATTATGTTTTGGGATTAGACTGTGAAAAATGCTTTAAAATTCAAATTGTCTCTATTCAATCATAAACACTTATGTACAATAGGCCTAATTATATTATTTTGGAAAAGTAATCCTGCAAAGGTTTCTTACTAAGGGCGGCGGGGCCCACAAGATTGGTATGGGGGGAGGGTTGTTAGTTGTCTAGGTATAATTTACATTAGTGGCCTATTTATTACCGAGGTGGAAGCAAATAGATTGGAAAATTCCCGCAACTTCGATCTTGAGAATCCATGTTGTTTACGAAATACTAATGAAGTTTAGTTTAGAGTTTTACGTAATTGTCAGGGGGAAAAAAAACACACAGAAGTGATGGGATCGTGTGATTGCTTTATGAACCACAATACTAGTCATTTTCTGGCTCGGTGTGAACAAAAGCACCAGCAATTATGTCAATGTTTTGTTAGGCGACTTCCGTCAAACATTGGCTGCGGTCATTGGTAATGAACGCGAGTTGCTGTATTGTTATCTGATCGGGTGACACAATCAAATCGCCGGTCGCCCCGTTTGAATGGTGATTGTTCAGCGCTTCGGATATTGGATCCCTGTCATTTATATGAAAGCTAATTAGAGGTGTGTACAATATTTGCTCAACCCAACCAAATGCCAAGTCTGGCTTTGAACTCAGAAGCATGTGATGTCCTGTTAGAGAATACAGTATTGGATTTAGACAGTGATCTCTGCTTCTATTCAGCTTCCATTTCCTCCATTTAGCCTGTGTAATATTAAGTGGAAAGCATAGGCGTACCGAGGGGGGGGTTTTGGGGTTTGAACCCCCCCCCCCATTGATTAAAAAAAGGAAAATTGTATAATATTGTTAAGTCTGCCCATAAATTACTTAATACAAGTATAAAGCGTAGGATGCTTAAAACTCGTTATTTTGCGTCTTAATTTTTAAAATTTTCCGGGGGAATCCCCGGAAGCTTAAAACTCGTTATTTTGCATCTTAATTTTTAAAATTTTCCGGGGGAGGACCCCGGACCCCGGACCCCCCTCTCCCTGACCCCGCGGATGTTATAACCCCCCCATATGGTCGGCCTGGTTACGCCTATGGTGGAAAGTATTGTTTATTATTAGGGGGCGGATTTTTATGACATGTCATATTTTTCCCCTTAGCATTATTTCAGGTTTCCGACTAATTTAAGCCCGATTCCAAGCATCCTGGTGAAAATGGAACGGCTTTTATTGTGCATATAACTGCATATTTAGGAAATTTTCAACTATTGTAGCATATTTAGTATGAATATGTATATTTAGGTCATATTTTTTGCATATTTATGTGCATATTAAAGAAATTTTGAAGTTTCAGATCATATTTTGTAAATTTTGCATTATAATGATACTTTTTGAGGATTTACAGATATTTTAAATAATTAACACTATATTTTAATAAAATGTATTGTAACGAAACTTAAAAAAAATATACACAATGTGTAAGTGGTAAAGTCATATTTTAAATTTTATTGGTCATATTTTAATGTTTTTTAGGTCATAAATGCATACATATATCCTATTTTTAAGGTCATAGAAATCCGCCCCCTATTTATTATTATTATTATTATTATTATTATTATTATTATTACTGTTATTATTATTGTTCGGTGGATGGTAAAAGTCTTCTAAATGTATATTTTTATCTTGGATCTGGTATTATTTTCTATAATGTATTAATTTGGGACAGGACAACGAATATACGAGATAGGGTGTTTGTTGCTTAAAAGAAAATCTTCGGGCTTATTTTTAACTTGATACCAAGAGAGTCCTTAAGAATGTTTTTCATAAGTAACAAGATACAGGAATTTTAATATACGAACAAGGCTTATTTATTTTATATTAATAACAAAGATACTTTCTAATTCAGAATTGTACCATCACAACACAAGAAGCAAATATGATAGACATATTTTTAAATGCCAAAGTTTTAGATACACTAAATAACTAGGTTATATTGGCAGTCAAGTTATTAATAATTTACCAGCCAATATTTTAAGTGTGGAGAATCTCAAGTGTCTTATATTTAAACTTGAACATTATTTGTATGAGAAAACATTTCATTCTTTTAAGAAATTTCTACAAATATGATTGTATTTAGAAACCTTATTCACAATGTATATCTATTCAATGTATAGCTAAAGAGACATTAATATGTTATTAAAATATTATTTTTACAAATTTTATGATGCCCAAATTACAAGTTTTACTCGTATTATGCAAGTAACAGTACACGTAGGCCTACATACTTTATATACACTGTACATAGCCCCAGTTAGGTAGCCCATATTTTGAAATATGGTGTTCAAGGGTTGAACCGTAGACTACAAGGTAGCCTTTAACTAAATGTCAATGAAGAACTCAATTTTGAGAAATTTCCTCAACATGAAGTATTCCCCAAATGTTCTTGTCCGCAATTTCTTCTAGTTTCCTTCCTGATAAGTTTCACCTGATTATGTTAGAGATCATTTAAGGATTTGATAGCCTGTAAAATTCACACTAGGATTCATTGGAACTTCAAATCACTAAGTACGGAAATCATACGCTGTCCATTATAAACCTTGCTTCTTGTCATATGCAAACATTTTGTGGGATTTGTAAACAGACGTAAAGTTGAATCAATATATTTTTTGCACTCCTTAGCTAGTAAGTGTTTCTTACGAAAGTTGTTTACATGGCTCGTAACTTGACATTACCACACGCAATCTTGTTGCTAGGGGCGACGGGCGGAAAGTGAATTGTTGCTAGGGGCGACGGGCGGAAAGTTACTTTACCGCCCGCAAATGCTTATTTGCGAGCAGTAATGACCAAGGCCTCCCCGCTTTATAAATATTCGGTTGCCATAAACAATAACAAATGCGAATCCCTTTCTGAAATAAGCACCATTCTTCAAGTCTGTATTTACATAATATTTTCAGGTAATATCACAATTAATATAATTAAATTGATATAAGTAACCGTCGTGCAAAAAATAGCATGCAACACACGGACCGTAAAGGCATTTACGGGTCTCGAAAACTTAAAAACCCTCGGCTGCGCCTCGGGTTTTCAATCTGTTTCCTCGACCCGTAAACGTGCCTTTCCGCCCTTGTGTCGCAATATACTATTGTGTTCTGCCTTATTATGTTTATAGCAGGGTGTTAATGGACTACTGTGCTTACATTGTAGAGATAGGATAGCCGAACAATTTGAGTCCAAACTGTTACATTTCGGAGTTATACGGTAATCACTGATAAGTAGGCCTACTCGTATTTTGCTTATTAGCATTAAAACGAAGTGAAATTAAAGTGTTCCATAAAATTAATTTTAATTCGTTGGTGTGAGACTTACCTAACAGTTTACAGGCATTTTCAAAATTGTTGTAAACAAACTTTATAAAAATTAAGTGTTTTATTTTGGAAGACTGATACATTGACTAAGAACGAAAATGCACGGCGTATTACGAACAAGAAAATACAGCCTAATACGAAAAAATTATATATTTTTGTAATTTCAAAAACTCAAATTATGTAAAGTTTTCAGGATTTCTTTTATCGTCCTTCCCTACGTACTAAGTATATACGTATAGGATCATAACATGTGATAATATGAATATTCTTTACGGTCTAACCTCTATGACCTCCCATTGGCCCATAACCTTTATTGCGGTAAAATTACTATCTTTTAATAGTTGTTTTACCACGCATAGTATTCTTGTAATCCGACAAGTTATGCAATGCTTGTAAGGAATGTGTAAGAATGTGTTGGCTCGCGCGGGCCCCATCGTTAGGCTGTCTGTTGAGACGGGCCGCCAAGCCCCCCCGCCCCCTATGCCCCGGTCCGCCCATGCTAATTAATAGGTCCTGCGCCCCGTGCAGTCTCTGACAAATTACACTGGTCCCTGTCCCTTTTATACAACCCTTCTAATGTGTTTTCAACACAGGCGATGATATTTGCCGATGACCTCACCATTTCAACCTTATTTTTTCTTTCCTTTATTCCTCTTGTCTGATAACTAATCTCCAGCTATTTTTCAACGGAAATGTTTCTATACTGTTAGAAACTTTGTATTAAAAAAAAAAGCTTGGCTGTCAATTGTTATGTTAAGGCTGTTATTAGGAATAACGGAGAACTGCGTTTTGAGTTATTTTATTTAGCCATGGTATATACGAATTAAGATGCCAGAGGTTGAATTTATAGCTCTGTTATTACAGTATATTTGTATTACCCAAGAAGGAGATACAGCTTCAGCGTAAGGAGCGGTAAATACGGGATTTTCCTACAAGTGTTTAATTATATTCTCTGAGTAGCCTAAGTCTTATAGGCTACTTTAAATCCCGTTTTACTTAAGGTCTAGTTGATCTAGCAGTTGAGTAAATAATCGCGGGCGAAGCCGCGGGCACCTGCTAGTATGACATAAATGAATCACATCTGCTATAAGTAAATTTAAAAAAAAAGTTTACAAAGCGAAATGATCAAGCATACGCACCTGGATAGAGTTCGCTAAGGGTTAACATGAAATTGAATTCGAACACAATCCAATCCGTTCTTCCATTTCGAAGAGAATCAGTTCGAAAATTCATCCGGACTGAGTCCGCATTTACATAGGCTAACGATCTCGATACGGGGATTTCAGATCGATTTTAAACCTGCATTTAAATGTGATAAATATGATGGGCCTAATTGAAATTACCTGAATTGTGGTCTCACTTCTATAAATGGCTGTTTTATAATGTAAAACAGGGAGAATTATATTACTTCCTTGTACTTAACATTGTAATAATAATGGTTTTCCAAGAACTGTGAAGCTTTTGGCCCGAAGTCCTTTAAAATAGGTCACGATCGCTGCCTCCCTCTTGGGGCTGACCTTAGCATTTGTCAATCAACGCATTTATAAGAGATCGACTGAAAACATGACCGCTCGTGACATGGAGGCGGCGGGGAAAGTAAAAATGACCAAAATCATCAAGACGTTCATCACGAATGGCCCGTGGCTGGAGGTGGGACCTTTTCGAGAGGGCTTTTGCTTCAAAGGATATTATGGATGGCCCCTTAATGTTTAAAACTCTCTGTTAAGTATTAAATAACTAGAAAAGAATGAGACCCAATTATTAGCTACAATAATTTAATGGTGATTATCGCATACAATTCTAATACAAGAGAGAAGTACAAAATTTGAACATGTAATAGGCTTAAGAGATGTAATTTCTCATGAGAGGTTTTTTTTACCTGTACCTAAAAGAAAACTTCTTTTTACTTCTAATGAAAACGTGTCTAAGGCAGGAGGGCATCCAGAACTTTTTGGAGGGGGCCGATCCTACTGGGTGAAATGGAATATTTACAAAGAAGTGACGTTCGGGGATCCTCGGGATTAAAAGAAATGAAGTGAAAATGAGAGATTTTAGGCCCTCTGAGTGATTTCTCAAAATTTCTCAGCATACTGAAATTCTTCTTGCTCAGAGTTTTAGTTCTGTTGCTGGACCGCCGGCGTGGTCTTGTGGTTAGCGTTGATGACTACAGATCCGTCGGCCCGGGTTCGATCCCCGGTACCTTCTCGGATTTTTCTGAGATAGGGAGATCATCCTCGTGTTTGAAATTGAGGAGCTACATAATAGAGAAGTAGCGGCTCCGGTCATTAACCACCATTAACGGCCGTGGGTGTCGGCATGCACACCACATGCCCCCCAATCCTGCCATCTGCCTATAGTCGGGTGGTAGGCCTTGTTCCTTCAGGGATGTAGCGCCACGGAATTTAGTTTAGTTTAAGAATTTGCTGGGTTTTACATGTTACTAAGTAGCTGTACACAACAGTAGGCCTATACATAAGGGTGGCATAAGGTCCGACCAACGATAGGAGACCAGTGAAAATAACTCCAGTAATAGTCTGAAAAGTCAGAGGTAGAATTGACGTATGATAAAATAATGAACACAGCATGTGGTTAAACTTTCTGATTGATTGTTGGAAATCGACAAATTTCAATTTTCCATTAGGCCTTTAGGGTAGGTTACTTTAAAATGTCAGGAAGAGAAGTGACAGAATCATCATGTATCAGCTACGGAAGTGATAGTTTTTTAGCTCCGATTCTCACCCCGAAGAATGTAGGCCTACGTTTTACTATTCAAACAACTATAAGTTTAACCAAGATCGATATGTGCATTCATGAAGAACAAAATATTGTCTCTGTTGGACTCTAGGTCTACATGAGAATATTACAGGAGAATAATTTTTCTCCTATAATATTATCATATTTTAACCAGGTTTAATTAATTTATAAAAACAACTTTATAATTGAGATTTGAAGTAACTATGTTTCAGACATGAAGGTAGATATTATAGTAGGCGGATCTTATTATGAACATATCATTCTAACGTTTCGCATACAATTAGACTTAAATGCCTTTCGGATAAATGAGATTTGAAAGTGGGATGGGCAGTCTTTTCTGATATCAACCTCAAGGAGACTGTACTGTGTGGGAAATAATTTACTTTTCAATACATAGCATAGCATTTTAGAAACCTCGTTATGTTTATTATTTTCTGTCTAGCACGTTGTACCCATTCGATATATTCAAGTTATCGGACACGCCCTTTGAATATGTCAAAGATAATATTGTAGTAAACTGGTGCTCATGGTTTTTTAAGAGAAGAAAAGGTTGTCTAGTTGTTTCATCTTGCCGTGTTAGAAGGTCCACGGCTCAAATCTCTGTCAATTTTTGCAAATTTTCATGATAATATTTTAAACAGTTCTGGAGTATTTAACTATTTTGTTTATATTTATTACACTCATAAATAATAAAGGATCATATTGCACCTTCTATATTTAACATTTTACAGTGATATATTTTTGTGCTAATACACAATAATGGAAAATACATTTCGTGTTGAAAGTTAACAATGTATTTATACAGCTTGTATTAAAATAGAATTTCTAACACAAGACACACGACGTGAAAAATTGCATATTAGCTCACTGGTATATAAAATCCATTGTAGGCTAACGAACTTTGGTTTCAAACACATGGAAAATACTTTTTTAGTTAATAATATTTTGTTAAAATTTATTTCGTCTCTTTAAATGTTATATTTATCATGGTGGTCGCAAAATTCGTCGTACTTGGACTTATTGACTCCATTCCTTACGTTGGCAAATCTGCGCAAATGCATGTGTAGCGGATGGCAGTTCAGCTCGAGGCTTCAGTATGGTTCCTCGGTATTTAATTCTTTAGAATAACTGAAATGTAATGTTTATTATTATTTCAAAAATATTAACGACTATTTAAAAATAGCAGGCCTATATGATAAATCTGGTAAAATTATTTTATTTTGCTCGTAGGATCGCTACACTCGGCCTTATGGGCTCATTTCGCAAACATTCCTACTTGAAAAATAAACTGTCTCTTTGAGCACTTGTATAATAAATAATTATTTAAGTATTACATTTTCTTTTCGTGCTGTTTATCTATAAAGAGAGCCTATAGGCTACTTCAGCTTTAAGTATGAACACCCACATAATTTCCCCTAAAAACCGAAAAGAATTTTAGATATAACATTTTCATTTAACGGATCCTCAATATAATCCTCCTATAATCAATATAGTGCATTATGTAACGAGCCTGTAATGGCATATGTTAAGATACAAGTATATTTTTATGAAACGAGCAAATCGGGTAAGTCGAGTACCATTTACGGTAAATTACGTACAACTGTTTTTGATTGATCATATTAAATGTTTAAGTTTTGGGTTTCTAAAGTGGTATCTCGTAATAGATAACGCAGGCGACTCTTGGACAACAGCTCTTAGTTTTCTCGTCTTTTCCGATAGTTATCAGTCCGCAGAGCGTCTCTTGATGCTTTGATGTAAAACAACACACGTTAAAAACATATTAAATGAATTCAGTTTAATATAATATTAAATTAATACCAACGGAATTGATTTTATATTAAATACAGGTTGTTAAATTACGCAGTTTCTTTTGCTGCTCTCAAAGTTTTAAGATCGTTCCATGTTCGATACTATAACACAACTGTGTTATAATAGAAATACCTTGGAAGATAAAATCATACACCTAACATTATTTATGAATGAAGTGGATTAAGTCAAGTTACAGTATAATCCATAACAAAACCTCTTCAGTGAAGCATCTGAACAGTGTGGGGGATTCTCTTCTCACAGTTCAATCGAAAACAGTCCCACCACCACCACAAACAGATAAATTATATGGTAAGAATAGAAATGATTTTTGCAACCATAGGTCTCACTAAATACACATTTAGACTGGCGGCAAAGAGCTGGCGGCGCATTCAAGTGTGGGAATAAAAGCCTACACTTTGCCCGGAATCCGCCCCCTTTTGTGGTCGGACGCCACTGTACCCTGTGTTCTATTCTGCCTGTGAAAAGTTGGATTGCATGTTACCGGCCCCAGCTTTTGTCTGTAAAATACAGTTTAGGGAATAGCTACAAATTTACCTTAAATATTTGTGTTGTACATATCCTCCCTCAACTCAATCGAATCATCTGCTCTTAATGAAATGTATTACTATTTCGTAGAGAAGGGATGCACAAAATTAAACTGTCTTCTCACAAAATCGATTTACTGTGTTTCTAATTATGTTGTAGAATTGAAACAAGATCTTCAATTTAACCTCTCTACGATTATGAATCTAACATAAAACATTAGGGGTACGCCGTAGCGTAGTGGTTGAGGCGCTGCGCTACAAACCGGAAGGTCGCGGGTTCGATTCCCGATGAGGTCGTTGGAGTTTTTCAATTGGCCTAATCCTTCTGGTAGCACTATGGCCCTGGGGTTGACTCAGCCTCTAACAGAAATGAGTACCAGGAGCACTCCTGGGGGTAAAGGCGGCCGGTGCGTAAGGCTGACAACCTTACCACCTTCACGTGCCTAATGTCCAAAATCTGGGAGCCTCAACCTCCTGGAACCCTCTGGGCCTCCATGGCCTGTATAGGGATCACTTTACCTTTACCTTTACATAAAACATTATGAGTGCGCGTGTTATAAGTTAGACCAACATATTATAGAGGCTAGTCCTATATTTATGGAAACATGAGTGGAGATTTATATGCAGAACTTTACTAAAATGATAAAACTGATCTGGATAATTGTTTCGAGAAATTCATTCTGATCCTCAGCTGCCTACCCTCTTGTGGACGACCTACAAACTTCTTAATTAGATCATCTTCCATGGATATATCAAAATGCAGATTTGGGAGAAATTTTGTCCCGAAAAATGCAGATCATCTTATGAAAAACTCTTATATATTATTATTATTATTATTATTATTATTATTATTATTATTATTATTATTATTATTATTATTATAAACTCTTGTGTATGCAGCACCTGTGAAAAATGTAGAGAGTCTCGTGCTCGCACTCTGCAAGGCTGCCAGATAATACGAAATACTCCAGGGATACATCAGCGCATCAGGGAGTCCATGCGACGGCGGGTTGACGGATGTATCCGTCCTAACGAAAAACGTTTGGAATATTTCATCTGATGTTCCATTACCCAAAAGTTCCTGTTTTTGAGTACCATTTCACATGATTTGTTGTTCTCTACAGTTCTGTTTTTCGAGTATTCTGCTAAGTGGTGCAGATGTAGATGTAAAGGAAGTAAAACATGTGTTCATGTAACATAATTTCACCCTCTATATACAAGGAATGTTTCCCCAAAGTTCTGGCCTACCTTTTTGTTACACCCTGTGTGTATACTTACTCACTTACTCAATGACAATATATAATTTCGCAGCAAGCTAAGGAATATTATCTATTTTATGGAACCCGAAGATTCATTGCCGCGCTTATCTGAGCCCGCCATTCAACCCTAGTCTGTGCTAACTCCATCCAATCATTACCTCGCAAATCCTACTTCCCTTAAATCTATCATAATAGGCCTATTGTCCTCCCACCTACATCTAGGTCTTCCAAGTGGTCTTTTCCCTTCGGGTCTCTCAGTCAATACTTTTGAGATATATCTTTCCTCTCCCATGCGCGCAACTTGTCAAGTCCATTTCATCCTCCGTTATTTAATTACCCTTACTATATTAGGTGAAGAATACAGGTCATGAAGCTCGTCGTTAAGCAGTTTTCTCCAGTCCTCATTTTCATATCTCTTAGGCCCAAATCCCTGTATATATATATATATATGTATATACATATACATAGGCGTAACCAGACCGACCATATGGGGGGTTATAACATCCGCGGGGTCTGGGGGGTATGGAATACCCCTCAGGGAGAGGGGGATCCGGGGGTCCTCCCCCGGAAAATTTAAAAAATTAAGATGCAAAATAACGAGTTTTAAGCTTCCGAGGGTCCTCCCCCGGAAAATTTTAAAAATTAAGACGCAAAATAACGAGTTTTAAGCTTCCCACGCTTTATACTTGTATTAAGTAATTTATGGGCAGACTTAAAAAAATTATACAATTTTCCTTTTTTTAATCAATGGGGGGGGGGGTTCAAACCCCCAAAACCCCCCCCGGTACGCCTATGTATATATAGTATATATGTATATATATAGTATATGTATGTATGTATATATATATCTATCTTCATCATCTTCTTACGTAGAAACCTGATACAAAAATTTTTCTTTTCGCGTACACTTGCTATGCAATAAGAGAAGGCCTAAATACATATCGCATGAAGAAGTGATAGTTCCGTGAGAGTGTCGGTGGTACAACTCCGCCTTTCTTTTGCTGGAAGGATATCGAGACAGTGATTGATTTCTGGCTGATGATGAATTGCGAATTGATGGAGCAGTGGCGCTGTACGGTGGTGAGCCCGCAGGAGAACAAGAAAGCCACAGAACCATGCTGGTTGCTTCCGATCCTCAATCGAGTCATTGGACTTCCTCTCTGTGATAATATGCGTACCGGTAACAATAAATACATTATTACCTCACGAAAGTGAATAATTCTTTAAGAAAGGTCCAATAACATGATGTCACTACAAGCTTCAATAACGTAAATAATGTTTTAGACTGCTTGAATTAAACATAGCCACACGAAATAAAAATTGCAAATTATCGCACTAGTGTTTAAGAAAATCCATTTCTACCAACATTAATTTCCATCACATAAAAATACACTTTTAGTTACGCATATTTGTATATGATTGTTAAGTAGACTCAGTTTGATAAACATTGAAAATGATAACATTCATTATGCTATTCTAAATGTTAAATTTCTCAATGTCATACATGATGGTTGAAAAGTGTTTTGGACTTAATTATTTATTTATTTATTGTGTTTCCAAATCTTTATGAACCCTATTTTGCCATGTTAGGGTTATAGCTTACACAGCAATTGTTGAGGACTTAAGTATATTTTTTAAGTTTAATTTCAATTTTAATGTTACAAAATTTCAAATAAAATAAATCCAGGTTAAAAATTTTCTACTCTAGAAAAAAGGTAAATAATGCACAAAAATTACAATTTTTGATACATGAAGTTTTGATACATAATATAATATAAATATAATATTTAAAAAAAATACACCCAAATGATCAAGGTTGCTCGTGCTCGGGTCATGTTCAAAGAGAGCAGAGTGAAAAAGGAAGAGAGGCAAAGAGCAAAATGAAAAGAAAAAAAAAATCTTAAATATGTGTAAGGATTTTTATTTTTTTATCCTGTTTCAAGGTGAAGAGCAGGTCTTAGATATTTTTGGACGCGAGGGCTGCTGTTTACAGAACTACTAGCATTCATATAATTCAATTGCAGAATATTCGCTAGTAAATGGATTTTATTAATTATTTCTTCCATTTTAGTCATGAAATAGGATTGCGAATTATAAACGCAAACTAGTAGATTTATTTATTTATTATTATATTTTTTATATATACTGTATATATTTTTTTTTTTTAGTTTTGAAGTTTGAAGATTATTGTTACATACATTATTCCATTTCATTATTTACATTATTTCAACATTTAGTACAAGTAAAAACAAAAACCAACAGAAAATACTATTTATAATTTAGCATTAAAAAATGTAAGGTATGCCCCTAGATGGAGCAAAGCTCGTGTTAAGGGGTATAATAGATTAATATAAATCTAATTATGTATCAATGCACAGTATACTACAAACGAAAATTATAAATGTATGAGTAAAATGTATATAAAATAATTTTGCATCATTAACAAGTGGTTTATATAGAATTACAAAAAGCAGAAAAAATTATAGAAATAAATTGGATTGAAACATTGAAAAACAAATCAAATTTAAAGTTATTTTCCTCTTAAAATGTTTGAGATTATAATTTATATATTATGGGTGCTCAGCAATAAACGTGTTTTACAATTTCAACCCATTTTCGAAATTTCCTAGGCAGAACCCTCGTGACTGCGTCATTCGTCATTTATATTTTCCGATAACTTGAAAATTACCCGTTAAATTTTCTATGACAATATAATAAGTGTTTAGTACTGGTTTATAAAATAATACAAAATATATCATATCTGAAGCTTAATCAAACTGTAGGCTACACCGATTTTATAGAACATTCTTATACTTGAGAGGATGTTATGACCAATGTTCCCACACCGAGTGTTCCACAAAAAAATGGCAATATCAGGAAGCCTGACCTGGATTTCCGCAATTTGACAGCCCACCATGGATATGTTTCTTGGAGATCCCTGACACTTGCAGCAAACATGTACTTAGCCGCTCACGGTCGCCACCCACCCTCAAAACCTCAACTTCTTTTATCGGCGTTTCATACTTCGTCATGGTCAGAATCCAAGTACCTCAACCCCGTAATTTTCTCATTCTCCCAACTCCACCGCTTCCACAACAAGATTGCATTGCTTTTCACCTTTTTTTATTCACTAATCCGAAAATATCGGTATTTATATAAAACGTCAATAAATGATAGTGTAGTTTTATAGGGTCACATTACACCTTACACGAAAGTGAATAAAAACTACATTATAATTTGTCATGCACCAAATTTAACTTGGTTTACCGCATGTAAAATAATAATAATAATAATAATAATAATAATAATAATAATAATAATAATAATAATAATAATAATAATAGTAATAATAAGTTTTTACTAAGATGAATTAAGAGCACCTTAGGCCTATGAAGGACAAAGAACTTCTTCAACAACAATATTTTAATTATCGAGCGAGATGGCAGAATTGATAACGTCTTGGACTCGCCATCGGGAAATCCCAGGTTCAAATCCCGTGTCCGGCCAATTTAGCATGGGTTTTTTCTTGGTTTGGCCAGGCGCAAAGGCAAATGCCGAATTGGATATTTACATACCCTGAATCATCCTCACCATTTCATCCTGTATCTTAGCAATTTAAATTATCAGTTGAAATTTATTCATAAAATACACTAACAATAGAAAATAATTGTCAATCAATAGTTCCATGGCCTACCCTACTGTATAGACATAAATCCCAAACTCCTAATATGGCCTTGTGGCTAAAATAAATATAAATACAGTTGGAAAAAAAAACTTGAATGGTTTCGACGTGGTAACACTTTTGCAAATCTTCTTAACCCTTGAATTCATAATGTGTCCTATAAGTTACAGTAAATTGAAACAAAATAGTGGAAAAGAAATTGGAAGAAATATTTAAGAATAGGCTGAAGTACAAGATATAAACTAATTAGCCTAATCATTGGGTTAATTGTTTTCTATGCAGTTCGACATAAATTTCTACATTGTGTGAGGAAAGCAGTCTCGTGCATTTTAAGAGTTAAATCGGTATGTGCAGGTATTGAGGTCATAACAAGAGTCGGATTCTTTGGGCATACCAAAGTAGGCCATATGAGTATTGACGTGCATCTGTTTGCTATTGTTGAAGTGTTTTGGCTTGTTAATTTAATTTTTGTTAATTTTTAATGGAATTGAGACAGGATGAAATAGCGACGATGAGTCATGGTACGTAATTTCCAATCCGGCATTTGCCTTTACATCTGAGGAAACCATGAAAAAAAAGTCAAATTGGCCGGTCACGGGGTTCCATCCCGTTCGGTACCTAAATAGGCTATTACTCATATGTCTTCTTGTTCTACCACTAAATCCTCTTCCTTACAATGTTTCTAATACAACAGCTAAACAGTTCCTGTTAATGTCGACTGTTATAGGCCCATATTTTCTTATGTTCCTTTTAGATATAGGGGATTTTTAATTTTTTTCCGAAATAGACATTATTTGGATTACACTTTACCAAAATGAGGTACTACTTTTTAGTGGAATCCGAACTATAATGGAGGTGGTATAAAAGTCGCCGTTTCTATAGGCTATTTTAGTTATTTTTTATTATTGTTTATTTAATGTGTTTCAAAATAAATGTTGTAAACATAAATTTGGGAAGTTTGATGCTTAAGGTTTATTAGAATACTTCAATTTTTAAGTAAGCAATATTGTTATAACCAGGGCCGGGATTCTAATGACGTGTCATCTTTTTATTGATGCTGCCTAAACATTGCCAACTTGTAGATAAATCCTAATCATGGCCTCTAGATTATAGAAATGCATTTTTATTAGGTCATTTTTTTGTAATTTTATGGAATTTTATATTTTTAGGGCATTTATTTCACTTTTAGGTTATTATTTTGTCATTTTCGTGTCATTTGCTTCCTTACTTTGTCATTTTTATGCATTTACTTTAAATATATGACTAGGTTACTATAATGCAACATTGTTGTAGAATCTACTTTAAAAACAATTTTCTTATTTTTCTTCTCAAATGTTTCATTCAAGAACAAAGCTTTTAGACTTACGATATCCTTTCTACATTTACAGTTTTTAGAATTATGTTTTATGTTCAAATTAGTCTATACCTTTGTGTGCACAATAATAATTTTTATAAATAAAATATGAGTTTTTAGGTCATTCTTTGTAATTATTAAGTCATTTTCTTAAAAATTTAGGGTCATTTTATAGGTCTATACCTTTGTGTGAACAATAATAATTTTTATAAATAAAATATAAGTTTTTAGGTCATTCTTTGTAATTATTAAGTCATTTTCTTTAAAATTCAGGGTCATTTTATAGGTCATTTTTTAAACAACTTATCAGAATTCATCATAATCCGGGCCCTGGTTATAACTAGGGACCGGATTTTTAGGTTTTTAAAAACACTGTTTTAGGTTTTCCATTAGGTGAAATAGTTTTTCTTTAGGTTTTTTGTCCAAAATATCGTTTTCGGGTAGAATAATTGGTTTATTGAATTTGAATATGCTACATAGGATTCAATACATAATACTTGTAAAGTTTAACTTAACTAAATTGACTTAAATTTGTGTAAACTTGATTTAGGACAGAGCAGATGTAGAAACCCGCGGGGTGCAACGTCATAAAATAACCTCAGAAGAAGAAGAAGAAGAAGAAGAAGAAGAAGAGGAAGGGGAAAATAAGAAGAAGAAGTAGAAGAAGGGGAAAAAGATTAAATTCAGGTCATCGCCAATCGACTGCCGTAATAAAGTCAATTTCATTTGTTTCGACATAATTAACACTTTTTCTTAAAACTCACAGTGTGACCACTCAGTATGAATAACAGGCAGTACTAAAGGCAAACAAGCGCTTTAAAACACAGAAATCTTTATCCTTGTCCATACACGGCAACAATAGTTGTTCACACGAATATTTTAAAAGGAATACGCCGACACCCTTACACTTCGTCTCTAGATACTGTTCATCCTAGACGACAACGGGTTGAACGAAACGCTGGTGGTATTAATTTCAACCCGACAAAGTTATTGTCTCTCCGCAAAATATCGATTTCTCAACTGACAAACAAAAATGACAAAAAAAGTAGCCTAAATTATATATCGATACCTCAGTACAAAAGTGTTACAACTCAAAAAACTTCGATTTTGAGTTATGACCACTACTAAATGAGGAACTATTTGTTCTATGCACTGTTAGAGTGTTACACCTTAAAATTGAACCCTTAATTTTTTAATTGGGATGATTCAGTTTGACACTGACAATATCTTGAGTAGCTGCTCCATGCAACACTGTATCATTTTAAGTTGTAACACTTTACGCTCTGTATGATGTTAAATGGAACTGTTATATTTTGAGTTGCAACAGTTTTGCAACATTATTCAATGAGAATCTCGGTTGTGAGGTGTTAGTAAGACTGTAATATTTTATTTCAATATGCCTTTTTCTGCATTGTCAAAGTTCTTGTATATACAGTATTATGTGAGTGTTATGGCGATTGTATAAGCAATCTATTGTGAATCATAATACAGTAATGTCCAAAAGGTCTAAACGTATTGTAGAGTTATGTCTTATGAAAGAAGAAGAAGACACACCCTTAATCTCAGCTGAAAGTAGATTGGTAAGTAGGCCTACATTGTTTTGTATTTTATACTTGCAATATTTAATTTAATAATATTTTGCTGATACTTTGATAAAACTGTAAGGTGTTCTCTTTGCATTGTAGTCTGCTTCAAGTATCTTTAAAGCAAATGAAAATATACTGGAAAATTCTGATGCCTCAGTCAAAAATCCCAATTGGGATTATTCTTCCACGTCTGATGATAATGATGATGATAATGGACATGGACAACACAAGCAATACACAACCCTGCTACCTATAATTCCATTTGATTCTTCCACGTCTGATGATAATGATGATGATAATGGACATGGACAACACAAGCAATACACAACCCTGCTACCTATAATTCCATTTGATGAGGAAAAGGAAGTACCCGTTTAAGTAATTTAATCTATTATTTCTATTTTAATGAAGTAATGGTACGAGTTTACAAAACAATATTCTTAGCTACACTTAGTGTTAGTAGTCGTTATGTCAGCACAACATGGGACAAAATTACTAATGAAGGGACAATAGTTAAAGACAGACGAGGGAAACACAAGAAGAACCATAAAATACCTCAGCATAATATGACAGATGACATTATAGCTCTCATAGATTCTTTACCCAGGGTAGAATCACATTACTGTAGATCTAGGTTTAAGAAAGAGTGCTTAGAAGGTGATCTAAATATAACTAAACTGTACCAAATGTGCAAAGAGAAATGCATAGCTGAAGGAAAGTCTGCTGCAAAGCTTCACTTCTTCTTCTTTCTTGGCTCTACAGCCCTTGATGTGCTTTGGCCTCCTTCACAATCTTCTTCCATGCATCTCTTTCCTGAGCCTGTCTTTTCCAATTCTTTACACCCATCTTTTTATTCACATATTTTCAATTTAAATTTAAATTTTTTCTTTCCAAAAAAAGATCAATGCATCTGAAGATCTGAAGAAAGAAGCGAGATTCAAGATAAGTACAAAAGACATATTAGAAAAAGAAAAATGTACAGAAGAGAAAACTTCAGATATTGAGGCATGTAAAAGAAGTGATGGAAAAAGTGGTGTTTTTGCATTTGACTTACAAGCAGTTCTTCCAACACCATGCAGTAAAGTGTCTGCTTTGTATTATAAACGGAAGCTCTCCTGTTATAATTTCACAGTCTTCGACTTAGTGAGCACTGAAGTCACATTTTTCTTCTGGCACGAAGGGATAGCTAAACGGGGAGCCAATGAAATTGCCTGTTTCCTTCTAAAATTTTTAGAAGAAGTGAGAGATGCTGGAGTTGCCAATAATTGTATCAGTCAGAATAAAAACAGGCATCTAACATCCCTCTTTTCTATATGCAGTCAGATTGATAGAAGGCATCAACACTATCACTGTGAAATATTTTGTCATTGGGCATTCACACAACGAAAATGACTCCGTGCATGCTACAATTTCCATAGAAAAAGAGAGTATTGAAAGCAAACAGAAAAACAGATACACCAATTGCACATCCTCACCATTGGATTACGCTTATCAGAATGGCAAAGAAAAATGGAAAGTCATATTCTGTCATTGAGATGGACACCAAAGACATACACAACTTCAAAGCACTGTCAGAATGTATGGGGCAGACTGTAGTTTGGATGAACTTAAAAGTTCTCCATTTTCTAAGAATCAACCATTCACATTTTTGTAAAAAAAAAACAATTATACTGCATAGGAAGAATTCAAGGCACTTCATATAAGAATTAGATAGCTGATTCTCTCTCTTGTACCAGCATATTTTGAATTTCCACAAATCGACGCCAACAAGAAAGTAGATTTATTGTGCCTTTGCCATGACTACGTCATTCCTAGTGTATACTGGGACTTCTACAATAATATGAAGTGTTCGTCTGAAGCAAGACAGCACGACAGTTGTTCCTCTGGCGATGAATGATGTCTGAATGATATTAAGTCAAGAAAGTATCTATTGAAGTTAAAATTGAGCAAATGCAATGTCGTTTAAGACATTTTATTATTTATATAAATTTAACTTATTTAAGAATATATTATTAATAACTTACAAGCATTGTAGAATACTCGAGCAACAAGTAAAACAGAGAACTTCACACGTTATACATTCTTATTTCTTTCTTACAATTCCTATCACTTCCCATAGAATAAATGGAGAAAGACTAAAAATATGATTAGTTAAATAGTTATAAGTCAGAATAGGAAAGCTTCTACTTGACATTAAAGTGTTACAACTCTGAAAAAACCGTCACAACTAGAAGTTTTTTGCCTTTGATTCAGTGGAACACTGTTACAACTCAGAAATTTGTTATTTTTTTCTAACCAATCAAGTTCTGGATTATATGTCTAAGCGTTATTGAAAGAGGCCTATGAGATGCAATAAATCCCAAAATAACAGGTTCATAGTAGCTCCTTGTGACCAAGGAGAAGATGTTAAAGAAACAAGGATTTTGTTTTTTCTCTCTCCTGAAAATTTACTGATTTTGAGTTGTAACAGTCTAATTCTGAGGTATCGATATTTTAGGTTTTATATCCCGTTTAGGTATATTTAGGTTTTTATACCCCATTTAGGTATTTTTAGGTGCCACAGAATTAATGTGGGTGAATCCTATGGACATGATTCGAAAAAGTGTATGAGCGCTTTTTGTTTTGGAAGTAAGGAAAAAATAGGTAAAAACCTAAGAATCCGGTCCCTAGTTATAACCTATTTCAATTATTGCCTTGAAATGTAGGATAGATGTACTAAAAGAATGAATGAACGAAAAAATAAATAAGTTCACTGTAAATCTATAAAGATGTATGGATGAGTTATTGCTCATTTTGGGGGGGGGGTCATTATTTCTATCTATGCTAAATGAATCAGTGAATGTTCTGGCCAAGTTTTGAAGTTATAAGACAATAATTGAAAGTAACATTAATGGTATCATATTTAGATGGATCCTTTTTTTTTTTTCTAAATAATTCTGCATGCAAACTTTTAAAGTCATTTTCTGATACTTTTATTTTTGTAATATTTTCACATGTTCAATATGAAGTCTTCTACTCTTCTACAGTTTAAAAAGAATATGTTTGTGAATGTACTTTAAAAATAGGTAATAATATTAAATAACTCATAATTTTTAACATAAATTAAATAGAATTATAATAATAAATGTATTTATGGACCTACTGTGTGAACTTTACGAAATTGAAGTTTCAATTAGTAAAACTAATGTTTGTTTTTGCTAAATTTTGCTTTACACCTATATTCATTATTCTTTTAACAAACATATTAGAGATGTTATAGAATTTATAAAACATATGGCACAAATTTAGGAGGAAGAAATAAATTATGAAAATATGTATTAAACGTTTTCATAAAATCAGATTACTCAAAATCCATTACATAAAATGTAATTCTTGAGTTATTACTCATTACATGTACCAAGGGGAATATAAGTAGAACATTTCAACTTTCTAGCTTTAAAATTGAGAAATAGAAATTTCAGACTTACATAAAATCATCAAGAAAATAATGTCAATAAATTAAAACATTTTTTATCCATTATTTATTTATGAATAGGTTCCATTAAATTTTACAAAACTTTGAAAGTCAATTACATGTCACCTTTCCTCGTGAAAAGTAAAATAATTTAGATTAGTTTTGTTGTATATGTTTCGTCCGAAATTCGATAACTTTTATCTTAAATACTCGTACAATATTCTCTTCAATTTGTCTGAACTATTGTGTGTATTTTTTATGCAACTGAGTTTAAGGAAACAATTTTTCCTTCTTCTTCGACATTTCAATGTCATTGTTTTTTATTTTATAGCTCTAGCTACTGATGTTATATAACAGGTAATAGATACAAGGATGTACGCACTTAATTTTTTGTGTATTATCTTTCAGTATAGTGGGTGTATATTTTGCAATCATTAACGATTTCTCTATTGTATTCGTGGGTTTCAATTCGTAGTAAAGTTAACATTTCAAAATTTAAAATTAAGGTGTACATCCTGAACACTGATTGTAGCATAATATTTTTAACTTTTTTGTTGAGTGGCTTGAGTATCCTCCCACTAAAACACCACTAATTTGATATGTAGAGTGGGTCGGGAAGGAGCATTAAGGGGAGAGAAATAGACTATCAATTATTTTAAGCTCTTCTAAACCGAAACATTTTCCTATACACAAATTACGGTAAAAGCCACCTATTTACCAATAGTGATATGATACAATCGCTCTGTTATTTCTTCAATTGCCAGATTGGGGTAAAGTTAAAAGTGTAGTGGGAGCAAAAAGAGTATAAGTGTTACTGTGGATTGCTCTCGGGGTTAAGAAAGTACTGGCGTTTTCTATTGAGTATTGTCAGACCGTTGTTTAGTAAAATACGTGATTATTTCCTGAATTTAATGTTAAGAATACAGAACAATGTTATAAGCTTAAGCTTCTAAAATATTTTCAAAAATTCCGAAACTTACACATATCTTATCCACGGAGCTAGATTACAATTTCACCTTTAATAGAAACTAAATACTTTACCTCTGTTGGCTCCAAACATAGCAATTATTAAGGTCAAACACTCTACAATTCCATAACTGTGTCACATCCAGACTTAGAAAACGTGAACAAAAAATTCAATAAAAACATTATTTTATAAGTAATAATTTACTTCATTCTGATATTATGACATTTAAGATGCTATTTAATTTATGTATCGCATGTTGTTAGTAGTTCTCCCACTGAAATTATATGTTAATTATAGCTTATGTTAAAAAGAACCGAAAGGTGCTCAAAGACTCATTCGGGATAACTCATTTATGTATCTTAATTAATGTATTCCAAGTCAATAAAATAAAATAAAAATGAAAATCAATAAATCTAAGGAAAAACTGTTAAGTCCAGAGAAATAGTCCAAAAGACATAAAATATTTGCACTTATAGGCCTCTCCTTTACACCTGGTATAACGACAGCCTTGCAAAATAAGAATCACTTGCCATCCACCTTTTAAAAAATAAGTGCTAATAAATCACCTATTTTCCATCAAGATTCTTATTTTAAATGTTCAAAAGAAAAGGTGATTATTTAGCTCCAGTACCATTCTGCCAATGAAGTGTACAGAAATAGTAGATATTTCTTCCACTCAGAGATATCTGTTAGTTCATCTTCTAGCTACATCTTGTCTAAACTGATAACATTTGATTAATATAGCCTATTATAGGCTGTATATATATATACGAGTATATTACGCGTATTTATTTCAGTTGTGTTTATACTCCTTTTAGCTACGAGGTCATATCAGGAGTTCAGGATCTGTACAGTAGGGTAAGCCATGGAACTTATTGCTTGTCAATTGTTTCTATTGGTGCATTTTATGGAGTAAATTTCAACTGATATTAATTTAAATGGATATTATACAGGATGAAATGGTGTGGATGATTCATGGTATGTAAATATCCGATTAGGAATTTGCCTTTACGACTGGAGAAACCATGGAAAAAACATTTCAAATTGGCCGGCCACGGGATTTGAACCTGGGACTTTAATATATTATCGCATTTGCATTGTATTGTATTATTCTTTTGTGCGATAATCGAGTAGGCCGTGCTCGCGAAATTGTACTCAAGCCAATTTTGAAGCTTCAGTATTTATCCGTCCTTTGCTTGTAGTTAGTTGCGGAAGCTATCAGTAGTAGTAGGCCTAAGTGACTATCACTTTTTAGGCAATTTTAGTCGTATTTAATCACATTAATTGCATATATATTTACAAATTTTGTATATTTTTAGTAGATATTTCTTTCCCTGATAAGTACTAAATACCTTATTAAAAACTACGCTAGCTTAACCTCTTTGGATTATGGTCTACGATAATAGGCTATTATACATTAGGTCTCATAGCCAATTTATACAATACTAGCGTAAAAGGCCCGGCATCGCCCGGGTTTTCATTTTGTTATTTGAAATTAACTTATGAAAGACTTTCGACTTTCAAATTCTAGGGTCTTGCATAACATGTACGTAGAACTTGAAATGAGGAAGAACGACTTATCACACTCAAAGTATTCCCTCTGAAAACGCTAGTCATAGCTTTTTTTTTTGGCTCACAGAGGATGTCGAATGTTGCATTCCGTTGCATCTACACACCATGCCTGGGAGGGGTTGAAATAAGAAGGAACATAAATTCCGATTACATAAGATTGTATTGTCTTTATTGAAATTTTTATTTCTCACTCCGGAGCTGAAATTAAAAAAAAAAAAATGCAATATCACTTTCATACTTTCCTCCCCCAAAACCTGGGACATAATATACTGCGGGCATAGGACTGAAAATGTTCCACCCTATTTTGTCTTCTTTACAGCTATGAGTGACATATCAGTGGATAGGATTTTTTACAGACTTCTGATGTACGTACTCACTGGCACACACTTAAGCTGTCCCTGCAATACGACCGCTTATTCTACATCAAAATGTGAAGTGAGGAAATATTTTCCATGTCGAGGGTAGAGAAAGTTATGTGACTGCTTCACATTGTGCTTTATTTTCTTGGATTTCATTCTTCAAGAATTATTTTCACAAATGTATTAATTACATCGATAGCATCAAAATTTGATACAGCCCAGTTTTATGTAATTCCTAAAGCCCTATGTGAACACTCTAAACAATACACTGTTGTCATTATAACTGAATTGCATTTCATTTTTCAGTATAATATATTCAGAAATTGTATACATTTTAAAGGGAAGGAGTGGTTTGTTTTAATTTTAGTGTTCACCGCATTACTTCCCGGGCTTAACTGGGTATGTGTGCAAAATGTCGTGCAAATTGGTCAAGAAATGTTATCTAAAACACTATGCGTCTTTATTGGATGAGTCTTCACTAAATCGGAGTCTCTGTATTCACTACCCACTTTCCAGTCACATTCCAGATCGGTGAATTCCAATGTCAATTTTACAATGTCCTCTATTGCAAGTCTGGGATATTTTTTAAGAAATCCACTAAACACATTCAATATTATTTCCTTTTGTCCACTTCGCAAAGACTTACCTCTCTTAATTTTAATTATGCCACTCAGACCGGGTTGAATTTCAGTCATTATGATTAATGCTTCTCGAAGACTGGGTTATAAATTATAAGTGCCACATTTCGCTATCCACTGAAATTTATATGTTTTTGTTTGTTTGTTTTATTATGAAAACATGTGAAAGCGGAACTCTCAAACTGTGAATATGTCACACTTCTTTTGTCACACTTCAATTTTTTTATGTAAACAATTGACAGCAGAACTCTCTAACTTTGTCTAACTTTGCCTCATTTCATCACATTTCCGACTTTCCCCGTGGATTTTCCAAAAATTTTCTTTCATACAAACCTTCTCCAGACAATTACGATCACAACAAAACAAAAACCAACCAAATCGGTCGAGCCGTTCTCAAGTGATGCGGCAACAACCCTTTTGAAAATTCATTTTTATTAATATAGATTGATTAGTGCCACTACCATCTTGATTTGGCAGTGAAACTGTGTAGGCCTATAACTGGACATTATTCAGTTATTCACGTATTAAATTGCTGACTCAGTGTTTATTACTAGACTAATGTATTTTTCTTCATACAAGGATTATTAACCGAGCGATGTGGTCGAGAAGTTAACGTCATGGACTCGCTTTCGGGAGGTCTCAGGTTCAAATCACGTGCCCGGCCAATTTGACATGCATTTTTTTAATGATTTCCCCAGTCGTAAAGGCAAATGGCGAATTGCATATTTACATACCATCAATCATCCATACCGTTTCATCCGGTATCATATCCGTTTAAATTAATATCAGTTGAAATTTACTTCATAAAATAAGCAACAATAACAAATAATTGACAATCAATAGTTTCATGGCCTACTGTATAGACACAGATCCTCAACATCTGATTTGGCCTCGAAACTGAAAGAAGTATAAATACAGCTAAATAATAATAAAAAATATTAGCGAGACTATTCACGATTAAAATCCAGATTCATGGTCCGAATTCAAGATGCCTGGATCTCGTGAGATGTAACATGACTTAGAGTGGCGTGTTTGGAATACTTGCTCCTCATCGTAATGCTTTGCATAGCAGACATTTTGATACCAATTACTTACATTAACATGTTATTGTTCTGAATTATTTATTACGTATCATGACAACATGAAGATGGTGCGTGCATGCATTAGAACGAGCGTGCATGTGGTGCGTGTAAATGCGTGCCAAGTCTCTCTGTTTGTTATATTACACGTTATACTGGAAAAATGTTTCTTTAGCAAAATGTTAATGATTTAATAACAGTGCTTGAAAACGTGAAATCTTGCTGAATCTCTATCCTGGTGAAACTTACTGCAAGAGTAGTTTATAATACAGCTGTATCCAAAATTTGCGAAGCGTGAGCTTTTTTGTGAAAAGCACAGGACAGGGCATGAAATTTCAAGTTTGAAAGCAGTAGCCAAATTAAGTATCTTAGTTCCATTATTACATAATGGTATTATATGCAGTCTTTTGGGAAGCCAGTTATTTGCATATAAAATATCACACCATACAACCATTTTAAACACACACACAAAATTGAATAAATAAACAAATAAATATATACAAATATTTAAAAATACTATAGGCTATATTAGTTTGTACTTTTTGCATGGCACCAACTAATTTGTAATGAATTGTTAAACAAACTATATTTTTAGGAAATATTTCAAGTTTCAACAAATAAACAAACTCCAAACACAAACTGCATTCCTTGGTACTACACCATTTCAACCTCAATTTCGGAAAATGTAATTTCAATTTCGGAAAAAGTAATTCCAATTTCGGAAAAAGTAATTTCAATTTCGGAAAAGGTAATTTCAATTTCGGAAAAAGTAACTTCAATTTCCGAAATACGAGGACTATGAAGAGGGTATAGTAAAGTTGGTACCACGCTAGGACAAATGACTCAATCGGAGCGAGATTATGTAGAGAAGTAGCTAGAAGGTGTACCTAAGTGTTCCAAATAAAACAGTTTTGATTTTCACTGTGGTTTTCATTTTATGCCCCTTCGAATGTTTTTAAAAATAGCCCACGTATTTCCGAAATTGAAGTTACTTTTTCCGAAATTGAGATTACTTTTTCCGAAATTGAAATTACTTTTTCCGAATTTGAAATTACTTTTTCCGAAATTGATATTACTTTTTCCGAAATTGAGGTTGAAATGGTGTAGAGGAGCTAGAACAGAGATTGGTTAAAACGAATGAAAGTTGAGTGGGAAATCCAAATTATATTGATAACTTCCGGATATTTCCGAACGATTCCCAGTAAATTTAGTAAACTTCTTGATGCCACTACTATTTCATTTTATTTTTATTGCGCAATCGAAATAAAGCCTGAATCATAAACACTCATCTCAGCCAGAAATTGTGCACCCTAGCATATGGAATTCGGTGTGTTGCAATTGGTTGAGGCACTGCGGCGAGTCACGGTTCAATTCTCTTAAAGATTAAAATTTTTAAGTTGACCTAATCTTTCTGGTGGCATATTGGCCTTGAGGTCTGCTCATTGTCAGACTCGTCTCGTTCAGTCTTGGAGTTGGACCAGGAAGCCTACTTTTCAGAAACCGGAATTTGCGCCAGCTGTATGGAAAATTAAATAAGTTCTATTTGGAGAACTATAGAACTGGCAGAGCCGAAATCAGAGTGTCTTGACGGATAGTAAAGTGAATGATACCAGTTCTGGGCCCCGTTGGTAAGCACTGACCTCATAAGGGATGCAGCGCCAAGGATTTTAGTTTAGTTTAGTTATATATGGTATTGGATCAATGCACCTAGAAAATCTGCATTTTTCTGCTCTATCATTGCTTTCCTTTATAATCAATATACCACATTACAAAATCGTGTCTTATGTACTTCTAAAATTTGTCTTTACGTACCAATTAAGCCAATCGCCTTTGGCTGTCCGATCAGTCATCTCTTGATATTCAATAGCTACTTTCCTGCTATGAAGGAACGATACCATCGGTATGTACAATAGAGGATAATACGAGTCCCAAAGGCTTAACATTGGGTACTGATATCCTATATAGGCTAAGAAGAACGTTGCTGAATTGATGCTTATATGTAGCTCAGAAAATGAAGCCCGTAATTAAATTGAGGGAGTTTGCTTTAAGGCGACAAGACAGGTTGCGACATGAGATAGTTTGGCATCATTAATCATCCTCCAACTCTTGTATCGGATATTTAAACAAAGCAGCATGTATGCATTGTTATATGATGTACTTAATTTACTTGCTGCACGCTGTAGCAGGAGTTGGGTCAGTTGCTGGCCTCAGGAGGTTAGAATCTGCATGCAACTTAGTAGCTTAATACTTTGCTATTATATTTAATTTTTTAGCATGTTCTTATTTTAAAGTAACGAAATGGCCTCATGTTCGAATGTATCGTAATGTAAAGACTCGTTTAAAGTAAAAAGAAATGATTACCCGGCTCATCTTCGAGCGGTCTATTAGCAAACCTGACAATCTCCATTTTGAAAAAGATAGAGATGCTAACTGCAAATGACAATTTAATGTATTTCCCACTACATATTTAGTGGTTATGTTACAAATCCGACTTCCCGCATAGGCTAAGGAAGGAAATCAGACTTGCAAGACATACATTAAATATGTACCAGGAAAAGCATTAAACTGTCATTAGAAGTTAGCAACTCTGTCTTTTGTATTGAAAACGAATCTCTGATGTTTCTGGTGTAAAATCCTGCACCATGCCTGCCAGGTTCGTAAAGCCATGGTTCCCCAGATGTAAATCTATTCATCTTGGAAGAGAAAGCCCCTCTAAAAGACTACCAATTGTTTAATTTCTTAAATTCATTTCTGAGGTTTTATAGGCGATGGACTTGCCCTTCTGTACTATGGGTATAGATATTTATGAAAGAACTGTACAGGCCTAACCGGTGTATCGCGCTGGCTTTCTGTGTCCAGGGTTGCGGGTTCGATCCCTGCCCGGGTCATGGCATTTATGTGTTAATAAATTTGCCAGGCCCATGTCAGTAGATTTACTGGCATGTAAAAGAACTCCTTCGGGACAAAATTTCGTCACACCGGCGACGGTCACAGGCCTTTGTAGCAGTACATCCCCGTCGTTAAAAATAACCATATAGTCCAACCGGTGTGATTAAAGAGATCTCGTTAGAATCTTCTGAGAAACGGTGAAAACAACATTTCTCTCCCTATCCCTCTCTCTCCTTCCTCTGCCCCCCTCCCTCTCTTTCTGTCTGTCTGTCTGTCTCTCTCTCTCTCTTCCTCTGGTTAACTTACATCTCGCGCTTGCTCAATTCTGTTCGAGTCTCGAAAGGAGGTGTTTTTGTGAGACCAAGAACTGAATATAGCAAAATATAACATTAAGACCACCTTATATCCTCATTCATTTTGTAAAATGAAAATCGAAAAAAGAAGAATTTTGCGTTTAACTTTAATTGTGGAAGTTGTAGAAGAGAGGTCCGTCTGGGGCTGTGAAGAGAGGTCTGGCTTAGCTCAGTTGGTAGAGCAGTGGCACGGATAGCCAAAGGTCCTGGGTTGAAATCCCAGTGTCAGAGGAATTTTTCTCCCATAATATTCTTGTAAATAATTTCATATGCTATTTGTATTGGTGAATGGTTTCTAAGGAGTCAGGACAATTTAATTGCAATAATTTTTTAATTTAGTTGAACTGATATGAATTTTGACTATCAGCTTGTAACATACATCATGCCCATAGGTTTCAGGTCAACCGACTATGAAGAGAACTCAGTACACAATTAATTCATACCTAGTATTTTTTCGGAATGTTTTAAATCTGTATACACTCTCTTCTCTCGTTCTGATATGTACATACAGGACAGCGTTACGAACGGACGCACACACATAAAGAATGGCCTGAAGGGAGTGAGAGGGTAGCAGTGTGGGAGATACACGCATATTTACGTCATACTAGCACCTTTGAAGGTGAGTCCTGCTCTGTGTTAACGTTATGTACTAGGCTGGCACAAAGACTTCATCCCCCAGGGAACCTGGCAACGAAATATATACACTGTATTTTTTAATATTTTATTCTGCATTCACTGCGTCCTTTAACAAATTACCTGTCTCTGCGATAAGGGCGTAAAGCGAGTTCATTAGGGCGAAGACATGCACGCTGAAGGAGCTGGTTATAAAAATCTGGACTTGCATACAACCCTATTTTGCAAGTGTAAAGGACCCAAAATTTATGTAAATTTTACTCAGGGTTAGCATTTTTAGGTGCGCACCTTTTCAATTGTAAATAAATCTTTCCATTAATTATAAGTTAGTTATAACCAAGGCCCGGATTGTGATGACATATCATCTTTTAACTGGAACATCATGGACGTTGCCCACTAGTGTAGATATTCTGATCACGACCTCTAGATTATGAAAATAGTAATTTTTGGGGCATTTTTGTCATTTTCCCCATTTTTAATTTTTAAGTCACTTTTGGGATTCATTATTATTTGGTCATTTTTTGGCCATTTTACAGTCTTTTTTCCACATTTCACATTTTTTAGTAATTTTTAAAATATAAAGTAAATATATATATATATATTTATTTTGTGTTGTTTTTCACATTGTAAAGAGTTTTTGTCCATTTCTTACATTGAATAGTATCGGAACTCTAAATAAGCATAAATAAATTTATCTTCTTTTATTTTTAATTTTAATACAGAAAGCCGGTGTTTGCTGTTTGCATTTAACCTTAGGCCTATATAGCCTATAATTTTGTCAACGGCATAAATGTTGAATACACACAAATGTAATTAATTGTAATTAATGTAATGTAATTAACTAGTGAATGTAATTAGCTTTAGTGAATATGAAAACCTTCGAAGACAAACTAAAAGTAATGAAAAACAAATCCAAACTGGCAGACCAAGATTGTTTCATTGAAGACGATATGACTAAGAATGAGCGAGAAATTCAAGCAGCACTAAGGCGAAGAGCTAGAGAAGAAAGGGAAAAAGGTCACACTGTTAAAGTGGGATATCAAAAGATTCAGATCAATGGGAAGTGGGAGTACTGGAAAAAGACAGAGGAAAATGCCTCAAAAAACGAAGTGAGCATACTAGTCAATCAATAGAAGACAATACTCACAGTAAATGTGATATGCAGAACGTACCAATACTGACCGATGAAGAAAGAATAGAAGAACTCGAGGAACAACTTAATAATAAATTTGTTATATATTCAAAATTAAATATAGCCACACTAAACGTAAGAACGCTAATTGATGAAGACAGGTTTATTGAATTAGAAGAAGCACTAAACGGTGTAAATGTTGATATCCTAGGCTTGGCGGAAGTACACAGAGAAGGAGCTAATATAGTGAAAACCAGAAGTGGTGATGTATTCAGTTACATAGGTGTAAAAGGAGGCCAGAAAGGAGTAGGATTCATAATTTCTAGAAGGATAAAAAACCATATAAATGATATAATAGGAATAAATGAAAGAATAGCACTAGTGAAGATGACGTTTGGCAAAATATCAATTACAGTGGTTCAAGTATATGCCCCCACACAACAATGCAGAGAAGAAGTAATAGATGGATTTTATGATCAACTTGAAGATGTCTTCATTACACATAAAACAAATATCAACTTTGTCATAGGATATTTCAACAGCAAAGTGGGAAGAAAAGAAGATGAAAATGAATGGGTGATAGGACCTTACGGACTCGGGAGTAGAAACGACAGAGGAAGAAAGCTGATACATTTTGCACAGAGCCATAATTTGAAAATTACCAATATAAACATAACTTTCAAAGAACATCGTGCTGGGACAAAAACATCTACGTAAACAGTTTAAACAAACACTTGAACGGAATAAACATACAAAACTCAGACAATGTCCAAAATCTATACTCAAGATTAGAAGAAACAATTGTGAAAGCAGCAAACGAAGCACAACCTAAAAACATATCTGATAGTAGGAAATCGAAATTAAGTGAAAAAACACAAGAACTACTGAAGAAAAGAGAAGAGTTAAACACAAAAGTTTTGAAAATGACTTCGCACAAATAGAATTCTGCGAAATCAACAAACTTGTGAAAAGGTCAATAAGAAGAGATTTAAGAAACGATAGGTGTGCCCAAATAAGATATGTAATGAATTCAACGCGATCGATAAGAACAATTAAAAAAGATGCTGCAGTAGGCAAAGTTTGGATTGAGAAACTGAAATCTAATGCAGAAAAAGAGTTAACTACAAGGAGTAAAATTGTGGAAAGAGCTACAGAATTCTATAAAAATCTTTACACAAGCACTACAAATAACAGAGGAAACAAACTTGTACAATATATAGACAACCTAAAGAATGAAGACGAAGCAGTCCCCTCAATTTTACGGTCAGAAGTTGAAGCTGCACTACAAAGCCTGAAGCGAGGGAAATGTCCAGGTGAGGACGGTATTATAAATGAATATCTCAAAGTAGATTCAGAAGAACTACAAAAATATCTGGTCCTTCTATTTAATAAAATACTAACGACTGAACAGCTTCCCAAACAGTGGATAACAAATACGATCATTCTTCTTCATAAAAAAGGACCTAAAGAAGACATAAATAATTATCGACCAATTAGTCTTATGGCAAATATATACAAACTCTTCTCAACAATACTCACCAAGAGAATAAGTGCAATAATAGAAGGCAATCAACCTAATGAGCAAGCTGGCTTCCGACGAAGATTTTCAACAGTAGACCATCTACAGGTGCTGACCCAACTAATAGAGAAAGCAAATGAATTTAACTTGAAACTATACATAATATTTGTGGATTTTGCTAAAGCATTTGATTCCGTAGAACAGCTATCGATTCTTCAAGCACTTAATCGACAAGGAGTTCATACAAAGTATATTAGACTACTGGGTAAGCTATATCTTGACAACAGAGCGAAAGTAAAAACAGACAGAACAGGAGAGGATATATTACTGCAGAGGGGAGTCAGACAAGGTGACCCCATCTCTCCAAAACTATTCATAGCTCTACTGGAAGAAGTTTTCTGCAGAATGCCGGACGAATACGGAATAAATATTAATGGGAAAAAACTCTTTAATCTCAGATTTGCAGACGATATTGTACTCATAACAGACTCACACGAGGAAGCCAAAGTCATGCTAACAAATTTATGCAAATCCAGCAAAGAAGTCGGCCTTAGTATCAATGTCGAAAAAACCAAAGTAATGACAAACTACACAGAAGAACCAATCAAAATTAACGATGACACAATAGAATATGTAAAAGAATATGTATACTTAGGTCAAATATTATCGTTTGACAATAAAATTCAAAAAGAAGTTTCAAGAAGAATCTCTTTAGCATGGAACAAATTTTGAAACTTAAAATTCATCCTATTAGACAAATCCTTAAGCATGAAGATAAAAAAGGATGTGATGGACACTTGCATTCTACCTGTTATGACTTATGGATCCCAAACATGGACATTAACTAAAAAAGAGAAAAACATGCTACAGATTTGCCAGAGGAAGATGGAGAGGAAGCTGCTAAACATCACATTGAAAGACCGAATAAGAAATGAAGACATTAGGAAAGCGACATCTATAAAGGATGTGATGGTTACTGCTTCTTACGGATGTGGGCAGGGCAGGGCATGAGAATGAACCCGGAGAGATGGGCACATGCGGTGACAGTGTGGGAGCCCAGAACTGGGAAAAGAAGTGATGGAAGACAGAAATCGCGATGGGAGGACGAGTTTAAGAGTTTGTGGGGAACGTGTGGTCTAGGAGTGCCAGAGACAGAAAGAAGTGGAAAACTCTTGACAATTAGTACTAAAACTAGAGTCAGTTAACTTATATTAAATTTTAGCGTTCTCAGGTGAGGCTAGCCTGAAACGTTCTTATCTAACGAGTCAGCCACCCTGGTATGCCAGGAGGCCCTTGCCCGTTATGGGATGCTTGTGGGCTAATTCTTAATTCTTAATTCTTAATTAACTAGTATTTTCATACGTAAATTTTTGGGTCAATTTTTTAGTTCTTGGGTTTTCTGGTATTTTTGCAGTCATTTTATAGCTCATTTTAAAAGCATTTTTAGGTCATCAAAATCCGGAATCTAGTTATAACATATTATTACGTTTCACCTTTTTCATTTTTATATTTTCTTACTAAAAATAGGTAAATCTTAGTTAGTAAGCATTTCATGATCTGAGTTTGTATATTAAGTAGGCCTAATAGGCTAATTCGAAGGAGTCCTCGAAGGAGGACATCTCCTCCACCAAATTTCTCAGTAAAGTGTATAATTATATCGCTATGTTTCATACATATAATGGGGGTACGCCGTAGCGTAGTGGTCGAGGCGCTGCGCTACAAACCGGAAGGTCGCGGGTTCGATCCCCGATGAGGTCGTTGGAGTTTTTCAATTGGCCTAATCCTTCTAGTGGCACTATGGCCCTGGGGTCGACTTAGCCTCTAACAGAAATGAGTACCAGGAGCAATCCTGGGGGTAAAGGCGGCCGGTGCGTAAGGCTACAACCTTACCACCTCTACGTGCCGAATGTCTAAAATGTGGGAGCCTCAACCTCCTGGAACCATCTGGGCTTCCATGGCCTGTAATAGGGAACATTTTACTTTTTTCATACACATAATAATAGTGCTTGCTACTCTTCTCTGATTTTATCTGAGGCATAATGAATGACAAACACTGAGAATTTATACCGTCATGTTTCTCTAATTGATCATGTTTTGAGGCCTACATATGGCTGTACTCCATTATCCTATATGTCCAGTAATTAATTTTAGAGATGCTTTGCCGTTAAATTGCATTCATGGTCAGTTGTCACGGTATAGATCACCCCTGCCACTCTCCCCACGTGCTGGTAAGCTCGTACACACAGAGATGTAATAAATAAGCTTGGAGTATTAAATTTGAGGCAAACATACAAATATTCGAAGTGAGCACGCAGGCAGGCAGGCAGGCGGATGCAGTGTGGAAATTCCATTTCTGTGTGCAATTAGGCCAACAAAACTCATCATCAGCAATTCAATGAATGAAAATGTTGAACGACTTTAGTCTCGGTGCGTACCGTCCGGCATATGGTCCATTTCCGAGCGATTCTATCTCAGTGGAATATTATTGTGTTGTTAAATAACATAAGCAGATGACTGAAGGGTAATTAGGCTGCCAATGGGAAATATTAATACTCGTAAATTTGAATATTATAATCCGTTCAAACTCCATGTACTCTCATTGACATTAATAAACGTTTTCATCATAACATTATGTCCAGTTCCTCGAAATCGTATTGTCTGAGATCATAATTTCAGTTTTACACACTATTCAGTACCTGCATAATCAGATAATCTTCATACCTATAATAATAATACTAATAATAATATAATTATATTAAAAATAATGGTAATATTAATACAATATTTGTTGTACTATTTCGATATCAGCATTATGCCTTTACTGCTGTAGCCTATCTTGTTGTTAAATTCGATGATTCCCTACTACTCTAATAAAAGAACTTAACAAGAAGAATAAAACATGTCAATGAAAATATATTGTTAATAATTTAACAATAACGTCTATCTGTCTATTTATCTATCTATTTATCTGTCTATTTTGCATGTGATTTTATAACTGAATTTACTCTAAGAACCACAGCAACTAAAAATATCCTCAGGAATAGAGTGGCAGAAGTAATATAAGCCTAGGCCTGGAATATACGAATAATGCTATATCTACTATAATGCTATGTACTATTTTAGGTAAAATTACAGTTTGTGTATGGAAATTTGTCATTGTCTGCTTAATGTAGATATATAAGCATTCATGAGCCACAGATTATTGTCTCTGTTGGACACTACATGAGAATATTATAGGAGAAAAATTCCTCCGGCACTGGGACTTGAACCCAGGACCTTTGGCTATTCGCGCCAATGCTCTACCAACTGAGCTAAGCCGGAGCTCAATTCACAGCGCCAGATGGAACTTCTCTCCTGGGTTCAAGTCCCAGTGACGGAGGAATTTTTCTCCTATAATATTCTCATGTAGTGTCCAACAGAGACAATAATCTGTGGCTCATGAATGCTTATATATCTGTCTTGAATGTTAACTGTACAATAACAGTGGGAGCCCGGTCACAAAAATCACTACTTAGTGTGCCTCACAGTACTGCATATGACATAACTTGTCTGTCTGTGAGGTAGACCATTAGGGCATTCAGTCATAGGAGAGAAGTTCCATCTGGCGCTGTGAATTGAGCTCCGGCTTAGCTCAGTTGGTAGAGCATTGGCGCGAATAGCCAAAGGTCCTGGGTTCAAGTCCCAGTGCCGGAGGAATTTTTCTCCTATAATATTCTCATGTAGTGTCCAACAGAGACAATAATCTGTGGCTCATGAATGCTTATATATCTGTCTTGAATGTTAACTGTACAATAACAGTGGGAGCCCGGTCACAAAAATCACTACTTAGTGTGCCTCACAGTACTGCATATGACATAACTTGTCTGTCTGTGAGGTAGACCATTAGGGCATTCAGTCATAGGAGAGAAGTTCCATCTGGCGCTGTGAATTGAGCTCCGGCTTAACTCAGTTGGTAGAGCATTGGCGCGAATAGCCAAAGGTCCTGGGTTCAAGTCCCAGTGCCGGAGGAATTTTTCTCCTATAATATTCTCATGCTTAATGTAGGTCTACTCTATAACTTGGCCTGTATGAAAAATATCTGTTATCCCTTTATCTAAGTAATAACCTAAGATACTATACTGCCATTAAATTATGACCACGGATAGAGGTTTCAGGTAACGTTTTATTTTACTTTATTGAGATAAATTGAACTCTTAACTCATTGCGCTCATAAAAACTAGATTAAATTGAGAATTCACTCACATGGTTTAACACTGAGACGAAATCATTTTTCAATCCTGTATGAATCAGTACTGCTCCTGAACTGAAACATGCTCAAGTTTTGACCCAACGTCATTCAACTCTATTGCATTTTAGCACAATAGTTTCAAGAAATAACTTCAACATATTGTATAATAACTAGGGCCCGGATGCTTAGGTTCCTTCCTAGGTAACTGTGATATTTTAACATAATTATCCCTTTCATAGTCATGACAGTCACACAGTCCAATCTTATAAAACCTAAAAGTGGCTAAATAAGACGTTAGAATCTAAAAATGGCTAAAGCTACTTTTCAAGTAAAATACAATAAAATAACAATAATAATTATAATAATTAATCTAATTATTATTGTTCGACTAAATTTGTGTTTTTGTCATTTTGCAGCCCATTGTCCCGGTAAAGGAAATCTTAAGTGAACCGAAATCCCTGGTTTCTTTAGACGCAAATTAAAGGCATTCATAAGAAGCTTAGTCTACACTTGCAGTTTATTCGCAGTGTTTGCTTCAGCAAGATGTCGAAATTAAGGTATTCTAAAGGTTGATTGATTAATTGAAAAAGTTCTTGTTGAGTTTGTGGGGGAGTTGGAAATGACAGGGGTAGATCTAAAAGTAATCAAAAAATATTCCTAAAGATTTGTGGTTTAGAGCCATAGAAATTGAAGTGAAAATAAAATGATTTTTTTTTCAATGTGTTTATTGCACTTAATTAAGAGAAACTAAAAAAATCGTCTGAAGATGGTAAAAAAAAAAAAAAAAAAAAAAAAAAAGATTTTAATATGTTTAGAAAACTAAAACAGGATTTATAAAAACCTAAAAATCCTAGCCCTAATTATAACTTTAGTTTATGTACAATTTTAGACTTACAGTTCTCTTTTTAATTTATGAGCTAATTTATATGAGCTCTGCTCATTCGGGGTATTGTATAACATGTTCGGTATTTAAGTGTGTATTAAATTTTATTTTATTTTTTAACGAAAGAATGAGGGCAAGTAACCTGGCTATTTCTTGAAAGACTCGTATGAGGACTTCCTAGATACGAGGCTGGTCAAGCGGAGACGTGGGATGTGTCTGCACTGATGATGCCGGAAGAAGGGTCAATAGAGAAGGCGGTCTGCAACATAACATCAACAAACACCACGATAATTATGATTGCCGTTATGAAAGGTTAGCCGCTCCGGGAAAAACAAAAGACCTCGGCACCTATTCATTTTGAGATCTGCAGCACCGCAGACGTTTTGTGGTCCCGGCGCTTGTTCTGGGGTTCCTTGCCGTGCAGGATGTGGGAATCAACGGCCTAAGTCCTCATGCATTTCACAATCCTCAGTCGTGTGAGGAGGGTGTCCCAAGTAATTTTTACTTGACAGAAATTTAGTCGCAAAGTGGATTTATTTTTAACTTACAATGCGTAATTGTGTTAACAAAATCGAGAGAAGTGCAGAAAGTTTTTCCATGCCTTCAGGAATGTTGGATTGGAAATAAATACAGAAAAAAACTAAGCAAAGAATACGGTTATGAAACGTTAAAATAATGCGCTACAAAATATTAGAATAACCGATAAAACATTCGATTTCGAACAAGTGGAGAAATTCAAATATCTGGGAGCAATAATTACAGATTCAAATAATACTAAGGCGGAAGTTAAGTGTCGAATAAAATCAGGAAATACTTGTTTTTACGCAATTCAGAAACTTTCTGAAATCTAAAATTAAAATGTACAAGAAAGTTTATTATCCTGCCGGTTGTATTATACGGATGAGAGACATGGTTCCTTATTCTTCGGGAAGAACATAACCTGAAAGTGTTCGAAAACAGGGTGCTTTGGAAAATAAGAGAGATGAAAATAAGAAAGATGAAAACGGGACTGGAGAAAACTGGATAATTTCTAGCTTTGTAACCTGTACTTTTCCCCGAATATGATTAGGGTAATTAAATCACGGAGGACGAAATGGGGTGGACATGTGCGCGTGGGAGGAGGAAAGACATAACTATAAAATATTGACTGAGAGACCTGAAGGGAAGAGACTACTTGGAAGACCTAAATGTAGGTGGGAGGACAATATTAGAATACATTTAAGGGAAATGGTATTTCAGAGGGATGGTTGGTTAGAGTCAGCACAGAATATTGTTGAATGGCGGGCTCATGTAAGGGCGGCAATGAACTTCCGGGTTCCATGAAATAGATAATATTCCTTTACCTTGTTTAGGAATTGACAATTGTCTATTGCCATTGAGAAAATAAGCAAGAAAATAAGTAATGTCGAAATTTGCGTTGACTCAGGCTACTGCTAAATCACTTTGTTCGGTAGGTGTTGTTCAGCTCTATCAATGAAATAAGTACGGTATATAATACCATCGTCATTGCACCTTGTTTTGTGGAGTCTTTATTTAAGATGACTAAAATATTATTGGTGTCATTTTAATTAAAATCACTAAAAACTTGAAATGTTCTTGAACCACTAGTAATTCCCATTTTGATTCTTCTTACATTGTACTCTGCTGTAGTTGCCCTGACTTTAATTTTATTATACTTTACCTTAAGCATGAAAACTGTTATAAAGATTAATAATTCATAATTACTTATACAAGTATAGCCTATATTCATTTATAATTCGTCGTAAGTTATTAACGTTGTACTAAAACCGATCCATCCCTTTTATCACAGAAATCTCTGCGGTCATGTATATGGAAGCTGCAAGAGTTGTGTTCCTATCTGGACTTAAAATCAGCAGTGGCCTGCACCGACCCTGCAGGCATATAGTCAAGTACCTTAGGCACATAGCAATTGTGACATGGTGATGTTCATAATTTGTCCGTTGTAAAAAAAAACTCATCCTTTTTGCAGCCAAAATACTGGGGAAAAGGGACTTCTACCCTAATAATGGACACCCTAATGCCTAACTTACTTATTGTCTCTGTCTAAAATTTACCCTTTGCAGCAATACACGAGAAAGAAACTGGCTTAGAAAGTAACTAGTACAAGAGAATATTATAGGTGAAAAATTCCTCTGATACTGGGATTTGAACCCACACTAATTAATGTGCCTCACAGTACTGCGTAAGACATAACTTGTCTGTCAGTGAGGTAGATCATTAAGGGCAATCAGTCATAGGAGAGAGGTTTCATCTGGCGCTATGTAGTAAACTCTGGCTTAGATCAGTTGTTAGAGCAGTGGCACGGATAGTGAAAGGTCCTGGGTTCAAATCCCAGTGTCAGAGGAATTTTTCTTCTATAATATTCTCATGCCTAATGTCTAGCAGAGACAATGATCTGTGGTTCATGAATGCACATAATTATATCTAACTAGTACAAGGCGTATCTTCTAGAAGAGAGTACCCACCATCCCCATAACCACGTACTGCAAAAAGGATGAACCGCCTAAATGTTCTAAGTTTCAGACACAGATTGCTTTACATGCTTGTGATCGTCTTCATACACAAGATAACACAAAATTAAGTCATTGAACTTTTTTAGATCCTGACATTTGTTAATAAATCGAATAGAGGGCTAATTCATGTTAAGCCAGGTTATCTGAAAAATTAAACAAGTTAAGACAGCCGATGCATACTTACGTCGTGTGCCGAATGTCTATAAACCTGAGAACCTCAGTTATTTGAGCCCTACTTTATTTTTTAACTAACCATGAAGTCAGACCAACCCATGTGGTTTTAATGCATCTATTTATCTCTTTGAAATAATGATAATAATAAATAAATCGTAGAATGTTGTGCCCATAATTAGCCTTCAAACTGAAATCCATGCAATATCTATGTTAATTGTTTATAATCGGAAGTACATACTTGTTGCTATAATATTTAATTAATTTATGGCCTGATTCATATTTGTTGGTCTCAATAATTTTTAATCGTGGTTTTCATTTTATTTCTGTATGGATGATTGGAGATGCATCTTGGTAACTGTGGTCCAATCGTAGATCTACCACTTTACTTTTTAAAATACTAGTCAATCTTAACTGGTCAGTTTTCAAGTTGGTTATACCATAGACAATAGAAGTAGAAGGCAACGCTGTGTTAATTTTTAATTAATAATAGACTACATCTATATCTGTATAGCAAGATGTCGTGAGGACAAAACAAAAGTGTCGAAAGGCTTAAATACAAAATAAATGTTGAACAGATGGTATCAATTATCCATTTTATTTTGTTTTACTATTAGTACGCTCAATCGTGCGTTAACCTAGGACTAATGAGACTGAGTAACAAAAATTATTCTTGTAGGCCTTACAAAATTTTGTCCAATAACAATAAACCACAGCTGTAATCTTTGACGTTTATGACCATCAATAATGCATGCAATCGTTATTTACTCATACCTAAAATACTTTTCAAGAATTTCTCTTCTTAGGATCTAATCTTGATCTCGAGGTATGAAACTCTTCAGGTGATCATGGGTTTGCTTGCAGCCATCAGACAATTACCGTCCCTTTCGTAATTTAAAAATTGTCGACAGACAGACAGACATGCAATCAAGACAAAAGAAACAAAGATACACGTCCTCCTCAATGAAGGATGAAATTAATCCTTTCTTTGTGATGGTTGTCATAAGGACAGCCTATTGTGAGATTTATTTTGTCATTCACTGATGGAGACATAGCATAAAAATCTTACGAAATCTCATGTAATGTTTAATAGAAACAATAAGCTATTATGTGGTTTTATGAATATACAGTAGCCTAATATATCATTCTGATATGAAAGTAGAGGCCTAAAATAACAGTAGAAACCCGGTAAAAAATCACTAAATTAGTATGTTTGACAATACTGTATTGTATGTGACATAAATGACTCACTTAGGACAACCATTGAAGATAATCCTAATGTAGTAGTAGTAAGTATTCTGCCTTCCGGTAGGTTTTCAAACTTGGTACGCGAATTTTGTTTTCCAAAACTGTCTATCCTCTGCTTCCTCCTTCAGCATCCAATATTTCCGCTTTTCCCTTAAATCGTCCAACAGCTGAATTCTTCTTCTTCCAAGTCTAGTTGTACCCTCCAATCTTCCTTCTACGACATCATGTAATAAGCAGTTCCTTCTGAGAATGTGCCCAACCCACTTTGCTTTCCTCTGACGAATTGTGTGTATGATTGACTTCTTCTCACCCACTCTACTGAGTAATAGGAGAGATTATTTCTGATGCCATTCTTTCAGGCCTGCACAGTTGGTAGAGCATCGGCAAGGAAAGCCGAAAATCACGGGTTTGAGTCCTGGTTGCAGAATAATTTTTCTCATAAAATATTCTCATTGTATGTGGGATGGGACATAAGGCATGGCAACTTCTTTATTTTTTGAAAATGTGTGATCATTTTGAAATATACAAATGAAAGGTCAGTGTATGGAATGTATGTATGATGCAGATTAAGGGTACTAGCTGTAGGATAGAATACGGAGCAGACACCCGTAAACATGCAAACACGACGGTATCGTGCCACTCTCATGTATTGTAGTACAGTAGAACTCCAACTATCCGGATCGCCAATTATCCGGTTCAATTTGGTTTTTAAAACAGCCACTATTGCGAAACCTCTTTCAAGGTCGATTATTTGTGAAAAAGCACAACTTTTAGCCGACAAAATCGTCTGCTTGTCACCTGGAATAATCCACATGTGGATTAATAATCCTGGAATAATCTGACCGATATATTCTCAAGATGCGACACTTTACATAAGTATAGTACTGTACAATAAAATTTAGTTTTTCTTTTTTAAGAAATATTATTTTCCATCGTTTATCTAATTATGCGGATATTTGATTATCCGGGTCGTGTCTGTTATCAATTACTCTTCTACGAGCTCCCTGTGGCATTCTCTGGCATTTTCGCTCTTGGATACGAAATTTGAAGGCATTTTTATAAGCGCTGGGGTCGGGCAATTTCATATGCACGATCAAACATGAGATCTTCTATTCAAGTTCAAGTGCAATAAAGTGCATTTTTATCGAAGTTTGTAAAAAAGTGTAAGATATATCCCACCAGGATATGACCACGGGACTTTTAGCAGCCAAGTTTTCATACGGCATTTAACAGCTTCTCTTCTCCTTTCTTTGGGGAATTTCTTCACAGACTCTCCAGGAAAGTGAATGCGTTCCCCCTCACTCGCTTCCCGGAATGGAGCTGAGTGTGCAGCAGAGGCTCAGATTTATACAAGTTTTATCCGAGAAAAAGAAGTTTCTTTGAAGTTGAGTTGGGACACAGAAATCATTGCCAGATTCCTAGAGCAGTAACACCCACTTCTCGAGCGTCTCCCTACCCTTCGTGACGAGACAGACTTTACCCCCGGTCATTATAAACGGCGCGCGCACCTGCGGGATAAGGAACCCAGTGCCGGAGGTTCCGCGCAACAACGGCTTAAAACCAAGTAACCCTTCCCAGGGTTAGGTCATAGCGAGCTATATCAAAATCACTATCATTATGCACTCGTAGCAAATGTGACCGTTTGTTACTACTTTATGTACTTGTTCTGGGACAACGACTCTGTGGTTAGATCGAATGCTACTATATTATTTTATCGGTTGACCCATGGTCTAGTTCATTCTACTTGGGATTTGTGGTTGACGTAAGGAGGTTGGAGTATTTTTTATGCATTTTATTATTATTGTTTTTTTCATATAATCCAAAATCTAAATCTAAACTGTAAAATAAAAAATCTAAATCTAAATAAAAAGTCTAAATGTAAAATAAAAATATAAAATGTAATCTAAAATTTGGTTAGAAATTAATGAACTTTTATACCAATGATATTGTAATAGAGTTGTTGTGTTGGTGGAGTTTAACTTCAGAAATGAGGAAATCACTCAATAAATAATAATAATTATTAATATTATTATTATTTTAGTTTTCCATTTGTAGATTCCGGGATCTGATCCCAGTCGTTCTGCTTGGGATTTGTGGTGGATGTAATGAGGTTGGAGTACTTTTTAAATTTTTTCCCACATGTAGATTCCGGGATCTGGTCCCAGTCAATCCCCTTGGGATTTGTGGTGGACTCATTAAGAATTTTCCCATTTTTACTGTCATAGATCATTCCACCATTGAAAATATCAATTGACGAGATTCCAAACAATAGCCCGATATATGAATTAACAACAAAATGAAGGCTATACTCCTATTCGTAGCATAATACCACAGATTATCATTTTTTACCTGAAGTTCCATATCCAGGATTCACCACAAATGAAATATGTTTAGAGAAGTACAATTTTCAGAAATATAATTCTTTTTTGTGTATATGTGTGTTTGTGTGTAAGTGCCTAAACCTCTGATGAAAATGAAATGTATATTCTGCTCAGATATCTTTGTAAGATGTGAAACGAAGAATGAACAAAAAAAATTGAGCTCTTCTAGGGCTTACTGCATGTGAAAATAAACGTGAGCGTAAGGGAACTATTAAAGATTTGTTTTTCCCTAGAGTGCAAGATAGAATGGCTTGTACACTTTTGATTCCGGATTATATTACGACTCAATTCTTAACAGGGCATGGGAAATTTGGTGAATACTTACATAGATTTAAAATTTCTACCTCTGCAAATTGTAAATGTAAAGAGGAAAGTCAATCTGTTAAGCACCTCTTATTTCATTGTCCATTATTTACGCACGAACGTTATCAGTTAATATTATATTTAAATTTTCTAAATTTTGACTTTACTACACCAATCTGCCGTCTCTTCTTAAATAAGCAAAGTTACAAAGTTGTTTTAAGTTTCATGAATAGTGTTTTTGCAAAATTGTAATATGTATATGTAGTTTACTGTATACTCTGTATATATGTTTAATCTATAACCCTAATATGCCAACTGGTAAAATAGGGTTCTGTATTTTTGGGAATTCAATAATAATAATAATAAAGATAAACATAACTCTTCACATTGTAATACACTAGCTTGGTGGACCCATCACAGAATTCTGGCCTTCTAAATGAAATGCCGTGAAAAGTATTTTTTTTAAATCAAAGGAATCTGCTAATTTACGTTCATTTGCCCTAGGTAATTGTTTAATCCGACTGTTTTCCTTCAATCAAGTATATGTTCTTACTTGACTCACGTTTTTGTTTTTAGTTTTATTAACCTTATATTCTCAGCACCGCTTCTTCTTTCCCCCCTTTTTTTTCCTTCTTCTTCTTCTTCTTCTTCTTCTTCTTCTTCTCTCTCAATGTCCTTCACGACTTCTTTTTATCAGGAATGATATATTTCAGCGGAGCCCTTTTTACCCAGTTTCTATAGAAGCCGAGCAAGACCACTTTCAATTCATTTCACGATATAATAGGTCTACACGGAAACACCAGCTCAACTAATAATTTAGAATAGCAAAGATTTGAAAGAGGAAACTTTTAAAAGGCATTTGAATTAATTCAATGATCATCAAGCAGAGAGGCCTAACATAGTATGAATTATTAAAATTGTACTCACAAGGTCATTGCTTTAATCTGTAGTTCTAAAAATCTGTTTATTAAGTGCCAGAATGGTACTTTATGAGATTGTGTGGGGGACGGGAAAATGTCTGTCCGTCTGTCTGTCTGTCTGTCTGTCCGTGTGTCTGTACGCGCGATAACTCAAATGCGCTTTATCGGATTTTCATGAAACTTAGATTTTGGACCATATCAGTTGACCGGTACCGGAGTAAAGCTCAATTTATTGCCTACTTTATGGTAATATAGGCTATTATAAAGAATTTGTCAAATGCAAATCAGTTCTCATGGCAACACATTCTTTTAGAGTGTTCGTATACGGCTTTGGAAGTTGCAATACAGTTAGATGTGACAAATAACACTACCCACATATTCCTTCACGTTTGCTTATCAAACTGGACTTTGTTCTTCCGTAAGCCCTGTTAAATGAATCGATCTGGAGCTTAACTCGGAAATCGATTAAAAAATAACTTTTTTTCTGCATATCATAATTGCAATTATCTCTGATTAAACAAAAGCATTCTGGCAGTTTGTTACATCAATTTACCTGAATTTATTGATATTAACTTGAAGAATGGACTTACTTCTGAGGACAAAATTTCTCAAATGAGAGTTGTAATTCTGTGAGTAATGGAAGTTGGAGTGGTCAAAGGTGTTAACCCCACCTGATTTATCTGCTTACTTTAAGTCAATTCGTTGTAGTAAAAAGAACTGTAACACGGTGGAGGAACAAACCATTACGACAGGAGCTGTTTCAGCGATGTCCAGAGTGTTCTACTTTAAGGTCTAATTAAAGTTTGTGTAAGAAACTTAATTAAGACTGAACTTCACACTAACAAGATAGTCTTTCAAATCTTCAGCAAGGTGGATTATATTCTAACATCTTATAATGTAATGACCTATCTCTAGGGTTCATGTTCTTTCAAATAATGATGTACATTAATAAATGGTGATGTGAGACAAATGTACATACTTGGCCCTTGGTAACTACAGGCCCTTGTGGTCCCCGGATATCATCTGGCCATCATTATCATCTTGATCCCATCCCCGCCTTGTTCGGAGTGAGTGTGTGTGTGTGTGCGTGTGTGAATGGTGTGTCTCGTTTTATTTGTTCGCGTTGTCTCGGAGGTGGCCCCAGCATTGGACTGGTCACTCATCCCGGGAGGCCCTCCATGTAATTTTCTGGCCAAAAAAGTATGTATGTGACCCATAGATAATCCCTCTCCTGACAGGTCGCTGCCCTGTAAGGCCCGGGCGGCGTGGGTCGCTTAAAACTAAGGTAAAGAAATATAGATATTATAGGCTATGGTTAGCACGTAATTAATTGTGTCGCAGAATTAAACAACGATATTAAATTATCTTTTGCTAATAGCCTAATTTCGAATTTCGAACTGTTATTCCCCGAAAAATCCCTTTCCCGGCCGGGAATCGAACAAAATAACCAGAGTACCTTGTTCCCTTAGAGTTCCTCTTCCTAAGACTGTAGCTGAAAACTTTCTTTTGGTAACGAAAATTCTTTCTCCCAGTAGGCCTAATCTACTGTTGAAATCTCCGTCCTACGAGTTTAAAGGCCAGAACGCCACCTACTATTCCACACTCAAAATTGTTGACAGAATAATGGGTATTAGGAAAAACTAATTAAAATACAAATTCTCTCCCCGCGCGAAATCAAAACATTCTGCAAAAACTAATAACAGCATATAGGCCTACTCCGTCATCCGTTAACGACTAAGGGGCATTTTTAAAAACCTTTCTACTTCCCGTAGAGCGTAGATTAAATTTTATGATTCGGAAAAAGAAAATGTGTTGTATGCCAACATTTGTATGGAAAAGAAGCTGTTTACAGATTGCTAAACAGTTTTGTTGTTCGAGTTATACATACAGTAAATGCAATATTTCAGACACAAACATCTAAATAAAAACTGTAGCTGAATCAAATTAAATACGCAGTCTATATACATACACAAGCGTATTTACACTTGTTTCGTACAAACGCCACGAATCGGGCTATATGGGGGAGTCTCTTTAATACGATATAGGGAACCTACAATGTAACATGGGGAGGTAGAAAGAGATAGAGAGGAAGGATGAGTGAGAGAGAGAGTGTGTATCACGGAACGATGCTTGTGTGCGCCATATTGGACGCACGGCGTCGGTCGTTCGACGTCGTCGTCGTCGCGGAAGGCCTGGGGAAAGCGATCAATGCATGCTAGCACCGCCCCCGGGCTCAAACCGAGCGAGCGTCCCTCCTCACCCACGATAGGGGGTTCCCCTTACCCCTCCCGGCGTCGTGCAGCGTCTATTCCCCCCTCCACCACCTCACCGTAGCATTTTCCTCTTCAAAACCAGGATGGGAAAAAGGGGAGAGGCGGGGCTTAAATAATTTTATATACGATATAGGATACTGCACATGCCTTCCAGCAAGGTTTGCGAGGAGTGTGTATTGCTAGGGGCTCTTGGTGGAGGCGGGGGTGGGGGAGAGATTGTTTCAATGCCGGTACAGATGAAAAGTTTCTGCTGTAACAACGTATGAAGACCAGGATCGGGAAAAGTTTCCAGCTTTTCAGGTTTTCAACGTAATTGCGGAAAGTTATTTTTTCCCTCTGTCTATCTCTCCCTATGCATAATTCAGAGAATTCTTCGAGCTTTCCGTTACATGTCCACGGATAGTTTCCGGATGCCAAATTTTCAATTAAAATGAAAATCTGAGGTCCGGCCCGGCCCGGAAGAGTATTCATGACTAGGCAGAGGACTTCATTTTGTACTGTTGACTCAAGTTCAATTACTTGCTGAAGGATAACTCCTGTTGTTTATACTGTTCTAATAATTTTGATGATTTAACTTTTTTAATCATGAACGGAACTTGGATAGATAAGCTACTTTACATAATCTACTTGGTAGATAATCTAACTTTACAGAAAGTTTTTTCATGTACCCGGTACTAAAGAAATTGCTTCGGGATATTTAATCTTCGATTTATTTATGTGGGCTACAATTTTTGTAATGTCAGACCAGACCATTTGTAGGACTTGCTCGACATTGTCTTGTTGTTATAGGCTTACATTTACAATTTTGTTGATTGCTTTGAGTTTTTTTCTGCATGGCTTCTTGTCCAGTTTTTACTGTTTCAGGGAAGGGGGCCAGGTTAGCATTGATATAAATTTTCTATAGAAAATCTCGAAGAATAAAAATTTGATTATTTAATTCATCCTTCATGAATACGTACGTAGCACTGGGGCTGTCAAAACAGTTCCACTAGAGTTCAAACGTTGCGAGATTTAACCAGGAGTCACGAACCACGCACTGCTTTGAGCCACGTGCTATGGACCATCAACCACTAGTAAAGCAATAAACTCCAATAAATGTAGAGTTCCGAACATAATCGAACCTCAGACTTCTGACACTAGGTATAAACGTAACTATTGTTCACTTCGAGGACCTGAACTTTTATGATGCACTGATATATTTATTTATTTTAAGTTAGACTATACCTCACTGATGAGATGTATGTCAGTGTAAGTTTTAAAGATTATAACAATCTGATTATAGGCCTATGCCCTACAGTATGAACTACATATTAAGATGGATATAGCCTATGCATTAATGAACCACAGATTATTGTCTCTGTTGGCTATTACCTTAGAATATTATAGGAGAAAAATTCCTTTGACACTGGGGTTCGAACCCAGGACTTTTGGCTATCCGTCCCACTGCTCTACCAATTGAGCTAAGCCAGAGTTCGCTTCACAGCGCCAGATGGAACCTCTCTCCTTTCACTAATTACCTTTACTGATATACCTCAGTGGCAGACAAGCTATGCCATATGCAGTACTGTGAGGCACATTAATTAGTGATTTTTGTGACCGGCTGTGAGGCAAACCAATAATGGTAGCCAAAGGTCCTGGGCTCGAATCCCAGTGTCAGAGGAATCTTTCTTCTACAATATTCTCACATATTAAGATGTATTTAAAGTAGCTTTTTCGCTCTTCTGTGGATCTTAAAATAGGTGCCACAATGCACCATTTAATGGGCATAATATAGGAAGTCTCTCTCATGTGTGATTAGTGGAGGTAATCCTGATTGATTCACACTCACAATGGCCGGCTTCGAGGATTTAAACCCGTGATCTCCAGGATGTCAATCTGCGATGATGTAGCTTCTTTCATCTCATTCGGTGGCAGTTTAACTTTCCAATAAAATTCACCATCGTCTTTGTATGCTTTCTAGGAGTTTACGGGGGTATGGTAAGATTTTTGGATATAGGAAGTGCTAGAATAGTTTCTGGATGTTTCTTAGTAAAGGTTCTGTATGTTAAGCCGAAATTCCGTAAACGATTTCTGACCCAAGACATATTTTTCTATAAGACTATAAGTAATGCTTTATATTGTATTTTGAAAGAATATAAACTGTTATCAGCTTGATTTTGTGAAAACATATGTTTCTGATTTAATAGACTACTATTGTTATTACTAATATTATTGTTATTTTTATTATTATTAATAATATTTTATTATTTTGAAGTAGCTAAATTTTTTGTCTCGTGTTTTTTCTAATACTTGCAGATGTAATATAGTATATTGCGATATAAGTGCCGTAAGCGATGCATACGGATCGAGGAAAGAGTGTGAAAAAACGAGGCGCTTGCGCGATGATTATTTATATCAATTTAATTATATTAATTGTGATATTACCTGAAAATATTATGCATATACATTCTTGAAGATAGATGTTTATTTCAGAAAGTGATTCGCATGTGTTTGTTCTTATGCGAACCGAATATTTGTCCTGGGGTGACTTGTCCATAAGGCTTGTATTATGATGTGCCGTGAGCAAATTCATAACCGCACGGAAACACTTACCGCACATAGCAACAAGATTGCGTGTGGGAATGTCAACTTACGATTCACGGCAACAACATTCGTAAGTACCACTAATTAGTTAAGTCGTGCAAAAAATATGTAAAAGCCTAAACATTTGAGTTTTAACCTTTAAATTGATAAAGATTACTGTAGGATACTGTATCTTAAGTATTTGTAAAAGAAATCGGAAGAACAATTTAAAATGTAATTAATTAATTATAGAATAAAGCACAACGAGCCTATACTCTGTGAACCTAATTATTGTGTAAATGGTTTTCTTTGCAGTCCGGCGTAGCTTTATAAATCTAAGAGTAAGAAACCACCTGTACAATAACAACAATTAAGCTTGTCAGATTTCCTTTTTTTTTTCAAGTTTAATGGTTTTTTGCACTCCTTAGCTAGTAAGTGGTACTTACGAACTTTGTTTACATGGATCGTAAGTTGACATTCCCACACAGTCTTGTTGCTAAGGCCGGTTGCGATGAGGTTAAAACACTTACGGTCCAAGCGCTACGTCATAATTCATTACGATACACTTCATAATACAAGCCTTTATGGCCACGGCCCCCAGGACAAATATTCGGTTCCCATAACAACAAACACATGCTAATCACTTTCTGAAATAAACATCTATTTTCAAGAATGTATTTACATAATATTTTCAGGTAATATCACAATTAATATAATTAAATTGATATAAATAATCATCGTGCAAAAAATAGCATGCAACACACGGGCCGTAAAGGCATTTACGGGCCTCGAAAACTTAAAAACCCTCGGCTGCGCCTCGGGTTTTCAATCTGTTTCCTCGACCCGTAAACGTGCCTTACGGCACTTGTATCGCAATATACTATTTACTACTGATTATTTGAATTTGAAATAAAAATAAATATAAATCGAATATTTCACATTGCTTTTGTCTGCTTGCAGTTCTTAAAAAAACGACGTGAAAATTCACAAAAGACTCTCTACCTAATCATGGATCTTCGCTGATTTTTATTGTTTCGCAAAGTAAATGACCGTTTTTCATTAATGCGAATCTCTTATCGGTGTCACAAAAAGTCATATTGTTTTCGGGACAAGACTTACAAACCTAAGATTGCGTAAGAGATTTCTACATTTTAACTACTGTCAAGCAATTTTTACGAAGTGTTACATATAAAAGTTTTAGGCATAAGTGCAGGCAGTTAAAGTACAAAATTGAATTTCGCCTTTGTAACATTTTTCGAGAGAATCGCCAAAAGAAAATTTAATGTGAACTGCAGTAAAAGTAGGAGAAAGTGTTATCTGCATGCTTGACGTCACTTCTCCAGAAAATATATAATTTGAATAGAACATTTAGTTTTCATACGAATTTCCTTTCAAGCTATGCTGTTCACAGGCAGACTATTTAAATTTGTATTTTTTTCTCTCAGAATACTTCAAACCGCGAATTAATTCTGAATAGGCCTACTCGAAATTAAAATAATATAAAGATTGAATATTATATAATGTCAGTGGTATAGGCCTAGTTCTCTCGTTTTCCTCGTCCCCATTTGGCAAGTCAAACGTCGGCATTTCCTTTTGCGGTCTGCCGGATTATATTATTGTTTACTGAGGATAAACAGTAATTTGATCTCTCATATCCAAGCAGGTGGCAGGCTCTGTAGTCAAGTCATCCCAATAACAATAGTAATAAATAGGGACCGGATTTTTAGGTTTTTACCTATTTTTTTCTTTACTTCCAAAACAAAAAGCGCTCATACACTTATTCGAATCATGTCCATAGGATTCACCCACATTAATTCTGTGGCACCTAAAAATACCTAAATGGGGTATAAAAACCTAAATATACCTAAACGGGATATAAAACCTAAAATATCTAATTTAGGCTGCTTTTTTGTCTTGTTTGTTTGTCAGTTGAGATATCGATATTTTTCGGAGAGAAAATAACTTTGTCGGGTTGAAATTAATATCACCAGCATTTCGTTCAACCCGTTGTCGTCTAGGATGGACAGTATCAAGAGACGAAGAGTAAGAGTACCGGCGTATTCTCGTATGAACAACCATTGTTGCCGTGTATGAACAAGGTTATAGATTTCTGTGTTTTTAAGCACTTGTTTGCCTTTAGTACTTCCCTATCATTCATACTGAGTGGTCACACTGTGAGTTTTAAGAAGACGTGTTAATTATGCCGAAACAAATGAAGTTGAGTTTATTACGGCAGTGGATTGGCGATGACCTGAATTTCATCTTTCTCCCTTCTTTTTCTTCTTCTTCTTCTTCTTCGTCTTCTTCTTCTTTTCTTCTTCTGAGGTTATTTTATGACGTTGCACCCCCCGGGTTTCTACGTCTGCTCTGTCCTAAAGCAAGTTTATACAAATTTAAGTCAATTTTGTTAAGTTAAACTTAACAAATATTATGTATTGAATCCTATGTAGCACATTCAAATTCATTAAACCAATTATTCTACCCGAAAATGATATTTTGGACAAAAAACCTAAAAAACCTATTTCACCTAATGGAAAACCTAAAACAGTGTTTTTAAAAACCTAAAAATCCGGTCCCTAGTAATAAAATAAAACTTTTCAGCATTTTCTTAGCTTTTCGTTTCCGGCTGAAAAATAACAACGTTTAAATACACAACTCGCTACTATTGACGAATGTGCCCTTCTTGCATTAAAGAAACGACACTTCAAAGACCGCACTGCTGGGGACGAGGATAGCGAGACAACTATACCAGTAGATTAACTGTAACTTAGGTATAGTAGGCTAAAACGTATTTAAAAATAATAGTAAAATATATAGGCTAGCTGTTATCAATTAAGATTATATTTGGCATCTGTTTTTTGTCAAAAATGCTATTAATACAAACTAAATTACAAAATTATTACCATTTTATTATTATATTTACATGAATAAATAAAACCCAGTTATAGGCTTATTGTCCTTACACAATCAACATTATATTTGGCATCTGTTTTTTGTCAAAAATGCTATTAATACAAACTAAATTACAAAATTATTACCATTTTATTATTATATTTACATGAATAAATAAACCCCAGTTATAGGCTTATTGTCCTTACACAATCAACAGGAAATATCCCATCATTCTGTAAAAAGCAAAATTAAAAGTATGGGAAATAGTAATTTGGTTAGTTACATTCTTCGCAGGTGACCACCGATGTGTTACTGGATTAGAATCTCCTCTAAAATGTAGTTCTTTTTATCCCTCCGGTTGTGCTTTGTACTCATGTTACATAATTAATATCATTAGGCGTTTCTTGTAGAATAGGTCGTAAAAATACTGGATCGAGGGCATGTAGTTCATCAGTTTCGAAATCCCGTCATAGAGCCGGTCTCTATAGCAACGTGAACCTGTTCCCGAACAATATCGCGATTGTTCTCAAGTAACTGGATCTCATTGCTGTTTCGATCGTTTTGTATTAATTTGTCGCCTGTCAGTGTGACCACTCCATTTCACGCTAGATCAACCTCCTATTAAAGGGATATGTCTATAAACTCCTTCAAGTAATTGTAGATGAACATAATTTTCTATAATATTCCCATAGGGTCCGATATGTGAACCGGTAAATTTTTTGGGTAATTTTTAAAATACACCAAATCTTTCATTTCACTGGTGAATGTGAATGAGTAAAAAATGAAAAGTGTTCCCTACACAGGCCATGGAGGCCCAGAGGGTTCCAGGAGGTTGAGGCTCCCAGATTTTTGACATTCGGGACATGAAGGTGGTAAGGTTGTCAGCCTTACGCACCGGGCGCCTTCACCCCCAGGATTGCTCCGGGTACTCATTCCTGTTAGGGGCTGAGTCGACCCCAGGACCATAGTGCCACCAGAAGGATTAGGCCGATTGAAAAACTCCAACGACCTCATCGAGGATCAAACTCGCGACCTTCCGGTTTGCAGCGCAGCGCCTCAACCACTACGCTACGGTGTACCCCAATGAGAATGGGATTTATCTAAAATAAACTGAATGGGGTGGGGACATACAGTACAGCTTCGGGTACTGAGAAATAGATGGAATTTATTGTTTCTTTCCTCAGCAATGAATTGTTCTGTAATCTTGTAATCTGACATGTTCTTTATTGATTACTTCTACAAATAAATTACATACTATTTTTAGAATTAATTGTTACAGTTACAGATAATATCGCTACAAAATGGCAGCAACGTTTCATGCTTCGAATTGCCGTTTCCATGATAATTTCCACAAATCTCAATATCATTAATTTATTCTTTTTTTTTTTCTAAATCATACGAACAACATCGTTCGCAATCTTTCGAATATTTACATTTACATTTACTTAAAAAATAAATCCGTGAAGAGTAATTTTTTACATTTTTTTTCACATTAAAAATATTATTTAAAAAATAAACTACTAACTAATGTTGTATTAACGATTTTAGATAGTACCCATTCACCTCCAAATAGACCTAAAGTAACTTATATGTGGACGGGAAAACAATTATTACTGATACATAGAATTTATATTTAAGTAATTATTATGTGATAAGCTCGAAGTAATTTTATATAATTTAAATAAATAATTATTTTGGCAAATAAAATTTTATAGGTTTTTTTCCTCAATGAATAAAAGTATTCTTAAAACTCAATTCCGGCTATAACAATTCCCGCAACGCTTGTTTTTTCTTAATTAACTTATTACTTAATTACCTCCAAATTCTGTGAACAAAAATCCCGACTCTCTTCTCGTTGAATTTTATTTAGTGCACTATGTGCTAGCTTATGCACTAAGGCTGTGGGAATGCAACGTGCGGGCACCCTATAGGCATATGATGCAATACCAGTATATTGATTATGCTCAGAGTGCCCCTGCTCCACGAATTAGTCAATAACTAATTATCCTGTTGCTTTATTAAATTATGCTGGCTAATGAGGCAGTGATCACTAGCATAAAAGTCAATGGGACAGGTTTTACAATTCACTGATTCTTTTGTATTAACCACATCACATCACTCCATCCACTCGACTACACTAACAGGTAATACTAACTGTAAGCAATTTTTCATCGAGTTCCCATATAGTCTTTATGATAGAGCTGGAATATGTTCTTATGTTTACTTCAGATATCACTGCGAACTATAATTTTAATTTTCTACTTGCTCTACCTTCATCACAGGTTAGGTCTACTATAGTAGGCTTACATGAATTATTGAGTTCGACCATGACATTTTTTGGCAAGTTTTCAGCATTAATAGATTACACCATTGTTCGCCAGACGCCGATATAGCAGTAGTAATAATAATAGTAATAATAATAATAATAATAATAATAATAATAATAATAATAATAATAATAATAATAATAATAATAATAATAATAGACTAATAAAAGTATATTACTACATATTACAAAAATATTTACAAATTCTAAAGTCACCTGAAAAAGCGAAGCTTGTGCTCGTGGGCAGACAGTTCAAAACAATGAAATACACTAAAAAAATTATTTACAATAATACAGAATATGCTATTACAAACAGAAAACAATGCGTTCATAATATTTAGAGTACATACAGAACATGAAGTTATGATTACAATAATAAAAATTTACAAGTTAATAGTACAACAATAACATATACAATTTTAAAGTAAATTAGTTTATGTGAATTAATTATAGGCTATCTATATTTTAAAATTCAATTAAGGAAATGTTATAATAAAAACAAGAGCAAACAATTAATTGAAGAAGTAATTTTATGCATGATAAAATTTTATACTTAAATTGTTTATTGTTTAATCTACTTAAAATTAAAGTAGTAGTCACCATTATTAAAGATGGCGCCCTTGCAACTTGACACCATATTGAACAGCTATTAGCGGTTACCTTTTTATTTTTACATAAGTAGCCTAATACTTACCTACTCTATGAGTCTATGGTAATAGAAAATTTCTAAGCAAGTTAAAGGAATATTATCTATTTTATGGAACCCGGAGGTTCATTGCCGCGCTTACCTGAGCCCTCCATCCAATCATCCCTCGCAAATCCTACTTCCCTTAAATCTATTCTAATATTGTCCTCCCACCTACGCCTAGATCTTCCAAGTTCTTTTGGTCCTCCCAGTCAATATTTTTTAGATATGTCTTTCCTTCCCCATGTTCGCAACATGCCCAGCCTATTTCATCATCGAAAATTTAATTACCCTTACTATATCCGGCGAGGACTACAGGTTATGATACTCGCCATTATGCAGTTTTCTCCAGTCTCCGTTTTCATCTCTCTTAGGTCCAAATATTTTCCTAAGCATCCTGGTTTCGAATACACTCAGATATGTTCTTCCCGAAGAGTAGGAAACCATGTCTCACATCCATATCAGTTAACCGGCAGAGTAATTGTCTTATTTTTTTTTTATTATTTATTTCTAGATTTCAGGGCAGAAGACGAGAAGAAAAATTTTTCTGAATTAACTTACATAAAAACAATCATTACTTGATTTTAGCCGACACTTAACTTCTGCCTTTACATATGTAATAGGGTATTTATTAGGTCTGTTCGCCATCGTCTTCGGTTCGTTAAACCAACACTTCTCCAATGACGCACTTAACCACTTTTGTATCCCAATACACCATTTCTGTGAGCATAGAAGACCCAAATTACGCAATAATATCTATTAATAGAAAAAACTGTGAGTAAGCAATCTTATTGCTGATTATCTTTGTGGTGCTTTTTTTTTTTTTATCTGTAAGCCTAACATTCTTATTAGTATTTTAGTATTCTAACAATCATCAAAGAAGCTTTTTTTCGTACTGTTATGAAACTGTCAAGGTTTTGTTTATATGGGCACTAACTCTCCGTTAAATCATCTTTGTAGTTATAAAAATGTGTGATGAAAACTCTAAAAATAATACAAATTACAGAAGAATTCGTGGGAAATTGATGTGGGCGATGTTGCTGAAAATATACCACCGTATTTATTGTTGTTATTTTTAATTGGTTGTTTATTTTATTTGTAAAATATTCATAATTGAATTCCGCAGAAATGCTCATTTTCGCACGGTATGTTATCCATATGGATTTATGGAAAGCAGGCGTTTGCCCCTCTCCCTCATCCCTCGTGTACAGTCAGTGTTACAGTTCAAGCAGCTCTACTACTACACACTACAAATTGACATTTTCAATAATAATAATAATAATAATAATAATAATAATAATAATAACAATAATAATAATAATATGTTTTTAATTAAGGAATATTCCACAATACAATGGTTTTCCTTCATCCCACAACAATCTTTTGCCTCCATAAGTCCCTGTTCATAGCATCTTCTTCACTTAATCCTTTCCTCTCCATACTCCTTTTCACGCCATCCATCCAGCATTCTTTGGGCTTCCCTCTTCTTCTTTTTCTTTCTACTTTCCAATCCAAAATTTTCTTGGATGTTCTATCCTCTGTCATTCTGAGTACATGTCCATACCATTTCAAGCGTCTTTCTTCTACAATTTCCAAAATATTCTTTTCAACTTGCATTATTTCCCTTATTCTATTATTTCGAATTTTTTCTTTCCTTGATTTTCTTGCTGAACGCCTCCAAAAATCCATTTCTAATAGGCCTACCATTAATTTGTTTGCTTGTTGTCTACTTATGGTCCAAATTTCAGCGCCATATAATGTTGTACTTTGGTGTAATTCCTGATATATTAATTTTTTGGTTCTATGTAAAATATTTTTACATTTTTAAAATATTTAAAATATTTTACTTTAATAATAGTAATAATAATAATAATAATGATTTATTGTTGCTGTTAAATACAATGTACAATAGGCTATGTTAAGTATGTTAAATAGATTTGTTATACAATAATGTCACAATCTAAAGATTCAGTCAAATTATAAAAAGGATTGCTACTTAGCCAAGTTTTCATCTGGTCATTTTAAACTACGATCATTTAGTTGTTTGATCTGCGTTGGCAACTTATTATAAAACTTAATACTAGTGATAAGGTAACTTAACCAATACTCCATACTCAGTTACGAGTTACGAGTATGTTTGGAAGTCTATACTGCTCTATGGTGAACACAGTGTAGCAAAACATTTGAAGCTGTCTGTTCAAATCTTTTCATTTTACACTAGCCATCACTGCATGTCAACACTGTTATCTTCATAAATCAAAAGCTGCAGCTCAACTGTGGGGTAAAACATGTTTTATTGCTTAAAAGAGAAAGTTAGGTAATGTCATCTCCTCGAAATGGTCAACTTGTGCTTGAACTGGGAATAGAATTGCCACCTCCATTACAACACAATGGAAATTAGTTAGAAACGAAACCCTAAGAAACGAAATTTTGAATGACGTACAGTACTTGGAAATAAAGCCGCAAAAACGTGATAACATAAACAGAATTTTTGATCACAATAAACGGCATTTTTTTAATGTATGTGTATTAATCCGTACGGATCTTCATAAAAGTGATAGCATTACCCGACTGATAACATTATCCGCGATTTCTTTAAGCGGCGTTCACTGTATTTCCGTAGTTATTCTTCGCTTAGAGCAGTGATTCAGGGGGTCCGCAGGCGGTTTAAGAAGAAATAGGATATCTCGTAATTTTCTCAAATTACATATCTTCTAAAGCAGCTTCACTGCTCACATTAAGGAGTAAACTCTGTTTGTTACCATTGATATTGCTATTTTGTCTATTGAATTTAATACATTTGAATCAAAGTAAGTTCATTTATTTAGTTTTTTTTTTTTTTCAAAACCCAGAGGGGGTCCGCGAAATTTTAATTTTGTTCAAGGGGACCCGGACTGAAAAGTTTGGGAACCACTGGCTTAGAGGTTTCAGAGAAATTTTAGTTACGATGTTAGTAATTCTCCTGTCATGTAGGGGCAAGCGGCACAGTAACCTGTGCTGCACTTGTCTTCACGTCTTATTTGAAAGGCGTTACTGTGACTGTGGTGTGGTTGTTGGGGGAAATGTAATCAAACCCCCGCGCCTCCAACAAAATCCAATATATCCACCCCAGAGAGGCAGGGAGAAGAGCTGTGATATCACAATGCCAGCACAGTCCCATCCAAAACCACTAAACTTCAATTTCTCTTTCGTTCCAGCTGAAGGAACGTTATATGAAAAGGTTGTAAGTTCTTCATGGTAATCGTCCTGACTGTTCAGAAGGTATTTTAGAAAACAGTGATATTATGTTTCTAGGGCAAGAAATGTCATGTATTTAAGTCAGGGCGCAAAATTTACAATTCGTGATCAGAATTCTGAGGCGGGCGACATAGATTCAATTTTTAAAAACTGATATTTTATTTACTTTTATTATTTTAGTTCCCGTAGTATTTTGGGTTCAGCCTCTAACAGAAATGAGTACCAGGAGCAATCCTGGGGGTAGAGGCGGCCGGTGCATAAGGCTTGACAACCTTACCACTTTCAAGTACCTACTGTCTAAAACTCTGGGAGCCTCAACCTCCTGGGACCCACTGGGCCTCCATGGCCTGTAATAGGGAACACTTTACTTTTTTAGTATTTTGGGTTCAGTAGGCCTATTTACTTATTTTAGTATTTTGGGTTCAGTATTTATTTTCAAATTTAATGTTGGATATTTCCACAGGCAGTCACGTTTAACATGAATAAGACGACTGAGTATTCGTATTTACTTGGAAGCTTTGGGAAATATCGATAAAATTTGGATTTCCCACACGACTCTTAATTATTGGAATTGGTTCCCTTGTGTTTGCCAGTCGTTACTCGAGCTCCTTTAGTAAAGGAATGTAGTTCCTGTTTGGCTGTTGTTGTTTGTTATAGCTGTTACAGCTTTCATTGAATTTACATACTTCCAAAATATTTAGTTTGTTTTGATATAATTTGTTACAAATTAGCTGATTCCATTTTAAACAGGAGGACAGTTTAGTAAGTAAGGGTTGATTATTTATTTGATTGTACTAAAGGGATATATGCCTTGATATGTTATTATGCAAAGAACAAATAGACGTAGTTCTTCAAAATTGGTTTTGGTTCTCCCTTCAGACTTGAAATTTCTTCCACTGATCTCGTTAGAAATTTCACCCATCACTCCCTTAATCGTATGTAAGGCTGAGCATAAACTTTGGTCCAATTTTATGAATTCCCTGCCACCGTTGTTCCAATAGTGTTATGTGCCATTACAGTAATTTGACTTGGCCAGGGAGTGGAGATGCAAGGATTGTGCATGAACAGGTGGAAATCTTCTCGCAATGGAAATCACATGTTGGTCACAGACTGAGTGTAATGTTGTTAGTGACAACAGGCTGCAGGCTTACCACTACATTCCCACACACCTGTCCTTACCATTTCTGCTGTTATGGTGCATTGAATATCATCCCTTAGCTGTCCCCTTGCCAGCTGCAGTCTGGTAAATCTTTGCCAATAGATACAGTGACCTCTACAGCTCGTGTAACCAACCTGTTATTGGAGCAATAATTTCTGCCAAGTGAACAGACGTAGTGCCTAGAAGATAACTAGAAGTATACCTAATCAATTTGAAGCCGTCGTGGTTGCTATCATCATTCTATTTATTTAGGCTTACAGAATGCAATGTTAAAACATATTTCTGTGCCTAAAATTTTATTTTTTCCTCCATTCGTCTCTGTCCATCCAATCCATATCTTGTAGTTCTCTTTCTTTCATTCCTGTACTGATCTCCTGCATCCATGAATGTCGAAGCCTGCCTCTGGTTCTTCTTCCAGGTGGACAGCGTTCCCATACTTTTCTTGGTAGCCTTTCTTCTTCTATTCTTCTTACATGTACATACCAATTTAATTAGTTATAAAAGTCAAAGTTCAAAATAGAATTCTTGATATTCATTTTCGTCATCATCTTCATTGTAATAATAATTATCAAAGTATAGTCCCATCAAGAAACACTTGTGCTGGTGAGAATCCGCTAAGTTAGTTGTTATCATTTATAATGTTGTGCTGCAATCATTTTCGAAATAACAAATAAAAGTAACATGAAACTCACTTATATACAGAAGATGTTGAAAACGTTTCCGTTTTGTTAAAGACACAACATCATTCGCATTAAATTATTTTCGAAAACTTTAATTAAAGATTTAATGTAACTATTACTTATTTCAGTTTTCGACTTATCAACTGTAGAAAACAGATGCACATCAGTAGTTGCATGGCTTACTCTGGTGTACCTGCTACAAGTCTCAAAAGAAGGTGGGAGAAATAGCAACCTTCGCATGATGGCATTTATTTTTTTATTAACTACATATTGTAGTACCTGATTTACACCATTAACTGGTCGTTTCCAAGAATATTAACATCTACAGTCAGCCCTCAATGTAATGCCTCTCTTTACAGTGCCACCCTCTCACAGCTCCAATAAATGCAAGTGAACGGATCTTCTCCCATATAAAGTACATAAGAAACCTCGTTATAGTGCCAATTCATTTAGTGCCTGTGAATATAAGACAAGATTTTTACAAAATACAGCTTGCAGTAATTTTTTTCAGTTGCAGAATTCTGATTATTTAAGAAATATTCTGTAAAGTATTTCCAAGAAGTGAGTGTTCCTCTGCCACTAACTGTAAGTGTAGTGGGGTGGAATGTTGAAGAAGTCGGACAGATAGCCTGCGTGAGGGTGGAACAGGTAGAAAGATCCCTTCATACAACGAGACATTCCAAACTTTCACTTCATTACACTGCACTACAGTTACTCAGTTAAGGTTAATCACTTACATGGACCCACATGATTTTCAAGCCCTTTGTGTATTGTAGCATTGGGCATATACTGTAATAAATTGAGTCACTGTACAATATTTTATTTTGTGCTGAAGTTCTCTATTTGCCTTTTATTTATTTTTCTTTCATAATACAGTACAGTAAATTAATACTGCACTGTTGTATGCCACTTTTATTTTAAAAATTAAATTTCGTTTTAGTACCACCCTCGCTTTGTGCCACTAAATGTTAGAGAACATCTGGTGGCATTATATCGAGGGATGACTGCTTTTATTTCTAAGCATTTGTGTAGGAATATATGGGTAATGTTATTTGTCATACCTAACTGTATTGCAACTTCCAAAACAATACATGAACACTGTAAAACAATATGTTGTCATGAGAACTGATTTGCATTTAATAAATTCTAATATATTACCATAAAATAGGCACTAAATTGGGAATTACTCCGGTACCAGTCTATTGATTTGGTCCAAGATCAATAAACTTCTTCCCATAGACGTTGTAAATGTGTATACCAAGTTTCATGAATATCCGATTAAGAGTATTTGAGTTATCACGCATACAGATACACCGACAGATGGACAGAAATTTCCCGTTCCCCACACAATCCCATAAAGTACCATTCTGGCACTTAATAACTCGAAGAAAATAAAAGAGAAGTAACAGTACAATATTAATTAATCTGATCTGATCTGATCATGAAGTATTTGGCAAGATTTTTTTTAGCACCGTGTTGACATTTTAAAGTGGAAGGAAGGTTCCCCCCCCCCCAAAAAAAAAATCGAAAAAGTTGAGTATAGTCCCAAGTGCTCCAATTAAGAGACCAATTACTTATATTGTGTCCATGTTGTGTTTTTCCACAAAATGTGGACTTTTCATAAATTCCCTTATCCTTATTTACTTCTTTTGGCTGTGGGTGACTCAGTTCCATTCTGATGGTAGGATGAACTAGCAGCATGCCTTGAGGTCTCATTTATAGCTACTACGTCTAGCCTTGTTGTAGAGCCATTTGTAGAAATACAGGATATTTCTTCGTGTACCTGCCTGCATACCGACTTGACCACTCATAAATACTGATGAGTTGATAACATTATCGACTAGATTCAATAGCATTATCGACTAGATTCAATTCACGAACAGCAATATCCAGCAAAAACTTCAAAATTATAACTATATAGGTACTTCAAAAAGCAGGAGACTTTAACTATGATAGGACTATTTATTCTTGTAATCTATATTATTTTTATGTTTGGAATAAACAGATTAATCACCATTCTGACGGGTAACTGAACTAATTTGTATCATCCAATGTTAATATATAGACCATGGTCCTGTTTTTTATCCTTCTGAGGTTAAAAAAAGGCACTAGAACTGAATCTTGTTGATAAGGGGGAGATACTGTACGACAGAGCAGGAGGATTGCTAGGGGAAGTGAAGAAAACAAGATTGCGTTGCCTCTATGGGAAGTGAAGTTGCTTGGACCTAAGGGCGACCAACTTAACACATTTTTTCTCATATTGCCAAGGGGGAGGGAACTTCGTTAGGCCAATAAATCAACGGACTACCATTCTTATTATTGTTACTCCCACTTAATTTAATTTCTGTACAGGCTCAAATCTTATTTGCCTTAACTAGGGTAAAGATTTCACACTTTTAAAACTAGCCTTTGCTGACGTTTGTTTTATGTAAGAATCATCTACTACTTGACTCTTCAAAATATCTGTAAAAGTTCCTATTTCAAATGTAGCTTATTCACACTTTTAAATCCGACCTTTGTTGACTTTTGTTTTGTGGTATGAATCATCTACTTCTTGACTTTTCAAAATATTTGTAAAATTCCTTATTCCACTACAGTCTAAAACCTTATTTTCCTTTACTAGGGTAAAGATTTCACACTTTTTAAATCTAGCCTTTGCTGACTTCTGTTTTGGGGTATCAATAATCTACTACTTGAATTTTCAAAATATCTGTAAAAGTTCCTATTTCAGATGTAACCTATTTTCACTACAGTCTCAAAACTTATTTGCCTTAGCTAGGGTAAAGATTTCACATTTTTAAATCTGGTCTTTGCTGACCTATGTTTTGTGATTTGAATCTTCTACTACTTGACTTTTCTATCTTGACTATCTCTAAAAGTTCCTAATTCAGATTTAAGCGCAACATAACGAATCCTTTACAACATAACACAAGTAATCCTTTATTCCTAAATCTTTAGATAGTTACATTCAACTGTTTGAATTTCGAGCGAACCTAATCCATAACGCTAATTTCACCAAGGTCGAAAATCCCATTTAAAACGTAGGGTAATATATGTTCCTTTAGAAATGTAGACGGGTGAGTTCCTCCCGATTTGCAAGGGGTTGTTTTGCCTCTATTCTAGCCTCTTCAATAGACAATATTTTTACATTTGAAAGTATTAGTTTTTTTAATAAAATGTTAATGTGTCAGTAATTATTAATATTTACTAATATTATTGTCATTGTTTTCAAAGTTAAATTTGAAAGGTTCTATAAGCTAATTTAATACGTAGATTAACATAGTTTTTTTTTTTCAAATATTACAATGAAAAGACTACCTCCATATGAATGAACGATTCCTCATCATGTTTTATTATCATTAAAGTACGAATTTCATTATATCGAAATATTAATTTCACTTATTGTTAACTTCATTTAGTGCAATTGTTTCGAATATTTATCAAACGGATATTTCTCTTTCGAAATATTTGTTTAAACATTTGCTTTTATCACAGACTATTTAAAACGTAAATGTCGGATATAATAAAATGATCACATGGGGTTTTTGTGTATTGACATGTTGAATTAGTAAATGCTTTCATTGACAAAAATCAATATTAATTACCGTTGTTAAATTCATTAAACCCCTGTGATCTTAAAAATGATAAAATAACTTTTCATCATAGGAATGAATAATGAAAGCCGATATCAATGCTCTCTCTCTCTATCTATACAGCCCATAGAAGAATTGAAATACCTACCCGCCCGCGGCAACGGATATTCGGTAGAGTGTACCAGCCGGGTTTTTAGTATTATTATTTATTTGAATATTTCACATTATCACTGCTTTTTCAGCTATTGTTAATAGAATTATAGATACAAATTCAAACGATGCTCAATACACAAACAAAAGTATGGTTGATGTACTGTAATGTGGATAAAAGAGAAGTTATCATGGAGTTACAAAAATAATGCAATGTTTATATTATAAACATTTAACTGCAATACAGCGTATTTCAATATTTAGGTCCTATGTCTGAAATAATTCAGTGGAAATGTAAACCAGTATTTCATCTAGGGAAAACAGAAGCTGAATATATTTTCTGCAGGGGCAAAATGTGGTGTTTTCCTGGGTGCATTAAGGCATTCTTGATAAAATGGATGGCAGGAACTTTCTAATCCCAATGCTAGATGGAACACTAAACCGCTCTTTGACATGTGCTGCACCCGCAGAAAAAAAATTGAACCAAAATGCTGATATAGATACTGGGCCTTATTACCTGCTGGGCCTTATTCCCACCTTACGATATTTAGGAAATAGAAAAGCCGGCCAAATTAGAATTAATTTATTTTATCAGTGTTTATTAGTCTAGGTTCTGCGTTGTCATTAATATGTATGATAGGTACTGTACATGTTATTTATGTATATATAGTATACATATAAGCCTAGGCTATAACTGTTTATGATATGAAGGTAATCTGTATACTCTGACTTCATTGCTTGAAAATAATTTCTACAAAAGTGCGGGGAATAAAGCGACGCACAGAAGTTATAAATTCTGGTGAATAATGTTGCTATGTTTCACCAAATATTGAAAACAATATACTCCTAACCTGTACACAAGTTCAGCGCCTTGGAGGATGGCAACCGTTCCTGCGTGGAGAGAAAACAAACTCTATTCTCGTGTTCAGTTGTGTTTTTACAAATATTTTGCCTTTTACCTGTTTTAATTGTTCAATTGTAATTGTCATACTTTACAAAATATTTCCTACACCCAAAATACTCCTGAAGTACCAAGGAAAGCATTTTCCTCGTGCTTGTATTCGGCAAGTTTAATAATACTTATAGTAGTGGCCATTCTTCAGAATACCAGTTCATAAGTAGGCCTACTTGTGGAATATTTTCCACTTGTTTACAAACTGGATGATGGTATTCCGTGGAGGAAGGGATTCTATGTACTTTTTATTTTCAATAATTTGATAATTTATTTTGGTAACGGTATAGCAATGATGTTTGAAATCTAGGTTTATGGTTTAGCGCCTATTTGTTTAGACTAATGGAGCTACATCCTTTCAAGTTTTGAAGGTCTAAATTTTATTGATTTTAAAATGTTACATATTGGTACATGTAGAGTGAAATAATCACCCGAAGGAGCAGATGCTCGTGCTCATGCGGAGTTCAGTTTTAACAAACATCTTCTAATACGTGGGCAATTTTTTTCAACCTCCGATGGGGCATAAAATGGAAACCACAGAGAAAATTAAAACTGTTTTATTTGGAACATTTAGGTACATCTTCCAGCTACTTCTCTACATATTCGCGCTCCGATTGAGACATTTTTCGAAGCGTGGTGCAACTTTCAAATACCCTCTTCATAGAAGCTTGCCGCCAGCGTATTGAGAAGGGTCTTCACGGCATTTTGAAGTGTTTTGAAATTCTTCGTTGGTGTGGATGCCAGATCTTGGGTTTGTTTGGGAAATTTTGTGTACATCCATTGTTTGGATTGTTCTTTTGATTCTGGATTGTCGTAACGATTCCACGTTTCTTCCTCTGTCATGATGGATTTCAAAAATTCGTTCCCGTGCCGAGTGACTTGTATCTTTTTCGGCAGCTGAAGACAGATCTGGGAGGACAGATACCTACATAGGGACATACATTTTGAAAATTGAAATTCCTCCATAAGCTAATTTTTAATAACAAGTTAAAACCCAGGAGACGCCGGGCCTTTTAAGCTAGTATAATTATAAATTAAATGGATTAAATAATTAAAATTAAATAAATCATGTATAAATCAATAATATTAATAATAATAATAATATTAATAATAATAATAATAATAATAATAATAATAATAATAATAATAATAATAATAATAATAATAATAATAATAATAGCAGCTTTGAACGCAAATAATAACAGAATCCCCTCCAATGGTACACGTAACACATCACATATAATAAAATTAGCTTTTAAACTGCTGAGTCCACAGTTATAAAATGTAAGTGTATAGTAATCTTTTTTTGTTCAAAATTCAGATCGTTATCCTTTTATTAAAACATCATTAAAAAAATACAGTTATTTATTGGAATTTTCCTGGGTGATTTAAAAGGTCACAGTGGCGGATACAGCAGTTAAAGTTGATTATTATTTAAAAAAGTTAACAACGGAATACAGAGAATTAAGTGGTATCAACAGATTGCTTTTCTAATCCATGCGTTTACAATGTTGTATATCCAGATCCGTGTTGATATTGTTATGCTTGCGACTTGAAGTTGTACCATAACAAAATAGTGATAACAGTTTGGAATAGTATTTATTAATATTAACGTTATTCCATACATTTTAAAAAAATCTTATGTTAGCACTTAGATCGTCCTTGCATGCCACGAATAGAGCGAAATGGGGAGTGGAACATTGGAACAAATGAACAACACAACAGGTGCTTGCTTTTCCCATGCCAAATGTATAAGCTTTCATTGCTATAGTGACTCATGTCGTGGCTGCATGCTCTACAGTGCACTATAATATTTTTAATGTTATTTTGAATCGTGAACATTGTTTAACTGAAGACTCTCCGTCTATGTAAACTTCCATTTTACGAGCTGAGCGGTAAATAAAAGGTGCTAGTCTGTTAAGTGTAAACAAAAACGTGCTAGCCCATAATAACACTTACTGAATATACCTTCAGATGTCACCGTCGTGCTCTTTTTTTTCATACTAATTAATCAATTTCTTTAAATTAAGTACCACATATACTATAATTCATACTCTAGGCCTACAATTATTGTGTTTTTATTGTTAATTATTTGAAGTTCAAAATAACATAAACATATTGTTTATATTGTTTATGTTATTTTCAATCGTAAACATTGCTCAACTGAACACTCTCCGTCTATGTAAACTTCCATTTTACGAGCTGGGTGGTAAATAAAAGGCGCAGTAAAGTGAAACAAAAAGGTGCTAGCCCGTGATAGCATTTACTGAATATACCTTCAGATGTCACCGGCATACTCTTTTTTTCGTACTAATTAATATATTTTCTTTCCATTCATTTAACTCCTCATTATGCTTTTCTTGTATTTAGGATATTCTAAATGTAGGCCTACATAATTCTTAAATCTCACTGCGATTCCGATTCTGAAACTGGTCGATGGCAGTTATATATGCAAAAATTTGGCGGACTCATGCCCATATATTTACAGGCATTTGAAAGAACTCCAGCGGTACAATATTCCGGCACACTGGTGACGGTTACAGTTACGGTTAAATAACCATAATTTTCTTCCATTCTCACTTAGACATATTTTGTCCATTAGGGATGGAAACATATTGTTTAAAGGATCCAATATATTTATAATAGTCTGCCATTATTGACTATTATTAGTTTCGAAACGTTTTCTCAATTATAACAGCGTCCTTAACTTAGAGCGATTTTAACCATAGCATGCTTGAATCTGTAAGAAAAAGATTCCCTATAGTTAGGCTTGCCAGATTTCTGAAATGTTCAACTGGGACACAGGAAGGTTCCCCAGCGTCACAGGTATTCAAGGGTGCACAGCCTTGGCGGGTTTTTAGAGAGTTTTAGGGTAGTTTATTCTCAATGCTATGAATAAATGGTTACTGATTAGGAACCTAAACCAGGGGTAATAATAAATGACATAAGCATATAAATTTAAACATTTTATTTCTAACATATTAATATTTAAAAGTTACTTAAGTAAGAAGAAACACTGAATAAGGAATAAAAATTTGAACAATATTTACACGTACTTTTCATTGGCTAGGACTTTTTTTAGACTATTTTGGTCATCCAGAAAATCAAATTTAATTTTTACCGGGACGTGAAGTAAACCGGCCGGGACACCGGGATTTTTTCTGAAAACCGGGACGTCTGGCAAGCCTACCTATAGTGATCTAACGTATGGTATAGATGACAATAGGTCCAGTGGAAAGGGAAACTTTTTACATATTGGGAACTCCATTTTATACTAACACTCAGTCGGATCTAGTTATAATTACTTACATATTACCGAACGTCTATTGTCCTTATCCTGGAAGAACCCACCAGGTTTTCTCATGTATCCCCACTTGCTCCTGCCGTACTATTAATTTTCCACTTAATTTCCACACTGCTATAACACTTATGCGATTAAAAAACAGTGCTTAAAAAGGTTACAAAGAAAAGCAGATTTAGTACTTTCTTTCACAGATACAGCCTCGAAACTAAATAAATTTGTAAATACTGTATTATATAAGGGATGTTATTCAGATAAGCGTCCTTTACTGTTTACTTAAGAGTTTGTGCGTTAGATTTTTAATGCCTTCGGATATTGTGTTTTTCCCGAAAATGATCTTGAGAATTTAAGAGAACCATAGGCCCATATAACCCAACCCCACGAAATGCCATACCTATATTTTCTTTTCTACCGAACCCACAGATGATGGATGTTGCCGTCTACCACTTTGACATACGACCGGTCCTTCACACAATATCTGGCACAATTTTTATAGTATTGGTAATATTATAACGGCCATGTTTCCCACAACTAATGCTTTCACCATTTCACTCATCCCTATGCACCAATCAATAAGAGAACAACTCATTTAGTCCCTAACGTCTTCAATTCCAAGAAACACTTTCCCTCTGCAAGCTTAACCTTTTCACTGCTATTGACGTATAAATTCGTCGTCTTCGTCATCTAAAAATAATGTATGAAAGCAGAGATATAAGATTACTAGAATACTAATTTATTTAAAATGTGAGGACTTTTCCCTTCTTCTTATAATTTATCATTCCTGGATACCAGCTTTTGAACTAAAATTATCACAGTAGATTATAAGCTTAGAGCCCATTGATGATTTCACTTTATAAGTGCTTTTATAAAATGAATATTTTCGTATGGAAATAAAGAAGCAAGAAACTAATTTCTCTGCTGTTTTCAAATAATTAGTACCACGCTAAAAGGTTGTTAAAACTTTAATACTCAGAGCTCAATTTATGTAAGTTACAATCCTATAACATTCTTTGGAGCAGAAAACAATACAAAATAAATTAGGTAGAATGATAAAACAAAGTGCCAGGTAGAAAATGATTTAATTTACTAAAGGCCGGATTCTTAGGTTTTAAATTACTTTGTTCCTTGCTAGATAACTGTGATAATTTTACATAATTATACGTTTCACTGCCAAGGCAGTCACATAGTCCAATCTTATAAAACCTAAAAATCGCCAAATAGCCTAAGTCGTAAAAATCTAAAAATGGGTAAAACTGATTTTCAAGTGAAATACGTTAAAATAACAATAATAATTATAATCCAATTATTATTCTACCAGAAATTACTATTTAAATGTCTGCCTACATTTTGCATTTTGCTCATTTTTGCCAGTATATTATTTCGAAAAAGTAAATATTTCATTGAATTTTGTCATTTTGCATTTTGTGCCCCATTGTCTCGATAAAGGAAATCGTTAGTGAACTGAAATCGTTCTTGTTGAGTTTATGTGGTGAAGTTGGAAATGACAGGGGTAATTATAAAGTGACTGTGTTCTATAAATTATAAAATGTTGAAAAAAGTGTTTGTATAGTATTTTGGTTCAAAGACATGGAAATTGTCAGCAAAATAAAATGAATTAATATATTTATTAATATCTTATTATATTAATGTATTAATATTAATATATTAATATTAATAATATTAATGTATTTGTTTCAGTGTGTTTATTGTACTTATTAAATTGTCTGAAAATGGTTAAAAAACTAAAATAAATATTTTAATATGTTTAAAAAATAAAACAGGGTTTGTAAAAACCTAAAAATCCGAGCCCTATTAATTACATAGGCCTGTAATAGAACAGCATAAAGCGGCACAACTTTTAACAATGGTTTAACTTTTCCATTGCTTCAATCTATCAAATTGGAAAAACGTGCGCAAAGGCCAAACGTTAAAAGTTCGTCAAATTTCATGTTTCTGCCTCATCTGAAAGTGGGTAAACATTAATGTCAATGAGTGTGGTAAATCCAGCTTAATCTGAGATTATTCGAAAACTGGGTGCTTAGGAAAATATTTGGGCCTAAGAGAGATGAAAATGGGAACTGGCGAAAACTGCATATCGACGACCTTTATAACCTGCTCTCTTCACCGGATATAGTAAGGGTAATTAAATCATTGAGGATGAAATGGGCTGGACACTTGGCACGCATGGAGGAGGAAAGATATATCTAAAAAATATTGACTGGGAGACCCGAAGGGTCCACCTGAAAGACCTAGACGTTGGTGGGAGGACAATATTAGGATAAATTTAAGAGAAGCAGGATTTGCGAGGGATCGTTGAATGGAGTTAGCACAGAATAGGGTTGAATGGTGGGCTCAGGTAAGCGCGGCAATGAACCTTCGGTTCCATAAAATGTTTAATATTCCTTTAGCTTTGTCTATTGATATTGAGTAAGTAAGAGTGTGGTAAATCTTTTCAAAGCCTTGTTTTGTACCAATAAATAAATGCCTCTCCTAAAAAATCGCAAAGAATATAAAAGATTACAGCAAAGGAGTCACAGAACACCTGTGCATAATCATTGCGAATGTTTGTATCACGAGCCATTGTTACAGCATTTTCTTGTAGAAAAGCGATGTTTTGGAAATAGGCCGTCTTAATGCGCCCAGCGTAATAATAATTATTTTCGTCACTATCGCATGTAGCGTCCTAGGCTGAAGTTCTAACTTTTTCCCTCATTTCCCGAAATGTGGAGAACCCGATACTTATGGAAAAATTACATTATTGCCCACACGCCGTACAAATTAATAGACTAGAGCAGCGTTTCTCAACCTATGGTCCGCGGACCACTGGCGGTCCGCAGACATAATTAAAAAAAAAATAAAGCAAGTGGAAAGTAAAGAAGTAAACTTTTTTTCACATATTTCGTTATAATGACCTATAATTAATACCCCAAATATTAAGAATAAAGGCCTTCTTTTAAAAATGGGATTTAAAATTAGGGGTCCGTAAATTTTTTTAGACATTTTAGAGGTCCTCGGGTTCAAAAAGGTTGAGAAACGCTGGACTAGACAAATTATGTCGACTTCAAGGAGGACAATTCTTCCGAAAAATCGGGCATTGCAAAGCAAATTCTCGTAATTATTTTGTGGCGTAGGATTTGCTCTTGTTTCTGGTGTGCAAAGAAAGTTTTTTTTATTATGCTTGCAAGGAAAACTATCTAATATAATATTTGAGATGATGTTTCCCTGAAGACCGTATTCAATTGTGCTACTTTATTGAAGGTGACCTTTCTCGTTTGCCATAGTAAACAGCAAGATGAGCCTCGCTTAAATATATCAGCAATGATCAAAAGTCGAGAAGGACGTTGAAAAAGAAAGAGAAAAAGAGAGAGAGAGAGAGAGAATTGAATTGAATTGATTTTATTTTAAGGATTGAAAGCGTAGAACTTAAAAGTTCCTTTTAGGCATACAATCCGCTCACAATGACAGAAAAAAATACAATTAAATTAGAAATATAACAATAATTACAGACACATTGATAATACAAATATTGAAATTAAAACATAAACCTTAACCTATTTCATGAAATAGTAGCCAAAATATATGATAAGAGTAAACTTTTGTAGAAGATAATGAGAAATTAGGATTCATAAGCGGTTATGAGGTGATTAACTAAGAGTTTTTTTTTGTCGTAGCAAGAGAATAACTTTGATAATGATACAGATGAAGTTTATTGTATAATCGAGAGGCCGTGCATAAGTTATAAAAGAAAGAAAGAAGAAGTGAGGTGAGAATATAGTTAATAAAATTTAGAACAATTACCTAGGGCAAACGAACATGAATTAGCAGATGCCTCTTTTTTAGTTTTTTTTTTTTTTTTAATCTTCGTAAATTGACATATGATCTAGAAGCCCAGAATTATGTGAAGTGTGTCGAAAAAGTGAAATGTAAGTATATTCCATGTGTAAGTGTAAGTGTAAGTATATTCCAAATGAAATTATGAAATACGCTAAATGAAATGATGTAGATAACGTAACGAGTGGCCTGGATTTTATCTATAAATAAATATATATATATATAATATATGTAATATATATATATATATATATATATATATATATATATATATATATACATATATATATATATATATATATATATATATATATATAATAGAATTTTTGTCCCAAGTGAGTACGTATGACGTAGGAAAAGTACTGCTTAAAGAATGTTTGTCAAGGAAAGCACAACAACTCAAACTATTCGGTGTCGTGGGTAATAATAAACTTATCTGACCAGCATCTTCATGTTATTGCTTGTAACTCATACAATTCCTCCAAGCGAAAGCATGTTTGTCAGAAGATTTTGTTAATCTTCTCGCCGATAACACCGGACTCTATCTCGGAAGAATTTGTACTGGACAAAGAACATGTTTTCCCAATCAGCAATGCACAATTTCTACAACTAGTTATCGGCATAATAATTGCCATGTGATGTTAGATCCGGGGATATCACAGGAAAGGCAGGTTGGATTCCATTGACACGTTGAACTGTGCATGCATTTTCAGTCACGTGTGTGTTATTTAAAGCAAATTAATTAACTCGTTCTGGTGCTAAGTGAAGGCTTCTTGTGGGCGAAGTTTTCAGTCATCAAATGTCCCCTTGTGAGTGCAATGAAGATCTTTGGCCTACTACAGACCAAAAGTGTCGAGTGTAATAACCGGTCAAAATTTCAAGCAAAAAGAATTGTAATTATCAGGCAAGGCATTTAATTACCATAAAATAGTGAAAAAATAAAAAATAAAAAATCCATTTATGTCCTAAAAATAGTGAAAAAAATTACTCAAAATAAAAACATGACTAATAAATTTAAATTTATTGTTTATAAATAGTTTTTTTAATAATGAATTACTAAAAGCAATTTAATGGATGACAGTGTGTTATATATAGGCCTAAATGTACAATATAAACCACACTTATTTTGTTACTAAAGAAGTAGTAAATTTATACTACTTGGACACCTTTAGCGAGAAATACTTTCTGAACTGCCATGCCCATCAAATTTCTCCATACCAAATAAGTGCTATTTAAAAAGAAAGAAAACAATTCTTTATTGCTACAAGACAAACTGTTAGGCCTATAATGTTTACAATAAACCTGAATTAAAATGAATTATGAACACTTGGCATCACATTGAAGACCGAATCTGCGTCCTTTCGGTTTATAGCGTACATGTGTTTGCGCATAGGGCTACCTTTAATAATAATCACTGTGAAATATCTGGGAGCAATAATTACAGATGAAAATAATGTTAATTTAGAATTTAAGTGTAGACTCAAATCAGGAAATGCCTGTTTTTATGCAGTTCAGAAACTCTTATCTTCTTGTCTTCTGTCCAGAAATCTAAAAATAAATTTTATAAGACAGATATCTTGCCGGTTGTATTATATGGATGTGAGAAATGGTCGCTTACTCTTCGGGAAGAACATAATCTGAAAGTGTTCGAAAACAGAGTGCTTAGGAAAATATTTGGCCCTAACAGAGATGAAAATAGGGACTGGAGAAAACTGCATAACGACGAGCTTCATAACCTGTACTCATCACCGGTTATAGTAAGGGTAATTAAATCACAGAGGATGAAATGGGCTGGACATGTTGCGCGCATAGGGGAGGAAAGACATATCTTAAAGATATTGACTTGGAACCCCGAGGGTAAAAGATTACTTGGAAGACCTAGACGTAGGTGGGAGGTCAATATTACGATAGATTTAAGGGAAGTAGGATTTTCGCGGGATGGTTGGATGGAGTTAGTACAGAATAGGGTTGAATGGCGGGCTCAGGTAAGCGCGGCAATGAATCTCCTGGTTCCATAAAATAGATAATATTTCTTTAGCTTGCTGAGGAATTATCTATTGCCATTGAGTAAGTAAGTAATACATAATAATGAATGACATATAAATCTTATATAAGTCATATTTTTACATGAGTTGAACTTAAATACAACAAATGGATATGCAAGAGATGGGTTAAGTTTAGGACAATATTAACCAATGATTTTGTAAATTCCAGTCGTACAAATGGTTCCGAAGAAGGAATATCTATCCTCGAAGTGCTACACTAGCAAATCTTGAAGTGTTTGTTTCTATAGGCCAAGCGCTTCCAGGTTCGGATGAAATGTCCTGTAATAGTTCCTGGAGCGCCAACCGTTAGCCCTGTAATTTCTATGTTGTCCAGAAAAAACATAATCTTGAAATATGAAATAGAAGGGGTGAATATACTGATCTTATCCTTATTTTCTTCTGGCCTGCCTTTTTGTTCCTCGAATCTCACCGTCTAATATATGGCCTTTTTTTCTATTGGGTAGATTTTACTGAACATGTTTCAGTGTAGTTTCCGAATAGCGCAAGCAGAATATCGTTTTGACAATACTGTTTTCCTCAGATATTTATTCCAAGTATTTAAGATAAATAAAAAGTAAATAAAAGTTTTGATCTTCTGAGGAACCCTTGGTATATCCAGCGTTGATATTTAATAGGAAAATGTACGTTATTTTGAATACACAAATTCTTAATCGTATTCTTACATCATTGTAGCCCCCTGGTCGGTGGCATAAGGCCTCCATTTGGAGGAGGAGGCACCTAGACTAATTTGGTTACGCTTATTTTCCAAGAAACAGCAGAGGGCCAGATGGTAAGCCCATCGCCTTACAAACCTCGTAGGAAACTAAGGCAATACTTGAACGTGAAAGGACCGAGGAATTTTGTCCAGAGGCTCTAATTTAGGCTTGGGGTTCTTTAATTTCCCGTAAATCTACGACGCGTGTCCTCTAGCTTAAAGTCCCTACCGAAGGACTTCATGCCCAGGATTTTTACGTCCTCAAAGATCCATCGACCGTGGCCGGGTTTGAACCCACGACCTTCGGATCTAGAGGCAGGCAGATGACATAAATGGGCCTCCTTCACTTTCATGCACCTAGATGCAGGCTAAATAAATCACTAAGAAATTTCTCAGCAATGGCCACAAAAATAGGTAAGATGTTTCCAAACGACATCTATCAACGGGACCGAAAAAGTTGTATCTCTGATTGGCTAACTCAGAGGACCTTCTATAATGTTAACGAATGTTTAAATATACAGGTAGATATAGAAACCTAATTTAATACCATAGCATTTTTTTGCTCCAAGACATGCTTCTTTTTATTATTATTATTATTATTATTATTATTATTATTATTATTATTATTATTATTATTATTATTATTATATAAAACATACGTAGCACCTGTGCGAAGAATTTGTTAGTTATTAACACTCCAATGATGATGCATTAGTATGATCTGGTAGACATATTAATTGCTACTACGTGAGCTAGGGATGTACTCCACTTTTGCAGGGATGAGAGATAGGGGATGCTGTAGTCCGTAGCCGTACAGGCTGGTGGTGCTATCGATTGAGTTGTCGCCTGGGGCAGCACATGGGGTTCAGAACGGAGGACTGCCGTGCCAGAGTGCAGTACTGTGTTCTTACACGTGTGCATTGCTATACGCTAATGTACATCTCAGATATGCTGCTGCTGATTGAAATTCACTTTTACTGGTAATGCTACTTTCTGATCACACGTCATGCCCCTCCGGCAAATTCAACAAAAGTTCTGTAAAATTAACTCAGTTTGATTAAATTGCAGTGTTAATTATAAATACATTGAGTAGCGGTTTTGGTAAAAATAATCCCATAGGCTACTTTCCAAACTTTAATTTTTATATATCAAATAGGCTTGTTTGAAATGGGATTTAATATTATATAAGTATGTACATTTTCCTTCTATTTAACCCTCTTCTTCAATATATGTCTCTGATATTTCAAGCTTTTCTTTGTGGATATAGGGGTCTATTTAGCAAACCCGGAAATCTCCCATTAAAAAAAAAAAAATATATGTTAATGAATAATGAAGGTTGGACACATTTCCTACTATGTATATGTTGCAAATCTGACTTCCTCACGTGTGGGGGAAGTAGGATTTAAAATACATAGTCTACACTAGAGAATAGTATAGGAGAAAAATTCCTCTGACACTGGGATTAGAGCCCACGAACTTTGGATATCTGTGCCTCTGCTCTTCCAACCGAGCTAAGCCAGAGTTCACTTCACAACCTCCACTAAACTTCTAGTAGGAGATGCGTTTAAATCTCATTATTCATTATCATCTCGATTTTTTCCAAAGGGGAGATTGCCGGGTTTGCTAAAATCAATAGTGAACTCAGAAGCTTTTAAATCCACTGGGAGAAACAGTTTGACAGTTCTTGGATCTAAAAAGAATTAAATTACTGCGATCAACTGATTGTTCTTGAAAATTCATAGAAAGTTATTGGATGCAAAAGATCTTTAAAAATTCACTTCTTGAACTGCCATCTAGCCTTCTTCCCAGAAAATCTTAGTACTGAGAACTTAACAGTGTTTCCAGCAGCAGATTTCTGCAATGGAGAAAAATGTACCAAAGAAATTTTGTCCGACCGTGAAGAGAGGTATCCCTAAAGCAAAATGTACCTGAAAGCTATTATCTGTAACTTTTGTATAAACAAGGATGTCATATTAACTTATTTTGTTAATTATATAGATTTACTTTAGTATTAATTATTCTATCCTTTTCCGTTGATGGATAGGCGTTAGCCTATTTCCAAATCAAGAGAGTCTGCTTCTTTTTCCTGGTGGTATATAGTTCAGTAATATTTTAGGAAATCTTTTCATCTCTAATTCTTTGTATTAAGTTATTTTATCTCCTCCGTTAGGTCATACATTTTCAAGTATTCTCTGATGCTGTAATTTCGCTGTTCTTCTAAAATGGTGTATTAATTTCGTAAAATCTAAAACTTCCGTAAAAATGTTGTAAACCTTATAAGTGTTGCCTAGCGGGGGGGGGGGGGAGAATTAAACATATATCAAATCCAGCATGAAAAACCTTATACAATTAGTAATTTTTATTATTATTATTTATTTATTTATTTATTTATACTGGCGAAGTTAAGGCCATAATATAAGATTTTATAAATTGGAAATTAAAATTAAACATTCCACAGACAATAAAAATTACAAGAATTTAATTTAATTAATTTGATATAAACTAAAACAAAATTAATTTTTCTCTTTTGAAAGAAAAAATAATCGTTTTTTTACTAGTATTGTTAGTGGTTTTATAAATGAAATATATAAACTAAAGCAAAATTAATTTTGCTCTTTTGAAAGAAAAATAATCTTTTTTTTATTAGTATTGTTAGTGGTTTTATAAATGAAATATATAAACTAAGTATACAACCTCAATTGGATTCAATATTTATAAAAGCCATAGTTTTAGACCAAAATAATGAATTAAGCATGTAAATTTTCTCTCATAAAATTTGCATAGGGAATTGTCTAACAAAATTCTATTTGTTGGAATTTTCTGTATCCGATACATGAACAGTTTATTAAAATATTAATTTCAACTTTCCTAATAATCCTACTTTCTCAATACTGCCTCCAGCCAGAAATACACCAAGTTCCTGGAATAATCCTATGAGATATTTTTGTTTTGAACAATAACTAGAAATTATAAGGAGAATTTGATTCCTGGAATCCGGATTCAGATTATTTATTTTCTTATCCTTTAACTGGGTCAGGATTTTCCATTTTAGTAGTTTGTTTGTACGCACGTGAGTTTGCTAGTGTAATTAGGCTATAGAAGTAAATAGTCTATACAACAGGCATGACAGTGGTGTGTTACTTATTCGTATAACAATAATTAGAAAAGAGTTTGTAATAAGCCTACCCAATTTTTTTCGGCTTATAGGTTTGCAGAACTGAACATAAACCTAATGATTTGTATATAATGATAAATAATCCATTCTAAGAACTAGCCTATATTACTTCTTTAAACATTTATACTTACTGGAATACTTTCAACTTTCGATGATATTGTATATTATCTGCTTAGTTGCATAGTTATAAGGTCTATAGGATTATTAGTTAGCCTGTATAGGATGATAATGCAGTCTAGGATTTTTTTGAACGGGGCCAACATTTATCAAATGAATCCTTCTGACACCGGGATTCTAATCCGTGACCTTCGGCTTTCGGTGCCGATGCTCTACCAACTGAATTAAAGGAGTTCGAGACACGGAGCCAAATGGAATCTCTCTCCTTTGATTACCCTTAAATATCGACCTCACTAAAATATATTTACAACTTGTACATACTATATTGGTGATTTTTGTGATATAATGATGCATTGATAAAATGTTCAACGGAAACAATATGTTGATTCTGGAATAAATATTTACGGTCTTATATGGTAATCGTTGTGGACACGTCACAGAAAAACACTCACTATTCTGTATATGATGTAAATGGTCTTCAGTAAGGTCTACAACAAAGGGTAATCATAGGAGAGAGATCTCATCGGACATCCTGAGTGAAACTCTGACTAGCCCTGGAGGTACGGAATGTACGGAAATTCAAAAATCACGGGTTTGAATGTCAGATGGAATTTTTCTCCTAAGACCAACGGAAACAAAATTCTGTGGATTCATTAATACATACCTACATTTATCTTAATGTTTGTGTTTCCTCTTCTTTAACATTATATAACTACGTAGGTCATATCGCGATCGGTCGTTGTGTAATAGTCATGCTTTGATAGAGAGAAACCCATTCCTGTATTCACAGTTCTGGGCAATCTGTTAATGTAGTTTGCAGCTTAATGTATTTTATTCTGCTATAAGGAAAAACTTCGAAAAGATGGTGCTTAGAAAAACATTTGGGCCCAAGAGAGATGAAAATGGGGACTGGAGAAAATTGCATAACGACGAGCTTCAGGACCTGTACTCTTCACCGGATATAGTAAGGGTAATTAAATCGCGAAGGATGAAATGGGCTGGACATGTTGCACGCATGGGGGAGGAAAGACATATCTCAAAAGTATTGACTGGGAGACCCGAAAGGTAAAGACCACGTGGAATACCTAGACGTAGGTGGGAGGACAATATTAGAATAGATTTAAGGGAAGTAGGATTGGAGTTAGCACAGAATAGGGTTGAATGACGGACTCAGGTAAGCGCGGCAATGAACCTTCGGATTCCATAAAATAGATAATATTCCTTTAGCTTGCTGAGGAATTGTCCATTGCCATAGAGTAAGTAAGTATAAGGAAAAATTTAAGATCAAAGAACTTATATTTCCAATCCGACATTTACTCTTACGATTACTCGGTTGTTACGATGGTTGAAAGCGATATCTTCGGAATACCATTCAAGCATGTTATTCATTATAGATTTCACAACTGACTTAAAGCGATATTAGGTTTTGTTTTGCTGAGAATTATTTAATTGGATTCAATCGATCAAGATTTGTGATAACTTCTATATACATTAAGAAAATGCTTCGGGCAAATGGTTGGTTTGTTTATTTAAGGACAGTGGTGTACTGCAATTTAGGGCTGAGACCGTTGCCGGCTTGGCGGAATTTAGTCCGACAGGAATTCTTTTATAAACCTGTAAATCTGACATATTTTTATGCATCAACCTGGGCTGACATTGAACACGCTACCATGGCACAGAAAGCCAGAACCATACTGAACACGCCGCCCGGTCAGATGGAAAATGTCATTTCCGAATGGACTATCTAGATGTTAAAATATTCATGTTTACAAAATTATGACTCCCATGATGTAGAATTGTAATTAATGTTCTTCTTTTGTTGCAGGTAAGAACTTTGCCAGTCTAATATCTTCACTCAGCTTTTGAACTGGTAAGTGCACTTTATAAAGGTTGTTTCAGTTATGGGAGGTGAAAGTCTTGCTCAGGTTCTGAACACTATAAGATAGGTCTACTCCTATTGTAATATTTAAAACATGACTTAATTGTATATCTTAATCCAAACTTTCTTTTTGGCGAATGTTAAACGACTGCTTAAAATTTCTAACAGCCCAATTTGCCTGAAATCAAAATCAATTATGATATCGAAGAAAATACAGAAAGGAGGGACGTGACATATGACTCAAAATATAACCTACTTGACATAGATTATAAGCCTCCAAAATCTGTCTACTTTTTTATTAGGAGATGAGATGTATACTATACAGTTAATACGCATCTTAAGTAGGGGTGGATCTATAACATACTGAAGGGAGGAACCATCATAGCCTAAACGAAGTTTGCAATTGCTGGGGGTACGGATTATTCCCGGGGGTCTTGGATTCTCACCGGAAGAAAAATGAAGTGCAAAATGATGAATTTTTAGGTCCTCTGGGTGGTTCCTCCAAATTTCTCAATAGACTCTCTTTACCGAGAGTTCTGATAATAAATTTGTCGTGTTTTAAGCTATTCATGAGACAAGACTTAAATCGTGAGTTTGTAAAAGAGATGTCTAGCTTATAATTACCCTTGAGACATATTCTAATGGCAAATGTTCCATTAACACGTTGTAAATCAGTACTGACAGGCTTTCCTATTTATGTAGGCTATGTATTTTTTATTTTTTAGAAAGTGGAAGAAAAGCTAGATTTTGTAAAGACTTAATGATTTCCACATACACAAACGCACACAAGACCTGTCCAAAAATTACACACACATGTTTTTGAAAATAAAATTTTATCAAATAAATTTTTAACACCATAGTTTACATAGTTTTGCAAGATTTTAACAATATTATATTAGTAATGATAGCTTATATTCCATTTTTGGTACGGTAGTTTTAATTTTTTTCCCTGTGACGAGTATTATTATACAACTGTAAGGAGTAAAGCTGTTTTAGATTTTTTACATAGCTTCTCATAGATTTTAAATTTTAACTTTATGTTGTAACGTACAGATTGTAAGACCATTTTACAAACATCCCTAGGCCCATGTAACTTGTTTTTGAGGGTATAAGCTGGAACAACCCACAAATAAATTAAAAAGGATCCGAAAACGAGTACAGTATTCATAGCTCTAGAACCAGACAAAACATTTCAGCCTCATAGTCGTAACACAATCTTGATCTACTCTAGAAAGCTTATCCTTTCTCTACTTTTAGTTCCCTAAGTGATGGCTAGAGAAAAAAAAAATAGACGAAATAATTAAATAAATGACTTTTGATTTAAAGAAGGTAGATCAATTCCATTAAGCTACATCATGGAGTGTATTTTAAACTAATTAAATGAATCCTGAATTGCACCCCCTTAGGACTAGAGTTGCAAATATCCTAGATCATGAGATCTATTTCATAGATTGAAGGGGAGATTTGATTTTTAACTTGATTTTATAGGACACGATCGCATGCTGATTTGAATGCTGCTTCATTATGTTCCATTAAATCTCTTTTTACGAGGGCATCGGAGCGTCCGAATTACTATTTGCATTGCTGGTATGTACATCCCTTGGGGCCGTCACAAAGAATGCTTGGAATTTGTTTAACTTTATTGTTTAAAAAACCTGACATGTAATTAGCATTGAATATTCATATCACCTCAGCTTGGCTTTCTGACCGCATATTATGCAAAGCTAGTGGACAATTTGAGACCAACCAAATAACATATATCAATATCTTGCGATGCTTTTTCCTGGATATGTTAAGATACAGAGCTCCTAATTAGCGATAGATGTATGGCTAGGAAAAATTATACGAGACTATCCACCGTTATTTTTACCGTGAGAGTAAGAATGAGGACTGAATGCTGAAAAACTATAATGTCATAACTAGCGCTCGGATTTGTTTGATTTCATAAACCACGGTTTAGTTTTTTAAACATACAGGCTATGTCCGAAAAGTAACGTGAGTGAGTTGATTAGAAAACATTTTATTGATCCGATTGATACAATACATTAAAAGGTATCAAAATAGGGCCCTCCTGCGTTGATACATCGCTTCCAGCGAGATTTCCAGTGATCGAAGGCGTCTCGGTAGGTATTTTCTGGACGGTCCTTTAGAGCCTTGGTGTAAGCCTCTTTGACTTTGTCAATTGTCCCGAATTGACGTTCTTTCATTGGAGTTTTCAAGCGCGGGAACAAGAAAAAAACGTAATTTTTGGAAGGCCGTGAAGTTCTGCACTTACAGATTTCGGATTCATCTGTAATTAATTGATGAGGTAAAAATGCTAAAAGCGTTCTACTAACGGTCACTCCAAATAATTTAAGTAAATTTGACAATATGAATGTTTAAGATTTTACTTAAATTCTTTTCATATTTTAATGCACAGCTATTAATTTTCCTATAAATATTCATACATATGTTTTTGCATTGAAAAAGACGAATATGACATTATATAAGTTACTAGCTTAAAAGACCCGGCGTCGCCCGCCGTTTTGTATTTTGTAATTGGAAATTAACTTATGAAGGATTTTCAATTTTAAATTCTAGGTCCTTATATAGGCATTTATAATTTGAAATAGGAAGAACGACTTATTACACTCAAACTATTCCCTCAGAAAACGCTTGATATAGTTTTTTATGGCTCATAGAGGATCTAGAATTTTGCATCCCATCGCATCGCTTGTACAGTGCACAGCACGCCTGGTAGAGGTTTAAATAAGAAGAAACAGAAATTCCTGTAACATAAAATTGTAATATCGAGGCGGGAAATTTCCCACTCTTATGTTACCATAAAGCCGTTTTGCGGATGAAATTAAACAGAAAGCATTATCACTTTCATACTTTTCTCTCCAAAAACCTGCGATATAATATAATAATATACACATTACCATACCTCGTTTTGTTTTCTCTATGTCCAGGGTAGAGAAAGTTATGTGATTCCATTATTTTAGTGGATTTCATTCTGTAATATTTATTTATAACATGAATTATTTAGATAACTTCTCTTATTTATCAAAAGTGCATTTCATTTGTCTTTTTCCAAGCCCACCTGATACCATTTGGCAACAATATATTCTGTGATTTGGAATTGATAATTCTATGTAAAAAGGGATTAAGTATTTTCAAAAACATTTAATTTTTGGCATTTAGAATCAATATTTTTCAAAATCTTTTCTTAGTGAGCACCTACATTATGAAACGAAGGTACTGTCAAAATTCCAAGTCTCTACCTGTTATAGTTTAGGCTGTACGTTGATTCCTGTCATTCAGTCAATCAGTCAGTCAGTCATTCATTCAGTCAGTCAGGTCAAAGCCTTTAATATATATAGAGATAGATGATTGTAGTATATTTGCTTGTTCTCCTATGCAATCATCTAGAAAGAGGGTAGCACATGCAAACAAACATCTATAAGTTTACAGTACATCAGAAATTCCATCAGGCAACTTCATTGTATGTTTTTCTCTCTTATACTTATCTCTTATATTGCTTTAATGGATTGATATGGTCTGTGTGCTTATGGATTGCATTGAATTGATTCCTTCGGGGATGAAAGCTTGTTGAGAGACAAGTAACAATACTTTGTGATACTACAGAATATTTCGCGATCTCTGATATAAGAAGTTTGATGACATCCATCTTCAGTGATTTTGACAACTCTCTGAATTTAATATGATATTTCAGCTGGTGTTTTCATGTAGACCCAACGCTACCTGTGAACAAGACAGTATTCAAAATATGTTGTCATTGCAACCGGAAGAAAAGAGCATTCGCTGATTTTTTTTTCAATAATTAACACATTAATTTGTCGATCGCTTAAACTTTGTTAACGCGCCCTACTAGATTCATTTGTTTATAACATTAAGACACGCAGAGATTTGATTTTTTATTCGGGTGGACGGAAAGGGATTATGAATGTTAGCCTAAATGGAAAAACATCGAATGATTTGGATGAAACTCACTATGGTTTTGTTGGGATGGGGGCTAGGGAACTCGAATCTGAGGTCGTTTTTCCCCTGGGGCGCATTTTATTCGTGAAATGCACCTCCAAGACGGGTTTTTAGCTTTTTCATTATCAATCTTTCTGGTTAGTCCACCGCTGTGGCTCAGGGGATGCGTCCAATCCTCTCACGCAGCGGGTCCTGGTTCGATTCCTGGTCGGGACAAGTTACCTAGGTGGGGGTTTTTTCCGGGGTTTTCCCTCACCTATGAGACAAATGTCAGGTAACTTTAGGCCCTTGTGGTCCCCGGATATCATCTGGCCGTCATTATCATCTTCATCCTCATCCTCGCCTTGTTCTGAGTGCGTGTGTGTGTGTGAATGGTGTGTATCGTCCTATGTGTTCGTGTTGTCTCGGAGGTGGCCCCGGCATTGGGCTGATCACTCATCCGGGGAGGCCCTCCATGTCCTTGTCTGGTCAAAAAAGTATGTATGTGATCCAAAGGTAATCCCTCTCCCGACAGGTCGCGGCCCTGTAAGGCCCGGGCGGCTTGGGTCGCTTAAATCCTAAAAGGGAGAGGTAAAACTACGAAAAAGAAAGAAAGAAAGAATCTTTCTGGTTGTTTATCCATGATTTGAGTAAGATTCATGAATCTGTTATTGATTTTAATCGTTTCATTTTGAATCTGTATGCCCATATGGCAGCATAACATCAGTTTTATTCGTTTATTTATTTGCATTTACTACGTAAATCAATATAATTAAGAACAAAGCTCGATCAAAAATAACATAAAAGGTGTTAAATAAGTTTTTGGCAGTACAGGATAACTAAGGTTTTCTATAGAACCAAATACCTGGTTCTAGTTCTTTTGTTTCGGTTCAAGAAGCAGGGTATAGAAAGTGTCACATATCAATCGTAGTAAATTCCTTGAGTAATAGAGTTAATGACATTACCAAAGACTCCATTGTATTATTTGAAATGCTTGCCAGAGTTCGTTATTTGCCTTTTCTGTAACTTCAAGAGAAATATTCATTGCTGAAGTAGTAATGGTGTTGGCATGAGAAGAAAGTTATATACAGTTCATATTACCATTAATATTTGATCGTAATGCGTGTTTACGTTGAGATTTAATCGCTCACATGTGTAATTCCCTTCCAACCCTTTATGAACCTTACAGCAAAGAATTACCTTCTTCCGTTTTTATGTGCCTGGCTAATGTGAACGTGCCTTACGGCTTCCTGTGCCTATATTTTAATTTTTAATTATACTTGTCATTAAGAACATTGCACTTAGGGCTAACATACTTAAGGCGTCTGCATCGGTAGTTAAGCCGAGAAAACAAACATTAAGTTTTTTGAACCTAATTACTTTTATGGCCGAATTTTAATGTACTGGATATATGCCCAAGGGTAGCCAAGCCCATAGGATGAGATGAAATATTATATATTTCAAAATAATAATAATAATAATAGTAATAATAATAATACTTTAATGAAAAAAAAAAAACATGAGAATTAGTACTGGTCCTATGAAGTATCATATTTTTTTCTTACAACTTCATAAGAAGGAAAAGTGATTTGTTATAGATAAAGTTTCACTGACTCTGCGAAATTTTCCATAATCGTAAATTCTAATAATTTTCCTCATTCACAGAGCTTGTTCTTTAATCCATAAATTAATATTTTATCCTTTTGGATACAGCACTAAGGGCTTATTATAATATAATAACAGAAAATAAATCGAGAAAAAATTAAATTTAATGCTAACTTCAAAATAATGTATAATAAAATAGAATGTGGAATAGAATACTCAATAATAGAATGAATATAGAATCGCCTATAAAATGTATAATAGTATAGACCTAACATAATATTCCTATAAGTTCCCCAACTTAATGGAAGCAAACTCAACTAAGTATACCAAACAAGTTGATCGCAACTTATAACACAATTGATAATATTTGAACAGTCTAACAAAACCATTCGTTTAACACGAACTTGAAGAAGTACCCTACCTAAGTAGATACATGTTTAGAAAGTTTTCATACGGCTAAGAAGGGTGTATGTGTGGCACATAGATATATATATATGGTTTCCTAAATTGTTAATAGAACACTTAAGTGTTTCTAATCGCATATCATGTTTAAATGCCTAATCTCTTAAAAAAATGTTTATAGTAATTAGTGATGGTACCCCTAGCACCCACATTTCAGTGTGTGTCAGTTTGATTTTATCTTCGTAACGTTTTGAGTGTGGCTTTATTTTGATTTTTCACTTCCTCAGGCTGGTTGAACTTGTCGCTGTGCATAACGTAGGGTCAATTATAAAGCCTTTTCCTATCCCTGGCTTCAAGCGAATTATATTAACTTGTCTGTAGTTATCAGGAACTGCCAAACACGGAAATATATTTTCCCTTGAGGGCCTCAACTATGATGGATCTAATCTTATTGTGCCTATTTCTTCGTCTAATGCAGTGTTTGGCAAAGTACAAACCGCGGGCCACATGCGGCCCTCAGACAAGTTCAGTGTGACTGGAAATGAGGGAAAATATATTACTCGATTGGTTTTTATTTTTTTTTCTATTGGAGGACTCCATGGTGAATTTTAATAGAACTGCAACACTTTTAGCATTGAACAAGCCTTGAATATTTTCGTTATTACATTTACTGTGGACTGCAAACAGTAAAACTGGGCAGTCAGCACAAACTACTATAGCTGTGATGCAAAGAAAGACTTAAATTGTTGTTTTTTAACTTCTCAGAACTTGAATTCTACAAGTACTTACCGAATGTTTCCGAATTTTGATTTCTCATTCCCAGAAGGTTCCATCTTAATATTGCGTAAGCAAATGTTTTTTTTCTTTAATGTTTCGAAAGTTTTGTCAGAAACTGACTGACTGACAGACGTCTGACTTCATTGCTGAGGCTCATCTCGTTCCAGTTGCATCCGGACTATGAAAACCTATCAGAAGTACAGTCGCAGTTCCACTCATCTTATACTTTTTCATATATAAATATCAGATAACATAGTTATGAAAATTGAGCCATTTCAGCATTTCATTAAACTATGTCCTTCGCCTTGTGAAATTTTTTCTGTCATTTGGCCAGCTTCCGTAGAGGTTTGCCCATCACTGGTCAAATGGGTTAACTGTTTATCTTTCTGCAGTCCGGCACGGTATTGCAAACTGTATTAGAAATCGAGTATCGCGAATTTAAGTGTTAAACCCGTTTTACTTTTATCTTTGGCAAATAAACTAAAAACAAAATTAATGAATCCAATTCTGTGATGTTTAGTTACCACGACTCCCGTTCCACAGTTTAACAACCGCATTTCATTTCATCGGTAATGCTCCATGGGGATACATAATATCTGTACTGTTGGGATTTCATAGCGGTGCAATTTGTAAAACCGTTGCTCTTTTAGTTACAACACGCAGTGATAATCCAGTTAGCAGGTTTTTGTGCTGAAAATTGCTGCGTTGCGACATGCAAATATAAACACACACTTCATTCGACAAGTTTATTTAATTTAGAAAAACCAAGTTTGAAATAGCTTTTACTGTGTTATGGACATCAATAGCTATAGTCAATGCAAATAAATTCCCACGAGTAAGAATAATATTGCGATTATGCTTCTGTTATCATAGTGACAATAATTCCAAAACACACAACCTTTACCATTAGAAAATACAATGTTGTTGCCATTTTGATATTTAACTGCCGCAACCAATTTGATTTGATAAAACTGTTTCGCACAACATAAAATTTGCCTAAAAGGTTTTGTAATAAAATATATTAACAGTATTGAACAAATTGACAAGCGGGATTACGGACGGCAAAAGTTATCAACATGTATAATATTCAGTTTGTGGTGTTTTCCTACCTTACTGAGATTCTTCATGTTTTCCGGTAATTTCCGGAGGCAACGTAGGTTAAATTAGAAAAGTACAATTTATATTCTATAAATTTTTAATGTTCATAACTACCGGCTATTATCCAATGTACTTGAAGAATCAAATGCTTCTGTAAGTATATCATCTTAAAAGTTTAAAAACTAGAAGAAATCGCCAAGGATTAATATTTCTTCATAAATTATTACATTAAAAAATTGACAGTAATATTGTTAGGCAAAAGTCATTTTACATTCCAAGTAAACTAAATCGACACAGGAAGATCTTCTTTAACTCCAGGGTAAACATAGAATTTCATGAAAATTCACCTTTAAAACAGTAATCACTTTGCACAATGAAATCCTTTTTTCTAACGTGAGTTTATTTAGCATGTCCTAAAATGAGTTCAGAAATGCATTAGCTGAAGTTCATTTAATACTGAATTAAAAATGGTAAAAGTAGTTACTATTGGGTCGGGGCAAGATAATGCTAACCTTTTTTTTTTGTAAAAGTTGTGATTGTTGCACTATTTATATTTTTTCTTAGTCACTATTTATTTAATTGTTTCTGAGCATAAACTAATTCTGTCAGTAAGTACTGTTAGTAACATAATACGTACCAAAAGAAAGATAAAAATAAGATTTGCAGATTTGAGCTAACTTTAAAAATGTAGTATCTAAAATGAAAGGGTTAGCACTATCTTCCGCCGACCCCTTCATTTGTACTGCTTTAATGCTTCATGCCAAACATTCTTCACCCTCTTCCTATTTTTTTTCTTTCTTTCTTTCTTTCTTTCTCTCAATGATTTTTATTTTTTTATAGGCATTATGTAGGATGTTTATAAAATATACCTGGCAATTGCTGGAACCCAGAAGTGGCTAAGAATTTTTTTAGGTAATATTTTCCCGGATTTCTAACCAGGTGGCTATTTCGAAAAATGCCAACGTTTGAGCCGATCTAGAGCTCCATTATCTCTGTCGTTAGAGAGCATAACTAGTCATTTATAACCAGGTCCCGGATTTTGATGACCTAAAACTACTTAAAAAATTAGCTACAAATAGAGAGTGAAAACACAAAAAAAGACCCAAAAACTAAAAAATGGCCAAAAAATGTGTATGTTAATACTAATTTATTCATCAGAATTATGCGTAATCTACATTTATGTCGACCCAGTTATAGCCTTATAATTAATTACTTGCGGTTAAATGCAAACAGCAACCACAGTCTTTCTACATCCAAATTAAAATTATAACAATGCTTATTTAGAGTTCCGATAGTATTGAATGTAAGTAAATTCACAAACACTCTATAATCTATATAATATAAGAAACAATAGAAAATGGGAATATAGTGGCTTTAAATATAAAAATGACCTAAAACTATGAAATGGAGGAAAAAAAGACCGTAAAGTGGCGAAAAAAGACCAGATATTGACATTAAATTTTAACAATTGGCCTAAAAATAAAAAATGGGAGAAAATGACCAAAAAATTACCCTAAAATTACCATTCGTGTAATCTAGGATACATGATCCGAATATCTACACTAGTGGGCAACGTTCATGATGTACCAGTTAAAAGATAACATGTCATCAAAATCTGGTCCCTGCTTAGTTTTGGTAACCGCCATTTTATTCATGGTGCAGCGAAAGTCAGTTAAGTGCAGTACTTTTATTCACTTCAGTACAATAGTCAACTGACTTACGATGCACACTGTATAATTAAATATTTTTGCTCACTCTCTTCAATTTAATTCCAGTCAAACTGTTGTACAGTGCAAATGATGGACTCTTGAAACGTACAGTGTCATTACCAAAAGAAATGGACACGTTGTTTGTGGAATTATGAAATGTGACAGCACTCAGAATTAAAATGTGTCTCTCAATACTTCTTTTAGCACAATAACATATGTTTATGAAATTCAAACATTGCCTTGTCAAAAAGGCTTCCCATTTTCGATACGAAAGTACAGCGTTTCAAAATTTCATAATATGTGACGTTTCTACGGGTGAAAAAGGGGAGTCGTTATTTTAATACTTTGTTCAAAGTGAAATATTCTGACAGAGTAAATTGTATTTCTCATTATTTCGGACTTTGTGACCCCAGTATAATGTTACCTGTGATTATTATATAATTTGATTATTATTATTTCGATGTTTTCATCATTCGTCAGCTTCAGATCTATAGGGCTTACGTCTATTTGACATCTTATGGAAAGGTTTCACTGATAGGTTGCTCTGTTAGTAGGAGCAATACCGCTAAAGTATTTGTTTAAAATGAGCCAATGACAGTCCTCTTTTCTCTAACATCCATTCTAGTTATTGACCTAGTAAAACGCCTTCTGTTTGGGAGCAAAAAGGTGTTTTTAAGTGTCTCACTTCATTTGCAGGACACACATAGAAATGTATGTTTTATCTAGCAAAGAAGCCTGTTTTATATAAATTTGAAGTAAATTCTATGGCGGTTGTTTTCTTTATGAAAAAATACTTGTCTTAGTATGAAAATTACTAAGATATAATTAAAATAATAACTTACTATTTCGTATCCAACTGGCGAGAATATGTCACAAAATACCTAATATTTTATAAACAAACTTGAAAAATATAATGTGTAATATAATGTGTAATAATTATTACACATAATTATTACACATTATTACACATTATTAAATTATAATCTATACTTTAACAAGTTAATGACGTTAATATAAAGAACCTGGTTTCCAAACTTCCGGGTCCAATGCATCACGTAGGCTAAAGCATTTTTTCGCGAGTTCCTTAATGTCTACTAATCAAATTGACCTTCATGTCAAAGTGTATTTATGTAATTTCAATATGATACCATACCATATCAGAGACTGTAGGAGAAGTACCGCATTATGCAAATGACAAGCTCTGTACCATTTTTTTTTGTACACAGTGTGCTTAATAAATCTTTATATATCAAAGTGTATATTCGTAAACAAAATTATATTATTACATTAGTTAATGTGGACCCCTCGTGCCCTCAGCGATCCTTCAGTAACTTACATTTCCCATCTGCGATAAACGGCCAATTAAATCTATGCTCCTACCCGACAAGACTACATTGACACATTTGACTACCCAGGTATTTACGATGTACATTTTGAGATCCGCTAGTATAGCTTAACTATGTACTTACTATACAGTATATGCGTATATCAAAATATATGCATGTAGTGTATAAATTCCTACAGAATATATCTATAACAAGGATACTAAAAGTATTAAATTATTTTATTTACACATTAGATCTTGTTCCAGAAATCGCGTTTCCTAACACAATGATCTCACATAGAAAGTTTGGGAGAGACCTTTTTCGACATTCGCATAAGGTGGAAAGTAGAACGCTTTGGTCCTGACATTTTAAGTAATCTTCGCAATAATGACACTTGCCCTGATTTACTGGACAGTCCATGCGTGAACTTTACGCGATCTGTCGTCACCAATTTCATGCAAATAAATTACTTAACAGTAGTCATTCATAACCTGTCCCACATTTCCACATTCTAGTGCCAGTGAGAAGTGAAGAATATGTCATGGAAGAAAAACAAGTCATATATGATGCAAAACTCACTAAATGATCTTATTTCCCATTCATTGTTTTGTTGTTTTGTCCTTCAAGCGGTGCACTTTAATCGTAAAAGGCACCTCGAAACCGGGTTTTTACTTTTTTGATAAATCGTTTTGTTTATGTATGATTTGGGTAAGGTTCATGAATCTATGGTTCATTTTAGTCGTTTCATTTCGAACCTGTATGCACTTATGGCATCACAGGATTCGTTTTATTTGTTTAAGTATTTATATTTAATTAAGAATAAAATTACTTATCCGTTCAATTTATGTAAAAAGATGTCAGTAACAATAAATATATTTTAATTATTTTTCTGTTAAATAAACAATTTAAATAAAAATCTAGCAATTGGGTAAATAATCGCGAACGAAACCGCGGGCACCTACTAGTAAAATAATATTTCAATGCAATCATTTATAACAGTGTGGTATTATTTCTTCTTTGAAATGATAGTCAATTATATATCAATATTATCACTTTTTGTGAAAGGTAACTGCAAATATGGTGATAGACGTAGGTACTTGATCATTACTAATATTAAGAACTTTCACCTTGCAGTATAATCTCTATCATCGCCTAAACAAATAAGTATATTATAAAATAATGTAAAAACAATATTAATATAGTATGTTGCTCAAACTAACATAGTTGTTTTTATTAAAGGTCAAATAACATAGAAATATATATTTTCACTTTAATATCCCACATTAATCTAGCCTTTTTGTTATAGGGCATATCTGCTATGGCAATAAAAATATATATGGTTCAAATATGGCAGATATCATTGTTTTACACCCTTGACGAGGGGTCGTATTCGAAGAATTAAATATTAATGTATTCTGTATGAAGAGATTTTTGCATTATCAAAGTATGTTATCTTTCAAGTAACATCACTATATGACGGATATTAAGTGTCATTAGTGTGTATTTATTTCGGTTTTATTTATCTGGTAGTATGTTTTCTATTTAACATATATAACCCCATGTTACATAATAAGCCCTCTTCTGGCTCTGAACATAGCAATTATTATGGTCCAAGATTCTATATCTCTATAATTAGGTCACATCCAGAAATAGTACATATGAACAACAAAAAATTCAATAAGTTTATCAAAAATCTTATTTCATAGTTCAAAATTTACTTCACTCTGTAATTAGTAGTCAATTAAGGAACCATTTTATGTGTTATAACTCAGGATTTCAATTTTGTTGTTCCTACTTTTCCTTTTTATTTGTATTTTTTCTGTTCTTTTTTATTATTATTTTTCTAGGTATTGATTTAAAATTAGTTATATTTTCTTTATATATTTGTATTTGTGCACTAATTTTGTAATGTAAATGGTTGAACTGTGCCCGAGCACGAGCGCTTGCTCATTCGTGTGGTCTTGTGCTGTATAAAATTTATTTATAAAATAAATAAAAATTAAAAAATTATTTATATTTAAAGTTATTTCTTTTCAGACAATTTGATTTAAAAATAAATTAGAAATTCTAACACAAGTCTCACTACGTAAAAGTTGGCCACCAGTTCCTTTGCTGTTACTACTATAGATAAAAAGAAATCGTATTTGTAATTTTGATAATTTGGTAGTAAACGGCATTTTAGCGAACTTTTTAAATCACTTTTAAAGTAATGATGAAAACAATTCAACTCAATTTTCAGTTCAATGTTATGAGAATACACTAAAAAATTTTGTGGTAGCCACACCTCATTATTACGGTAAGGTGCAATTTAATTTTTAAAGTACAAAACCTCCGCATAAGAGAAAGAGGCAAATATCGTGCCGACCTTTACATAGCACATCATCCTTCATATTTTCTGCGAGCCTTGGGGTGAATTCAAAGACGTGAAACTGTGGTATCAATTTGCTCTAACAATGTCAAACTGGAACTAAAATTGCTGTCTCAGGCCATTAATGGCATTTCCTTGGTAAATGCAATGCCTCCAAACTTGCACGACCATTGTCTTCTTCTTCAATCTGAAAGTTGAAGAAATAAAATGTTAGTAATACTAACAGTTTCCAAGATAATATTTTATAAAAACAAAGAAATAAAAAAGGACGATTTTTACTTTCTCTACCTAGGCTATGCCTTAGGTACCATAGAGAGTGGAATGTGGTGTTCTAGCCTGAAATGCGATGTCTAATTTTAACAAAAATACACATTTAAAGTTCCCTGAATCCAAAATTACAATTTCCAGAAAAAAGGCTATCTGTGTATGGTTCTCTCTGTGTGTTAAGGAGTCTGTGTCTCTGAGTCTGTGATCGTGGCCAGGAAAGATTGAGACTGACAAATCGTATAAAAACAAGATTTTTGTATTTGGATTAGATATCTTCCTAAAATTGACCATTACTTTACTACTATTTTACACAACGAAAATTTCATTTTTCGCTATTTTCTCGAAAACGATTCCAACGATTTTGTTTAAATATTACAGTTTATAAGCTAAATTTTTACTTGAAACATCTTTTCGAAAATTATATGAAGGTAAGCCAATTACCGTACAAAGAAATTCAGGCTGTAAGCTTGGCGTGGCGAACGATAGAGGCTGAGGATGGGACAACTGAATACTTAATTTTGAACTCGTAGCAGAGTGGCGTAAGTGACCGAAGACTTAATGGATAGACTAGATAGATCTTTCTTTCTTTCTTTCTTTTTCGTAGTTTTACCTCTCCCTTTTAGGATTTAAGCGACCGAAGCCGCCCGGGCCTTACAGGGCCGCGACCTGTCGGGAGAGGAATTACCTTTGGATCACATACATACTTTTTTGACCAGACAAGGACATGGAGGGCCTCCCCGGATGAGTGATCAGCCCAATGCCGGGGCCACCTCCGAGACAACACGAACACATAGGACGATACACACCATTCACACACACACTCACTCAGAACAAGGCGAGGATGAGGATGAAGATGATTGTATTTGTATTTTGGCCCCTGAAGGGGGAAGGCGGGTTGGGACTACCCTAAGCACTTCAGCCTTGCGGCTCATTGTGCCAACCTCCGGAATGGAATGATTTGCAAGCCCAACGGTCCCTCGACAACAGACCCCACCGCGAGCCCCCACGGAACTCCCCTACATCCAACAGACCTCTACCATGCCACGTGTGCCGCTGCCTCGGTACCTCTTATAGAGCCCCCAGGTTGGCAGCACACCAGCCAGCAACTTCAGGACCACAAGCCACGGGGAGGACGGGAGAGGCCCACAGCAGGTGCTGGGGGCGAGGGTATACCGGAAACCGGGAAAGGGAACGGGATGATTATGAGGGGGAGTTTGAAGATGAAATGGAGAGTGTTGGTGGAATGAGAGGGGGAAACGGGAGGCTCCCCGAGAAAAACCCCCAAAGGTCACGGCTTCGTCCACCACGAATGACACGCCCGCCAGGCCCGGGGATTGAACCCGGGACCGCTAGCATGCCAGGCCCACGCGCTAAGCATGAGCCACCGCGACGGCATGAAGATGATAATGACGGCCAGATGATATCCGGGGACCACAAGGGCCTAAAGTTACCTGACATTTGTCTCATAGGTGAGGGAAAACCCCGGAAAAACCTCACCTAGGTAACTTGTCCCGACCAGGAATCGAACCCGGGCCCGCTGCGTGAGAGGATTGGACGCATCCCCTGAGCCACAGCGGTGGACCGGACTAGATAGATAATCAGAAAAATTACCAGGAAAACAGATAGACGTACAGATGGATAAATAAATTGATAGATTAGTGGGTCAATGCTAAATAATAATAATAATAATAATAATAATACATTTATTGCTATAATTTACAATATAAGATCTTTACACCCTAGAAAAGCAAAGTTTCTGCTAGAGCTCGGTTCAGTTCAATACACTGAAATACACTAAAATAATGATTCGCAGTATTACAAAAATATTATTTACAAACATAGAAAAATATGTGTTAAGAAATTATATCTGTAGTTTAACATTTTATATAGAAAATATTGTAATAATAAGAGAAGTAAGGATGTAATTTTAAAAAGTAAGCCTAACTATATAAAGTTTCTAATCTTACACTTAAATAATGGTTTTTTTTATTCATGGATGGATGATTGTATGGATGGATGGATGAATGGGAGCATAGAATGATGTAAAGATGAAATGACGGAGATATTGATAAATTGATGGAGAATTTGAAAGGCTGCTAGCTAGATTGGTAGGTTGTACGGTAGTCCAAGATATGTGCTTGTATGTGGCTGGACACTATATAGGCCTTGTGAGATGGTCAGAAGCGGAGAGAACTTTCATAAGCTCTTTGCTTTTATGATAACCTATAGATAGACGCCGTGATGTAGTGGTTAAGGCACTGCACTACAAACCAGAAGGTCGCGTGTTCGATCCCCAATCAGGTCGCTTAGATTTTTCAATTGGCCTAATCCTTCTGTGGCACTATGGCCCTCGGGTCTACTCAGCCTCTAACAGAAACGAGTACCAGGAGTATTTATGTACCGTATGTCACAATCTGTAGGCCGTAACATCCAGGAAACCCTACTGGTCTCCATGGCCCATACCTTTTTATAGATAGACTAGTATTGACCACTAACATTGACTTTTACAGCGTTCATCTCTCCATTGTAATCCATCACTGGTATCATCGGCATAGATTCTTTACTCAGGCATCCATTATTAAATTAAGCGTAGTGTATCTAATAGTCCATATCATTCGTTATCCTCACAGCCAACACAAACAGGTAAACAAATAAACAATCGCATTCTCTCCCAAACATTCAGGCTCTGATTTGTTTATAAATTCGCTTTTCTCGTTCTAACGGATTAGCTGCAACGATCAACGATCATTTATAATTTGGAAGAATCCTCACCCGCATTGATTAGCACTTCTAGACTTTATTGTTTTGCATAAAACGAATGAAGCAGGCCTGCAAATTGTCACGGTACCATCGAGTGTATATCTGAGGTAGGCCTACACCTTGAAATTAATATTTTATAATAAGCAATTGCACTTGTGATTGGCAAATCAGCCAGTAGTTCGAGTCCAGCTCGAACTAAGTAATGATTTTTTAAATATCTATAAATATGCCTATCCTAGTCTGTCTCTCTGTCTGTCTGTCTGTCTGTCTGGAACCCTATAGCCCTTATATTGGGGCGAAGGGGCCTCTAAGTAAAGGTTTCTGTTACCTATGAATTTTGTTACGCTTATTTTCCGAGAGGGGGCAGATGCCCATGAGCCTATTTTGGTAAACAGAAATAATATAATACTTAAGTCAGTTCCTCATTCGATATACAACCCAATGCCGGACTGCAAAGAAAACGGTTAACACAATCGTTAGGTCCATATTTCTTGTGCTCTATTGTGTAAATTTCTAATTACTATTCCGCTCATATTTTTATATTGACCAATAACATTTAGCAATTCCTCGGATATAGACCAATCACGGCCGTTTATCTTACAATATTCTTGTAGGAATCACGAGGATGGCATTTTATCGGGTAAAACCGTCTGCTTGTTACTGGACACGAAATCATCAGTTTGCAGTGATTAATACGTCACATGTTGCCATTAAACAGCACGAAAATAGATTATTATTTTATACAGCATAACTTGTTTGGAAATTGAAATAATAGAAATGTACATTGATTAAAAACACAATTTCGATTCGGTGCAAGCCAGTTCGTGTCCTTTTATTCTGTTCTGCTATTAGGTTACCTGAATGAAGTTAACTATGTCTTATAAGCACCATTGGTAACCTTGGTTACAACATGGTAACTCAAATCGATTCATGGATGGTTGGTTCGTAGTATGACGTGATCTCGCAGCTGTTAGTTTTGTTTTTATACAACAAAGCACGAAAGTAATTATTTTTTTTTAATCCGTTACATTTTTATTCATGGAATAGTCTTAATAAATCCAACTCGAGTTGACGAGTTTCATCAGATAAATTCGCTCCTGCTGCACAGTCGCGAATCTATCGATAAACTCGTCAACTCTCATGGGAGTTGAAAATATTTTTACTCACAATTTATATAATACTAATTTTCAACAAAAATTATTATACAACAATAACTAAATGGAATTCGTTTCATCAAGGGCTGAAGACGGAGGAAAGGTTCCCTTAACACCAGTGGCATTCCTTTGTATGGAAAAGCTGATATGTTGCTTAAAATATTCGCCAGCCTGAGGATCCTCTGTTGCAAAATATGATGACAAGTCCTAGGGGAGAGAGGCAAAAACCGAGAGGAATATGCCTAGTACGACTCAAGTGATACAAATAATAATTATAACAAGGATTATATAAATTCTTCACAATTTTACATTTCATCTCGAGTTATTTTCCAATATTTTATTATAAACTAAAGATCAACTATTGTCTCTTATAGGATATATTATGCATTTAAGGGTTAAATAAATAAATAACTGTATCGTGTTCTGTTGATCCCTATAGTTGCAGCCATATGATAAAGATATATAACAATTACAGTGGTCAAAAAATATATCGGGCTCCTTTTATGCAAAAATACAAGCGATAAAGATATTTGGACCCGTAAATTCATAAGGTCCGTAAAATAACAGTTTCTTATGCTATTGTTCTTGTATGGGTGTTAATGCGCGTACACATTTTTATATAAAATCATGACGGACGGAGGATAAAACAAATAACACAATGATTAGTTAAACAACGAGTAAATGCTTTTTTTTTTAAATCTAGCTTTTTAAAACCGTATGGATCATTTTGGTTATCTACATTTGTACACAGCCTTATGTATTAAAAAAAAAACTTTTCCTTCTATAGACCTCTATAGACACCATTCTATAATAGTTACAAGACCGGCATTTCTTTCCAGTTATGTTAATAACAACCGTAAAATAAACTGCTGAAACGTTTAGGGTAAATAATTAATTTAAGGGTTAACCAGGGTTGAACAACAGTAGTCTACGAGTTGTATTTGTACTTTGGCCAGAGTCTTTTCAGACAGTGGAATGGGTAGATATTTTCTGCTCCAAAACCAGCCCTAAATTAAACAAGTAGGTCTGTCTCACTCTTACGTAGACAGGAGTCAAATGCTAGAGTGAGACAGACTTATTTGCTTACATAAGGGCTGGTTCTAGGATCAAATATTGATCAAAATATATAATGACCACAGCACGTATAATCAATTATTTACTTTAGAAAGAACGCTTCTTCTTGCTCATAGGTTTATCTCTCCCGTTGTATGTTTATGCGGCCCACGCCGCCTGGGCCTTACAAAGCGCGGTCTGTGGGGAGAGGGATTTATTATAGATCTTGTACATACTTTTTTTGACCAGACAAGGACATGGAGGGCCTCCCCGAGATAACACGAACGCATAGGTCAAGACACACCAGTCGCGCACACACTCCTGTCGAGCAAGGCGCGGATGGGATAGAGGTGATACTGATGGTGAGATTATATCCGGGGACCACAAGAGCCTAAAGTCTTCAGATATTTAAAGTGGAGAAAGTATTCAGCTTAAAAGCACTAGAATAAAACCCAACAGAATCGATCAAAAAATCTGAGTGCTGGAGACGTAGAAATTACAGATGCACTTGAAATTTCATTGACAAGATCACAGTATGTTCACTCTATATGTTTCAAATGTGTTAATCATATACATGTGTAAGTAGGACTATATTATTTCATTGAGATTGTACATAAATTAATTTTCTAGTGAAGCTGTCTTTTTACCAATTGTCACGTAGTCATTAAAATAAATAACATTATATTAGTCAAATTAATTCAAATACAGTTGAATATCAACTAGTCATAAAAAATATAAATAATAATTACAATTAGTAAAACAATTAACATTATAGTTGAATACAACTATTCGTGGACAGTAGAAATTAATTATTACAATTAGTAATGTCATTTACATTTAAAATTAAGACCAGCAGTTGTTAAATTAATATATACTATAAAATGGTCGAATTAATGATTGAGTCTCTTTGGGCTTCAATTCTATAGGCCTATATACTATTCACTAAGCTTAACCTGCATTTAATGTTGAGAGGGATCATATTTCAGAAGTACTTCCTTCGTTTCCAGCCGTAGATTCTGTAGGTTGAATACTTTCTCTACTTTACTTGAATCAGCACTAGTGGAATGAAATTCATTAATACTTCCGACATTTGTCTCACAGGTGAGGAAACCCCTTTTAAAACCCAACCTAGGGAACTTGTCACGACTAGTAATCGAACCCGGGCCTGCTATGCCATACCGGTGGTCAAAATTGCTACCTAGGCTTATTACGAAACTAAAATGTTGTACAGTCAGAACTGTTAGAAAAGGAAACTTTTCCCAAAATTTGAAGTTTCCATTTTTTAAATAACTTATGGTATATAGTATTTCTCATAGGCCGTGTAGCATTAATTGTCGAGGGAAAAGCATGCTGGTGGAAACCTAATTCTGTTCGAAATTTTTAAGGTATCAAAAGCATCATCTACCGGAACTATCATTCTTTTGCGAGAAGGCTCATAATACTAAGCTGTCATTTATTCTATGCCAGGTGAGAAACGTGTTCCATAGTTAGGGTGGAAAATGTCATTTGAATGCTTAAACGTAAGATTTTTTCACTCCATCCATTAAATATCATAAACAATTAATGATGTAGGTGTTCACAGACACATATCTCATGCGGTTGATTACATCGGACAAGAGGGAAGCCATGTTAATGGCACTGAGCAAGAATGAAAGCCTCTGGATATAATCCCTGGACCTCCTAATTACGGACAAGGAGCAGTAACCGCCGCGCCTCCTACCTCAGTTCATGAGGGAGGGTCCTCACTCTTAAACTTTACTGGAGTAGGCCTCATTGCCTGGAGCCAGGAGTTCGTAATGTGAAGCAAAGCAACTTCGTCCAAATACTAAGGCATTCTAGGCCAAATGTTACCACACTACATTTTATGAATAATGAAATGTTGGTTGATAGAATTAAAGATGTAATTGCGACATGATTTCATTGCTTTTTCTCCAAAATGATGGAAATCCTTTTAAAAAATCAGAACATTCCTCCTTTTTGGAAAATACAAAAAAATTTCTTTAATACTTGCCTCTGTACTTACACTTTTTCCCATGGCTTCCAAAGGCTGTAGGCCTACTTCTATAACCGGCTAAACTAAAGTGACGAGTAGGGGAAGGGCCGGTAGCACCGGACACTTAAGCCTAAACTGATACATAACGCAGGAAAAGTAACTGAAAGTGAAGTAAAGTAGATAAAGCCATTCTTAGGACCTTCTGCTTTAATTGATATGGTTTGAAATCCTCATGTAAAGCCTAATTATTATGAAAATACAAATAACTTTCATCCCTTACGTTTTAACAAATTGCGAAAATGAAGGGTAGCACCGGACACAATATTTCATTGTAACAAACAATGTAAATCAGTCATATTTAGCTGCACAATGATCACACTGGTATGAAAGCTGATGGTCTTCAACATTTGCACACTCCTCATGCGCCCAACCGCTGTAGTCCTGGCATTGAATCCAGTCTTCGTCAAACTGACCACTGCACAAAATACAAGTGGTTGTGCATAGGCCAGTGAAGTGCATGAACATTTGTTAGCTGCAGAATTTTTGTTCACTGCTCCTTCTGTACATCTACGTTCCCCTTAAAAAGGATTTGTTCCTAGAGTAGGACCTATAGGCTTAGGTCTACTGTTTGTTTGCTACTATTTTTTTTTAAATTTTCTTTGAGAATATTGTCAGAAGGAGAAGAAGTCAATATCTCATTTCTCTGCATTCTCCGCTTCCTTGTTGATAACTTTCTTGCAGTAGGGACTACTATCTGGCAGTTCGTAAGTTACTCCTAAGAAAACGTCGGTTCAAATCTGCCTAATTATGGCTTTGGATTTATCATGAAGTGCACATTATACCGAAGTTAAGGCGCATTATATCGTGTCGCTGCTTCTCTCGCACCTAATTCCCCTGATATTACTTTAACAATGGCAATTTTCATGTCACTTTCATCCCAGGAACCTCTGTTAGTAGTTTCCCCCCTGAATTTTGGCATATCGTCACATCCTGGAACAAATAAACGAATTTAGCATTGTCCGGAGCTACCGTCATATGAGGCGTCCGGGGCTACCATCTATGTAGCAAAGTAAATAACTCGCTATTATCATTTTATATAAATACTTCTGGACTTGAAATCACCTTTAATTATTTATTAACACTATATTCATCACATACAATAAAAACGGTATATTTATATTTAGGTGATAAGCTGGAATGGCGGTTGGAAAATTAACAATGCATCACTTAATCAGCACGTGCAACTATATCCGCTCACCAACACAAAGTCTGAATTCACACAGGCGTCAATCTCTGTTAGATATTTCTGTAGAGTGCAGGGCAAACGCAGGTGCACGACTCGTGTCACTATCTGTCGTAGAAACCTTGAACTATGTCCGGGGGTACCCACTGTCCGGTGCTACCGGCCTTTCCCCTATATTTATAATTTCCTCCATCACAAAAACTTTGTCTGCTGGCAATAGTTTATACAATATACTACAGACTTTAATGCAATCATTCGAGGCATGAATGGTATCTTACAGTTTAAGCATATTCACACAAGTTTGGTTTAATATTGCCTTACATAATGTAGTTTTCCAAGGTGGTAAAGAAAGACATTAAACATTTCAAGGTAGTAATTAAATCAATTGTGAAAAATTATTAATTTATGTAATACTAAAAATTTTAAGACTTATTAAAATATCATGCCTTTTGTACTGGTGAGCAATGCCAGTGGTGTTAATTTAGGTATAAAGTAAAGTATTCCCTTTGCAGGCCCTGGAGGCCCAGAGGGTTCCAGGAGGTTGAGGCTCCCAGATTTTTAGACTATTGGAACATGAAAGTGGTAAGGTTGTCAGCCTTACGCACCGGCCGCCTTTACCCCCAGGATTGCTCCTGGTACTCATTTCTGTTAGAGGCTCAGTCAATCCCAGGGCCATGGTGCCACCATAAGGATTAAGACAATTGAAAAACTCCAATGGCCTCATCGAGGATTGAACCCGCTACCTTCCGGGTTGTAGCGCAGCGCCTCAACCACTACGCTACGGCGTACCCCAATTAATACCTTCATATTTATATCGCCTGATTTGTCCCCTGATTGAGTTTCATACTCGTAATATATAGTGACCAGATATCGATCTTGTCCCTATACCTGACTGCTGAGCTTAGCCGATCGAGATTTGTTGCTCATATTGAATTAGTAGGCTATAAGGCGCCCAGGAAACAGCAGTCTCATAACTCGATACCAGAATTGAGGGTCGAACACAATACTTCCTTTACCTTTTGCACCTATGGTACGCGTAGAGAAAGTAATCATTATGAGATGTCGCAGGCTTCGAGATCCGGTCTCTGAATTGAAGTCACAGCAGTACCCAAAACTAGCACTTCATCCAACTGCGAAAAATAATAACGTTGACTTTAACAAATCCGACCTAGAAATAAAAATATAAAATTGTATAAATCTCGCGACCTCCCAGGAAGTGGTTCAAGACCTCCTGGAGGTGACAAGGTATCAAGGAGTGTATTTCATGTGCACAATACAGGGTCAGAGACCCGGTACGTGGAAAAGTGCCGAGGGAAAGAGTGTCTCTCATTAAGTCCATCCCGCCTCTTACACAATACAGCTTCCCAACACACGACATATACGCTGCTTTGCCACGATAATAGAAACTAAAGCAGGAAGTACACTCCTTAAATACGCCCTATAAACATTTTGCTAATAACCAGCATTATTACTATTCCTTCAGAAATTATTGTAAATGGTATTTCACGAATTAGGTTTTGCATGCTGAGAAATATGTAAAAATTTCTGTTAATAACTCTTCAGCAAAATAACAAAAGCATTTCATCTTTTGCTCTGAGCAAAGTTTTGTTTTCATTTACATTCATTTTATTTATTTATGTAATTATTTTCAATTACATTTATGTCATGAGCATCGTAAAAAAATGCTAATAGACTGAAGTATACCACAACAGAAAAATAAACGATCACTATAGATAAATGTCTGTCTATCTGTACGCGATGCCCAGCAAAATCTACTGCATGCAGAGATTGAACTTTTAAACATAGATGGACTGAAGGGTGGCCAAATGCACCTCGCAGCCGGATTTTTAATTTTAGCTTTCGTTCGCGAGTTACCAGTGAAAAACTGGCAGAAAACTTGCTTTTTTTTTTCTCTCTCTCTATCGAATCATCAGTTTTCGGTAATACGTTTCAATTGTCAAATTAATTGCAGGTGGCTTTGTCCTTCTTTGGCATAATTCTGAAATAAAATCATCGCGATTTTTTCATCATATCGCATGTAATTACCGATCGCCTCATTTTTGTGAGCTCACCCGGGTTGATTCGTTTGTTTATAATGTCAAGGCACACAGACATCTGACATTTTCAATATATACGGACGAGGGATAATGAATCTAGATCTAAACGGTCAAACATTGATCGATTTGGACTGTGTCCTTTTTCTCCCATGCTGCGCTTTCTAATCATTGAATTCAATTCAAAGCCGGATTTTTAGCTGTTTCATTAATTATTAATCGTTTAGTTTAAGCCTATGAATGTTTCGTGGGCTAGTGTTAATAAATATAATGTTTTAAATATAGCTCCTAATTTTTAATCTTCAAATTAATTATCATGGGTGTATACATATATACACAAACACACAATACAAAACAGAAAACATGAGAATGCTATATCTATTCCAGGTAGTTTAATAAAGTCTCTAACATTATAAAAAAGATATTTGGAGAGCCAGTTATTATAAAACATGGGATGTAACCAGTATTTTGATTTTGTCAATCTTACAGGTGATTGGTTCATATGATGATTATTCCTAGTATAATAATTATGAATATCTCTTCTGAGAGTAACATAATCTAGATTTTGTGTGTGTAAAAAGCAAACAAAGATATACATAATTAGAAGTGTTAAAATTCTGTCTTTAATAAATAAAGTCTGGCAGTACGCATGGTAACCAGAGCCTGTTATTATACTGATTGCTTTTTCGTAAGCCGAGATTTTCTATTACTTCCTCTGCCCGTACCATAGGTAGGCTACTATAGGTAGAGGAAGTATTGTTTTCGACCCTAAAATTCGAAGTTGAGTTTTTAGCATATATACACGTTTCAAGGCCCCCTGAATCCAAAAATAGTATTTTTGGAAACATGTCTGTGTGTCTGTGTGTGTGTCTGTGTGTCTGTGTGGAAGTTTGTGAACAGGCTAGCTCCGAAACGGAGAATCGTATGAAAACAAAATTTCGTATTTGGGTCAGGTACCTTCTGAAGATGTGATTCGAAGATTGGCGACAAATTTCTCTTATTTTTAAGGGGACTTTACATGAAGAAATTTTCGTTTTTCGCGATTTTCTCGAAAACGGCTCTAGCGATTTTCTTTAAAATTTGCACATGTGTTCCTTTTACTGAGAGCTAAAACTTTTATTTGAAACTTTTTTTCGAAAAAATTCTCTGAGGGTAGTTACAAGCCACCCACTGTTCACCCACTATTTGTAGAAATTTTGTCTTGTGTGATGAACAACTGAATAGCGCTCTTTCACGGCCTCTTATTCTATATAACAATGTGAAGTGAGAAAGATGTATTGTTGGCCATGCATAGAGTAAAGAAGTATCTGAGGGAAATATTCGATAAATTTCGGAAATTATTCTTTACGGCGGAAAGTCTGCAATCACTTGTTCTTTTTTTTTAAGTTTGTTTTATAGCCTTGCGCTTTTAGTCGCATCATTGAAAGAAGAGATATTTATAGGATAATTAGCGTAAAATTGTGTCTTGCGATTCTGTAAAAGGATATGTGAATACTGCCAACTTTTATTTGGGCAGAGGAAGTTATGTGACTTTCACATCAGATTTTCTATTTACATTATCATTTCTTCATGCAAGTTCATGGTGTAATAATAGGAAACTTTCAAACGGCCATTCGGACAATGTACATTTTTAAAAAGTAGAAATAAAAGATAGGACCTATTGTAGGCAGGCCTACATAAGTAAGACAATAATGTGTTTGGGTTTCCTTTTATTAATTTACTTATTTATTGGAGCTAAGCTAACGTTAGCGACCAAACGTTGGCCAGATCAATCCGAAATTATCCATGTTTTAAATACAAAATAGGCGCACTGTTAAAGACTTATTATAAAACGTATAAACAATTTACTAAAAACATTACTGATTTTTTCTGCCAGAGCGTTCTTTCATTCACTTCCCCTTCATGCTATCATAGTGGAACGTCGAATTATCAGTTCCCATTGCTGGCAACCCAACTTACCGCACTCATCACCACATTCTTTATCACACAGGTGCATCAGCATGTCCTGGAACTAAGTACCGTGCGACTTGTTGCGTCTGCTAAATGTTTAGTAACAAATCAAAATAATAACGGTTTTCTCTGCTATATATTGATGTTCGAGAAATTTAAAGTTAACCTTTACAATGCTGAATTTATACAATAATATAAGCAATCATCAAGTGAAATCATCTGTGGGATCTAAGTTTGAAATCAATGGAGAGAATTGCAAGAGAATAACTAGTTTCTATAGATTACAGTCGTAACACATGGATAGAAATTCTCAAATTTTTACGTATATCTTTACTCAATAAATATTACATATCTGCTTTTATACAGTTTTTGAAGTAACGAATTTATACGTCAGGAGCAGTGAGATGTTTAAGGATCAGTTAGCGATACAGTAAATAATTTTTTTTTAAATAAAATAACTATAAAATTGTTTTATCTGAAACCTTCTGAATTGATTAATAATTTGCGGATAGTATCGACCATTTGAGCAATTTTTAATTAAAAAATAAAATAAAAAGGCTGAACAGATTTTAGAAAATATATATAAGGGCCCACTTTGACATCATCCTGAACACAACCATGAAAAATAATTGAAAATTGTTCGGTTAGTGTAGCATGTTCGGGAAAGCTCGTATATATAATCTTATATATTACTTAGGCCCACTAGTTTCTACATTACGGCAGATCTATGCCCGTATGGAGTGAAATTCATTCTCCAACTCAATTATCTCTTGCATCATCTTTTAACTCTCCACGTCTGCTTTTCTTCTTGATGTCATCCAGTAACAATTCTTCCTCTACCGGGTTTTGTGGTTACTTTTATTTTGCTTCGATTACATCCTGTAGAAGTCCTCTTCGCCTTATGATGTGTCCTAACCTGTTACCTCTTCTTCTTCTTACAATTGTTAAGGTACATCGCTTGCCATCCACACTTCTTAAACCGATTCATTCTTTGTTATGACATGTTCATTAAAAATGAAAAACTTTTTGGTACAAAAACATTAATTATTTTTTGCTGGTTTGTGAAAATACTTGGTCCATTTTTGTACGTACTTGGTTCACTAGACTACTTGTTACGTTCCGCTAGAAATTCCGTAAAATTTGACATTTAAAAAAAGATGAAAGGCAGCCCTTTTGGAATAGGACGTAAAGGTGCTGGGTAAAGATACAGAGCAGGGATCTGAGAAGCAAAGTGTACCATGTCACTTTGTGGGTGCATGTGCACCTGTATGTAGTCAGCTCAAACAACACAAAGGCTTGGTGCAGCGTACAGAAGCTTGCATGTATACATGACACAGGTCATTTCATCCTTTTTATTACAAAACTCTGTCGCTCCTGTGTTCCGTCCTGTTTACTGCTTTATATCCGCGGTCAAAATAATGAGGATGTCGGGTATATTATCACACACATTTGCCGTTTATAGCCCTATTTCAATATTCGTACAACACGACTTACATTTAGAAAAAAAAGGATCTTTCATGAACGCTATTGTTTTAATTCTAACCGTTGCTTAGTGAAATAAACCACGTGAAATATTTAGGAATTATTACAGACTATTCCATATTGACCAATTCCATATTGCAATTCCTCGGCCGTTTACTTTACAGTAATTTGTAGCAATCGGGTAAAATGTCTGATCGTTACTGGACACGAAAGCATCAAGGTGCAGTGATTAATGCGTCATATGTTTCCATCAAACAGCACGATAACATATTATTTTATACAACATAACTTGTTTGGAAATTGAAGTAATAGAAATGTATAAATGGTTTGAAATGGTTTAAATATAAATGTACATCGATTAAAAGCATAATTTCCATTCGGTGCAAGCCAGTTCGTGTACTTTTATTCTGTTCTGCTGTTAGCTTACCTGAATGAAGTTAACTATGTCTTATATGCACAATTGGTAGCACTGGTCACAGCATAGACATGGTAACTCGAATCGTAGCACTGGTCCCAACATGAACATCATAACTCGAATCGGTTCATGAATGGTTGATTCATAGTATGCCGTGATCTCGGAACTGTTAGTTTTGTTTTTATACAACAAAGCACGAAAGTAATTAGGCTATTATTTGTATAATTTTTTTTTTCTTTTCTTTTCTTTTCGCAGTCGCGAATCTATCGATAAGCTCGTCAACTCTCGAGGGATTACCTATGATAATCATTTGACATATTTAAATAACATATTATGGAAAACAATTTACAAGTTTGTTCGTTTATTTATCTACCACCGTGCTAAAATTGGCTTTCGTTCAATCAATTTTGCATTGGCTGAGAAAGAAAAGACTTCTGTTCTGACTCCTTAGACCTGTTACAAAATTATAGTAATATGTTACATTAACCCCAATTATTATAATTTTTTTTTTTTAATATAATGTTATGAGTACGCCCGGAAGTTTATGTAAAAATTGTTTATAATGCACTCTTATTACATGCTAGTGTTGAAATGTGTAAAAGACATGAAAAAATAACAGAAAATTGATGGTTTCATTTTGAATATTGTTAAATATTTCGTTAGCTTTATGATAATGCATCATATTTTCTTGATATTAAAATGTTTGTGCTTATTTCATATTTCTGACAGATTTCAAATACTGTGAATAGACGTTTGTTAATTCAAACAATTTGGCGAAGTGAATGTTTTGAGAACCGACTGTACAATCACTGACTGTACATAACCGAGTTGTTCCGAACTGATTGTATAACATTAAAGTGACGTTTCACTTCATTAGTTTTCAATTTGCTAAAATGTGTTGGATTGACCTTATTTTTTAAAAAGTTTGTAATATAATTAGGAGTATCCATAGAACTAGTGCGTACCATACTTGTGGGGATAATAAAAGACTCGCTTTGTATTCTACACAGGCAAATGTATTCTACTTAAATAGAGTTTTATTAATACTCCTCCAGGAGAAGTAAACAGCTGAAATCAGTGTCTTAATTATATACTTATATTGTTTATATTGTAAATACTGAGGCAAATAGTAACCATATTCACGACCCATGTGGTCAATCATATTCGAATGAACTGATGCCATTTTTTGGAAAATTAAATACAACTTTTACTAGTTACTTTTTGCACATTCATTTAACATACAATAATGAATAACTTGTAGCAGATTTACTTTGATACCATATATTATTAGACTTAGGGATATTTTTATGTTATTAATTTCACAATTTTTTGTGTGACAGTCTTTTTTTCACGTGTTATTAAGTGCCAGTATGGTACTTTATGAGATTGTGTGGGGGACGAAAAAATGTCTGTCCGTCTGTCTGTCCGTCTGTCTGTCCGTCTGTCCGTGTGTCTGTACGCACCATAACTCAAGTACGCTTTTTCGGATTTTCATGAAACTTGGTATAAACATTCATAATGTCGATGGGAAGAACCCTATTGATATTGAACCAAATCGGTTCACCGGTACCGGAGTAATGCCCAATTTAGTGCCTATTTTAATAGATTTCTATTAGAAAGGCGCCGTCACTGAAATACGCTGTAACGGATTTCCATGAAACTTGGTATACCCATTTATGCCGTCCATGAGAAGTGCCCTATTGAATTTGAACCTAATCTGTTGACCGGTACCGGAGTAAAACCCAATTTAGTGTATATTTTAAAGACGCGGTAACTCAAATACGCTTTACCGGATTTTTATGAAACTTGGTATACACATTTACAATGTCCGTGGGAAGACGTCTATTCATAATGGATAAAATCGGTTGATCTGTTTCGGAGTAATGCTCAATTTAGTGCCTATTTTATGGCAATATACGTATTCGGAAGAATTTATTAAAAAAATGAAAATCAGTTATCTTGACAACATAGCCTATTGTTTTACTGTGATCTTATAAGGCCTTGGAAATTAAAATACAGGTAGCTATGACAAAAAAAACAGTATTGTTTTACATGCACTTATCCAACTAGACCGTTAAAATGACCCAGGTGGCCGAGATGGTAGACCTTTCTTCTTCCGTAAGCCCTGCTTAATGAATAAATCTGGAGCTTAACTTGGAAATCAATTTAAAAAAAAAACATATTCTGCATATCATAATTTCAGTCATAACTGATTAAACAAAAACATACTGGCACTTTTTTAGATCAGTTTACCTGATTTTATATTTTTTTTAAAGTGATCCAGTACAGGCAGATTCATAAATTATACTGCAGGAGTTAGTTAAGTATATGGAGGATATGTATATGGAAAGTTTTAAATAAATTCAGAGAACATGAAAAGAAAACTTGGTCATTTTTACATGCTTTTCTTCCTTTTTTGTATAAAATATATATTTTTTTATTTATTTTAAGTAATGAAACCACTATCATAAACGAATAAGCAATATAATTCTAAAAGTATTCAGACTACCATGTAAAGTTTGAGATCAGTACCCTTTACAGTTTTTTTTTGTTATTTCTAGCATTTAAAGTAATTACAGTTCAGAAATAGAATATCCAGAGTACCGTGTCCACTTAACATAAGTCTCCTAAGAATTCTTCCCTCGTTTTCCAAAACCTTACCTAGATGGACATGGTACACTCCAATACTCAGGTGACGATAAGTCGAAGTAGGCTACTCGTAATGACCTATATAGCTAATAAAATGATGCTTGCACTATTAAGATGGGCGTGTTGTTTTCTGAATATATAATAACGTAATTTATTTAAGGTTCAACCGTGCACTGCTGTATATGTTAAAATGTAGAAGAAAAAAAGGGTACTGACTTTTTATAAACTTGCCCTAGAGGTACTGCTGGAATATTGTACTGTATTGGTATACAAATCAACCCTCTGAGGAATAATTTGAACCCTGTTATGATGGGGTTGAAGATAGGGTTTTCTGGGTGGCTGGAGCGTTATCGAGTGGCATATGCCCTCAAGATTTATATTGCCCACTGCTTTATTCAGAATATTAAGATTCCACTTCTACATTTGCATGCTTGGTGTACACGTACAGATGAACGAGTACTCCTGAGGTGTACCACATTTAGATATGAATATGTGATGTGAGCAATTTGTCGTACTCAGACATCGATGTTGTATTTTTCGTCATAAATTAAAGTTATGTTCATCCTCCGATAGCCTATAATATTCAGTAACTTGAACCTTATTGCTTACCTACAATTATTTTTGATACCCTTGACTTCTATACTCCCCTTCCTTTTAATAAACAATAGGCCTAATAATCTATTCTCTTAATTTCTTGAATTTATTAATTATTTTTTCGACTATAGTGTTTTTCATTCATTTCCCATAAAATTGTCTGAAGTTACGATGGCCGTCCACAAAGCAACTTTCCCTAGGGCCGTTTACACAAACAAAAATAAATTTCATGGATATATTCATTGCAACAGATACAGCAAGTGTTCAGCTATTTTTTAACATATTCGCTACCGGAATTGAGACATGTGTCATAACGTGGGACCAACTTTTGAATACATGTGCCATAGAAGTCTGCCCCCTTGGATTTGAACCATTGTATGATAGGCTAACCTCCGTTTCTCTGTCAATCTCGGTCATTTCTTGAGGGGTAGGAAAAGATGAAAATCTCTAGGTGCGCGGTCCGGGATGTAGGGTGGAGGCTTCAACACCTCCCTGCAGGTCTCCTGCAAAAGTTCGGCTAGGATATGTCTCAACATCCACCCTACAGATCGGACCTCGCTCCCAGTGATTTCCATCTATTCCTACACCTCAATAAATGACAGAGAATGACAGAGAAGCGGAGATGATTGTCATACAGTGGTTCAAATCCCAGGCGGCAGACACAAGTGTTCAAAAGTTTGTCCACGGTATAAAAAATGTAACAATTCCTGTGGCGAATATGTTGAAATATAGCTGAACACTTGCTATATCTGTTGCAATAAATATTTCCATGAATTTTTGTTTTGTTTGTGTAAACGGCCCTAGGGAAACTTACTTTGTGGACGGCCTTCGTATTATTTTAAAGAAGCATTTATATTACATTTTAGTAGTTTAATTTTTTTAACTGTTGTTATTAAAACTACTTATTGTTAATATACATAATTTATATTACAATTTATGTTTAGAATGATTTTATAACATGATAATTTTGTACAATTAATATATTGTAATTGAGCAGTGGTAGGAAGTTTGACGTTAACACAAGTTATGCGAGTGTTTCTCATGAGATTTTTTAAATGAAGAAAGCAAACCTTATCTAAAAGTGTAGGTGAAACAAAAGACTAATTTAAAATTAACTAGTTAGTGTAATGAAAAACATAGAGTGCCATGGAAATCCATCCACCGTTAGGATGTTGTTTTCCTTGTCAGTGGGATGGGGGTGTTGTCAACAGAATAACGAGGGAGGCTGGTTATTTGTGAACTACTAACCATAACTATTTTCATTTTAAACAGTTTTTTTACCTCCTTCACTTCTCTCGCCTAGCTCTCTGTCTTAGGAAATGCAAATTAGGTTATTATAGACTATACTGGTTCGCCAACGCCCTGAACCCATACAACATTTTTTTACACAGCCGACCTTACAGAAGCCCATAAATTTATTTGGATGCCTTATGTGCATATAGCAGGTCCGTGAAGCAGGCGATTTTTTTAAATGTTGAATAACGTTTATGTGCAAAGGCAAATTTAGAGAAAGATTTGACTTAGGCGAATAACTCTGGTAGCAGCTCATAATTAGACTTCGGACTTGAGGAAAAATCCTGTTTTAATCCTTGAAAGACACAAACGCAAAAACTTGCATAAATAACGGCTTTTCTACTATTTATTGACCTATTAATAATCTTAAATCCTTTCGAAAAGTTTTTTTTTCCTAATAGAAGAAAAGCTCATTTTTTATATTTTACGTTCATTACCACCAGCCTAAGGTAAAAAAAATTCCACGCTTAGCCAATGCTTCGTATAGGCCTATATATAGTTTATATAAACACATACATACATAAACTTTTGAGTTAACTATAGTTTTGTTCTCTAGGGACTATAAGACGCAAAACTATGTAGAAAATTCCCGAAGCCACGTTAATGATTGCATTAGGTAGTTTTTCTACGAAATGTACAAAAAATGTATCTAGCTCATAAATTAAACTGAGGTAATAATTTGTTTTCCACTTGTTAAAACACTTTCCACTCATTAAATGAAATTTGTAATATTAAAATTGTTAAACTAGCCATATCGTATTGTATACTAGACTGTACTGTACTATTATCAATTATTGTTACTTTTAATTCATTCTAAAATACATTGTACCCATAGAATGGAGCACTTAAAAAGCCCTTTAAACCAATTAATTACATAGGCCTTCAGTACCAATTTTACCATTATCGTTTCAGATTTTTCCCTACAATTGTGTTTTAGCTTTATTACTGTAATAATTATTTAAATTGTGGTAAATATCTGTAACAATCCTTTTGTTATTTCACTCCAAATGCATTCAATGCATTTACTTGCGTTCAATGCATTTACTTGCGTTCAATGCATTTATTTGCAGTCTTTCCATTTAAAGCTTAAATTCATTTTTATACCTTTTCGCGCAATGGTGTTACCTTTATAGAATACCGTATTGTCATACTGAACGTGTTAAAACATTAGTTAATCTTTTCCTATTTCATTTCAGAGCTGCAATTAACTAATGGTACGTATGTGGGGTGAAAACAAAGAAATGATACCGTACTTTATTACATTTAATCGTGTGTGTGTGTTTCGGATTACAAAAGCGTACATTATTTTGTCTATTAACGTATTTTCAAAATTGTAACAAGTTTTACCTGTTTTTAAACAGAACTTACTCACTAAAACTGAGTGCATATGGAAATAATTCATGAGAGTAAATAATGGTTTTATTTATTTTACCTATACGATATTTCAGTTTACAATAATGTAATAGATCACAGGTGTTCAAAAATTACATTACATATGTAAATGCGGTGGCAAATAAATCCAGAAGAGATAGGAGCAGACATATTAACAAAGCAATTCATATATAATTGTTGGGCTGTGAATTAAGTTTTTAATTTCAATTTTATTTATTTATCACACACACATAAATACGTATAGGCCTACTTGATACAAAAAAACCGTTCATGCTCAGGGTATTTCAGTAAATAGGCCTGTAATAACAATTAAAATATAGAATATCAACAGTCTAAACTTTTGAAATGTATTTCATGTAGTAAAAATTTTTGAAACTTGAAATGCGAGTCTCATTACTAAATACATTGATTCTTCAATTAATTACAAGTTACAGATTTTCTTAAGCCATTAGATACTCAAAAGTGTAAACGGCCTTACTGCTACGGTTGGACACAGTTGTCTGTGAATTAGTCTATATATCTGAAGCATAGCAACGTATAGCAAAAGAGAGAAACATAAAAAAGGGAATTTATATATTTCAGGAATATGTACGGTATTTGGAAAGTTTTATTTTTTATTTTTGCTTAACGTAAATTGTTTCTTATGATTTCAGCGTTAGATATTATAGTCTATGCTAATTTCATGACCTAGGACAACAGTTTAATAGCATAAAGTTTTAGTAAATTGGTTCTCGCTAAGCAACTACTGTTTAACGGATGAAAGGGGAGTGATATTTAAAAATGTCCATTTATGCATAATTGCCAAAATTAAAAAAGTTTATCATTGATAAAAGCTTGAGTAATAATCTTTTTAAATATATTTTTTCATCTAGTTCTGTTAAAAACTAAGTACTTGTGTCCATTAAGGTAATCGTCCATTCAAAAAAGTTACCCTAGGGAGCATCAGCTTAGAGAAAGCACATTTTCCACTCAGAGTGTGGTCAAGCCGGGAAATGCTTCGTTTCTCTGAAGATTTCTCATTTTTCCAACTGACCAGCTGAGTGGCGTACGAGGGTGGATCTAAAAGTAACGCACAATAATTTTTTTTTACAGAAAAGTTCAATAGGTACAATTACAAACAAATGCACACATGAAGGGACATCTTTTGTCTATTTTTCTTTATAATCGTCAAGTTTCTCAACACATTTCTCCCATCGTGATACCAGTTTCAAAATACCCTGTTCATAGAAGTCCGTTCGATTGGAGTATAGCCATCTGCGGACTGCTGTTTTCACTTCTGCATCCGACGCAAAGCGTTTCCGGCCAGAAATAAAATTGTCATTCATGCTGATTGTGTCAAACGTCTTCACCACAATGCTCGCCCCATGTTGTTGCAGCTGCAAATTTGGATGGGAAGTGCTCCAGCATCCTACATACAGTCCAGACCTGGCACCGTCGGACTTCCATTTGTTTGGTCCCATGAAGAAATTTCTGGCCTATGGCTCAGGTAATCCGAGGGTGGAAGGCGGGGGAAAAATACGAAAAGGTAGGCCTACGCTTACCACAGTTTTAAAACCCCTGCTCTAGAAAAGTAATTACTAGGGCAAGGCATTTGATGATTTTGCATCTTTTTTATTATGAAGGTTAAAAGATAGCTCGAATATATATAAATGTGTATCATTAAATAATTGATTAAATAAGGGCAAGTTTTTTTGCATTTTTTGGCTTTATTTTGCATTTTTCGTCATTTTTCAAGAGATAGGTCATTTTCTGCATTTTTGGGTCACTTTTGGCATTTTAGGTCATGTTTAAGTGGAGTCTCCGCCAAGTGTTCATAGTTAATTTTAATTCAGGTTTATTGTAAACACCACAGCAGTTTGTCTTGTAGCAATAAATATGTTTTTTTCTTTCTAAACGTCACATATTTGCTAGGGAAAATTTTATAGTCATGCCAGTTCAGAAAAAAAAAAATTCGCTAACGGTGTCCAAGTAGTATAGATTTACTTACTTCTTTAGTATTAAAATAAGTGTTTTTTATATTTTAAATTTATATAAAACGCACTGTCATTCATTAAAGTGCTTTTAGCAATTCTTTGCTTTAAAAAACTATATGTAATAATGAAAAATTTATTGGTCATTAAAAAAAATTATTAGGTCTTTTTTCACTATTTTTAGGTCATAAATGCATTTTTTATTTTGCATTTTTTCACTATTTTATGGTCATTAAATGCCTTGCCCTAGTAATTACTGTCGGGTACATCGATCACCATTGATATTTCCATGTATTTCTTGTTTTTCAAGCTAGTTCACGGGCAGCCATCTGTAAAGATTATTAAGTTATGCATCTGAGGTATGCCCTAATGGTGATCGAGATGCACTACGACTTTACGGTCACGACCTGCAGCGACCGTGCCTTGTTTTGCTTCCTGAATGTTTTGCCTTTTAAAAAAGAAGTAATTACGGAGATCGGAATATCGGTATCTACAATACGAAAACACTGGTATTATATAAATTACTCAATTCAGCAATATTTCAAATTTCTGTTTTATAGGTCTAAAGGCATAGAGGTATTTCCAACAGCCGAAAGGCACGCAGTTTCCTAAATATTATTATGTACAGTAGAGTCCGGCAAATCCGGACATGCGGATAATTAGTACGGATTTTTTTTTTTGTACTGAATAATCAATAAATTTTTATAATTAATGACAAAGATGTTTTGTTTTGTTAATCCTTCATCAGTTCGTCGGTCAAAACTTAGATCTATATATACAGTAGTATTAAAAATAAAATTAAGTTAAGAAATGTTATATTTATAAAGAAAAAACATCGATTTTTGTAGTTTACTCATCTAAAACGTGTAGACCTACAACAGTACAGTGCAAGCATTTTAAGACAAATTCCGTTTAATCCGGACTTTGGGTGATCCGGACTCTGTCCTATCTAGTCCGTATTAGCGGGACTCTACTGTAGGCTATTGACAGATCTTCCTTTGGTGTGATTATTTTGTGCAAGAACATGTTACATGTACGATATAAGCCTTTGATGGCATTTTATAATCAGGATTAGGATTTTTAGGTGTGCAGTTTTTTTCATGGGGCAAATTAGAGCTCTTGTGAAAGAAACCACAGTATGAATCGTTGTCTAGTTGAGAATAGAGGCACTTTTCCGGCATCGTTTTGTTTTTTTCTCCACTTTTTTTTAATTTCAATGCAGGTTTTTAATAATATTCTATGACGCATTTAATCTCTTATAGTCTATATTACTCTATACATAATCCTATCTTAGTTTTGTTATAGTACCCATCTAATATCTTAGGAACTGTCAATTTACTTTTCATCAGCTTACAGTGAACGTGGGAGTAGTGAGCCTGAATGCTTTCAGTACACGCAGGACTGAAGGTACACCTTTTTCAATGAAAAATAATTGTGTGTTTCATTCTCTCCTTTTAATTTTACCAGAACAATTAGCCTGCACACCTGCAAGAATGGAAAATGCTTATTTCTATATTCCATTTTTCTTTTTAATTTCACTGGAATTAATAAGTAGCCGTTCGAGAATGTAAGTGTGTTATATAACGAGTTCTGTAGCACCTTTTTGTCCCTTATTTTGGTTATTTTAGCACCTTTACCCTTTTTCCATTTAAAAATTGGACCTAAAAATCCTAACCCTGCTTATAACTTAAAGATACTGGGTAGCAAGTATCTCGAACGAACATTGCCGTTGGAATGAAAAATAATTACTTACAACTTTACCAATGTTTTACCGCCGGCGTGATCTTGTGGTTAGCGTAGCTGACTACAGATCCGTCGGTCCGGGTTCGATCCCCGGTGCTTCCTCGGATTTTTCTGAAGTAGAGAGTTCTGGAGTGGGGTGCACTCAGCCTCGTGATTCAGGTTGTGGAGCTACTTGAAAGAGAAGTAGTGGATCCGATCGTGCAAACCACCATTAACGGCCGTGGGTCTCGGCATGTCTGCCTATGACGCAGCGGTCGGTTGGTAGGCCGAGTCCTTTCAGGGAAGTAAAGCCACGGAGTTTAATTTTTTTAACTAATATTTCACGAGAGAAAATAAAGTCATAATAGTGTAAGTCTTGCAGTAAATGCAGCTGATTTTTTCATGGCCGTAATATTTACGCACTCCAACTTCCTCTCAGTTTTGAAAATATTTTTAGGAGACAAAAGAAATGTCGTTAATTTTTCAGTACAAAGAAAAATAAACATAATCTAATAAAGTTTTAGAACATTCTTATTATGATGATGGTTTATTTTCTATTTCCAAATGAAATAAACTATGTACCTTGTAAAACTTTTCTTTTGTTTAAAATACGGAGTTATTTTTACCATAGAATAATGGGTTTGATTAATGAGCGTTGTGAGTCGCTGTTGCCTGCATAAAACCGACGGATGAAGACGAGTAGATAACAACGGAGGTTCAAGACGGAGAAGCAAATTGGAGTTTTCGAGTCAGCGACTACGCGTCGTGCTATACTGTTTTGAATCCATAGATGCGCTTGGATAACGAAAGTGTTAGTTAAATTCACGTTCTATGATTGATTTCCAATTTCACTTTAAGAAAGAAATTATTTCGGTTCCCATCAATGGCTTAACTGAATGCCCCGCTGACCCCGCCTGTCGGGGGGGGGGTATTTATTTATTTTCCAAATAGTGTAACCCTATTTTACCTTGGTATATTAGGGTTATAGTTATATACATAATAAATTATATGTTTTGTACTAACATTTGAAACTGTAGATGTGAATTACAAAATGCTAAGATGGCAAATAAAGTATACTATACAATTACATTAGCTTTTAACATAATAACTTACTAAATGAATTAGCTTGATAGACTATAAGATGCCACGCAAAATATACATAATATACATTAACATTTAACATAACACTTCCTAAATTAATTAACTTAGTAAACTAATTACTTAACTGCCAAATTGTTTTGCCCTGTCCTTGTCTACATTTAGAAGTGTTTCTTACACATATTTTTGTGGGGCAGACTTTATGGCAACTTCACAAAGCTGAGCGTGGTTCTAGGGGGCCCTAAATGAAAACCGGGAAAAAGTGGTGTAGATAGGTTTGGGGGAATACATGAAGAGCAGTAAAAAGTAAACAACTTTCAATGAACGCCCGGTACAAGGCAACTATCAGCAAACTGAGTATTGAAAAATTATATTTGGAATATAACAATAGGCGTCGTTCGTCGCTGCATTGCGGGTCTCCGATAATGCATATACATTCCTGAACGTATTGGTTTATTATTTTTTTTTTCAGTTCCTTATTTTATCAGGAAGATGCAGAGTCGCTTGGATATTACATAAAAATACATGTCTTTGGTGGTAGAAATGAAACATAGTATTTTATTCTGGTCTCGTGTCGCTTACAATATTGACTAAAAATAACCTAGTTCTACCAATATAATTAATACTATTTAAGTCACAAGCGCAATTAAGTGGATTCACTTCAGTAACGTAATTTAAGTATCGATTGTGATAAAACATGAAGAACTGACGTGGATTCCCCAAACGTCTTAGCCGCCTCTAATGGCCCTCTAAGATTCTACATGATTCTATGCCAGATTTTGGAGGTAAGCGGTCTAGAAAATAATACAACTTTATTTTCTAATTTTCTGCTCTACACCTACTTGTACTACTAGTATTATTAATAATAATAATAATAATAATAATAATAATAATAATAATAATAATAATGATAATGATAATAATAATAAAATTAGGTAAACTGATGTAACAAAGTGACAGAATGCTTTTGTTTAATCAGTGATAATTGCAATTGTGATATGTAGAAAAATAGGCAGAATTATTTATTTTATCTATTTCCGAGTTAAGCTCCAGATCGATTCATTAAGCAAGGCTTACGGAAAACAAAGGTTTATAGTTTGATAAGCATATCTGAAGGAATATGTGGGTAATGTTATTTGTCATAGCTGACTGTTTTGCAACTTCCAAAGCCGTAAAATAACACTGTAAAACAAAATTTTATCATGAGAACTGATTTGCATTTTATAAATTCTTTCTAATATAATATATCCATAAAATGGCACTAAATTGGGCATCAATCCGGTACCGATCAACCGATTTGGTCCAACATCAATGGGATTTTTTCTCATGGATGTTATAAATGCGTATACCAAGTTTCATGAAAATCCGATAAAGCGTATTTCAGTTATCGCGAGTAGAGACACACGGACAGACGGACATTTTCCCGTCCCCCATACAGTCTCATAAAGTACCATTCTGGCACTTAATAAACACCCCGATAATAATAATAATAATAATAATAATGGTAAATTTTAATACGCTGAGGTCCTGTTACCCTATCAAATATCCCTCTGTCTGAGACATGCTACTGAACCCTTATGCTTTAATTTGAAACTTGAATTTGTTTAGGGGGCAAAATTAAACTTTGCAGGGGTGGCCCAATCTTTCTCCGTTACTGCTTCCCATGCCTGTTTCTTGACCATTTGAAAAAAGTTAAAATGATTACTATAAATGAAATTGTCAACTTTCGCTTCTGTTTCAACAGCTGGGGTATCTTTTTATGTTAAATACACCAAAAGGCTGCATGAAAATGTAAAGGGAATCCGTCTTCACGGTACTTTTACATCAGTCTGCATAGCCTATACTAATACGGTAGCAAAACGTTAGCTACTCTATTTATTCCATTAAATTCTCTGAAGCATAGTTATAAGCTACCTATCTTCACCAATTTAGGCTTGATGTCTTGCCTCGCGAATAATATGGCTTTGAATGAGGTTTAGACAAGTGTAAGTTTACTCCCGCTTTTCAGCAGTTCTATGTTTTAATATGAAGGTAGAGAAGTCGCATGAGTGTTTCACATAAGATTTTTTGTATTCTTATAATTGTAAAGAAAACTTTTGATTATTTAATGTAAGAGCTCACATTTTCAGAAAACAGAAAGAGAGTGTAAATCTGAAAATCTTATGCGTGATACTCATTTCTCATTCAATATACAAACTCATGCCGTACTGCATAGAAAACAGTTTACACGATGATTAGGCCCATACTTTATTTCAAGTAGGCCTACCTTGTGTAATTTTACATGAAATTAAAATTTTCCATTCAGTTTCTTCTTCATTTCGTTAAAAATATAAGGGAAACCACTGTATCTGGTAGATACATCATAACTTGAAGGGTTAATATTGTAGAAGTTGTAATTTATGAGCCCACCAGCCGGTATTTTAAAGAAAAATTATATAATGTTCTTGCAGAACATTGCATTATCAACAGTAAAAGAATCTATGTCATTGATCATATAGTTGTCTAAATTTAATTTGTAAAATTTAAAATGTGTATGATAAGTTATGCTCAGTATCTTTTAAAATATGTAAATATTTAATAAACATTCAAAATAATAAATAGCTTTTCCTTATTAAAGTTTTTACATTAATTAGCTCTTCTTAGTTCTGTCATGCTTCCGTGTGCATATGTATTAACCGTGCTACGAGTGTTGTTTTCTATTGGCCTGTGCACTTTTATAAAATATTAACGTTTCACTTTCAACCTTTCGCTGGCAGGAGTAAAACAATTTGACTACATCACCATGACAGATCACCTGAAATCAATCATCTTCCTTTTCACTTAACCTAACAAGTCAGTCTTCACTACTTGAAGAATCACTAAGCAACAGAGAAACCTTTCAATATTTCAGTGTCTAGTTTCTGAAGCTATCATTTATCTAACTTCAAAATTGTTATCAGTGTAAGAAGCAATTTCACTGTTCCCTGCAAAGGACAGTGCACAATGACTGTATTAATCCCAGGAATTGACCATCAATAAATGGAAACATCCTTACCGAAATCTTATTTCTCAGTCTTGCACACATAAATGAATCGATAAGAGATTTGTGCATCTCAACGACGTACCTCGGAATATTTCCTAGAAATGTTTTGACGAGATTTCAAATATTGTTATGTACATTAAACGGTGCCATGACTCACAGTGCTTCTATAGAAACGTGCTGGAGCTACATGTCCATAATGAAATGGATTGCATTGTCCTATTCAAATAATTTTTCAGACAAGAGCTACACAGGTGAGAAAATTGCAACTATTTCTAACAAAGATTTTCGAAGAATAAAAATGGAACATATTCGCCGTGACTTATGCCTAACTCTTTTATGATAAGTGAAGATGGCGTAGCTCTCTTATGCCCGGTTTCTACAAACTATTGAATTACCTATGGGTAAATTATCCATGGACAAATTAGTTCCATTTAACCTACAATGATATAATGAGCAAGGCCTTGGAGTTGTACAGTTAATTTAATTCAGAAGGCTTTGATTCTCATTGTTTAAATATTACTATTGATCCTAAGAAAGGTTAAATTTTATCCAGCCATCCATGAAAGGATAAATTAACCCGAAGATTTACCCTTGGTAAGATCTAGCCCGAATTTGTAGGAACATTTTTTCTGTCATTTTCATATTTACCCAGAGGACATTTATCTAGAAACTCGCCACAAGTGTATGTGATTGCTATCATTAAATTATTTGTGTTTGTGTGGTGTTATTTTTGTGTAAATTCTGTCCATTGGGTAATTTACCCATAGGTAATTCGCGAGTTTATAGAAACCGGCCATTAATCAGATATATTTTGCTTACAAGGTATTAAGAAAGGGAATGATGTGCCCATGCAATGTATTTGTAATAAGAAGCCAGTATATTTCAGGACTATGAAATGCTACACTAAGGTCTCGATTGTGATAAATAATCATGGAATAAATGCAATGCATTGAAAGTTCACTTTGTTAATGTTATGGCGTGTTATAAATTTGGATTTTGTTGTTGTTGAAAGTTGAGAGTTGTTTATTGCTTTGAACAAATATTACATGAATGATTTGTTTACAAGATTTTCTTTTTTCGTTAAGACTCCATACGCATGAACACATGCTCATGGTACGGGGAAGTAGATGTAAATACATTAAATAAAATACAAATTACAGTAAATAAAAATACAATCAATTACGTTCATCTACAGTATTAATAGGAAGGAAATTTTTAATAGAACGAACATGAAAAATAAATATTCAAGTTAATTATTTTTTAAATTTGTAATTGTTCAAATTAATCCCGGATTATTTTAAACAATGCAATTGAAGAATCTGGGACCAAATTAGAGCTGTGTTAAAAACCTGCAGAAGTGAAACGTTTAGGCTCAGTTGAAGGATTTGTTTGATTTCGTCTTGAATCTCTGCATGGGGATGTGGAGGTGATCTATGGCTTGAATTTCTATTAATGTAACTTAATAAACATATTTATAGAGTTTACATACATTAAATGTAAATGTATATATCTGCACACACGGGGAGTCAAGAGATGTAGGTAGACAAATGTTGGTAATACGTTTTTGAAGCAAAATTAGTGGAGAAAGAATAGTTTTCTTAAATCATGTCTTTTTAGAATTGAGCGAAGGATGAAAATATATTATATTGTTTATAAGCGTGCATCTTAAAAACATAATACGATTGCCGCCCATGACAAATTTTTCTGCTTACAGTGCAATGCCTGTTAGCTTTAGTTGAAGTTGATTTAATACTGAATTAAAATCACTAAACGTAGTTACAAACAATTGTAGTTAGTGTATTGGTTTAATGTATCATGCCAAACATTCTCCTCACTCTTTCTTTTTTTTTTTTCTTATCTTAATTCTCAAAGGCATTATGTACTGTGATTATAACCTGGCAACTGCTGGAACCCAGAAGTAACTAGGAATTTTTTTTCTGCTTTTAATGTTTTTTTGTGTGTACTTTTTACTTTTATCTTTTGTGTATAATTATCTTTTGTATCTTATGTTTTAATTATTTTGTATGTATGCATTGTATTTTTGGCATGGACATTGTAATTGGGTTTTATACCTGTAATGTTCGTTATTATTAAATAAAATAAAATTTGTGCGAATCAGTTAAAGAGTGACTAAACTTACGCGACATTTGCCTCACATGTGAGGATAAACCCCAGAAAAAACCCCACCTAGGTTACTAGTCCCGACCAGGATTCGAACCCGGGTCCGCTGCGTGAGAGGAGCGAACGCATCCGCTACGCCACAGCGGTGGACGTTTATAGCAAAACCACTAATTGTTCACGATAGCAAATGTATTATTATGATAGATTACTATATAATTTAGCCTAACAAATAAGAATATTTGTGTTTGGAATTATGTTGAGTTTTCCCCTCCTTAATAAAATTTCTGGTGACGCTCCTGTTAAAAATCCTGAAAACTCACTCCCTGCACATTTATTTTGTATTAGAATTCGAAATGAAAAAGTTGTAGGCCCATGTATCACATCAGACTTTTTTCACTGACTTTGAGTTAGAGGGATCCTGGCATCACTAAAAGTTTGTATCTCCTGCCTTATTTACAATCTGTGTTTCTCTCGAAGTATATTTGTTTCTCAAAGCCCACTCATCAGCCACCCTTCATTAATCACTCGAGGAATACATTTCGTTACCACTTTCTGTTCGTCTTCTCATAAACATCATTCACAGGTGGGGTTAATACCCTTGACCACTCCAACTTCCATTACTCACAGAATTACAACTCTCATTTGAGAAGTTTTGTTCTCAGAAGTAAGTCAATTCTTCAAGTTAATAACAATAAAATCAGGTAAACTGATGTAACAAAGTGCCAGAATGCTTTTGTTTATTCAGTGGTAATTGCAATTATCATATGCAGAAAATATGTATTTTTTTTTTAAATTCGATTTCCGAGTTAAGCTCCAGATCGATTCATTAAACAGGGCTTACGGAATAAAAAAAGGTTTAGTTTCACAAGCATACGTGTGGGAATATGTGGGTAGTGTTATTTGTCAAAGTTAACTTATTTCAACTTCTAAAGCCATATATGAACACAGTGTAACAATATGTTGTCATGAGAACTGATTTGCATTTGATAAATTCTGTATAATATATTACCATAAAATAGGCCCTAAATTGGGCATTACTCTCGTATCGATCAACCGATTTGGTCCAATATCAGTAGGCTTCTTCCCAAGGACGTTATAATTGCGTATACCAAGTTTCATGAAAATCCGATAAAGCGTATTTGAGTTTTCGCCCAAATAGGCACACGGACTGACAGACAGATGGGCAGGCATTTCCCCCTCCCCCACACAATCTCATAAAGTACCATTCTGGCACTTAATAAATAAATCAATGCGGCCCGCTAGTCTTTCACCAAAAAGGAAGTGGAACTTTATTCTAAAAAAGGTTGAAGACCATTTCCCTAACTGGTCTGATCCAGCCTCTTCCTATGCCGTTCAGAAGTTTCCAAACACTATAGCGAGTCCAGCTCAGCAGCATCGTGTTGAACAAGTAGGCCTACCCGGAGTCTTGAACCCTGGAACAAAGCTAAGCGCTCCGCGGGGGCCTCACCCTCGGTTGGCCTTAGCTGACCTCTCCGCGTGCCGTGCCCCGAGCTTGCACGCGGCCTCCTGTCCATCCCGGGACCCCTTCTCATTAAGGGGCCTTACTTATTGGTCAACACTTGATTCTCTATCTTTATTGCGAAATTATTTTACGGCTCCTTCTCATCTCACACTTCCTTGCTGTTTATTAATCCTTTTAATCCCGTGTTCGATAAATCTTCCCAGACATATATTTTTCTCGTTATTATTGGTAGGAGTTTTAACTTGGCTTGTATCGGCAGTAGTTTGTTTTTTCCGATTCCAGCCAATCCATTTTTTTTTTCCAGCAGGCTTCTGGTGTGTCTTTTTTCATCTGCAAGATTCAGAGTTTTCTTAGGAACCTTATGAACCTAATGGTTGAGATGAAGTTTTCTACATGTATTGATTAGAGATACCTGGTTTCCGTGAGTTACGAATTCACGAATTATGTGAAAATATTTTGTTTCTAACACTTAAGCCGAAATATTTCCTTCTGCACTCTCGAAAAAAGTGAAATGTTGTGTTTTTGCAAAAATGTATGTTTTTAATGCGAATTTTTAAAACGAGATTTTTAAAAAGTAGAACGTGAATGTTTATTGAAAGTAAAATAAATATATGGATGGACTCGCATTCGGGAGGTCCCAGGTCCAAATCCCGTGCCCTGCCACTTTGACATGGGTTTTTTCATGGTTTCCCCAGTCGGTAAGACAAATGCCGAATTGGGTATTTACATACAATGAATCATCATCACCATTTCATCCCGTATCATATCCATTTAAATTAATATCAGTTGAAATTTACTCCATTATAGATACACTAACTGACAATCCATGGTTCCATAGCTTACCGTACTGTTTAGACACAGATCCCGAACTGCTGATATGGCCTCGTAGCTAAAAGGAGTATAAACACAGATGATTAATTTTTTAAAAATGGATGGCCATCCCACAATGTGAATGTTAAATTTGTTTCTATAGATACCAATTTAGTAGCGTTTAGTAGCGTTTTTTCTCTCTGTTTAATCTAAGTTAGAATATTCATCAAATTTCAGGTCACGTTTATAAAAATTTGTCAAAAATGCGCAGAACAAACTACTATAGTCAAGTTTCTATTCAGGGATGTAATTTATAATGACCAAAATTGTCGTTTTGAAATAAGTTTATTTTTGGAGAATGATGATTCGAATGGCCATCAAGATCTCAAGTACACATCTGTTTCTTTTGGAATTATGAAATTACTTACAATTTTTATGCCAGGAGCTTCAAAATGCATATCATAATTTTTAAATATTTCATTGTACATTTGGTCTTGTATTATCAAATTCTGTCTGTTCATCTTTTCTGAAAAGTTAAATGTACATCATTTAAAATTTAATCACTCGGTATATTTTCTTGTTTCTGTACGTAAAACGCCAAAATGTCGCACGTGTATTATATGAAGTTATTTAAGGACACAGAGAAGTTCTTGGACTCCACCGTATCATTGGATCTAGGATTGATAAATGCAAATAAGATGATCAAGGATCCAATATTAGCGCACTCGACGGTCTTCACGTTGTACATGAAGTACATCTTCCTTATCAAGAATCTGGATCTGTGCTATGATCAGATCGTTCAGCCTCAGAAACGCCCACTTGTGAGAAAACTTCTAGACATGTGCATTGGTAAGCATTGCTGTCACTTTATTACAATGTTGCAATTTATGTTCTTGGGGGTCATGAATCCGATCTGCTATTTGTCATGGTAGGAAGAATATATATATATTTTTTTTGCAAGGATTGTTCTCCTGGCATTGGTTCGAATGCTTCTACGTTCTACATGTCGATATTTGATGTATTCCTTAATTAGAAATGTTAATAGATGCGGTACCAGCGTTTCTCAACCTTTTTGAACCCGAGGACCTCTAAAATGCCTAAAAAATTTTACGGACCCCTAATTTTACATCCCATTTTTGAAAGAAGGCCTATGTTCTTAATATTTGGGTTATTAATTATAGGTCATTATAACGAAATATGTGAAAAAATTTTACTTCTTTGCTTTCCAGTTGCTTTATATTTTTTAATTGTGTCTGCGGACTAACGCTTACTATTTCAGACTTCAATAATTCCTATTTCGCGATAATTCGGACTGCTTTTTAACTCATAATGGAATACTGCACAGGGGATTATTTTACAGTACTGTACAGTATTTTTATCGCAAAAATATGTCTATGGCATGAATGACGAAGTATAATAATTATTTTGAGGGACCGTTAGCCACGAAACCTTAACAATTATGGAACAAGTAAACAGGAAGCACATAATAGGTACAAATGGTTAACAAAATTTGGTTTGACCAGAGTTATTGGCTTCATTGCTAGGTATTCCGGGGGCAAAAATAAATAAATATATATATTTATTTATTTATAAATATTTATATATATTTATTTATAAATATTATATATATTTATAAGTATATATATTTATATTTATAAAAGTATATTTTTATATTTATAAATATATATTTATATTCATAAATATACCTAAGAGGACCTCCCTACTCGAGTTGGAGAGAGGGAACTATATATATGGCATGAAATTATCGAACGTTTCAATTCTGTGTGTGATTGTATTTCCAAGTTATGCCAAAAAAGAAGGCAAAGTCACATGCAATTGGTTTGACATTTGAAATGTATTACGAAAACTTATGCTTCGATATCGCGAAAAATTCAAATTTTCTGCCAGTTTTTCACTCATAATTAGCGAACGAAAGCTAAAATTAAAAATCCGGCTTTGAGTTGAATTCGGCCACCCTTCAGTCCATCTATGTTTAAAATAAAATTTCAGATCTCTGCGTCTAGTAGATTTTGCTGGGATTGTTTGTGAAATCCGTGACATTTGGAGTTGGTAACTCCAAATGTAATGAATTTTGAGGATCTTTTGACAATACATAGAGTTCATATTTCCAAAGGTTTTGTTATATTCTCACTTCCACTTGATATTTAATATTTATTCAGGTGCAGTGAATGAAATACAACACGACATTTTGTATATGCGATTAGTTTAAACAAAGTTTATCCGCAATATGATGACGATATCTCTTACAAATATTACTTGATACCTACAACAGATACTCTGGTTACAGCGAGTGCATAAATATTACAAAAATTGGTGACAGTTACATGGTACTTGTAAAGAAATATATAGTGGCATCGTTTTGAGGGGTATTTGCAAAGTAACTCGAAACCTAGTTCCACCATAGCCATGAATGTGATATAACATTTTGATATTCGTCCCAAAGCGTCGGCGGTAAATTTGAAACAATCGGTTGTGGAAATATAAGAGCGATTTCATAATGCATATTATCATAACGCAAAGTTTCCGTTTTCAATAAACTGATGATGTCGGAGATAACTATGTTAACTCTTTCAATATTTTTGTCTTATTTACTAACATTTAAGAATAATATTTTCCACAGTGGGAAATTTGTAGTTTCTTAGAGTTTTGCAATGTTTGAGGATGGCAATTACATGAAGATAACTACTTCGATTATTTAAAAACTTCGTGAAATCTGTTTCTATATTATAAACGATTTAAATTACATAGGCTCCAATATTCTTTCTGTTTTTTAACATTTTTTTGAGGATCCTATGAATTTGTAATAATTCGTATGTTTTTATTTTAAATAATTTATTATTTACTGATGATAATTTGGGGTTTTGTTTATTGAAACAATTTTATAATCTTGGTCCAGAATCAGAGCTATGCCTGAGACATGGTTCAGTAGCCTATTGCATTTAGATTCAAAAGTAGGCAAGAAATTATACGTTCTCATGTAGCAAAACCATGATATCTGGTTTCATGACTGACTGACTGACTGACTGTTTTCTGTAACGCCTACGGTGGGGCACAGGAACTCCAATTAGGATTTCAGTACCTAGATTAATTTTGTTACGCTAATTTTCCGACAGATGGGGAGGAGGAGGGAGGAAAGACGTATCTAAAAAATATTGACGGGGAGATCCGAAAGGAAAAGTCCACTTGAAAGCCCTAGACGCACGTGGGAGGACAATATTAGGATAGATTTAAGGGAAGTCGGATTTGCGAGGGATGGTTGGATGGAGTTAGCACAGAATAGGGTTGAATGGCGAGCTCAGGTAAGCGCGGCAATGAACCTTCGGGTTCCATAAAATAGCTAACATTCCTTCAGCTTAGTTAGGAATTATCTATTGTCATTGCCATTGAGTAAGTAAGTAATTTTCCGAGAGAAAGGACAGAGGGACAGGTGGTACTTCCATCGCGTCACAAACCCCCCTCCAGAAACTAAGGTATTACTTGGACATGAAAGGGCCGAGTAATTTTGTCCAGAGGCTCTAACTTAGACTTGGAGTTCTTTTACGTGCCTTAAATCTACGACACCTTATAGTCCCTCCCGGAGGGCTGTGTGCCCAGGATTTTTCCGTCCTGAAATATTCGTCGACCGCGACCTTCGGATAGAGAGGCGGGCACGCTACCTCTACACCATCTTGGTCGACTATTGATTTCATAGTTTTTATAATGTGTTTGGTAAAATTTTAATAAGCTGTATTCATAAATTTGTTTTATTTTCAATACATTAAATTCATTATATAAGATGAGTCTGATAATCAAGTTTTTCTTTAAACATATCTTTATTATTAAACGGAAAATAATGAGTGGACTGCAATTTATCACAGGTCGAATGCTTGAGTTGAAAAATGAGATGATAAACATGGACATGTGGGAATATAGCTACGACGATAATGCACTGATTGAACAGAAGATGACTCCATGGGACATAGAGATCGTCGTGCCCAGATACTTCGTGCACGAACGGGAGGAAGAGAACGCTCAGTGGAAGCAGCTTATGGCAGAAATAGACGAAAGACTCAAAGCGCTTCCTCCAGGCTAGTATTTGTAACATAAGATAATAAAGGGTCTCATACACTAAAAAATATTAAAATGAAGAATAACGTTTTTATCGTTTCAAGCGATAGAGTATGATATTCTGTACAGGATTCTAAATTTTTTGATAGGTATTATTCAGTCTTTTCTAAAGCTGCGCATGTACACTATTTTTTAGTTAATATAAATTATTTACAAGTTTTGTGAAATTAATAAATGTAGTTATATACAATATACAATGAAAAAATACACGACTCTAATCTTTATATTCTTAACGTTCCCGTTTGAATCCGTTTCTCGTTTATTCTTTAGTCTCTTTTTTCATACTTTACTGTAGGCCTATCACTTTATTAGACCTGTTTTCCATGTCATTTAGTTTGTCGAAGTTTATTAAACATAGGCTAAATATAAATGATGGAGTGTTTTATATGAGTTGGTTAAATTTAGGTACTCAGACTGTTGAACGTTTAAAAAAGTAGTTCCTCTGTAAGGTTCGAGATTTTTTTCAAGAATATTCTTAAAGATTACTCTACATTTATTCAGAGAATTTAAACGTAAAAGTTACTCTTAGTAATGTAAGGAAAGTATGACTTTAAGATTTTGACCCTATTTATTCATCGGACTCGTAGGGTTGTTTAATAAATAGATAAATAGATAATACATTAAATTGAGTCAGTATTATTTCCTCCCAACTTCTTGAAAGAAGAATGATGTACTATTATAGTTAATTATTTTCATTTACTTTTTCAATATTAGCACTAGAAGAACCTGAAAAAAGTGAAGAAGGGATAAGGTCGACTAGAGCTTCGAAATCGTCTGTGGCTGCAGTAGAGAAGAAAGAGTCTGCGGTGAAGGCTGAAAAGAAAGCTTCTGGTCTAAAAGCAGTGGAAGGAGAACCAAAGGAAGGCCAAGAAGAAGAAGGTCGAGAAGGTGAGGGCCAGCCTCCAGGAAGCGAAGGCGCACAAGTAGAGGTTGAGAAAGAAAAAGAGCCCGAAATGACAGAATCGGAAATTATAAAATCAAACCTGCCTCCACCTTTAATTGAATTGACTCCTCAACGAAGGAGAGAGTTACGGAAAGAAAAGGAAGACAAAAGAGCAGCTGAAAGAACAGATATTGCGATGGCGAAAGAAGAAGTTTGGCTAAAAGATGCTCGCATAGTCATCCTGATGATTCAGATCGCTGAGAGAGCTCGACAAGGAAGATATAGACACTCTGTAGCTGAGACTATTGTTGCTATGAGAAAAGAGACCGAGAAAATACAAAGGGGTGAAAAACCACAGGATAAAATCACTGATGAAGAGAAAAGGAAAGCTGTCACTAAAATACAGAGAGCATGGAGAAGGTACAAGGAAAGGAAACAGGTAAATATCATTGGAATTTGTCGATATATTTTGTTGAATGTCACATATAGTAGATATTATTTTCAAATGCATTGAAAACCTAAGGGCCTCCCGATAAAATATTTATTTGCCAGGCAGGGAACTTATCTGGAAGTTGGCTGAGAATTGCCTAACACGACCTCCAGACAAAAATATCTGGAAGGTTAAGCTATCGAGAGGATGGAGTGGCTGATAAACCACTAACTGCCAGATAATTTATACAATAATGCCATTCTAAGCTCACATTTGAATTATAATAATAATAGATGAATTGCGCATAAGTATGCATGTAGTGTGTGTGTTCAAAAACCCTCTGAGGTGCACTGTTGTAACTAGATCAAAGTTCACTATCCTCTTTGGCAATTTCTGTGATGGATTTCGAGATTCCTTTGCACTGCAGGATGTGATACAAGGGACATTCATCTTTACAGAATTTACACCGGCATGTGCTATTGGGTTCGTGAAAACTGCTAGTTGCACAGACTTTGTGATGAAAGCCATGCACTGCCAGGCGTGTCACTACGTGACGCAATTTCTGGTTGGGTCGGGTCCAGCTGCGGTCTAAGATGGCACTTGAAGTGTAAAATTCCAGGGGTATTTCCTCTCTCTTCCTTGACCTCTCAAGGAAGATTAATGAAGTCAAAACTGTTCATATGACCTTCCAGAAAGGTACTAGGACTTCTGGAAAGGACAGAATTGCCTCCGGAGGAGTACAACTACACCGTGTACAACATTTCAAGTACCTTGGAATAACCCTCCAGATGAGTGGAAGGAACTTCAGCCTGCATGCCCAAGAAAGAACCATTTCCGCAATCCAGGCCATGAGCGACATAAAACACATGAGATCTCTATCACTGGAAACAGCAAGCATACTATTTAGAAGTAAGATAAGACCAATACTTACATACGGCATACACCAAATCTGGCAGCACCTTAAAAAACGAGATCTGCGGAGATGGGAATCGGTCAAAGCCACCTTCCTAAAGAGAGTTCTTGGTGTTTCAAAGTACACTTCTTCCAGACTGGTCTATGAGCAAAGGAACCATTCCTCATAGAAGAGCTGAGACTTGAATTGCTACTCCCGTCTACATTTGAATTATATAGAGTTGCAAAAATTGATCGGAACTCACAGGTCTACTATTCTAGTTACGAAATTTTACTACACTCGACAGATGGTAGCGCATGACATTTTCCAGTCAAGCTATCTGGAAGGTAGGCTACGTATCGGGAGGAATTATTGAGAGATGGTAATACAAGCCCTAAATATCTTTATGTTACCATTTACTCAAGAAATTCGCTTGGCCAGTTAGGAGATCTGCCTCTACACCCTGGTGAGTTTCTCGGGAAAAACTATTTTCATGAAATTATCTTGCATTGGAGAATCTGTGTATTTAGCCAAATTTCAAGTTTCTAGAAAATGTTTGCACTGATTTTAAATTGTTTATCGGGGATAAAGAGTAAAAAAATTGAACTTTAAATAATTTTCCCGTGGGTTATAGCTATAAGCTATAAGTTTGCCAAATTTCAAGTTTCTAACTCACCTGGAAGAGAGTAAACACTAATTTCAGTGAGCGAACGAGTCAACCAAATGACTTTAAAGTATAGTGTTTTCCACCGTTGCAACTTGCAGCTGTTATTTCAAGATTTGCATTACGAAAATGTGTCATATTATATCTCGCGCGAGGTTTGTCGACTTGTTTATCCACAATTGACGGCATGACGTTACACCACTAACGTCCAATCACGAGTTTCTTCATGATTGGAGGACTAAAATGTGGCGGAAATCTTACTACTTCTTGCTAGAACAGTGGGCCGGACCAAATAATTCGCCAAGACATCTCCTCTCCACAGAACCTACACAACGTAGGCTATAACAAAATACGTGTGGTATTAGATGTTTAAGAGAATCTCGTTTTTAAAATATGGGTCCTCTACAATTGGATTTTACCGAAAAAATTTAATGAAAATAGCTGGCTTCCACACATAACAGTAATACGTTGATAAAATGCCTCACATTTTACATAAAGCCATTACTTTGTTACTCTCATATCTTTCCTTTAAAAATTGTTCGAAGTTATACGTGACGCATTTATACGCTGGTAGCAGAGAAACGGTTAACTAACTTATAGTTCTTTCCAAAGCATGAAAGCTTCGTCTCATTACACAGCCCGAGGTCTCGAGGTTTCACAACGAGTCCCTTCCTAATGAGGGTTGCTTATTGTTCGTTAATCCAAGAGTCAATGTATTTAGAAAGTTCAAATTATTCTGATGTGGCGCCTATGACCATTTTGCATCTTTATCAGAAATGAGGGCACATTGTACAATAACACAGCAGATGCAACTATTCAACACGATAAATGGTAATCGGCTGAAAATCTCTATAAACGACAAGTCTGACAGTATTGCTTCTAGGTATTTATTGAGGATCGCCTATTTTTCACTGATAAGTAGTAGGAGAAATTCTTTTCTGAGTAGCTCCAAGAAGTTAGTCAACCCCAATGGCCATAATGTCACCAGAAGGATTAAATCAGCTAAAAAATCTTCATGATCTAATAGGTATCGAACCCATGACATTTCGGATTGTAGCATAGTGCTTCAACCAACTGTTTTAGGAATGAATCATCTACATAAATATTTCTTTAAAAATGACATTCATGTAGGCCTAATAATGGTTTCAGCTGAAGAAGCGAGAGTTGGATTTGATGATGCTGATGGGGATGGTTGTGCCGAGCTGGAGATCCATCGCCCGGCAGGACCGTGTAGAGGAAGTCCGACGTCTGCGCTACGACGTGCAAGATGACAACTTAGTAGACTTCATAGAGGATCAAAGGCTCACGAAGAAGTACTATGAGGAAAAGAAGAAGCCTTGGCTCTTTGAGGATTACACTGATGAGATCCGAGCTTGGTTCATAGAGTGGTATACGAAAGCTAAATGTTTTCCAGAGTTTCCGAAAGAAGAAGATGGTGGGTCTCTTCTTGTGGCACAAGGACTGGTTAAGACTCCAGAGCAGTATATTAAAGAACAGGAGGCAGAAGAAGCAAATCAGGAAAGGTATATTCCCGAAGAATTCTTGTTTGAAAATATTGGATTTATTTTCTTTAATAAGTCCCCCCCCCCAAATGAGCTTAAGCGTAAGCACTATTACTAATAATCCATATGTAACACCAGCAGGTGCCCGCGGCTTCCCCAACGATAATTTTTCAAAAATAAAACAAAACTAAGAGCATTATAATTAAAGCATTGTGTTTATTGACACTTCCACGCCAATCACTCAAAAACTAAACGATTAATAGTTATAACGAAATAGCTAAAAATCCGGCTTTGGAGTGCATTCCAAGATTAGAAATCGCCGCCTGGGAAAAAGACCTCAGATTAGATTATTTGGCCCAGAAAACCCGTGCATAGTGAGTTCGATCAATGTTTGGCCATTTAGGCCTATATTCATTATCCCTCTTCCGTCTGTGTTGAAAATTTCAAATGTCTGCGGGTCTTGACATTATAAACAAAAAAACTAATGGATCAAGGTGGGCTTACAAAATCGAAGCGATCGATAATTCCAGGCGAAATTTTGAAAAAAAAACACGATGCTCTTATTTTCAAGTTAACGATATGACAAAAAATAAAAAATAAAATAAAAAGAAAATACAAATAAAATAAAGAAAGGCCACCAGCAATTGATTTGCCGAAAACTGATGCTTCAATTGCACTAAAAATCACTTTTTCTGCCAGGTTTTCACTCATAACTCGCAAACGAAAACGGAAATAAAAAATCCGGCTTCGAGGTGCATTCGGTCATCCTTCAATCCACCTATGTTCAAAATTTAAGTTCTCTGCTTGCAGTAGATTTCCCTGGGCATCGCGTACAGACAGACAAATACTTCCTCTTATAGATTATAGATTTATACCAGGAATAGGCCTATACACGGTTTCGACAAGTTTCGTCTGGTGTGCCAATTACCCTCAGGGTCCGCGGGCCACACAGGTTAAGAACCGCTGGTTTAGATCACAATAAATGAATGAAATAGTATGCTTAATACTTTTTACTACTTCTGCCAACTATTTGTTAAATAATTGTCTATTGTGTTAAGTACTTTGTATTTTATGATTGCATAGGAATAAGAAGAAAGAGAAAGCCGCTCCTGAAAAACCTAAAAAGACGAAGGAACAAATTAAGGCGGAAAAGAAAGCCGAAAAGGAGAAAGCTGAGAAGAAGAAGAGAGACGAAGAGAAAAGGAAAGAGGCCGAAGAGCGTGCTGATCCAGGTTTTAAGATGAAGGAATCTGTGTTTCTGGGACCACTTGAAGGAGCGAGTCTGGACTATAAGTCGGTGTGGGCCGAGAGGAACGAGCGTTCTAATCCGCTCCAGAAGCACTACATGGACATGGTGGAGGTTGAGAAACTGAGTGAAGTGGAAATAGCCACCAGGAAGGCTGCGGACGAGATGATGAGGCTGGAACTAGAAAGACTAAATGCTGCTCTGAAGAAAGACATCGCTAAAAAGAAGAAGAAGGGGAAGAAAGGAAAAGGTAAATTCTACGTTTAGAGGCCAATTTGTCCTGGGTAGGGCTCGAACCTGTGATTTCTATTTAGTATATGCAGTAGACGTGGTTAGCGTCGGCCCGGGTTCGATCCGCGGTACCTTCTCGGATTTTTCTGAGGTAGGAAGGTCTGGTAGGGGCGCACTCAGCCTCGTGATTCAAAATTGAGTAGCGGCTCTGGTCATGGAAACCACCATTAACGACCGTGGGTGACAGCATGCTGACCACATGCCCCTCAATCCTGCCGTCATCTTATGGCAGAAGACATCGCTGTGGTAGGCCTTGTTCCTTCAGGGATGTAGCGCCACGGAGTTTTTTTTTATATGCAGTAGAGCTGAGACAAATAACTGGGTAATACTGAACTGTTCAGACAAATAACTGCAAAGTAGATTAAATGGTGCACCCCTTTTGGCTCCCGGTTGAAACTTTAATTGACGTATTGGACCTGGGTTACAAACGAAGATCGACAGAAACAAGCAGGTCTGTCCATGCAGATTTCAATTTTATGGCTGGCAGATTTTAATGTTATAGTTGACACTGTGATAGTCGATTGTTCATTGTTTTGCTTGTAAGCTTGAGCGTCCAGTAGGCTATGTTATGTGTAAAATGGCGTTCAAAGTTATTAGGCCTAAGTGCCAGAATGGTGGGGACGAGAAAATGTATATTCGTCTGTCTGTTTGTCCGTGTGTCTTTACGCGCGATAACTCAAATACGCTTTATCGGATTTTCATGAAGCTTGGTATTCGAATTTATAACGTACATGAAAAGACGCCTAGTGATATTGGACCAAATCGGTTGACCGATACAGGGGTAATGCCCAATTTAGTGTCTATTTCATGGTAAATATATTATACAGAATTTATCAAATGCAAATCAGTTTTCATGACAACATATTATTTTGCAGAGTTCATAGCTGCATTGTGAGTGGACTACATTATATAATAAACTGATATCGGTTTTAAAAGTTAATTGGATAAATGTAGATAATTAGGTATAATATGTATAGTTTACTCTAAACAAAATAAAAACATAAATAAATAAATAAATAAATACATAAAAGCTAAAAATTGCATGTCTAGCACATTTTGGTGAAATTACCTGTAAACATAGGCCTACAACTCAGTCAAATTATAAAAAATAACGGTGATCGAGTGAAAAATCCCGGAGTTTTGAAATTTGGCAAGGTTATTCGTTGGTGCCTATAGTAAATCGTAACAAAAGTACTTGAGAGGGGGGTGTGATCAGGGGGTGGAGTAGTTTTTCTACTTTTTGCATGTTTGCTTTCTACTTTTCTGCATTTAGGTCCGTAACCTGGACTCGATTCCTAACCAGGACATTTTTTTCTCTTTAGATTACTATATCTCTTGAAAAAAAATATATATATAAACAGCGAGATAAGACTGAAAGCCTGTCTGCCATATTAAAAAAAATTCCTTAATAATGTTTGTTAACGTTAGGCGCCTTATTATGATATCTCCCTCTTATAATGTTTAATATGCAGACATAGATGTACATAAGAGAGAGAGGAGGATCACCCTTAATGCAAATATTTGCGTTTATTAAGCTTCACAATCTCAATGCAAGTCACGTTCAAATGTGGGAGACGAATACTGTTTACTCTCTGAAATTCCTGATGTATCTTTCAGTAAATTGTCTTTAGTGTAGACAAATAACCTGTGTAAACAAGCAACACTCCGGCATCGTGGGAGGAGATATGTTAAATAACAATTATATAGTACTGAGACCCGGTTTTATGGACTTGGCGTATACCTTTAAAGTGAATGTCGTGTAATAAATCAATACCCCGCACAAGATTCGATGCAGTGTTCTTCTAATAGCTGACCTCCACTGCTCTGACATCATCATTGCAAATCGCTCAAGATCATAACGCTCTTCTAAGATGCCGAATCGCGATAATGGGCGATTATCTTGTATGCTAAATTGTGCGACATAACCAAGAGATCCACATTCCAAGCAAGGCGAGGATTAATGCGGCAGAAGCCAAGGTATGTTTAAAGGAAGAACTGCCTATAAGTCGCTTGTAGGACTTTGTGTCGTTTGTGTATGAAATAATATGCATTTAGATTATCGCGTTTTTTTTTCTTCTTCTTCAAATTTTAGACTTACTAATCTCTTTAGAGAATTAATTAATCTGGGATGGATCGAATCAGGGATTTCTGCTTAATACGAAGTCCTACCGATCTCACATTTATATCATGGTGAATGTAACTCTGCTTTATTTGTTTATTTATTAAATCTCCAAGAAGAGACCTATTTTACCAAAGTATGCTAGGACTATAGTTATAGTTTAAGTAAGGCCAACTAACTATTCTCCTGACTAACCGTCCTCTTTCCACTCGATCTTTTAATTTCTTCTACTGTAACTGAACAGTATAATACGGGGTGTAAAGGTATAACTGTACATATTTCAATAGCTTATTCCTTCCTAAGATATAAACAAAAAATTCCAATAACACATTTGTTCCTTGTGAGTACAGTTCATTCCAAAACATGAAAGCCTCATCTCACTCCACCGCCCGAGGCCTGGGTTGACTTTGTGGAATGGTTCACAAGGAGTCCCTTCCTGATTAGTGTCGCTTATTGTTCACTAACCCCAGAGTCAGTGTAATTAGAGAGTAGTCTATACATTCTTCTCTTCTGGCTTAGATGACCATTTTTACATGTGGGTCAGAAAAAGGACATATAACACAGTGGATGCAACTATTCAACACGCTACGAGATATTGAACTGAACAATCTGCAGAAAAGAAAGAAAACCTGACAGTGTTGCTTCTAGGCCTTTAATGAAGGCCGCCTTTGGTTTACTAATTTCTACATTTAAGTAAAAAAAGTAAAGTGTTCCCTTTACATGCCATGGAGGCCCAGAGGGTTCCAGGAGGTTAAGGCTCCCAGAATTTTAGACATTCGGCACGTGAAGATGGTAAGGTTGTCAGCCTTACGCACCGGCCGCCTTTACCCCCAGGGTTGCTCCTGGTACTCATTTCTGTTAGAGGCTGAGTCGACCCCAGGGCCATAGTGCCACCAGAAGGATTAGGCCAATTGAAAAACTCCAACGACCTCTACATGTAAGTAGCGGGAGGAAATGTTATCTCTGTAGCTTCAAGAACTGAAGCTCCATGTTTTGTAAAGAACTTACCTACTTTTCTCAGGGGAAAAATGTTGTCCCTAAATGTTAACAGTGTTTTTCGTTGTCTCATTTTAAAACATAAGTTATTCTTATCATTAGGTGGAGGTGGTGGAGGAAAGAAAAAGAAAGGCAAAAAGAAGGGGAAAGGAAAGAAAGGGAAGAAAAAGAAGAAAGACCCTACAGCAGACAAGACCACCGAAGAACTATTCACGGAACTTTATGAAAACGGTATAATCAGGTCTTATCCTCAAGTGAAATTGACCGATTTCTTCGGGGACCACAACTATACGGCATATGACTACGTTAGGAAGGACATACGACCTCTACATTCAATCGGAGATGTCCGCAATCTGGTGAATCAGTACTGCATTCTGCCCATTGGCTCTCCCTTAGTTCATCAATTAGCACCGCTCATTAAGTCCGTCTGCATTATTGGACCTCCAGGTGAGAATACGAGAGATTATCATATGGGGTGGAGTTATCTATTTGAGAGAAAATAGTAATCTAAACGTTCGTAACTTTGTCTTTCGATCGTGTTTCAAAATATTCTTAATAAGTGGCCTATTTATTTTGAGGGAAATGATCATCTTTTCTTTGTGTCCAGCTTTCATATCTGTCTGGTTGTATTTATGTCTGTCATGGATTTGATCATGGCCAAACCAATATACGTAAATTAACGATAACATATTTTCAGAATTGATAGATTTTTAGGCTACAGTTCATACGATGTTAGGTTTTCCTTTCTACTAAGAAGAAATGGAAACATAATCAAAATTTTAATTTGAAAAGTCAATTAGATTCAAGTAGTCCTGGTAATGAAACAACATAGAATCTAATAATTAAGGACTATAAAAGTGTTATTATTAAAAATATATTAATTATTACTATTTCTTTCTTTCTTTATTTATTTCTCTTTTTTACCTTAGATTTACCTCTCCCTTTTAGAGACATTTAAGCGACCCACGCCGCCCTGGCCAATTATTAATATTTAATAATAGATAATAATATAATAATCATATATTATAATAATTGTAAATGGTACATAGGCTAAGAAAGGAAGGGGAAACTCTTAGTTTAGATGTATAAAATCGTAGCCTTAAATGTGAGAGACTCAGTTTCTCAAACAAATTATAAACCCGTATCGGACTACATAGAAAACAGTGAAGTTAGTGATTATTGCCGCATAGTTTATTCCTTTTACCCTATTCTGTAATTTAGAACCTGACATTTAGGTTTTCTGCAGACTTAAGATCTTAAATTGTTACATAGATTTATATAAATGTTCTTGTGACGTCTCCCAAAAACAACTATCTTCTTGTGTTCAAATAATAGGAGAAGTCAAAGGAAATACACTTCCTCCAGGCCAGAAGATTCAGCGAAAGTGCCCTTGATGCTGGCAGCATTTCCACGCTGCAGGGCGATGCCAATTCGCTGCCTCAAAAACTCGGTTGAACGAGGTTCCCCGGTTAGAGAACACAGCCTAAATGTCAGGTTCTAATTTGTAGTAAAAAATGTATTTATTATTATTCGAATCTATAAATCTTGCAGATTCTGTAATTTTATATGAATGAAAAAAAAAATCTTCCCAAGTTATTTTCTGTTATTAAGTGCCAGAATGGTACTTTATGAGATTGTGTGGTGAACGGGAAAATGTCTGTCCGTGTGCCTGTACGTGCGATAAATCAAATACGCTTTTTCGAATTTTCATGAAACTTGGTATACGCATTTATAACGTCCGTGGGAAAAAGCCTATTGATTTTGAACCAATACGGTTGACCGGTGCTGGAGTAAAGACTAATTAAAGGTCGCATGCCTTTTTAATGGGAATTCATCACCATACTACAAAGCCACATTGCTAATCCCTGAGAAACCTTGATTACAATGCAGCCAGATGTAACTTCTTTTCTGCATAGGCCTATCATAATTTGCAATTGAAGAGTGTAACCCAAATATCTGCTATGTGCCAAAAAGTTGTTTAGGAGTTACAGTAAAAAATGTATTCCTAAATGCATGAGGGACATAGCAGAGCTTCCATTTTGTGATCAATGTTTGAACTAAACTAAATACTGTGGCACATTGCCGTGTCTTGGGTCAATTGGCAATGACACATAGATGGGTTTTGATGCAAAAACTAATTTTTTACAAAAATGGCACTTAGCAGCTATTTGGGTTACACTCTTCAATTATCACTGATTAAACAAAAGTATTCTGGAACTTTGTTATATCAGTTTACCTGATTTTATTTCATTACAAATTTCAGTCAATGTGTTGTAATGTATTGTAATATGGGATACATTATGTATTCAAGGGTTAAAGAACTAAAGGATAACGGGAAGTAAAAATCATATTTTCGCTTAATATTGATTTCATTTGAAAAATGCCACATGTAAAACTCGTTAGAGGAATATTTTCCTTCCGATAGCTTTTATTCATTGCAAAATCGGGAAAGAATTTACCGAGGTGTAAAATATTGTGCAGTCTATTAATTTCTAAATTTTGCTTTCATGTTGGTTCTATCTAACCTTCTCTTCACATGGAAATCTTAAACTGTTTCGTAAAGAATTAATATTTAAGGGCATGCATCGAAAACGCCTGTGTATTGAGTACTTGATTAAGTGCCATAATGGTACTTTATAAGACTGTGTGGGGGACGGGGAAATATCTGTCCGTCAATTTGTATGTCTGTCCATGTGCCTTGCGTGTACTGAAATACGCTTTATCGGATTTTCATGAAACTGGGTATAAACATTTATAACATTCATGGGAAGAAGCCTATTGATATTGGACCAAATCGATTGACGGGTACCGGAGTAATGGCCAGTTTAGTGCCTATTTTACAGAGTTTATCAGATGCAAATCAGTTCTCATGACAACATATTGTTTTACAGTGTTCATATACGACTTTGGAAGTTGCAATACAGTTAACTTTGACACAGAACACTACCCACATATTCATTCACATATGCTTATCAAACGTAGGGGTCAAGTATGTCATAATATGGATTGCTTTTGTTATAAACTTATTGTAACAATGAAAACATTAAAATCATCAAACGTGCATTATTGTTAGACATTTTAGGTCTTAATTTGATAGTGGAGATTATTGTTTATTCAGTCCAAAACTAATACTCTACGATATTTCAAATAAATAAATCGGCGAAAAATTTCTCAATTTGATTTTATTTTAATTACCCGAAATAACCTTTAAAAATGTTCATAATGCTGCGAATAACATTCGACGCTTATGGATTGAAATATGAGTTTTTAAATATGTCCCATCTCATTCTTAGTAATAATGAAAAGTTACTAAAATTTCATGATACTCGAAAGATTTATCGGAAAAAATTAAGTGATATTTTTTAAAGCTCAGTGCTCTATACAACTCTGTGATCACTTAGAAGAACTTATCGTAGGCATACCTATGCATAAATAATTATAACCAGAAGGTGTTAGATTTACTGTCTATTAAGGAGGCAGTCAGAGCCATCTGGTGTGTTAACGACACTATAAAGCCATGACTTTGGAGAATGCATCTCCTTGTTAAACATAGGCATGTTATTGTCTTTGTCTTTCGAACTGACCCATTGTCTGAGAAATCAACTTCCCCTCCCGGTATAACAATTATATTGTTAGCATTTGTATTATGTGTGTTAACGGGGACATGATTTGAAATCCACATTTCTACCTAAGTGCAAACTTATTAGATTCTTTAATTAAGAAAAAAATTATGCTTGAGGGAGATTTATCTGTGGTGTGTACTATTCATTATAGGTATACAGTTAAAATCCTTGCCATGACTGTAATTGTTTTCAATATGCAAAATTTCGTCCGGAGTTGTTTTGCATGCGGTAGTTCCATCGGATTGCGAGCATCTGGTATCCTGTAAGAGGATAATCTCAGCCAATTTATTGCCGGGGTGCGCCAGTACCCTACTTCTATCCAATTTAAACCTAAGGACAACACATCCTACCATAGAATAACTCTTGACCGAAGAAAAATCCCACGACGGAGCCGAGAATTGAATCGGAATCCCCTTGCTTAGTAGCCAGTAATGCTTGCCAGTCGGAAGTAGCCGAACGGGATTTCTTTAACATGCTTGAAAATTTATAGCCATGGGACTGACGCATTTATGTACACATAAACCAACCTATAAATTAACCTAGATAGGGGATTTTGTTTATTTATTTATTTCAAACTATGTTTTGTTAAAGGATTTAATGCCTTGCTTTCACAATGTTAATTTTAATGTGGAATTTTTTGACAATTTTATGATTTTAGACAATGAACAAAGATAAAATATTTAAACACACCAGCCTGCATTAAAATTGATCAGTTCCAAGTCTGTGTTAACTGGGAAAGAAACGTTTTCTTTGTAATAATTCTTCGTAGAAATTCACGTACCAAAATATAGGAATTCACCTATTAAATTGTAGGAATTCACATATAAAATCCCTTTAAACCACAACTTTGAAGGAATTCACCTAACCCGAGAGACACAAAGATTGTTCCCAGGCTTCTTGAACGCAACTTCGGCATGCTCATTACAATAAGCGTCGGTAACTTACATAGGTACTCGTGTTAAAATCTCGAAATACATGAGAGATGAAATAAAGTAGAGAAATTTTTCCCATCGTTTCTTCTACGACCATTCTGAAACCCTTACTTTTTCATTTGGATTCTCAAAACTCAGTGTGCATTTAACTTTTTGAATTCTTTGTGACAGGTAGTGGAAAACATCTGCTAGCTAACGCCATTTGTACTGCTCTGGGAGCCATCATGTTCGACTTAAGTCCTGAAAATCTGGCCGACAAATATGAGGAGAAAGCGGACAAACAGATGCTACTTCATCTGGTTACCAAGATGTCAAAACTGCTCCAACCTTCCGTTATTTTTATCGACGGAGCCGAGAAACCATGGTACAAGAAAGTTCCTAAACCTGAAAAAGAAATGCAACCAAAGAAATTCGCTAAACAGATAGGGAAAATAATTAAAGGAATTACTCAAGAAGACCGGGTATTGGTCTTGGGAATTTCAGATCAGCCATGGGCCGCTAAACCAAGAGGTTTAGTGAAAGCTTTTAACAAGTTTATTGTAATTCCAAGAGCTGATTATGGGAACAATTCGTTGTATTGGCAAAACATTTTGATGAAATACCATAATGTGGATAGGAATTTCGATTTCTCCTCTCTGGCCAAAGTGACTGAAGGTTATACTTTTTCGCAGATCCAGGAAGTAGTTAAGAACACGATGACTGAAAAGAGGATTATTGAACAGTTCACTAAACCTCTTTCAGCTCAGGAACTGTTTGAAGGATTGATTGATGTGAAACCCATCACAAAAGAGATGGAAGCAAAGTACTTTGATTGGTACAACAAGAGAACTCCATTAGGGAAGAAAATAACCAAGATCTTGAAAGAGCGGGCAGCACAAAAAGAACGAGAAGAGAAGATTAAAAAACAAGCCAAAAGTTAATACTGAGTGAAAATTCATTTATGTGTAGTGTAAAATGTAACTAGCACAATAAACCTTCAAACCTGCTTGCGAAATTCTTCGCTCAGAAAATTGTCTTCTTATAAAAAGTCCTAGTTTTATCAGTTTATAATTAATAGCTTAAAAACTACTTTTTGAAAAGTTTACAGTACTTTTCCCTTTTAATTTACTGCCTCAGTTTGTATAACTTTTTTAAACAGTGCCATTGGTCTTACAATATATTTTAACATTTTTCAACATAGTCCTCATAGATTGCAATACACTCTTTCTAACGGTCCACTAATTTCTGGTTGCCCGCAGAAAAAAGTGTTGGAACACACAGACTTTTTAAACTTGTATTTTTTACCCAAGTGCTAATTAGCTTTGGGTAGAATACAATACCTTACTTCCTTTGCCTATGACCTAAAATACAGGCAGTGGTATAAATAGATATGACGATAATGAGTGTTCTGCCCAAAGGCAGGTCCAGAAGTAAAGAAAATTTCGATAAAGAGTGAGGGATTCAGGTCTGTGATTGGCTGTTTTCACACTTATTCTTATATACTATTGATCCACTGGTCTTATATGTTATTGGTCCAAATCGAAACAAAGACGTATGAGCTGAATAGTCTGTATTAGTTTTCCATTCCAACTCTAGCACTATTATTATTTATTTATTTATTTTCAAAATAGTGTAACCCTATTTTACCTTGGTATATTACGGTTATAGTTATATACATAATAAATTATATTATGTTTTGTACTAACATTTGGAACTGTAGATGTGAATTACAAAATGCTAAGATGGCAAGTAAGGTATACTACACAATTATATTAACTTCTAACATAATAACTTACGAAATGAATTCGCTTAATAGACTATAAGAGGGCACGCAAAATATACTACATAATATACATTAACATTTAACATAACACTTACTTCCTAAATTCGTTAACTTAATAAACTAATCACTTCACTGCTAAATTGTTTTTCCCTGTCCATGTCTACATTTAGAACTGATTCTTACACATTTTTTTGTGGGGGCAGACTTTACGGTAACTTCACAAAGCTTACAAGAGAATGGGTTGTCTCCTGCAAGCATACGGGGTTTTTGACGGTCACTGTACAGTTCTATAGCGCAACTTATAATTTTTTTAAAAAATTGTATATATAAGCATTGAAGTACTTGTATGACC